>CAWUFW010001852.1:0-2548762 GCA_963921515.1 Calotriton arnoldi | reverse complement strand
TATGGACTAGAGGACATCCCAGAGCCTGGTGAGTACACAACAAATGTACACAATATACTGCCACAAAACACACACATCACTGTCAAGGGAGAGTCAAACCATGCACTCATAGCAATTACACAGCAACTAGAACAGAATCATCCCAAAATGTGTATGTCAGTCAGATAAACACAACACATGCCATCAAAAAAGTCACATCCAACTGTGCCAACACATGTACAAACACAACCACAACTACAGCTAGGCAGTGGCACAAATAGAACAACAAACACATCCACACATGTAGCCACCACAACAACACCAACACACAGTGAAGACCACTCAAAGGAAGGAATTCTGTGTATGCTGGCCAAGTCAGTGTAGCCAATGGCATCATGGGAGTCGTAGTCACAGACATAGCTCACCCCCACAACTGTCCCATCAACACCACCCTGAACCATGCTCACATCACAGGGAGTGGAGAAGGACTCACAAGATGGCTGACACTGGCTACTGCTGTGGGGAGCACAAGGCCATGCTGGCAAATGTGCACCAACAAACAGCAGGACACCACTGACTGACATCCTGAGAGACAACTTACACTCCCTGCAATGCAAGCACGTTCCATGGTGGGATAACTGGCTGGCTGGCTGGGTGGGAAGGAGGACTTGCAGCACTAACCATAGTCACAAGCACCTCCCTTCACACACACCCCAACACAAACTCCACAGTACCCACCTGGTAGAATGCAATGCCCCCATCCTAACACAAGATCCCACAAAGAACCACCACCCTGGGTTATGTTGTGTGAAGCACAAGGACACTCTTGGGACTCTTAGCCAAACAACTGCCAGGACAACACTCCCAGCCATCCTGTCAGCACAGCCAGCCCACCCCACAGGGAAGCAGATTCAAAAGGAAGGAAGCATGGGCATGCTGGGAAGGGGGGGTGGAGGCAATAGCATGATGGGAGTCGTAGTCACTGATATTGGTCACCCCCACAACTGTCCCATCAACACCACCCTGAACCATGCTCACATCACAGGGAGTGGAGAAGGACTCACAAGATGGCTGACACTGGCTACTGCTGTGGGGAGCACAAGGCCCTGCTGGCAACTGTGCACCAACAAACAGCAGGACACCACTGACTGACATCCTGAGAGACAACTTACACTCCCTGCAACGCAAGCACGTTCCATGGTGGGATAACTGGCTGGCTGGCTGGGTGGGAAGGAGGGCCGGCTGTCAACCAAACACAACCAATGCAGACCATGTTCACACCCCAGAAAATACATAGAAATGCCCAAATAATGCAGGACAATGTGCATACCAATATCAACCCCTGACTGTGACGACTTAGGACAATGCAATGTACAGGCCCGCACCCAGAGGCACAGTCACAACTGTCATGTGTGTCAACCATTGATGCCTGCAGAAACATGACATACATTGTTTGTGTCTCCCAAAAACAGGTGATGATGGGGACACAGCAGCAGACGCTGAGGAGTCCCAGTCCCAGGCTCAAGAGGATGCCGAGCTCACTGGCGTCATACAGCCTCTGTCCTCCTCGGACGATGAAGAACAACCTGGCACATCCGGTGCAAGTCAACATGCAGCACCAGCAGGACCACCAGCTGCAGCACCAGCAGGACCACCAGCTGCACCCCCTGCACCCACCCCTACAACGACTGTCACCACGAATACCATCCCTGCCGACATGGACAGAATAAGGAGCAACACCAGCACAGTGACCCTGGACCAACCTGGGGCCATGGACACCACCACCACCACCACCAACCCCCAAGGTGGACCAGGGTTATCTGTGCGTGCCACTGCACACACTGCACATGTCAGCAGGGGTGGTGGGAGGGGTGGGAGACAGAGGTCGCTGCTTGCAGACGTTGCTGGTGTGCATGATGACCCACAACTGGTACGCATAGCTGATGCGTACCAGTCCAGCACCGGAGAGCTCAGCCAGGTAGTGGGGCTCCTCAGAGACATTAAACAGCAGCAGGCTGCCCATCATGCCCGCTTGGACTCCCACATGTCCCACGTGGAGTCACACATGTCCCGTGTGGACTCACACATGTCCCGCGTGGAGTCCAAGTGGGATGCACTGCATGAGATGACGGCGGTGCACAGGGACATTTTACAATGCCTCCGCCAGATGAACAGCAACCAGTCCACACCTCCCTGTGTGCCAACAACATCTGGTGCCGAACAAACTGCAACTGCCACAGGGAGGGAGGAGGACTCTGGCGGAGAGTCCCCTGCACCGCAGCAGCCTGCACTTGAGGGCCCCCCCAAGAAGAGGGGTCGTCCGAGGAGGGAAAAGTGAGAGGCCGATGGCCAAGCGCAACTCCCAGGAAGCCTGAACCTGTTCTGGATGTTCGCCTTTGTGCACAGACTGTTCACCCTGTTGACGGCAACACTACTCCCACACATTGCATGGGGAGTACAAGTTGGACCAATGTGTCAGACAACTGTGGCCCCGATACTGGGGATCCTGTCTACCCGGACTTTCAATTCACCTAGGAACTTGGGATTGCAAGATTTATGTACAGCACAACCCATCCTATGCACTATTAACACAAATGTATCACAATAAACACACTAATACACCATACTTGCCTCTGTCGTGATTCCAACGTGGGTGCTGTTATGGGGATGATGAACTGCAAAATTACACTGTGTATGCGAACTGCAACAGCAAGGACAACACAGGCATGTGAGTACAGGCAACGTGACACACATGAGGGAGACACACCACCAGGGCTACACGACACATACACACCTAGGCCATCTGACTCATTGCCTACACTGATGTTGCCAGGGAAGACGGTGCAATGCACAGACACCACACCCATTCCCAGTTGTAGTCAAGTAGCCCACAGGTGCAGTAAGCAAATGGCAGTCAAATGTGTGACCACAGACAACGCACATCACAAAGTGAAGCACAGGTTTATTACACAGTTGCAACATGCCGTAACCACTACAGATGCAAGGTAACCCCACCTGGCTGCGGGCACACAGTCAACAACTGTAGACGGAAGGAAGTCCATGGGTGTGGCGCACATCACCTGTAGGGACACAACAGCTACCAGCCTGGATGTGCAATCACGTCGTCGGTGGACACAGTTGACCAAACGAATCTGAAAGTACCCTGTGAAGGACAGAAATGACACACAGTCAAAAGCAATGGAGTACAGGACAGAACAGCAAAACTCATGCACAATACATGTTACAAGATACCCACCCAGAACCAAGTTAGCATGTCAACACTGTTGGGGAGTACAGCCCACCTGTCACCACACATCGCAACACACATCCAGTCAAGTAGCCCATGGACACACTCCAACAGCACCAGAGCACCACCCACACATCATGCCAACTCACATCATTGACATGACACCTCAGGATACTCACATTCAGCTAAAGAAGTTGGTGATGAGCTGTGTGCGGACATCACCATCACCATCACCATCACCATCACCATCATCATCATCATCGTCACTGGCATCGTGGTCCAGGCCAGGATCCTCCACAGGTGGCGGATGTTGGTCATTGTCATCCTGGATGAGAGGCAACTCCTTCCGCACTGCCAGGTTGTGGAGCATGCAGCAGACGATGATAATCTTGCACACTTTCGCAGGGGCATATGGGAGGGACCCTCCGGTCTTGTCCAGGCAGTGGAAGCGGCTCTTCAGGAGACCAAAGGTCCGCTCAATCACTCTCCTGGTCCGACCATGTGCCTCATTGTAGCGCATCTGGGCAGGTGTCACAGGGTTCCTGAGGGGTGTCAGCAACCACGGCATGTTGGGGTATCCCGAGTCACCTACGGACAGACAAGTGCACATTAGCTGACTTGGAAAAGTGGGCGGAATACTACAGATCAGATCACACACAATGGCACAAAGTCAGTACACACCGACAAGCCAGGCACGCTGGTTCTGCATCTGTGCCATCATCCTGGGGATGCGACTACTCCTCATCACAAAGGCATCGTGTGCTGAACCAGGGAAATGGGCACACACGTGTGTTATGGTCATGTCTGCAAGACACACCACCAGTGCATTGACCGAGTGGTAGTGCTTGCGGTTTCTGTAGGCCTGCTCCTGGGCATGTGGTGGTACCAAAGCCACATGTGTCCCATCAATGGAGTCAATTACATGCGGCATCCTCCCCAGGGCATAAAAGTCACTCTTCACGTCAGTGAGTCGTCGCAGTCTAGGGAAATAGATGTACCGGTTCAGGAAGAGCAACATTGCCGACAAAACATCGCGGAGCACACGGCTGAACATGGTCTGTGACATCCCACCAGCAGTCGCCACAGTATGTTGGAAGGTACCAGTGGCAAAGAAGTGTAGGGCTGCCATCACCTTCACCTTGGGGGTCAGCGCTGTAGGATACGGCCGGCCAGGCTGCAAATGTGGGGACAACTGCACTGCCAAATCCTCAATCAGCTGCCTGGTGAAGCGGTACCGTCGGATGCTGTCCCGTTCCACCATCGTTGCCAGGTCTGGGAATGGCCGATGGACAGCAGGAGCCCTGCAGTGCAGAGGAGAAGTAAGCAAGATTGTCAGTCACCCCACATATGCGGCATTGAACACACTCAAGATCCCAACATACATCATTATGAGGCACAACTACATGAAGTGTGCAGTACCGGAAGGACATGTATGGTACATACATGGCCAACATCTGTCAACACGGTCCAACAGGTGGCATCAATTTGTCCCAGGTTGGCCCATTGGATATCATGAGGCCGTGTCACAGTTCCCATCTCCTGCTGCCGTGTCACAATAACCCCCCACAGTGACATGTGAGGACAGATGTGCCCCAGGCACCACAGCTCAATGACAGGTACATTCCCAGGGACCCTGTAATGCCACATGGACACTGGCATTACATGGAGTATCATGTATACACCACAGCAAAACAACCATGACACCCACAGGTAGTGGCCCCACTTGCCACGGCAGGACAGACATGGACGTCTGTGACACACACGCACAACATCAGAGTCCATGCACACACAACGTGGATGTGGAGACTGTCTCCCATTGTGCACATGAAATCAGAGACATTGTAAACACTACATGCACAAAGACTGTGGAGGACCATCACTATTGTGCCACTGGGACACCCTGGCTCAAACATACCATCCCACATGGGACTCACGGGGTATGTGACATGACATACACATACACCACTGTGAAATGTGACCATGGCACATGCACAGATATGAACAGTTGCACATCACAGTGGTCACGTACACGTAACACCCAGGATCCTGTCCCCATGAACACGTGCACAGCCTGGGGGTGGCTGCCCACAGGTGACACCCACAGGACAACATGTACACCAACATACACACAATAGGAAATGCAGCCTTACATGCCTTATGATAAGGTTTGGACAGGCTGTCGTGATGTAGGTGTGCCCCTCACTCCCTGGGAGCTATCTGTGGCTGGCATATGTCCATCTGAGACAGGCAGGCTGACATATGCCAGTCACATGTACAGTGATGCGTTGTACCGCAATGGACCGACCGGTGCCTCCGGCCGGCCCATTGCATTCAATGTGTGCGGGTACGCGTTGTACCCCTGTGCGCGTTGTACTGCAATGGACCGATCGGTGCCTCCGGCCGGCCCATTGCTTTCAATGTGTGCGGGCACGCGTTGTACCCCTGTGCGCGTTGAACTGCAATGGACCGATCGGTGCCTCCGGCCGGCCCATTGCTTTCAATGTGTGCGGGTACGCGTTGTACCCCTGTGCGCGTTGAACTGCAATGGACCGATCGGTGCCTCCGGCCGGCCCATTGCTTTCAATGTGTGCGGGTACGCGTTGTACCCCTGTGCGCGTTGTACCGCAATGGACCGATCGGTGCGCACCCATTGACAATGGGCTTGCCTGGCAACGGACGCGTTTTCGAATTTCGAACGAGTCGGTTGCTGGAAAATCAGTTGGTCACCCACAACAATGTTGCAAAATCATGTATGTCATGAAGTTGAAGATTTGAAGGATGCTGTGGGCGTGTTTTGGTGCTGCTATTCCATGGATTGGCCAGATTCAGAAGATGCAAATGACTTGGACCTATCACTTTGGACACAAGGGACAGTATCTGCCTCTCCAGCACATATATATTGCTGGCTGTTCCCCTGAGAGCCCACTTGCCTGCACTACATGCTCCAGGACGACATCTGCCACTGCACTGCTGCTGTCTCTGCCCCTCTGGACCCTGCAATGGCACGTACTGTGGAGAGAGCCCCAGCCTTCAGCCTTGAAGAGAACCAGGCCCTGCTGGACAGCCTACTTCCACAGTACAGCAAGCTGTATGGGACACCAGGGGAGCAGGTGAGTGTTCTGTGCACTGCCTTTCTGAATGTGCATTTTGTGTGACTAGCAAGGCTGGAAGTCTGCACGCCACTGGCTAGCAGGCTCACTGAGTAGTTGTCACCCCCCATAGTGTGTAGTGACTTGCACTGGACAGGTATGGTGCAGTGACAGTGCATTTGAACATGGTTTTACTTCCCATGCAATGATACCATGTAGTGACGTCTGGCAAACTGTCCATGGTCAGCTTTGCACTGCCTGTGTACATCATGTGCCCCTGTGATTGAGACATGTATATACAACTGTGTCATGCACGGATATGTTGCATGTGTGGTAATGGCCTTTTCACTTTGTCATCCTGACAGGTTAATGCCCATCGGAAGCAGGAAATCTGGAAGGACATCGTCCGGGCTGTCCGGTCCGTGGGGGTCTACAAGCGCCGGATCCGCAACTGCCAGAAGAGGTGGCAGGACCTTCGGGGCTGGACCCGGAGGATTGCACGGGTCCAGCTGAAGCTGTCGCCTCCTCGCAGGAGGGGCGGAACACGGACCCTGACCCCCACATGCTCCAGATCCTGGCGGTGGTCTTTCCAGACCTGGATGGGCAGCTGAAGGCCAGACAGCAGCAAGGAGGGGTGAGTCAAAGACTGCACTGTGAACTCTGTATTACATGCTTTGTGCCCTCATCTGGCCTGGTTCAACTGCCACAGTGCAGCAGTCATGTTGTCCAGGAGCCATGTCCCTCTATTGTGCACTGCCCACTGCTCATCTGATACCCAGGTGTGGCCCTTACATTCAGGGAATTGTGTCACTTGGGACTGTGTCCTTGCAGTTTGCTTCACTAAAGGTGGGGGACAGCATCTGTTTCCCTAACTCTGTTGTGGGCATCATGGGTGGGTCCATTGTTCACACAACGCCTGGGTTTGGACATGTGATCTGCGTGTTGCTTTGATATGCGGTCCACTTGCTGAGCTGAGCCACCACATGTGCCTGGGGTATGTGGCACACGCCCATGCAGCGGGTGGGAACAATGTTTGTGCCCCAGGAGTGTGCAGATTACGTGTGTCACACATACATAGCCAGCTATCCACTGTCCAGGGCACATCCCTCATTCATGTGGAGCAGGACAGTCATGCCTACTCCAGGCCATGCAATGCACTCTGTACTCCCACTCCCGTGTATCAGCTGACACATTGTGCACAGTGATTTGACCCCTCCGGTGTCTGCCTCTGTGTCAGTGTGCTGTGGATTAGTTGCCAGGACTGCTGGGGTGTTTCTTGGTAGGGGCTCAGCATGCCCCTGGAGATGTGACCATAGGAGACGATACTTGTGTGTCACATAGGTGTTTGATCAGCTGCCCGTGCAGACTGGGGTATGCGAATGTGATGTTCAGGCAGCTGTTCCCCATTCACAGCAAATTGTGAGGGGCTCAGGTTCAGAGGGTAGTGTCACAGGTCTCCCATATGTCCAATAGGTGTGACCTGGACAGATGAGGGTTGAGATGATGTGTTGTGTGGGGGATGTACATGTGCACTTGTGCAGCTCCAGGACTTGCATTCCCCATGACCTACTATTGTGACACAGTGCATAGTGTTGTTGTCTGGCTGCCAAGTCATACATCACTGAGACAGTGATGTATGACTTAGCAGTCATGCCTCTGCCATGGCATGTGTCAACTTATTTGTGGTCCTGCAGGGGAGTGACATGTGCTACATGAACACCATAGTGGCGCTGGCTATCAGGACATGGGTGCATCATGGTGTCTGTCGCTGGTATGCATCACATGCATTTCCTATTTGACTCTGGGCATCCCTTTCATCCGGAAACCTGTACTGACTCAGTGGCAAGATCTGTGATGTGTCCACACCGTGTCCTCTGCACTGTCCAACTACTGTGTACTTGGTGCATGTGTCCACACTGGGGTGTTGCAATCCAACAGACACCAGACAGATGGGTGCAAGGCCATGTGGGATGTGAGTGCCATGCTTGGCATCAGACTGACAATTGGCTTCTCCTGTTCAGTTAGGGCACTTTTAGCAATGTACAACTAATGATGCCAGGGCTTGCTCTGTGATGTGCTGTGCTCACAGTGGTGTGTGCGTTTGGTGCAGGTGACTGATGTCTGTCTGTTTCCCCATTGTTTGCAGATACATCCACGGCCACGGAAGGGGACAGCTCCACGGACCAGGAGGAGCCAGAGAGCCAGACTGGGTCAGCAGCCGAGGAGTGGTCGGAGGGACCCAGTGGCACGGAGGGCCAGGGGAGCCACACCGAGGAATCCTCAGCACCATCCACCTCAGCTGAGGACCAGAGCAACTCGGAGGATGACTCCCTTGTGGAGGCGGGTGTCAGCAGCCAACACACCCCAGCTAGTGTTGCTGTCCCCGCCACCACCAGCACCACCACCGCCCTCCCATCGGCTCCCATTCCCAAGGTCCGTGGAGGCTCCCATGTTCGGGAGCGTGTCTCCTTTGGCCCAGGCACCGCACCCCCTGCCCCTGTGTCCCCTGCTGCCCTGAGTGAGGAGTCTGTGTACCTCCTTCGCCAGCTCCATGTAGGGCAGACAGCCATGCTGAGTGTCCTCCATGCGCACACCGCACTGTTGACTCAGCTGGTGTCGTTCATGGAGGGCATCTCATCGGGCATGTCTGACCTACAGAGGGGCAACAGGTCCATGGACTCCTCCCTGACGGCAGCAGTGTCCCTCCTCAGACAGTCCCTCACCCCTCCTGCCTCTGCTCCATCCACACTCCCCAGCACCTTGCCCGTCCCAAGCACACACACACCGGCACAGGCACACACCAGCACACACACATCCAGCACACAGACACACACGCCACAAACTAAACGCACACGCACGCACAGTCAGGGGACTGAAACCAGACTCACAGGGGATGGGGCCCTGGTACACACACACGCATCCACGGGCACTGCACAGTCCTCAGTTGCCTCTCCCTCCAAAGCACCCTCCCTTGCCTCACCTGCAACCCCAAAGACCCAGCGCCTCTTCCTCAGTGACCTCGGCCTCTTCCCCTCCGATCCAGCTGCCCCAGCATCCAGGGGGAAGAGGAAGCCCCCCACACGGAGCAGAGTGCCCCTCGCCCCCGGACACCCTCCCCCAGGCGCAGACAGACTGAGGCCCCCACCCGCAAGTCCCCCGGAGTGGTAAGAGCAAGACCCCGCCGCCGCCCTGCAGCTCAAGCACCAGGTCACCTTCCTCCATCCCTCAGGCCCCCACTCCACAGGTGCCCCCACCACACCCTGCCCCAGGTTCCCCCACCCACAGATATACCATCCCCAAGAGGCTCCGGCCTTCTCCCCTGCCACTTGCTCTCCCGGCACCACACCCCCGCTGCGCTTGTCTGTGCCACTGATGTGGTGAGGGTGTCCTCCCCCTCTGTCCAGCCCACCTTGCCTGTTCCCCATTCTCCTCCCCTGGTGGTAGGCACTGCAGTGGAGTCCACTACCACCCTGTCTGACTTGGGCACTGCAGTGGCGGACCTGTCCACTCCATCTGCAGGGTCCACTGCAGTCGTGCCGGCACCCACAACATCTGAGCCATGCCCCCAGTTGTGCCGGCACACACCATGTCAGACACCTCCACTGCAGTTGTCAGTGGCTCTCCAGCACCCACCACCCCTTCCCTGCTTCCTCCTGGTGAGCCCTGATCCTGTCCCTGCGGTGCCTGGCCTACCCCCCGGTTGCCCCTCCTAGTGGATTGTCCCTGGTTTTGTGCAGGCATGTGTAGGGTGGCATCTGCCACTGTCACCCACTTGTGACTTTGTTGATGGACTGGCCATTGGCCTTTGTTTATGTTCTACCGGACTTCTACTTTTAATGCCACATATGCTGAATAAAGCAACTTTCTGTTCTCTAGTGCTTTTGCTTCTGATGTACATGATGTTGATGATGCTAACAATGCCCTTGCTGCAGTGATGGTGATATTTGGTCTCATGATAATGAAGTGTTACTGTGCAGGAACCCATGTGGTCCAGGGGTATGTGTCCTATCCTGTGGTGTATCCATGTCATCCATAGCAGCATCTGAGGGTGTCATGTGTTCAGTATTTGGCAATGAGATTTCCTACTTAGATTGGCAACTTCACATCTGTGGCTTCCACCCCTGCACATCTGTTGTGCCTGCCATTGTTCTATTCGTCTACTTCCCTGACCGTGTGGCCATCTCCAGTGAACATGCAGGTTTGGGCATCAATGGGGAAGGACTCATCTGTGTTGTCAGTGCAACATTGCTATACAAGTGTGTTGGATCTGTGCTGATGATTCCGTTGGCACTTCCATGACCAGGCTGATGGGACGGGAGCCCTCATTTGGTGCTAATTGTTGATTGTGTGTCCCATTGCTGCCATGGTATGGTATCTGTTCGCCTCACATCTGCAGTCTCCACAGGGTATCTGAATGTGTGTGCCCATTGGTGCAAATATGTGGGTCTGCATTCGGATGGTCACTTCTGTCATTGTGTCATTGATGATTGTTGACGGTGTCAGCCCCCATGGGTGTTGTTTGTCTGCACATGGCCAAAGTTATGTCTTATTTGCACTGCAGGATTTGGCTCCCCCAATTTATGTTGCAATGGGACACATACACTACTTTGCCACTGATGTGTTTGTTGTTCTGTGACCAGGAATCATCCATGCAGTTTGGCAGTTGCACCTCTTACTTTGTCAACACTTGCCTTTTGGTCACTGTGATGATGGGGGTTTGGACCCCATTGCCACAATGTTCAAAATGTGCTGCAGCTATGGACCCCACACTTGCCTTTTGGTCACTGTGATGATGGGGGTTTGGACCCCATTGCCACAATGTTCAAGATGTGCTGCAGCTATGGACCCCACACTTGCCTTTTGGTCACTGTGATGATGGGGGTTTGGACCCCATTGCCACAATGTTCAAAATGTGCTGCAGCTATGGACCCCACACTTGCCTTTTGGTCACTGTGATGATGGGGGTTTGGACCCCATTGCCACAATGGTCATGGCCTGCTTGCGTTGTGTGTGCCACACACATATTTGTGTGGCACATGTGCTAGGGGGTCACATTGTATGTTAGAAGTCATGTTCGGTGTTGTAGGCATTTGACACAGTCTACACACGCTTGTCATGGTGTTGGGGGGATGTCTTCTTCTTGCATTCCCTAGGTTGTGGTGTGCTGGTTGTGTCATGCATTGTCCATCCTATGGGTGGGGGTGGTAGTGGTGGTAGGCATCCAGCCCCCCCTAGGTGAGGGTGGTAGTAGTGGTGGGCATCCTGCCCCCTGGGTGAGGGTGGTAGTAGTGGTAAGCATCCTGCCCCCTGGCTAAGGGTGGTAGTAGTGTTAAGCATCCTGCCCCCTGGCTAAGGGTGGTAGTAGTGGTAGGCATCCTGCCCCCCTGGGTGAGGGTGGTAGTAGTGGTAGGCATCCTGCCCCCCTGGGTGAGGGTGGTAGTAGTGGTAGGCATCCTGTCCCCCTGGGTGAGGGTGGTACTAGTGGTAGGCATCCTGCCCCCCTGGGTGAGGGTGGTAGTAGTGGTGGGCATCCTGCCCCCCTGGGTGAGGGTGGTACTAGTGGTAGGCATCCTGCCCCCCTGGGTGAGGGTGGTAGTAGTGGTAAGCATCCTGCCCCCTGGCTAAGGGTGGTAGTAGTGGTAAGCATCCTGCCCCCTGGCTAAGGGTGGTAGTAGTGGTAGGCATCCTGCCCCCTGGGTGAGGGTGGTACTAGTGGTAGGCATCCTGCCCCCCTGGGTGAGGGTGGTAGTAGTGGTGGGCATCCTGCCCCCTGGGTGAGGGTGGTAGTAGTGGTAAGCATCCTGCCCCCTGGCTAAGGGTGGTAGTAGTGGTAGGCATCCTGCCCCCCTGGCTGAGGGTGGTAGTAGTGGTAAGCATCCTGCCCCCTGGCTAAGTGTGGTAGTAGTGGTAGGCATCCTGCCCCCTGGCTGAGGGTGGTAGTAGTGGTAAGCATCCTGCCCCCTGGCTAAGGGTGGTAGTAGTGGTAAGCATCCTGCCCCCTGGCTAAGGGTGGTAGTAGTGGTAGGCATCCTGCCCCCCTGGGTGAGAGTGGTAGTAGTGGTAGGCATCCTGCCCCCCTGGCTGAGGGTGGTAGTAGTGGTAAGCATCCTGCCCCCTGGCTAAGGGTGGTAGTAGTGGTAGGCATCCTGCCCCCTGGGTAAGGGTGGTAGTGGTGGTAGGCATCATGCCACCCCTGGGTAGGGGTGGTGGTGCGCATTCAGGCCCCTGTGTGCATATGTGGCATTGGTGATGGGCATCCCGCCCCTATGGTGCTGCTGTTGCTGGTGTAAGTATATTCTGCATCCCTGTGTGTGTGTGTGATGTGTCGTGTACGTGTTGTATGTGTTTTGTGGTTGGTGTCTGGCTTACCTTCTGCGCCGTACGCGTCCGTGCCTGTTCCGGTAGTAAATGTAGAATATTGGTATGATCGGGACGAAGGGATTCATGGTTGGTTCGTGTCGTTCGTCCTTCTCGTTGCTTCGCGTCGTCCTCGTCGCTTCGCCTCGTACTCGTCGCTTCGCCTCGTCCTCGTCGCTTCGCGTCGTCTCGTCGCTGCCGTGTTCGTCTCGGAGCCGTGGATCGTGTTGTGGCGCGAATCGGAGCTTATGTGCGCCTCTCCCGGATGCTTTGACGTGCCGTGCGTAGCGACGGGTTCGGCGCATACGGAAAGCGCATCGTACTTGTCCGGCCGGACGGGGCTGCATTTTTCCTTCCGTGCGACTCGATTCGGCGTTTCCGGATTCGCCTCGGTCGGAGAACAGGACCTGGTTTGGGTGAGTACGGCTCGGCCGGATTCTTTGCTGTTGTGCGCATCGTACTTGCTCGTTCGGTGTGCTGTACGGATCGGTCGGGAAACAGGCTTTCGCATGGCTTTTTTCCCGACCGAATGGTATTGGGTGCGCCTCCGACCGAGATCGGAATCGGCCCCTTACTATTTATGTTTATAAATTACTTTATTTCTTCTAATTATTTGCAATTTTTTAAATTTCTACTTAATAAATATTTTTGAAATATTATTTAAATAACACTTCCCACCCTTATCCCCTAATAACGAAAAACACCCTCCTAAAACAAAACATATATTTTAACTTTTTAATATAAATTTCGTTTTTTAAATTATTTTCTAATTTCTAAAATTTTTAAATTCATATCTAAATTTACCCTGATATCTTTAAAATACTCCACACCCTTATCCCCTAATAACCCAACATCCCACTACTAAAACTAAAAATATATTTTATTTTTTTATATAAATTTCGTTTTTAAAATAATTTCGAATTTCTAAAATTTTTAAATTAATATCTAAATTTATACTGATATTTTTCAAATACTCCCCACCCTTATCACCTAATAACCCAACATCCCACTCCTAAAAGAAAACATATATTTTACATATTTAATATAAATTTCATTTTTAAATTAATTTCGAATTTCTAAAAAATGTATATTAATATCTAAATTTCCACTAATATTTTTTAAATTCTCCCCACCCTTATACCCTAATAACCCAACATCCCACTACTAAATGAAAAAATATATTTTAGATTTTTAATATAAATTTCGTTTTTAAATTAATTTCAAATTTCGAATAAATTTCAATTTAAATATAAATTTACACTAATATTTTTAATTTACTCCCCACCCTTATCCCCTAATAACCCAACATCCCGCTCCTAAAAAAACCCATATATTTTACACTTTTAATATAAATTTCTATTTTTAAATTATTTTCTAATTTCTAAAAATTTAAAATTAATATCTAAATTTACACTAATATTTTTAAAATACTCCCCACCCTTTACTCCTAATAACTAAACATCCCGCTCCTAAAACATGTTACAATTTTTTTTAATACATTTTCACACTAATATTAAAACATTTTTTATAATACAAAATTAATAACAATACATAATATTTAATTATTGACTAATAACTAATATTTTACACTTTCTATATTTTTTGTTCGATATTTTTTACAATACTAACAATTCGATATTATCTACTTACGATATTTCTTATTCGATATTTTGTACTTCGATATTTTTTAAGGAAATAAAATAACGATATTTTTGATTGCGATATTCATGTATTCGACATTATCTAACATTCGATATTACAACTTCGATATTACTACAATTCGATATTTACTATTCGATATATTGTCTATTCACCGGTTCACATATGGCAAAATGCTTGAGCTGGCATACTGGAGATAATTCTTGGCATAGGGGTTCCCAGGAAAAATGCTGGCACTGGCATACTGGAAGTAATTCTTAGCATGATGGACATCTGTGACAAAATACTAGCACTGACATACTTACGTAATACTTGATATATGGTTCACATACGGCAAAATGCTTGAGCTGGCATACTGGAGATAATTATTGGCATAGGGGTTCCCATGGAAAAATGCTGGCACTGGCATACTTGAGGAAATTCTGGTTGTAGTGACACCAATGGCAAAATGCTGGTGTTGGCACATTGATGGTAATTCTGAGTATACAATTGTCAATCTTAGCATATAGGAGGGTGGGGGGCAACCAAGACACAATATATTAGAGATAATTTTTGACATATGGATCACGTATGGTACATGGATGACTTTAATGACAAAAATCTTGCACTGGCAAAATGGGGTCATCACTTGGGGAGTGGGGGGGATGTTCGGGTTTTATTGGCTTGGCACGCCATGAAAGGACTTGAATGTTTAATGAGTGCCCTTTCAGAGCTTAAAGTTATTTGAAAATTGTGCTTTGAAAATGCATTGTTTTACTCCACATTTTTCAAAATGTATCTGGGGGAATCCCTCAAGAGCACTGCAGAGGAGGTCAGTTTCACTTGCTTTGCTTGATCCCTACAATTCAGGGGAATTAATGTCTCACCAGAGTCAAAGATCACCAGCCGTCACTGCAAGAGCAAAAGGTAAACGGTGTCCAGTTGAGCACTGATTACTTTCTGTGGCTTCCACTGGGGCCAGTACATAAAACTTTAAGGGGCATATTATCAAGAACGGCGTTAAAATTATCGCCGCTTTAGCGGCAGGAAACTGCCGCTAAAGCGGCGATAATGGGCTTGATAATATGCCCTGGAGAATTCCAATAGAAGCCCAGGTTCACACCAGAACATGGACTTCTATTGGAATTCTCAAGGAGCATATTATCATGCCCATTATCGCCGCTTTAGCGGCAGTTTCCTGCCGCTAAAGCGGCGATAATTTTAACGCCGTTCTTGATAATATGCCCCTAGGTTTTATAAAATAAATACATTCGGCAGTGCAATGTGCACTCTTTTTATCAAATAAAAAATGAACTAAAAAACAAACACATTTTTAAACAAGTTTTTGCCATGTTTGATTATTGTGAATATATGAACAATGATGTGTTTGAATAAAACCTAAAAGTATAGAGGATACTTCGCACAAGTGATAGATCCTTGCAGGTGGTCATAAATCAAAATGTTTTAACAATAATGAATAATTTGAGCCAATAATGTAGTTCAATACAGTTCTTGATGTGGTATACACCAGGGGGACTATTAAATCAAGACAGTTTGGTTCAAATAATGAATGTTCCCAGTGCTGTTCTGTGTTTTGTGCACTATATCCTCTTCAGACACATCTTTTTTCATGTAATACAAAGAGAAATGAGTAATGTTTCCCGGCATATTGAGTCATCACTTCAATGTAGGTGGTATCTAATTTAGACATTTATCTTTCTTGTGCTTTTGTATTAACTATGTGGTTATTATGGAACTTTAGTGGTCAGTTATTGAGATGTTATCAGGGTGAAAATCAGGTCACATCACGTCCTGGGAAGATTCCGGGTCAAAGGTCAGATGATATCACTTCCTGTCCCTATTCTTGTCATTAAGATCAAATGGTATGTGATATCACTTCCGAAAACCCGTGATTTGACTTCCTTTTCACCCATTTTGTTCTATTACATTTTCACTTAAAATTGTTATTGCAAGCACACAGTGACCTTGTGCAGGCAACGGCATAACATGCTTTCATTTTTTTTCTACTTTTTTTGCCTGTAGTTAAGCATTAGCTTGCCAAGCCTAAACTTACTGAGTTTGCAAGTGAGTGTTTCATTTGAATTGCAATAGATAGCTAGTGAGGAGTATGTTCTTCCATAACTGTGGAGCATAGATTGAAATAGATTGTTTCCAGTTTTTTTCTTTCTTGAAGATGTGGTGAGTAGCACTATAGAAAGGCTAAAAATGAAATTATCATCAGAATAAAAATGAGATTAACATGAGATCCCCATTCTATTCTGTATGGATCCTATGGAGTTAACTAGACAAAGGCAGAGTTAAAGCCTGATTTAGATTTAGGCGGACGGGTTACCCCACCACAACGGTGATGGGTATCCCGTCTGCTGAAATATAAATCCCATAGGATATTATGGGATTTATAATTCTGCAGATGGGCTATCCGTCACCGTTGTGACGGAGTAATCCGTCTGCCAAAATCCAAATCAGGCCCTTAGTCTGGTTCAACACATGGTGAAGACTCCTGGAGTGTTTGGTTGTCTTCAAGTGGTACCTTTCAAGAGCTCAGACATGGGTGATTGACACGAAGAAAGGGTTGAGCTCATTTTCAGTCTAAACAACATGAATAATCACGCATTGAAAGGCTAGAGGAAGAGATAGTGTTGAGACCACAGAACAATGGACTATCTAAAAATCTAGGGGCAGATTTATGACGACTGGCGCATCCCTGCAAATCAGCAGGGATGCGCCAGGTGAGATGCGTCACGCAAGTTTACCCTTGCGCCACCACAGATGCGCCGCATTTACAATGCGGCGCATCGTGGCGCAAGGATAAACAGATGCGTGACGCATCTCCCGTCGGGAGGATGGCGCATTGCTGGAGTCGTGTCGCAAGCGCGACGCAACTCCAGCAATGCTCGTGGCCTGCCCATACATAACGTGGTGCGTCACGCCTTACGCCTGCTTCAAGCAGGCGCAAGGTTTTGACGCAGCGGCGTCGGAAAAGTGAGTGAGTGGAATCTTGTAGATTTCACTCAGGCACTTTTCCGAGGCTTTACTGCGCCGGAACGCCCCCCCCTGCGCCGGAACGCCCACATGAAACCTGACGCAGGTTTCATGTGGCGCAGGGCTTTACAACGTGACGCATCTCCATAGATGCATCACGTTGTAAATAGGACGCAACGTGGCGCATGGTTTACGCCACCGCTGCGTCACAGAAGTGACGCAACGGCGGCGCAAAAGTGGCGCAAGGGGCTCGTAAATCTGCCCCTTAGTTGCTGCTAATTGTGGGGTAAGTGGAAGAGTACCTGTGATGTATTACAGTGGCAGCGATGACTAGTAGACGTTTTGAAGCACTATGGGGATATTGAAAAGATCAGCAGCTTTGAGCCCAGTGTCATAGCCATAGAAAGGTTTTGGTAAAGGGATGGAGGACACATAAGAAAGGTTACCAGCTATAATGAACTTGGATCATCTTTTATATTGATAACAACATTGATCATTTATGTAGTGTGCACCATAAACTAAATGGTCTCTTCGAAACTAAGAATAGTTGTTAATTTTACAGAATTACTCATTTTGTTGATCTCTGAGACCTGTATCCTGCAGATTACATAAACACATACAGATATCTTCAGCTAGCTATTTACCCATTTAATAAAATACCATTTATTTAAGGAGCAAGAGTGGCAATATTTAATTTGCTATGGTTGGATCTTTTGTGTGATGAGTGATGTAACTGTTTTTAAGGGAACAATGTGCTTCCTGGCCATTAGATGAATGGTGTTGAAGTATACTATGGGGCCGATTCCGATTCGGGCCGGAAATCTCTCCGACCGAGCCGGACCCGGAGAGATTTCCGACCGAATCGGACCCGTGCAGCCCGACCGAACGAGTACGATGCGTCCGTATGCTATCGTACTCGAGTCGGTCGGACTCCCATTGAAGTCAATGGGAGCCGGTCGTACAACGCGTACGCGGGCTCCCATTGCCTCAATGGGTGCGATGCGAACAAGGGCGCCCCCTACAGCGGGTACGCGGCGAAGCGACTCGCGCCGTACACGCACAGGTAGGGTCCCCCCTGTGTGCGACTCGCGTGGCTACGTGTACAGGGGGGTCCGACACGGACCCCCGAAGTACGGCTCCGACTGCTCTTTCGAGCCGGGCGGCGCGTGTCGGTCGGACTGCTCGCGGCGCTCATCGTACTTACCCGGCCGGGGAACGTCTCCATTGCGCGGTGCGAGTCGTGTCCGAGCGAGTCGGTCGGTGCGGTTCGACCCGGGAACGTGTCGGTCGGAGCGGTTGGGACGCCCGAACGAGTCGGTCGGCGATTTCGCATCGTACTCGCTCGTCCGGACGCACGTACGAATCGGTCGGGAAATAGGGCTCCGAATCGGATCCGGTTAAGCCGAATCCGATTCGGAGCCCTACCGGCCGAGATCGGAATCGGCCCCTAAGTGTGAAGAATGAACTTCTCTCGCAATATCTATGACACTTAGCTCATCACGTTCAAGTATTAAAGATAAGGATCCTCCAATCCATGTGTGCTAATGGAACCCAATTGAGTCTCCATAAATAGTGGTGGTATATTTAATTTGCCTAAACCTTACCAGCACATTTGTCACATAATTTTTAACCTTCTATGGGCTCACAAAGACAAAGCTACAATTAAATGGTTGGTGTTGCTCGGTCGTCATCAGACAACCGTGGCTCAAAGGAGAAACAAAGAATGGAACCATCCAGATTCCATCAGCCATGGAAACACTCAGCTTAGTAACCAAAACATGAGGGACGACCAGCATAATTCAGTGTCACCTGGTTTAAAGTCAAGCCAACTTATGAACATCCACACTTTATTGTCCTCCAGCAGTTGAGTCAGGGCAGTGGCATAAGTGGTGTGATTTTGGAGCATCGAGGAGGGACTATGGAGGTCACACAATATCATGACAAGAATATTGAGGACCAAAATATCGACAGGTAAGTATGTATATATTTTCTTTACCTTAATTCAAACACACATATGTTGACAATATACATATGTATATACATATATTCAACTTACATAGATGTGGAGTTAAGAATAGTACATTTATACCTCCCTCTGTGCTCTCACCTTCTCGATATTTTGGTCCTTGATATTCTGGTCATAATATTGCCTGACCTTGATATTACATACTACATTCGGCATAAGTGGAGAAGAAATCACTTAGAGGCCTATTAGGATTGCGGGCGGACCTGACTCCGCCTGCCATCCTCGCGGTGTTGGGACCGGCCGCCAGATGTGCGGCGGTCCCGCACCGCTAATTAGGATGCGACCGCCACCCTGGCGGTCACATCCTGCATATTTGACATTGCGGCGGGTGCTGCTTACAGCAGCACCCGCCGCAATGCCAAAATGGCATGTTGTGCATTTGCATGCACAACGTGGCAGGCACTGCGCGGTGCCTCCCACCTTGTGCATGCAAATGGAGGGAGGTACCATGGGTACCCCCCAAGTGCACCCCCCACCCCCCCACCCTCCCGGGGCCCGCATAGGGCCCCCAAAGAACTATCCTCGCCAGCCTATCCATGGCGGCGAAGCCACCATGGAAAGGCCTTCACAACACACCATCCTAATATGGATGGCGGTGCCTGCTAGGCACCGCCACCATATTAGGGGCCAATTCCGCCCGGCCAGCAATCGGAACGATTGCCGACCGGCGGAAAAGCGGCGTCTGCCGTGAAACCCCCCTCCATTGTAATATGGCAGGGGGTTTCACTCGTTACGATGTCGTGACGGTCGCCACCGCCGGCTCGGCGGTGGCGAACGTCACGATATCATAATGAGCCCCTTAGACTCTCATTATGATTATGGTGCCGGGATAACAGAGTGCAAGAATTCCTACACTAAAATCTGCTGATTACAAGTTTTCCAGAATAGGTAATAACCACACGGATCCATAGTGTTGGGATGGAAAAGTCCCTCGCATGATAACAGATGTGTAACCCTGCCCTAGGTACCCCAGCTGCAAATATGTCTGAATCCCTGGTGCTGATTTATCTTGCCATGGGCAAACACGGACAATGAGTGTGCGTCATGACATAAGCCTCACGGATTGCATACCAGGAAGGGCGCCCAAAGAACTACTATCATACTGGTGAAAGGCTACTGCCTTTGCCAGGAGTTAAGTAACACCAGTGTGTTGGTGGCAGCATACCATGTAGTGACAAGTAGAAGTGAACAGGCCCTTTTTATCTGTGTCACTGGAGTGAGGCCTACAGGCTCACTCCTGTGAAGTTCCGCTGCTGTATGCTTAACCCACACAGACATACATCAAGTTAGTATGTAGTGCTGTGCAATGCATGTGTGTACAGTATGCATGTGCTGGGCGTATATGTGTCTGTGTTTGGAACAATAGATGGAAGATTCTGGGTTCCATTTTGGGAGACCCTGGGCTGACTGGAGGACCATGAGGAGGTAGTGGAATCCCCCAGACAGTTTTATCGATTGTTGAATTCCTGTGAGCTGGGTGGGACACAGACTGGAGGAAGGAGAACCAGGCCCTTCTTACTTACTTACTTACTTACTTATGCCTACTACCCCTCCTGGGGTATAGGCCATCAACCAGGACTCTCCAGCCATCTCTGTCCTGGGCTTTTCTTTCAATCTGACTCCAGATATAACCATCTCCTTGCAGTCAGCCTCGAGGCCTCAATGCCAGGTGTTTCATAGCCTTCCTCTTTTCCTTTTCCCTTGAGGGTTCCAGGTAAGGGCTTTTCTGGTGGTGTTTGATGCAGGCTTGCAGAGCAGGTAATCTATCCATCCCCAGCATCTTTTCATGATTTCTTCATGAGCAGGGAGTTGTAAAGTCTGCTGCCATAGGTCGTTGTTGCTGATGGTGTTCACCCAGCGGATTCGGAGGACTTTCCTCAGACAGGTGTTAATGAAGGTCTGGACTTTGTTGGTGGTGGTCACTGTTGTCCTCCGAATTTCTCCTCCATGCAGAAGGATGAATTTTATGTTAGTGTTAAAAAGCCTGATCTTTGGTTGCAGCGTTAGATCCTTGGAGCTCCAGATCTCCTTTAGCTGAATGGAGGCAGCCCTTGCTTTGCAGATTCTTCCCTTTACGTCATCGTCTGTGCCGCCTGGTTGTCTGTGACACTGCCCAGGTAGGTGAAGGCCTCAACCTCTTTCAGTGCATTGCCAGCAAGGGTGACTGCAGTTGTGCTGGCTGAGTTAGCCTTCAGGATCTTGGTTTTTCCCCTGTGGATATTGAGGCCAAGTTGTGCTGATGTGGCTGCCACTTTGTCAGTCTTCTCTTGCATCTGCAGATGGGTATGGGAGACTAGGGCCAGGTTGTTTGCAAAATCCAGGTTGTTGAGCTGTGTCCAAGTTGTCCACTGGAACCCATTTCTTTTCCTTGCTGTGGATGTCTTCATGAACCAGTCTATGCCCACAGGAAGAGAAAAGGTAAGAGCAAACAACCCTGGCAGACTCCGGTCCTGACTTCGAAGGCTTCCATGAGTTGTCCTCCATGGATTATCTTGCAGGTCCCCTCATAAAAGTTCCTGATGATTCTTACAAGTTTATCTGGCACACCGTAGTGGTGGAAGAGTTTCCAAAGGGACTCCCTGTCTACGCTGTCTACTGCCTTCTCATAGTCGATAAAGTTGACATAGAGGGGGAGTTCCATTCCATTGACGGCTCAATGACAATGCACAGTGTTGAAATCTGGTCTGTGCAGGATCTATCTTTGTGAAAGCCAGCTTGCTGGTCTCGTAACTGAGCATCGGTGTCCTTTATTCTATTCAGGATGATTCTGTTGAACACTTTGCCTGGGGTTGATAGAGGAGCTATCCCTCAGTAGTTTGCACAGTAACTCAGGTCACCTTTCTTGGGGATCTTGATCAGATATCCCGCTTTCCAGTCTGAAGGCACCTTTTCCTCTTCCCAGATCCTTCCAAACATGTGGTTGAGGATCTATACTGATGTTTCAATGTCTGCCTTCAGTGCCTCTGAAGGAATGTTGTCAGGTCCTGTTGCCTTCCCATTTCTCAGATGTTTGATGGCTTGCTGTATTTCTTCCTTGGTTGGTCTGCTGCAGTCGATTAGCAAGTCCTTGTCAGCTCACTATATGTCTGGTGGTGAAGACTGTGGCATGTGCTAGTTCAGCAGTTCTTCAAAGTGCTCCACCCATCTTCCTTATTGGCCTTCGTTACCCAATGCAGTCTTTTTGGCTGCTCTAACTGCCGGAGAGTCACTTTCTTATGTCGTAGAGTTCTTTCAAGTTTCCATGGCTTGCTGCTTCCTGGGCTTCTGTGGCAAGCCCCTTGATGAATCTTCACTTGTCTGCTCTTTAGCTTCTCTTTGCTTCATTGCTGATTTTGGTGTATTCGCCTTGAGCTTTCACTTTTTCTGCTCTTGTTCGTCTGGTGTTGACTGCAGCTTTCTTTTCCTTTCTCAATAGGATTTTCCAGGTTCTTCAGTACACTTCAAAGAGTGTTCTTTGATTCAGAGAGAACTCACTGGAAAGGGGCCTGGGCACATCCCAGGAACAAGATGTGGCTGATATTAGAATCATAAAGAGCAGGCCTGTGGCCTTGAGTAGCATTTTGATACACATATCACTGTGGCTGACATCCAGGTGTGAACCTCTAGTCGCTCCCATGGCCTGTGTTGTGGGGCTATCAGATTTGTAATCACTCTGTGGCAGACTATTTTCTGGAGGAAGAGCAGGGCAGAGGAGAGGGTATTTCAAAAGGAAGCAGACCCCAACACAAACTTCAAAGACATAGACTCTAAATCACATTTGGTGTCTGGAAATGGACAAAAAGAAGGACTCTCACGGCCCCCAAATTTGTAAATTCAAAGACTGAGGGAGTTTGGTGTCAGCGGAAAGGCGTTAAAATGGTTCAAAAATTTTCTCTCTGATAGAACGCATGTAGTGCAGCTGGACTTGTTCACATCACAGTCCATTATCCTCGACAAAGGGGTACCTCAGGGGTCTATTCTTAGTCCCACTCTTTTTAACATCTATGTGTCCTCCCTGGCCAAGCTTATTAGATCATGTGGCTTTGAGACCAACTCGTATGCGGATGACACACAATTGATGATCACGATTGATCCCGACCTTTCCATCACTAAGGATGAATTTAAAAACTGCATGAAAACGGCAGCTCGGATGACAGCAAACTTTCTTCAGCTCAATACAAATAAAACAGAGATTCTCCTATTCGGAAAGGCAGATGAGATATGGTCTGCGGATTGGTGGCCTCCAGAACTGGGAGCATCCCGACTCCGAAAAAATGGGTGCAAAATCTAGGAGTCATACTGGATGACAACTTATCCATGGACGAACATGTGAAAAGCATCTCGGGAACATGTTTTGGCCTGATGCGAATGCTTAAGAAGGTGTTCCCGTGGATACCTCTCTCAGCTAGAAAATCTCTAATTCAGGCACTATTAGTGAGCCGATTAGACTATGGTAACTTACTACTGGTAGGGATAAGGAAAGGACTTCTCTCAAGGCTCCAGGTGGTTCAAAACACAGCAGCTCGCCTTGCTCTAAATCGCCCCCCATGATCAGCATCTGAACCCCTTCTGCGACGGCTCCACTGATTGCCCATAAAAAAACGAGCAGTGTTTAAGCTCCTATGTATGGTCTTTAAAACACTGCAGGGGAAGGGACCAGTTTATCTAAAAAATAAATTAAAACCTTACATCCCCACCCGACAACTCAGATCTAGCGATCAATTGTTACTGTGCCCTAAAAGTATAAATAAAACCAGAGTGGGTGGTCGCTCTTTTTCCTAGCTGGCCCCCCCCATCATTGGAACAAACTGCCGTTCTACATTTGCTCCTGCTCTAACTTCACTCAGTTCAGAAAACTCCTCAAAACCTGGTTATTCAATTTCTAACTGGACATGGTTTTGCTTCTGTTGCCTGAGACTGCGGCGCTGAGAGATCCCCCTGAGGATGATTTGTTGCGCTTAACAAATAATAAATAATAATAATAAACTGTCAAGCAGCCAGTTAGGCTGTGCAAGAAGGAGAAGCTCTGCAAGACTTCTGCCTGTGACCAAGACTGGGGGTTAGGCCTGCCAGTCTCCCAACTGGGTGAGGGAAAATCACCCATGGAAATCAAACACCACCTGCCCCTGGGGCCACAGTGCCTGCCTGCCAAGACCTGTGTGCCCTATGAGGAAGAGGAGAGCGCTGGAGGGAGCGAGGTCCAGTGGGGGATCCTGATAATTGGAGCCCTGTAGCTAGGTGTGAAAAGGCAGCAGCTTCATAGATTGGGTCGTCAATCAATCAATCAGGGTTTGTAAAGCATGGCTACTCACCTATGAGGGTCTCAACTTGGCGCCGTGGGGTGGGGCGCATCGGATCAACTAAGTGTTGAGTTTATCCGAAGAGCCAGGTCTTGAGGTCCTTCCTGAACTGCGTGCATCAGCGAGGGTGATTTCCTTAGGTGGATGGGCAGGGTGTCCCATATCTTGGAGGCGAGGAAGGAGAAGGACATTCCTCCGGTTCTGGTCTTGTGGATTCGTGGAATGGTATCCAGGGAAAACTGGGTGGAGCAGAAGTGTCTGTTGGGGATGTGGAATGTGAGGCGGTGATTCAGGTATGCGGGTCCGGTGTTGTGAAGGGCCTTGTATGTGTGGGTGTGGAGTTTGAAGGTTATTCTTCTTTTGAATGGGAGCCAGTGGAGGTCGCAGAGGTATTGAGTGATGTGGCTGTGCCGGGGGATGTTGAGGAGTTGTCTTGCTGTGGAGTTCTGGACATTTTGGAGACTTCAGAGGAGTTTCTGGGTGACGCCGGCGTAGGGTGCATTGCCGTAGTCGAGTCTGCTGATGATAAAGGCATGGGTGACTGTCTTCCTGGATTCAATGGGGATCCATCTGAAGGTCTTTCGGAGCAGGCGGAGTGTGTTGAAGCAGGCCGAGGAGACGGTGTTATCTTGCGGTCCATTGTGAGTGAGGAGTTCAGTACGATGCTGAGGTTTCGTGCATGGTTCTTTGGGGTAGGGGACCTTGCTAGAGCAGAGGGCCACCAGGAGTCATTCCAAGTGGAAGGGGAGGGTCTCAGGATGAGGACTTCTGTTTTGTCCGAGTTGAGTTTCAGGCAGCTGTCCTACATCCAGGCGGAGAGCCGGGTCCTTACACGCATCAGCTCCCATTGAGGAATTCCCGAGCGGATCCCGTAATTTAAGGACCGCCGCGCATAATTGGCAACACGTTGCCTGTATCCTTCAGCCCGATGCACGGCTTCTCTTGATACCGGAATTCCTGAGCGGATCCCGTAACTAAATGACCACCGCGGTTAAACTGGCAAACACGTTGCCTGTTTCCTTCAGCCCGGCGCACGGCTTCCCTTTATACCGGTTATCCACATGTTATCCCACATCCTAGAGGACACCTCCTTTTTTCTCTCATAATTGCTTCCCTCCATTTGCTCAGACACTCGCGCCTGACGCTTGAAACCGGGGACTCCCATTCTTGAGAGACCGGCACTATTTTCAGGCTAGCTTATGTTTTAGTCCTGATGATGATCCGTGTATTTAATGTATGGATCGAAACGCCGTCGACACACAAAACACCTTATACACTACTTTGAAGTGTTTACTGTTGTGTAAAGGTGTATTAATATGATTTGTTGGTCCCATTGTGTATACATTTAACAAATCAATAGCCCTGCCTGAACTTGTTGTTAAAGTGTATATGTTGTTCACTTCTTCCCTTGTTGTTTATGTAGTGAGATCACAGGCCTGTGCCTCACTCACTTGTATTGTTACGAATTTTTTCATTAAATTGCTTTGTTATTAAATATTGGGCCTCTGTCCGGCTGGACATGTCACTTACCGATATAGTACGGATTGGGTCTATATTTGTATTCAATGTTTTACAACTGTAGAATTCCTAGGGACCACTGTTCCTTATAATACATCCAGGCGGTGACATCTTTTATTCCTTCGTGGAAGTTGTTCCTGGTGACCGTGGGTTCTTAGGTGAGGGAGAGGATCAGCTGAGTATCGTCAGCATAAGAGACGATGATGAGCACGTGGTTCCTGACGACGGCTGCAAGGGGGGCCATGTAGACGTTGAAGAGGGTGGGGCTGAGGGAGGAGCCCTGTGGTACTCAGGCTGATCTCTGTCGGTTTTGAGAGGTACGGTGGGAGTCTAACCCGTTGTGTTCTACCGGTAAGGAAGGAGTGGATCCAGTTGAGGGCCTTGATTCGGATACCAGTGTCGTGGAGTCTTGTGGCTAGGGTGTGATGGTAGACTGTGTCGAAGGCCACCAAGAGGTCTAGTAGGACGAGGGCTGCGGTTTCGCCGTGGTTGAGGAGGGAGCGGATGTCGTCGGTGGAGACGAGGAGGGCGGTGGAAAAGGGCAACCCCATATGCCAGAGAGGCCTCTGTAGCGAGGTGTGAGGAGAGGACTGCTGTGCCGATCAGACCTTTGTCCGTGTGCAGTGAGAAAGTCGGTGAACCCGTATGCCAGAGGGGGTTGCAGTCAAGTTAACAGTGTTGACCAGGCTGTTGTCCATGTGCAATGTGTAAGTCAGCAACATCTTATGCCAGAGGGGGCTAGCGTGGTTAACTGTGCCAATTGGACCATTACCCTTGTGCGGAATATAAGTCGGCGACCCCATTTTCCAGAGTAGGCCGTCATGAAGTCAGGTGTGCCAATCGGGCGATTGTCCTGTGTGGATGAATAGTCGATGACCCTGTATGTCGGAGGGGGCTGTAATAAAGAAGACCTTGCTGTCATGCTGATTTGGCCTTTGCCCGAATGTGGGGTTAGAGTGGTGACCCTGTATGCCAGAGGGCGACACCTTCAAGGAAAGAGATTGTAGCCTGATTGGTGCTGTCGTTGAGAGGGTAGGCAGCCATGGTGACCCATGTGGGCCCGAGCCCTGACTGAGGATTAAAACCAGAATCTGTTGAATCACCCCCACCTGTGGGAAGGATCAAAGGAAGCTTACCGTCACACCAGAGGAGTGTTGAGAACACCCAGCCACAGCCCCTACAGAGCCGCAAATGTTACTCACCAAAGGCAGCTGATCTCCGTGCGAGTGAGTGAGACACTCTCTGAGACTCTGGTGTTGCCATCCCTGCTGGAGTGGGTAAGATTGATTGAAGGGCCGGAAGATCCCGGGGGACTCGGACTGCCAGCATGCCTAACCTAAATGTTGCTTATAGTGAATGAGGAATAGCTACTACCGCTAGTGAGAGGGAAGTGACATTCAGGAGCCTGCCTACTAAACACTAGAGCCCTAACCTCAGCGGGCTATGTGTATTGTTTGTGTATGCTGTTTTCACTTTGCATATAAATAATACTTTTGCCATAGTAAATATGATTTGACTGGACAATCAGTTACTAGTGCTATTGAATGTACTTTGAGTTGTGAGTCTCTGTTTGCCCTCTTCACCCCCATACACCCCCCCCGAGAAGCCTTGGACTGATTGTTCCGTGCTACCACTGAGAGTCAAGAGCTGAAGGGGGTACTTAGCCCAGTAGCTCAGGATCCATAATAGTCCAAGCTCCGGGACATCAGGAGTAAAAGGCCTCAACTCCCACAATTGGGCCCAGTAGTTCCTGCTTGTCTACACATAGTTTTCCCTTGATTCCAAGGAGCAAACTGCATACATTTTATGCCTGCTCTTTGCAGGCAGAATTGTGCCTGGGAAAGGGCCGGTGGAGGTCCTCGAGGCCAGAGTAAGCTTGAGTCAGTCAGGTGGGAGCATGGTGCCTGCCACACGGTGCATAGATTTTTAAAAACACACCCTTTGCCATTGCAGCTTGTGCTGCTGCTCTTTTCCGGGCCGCAGCACAAGCCGCAATGGTAAAGGCTATGTTTCCGACTGCCGTGCTGGCAGTCACATCATAATATTGGGAGTGGAACTACCTACTACTTGTCGGGAGGTTCCACTCCCGAAACGAAATTGGTTGGACGTTTGTTCGACCGGCATCGTAATAAGGCCCTAAGTGAATTGTGATAAATATCATCAGGTCAAACCTGCTTCTTTTAATCAGGGAAAAATGACAGGTATTTACTGGAACATGCAGATTTTGAGGTGGTAAGCACCAATCTCTGCATATTATTTGACCAAAACTCATAATTGGATGGTAATTATTCCAGCCAATACATTCTGACTCAGTGGAGTCGGATTCTATCAGGTGCAATAAATGTCACACCAATTACCAGCCACTCGTAAGGTGGGCCGATAAGTGATTGTGATGTCTTGTTTGCTTATTGAAGGATTGTTTCCAAGCAATGCTGGTTCCGTACAACCTGACTGCAGATTGCCCAAAAGATCAATACCTCCAAATACCCAAGACACTGTCTGGTGACATTCTTCTCAAAATTCCAGCAGGGGACGGGTCCCTACAATGAGCAAAAGAGCTGTAAGGATCAGCAGGGCTAAGCAACAGCGTTTTCAGCAAAGGAGAGATTCACATATGTTTGAGACATTTCAGAAAGTGTCATAGGGCGATGGAGTTTTCTGTAATTTCTGCAATGATGTGGGCCATGACATATTTAGATTCCTTAATTAAAGAGGAAGGGCATGGCTCGATCTCAGTTGCTGTCACTTTAGCAAATAAAAAACCAAGCCCAACAGTTGGTATGAGGCCATTTTCCGAAGCTTGTTCCGGAGAGCTCAAAGAAAGAGAAAGATCATCATTTCCGCAACCTGAGTATTGAAAATCCCACCACAAATAGAAGAGATGTTTCTACAAAGTAATTGTGAATACCAGGGATGATGGTTGAAGCTGGCACCTTCCCACATGCACAATCGATTGGTTGGCACCCCGCTCCCTGCACAAGCAATGATTCTGGTAAGCGGTCCCTATACAAATAATGAGGTGGCACCACTATGCCTAGATAGCCAGCGAGGTGACACCCATCTACCTCTTGAGTCAATGAGTTGTCACCCTCTCTCCATGAATGAGGAATGAGGTGGCAGCCCTCTCCTGCATGTTTCTTGAAGAACCCCCATCTTCCTGTAGAAACAATGCAGGGACACCTCTCATCTGAAGGTTCTCCTTTCTGATCTCTCAGCTGATGGAAGGTGCTATGCAGTCAGCTCAGGGTTGATCTCTGCTGGATTCTGCTACACATGCTGAAAAGCAATTGAGGCATGCCAAGCACTGCCAACATGTCCCTCGAATCACATCCATTGCATAATCTGCTGCTTGGTTAATAATCTTGATGTATTGTGCTGATGGGTAAAGGCCACCAGCAGCGAGTGGGTCATAAGACCAGGACTGTCCTGCCAAGACTTGTGTAAAAATGGGCTTGGCTTCTGGCTTCCTCTGGTGATCATCTCTAGTATGAAATGGACATTGCCCAGCAGGAACAAGGTGTGGGACCGCAAAGACAAATACCATTAGTTCATGCCCAGCTTCCAGGAAAGTTTATAATATCAAGTTGTCAGGACTAGGTGACACATTATATAGTCAAAGACAACACGAGGATGGAGACAACTAAGGGGGTCATTAGGATGGCGGATGGACTGGAGTCCGTCCGCCATCCTGGTGGGAATCGGGACCGTCCGCCATGCATGCGGCGGTCCTGCACACCTGATCACGATGCGACTGCCACCATGGCGGTTGGATCTTGATTTTTAACATTGCGGCGGGTGCTGCTGACAGCAGCACCCGCCGCGATGTGAAAATGCCAAGTTGTGCATTTCACAGCACTACGTGGCAGGCACCACACGGTGCCTGCCACATAGTGCTGTGAAATGTAGGGGGGTACCATGGGTACCCCCCAAGTGCACCCTCACCTCCCCCAACACAAGGGGAGCCCGTAAAGGGCCCCCGTCACTAATCCCCACCAGCCTTTCCATGGCGGCATCGCCGCCATGGAAAGGCCTGCAATAGCCAGCATCCTTATTTGATGGACTGTGCCTGCTAGGCACCGCCACCATTTTAGGCTATGTGGTCCGTCCGCCAGGCAATCTGTGTGATTACTTTTGGCGGTCCCGTGGCGGACGGTCTTTGCGTCCGCCATGGTCCGTGCGCGATTCCCTTCGCCATCGTAATGTGGCGGAGGGAATTTCGCGGTCCGATTGCGGAAGGACCCCCAGCGCATGGCTGGCGGTGACGGGCCTTCCGCAATCGTAATCGGCCCCTAAATACAGATTCCCATTGGCTGCAAGTAAAGAAAGGGCCCGGGTGAAATTTCCATGATGCTACTGTGATCTTCTGCAATTTCAGTAATTTCACGTTCCGCTTGTTACGCAAAGTTTTTGAAATTAAGCTATTAGGGCAAGTGCAGGAATTCGATTACTTGTGAGTTAAATTCACAAGCAAGATTTCTTGGTATGCACACTCAGGGCCCGATTCTGATGCGGGTTGGAAAAGCTTCCCGACCGAATCGGTTGGGAAATGGTTTCCGACCCACTCGGATCGGGAAAGTCCAACCGGCAGAGTAGGATGCATCCGGATGTTTCCAGATACGATTTGGTTGAACTCCCATTGACTTCAATGGGAACATTTGTTCCTAACCGCATCAGAATTGGGAACTCGGTCGGGAAGACACGTTCCCGATCCGATTTGGAAGGAGCAAATGCCGTTAGGAGGCCTTCCTTACCGCATCAGAATCAGGCTATCGGTCGGGAAGCTTTTCCAACCCACATCAGAATCGGGCCCTCAGTCGGGAGTTCTCACTATTTACTACAAGAGTCAAGGGTGATTCTCACTATGGTTCAGAGGTAAAAAAATCAGGCCACTTTCCCCAGCTGTGGAGGTGTACAATACAAAGGCCAAGAGTTCAGCCTTATATGGTGTGGAGCTCTGGGACCAAGAAACAGCTAAAAGCCTTTCCTTGGTAGAAAACAAATTTGTAAGAGCTCTGTGTTGTATTGTATAGCAGTGCCATTATTAATTGTGATACAACGCAAACCATTACAACGCATGCTTTTACAACGCGGTTTTTACATCACAACTACCATTACATCGCATGTTTTTACAACGCATACCCTTACATCGCATGTTCAAAGGAATACACTAAAACTACCATTACAACGCAATCCATTGCAATGCATACTAATACTATGCATACTATTACTACGCATATTTTATTTATTTATTTTTTCAAATATTTTTTTTTTTAAAGTATAACTAACCCTGGAACGGGATGCAAGGGAAATAGGGGTTTTGGGTGGGGGAGTGTATTAATACCCGGGTATTAAAATAAATTCTCGGGTATTAAAATTAATACTCGTGTCCTTTAGAATGTTCCCATCCTATTTAATACCCAATTATTAATATCAAAATCTAAACAAAAGTTAAAAAATCCAGGATAATTAATTTTTACAGAGTACAAACAGAGATAAAGAGAGATTTTAAAGCCACCATTTTGAACAATGAAAACACGAAAGTCCATCAACTATTTTTATGAATGCCCCTCATCCCGCAACTTGACAAAATGGCCGACATTTCATGAATAAATGATTTAACGAACATTTTTAGACATAACAAATTAATTATACTTTCTGTCAGCTTCTGAATCATGTGGAAAAACAGTTTTCAAAACATATTTTCTTTTAAATTATCATTTACCCTCAAAAAACGTATAAAAGCAGCCGTCCACCATTATGAGCACAGTGGCAAACTGATTTCCATGGTGACCACATGCATTTTTCGAGCCAGAAAAGAATAGAGCATTTGATAAGCCAAATAGTGCCATCTACAGACAGAAGCAAGTGTGCAATTTAAGTATTTAAGGAACACAATATTAACACATAATTCAGAAATACTAACAAGTATTTTTTAAAATGTTTTCCAGCATTTGCTGAATTTCAAAACCAGCAAGAAATTAAATAGAGATACTACCCAGCAAATAAAACCTTTAATCAGTAAGTAACAAAAAATCATTAATTTTACGAGAAATAAATAAAAATAGGCTTTTTAAAAATAATATATATATTCATTTTAAATTTAAAGTATTATGTAAAAAAACAGCTGGGAATAAATTGTTAAAAAGATAACATATGTGCTTGCCTCAGAGAAAGAGCTGGATAGTGGTGGGGGTCAAATTTACTATTCCTACTCTGACCTGTGTTGGCCTCAGGGAATGTGTTGGATGGTGGTGGGGACAAATTTACTATTCCAACTCCGACAGGTGTTTGCCTCAGGGAAAGAGATGGATGGTGGTGGAGGGCAAATTTACTGTTCCTACTCCGACCTGTGCTTGCCTCAGGGAATGTGTTGGATGGTAGTGGGGGCAAATGTACTATTCCTACTCTGACCTGTGCTTGCCTCAGGGAAAGTGTTGGATGGTGGTGTGGGCAAATTTACTATTCCAACTCTGACAGGTGTTTGCCTCAGGGAAAGTGTTGGATGGTGGTGGGGGCAAATTTACTATTCCTACTCCGACCTGTGTTTGCCACAGGGAAAGAGCTGGATAGTGGGGGGGGGGGACAATTTACTATTCCTACTCTGACCTGTGCCTACCTCAGGGAAAGTGTTGGATGGTGGTGGGGGCAAATTTACTATCCCTACTCTGACCTCTGCTTGCCTCAGGCAAAGTGTTGGAGGCAAATTTACTATTCCAACTCCGACAGGTGTTTGCCTCAGGGAAAGTGTTGGATGGTGGTGGGGGCAAATTTACTATTCCAACTCCAAACCTGTGTTTGCCACAGGGAAAGAGCTGGATAGTGGTGGGGGCAAATTAACTATTCCTACTCCGACCTGCGTTTACCTCAGGGAAAGTGTTGGATGGTGGTGGGGGCAAATTTACTATTCATACTCTGACCTGTGCTTGCCTCAGGGAAAGTGTTGGATGGTGGTGGGGCAAATTTACCATTCCAACTCCGACAGGTGTTTGCCTCAAGGAAAGTGTTGGATGGTGGTGGGGCAAATTTACTATTCCAACTCCGACAGGTGTTTGCCTCAGGGAAAGTGTTGGATGGTGGTGGGGACAAATTTACTATTCCTACTCCGACCTGTGTTTGCCTCAGGGAAAGTGTTGGATGGTGGTGTTGGCAAATTTACTATTCCTACTCCGTCCTGTGCTGGCTTCAGGGAAAGTGTTGGATGGTGGTGGGGTCAAAGGTGTAGTTTGCAAATTAAAGCTGGTAAACACTAAAACAGTTATATTAGCATATTTATGTCAAATATTTGAAACACAAACAATAAAACTTTTTTTATCAGTAAATCTTCTACACAGAATAAAGGATAAACAACACCAGTAGAGGAGGACACACCCTCCAGCCCAAAATACCAACAAGCCACAATTTCCAAAGAAAACAAACAAGAAAACAAGGTAAACATATTCACAATATTTTTTTTGTATCATTTGCAGGTTAGAAGTGCACTAGCATTTTTATGTCGTGTGTATGTAACTTAGCATCACAACTATGAAAGTCACTTACCAAATAAAATGTCTTTTAATCATGTTTAAAAAGCAAAATCTATTTTTTTGCAGACTAATTGGAAAACTGAATATTCCTAAAAGAGTACAGGAAACACCCTAAAGCCACAAATTAAATAAAGGACATCCCCTCAGAAGAAAACCATTGTTACAAGGTAAACTTTTAGCCATATTTTTTTTAAAATAACGTTTGAAGAGCACAGAAAATATTAAACTCACAAACCAAAGCAAAATGTCAGCAAAAAGCAAGCCAAACTAAATAAAAATATATCCAAAATATTTTTGGGGATAATTTGCAGGTTTAAAGTGCACAAGCATTGAAAAGCACTAATCTTTTAAATTGCAGGGTAATAGTAAATCTTTAGAAATCCATAAATTAATTCATATTTTTAATCACTTTTTCCAGAACCAATAAAGCAAGGAAAAGGCCCAAATCGAACAACAAGCTAGGAAATAAAAACCAACCACCAACGACAACTGAACTTTCTGAATTTACAAAAGAAAACCCTCAAAAAGGTATAAATAATTCTAGTGTATTCAACCTTAACCTTCATTCATTTGTAGGTAAAAAAAAAAACAGCAAACTATTCAAAACAAACTTCAATAAGCAAATACAATAAAATCAAGGTTCAAACTGCCAAATATTTGTGCTGCAAAATATTGTGCATTAACTTTTTACTAACATGTCCTTTTTGTTTATAGGAAATCAACAACACTTCAAATCAATTAAACAATATTTTTCTTTTTCATTTTTTTCAGATGATGGCATCCAGAAAACAAGCCAATTACATCAAGTCCAGCAGAGGAAACAGACTATTAATTCACAGTGGCTACGTTTATTGTAAGGCGAGATTAACTGAGCCCAGGTGTCATTGGAGGTGTGTGCAATATTACTCATCCCATTGCACAGGCAGAGAGGTTACTCTTGGTGACTCTGTTGAAAGGACCACAGAGCATAACCACTCTGCCTCTGCAATGGAGATAGAGGTTCGTGAAAATATCAATGAAATTAAAGCACTTGCATCCACCTCCAATGAACCCTGTGGCTCAGTTTTGAGGGAGGTTTCACAACACAATCCATCACATGTAGCAAGTTGTATGCCCACAGTCCCCAACCTACGCAGAATTATTCAGCGTAAAAAACAGGCAAGTAACCCCCTACGTGTAACACCCCAAACCTTTTCTGACATTAACATTCCACCTGAACTTTCTGTAACCGTTACTAATGAACCCTTTCTTTTACTTGACAACAAAAGCACTCTTAAAAGAATATTAATCTTTAGCACACTCCATAATCTTGTTAAGTTGGAGAGTAGTGATATTTGGATGATGGATGGGACGTTTAAATCCACACCCCATCCATTCACCCAAATATACACTATTCATACCTACATTAATCAAACAGTAGTGCCCTTAGTGTACAGTTTACTCCCTGATAAACAATCCTCAACATATAATGAATACTTGTCAGTGATAAAAGCTAAAACCATGAACAAAAGTCCTAGAAATGTGTTAATTGACTTTGAATTACCTATGATTAACACAATTACCAAAATGTACACGGATACCCAAATTCAAGGATGTTTTTTTCACTTTTCACAGGCATATTGGCAAAAAATACAAAAAACATCCTTAGTTGAGGATTATATATCAGACAGCAAACTGCAATTTGAATTAAAAAAACTAACTGCACTTTGGTTTGTTCCTCCTGACAGTGTAGATGAATACTACACATCTGTTCCTGAATCTGAATACTTTACTGCAAACGAAGGCAAATTGGCACCCCTTCTAAATTACTTTGAAGACGCATGGATTGGCCATCTAAACAGGTCAGGTCACAGGAGGAAGCCACGTTTCCATGTGAAGTGGTGGAACTGCTACTCGACCTGCTTAGAGGGAGGAGCAAAAACAAATAATGCCATAAAGGCATGGCACAACGCGTTCCACAGATCTATTGGTAAACCACATCCTAACTTCTATCATTTTTTGGAAATTTTGAGGAAGGAGCAAAGTTTCCAAGAAATGAGAATTTCGCAATCATTAACTGGTAGTCTGAACCCACGAATTTCTAAAGGAACAAAGGAAATGTCAGAGCGACTATTGGGTGCAATTCAACAATTTTCGTTGATGGTGGCTTCAGACTACCTAGATAATATTGCACACATCCTCCATTTCTAATCTACCCTATCTCCTATAACTCCTTACTTGCCTGTTTTGACAACAAAATCCCCCTAATTCAATTATCATTTTTCAAAAACATTTTAAATAAAAAAATTAAGGGGCCTATTAGGATGGCGGGCGGACTTTAGTCCGCCCGCCACCCTAGCGGTAACGGGACCGGCCGCCAGACATGCGGCAGTCCCGCCACCCTTATTATGATGCGACCGCCACTGCGGCGGTCGCATCCGGCGATTTAGCATTGCGGCGGGTGCTGCTGGCTGCAGCACCCGCCGCAATGGTGAAATGCCATTTTGTGCATTTCCATGCACAACGTGGCAGGCAATGCGCGGTGCCTGCCACCTTGTGCATGGACATGCAGGGGGGTACCATAGGTACCCCCCAAGTGCACCCCCCCACCCCCGGGGGCCCGCAACAGGCCCCCAAAGCAAATCCCCGCCAGGCTTTCCATGGCAGCATTGCCGCCATGGAAAGGCCTTCAAATCCTCACATCCTAATATGGCTGGCGGTGCCTGCTAGGCACCGCCACCATATTTAGGCCCCTGCTCCGCCCTACCGGCAATTGTAACGATTGCCGACCGGCGGAAAAGCGGCGGACGCACTTTGCGTCCGCCATGATACCCACCGCCATTGTAATATGGCGGTGGGTAATTCACGTTACGATGGCTTAACTGTCGCGATCGTTACGCCATCGTAACGACCCCCTAAGTCGGGTTTCTTACCTTCAGTTGTCTTCTTTTTTCAACTCTTGGACTTACGTACAATCCAGCATTTCACCAAGAGTCTTGAGCAGTCCTTTAAACCAGTGCAAATACTCCATAATAAAAAAATAAACTATAAAATGTACTGTGCACACCTACAAAAAACACACCCAAAAGAAAATCCCGAAAAATAAATATTGTTTGGCAAAAAAAGCAACAAAATTCCATCGATGCAATCCAATCTCGCTCAAATTCCATTTAAAAAAAAAAACATGAAAAAGTAGTAAAGTTTAAAAAAAAAACACCACCAAAAAATCCATTGTTGCAATCCTCTCTCGACCAAAGTCCATTCAAAGTCCCAAAATCCATCTAGCAAGGGTTTAAAAATGGCCATAAATGTTTTTTTCCATACCACGAAGTCTTTCTCCATGTTCCTACGACCTATCCGGAAAACCACAACGACACATTTACATATTTTCTAAAAAACACCTTGCAACAAAAATATTACCAAAAAAGAATACTTTCTTGAACCTTTTGATTAATAGAATAAATAATCAATCTTTTTTAATTAATTCTATTAAACACAAAAAGTGTTACGAAAGCAATCAACCCGACGTGGGCCTACAACTGCTACCTGTTTTGGTATGGATTTTTAAGTTAAAACACACAATATGAACAAAATACACCTTTCCTATTTCTTACTACCTCCCTCCTCTCTCCTTACAATAAACTTTACCACCATTAATCTATTTTTAATAATTAAAATTCGCCTTACCTGGACGCAGCTCTCCCTTGCATCTGACCTGGAGCGCGACGATCCTCGCAATGACGAAAGTTACATATACGCGGCAACGTCATCTCTTTCCGTAAAAAGGAAAAAAGGACAATTTTACCCATTGACTTCAATGGGAAACCGTGGGAAAACCTACAAAGAAATTAAAAAATATATGTTATAATACATTAAAAAATCTTTGATTATTTAAAAAAAAATATTACTATTAAATTTTTTTAAATTTTTTTTGCATATTTATTTATTCTGTTTTATATATTTTATAAATACAATAAAAATATTTACAATACTTTTAATGTGTCTAGTGATTGTTTTTTATATTTAATATTTTACATACCTATGTTGTACAATTATGCTCGATTTTTCGATTTATTTTTAAAAATATTATAAATATCTTTTATATATATTTTAAAAATTTAGCATAAAAATATCAAAAGATTTTTTAAATATATATCACATTTTTCCCTTAACATCAACTCACCCCCTCCCCAAAATCACCCTGATTTTATGTGCACATTATTATTATTATTTTTTTTATTATAATTATTTTAAAAGTTTAACAATTTATAAAATTATAAATGTAATAATAAATAATACTCAAGTATTTAATTTGATACCTGGGTATTAATATACTCCCCCACCCTAAACCCCTGTTTCCCTTGCATCCTGTCCCAGAGGATAGGTACAAATGACTTTTTATATATTATATCTTTTATATTTTTTAAATAATTTACTAACAGAAAATCTAAATATCATTAAAAATCCTAATTTATAAAAAAATGCATGAGTATTAATACTTTAATTCCAGAGTATTAATATACTCGCCACCTTTATTAAACATTTTAATTTTATATTTTTTTATATTTTTCTATCATTAATTCTAACTATTAATTAATACTCTTCGGGGCATATTCTCAAGGAGCTATCGCCGAGTTACCGGCACTTTATCGCAGCCAAAGGCGCGATAAAATTATCGCCCCATTCACAAGCTGGTGCTAACAGCCAATACCACCAGTTTACCTGCGAAAGAATCCGCAAAAAACATTGCCACACTATCGCTAATGAGATGCAGAGTAGGCATTCCCGAGCAAAAAGCCGCGACAACACCTCACCTCAACATTCTCAACGACCAGCCACATCGGCGATAAGACCACAAAACAGGCGATAAGGAGCGTTAGCAGCAGGAAACTAACACCTGCTCTGACCTGGTGTAAGTCGGACGACAACCTGCACCATCAAAGGGAGACCAGCCCAGAGCCACACATGAAGAACAACAGATGCCATGGAGCCACACAACCTGCATCCCGGAGCCCCGAAAGGGCAACAACACCCACCGCCACCACCATCACCCCCAGGATCGCGACCCCCCCCGCACCCCTCCCCTCAGACCACCACAGAGGCATCGCAGACAAAGACAGCGGACCTTCAGGAAATGCACCAGCCTCACAGACCTAACACCAGACAATGTCAATGCCCACTACAGGCTCAAAAGGACAACCATCCTCCGCATCCTGAACATCATTGCCCACAGGATGACGGTACCAACACAGCGGAGAACCAACATCCCTCTGCAGATAAAGCTGCTGGCTGTGCTGCACCTGTTGCCCTCTGGTACCTCCCAACCAACAACCGCCAGAGTTGGAGGAATCTCACAGCCAGCCCCATCCAAGTTCCTCACACCTGTCCTGGATGCCATCATCAGCCAGGTACCCCAGTACCTATATGTCCCCCACAATGCGCAGGAACAGCTGGAGACCAAGCAAGGACTATACGCCATAGCTGGATTCCCGCACATGTTGGGGGCAATCGACAGCACACATGTCCTACTTGTGCCCCCTGCCGACACTGCACACAATTACCGCAACAGAAAGCACACGCATTCCATCAACGTGCAGGCAACAGTGGACCACAGGGGACTCATCACCAATGTCGTAGCCAACTACCCAGTCAGTGTGCATGATCCCCTCATCTTCCGACAGTCCATCATCCACCAGCGCTTCCAGGATGGCACCTATGGGAATGCACTGCTCGTTGGCAAGTACCAACTGAACACACCACACACCTCAACTCCACAATCATGCAAGTCACAACTCTGGCACAGCACACGTCACAAAATCACATACAACGTGCCAAACAACATGCCCACCCACCAGACACAACAGCACAACTTACTGTGGCAACCTTGGTTAGCCATGTACATGAGCCGTCAACGGCATGGCACCCCAGCCACACAATAGCGGAATGTGGGGAGAGGTGGGAACCAGGCATGTACGAAGGAGGCAAGTGACCCATGAATGAGAATGTACACAATGCCAAGTGTGGCATGGAAGTGCTGGACAGACTGCAGTATGCAGACCACAGACATATCCATGGCTACATGCACTGCTGGTGTTTGGTGTGTAGTGGACAGTGGACGCAACCATGTCACCCCAGCCAGTGGGGAAGATCACGGAAATGTAGCATGTGACAACCCCCCTGTAAGTGTGTGCGGAGTGGGCTGGCCCTGAGGACGCCAGGCCAGCGTAGGGGTGTGAATAAAAAGCACGTAGCACTGGGCGTGCTTCTCTTCCGGAATGCCCAACGCGTCAGCCAGGGCGGCGCCTCCCACCCCGCAATGAGGCCGACGCTGTTGCAGTGAGCGGTGTGGTCTGCGATCCTCTGCGCCTGCTGCACCCCGGGCTGCTGGTCCCCCAACCCGTCATGCCCGCCCCTGCGCAGCCAGGCCTCACTGCTCACTTGCCAACACCGGCGTGTGTCAAAGAGGGCCCACCACGTGCCTGCACAAGCTCCAAGCCCGAGGCCCGCGACCTTCGCAGCCTCCTCAGACCATCACGGCCTCCGCGACACAGGCCCGCTTTATTCCTTTTTCGTTGACGTACTCCACCGCTGCCTCGGGCCTACACTACGCTCAAGTAGGTCACACATTTGGAACTGAGTCTTGATTATGCTATGGCAGAGTACACACTTTATGGCAGCGTTTATATCACTATACTCCCTTCGATGTGGTGACACCAATTCTGTGCATAGCATCCCAACCACACGTGTCTGTGGGCCCCTGATGACTACGCCTTCGGACTACACTGTTGTCCTGCAGGCCCCACACAAATCCATGCCAGTCCGTACCAGGCAGGACACGGCATCGTCGCTGGCTAAACACCCGCTCAGCTCTGGTGCCTCCACCTCCGTCAACCAGGATTCTTCTCCACATGCCATTTCAACGCCGTGTGTTAGAAATCCAGGAGGAGCTGGTTGCACAGTGGGTGCCCCGCGCTGACCGCTGCCTCGGGCACACACTGCGGTCAAGTAGGACACAGAATTGGAACTGAGTCTTGATTTTTTAATTGCAGAGTTTATATCATTGTACAGGCCTCATCGCTGACTGCATCCCCTTCCGGCTCTGGTGCCACTGACTCTGTGCCACGGGAGTCATGGACACTCTCTGGTTGAACGTTGGTGGCATCTGAGTCTATGGCCTGGGGGTTGTCTTCATCATCATGTAGCTGGTACTGACATTGTGGGAAAGAGGAGACTGTAGCATTCAACTCCTCCATATTGCCTGTCTCTGCTTGCTTCTGCCCTCTGCGTCATGCCCTGGATGGACACCTTCCACTGTCCCCCGTAACACTCCGCGACATTCTCCTTGGACATCAACGAGGACCCGCTCAGATCCCGTGGCCATACCTCAGTGCATCGCCAGGCACCGTCCCGTGGCGATGTGCCTGTGCCGGCCGCTGGGCATCCGGGCCACCGACTCTGTGCAGTTCAAGTCATGGACCCTTGATGTTTGTACTTTGAAATCCTGATTGTATGAACAATAATGTAGTTGTTGCCAGCACCAACCAACCCCTGAGGGGTGGCTTACACTACCCAACACCCATCCAGCACAGGCATCACTGGACGTGTGACCCTGGCAATAAAAGGGGCCGGGCGCACGTGCCCGTAGCCAGTTCCACTAATTATCTCAGTGTGTCCGTGTGGTCATTCTGTATGCATGTGGGCCCCGGGCCATACCACATTACATTGTGCTGTTTACAGCGTGCGCAACCTTGTCACCTCAGGCAGTGGGGTGGACCTGGGACATGTATCTGTGACGGACTCCCCGAAACCGGTCCTAGGATGCTTGATTCCGGTCCAGGGAAGTCATGGCTTGGCAGTTCGGTCTGGACTGTTCCCATGAGGCACAGGGTCAAGACTGACTTGCATTTGGCTATGTCTGAACTGGGGTGGCGTGGTGAAGCAAAATAACGATGGATTAAACCCAGATCTGTGACTGGGGGTGAGTGTTTGCCAATGTGCAACATTCCGTCCATCATCTTGTGTGTTTTGCATTTCGCCCTAAGTGGGAAGGGTATGCCCAGACGTGGGTCCCGTGTTCACTACGCCACTGGAGTCAAGCTATCCTGGCTGATGAGGGCTGAAAGCCCGAAACCGGTCCTAGGATGCTTGATTCGGTCCAGGGAAGACATGGCTTGGCAGTTCGGTCTGGACTGTTCCCATGAGGCACAGGGTCAAGACTGATTTGCATATGGCTATGTCTGAACTGGGGTGGCGTGGTGAAGCAAAATAACGATGGATTAAACCCAGATCTGTGACTGGGGGTGAGTGTTTGCCAATGTGCAACATGCCGTCCATCATCTTGTGTGTTTTGCATTTCGCCCTAAGTGGGAAGGGTATGCCCAGACGTGGGTCCCGTGCTCACTACGCCACTGGAGTCAAGCTATCCTGGCTGATGAGGGCTGAAAGCCCAAAACCAGTCCTAGGATGCTTGATTCCGGTCCAGGGAAGACATGGCTTGGCAGTTTGGTCTGGACTGTTCCCATGAGGCACAGGGTCAAGACTGATTTGCATAAGGCTATGTCTGAACTGGGGTGGCGTGGTGAAGCAAAATAACGATGGATTAAACCCAGATCTGTGACTGGGGGTGAGTGTTTGCCAATGTGCAACATGCCGTCCATCATCTTGTGTGTTTTGCATTTCGCCCTAAGTGGGAAGGGTATGCCCAGACGTGGGTCCCGTGCTCACTACGCCACTGGAGTCAAGCTATCCTGGCTGATGAGGGCTGAAAGCCCGAAACCGGCCCTAGGATGCTTGATTCTGGTCCAGGGAAGACATGGCTTGGCAGTTCGGTCTGGACTGTTCCCATGAGGCACAGGGTCAAGACTGATTTGCATATGGCTATGTCTGAACTGGGGTGTCGTGGTGAAGCAAAATAACGATGGATTAAACCCAGATCTGTGACTGAGGGTGAGTGTTTGCCAATGTGCAACATTCCGTCCATCATCTTGTGTGTTTTGCATTTCGCCCTAAGTGGGAAGGGTATGCCCAGACGTGGGTCCCGTGCTCACTACGCCACTGGAGTCAGGCTATCCTGGCTGATGAGGGCTGAAATCCCGAAACCGGTCCTAGGATGCTTGATTCCGGTCCAGGGAAGACATGGCTTGGCAGTTCGGTCTGGACTGTTCCCATGAGGCACAGGGTCAAGACTGATTTGCATATGGCTATGTCTGAACTGGGGTGGCGTGGTGAAGCAAAATAACGATGGATTAAACCCAGATCTGTGACTGGGGGTGAGTGTTTGCCAATGTGCAACATTCCGTCCATCATCTTGTGTGTTTTGCATTTCGCCCTAAGTGGGAAGGGTATGCCCAGACGTGGGTCCCGTGCTCACTACGCCACTGGAGTCAAGCTATCCTGGCTGATGAGGGCTGAAAGCCCGAAACCGGTCCTAGGATGCTTGATTCCGGTCCAGGGAAGACATGGCTTGGCAGTTCGGTCTGGACTGTTCCCATGAGGCACAGGGTCAAGACTGATTTGCATTTGGCTATGTCTGAACTGGGGTGGCGTGGTGAAGCAAAATAACGATGGATTAAACCCAGATCTGTGACTGGGGGTGAGTGTTTGCCAATGTGCAACATTCCGTCCATCATCTTGTGTGTTTTGCATTTCGCCCTAAGTGGGAAGGGTATGCCCAGACGTGGGTCCCGTGCTCACTACGCCACTGGAGTCAAGCTATCCTGGCTGATGAGGGCTGAAAGCCCGAAACCGGTCCTAGGATGCTTGATTCCGGTCCAGGGAAGACATGGCTTGGCAGTTCGGTCTGGACTGTTCCCATGAGGCACAGGGTCAAGACTGATTTGCATATGGCTATGTCTGAACTGGGGTGGCGTGGTGAAGCAAAATAACGATGGATTAAACCCAGATCTGTGACTGGGGGTGAGTGTTTGCCAATGTGCAACATGCCGTCCATCATCTTGTGTGTTTTGCATTTCGCCCTAAGTGGGAAGGGTATGCCCAGACGTGGGTCCCGTGCTCACTACGCCACTGGAGTCAAGCTATCCTGGCTGATGAGGGCTGAAAGCCCAAAACCAGTCCTAGGATGCTTGATTCCGGTCCAGGGAAGACATGGCTTGGCAGTTTGGTCTGGACTGTTCCCATGAGGCACAGGGTCAAGACTGATTTGCATAAGGCTATGTCTGAACTGGGGTGGCGTGGTGAAGCAAAATAACGATGGATTAAACCCAGATCTGTGACTGGGGGTGAGTGTTTGCCAATGTGCAACATGCCGTCCATCATCTTGTGTGTTTTGCATTTCGCCCTAAGTGGGAAGGGTATGCCCAGACGTGGGTCCCGTGCTCACTACGCCACTGGAGTCAAGCTATCCTGGCTGATGAGGGCTGAAAGCCTGAAACCGGTCCTAGGATGCTTGATTCTGGTCCAGGGAAGACATGGCTTGGCTGTTCGGTCTGGACTGTTCCCATGAGGCACAGGGTCAAGACTGATTTGCATATGGCTATGTCTGAACTGGGGTGTCGTGGTGAAGCAAAATAACGATGGATTAAACCCAGATCTGTGACTGAGGGTGAGTGTTTGCCAATGTGCAACATTCCGTCCATCATCTTGTGTGTTTTGCATTTCGCCCTAAGTGGGAAGGGTATGCCCAGACGTGGGTCCCGTGCTCACTACGCCACTGGAGTCAGGCTATCCTGGCTGATGAGGGCTGAAATCCCGAAACCGGTCCTAGGATGCTTGATTCCGGTCCAGGGAAGACATGGCTTGGCAGTTCGGTCTGGACTGTTCCCATGAGGCACAGGGTCAAGACTGATTTGCATATGGCTATGTCTGAACTGGGGTGGCGTGGTGAAGCAAAATAACGATGGATTAAACCCAGATCTGTGACTGGGGGTGAGTGTTTGCCAATGTGCAACATTCCGTCCATCATCTTGTGTGTTTTGCATTTCGCCCTAAGTGGGAAGGGTATGCCCAGACGTGGGTCCCGTGCTCACTACGCCACTGGAGTCAAGCTATCCTGGCTGATGAGGGCTGAAAGCCCGAAACCGGTCCTAGGATGCTTGATTCCGGTCCAGGTAAGACATGGCTTGGCAGTTCGGTCTGGACTGTTCCCATGAGGCACAGGGTCAAGACTGATTTGCATTTGGCTATGTCTGAACTGGGGTGGCGTGGTGAAGCAAAATAACGATGGATTAAACCCAGATCTGTGACTGGGGGTGAGTGTTTGCCAATGTGCAACATTCCGTCCATCATCTTGTGTGTTTTGCATTTCGCCCTAAGTGGGAAGGGTATGCCCAGACGTGGGTCCCGTGCTCACTACGCCACTGGAGTCAAGCTATCCTGGCTGATGAGGGCTGAAAGCCCGAAACCGGTCCTAGGATGCTTGATTCCGGTCCAGGGAAGACATGGCTTGGCAGTTCGGTCTGGACTGTTCCCATGAGGCACAGGGTCAAGACTGATTTGCATATGGCTATGTCTGAACTGGGGTGGCGTGGTGAAGCAAAATAACGATGGATTAAACCCAGATCTGTGACTGGGGGTGAGTGTTTGCCAATGTGCAACATTCCGTCCATCATCTTGTGTGTTTTGCATTTCGCCCCTAAGTGGGAAGGGTATGCCCAGACGTGGGTCCCGTGCTCACTACGCCACTGGAGTCAAGCTATCCTGGCTGATGAGGGCTGAAAGCCCGAAACCGGTCCTAGGATGCTTGATTCCGGTCCAGGGAAGACATGGCTTGGCAGTTCGGTCTGGACTGTTCCCATGAGGCACAGGGTCAAGACTGATTTGCATATGGCTATGTCTGAACTGGGGTGGCGTGGTGAAGCAAAATAACGATGGATTAAACCCAGATCTGTGACTGGGGGTGAGTGTTTGCCAATGTGCAACATTCCGTCCATCATCTTGTGTGTTTTGCATTTCGCCTAAGTGGGAAGGGTATGCCCAGACGTGGGTCCCGTGCTCACTACGCCACTGGAGTCAAGCTATCCTGGCTGATGAGGGCTGAAAGCCCGAAACCGGTCCTAGGATGCTTGATTCCGGTCCAGGGAAGACATGGCTTGGCAGTTCAGTCTGGACTGTTCCCATGAGGCACAGGGTCAAGACTGATTTGCATATGGCTATGTCTGAACTGGGGTGGCATGGTGAAGCAAAATAACGATGGATTAAACCCAGATCTGTGACTGGGGGTGAGTGTTTGCCAATGTGCAACATTCCGTCCATCATCTTGTGTGTTTTGCATTTCGCCCTAAGTGGGAAGGGTATGCCCAGACGTGGGTCCCGTGCTCACTACGCCACTGGAGTCAAGCTATCCTGGCTGATGAGGGCTGAAAGCCCGAAACCGGTCCTAGGATGCTTGATTCCGGTCCAGGGAAGACATGGCTTGGCAGTTCGGTCTGGACTGTTCCCATGAGGCACAGGGTCAAGACTGATTTGCATATGGCTATGTCTGAACTGGGGTGGCGTGGTGAAGCAAAATAACGATGTATTAAACCCAGATCTGTGACTGGGGGTGAGTGTTTGCCAATGTGCAACATTCCGTCCATCATCTTGTGTGTTTTGCATTTCGCCCTAAGTGGGAAGGGTATGCCCAGACGTGGGTCCCGTGCTCACTACGCCACTGGAGTCAAGCTATCCTGGCTGATGAGGGCTGAAAGTCCGAAACCGGTCCTAGTATGATTGATTCCGGTCCAGGGAAGACATGGCTTGGCAGTTCGGTCTGGACTGTTCCCATGAGGCACAGGGTCAAGACTGATTTGCATATGGCTATGTCTGAACTGGGGTGGCGTGGTGAAGCAAAAATAACGATGGATTAAACCCAGATCTGTGACTGGGGGTGAGTGTTTACCAATGTGCAACATTCCGTCCATCATCTTGTGTGTTTTGCATTTCGCCCTAAGTGGGAAGGGTATGCCCAGACGTGGGTCCCGTGCTCACTACGCCATTGGAGTCAAGCTATCCTGGCTGATGAGGGCTGAAAGCCCGAAACCGGTCCTAGGATGCTTGATTCCGGTCCAGGGTAGACATGGCTTGGCAGTTCGGTCTGGACTGTTCCCATGAGGCACAGGGTCAAGACTGATTTGCATATGGCTATGTCTGAACTGGGGTGGCGTGGTGAAGCAAAATAACGATGGATTAAACCCAGATCTGTGACTGGGGGTGAGTGTTTGCCAATGTGCAACATTCCATCCATCATCTTGTGTGTTTTGCATTTCGCCCTAAGTGGGAAGGGTATGCCCAGACGTGGGTCCCGTGCTCACTACGCCAATGGAGTCAAGCTATCCTGGCTGATGAGGGCTGAAAGCCCGAAACCGGTCCTAGGATGCTTGATTGCGGTCCAGGGAAGACATGGCTTGGCAGTTCGGTCTGGACTGTTCCCATGAGGCACAGGGTCAAGACTGATTTGCATATGGCTATGTCTGAACTGGGGTGGCGTGGTGAAGCAAAATAACGATGGATTAAACCCAGATCTGTGACTGGGGGTGAGTGTTTGCCAATGTGCAACATTCCGTCCATCATCTTGTGTGTTTTGCATTTCGCCCTAAGTGGGAAGGGTATGCCCAGACGTGGGTCCCGTGCTCACTACGCCACTGGAGTCAAGCTATCCTGGCTGATGAGGGCTGAAAGCCCGAAACCGGTCCTAGGATGCTTGATTCCGGTCCAGGGAAGACATGGCTTGGCAGTTCGGTCTGGACTGTTCCCATGAGGCACAGGGTCAAGACTGATTTGCATATGGCTATGTCTGAACTGGGGTGGCGTGGTGAAGCAAAATAACGATGGATTAAACCCAGATCTGTGACTGGGGGTGAGTGTTTGCCAATGTGCAACATTCCGTCCATCATCTTGTGTGTTTTGCATTTCGCCCTAAGTGGGAAGGGTATGCCCAGACGTGGGTCCCGTGCTCACTACGCCACTGGAGTCAAGCTATCCTGGCTGATGAGGGCTGAAAGCCCGAAACCGGTCCTAGGATGCTTGATTCCGGTCCAGGGAAGACATGGCTTGGCAGTTCGGTCTGGACTGTTCCCATGAGGCACAGGGTCAAGACTGATTTGCATATGGCTATGTCTGAACTGGGGTGGCGTGGTGAAGCAAAATAACGATGAATTAAACCCAGATCTGTGACTGGGGGTGAGTATTTGCCAATGTGCAACATTCCGTCCATCATCTTGTGTGTTTTGGACTCCCCTGTGGGCGTGAGAGAGTGGACCGGCGTATGGCAGTACGGCGAAGGGGTGTGGTCATTCAACATGTGGCTCTGGGCGTGGTTAAGTGTAGGCCTTGCCAAGGCGGTAACTAATGAGTGTGTCTCAGGTGTAGTGTCGGCGCCACCCGTCACGCAATACACAATGTTGCTGTGTAGCATGCCCCCTGAGTACGGGCTCGGCCGAGGTGTAAATGAGGATGCGCAAGCCCGCTCGGGTCAGGGATCAGACATGCCAACTGTTGTGTGTGTCGCTATTTCCGCAGCATAAGCCAAAGGTCTACCCTCAACCACATGGCGAGTTCAGCCAGGCATGACCTCTACATCTGTGTCCGCCCTGTCCTTACCATAGGCCTACACACACGTGTCCGTCCACCTTCAGTGGAAGACATCACTGTGTCGTCAGGCTTGTGGACATGCGCAGACAGGCATGACAATAGTGTGCCGTAGGGGTGCAAGTGATGCAACCGCGCTGCGCACACTAGTGGATGGGCTCGGGGGGAGGGAGGAGCAGCAGTGAGGATACGTAATACACATTGATGCTGCTCACTTGCAACATGCAGTACATGTCTTGCAGGAATCACGAAGTCACACATATCACACACCAATGAACCACTGAGCCTGCCAACACATCATGCAGAGCCAACTATTGGCTCATGTCTCTCTGCACAGTCACAGGTGACCAAGGATATGCACTCTGCGCTTGTATGATGACACCCTTCCGAGTCCCGGAAACACAGGCCCAGAGGCTGTACAATGCGGGCCACAAACGCACCAGGGGCATCGTGGAACGCACATTTGGTGTGTTGAAGTCACGTTTCAGGTGCCTGGACGTCACAGGTGGGAGGCTCCTGCACAGCCCAGGCATCGTGTGCAAGATGGTCATTGCATGTTGTGTGTTGCACAACATATGTGTACGCAGCAAGGCCCCATGGATACAAGTGCCAGATGCACCGGACGATGATGATGAGGATGAGGCAGGTGGCCCACACCCCAATGCGGCCGCAGCAGGAATTGCCCATGGAAACACCATTATTGGCAATTTCTTCACATGAGCACGTCACATTGTGACAGTCCTTGGCAATCATGGTACAGTACAATATGGCCACAGGCAAAGCATGTGCTACTAAATGCTTTCAAAATACACATTACCTGAGTGCATGTCACTCATCTGTACAGGCACATCACTCAGACAAGTGTGAGTGCGACATGTGTTGCTGTCAATTTTATGATTTGTTCAGGGATGGTGGGTGTGTCACCTCTGTGCAAACGGGCTGTTTAGGGTGTCACGTATTCGGACTGCCAGGTCTGTGTGTCGCAGTTAGTAGGGAATCCCACTCTTCGGCGTTTCACTTGTGTCCAAATTCATTCCATTTTGGCTGCCATTTGTGTCCTACAGGTGACAACAGGGCACCTTTTGGGGTCAGATATGTACCACCATGATGCAGGGATGCCCCCTGTGGCTCGAGTCCCACAACATGGGCAACATGTACGTAAGCGGGAGTCACTGCCCCTACATTCGTCCACGCTTTCATGGTGGATTGCTCATGGTCATGACACGTCTGTGTGCAGGAGCGGTTGCTTGTCCCTCTGCAATGTGAAGGGGAGATGCGGTTTCAATGTGTGTTCCATGCATGTTTCTGCATTGGCGCAGTTTACATGCAGACTGCATGTCAATGTACATTGTGACTGTGAGGAGATGCCTATTTGATGCGGGACAATGGTCATCTGTTCTACGTTACGGATGTGTGGTTGTGCTCGTACATTGTCATCTCACCGTATTTTTTATCTGCTTTTATGCTGCATTTTCCCACATGACGCGTGGGGATTGCAGGCCTATGGCTGGTTCTCGCTGAATTTTGTATCGCGATTGGCATCATCGCTACTATTTTTGCGTTCGTGTTTCGCAGTTTTTCTGCGTCGCGTTGGTTTTAACACGTTCTTTTGACGCGTTATCATGGGACTATCGCATGGGGCCGCCGTGTTGTGAATACCACGTTGACACGGAGTTGTTTTCCCGCGAAGGACTGCGATGTGAAGAGTTGCGTTAAACTAATTTTGCAGTAGTTATCACACGTTCTTGACCATATGCCCCTTCACTTTATAAATAAACCTGATTATTATTACTCTCACCCTCCCAAAACACCTATTTCCCTGACTTTACATGCAAAATACTTTTCTTGAAAAATACTTTTAAAATTAATTTACTTTTAAATTTAAATTAATTTTAACTAACAGTTAAACAAAATTTCTTTTAATTCTCAAATATTAATAATAATAACTGAACATATTTTAAATTTTTTTCAAAATAAAATCAAAGTTTTTTAAAGATATATGTTTAAAAAATTCTTGAGTATTAAAACACTCCCCATCAAAAACCCCTACTTCCCATGGAACATATCCCAGAGGATATGTACCAATGATTTTTGGAATAATTTTCAAATATTAATTTAAAAAAATTATATGAGTAAAACTAATTATCATTGAATACTCGAGTATTAAAATTATTACCTGAGTATAAATACACTCCCCCACCCAAACCCCTATTTCCCATACATCCCGTCCCTGGTAAAAAAATTAAATAATTTAAAAAAATACTAATACTATTACTCATACTATTAAAAATAATAAAAAATAACTTAGACAACTTACCTCAATTAAAACGATTACTTACCTTACAATGCGTTGTAATGGCATGCGTTGTATTGGCACATGCGTTAGAAAGGCATGCAATGTAATGTCACCTGCGTTGTAAAAGTTGCGTTGTAAAGGCATTACGATGTAATGCCTGCGTTGTAATGGATGTCTCCCCTTATCCTTATGTGTCCTTAGTTTGATCTGTTAGGGTTTTCTTAGTTTACTACTGTAGAATTGGAATTGTATGAAGACATATGGAATGTAGGTGACAGCCTCATTTGTAACCGGCTGGTGTGATTACAAGCTGAAGGATGCTGTTGCTACTGTCGCTGGGGTTTTTATTACATAATAAATCTACTTATACCCTTCACGACATTTGGATTAACTACAATTTTTTAGTAAATTGTAGGAATAGTGTGCACAAGACCACTTCCATTTACCACCCTGCTGGCAATGAAGCCAATGAGCGCTTCAACAGGGTGATCAAGAATACTATTCAAGTGGCCAAGGTAAACCAATTTGTCTTGGTTTAAGGAAGTGTGGTGCACCGTGTGGGCTTATAAAGTTACACCATGTAGTTTCAACGGATTAAGGGGCTCATTACGATGGCGGGCGGACCTGGTCCGCCCACCATTGTAGCGGTGTTTGGGACCGAACGCCATGCGTGCGGCGTTCCCGCCTACCCTATTAGGATGGGACTGCCACCGCTGCGGTCAGTACCCGCACCGTTAACATTGCGGCGGTGGCTGCCAACAGCAGCACCACTGCGATGTCGAAAAGAGCATGTAGTGCATTGCACTGCACAACGTGGCAGGCACGACACTGTGCCTGCCACATGGTGCAGTGTAATGCAGGCCCAGTGCACCCACACCTCCCCCCAACACAGGGGGGCCCGCAACAGGTCCCCGAAACCAATCCCCGCCAGCCTTTCCATGGCGGCATCGCCGCCATGGAAAGGCCTCCAAAAACCCACATCCTAATATGGCGGACGGTGCCTGCTAGGCACCGCCACCATATTAGTGGCCCTGCTCCGCCCGCCAGGCAATCGGTGCGATTGCCACCGGCACAAAAGCGGCAGACGGACTTTGCATCCGCCACGATACCCACCGCCATCCTAATATGGCGGTGGGTAAATCTCTGTTTGATGGCGGAACGTTCGCCACCGCCGGCCCGGCGGTGGCGATTGTTCCGCCATCGTAATGAGCCCCTTAGTCCTTTTGAGATTATGAGAGGCAGGTTTCCACGTATTAAAGACAATGTTGGATGGATGCACAACTCCAAGAGAAGTAAATAGACACCCCGTTGCGGTGAAGGAACAAGTGTCCAAGTCACAGGATTTGTGTAAAAATTGTCATGACAAGAGAAATAACTGCAAATGTGTGGAGGTCCAGGTCGGAGATTGGGTGAGGGTTAAAAGGCCTGGAGTTTATAAAAAAGAGGGGACATTTTTTCAACCTTTGCCGATGGTAAATGTTTTGTGCAACTCTGTCCAGTTGAGCAACGGTAAGGTGTGTCATTTGAGTCTCATTTCTTTATGTAAAGGTGAGAAAAAGATCCCAGAAGTTGCTTCTGAGGTAAATTTGAGTCATTCTGAATGGTTGTTGGGTGAGTGTGGCTCTGGGATGCTTGGGGATGGAATGGTGTCCCTTCCTGTACATAAACAAACCTTTTAAAAAAAATGCAGTTTTGTAACTTACATGTGTGCTGCGTGAAGCAGCACACATGTAAGTTACTAAACGGCATTTTAGGTTTGTTTATGTGCAGGAAGGTACACCTTCCTGTGCATAAACAAACCTCCCTGCTCACAGACACCCTTGCACACTGGTGCAAGGGTGCCAGCGTTGGCGTTAAGTCGTGAGACTTAGCGCCGTCGCAGGGGGAAACGCCAGGCTGCACCACATTCTTGAGAATAGGGTGCAGCCTGGCGCTTCCGAAGTGGCGGTGAGAGGCTTTAAGCCAAGGAGGCTAACTCCTCTCACCACCACTTCCTCGTGAATATGCCCCTGAAACTCCTGCTCTGGGAAGCGGAGATTAGGAAAATCAACCAGGGTAGCTGTACGGATAGACTTCTGGACCACACACATGTTCTCTTGTTTGAGCCCTTCTTAGATAAGATTTTATTCCCTTTAGCAAAACAGTTGTTTTTACGCTTCAGATATGGTACACTGCCAATTCATAGTTTCTGCATTAGATGGGGCACTCACTACTGTACTAGCACCCAATGTCCATCATGTAACCAAGAAGAGGAAACACCCCAACATTTCTTCTTCTTTTGCCAAGCTTATGGTTTTGCCCATAGGAAATGGATTAAAACTATGTGCCTTTTGTTAGGTGTACAGAAAGTTGACCACGCACTGAGAATAATGAGGTTGGACACTGACAAGATGATCTATATTTGTGTTTCAAAATTCTTGGCCTCGGCATTGCTGACCCGCAAAAGCGCTATGGCGGGGCAACTTCTTCCCAGTGTCTAGTGGCTGGCTACTACTCCACCTAGAACGAAACTATCTCTTTCTGCTAGAGAATTAAAATTGTTATTTTCGTTTATGACAATCAAGTGGGCTGGCAGTGACGCTCCAGTCTTCCAACATGTAGTCAGGTTAGTCAGCTTTTATAGGCATGCAGTTGTTAAGGCACGGGTCACTTTATGCTGACTTGATGTCGACACCCCTTGGGGGTTTATGATGTTGATATGCAATCGTCCACCTTACTGATTGGTTGTGGCCACTAATCGAAGGGTCACTGTAATGCTGTGTACTGCTCTTAGCCATTTTTGCGAGTAACTTCTCATTTAACGTTGCGACTATTAGTCTATAGCATGTACCATTATCAACATTTGTGTGTATGCGTAAACAGCCAATTAATGTTATTTAATATACTGTGATTTAAAAATTTTACCTTTAAAAAAAAAAAAAAATGCGTTTTGACTTTGCATTTTATGTGGTTTTTAAGGATCTTTGAAATCCGAAATAAACTTTTTTGATGATGCTGAAATTGTGCCATTGAGATACGTTATGTAATTATGCGCCATTTGTGGCACAAATGTAGTACAAGCACACAGGAACACCACAAACAACCAGTAAGCTAGTGGTTGGTGTTTGCGAAGCTTGTGTTTTACGCGCTACGGATGAAAAAGCATCGCAGTAGTGGCACAGCGAGACAAGAAGTGTAGGATGTTGGAAGTAAGATGCATAAAGTTGAATCAAAACCAGGCAGTGTTAGTATTTGGCAACCCTGGTGTTTGGCTGCAGGATTCTAAGAAAATCATTGGGCCCATGCACTTATTAGTTTTCTTTTTCTTCTTTTTTTTCTTCGTTCTTCTTTTGTGATTTAAGCACTGCTCACCTGTGGCGCTTCATTGCCTTTGTGCTCTTTAATTCCATTATTCAAAAGATGGCCCTGCGTTCATTGTCACAGGAACAACTTGCTGCCCGTCGCCAGTTTCCATGATCACACACATGACTAGCATACAACCTGCCCATCGGCATTGCTGCACGAGGTCCCGCGCAGCCTGCACTTCCTGACAGCACTTTCTGCTTTACGTGTTGATAAACCAAGCACGCGCAGCCCACTCACCGTAATCAGAGGCCCTTCCGTTCTTTTTTGACACATAAAACACTCCCGTCCTCTTTTACCACATAACTCACGCCTGCCTAAAACAGCTCTCCTGAGGAGTGGGCTTCCCCTGAAGGGCTGGAGGGAATTCGTCTTCTGGACCAGAAAGTAAATGTGTGTGCACCCTGCCATACCTTTTTACACTCAAGTGCCAACCTGCCGTGCATAATTTGTGCCAGTGGTTGTAGGTGGTGGGCTCTGGCACTCGTTTTCAGGGACCAACACTTATTTTTCATAATCGGACTTTGACTCAGAGAAAGAGAGAGAAAGGCAGAAAAGAGAGGAAGCAGTGAAAGATTGAAAAACACTGGCAAAGGCAAAGGGCGGGGATGGAAAATAACTGCAGAAGTGAAATAAAAAAATAAGCGTAGGGTGGTGGAAGAAAGAGCCATGAGGTGGAATCAGAAGTGTGCAGCATTCATAATCTGCCACCCTGGCATTTGGCAGAGCTGCTGGCAGGGAACTGCCTGGCAAAAATGTTGCCCCCCTGCACTTACATGTTAATGTATTTTATTTAAAAATTAAGTATTGCCAGCCAACCCTCATTTCCATGAGATTTAAAACATGATTAAAGTACTTATTCATCAAACTCGCTCAAGGGACAGGATGCACCGTGCCCTTTAGTTTCTGCGACTCTAGCATTGCACTTTGAAGTTAGTCAAAGTCGAAGTAAACTTTATTGGATTTCACAATGGAAGATCATAAAAGTAGACAAGGTAAAAAATTAAAATACGCATGCAACAAAATATATTCATACATATGAATAAAGATAAATGAAATATAATAAAAACATTCATCATAAGATAGTTACATACAGCTTGGATTAAGTTTAAAACAACATAGGGGCATATTATCAAGGAATAGCAATATTTATCGCTAACCGCGCTTAGCGCGAATTATTTTAACGCCGGCTATCGCTGGAAAATATTGCTGAGATAACACCCTATTAGTAAGGTTTATCTCCATAGCAATAAAATTTCCAGCGATAGCGGTAAAATGTGAGAATATCGCTGGAAAAGCAGCGATATTCTCGCATTAACGCTAAGGTGGATTCAGCATTAGAATCCACCTCCTATACTTTAAACAGGTAAGTCATCCTCACTAGCAGGTGATAAAATCTAGCGATAAACGCGCTTAGCGCAATTTATTTTATCGCTTCGCCTGCCTTGCTAATCGGGGGTAGTGGAGTTAGCGACTGTTTTCAGTCGCTTTTAGTAGGGAACGCCTTCCTTGCATGTCATTAGCGATAATTATCGCTGACATACAAGGCGATGGAAAACCCGGCCGCTAACGCCTGAAAGCTGTCGCTAACGCCTGTTAGCGACAGCTTGCTGATAGGGCGATAAAATTATCGCCGCTTTAGCGGCAAAAAGTGCCGCTAAAGCAGCGATAAAGCCCTTGATAATATGCCCCATAGTTTTACGTGTTAAAAGTGCACTTTTAAAAAAAACACCGACCCCTTTGCATGTAACCTAATTGTAGAAAAAGCAAAGCCACTCTACATTTGCTAAAACAGTTTTGACGTAAAATGGGCACTTTTAAGTTATTAACAGCAGAGATGGGTTTGTATGGTTATGGATCTCTGTCCCCAGTAGAGCTGGAACAGTTTTCAGAGTAGGGGTGCTACCATCAATGTTACATCACTGAAGACGTAGGGATTGGGAAAAAGCCAAGTGTCACGCAAAGAACAAGTGTAGCGAAAGTATTCAGTAAGTGAGCGGCAAGGGTGTAGTTTGGATCTAGTGTTGCGTTTTGGAGCACACTGTCGCAAATATATTTCTAAAGCATTGTGTGGTAGCACACTGTCATTTAGTCAGGACATTTCCACTTAAATGGCCATTAAATTTGCAAAGGCATACAGTTTTACTTATGAAACTAAACAGCACGCAACTGAAAATGTGTACAAATCAGGTTTCAAGCATATTTAGCATTTCCACATCACCAAGTGCCTGGATTACTTTTGGTCCTATCAACATTTTTGTTTCCATTACACTTCAGATATACAGAACAAAAATGTGCCTCCTTTGTGATGCTATCTGCTGATATACTCAGAAATATTTGTACAGTCCATTTAATGGTATTTAAATTGTATTGAAAAGAAATCACATATTACGGCCTTTCCTTTACACTCTCTGGGGCAGATTTACAAGCCCCTTGCGACACATTTGCGCCGCCGTTGCGTCACTTCTGTGACGCAGCGGCATCGTAAACAATGCGCCACGTTGCGACATATTTACAACGTGACGCATCTAGGGAGATGCGGCACGTTGTAAAGCCCTGCGCTACATTATACCTGTGTCAGGTATAATGTATGCAGGGTGAGCGTTCCGTCGCAAGAAAGCCTTGTAAAAGTGACGCAGTGAAATCTACAAGATTTCACTGAGTCACTTTTACGACGCCGCTGCGTCAAAACCTTACGCCTGCTTGAAGCAGGCGTAAGGAGTGACGCAGCAGAATAAGTATAGGCTGCCCCTGAGCATTGCTGGAGTTGCATCGCGCTTGTGACACGACTCCAGCAATGCGCTGCCCTTACGACAAAAGATGCCACACGCATCTGTCTATCCTTGCTCCACGGTGCACCGCATTGTAAATGCGACGCATCCGTGGTGACGCAAGGGTATTTTTGCGTGTCGCATCTTTACTGGCGCATCCCTGCTAATATGCAGAGATGCGCCAGTCCTTGTAAATCTGCCCCGCTGTACCTCACCAAGATTGTCACATAGTTCACTTTACAAACTCTTCTCACTTTGCAGTCAGAGAAAGAAAACACCCATTTTAAAATGTTGCAGCCCCCCACCCCATTTTTTTCAGGGCCTACGTCACCTTAGGAGTGCTGAGTGAAGGAGGCATAGCTGATCATTGTTTGAGAGTGAGTGTGTTTGGGAAAGGTGGGTGATGTCTACGGGTACATATAAACTTACCCAACTTTCAGTCTCATGGTCCTCTCGGGTCCCAGTAAAAGGCACATGGGATACTGGCTTTAGCTGATTTGGTCCCTTGCCAGAATGCCTTGGCTACAGGGCCGGACTGGCCGTAGAGGGCACTGGGCGTTTCCACGGTGGCCCGGAAGGGTGGGGCCGGTTTTGTTACAGGTGGCCGGTTTTGCAGCAGTGCTGCAATATTGGCCGCCTGTGACAAAAGCGGCAGCGGGAGTGGCGCTTGCCAGTCGCACCCCCACTGCCCCTTGGGGGCCGTTCGAGCTGATTTCCAGGGCTGGTTTCAGTTCCCAGTCCGGCTGTGCTTGGCTAGATGTCTAGAAGACAGGTCATGGGGCATCCTGTATCCTCCCACTCAGTAAAAAGATCCACCCACTCACAAACAAGTCCAATTACCTCATCCCCCCCTCAGTCTTCTGCTTTACTCCACAGAATATTGACCACATATCATAGTGTCAGAGCACAGTCCTAGTAAAAGACTTAGGGTGAGATTTGCTTAACTATAGTGTTTGTGCTCATGCACTGAAAGGGATGCTACATGACACAAAGGAGCACAGACACAGCGCCAATCAACCTAATGCTCGCAAATGGATGCTTGCACTGAAACTAGTTGTAAACACAGCAATGCATTGCATTGTCTAGCGCGAACCCCCTAATAAACTAATAAGTGGATCTAATGGGATCTAATAGCACAAACACCCCTTAATTTAACACACAGCCTGAGCAATTAAAGTAGCATGACATGGTTTTATGTGGAGATCTAGCGCCCAGTGAAAGCAGGGCAAGCAATACACAAGCTGAAAACCTTGTAATATTTCCACACCCAATGTGTAATTTGCGCAGATCTGCACATTTTACTTGGCTTACTCTTGGACAGTTGTCTGTGTGCAGACATTTGCTCTGAAGAGTTTGCCTCAAGTACAAATCTCTCAGAATGCACTGCTTGCTCACTTTTGCATCCTAAGGAAACTCTGTATCTTTGCATTAACATAGTATTTTTAGTGATAACGCAGTTGACGTCATCATATCGTTAATCGTACTAAATATGAGGCTGCACAATTTTCCTCCTGTTTGCACAATGCAGCGTTGTGTAGTGGAAGAAGGGTTAAAAGTGACTGAGAGTGAAGGTGTCAGAAGGAGGTGGTGCAGAGGCTATGCCAGGTCTAGTCAAGTTCAGATTGGAAATGTCACGCAGGTATTATCAATGTGTTATTCCAAAATCTTTGTAGAAAGCATTATCTGTATGTGAAATTTTGGTCTCCTACATATATTACAGAGTCAGTAAGAGTGACTATTGTAATGGTTAAAACCATTAGTCTATCAAAAAAGCTATTTTTGCTCGCTTGTAAATGTGTCCCCATTTTACAAATCTGCAAAAATTTCCACAACTATGTACATATAAAGTGTATCTTAGTAAGACCAGCTACTGACGTAAAGCCTCTAAGGTCCAACTCGTTAAACTTCATTTTAAGTAGGCCCGTGGCCATCTTTAGACAATAGAGCTCGCCATCTTTCTCAATTTATGCAGAATCATTGTCATGTCTGCCATTTGACGCAGAGGTTGTCTGACTTTATCTTTATAAGAACTGTGAAAGAGTCAGGTCATTTGGCTAATGACACAGATATAACACCTGATGTGACATCAATCTGGGACAAGTGTCTACTTATTATCACCATGCCAAGGTCAAATAAGAACAAGTACAGACATATAGCCAAAATAGTGTAGTCAGAAATTGACATCCTCCTACCTTATATGATCATAAGGAAAGGTCTTTGATGCACACCTTGATGCACATAATTGATGTCAAACATTCCTAAACTTATGTTAGAAATTACAATTTCTGATTAGATTTAGAATATAAGGACTGCCATTTGAACACTTGTCAGGAGAGGTCCTTCACCCAGATTATCTAATGAGATTCTGCCAGAAGACAGTCTCACCTAGTGTTTTGCGCACTTCAAAGATTCTACATCTTACCCAGCAGTGATAAAGCCAAATCCTGGAGGAAGGCCGCTACTGCAGCGTATTTTTAACCTTCGCAGGGAACACTGCCTTTACTCCTCCACTGATAAAGATAGCTGTTTGTGTCAATATTTACAGTGCATCGCTTCTCTCTAAGGAATTCTAGGCTGCAAGTTGCTATGCTTTCCATGCTTTCTCAGTGTAGCGCATAGAAGTAGGTTTTAGGGTGTTAGGTTTTAGATGACATTTTAACCATGTTAGAAATGCTGATTTAATTCTCGTTGCTCACAACATGCCTTTTTGCTGTTTGGATGATATCCTGTGTAGTTGTTTTAGTTAGGCTGTGAAACAGGTTATTTCTGTCATAATAAATGTTTTTATTTAAAAATGTCTATTCTTCTTAGTGCAATGTGTGTGACATTGTGAATAGCGAAATAGGGTTGCAACTGTTACCGCTGTGCCCCTGTTCCCGTTATAGGGATTGTTAGTAACTCTAAAGCAATAACTCTACTTCAACATTGTATTGGGTAGGGTTCTGCAGGCCTACTATAACCTGTCTTTCACATTCAGCGTTGGGGCATTGTACTAAGTTCACTTGTGCCTCACATGGATGGGAAAGCAAACCTTGTGTCGACATTGAAATCATAGTTTACGCAACACTACCATGAGCAAATCAGAACAACGTATCGCAGATGCCAAGATATCACAGATTTGGGATGACAAACTGCAAAAAGTACAACACCTTGCAAAAAGGACGCTGCACATGTATAACATGGTGCAATATTTCTTACACCTTAGGCTTGCCCCATTACTTCTATAGATGAAGAAATATCTGAAGACATAACTCTTCAATGAACATTTAATCAGGCAAAAATGGTCACTACCACCCTTGGGTTGGGAGAACAAGGACTCACTTGTCCCACCACTCTTCTTCTTTGCCAGTTCTTGGTAACTAATGCTTCAGCATACTGTAGTGTATTGTATTGATTTATAATTGATATAGTGCGTGTTACCCCTACAAAGGCGTTGAAGAGCTTTGCAAGAGGGTATGATGCTGCACCGTAGAGACCACTGTTAGTAGTTTAGTTAGATACATACCTTGATTTTAGTTGTATTGTTCCCATGCAACGTCATACAGTTTATGATGCTTTTCATGCAGATTATTCAGGGTAATGAAGACTTCCAAAGTTTGATGTTCCAAGTAGCTGAGTTAGAGAGGCACTTCACCCTGTTAATAGTATTGTTATGTAAATATTGTCATGGCGTTTATAGTCTGCTTTAATAGTTGTGTCAGCTATGCACCTTATTACACACTCATTATTGATGGAAGTGTTGCTAGCCAAGCGACTTAAGAGCTATATCGTCTAAAGAGTGTGGAATATATTTCTTTCATTTAGTAACAATACTAAAAACTGTCCAGATACTGAGATATTTCTAAAGTACAATCATGCATATTTTGTAATTAATGCCCTTTCTAACTGGGTATATACAGTACTAGCAGGACAAACTCAACAAGTTTCACAAATAGGGTCATGCAGAGCATACATCAATAGGAAATAACAGATTCAGATGGGTGTAAGTGTTTTTTATTTGTTATTACATAGCTGTATCCTCTAGCTCATTGCCAAGCCTTTAAAGAGAAACCTATTTATTGTATGGGTGTATTCATTTTCTGGGTACACAAAGGAGGTGCGAGGGAGCGAGCAGCGACACAACAGACAGCCGGAGGACGGTGGAGGGACAAGTAATACGAGGGAGAGGAGGAGGAGGGAGACAGACTACAAACACATATACTCTTTGAGAGTGCATGTCAAAAACTTTAAAAAATGCACCTGCCGGAACATGCGGCCAGTGGAAAGACACTGGCCACAGGCAAGAAGCTGTACTAGGTCCATGCTCCACAGGAGGGACAATCACTGAAAGTGCTAGGAGAAAGCAGGCGGGAGCAGGAGGCGCTAACCAATCAGGAGCAATGAAACGAGTGAAGTGGAAGCCAACCAAGGGTATGTAATAGAAAGTAATTGGCTGGCTCTAAGCCCCTTTTAAGCTTGTTTTTTTTTAACAATAGATATCACTGACAGCTGCCTCAACCTAAAAATGAAATGGCAGAGACTGATACTTTCGCAAAATGGTGCCTCAAATGTAGGAGTGATACACATGTGAGTGACAACTGTGGGTTGCGTGGAGATGGCTGAAAGGATTTCTAGGGCCTTTAAGCTACCTACTGGCAGCACCTAGCTGGTGCATTCACAGTGGGAGACTTGGTTACATGAAAACTTAGGGTAAAAATGTTGTAAAATTTGACATAACAGAATGGGTAGGTAGGTAGGTAGGTAGTGAGTGAAGGCAGGGAGACTGACATTAGATTTATAGTTACATTTTATTATCAAAACCCCCTTACTAGGTCCCTATTTCATATTTTAACACATAGGCCCTGTTGAAAGACTTATCCTAATTAGGTCCAATTTTGGAAAATACCTTGTGACAGAATTTGTACTGTGCTACAAGAATAGATCTCATCCATGTGGATCAGCTGCTATTTTCTAATGTGTGTTTGTCCAGTGAATACATTCTTTCTTCATAAGATAGTTTTTCTGAATCATACATGCAATTAAATGAAATGCTATCTATCCTAATAGAAGAATGTAAAACATTCCAGATTATGTGTCCTGCACTGTGTTGCTTGTAGCTGTAGGGACTTTTTATCAAAATTCAGTGGAGGCGAGGTCAATGGAACACTTATCTACTTAACTGCCTGTCCCTTTGCATAGGAACTCAGGTGAGCTAATCGGAATTAGAAGGCACAGCCAGAATTAGTGTATTCTGAGTGGCAGAGACAAAATCCAGCTCACGTGAAAAATATAAATGAATAAATATGCTATTAAACAATAAGTTATTAGCATAAAAACGCAATGTTTGTGTATGTTTATTTGCAAACTCCGATTACAAATGTTCTAAGACTAAGCAATATTTATATTTATATCTGTCGTTCAGAGTGTGTTAGGAGTCAAAATCAGATGATCGAAAATAAAATTACTAGAAATTGTGAACAAGGTGACAAAACACAAGGGGGCAGGCCTGGTAAACGTCACTTTGGGAAAGTCATTCTTTATTTTGCAAAAAAGGACTATCAGAGGATGAGAGGCTAATATTTATTTTTATAGTGTCAGTATCCAATGTGAAACCAACACATATTTCTGGGTTGAGCTAAAGTTGTTGACAGCCTAGTCAATTCAAGGGAGCGGACCCTAACAAAGTGAGTAATTAAATGCATAAACGGTGCGACACAGGGAACGAAAAGGATTGTCATTTTCTCCCCCTTTCTCTACCACACAAAGAGTACTCTTATTCGGGACTTTTGCACACTACTGAACCTCTGTATATTAAATAACATTTTTGTAGCAGACTCCAGGACAGGCTAAAGAAGAAACAGCTAAACTGCCCCTGCAGAACTCAGAGGCAGTGGTTGAAAGGCTGATGATTTAAAATGTGCATTTGAGCACAAAAGTGAGTGGGTCTGCCCTACACCTGCACGATGGCATTGTTGAGAACACTCACTTCACTTTTCTGTGTCATTGCCCCTGTTCTGATGTTTTCATTGGAAAGCCTGTGTTTTTTTCCTTTGGATCCTATCAACTCCTAGATCTGTAAGTGCAAAATCTTGGATCGGTTCACACCATAAACGTCAACCATCAACTATCCATGTATGAACAATCCTTATTAAGTAAAGGTCTCTCGTTTGTGCCCACTATTAGGCCCAACTTTTTGGATTTACAAACAGAACTACTTAGATTCTTCAGGATAATAAGGCTGCATAGCTATTTCCTCCTCAACCCTAAACCCAGCTATAACACCAATACTCCATTTAGACCTTCTTCAACCTTCTCGCCCTCTTCCAATATGGTTCCAGGAGAAATCCTGACCTTTGAGAAACTGGTTCTTAACGATGTGACACGGTTGGAAAACCAAAGGGCATTTGTACCTTACAATATATCTCTTGAGGAAAGAAAGGCTGCTTTAAAAATGAATCCATCCCTTGTCATAAAACCTGCTAACAAGGGTGGAGGAATTGTGCTACAAGAAAAGGAAGAATATAAAAATGAAATCTTAAGACAACTGGGCAATAATGAGCATTACTGTAGACTTCCAACCAATCCGACTACAGAGATCCAGAAACTTATTGTCCAAGTCACCAATGAGGGTTTAGAAGCAGGGTTCCTCAGCAAGAAAGAACATTTATTCTTGAATACTAAATCACCAAGAACACCGGTGATTTATACCCTTCCTAAAATTCATAAAAATCAAGCCAGACCACCTGGCCGCCCTATAGTTTCATGGTGTGGGTCCATTTTGGAACCTTTGGGCCAGTACGTCAATCACTTTATCAAAGAATTCGTACCAGAAACGGAATGCTACATACGCGACAGTATGGCCATGATAAACCTTATAGAGGAATACCCTTTTGACCCTGCATCTGACACACTATGTACGTTAGATGTGGAGTCACTTTACACCAATTTTCCCCAAATTGATTCCATGCTCGTTATTGAACGAGTATTGAATAGACGTCCACGTCCACATGCAGTTCCAACCATTTTTATACTGCAGCTCCTAGAGATCTGTCTCACTAAAAACTTCTTCCTTTTTAATGACCATTACTATGGACAAGTCAGAGGTACATCTATGGGAGCAGTCTTCGCTCCAAATTTAGCGATCCTGTACATGGATGACCTAGAGACAGGGCGCATTCTCACACCTACAAACCCCTTCCACAGTGGCATTGCCCTGTGGAAGCGTTATATAGATGACATATTCATGATCTGGCATGATTCCCATGACTCCATGGAACAATTCCTCCACTGGTTGAACAACAATTGCGGTGCATTGACCTTTACTCTTTCGCACAATAAACAGATTATTCCATTCCTTGACTTAAACATCCAGCATCAAGAGGGACACCTAATAACAAGTTTATTTAGAAAGCCTACGGAGCGGAACACGCTGCTCCGTTATGATAGCCACCACCCCCGGGCCCTTAGGGATTCACTCCTTATTCTCAGTTCCTCCGTATTAGGAGAAATTGTTACCGGAAAGAAGATTACTTTAATGAAGCACAGATCCTAAGTGATAAACTCTGCACTCGAGGTTATCCTCGGAGACTAATACGTAATTCCCTCAAAAGGGCTTGGTATTGTCCCAGAGACGTGCTCCTAGAGCCCAAAACTAAAAACACACAGAGCCGGCTGGTCTGTGTAACAACCTTTTCACCCGCATCGCATGCCATAAGAAAAAGTGTCATCAAACACTGGAAAGTACTCAATGCTGGGGTACTTAATCTCGAGCATCCCTTGTTTGCCTTTCGAAAGGCTAAAAACATTAAAGACCACCTGGTTCGCGCAGCACTACCCCTCACGGATGTTAAAGGTACCTTGAATGATTTTTGGGGGCTACCACGCCTTACTGGCCATGCAAAATGTGGAGAATGTATTGTATGTGAGACCACAATTGAGGGAAAAGTCTTTGTATATGACAAAATTAAGTTTGAAAGAGAACATTTTACAAATTGTAACAGCTGCAATGTTATATACGCTGTTTTTTGTCCTTGCAACAAGATATATATTGGTCAGACAATACAGAAGGCACGCATTAGGATCTGTCAACACCGGAGCAGGATACGCTGCAATACTCCTAATGCACCATTGGTAGATCATTTCAACGCGACTGGACACACTGAAAAAGACATAAAATGGACAATCATCAATGTGATTAAACCTCCCCCAAGGGGTGCTGATATCCACCAGCTGCTCAACAAAGAGGAATTAAAGTGGATACTGAAAACTGGCAGTATTCATAATGGCTTGAACCGCCTTGAGGATTGGACTTCTTTACTCTGACTCTCTCGTGTTCCCGATCAAAATAAGGTTCTCACTTAACTGTGAAATGTAATGTACCAAAAGGATTTTTCTTGCTCCATAAATGTCCTTCTTTGTTTTTTTATTGGTTTTAACCACTGTCTCCTTTTCTATCTATGGCACTATTAGCTCACTCAATACACAGGGTGCGCTTTCCAATATGGCCGCCGAATTTACTGACTGACCCTAAGCAACTAGTGCTGAGTCAAGAAATGTCATGTGACCTCGATCACATGCCTTTTTCTGAGCTGACTTGTACGCGCCCACCTTGCGCGTTCATACAGCAACAAGTATTGACTCTGGTTGTTTGCCGCCGGGATCGCTTAATATTGCTGGGAGCCGAGAACCCCTCGGTAAGTTCGTATGCTACCCACGCCGTTTTGGTTCCCCGCACCTGCCCTGGTTCTCTCTAATAACCACAGCGCCCATTTTTATCCTTAGGAATTCTCCCACCTTTGATCACGACCTTGGCTCCACTTGGATTGCCGTCGTGCACCTTATTGGGGTAAGCTTGTGTACTCACCTTGTTCCTTTTATCGGTAGGCCTCGGTTACTTCTTACTCCCCCTAAATTTTGCGCATTCCTTCTCAGATTATCACATCCCCCGCCAGCGATCCCGGCATCCACCCCTACCATACTCGCTATCCTACGGTAAGCTGACAGTTTGGTCTATACTACGGGTATGCCCTCACACTTTAGCGGGAGGGCCTCCTTCAGGCCTCGGTTGGTTGACTTTTATTCCCCCTAATTTTGCGCAATTCTTCGCAGATTGTCACATCCCCTGCCAGCGATCCCGGCACCCACCCGCTATCCTACGGTAAGCCGACAGTTTGGTTGATACTACTGGTATGCCTGCACAATTCAGCGGAAGGGTCACCTAATTAATCTTCCTCTTTCAGGCAATCGCCTAGTGCACCATTAATCCCGCCTGGATCTTTTGATGCTCTCAAGCCAATTCGGGCTGTCCGCCATCTCTGTCTTACATACTCTTGTAATTGACAAGAGGTTGATCTGCGCCCTTGAATCCTGGGCTCAAATTGGGTAAGCTAGTTCCCCCTTTAGTCGTATTGACAGACCCTGCAACAGGTTCATCGTTAGTGGTATATGCAGCACGGCCATTTCATTCCTTCTATTCACTTCTTATCCACTCTTTGCCATGACAGACTCCCTGTTTCTTGGCTCCTTCCTGTCCCTTTCATTTTCTCCCTCCGGATTCTATTCCTTGGCACGGCCAAATTACTCACTCGGCCGTTCGCATGGTTTCACAACACTTACAGTAATTTCCTTTACAATACTGTATGGATCAGTTAATGCCCTCTGTAACCTCATGTTCCTTTCTCCCCTTCTTTCTTCCTAATTTCATGGTTTGCGCAATCACAGTAATAACTGCAATATGTACACAGGCATGCTAACTTGAAATGTCCTGATGATGATCCCACTATTGGTCTAAGGCAGCGGTTCCCAAACTTTTGACTCCTGAGGACCCCTATTGAGTCACTACTGGAAGCCGAGGACCCCCAAGGAATTGGTACGATTTAAATTTCAAACATTAAAACAGTAATTCGAAAAAAATAAACACACGTGTGCACACCAAACAGATATCCGAATTACTAAAGCTTTTAGTATTTTATATTGAAAAAATTTGCAAAATCTAAAATTTTTAATAGGAAGGTTGGTGCTACATCTCAGCGACTAACTTTTCAATATTTGGCTTTATTTTAGAGTGTGAGGCTCCTGCTCCTGACGGGGCCGGACTGGAACCCAAAGCAGCCCTGGCAAATGTTGTCAGACCAGTCCCCGTACGGTGCACACCAAGTGCAGTGCGTGAGCCTGGCCACTACAAAGCGGACTTTGAGGGGCTCTCCCACCAAGAAAATTTGAGGACAAATGGTGCATTCTACAACACATTTGTAATTATATATTGAATTGTATTCAGCTTTCAAAGCATAGTAAATGATGACCTTACTATGCACCAATACAACAATCTTTTTGGGGCTCTTCCATGAATCCCTCACTATCATCCTCCAACAGGGCCTCTTTTCTTCCCATAGCACCTCTGTCAAATGTATTTTATTTGTTTTATAGCATCTCTCATACTAGTGTAGGGTGTCAGAGCACTAATCACACACATACAGAAACAATGGGGGAGATTTACAAAAAGTCGCGCTATGCAGCGCAGCCCCGCGAGGCTGCGCTGCGTTGCACGACAGGGAGGGAGCAGGGGAGCGCCATATTTTCAAAGCTATGACTCTCTACTCCCTTTCCCTTGCGCCGGCGCTGATTCCAGCAGCCCTGCGCCATGCACACACCTTAGCGCTAAGGTGTGTGCATGAGTGTAGCATAGGTTTTGTACAGGAAGGGTACCCTTCCTGTACAAAATACTATGCTAGACACGAGGAAAAGCTTTTCCCACTTTATATGCGTGCTGCACAGTGCAGCACGCATGCAAAGTCGGAAAAGGAAGGAGAAATGAAAGCATTTCTCCTTCCTTGTGCCTAGTTGAAAAGGGCGCAGTTTTCTCACACTAAACCCAATCTACTGTTTTTAGTAAATTGGGTTTAGCGTGAGAAACCTTGGGTGGTTGCATGGGAACAAGTTTAGCGCTGGAAAGTAAATTACAAAAAAAAGATTTTGCGTCGTTTTGCGTCACTTTTGTGTAGGATTCACATGTCATCCATACAGTAAGCATTTTTTTAAGAGTGCTTGATTTGGAAAAGCACAAAATCTGGTTTCAGAACGTAACACAGTGGTTAGCGTTGACTTTAATTTTAACAATTTAATTCTACCCAAACATACCTTTTGGCAGCATCAGGATAATGAAAGACTGGGAAAAAAGATGGCATACTAACTTTTACCATGCAGTTTGCATGCAGCTCTTTGACGGCAGTTCATAGCTGACGGTGCTAGATTATGATTGTAACTTATGAACTGCACAGTAACAAAAGAATCTCTGAGACAGTAACCCACTAAGCTATGCACATAAAATACTGTTTCATTAAAAATGCATGGTACACGTTCTTTGGAGCAGGCATATTAACCCTCTGCGCTACCTACCATCTCTTTCCAGCAGGTACATTAATCACTCGAGTTATCTTGACACTTTTAGTGTTGTCCGAAAACTGCAGATTATACAAGGAACTTTGCATTGCTTTTATGACTGCTGCCTGCGGACCCCCTGGGAATGTGTCAGGGACCCCTGGGGGTCCGCGGACCCCAGTTTGGGAACCACTGGTCTAAGGCAGCGGTTCCCAAACTTTTGACTCCTGAGGACCCCTATTGAGTCACTACTGGAAGCCGAGGACCCCCAAGGAATTGGTACGATTTAAATTTCAAACATTAAAACAGTAATTCGAAAAAATAAACACACGTGTGCACACCAAACAGATATCCGAATTACTAAAGCTTTTAGTATTTTATATTGAAAAAATTTGCAAAATCTAAAATTTTTAATAGGAAGGTTGGTGCTACATCTCAGCGACTAACTTTTCAATATTTGGCTTTATTTTAGAGTGTGAGGCTCCTGCTCCTGACGGGGCCGGACTGGAACCCAAAGCAGCCCTGGCAAATGTTGTCAGACCAGTCCCCGTACGGTGCACACCAAGTGCAGTGCGTGAGCCTGGCCACTACAAAGCGGACTTTGAGGGGCTCTCCCACCAAGAAAATTTGAGGACAAATGGTGCATTCTACAACACATTTGTAATTATATATTGAATTGTATTCGCTTTCAAAGCATAGTAAATGATGACCTTACTATGCACCAATACAACAATCTTTTTGGGGCTCTTCCATGAATCCCTCACTATCATCCTCCAACAGGGCCTCTTTTCTTCCCATAGCACCTCTGTCAAATGTATTTTATTTGTTTTATAGCATCTCTCATACTAGTGTAGGGTGTCAGAGCACTAATCACACACATACAGAAACAATGGGGGAGATTTACAAAAAAGTCGCGCTATGCAGCGCAGCCCCCGCGAGGCTGCGCTGCGTTGCACGACAGGGAGGGAGCAGGGGAGCGCCATATTTTCAAAGCTATGACTCTCTACTCCCCTTTCCCTTGCGCCGGCGCTGATTCCAGCAGCCCTGCGCCATGCACACACCTTAGCGCTAAGGTGTGTGCATGAGTGTAGCATAGGTTTTGTACAGGAAGGGTACCCTTCCTGTACAAAATACTATGCTAGACACGAGGAAAAGCTTTTCCCACTTTATATGCGTGCTGCACAGTGCAGCACGCATGCAAAGTCGGAAAGGAAGGAGAAATGAAAGCATTTCTCCTTCCTTGTGCCTAGTTGAAAAGGGCGCAGTTTTCTCACACTAAACCCAATCTACTGTTTTTAGTAAATTGGGTTTAGCGTGAGAAACCTTGGGTGGTTGCATGGGAACAAGTTTAGCGCTGGAAAGTAAATTACAAAAAAAAGATTTTGCGTCGTTTTGCGTCACTTTTGTGTAGGATTCACATGTCATCCATACAGTAAGCATTTTTTTAAGAGTGCTTGATTTGGAAAAGCACAAAATCTGGTTTCAGAACGTAACACAGTGGTTAGCGTTGACTTTAATTTTAACAATTTAATTCTACCCAAACATACCTTTTTGGCAGCATCAGGATAATGAAAGACTGGGAAAAAAAGATGGCATACTAACTTTTACCATGCAGTTTGCATGCAGCTCTTTGACGGCAGTTCATAGCTGACGGTGCTAGATTATGATTGTAACTTATGAACTGCACAGTAACAAAAGAATCTCTGAGACAGTAACCCACTAAGCTATGCACATAAAATACTGTTTCATTAAAAATGCATGGTACACGTTCTTTGGAGCAGGCATATTAACCCTCTGCGCTACCTACCATCTCTTTCCAGCAGGTACATTAATCACTCGAGTTATCTTGACACTTTTAGTGTTGTCCGAAAACTGCAGATTATACAAGGAACTTTGCATTGCTTTTATGACTGCTGCCTGCGGACCCCCTGGGAATGTGTCAGGGACCCCTGGGGGTCCGCGGACCCCAGTTTGGGAACCACTGGTCTAAGGGATCGAAACGCCGTCGACGTAATGTACTCCATATGCATATACTAAATTGTGATGCTAAATATGTAATGGTGTTTTCACGTTACTACGTCTGATATATTCTTAAACTTTTATGCAGACACGTCCCCCTTGCCTGAACCCTTCCTTAAATGTTGTTTGTTTGTTATTGTCTTTAGGACGCAGGTTGTGTCCCACTTTGATTTTTTTTTTATTTCATGTCATATATTCATTGTATATTAAAAATCTGTCCGGCTGGACAAAGAATATAGTACTGATTTAGTCTATATTTATTTTTACAATATTTTTTGTGTCTAGGGACCACTGTCTTTAGAAGTTACAAACGTACCCAAGGTCCCTGACCAATTGCATATTGGGTTCCCTTGTGTTTTTTCAACATGGATGAATATGTCAGTACTGGAATGTTGCTATTAATGTTAACTGTGTACCATTGGTGAGCCTAATGTTAAAATGTAGCTCTAGTATAAAATGGCCAGCATTTTGTCATTTTTGTCCCCCTCCTATATGCCACTGCTGTTCTCCTTTATGCCAAGAATCACCTGCAATGTGCTAGCGCCATCATTTTGCCATGGGTGTCCCATACCAAGAATTACCTCCAGTATGCCTGCGTCAGACTTCTGCCATGGATGTCCTATATATCAAGTATTATCTCTAGTATGCCAGGTCCCTGTAATAATTGCCTCCAGTATGCCAACACCAGTATTTTGCCAAGGCCAAAAGCAGACTTGAAAGCATAACACCACATTCTCATGAATGCTAATTTACATTCACTTACTCACTCATTCTCACTTACTCACTTTTAATCAATCATTCTCACTCACTTGTACTCCATATTACACTCACTCATACATTGTCCTCATTATTACACTGATTAAGTCACACCTACTCACTCACACTGACTTGCACTCACTCTTACTCTCACTCCATCATTCTCACTCACCCTGACTCACTTATACTCACTTACTGACATTTAAATTCATTTATTGCCACTCCTATCACTGACTATCACTTTCACTCACACACATTCTCACATACATAAGCGCTTATACACACTTTCCCTAACACAAACACACTCACCCACTAGAATGCACACAACATACATTGAAAAACATATTTTTCTTACCTGATGCTAAAGTTTGTATTGCACTAATAGTGAATATTATACAATTATTCACTGCTGGCGTAAATTATAATGAGCTGAAAATAAGGAGGGCAAACCTGTCTGGTTCTCTTGGCACTGATTTTGCCGCCTCCGAGCCCAGGGGTAGTAAAGGCAGTGCCAGGGATCGCAGGGAGTAAGCCAGGGGTCGCAACAGCGACCGCTAGCTCCCATAAATGACGTCCATGGTTCACACCTCGGCAAGCAACTGAAGATTCCTGCAATTGTCTTGGTGTGTCCACTGCAAAGATTCCTGCAATTGTCTTGGTGTGTCCACTGCAAAGATTCCTGCAATTGTCTTGGTGTGTCCACTGCAAAGATTCCTGCAATTGTCTTGGTGTGTCCACTGAAAAGATTCCTGCAATTGTCTTGGTGTGTACAGTTCTCTCTCTCTTGAGAAAGAACAGTGCTATCAGTAATTCAGGTTACGATACATTGACGCAAGATTTACACATTAAATTCCTTCCTGCTAACTCGTATAAATGTTTCAATTGTATTCATGATAGCTAAATTAGACAACAGATACCACAATTCTATGTTATGTGTGAGGCGGCATATATAATTGCAGGTCATTTGGGGACCAACATTTGAGGCGTGATATTCAGGAGTGCACAACCTGGATGAAAGGATGAAGTAATAGCAGGTCAAATTAAAGACAATAGAGGGAACAATGTTTTGGTTTCTTCTACTTTAAGTAAAATTTGATTAATGGTCTGGGAGGCAACACTCCAGTTTTGTCCATTTATTATGATATCGGGCATGCATATTAAAGGCATGTTCGTTGTAACAAATGCATGTTATGACCGCGTTGTACAACCAGTGGCCAGGAAAAGGGGTCTGCGGCAGGGTGAGGTTTTAGGGTTCAGGGTCAGAGAAAAGGGCAGTTTTAAGGTGGTTCAGGGCCCGTCAGGGGGACCATGAACGGCTTCAATGCTCAGGGGGCAGTGGCGAACTAGCGAGTGGCCAACAGGCCTTGTGGTGGAGGTTAGGGCCAACCCCGAGGCCCGACTGGAAACAGCGTTCTGGCTTACAGCTGACCTGCGGAGTTTTTCGTCCCTGACTCCGCCCATTGTGGCCTCGGCCTGTAAGCAGGACCCTGCGACATGCCACCAGGCAGGGAGCTGTGATAGGGGCCAGGAGCTTGTGTGCACTGACTGTGAACTGCTCTCGTGCACACCAGAGAGAACTGAACCATGATGTAATAGCACCAACATGGCTGCGTAAAGACCATAACTTGTGCTAGGTGTTGGGAACTACAGGAGTGCAACAGTGATACCAGTCCTGAGGCTGGAGCCAGGGCAGAGGAGGAGGCAGCCCTGGAGTGCTTGCTAACCCCCCACTCTCGTTTTGGCGAGGACACCTGCGCTGGAGTCAAGAATCGATTTCATTGATCTGGAGCATACCACTATAGAGGAAATGATGCCTGGCTGCTGAGGAATTCTTTTCTTGGTGCTTATGGCCCGGCCCGGTGGAGAGTTTCGTCCCCGACTCTGCCCATCGCAGCCTTGGCCTGCAAGCAGGACCCTGTGACATGCCATCACATTGGAGAATATGCAGGGAGAAAGTGCGGGCCGGCCCAGGGCAGCAGCCCCTCTCCTGTTGTGACCCCCCCCCACCAACGGAGCTACGAAACGAACATGCGCACCATCCAACTGGCGCTGGAGGGTAAACACAGCTGGGGCCTATCACTCTTGATTGTGTGTGCTTGTGTATCTTTTTACTACTCACATGTTTTTACCAACCATGCCTTTGCAACAAACTTTTCGTAGTAAACGCATGCTTGGTAAAGCCATATGCGTGGAAAAAATGTTTGTTGTCATTGCATGCGTGGTAATGATGCATGTGTGGTATTGGCAGCGAAGTAAAGGCATGCGTGGTAGTTGCACACGTTGTTCCGTCATACAACCTTTTACTACTGCTAACCCGTGCTAAAGTGCTTACGCTCTCTTCCTAAACCAGGGTAAAATTGGCTTACATCTAATTGGCACATTTAATTTACTTGTAATTCCCTAGTAGGTAGGATTACCTGTATCCAGGGCCAATAAATTAAATGCTATTAGTGGGTCAAGGCACTCATTGTGCCATTCACTAATGCAGTCTTTTAAAACATGTCTCAGGCCTGCCACTGTAACCTGCAGTTCAGTCTTAAACTGCCATTTTGGCTTGGCAAAATGAACCATTGCCAGTCCCAAAGCTTCCTTTTTAATACATATGCTACCCCTAGAATAGGCCCTAAAGGCTCATTGGGTAGGGTGCATTGTATGTAAAAAGTAGGACATGTGGGTTTAGGTTTTACATGTCCTAGCAAGTAAAAATTCCTTAAGGCTTATCCTTGGCAGCAGTGTGCACCCATTGTCTGCCCATTGTTCCCACTGTGTCCACTGCATACTACGCATAGCTACAGGGCATGCCCAATAGATTTTGTGAAAACGTAAACAGTTTCCTTCAGCGTAACTGTAATAGCAAGATCCATCTTTTGCCCATGCTAACCAAGTATTCACGTTGTGCACATCTATGATGAGTAAAGCCTCGTTTCCATGTTGGCCTAAGAGGTGAGGATTCCTGATTAGCTTGCTCAGTGGTGAATATGTATTTCTGCATCTGTCTGAAGGTTGTTCTGCTATTTTCTCATGGTTTCAAAATCCCGCACCTGTATAACGCCTTTATTTTAGTTTTATCACACAATCTCCGTTGGAGCCCTCTATACAAAAACCTATACACTTGGGTGCAGATTTACAAGCCCCTTGCGCCACTTTTGCGTCACTTTTAACATGGGAAAAGTGACACAAAAGTGGCGCAAGGGGCTTGTAAATCTGCCCCTTGGAGTTTATCTCTGCTTGCGCAACTTATGCACCTTTGGGGTGCTGGGAGATCCACTTGTCATCTGACTCTATGATTCACAGATACATTTTACTTTTGTTAATAAACACTTAGCAGACTTCAAGCTTTCTTTAAGACTTTCACCAGAAGTATTGGGAATAGGGCATTGTTGAAAATTCATCCTGTGCAACGGGCCCAGTGTCCCGCCCATAAGATGTACCCAATGGGTATTTTGATTAGGGGTTCTCGGCACAGGGCATGGAGAGATGCCATACACTGTTGCTACTATGGACGAAGGAGAAGGTACAGCATTGCTAAAAAGAAAATGCAAGCTACAGAATGAAAAGAAATGTTAAAGTAATGTTTAATGAGATCACCTAGTAAAGCATATCATACTAGACCATAGGAATTCACTGAAAAATTGCAGATCTTCAGTTGAATGGGACGATATAACTAGGAGTAAACCTAAAAAAGAAAATACATTTGACAGTTAGTGTCAATTATTCAACCATACCAGTGGCGGCTCGCCGAGGGAGTGGTGCGGGGCGGTGGTGTGGGGAGGGGCAGGGTGGGGGGGGGGTAGTGAACTTGGACATACGACGGACAGAACACAGAGGGAGTTCTATCCGTCGTAAGTCCGAGTCCACTACCCCCCACCCTGCCCCGCCCCACCGCCCGCACCACTCCCTCGGCGAGCCGCCACTGCATAAGACCAACTTGGATTCATGTGAACTCTCTAATGACGTTACTGATTACCACAAGTGACAACCCTAATGACTTCATAATTGAATGATGTGGCATTATGTAGAAGATAACTTGGATATGAACGTCTGCTGTTATACTGACCAAGAAAAACGTTCTTCCACGTGCACAATCTCAGATGGGGCACAGCATACTGACACAATAAAAAGAAATCTATTTCAGCAGGCCAATTATACAAAAGGAGGACACCAAAGATTTTATGGCAAACTATTATATGTCTGAGTATCTATAATTATGAGCAAAATAAATATATGGAAATCGGTGCAGGAAAAATAATCCAAATAGAGATCGAATTCGAATATATATTGCTAAGCTACATTCTTAGGTGCGTTGTGTTCCAAAATAAACAATTACAACGTAAGCGTTTTTAATTTCTTATTATGTTTTATTATGCAACGCTATTAATATTAAAAACAATCTCAAGTTAAGTACACAAAGAAAAACGAATCGAAGGTATGTAAATAATTCAATGTACACTACTCATCCACATCTCCAGCACCACTGTCACATTTGTCATTGATATCAACAAAAATAAAGAGTAGAACAACCTTATCTCTAAACCTAGTCAAACAAAATATATTGAGGGCATGTTATTTACCCACAAATCAGATGAAGTGTATTATTTTGAATACAAAACAGAAATAAAGCCTGTGATATAGAGGGCAGGAAAAGGTCACATACAGTATTTCAGCAAGCCAATGAATCACGGCAGCAACTTTCTAGAAGAGAGAAGATGTTGCCAATTTTGTAATTCCAGAGCATAAGATGGTCAATTTTTCATTTTCCACAGTTAAAACCAAAAAAGAAAGAAAAAAAAGTCAGTATTGATGAACAACTCAAGTTGTAATTCGTGATAGTTACACAACTAATATATTTTTGCATTTTTTAAAGTGCAAACCTTTCCCGGAGGCATTAGAATACTTTACAACAGAATCAGTTTATGTTACACATTTTGTTCCTTTTTTGGCACACGGAGATTAAGTGATTTGCCTGGAATCACAGGATGTTGATCAGAAGCTAGATTCGAGCATGGTGCTCCACGTTTCAAGGTCAGCAGCAGCTTACTAGGGGGCATTTCCTCCCTGTAATAATAATATTGCACACAATGGCCCTTGTATAATCACAGGTGCCAATTTAACACCCGCTAATTACCGTTAGCTTGGAATGTGATCAGCGAAACTCGAGATGAGGTACAGAATGCAAACTACATCAAATGTTCCCTCACTTGAACTGTAAAAAAAAAAAAATTGCGCTATTCACCCACTTAATTTGAAAGCTTCGGGGCATATTCTCAAGAACGTGTGATAACTACTGCAAAATTAGTCTAACGCAACTCTTCACATCGCAGTCCTTCGCGGGAAAACAACTCCGTGTCAACGTGGTATTCACAACACGGCGGCCCCATGCGATAGTCCCATGATAACGCGTCAAAAGAACGTGTTAAAACCAACGCGACGCAGAAAAAACGCAAAACACGAACGCGAAAATAGTAGCGATGATGCCAATCGCAATACAAAACTCAGCGATAACCAGCCATAGGCCTGCAATCCCCACGCGTCATGCGGGAAAATGCAGCATAAAAGCAGATTAAAAATACGGTGAGATGACAATGTACGAGCACAACCACACATCCCTGACGTAGAACAGATGACCATTGTCCCGCATCAAATAGGCATCTCCTCACAGTCACAATGTACATTGACATGCAGTCTGCATGTAAACTGCGCCAATGCAGAAACATGCATGGAACACACATTGAAACCGCATCTCCCCTTCACATTGCAGAGGGACAAGCAACCCCTCCTGCACACAGACGTGTCATGCCCATGAGCAATCCACCATGAAAGCGTGGATGAATGTAGGGGCAGTGACTCCCGCTTACGTACATGCTGCCCATGTTGTGGGACTCGAGCCACAGGGGGCATCCCTGCATCATGGTGGTACATATCTGACCCCAAAAGGAGCCCTGTTGTCACCTGTAGGACACAAATGGCAGCCAAAATGGAATGAATTTGGATACAAGTGAAACGCCAAAGAGTGTGATTCCCTACTAACTGCGACACACAGAACTGGCAGTCCAAATACGTGACACCCTAAACAGCCCGTTTGCACAGAGGTGACACACCCACCATCCCTGAACAAATCATAAAATTGACAGCAATACATGTCGCACTCACACATGTCTGAGTGATGTGCCTGTACAGATGAGTGACATGCACTCAGGGAATGTGTATCTTGAAAGCATTTAGTAGCACATGCTGTGCCTGTGGCCATATTGTACTGTCCCATGATTGCCAAGGACTGTCACAATGTGACGTGCTCATGTGAAGAAATTGTCAATGATGGTGTTCCCACAGGCAACTCCTGCTGCGGCTGCAGTGGGGTGTGGGCCACCTGCCTCATCCTCATCATCAACGTCCGGTGCATCTGGCACTTGTATCCATGGGGCCTTGCTGCGTACACATACGTTGTGCAACACACAACATGCAACGATCATCTTGCACATGATGCCTGGGCTGTGCAGGAGCCTCCCACCTGTGACGTCCAGGCACCTGGAACGTGACTTCAACACGCCAAATGTGCGTTCCACGATGCCCCTGGTGCGTTTGTGTGCCGCATTGTACAGCCTCTGGGCCTGTGTGTCCGGGGCTCGGAGGGGTGTCATCATCCAAGCGCAGAGTGCATATCCTTGGTCACCTGTGACTGTGCAGAGAGACATGAGCCAATAGTTGGCCCAGCAAGATGTGATGGCCGGCTCAGTGGCTCATTGGTGTGTGATATGTGTGACCTCGTGATTCCTGCATGACATGTACTGCATGTTGCAAGTGAGCGGCATCAATGTGTATTACGTAGCCTCACTGCTGCTCCTCCCTCCCCCTGAGCCTATTTACTAGTGTGCGCAGCGCGGTTGCATCACTTGCACCCCTACGGCACACTATTGTCATGCCTGCCTGCGCATGTCCACAAGCCTGACAATGACACAGTGATGTCGTGCGCCGAAGGTGGATGGACACGTGTGTGTAGGCCCATGGTAAGGACAGGGCAGACACAGATGTAGAGGTCATGCCTGGCTGAACTCGCCATGCGGTTGAGGGTAGACCTTTGGCTTATGCTGCGGAAATAGCGACACACACAACAGTTTGCATGTCTGATCCCTGAGCCCGAGCGGGCTTGCGCACCCTCATTTACCCCTCGGCTGAGCCCTTACTCCAGAGGCATGCTACATAGCAACATTGTGTATTGCGTGACGGGTGGCGCCGACACTACACCTGAGACACACGCATTAGTAACCGCCTTGGCAAGGCCTACACTTAACCACGCCCAGAGCCACATGTTGAATGACCACACCCCTATGCCGTACTGCCGTACGCCGGTCCACTCCCTCAAACCCACAGGGGGGTCCGACACAGATACATGTCCCAGGTCCACCACACTGCCTGAGGTGACAAGGTCGCGCACGCTGTACACAGCACAATGTAATGTGGTATGGCCCGGGGCCCACATGCATACAGAATGACCACACGGACACACTGAGATAATCAGTGGAACTGGCTACGGGCACGTGCGCCCGGCCCCTTTTATTGCCAGGGTCACATGTCCAGTGACGCCTGTGCTGGATGGGTGTTGGGTAGTGTAAGCCACCCCTCAGGGTTTGGATGGTGCTGGCAACAACTACAACAGTGATCAGACAATCAGGAGTTCAAAGTACAAACAGCAAGGGTTCATGACTTGAGCTGCACAGAGTCGGTGGCCCTGGATGCCCAGCGGCCGGCACCGGCACACCGCCACGGGACGGTGCCTGGCGATGCACTAAGGTAGGGCCATGGGATCTGAGCGGGTCCTCGTTGATGTCCAAGGAGAATGTCGCGGAGTGTTACAGGGGACAGTGGAAGGTGTCCATCCAGGGCATGACGCAGAGGGCAGGAGCAAGCAGAGACAGGCAATATGGAGGAGTTGAATGCTACAGTCTCCACTTTACCACAATGTCAGTACCAGCTGCATGATGATGAAGACAACCCCCAGGCCATAGACTCAGACGCCACCAACGTTCAACCAGAGAGTGTCCATGACTCCCGTGGCACAGAGTCAGTGGCACCAGACCCAGAAGGGGATGCAGTCAGCGATGAGGCCTGTACAATGATATAAACTCTGAAATTAACAAATCAAGACTCAGTTCCAATTCTGTGTCCTACTCGACCGCAGTGTGTGCCGGAGGCAGTGGTCAGCGTGGCACCCGCTGTGCAGCCAGCTCCTCCTGGATCTCTAACACACGGCGTTGAAATGGCATGTGGAGAAGATTCCTGGTTGACAGAGTTGGTGGCACCACATCGAAGGGAGTATAGGGATATAAAGGATGCCATAAATATGTACTCTGCCATTGTGTAATCAAGACTCAGTTCCACATGTGTGTCCCACTCGACCGCAGTGTAGGGCGAAGGCAGTAGTCAGCAAGGGACCACAGACAGGTGTAGTTCGAATGCTATGCACAGAGTTGGTGGCACCACATCGAAGGGAGTACAGTGATATAAACTCAGCCATAAGGTGTGTACTCTGCCATTGCATAATCAAGACTCAGTTCCAAATGTGTGACCTACTTGACCGTAGTGTAGGCCGGAGATAGTGGTGGAGTACGTAAACGAAAAAGGAGTAAAGCGGGCCTGTGTCGCGGAGGCCTTGATGGTCTGAGGAGGCTGCCAAGGTCGCGGGCTTCGGGCTTGGAGCTTGCGCCGGCATGTGGTGGGCCCTCTTCGACACACGCCGGTGTCGGCAGGTGAGCAATGAGGCCTGGCTGCGCAGGGGCGGGCATGACGGGTTCGGGGACCAGCGGCCCGGGGTGCAGCAGGCGCACAGGATCACAGGCCACACCGCTGATGGCGTCGGCCTCGTGGCGGGGTGGGAGGCGCCGCCCTGGCAGACACGTTGGGCATTCCGGAAGAGAACCACGCCCAGAGCTACGTGCTTTTTATTCACACCCCTACGCTGGCCTGGCGTCCTCCGGGCCAGCCCACTCCGCACACGCTTACAGGGGGGGACGTCACAAGCTACATTTCCGCGATCTTCCCCACTGGCTGGGGTGACATGGTTGCGTCCACTGTCCACTACACTCCAAACACCAGCAGTGCATGTAGACATGGCTATGTCTGTGGTCTGCATACTGCAGTCTGTCCAGCACATCTCCACCACACTTGGCATTGTGTACATTCTCATTCATGGGTCACTTGCCTCCTTCGCACATGCCTGGTTCCCACCTCTCCCCACATTCCGGTATTGTGTGGCTGAGGTGCCATGCCGTTGAAGGCTCATGTACATGGCTAACCAAGGTTGCCACAGTAAGTTGTGCTGTCGTGTCTGGTGGGAGGGCATGTTGTTTGGCATGTTGTATGTGATTTTGTGATGTGTGCAGTGCCAGAGTTGTGAGTTGCATGTTTGTGGGGTTGAGGTGTGTGGTGTGTTCATTTGGTACTTGCCAACGAGCAGTGCATTCCCATGGGTGCCATCCTGGGAGCGCTGGTTGATGTTGGACTGTCGGAAGATGAAGGGATCATGCACACTGCCTGGGTAGTTGGCTATGACATTGGTGAGGAGTCCCCTGTGGTCCACTATTGCCTGCACGTTGATGGGACGCGTGTGCTTTCTGTTGCGGTTATTGTGTGCGGTGTTGGCAAGGGGCACAAGTGGGACAAGTGTGCAGTCGATTGCCCCCGACACGTGCGGGGATCCAGCTATGGCGTATAGTCCTTGCTTGGTCTCCAGCTGTTCCTGTGCATTGTGGGGGACGTATGGGTGCTGGGGTCCCTAGCTGGTGAGGGCATCCAGGACAGGTGTGAGGAACTTGGATGGGGCTGGCTGTGAGACTCCTCCGACTCGGGCGGTTGTTGTTTGGGAGGATACCAGGGGCCAGCAGGTGCAGCACAGCTAGCAGCTTTGTCTGCGGAGGGATGTTGGTTGTCCGCTGTGTTGGTACCGTCAGCCTGTAGGCAATGATGTTCAGGATGCGGAGGATGGTTGTCCTTTTGGGCCTATAGTGGGCATTGGCATTGTCTGGTGTTAGGTCTGTGGGGCTGGTGCATTTCCTGAAGGTCCGCTGTCTTTGTCTGCGCTGCCTCTGTGGTGGTCCGGGGGGTGGGGGTCCATTGGGGGGGGGTGGCGGTCCTGGGGGTGGTGGCGGTGGGTGTTGTTCCCCTCTGGGGGCTACGGGGTGCATGGTGAGTGGCTCCATGGCATCTGTTGTTCTTCAGGTGTGGCTGTGGGCTGGGCTCCCTTTTCTTGTGCAGGTTGACGTCCGACTTTGCACCAGGTCAGAGCAGGTGTTAATTTCCTGCTGGTAACGCGCCGTATCGCCTGTTTTGTGTTGCTATCGCCGATGTGGCTGGTAGTTGAGAATGTTGCGTTGTGGTGTTGTTGCAGGTTTTTGCTGGGGAACGCTTACTCTGCATCTCATTAGCGTTAGTTGCCGGGGTCATCTGTGGCGATGTTTTTGGCGACTGCTTTCGCAGGAAAACTGGTGTTATGGGCTGGTAGCACCAGCTTGTGAATGGGGCGATAAATTTAGCGCAACTTTGGATGCATTAAAGTGCCGATAACTCGGCGATAGCTCCTTGAGAATATGCCCCTTCATGTACTGCTAACTACGAGTGCAAACACCTTGCATCGGCTGCAATTTGTGTCTGACTTGCAATTCCTTTTCAGATACAAATGGAATTTTGCCTTTAAAACAAGATTACCTCTCAGTTGTGATTGGAGCTAATGTATAATGAAAAATTACCATAGATGTTACTGTTTCTAAACACATTCCTCTGCTGCACTTATCCAGAGGTTCATCAAGTAAATTGAGATCTAAGTGCAATACATAAAATGATGCTTTTGTCAAATTCCAGTAATCTACTTCATTAAAAAATAAAATTGTAACAACCCTACAAGATAATCAATGTATCCTGCATTTTCTAATAAATACGTTTGACAGCATTCTACCTTGTGCATGTTGTGATACAGATTACTAGGTATTCTCCAAGAATCCTTTTTTTGGTGTACGTGTAGATAGCACCCTGGGGCCCTTTTGGCTAGATTGGTGCTGTGTAGTTGCCCATATGTTTTAGTTCCTGGCTCCCAAACTGGACTACTTATAACGTATAGCATCCAGATAAATACCTGATTTTTTTCACCTTTCCTCCTCCCTTTGTGTGCTTATCTCTCACACCTCCTCCTATAACACACTGACAGCACTGCAACTCAAGACAAGAGTACCTCTTGGGTCATTCACGCATCACACCAAAGCCCTTCCCCCTTAGGATTATAACAAATACAAAGCTCTGCCAGACGTGCACTCCCCTGATAATGTGCTTCGGCTTCTCATAACACTGGGTCTGAAGCACTTTATAACGGCTATCATATAATACAACAGGTTTCTCACGCATGAAACTGGGAAACTTGAGAGCTCTGAGGATACAGCTGGGAGGGAGCTCACACTAACAGGGCATTCAGGATTCACTACTTGTTCACTGAGTGGGCAAGACATGGAGATATTTGTCTTCTGATCTTCAACCATTTTAGCAGAAATATACATAAAATGTGTCACTCGTCATGCCTTGGGCTAATCTGCATGTCAGCATCAAATGTGGCAGAGTGTGACGTTAACATCTGCTTTTTAGGTCGAAGCCTACCAGACAACACAGCTATCTGGTTTGCTAACAACATCTTGGGGACCAGGGCCGGACTGGGAACAAAAACCGGCCCTGGCAAAGTGCTCGGACGGCCCCACGGGGGGTTGGGGGTGCGGCCGAGCACTTTGCCAGGGCCTGTTTCGGCCGAGTTTGTTACAGGGGCCGATATTGCAGCTATGCTGCAAAAACGGCCCTGTAACAAAAACGGCCCCCAGGGGCCCAAAACCGGCCCCCATCCTGGCGGCCCACCGGGGAAACGCCCGGTGCCCGCTACGGCCAGTCCGGCCCTGTTGGGGACATTCAGGAAGCTTCCCTGGGAATGAATTCTGCCCATTGTTTAGCATGGGCTTTCTGGTTTGTAACTTACATTTGTTTGCTTTCTATTTGCTGGCTCTATTGTTTTAGGCTGTCCAGTTCGAGTTCGTCCCTTCCCTTGCCCAAACCCTATTTACTGTATTCGTCCACCGATGCTTAATTGCTGAGAACAGGCCTTTAAATCTTATGCTTATCTTGTCACATTTTCTGTGCTGTCAAAGACAGAGGTCAAATGTCAGGCTCTCTCTTCCAGGGAGCTTGGTGTTTACTTTTCATTCTCTGACTTCTAAGTGAGAGGATTTACGCAAAAATCATGCTGGCTGCAAGGAGTGTTTGAGGAAGGCTGTACAATGCTATTTTTAGGTCTCGACTAGGCAGCGCTTGGGATGTCTCTTCGAGACATGCTATAATGAGGTATGTAGTTGAAGCTCTGCCCATCTTTTCAATTGGCTCCTGTTACTGTCCTTTGTAAATGGTTGCTTTGGATTCATGACTAGGCTTAGTAGTTCCTGATTAGTACCTCCTTTTCTCTTTTTGTAACCTCCCATAAGGACTGGCCCTCTTACGTGTGTTGTTACTCGGTATGTTTTCCTTACAGGCTATGAGCACTATTTTCTTAAATGACTTTCTCCTATTGCACGCACAACATGCTTTCCTGCAACCGCTTGTTTTTTATAAGCAGCACAGCCGCCCTTTATCTTGTGTTATTTTTTTTGCTTTAAGAATGGCAGCCACGCCATTAACGCTGCTCACGCCATAATATATATTTTTTAAAGCACCGTGATTTTATGATGGGCTTTATGTTATTTTTTTCTAATGCGAGGCACGCTTCAGGTTCAAGAATGGCAGCTGTGCATTTCTTTTGTTATGCGCGGCTCGCCCAAATCAATGAACACAAAGTCAACAATGGCGCCCACGGCTCACATCCTCTCATCCCCCTTCCGCCCCTGGGTGCTGCGCTTTAGGTTTCAGCATGGCGCCTGCTTTTATATTAACAAAACGGGTGCCACACTTTATGTTGCAGCACGTCGCCTGCTTTTCACTTTCATATTAACAACACATGCGCCACGCTTAATATTTTAGCAGGTGCCCGCTTTTATGAGTGTTTTTTTAAAATTAGTATTAATTAACATTGTTTTACAGTAGTGTGGCACGGTGTGCTTCATTTTTAACAATGGCTGCGGCATGCCCATCTATCTACGTTATTTTAAACACCACAGCACGCCGCTCCTAATAAGCAACAATTGCATCTGCGTCTTTCTTTTTTTCATGCGGGCTCGCACAACTGCCTTTGTTCCCTCCACCTCTGCAAGCAAAAAACATAAATAAAAACCATTATCATTTACAATGCCAATAGGTCTAAGTTTTAGTAATGTGAGACCTATTGCATTGCAAATGCTTGTATTACTTGCTTTCGTTTTAAGCGTGTTGACCCTCTCACCCCCCCACAACACTGCTTGCCTACCCCCACTCCGAGATCGCTTCTTTATAATGCGATGAAGGCGTTGTCTTCTGGACCTTCCTGGTGCAGAATCTGATCGCTGTTGGTGCCGGGCAGGTCAGTGTCACAAAAATTAAACCTCAACAGGAAGCACTTACAGAAATAAAGAAAGCAGGTGCCCGAGTTGAAGCTCCACTTCTGTAACATATTAATCAGCCTTACTTCGTGCGCGTGGTCAAGGCTAAGCAAGTGTGCTTTCTCTGCATTGCCACCATGAAAAGTTAGCTGTAATCCTTGATGGAGGTGTTTGCATCCTTGCCTTTCTCGAGCGCAAAACCTCATGAAGTGTATGGTGCAGAGATAGAATATCGAGTAAAAAATATCGAGTTGTACAAATATCGAGTCATTAATATCGTGGTTCAGAAATATTGACAGCAAGAATATCGTGGTCAAGAATATCGACTTTAAAAAAAAAAAATGTTTTACTTTTTTTATTGAACATCATAATGCAGTACATACAGTGCGAGGGGGCATATCATATTATACAATAACAAAGATATGGTAAGAGCATCGTTCCACATCAAGCATATTGGGTAATTTTACAAATAATGTATGCAATTATCAAGTGTGCTCCTTTTGCCCAGCTGGAGTAGACTGCGTGCCACTCGGATACCAGTTATGCAAACAATAATTAACCTTACTAGCCCGAATTTATGAACTATTTTTTCCCTCTGTCTGTGTCTGTCCCTTCATCACGTGCACCCTCCGCCTCCCCCGTTTCCTTCCCCACCAAATATTGTTGAGGGGCTCAGTGACAATGTAACCTTTTAAACTAGGAAGGACACAGAAATTCGCCAGTTGTACCTGTCTCAAGTGGCTATAACTATGTAGGTAACTGTAACTCACACGCCCTCGACATGAATTGCTTATTACCCCTTCACTCTTCTGATATTGTGGTGCCGAGAGATCCCTGTGGGGATGATTCGTTTTGCGCCTAACAAATGCTAAAAATAAATAAATAAATAAATAAATCCCAAAAGTTTTTCGGTCGGTTCCGCGGTGGGAGCATGTTTGCCATGAAGCTCCGACTGCGTATTGCAATATATCATATCTTTGGACCAGTCAGTGACAGTCGGAATTGGTCCCCGTGCCCACTTGATGGCTAGTCTCCACTTGGCAAGCAGTAGTCCTATATCAATTAATCTTCTAACACCCTTGGGTAGCATCCCTGTATACCCCAATAATGCCATTAACGGGTTTGGCGCAAGTACAAGGTCACAAATTTCACTCAATAATTGGAAGATTTGGTCCCAATATTTAGCTATGTGGGGGCACGTCCAGGCCAAGTGCATAAACCCTAGTCAGAGACAAACCCCCTTTGGAATTATTTATTACAGTAGATCAAAACCACTCAACCAATCCAAATTATCACCAAAACATGACACCACCACCAATCTCAAAAGACCAAGGGCCCGATTCTGATGCGGGTTGGAAAAGCTTCCCGACCGAGGGCCTGATTCTGATGCGGTTAGGAAGGCCTCCTAACGGCATTTGCTCCTTCCAAATCAGATCGGGAACGTGTCTTCCCGACCGAGGGCCCAATTCTGATGCGGTTAGGAACAAATGTTCCCATTGAAGTCAATGGGAGTTCAACCAAATCGTATCTGGAAGCATCCGGATGCATCCTACTTCGCCGGTCGGACTTTCCCGATCCGAGTGGGTCGGACACCATTTCCCAACCGATTCGGTCGGGAAGCTTTTCCAACCCGCATCAGAATCGGCCCCCAAGTGTGTCTAAGATATAAAAATATTTTATTTAAAAATAAACGAACAATGATCAGCAAAGAAAAATCATCAATATACAATATTAAAAATAGACCAACATATACACACAGTTAAAAGTACACAATTAATCATAGGGAGAATATTCAAGAAAAATGCTTTCTATTCGTCTAAAGGCATAAATTTGATCCAGATCATTTGTTCAACACATCCAATTATTATGCGATAAATTTATAACAAAAAAAGTCACAAATGTAATCACAATCTATAATATGCCTTTATGTAGTATGCGTCGACGCGTTTCGGTGGATGTTATTGTTCTTGGAAACCACCTTCCTCAGGACAAACATAAATACCCCCACATGGATATTTTGAATCTGTACATTTTCATACAAAAAAATATATAAAAAAACACAATTACTCTTCAGAAATATATAGACAGTGTCAATATTCTGGTGATACACACATCATTTATCAAACATACCCCCATGTAGTCATCTAAACCATTCCCTACTATTTAAAAGAAGATGCCATAAGGTCATCATAAGAATGAGGGGAAACCAGTTCTCCGCTCGCCCCAAGAAGGATGCCTATGCCTCCCTTGTAGATATGGATAGATAATATCCTTAACAAAGACCCCAAAGAAGGATCTCATTCTCAAGTGCTTTTGTGAGAAGTATTTCAACATCTACCTGTCACGGTATCAGAGTGCATATCCAGTTAGACTGCAGAACATAATCCTTGCGAGCCCATATAAAGAAAAATAAATTGGTTAATTCATGGGATATCTCTCCATGAAATTCCGATTTGATCTGTGGAGAATAACGACCCTGATTAATTCAGTATAACTTCCCAGTCTAGGGTGAGTACTCAATAACAAAAGAAAGCATACCTTCAAATGTATTTGTTCAAAGCCACTTCAAAATGAGTGAAGATAGAATAGATAAAGATCACCTCATGTCACTGCAACAAGAGAGGACATACAATATATTTTCTATAGATATTCTTAGTTTTAAGTGGCTATATTTAGCCATAACGAATCCAAAATCTCATTTTTACCTTCACACAAATAGGTTAAGTTCATCTGAGGCAATGATCCTTCGTAGTTGTATTAAAAGAAACACAAAGCTAAAAAGTAATTAAAAAAGGAGTGACCTTTCCGTGTGTTTATTAACGAACACCACTGAGCAGAATGGCGATATCAGTTCTCGCTCATCATGTTAAATCTGAAAAACACGGATATGGACCATTTAGAAAGTGCATACCACAATGCCATCCAGTGTACACTGTAACATTTCTTTGTACATCCAAAAACCGCCCTCGTAATTACTGGCTAATACCCGTGTACTGTTTCCTCTATAGTGAACAGAAATACGAAAAAAGCCCCAAACAGGCCTCGCACTCCACTAGTCAGCAACAGGCAAGTCCCCCGAAAATACAATACCACGAGTCCCATACTGCGCAGTGTTAATCGCAGCCAGAGCACTTCAATTTAAATCAAAGTCCATCAAGATAGCGGGCCCCAACTCTGTCTAGCGAAAATATACAGCCCAACCATCCCTCTTACCTTCAATGGCCACAATACTGCCATATGTCGGGCCCAAAAACCTCCGTTGTCGTTGCAGCATCTATGTTGCTCGAGTAGCGCTTGAGCATTTAAATGCACCGATTGGCCCCATGTGACCAACTGACTCTACAATGTTCAGCTGTGCCGACACACCAGTAGGCTCCAAGACACTCGTAACTATAGCGGCCATCTTGGAGTGTCTAATCCAATATGAAAATACCCAACACCATCAAGACTGATGTGCTCCCTTAAACTCACTACTTTTTTTTTTTTTTTTTGCCTTTTTGTTTTTTACTTCATTACAGATACCTTAAATTACATCCAGGTAACCGACTGCTTACCAGACACAATTTATTTTGGCTTGTAGCCTAAACCTTGTTGTTCAACTGCACCAGCACGCCCATAAATTCCATAGTGCTTATAAAAGTGGCGGCCATCTTTGAATGTCTATTCCCATCTAAAATACGGGAAATATTGAGATAAACAAAATCCCACCAACATATTTCTACATCATAATAACTAACTAAGGACCATAAACAATTCACTAGTGTCGCCAGTAATTAACCCAGACAGGGAGTGATTAAAATAAATTCAAATCAGCTCAAATGCCCCCAATTAAGGTGTCCCATTCCTCTTTTGAATTCAGGCCATTACGAACTGTGTTAAATAGTGAAATAAACCACTGTTCTCTAGCCTTGCGTTTTAACTCAACATTCCCACCAGGAGCTCCCACCTGAATTTTTTCCAAAATGAACCATTCTATATCTAACTCACTATGTCCCATTTCTAGGAAATGTCCTACTAAGGGGGCATTGATTTTTTTGGTTCTAATTGCTGAGCGATGTTCTTGAAGTCTCGTGCGCAATTCCCTACTGGTTTCCCCTACGTAGCCCTTGCCACACGGGCAACGTAGAAAATAGACTATATTTTTGCTCCTACAGTTATTCAGAGTCCTTGAGTTCACTCGACAACCATTATGTTCTAAGTTTTTTGACTCAATACAAGATGTGCAGACATTACACGTGCCACATTTTGCATTACCAATGGCTCGCTGTCTATCTAACGTATTCTGAATACTACCTTGACCATCCCGGTAAGTATGTACCAGGTCACTTTTTAAATTCCTGTTCTTTTTAAATGCAAAAATTGGTTTGTCCAACTTCTTCTCTTCTTCATTGTTGATGATATGCCAGTTACTGTTGATGACATTTTTAATTCGATTGCTAATATGCGAAAAATTACTTACAAATACCACTTTCTCTCTTTCCTTCTTTTTAGGTACAATGTTGTTTATCATAGCCTCTCTGTCATAAAATCGTGCTCGTTTACAGGAATGAGAGATAAGTTTATTTGGGTAACCCCTATCTCTGAATTTCTTTTTTAGAATTTCTGCATGTTTATAAAAATCATTTAGATTTGAACAATTTCTCCTTAATCGGAGAAATTGACTAAAAGGGATATTATCCCTTTGGGATTTGGGGTGGAAGCTAGAATAGTGTAGCAAGGTGTTCTTTGCCATAGGTTTAGTAAAAAGTTCAACTTCCAGGACCCCCACTTGATGGCTAGCCTCCGCTTGGCAAGCAGTAGTCCTATATCAATTAATCTTCTAACACCCTTGGGTAGCATCCCTGTATACCCCAATAATGCCATTAATGGGTTTGGCGCAAGTACAAGGTCACAAATTTCACTCAATAATTGGAAGATTTGGTCCCAATATTTAGCTATGTGGGGGCACGTCCAGGCCAAGTGCATAAACCCAGCAGGGTCTGCGCTGCATCTTTCACATGCCGCCGAGTCATGAAGCCCATATTTAAATAATCGCTCAGGCGTGTATTAAATTCTTTGAAGAAATTTAAAATGTAGATGACGGTGTCTGCCATTCAGCAATACTTTTTTAGTGATGTCACAACACTATCCCCAGATGCTGTCCTCTAGTAGAGTACCTAGATCAGTTTGCCATTCAAGTCTAGCTTTAGTGTATTGGTGCCGCCTTTCATTCTGTGTAGTAGAGTATATAATAGAGACCATTTTTCTAGGGGTTTTGCAGCGTATAATATGGTAAAGGGCCATTAACTCAGGGGGCTCCTGTAACTCCGCACTCAGCAACACTCTCAGCTCATGTCTGACTCTATAATACTGAAATCGGACCAATTGCGAGGGAGGCTCCACCCCTTCCACCAGTTCCTCCCAGCCACGGACCCTTCCATCTACAAACAAGTCTTTAATCTTATTAGCACCTATTTTTTCAACCGCCTGGACCACCCCTTTCTCGCGACTTATTGGCATCCAAACACACCACTTAGGGCCCAATTCCGATCTCGCTCAGAAGGCCTCCGAATCGGATTTGGCTTTACCGGACCCGATCCGTAGCCCTTGTTTATGACAGAACCATACACAGGTCCGAACAACCAAGTATGATGCGAAGATCGCGCAAGCGTCGACCGAATCGTTTCCAGACCGAACCGCTCCGTACGTCTTGTTTGTAGACAAATTGTGCCGCGCAATGGAGCCGATTTCCGACTGAGCGATTACGATGCACGATTCGGACATCCGCTTCGCCTCGGTCTCAGCGAGACGAAATGGCTGTCAGTAGTGTACTTCGGGGGGCCGTACCAGGCCCCCCCTTCACCCGGGACCCTCCGAATCTTTCACGGGGGGGTGCCCATGGGTCCCCCCGATCCAAGCATGCACAAAGTGGCGGGCAGCATGGGGTGCCCACCACAGGGTGTAAGCTTTTCCCCACCCCTTTTCTGCTATGGGAGCCTGTGTACGCATCTGTACACGAGCTCCCATAGAGTTCAATGGGAGACTGAGCGAACCGAGTCCGTAGGCATACAGCAGCATCGTACTCGCTGGTTCGGACTCCCGGAGCACGTCTCGCTCGGAAAGCCCTCCGGATCCGAGTCGTACGGAGGGCTTTCCTAGCGAGACCGGAATCGGGCCCTTAATAGGGGTTAAGGGGGAATATAGAATAGTACCTGCCTGTCTTTTAAGCAGATTATACCAAGCGTGTACTACAGAGTTTATGGAATCCAGGGTCCCTGTTCTTCTTATTGGGGTTCGAAACAACATCACTGGCAGTTGCTCCGGCATCACCACCGCTCGTTCTATAAATAGATGCGGAGGACACGTTTCCTTATGCATCCAATAATAAGCATGGGAACATTGATCCACCCTATAGTAAAGCTCCAGATCTGGGGCGACCAGACCACCCATTGAGTATGGAAGTGTAAGAATTTTCCAGCTAACCCTTGGTTGTTTTCCTGCCCAAGCCAGCCTTATGAAGAGCGAGTGAAAAACTTTAAACATGTGCATGGGTAGTACTATGGGTATGTTTAGAAATAGGAACAGAAATCTGGGTAGTACGACCATCTTCGTAAGAGATATGCATCCTAAGAGCGATAGGGGCAGTCGAATCCAGCGCTCAATATCCTCCTCCAACCTAGAAATAAGTCTACCGTAGTTCTCTCTAATCACCAGGGCAGAATCCGTATGAACTCTAATTCCGAGGTATCTAATAGCTTCAGTTGACCACTGCAGAGGATAACCCAGCTCAATTTGGAGCATGGCAGGCGTTAGGGGGAAGATGGTTGATTTCACCCAGTTGATTTTCAAACCCGATCTGTTCCCATACCTTACCACCTCCTCAAGGATAGGGGTGAGATTAACCTCAGGATCCCTAACATAAAGTAGAGTATTGTCTGCATAAGCTGACACAATGAGGTTATACTCAGGGAATCTGATACCCCTATGGCTATGGTATTCTCTGAGCACACAGGCGAGTGGCTCAGCTACAAGGGCATAGCAAAGGGGATAGAGGGCATCCCTGCCACGTACCTCTCGATATATTTATGGGAGACGTGACTATATCCCCGATTTGTATGCTGGCAGCTGGGGAACCATATAGGACTCCAACCAGTCTCAGGAAGATCTCGCCCACTCCCATGTGTTGCAGGACCGCGTACATGAATGACCACTCTACCGAATCAAAAGCCTTTTCGGCATCTGAAAAGACCGCCACTGCTTTGATCTCAGGCCTGATGTGTTGTATTGCACCAAAGATCGTTCTGAGATTATACGACAAATTACGTTCTGGGACAAACCCAGCCTGTTCAGGGCCAACCAACGTGGGAACCAAAGGGGCGAGTCGATTTGCCAGGACCTTCGCGTAGAGCTTTGTGTCTACGTTAAGCAGCGATAAGGGGCGACAGGATGAGCATTCGTCCGCCGGTTTACCGGGCTTTAGTATCGTCACAATAAGCGCTTCTCTCATAGAGGCCGGCATCAAACCCTCCTCCCCCATCTCTTCAAAGAGAGTGCACAGGTGTGGGATTAATAGGTCTTTAAATTCTTTATAGAACGTGACAGTGAGCCCGTCCGCCCCCGGAGCACTCCCTGATCTCCTCGAGCTCAGAGCCACCGATATCTCAAGAGCATCCAATGGCCTCATAAGATACTCCCTGTGCTCATTAGTGAGCCAGGGCATCCGGATCTGTTCCAAATATTCTATGGAGGCAGCTTCATCCGTGGAAACTCTTTTACTATATAGTTTGGCATAGAATTGATTAAATCTCTTCTCAATGCTAGCGCTGTCAGTAAGCACACTACCATCTGCATCGCGTATTTCCATTACTTTCTCAGTGTCCCTCCTACCACGGAGTAGCGCAGCGAGAACCGCACCTAGCCAGTCTCGCTCACCATACGTCCTAACCACTGCATACTTCCCCATATGCTTAACTTCACTGTCAGCAATTTCATGGTATTCGTTTAGCCTCTCTTTCAATCTCTCGGAGGCACATGGGCAATCATCCTTTAAAACTGCCTTTTCCAGTTCAGCTAGCTCCGTCTCCTAGCAAGCCAGACGCCGGTGAATAGATCGCAATACCCCCGAGTGCTTTGACATGGCCCGCCTCTAATATACACTTTAAATGTCTCCCACACCGTGGCAAATTTCTGAACAGATCCTATATTCGTTTCAAAGAAACCCTCTATCGCTTCAGCTAGTTCAGCGCGAAACACGCTATCCATTAATGAAAATGGTAGGAAGTTCCATGTAAAGGGAGCAAGCCTTTTCCTAAGATTGCCTACGTCCAACATTATCGGGGAATGGTCCGAGAGAGAGCGGGGGAGCACCTTGCAGTCCAACACCTGTGACATCAATCTGCGTGCTACAAACTAATAATCAATTCTGGTATGTAAATGGTATGGGGCACAATAGTGGGTAAAGCCACCCGCACCAGGGGACCACTCCCTCCAAGCATCCAATAGGTCCATCTGCACCGATATATCATTAATTATCCTGGCAGATGCTGAGGGGCGCCGTACCGGCCCTCCAGATCTATCTAGTGTGGGATCCATCACACAATTAAAATCCCCGCCCCAGATAAAAGGGACCTCTCCCTCCACTCTCATGTGTTTCAGCAGGTCCTGGTAAAACTGCGGACAGTCATAATTTGGCCCATAAACGTTAACCAGAAGCCAGTCTATATCCTCACCAGTGCACCTAAATATGACATATCTACCAGCTGCGTCCGTTACAAGCGCTCGCAGTTTAAACCCTGATTTGGGATTGACCCATGTAATGACGCCCCTAGCATGTGTAGTGAAGCCAGCTATGTGAGTATGGTCTATCAGTGCTTTATGTTGTAGCATAGTGCTGCCAGCAGGTAAATGAGACTCCTGTAACAGGGCGATATCCACCTCGTGCCTTGCTAGGTATGCCATCACCTTGCGGAGCTTCCTATGTTCATTAAGGCCCCTGATATTCCAAGTAAGTAATCTCATTTTAGCCTTCTTACCAACCATCAAAAATCAACACAGTCATGGCCCCTGAGCCATCCATATAGACAATGTGGAACATATTTCTACTTGAACACAGCATTAATTGTGAAACATCAATTGCACATATCCCGCACCCCACACTGCAGCACCAAACGAGTAAAAAAAAGAGGAACCCCCCCCACCACCCACGCCATGCCATCCCCAACAGGGCATGATCGGGACCGAACAACCCACCCTATGTCGCATAATAATGCCATTTCGATTAGAATAAAGTACTAAACCTAAATTTAAAAAAAAAATTTAAGTGCGCAGCGGGTAACACACAGGGGCGGATGTTACCGGCCACGCGTCAATAAGCCAACAGTGGCTTCCAAACATAACACTTAGCCATCGACTTCTATTATGCATTCCCTCCCCAGTTTTCCAATAAAGAGTCTCTCTTGGGCAAATAGTGCAACCATACATGTGAAAAAGCATCGTCACAGGCCTATTCAGAACTATACCCTTAAAAAAAGGGGCCTCCAATGTGTGCAGGAGAAAGAGCGCAGAGTCCAGATCTCCAATCACCCCGAGCGATCACTGTGTCATTAGTTACTATAATTACCAGTAGCCAATCTTGTGTAAATGTTCATCATTGTTCATCACAGCTCTCGAGGCACCCTATTTCCCCATGTCACCACCCTTTGTCTCTGGCAATTCCTGAGATGAGTTCCCTTTTCCTTCCGTCTTTTTGCAGTTCTTGAGTGCCTTTTGTGGAGACTTAGGGTCGGCGAAAATTTTCGATGTGCCTTCCATTGTGACCCTTAATCTAGCCGGGTAGAGCATAGCGTAATCAAGCCCCAAGTCTCTCAATTTTCATTTCAACGGGGCAAACTGTCTTCTAGCTTCCTGTACTTTGATAGTGAAATCGGTGAATAGCGAGAGGGTGGAGCCTTCATACTGTAAGTCTTTCAATTCCCTGGCGCATTTCAGGGCAGCATCTCTATCCCTGTAGTTTAATAGTTTCACAATGACTGGGCGAGGGGGGGTTCCCGGCGGTGGCTGAAGCCCCAGGGATCGATGCGCCCGCTCAACAATAAACATATCAGAGAACGTGTTTCTGCCCAGCAGAGTGACCAACAGCTTTTCTGTGAAGATCTCCATGTTCCCCATCGGAGTGGTCTCAGGGAGTCCAGTAATTCGAATATTGCTGCGCCTAGACCTGGCTTCTAAGTCTTCAGCTTTGTCTTGGAGGGTCGTTAGCAATTTCTCCATCTTCTTTTGCGCAGTATCAGTTTCCATTTGCGCCCCTTCGACGTCTGCCACTCTCCGCTCCGTCATGTCGAGTCGTTCTGCCTGCCTGTCCATTCTCTCCGACATCCTGTCCATTCTATAAGCCAGCGTATCGATCTTGGCGTCGATGGTGGTTAGGCTCTTTTGCATAGTAGATAGTATCTGTCGCAGGTCACCCTCCGATTCCTCCGAAGCCATTTGCTGGTCTGCTCCCTCAGGCCCTGCTTCCTCTTCCCTATGTCGCGACTTACGTTGCTCAAACTGCAGCTTCTGTTGTGTTTTGTCCACCTTACCCATCTCTGCAAGGCGACTAGGCCAGATGTCGTAAGCACCACTTAACCTCTGGTCCACCACCACAGGTGCTCTCCCTGGCAATATCGGGATATAGGCCAGGCACCACCCTGCCCCTGCGGGATCTCATCTACCCTTCTAGGCAAGCGCTCCACGTCACTGCAGTCCCCCTGCACAATAATCTGGTCTTCGGCGTACTCCTCCAGACTACCTTCTGCACCTTAGGTTTAAATACACATTGCGCGCGTTGTACAGGGGGGACACGACCGGGTGAACAGTAGCCAGCTGTGGATCTTGCAGTGAAGCACTATGGGGGCCAGTGCTCCTCGTGTATTATAGTGCAACCGCTTTCAGTCTCCAATTCTCAGTCGATAGTCTCGCCTGCACAACACACCAATTTCTACCTCAGTGCACGTGGTTATTGCCTCAAATGAATGATCTCTGTCGCTGCCACCTGGATCTGAGCGCGTGAGGACCCCAATTGGTCTTTGTCTGGTTTTCTCCAAAGGAGCTACCGCAGAGGCACTGTGATCCCAGCCCCAATGTCAGCTTCGATCTCTCTCCTTCCGGCAGCCTAATCGCCCTGCTTATTCCCTCGAGCGTGCTCAGGCGTACTCAATCATGGGCCCAGAGAAGCGCGCCAGGCCACCCGCATTCTCTGTCGCAGGCCAGTAGTCTTCAGGAGCCTTAGCGGTCAGCAGCGGCATGGGATTTCCGCAGCTCTCTCCCCTGGCCACGCGTGCATTTAGAAGCCACCGCCCAACTTCTCAATTCTGGGGTGCATCAGCCCCACAGCGTGCCGCTTCCCTCAAAGTCTCTTGTGTTGAGCGCTCACCTCATCGCGTTCACCAGGGGTGCGGGCGTGAGCCACCAATCTTCCCAGGCGCCGGGTCGCCTCACAGCCACCGCACTTTTGTGCCCCTCGAGAGGGCCTCGGCCGCCGGGGTAGCAAGCAGTCCAGCAGGACTCCGCAGCAGGCCGCACCACCCACGCCCAGTAGGCCTCGCGGCGTCACTCCTCGAGGGCGCAGCCAGAAATGTCAAATCTCATCAATAATGGGCTCGATCGACAGCCCGTGGGCGTGGTAGCTGTGGCGGCAGAGCCTGTAGCCCAGGGGATCGAGGGAAGCAAGGATAATTAGCGGATAGTTAGAATGGCTAGCGGAGCGTTCTTATGCTGCAGCCATCTTGGAGCCAGGCAAGCTCCGCCCCAAGAATATCGACTTAAGGTAAGTAATATCGATTTTAAAAATATCGAAGTGTTTAATATCGTTTGCAAAAATATAGTTGTTAAAATATCGTTTTTTAATTAATGTTATGTATTTTAGTATATATTTTATATGTATTTGATGTATGTTTATTTCGTATAAGAATTTTTTGTATTTTTAATATATGTGTTACATTTTTAGTGGTTATTAATTTCTTTTTATTTGAATTTTGCGTTTATACTTTCGTAGCGGGTTGTGGGTTTATAGGGGAATAGGGTGGGAAGTAATTTAATGATATTAAATGTAATGATTATTTTTTATTTATTAATGTTTGTTTAATTGAGATGTTATAGAGTTAAATGTGTAAAGTAATTTAATTTTAATTAATTAATAATTGGTTGTTAATTATTTTAATTAATTAATTGAATTGGTAATTAATTATGGTAATTGTGTAATTAATTTTAGGTGTGTGTTGTGGTGTTTATAGGTATAGAGGGCAGGAAGTAATTTATTTTTAATTTATGAATTAATAATTGGTTGGTAATTAATTGTAATTAATTAATTGGTAATTAATGATGGTAATTGTTTAATTAATTTTAGGTGTGTGTTGTGGTGTTTATAGGTGTATTGGGTGGGAAGTAATTTATTTTTAATTGATAAATTAATAATTGGATGTTAATTTTAAGTAATTAATTGGTAATTAATTATGGTAATTGTGTAATTAATTTTAGGTGTGTGTTGTGGTGTTTATAGGAGTAAAGGGTGGGAAGTCATTTGTATTTAATTAATTAATATATAGTTGTTAATTAATGTTAATTATTTGATATTTATTTTGGGTAATTGTTTATTTTGTGTGTGTTGTTTTTACTTTTAAAGAAGTAAAGGGTGGTTATTAAATACATTTTAATTACTTTATTATTAGTTGTTAATAGTTTTTAATTTAAAAAAAGTTTTAATTGTGTTTTATTATATTATAGTTTAATTTAGGTATGTGTTGTGGATATTATAGTGTTGAAGTGTGTGTAGTCAATTAATGTTTATTAGTTTTTTTATTAATAATATTTTTTTAATTAATTTTTAAGTATGTTAATTATGGAAGTAAATTTAATTAAAAATGTTGAAGTGTTTTGTTATTGGTGTGGTGTTATAGGGTAGGAAATAAAGTAAATACATTTATGTATTAATACATTTTTTTGTTTGTAAATATTTTCTAGTTTAAAAGAATTATTTTTTATAAATTTATTTTATTATTTTATTTTATATATTATTTGTAGGTTTTTGTTATAAGTAATTAATATTATAATATGTTTTCTTTTTATATATTTAATATATTTGATTTTTTTCATTTTTAAATATTGTTTATTTATTTTTATGATTTGTTAAAAATTGTAATAATTTTTATTTTTGTTTTAACTGTTTGAGTGTGAATAGTAATTTTTGTCTCTCCGCTATCCAACACTTTCCCTAATGTTGCACTCACTGGAGTGGGAATCGTAATTTTTACCCCTCTGCTATCCAACATTTTCCCTACTGTTGCACTCACTGGAGTTTGAATAGTAATTTTTACCACTCCGCTATCTAACACTTTCTTTACTGTTGCACTCACTGGAGTGGGAATAGTAATTTTTACCCCTCCGCTATCCAACACGTTCCCTACTGTTGCACTCACCGGAGTGGGAATACATTTTTTTACCCTTCCGCTATCCAACACTTATCCTACTGTTGCATTGAGTGGAGTGGGAATAGTAATTTTTACCCCTCAGCCATCCAACACTTTCTCTACTGTTGCACTCTTTGGAGTGGGAATAGTAATTTTTGCCCCTCCGCTATCCAACACTTTCCCTACTGTTGCTCTCACTGGAGTGGGCATAGTAAATTTTACTCCTTTGCTATCCAACACTTTCCCTATTGTTGCACTCACTGGAGTTGGAATAGTAATTTTTACCCTTCTGCTATCCAACCCTTTCCCTACTGTTGCACTCACTGGAGTGGGAATAGTAATTTTTACCCCTCCGCTATCCAACGCTTTCCCTACTGTTGCAGTCTTTGCAGTGGGAATAGTAATTTTTATCCCTCCGCTATCCAACACTTTCCCTACTGTTGCACTCTTTGGAGTGGGAATAGTAATTTTTACCCCTTCGCTATCCAACACTTTCCCTACTGTTGAACTCACTGGAGTTGGAATAGTAAATTTAATCCCTCCGCTATCCAACACTTACCCTACTTTTGCACTCACTGGAGTGGGAATAGTTATTTTTACCCCTTTGCTATCCAACACTTTCCCTACTGTTGCACTGATTGTATTGTGAAATTTAAGTTTAAATATTTTTTAATAGTTTAATGTTTTAATTTATTATAGATTTTTTTATATTTTAAATCATTAATATATATTGTTATTTTTTATATTATTTTAAACTTTTAACATAAATTAAAAATAATAGTTTATTAATTGTTTCAAAGTAAATATATATGTATAAATTATTATGTTTGTGTGTTTATTTTTTTATTAAGTTTATTTGTTATATTTTATTAAAATGTATATTAAATGTATTTTATTTTGTTAAAATTATATTTAATATTTAATATATTTAATATATGTTATTTTATTTTATATTTATATAAAAGTCTATATTCTATACATCTATATTTTTTACATCGATATTTTTTAGTCAATATTTGTGTACTTACCTGTTTAAGTATAGGAGTCGATATTTTTGTTGTCTATATTTTTTACTCAATATTTTTTACATCAATGTTTTGTCAGTGAACCGTAGTGTATATGATGAGGAGGTTCTTTCTCGTTATGTGTTACATTGAGGCGGACGGCTGGGAGGAGGAGTGAGTGCGGACGTGTTCTGTTGTTGATTTTTTTTTCCTTAACACTAAGATCACTGGCCGGCCTCAAACACTCTCAGGGACCATGTGATACCTATTAACAACCTGATCCAGATGAGAGCTTTGTCAATATGGCTGTTATAGTTAGCTCTTTGTGCCACTGGCATGCTCCAAGAGGAAGAGACCTCTCCAAAATAACCTCTCAGTCCACTGCGGAGAGAATTATTTTTCAGAGCAACGTTACTTTGCAATTGATGCTAATCAACCCTTCAATCTGCTGCTGCACCTGCAGCCTTGCTTTGCAATGCATTTGCAGTGCAATAGGTCTCGCATTACTGAAAGTTAGAGCTATTGTGGTTGCATTATTAGTTGCAACACCAATAGTTCCAACTTTCAGTAACTCTGCACTACTCTATGTCACTGCACTCTATGCCAGACTACTCTGCACCACTCTACACCACTGCACTCTACACCACACTACTCTGCACCACTGCCCTCTATGTCAGTGTATTCTATGCCAATGCACTATACGTCACTGCACTTTACGTTGTTGCAGTCTACTCTGCACCACTGTAGTCTACAAAGCTGCTCTCTACGCCACTCTACACCACTGCACTCTTCGCCACTGAACCCTATGAAACTCTACTCTGCACTACTGCACTCTACTCCACTGCACTCTGCAGCACTCCACTCTATGCCACTGCACTCTACGCCATTCCACTCTACGCCACTGTACTCTACACTGCACCACTCTATGCTACTGCACTCTATGCCACTCTACTCTGCATCACTCTACGCCACTGCACTCTATGCCACTCTATTCTGAATCACACTACGCCACTGCACTCTACACCACTCTGCTCTGTACCACTGCACTCTACGGCACTGTATTCTACCCCACTGCGTTCTACACCACTGCACCTCATGTCACTCTAATCTGCACCACTCCACCAGGTACCCCTGTACTTTACGCCACTGCACTCTACTATACACCACTCCAATCTACGCACTGCCTTCTATGACACTTCATTGTGCACCACTGAATTCTGTGCCTCTCACTCTTGCGACTATACTCTGGAACACTCTACGCCAATGCACTCTACATCAGTCTGCTCTACTCTACTTTATGCCACTCCACTTCACAGTAACCTACTCTACACCATTGCACTTCACTCTGCTCTGCACCACTCTATGCCACTGAACTCTACGCTACTGCACTCTACTCTTCACCTCTCTACTCGCGCCACTCTACTCTGTGCCACCTGACTCTACGCCACCCTACTCTATGCCACTCTACTCCACACTAATGCACTCTACACCACTCTACACCACTGCACTCTACGACACTCTACTCTGTCACACTGCACTCTATGCCACTGATCTCTGGACCACTCTACTCTGCACTACTGCATTCTTTGCCAATGCCCTTTATGCCACTGCACTCTACGCCACTCTATTCTGTATCAGTCCACTCTACGCCACTTCACTCTGCAGCACTCCACTCTTCACCACTTCACTGTATGAAACTGCACTCCGCGGCACTATATATCAAGCAGTAATTAAAAACAATTACAAAATTAAGCATGGTTTGTAATATGCCCACAAATAAATTGTGATGTCTAAGAGAACCATTCGTAAAAAAAAAATATTAACAAATGTCTACCAACCATGCACAAACAAATACAACCGAGCAAGCATACACAACCGATCTACGGAAATCCCAGAACCCATGAAAGAATGCTCAGTTTAAGAAAGAGTTATGATGCCACTGTAATGATGAATGACACTATAGACTATACTAATGCTAATTCGATAGTATAATCAAGACTAGGGCCTGATTGCAAGTGGCCTGCTAAATTGTGATCCATGTGGAAATGGCTGTCTGCACAGGGATCACAATTGCAAGCTGTGTTATGTTATGTTATGTTATCTGGTATTTATAAAGCGCGCGGCTACTCCCAAGAGTGTCCCGGCGCTAGGAGAAAAAGACCACATAACAGCATACAGAACATCACCCTACAGCAGAAATCGGACAGATCCTAATGTTGGAAAAGCCATGTTTTCAGATTCCTCCTAAAAGTAAGGAGGTCCGGTACCTGTCTAAGCGAGAGAGGTAGGCCATTCCATAGCCGAGAGGCCACCGCTTTAAAGGATCTTCCCCCTACCCGGGAGAGCAGGACCTTCGGAGTCGAGATCAGAAGCTGAGCAGAGGACCTCAAGGTACGCTGTGGTATATAGGATTGAAATCTTTCCCTAAGGTAGGGGGCTCCAATCTTATGAAAAGCTTTGAAAACCAAGACTAGCGCTTTAAAATGGATTCTTTTCCGCACCGGAAGCCAATGTAGGGAAGACAGAAGATGAGTCGTGTGAGTCTTAGGTCCTGTCAAAAAGATGGCCCTGGCCGCCACATTCTGGATCATGTTTATCACACATGGTAATTATCACGTGCGATGAAGAACGTACCCTTAAATTTCAGCAGGTCAAACCTGCCACATTTTAACAAGGTGGAAAAAGCCCAGGGCCAGATTTATCAATATTTCATGCAACGAAACACGGCTAGACAGCTTGCTGTTTGCGCTGCCTGGAAGGGAGAGGGCAGAAATGCATCATATTTACCAATGTATTGTGCATTCCTGCTCTCTGCCTGCGCTGGTGCCCGATCTGCTGCCTAGCGCCACCGCAGGCACCCTTGTGCCATGGTGCAGATGCGTCATGTTGTAAAGCCCTGCTTCACATTATACCTGTGTCAGGTATAATGTATGCAGGGTGGGCGTTCCCACGAAGGAAAGCCTTGCAGAAGTGGCGCAATGAAATCTACAAGATTTCACTGCGTCACTTTTAGGACGCCACTGCGTCAAAACCTTACACCTGCTTGAAGCAGGCGTAAGGAGTGACGCAGCACAATGAAGATAGGCCTCAGTTGCATTGTGCTTGCGACATGACTCCAGCAATGCTTGACTTTTGCGCCAACAGATGCGTCAGAATTTCCGACGCAGCTGTCAATCCTTGTGCCATGGTGCCCCGTATTGTAAATACGGCACATCCATGGTGGCGCAAGGGTTTCTCAGGGTAGCGCAGGGAAAGTGACACATCTCTACAGATGCGTCACTTTCTTGTAAACCTGCCCCCTAGAGTTTACCTTATCGGCGTATGCCCACTCTATTCAAATATTTTACGACAGATTAGAATGACAGAAAGAACCGGGCGCGTAAAAACATTAACACTGTCGTGCAGGACATAGTCTGACGTAACTAAGGGGCTTATTTGCAAGCCCCTTGCGCCACCCGTATGTCACTTTTCCCATGTTAAAAATGACGCAAAAGTGGCGCAAGAGGCTTGTAAATAAGCCCCTATGAGCCTCGTGTTGCCTCGTAGATGCGTTTCCTGTCAGCAACGGCCTTTGAGTTAACGTTGCTTGCAGGCGGCAGCACTCGTCTCCTTCGGAAACCTTGCCATCCACACGCAGACATGAAGGTTACCGTGACCTTGATCCTGCTGAACGGTGCGATGCAGGGAGAATCCCGAATGCTGTTCTGGCAGGACAGGGGATTAATGGCGGTGAATCACAGGATCCGAGTCCTACTGAAAACTGTCTGGAACGTACGACCGGAAGTAGACTGGTCCAGATTTCGATTAAAGACTTTCATTCCTCAGCAGGTAATGTCTGCAACCACGCTCGTCCAGGGCCAGGGTCAATCATATGTCAACTGAACAGATACAGCTAAGAAGACTGCAAATAATTTATATAAATGATGATTCAGAAATGCCTGAAAATTAGCGAGCTGTGCCAAACAAGCATTTGAAGCAGGGTTTTCAGAATATTCTGGATGCACGCGAAGATTCATTTACACAGAAGCGACGTTTGCCGATATTTGGACTGAATTTTGCAGGCCTCTCGTCCTTACTTTGTGAATAGTGAGCACATAAGCTCACTTTCCGTTAGAGGGACCCTTTCTTTTCCTAACATTGTTGCACGTGAGTGCCATTTTAATGGTCTGGCTTGACAGCGCAGCTATCACCAATTCTGCAAGTACCATTAGAGAGGGACTTTGGCTCACCCACATGTTGGAAGTCAGGAGTACATGTTTTGATTGGGCAGAAGTTGTGTGCTTCCACAAAAACAGTGCTTGCCCTGCACGCAGCTGTGATCATTCTGTTTATTGATCAAGGTGGCTGAGCTTGAACTTTCATGGGCACATGTGTCTTCCATATCTAGATAACTTATGGTGTTTGCCTTTCTCTGGTAGCATCAAAGATGAGAGGAGGGCAGTCATATATATAGGGATTTTTAGTCAGGCTTCACAGTGCAACTGCCACCTGGCCTTTTAACTTACACCAGCATCATTCTACAGTTCTTTGCTGCTACACAAATACATATGCCATTTACTTTTAATGCTTAACATTACCATACAATATTCCTTTAAAGTCAGACCTATTGCCATTGCTAATGCTTGTTGGAATTTTTATCCATGCTTCTTCCTTACAACTCTTCAAGGGCCTAGGGCTAACTCATTTGGTACAAATATGTGAAAAATCATACATTGTTACGAATCTGTGGCCCACAGATGATACGGAGGAGGTGGGTCTTCAGACATTTTTTGGACCTAGTAATTCTTTTCATGGCGGATGAGCAAGTCTGGTTTGTGAAGCAGAGCATGACTGGCAGATTTAAGGGTGTTTTTTAGGTTTTGATGTTAAACCAAAATGTCACCTCACCTATATTTTCTTCAGAGAAATTCGAAGGCCCAGATTCACAAAGGTTTAGCGTCAGGTTAGGGTTATTTTTGTAATGCTAACCTGACGCTAAACCTATTTGGGGATTAACAAACTAACGCTAATTGGTTGTGAACGTTGGTTTGTATTGAAAAAAATGATGCAAAGTATCGCGAAACTCTGCTTTGCATTACTTTGCATCAAGGGGGCATAACAATGAGTGGTACATGGGCATTCCCATGCAACCACCCATGCTTTTTGATGCTAAACTGCATCTACTAACATTAGTAGACAGGGTTTAGCACCCAAAATTAATGCCGCTGTAAAGCAGGCGTAAAAAGGAGATATATTTTCTTTTGTCCTTTATGTTCTGACTTTGCATGCGTGCACCCTGCAGCACACATAGAAAGTATGAAAAACTTTGAAGTGTGTCTACGCATAGTATTTCATACAAAACTAATGATAGACTCAGGCCCGCACCCTAGCACTATGGTGCTAAGGTGTGTGCCTGGCACACGGCAGCTGAAATCAGTGCCGGCGCTAGGGAGAGGGAGGAGAGTACCAAATCTCTGTGAATATGGCACTCTCCTGCTCTCTCCGTGCCGCACAATGCAGCGCAGCCTCTTTGGGGGCTGCACTGCGTTCTGTGACAGTTTTCAGAATCTGGGCCATGTGAATGTTTTAGTGTTTGTACTACCTGAACTTTAACTGTAGTATTTTCACTGAATTTCGATTTTTTTTTTGCAAGGAGTATTGTTTTTGGGGGGCACGGCCGTGATCCATGCATCCAACTCCTTTTACACACGCCTTTCAATTCTGCGCAGTAGAGATTGAACGCAGGACCTGATTTGTAACCTGCCCTTGTGGCCACCTGCTATGCATCCCAGTTTGTAGAAGCAGGTTAAGGCCCTTGGCCAGACCTTGTGTGCAATCTCCGGTGCATGCCTGGCAGGCCCTGAACCTTACCAAAGGGCTGATAACTCGTTATTTTTCTAAATTCACGAATTTTGTGAAACTGTGAAATGGTGAAACGGTAACGGTATCCATTTCTGAATACAAAATAGTGGCCACGCACTTAGGGGCCGATTCCGATTCGGGCCGGAAATCTCTCCGACCGAGCCGGACCCGGAGAGATTTCCGACCGAATCGGACCCGTGCAGCCCGACCGAACGAGTACGATGCGTCCGTATGCTATCGTACTCGAGTCGGTCGGACTCCCATTGAAGTCAATGGGACCCGGTCGTACAACGCGTACGCGGGCTCCCATTGCCTCAATGGGTGCGAGGCAAACAAGGGCGCCCCCTACAGCGGGTACGCGGTGAAGCGACTCGCGCCGTACACGCACAGGTAGGGGGGACCCATGGGTCCCCCCTGTGTGTGACTCGCGCGGCTACGAGTACAGGGGGGTCCGACACGGACCCCCGAAGTATGGCTCCGACTGCTCTTTCGAGCCGGACGGCGCGTGTCGGTCGGACTGCTCGCGGCGCGCATCGTACTTACCCGGCCGGGGAACGTCTCCATTGCGCGGTGCGAGTCGTGTCCGAGCGAGTCGGTCGGTGCGGTTCGACCCGGGAATGTGTCGGTCGGAGCGGTTGGGACGCCCGAACGAGTCGGTCGGCGAATTCGCATCGTACTCGCTCGTCCGGACGCGCGTACGAATCGGTCGGGAAATAGGGCTCCGAATCGGATCCGGTTATGCCGAATCCGATTCGGAGCCCTACCGGCCGAGATCGGAATCGGCCCCTTAGTTGTTTCAGAAAATTCACAATTTATAGTAATCTAAGTGCATGTTTGACTATATGTCATACAGTTTTTCCACAAACACTGTGTTTACATTTATCCTCCTTTGGAGCTTGGAACCAGTCATGATGCCACCCCTTGTCTCTGTGAACTTATTTCACCACATTCGGAATTTGAAAATGTTGGCTAATTCACAAATGTCAAATTAGCCCAAAAAAATTGAAGCAATTGATTAGCCAATCTTATTTCTTGAAAAATGTAAATATAATTGACAGATCTTGCGAATTTCATGCTCACAGGTTTAATTTCCAAGATATCTCTAAAATGTTAACTCTTTAATGCCTGCCCGACACATTTTTTCAAATACTACAACTTGCTGCACTGATTTTTACTGAATACAAAAACACGCTTTTTGAATGAAGTTTCACTTTTATGCCAAATTTTGTACAAACCTGTTCTAGTGCTTTTTGCTGCAGCAGAGAGCAAACTGTCCTATAGCAGCTAAAATAGGAAATGCATCTTTTTATCCCCCAAGCAGATCTGCACAAAACTTAGCATGTGGACTCTTAGCCTGTTTTGCTAGGTGTATGAGTAATTTCATGTAAATTTAGCAAATGGTGTCAAATTTATTATCAATCCAAAAAATAAATTTTCAGTGGGAAGTACAGTTGATATATATCATACTAGCGGTTGCCAGTAGGTAGTTATAGTTAGGACATGTGTCCATAGGAAAAGTGTTTTTTGACGTGCCTATATCTTTAGCGTCAGTTGACAAATCTTCGTGATATGTTCCAAAAAAAGTGTCCCGGTGATTCTTGTTGTGCATGGAAAATTTCAAGGCGATCCGTCAAGCAGGGGCTGAGAAAAAGTGGGGATTAAAAAACGTGCGTTTTCCATTTTAATTCTCATTGAAATTTTAGACACGACTACAGCCAGAACCTCTGAACGGAATTACACCAAATTTGGCAGAAAGGTAGATATTGGTCCAGAGTAGTGCCTTTTTCTGATTTGGTGCAAATCCTTTTAGTAGTTGCGGAGTTATGAAATTCAGATTGGTATATTTAGAGATGCGGATGGCCATGCCAAAATCTGATTGGCTGCCAACACTTCAACCAAGAAGTGTTGGCAGCCATCTTGGGACTCGGGTGAGTCCCATAGAAAGCATTAAAGAAAAAGAGTAGGTGGCAGGGTCGGAATATCCTGATCCCCCTAGGCCTCTAGGGGTCCCAGAGGGACCATGCCAGAGCAAAATAAGGGACCATGCCAGAGCAAAATAAAAAAAATTGTGGGAGCCGCGGCTCCCGCTGGAAAAAAAAGCATGGTCTCCTGCGCTTCTGTAAAGTTTAGACCCTGGGTGGTACAGGTCCCTGGGGCATGTGGGAAGTAAAAGGAGGGGTGCATGGGCCCTCCTCCTGGGGCTTAATTATGCCCTGGGGCCCAACACTTCCCTGGGGCTCATATATTAAATGTTGCAGGGGCTGCGTGGACCTCCCCCTGGCCCTGGGGACCAGTACCTTCCTGGGGCTATTTTAAAAATGAAGTGGGGGCCGCGCAGACCCTCCCAGCAATGGGGGCCGCCACCTCCCCTGGGCTATTTGTTAAATTTAGCATGGGGGCTGCGCCGACCCCCTGTGCCCAGAGGAACCCCAACATCCCTGGGACTTTCTGTATTTTAAAAAGGTGGGGGGCCTCGCGGCCCCCCTCCTGGGCCGTTCTCAGCCCCGGGGATCACCACCTCCCAGGGGCAGCCCGTTCTGAAGAAAGGAGGGGTGCTGCACGTCCCTTCTCGTGGAGCCATAGATGGCCCTTGGGACCGCCATCCCCCAGGGCTGACTCCTGCTATGTCCGGGGGTCCCCACCCCTGGACATAGCTGTTTGCTTTGGCTTGGTGGGAGCCTTAACCGCTCCCGCCAAGCCACCGTAAACACTATGGGGCATATTATCAAGAACGGCGTTAAAATTATCGCCGGTTTAGCGGCAGAAAACTGCCGCTAAAGCGGCGATAATGGGCTTGATAATATGCGCTGGAGAATTCCAATAGAAGCCCATGTTCACACCAGAACATGGACTTCTATTGGAATTCTCATGGGCATATTATCAAGCCCATTATCGCCACTTTAGCGGCAGTTTTCTGCCGCTAAACCGGCGATAATTTTAACGCCGTTCTTGATAATATGCCCCTATGTTTCCAGCAAATGAGAGCTGAGAAATGCTCTCGCTTGCTGCAAGCAGAGCTTTCCTCTGTTTGCCTGTCCGTTGTCAAGCCAGCAGGGAAACAGACAAATTGCTTTCACACACAGGGAGCTGCATGTTTAGCAGCTTGTTGTACCTGTACATCACTGTGGGATGGATCATCTCCTATGGAACATTGTACAGGTCATGGAGTTCTTGTATAGAACACACTTATGTCATAAGGCTGTGCTAGATAGGCTGTGTCATGGAATGTGGATGGTGGTAGTTACTCCAGGCTTGATGGATGATGGATGGGATCTTCTGAGGAATAAGCAACCTTTGAACCTTCCACTGCATCTCGAGTTTCTTTGTACCCAGATGCTACACAGTTCCCTGTGTGTGAAAGCAATGCTGGCTCTCGTAGGAGGCGGGGAGCTGGCAGGGACAGCGGGGCCTAAAGGCTCCCTCCACAGTCCCAGTGTTAAAAAACAAACAAACAAAGAAGCACTTAGTTCAATAAAATACAAATCATCCAAGTATGTTTTCTCTGCAATTCCACCTTGTAAATTTATCTGGTAAAGACGCTCGAGGAACAATCACATTGGCAAAGTTACAGACACACAAGGTCACTGGAGACATTTCCTCAGCGTTCTTTACACAGCTGTAGTGTAGGAGATGACTATACATTTACCCAATGGGGTAGCACTTACTAATTAGCCAGTAGAAAGTACTCCAGTTGGGTAGAGGTGTTCCTCAAAACAGTGGCCTCTTCTTGGATAAATAAGCAGGGCAGAATGCTTTCTGGCACGATACTCATTTCACAGAAATTAAACCTCAACAGGTTACATTTAGGAAATAGAATTAAAAAACCATTGAAATTCACTGGAAAAAACAAAGGTTACAGGGACATTATAATTAGAAAGTAGAATTTGAAAATCCTTAGAAATTCACGATGGATTAAACCCAGATGTGTGACTGGGGGTGAGGGTTTGAAAAGTTTCAACACTCCATCCATCATTTTATTTTGTGATGTTGCAATGTGCGCCCTACCTGGCTAAGGGTATTCCCAGATGTTGGTCCCTTGGTCGCTGCACTACTGGATTCAAGCTAGCTTGGATGATGAGGGGTGTTACTTGAAACCGGCCCCAGGATGCTTGTTTCCAGTCCAGGGAAGACCTGGCTCGGCATACCCTAAAACCGGTCCCAGGATGCTTGTTTCCGGTCCAGGGAGGACCTGGCTTGGCAATTCGGGCTGAACTGTTCCTATGTGGAGCAGGGTCAAGGCTGATTTGCATATGTCTGGGTCCAAACTGGGGTGACGTGGTGAGCAAAATAACGATGGATTAAACCCAGATCTGTGACTTTGGGTGAGTGTTTGAAAATTTCAACACTCTGTCCATCATTTTATTTTGTAATTTTGCTATGTGCGCCCTAAGTGGCTAAGGGTATGACCAGACGTGGGTCCCTTGCTCGGTGCACCACTGGATTCAAGCTAGCCTGGCTGATGAGGGGTGTTACTTGAAACCGGCCCCAGGATGCTTGTTTCCAGTCCAGGGAAGACCTGGCTTGGCATTTCAGGCTGGACTGTTCCTATGTGGAGCAGGGTCAAGACTGATTTGCATATGGCTGGGTCCAAACTGGGGTGATGTGGTGAGCAAAATAACAATGGATTAAACCAATATCTGTGACAGGGGGTGAGTGTTTGAAAAGTTTCAACACTTCGTCCATAATTTTATGTTGTGATGTAGCACTAGACATATATACACCCCCATAACTCCCTATTAGAACATTGGAATGTTGGGAGCTCCTTTGAAAACAATGGAGTGCTCCGGGCTTCTAATTGCCGGTAGAAGCCCGGAGCTCCAACATTCCAATGTTGTGCTTCACAGCTGTTGCTGTGAACAAAGGCCTCACGGAGCCCGAGGAGCTTTTCAATCCCCTCGGGCTCCGTGAGGCCTTTGTTTTATTTGTTAGAACATTCTGCCCTCTAGTGGCGGAATGTTCTAATAGCCTGATAGCCCTTCGTAGGTGGGTTATAACGGCATTGAAGTCCCGCTCCCTTGTTAAACGCTCAAGCGGGCCTTTAATGGCCGGTATAACCCACTATGACGGGCTATAAGGCTATGTTAGAACATTGGAATGTGTGCTCCACTGAAGACAATGGAGTAGGTTCAGACTTATAATGGCTGGCATCAGCCTGGAGCTCCACCATTCCAATGTTTGTCATCTTGTTTCTCTCTCTTTAATTTAGAACATTCTACCCTTAGTGGGTGGAGTGTTCTAATAGCCTTATAGCCCTTCTACCTCGGGCTATACCGGTTGTTAAAGGCCCTCTACCTCGTTATAAGCCCAAGCCACAAGCTCAGGCCTGTAAGACGGGTTCAGGGCCATTAACAACCGGCATAGCCCTCAGCAGCGGGCTTTAAAGCTATAATACAGATGGCCAATTAATTAAAACCAATAAAAATTAAGTATGTACAAAATCTTCTGTTCTCACACTTTCTGAACCATATTTGAAGCATCTTTTCTCATTCGGATGACAATGGCCCACCGCTGGCAACTCCCTACATAGTCAGTAACCTACCTGACTGATAAGTTGTAAGTCAACCAACTTGATCTTGTTAGGAGCTCCCTACAAGCTCAAATTGGTTGGCATATTTGAAGCATGTTTTTGAACCTCACGCACCTTATCCAGCACATTCCATATAGGAAAAGCTACAACCAAAACCCTCTCAACAATCCAGTCTGACAGAGCACCCAGGAACCCGATGTGAAAAAGAGCGCTGCATGACCTCATAAGGGGTATGAAGCACTAGATACATTCTATGATACAATCCAAAATTGTGAAAGTGAAAAATAGTTGCGGTCATAGTTTGAAAATGCAATGACTCACCAGCCTTGACATCACATTTCACTTAGGTGGCCCCTTTGCCTCTCTACAGCAGCAAATGCTTGTTACAGTCCTTTTAGCTTTCTCTTGGATGGGTAAGACAGACTGAAAGACATCAGTTTAAGAGCAAGACAACCCATCAGTTATAGTACTAACATTTGATTCATTTTGCCAATGTTTAATGGGTATTCTTTGACAGTGATGAAAGCTTTAAAAATGTTTGCAAACTCCGTTTACAATTTATGAAGGGAAATTGAGTTTGTGTGAGTTTGTACTGTTTCTCGGAATTGGACGCTGCGTTTACTCTAGTGGGAAAGCACGTTATCCATATTTTGTGTCCATTGGAAGTAATCTGATTTGCAAGAAAGTATTTTGAGCTTTTTGGTGTAATGTTTTCCCTTTTGCTAGTTGCAGAATGATCAGTTTACAGGAAATACACCATCAGAGTCCTAATTCTAAACAGAAAAACCATTAACACCAAGATCCCATTTATTTCAGGAGGTCCTCAGGTTTCCACAAAACACCAGAAATACGATCTGAGATTATAAATATATGATTGAATTTACTTCTCCATTTCAGTGCGGACTGCAAATGGATGGAGAATGGAAAGCGAACAATTTCAACGTTAAATAAAATATAAAATAGAGGAAAAATCACAATTCGTACAGAAATTAGGCACCCCTACTCCTTTACCCACTGTAGTCAGTGCCTAACTTTTGCAAGTGTGGCAGTGGCACTCAATTTTGGGATCGACTTATTTTTCAACGTCAAACATGGACTCAGAGTAAGAGAAAGACAGGGAGAAAATTAAGAGAGAAGGATAAACTTGGTGGAACAGTTACAAATGTAGAAAGCAGGGATGAAAAAAAACCCTGAAAGAGTGAGATAAAGAGGGGGTGTAGGGTGGTAGAAGAAAGAGGCAGTAGGTGGAATCAAGACGAGGCAGCCTTGGTATTCGGCAGCCCTGCTGGCATTAAACTTCCAAGAAAAACTTTGGGGCAGATTTACAATAACTGGCGCATCCCTGCAGATCAGCAGGGATGCGCCAGTTATTTTGCGTGACGTTAGGAACTCCTTGCGCCACCATGGATGCGCCGCATTTACAATGCGGCGCACCGTGGCGCAAGGAGAGACAGATGCGTGACGTATCTGTCTGCGTATAGGTGACGCAGTGCTGGAGTCTTGTCGCAAGCGCGACGCAACTCCAGCACTGCTCAGGGGCATCCTATACTTGCAATGCTGCATCACTCCTTACGCCAGCTACAAGCAGGCGTAAGGTTTTGACGCAGCATGGACGTAAAAGTGACTCAGTGAAATCGTGTAGATTTCACTGCGTCACTTTTACGGGGCTTCCTTGCGACGTAATGCCCACCCTGCATACATTATACCTGACGCAGGTATAATGTAGCGCAGGGCTTTACAACGTGACGCATCTCACTAGATGCGTCACGTTGTAAATCTGTTGCATAGTGGCGCATGGTTTACGACGCCGCTGCGTCACAGAAGTGACGCAACGGTGTCGTAAAGATGATGCAAGGGGCTTGCAAATCTGCCCCTTTGAGTCTTGGCACTTGTTTTTTTTTTCTTTTCTTTTTTACGAATTAAGTATTGCTTATAGCAATTTTCTAATAGAGTGCAACTTTTAATTTGAAATGTTCAGCCTCAGATGATACCCACCTTCTTTTGGGCTCTTCTGTTATCAAAGTGTTGCAATCAATCGATTATTCTAGTAATAAAGCTCTAGGGGAGGCTATTAAAAATATTCATGGGGTTGTGTTGTGATCACTTTGTCCCTACCAAATATTTTCTAGAAAGAGATTGGTGTATTTGGTGAGCCATAAAATATATATTGTGATGATGAAAGTAGAAGCAAGAAAGTCAAGTCTTTTATTATTCCTTCATGTTTATAAACCTGCAAAGTTAATTCCTGAACCACGAGGTGTAAAAAAAAGTTTAAAAAAAATTCTGACAATCAGACTCTTAGCTTAATTCAAAAGTCCAGAGCCTGTGACTGCCTATACATATCATACTGATACAAAAAGGGGATGATGGACGGAACGTTTGAGCCAATCAAACACTCACCCCCAGTCAACTGATCTGGGTTTAATCCATCATCATTCTTTAGCTCACTCCACGACCCCAGTTCAGACATGGCCATATGCAAATCAGTCTGACCCTGTGCCTCATGGGAACAGTCCAGCCCGAACTGCCAAGCCATGTCTTCCCTGGACCGGAAACAAGCATCCTAGGACCGGTTTCTGGCATTCCAGCCGTCATCAGCCAGGCTTGCTTGAATCCAGTGGCAAAGTGAGCAAGGGACCCACGTCTGGGCATACCCCCGCCAACTTAGGGCGAACAAAGCGATACAAAAGGGGATGATGGACGGAACGTTTGAGCCAATCAAACACTCACCCCCAGTCAACTGATCTGGGTTTAATCCATCATCATTCTTTAGCTCACTCCACCACCCCAGTTCAGACATGGCCATATGCAAATCAGTCTGACCCTGTGCCTCATGGGAACAGTCCAGCCCGAACTGCCAAGCCATGTCTTCCCTGGACCGGAAACAAGCATCCTAGGACCGGTTTCTGGCATTCCAGCCGTCATCAGCCAGGCTTGCTTGAATCCAGTGGCAAAGTGAGCAAGGGACCCACGTCTGGGCATACCCCCGCCAACTTAGGGCGAACAAAGCGATACAAAAAGGGGATGATGGACGGAACGTTTGAGCCAATCAAACACTCACCCCCAGTCAACTGATCTGGGTTTAATCCATCATCATTCTTTAGCTCACTCCACCACCCCAGTTCAGACATGGCCATATGCAAATCAGTCTGACCCTGTGCCTCATGGGAACAGTCCAGCCCGAACTGCCAAGCCATGTCTTCCCTGGACCGGAAACAAGCATCCTAGGACCGGTTTCTGGCATTCCAGCCGTCATCAGCCAGGCTTGCTTGAATCCAGTGGCAAAGTGAGCAAGGGACCCACGTCTGGGCATACCCCCGCCAACTTAGGGCGAACAAAGCGATACAAAAGGGGATGATGGACGGAACGTTTGAGCCAATCAAACACTCACCCCCAGTCAACTGATCTGGGTTTAATCCATCATCATTCTTTAGCTCACTCCACCACCCCAGTTCAGACATGGCCATATGCAAATCAGTCTGACCCTGTGCCTCATGGGAACAGTCCAGCCCGAACTGCCAAGCCATGTCTTCCCTGGACCGGAAACAAGCATCCTAGGACCGGTTTCTGGCATTCCAGCCGTCATCAGCCAGGCTTGCTTGAATCCAGTGGCAAAGTGAGCAAGGGACCCACGTCTGGGCATACCCCCGCCAACTTAGGGCGAACAAAGCGATACAAAAGGGGATGATGGACGGAACGTTTGAGCCAATCAAACACTCACCCCAGTCAACTGATCTGGGTTTAATCCATCATCATTCTTTAGCTCACTCCACCACCCCAGTTCAGACATGGCCATATGCAAATCAGTCTGACCCTGTGCCTCATGGGAACAGTCCAGCCCGAACTGCCAAGCCATGTCTTCCCTGGACCGGAAACAAGCATCCTAGGACCGGTTTCTGGCATTCCAGCCGTCATCAGCCAGGCTTGCTTGAATCCAGTGGCAAAGTGAGCAAGGGACCCACGTCTGGGCATACCCCCGCCAACTTAGGGCGAACATGGGGGAAGACATGGCTTGGCAGTTCGGGCTGTACTGTTCCCATGAGGCACAGGGTCAGACTGATTTGCATATGGCCATGTCTGAACTGGGGTGGTGGAGTGAGCTAAAGAATGATGATGGATTAAACCCAGATCAGTTGACTGGGGGTGAGTGTTTGATTGGCTCAAACGTTCCGTCCATCATCCCCTTTTGTATCGCTTTGTTACGCCTAAGTTGGCGGGGTATGCCCAGACGTGGGTCCCTTGCTCACTTTGCCACTGGATTCAAGCAAGCCTGGCTGATGACGGCTGGAATGCCAGAAACCGGTCCTAGGATGCTTGTTTCCGGTCCAGGGAAGACATGGTTTGGCAGTTCGGGCTGTACTGTTCCCATGAGGCACAGGGTCAGACTGATTTGCATATGGCCATGTCTGAACTGGGGTGGTGGAGTGAGCTAAAGAATGATGATGGATTAAACCCAGATCAGTTGACTGGGGGTGAGTGTTTGATTGGCTCAAACGTTCCGTCCATCATCCCCTTTTGTATCGCTTTATACATATCATACTATCATGGCGGAAAGTGGGGAGACCGGGGTTTACAGTGACCGATATGTTGGTACAATGGCAGGTTCCACTGTCAATCTCTATGGTTGTGTTAAATCTAATAAAATGTGTTATAAAAAAATCCAGAGCATGAACCAAATTAGATGGTTCAATTACAAAATACATTTGACTTCTTCCTGTACATTTTAATTAAAAATAAATGAATAGATTTTTATCAAGCCTATTAAAGGGTTTAAGTGAGACCAAACTACATTTTTAATGCTAAGTCTCACTTAAATCTGATAGCCAGTTTTTAGGTGTAGCACATAGCAAAGTTGTTATGGGTCTTTGAATAGAAAATGCACCTCTTAGGTTCCATGTAAATCTCCTTGCCCTGACTAATCTGCTTCTAATATTATGTCACCAATCTAAGTTTCAAGCATACCAGTGAGTTCTGGGTGCAGGCCTTATACTCACTCCGAATGCTCACAATTGTTCCCCATCTCGCTGTAATCATCCTGTTGATATGTCGAGTACATTCTGGGTGCAGGGTCTGGTCATCAGCCAGGCTCTCGATTTGGCCTTCGATACAGGTGTTATTTTATCTCCAATGTGCCCAGTAGCAGCACTTACTGGCCACATCAAAGTGATGATATCTACGGAAGCACCGCTGATCTCTTTACATTCAGACATATATTTCAGCTGCTGAAAACAGCAAAATCTCTGTGTGAACATCTGGAGAAAAAAATGATGAATTACTGGGGGAATTGGACCCAGAATTACCCATTTCTACAGCATATTCTCATTTGTTTTGGACCCTGAGGAGTCATCTCATGATGGACAAGATTTTCTCCACCCCTGGGGTTACCTGTATTCCTGGTAGAAGGCATAGACAAGTATGCTAGGTGATGCATACATATGGTTTGGTGGATACTGACACATAGGAACTGGGAGACAATGGCACATGGGGACTAGTGGATGAAGATACCTGGCTACTAGAAGACAAAGGCATAGTGCAAAAGAAATAGAAGTACAGACACGACATGGAAATTGGGAGAGATGGACGACAGGGCATCAAGACACCCAATGCCTCAAATGCAGTCTGCACCTCATTCAGACCTGAATGTTCAGCACATACCACTAGAATTACCACTCCAGGAAGAACAAAGTCCTGTTATTTGCTAAGAGCAACAAGCAACATCAAGTCCGAACTTGGCTCAATGACATGAACTTTGATGGCATCAAACCTTAACTTTCAGTCAGTGCCAAGTTACTTGAATTCCTCTCACACATGAACCTCACCCTTAAGAAACACATTACCAAGGAAACAAAGACGAACTGGTCCCAGCTCTTTCTACTAAAGAACATAAAGTCATTCCTCCAAGAAAGCAAACTGTTGTTCAAGCAATCGTACCTTGCATCTGCATGGTGGCAACGTGTTATGTTCAGCAAAAGGACACACCAAGTTAACATAATGAGTGATGTCAGAATCTCACAAGCGATACCAGCAGAAATTATTAATAACGAATGTCCAAATCTTGAGACGTATGCAACTTTATTCAGATCGTTATTTGAGTGGTGGCATAAAGGAGGGCAGTGAGGTAATGTCATAAATGAGATATTTACAAGTGGTGACGCTTGTATGTTGTAGGGGGATGCAGTCAACCACAACACCCATATTGCACGGTGAGCATCTTGCTCACGCTTAGCGCTGGCATCAGAACAGAACCGGCATGGTAGGCAGGGCTATAAATAGCATTCCACCCTCAGCTCGCTGCAGATTATTCAAATAGTACAGCACGTTGTTTTATGGGACTGATGGAGCCGGGTTCCACGTTCTAGACTTACTCTGAAACCCCTGGCCGATGGTCTTTGTTGCCTGCTTTGCAAGTGTGGAGGTGAGGAAAATCATTAGCCAATTATACTTTACCATTTCCCATGAGCCCAAAGGAACACAGAATCCTAATCCGAATTTTTGTATATTTATTATAAAGCCAAGAACAGTTGGACATAAAGACACCTCAAAACGAGAGTGTAAAGATACATGGGGACTAATACAAAACCAAACTTCGAATAAAATTTAAGCGGTGCAACATGCACAGAATAACCAATTCCAAAATCAGGACACAAATGATTATAGAAACTACATCCAGAGCCTTCTTCATTGGTGGGTAATAAGCAAGATCATTATCTGTCCCTACACTACTTCTATCATGACATCCCTACTTAACATTCCCCAGGCAAGCTCCCAAAAAGGTGTCAGCACATGAAGATTTCCTAAGAAGCTCACTCACGTTGAATGGGTCGAGTAGCGCAAGCTACAGAGCTCGTTCTAAGATGCTCTCACCTCTCCAGGTAAGGCAGAAGTCCCCTGGGCACTATCCCTATCCCCAATACAAAAGTCAAAAATCACGCCCCCAATTACATCACTTGACCGCCTCAACCAGTTGAGCACCGCCTTCTAGTAACTTTCCATGAAGTAACATTACATCCAAACTCTTGCTCGATGACCTTGGTTCCCAGGCCTTTCCAGACACGGAAGACATCCTCATTCACCACTTGTTCAAAGGCATCCTCTCCTCCCTATGTCTAACTAACTCCTGAAACAAAGACGTTATTCTAACTAACGAGGAACAATTTCTTGCACCTGCGACAGAGACGTGAAAATATATTCCACAGACACATAAACCCTAATTAATAGTTTCAATTTAAGAGCGAACAGGGAGAAACGAAAGTTAGGCCTGTCAAATTCGGCTCACATAAGAACAGTGCACACATTTAAAGTACTAGCATATATGAGTCGTTAACATACACATATTATATGAGCCTTTGTGTGAAAAATTAATTAGTCATGAATACTCTTCACACGTATATGATTCATCTAAACACGTACACCTACTACGTTAATTCTTTGATTACATGAAGAATACATCTAGCACTTCACTTACACGTTATTACAATATATGTTCTAATACCCTAATGTTAATACGACAACAGATTATATGTGGATGCGGACTAACCATGGTTTTAATGCACCCCTACAAATAAAAGAGCAACGTTGCGCTGTATCAGGACTCTACATTGCTTTCAGGCTGGTGTGGTAAGGGTGTTCATGCACCGGCCTTAATGGACAACGGAGAAACCGCGGCCCTCATCCTCCTGGACCTCTCGTCCGCCTTCGACACTGTCTGCCACCACACCCTCCGCACACGCCTCCACAACGCAGGGATCCGCGACAAGGCACTGGACTGGACCACCTCCTTCCTCACCGGCAGAACCCAGAGTGTCCGCCTCCCCCCATTCCGCTCTAAAGACACCAAGATCATCTGCGGCGTACCCCAAGGATCGTCCCTCAGCCCGACACTCTTCAACATCTACATGGCACCGCTCGCCAACATCGCCCGATCGCACGACCTCAACATCGTCTCATACGCCGATGACACCCAGCTGATCCTCTCCCTCACCAAGGCCCCCACCACCGCCAAATCCAACCTCTACGAAGGAATGAAGGCCATCGCCGAATGGATGACGAACAGCCGCCTGAAACTGAACTCGGACAAAACGGAGGTCCTCATCATCGGATCCACCCCCTCCGCCTGGGACGACTCATGGTGGCCGGCCGCACTGGGAGCTGCACCGACGCCCACTAACCACGCACGCGACCTGGGAGTCATCCTGGACTTCGCATTGTCAATGACCCAGCAAGTGAACGCCGTCTCCTCCTCCTGCTTCAACACCCTCTGCATGCTCCGCAAGATCTACAGATGGATCCCCACAGGTACCAGAAGGACAGTCACCCAGGCCCTCGTCAGCAGCAGACTGGACTACGGCAACGCTCTCTACGCAGGAACCTCAGCCAAACTCTAGAAACGACTACAACGCATACAGAACGCCTCTGCACGCCTCATCCTCGACATCCCTCACCACAGCCACATCACAGCCTACCTGAAAGACCTACACTGGCTCCCCGTCAACAAGAGGATCACCTTCAAGCTCCTCACCCACGCTCACAAAGCTCTCCACAACACCGGACCAGCGTACCTCAACAAACGACTCACCTTCTACACCCCGAACCGCCAGCTTCGCTCCGCTGACCTCGCCCTCGCCACCGTCCCCCGCATCCGTCGAGCGACCGCCGGCAGAAGATCGTTCTCCCACCTCGCCGCCAAAACCTGGAACACCCTCCCCATCCGCCTACGACAGACCCAGGACCTGCTGGCCTTCAGGAGACTCCTCAAGACCTGGCTGTTCAAGCAGTAGCCGCCCCCCCGCACTCCCCCCAGCGCCTTGAGACCCTCACGGGTAAGTAGTGGGCTCTACAAATGTACTGATTGATTGATTGATTGATTGACTCTGCTGTTGATTAGAGTAAAAAAGGTGGCGTACAGAATGATATCTATGTGCTACCTTTCGTAGTATTTTGGTATTTAGCTGTGTGTGTCTTTTTCCTCCTGACGTGGCCGAGGAACATTAATGAGCCCAGGTGGGTTGGAGAAGATACATTCCAGCTGATTTGAATTGCCTTGCTTTCAGCAGGACAGCTGACTGAGGGCATAAACATTAAACTCTGTGTGCTGTAACAGAGTATCTTGGGCATTTGCAATTGGAATCTTGCATACATTTGACATTGCTATCTGCGCGTGAGTGTGTATACCCCATGGCTGATATTTGGAAATGCATTACCATTAATGTCAGAGCGTTATGATGGGAAATAGCGCTGTTGCCTGATTGGAATATAACTAATCTAACATGCATTGTTTTGCCGTTTAACAGGGATTCTTCTTAGAGTTCTTGATTGTTGGCTCTCCCCCTGTGAGGAAAGACATTTAGACTTCAATGGTGGGTACTGAGTATGTTCTTCAAGCATAGCTTTCTGTAGAGGGATCTGTTATTTTGTATAGCCAGAGGGAATACTAATGCTTTCATATATTTACATCACTTCAGAGAAGCATCATAAGAAGTTTATTTGGACAGGAAATATTGTATTCTCGAACCCATAAATACCAGGCTGGGCTTTTATTTTACAGGTACATGCATGTATTAATTAATGTTTTGCATATATGTGGAAGGGCAAAAGGTAGGAATGCTGATGGTGTCTTTTTTCTCTTTAGGTCTCCTTCCCAGCTGTTTCCATCCCGTTTCCCTTCCCCCGCTTGATCACATCAATAATCTGTGCTTTTGTAGCATTCAGAATTGAGGCTGTCAAGATGTGGACCATATTGAGCGACAAACTGATCCTGAGGAATTTGTCAGGCTGACACAATGCATAGCTTGTTATTGGTTGAGAATAATCACTCTAAGTTCCATCCAATTTTGCATTGCTAGTAAGCAGCCCAAACCCATTAAGTTAATATGGACAGCCACATGCATGATATATATATATACAAAGGTAGTAGTGGTAATACAAGGTTGCACATCCAATTAGAACAACATTAAATGTGGGTATTTGGATAACACATCAATTTAAAAAGGAATACTATGGTGCTAGCAGATATCGGACACCCTACTACCAATGGTGCCAAAATGAGGGGTTGATGAACGTGTCCACTACCCCATAAATACGTGCAAAAGATATCGCAGCCCTCAGAAAAATATATAATGGCACAAAGTTATACATTTAGTCCATTAAATCACATTGAACAGATGTTTGTTCTATGCTTGTTTATTTTGCAATTTTCTTCTGGAACACCAAGTGGTACATCCAACATCACACAGGTACAGCTGGCACGTGTTTCGTCAGATACGTGCCTTCTTCAAGGCTCTGATCATAGTCAATGTGTTCCCGAAATAATTAATCAAATATCCTCAATAAGAGGCTGTCCAAACCACAAAGAGGCTATTCACATAGGCGAGAAAAAGTTCCACCAGTCTAATAGTTGAGACGATCGTTAGTTTTCAGAAATCATAAATGCTAGATGTCATAACTTCTATGAATCGAGGCTTGCGGTTGGAGACAGTACCACAACCATCAAGTGTAGCATAACTGGGTAACAAGAAGTAAAAATGTCCTGGTAGCCAATGCTCTCAGTTCGAGAACCAGTATCCCGGTACTGAAATGAAATGAAATGAAAGAAACATTTGTATAGCGCAAAGCTACCCTGAGGCCTCCCAGTGCTGTTTGCAGACGCAGATCACGAGAACAACTTTACTAACCAATGACCTTGAAGAGCCAGGTTTTGAGTAATTTCCGGAAAGACAAATGATTAGATTCCTGACGTATTTGGGGTGGAAGGGCATTCTACAGCCTAGCCGCATTATAAGAGAAAGAGCGGCCTCCGCTTCTTGTTCTCTTTATTTTTGGCACTGTGGCGAGCAACATGTTCGCTGAGCGGAGGCTTCTATTCGGGTGGTAAGGGATGACCAAAGAATGATTGATTGTCGATCCCTTTCCCCAGAAAGACTTATGGGTGATACAGAGTGCCTTGAATTTGACTCTCTCCAATATCGGAAGCCAGTGTAGGGTTTTCAAAGCAGGTTTGCCTGATTGCCGATAAGGGACGTCTAGGAGCAAATGTGCTGCACAATTCTGAATAATCTGAAGTCTGGCTGTAGTGGTTTTAGGGGCTCCTAGATAGAGTGCATTTCCATAGTCCATGCGTGAGAGAATCAACGCCTGGACCATAATCCTTCTTGCTAGGAATGGGAGGAGAGGGAGAACTTTCCGAAGCATCCTCATGATGACGGAGCAAGTTGCAGACAGTTTTGCTGTTTGGTGCCTAAAAGTCAGGGAATGATCCAGCCATATGCCAAGACTTTTAATCTGGCTTTTTGGTGGAGGGGCCGGGCCAAGGCAATTTGGCCAGTGTAACTCTGTGTTGGGAGTCATAGAGTTGCCTAGGAGCATGAGCTCCGTCTTGTCTCCGTTCAACTTTAAGCAGGAGAGCTCCATCCATTTGGCAACCTCCTCTAAACAAGGGCCTAAAGTTGCAGAAGAATTGTCTAGGCGATTTAAGGCCACGACCAATTGTGTGTCGTCAGCGTATGTGACGATTTTTATGCCAAATGGTTGGACTATCTCAGCCAATGGCCTCATGTATATATTAAATAACGTGGGGCTCAGGGAAGATCCCTGAGGCACACCGCATCTGAGGGCCATACGTTTAGACACGACTTCTCCCTCGAAGACCTGAAAGGATCGGTTTTCTAAGAAGGATTGTAGCCAAGTGATAACACCCCCTGACACTCCCAGTCTCCCGAGTCTGAGGATCAGGATATTATGATTGACGGTGTCAAATGCAGCGCTGAGATCCAGGAGAATGATGGCCGCTATGCCACCCTGATCTAAGATCCTCCTGGACTCATCAGCCACCGCTAGGAGTGCTGTCTCTGTCCCATGTAGGGGCCGGAAACCCGTCTGAGATGAGTGCAGCAGGTTGTTTGATTCTAGAAACCCCGATAGCACTGAATTAACATGCCTCTCGAGGATTTTGCTGATCGTAGGGAGGAGGGAGATAGGCCGATAATTCCCTAGTATCTCTGGGTCCAGATTTTTTTTTTTTTTAGTAATGCCTTTACCATGGCACATTTCCATGGCAGAGGAACCACTCCTGAGGAAATGGAGGTGTTGATCAGGTCCTGAATGACTGGTAGAATTGTACCGTTTGCTAATTTCAGAACATGAGGGGGGGCTGGGTCCATAGGTGATCCTGATTTGACCCGGGCCAGAATAGCTTCTAGGGAATTAAGATCCAGCTCAGGGATACGATCCAGCATTACCTGAGAACCCAGAGGGTGGTTAACCATAGAGTGCTGGTCCTTGTGAGTGGTTGAGCAAGGAAAGGTAAAGTATATATCATGGATCTTCTTCTAGAAGAATTCTGCCAGGTTGTTGTAACGGGTGAGGGTGCCGTCTGTGAAAGCTTGTGGTACAGGGGGTTTAATGAGAGTTTTGACTATATGGAAGATTTCCCTCGGCGCGTTGGAGGCCGAGACGATTTTTTCCCCGTAGTACATGGCTTGTGCCCTTTTGATTTCTGCTTGATACATTTTGATAGCCTCTCTATATTTTTGTTTGCCGGGGGCTGTATAGACTTTTCTCCATTTCCTTTCTAATTTTTTACAAACTTGTTTGAGTTCGCGAAGCTTTCGGAGAGTACCATGGCGAGACCTTAGATCTAACTTTTTTGTGGCATGATTGTTTAGGGAGAGCAAGATCTAGCGAACGCTCCATCCACGTGTTGAACCTATCAATGGCCACGGTCGGGTCTGAGCCATAAGCATCATTAGAAGGTGTGGTGGCATTTAGAGCTAGGATCCACTGTTTGAGGGGAAGTTTGGACCATGGCCGTTCCTGACTAATAATCTTCTTAGCTGAAGTTGGTGGCCCCGTGGTGACCCATGACAGGGGGATCAAATAGTGGTCTGACCATGGAAGCTGCGTTGGTGCCCCTACTGAGAGTTCCTCATTGTTGCTGAAGATCGGGTCCAGGAGATGGCCTTTAATATGAGTAGCTCCTGACACCTTTTGATTAAACTGGAGCGCTGAGAGATCTTCCAATAACTCACCGACGACAGAGTTGTTGGGGTCGTCTAAGTGCAGATTGAAATCTCCCATAACCGTGAAGTTGGAGGGAGAACTAGCTAAATTGGCAACCGATAACCCAGCTAGTTCCTACAAATACGGGAGATATGATAAAATACTGAGTCTCATGCGTAGTGTGCCCGCAACCGTTGGCGTCCTCTGTTTGGAGCCCCTGAGTTCTCAGAGGCAGCTCGAGAAGAGTTTGGGTTGCTGCATTTCGAACCACCTGCAGCTTACTGATCAAGTAATCATGTAGGACCAGGTACAGTGCATTGCCATAGTCCAGTCTAGATGTTATCAAACTTGTACTACCAGTTTCCTAGCAGAGAGAGAGAGAGAACATGGAGGAACTTCCTGAGCCATTGCAGCAGACCAAAACAGGCCCCTACTACTGCATTAACTTGTGACAGAAAAGAGAGCCCACCATCAAACTTAATACCAAGATTTTTAACAGAGCTAGTGTGGCTTAGTGGGTGGGGAGCATCCTTCGGCCAAATGGACTGCCATGGCTCGTCTGAGCTTGTACCAAAAAAAGTAGCTCCATTTTGCCCACATTACACCTAAGCTGGTGGTGAGATAGCCACTGAAAAACTTCCGGCAAATAAGTTCTGATTTTTTTCACCAGGGAATGCTTCCTCCCTACCCCAGGAAAAAAGTAACTGCATATGGAACTATTTTTGCAGCCAGAGTCTCTGCCAAGAACGCCAGAGGAGTGAGATATATATTGAATAGCGTGGGGCTCAAGGCACTCCCACCTGTAAATCACAAGATCCCGATGCGAAAGGTGGCCATCAGACCTCTTGGCCTATCCCTTCCAGGAAAGAAGCCAGCCGTTCCCACGCCTGCCCCATGATTTCGAAAGTCTGGAGATGTGCCAGGAGTGTGGAGAGGGGTATTATGTCGAATGCTGCTGACAGATCCAGCATAATCAGCACAACCCTTAAAAGCTTCTTAAAACTTGGCTGTTTCAAAATACTACTCTATAAACGTTCCACTCTCCCCCTGTTCTGCTGCTAGCGCTGGGATGCCTTGGGGTAGCTATGCACTCTATAAATACTGAATAATAATAATAATAATAACCCTGCCCCGACATCTAGAGTACCCCTGATGTAATCAACCACCTCCACTAGCACCATCTACGTGCTGCAGCTGGGGCAGAAACCAGACTGACATGGATGCAGGAAATTATTGCTTTCCAGGTAGTGGGATAGTTGCTGATTGACATGCTTTTCCAAAACTTTTGAGAGGGCCGGAAGTAATGAAATAGGCCTGTAATTAGATGGATCCATAGCATCCGCCTGGGGTTTCTTCAGTAGAGGCACACATTTAGCCTGCTTCCAGGCCCTGGGTACTGTGGCCAAAGAGAACGAGGCATTTAGGAGATAGTTGGCCAAAGGGTTAATGACACCTGCTCCTAGAGCCCGAAGGGTCATGGGACATGAGTTCAAGGGAGAGCTTGACTTAAGACTACAAATTGCTAATAGTGATTCTTACAGAGAGATCAGATCAAACCTACCCAGTGAGAGGGTTGATTCATAACTGTGGCTCGGTTGCTGATTGTCCCCCATCATCTCTTCCACCTGCAAAGAAGGGGGAGACTAGCTTGAATATTGGCAATCTTATTCTGGAAGTAGTGAACAAGTTGCTCACACCATTCTGTGGAGGGCATCTGCTGTCCTACACAGGCCACTGGGGACATAAAGGTTTCCACTATTTTAAAAATCTCTTTCGACTTATTACCAGCATTTAAAATTCTGTCCTCAAAATAGGATTTTTTTTGCCCTTTTGAACTCTTTCTAATATTTTATCAAAGCCACTTTGTACCTGACTTTAGAGGTTGGTCAATATGACACCCTCCACAGTCTTTCTAGATGTTCAGACTCAGTCTTGACCTCTTTGAGGGAGTCTGTGTACCAAGGACAGGAAGTCTTAGCTCGGCGCGACTGTCGTGGCAGTTTGGGCGCTAAATCGCGAGTAATAGAGCCAATCCAGGTATCCAGGAGACCAACATCAGTGACCACATCACCTGAAAGAGTAGGCCTTCTCTCCTCCAATGCCCTACAGAAGGCCTCTGATTGAATTTTATGAAAAGCTCTCAACACTCGAGATATTGACCCTGCTTGAGGTTGATTCCTCCCTACACAGGACCACCAAAACGTAATCATATAGTGGTCCCACCAAACTAATGGGGTGGGAGTGTCCACTTTCAGTGGTACATTCAAAAATATATGGTCCCGAACATGACCAGCTTGATGTGTAGGATTAAATACCAATTGGGTTAGAGCCAGTGGAGAGATACTCTCCTGAAGCAATACTACCTCCTTCTCCCCAATCATCTCCATATGAAAATTTAAGTCACCCAGGAAAATAAAGCAGGAGTATCTCAGGGCCAGAGGTGACCAAGAACTACACAAGGACAGTCGGGCTGACCCAACGGACCTGAAAAACTACCGGCCCATCTCTCTCCTTCCCTTCGCAGCCAATGTCACCAAGAGATTCGTCAACGCCCAGCTGACCACCTTCATCGAAGAGAACGCCATCCTCGACTCCTCCCAGTCCGGATTCCGCAGCAACCACAGCACCGAGACCGCCCTCCTTGCCGCCACCGATGACATCTGCATACTACTAGACCAGAGCCACACTGCGGACCTCATCCTACTAGACCTCTCCGCAGCCTTCAACACCGTCTCCCACCGCACTCTCGCAGCTAGACTCCACGACGCCGGCATACAAGGAACCGCCCGCGACTGGATCCGCTCCTTTCTCACCGGCAGAACCCAAAGGATCAGACTCCCACCCTCCCTCTCCGAACCCACAGAGATCAACTGCGGAGTACCCCAAGGATCCTCGCTCAGCCACACGCTCTTCAACATCTACATGGCCCCCCTCGCCTCCATCGTTAGACAGCATGGGCTCAGCATAGTATCCTACGTGACGACACCCAGCTCATCCTCTCCCTTACGAAGAACCCCGAAGACACCAGACTCAGCTTCCAAAAAGGAATGAAAGACGTCGCAGCCTGGATGAACAACTGCTGCCTTAAGCTCAACTCGGAGAAGACAGAGGTCCTCGTCCTTGGACCCTCCTTCACCGCCTGGGACAACACCTGGTGGCCTTCCGCCCTCGGAAACCCACCCACTTCATCAGACCATGCCCGAAACCTCGGCATCATCCTTGACTCCTCCCTCACCATGACCCGCCAGATCAACGCCGTCGCCTCCACCTGCTTCAACTCCCTCCGCATCCTCCGCAAGACCTTCAAGTGGATCCCCCCGAATGCAGAAAGACTGTCACCCACGCACTCATAACCAGCAGACTGGACTACGGTAACGCCCTCTACTCCGGAATCAACAATACCCTGCTACACAAGCTCCAAACCATCCAGAACACCGCAGCCAGACTCGTCCTCGGAACCCCACGACACGAGCACATGACCCAGCACATACGAGATCTCCACTGGCTCTCCATCGAGAAGAGAGTAACCTTTAAGCTACTCACCCACGCCTACAAATCCCTCCACAACATCGGACCCAAATACCTCAGCGAAAGAGTCTCCTTCCACGTACCCAAAAGGAACCTCCGCTCCGCTGACCTCGCCCTGGCAGAGACCCCACAGAACCAGAACAGGTGGAAGAGCCTTCTCCTACGTTGCAGCAAAGACCTGGAACGAGCTCCCAGTCAACATCAGACGCTCCCCCACTCTGCACGCCTTCAGGAAGAGCCTCAAGACCTGTCTCTACGACTGATCCGGAGCTGCACCCCCCCCCCCTCTAGCACCTTGAGACCCTCACGGGTGAGTAGCGCGCTTTATAAACCCCTGATTGATTGATTGGAGTTGAGGAAAGAGCCTGCCGGACCCGGAGGTCTGTACACTAATGCTCCCGCCAGAAATTGATTCGGAGAAATGGTGAGGCAGAATCTAAGAGCCTCCGCTCCTTCGAGGCCCACTAGAGGTATTGGTGTACAATGAAAATTGTCCCTGAAAATCATAGCCACTTCCCCTCCTCTACCACTCAAGCGATCCTCTCTACATATTTTATAGCCCTTAGGAATTGCTGAGCAAATTGCAGGGCCAGAGGATTTGTTAACCAATTTTCTGTTACAAATAATACATCCGGAATCTCCTCAAATAGCAACTCACAGATGTTATCAGCATGTCTAGGAAGTGAATGAGAATTGATCAAGGCTGCAGAGAAACCAAAAGTCCTACTGCTCTCAAATCTGGGCACTGAAATGTTTTTGCAAGGTCCCATCGAATTAGTTTGGACACCGCAATGTGCACACCTATCATTGTTTAACACAGAGGAATCTAAGACTAAGGGCAAACAGATCTGTGCAGGGGCTAGCCTTAGCAGTTGCAGCGGACTATAAGTAAGCTGTGATTTACCTTCTTAGCCAACTCAGGCTTAATGACTGCCGTTGGAAGCTACTGGGACGCTGACAGGCGCAGACGGGCTTGCCTTTGGCGCACCGACTGCACGCGTCCATACCTTGTCCTGCCTTAAATCCATATGGGCCTCAGGAAGCTAGAGCGTACACTCACCAAAAAATGGCACCTCTAGCTGTCCCAATCAGGGAAAAATGGCTGAAATGCGGAAGAAAGTGCAAATGCAAATTTTAGCTGCTCCCTCCTCCCGATAGAAAATATGTGCAAGTCACGTAAGAACACCGATCAGATTCAAATACAATTTCCTCAATTAGGGCATTAAAGCAGGGCGATGAAAACAATTTTTCAGAGTTAAAACCCTCCCCACCCCACCTTCATGCAGTTGCGTCCACTCCGTGTCCATGTATACATGTAGGGACTGGAAGACGTACACCTGCACAGGATCTTAAAGACAAATAACATGTTGAATGCGAGTCTCTGACTCATGGGGCCAGGAGATATGGACACCGAGAGACTGGCAGACACAGATATATGGGGGCTGGGAGTGGTATACAAAGGGGTTGTGACATACACAAAATCATGAGTACTGGCAGACAGGGCCATATGGAGACTGGTAGACACATACACAAAGAACGGAGACTGAAAGACACCCACATTGCATGCGGGGATGTCTGATAGAATATCAATTGCAAAAATATAGTGTGGACAAAATATTCTGTCAAAAATATAGTTGACCAAAATATCGAGAAGGTAAGTGCAGATAGGTAAGTATAGATTTTCTATTCTTAACACTACATCTATGTACCTTGAAGATATATATATCATCAAGGTACATATATGTGGCGTTATATATAGTAAAACTATATTCACCTATAGAAACCTAGCGTCACTATATTTTTGTCCTCGATATTCCTGACAAGATATATTGTCCCACAATAGTTTTGGTTCAGATATTCTGTCTAAACACCAGATAAACTGTATGAGCATGGGGACACACAGAGACAGGAAGCCACAGGCACATGGGACTGGGAGACACAGACGAATGTGGATTGAAGTGCATACACACAGCAGACATGCAGGGAGTGGAAGACACAGACACATTTGGATTGGGAGACTGGCAGCCAGTGACACATAGAGACTGGGAGACTCAGAAAGGTGGTGACTAGGAGACATAGACAAGGGCCCAATGAGGCACAGGCCTCAGGCATGGGGCACAATAATGGTAGCTTTCGTTTTCAGCAGAGTCTGACTGAGGCTCCTTCTGATTCTTTCTACCGTTTCTGCCTGAGGGACTCAACCAAACTATTAGTTGAATTTGAGAATGTGAAAATATGAAGTACATTTTAGGGCTAAAAATGTAGTTGAAAAGGCGAGAGTTTACATGGAGAAGAATAGTTAATTTTGGAGAAACAAGGAGTGGAGAAGACAGACACATGGAATGGGAAATATTGACACTCAGGAACTGGGAGATACACATTGGAACTAGAAGATGCAGACTCATGGGAGCTGGGTGGCACAGGCATGTGGGAGCTGGAAGACACAGACTATGGCAGATTGGGTGTTACTCAAGTGTTAGTCAGCACGAAAACTATGGCTGTGAGACAGGGAAACACACTTGGAAATAGGGAAACACTAATGCTTGGCACTCACCTCCAAAGGGTCTTCCTGCTTATTGCACCATTTCTCACCTAAGGAAACACTTCAAGGCTAATATTGTACCCTTGACAATTCACTTTCTTAGCAGCACAATAGGAGGGAACAACCAAATGGTTTAAACTCTATTGTAAATAATCCATGTAGTACTTCTGTGACTGTTGTAGGCCCCTACTCAATCCTTCCATTGGGATCTCACCTCTTTCTCGGTCTATCTTATGAAAAAGCCTATTGTAGATGCAAAGCCCGATATAAATAAGTCAGGGTACTTTCTTAATAATAGCTCCAGTAAGAGTAGCCATGTGGCCTCTTCCCTAAGTATCATCAACAATAAGCCTGCAAAACAGTTATGCCTCTTAACCAATAAAAGGGGGCCCAATGACCATGCCTGGCTCTTTTAAGATGGTACAAAGGAAGAGAGACATTAGGACTGACTGATCTAGATGTATGGAGTCTGGACTGGAACTGGAGGGTGACACACACAGACACAAACACATAATCAGGCACACACATACTCACATACACACTTGGAAGAGAACAACACAGACACTGAGAGTAACAGTTAAACGTAAAGTCACAAGGCCATCATGTTGCTTGCCTGAGTGTGCTATACAAAATACACTATGGGCCCGATTCACAAAGGTAAACTTAGACCTGAAATCTAAGTTTAGACCTGAAGTCTTAGAGCCCAATTCACAAAGGTAAATGTAGACCTAAAGTCTAAGTTTAGACCTGAATTCTAAGGGCCCAATTCATAAAGGTAAACTTTGACCTGAAGAGTAAGTTTAGACCTGAAGTCTAAGTTTAGACCGAAGTCTAAGGGTCCAATTTACAAGGGTAAACTTAGACCTGAAGTCTAAAGGCCCAACTCACAAAGGTAAACTTATACCTGAAGTCTAAGTTTACCTTTGTGAATTGGGCCCTTAGACATCAGGTCTAAACTCCGACTTTAGGTTTAAACTTAGAATTGGACCCTAAGTATTGAGCATAAGTTACTACGACTTGCTACTGGGGTTTTCCTTTTTACTGAGGAATTTAGCCACACCTTGATAGATAGGTATATCAGCAGGTCCCCCTCCTGAAGCACAATGATATCTTACCGATGAGTCACCTATTTTCGGAGTGCACCTGACACTAGTCTTTCATCCTGGCGTTCATCCTAGCCCAATAAATCTTCCATTGCTTGTGGAGCTAAGAAGCTCCCCAGCATCCTCACTGTTTAACATTGATTGTAGTGAATAATGCAGCATGCCTCTCTTCTGAAAACCTTTTTCCAATAGGCATCAGCAGACAGGATGAGGCTCTAAAAGGGAAAGAACAGAAACGAAGTTTAAAAAAACAAACCCAACACAAAAAGAGGCAATCAGTCACCCACAAAAAGATCAAGTTAGGGCAAGGAGTTCCAGGTAGGACAACAATAATCAGGGGCTCAGAGCAGAGAGACAATAGCCAGCTCTCAGCAGCATATACTAAGGAGTATTCGTCATCCAAGTTTGCATGTTGTGTAAATGAACTGCTGGTTATATCACACAAGTGTGCTGGCAACTCAAGCAAGTGAGATTATGCAGACTTTATTGTCTGCACAACTATGTTTTATGAAGTTCTGATTACAAATCATCACTGTTTTGTTTCCTCATGTACTATTAGAAGACAAAAATAATAGAAAGCTCTTTTAAGAAAAAAATGCAGAGCTTTTTGCAGATCATATCTTCAGCTGCACTGATTTCTTTTGCTTAATAGTTATTGTTTACTATTGAAGCACCCAGCTTTGCAGAGAAAATTCCTGAAGTGAAAAACTGCATCCTCATAATATTTGCATAGATTCCTATCAAACACACAAAGATTGCAACATGAGGTCCCTAAACTTTGTACACCGTGTTGGACTGAGCCCTTTTTGCAGTTTCACCCCAGATTTTGCCTTCTTTTGTTCAAACTGTTATTGTTGGCTTTAGAACTCTGCACGCTTTCACTCCTGTTAACAAGTGGGGAAGTGCTTGTGCTCTCCCTTTTAAACATGGTCAAATTGGTATACACCTGATTGGTACACTTAATTTACTTATAAGTCCCTAGTAAATTGTACTATGTGTACCCAGGGCCTGTAAATTAAATGCTACTAGTGGGCTGCAGAGCTCATTGTGCCATCCTCTAAAGCAGCACTGTAAAACATGTCTGAGGCCTGCCACTGAATCCTGTAGTGCAGTTTTAAACTGCCATTTCAACCTGCCAAAATAAACATTTTGCCATACCTAAACCTTCCTTTTTAAAGCATATAAGTCACCACTAGCATAGGAGCTAAAGGCTCATAGTGCAGGGTGCATGGTATTTAGAAAATAGGACACTTGTACTTAAATTTTACATGACCTGGCAATGAAAAACTCCCAAAGTCTAGCTCTTCCATAGACAAACATTGGGTTACCTTATTACACTTAATAAGTGATAACTTCAGTTTGGGAGTAGATAGAGAAACATGTCTTCCACTCATTTGAATTGTAATTTAAAATCATCTTTAATGATACAGTCAGATTTTAAATTACTATTCTGAAAATGTCACTTTTAAAAAGTTGTCGGTTTCTGCCTAAATCAAATATGCCTTTTTGCCAGTGTCTTGGGTCACATGACTGCTAATGGCTCTCCTGTGGTGTGATGTGTATTACTCCCAGGCAGGGGACAAAAGGTCCGTGAGTATGGGGAATGGTGCTCCTCTCCTGAGCAGGATGTCCTGGGGCTTTGTTCTCACCCTTTCCTGAGCTTCAAATGGTAGATTGAGGGCTGTGCCCACCATCTTCCTGACTTCTGAAGCTGCCTGCTCTGTCACTGGTAAATTCAGCTAATGCCTAGGCCCTCCTTCCTTTTATTACCCTTGATAGATTACAGCCAAACCCAGGGGAATGGGAAGTACTGACCAGAACCAGTTTAGGGTTAGACAAAAAGAGTGACCCCCCCCCACACACAGGCTGGCACTGGGTATAAAAGTGGCACCCCGAGAACCTCTCATTAGAGTTGTCCTAGCACTGTGAAGATTCAGTAGGAGGACTACACTGCTGTCTGAAGAAGGAAGACTGGGCCTGCTTGCTTGAACCCAGGATCCCAGAAGTGACTCTAAGGGACAGTTGAATTACCTCCTGTTTGAGCTACAGGGACACAATAAACGTCCAGAGAACTCTGGGCAATTGCCCAGCTGACCAGCACCAATTGGCCCTGCCTGGTCGCTGCTGCTGGCCTCAAGAGATGACTCCCTAGGTCCTTGGCCCTCGGCTGATGCCAGAGTGTGCTCCTCCAACCTGCAAACTGCAAGAATTGCCGTAGACAAAAATCCACAAGTTCTGGGCTCTTTACGTCCACGAATACCTGTATGCCTCTCACTCCAATGCAAAGCTCTGATGGCGACCTGCTCTTCGTGTCAGCAGTGACCTCCTGCGTCACCTGCCAACTTGAAGTTCTGATGGCAGAATGCTCTTTTCAATGACAATAATCTTCTTGCAGCTTCCACCAACAGGAAACTCCGGCTGAGGATTCCCACGTGGAACTGGACTGTGTGAGAAGGTAGGCTTTCAACTGGGAAAAACCTGGTCACTGTATCCGACCTGCGCTCCAGCGCCATTCAGCCTGACCTTGTGACTTTGACACTGCCCAGCGCGACCAGAAAACAGCCATTGCAGGTTGGTGCTTTTTGCCACTATTTTGACCTGAAACTTTAAAAATTCATAACTCCAGTTTTTTTCATTTTGGTATCATTTTATTTATTACATTTTACTCTCTTTTTCTAAATTAGCTTGTGATTTTTCGTGTTGTGTTTTCACTTTATCACTGTTTGAGTGCTGCATAAATATTTTTTACATTGCCTCTACGTTAAGCCTGACTTCTTTTGTGCCAAGCTACTAGAGGGTTCAGTACAGGCTTATTTAGTGACTTTCGTGGTTAATCCTGACAATGATTGTGTTTCTTATTTGAGTGGGACTCTGACCCCCTTAAATCAATAACCCAAATTCTTACACACCACAAATCCAGAATGTCCACAAAGTACAGTATATTAATAATTTATTCTTTATGATGGGTATATTTAAATTTATCATTGTTGGTACACATTTCCCAAGGTGTGCTATTTCAGCGTCTAGTTTCAAAATAAAAACAGACAGCAGAAATCGAGTACAAGTTTGACAAACTGAATACCTATATATATTCTCGTGTGGGATTCTTAAATAGTCTGAACCACCCCTGTGGGCTTAACAACTAAATATAGGCTCTGGCCGTAATAATATGTTTGTGAGTAAATAAAAAACAAAGAAAGAAAAAGATATTTTAGGGTATCCTCAATTGTATTTCATTGCTTTTACATTTATTTGCCACAAGTACATTCCCAGGTCTTTGAATTCTATCTGTACGTGTTTAAGCCTATTGCCTGGGCTCCAGGTATGCCATGTTGCTCAAAACATACCCTACATGTCGTTTTGAAAATTATAATGTGTTAATGAAAATTACTGGTTTGGTTCTTACACCTCACATATTCATGTTAAGCAATGTTGTTTTTCTCGAAACTGCGGGAATCTGAAATGGAAACCTAATTTGCTTGGTCTGAAGCCAACTTATTCATGAGTTGTTTTGAAACGAATTATCTCTGATCCAACCAGGGATAAGAATATAACGCCTTCAGAGAATTAGGAGGTGATACATCGATGGTGTTGATAGCACCTGGAACGGTACAGAAAATGATCTTCATTAATACACTAAGGGCCATATGTGCAAGGAGTTAACGCCGCCTTAGCGGCACTTTTCCGACTGTTTTGCGGCGAGAGTTTTATCGCCTTATGTACAAGCTGCCGCTAACCTCTGTTAGCGGCAGTTTTCCGGAGAAAACGTCCATTCTAAAGATCGCCACTTCTGTTGGCGATAATGACATGCAAGGGAGGCGTTGCCGTGCAAAAACGGCCACTAACCCCACTTCGCGATATTTACAAGGGGATTCCTGAAATTTGGAGGACCGAAAAAACTGCCGCTAACTGCAGTTAGAGGCAGTTTTTTAAGACCAGAAAATAGCTGGTCTTAAAAATGGAGTTAACACTTGGGGCCTCTTTTCAGCAGGTTTTGGTGCTGGACAGCGCTGCAAGCAATGTTGCTGCGCTGCCCTGCAACAGAACTACAGGGCAGGAATGCGCACCATCAATAAGATAGTGCACATTCCTGGGCCTCAGTCATGAAAAGTGTTGCAGCGCTGCGACAAGACAGCGTTGCAACACTTTTCACTACCCCCTTCTTGCGACACCATGGATGCACTGTATTCCCTGGACAGTGCTCCATGACGCAAGTAATGACAGATACATCTGGAATCCTGACGTATCTGTCTGCGCTAAAGTCACGCATTGCTGCAGTCGTGTCACAACCATGGCGCAACTCCAGCAATGCATGGGGCCAGCCTATCCCTGTGGCACTGTGTCACTCTTACGCCTACCATCAGGCAGGCGTAAGGTACTAACGCAGTGCGGTTCTTGAGGGGTGCCAGGATGTCAGTGCAGTTGGAGATCCATTGGTGGCGGTGGCAGTTACGCACTGCGGTGTCATCGTCTGTAAGCGTTGGCGGAGTGGTGGTGCTGAGGGAGTTGACGAGACGTCCTTCGGTTGCCTTGATCCAGCTGCGAGGGGGGCGATGATGGCGGTGGTGTACGGTGGGCATGGTGAAGACGTGATGTATACAATGATGGTCGGTCCAGGAGAGTCTGGTGGTGTGGCTGTAGTTGAAGTTCACGCTGGCGGAGGAGACGTGCTCGACCGTGTGTCCTGCTATGTGGCTTGCTGCGGTGACTAGCTGCTTGAGTCTGATGTTGGGGAGCTTCCCCAGGAGGGGGTGGTGTTCTGGTCACTGGGGTTATCCAGGTGGAACATGAGTTCACCGAGTAGGATGTCGTCGATGGATGGGAGAGCCTGGGTGCAATGAGGTCTACAATGGTATCGGAGAATGGGGGTCCATGGCCCGGGGGGCCTGCAGATGAGGGTGCCGCAGAGGATTGGCTTGGGGTTGGTCCGGATCTGGTAGTTGAGGTGTTCCATGGTCACCGTTGGGTCATTAGAGTGCATGGTCATTCAGAGTGTGCTTCTGTAGGTGATGGCAATGCCTCCTCCTGGACGGTCGGGGTGGTCCTTGCGGGTGATTTAGTAGCCGTTAGTGATGGCGATGTCCAGTCCAGAACAGAGGTTGGTCCTGGCAGGCGATGTGGTGTCCAGGGTTGATGGCGAGGAGGGTGCTGGCGTCGTAGCGGTGGAGTGTCCGAGAGGAAGGGTGCTTGGTGCTGAGCGCGTTCCAGGGGCAGACGGACGCGGACGGGCTTACCTATGGCTTGCCTTTGGCACTGGAGACGTCCATTACAATGCAGGCATTACATCATAATGCCTTTACAACGTAACCCCAACAACGCAGGTGCATTTACATCGCATTCCATTACAACGCATTGTGAGGTCAGTAATGGGATATTTTTAAGTTTTAGGGTGGGTATGGGTTTCGGGTGTCGGAGAATTTGGGTGTATTATGGGGCAAAATTAGAAATTTGGGGTGTGTTTTGGGGTCAATTATGAAAATTGGTGTGTGCATTTGGGTCATATATGAATTATAGGGTGTGTTTTGGGGGCGCAAAGATGAATTTTAGGGTTCAGGGCTTGCTTTGGGGTGCAAGGGTTAGTTTTAGGGTTGCACTCACTGAAGTGGGAATAGTAATATTTACATCTCCGCTATCCAACACCTTCCCTACTGTTGCAATATGTATAGTATTTTGTATTAGTATGCATTGTAATGGAATGCGATGTAATGGTATGCGTCGTAACTTCATATATACCTTTGGCACACCAGTGGTACGCCCGCTGCGCATGGCCGCACAGCGGCCGCCATTGAAAAGTGCTGCAGGGAGGACTGGACAGCTGGGAGGTGGGAAACGCCGGAAAGGACACTGGATGGGGCGTGGACGCGGGGGTGTGTGTGTGTGAGCGGGTGTTGTAAATATTTAAATGAGAGAAATCTTACCTCGAGGCCGGGTCCTGTGTCTTCGTTGCTCCTGCTCTCCTGAGTCTGCTTCCAGGAACAGGAAGTAGGCAGCCAGGCTCCCTCCCCTAAGCCAATCACAACGCTGCAATGTAGCGTTGGGATTGGTCATTGGCGCCAGGACAAGGGGTTCAGCCAGGGGCTGGAGGGGTGGGCATGTTCTCCATGCAGGCTGTAATGCAGCCTGCATTGCGAACAGGACAGTGCGCATGACTGCTTTGGGCGGCCTGAGTGGGCCGACCAAACAGTCATTGCACACTTGAGTGGGCATGCCACTCCGCCCCTGCCCTGCTCCGTAAGTTGAGCAGCTCTACCCACCCTCCCGCCCGCAAAGGAAACATAGCACGATTACATCAGGAAGTTATCATCATGTGATGATTTTTCCTCTTCTTGCACTGCTTGAAAGCAGTGGGGCGACGCTCTTCCGCTATAGCGGATGAGCCGTCACTGGGGGTGCGTCATCTACAGGTGCTAGGCCTGGGCGACTCGACCTCCAGGCCTCCTCCGCTACGCGTCCCACCTTCTCCTTTCCTGGACATTGACACTGTGGCGCAATCCGCTGCACTCTCTCCAAATCTGTGACTCAGCCAGCAGGAGCCTCAGCCAGGTGGGATTTCACAAGCCTGGGTACAGCAGTCGCAGACAAGTCCGCTGGTGTACCTCCCGATGCAGTTGATGCAGCAGGGCCCCCATAGGCGTGAAGTTGCAGCACTCCCGCCACACAAGTTCAGCGCAGCTCAGGGGCCTCACCCTCCACAGCGTCCGGCCATCGCAACATCATCCGGCCTGTGATGCAGAGAGGACCGTGCACCACTACACCGTGCACCCCGGTGTAGAGGTGGATCGTAGTATGGAATGCAGACCTCCCTACATTGGTGAACAAGAGCGTCTCTACCATTCACAGCTCCAAGGGGCTCCAGGTGGTCTTCTCACACAGGTCAGCAACGTGTCTCCATGCAACCTGCCAGACTTCACCACCAGGTACGGTTAATCGCCGCGCCTCAATGTCTACCGCCACGGCTCATCGACACCACAGCTCCTCCGCATCCCACTCCAGGCTCCAGACGCAGGTCCAGCGAGGCATCCATGCTCCAGGCGCAGGTCCAGCGAGGCATCCAGGCTCCAGGCGCAGGTCCAGCGAGGCATCCAGACGCAGGTCCAGCGAGGCATCCAGGCTCCAGACGCAGGTCCAGCGAGGCATCCAGGTTCCAGACGCAGGTCCAGCGAGGCATCCAGGTTCCAGACGCAGGTCCAGCGAGGCAACCAGGCTCCAGACGCAGGTCCAGCGAGGCATCCAGGCTCCAGATGCAGGTCCAGCGAGCCATCCAGGCGCAGGTCCAGCGAGGCATCCAGGCTCCAGGCGCAGGTCCTGCGAGGCATCCAGGCTCTCCTCCTGGTCATCCTGGATGTTGGGTGGCTTGAGGGGGTTGTTGATGTGTGCTGCACTTGGCCCTGGCTGCTCCATTCTGCATTTCATTGTTTTTTTTTGCCTATTTTCTATTGGAGGTCGACTGATAGGCTATTTTTTCCAATAGAGGCAAACAAAACTCAAGTTGGGCTGACTAAGTTGCGTTTTTTTGCCGCTAATGGGCCTTTCATTGGTTTTCGCCCGCTAACGCCGGAATTCCTATCGCCATCACTCTAATGTTAGCGGCAGTTTTCGCCGCTGATCCCTGAAGCTTTAGCCATTTGGCGACGGCTTGTAAATACGTCGCTAACATGGCGATAGTTTTCAGCAGTACACAGCGGTAAGAAAACTGCTGCTAACTAACGTTAGCGATAGTTTTCGCCAGTCCTTGTACATATGGCCCTAAGTAGCTAATTTACAAGCTCCTTGTGCTGCTGGTACGTCACTTGTTCCCATATTAAAAGTGACATACCTGCAGCGCAAGGGGCTTGTAAATAAGCCATTAAGGGGCTTATTTACAAGCCCCTTGCGCCGCCTGTGTGTCACTTTTAATATGGGAAAAAGTGACGTACCGTTGGCACAATGGGCTTGTAAATAAGCCCCTAAGGGACATATTTACAGGAAAGTGACGGAGTGCGGATTAGCTCCATAATTGCTAAAGCTGCGCTCTGTCACTTTATAAACACAGGGATGCGCCGCTTTTACAATAATACAGTGCACCCCTGCATTTCTCCCTGTGCTGGCACTAAAATCAACTGCCTTGCACCATAGTATAAGGATGCTTGCGTTGAGGGAATGATTGTTTATGTACATGAAGGTGTCCCTTCCTGCACATAAACAATCCAGAATGGCGATTTGAAACTCCCATGTGTGCTGCATTGTGCAGCACACATAGAAGTTACAAATCGTCATTTTGTAAATGATTGTTCATGTGCAAGAAGGGACACCTTCCTGCACATAAACAATCATTTATGGTGTTTTGCTGTTTCTATGTGTGCTGCACAATGCAGCACACATGGAAAAAGCAAAAACGAGGAGAAATTAAGCATTTCTCCTCGTTTCGCCATGTTAAGACCAGGTTTTCCCTGGTCTTAATTTTGACACTCCCTCGTATTTATTCCACCCTTTTAAATAGGGGACAGCGTCATAATCAATGGGTGTTGCGGCAGAACGCCAACCGCCACACACATTGCCCACCCCTTTCACGCTAAGTGTAGCATGAAAGGGGGCCTTATTTACAAGGCGGCGTTAAGCTACGTTAAGTGGCTTAACGGCGTCTTGTAAATAAGGCGAAGCCCCTATCGCCATAGGAACATCGTTAAAAGTGACGTTCCTGTGGTGATAGGGGCTTGTAAATATGCCCCTAAGGGCCATATGTACAAGGAAGTGACGGAGCGTGTCGTTAGCCTCCTTGGCTTAATGACACGCTCCGCCACTTCTGAAACTAAAGGCTGCACCATATTTACAAGAATGTGGTGCAGCCTTGCGTTTCCCCCTGCGATGGCGCTAAGTTTAACAACTTAGCGCCAACCCAGGCACCCTTGCACCATAGTGCAAGGGTGTCAGCGTGCAGGGGAGGATTGTTTATGTGTAGGAACGTGTCCCTTCCTGCACATAAACAATCCTAAAATGCCATTCTGTCACTTTCATGTGTGCTGCACACATGGAAAAAGCAAAAACGAGGAGAAATAATGCATTTCTCCTCGTTTTGCCAACTTAAGACCAGGGTTTTCCTGGTCTTAATTTTGGCGCTGCCTCCCATGTACGCCACCCTTGTACATAGGAGGCAGCGTCAAATACAATGGGTGTTGCGGTGGAACGCCCACCACAACACCCACTGCACGCCCCTTTCACCCTAAGCATTGCGTGAAACGGGGCCTTATGTACAAGTCAGTGTTAAGCCACGTTAAGTGGCTTAACGCTGCCTTGTACATAAGGCGCAGCCCCTATCGCCACCACAATGTCTGTAAAAGTGACGTTGTGGTGGCGATAGGGGCTTGTACATATGCCCCTAAGTTTCTAAACACAAATTGAAAGTAGATTTAACTATGCAGTGTGGTTATAAACAGATTGTATCTTTGTATTTTTAGATCTCTTACTGTTGTAACTGAAAACATGCTACATATCAGGGTACAAATTAATACAATCTATACAGAATCAGGATACAAATTAATGCCGATTGAAATCAGTTTGGGGCTTCCAAGGAAAATAATTGATATGCACCAATACCTATGGGAAGATGCTACATCTCAAACATAACTTTATAAATAGACTGCGCTAATTTGATCAAAATGTCAATTGTAACCAAAAGTAATCTCTAACAAGGAGTGCACAGGAAGGACACATCTCAGTACCACTGAAGTACCACTTTGCAATTTAGAAATTTCCATGCTAACCATGCAGCCACTATCTGAGAATGTTCACTGTTGGAAGTTGATTTACTGGTTAAGGGGAGTGAAACCTTACTCAGGCAGCAACCACAAGTTCTGTCATGGTGAAGTCATAAGCAAATCCTAAATTAACCTGTGCTTGACCCCTCTGGAAACTTGGCACAGGCAGTCAAGCTTAACTTAGAAGCAATGTGTAAAGTATTTCTGCAGCACTTCAAACAGTAATTAAGTAACAACAAAACACAAGAAAAATCCCAATCTAATTTAGAAAAATAGAATAAATTGTAAAAAATCATTTAAGACCAAAATGACCAAATTCCAATCAGAAGAACTGGTGATATGCAGTTTTAAAGTTTGAAGTAAAAAATTGGTCCTAGAAGCAAAAAGCGCCAACTGTGGCTAACTGGTCGGACCGGTTTGGGACAAATTCACAAATTCAGGCCAACCGCAATGGAGCGTGGGCCGTATACAGGGACCAAGTTAGGCCATCTGAACAAAGTACCTTAAATCCTGGTATGCGGTGCGTTGTGAGATCCTTGTATTGATGATGCACCGAGCAATGGCAGTACCAATGAATCTGCGGGGCTGCAATGTGGAGTCCTGTGTCATCGATAAGGATGCATCAGTGAGGGGCATGCGATGTAAAGGCCTGTGTCGAGGATGCATAGAGCAGCAGAGGTTCCTAGGAGGCTGTGGGCTGTGATGCGAGGTTCAGCATCAGGGATGCATCCCGCTGAGGCTGTTCCAAAGCTGGGCTGCAAGTAGATAAATCGCGCTGCATTGGTTCTGCCCACAGGACCACAGCTGGGCGGAAGAGCACCTTCAGGCCCACTTCTAAGGGTCCGGACTTTTACAAGCAAATTAAATGTGTCAATTGGGTCTAAGCTTATTATACCATATTTTAAGGACAGAGCACAAGCACTTTAGCACTGGTTAGCAGTCGTAGCGCAACTAAAAGCCAACACAATCGGGTTCAGACAACAGGAAGGTGAAGGTAGAAGGTTTGGGGATGACCCTGCAGAAATGCTTAGTCCAACACTCACCAAGTCCAGGCTACCTCTGTGCACAGACTCACAGGACACAAAAACAAGCAGAGCTATCTTAGCTTTATAGATTTGGCATTTGACTTTTGCATGTGTTTGGAAAAGTTGGTAATTTGAGTTGTACAGCTAATGATGTTGCTTAAACATTGGACTGCCTCCGCTCCTATTCTTGCGGGCAGAAATGTGGACCTTCAAAAGTGTTGCAATTCCACTACATACACAAAGTACATCCTACTATTAATGAAGGCTCAAGCTTCAGTTACCTATTTCCTTTCCATGCTACAGTCCTCATCTTTTTCCACATATGCCTTTTGAGGGAGGAAGTAACCGGCAGGTTATTGTTGTCTGTTTTACCAGATTCCTGCCAAACATTCAGTAGAACTTGCCTGGCCCAGCACTTAATCGAGCTTTAGTACAGTGGAGGATTTATGGGCCAGATGCACTAAGAACTGGTCCCAAACATTTGCTCACAATTTGCGAAAAGTGAATTTTTTTACGAACTAACATATGTACTAATAGTTCAGTTTGCAAAATTCCAATTCGGAGCTGGTCACAATCTGACCTAGTTCATGAATATTATCCAGGTAGGCCACAAATTGTAACTCCCTCAAACTGGAGACCATCACACGGATGGTGGGCTGCTAGGGTCAGCAGACCAAAATGTCTGTGATTGCCATTCAATAAAATAAACTTAAAAAAAAAAAAATGCAGCCCATTTTCATTAAAGGATAGAGGGCTGCATTTAAAAAAGTTTTTGTTTTTTTAAAGTTTAAGACTTGAATGTGGTCCCTTGGACCAAGTCCTAGTCCCCCTCCCCAAAACTTTTTTTAAGATTCACATAGAGGAGGGGGTCCCACAGGGACCCCTTTCACTTTTGCGAATGCAGTACCATGCCAACTAGAGATTCAGTAATTTTTCAAACTTTTGCAGCTGGATTGCGACCACAAACCATTGATACATATCATACAGATTCAGTATTTGGAAGGGATGCCTACGAGATTACTCTGCCATATAGCTAATAAGTATTCAGTCGCAATCTCATTTTAGTAGTTAGTAGCACATTACCAACACCTAAAATAGTATCATTACATTTGAAAAAGCACATTAGCGGTTGCAACAATGTGACTGCATAGTGCATATGGCCCCAAGTTTCCGTGTTTGAAGAACCCCTTGCAGAGTGATATGCCTAGCAATGTCCAGGTGTTCAATGTTGGGAGAAAGGGAGCACTGCTATCGAGCCTATGTCCGGCCTCTACCCAGAAAAGAGGAGCAGTTGTTTGTTGAGTTTGGAGGCAAAGTGGAAAATCAGGACACTTCAGAAGAGTGTAACACTGACAGTGGTGTAGCTTTGGAGGGGGGGGTGGTGTTTGAGGAGTTACACTCCCCTAATAAATAAGCTCTCTAATAAATAGTCAGGTACAGGTGCTTTCAGTCGGGTATGGTGAGGTATCTGTTGGATTTCACCTAGGATTTTTACATATGCACACAGACAAAAGTACACACCCACAAACACACACACTCTCATCTCTGTTTTGAAGACCTTAAAACATATTGGTTATTTTAGAAAATAATGAGTTTTAAGTAACCATAATAATCCCTACCCCTCTCCTTTTCCACTGCCTCTTAAGCCCCTCTCATGCACTTATTTTAACATTATATACCAGCGTGATTGTTGTAAAATCTGAAGCCCACCTCCCCAATCTTACTGACCAAGCTACGCCCCTGAATACTGACCATGCAATCGCCTGCCTCTAAAGTCTGCCAGGTGAGAAGAGCTCTAGTCAGCCACACCATTAGGGGAGTTCTTTCCCTGTCAGATGAAAAGTATAATTATTTATGTTTCTACTTTCTAGCCATTTGAGGTAAAAAAAAACAAAAAAACTTTGCTTTGCAGGAGTATTGTCAATTGCCTTAAATCACAGCTTTATTCATAACAAGGATGAAAAGCTGAGTGAGCCCAGTGGGATTCTAGTATTCGCCTGCAGTGTCTAGCACAGGCCATGCAATGGTGGCATTAGTTTACTGAACTATCAAACCCAGCTTGGTCAGGTATGGTGAAGTACAACGGCTCTTATGGACAGCTGGAGAGTGTATGGTTGAAGTAGTTCATTGCCCCATTTTTATTGCTTGACAGTATTTTCTCATGAATTAGCCTGTTATCAAGAAGACATTTTTGCCTTTGACCATTTTTCCTTCGGAAACGCTCGTGTTCAGCATGCACTGATATGTTTCATTAATTTTTAACTTGTCTTTTCACATTGGTTGCCTTATTGCATTTTGATTTTGATGTCAGGAGTAACTTTATCTCACATGCCCAAAAAAATACCTTACGTTATTCATAGGTCCTTGCGGGATAATGTTGTAAATGAAGATGCAGGGTAGCCAGTAGTAAGGTGACAACAGGATAGGTTTATTCTTTAGGATGAGAGTTTTAGGTTACAATAAAAGTTGGTATGAAGGAAGCCCCACCGGGAGTAGCATCCTTGCTGCTCAGACCACTCATTCCAACTGACATTCACTCTTACCATGTTATGTGGCCATTAAGGTCATTGTCGACATTGCTAAGTTAGCTAGAGCACGGCTGCCATGATGCTGCTTTTGCGCATGTTACTGCATGACTTTGTTGTGCAAGACTCTGTTTGTGCCTTTCACATGAGAACTGTCTGCTTTCTGCGTTCTCTGCCTGCTCTTGGGGTTTGGTCTGAACACGATGTGCAAGGTCGATAAACAATGCTCCTTGTTATTCTGTTCTGGTCAGTTCCTACCATCTAGACAAAACATGCTAACACAGCTGCGCTGCTGAAAGCTCGTGCTTTGATATTATGGGGATGCATGTTGTTCTGACAGACACTTGGAGAGGGTCCTTTCCAGTGGGAAGAGCTATGCGGTTCCTATGATGTAAAGCTTCCATCTAGGCACTAAGGTAGGGGGTCTGCTGACAAAGCCCAGAGATCTTCTATTATATAATAAACCTCATTTTGCCAAGGGGAGGGTGGTTAGGCCTCATAGTCCTTTTTCCACTGTCTATATATAATGACTTTCCCCTTCATATTCTATAGAATTGTAACAATGCTAATTGTTCTAGGTTTATGCATTTCGCTGCTGATAGTAGCTCGTATACTGCATTATAGAGCACGATAGTTAAAATAAACATTTTGAACTATAACAGTGACTCTGACCATTCTTATTGTGGACAAGTATGAGTGAGCGAGCGAAAGGGTATGTCTTGCTACCCGATTCCTGAGAGAGTCTGGAGTGTTGTGTTCTGGGTTGTCTAATCATTTGTAGCTTCGTGATTTTGGAGGAGAACGAATGAGACACTATAGCTAGTCGGTTTTGGGATTTTGGGTACTAAGGTGGTAGGTTGGAACACCCTTATTCACCGAGGTCCAGTTTTCCTGCGCATAGTTCTGTGTAGGTGCAGAATCCCTGCAACATGGCGCCGCCAACGTTTGGTCTGGTTCTTATCTGCGAGTCTCTTGAGTACTGCTTGTGCTTGTCCACAATCCCCTCACATCTGTTTCCGGAGACGGTTGTGACGGTGTAACCTCCTATATTGATGTTTTATAGGTTCATTCAAGCTTGAATTTTAAAAGGTTCCTTCTCTTTCTTATTAACCCGATATTGCGCTGCCGCACATAGGTTGTTATTTTTGCTATTCATTATGGCGGTTGCCATTGCACCGCCTAATCGGGCTGCAATCACGGCTTATTTGACTCAAAATGGAGTCCCTGATGATGGTATTGCGCTCATTTTTGTAGTCGAAGCGAATGCAGCTTACCGCTTCGAAGTCTTTTATTCTTGGGTCACCTTTCTGGCTGCAGATGGAACAGATCATTTGTTTCACGAATATACTGCCACGGCCCTACCTCCGGCTTATCAGCCTTATAGGTCTCTTGAAGTTCCGCTAACGGCTTGGGAACACCAAATATGGTTTATTGGCACCCTTCCTCACCCAATAACGCCGGTCCGTTTAGGTCCTTTATCAATAGATGGGGCCACGTGGCCCGTTTTGGCTGGGTATACGCCACACCCGCGTTATCTAACAACTGCGACACTCGCAGAACTTCGGGTATTGCATACTTCTTTAATACGTATACATAGATCTGTTATACAGTACGTGTTGCGCAACTTCCAGGTGGGAGCACCTGGCGTTGCTGCGTAACCAGCAGCACCTGCTGGTGTCACCATCAGTCCTCTTATGGTTAATTCAATGATGGGCAAGCGACCACAGAATAAGGATGAATTCCCTTATTGGCTTGCTGAAAAATTTGGACAAATAGAAGCTGTTTTTCCGAATACCACTCCGGTGGAGACACACAGGATACTAACCATAAGTTTACCTAAAGACTTAGTTCCCGAATTGGCTGATTGTAACATTTGGGGCAAAGTGTTTGCAGCGGTATATTCGATGTGTTTCGGCACCCCCTCCATGACCGTACTCCCTTCCGTGATGAAGCGTGTTCAGGATGAACACGGAGCCGAATCGGCTCTGGAGTTGGGGATGAGACTGGTCGGGGTATTCGACGTGGTTGCTGATATGATCCTTGCTAATGTTAAGGGTGATGCTGTAAGCTTACAAGTGGCTAACCGCTTGGAGGCTGTGGCAGATGCAGACAAGCCACGCGAATTACCAAATATTATTGCAAAGGCTTATAAGACCTTAGGCCGCAATAGTCTGGGAGTTAAGCCTTTTACTCAAACTCAGACACAATCTCAAACTCAACAAAAAGCCCAGACTGATAAAGATGGGCGCCCGTTCTTTCCTAAAAAGAACTGGAAAAATAAAAAACAGGGGCAACAACAGCAGAAGCAGGGTTCGCGTGCTGGCTCACCGACACCTGACTCTTCTGAGCGTACTTATGACTTGCGCAACCGTGCGAAAATTAAGACTCCTGATAGATTTCAGGTCCCTGATCAGCGCTCTCCTCGTTCTTTACAGGACTCATCGGACTCTCAAGTTGGTGGAGGGGAGCGCCAGGATCGTGGCAAAGGTCCGACGAAAAAACAGGGGAGAGATCTACCTCAACAGTTTGACGTCAAAGCCAAACAAGAGGAACTGCCTCGTTTTCGACCACCGTATCAGAAGAAAAAAGTTGCCGCTTTAACAGAGAAGTACGCCTCAGATGGTGAGAACGCGACTCCTAGACTGGACATGGGCAGTGACTCTGCTCGACAGCGCAGCGGAGGTTACCATAGTGCAGGAGGCACTGCGTCCCTGACTGGAGGCGACAGCAACTGATACATTCATTACAGTAGAGACAGCAGATACCCGGGTTGCCCCCCCGGATAGACTCTATGAGATCATAATTCAAATTGAAGGTGATATACTGCGTCCTATCAAAGCGGTTTTCTGGGAAAATCTTACTTCCTCATACGACATTTTGTTGGCAGAGGCAGATTGGCCTCCACTCTTTGTGCTAGCCGCTTCTAGAGGGGAGGACGTGATACTTCCGAGTTTTTCGCGTTACGTCCCTGAGGAACATGCAAAGGCTTACGCAGCTGAGTGGGCTTTGGCCCTTGCCCCAGCGGTGTACCGTAATCAGGTGGGCTGGGATATTGATTTACCGGCACATGAGATACCATTACGGTCTATGCCACAACCACAATATCCAATCAGACGTGAGGCTAAGGCTCACGTTTGTGACATTCTAACGCAGTTGGAGTATCAAGGAGTGATTGAATCCTGTGTATCACTGATGAATAATCCTCTTTTTCGGGTATCAAAACCTGACGGTTCATATCGAATTGTATTGGATTATCGAAATTTGAATAGTCACTGTCGCACTTTTGCAGTGCAAAACACACACAGCTCTGCGCTGGTAAACAACCTTGTACGTAAAAAATATAAAACTACACTGGACATATCCAATGGTTTCTACAGTCATAATTTGGCTCCTGAGAGCCGTGACTTGACAGCATTTACCGCCATCGGAAATCAGAAAAAATTTACACGTTTGCCTATGGGGTATATAAACAGCCCCGGGGCACTTGCTGCACCTGTTGTGTCTTTGTTGCACGACATAGATCCAGATGCGTTCTCGTACATTGATGACATTTATCTGACGGACGACGAACTAATACCGCATCTTGTCCGAGTCGACCGCATCATTTTATCCTTTGCTGACTATGGATACAAATTCAATTTTGCAAAATCACACATCGCTCATTTGGCGGTGCTCTTTTTGGGCTATGAGCTCAATAATGAAGGTAGGGGGTTGGCCCCCCACTTTCTGGAGAAATGTGCACAATTGCAGCCTCCCTCCACGCTGAAGAAACTTCAGTCTTTGCTGGGATTTTTTAATTTCGGGAGGACATACATTCCCGATTATGCCCAGCGTATCAAACCGCTTTATGCGTTGATACAACCAACATATTCTTCTGCCAACTGGCTTCCGGAACATACCAGTATCCTACAATCTTTGCAATCTAATATGCTTGCAACTAACTTCTTGTTGATGCGTGATAACACCACGAACATGGTGATACGTATTGTGCCAGGGAAGGTGGGTTTCACCTACTTAACGTTCAATGAGGGGGACACAGTTCCTATGGCATACAAATCACATTTATACACTGCGGCTGAAATGCGTTTTTCGAATGTTGAAAAGATTTTGACGGCGGTCCAAATGGCGATTCTAAAAGAACGCTCACTGGCGCAAGGTAAACGCATTCTTATGGTCATGCCTTTCCCTGCTTTGGAAGCAGTGACTAAGGCAAGTGTACCTAACTCTAAGGCACTACATCCCCGTTGGATACAATGGGCTAATTCTTTGACATCATCTGATGTCACATTTATCTTTGACCCTGCACTTCAGACACAGGAGTTTTCACAGTATGAACACGTTCATCCTCCTCTGCTGTCGTTGCTTCCTTTACATGAGTACAAATGTATCATGTATACCGATGGCTCGGCTCAACCGGCCACCGGTTCCAAACACGCTTATTCAGCGGCTTGCGCTATTGTGGCTGGTTCAATTGTCAATGGAGAATTCAAGTCTTCCATAGTGCATACTCAGGCACTTGGAGACTGTACAGCACAATTGGCGGAGCTGCGTGCTCTTGTTGTTGCCCTTGAGTTTGCCGATCCTACTGTGAATACTCTTACTGTATGCAATTCTTACTACTGTGTTCAATCTTTTAACGACTGGGGCACCGTCAGAGGAGCGAGCACAGGCTGAGTATCCTGCCACAAAAGGTCTCACAGCCCACCGGTCACCCCGAGCAAGCCCAAGTTGGGCCATAACAAGTCATAGGTACTACTGACCTGTCACGAAGAAGAAGGGTGAGTTATTTACCCACTCTGTTAGGGTGCTAACAATTGGCATTCTATATAGGTCCTGAAGAAAGCCCCCAAGAAACCCTAGAGGGCTGAAACATGTCGATCTCACATGGACAATGAGGTGCTATAGAACAGTAGCATTTCTATAGACGCACCTCCCCACGTTTTTAATACTTGCTACCTCTCCAACCGAATAAAGTTCGTTTGGGATGGAGAACTAAGCAATTTTAATTCACTTCACTTTATTGTTTACCATTTCTGATCACTACTGCTAACCCCAGATGGTCTACCTCCAGGTGGAGGAAAGCATTTTGTCAAAAAAGACCCAATGATGATGCTTTCACGTTCCATGAGAAGAGGAGAACCAAGATATACCCCTGTACCACTCCTGAACGTGAATGAGGGTTTTTAAAGTTGGTTACCACACCTGACCCTGGTATTACAGGTGCAAGTGATCCATTCCCCCCATTGATTATTTACCTTAGACAGGAAGCCGAATGGATCACAGCTTCTCCCTCCCTCCTATGATTATTTGATCAATCTTTTAATGACAACTTATTCTTTTGGTCTCAGAATGACTATCGAGACTCTAAAGGCAGCGCAATCAAGCATAAAACGCTTTGGGTTCGAGTGGCAGACCTTAAACAGCGTCTGCCCCTCACGCATATTATCCATACTCTTGGCCATCAGCGTGTGGGAGCACATGCTCTTGGTAATTTTTTGGCTGATGAAGCGGCCAAATCTGCAGTAGCCACGTGTTTCGTAGCAGCAGTTACAAGGTCCATGACTAAAATAGATAATGATATTCTAGCTGCTACGAAGGAGGGAACGGCTTATCTGCAGGGTTTCCCTTCGAAATACTCTTATCATATATCCATCTGTTGGGGATCGGCTGATTCCCAACATGGACTACAGACTTGCTTTGATCAGAGCCGCACACAAGGGCATGGCTTCTGCACATGCCGGGGTGTCTGCGACATTCTCGATTTTACAGCAACGTTATTGGTGGCGTGGTTTATATAAACAAACCCGTAATTATGTGCTTTCTTGTGACATTTGTCAATAAATCAAACCATCTACGGTGTCACGCCCACCACAAACATAGCTATGTATTTCTAATCAACCATTTGGCTGTGTATATCTTGATCACTGCGGTCCATTCTCTTCTGATACTGCATATAAATACATTTTAGTTGCAGTTGATTCGTGCACTAGATTCCTTTGGGTTTGGCCACAACGCAGTGCTGACGCTCGAAATGTCATCAGGGATTTGCATGTCTTTGTCAGGATGTTTGCCTGTGGCACCTTCCATTCAGACCAAGGTCCAGCGTTCGCCTGTAAGGCGTACAAGGATGCGATGAAGTCGATGGGGGTGCTGGTGCAGTTTTTGTCTCCATACAGGCCTGAGGGCAATTCTATTGTGGAGTGAATGAACCGCGACTTAAAGCAATCTTTGACAGCTAGAGTCTTAGGTACTGGCAGGAACTGGCTGGCCCATTTGTATGGGGTTCAACGTGCACTTAATAATCTCCCTAGAAGATCTCTGGGTGGGCGGACCCCCCTACGAACTGCTCTTTGGCATTAAAATGTTTGTGCCTGACCTTGATGGTCTAGACGTTGTGGCGGCAGCCGCAACCTTTGGACGTAGATAATCATTCTACTATGTTACAGGACCTACAAAAGACCCGTGACAGCTACGCAACTGAACATTTACCCTCTTCCACTGACACATCGATGCTGATTCCGGTTACCGGCTGGCTTCCTAAGATAGGAGATCTGGTACGAGAAAAGCTGGAGAACAAGAAAGAATTTGGTCCCTCTTATCGTGCACCGGTCCCGGTTCTTGGATTGAAGGGTACTCGTACAGTAATACTACCACCTTTACCTGGTCATAAAGACAACAGATATATTTCAGTGGACAATGTCAAGTTACACCGTCTGGCCGATTCTGAATAGTGTGACTCCTGCTGTTTCCTGCAATGCTATCACAATGAATCCGGTGCATTCGTCCACTTCAACTCATCCTCATGTTACAGAGGGTGACATGGAAACTAATATTGAACTTTCACCTATCCCCACACCTTCCTGTTCACCTGCAGACTTTGAGTATACTTATCCTGCAGAGGAGTGTCCGAGTGAAGTGCCGGACAGGCAATGTCAACATCAAACTGATACCGCCCGACCGCCTTTGATGGGTATGGGTGCAAGCGGTTACTATGGGGACTGTCCGAGCTTCTCCTGTGACTCTTCCTCCTCGTCTTCTACTTTGGCCCTTCTACGACAAAATTAAGTATTTTCAGTTCATGGTTCAAGAAAACTTACATGGTCGCGCCCTGGACATACATCTGGATGGTGCTTATCCTGATTTTCCTCTTCATGTCATTCGAATTTGTGACTGTCTTTTTCTTGCTCATCAATGGTCATTATTTGCCAGAACACTCTGCAGTGAAGTTGGTCGATGGAATTCTGGCCCCTCATACATCTTCCCATATCATGAAATGAGATCAAGCCCTTGTGAACATTTCGGCTTTCCCAGTTGCAGATAGCATCATTTGGGATAAAGTAGCATTTGAAATCCATGGTCCGACGGAGGTCCTCAACGTGCCATATGTGTTTTGAGTCTCTTTAGGAAACGTGGTGACACAGGACATACATTCCGATGATTGGGATGTACAAGCAGTACATTCATAGGGGCTTATTTATGAGCCCTTGCGTCCCTTTTGCGCCGCCGGTGCGTCACTTTTTGTGACGCACCAGCGGCGTAAAAAATGCTCCATGTTGCGTCATATTTACAAAGTGATATTACAAAAGTAGATGCGTCACTTTGTAAACCCCTGCGCCACATTATACCTGCGCCAGGTATAATGTATGCAGGGTTGGCGTTCTGATGCAAGTTAGCCTCGTAGAAGTGACGCAGTGAAATCTATGAGATTTCACTGCGCCACTTCTAGGACGCAAATGCGTCAATATCTTATGCCTGCCTCACAGCAGGCGTAAGACTGAGGCAGGCACATTTGAAATGGGACTTGCCGATGTGAAATGACCCATTGCTGGAGTTGCGTCACTTTTGTGACACACTCCAGTAATGCGTCATTTTTGCGCCTACAGATACGTCAGAAATACTGACGTATCTGTAACTCCTTGCGACATGATGCGTCATACTTTAAATATGACGCATCCAGCATGTCGCAAGGAGGGTGCAATGAAAAGTGATGCATCGCTGTTTTCACGCAGCGATGCGTCACTTTTCATAAATGAGGCCCATTGTTTTCAGATTTAAAGTATTATGCTGCTTTTGATGCTGAAGATTTATATTTAAATTCGGCCAATTATGCAGATTTATTCTGTTACCAACATTCTGGGCATTATTACTTACACAAGACAAACACGTTAAGACCTGTTTTTAATTACACACAATGGGAACATTGTCCAACCCCTTTACAGGGAACTTCTAAAAAGCTTAGGGATAAGTTCACCTATTTTACGGATTATGACATGTCCAATCCTGAATCCTACTTTTTTAAATTACATTTGTCATCGCAATCTAAATTTATTCTCACCCATACTAAATTGTTCTATTCCAATTCCTTTAGAGATGAATTGGCCACGCAGGGTTATGATCACTGGAGTGCTACCATTGATTTAAAAACAATATGGGGCACTAAGGATTGGCAGGTTCGGGGAACTGAGGCCTTACATCGTGCTTGCCTGATACCTACACAGATGTTATTTTTAAATGATACGGTATATCAAACTACTTGCCTTGGCCTGGCAACTGCTAAAAATTTGAATAATCCGTCCTTTCCATCTTTGGCTGAATATGATAATTGGGCTCGCACACAAATTATTCAATTGAAGTTTTACAAGCTCTTTTTCGTAACAGCACCTTCAATGCTTCTAGTGTTGACCCTAACGGTTGGCTGCTGTGGCAAACCAGTTCAAATTCATGCCAACTGCGTTTTTATAACATAACACCAGATTTTACACAGGCTAGACCAGATCCACGTTTTCCGCTATCACATTTGGTCACAACATATTCGGTGGGTAAATTGTGCCAACAAGGGTTGGAACACTCAACGTTGTCCTCCGTTAAAAAACACTTGTCTCAATTGTCGAGTGATATCAATTTGGCTGATTTTCTTCTAGGTCCTAGGACCCCCAGAAAGGAAAGATTTTTCTATGCTGCGTACAATGAAATATGGAAGTTATCGCAAATGGAGGCAGCATTTCGTCTGCGACAAATTGATGAAGCGAATTTGGAAAAAGTGCTTGCAGTGGATGACAATAGCATTAACACACTGTCTTCACGCATTTATACCCTTGATAATATTGTTTCATCTGTTATTGATATAGTTCGGACTGATGTATCTGTATTATATCATGGTCAAAATCAATTATGATCTATAATGCAGTTTGCATGGACGTTGCAAACTCTAAAAATGGGTAAAGTACCTTGGAATTATTTGAATGCTATAGCTTTGTTTTTACCATTTAATTTAACTGATAAACAACGTTTTATGTCCATGAAAGATGCAACATACACATTATTACACATTGAACAATTAGAACATTTGCCATTCTCTGTGGCAGAAACCGATTCTGCTGTGTGGTTAATACACGGGGTTATCTCTCTCCCTTTCTCACTATTTCAATTTAAATCTTGCATGAAACATTTCCCGATTGGCCGTTTTGAACCCCTGGGTAGTGCATTTCTCCATGAGTTATGGTCCCTGCCTTTCACTTACAGATGTCACCGGGAGGATAAGGAAGTTTTCCTAACAGGGGAGGACTGCGATTCTACGGTGGGACACTCCTTAGTTTGCAAACACGTAAAATTGCACGGCGCTTGTAATGTATCCGCACCTAATCTTGCTTACTTTTTGAAAGGAAGTCCAGTCCCAGCAATAATTCCAGCTTTTACATTGCTTACTAACGGCAGTTATCTTATTTTGAATAACCACGACTGCTGTGGTTTACGGGCAGGAATCCAGTATATAGTAACAGTTTCACAATGGGTTACTTGTTGTAGCAATGTGCTTTTCCCGCCCCCGCATGAGAAAGTAGATATCTCTATTTGGCCTTCCATTCCGACTTTGAAAACAGATTTCAACAAATTAAGCAGGCTCAAAGCGCTATTGTTTCAACAAAATGTGGCTCTCACTTCAGTGCGAGAGACCTTCGAATTACAGGTGGCTCGAACTTCGAGCGAGATTCAGTCACTTCTGAACACGAATCTCCCACTTCATTTTGGGGAGCTGATACATCAAATATTTAATGCATCTGACACAGAAGGCCTAGCACATTTTTTTAAACTGGTGGGATCCGGTCTTGTGACCTCTTTTCAGGCTATATTTGGTGTAATACCGGCCTTTATTCATTCGATTTTTTCCAGTGCCTTCGGAGGATTCCCGTTGATACTGGCTCTAGCTGGTGGAATCTTGCCGCTTCTGTTCCTGCTACGCAATGGCTGCTCATCTTGTGGTAATGCACAGACCAGGCCAATTGCAACTGTACCGTGATCGAATGCAACAAGTTTTTGGATGCTTGCCATTAGCGACGCTTAGCGTGAGTTATGGATTCACTTTTCGCTTTGCCTACTTCACTTGCGTGCAACCTGTGTTCTACTGTCAACGGTGCCCCTTCTATTGGGCCTTGGATTTATGCCTTTCCAATTCGTCATGTCCAGTCCTGGATTTTAACCAGTTAATGGGTCCCTTAGAGGCCCATGACTGAGCTTGTTCCGGGGATGGCCGTATGGCGCGTGCTGCTGCACTTGGAATCTTGGCTGAATGGGATATCTGTGCGGCTGCACAGAACCTACTGCAACGGAGCTTTATTGAATATCACGCAAGTTGCCCGGATATGCTCTTGGAAGCATTGGATTACGAGGAACACGTTTGTTCCTTCGGCCTACTTGATTGGATGGCATCACTTTTTGCTGCTAACGATCGGGATGACCTTTTGGAGCGCATTGCATTGACAGGGTCACGTGCCTTCATGGATACGCCACCTCCATGTTAGTCAATGAACAATGAACACATTTTATCAACTTACAAATATTATATACATTTTTTTTTTTACTTTTTCCAATCTGGTTTTTTTTCAAGCGTATTTGAACTCTGCTTACCCTTGAAATCTGTTTTGGTCCTTTGTCTATATACTATGACCTTACCAAGGGGAGGGTGTTATGTGGCCATTAGGGTCATTGTCGACATTGCTAAGTTAGCTAGAGCACGGCTGCCATGATGTTGCTTTTGCGCACGTTACTGCATGACTTTGTTGTGCAAGACTCTGTTTGTGCCTTTCACATGAGAATTGTCTGCTTTCTGCGTTCTCTGACTGCTCTTGGGGTTTATTCTGAACACGATGTGCAAGGTCGATAAACAATGCTCCTTGTTATTCTGTTCTGGTCAGTTCCTACCATCTAGACAAAACATGCTAACACAGCTGCGCTGCTGAAAGCTCCTGCTTTGATATTATGGGGATGCATGTTGTTCTGACAGACACTTGGAGAGGGTCCTTTCCAGTGGGAAGAGCTATGCGGTTCCTATGATGTAAAGCTTCCATCTAGGCACTAAGGTAGGGGGTCTGCTGACAAAGCCCTGAGATCTTCTATTATATAATAAACCTCATTTTGCCAAGGGGAGGGTGGTTAGGCCTCATAGTCCTTTTTCCACTGTCTATATATAATGACTTTCCCCTTCATATTCTATGGAATTGTAACAATGCTGATTGTTATAGGTTTATGCATCTCGCTGCTGGTAGTGGCTCGTATACTGCATTATAGAGCACGATAGTTAAAATAAACATTTTGAACTATAACAGTGACTCTGACCATTCTTATTGTGGACAAGTACGAGTGAGCGAGCGAAAGGGTATGTCTTGCTACCGCGATTCCTGAGCGAGTCGGGAGTGTTGTGTTCTGGGTTGTCTAATCATTTGTAGCTTCGTGATTTTGGAGGAGAATGAATGAGACACTATAGCTAGTCGGTTTGGGGATTTTGGGTACTAAGGTAGTAGGTTGGTACACCCCTATACACTGAGGCCCTGTTTTCCTGCGCATAGTTCTGTGTAGGTGCAGAATCCCCGCAACAACCAGGCACACATCAGCATTCTATTACCTCACACTCACACTGGCTGAGCAGCAGGGGACATATAACTAAGGTAAGAATGTATGGCATAGACATAGAGAAACCACACACCTCCCTCCTTTAAGAAAACAATTGAAAATATCAACCAAGATAAGATGGTAATACTCAACCATAAAAATAAGACAATTTATGGAAGTAAAAGCTCAATCACACAATACATTAAAATATCTACAACTGCCCAAGGTGTATGCTCTCATCAGCAGATGATCTACATTTGTTTTTGCAGTGCCCGAAGATTGCCTCTTACTGGACCTCGGTATGTGATTTTCTTGGCGAGGTGACTGGTAAACAGATCAAGGTAAGCCCGTGCCTTGTATTTTTTGGGCTAAATCAAGATGAGATTGTGCGGATAAACTCAGTTGCTTCCAAGTTTATTTTCTATGTGGTTCTGTTGGCGAGGCGGGAGATTTGTAGGCTTTGGAAAGCCGAAAGTCCTCCATCCTTTGCCGAGTGCCTTAAAAGTATTATATATACAAGCCAGTCAGATAAGGCGTGTGACCCAAGGAGTCAAGATAAGATCTGGACAATGTTGGTTGATTGGAGAGAGAAGGTGAGCGGGTCCTATGATTAAGCCAAACACGCTGTTGGTCTCGGCCTCTCCTTGGTTGTTGGTCCCCTATCGTTAAGGCGAAGGAGATGGAGTGGAAACAGCAGAATCCTTGTGTGGAAGTGCTCTTATCTCCCCTCCCTTGGTTACTAAAGGGACAAGAGCCACCCTAGCAAGAGAGTTGGCAGAATGAGGACACACAAATAAATAAATAAATAAATAAATAAATAAATAAATGGACCAAAGAAGGAAATGATAACACATGGTCAAAAATGACAAAAACAGAGACAAACAGTCCTAACAGGAAATACTAAGGACGGGGGAATAAATCACTCGGGAGAACCACCCTCTCGGGAGAACCACCCACAATCTCCTGCAGTAAAATATTGAGGTGCAACAATAGTGACACCCCGCACTACAGTCACCGACTCTACACCATAGCACAAGGGTGCTATACGTGTGTCCCAACGGGTGCAATACACCTGCCCCATCACCCACCCACACAGGTAGATACGATAAAGTGCAAAAACATATGCCCCTGCGGGTGCAACTCATAAGCCCCAAAGAAAAAAGGTTTGGGCACAAAGAAAATGCCCATTCACCAGCAATTTTACGTAGTTGTAATGTAAATATTGTTTGGGTAGCAACACATAAGCGCCATCATAAAGCAACGTTTGGGTGCAGGTAATATGTCCCGTCACATGTAAATGTAAGTACGGTTTGGGCGCAACGCAAATGCCCATCACCAGCAACATAAATGTAAGTATGATTTGGGCACAATGCAAATGCCCATCACCAGCTACAGTAAGTAGTGTCTAGGTGTAACTAAACATGCCCCAGAAAAAGTAAAAGCAAGTATGGTTTGGGTTGCAGGGTCCATGCCACATCACTAGGAACTCTAAGAATTGATTGGGATGCAACAAGCATGCCCCAGCTCAAGTAAAAGTAAGTAAGATATGGATACAAAACATATCCCTCACCAAAAGTAACAATAAGTAATATTGGCATAAGGTTCAACACTCACACAGTATACTGCCTAGCACACAAGCAGCACATAGGGGTTTACTTTATTAGAGTACAGAGTTGCCAAGTAAAAATGGTAAACTCAGTACACAACTAAATCAAATTATCAGACACACAGGGAGTAAATGCAGTACCCAATAACGCAGACCAGCAAAGATCAAACTGAAAGACAGAAAATTACGCACAGTATAAATAAATAGGTAAAAAACAAGAAAAGCACTCCTATGATGGCAATGATAATATTAGAATGAATCGCCCAGCATCACAATGTCAGATAGTGGCAGCGCTAGAATTCTAATGTTGAAAACGCTGTTCCTGGTGTAAGTGCTGGAATGCCCAAAACATGCCATGGGGTGGACACCGCTGATACAACTCCTTGATCTAATTTTGCACAAACCGAAGAGTTTTATATCAAGAATGGGTCCACTCCTCTCACTGTAAGTCGGGAAGTAGAGGTTGGCGCAAACAACCCGCGTACGAGTCCAACGTCAGTCGCAGAGCACCACAAAGGCTTATTTCCCCTTCCTGCATAGGTTACAAAGTGCGCAGAATTCCGCTTCCTGTTTCTCTTTTGATGTAGCAGTGCATGTTCCAGAGTTTGAGCTGTCACATAAAACGACTCGCAGCACCTGCTCCCACGCGCTTAGAATGGCGAGCAGCATCTGTGTTCTTGCTGCTGCCGCACGTCATGGATTTCACAACACAGCCAGCGCGCAGCTCCATGGAATGCCACCACAGTCCTCACTCTCAAGTCGCAGCGAGTCTTGCAGATTTTAAAGAAAATGCAGGCAACAGCATGTATGCAAGTCAAGGCCGGAATTTAAAATGCCCTAGTGTAGCACCCCACGCGCCCCCTGCTCAAGCCCGGTAATCCAGAGCACAATAAGCCTTCAATGTGGCTCAAAGGGCTTGCGCTTGATTTCAAATGAAAACGCTGCCTCCAAAGCGAACACTAATACAGCGCTTATTCGCCACAAATGGTTGAGAAAATGCACTCTCCTCTGGAAGAACCAAAAACACGCTTCGCCACTTTATTGTAAATATGCCCCTCAGTTTCAAATGAATGCAGCTGCCACAGGCTCACGGTTTGTTCACCTAAATCGCTAGACACAATGCCTGCATTACTTTCATCAGCAGGAGTGTTGTTTTCACTCCATATGTAAAGCTCATGGGGGCATATTATCAAGGGCTCTATCGCCGCTTTAGCGGGACTTTTTCCCGCTAAAGCGGCGATAATTCTATCGCCCTATTAGCAAGCTGTCGCTAACTGCTGTTAGCGACAGCTTCTAGGCGATAGCGACCGGAGTTGGGTGCCGCTTTGCATGCCAGCGATATTTATCGCTAATGGCATGCAAAGTAGGCGTTCCCAACCTAAAAGCGACTGGAAACAGTCACTAAGCTCGCTATCGCCTATTAGCGAGGCAGGGGAGGTGATTAACGAACCAGTGCTAAACACGTTTAGCACTGGTTTGTTAACGCCTGGTCCAGACCTGACTTAGCCATGTAATCCAATGGGAGGTGGATTACATGGCTAAATCCCCTCGGCCCTATCACCTAGCTAACACTGGTCACAGTGTGAATATCGCTTGTTTTCAAGCGATATTCACACTCTTCTCCAGGGTTTCTATCGCTTAGGAGATAAGCGTTGCTGATAGCACGCTATCTCAGCGATAGAAACCTGCGATAGCCGGCGATAATTATCCAAGCGCTAACTGCGCTTAGCGATAATTATCGCCGGTTATTGCTAATAGGCCCCTCGATGAGATGCTGCAGACACCAACTTCATTGTTGTTGATGTAAAAGTCACAGAGAAACATCATAGCTCATAAATTAAAGTAGGTTAATCCCTGTCAACACCGCCTGTAGGTTTGCTTTTTGGATGAGTGATCCAAACTGCAGGGTGTCAGCTGTTAGACGAGTGTGATGTAACACTCTTGCTTCAAAGTACTTGCAGCCAGCTCAGTGTAAATGTTGAACCAAAGAACTGCAGGTTCACTTAGCATCAACACTGCCAGAACAAATCCTTGTAGGCACCAAAGCCATGTTAAGTCAGCAGCCGCACATTCAATCTGCTCCATGCCTGATCCAGTGCCCTGGACTGCAGGCTGTCTGGTGTAAATAGACACCGGTAGGGCTACCAGGCGCATTATTTTTTTTGACAGGCTTCAATCTGATTTTCGTAGTAATCATCTTAGTTTCTTCTTAGATTCTTGTTCCTCACACGTGGTTTCCACTCGTTGCCACTGCGGTAAATGAAGATGAAGGGTAGCCAGTAGTGAGGTGATAACGGGATAGGTTTATTCTTTAGGATGAGAGTCTTAGGTTACAGGAAAAGTTGGTATGAAGAAAGCCCCACTGGGAGCAGCATCCTTGCTGCTCAGCCCACTCATTCCAACTGACATTCACTCTTACCAGGCACACATCAGCATTCTATTACCTCACACTCTCACTGGCTGAGCAACAGGGGACATATAATGAAGGTGAGAATGCATGGGATAGACATGGAGATACCACAGATAAGTCAATTCCACATTTTCATGACAGTCCTGACTATGTAAATGGTCCCCATTAACACGGATTGCATGTACATTCAACTCATATGAATATACTGAATACCCCATATTGTTTGGCCACTGGTCGACAATGTTCTCTTTTTGTTCTGTTGAAAGAGCACACATTTTACTTCCAGACAATTGAAACAAATAGTCTCCTCGATGAAATTGGGGATGGTGCACTTTTAGCACATTCCCCTATTGTATGAAATAATGCTTCGATTTGAAAAACATTCCTTTTCTGTGACAAGCTATAACCACAAGAGGGCACCAAATCATTCAAACTACACTATTAGGCAAATTCAATTGGCAACTGACAGAAACTGTGCGCAAATAGTTCTGACATATCTCCGGAAGGTGTTCTAAAAGCTAAGAAAATGAAATGCAAGGATGCTGAGCTGCTCCATTGAGGGAAGGAGATGTTTCACAGAAGTGATTCCCCTCGAGCCGAAACCTCTGTGTCCAAGTTCGAAGCATCTTTTGTAAATCTAGAAGGCCAAGTGATTTTAAATCAAACGTTGATGGAAAATGCGTTGTAAATAATGGAAAATGTGCAATTGTAGCCAACTACGAGTTCCCCGTCTTAGTGCTCAATGCAGAGAGTTAGACACAAACCAGCTTTTTATTTAAAGACAGGGACGCTTCAAGCATGTTTCCAAAATAGGAAAAAGAGAAGTGAATTGCCATAAATGGGCAGCAGTAACTGCAGTATTTGCTATGTCGGTAATACTTAAGGTTTAAACTAACGCTCCCATCACAACCTCCCTCTCTGATGCCAAAAAATATCGTCAGAACATTTCTACACTCAAATGTGAGCGGTCTGGAGTGAGCCACCCGGCCACACCAATACATTGTGTCAACATGCAACCCTCTGGGCCGGGCTCGGGCCAGGGGTATAAATAAAGGTGACTTCAGCGCTCGAGCTGTCGTCACATAGAGAGCAAAGTGTGTGGCTCGTGATTACCCCTAGCTCTGATTTACATAGGCCCCGTATTACAGTAGGACGGTGTTCCTTCACAAAAACTCACTAAAGCTACCTCAATTATACCTTTCGTTCTTCATGTACCACCCACTAAAGTTTCAATATCGTAAAAATACAAAATCTAATTGGTCAGGCAAGGGGAAGCTCCATGCTTACATATCACTTTATTCTGTTAAACCATTGTTCGCAAAACCATCCCCTTAAATTTTATTCTTCTCTTGCGTTCCCATACATGTCCAAACTTTATTTGCAACATTTTATTAAAAGCATGAATAAGAACCTTCTTTGCTGAACTCTTCACCCTCCGTTCTCAGGGCACATCATTCTCGTCCTTGGCTTGCATTAAAAACTCCTGTCATCCTTCCGGGTTAACTTTCTTGTGGGCATGCGCAGACTTTGAATCACTCAGCTCAATTCGGCTATACGTGAAAGGCCCAAATGCGCACTAATAATAAAGTCAAAAAGACAAATGTTACTTTCACAAAATGAATGATTTCACTGTATACCTCCCACCTCTACTCTATCCCAATTCATTTATTAATACTTTCCCCGCATTAGCATTAGTAAAATAGCTTGTTTTAGTTTCAGCTGAGCAGATGCCATGCACGCGAGTCTTCAAGACTCCATATGAGTATCTTCTGCTCATGCGCTAAAATTTCCCTCCAAGCGTTACCTTGTCATATTGCGCAGATGCAATTGACGCATGCGCACAACAGTTTTTCCCATTAAAAGCGGAATTAGTCCGTCTTCATTGTTATCTGCATTAGTACAAACATAAGCAAGCTTCGCTAACCCTCGTATTCGTGTGGTGCGTGTTATTTATTTACAAAACAGGGTTAGTAATTCGTTAATGAATTAAACGAGAGGATCGCCTCCGAACAAGTCTCTTTCTTACGAGACCTTGCTCCATCAATCCCCTCTCTGATGGCATTTTGAGCCATCACAAAATTACCCATCCCTTGCCAGATGCCAACTTTAGCACATCTCAGTTTTCTCTTTTCTCTTTCATCAATTCGTCAGTTACTTCTTTTCCTCCTAAATTTTTCATCCTTTTGTATAGCTTTCCTTTCATTTCTTCCAGTTGAATTTCTTCATATTCTCTCTTTCGTTTCTCTCCCTTTCCTTCCCTTTCTACATGTATCCCTCTCTTTCCCTTGCTTCTGAAACATTTGCATGTGATCATTACTATCAAGACTATCGTCATTATCACAACTACTGGTAAGATTATTTGACCTAGAAAACTTTTCCCAAAATTAGTAAACCAATTCCCTATTGATGTTATACTCTTTGTTAATCTTCCCCATACACTGTCAACCTCCAGTTGGGTCAAGTCATTATGCATTCTTGTAATAATTCTAATGTACCCTTTAATTTCCTTACTTTTGTCCGGAATATAAGTGCAGCAATGTTTAATTTTCAACATACCACAGACTCCGCCCTCTTTTGCCAATAAAATATCAAGAGCAAGACGATTTTGTAAAACCATAGACCTTATTGCAACCATCTCTGTGTTAATCATTAAGAATCCTCCTGCAGTATCTGTAGAAAGACGATCAACTATGGTTGATAATTTGCAAATTTTACGCGAATTTAGAAGGACTCCAACTGAGGGTATCAATGCACTAAATATCTCACCTACTATTTCAGAAAAACTAGCTCTTCTTCGTGTTAGTCCATTAGATTTTCCATTGATTACATTGATTCTGTCCACATGATACATTTTTGGAAAAACTATTCCAAAATAACAGCTTCCGTACCATCTTGCAGGCAACCACTAATAGGCATTATTCCCGCATACATAATAAACTCCTGGAAATACAGGATCAGTTCCCCCTTTTAGTCCCCACCCTCCTAGAATTAGGAAGTTGTGTTCACATTCACTGGAACCAATGAAATTGTTATTATAATCTGTCTTTAACCTATGGAGGCAGAATTTTCCCTTTTTCACAAAGTCTAGGGACATCGCAGCATGAGCTTCGCCCTTTGCATAAATTCCCTCTTTTTCAGCCCAGGGAGGTACATGGGATTTCTGTTCAGCAGCTTTCTTTGTTAAATTCTGTCTCCTTTCTTCTACTACATTCAAAAATTATTTTTCTTCTTCACGTAATATACATGTTAGATTATCCTTATGTGCTTTGGCTATGTCTATTGAACTCATTGTTAAAAAGAATTCACCCATGAACTGTGCATTTCTACTACTAATCACTGGATTCATATTCTTTCTAATAGGCAATTCTGAAAATACTACATCTAAGTTTGAATAAAAATACTGAAGTTTCCCTGTTATGTAAAATAAACTTGATAAAACACTACATGATACACCATATGTTAAAGGTATATGGTGATACATCACCCCTTCTGATACTGATGAGGGTAACTTCATACAAACATAACAATTACTAATCTCCATTGTATTAATGTACTGAAATAACAATTCAGTAAACACTTTTAAAGACGAATCATTTTCTGATTCAGTATGATAGTTTATCTCATCTTCTACCCCTATTTCTATTTTAGTTCCCTTTATTCTATCTACCTTCTCATTAATAATTGTACTATTCTTGTTACTTGTTTCTATCAATAAAGGTACTCCTATTGTTAAAAATAACCATACTAATATACCAGCATAATACTACATAAGCAATATCTTAAACATTTTCTTTTCAAACTTCGTTTTGGTCTTTCAGTGTTTTCAATTTCTGCCATTTAAACTCAGAGAAAAATTTCTCTTCTCTTTTCTTTCTTTGTCAAAAATTTCTTAAAATTCCAATCCTTTATTTTAAGGAGGTCTCAATTTGTTTTCATCAATCTGTGCAACATGAACTCTCTCTGGTTCTTCTTGTAAATCTAAGTTTCAAATTCTACTAGGACAACATAGGTCCACTCAGGGGCCTTGTATTTTCTATTCAGAACTCTCAATCTTGGGCTTCTTCGTGTAAGTTTTACTAAGGTTTGTTTGGATTGCGTCTGACTTGTAACTTCATTTACTTGCTCTGGTTTATTTTCTGATTTTCTTAGGAAATATTTTAGTTTCTTTACTCCTCCTGGCCAATTATCTCCTTTTCTAACTCTTTTAACTTGAACTGCACTATCACCTTCCCTGTCTTTTTCTAAAGTTCTTTTGTATTTTCACTTAATCTGGGCACAATCTGTCCTTGTTCTTCTTTTCCTTTTATTTGTCTTTGTTCTGTATTTTCTGTATTTGGATCTTCTTCTACTTGTTCTGTTCAGGTCTTACTATAGTTTGTTCTTCTTCTGCCTGAACTTGTTCTTCTAGATCTATCTTTCCCTGCTCAGGTTTCTGAATGTCTTTGTTCATTCCTACCTGAGTGTGTTCTTCTTTCCCTGACTTTTCCTCTCTACCTGCCTGTCTTTTTAATTCAGTTGTTCTTCTTGTTTCGACAGCAGCATCAGGTATTTCAATCACTGGTATCCACTCTTCCTGACTTGTACTTGGCTGTTCGTCATATAGTTGTCTTTCAGAATCTATCACTCTAGATTCTTCAGCTTCACAGCTTTCAACTTCTGACGTTTCAGCTTGTTCAGTCAGTGGCTACTCTTGTTGTTCAGATGGGCTCAGAACTCTTCTGGTATGACTAGCATGAATCCAATTGGGTAAACCTGCACACTTCACTGCTGTGGTAGTGACTAGTATGACTTGACGTGGTTTATCCCACCTGGGTGCTAGGCACGACTTTCTTGCGTGTTTCTTCACTAGAACCTAATCTCCGGGACTCAAATCATGTGCTTGGTCTGGCTGTCTTTCAACTGCGTCTTCTCCAACCTGCTGAGAGACAGAACCCATCATTTCAGCCAATCCTTTGCAATAGTCCAATACCAGATCATCAGTTTTATCCATTAATTTATTTCCAGGAATAAATTCTTGTCTCATTGCCCTTCCCATGAGTACCTCATGTGGGCTCAATCCTGTTTTCCTATCAGGAATACTTCTGAGACCCATCAGTACAAGAGGCAATGCATCTGGCCATTTCAGCATTGTGGATGCACAGACCTTCCCTAAGCTTGATTTGATTATGCCATTAAGCTGTTCAACTATTCCAGAAGCCTCTGGACGATAAGCATAGTGCAGTTTTTGATCAATGTTAAATGCAGCTCAGATTAATCGAATGATCTCATTATTAAAATGAGGTCCTCTATCTGATTCAAAAGTGACTGGAAAACCAAAACGAGGTATCAACTCCCTCAAAAGTAGTTTAGCAACTGTAAGACTGTCATTTCTTCTAGTGGGGTATGCCTCTACCCATCTTGAGAACAGGCACACTATGACTAGCACATACTTCAATCCGTTGCAAGGAGGCAACTCAATGAAGTCTAACTGCAATCTGGGGAAGGGTCCTTCTGCCTTTCCAATCTTTCCCCAACTGACCACTGTCTTTCTGCCTGGGTTCTGCTGCTGACAGATTAAGCATCTTTGGCAAAGGCTTTCTGCAACTACCCTAAACTTTGGATTGTACCAACTCTGTCTGAATAATCTGATCATCGAATCCCTACCAATGTGAGTTGTCCCATGGTATACTCTTGCCATTTGAGAGAGCAAACAATCTGGCATGACTGGTCTACCATCTAAATACACCCACACTTCATCTTCTGTTCTTTTTGTACAACTTGATTTTATCCAGATTTCCTTTTCCTCAACTTCTTCCTGCAACTGTCTGACCTCATCCCATGTTTCGGGAACTGAGAAAAACATAAGTTGGCAGCTGGTTTCACCCGTTTCAATTTTTCTGTTAATTGACATTGTATTTCTGGCACAGTATCGGGCAATTTGGTGGGCATATCTATTTCCGGCCACCACATAGTCATTTCCTGACTGATGTGCGGCGCATTTAACAACTGCTACTTCCTTTGGCAATTGTAATGCTTCCAACAAATCCTTTACATTTTTACTGTTTCTTATAGGGGATCCTGAAGAAGTCACAAATCCCCTTTGCATCCAGAGTTGGCCAAAATCATGCACAACCCCGAAACCATATTGACTGTCCGTAAATATGGTTATTCTCTAATTTTTCCCACTTTTGCATGCCTTTGTTAAGGCCACCAATTCGGCTACTTGTGCAGATTTGACTCCCGGTAAACAGGATGCTTCAACCACCCCCGTTATTTTACATACAGCATACGTAGCACTTAATCCTCCTCCTTCAGTTCTTAGACAAGACCCATCCACAAACAATTCATGATCAGCTTCCTTCAATGGTGTTTCTTTTATATCTGGGCGGGGCTTAGTACACAATTCAGTCACATCCAGACAATCATGATCAATCTCATCTTTCACTTCTTCACAACATGGATCTGGCAATAATGTGGCAGGATTCATTATCGTACATCTTATCACTGTCACATTCTCGGCTCCCAAAATCACTCTTTCATACTTAGTCAGCCGACTAGGAGTGAGATGTTGTGTTCTTGTTCTTGTCAAAAGAATCTCAACTGAGTGTGGAACATAAACCTTTACAGGATGTCCCATCACCATTGACTCACTTTGCTCCAGACTCATACAAGTAGCAGCTACTGCTTTTAAGCAGCCAGGTAAGGCTGATGCCACTGGATCCAAAGTGGCAGAAAAATACGCCACTGGACGTCGGCTCAGTCCATGTCTCTGTGTTAAAACTGAAAGGGCACAATTTTCTCTCTCACAACAAAACAACGCAAATTCTTTCGAATAATCAGGCATGCCTAAGGCAGGGGCCTCACATAAACAATTTCGTAATTTCACAAAGGCTTCCAAACATTCATCATTCCAATCAATGGGATCTTTTGCTCTTTTTCGAGTTAATTGTATCAATGGCTTTGCTAGCATTGAAAAGCCTTTAATCCACTGCCTACAGTACCCAACCACTCCCAGAAACATTCTCATCTCCTTTTGTGTCTGAGGTAGCTGCATTTCTTTGATTATTTGTATTCTTTCTGGTGTCACTTTTCTAACTCCTCTTTCTATTTTATGCCCTAAATATCTAACTTCTTGTTGACAGAACTGCAATTTTTCTGGAGACACTTTGGGGTCGATTCCGATCTCGGTCGGAGGCGCACCTAACACCATTCGGTCGGGAAAAAAGCCATGCGAATGCCTGTTTCCCGACCGATCCGCACATTAATCTGAACGAACAAGTACGATGCGCCCAACAGCACATATTCCGACCCAGTCGTACTCACCCAATCCAGGTCCTGTTCCCCGACCGAGCTGGATCCGTAAACGCAGAATCGAGTCGCCCAGAAGCCAAAATGCAGCCCCGTCCGGCCGGACAAGTACGATGAGCTTCCCGTACGCGCCGAACCCGTCGCTACGCACGGCACATCAAAGCATCCGGGAGAGGCGCAGATAAGCTCCGATTCGCGCCACAACACGATCCACGGCTACGAGACGAACACGCCAGCGACGAGGACGAGGCGAAGCAACGAGAAAGACGAACGAGACGAACCAACCATGAATCCCATCGTTCCGATCCTACCAATATTCTACATCTACTACCGGAACAGGCACGGACGCGTACGGGGCAGAAGGTAAGCCAGACACCAACCACAAAAACAAACTACACGTCCCCGACATATCACACACACACAGAGGGATGCAGAAATTACTTACGCCAGCAACAGCAGCACCATAGGGGCGGGATGCCCATCACCAATGCCACATATACACATAGGGGCCCGGATGCCTGTCACTACTACCACCTCTACCCATGGAGGGCTGGATGCCTGTCACTACTACCACCCTTACCCAGGGGGTGCCAGATGCCTACCACTACTACCACCTCTACCCAGGGGGTGCCAGATGCCCACCACTACTACCACCCTTACCCAGGGGGTGCCAGATGCCTACCACTACTACCACCTCTACCCAGGGGGTGCCAGATGCCTACCACTACTACCATCTCTACCCAGGGGGTGCCAGATGCCTACCACTACTACCATCTCAACCCAGGGGGTGCCAGATGCCTACCACTACTACCACCTCTACCCAGGGGGTGCCAGATGCCTACCACTACTACCACCTCTACCCAGGGGGTGCCAGCTGCCTACCACTACTACCACCCTTACCCAGGGGGTGCCAGATGCCCACCACTACTACCACCCTTACCCAGGGGGGGCTGGATGCCTGTCACTACTACCACCCTTACCCAGGGGGTGCCAGATGCCTACCACTACTACCACCTCCACCCATGGGGGGCTGGATGCCTGCCACTACTACCACCTCTACCCAGGGGGTGCCAGATGCCTACCACTGCTACCACCCTTACCCATGGGGGGCTGGATGCCTGTCACTACTACCACCCTTACCCATGGGGGGCTGGATGCCTGTCACTACTACCACCTCTACCCAGGGGGTGCCAGATGCCCACCACTACTACCACCTCTACCCAGGGGTGCCAGATGCCTACCACTACTACCACCTCTACCCAGGGGGTGCCAGATGCCTACCACTACTACCACCTCTACCCAGGGGGTGCCAGATGCCTACCACTACTACCACCCCTACCCATGGGGGGCTGGATGCCTACCACCAACAACACCCCCACTCACAGGATGGCTAATACATGACACCACAAGCACACACCAACATAAAGAATGCAACATAAAGACATCCCCCCAACACCATGACAAGCGTGTGTAGACTGTGTCAAATGCCTACAACACTGAACATGACTTTGAACCTACAATGTGACCCCCTATCACATGTGCCACACATAAATGTGTGTGGCCCCCACAATGCAAGCAGGCCATGACCATTGTGGCAATGGGGTCCAAACCCCCATCATCACAGTGACCAAAATGTAAGTGTGGGGCCCTTAGCTGAAGCACATCTTGAACATTGTGGCAATGGGGTCCAAACCCCCATCATCATAGTGACCAAAATGTAAGTGTGGGGTCCATAGCTGAAGCACATCTTGAACATTGTGGCAATGGGGTCCAAACCCCCATCATCACAGTGACCAAAATGTAAGTGTGGGGTCCATAGCTGAAGCACATCTTGAACATTGTGGCAATGGGGTCCAAACCCCCATCATCACAGTGACCAAAATGTAAGTGTCGACAAAGAAAAAGCTGCAAGGGCCAAACTGCATGGATGATTCCTGGTCACAGAACAACAAACACATCAGTGGCAAAGTAGTGCTTGTGTCCCATAGCAACATAGATTGGGGGAGGCAAACAGTGCAGTGCAAATAAGACATACCTTTGGCCATGTGCAGACAAACATCACCCATGGGGGCTGACACTGTCAACATTCATCAATGACACAATGACAGAAGTGACCATCAGAATGCAGACCCACATATTTGCACCAATGGGCACACAAATGCAGATACCCTGTGGAGACTGTAGATGTGAGGTGAACAGATACCATACCATGGCAGCAATGGGACACACAAACAATGATCATTGTGCTGACTGATGACCTAGGAGTCCCAGGGACAGCAGGGGAAACACACCAAACAACATACAGACAATGGCACACTAAAGATATGCCAATGCAGTGGTGCAGATGCACAAACACAAACAGGCAGACCCACACTGCACATCAAACACATCAGGTGAGGGGGGTACCAGTGTCCCCAGGCAACCACACAACACATGAGGAGGCCTGAATACCAATTACACAGATGTGCATACAGTGCCACACAAAGGCAACTCATGGATCCAAATCCCCTATGTGGGCAATCAGGCATTGTCAGATGAGAGGGAGCACAAATCACACATGTCACACAAGCATGTAGGAACAGCAACTGACACAGCAAGACACAGACACACCACAGCACTACCCCCAGGGCCCCCACAATGTGGTGAGCCTGGGCTGCATTACAATCCCACTCTGATGACAAAGCTAGATGTCGTTCACACTGTGAACCACAGTCATGTGTCCTGAGCAACAAACTACCATCACACCTACACAAGCACAAATCAATCAGCACGGCCAGTAAGCCAAGGGCAACATGGAGGCAGGGGACTAGCCGGGCAACAACTCTCATCTGCACACACTCAACACCACACACCTCGACCTCCAACAATGTGCAGCAGTGAAGCTCACATGCACTGGTGACATTGCACATGCACCCATGACAATCCCAGGGGGGTGGTGGGAACCAAGGTGCAGAAACACATCACACATGGCCACTCAACAAGACTCCTGAATGTCTGACACACTGCACACTACGCTGTACATGGACATGACGGCAATACCACACAAACCAATGGGATCCCTGCCACAGTCACACACCAATGAAGAAGCCAAGGTCACCCACAAAGAACACACATAGACAACTACCAACATTGCAGCCCTGACCCTGAGGAGTGCCAGCAGTCACACACACAACGTGTCACAACCAATGACAGCTAACACAAACCGGAAATCACATGACAGGTGTAAACAACAAGTGCCAAGGGGAATCCTGACTGTGACCCATCAGCGTCTGCCCACAAACTCAGCCCTGACAGCAAACACACCTATGGGTGACACCCTGATGACCAGTAATGTGCCATGCACCCACATCACAGAGAACCCAGGGAGAAGACTTTGGGGGAACATAGGTCAACTCAGCAAGCATCACAAACAGGAACATCACTAGGGATCCCAGCATGCACAGCAACATGGAAGTGAACACACAGACATGCTCATACAACACACACCTTGGGCGCAGGCGATCTCACAGGAGTACACACTCTCATGAGGGGACTCCACTCCTGTGTGAGGAAAGCTGTGCCATATGTCGCATCAGTAGGGCTCCATCATGTCAGCAGAACACTTGGTCACACAGTCAACAATTAGCACCAAATGAAGGCTCCCGTCACATCAGCCTGGTCATGGGAGTGTCAACGAAATCATCAGCACAGATCCAACACACATGTATAGCAAGTCGCACTGACAACACAGATGAGTCCTTCCCCATTGATGCCCAAACCTGCATGTCCAGTGGAGATGGCCACACGGTCAGGGAACTAGACTAATTGAACAATGGCAAGCACAACAGATGTGCAGGGGTGGAAGCCACAGATGTGACAGTGCAAATGTAAGTAGGAAATCCCATTGCCAAATATTGAAAACATGACACCCTCAGATGCTGCTAAGGATGACATGGATACACCACAGGATAGGACACAGTCCCCCTGGACCACATGGGTTCCGGCACAGTAACACTTCATTTTCATGAGACCAAATATCACCATCACTGCAGCAAGGGCATGGTTAGCATCATCAACATCATGTACATCAGAAGCAAAAGCACTAGAGAACAGAAAGCTGCTTTATTCAGCATATGTGGGTTCGAAACTTGAAGTCATTTAAAAAAAAAACAAAGGCCAATGGCCAGTCCATCATGGAAGTCAAAACAGGGTGACAGTGGCAGATGTCACCCTACGCATGCCTGCACTGATAAAAACCAGGGACAATCCCCTAGGAGGGGCATACGGGGGGCAGGCCAGGCACCGCAGGGACAGGATCAGGGCTCACCAGGAGGAGGCAGGGAAGGGGTGGTGGGTGCTGGAGAGCCACTGACAACTGCAGTGGAGGTGTCTGACATGGTGTGTGCCGGCACAACTGGGGGCATGACTCAGATGGTGTGGGTGCCGGCACGACTGCAGTGGACCGTGCAGATGGAGTGGACAGGTTCGCCACTGCAGTGCCCAAGTCAGACAGGGTGGTAGTGGACTCCACTGCAGTGCCTACCTCCAGGGGAGGAGAATGGGGATCAGGTAAGGTGGGCAGGACAGAGGGGGAGGACACCCTCACCACACCAGTGGCACAGACAAGCGCAGCGGGAGTTGTGGGGCCGGAAGAGCAAGTGGCAGGGGGAGAAGGCCTGATACTTTTGGGGATGGTGTATCGGTGGGTGGGGGAACCTGGGGCAGGGTGTGGTGGGGGCACCTGTGGAGTGGGGGCCTGAGGGATGGAGGAAGGAGACTTGGTGCCTGAGCTGCAGGGCGGCGGCGGGGTCTTGCTCTTCCGGGTCCGGGGGGACTTGCGGGTGGGGGCGTCAGTCGGTCTGCGCCTGGGGTAGGGTGTCCGTGGGCGAGGGGCACTCCGCTCCGTGTGGGTGGGCTTCCTCTTCCCCCTGAATGCTGTATCAGCTGGATCGGAGGGGAAGAGGCCGAGGTCACTGAGGAAGAGCCGCTGTATCTTTGGGGTTGCAGGTGAGGCAAGGGAGGGGGCTTTGGAGGGAGAGGCAACTGAGGACTGCACAGTGCTCGTGGATGCATGTGTGTGTGCCTGGGCCCCATCCCCTGTGAGTGTGATTTCAGTCCCCTGACTGTGCGTGCGTGTGTGTCTTGTTCGTGGCGTGTGTGTCTGTGTGCTGCACGTGTCTGTGCTGGTGTGTGTCTGTGCCGGTGTGCGTGTGCTTGGGACAGGTAAGGTGCTGGGGAGAGTGGATGGGGAAGAGGCAGGAGTGGTGAGGGACTGTCGGAGGAGGGACACTGCTGCCGTCAGGGAGGAGTCCATGGACCTATTGCCCCTCTGTAGGGCAGACATGCCCGATGAGATGCCCTCCATGAATGACACCAGCTGAGTCAACAGAGTGGTGTGTGCATGGAGGACAGTCAGCATCGCTGTCTGCCCTACATGGAGCTGGCGAAGGAGGTACACAGACTCCTCACTCAGGGCAGCAGGGGACACAGGGGCAGGGGGTGCGGTGCCTGGCCCGAAGGAGACACGCTCCCGAACATGGGAGCCTCTACGGACCTCGGGAATGGGAGCCGATGGGAGGGCGGTGGTGGTGGTGGCGTGGACAGCAACACTAGCTGGGGTGTGGTGGCTGCTAACACCCGCCTCCATGAGGGAGTCATCCTCCGAGCTGCTGCGGTCCTCAGCTGAGGTGGATGGTGCTGAGGACTCCTCGGTGTGGCTCCCCTCGCCCTCCGTGCCACTGGGTCCCTCCGACCACTCCTCGGCTGCTGACCCAGTCTGGCTCTGCGTCTCCTCCTGGTCCGTGGAGCTGTCCCCTCCTGTGGCCGTGGATGTATCTGCAATCAATAGGGAAACAGACAGACATCAGTCACCTGCACCGAACGCACACACCACAGTAAGTACAGCACATTACAGAGCAAGCCCTGGCTTCCTTAGTTGAACATTGCTAAAAGTGCCCAAACAGAACAGGAGAAGCCAATTGTCAGTCTGATGGTCAACCATGGCACTCACATCCCACCTGGCCTCGCACCCATCTGTCTGGTGTCTGTTGGATGGCAATACCCCAGTGTGGACACATGCACCACCTACACAGTAGTTGGACAGTGCAGAGAACACGGTGAAGCATGTGAACATGCACACATCACAAATCTTGCCACTGAGTCAGTACAGGTGTCCGGATGAAAGGGATGCCCAGAGTCAAATAGGAAATGCATGTGATGCATACCAGCGACAGACACCATGATGCACCCATGTCCTGATAGCCATTGCCACAATGGTGTGCATGTAGCACATGTCACTACCCTGCAGGATCACTAATAGGAAGTCACATGCCATGGCACAGGCATGCCTGCTAAGTCATACATCACTGTCTCCAGTCACATGGGCAGGGCAGCCAGACAACAACACTCTGCACTGTGTCACAATAGTAGGTCATGGGAAATGCAAGTCCTGGAGCTGAACAAGTGCACATGTACATCCCCCACACACCACATCATCTGAACACTTATTTGTCCAGGTCATACCGATTGGACATATGGGAGACCTGTAACACTACCCTCTGAACCTGAGCACCTCACAATCTGCTGTGAATGGGAAACAGCTGCCTGAACTTCACATTCGCATACCCCAGTCTGCACGGTCAGGTGATCAAACACCTATGTGTCACACAAGTATCGTCTCCTATGGTCACATCTCCGGTGGCATGCTGAACCCCAACCGAGAAACACCCCAGCAGACCTGACAACGAAGCCATAGCACACTGACAGAGAGGCAGACACCTGAGGGGACAAATCACTGAGCACAACGTGTCAGCTGATACACGGGAGTGGGAGTACAGAGTGTATTGTATGGCCTGGAGTAGGCATGACTGTCCTGCCCCACATGAATGAGGGATGAGCCCTGGACAGTAGGCAGCTGGCTAAGTATGTGTGACACATGTAATATACACACTCCTGGGGCCCAGACATTGTTCCCACCCGCAGCATGGGTGTGTGCCAGATACCCCAGGCACATGTGGTGGATCAGCTCTGCAATTGGACCACATATCAAAGTAACACGCAGATTACATGTCAGAACACAGCCATTGTGTAAGCAATGGACCCACCCATGATGCCCACCACAGAGTTAGGGAAACAGATGCTGTCCCCCACCTTGAGTCAAGCAAACTGCAAGGACACAGTACCCAAGTGACACAATTCCCTGACTGTAAGGGCCACACCAGGGTATCAGATAAGGAGTGGGCAGTGCACAATAGAGGGACATGGGTCCTGGACCACATGACTGATGTACTGTGGATGTTTAACCAGGCCAGAGGAGGGCACATAGCATGGCAGACATAGTTCACAATGCAGTAATGGACTCACCCCCTCCTTGCTGCTCTCTGGCCTTCAGCTGCCCATCCAGATCAGGGAAGACCACCGCCAGGATCCTGAGCATGTGGGGGGTCAGGGTCCGGTGTCCGCCCCTACTGCAAGGAGGCGACAGCTTCAGCTGGACCCGTGCGATCCTCCGGGTCCAGCCTCGAAGGTCCTGCCACCTCTTCTGGCAGTTGCGGATCCGGCGCTTGTAGACCCCCACGGATCTCACTGCCCGGACGATGGTCAGCCATATCTGCTGCTTCTGGTGGGCATCAACCTGTGAGGATGACAAAGTGAGAATGCCATTACTACACATGCAACATATCCGTGCATTACACAGTTGTATATACATGTCTCAATCACAGGGGCACATGATGTACACAGGCAGTGCAACGATGGCCATGGACAGTATGCCAGCAGTTACTACATGGTATCATTGCCTGGGAAGTAAAACCTTGTTAAAATGCACTGTCACTGCACTATACCTGTCCAGTGCATGTAACTACACACTATGGGGGTGACAACTACTCAGTGAGCCTGCTAGCCAGTGGCGTGCAGACTGTTAGCCTTGCTAGTCAGACAACATGCACATTTAGAAAGGCAGTGGACAGAACACTCACCTGCTCCCCTGCTTTCCCATACAGCTTGCTGTACTGTGGAAGGAGGTTGTCCAGCAGGGCCTGGTTCTCCTCAGTGCTGAAGGCTGGGGCTCTCTCCACAGTACGTGCCATTGCAGGGTCCAGAGGGTGCAGTACAGCAGCAGTGTAGTGGCAGATGTCGTCCTGGAGCATGTAGTGCAGGCAAGTGAGCTCTCAGGGGAACAGCCAGCATTATATGTGTGCTGCAGAGGCAGATACTGTCCCATGTGTCCGAGGTGATAGGTCCAAGTCGTTTGCATCTTCTGAATCTGGCCAATCCATGGAATTGCACCACTTACACACGCCCCCAGCATCCTTCAAATGTTCAACTTCATGACACCCATGAATTTGCAACATTGTTGTGGGTGACCAACTGAATTTACAGCATCAGACTCGTTCAAATTTTGAAAACACGTCCGTTGCCAGGCCAGGCCATAGCCAATGGGTGCGCACCGATCGGTCCATTGCTGTTCAACGCGTACCTAGGATACAACGCGTACCCGCACACATTGAATGCAATGGGCCGGCCGGGCACACCGATCGGACCATTGCTGTTCAACGCGTACCTAGGATACAACGCGTACCCACACACATTGAATGCAATGGGCCGGCCGGGCACACCGATCGGACCATTGCTGTTCAACACGTACCTAGGATACAACGCGTACCCGCACACATTGAATGCAATGGGCCGGCCGGGCACACCGATCGGACCATTGCTGTTCAACGCGTACCTAGGATACAATGCGTACCCGCACACATTGAATGCAATGGGCCGGCCGGGCACACCGATCGGACCATTGCTGTTCAACGCGTACCTAGGATACAACGCGAACCCGCACACATTGAATGCAATGGCCAATGTGTGCGCACCGATCGGTCCATTGCTGTCCAACGCGTATTGCGAATACAACGCGAACCAGCACACATTGAATGCAATGGCCAATGTGTGCGCACCGATCGGTCCATTGGTGTCCAACTCGTATTGCGAATACAACGCGAACCAGCACACATTGAATGCAATGGCCAATGTGTGCGCACCGATCGGTCCATTGCTGTCCAACGCGTATTGCGAATACAACGCGAACCAGCACACATTGAATGCAATGGCCAATGTGTGCGCACCGATCGGTCCATTGCTGTCCAACGCGTATTGCGAATACAACACGAACCAGCACACATTAAATGCAATGGCCAATGTGTGCGCATTGATCGGTCCATTGCTGTCCAACGCGTCCCTGTACAAGTCACTGGCATATGTCACCATGCCTGTCACAGGTGAACATATGCCAGCCACATATACTTCCCAGGGAGTGAGGGGCACACCTACAACACCACAGCCTGTCCAAACTGTATCCTACGGCATGTAAGGCTGCATTACCTATTCCGTGTATGGGGGTGAACATGTTGTTCTGTGGGTGTCACTTGGGGGCAGCCACCCCCAGGCTGTGCACGTGTTCATGGGGACAGAATCCTTGGTGTTTCGTGTACATGACCACTGTGATGTGCAACTGTTCATATCTGAGCATGTGGCATGGTCACATGTCACGGTGGTGTATGTGTATGTCATGTCACATACCCCCTGAGTCCCATGTGGGACGGTATGTTTAACCCAGGGTGACCCATTGGCACAATGGTGATGGTCCTCCACAGTCTGTGTGCATGTTGTGTTTACCATGTCTCTGATTTCATGTGCACAATGGGAGGCAGTCTCCACCACATCCATGTTGTTTGTGCATGGACTTTGATGTTGTGCGTGTGTGTGTCACAGACGTCCATGTCTGTCCTGCCGAGGCAACAGGGACCACTACCTGTGGGGGTCATGGTTGTTTTGCTGTGGTGTATACATGATACACCATGTCATGCCAGTGTCCATTAGGCAATACAGGGTCCCTGGGAATGTACCTGTCGTTGAGCTGTGATGCCTGGGGCACATCTGTCCTCACATGTCACTGTGGGGTGTGTTTGTAACGTGGCAGCAGGAGATGGGAACTGTGACACGGCCTCATGATATCCAATGGCACGACCTGGGACTTATTGATGCCACTTGTTGAACTGTGATGTTAGATGTTGGCCATGTATGTGCCATACATATCCTTACGGAACTGCACACATCATGTACTTGTGCCTCATAATGATGTATCATGTGATATTGAGTGTGTTCAATGCCACATATGTGGGGTGACTGACAATCTTGCTTTCTTCACCTATGCACTGCAGGGCACCAGCTGTCCTTAGACCATTCCCTGACCTGGCAACGATGGTGGAACGTGACAGCATCCGACGGTACCGCTTCACCAGGCAGCTGATTGAGGATTTGGCAGTGCGCTTGGCACCACATTTGCAACCTGGCCGGCCGTACCCTACAGCGCTGACCCCCAAGGTGAAGGTGATGGCAGCCCTACACTTCTTTGCCACCGGTACCTTTCAACACACTGTGGCGACTGCTGGTGGGATGTCACAGACCATGTTCAGCCGTGTGCTCCGGGATGTTTTGGAGGCTATGTTGATATACCTGAACCAGTACATCTATTTCCCTAGACTCCAACAACTCACTGGCGTGAAGAGTGACTTCTATGCCCTGGGGAGGATGCTGCATGTCATTGGCTCCATTGATGGGACACATGTGGCTTTGGTACCACCACAGGCCCAAGAGCAGGCATACAGGAACCGCAAACACTACCACTCGGTCAATGCACTGGTGGTCTGTCTTGCAGATATGAGCATCTCACACGTGTGTGCCCGTTTCCCTGGTTCTGCACACGATGCCTACGTGATGAGGAGTAGTCGCATCCCGAGGATGATGTCACAGATGCGGAACCAGCGTGCCTGGCTTGTTGGTGTGTACTGACTTTGTACCATTGTGTGTGTTCTGCAATGTAGTGTTCCACCCTCTTTTCCAACTCTACTAATGTGCAATTGTCTGTATGTAGGTGACTCCGGATACCCCAACATGCCTTGGTTGCTGACGCCCCTCGGGAACCCTGTGACATCAGCCCAGATGCGCTACAATGAGGCACATGGTCGGACCAGGAGAGTGATTGAGCGGACATTTGGTCTCCTGAAGAGCCGCTTCCGCTGCCTCGACAAGACAGGAGGGTCCCTCCCATATGCCCCAGCAAAGGTGTGCAAGATTGTCATCGTCTGCTGCATGCTACACAACCTGGCAGTGCGGAAGGAGTTGCCTCTCATCCTGGATGACGATGACCAACGTCCGCCACCTGTGGAGGATCCTGGCCTGGACCACGATGCCAGTGAAGATGATGATGATGGTGATGTCCGCACACAGCTCATCACCAACTTCTTCAGCTGAATGTGAGTATCCAGAGATGTCATGTCAATGATGTGAGTTTGCATGATATGTGTTGGTGGTGCTCTGGTGCTGTTTGAGTGTGTCCATGGGCTACATGACTGTATGCGTGTAGCGATGTGTCCTTACAGGTAGTCTGTACTCCCCATCAGTGTTGACATGCAAACTTGGTTCTGGGTGGGTATCTTGTGACATGTATTGGGCATGAGTATTGCAGTTCTGTCCTGTTCTTCAGTGCTTTTGACTGTGTGTCATTTCTGTCCTTCACAGGGTACTTTCAGAGTCGTTTGGTCAACTGTGATCCCCGACACCGTGATTCGACTTCCAGGGTGGTAGCTGTCGTGTCCCTACAGGTGATGTGCACCACACCCATGGACTTCCTTCCTTCTACACTTGTTGACTGTGTGCCCGCTGCCAGGTGGGATTACCTTGCATCTGTGGTGGTTACAACATGTTGCAAATGTGTAATAAACCTGTGCTTCACTTTGTGATGTGCGTTGTCTGTGGTCACACATCTGACTGACATTTGCTTACTGCACCAGTGGGCTAGTTAACACCGACTGTGAATAGGTGTTGGGTCTGTGCAATGCAACGTATTTCCTGGCAACATCAGTGTAGGCGATGAGTCAGATGGCCATGGTGTGTATGTGTTGTGTAGCCCTGGTGGTGTGCCTCCCTCATATGTGTGACGTCGCCATGACTCACATGCCGGTGTTGTACTTGCTGTAGCAGTTAGCATTAAAAGTGTCATTTCCCAGATCATCATCGCCACTTCAGAGACAACGTAGGAATCACAACAGAGGCAAGTATGGTGTATTAGTGAGTTTATTGACATACATGTGTGAGTGTAGTGCACAGGATGGTGGGTGCTGTACATTGTGATTGTAATCCAAAGTTCCTAGATGATTTGGAAGTCCTGGTAGCAGAAATGTCCAGAGTAAAGTCCACAGTCATCTGAGACATTGGTCCAACTTGAGCTCCCCATGTCATGTGGGAGAGTTGTGTTGCAGTCAACAGGGTGAACAGTTTGCGCACAAAGGTGATTATCCAGAACAGGTTTTGGCTTCCTGGGGGTTGCACATGGCCATCGGCCTCTCACTTGCCCCTCCTCGGACGGCCCCTCTTCTTTGGGGGGGGACCCTCAAGTGCAGGCTGCTGCGGTGCAGGGGACTCTTCGCCAGAGTCATCCGCCCTCCCTGTGGCAGTTGCAGTTGTTTCAGCACCAGATGTTGTGGGCACACAGGGAGGTGTTGACTGGTTGCTGCTCATCTGGCGGAGGCATTGTAAATATTTCCCTATACACCGCCATCATCTCTTGCAGTGGGACATGTGTGAGTCCAAGCGGGCATGATGGGCAGCCTGCTGCTGTTTAATGTCCCTGAGGAGCCCCACTACTTGGCTGAACTCTCCGGTGCTGGACTGGTATGCATCGGCTATGCGTGCCAGTTGTGGGTCATCATGCAGTCCAGACCCCTCTGCGAGCAGCGACCTATGTCTCCCACCCCTCCCACCACCCCTGGCGACACGTGCAGTACCTGAGGTGGCACGCACAGGTGACCCTGAGCCACCTTGGGGGTTGTTGGTGGTGGTGGTTTCCATGGCCCCACGTTGGTCCAGGGTCCCTGTGCTGGTGGTGGTGGTGCTCCTTGGTCTGTCCATGTCGGCAGGGGTGGTATGTGTGTTGACAGTCGTTGGAGGGGTGGGTGCAGGGGGTGCAGCTGGTGGTCCTGCTGGTGCTGCATGATGACTTGCTCCGGAGGTGCCAGGTGGGTCTTCTTCATCCGAGGAGGGCAGAGGCTGTTCCACACCAGTGAGCTCTGTATCCTCTTGAGCCTGGGACGGGGACTCATCAGCGTCTGCTGCTGTGTCCCCATCATCACCTGTTTTTGGGAGACACACACAATGTATGTTATGTTTCTGCAGGCATCAATGGTTGACACACCTGACAGTTGTGACTGTGCCTCTGGATGCGGGCCTGTACATTGCATTGTCCTAAGTTGTCACAGTCAGGGGTTGATATTGGTGTAGCACATTGTCCTGCATTATTTGGGCATTTCTATGTGAATGTTGGGGTGTGTACATGGTCTGCATTGGTTGTATTTGGTTGACATCCGGCCCTCCTTCCCACCCAGCCAGATATTCCACCATGGAAGGTGCTTTCATTGCAGGGAGTGCAAGTTGTCTTTCAGGATGTCAGTCAGTGGTGTCCTGCTGTTGGTTGGTGCACAGTTGCCAGGAGGGCCTTGTGCTCCCCCCAGCAGTACCCAGTGTCAGCCATCTTGTGAGTCCTTTTCCACTCCCTGTGATGTGAGCATGGTTCAGAGTGGTGTTGATGGGCCAATTATGAGGGTGACCATTATCTGTGCCTACAACTCCCATCATGCTATTGCCTCCACCCCCCTTCCCAGCATGCCCATCCTTCCTTCCTTTTGACTCTGCTTCCCTGTGGGGTGGGGTGCCTATGCTGACAGGATGGCTGGGAGTGTTGTCCTGGCAGTTGTTTGGCTAAAAGTCCCAAGAGTGTCCCTGTGCTTCACACAGCATAACCCAGGGTGGTGGTTCTTTGTGGGATCTTCAGTTAGGATGTGAGGCATTGCATTCTCCCAGGTGGGTTATGTGGAGTTAGTGTTGAGGGGGTGTGTGAGGGGAGGTGCTTGTAACTATGGTCAGTGCTGTGAGTCCTCCTTCCCACCCAGCCAGATATCCCACCATGGAAGGTGCTTCCATTGCAGGGAGTGCAAGTTGTCTTTCAGGATGTCAGTCAGTGGTGTCCTGCTGTTGGTTGGTGCACAGTTCCCAGCAGGGCCTTGTGCTCCCCCCAGCAGTACCCAGTGTCAGCCATCTTGTGAGTCCTTTTCCACTCCCTGTGATGTGAGCATGGTTCAGAGTGGTGTTGATGGGCCAATTGTGAGGGTGACCATTATCTGTGACTACAACTCCCATCATGCTATTGCCTCCACCCCCCTTCCCAGCAAGCCTATCCTTCCTTCCTTTTGACTCTGCTTCCCTGTGGGGTGGGGTGCCTATGCTGACAGGATGGCTGGGAGTGTTGTCCTGGCAGTTGTTTGGCTAAAAGTCCCAAGAGTGTCCCTGTGCTTCACACAGCATAACCCAGGGTGGTGGTTCTTTGTGGGATCTTCAGTTAGGATGTGAGGCATTGCATTCTCCCAGGTGGGTTATGTGGAGTTAGTGTTGAGGGGTGTGTGAGGGGAGGTGCTTGTAACTATGGTCAGTGCTGTGAGTCCTCCTTCCCACCCAGCCAGATATCCCACCATGGAAGGTGCTTCCATTGCAGGGAGTGCAAGTTGTCTTTCAGGATGTCAGTCAGTGGTGTCCTGCTGTTGGTTGGTGCACAGTTGCCAGCAGGGCCTTGTGCTCCCCACAGCAGTAGCCAGTGTCAGCCATCTTGTCAGTTGTTTTCCACTCCCTGTGATGTGAGCATGGTTCATGGTGGTGTTGATGTGCGCATTGTGAGGGTGGGCAATATCTGTGACTACGACTCCCATGATGCTATTGGCTACACTGACTTGCCCAGCATACACAGTATACCTTCCTTTCAGTGGGCTTCACTGTGTGGTGGTGTTGTAGTGGTGGCTACATGTCTGGATGTGTTTGTTAGTTGTATTTGTGCCACTGCCTAGCTGTAGTTGTAGTTGTGTTTGTACATGTGATGAGACAGTTACATGTCACTATGAGATGGCATGTGTTGTGTTTATCTGACTGACATACACATTTTGGGATGATTCTGTTCTGGTTGCTGTGTATTTGCTAAGGGTGCATGGTTTGACTCTCCCCTTGACAGTGATGTGTGTGTATTGTGATACCAAAGGGGATGATGGACGGAGCGTTAGAGCAAATCAAACACTCACCCCCAGTCAACTGATCTGGGTTTAATCCATCATCATTCTTTAGCTCACTCCACCACCCCAGTTCAGACATTGCCATATGCAAATCAGTCTGACCCTGTGCCTCATGGGAACAGTCCAGCCCGGACTGCCAAGCCATGTCTTCCCTGGACCGGAAACAAGCATCCTGGGACCGGTTTCGGGTTCAAAACCCTCATCAGCCAGGCTATCTTGAATCCAGTGGCAAAGTGAGCAAGGGACCCACGTCTGGGCATACCCTGCCAACTTAGGGGCGAACAAGCGATACCAAAGGGGATGATGGACGGAGCGTTAGAGCAAATCAAACACTCACCCCAGTCAACTGATCTGGGTTTAATCCATCTTCATTCTTTAGCTCACTCCACTACCCCAGTTCAGACATGGCCATATGCAAATCAGTCTGACCCTGTGCCTCATGGGAACAGTCCAGCCCGAACTGCCAAACCATGTCTTCCCTGGACCGGAAACAAGCATCCTGGGACCGGTTTCGGGTTCAAAACCCTCATCAGCCAGGCTATCTTGAGATCCAGTGGCAAAGTGAGCAAGGGACCCACGTCTGGGCATACCCTGCCAACTTAGGGCGAACAAAGCGATACCAAAGGGGATGATGGACGGAGCGTTAGAGCAAATCAAACACTCACCCCCTTTGGTTTTGCTATGTTCGCCCTAAGTTGGCAGGGTATGCCCAGACGTGAGTCCCTTGCTCACTTTGCCACTGGATGCAAGATAGCCTGGCTGATGACGGCTGTAAGCCAGAAGCCGGTCCCAGGATGCTTGTTTCCGGTCCAGGGAAGACATGGCTTGGCAGTTCGGGCTGGACTGTTCCCATGAGGCACAGGGTCAGACTGATTTGCATATGGCCATGTCTGAACTGGAGTGGCAGAGTGAGCTAAAGAATGATGATGGATTAAGCCCAGATCAGTTGACTGGGGTGAGTGTTTGCAATGTTCAACACTCCGTCCATCATCCCCTTTGGTTTTGCTATGTTCAGCCCTAAGTTGGCAGGGTATGCCCAGGCGTGGGTCCCTTGCTCACTTTGCCACTGGATGCAAGATAGCCTGGCTGATGACGGCTGTAAACCAGAAACCGGTCCCAGGATGCTTGTTTCCGGTCCAGGGAAGACATGGCTTGGCAGTTCGAGCTGGACTGTTCCCATGAGGCACAGGGTCAGACTGATTTGCATATGGCCATGTCTGAACTGGGGTGGCGGAGTGAGCTAAAGAATGATGATGGATTAAACCCAGATCAGTTGACTGGGGGTGAGTGCTTGCAATGTTCAACACTCCGTCCATCATCCCCTTTGGTTTTGTGTGTGTATTGTGGCACAATCTTGTGTACATTTGTTGTGTAATCACCAGGCTCTGGGATGTTTTCTAGTCCATATACGCTCACTGGTGGTAGGATGGCCCGCACCTTCTCCTCCCAGGGCCTGAGGTAGACTGGTTTGGCAGGAGGGCCACTGCCGGTGTGTTGGCTCACGAGGTAGTCCTTCTTCAATAGCTCCCTGACCCTCCTGCGCACATCATACCACCTGTTCTGGATGTCTATCTTTGTGCGCAAACATGGTGATTGTGCATTCACCCTGTCGACGATCCTCTCCCACATCTTAGTTTTCTGCGCCATGGGTGTCTGTTGGACCAGTGTACCAAACAACTGTGGCTCTACCCTGAGGATCTCATCTACCAGGACTTCCAATTCACTATCTAGGAACTTATGATTCTTCTTTGGGGGCATGGTGATGGGTGGTGATGGTGAGTGGTGTGTGTGTTGATGTGCAGGTGAAGGTGTGTGAGTGTGTGTTTTGCTGGGTGTATGTGAGGTTGCTATTTGTTGAGATGCTGATGGTGTGTGGCTTGTGTGATGGATGAGCTGTGGGTGTATGGTTGCTGTTTGTTGAGTGCTGGCAGGTAATTTGAATTTGCAAAGGATCATGGTAGGGATTTGTGTCCTTTATATGGGTGGAGTTGTGGGTGTGTCTTTGTTCCCTGCCCCCCCAGTATTTATTGGCTTTGTAGTTGCTTGTTTGGCTTTTTTGTGTATTTTCCCTTTGTTCTTTTCGTGCATGTAGGAGACGTTCTTGTGGCCGAGTCTGACCCTGCAGTTGTCTCGTACGGGCTTCTCCGATTCGTTCACGCTGTGTTTGTGCTGTTTTCTATGCTGCGGACGCGTCGGTCGCGGTGTTTTGGGTTGCTTCGGCTCGCAGTTTTGTATGCGTGTCGGTCGTACGGCTTGTCCTCCGTGCGACTCGGTCGTGTTTACCACGCGTTGCATTGTACTTGGCGGGTGGGAGTTCGCGGGTACGTTTCGTTCGGGATTGTTCCGGGTGCGTGTCGGTCGGTTAGATTCGCGTGTTTTTCCGGCCGGATTGCTGTTTCCCGCACGGCTCGGTCGTTCGGCTTGTGTTCCGTACGAGTCGGTCGGGTTTTGCACGCTTTTCATCGTACTTTGCGGGTCGGGCTGCACCGGTACGTGTCGGTCAGAATTAATTCCGGCTCCGAGTCGGTCGGTACGTTTTCCGGCCGGAATCGGAATCGGCCCCTTTGTGTCCTCCTTCGGCCAAATGGTTCAGTAACACAATTGTATTGGTGAAACAATCTTCTCGTGTTTTTGATGCCACTAATAGGTCATCAATGTACTGAACCAGAACTGATTTCCCGTGCATAACTAATGACTCTAGACACTTTTTCAATATTTGATTGAAAATTGAGGGACTCTATGTGTACCCTTGAACTCGGCACCATGCTAAAATACGATCCTCAAACCGGAAGGCGAAGAGATACTGGCTGTCTGGGTGCAATGAAATAAAAAAGAATGGTTGGCACAAATCAATTACTGTAAACCAACCTGCATTCCAGGGTATTTGATAAAGGATCACTGCTGGATTTGGCACTACTGGGCAACAAGGCACTACAATTTTATTAATCTTTCTCAAATCTTGTACTATCCTATATTTTCCACTAGGCTTTTTGAGTCCCATTATTGGCGAATTACAAGGACTACCCATTATTTCTTTTAAAATGCCTTGTTTAATCATTCGGTCAATTTCTGGGGCAATTCCTGCTTTCACTTCTGGACTCATTTTGTACTGTTGTGTGTTCGGATAAACTGCACCTTCTTTCACTGTCACTTTAACTGGATCTGCATCTGACATCAGTCCAATGTCTTTTCCTGTGAAATCCCACACTTCTGGGTTCACTGTGGTTCTCAACTCTTCTGGCAATTCACTTTGAGTCATCAATGAAAACATCCCATCTCCTTCTGTACCTTGCTTAGCTAGCATCATTTTATATATTACGTCTTCATCAGGAGTTTGGAAAGCGACACCATCTGGTGTACAATAGATCGTGCAATTCATCTTGCACAGTAGATCTCTTCCCAACAGATTTACTGGACTGGAATCACAAACTACAAACCGATGCATTTCTTTAAAATTCCCGATATGTACCCCCATTGGTTTTGTAATTGGGGTTCTAATCTGTTGATTTGACACTCCTACAACTTGGATGGTCTCTCCCGAGAGGGGTAGGTTTGGGATGTCTGCTGTTCTCACAGTAGACCGAGTAGCACCAGTATCCAATAGAAAAGTAATGTCATTACCATCAACTTTCCCATAAACAAATGGACCTGACTGATCTACCGGCAAGGATGCGCCAAACACGCACTCCTCTTCCTCCCCCCTCAGGCACCGTCATTGCACATTGTCCGAATTTTCTTCATCATTCTGCAAAAAATATTGTGTAACCACTCTGTTATTCTTACCACTTTCTCCGTGAAATCCGGTGTTCGCACTGTACTTTTGTGAATTCACAAAGTTTGGCATAGGAGCTGGTGGCACCTGATACTGTGGAGTAACTACTTGCTGCGGCTGATTCATAAGCACTTCATTCTGCATCTGTGGAATTACATTTTGGTTTGGCCCATTATTATTCTGAATACTCTTACACTCGTTTATCCAATGTCCAATCTTTCCGCACGCATGACAAGGAAACTTCTTCTTCGCTTCCTCTCTATTCAACCGTCCTCTTACTTTACCACCATTCGCCACTTGATCATTTTGACTCTGCTCCTTTACCTGATTATCAGTCTGGATATTAGATTTATTCTCCTGTTGTTCCGCTAACTTTACTTGCGCCCACATCATTTTCTCTTTTAGCTTTCTACGCCTTGCTTCTATGTCATCTCCACAGTACTTTGCATATTTTAAAATCTCATCAACTGTTTTGCTCTGCCAGCACAACATGTGCTGCTGAATCATCTGACTAATCTCTGGTTTCAATCAATCAATCAATCAATCACGGCATTTATAGAGCGCGCTACTCACCCGGGAGGGTCTCAAGGCGCTGGGGGAGGGGGTAAGTTACTGCTCGAACAGCCAGGTCTTGAGCTGCTTCCTGAAGGCGAGATGGTCCTGGGTTCGCCGAAGGTGAGTGGGGAGGGAGTTCCAGGTCTTGGCCGCCAGGTAGGAGAAGGATCTTCCTCCGGCGGTGGTTCTGCGGATGCGTGGTACGGTGGCGAGGGCGTGGCTGGTTGATCGTAGCTGGCGTGTGGGCGTGTAGAAGGACATGCGGTCGTTGAGGTACTTTGGGCCCAGGTCGTGGAGGGCCTTGTGTGCGTGGGTGAGGAGTCTGAACGTGATTCTCTTGCTGACGGGGAGCCAGTGCAGGTCTTTCAGGTGTACGGTGATGTGGCTGTGTCGGGGGATGTCCAGGATGAGTCGTGCGGAGGCGTTCTGGATGCGCTGGAGTCTCTTTTGAAGTTTGGCTGTGGTTCCGGCGTAGAGGGTGTTCCCATAGTCCAGTCGGCTGGTGACGAGTGCCTGGGTGACGGTCTTCCTGGTTTCAGTGGGGATCCATCTGAAGATCTTGCGGAGCATGCGCAGGGTGTTGAAGCATGAAGATGAGACGGCGTTGACTTGTTTGGTCATTGATAGGGAGGAGTCCAGGATGAAGCCCAGGTTGCGTGCGTGGTCCGTTGGCTTGGGTGCGGTGCCCAGGGCCGGGGGCCACCAGGAGTCGTCCCAGGCGGAGGGTGATGAGCCCAGGATGAGGACTTCCGTCTTGTCTGAGTTCAGCTTAAGGCGGCTGTTCCTCATCCAGTCGGCGACGTCTCTCATCCCGTCGTGCAGGTTGGCTCTGGCGGTAGTGGGGTCGTTGGTGAGGGAGAGGATCAGCTGGGTGTCGTCGGCGTAGGAGATGATGTTGAGGTTGTGTCGGCGTGCGATGGCTGCGAGGGGGCTCATGTAGACGTTGAAGAGGGTCGGGCTGAGTGAGGATCCTTGTGGAACGCCGCAGATGACTTCGGTGGCTTCGGATCTGAACGGGGAGAGGCGGACTCTCTGGGTTCTTCCGGCGAGGAACGAGATGATCCATTCCAGTGCTTTCTCTCGGATTCCGATGTTGCTGAGGCGCTTCACTAGGGTGCGGTGGCAGACGGTGTCGAACGCCGCGGGAGAGGTCCAGGAGGATGAGGGCAGCTGTTTCCCCGTTGTCGGTTAGGGTTCTGATGTCGTCGGTGGCTGCGATAAGGGCGGTCTCGGTGCTGTGGTTGGCCCGAAACCCGGACTGCGAGGGGTCGAGGATCCATTCGTCTCGAGGAAGGCGGCAAGCTGTCTGTTGACGGTCTTCTCGATGACTTTGGCCGGAAACGGAAGGAGCGAGATGGGGCGGTAGTTCTTGAGGTCGGTGGGGTCCGCCGTTGGTTTCTTCAGGAGGGCGGTAAGCTCGGCGTGCTTCCAGCTCTCCGGGAAGGTGGCGGTGCGGAAGGAGGAGTTGATGATGTCCCGGAGATGGGGTGCGATGGTGGCGTCGGCTTTGTTGAAGACGTGGTGTGGGCAGGGGTCGGTTGGTGATCCGGAGTGGATGGAGTTCATCGTGCGGGTGGTGTCTTCGGTGTTGATCGGGGTCCAGTTGCAGAGGGTGGTGGTGGCGGGCATTGGTTCGGCGGTAGGGTGCGTTGTTTGTGCGTTGAAGCTGTTGTGTATGTCGGTGATCTTGCGGTGGAAGAACGCGGAGAGTGAGTTGCAGAGGTCTTGCGAGGGGGTGATGTCGTTGTTTCCGGCGCTGGGGTTGGAGAACTCTTTGACGATGCTGAAAAGTTCCTTGCTGTCATGGGCGTTGTTGTCCAGTCGTTCTTTGAGTGCCGACTTCTTGGTGGCACGGATCAGCTGGTGGTGTTTGCGGGTGGCGTGCTTGAGGGCGGTCCTGTTGTCTGTGGTCTGGTCGAGTCGCCAGGTTTTCTCGAGAGTGCGGCAGTTCTTCTTGGATTCCTTGAGTTCGTTGGTGAACCAAGGGGTTTTCTTGCTTCCGGGTCTGCTGGGAGGGTTTTTAGTGGTGCGAGGTCGTCGGCGCAGGCGGTCAGCCACTTGGCGAGGTTGCTGGCTGCTTCGTTTGGGTCCGTTGTGTCGGTGGGTGTGTTCTGGCTGAGGGAGGCGGTGAGCTGCTCGGCGGTGATCTTGCTCCAGCTCCGGCGGGGAGCCTGTTGCGGGTGGTGGTGGGTCGCAGTTTCAGACCATACACAAACCGATACACAAAATGTCCCATATCCTTGTCACAAATGTTCTCAAAACCACTATACTGTTTAAACACCTGTAACAACCGCTCATAATATGCATGAACGGACTCATTTGGCTCTTGGGTTGTTCTGTTTATTTTTACCCATTCTGTCTCTTTAGGAGGGATTTTCCCTTTCAGGAAAGTGATTACTTGATGATATTTCTTCATCACCTCCTCTGAGGGTGCTGCTGTCTTTGAGTCTCTAGCATACTCCTCACTTGGCCAGTCAATTGTGATCTTACACTCTGTCCATAAATCAGCAGGTACCACAATGTCAAATAAACCATCCAGATCTTTCAATAGAACCTTTGAAACCTTCACAAATCTTTCCACCTGTTTATACCATTCAACTGGTTTTTCTCTCAACTTGGGAAAATCATTCGTAAATGACAAAATATCCTGTCTACTCCAAGGAACATGAACATATCCACCACCAGGAACTTCTTTCATCGGACACATCTTCTCAATCTTATCTATTTCTCTTACTGGAAATGCAGCTGATGCTTCTCTTGCTTGTACCTCCTCTTTCTTTCTTATCCACCTAATTCTCCATTTGTCAATGTCTCCCCATTTTCACAAAATATTCATTAACTCTTTTATCTGTAATCTCTTTCCAGAAGCATTTACACTTTCTAAATCTTTGTCAGTAAAATCCACTCAATATGGTTTCTGCAATAATTTCGATTTCCCTATATCTATTCCAATTTCTGAAGCAACTTCTGTTAATTTCTCATGAAATACTCTTGCTCTTCTGGTTATACTCTTACATAAACATAACAATTCCTCATCATTATAAACGCTCAGTCTTTCTATACTCACATTGCCAGTTATCATTTCTTCCAATTCTACTTTTAATCTACTGATATCTAAAATCTTTGGTTGTGGGTTTCGGTTGTCTATTTCCTGTGCCCATCTCTCTATATCTTCAGAGGTAACTACTGTTGAACCTCCAGTTCCTATAGGAACCAAAGATTTCTTTTCTCTTGAATTTGCGGGTATAATTCTTTTCGGAGTTTCAGTTAAAGGTTCTACATTCGGGAGATCCATTAATGAGATAATTGATTCATTTTCACTGGCCTGATCATCCATAATTATGACTTCTTTTCTGGGGCTAGTTAACGGAACTGTCACAGTTTGAGGTTTCTGACAAGCCTTTTAATCTCCATATAATGGGATTACAGGACCAATAGTCACAGGTACTGTCAAAGCTTCAGCATTTAAATTCAATTAGTTTACTTTCTGAACTAATTCTTCCCTAGTTTTATTTAAAGCCTCTCTCTCATTATCCTGCAATACCCTATTAAGTGACCCATCATGCAAAATGTGTGGGGTTAAAGGCATTCCTATCACTGGTGCACTCAGAGTAACCTTACTAGGTGCTTCTTGGTATGGTGGAGGGTTTTTAATCAAAATATCCTCTAATAGCTCATTATCTGATTCGCCATATCCTGTCGTATTTATGTGTTTCGTTTTTTCCTTACACTTTCCTCCTAACTGTTCTTCGGCCATTAACACTGGATATAAACCCTCGGTTACTACAGCTCTCCTCCAACGCTTCATTTGATTTTCACTTGACTCATATGGATATCTAGGTAGAAATCCTCTGAATCTCCGACCACTTCTGTATTTCTCACGATCAAATGCCTCAATTTCCCATTCTTCCAAGGCTTCATATTGTGTCATTCTAGGACTCGGTTCTAGCATATTCATTCGATCTCTCAAATTCTGAAGTATATACAAATTAAAAGTACCATGCTCCGGAAAAGCTAAAACTCCATCACCTTTAGTGTACTCTATCCAATTTTCCAACCATACACACGTGTGATATCCTTTCTCCATCATCATAAAGGAAGCAGGTGTTTTGGGTGGCGGAATAGGGATTCCCTCTCTAGTCATTACAGGCTTGTCTTTCTTAAAGAAATTTTTAAGTTTCTTTATTAACGTCATTTTCTTTGGCCTTCCGAACATTTCAATCGGTCGATATAGGAAAGAGTCTTCCGTATATCTTCTAGCTCTATTACCTACGTCGCGTCCTATGTCAGCACGACACACACCCGCAGTCAAATCAGGACTCAGCATACAATTCTTTCTCCCACTAATCCTAGCACGACTTCTATCTATCTACCAATCAGACTCAGGCTCACGCTCGTGGTCTGACCAATACTAGCGTGCCTTTTGTGACGTCAGTATTACTCCTCACTACTGACCCCTCCTTTACAAGCTGCTTCTGTCACACGCCCGCTGTTTCAACCAATCCCAGCGCGGCTCTCTGTGACGTCAGTGCAACTCCGGCGACTGACCCTCCCTTCACAAGGTAACACAAAAACGTATTTCCTTTACTTTTCTAAAATGAAAACCGTTAGTAACAACATAAAAACATTCGCTACTCTGTCTGTTCCACTAAACAAAAGAATAGATTTCAACTTATTCTTTGAGTTTCAGAAATTACTTTTCTTCTACTGTGAGTAAAACCCCTGTTTACTCTTCATTCAAGCTCAGGAGAACAGGTTACTTCCCCAGTGTCACCCGTATTGGGAAATGAGACCAAAGTATCACCAGCGAACCCCTTTTGCTACCATTCACACTCTACTTTTATACGAAATAGTCCATAGTTTAACACTGCCAGCCCTACGTAGCTTCTCAGTGTTATTCCAACAGACGAATAACCTCACTGCAGTGTGGCTTCTGTCACCACCCGCTATTCATTTTCCTGGGATTTCTGGACAACATTAAACAAAACACTAACTTTTTTTGTTAATCATAAATCAATAATCAATACTTATCACCAAACTAGTCAATGATAACCATAACTCTGCTACCAGAAAACTAATCCAGCGGTATGCCAACAACAGATACTCCACTACCATATACTCACCTGGGCCCATAAACACACACACACACAAGTCGAGTAAACCGCTGGAGTTTGTTAATGTTTTTATATTTCTCAGGATTAGTTATTTAATTTTCCCTAACTAACCTTTCACTGATCAAAAAGTTCTTTCCTCTGGTCGATGGACCATTAGTTGAACTAATTGATGGTGATAATGAACATAGCCCTTAATTATTCTTTTACTTAAGATAAAATAATCACAGACTCAGGAAGTTTTAAAATCTTTATCTAAATAATTGCATGAAACCATCTCAAAAGTACAGTACAGCCACCATTATTTTAGGAGAGAAAATTCAATTGATTATCAAAACATCAAGCATATACTTCGGACTCATACAATGACTAATACTTAGAAAGGGAGAGGACAGAGAGAAAAGAGCATCTGCGGATAACGTGAAAATATAATTACCAAGAATGGTGTGAAAGACCAACCCCCTGGCCAAAGGGCTGGTAAGGGTCCCCCGGGATAGGTCAGGAGACAAAGACTTCAGGACACGATTCAGGACAGGATAGATGACCTCTCTAGAATACCGACGATTGCGTCGCACCCCTCTCTGACACTCTCTTCCTCCTCGAGATTCTTCCGCAATCTTCTGATCTAACCCAATTAAGTTAGGATAGAAAGTTCTGCTTCAGGTTCTGCATTCGATTCTTCATTAGTATCTCTCTCAGCAACAGCATCCCCGACTCCCAGACAGCATCCCGAGCTCTGCATAACTAACTAACTAAAGCTACCTCAATTATACCTTTCGTTCTTCATGTACCACCCACTAAAGTTTCAATATCGTAAAAATACAAAATCTAATTGGTCAGGCAAGGGGGAAGCTCCATCACACCATGCTTACATATCACTTTATTCTGTTAAACCATTGTTCGCAAAACCATCCCCTTAAATTTTATTCATCTCTTGCGTTCCCATACATGTCCAAACTTTATTTGCAAAAACAACAGTTGATGGACAGAATGCAGAACAATGTCATACATTCACCCCAGTACAGAGATCTGGGCCTAAATCCATCGTTTTTTTGCTCACCATGCCATTCCAGTTTGAACCCAGCCATATGCAAATCAGTCTTGACCCTGTGCCTCATGGGAACAGTCCAGCCCGAACTGCCAAGCCAGGTCCTCCCTGGACTGGAAACAAGCATCCTAGAACCGGTTTCGGGGTTTCACCCCTCTTCAGCCAGGATAGCTTGATTCCAGTGGCATGGAGAGCACGGGACCCACGTCTGGGCATACCCGTCCCACTCGGGGTGACAAATGCAAAAACAACAGTTGATGGACAGAATGCAGAACAATGTCATACATTCACCCCAGTACAGAGATCTGGGCCTAAATCCATCGTTTTTTTGCTCACCATGCCATTCCGGTTTGAACCCAGCCATATGCAAATCAGCCTTAACCCTGTGCCTCATGGGAACAGTCCAGCCCGAACTGCCAAGCCAGGTCCTCCCTGGACTGGAAACAAGCATCCTAGGACCGGTTTCGGGGTTTCACCCCTCTTCAGCCAGGATAGCTTGATTCCAGTGGCATGGAGAGCACGGGACCCATGTCTGGGCATACCCGTCCCACTCGGGGTGACAAATGCAAAAACAACAGTTGATGGACAGAATGCAGAACAATGTCATACATTGGCAGTTCGGGCTGGACTGTTCCCATGGGGCACAGGGTCAGACTGATTTGCATATGGCCATGTCTGAACTGGGGTGGCGGAGTGAGCTAAAGAATGATGATGGATTAAACCCAGATCAGTTGACTGGGGGTGAGTGCTTGCAATGTTCAACACTCCGTCCATCATCCCCTTAGGTTTTGCTATGTTCGCCCTTAGTTGGCAGGGTATGCCCAGACGTGGGTCCCTTGCTCACTTTGCCACTGGATTCAAGATAGCCTGGCTGATGATGGCTGTAAGCCAGAAACCGGTCCCAGGATGCTTGTTTCCGGTCCAGGGAAGACATGGCTTGGCAGTTCGGGCTGGACTGTTCTCATGGGGCACAGGGTCAGACTGATTTGCATATGGCCATGTCTGAACTGGGGTGGCGGAGTGAGCTAAAGAATGATGATGGATTAAACCCAGATCAGTTGACTGGGGGTGAGTGCTTGCAATGTTCAACACTCCGTCCATCATCCCCTTTGGTTTTGCTATGTTCGCCCTTAGTTGGCAGGGTATGCCCAGACGTGGGTCCCTTGCTCACTTTGCCACTGGATTCAAGATAGCCTGGCTGATGACGGCTGTAAGCCAGAAACCGGTCCCAGGATGCTTGTTTCCGGTCCAGGGAAGATATGGCTTGGCAGTTCGGGCTGGACTGTTTCCATGGGGCACTGGGTCAGACTGATTTGCATATGGCCATGTCTGAACTGGGGTGGCGGAGTGAGCTAAAGAATGATGATGGATTAAACCCAGATCAGTTGACTGGGGGTGAGTGCTTGCAATGTTCAACACTCCGTCCATCATCCCCTTTGGTTTTGCTACAAACTTTAATTGGAACATTTTATTAAAAGCATGAATAAGAGTCTTCTTTGCTGAACTCTTCACTCTCCGTTCTCAGGGCACATCATTCTCGTCCTTGGCTTGCATTCAAAACTCCTGTCATCCTTCCGGGTTAACTTTCTTGTGGGCATGCGCAGACTTTGAATCACTCAGCTCAATTCGGCTATAAGAAAGGCCCAAATGCGCACTAATAATAAAGTCAAAAAGACAAATGTTACTTTCACAAAATGAATGATTTCACTGTATACCTCCCACCTCTACTCTATCCCAATTCATTTATTAATACTTTCCCCGCATTAGCATTAGTAAAATAGCTTGTTTTAGTTTCAGCTGAGCAGATGCCATGCACGCGAGTCTTCAAGACTCCATATTAGTATCTTCTGCTCATGCGCTAAAATTTCCCTCCAAGCGTTACCTTGTCATATTGCGTAGATGCAATTGACGCATTTGCACAACAGTTTTTCCCGTTAAAAGCGGAATTAGTCCGTCTTCATTGTTATCTGCATTAGTACACACATAAGCAAGCTTCGCTAACCCCCGTGTTCGTGTGGTGCGTGTTATTTATTTACAAAACAGGGTTAGTAATTCGTTAATGAATTAAACGAGAGGATCGTCTCCGAACAAGTCTCTTTCTTACGAGACCTTGCTCCATCAGTACTGCTGCAGAGTTAAGATTGTCTTTTCCAACCTGAGGGTGAGGGCAGAAATGGAGAGCCCGATAGGGACCCGTCTCGGCACCTGCTTTTTAAAACTGCAGGTGCTCAGCACCAGCAAGACCCGGCCCACTTAAAGCCCTGCATTCAGTGAAATGGCATCTCTTCCATTACAAACAGTAGTGAAAGAAAGTCGCGGATCCATGCTCCTTTCCCCTGTTACTTACACTAAAGTGGGCCACTGATTCTCTCATTTTCTTTTTTCAATTGCACTGCGTTGCGTATATGGTAGTATTCTAAGAAAGAGTTTTTAAATTCCACCGCTGCTCCTGCTTACAATTGAAGGCCATGTACGTGCTTGATTGCGAGTGCCCCCAGAGTCTGGCATGGTAAACTGCCCCTGGGCCAGCACCATCCGCAATCTGGTGAGGGGAGAAGGGGGGAAGGGGGAGTGCAGTGTTCCTGGGCATTAAGACTGAGGGCCACTCCCCTCCCTCCAGGCCATTATGGACACTGTCTCCAGTCATGAACATTACACCTACAAATCATTGATTTCAGGTATGTTAGTCTCATTTGTTCAATGGAAGCAAAACAAGACTACAACACCCAGAATGCATTGGGATATTATCAAAAGTCCAGGACTGGAAACTGTGTCCATAATGACCCGGCGAGAGGTGGTCACCCTATCCTGAGTGTGTACTTAAAATGGGAAATTACTAGGAAATGGTAAAGCAGCATTGAAATTTCCCAGTAATTCCCCATTTCTCCCAAGTATTTCACCTGGAGACTCCACTTGCTTCAACAAAAGATTTGGGGAGTTAACACAGATCTCTATGTTCTTACGGTAACTCTAGTAGTGATTGGATCCGTTGTTGTTTTGGGCCTGATTCTCAAACTGCAATTTTTAGAACATTTTGTGCAATTCACAAACTACATGCAAAATTTTATGATTCTGCACTCCCTGTACTTACGTGGTCGGAGTTCTCTGCCCCAACTGCGGAGGCCGTGGGTGCATAAAGCTCCACACGTTTACAAGAGAATGGGCAGGGCGGTGCCGCCAGCAATTATGCAGCGCCGCGCTGAGTCATTCTAAAAGTACAGGAATGCGCCGTATTTACCAGAATACGGTACATTCCTGTACTGACCCCTGCGCCGGTGCTAAAAAAGCATCCTAGTGCCAATGCAGTCATCCTTGAGCCATGTTGTAAGGTTGCCTGCATTGCAGGAATTATGCAGCGCCACATTGAGTCATTCTAAAAGTACAGGAATGCGCCGTATTCACAAGAATACGGTGCATTCCTGTACTGACTCCTGCGCCGGTGCTTAAAAAGCATCGTAGCGCTAACGCAGTCATCCTTGCGCCATGTTACAAGGGTGCCTGCATTTCAGCAATGATTGATTTTGGGCAAGAAGGGACACCTTTCTGCACAAAATCAGTCAATGGAGGCGACTTGCTCATTCTATGTGTGCTGCAGAATGCAGCACACATAGAAAGAGGAAAAAAAGGAGGAGAAATAAGGATATATCTCCTCGTTGCACCCCTGAGGTGGCGTTAGAAACTGACGCATTCCCAGGTTTACGATTCCTCGTAAATCTGGGGATGCGTGAAAGGGGCACATATTTACAAGGCCATGAAAAGCCACGTAGAGCGGCTTTGCGTGGCCTTGTAAATATACTGTGGCACATTGCGCCACCGGAGCGTCAGAAAAGTGATGCTCTGGTGGGCAAAAGTGCCTCTAGGGCCTCGTAAATGAGGCCCATAGTTTGTGAATACTGCATGTTAGTAAACCCACTATAAAGTGTAAGTTTACCGTTAAGAATCAGGCCCTCTGTATTCACTGATAATGAGGATGCAGAACCATATGCCATCACTCATGCATTCCGGGCCCAAGTAAAGGAAGACAAAGAAGAACAAAAATGATTGTAAAAACCGAGAAATAGTAGAGCCACAGAAGTGAACAGCAAGGGCTTGGGGTGTCTGCACTCTATGTTAAAGGCCTTAATGAAAAGCCTTGTTGGGATTCTTCCTTTAAAATAAAATACAAAGGCCCTCCCTGGGAGGTGCCTGTATTTAGGTGCATTAATAAAAGGGACTCAGAATCTAGCCTTGCAAGTTTTTGTTTCTGTAATGGGAAATACTAATAAAGTCCTGGAATTATTGTTTTTTTTGTCCCTCTGTTTTTTCACCGATTCTAGGGACAAATAAGCAGTAGCGGCTGCTATGGGGCAGTAGTGGTGAAGTGGGGGAGGGGTAAAAAAAAAAATAGAAGGACGTAAATAAAAATTCACTTACCTGCCGGCCGCCGCCTCTCCTCCGCCCTCTTCGGTTGACGCAGGAAACAGGAAGTACACAGGCTCCCAAACTCCCCTAAGCCAATCACAACACTGCTGTCACCAGCATGACTCCTCTCTCTGCTATGTGGGCAGCCCAGCCCCACACCCAATCAGAGACAGTACGGAAAAATAAAATGATAATAACATGGTGTTATTATCATTTTATTTTTCCTGTGGGGCGAGGCTCCTCCGCCTTAGTGGAGGAGCCGCCATTGCAAATAAGTTGACATTTGCTCCCTACTGGTGGTGAATGCAGTGGTGCTGGAACAATTCTCAAAGTGGGGCTGCTGCCATCAAAGTTATTCCACAGACGTCATATAGCAGGAGCCACACCCTTTCAGCTGAAGAGTGGTAAGGGTGTGGTATGTAGTCAGTGATGCATTTTGGAGAACGCTATTGCATATATATTACTGAAGCATGATGTGGTAGCGTACTGTCATTTACTGACAGCACAGTTTCCATTGAAATGGCTACAAAATTCCCACTGACGTGTAGTTTTACAGATAAACTATATAGCACACAAACCATAATGTATGGAATTTATTTTTTAGCAAATATTTATTATTTTCATATCACCAAGTAAAATGCCTTGATTTGGTTTTTTTTTCATTTCAATACATTTATTGAGGTTTATCAAAACAGAACAAATAAAACATGCAGAAAACAGGGTACATGGCTGACTTGTACATGTACATAGGGGGTCATTATGATAGCGGGCGGATTGCCCCCGCCGGGCCGGCGGTAGTCACCGCCGGCCCGGCGGGGGCGATCCGCCCGCCATCCACACTTCAAAGACCCCCCGCCATATTCGGATAGCTGGGGGGTCCGCGGTGGACGGAAAGACCGTCCGCCGCTTTTCCGCCGGTCAACTCGTCGACCGGCGGAAAATATGGTTAATATGGTGGCGGTGTCTGCAAGACACCGCCATCCATATTAGCATGCAGGCGGAGATGTGCCTTCCCATGGCGGCGTTGCCGCCATGGAAAGGCATGTGGTCTTTGCCTTTGGGGGCCCGTAGTGGGGGCCTATTGTAAGCAGTAAGACCAGCAGATGAAAATCCCATTTGCAGCTAAAGGAGACAGGGACAATTGTAGAGGGGACTAAAGTGACTGTGAGAATGTTTACATTTATAGTGGTAGCAAAGATCAAATTTATTGGGTTCTCCAATTGTTCCTAGAAAGGGCAAATATGTTTGCACCGGAAGATAAGGGACCTGATTCACAAAGGCAATCTGAGACAAAAGTCTAACTTTACAACTTTTGGTATTCACAGAGGTCATTTATGAGTCGTATATTCATGTCCACAGTCGGTCCGGAATCTCCGCACCAGGGCCGTACTCTCCGCACCCGGGCCATACTCTCCAGCTGAGGCCGGATGAACTGTAATCATTGGCCTGGAATACAATTTTTTACAAAAAGGAACAGTAGGAACGTGTGATAAATGGTAGCAGAGGTAATAAAAATCAGTTTGGGCAGGGAAAAGGGTGTGGCCGGACACTACATCATATCCCAGAAAAGTTTGCTCCTTTGCATCATGGTACATGCAGTCCATGATTTGCTCTCCTCTCAGTGGTGACTGTAGTGCCATACTACAGTCAACACTGAGGGGAGCGCAAATCATGAACTGCTCAACACTGAGGGGAGCGCAAATCATGGACTGCATGTACCATGATGCAAAGGAGCAAACTTTTTGGGATATGATGTAGTGTCCGGCCATACCCTTTTCCCTGCCCAAACTGATTTTCATGACCTCCTCTACCATTTATCACACGTTCCTAATGTTCCTTTTTGTAAAAAATTGTATTCCGGCCCATTGATTACACTTCATCTGATCTGAGCCGAGAGTACGGCTGGAGCCGGAGAGTACAGCTGAAGCCGGAGAGTACGACCCGGGTGCGGAGATTCTGACCCGACTGCGGACATAAAGATACGACTCGTAAATGACCTCTGTGAATACCAAAAGTCGTTAAGTTAGACTTTGGGGCCGGAAAACGTACCGACCGACTCGGTATGGGACTTCAATCCGACCGACACGTACCGGCGTCGCCCGACCTGGGTAGTACGATGAAATGCATGTGAATCACGACCGACTCGTACGGAACACAAGCCGAACCGCACGGAAAGAAGCCATCCGGCCTGAAAACCAGGCGAATCGAACCGACCGACACGCACCAGGAATGAACCCGAACGAAACGTACCCGCGAACTCCGACCCGCGCAGTACGATGCAATGCGTGGAAAACCAGACCGAGTCGCACGGAGCTCAAGCCGTACGACCGACACGCATACAAAAGCAAACACTCGGAGACCGACCTGTACGCCGCACATGAAACCTAGCAGAAACACAGTGTGAACGACTCGGAGAAGCTCGCACGAGACAACTGCAGCGTCCCACTCGGTCAGAAGAACGTCTCCTACATGCACAAAAAATACAAAGGGAAAAATACCAAAAAAAAGGGCCAAACAAGCAAAGTCAATAAATACAGGGAAAAAAAACATGGAACAAGGACACACCCCCAACTCCACCCATATAAAGGCCACAAATCCCTACCATGATCCTTTGCAAATTTAACTGACCTGCCAGCACAGAACACCATCAGACAGCAACCACAGACACACTCACAGCTCATCCATCACACAAGCCACACACCATTAGCACCTCAACAAATAGCACCCTCACATACACCCAGCAAAACCTACACCCACACACCCTCACATGCACACCCACACACACATCAATCACCACCACCACCCATCATCATGCCCCCAAAGAAGAATCCAAAGTTCCTAGACAGTGAATTGGAAGTCATGGAAGATGAGATCCTCAGGGTAGAGCCCCAGTTGTTCGGTACATTGGTCCAACAGACCCCCATGTCGCAGAAAACCAAGATGTGGGAGAGGATCGTCGACAGGGTCAACGCACAATCACCATGTTTGCGCACAAAGGAACACATCCAGAACAGGTGGTATGATGTGCGCAGGAGGGTCAGGGACCTACTAAAGAAGGATTACATCTTGAGTCAGCGCACCGGCAGTGGCCCTCCTGCCAAACCACTATACCTCAGGCCCTGGGAGGAGAAGGTGCGGGCCATCCTACCACCAGTGAGCGTATATGGACTATCAAACATCCCAGAGCCTGGTGAGTACACAACTATTATACCCAATAGTGTGTGACAATATACACACATCACTGTCAAGGGGATAGTCAAACCATGCACCTTAGCAAATCCACAGCAACCAAAAGATAATCACCCCAAGATTTGTCTGTCAGTCAGATAAACACAATACATGCCATCTCATAGTGATATGTAACTGTGTCATGATATGTACAAACCTAACTACAAATACAGCAAGGCAGTGGCACAAATATAACCAACAAACACAGTTAGACATTTTGCCACCACTAGAACACCACCTTACAGGGAAGCTCACTGAAAGGAAGGAATTATGTGTATGCTGGTGAAGTCAGTGTAGCCAATAGCATGATGGGAGTTGTAGTCACAGATATTGCTCACCCTCACAATTGGCCCATCAACACCACTCTGAACCATGCACACATCACAGGGAGTGGAAAACAACTGACAAGATGGCTGACACTGGGTACTGCTGTGGGGAGCACAAGGCCCTGCTGGGAACTGTGCACCAACCAACAGCAGGACACCACTGACTGACATCCTGAAAGACAACTTGCACTCCCTGCAATGGAAGCACGTTCCATGGTGGGATATCTGGCTGGGTGGGAAGGAGGACTGACAGCTCTGACCATAGTTATAAGCAGCTTTCCTTACACACCCCCTTAACACAAACTCCATACAACTCACCTGGGAGAATGCAATGCCTCACACTCCAATTAAATATCCCACAAAGAACCACCACCCTGGGTTATGCTGTGTGAAGCACAGGGACACTCTTGGGACTTGTAGCCAAACAAACGCCAGGACAACACTGTCAGCCATCCTGTCAGCACAGGCACACTACCCCACAGGGAAGCTGAGTCAAAAGGAAGGAAGTATGGGCATGCTGGGAAGGGGGGTGTAGGCAATAGCATGATGGGAGTTGTAGTCACAGATATTGCTCACCCTCACAATTGGCCCATCAAAACCACTCTGAACCATGCTCACATCACAGGGAGTGGAAAACAACTGACAAGATGGCTGACACTGGGTACTGCTGTGGGGAGCACAAGCCCCTGCCGGGAACTGGGCACCAACCCACAGCAGGACACCACTGTCAGCCATCTTGCCATTGCTGTCACACTCACACACAGTGAAGTCGACTCAAAAGGAAGGAAGTATGGGCATGCTGGGAAGGGGGGTGTAGGCAATAGCATGATGGGAGTTGTAGTCACAGATATTGCTCACCCTCACAATTGGCCCATCAACACCACTCTGAACCATGCACACCTCACAGGGAGTGGAAAGCCACATCAAAGATGTCTGACAAAGGTGCTCTGTTGTGGGGAGCACAAGGCCCTGCTGGGAACTGGGCACCAACAAACAACAGGACACCACTGACTGACATCCTGAGAGTCAACCTGCACACACTGCAAGGGTGGCATGCTTCATGGCGGGATAACTGGGCTGGGGGGAGAAGGAGGGCCGTATGTCCACCAAATACCAACAATGCTGGTCATGCACACACCTCAACATTCACATTGAAAAGCTTCAGGTTGGCAGGACAATGTGCTAACCCAATATCAACCTCTGACTGTGACAACTGAGGACAATGCAATGTACAGGGCCGCATCCAGAGGTACAGTCACAACTGTCAGGTGTGTGAACCATTGATGCCTGTAGAAACATAACATACATTGTGTGTCTCTTCCAAAAACAGGTGATGATGGGGACACAGCAGCAGACGATGAGGAGTCCCTGTCCCAGGCTCCGGGGGACACTGAGCTCACTGGTGTGGAACAGCCTCTGCCCTCCTCGGATGGTGAAGACCTACCTGGCACCTCCGGTGTGAGTCATCATGCAGCACCAGCAGGACCAACATCTGCACCCCCTGCACCCACCCCTCCAACAACTGCCAACACACAGACCACCCCTGCCAACACGGACAGACCAAGGACCGCCGATGACAACAGCACAGGGACCCCGGCCCAACGTGGAGCAACGGACAACGACCCCAGTAACAACCCCCAAGTGGGCCTACGGTCACCTGTGCGTGCCAACGCAGGTCCGGCACGTGTCGCCAGGGGTGGTGGGAGGGGTGGGAGACATAGGTCGCTGTTTGCAGAGGGGTCTGGACTGCATGATGACCCACAACTGGCACGCATTGCTGATGCGTACCAGAATAGCACCGGAGAGGTCAGCCAGGTAGTGGGGATCCTCAAGGACATTCAACAGCAGCAGGCTGCCCATCATACCCGCTTGGACTCACACATGTCCTGTGTGGAGACACACATGTCCCGTGTGTAGACACACATGTCTGGCATGGAGTCCAAGTGGGACACATTGCATGAACTGACAGCGGTGCATAGGGACATATTGACATGCCTCCGCAAGATTAGCACCAACATGGCCACACCTCCCTGTGTGCCCACAACATCTGGTGCTGCAACAACTGCAACTGCCACAGGGAGGGAGGATGACTCTGGCGGAGAGTCCTCTGCACCGCAGCAGCCTGCACGTGAGGGTCCCCCCCCAAAGAAGAGGGGTCGTCCGAGGAAGGAAAACTGAGAGGTTGATGGCCATGTACATCCCCCAGGAACCCAACACCTGTTCTGGAAAATCTCCTTTGTGTGCAAACTGTTCACCCTGTCGAATGCAACCCAACTCTCCCACATGACATGGGGAGCTTAAGTTGGCCCAATGTATCAGATGACCGTGGACTTTACTCAGGACATTTCTGCTACCAAGACTTCCAACTCATCTGGGAACTTTGGATTACAATCCCAATGTACAGCACCCACCATCCTGTGCACTATCCTTACACATGTATGGAAATAAACTCACCAATACACCATACTTGCCTCTGTTGTGATTCCAACGTGGTTTCTGTCATGGAGATGGTGATCTGCTAAATGACATGTGCATGCTAACTGCTACAGCAAGTTCAACACCGTCATGTGAGTCATGGAGACGTGACACATATGAGGGAGACACACCACTAGGGCTACACAACACATACACACCAGGGCCATCAGACTCATCGCCTACACTGATGTTGCCAGGAAATACAGTGCAATGCACAGACACCACACCTATTCACAGTCTGTGTTAACTAGCCCACAGGTGCTGTAAGCACATGTCAGTCAGATGTGTGACCACAGACAACGCACATCCCAAAGTGAAGCACAAGTTTATTACACATTTGCAACATGTTGTTTCCACTACAGATGCAAGGTAATCCTATGTGGCAGGGGACACACAGTCAACAAGTGTAGAAGAAAGAAAGTCCAGGAGTGTGTGGCACATCACCTGTAGGGAAACGACTGCTTCCACCCTGGAAGTTGAATCATGGTGTCGGGGATCACAGTTCACCAAACAACTCTGAAAGTACCCTGTGAAGGACAGACATGACACACAGTCAAAAGCTCCGAAGAACAGGACAGAACTGCAATACTCATGGCCAATACATGTCACAAGATACTCACAGAAAACCAAGTTAGCATGTCAACACTGTTGGGGAGAACAGACTACCTGTAAGGACACATCGCTGCACGCTTCCAGTCAAGTAGCACATGGCCACACTCAAACAGCACCAGAGCACCACCAACACATATCACGCTAACTCAGATCATTGGCATGACAACTCTCTGGATACTCACATTCAGCTGAAGAAGTTGGTGATGAGCTGTGTGCGGACATCACCATCATCATCATCATCACTGGCATCGTGGCCCAGGCCAGGATCCTCCACAGGTGGTGGATGTTGGTCATCGTCATCCAGGATGAGAGGCAACTCCTTCCGCACTGCCAGGTTGTGTAGCATGCAGCAGACGATGACAATCTTGCACACCTTTGCTGGGGCATATGGGAGGGCCCCTCCTGTCTTGTCCAGGCAGCGGAAGCGGCTCTTCAGAAGACCAAATGTCCGCTCGATCACTCTCCTGGTCCGACCATGTGCCTCATTGTAGCACATCTGGGCTGGTGTCACAGGGTTCCTGAGGGGTGTCAGCAACCACGGCATGTTGGGGTATCCGGAGTCACCTACAGACAGACAATTGCACATTAGCTGAGTTGGAAAAGAGGGCGGAATACAACATAGCAGAACACACACAATGGTACAAAGTCAGTACACACCGACAAGCCAGGCACGCTGGTTCTGCATCTGTAACATCATCCTCGGGATGCGACTACTCCTCATCACGTAGGCATCGTGTGCTGAACCAGGGAAACGGGCGCACACATGTGAGATGCACATATCTGCAAGACATACCACCAGAGCATTGTATGCCTGCTCATGTGCCTGTGGTGGTACCAAAGCCACATGTGTCCCATCAATGGAGCCAATGACATGTGGCATCCTCCCCAGGGCATAGAAGTCACTCTTGACATCAGTGAGTTGTTGACGTTTAGGGAAATAGATGTACTGGAACAGGCATCTCAACATTGCCTCCAAAACATCGCGTAGCACACGGCTGAACATAGTCTGTGACATCCCACCAGCAGACGCCACAGTGTGTTGAAAGGTACCAGTGGCAAAGAAGTGTAGGGCTGCCATCACCTTCACCTTGGGGGTCAGCGCTGTAGAGTACGGCCGGCCAGGTTGCAAATGTGGGGCCAAGCGCATGGCCAAATCATCAATCAGCTGCCTGGTGAAGCGGTACCGTCGGATGCTGTCACGTTCCACCATCGTTGCAAGGTCAGGGAATGGTCTATGGACAGCTGGTGCCCTGCAGTGCATAGGTGAAGAAAGAAAGATTGTCAGTCACCCCACATATGTGGCATTGACCATACTCAATATCACATGATACATCATTACGAGACACAAGTACTTGATGTGTGTGCCGTTCTGTATGGACATATGTGGCACCTACATGGCCATCATCTAACATCTCAGTGCAACATGTGTTGACAACAGGTTCCAGGTTGTGCTGTGGGAAACCATTAGGCTGTGTCACAGTACCCATTTACTGCTGTCACGTTCCAAACACACACCACAGTGACATGTCTGGACAGATGCGCCACAGGCATCACAGCTCATTGACAGGTAGATTCCCAGGGACCCTGCTTGCCACTTGGACACTGGCATGACATGGCGTATCATGTACACGTCAGCAAAACAAACATGACTCCCACAGGTAGTGGCCCCTGTTGCCTCCGCAGGACAGACATGGACGTCTGTGACACACACACGCACAACATCAAAGTCCATGCACAAACAACGTGGATGTGGAGACTGTCTCCCATTGTGCACATGGAATCAGAGACATCGGAAACACAACATGCACACAGACTGTGGAGGGCCATCACTATTGTGGCAATGGGTCACCCTGTGACGTACATACCTTCCCACATGGGACTCTGGGGGTATGTGACATGACATACACATACACAACCTGGAAATGTGACCATGCCACATGCTCAGAAATGAACAGTTGCACATCACAGTGGTCATGTGCACAACACACAAAGGATCCTGTCCCCATGAACACGTGCACAGCCTGGGAGTGGCTGCCCCCAAGTGCCACCACAAAAACCACATGTTGACCCCCATACACAGATAAGGTAATGCAGCCTTACATGCCTTAGGATACAGTGTGGACAGGCTGTGGTGTTGTAGGTGTGCCCCTGAGTCCCTGGCAAGTATATATCACTGGCATACGTTCACCAGTGACAAGCATGGTGACATATGCGAGCGACCTGTACAGGGACGCGTTGTACAGCAATGGACCGATCGGTGTGCCCGCACTGGCCATTGAATCTGTTGTGTGCGGGTACGCGTTGTATCCCAGAATACGCGTTGTACGGCAATGGACCGATCGGTGTGCACGCACTGGCCATTGAATCTGTTATGTGCGGGTACGCGTTGTACGGCAATGGACCGATCGGTGTGCACGCACTGGCCATTGAATCTGTTGTGTGCGGGTACGCGTTGTATCCCGGAATACGCGTTGTACGGAAATGGACCGATCGGTGTGCACGCACTGGCCATTGAATCTGTTATGTGCGGGTACGCGTTGTACAGCAATGGACCGATCGGTGTGCACGTACGCGTTGTACAGCAATGGACCGATCGGTGTGCACGCACTGGCCATTGAATCTGTTATGTGCGGGTACGCGTTGTACAGCAATGGACCGATCGGTGTGCACGCACTGGCCATTGAATCTGTTGTGTGCGGGTACGCGTTGTATCCCGGAATACGCGTTGTACGGCAATGGACCGATCGGTGTGCACGCACTTGCCATTGAATCTGTTATGTGCGGGTACGCGTTGTACAGCAATGGACCGATCGGTGTGCACGCACTGGCCATTGAATCTGTTGTGTGCGGGTACGCGTTGTATCCCGGAATACGCGTTGTACAGCAATGGTCAGATCGTTGCGCATGCATTGACTAGGGCCTGGCATGGCAACGGACGCGTTTTCGAAGCTTCAACGAGTCTGATGCAGTGAATTCAGTTGGCCAGCCACAACAATGTTGCAAATTCATGGGTGTCATGAAGTTTAACTTTTGAAGGATGCTGTGGGCGTGTATAAGTGGCGCAATTCCATGGATTGGCCAGATTCAGAAGATGCAAATGACTTGGACCTATCACTTTGGACACATGGGACAGTATCTGCCTCTGCAGCACACATATAATGCTGGCTGTTCCCCTGAGAGCTCACTTGCCTGCACTACATGCTCCAGGACAACATCTGCCACCAACACTGCTGCTGTCTCTGCATCCTCTGGCTACTGCAATGGCACGTACTGTGGAGAGAGCCCCAGCCTTCAGCCTTGAGGAGAACCAGGCCCTGCTGGACAGCCTCCTTCCACAGTACAGCAAGCTGTATGGGAAACCAGGGGAGCAGGTGAGTGTGCTGTCCACTGCCTTACTAATTGTGCATGTTGTCTGACTAGCAAGACTTACAGTGTGCACACCACTGGCTAGCATGCTCACTGAGTAGTTCTCACCCCCAAAGTGTGTAGTCACATGCACTGAACAGGTACAGTGCAGTAACAGTGCATTCCAAAAGCTTTTACTTCCCAGACAATGATACCATGTAGTGACTGCTGGCAAACTGTCCATAGCCATAGTTGCACTGCCTGTGTACATCATATGCCCCTGTGATTGAGACATGTATATCCAACTGTGCGATGCACGTATATGTTGCATGTGTAGTAATGGCATTTTCACTTTGTCATCCTCACAGGTTGATGCCCACCAGAAGCAGGAAATTTGGCTGACCATCGCCCGGGCAGTAAGATCCATGGGGGTCTACAAGCGCCGGATCCGCAACTGCCAGAAGAGGTGGCAGGACCTTCTGGGCTGGACCCGGAGGATCGCAAGGGTCCAGCTGAAGCTGTCGCCTCCTCGCAGGAGGGGCGGACACCGGACCCTGACCCCCCACATGCACCGGATCCTGGCGGTGGTCTTCCCTGACCTGGATGGGCAGCTGAAGGACAGACAGCAGCAAGGAGGGGGTGAGTCCATGACTGCACTGTGAACTTTGTCTGACATGCTATGTGCCCTCCTCTGGCCTGGTTAAACTCCCACAGTACATCAGTCTTGTGGTCCAGGACCCATGTCCCTCAATTTTGACATGCACACTCCTCATCTGATACGCAGGTGTGGCCCTTACAGTCAGGAAATTGTGTCACTTGGGTACTGTGTCCTTGCATTTTGCTTCACTCAAGGTGGGGGACAGCATTTGTTCCCGTGACTTTGTGGTGGGATTCATGGGTGGGTCAATTGCCTACACAATGCCTAAGTTCTGACATGTAATCTGGGTGTAACTTTGATATGTGGTCCACTTGCTGATCTGAATCACCACATTTCCCTGGGGTATTTGGCACACCCCCATGCTGCGGGTGGGAACAATGTTTGGGCCTCAGGAGTATGTATATGAAGGGTGTCACACATGCTTAGCCACCTGCCTACTGTCCAGGGCTCATCCCTCTTTCAGGTGGAGCAGGACAGTCATGCCTACTCCAGGGCATACAATACACTCTGTACTCCCACTCCCGTGTAGAAGCTGACATGTTGTGATCAGTGAAATGTTCCCTCAGGTGTCTGCCTCTGTGTTGTTGTGCTGTGGCTTCGTTGTCAGGACTACTGGGATGTTTATCGTTTAGGGCTCAGCATGCCATCTGAGATGTGACCATGAGAGATGATACTTGTGTGACTTATAGGTGTTTGACCACTTGCTGTGCACACAGGTGTATGCGACTGTGAATTCCAGGCAGCTGTTTTTCATTCACAGCAGACTGTGAGGTGCTCAGGTTCATAGAGTTGTGTTTCATGTCTCCCATATGTCCAATTGGAATGACGTGGACAAATAAGAGTTCAGATGATGTGGTTTGTGGGGGATGGACATGTGCACTTGTCAGCTACAGAACTTGCATTCCCCATTACCTAGGATTGTGACACAGTGCAGACTGTTTTTGGCTGGCTGCCATGCCCATGTGACTGGAGACAGTGATGTGTGACTTTGCAGGCATGCCTGTGCCATGGCATTAAACTTCCTAAGAGTGATCCTGCAGGGGAGTGACATGTGCAACAAGCACCCCATTGTGGCATTGACTATCCGGACATGGGTGCATCATGGTGTCTGGTGCTGGTATGCATCACATGCATCTCTAATTAGACTCTGGCCATCCCTTTATCCGGACACCTGTACTGACTCAGTGGCAAGAGATGTGATGTGTGCATGTTCACATACTTCACCGTGTTCTATGCAATGTCCAACAACTGTGTACGTGGTGCATGTGTCCACCCTGGGGTCTTACCATCCAACAGGCACCAGACAGATGGGTGCAAGGGCAGGAGGGGTGTGAGTGCCATGGTTGACCATCAGACTGACAATTGGCTTCTCCTAATCTGTGTGAGCACTTTTGGCACTGTTCAACTAAGGATGCCAGGGCTTGATCTGTAATGTGCTGTACTTACTGTGGTGTGTGCGGTCAGTGCAGGTGACTGATGTTTGTCTGTTTCCCTAATTGTTTGCAGATACATCCACGGCCACAGGAGGGGACAGCTCCACGGACCAGGAGGAGCAGCAGAGCCAGACTGGGTCAGGAGCCGAGGAGTGGTCGGAGAGACCCAGTGGCACGGAGGGCGAGGGGAGCCACACCGAGGAGTCCTCAGCACCATCCACCTCAGCTGAGGACCACAGCAGCTCGGAGGATGACTCCCTTGTGGAGGCGGCTGTCAGCATCCACCACACCCCAGCTAGTATGTCTGGCCCCACCTCCACCACCACCACCACCACCACCGCCCTCCCATTGGCTCCCATTCCAGAGGTCCGTGGAGGCTCCCGTGTTCGGGAGCGTGTCTCCTTCGTGCCAGGCACCGCAGCCCCTGCCCCTGTGTCCCCTGCTGCCCTGAGTGAGGAGTCTGTGTACCTCCTTCGCCAGCTCCATGTAGGGCAGACAGCAATGCTGAGTGTCCTCCATGCACACACCACTCTGTTGACACAGCTGGTGTCGTTCATGGAGGGCATCTCGACGGGCATGTCTGCCCTACAGAGGAGCAATAGGTCCATGGACTCCTCACTGACGGCAGCAGTGTCCCTCCTCCAACAGTCCATCACCCCTCCTACCTCTGCCCCATCCACACTTCCTGGCACCCTACCTGTCCCAAGCACATGCACACCTGCACAATCACCCAAACACACAGACACGAGCAGCACCGAAACACACAAAACAAGAGCAAAACGTGCACACAAGCATCCTCAGGGGACTGATACCACACCCACAGGGGATCGGGAACAGACACACACACAGGCATCCACAGTCACTCCGCAGTCCTCAATATCCTCTCCCTCCAAGACCCCTTCCCTTGCCTCACCTGCAACCCCACCTACAAAGCAGCTCTTCCTCTGTGACCTCGGCCTCTTCCCCTCCGATCCCGCTGATACAGCATACAGGGGGAAGAGGAAGTCCACCCACACAGAGGGGAGTGCCCCTCGCCCCCGAACATGCTCCCCCAGGCGCAGACAGACTGAGGCCCCCACCCGCAAGTCCCCCCGGGCCCGGAAGAGCAAGACCCCGCCGCCGCCCTGCAGCTCAACCACCAAATCTCCTTCCTCCATCCCTCAGGCCTCCACTCCACAGGTTCCCCCACCACACCCTGCCCCAGGTTCCCCCACCCACAGATACACCATTCCCAAAATGATGCGGCCTTCTCCACCTACCACTTGCTCTTCCAGCCCCCCCCGCTGCACATGTTTGTGCCACTGGTGTGGAGATTGTGTCCTCCCCCTCTGTCCTGCCCACCTTACCTGAACCCCATTCTACTCCCCTGGAGATGGGCACTGCAGTGGAGTCCACTACCACCCCGTCTGACTTGGGCACTGCAGTGGGGAACCTGTCCACTCCATCTGGCCAGCCCACTGGAGTTGTGCCGGCACCCACACCATCTGACTCATGCCCCCAGTTGTGCTGGCACACACCATGTCAGACACCTCCACTGCAGTTGTCAGTGACTCTCCAGCACCAGCCACCCCTCCCCTGCCTCCTTCTGGTGAGCCCTGATCCTGTCCCTGCGGTGCCTGGCCTGCCCCCCCGTATGCCCCTCCGAGGGGAATGTCCCTGGTGTGTAGCTGTGCAGGCATGCAAAGGGTGACATCTGCCACTGTCACCCTGTTTGGACTTTGATAATGGACTGGCCATTGGCCTTTGTTATTTTTCTGGACTTTCATTTTCTATAACACATATGCTGAATAAAGCTCCTTTCAGTTCTCTAGTGGTTTTGCTTCAGTTGTACATGATGTTGAGGATGCTAACCATGCCCTTGCTGCAGTGATGGTGATTTTTGATATCAGGAAAATGAAGTGTTACTGTACAGGACCCCATGTGGTCCAGGGGGAATGTGTCCTATCCTGGTGTGTATCCATGTCATCCTTTGCAGCAATGTGAGGGTGTCATGTTTTCAATATTTGCCAATGGGATTTCCTACTTTTATTTGCAATATCACATCTGTGGCTTACACCCCTGCACATCTTTTGTGCTTGCCATTGTTCAATTTGTCTATTTCCCTGACCGTGTGACCATCTCCACTGGACATGCAAGTTTGGGCATCAATGGGGAAGGACTCATCTGTGTTATCAGTGCAACTTGCTATACATGTGTGTTGGATCTGTGCAGATGATTTCGGTGACACTCCCATGACCAGGCTGATGTGATGAGAGCCTTCATTTTGTGCTAATTGTTGACTGAGTGACCAAGTGTTCTGCTGACATGATAGAGCCCTGCAGAGACAACGTATGGCACAGCTTTCCTTACACAGGAGTGGAGTCCCCTCATGGCAGTGTGTAATTCCGTGACATTGCCTGAGCCCAAGGTGTGTGTTGTGTGAGCATGTCTGTGTGTGTTCACTTCCATTTTGCTACGCAGGCTGGGATCCCTAGTGATGTTCCTGTTTGTGATGCTTGCTGAGTTGACCTATGTTCCCCCAAAATCTTCGCCCTGGGTTCTCTGGGATGTGGGTGCATGGCACATTACTGGTCATCAGGGTGTCATCCATAGGTGTGTTTGCTGTCAGGGCTGAGTTTGTGGGCAAACGCAGATGAGACACAGTCAGGATTCCCCTTGGCACTTGTTGGTTACACAAGTCATGTAATTTACAGTTTGTGGTAGCTTTCAGTGATTGTGACACGTTGTGTGTGTGAGACTGCTGCCACTCCTCAGTGTCAGAGCTGCAATGTTGGAAGTTGTCTATGTGTGTTCTTTGTGGGTGACCTTGGCTTCTTCATTGGTGTGTGACTGTGGCCGGGATCCCATTGGTTGTTGTGGATTTGACGTCATGCCCATGTACAGCGTACTGTGCAGTGTGTCAGACATTCACGAGTCTTGTTGACTGGCCATGTGTGATGGGTTTCTGCACCTTAGTTCCCACCACCACCCCTGGGATTGTCATGGGTGCATGTGCAATGTCACCAGTCCATGTGAGCTTCACTGCTGCACATTGGTGGAGATCAAGGTGTGTGGTGTTGAGTGTGTGCAAATGAGAGTTGTTGCACGGCTAGACCCCTACCTCCATATTGGCCTTGGCTGACAGGCCATGCTGGTTGATTTGTGTTTGTGTGGGTGTGATGGTAGTTTGTTGCTCGGGACACATGACTGTGGTTCACAGTGTGAACGACATCTAGCTTTGTCATCACAGTGGGATTATCATGCAGGCCAGTGTCACCACAATGTGGTGTCCCTGGGGGTAGTGCTGTGGTGGGTCTGTCTCTTGCTGTGTTAGTTGCTGTTCCTACAAGCTCTTGTGACATGTGTAATTTGGGCTCCCTGTCATCTAACAATGCCTGATTGTCCACATAGGGGAATCCGATCCATGAGTTACTTTTGTGTGGCACTGTATACACATCTGTGTAATTGGGATTCAGGCCTCCTCATTTGTTGTGTGGTTGCCTGGGGACACTGGCACACACCCCCATCACCTGTTGTGTTTGATATGCAGTGTGAGGCTGCCTGTTTGTGTTTGTGTATCTGCACCACTGCATTGGCATATCTTTAGTGTGCCATTGGATGTATGTTGTTTGGTGGGTTTCCCCTGCTGTCCCTGGGACTCCTAGGTCATCAGTCAGCACAATAATCATGGTTTGTATGTCCCATTGCTGCCATGGTAGGGTATTTGTTCACCTCACATCTACATTCTCCACAGGGTATCTACATTTGTGTATCCATTGGTGCAGATATGTGGGTCTGCATTATGATGGTCACTTCTGTCATTGTGTCATTGATGAATGTTGACAAAGTCAGCCCCCATGGGTGATGTTTGTCTGCACATGGCCAAAGGTATGTCTTATTTGCACTTCACTGTTTGCCTCACCCAATCTATGTTGCTATGGGACACAAGCACTACTATGCCACTGATGTGTTTGTTGTTGTGTGACCAGGAATCATCCATGCTGTTTGGCATTTGCAGCTTTATCCATGACAACACTTACATTTTGGTCACTGTGATGATGGGGGTTTGGACCCCATTGCCACAATGTTCAAAATGTGCTTCAGCTATGGACCCCACACTTACATTTTGGTCACTGTGATGATGGGGGTTTGGACCCTGTGAGAAGTTGGCCTGGTATATGCTGTTCACTAATTAAAGTGGACACCTTGCACCAGGGCAAATCGACTCTTATGGTAGATAGGTTTAAGACAACCTTTTAAAGAAAGCTATCCTAGTGGTAGCTGTGGAGAGCAGCCTTCAGGCTAAGTCTCGGAGGAATGTAAAGCAGCTTGTTTTACCATATAATCTCTTGAATCACCAAATGAAAAGACACCACACAGGTATATATATCAAATATATATGTATTTATTTCTAAATAACTCTCTACTAATCTCTTTATGAGATTAGAAGACAAACATATGCACAAATCAACGTTTCACAATAAGTTAAGCACAAAATATGGCTGGGGCCCTAGGGGCGTACCAGACCATATACTAAGTAAGAGACTTAGAAACAACGACTTGCAAGGAGACAAGGCCTAGGGCCTTCAGAAGTGCTGGGGCCTCACGAAACCACCCAAGGCAGGTAAGTAAAGGACCCACGGGGGACGCGTGCAGTGTGGATACACAGGCGCGAATCGCCGTTAACTTCAATGGGGCAAGTCGCGGTTGGAAATAAAGAGTTTTAGGATACTTCGGGAGAACCTACAAGCAAGTCACTTACAGGGTAAGTAGTTCTAGGGCCCACACCCACAGGAGCACCGTAGTGCTGGAGTTACCTCACCCAGGGAAGCCGGGTGCACAGGTGTCCTTTGGTGTCGGGTCGCGGCGTCGTTTTCAATGGCGAACAAAGAAGACTTGCTGCTTGCGGGAGCTAAAGAAGTGTCCGGTGGAATCCAAGCCTGGATTCTGAAGAAGGATGACCTGAAAGCAGAGGGGACAGTGTTCAAAGTCACTTGGCAGTGACCCGGGGCAAGGAAGATGGATGCCCACCGTCGTCGGTCGCTTCAGGTCGGTTGCGGGTGCCTTGACTCTTCAGCCACGTGGTCCAGGAGGCGTCGACGACGACCAGGAGCTGGATTCGGTGTGTCCCTCGACGTCTGCAGCTGACTGCGGTGTCGGCAACTCGATCGGAGCCAACAAGCCTTGGCAGCCGCAAGTCTCGGGGAGATGAAGAAAAGTCGATGGCGCAGACCAGCAAGGTCTGTGGAACTCACCCAGCGAGGGTAAGTCAGGGCAGGCCTGGAGCAACCAGGGGAGCCCTTTGGTTTCTTTAAGAAGTCTTCTGGGGACCCACAAGCCAGCGGGCAAGGTATCGCGAAGACACCTCGGGTGGAATCACTCAACAGGGGCCCACGGTCACTCGGGACGATGTAGGCCTCTGATCTTCGGAGGGATTCCTGCTGGAGGTCGGGACCACACGTGGTCCAAAGCACAAGTTCGTAGAACGTTGTGAAGGGGTTGCACTCGACAATAGTGCACGGTACCCAGGGGTCGCGGTTCCTCGTTACTCGTGGGGTCCACTTGCCTCAGCTTCACTGGGGACTCACGATGGCCTGGGAGAGGTCAGGAAATCCACTTCTTGGGCTGCAGGGACTTCGGACTCCGGCGGGAGCGGCGTAGTTTGCGACCGTCGTTGTCGTTTTTGGTGCCTGCCAAGCAGGGGAGTCACTCCTTGACTCCAAGGGAGATTCTTCTGTCTTCCAAAGGTAGTGGAACGTCGAAGGGCCAGGATTCTTCTGTAGAGTGTCGTCCAGGGGTTATCTGCTTTGCAATGGCAAGGTTCCCCCTCTTAAACTAAAAAGAGGGGATGGACTAGCTCTATGACCCCACCTATGGGAGGGTCAAGGGAGGGGTGGCTACACCCACTTCCCTTTGTCCAGTTTCGCGCCAGAGCAGGGGCAGGTAGCCCCTGAGCTGGTTTGAACTGGCATATGCACAGAGGAGCCTTCTGCTCCCCCAGTGCAGGACTTCAAAGCACTCTAAGAGTGCACCCACCCAGCCCCAATACACTAAACCCTGTCTGGAAGGTGGTTACACCTCCCTGTGACAGGATGCCTATTGTTGGGCTTCCTCCACTGCGAGTTTCGGTCATCAGCAGGAGGGCAGCCCAGTGTCTGTGACTGGTGGCATCCATTTTGTGATGCCAGGGCTCTTTAGGATTCTACCGCGTTTCCACAGCAGGTACATGTCTTATCCCTCTAGAAGGGTGGAATGCTACCCCCGCCGCCAAGATTGGCGGGGGGTAGTATTCCAAGATGTTTGACACCAAACACGACATGTTTTGATGCAGCCATTCCAAAGTTAGCATTTACCGCGAGGATATAATGCACTTAAATAGTATATGGTTTAACCGCATCCACAAACAGCACCAGAGAATAGACTCTGAGAGCTGCAGAGGGGCCCTGCTCAGGCAGAGGCACCCCCTCACATAGAAGCCAAGCACCCTGCCCTCAGGATTGATAGGGCCTGCCTTAGGGGTGACTGATAGGTTTATATGTGTGTGCAGGAGAGATATAGGAAACCTATATCTCAGTGAGGGGTGCTAGCACCACCTCACCCAGGCTGCAGTAGCAGGCCTGTGGTGTCAGATTTAGACTGCTTCCCAGGGGTGGCATAACACATGCTGCAGCCCCTGGTAGGCCTGTGAAGTACCTATGCCCTTGGCACCTAAGGTACCATATACTAGGGACTCATAAGGCACCACAGTATCCAATCACTAGTGCACCTAGAGTGCACTCCATGTCGTTTAGAGAGAGCAGATAGACTGGGGCCCTGAATAGCAGGGTCCCAGTCCAACTAAGTCATAAACCAGCAAAACACCAGGAAAAAAGTGGGGGCAACCATATAGTCAGATTCCACCTTCCTACATAACCCCCCCCAAACGAAAGGAGATAAGGCTAACCTTGGCCAGTTGAGCCTTTATTGACTAAGTGGCCATATAAGGAAGCACCTGCACTAGCATGGTTGCCCCCTGTCTGATGGTCCACTAAGCAATCCCTCACCCTAAGGGTGTGAGAGGGTCTCCACCATGGGGAATCACTACCTCTGGTGTGCTCTGGTAAAGTACAAGGCTGGTGAGGTGTCTGAGTAGGGAAGTGAGGCCCTAGGAAGGTTGGCCTCAGCTTCCTCAGATCACTGGTCACCATGTATGCCTGTCTTTCCATGACTGAGTTGCACTTTGCTCTAAGGGTCAACCTTTGGCTGCCTACAGCTGGGGGTTGGGTCCCTTTGGATGGAACACTGGAGGGACATGGCAGGTTTGGAACCTTCTGGTCCCAGGTTTGCCCTTGCCTACCAGAGTCCTTCTGGGGGAGGTCCCTACATAAAGGTATGGGGGATCCCTCAGTGTGTAGAGGAATTTTCACCTGGCTAGGGCTACTAGACTGGGTGCCCCTAATCTGCTGATGGGGGCTTCCTCTGGACAGGGGGCCCTGGGGGTCCACTGACCTCCCTGACCTCTGCAGCCCTGGGCTGACTGAGGCAGGGTAGAGAGGTGCAGGTTACCTGCTCCAGACTGGGTACCACCTTGTAAGGGTCCTCTGCCATCAGGGGGTGGCCAGGCCAGGCCTGACTACCTCTGTGGCAGTTCCTTCACTAGGGGTAGGGTCAGTTCCCTGAGGAGGCTGACCCTTACCTACTGTCTGGAGGGAAGAAGACTTTTCTTCAACCCTTGTGCTCTCTTCTGGGGGAGAGTGGGCCATTCTTCCAGGCTCCATCTCTCCAAAATCTTGGGCTGGGGCTGTGGCCATCACAGCCCCACTAACCTTTACAGGGACACCCAACATCTTCAGATGGGTTTGGTGTTCAATTTCAGCCCAGGCTGAAATTTCCAGATCATTGCCCATCAGGCAATCTACAGGTAAGGTTGGGGACACTGCCACTCTCTTTGGGCCTGTGACCCCCTCCCAGCTGAGATTGACTATGGCCATGGGGTGATCTGTTCTGACACCATCAATGTTGGTCACCTGGTATTTAAACTCAGGTAAAAGCTGGTGAGGGGGACTAGTTTCCCTGCCACCATGGTGACACTAGCCCCTGTGTCCCTAAATGCCACAGCTTTCTGACCATTAATTATTGGCTCCAGTCTGTACCTGCCCAATGCTATGGGACCCATGGTAAAGGTGGCATATCCTACACCACCATCAGAATCTGAGGAGTCTGTTGAGGGGGTCCTGTCTAAACTAGGGCCCACCTCTGTTCCTCTTGCAAAAGCACCTAACTTTTTGGGTGCACTACTCCCAACTGGAGGATTACTACTGGTAGTACCAGGAGGGGTGGTAGTAGTTGTTGGAGGAACATTTTCTTTATTGCCATTCCTGGGACAACTGGGATCAGATTTCCAGTGCCCAGGCTTTTTACAGACATGGCAATAGGGTTTCTTTTCAGGAGAGGAAGGAGTTTGGGACCCACCCCCAGAAGAGGAATTTTGGGGCCCTGTAGTGGACTTATCCTTGGATTTATCCCCACCTTTCTCTTGGGACTTGGTAGAATCTTTCTTGTGGTCACCACCCTGATTCTTAGGCCTTACTCTGGTTCTGACCCATTTGTCTGCCTTCTTTCCCAATTCTTGGGGAGAGGTCAGATCAGAGTCCACCAGGTACTGGTGTAAAAGCTGGTTTTGACAATTATTAAGGATCTGTTCTCTCATCATTAGATTATAAAATCCTTTGAAATCAGTAACCCTACTGCCAACCAGCCAACCCTCCAGAGCCTTGGATGCACAATCTACAAAGTCTGTCCAGTCCTGAGTCTGTGCCTTCTGGGTATCTCTGAACTTCAACCTGTACTCTTCAGTGGTTAAGCCAAACCCATCTATCAGTGCACTCTTCAGGACCTCATAATCGTCAGCATCCTCTTCTCTAACAGTGAGGAGCTTGTCTCTTCCTTTATCTGAAAAGGAGAGCCACAAGATTGCTGCCCACTGCTTTTGGGGGACCTGCTGTACTCTACAGGCCCTCTCCATAGCAGTTATCCATTTGTGGATATCATCCCCACTCTGGTAGGGAGGAACAACCTTGCTCAGATTCCTATGGTCAGGGACATATTCTCTGCCTCTAGGGACACTGTTGCTGCCACCAGGGGGTTCTAAACCCTCCCTTCTGGAAGCTCTCTGGATCTCCAGGGCTTCTCTATCCAGTGCCAACTGCTTGGTTCTGAGGGCCACTTTGGCTTCCTCATACTGGAGCAGTTTGCACCTTCTCTCAGAGGAGGTCTCTCTTAAGTTAAAGTATGAGCTCCTCTCTTGGACAAATTCTCTGCCAGAGTGATAAGAGTGCTCAGATTCCCTGGAAGGGGATCTGTGCCTCTCATCCACTCTGCCAGTTCTCTTAGGGAGAATTCCTCTGTCCTTTTCAGGCTCCTTGGAGCCTGGCCCTTCAATCACAGAGTCTTGGTCATTCTGATTTTCATCATCTGACCCAGATACTATGACTGACCCACCCACTGATTCAAACCCTTTAGCTCCTAGAGCCAATCTCAGGTCATCTGCTGTCAGCAGATCTATCAGGTGCAGGGTTGAGGGACTCTGTCCTATCCTCAGGTGTCTGTCAACACACATGGCTCTCAAGTCAGAGAAAGCCATGTCCTTATACTGAGGCTGAGTGGATCCACTGGGTCCACCCTTTAAGGACATTCTAGTGTTGTGCAGTGTTGTACTACCTACACTAGTTTGTGGCCTACTGATCCTAGCTTGAGCTGTGGAAAGGGTGTGCTATCCCTTGGCACACAGCTCTAAGTTCAGTAGAACTTATTGATACTAAGCTTGACTTTATATGTACCTTGAGTACCTATAATGGTTTTCAGTTAGTAATTCAAATAGAGATTTTCTGGTAAAACAATGGCAAGCTGGAATCCCACACGCTGCCCACCAATGTGAGAAGTTGGCCTGGTATATGCTGTTCACTAATTAAAGTGGACACCTTGCACCAGGGCAAATCGACTCTTATGGTAGATAGGTTTAAGACAACCTTTTAAAGAAAGCTATCCTAGTGGTAGCTGTGGAGAGCAGCCTTCAGGCTAAGTCTCGGAGGAATGTAAAGCAGCTTGTTTTACCATATAATCTCTTGAATCACCAAATGAAAAGACACCACACAGGTATATATATCAAATATATATGTATTTATTTCTAAATAACTCTCTACTAATCTCTTTATGAGATTAGAAGACAAACATATGCACAAATCAACGTTTCACAATAAGTTAAGCACAAAATATGGCTGGGGCCCTAGGGGCGTACCAGACCATATACTAAGTAAGAGACTTAGAAACAACGACTTGCAAGGAGACAAGGCCTAGGGCCTTCAGAAGTGCTGGGGCCTCACGAAACCACCCAAGGCAGGTAAGTAAAGGACCCACGGGGGACGCGTGCAGTGTGGATACACAGGCGCGAATCGCCGTTAACTTCAATGGGGCAAGTCGCGGTTGGAAATAAAGAGTTTTAGGATACTTCGGGAGAACCTACAAGCAAGTCACTTACAGGGTAAGTAGTTCTAGGGCCCACACCCACAGGAGCACCGTAGTGCTGGAGTTACCTCACCCAGGGAAGCCGGGTGCACAGGTGTCCTTTGGTGTCGGGTCGCGGCGTCGTTTTCAATGGCGAACAAAGAAGACTTGCTGCTTGCGGGAGCTGAAGAAGTGTCCGGTGGAATCCAAGCCTGGATTCTGAAGAAGGATGACCTGAAAGCAGAGGGGACAGTGTTCAAAGTCACTTGGCAGTGACCCGGGGCAAGGAAGATGGATGCCCACCGTCGGCGGTCGCTTCAGGTCGGTTGCGGGTGCCTTGACTCTTCAGCCACGTGGTCCAGGAGGCGTCGACGACGACCAGGAGCTGGATTCGGTGTGTCCCTCGACGTCTGCAGCTGACTGCGGTGTCGGCAACTCGATCGGAGCCAACAAGCCTTGGCAGCCGCAAGTCTCGGGGAGATGAAGAAAAGTCGATGGCGCAGACCAGCAAGGTCTGTGGAACTCACCCAGCGAGGGTAAGTCAGGGCAGGCCTGGAGCAACCAGGGGAGCCCTTTGGTTTCTTTAAGAAGTCTTCTGGGGACCCACAAGCCAGCGGGCAAGGGATCGCGAAGACACCTCAGGTGGAATCACTCAACAGGGGCCCACGGTCACTCGGGACGATGTAGGCCTCTGATCTTCGGAGGGATTCCTGCTGGAGGTCGGGACCACACGTGGTCCAAAGCACAAGTTCGTAGAACGTTGTGAAGGGGTTGCACTCGACAATAGTGCACGGTACCCAGGGGTCGCGGTTCCTCGTTACTCGTGGGGTCCACTTGCCTCAGCTTCACTGGGGACTCACGATGGCCTGGGAGAGGTCAGGAAATCCACTTCTTGGGCTGCAGGGACTTCGGACTCCGGCGGGAGCAGCGTAGTTTGCGACCGTCGTTGTCGTTTTTGGTGCCTGCCAAGCAGGGGAGTCACTCCTTGACTCCAAGGGAGATTCTTCTGTCTTCCAAAGGTAGTGGAACGTCGAAGGGCCAGGATTCTTCTGTAGAGTGTCGTCCAGGGGTTATCTGCTTTGCAATGGCAAGGTTCCCCCTCTTAAACTAAAAAGAGGGGATGGACTAGCTCTATGACCCCACCTATGGGAGGGTCAAGGGAGGGGTGGCTACACCCACTTCCCTTTGTCCAGTTTCGCGCCAGAGCAGGGGCAGGTAGCCCCTGAGCTGGTTTGAACTGGCATATGCACAGAGGAGCCTTCTGCTCCCCCAGTGCAGGACTTCAAAGCACTCTAAGAGTGCACCCACCCAGCCCCAATACACTAAACCCTGTCTGGAAGGTGGTTACACCTCCCTGTGACAGGATGCCTATTGTTGGGCTTCCTCCACTGCGAGTTTCGGTCATCAGCAGGAGGGCAGCCCAGTGTCTGTGACTGGTGGCATCCATTTTGTGATGCCAGGGCTCTTTAGGATTCTACCGCGTTTCCACAGCAGGTACATGTCTTATCCCTCTAGAAGGGTGGAATGCTACCCCCGCCGCCAAGATTGGCGGGGGGTAGTATTCCAAGATGTTTGACACCAAACACGACATGTTTTGATGCAGCCATTCCAAAGTTAGCATTTACCGCGAGGATATAATGCACTTAAATAGTATATGGTTTAACCGCATCCACAAACAGCACCAGAGAATAGACTCTGAGAGCTGCAGAGGGGCCCTGCTCAGGCAGAGGCACCCCCTCACATAGAAGCCAAGCACCCTGCCCTCAGGATTGATAGGGCCTGCCTTAGGGGTGACTGATAGGTTTATATGTGTGTGCAGGAGAGATATAGGAAACCTATATCTCAGTGAGGGGTGCTAGCACCACCTCACCCAGGCTGCAGTAGCAGGCCTGTGGTGTCAGATTTAGACTGCTTCCCAGGGGTGGCATAACACATGCTGCAGCCCCTGGTAGGCCTGTGAAGTACCTATGCCCTTGGCACCTAAGGTACCATATACTAGGGACTCATAAGGCACCACAGTATCCAATCACTAGTGCACCTAGAGTGCACTCCATGTCGTTTAGAGAGAGCAGATAGACTGGGGCCCTGAATAGCAGGGTCCCAGTCCAACTAAGTCATAAACCAGCAAAACACCAGGAAAAAAGTGGGGGCAACCATATAGTCAGATTCCACCTTCCTACAGACCCCATTGCTACAATGTTCAAAATGTGCTTCAGCTATGGACCCCACACTTACATTTTGGTCACTGTGATGATGGGGGTTTAGACCCCATTGCCACAATGTTCAAAATGTGCTTCAGCTATGGACCCCACACTTACATTTTGGTCACTGTGATGATGGGGGTTTATACCCCATTGCCACAATGTTCAAAATGTGCTTCAGCTATGCACCCCGCACTTACATTTTGGTCACTGTGATGATGGGGGTTTGGACCCCATTGCCACAATGTTCAAAATGTGCTTCAGCTATGGACCCCACACTTACATTTTGGTCACTGTGATGATGGGGGTTTGGACCCCATTGCCACAATGTTCAAAATGTGCTTCAGCTATGGACCCCACACTTACATTTTGGTCACTGTGATGATGGGGGTTTGGACCCCATTGCCACAATGTTCAAAATGTGCTTCAGCTATGGACCCCACACTTACCTTTTGGTCACTGTGATGATGGGGTGTTAGACCCCATTGCCACAGTGGTCATGGTCTGCTTGCATTGTGGAGGCCACACACATTTATGTGTGACACATGTTCAGTGTTGTAGGCATTTGACACAGACTACACACGCTTGCCATGGTGTTGGGGTGATGTGTTTTCTGACATTCCTTATGTTGGAGTGTGCTGGTTGTGTCATGCACTACCCGTCCTATGAGTAGGGATGGTGTTGGTGGTAGGCATCCATCCCCCTATGAGTGGGGATGGTAGTAGTGACAGGCATCCAGCCCCCCCTGAGTAGGGGTGGTGGTAGTGGTAGGCATCCAGCCCCCCCTGAGTAGGGGTGATGGTAGTGGTAGGCATCCAGCCCCCCCTGAGTAGGGGTGGTGGTAGTGGTAGGCATCCAGCCCCCCTGAGTAGGGGTGGTGGTAGTGGTAGGCATCCAGCCCCCCCTGAGTAGGGGTGGTGGTAGTGACAGGCATCCAGCCCCTCCTGAGTAGGGGTGGTGGTGGTGGTGGGCATCCATCCCCCTATGAGTAGGGGTGGTGGTAGTGGTAGGCATCCAGCCCCCCCTGAGTAGGGGTGGTGGTAGTGGTAGGCATCCAGCCCCCCCTGAGTAGGGGTGGTGGTAGTGGTGGGCATCCATCCCCCTATGAGTAGGGGTGGTGGTAGTGGTAGGCATCCAGGCCCCCCTGAGTAGGGGTGGTGGTAGTGGTAGGCATCCAGCCCCCCCTGAGTAGGGGTGGTGGTAGTGGTAGGCATCCAGCCCCCCCTGAGTAGGGGTGGTGTTGGTGGTAGGCATCCATCCCCCTATGAGTGGGGATGGTAGTAGTGACAGGCATCCAGCCCCCCTGAGTAGATGTGGTGGTAGTGACAGGCATCCAACCCCCCTGAGTAGGGGTGGTGGTAGTGGTAGGCATCCAGCCCCCCCTGAGTAGGGGTGGTGGTAGTGGTAGGCATCCAGCCCCCCCTGAGTAGGGGTGGTGGTAGTGGTAGGCATCCAGCCCCCTTGAGTAGGGGTGGTGTTGGTGGTAGGCATCCATCCCCCTATGAGTGGGGATGGTAGTAGTGACAGGCATCCAGCCACCCCTGAGTAGGGGTGGTGGTATTGACAGGCATCCAGCCCCCCCTGAGTAGTGGTGGTGGTAGTGGTAGGCATCCAGCCCCCCCTGAGTAGGGGTGGTGGTAGTGTTAGGCATCCAGCCCCCCCTGAGTAGGGGTGGTGGTAGTGACAGGCATCCATCCCCCTATGGGTGTGTATGGCATTGGTGATAGCCATCCCGCCCCTATTGTTCTGCTGTTGCTGGTGTACGTCATTTCTGCATCCCTATGTGTGTGTGACATATGTTGGGTACGTGTCGTTTGTTTGTGTAGTGGGTGTTTGACTTACCGTCTGCGTCGTACGCGTCCGTACCGGTCCCGGTAATAGATGTAGAGTATTGGTAGGACCTGCGGGATGGGATTCATGGTTTGTTCGTCTCGTTCGGGTTTCTCGTGGCTTGGACTCGTACTCGTCGCTGGCTTGTCCGTCTCGTCGCCGTGGATCGTCTTGTGGCGCGAATCGGAGCTTATGTGCAGCTCTCCCGGATGCTCTGACGTGCCGGACGTAGCGACGGGTTCGGCGCTTACGGAAGGCGCATCGTACTCGTCCGGCCGGAAGGTGCTGTGTGTTTGCTTCCGTGCGACTCGATTCGGCGTTTACGGATCCGGCTCGGACGGGGAACAGGAGCTGGATTTGGTGAGTACGGCTCGCTCGGAATCTGGGCTGTTATGCACATCGTACTTGTTCGTTCGGACGACTGTTCGACTCGGTCGGGAAACACACGTTCGGCTTGGTTTTTTTCCGGGCGAATACTGTTGGGTGCGCTTCCGGACGAGATCGGAATCGACCCCTTTGTCTCAGATTGCCTTTGTGAATCGGGCCCAAAGTCTCCTATGGAGTCTGTACAATGCCAGCAGAGGTTGGAATCGACCAGTCCTAGTTTGTGCAACCGCCCCGGAATCCAGAATGTTCTATAAATTGTCCAAAATTTGCTTTGAGAGATTAAAGGGGATATTTTGTATCTAGCGATATTTTTCCAGATTTGGTTCCATAATTCCTGTGTAAGAGGGGAATTGGTATTGGATATGCATGCGTCATGGCACTTTTGTTGGATCTGATGAGTATCAGGATGGTGATTTTTCTCCAACAGATTGCATATTGTACATGCAATGTGGCATTTATCGGAGATGGCAACAAGGAATTTTACACAATTAGAAAGATGTATTTTGCCTAATTTCCAGATTGCAGCCTTAATTAAAATAAAATGATCGAATTCTGTAGAGGGGGGTTGTATTTCTCAGAAATCATTGCAAATGTTAATGGGGAGTCGGGAGAACTCAGGTCTTTGATGTGAAGTACACCAGATTCTGCCCATATTTTCCAGAATACAGGCTCAGGAACCATTTTGATATGAGGGTTAAACCAGAAAGAGAAGTGATTCGATTTTTGAATCCAATTCTGGAAATATCTGTGTGGGAATATATTGCTGTGACAGTGTCCTTAAGAATTTGGTATGAGTGTGAGACTTTCATTTGTTTCAATGTTTTAAAGTTTATTGGGACTAGTGGGTTGGCTAGGTCTCTTTGTATGTCAACTGATTTGGGAATAGAAGGCAGATCAGGGTTTATCCAGTTAATAGCTTATCTGGTGAGGACGGCTGTTTGGTAATGGATAAAGTTACTTAACTCTGCTCCTCCTGAAAATTTGCTTCTCTGAAGTTTGTGTAGCAAAATCTGAGCTTTTCTATCCCTCCATATGAAGTTTGCAATTAGAGTATCAATACTTTTATGAAAATTGTCAGACAATTTAAGAGGAAGCCTCAAAGAATAAGATTTATCTGGAGGGCAACCATCCTTTTGACTGTTTCAATACAACCCAATCAGGTAATACATTTTGGAACGTTGAAGAGACAGAATATCGATGGAGAAATATCGACTGTCATGAATATCGAGTCAAGAATATTGAGGGTGTAAAATATCAAGGTAAGTTTTATCGTTGTTAAAAATATCGATTTTTTTGTAAGTTAGAAATATCGATTTTGAAAATATCGATGTTAAAAATATTGTTGTAAATAATATCGACTATTGGTTTTTTAATGTTTAAAATCTTAGGGGCCCATTACGATAACCAGCGTTAAATAATCCGCCCTCCACGATAGCATGAGAAAACAGCCCGCCTGAACCATGGGAATACCGACCGAGCAATTATGAAGTCGCAAACCAACCTCCGCCCGCGGCGGTAAAAGCACACAAAATTCCGCCCGTCCATGTCCGAGTAGAAGATTAACCGTCCGCCACGGATGCAATCCCGCCCGAAAACCCAAATCCGCCCGCTCTGACGACCGAGACAACGACCGTCAAATTATGATCTCCCCGACATGAGCGCGGAAAATCCACATATTCCCCGCCCGCCGCGGTTAACAACAGCGATGAATAACTGACACGGCGGAAGGCCTGGCGGCCACGTCCGTGCACAGAAATCATTGGCGGAACAAAGAAATACACACAACATGGCCAACAAGTCCACACAGCAAACTACGCCAAAATACCCAAACACAGAACACATCCCAATGACACATGCCCCCTGCCAAAACTAAAAAACTACAAATCCAAGGACAACAGACACAACACACCTGAAAACGACAGACCATCATGACACACCCACATAGGTCAGTACAAAAGCAGCCTCCTCACAGACCACAATCCCTTGCACTAGGACAAAACGAAGACGCCATCAGACAACACAGAGAGACACAAAGGAAAGCAGCACACCACACGCACGCACACATCACACACATCACCACCACTACCACCACCACCATCACCACTGAAACAACGGCACCACGAACCCCCTGCACATCACACACCACACAACCACCACACCAGCTCAACAAATAGCAAACCACACACCATGGCAACACAAAGAATGCCAAAGTACACTGCCACTGAGTTGACGGTCATGGTCGATGAGATCATCAAGGTGCACCCACAAATCAACAGACACCAGTAGCCACCAGAAACAGAATGTGGAGAAGGATAGTAGACCAGGTGAATGCAGTTGGGAATGTGCCACGCAACCGGGGCGAAATCACAAAGAGGTGGCACGACCTGAAAAGCGTGGTCAGGAAGAAGGAGGCCAAGAATCGTGAGCTGGCTGCCACGACTGGCGGCGGAAATCCCGCGCTAGTCAAGACCTTCAAGGAGTGGGAGGAGAAGGTACGAGGCATTCTGCATCCGGAGAGTCTCACCGGAATACCAGGGGGAGTGGAGGCTGGTAAGTACAAACAAATGTATACCAGCACACCGCTATGTACTGTCATGCACTACCAGAATGCCATAGCACCGAGGGCCAAACACCCCCATGTCCAGTACACAATACACAAGACATCTCTCACACATGCAACAAACACTCCCACACACTCAGCCCAAAGGTACCAACAAACAAAACCATGGGGGCATGTGTACAGTCAGCCAGCACCACAACTCCCACCAGGTCCCTCTGTACCCCAGATGTGCCGGAAGGAGCACTCCCCACACCCACACTTATGTGTCAGCCATAGCTGCACTAACCAACAAGTAACAGGTAAGTAGCCTTACCACAAACTCCGAGTATCGGAGGGGGACTGCAGAAGTACAACCACCACCAGGCCCCTAGTCCTACAGCGCAGCAAGATGGAGCACTCCCCACACCCATGTGTCAGCCATTGCAGTGCACACCTTCACCCGACAGGTAGATATGTTTCCCTACATGGAGGGGTGTCTGTGGGTGGTAAGCCTTCACCACAACTCACAACACGGCCCCCACTCCCACAGAACAGCAAGATGGAGCACCCCTCCCTCTCATAACCATGTGACAGCCATTGCATTGCTCCCTACAAACCAACAAGTAGGTAGACTACTGTACAGGGCGGGGTGTCTGTAGGCATGAGGACTGTACTACGACTAACATTTGGGACATGTCACGTAGCAGAGGAACAGGTAGCACTGCTCCCTGTCATAATCATGTGACTAATGTGCACACGGACATGAATTACAGAGTCATAGCCCACATGAGCCATCACAAATACACTAACACGTAAGGAGTCACGTCTGCATGCACAAGTCTCACTGGAGTACTGACCCACATGCCGTGCACTGTGCCAGTCATCACACACATCAGCAACACCATCGAAGTCCTATCCATGTAGACGTGTCTGCTTGTTCCGTTGACATCGTACAACATCACCCATGTAAGTCTATCTTGTCTCAATGTAACTGAGTGGAACCACAGTAATGTCACATACACCACTGGACCCATGAACCACACAGCCACACAATGCACATTCAATGTCTCATCCATCACATCTTTTCAGCCCCAGTGTCATGAAAGGTATACCATCTAATCAGTTGTCCCATATACAGTAGTTCAGCAAAGATTCCTGCCGATGACCAATAATGTGTCTGTAGTGTCTGAAGCGCACGTCACACTGTGATTTACAACATACCTAATATAGTCAACACACCAAGAGCACTGCATAGCTGCACATGGCTGAGGGTAGCACGCACACCAAGGAATTCTCCCATCTGCAATACGTTGTGTGGCACACAACCATTACTCACTCACTACAATGCTTGCAGTATAATGTCCCTAAATGATAACAGTGAGCAGATATGCTTGGTATGTCAGACATACACATACCTTTGTCTCTGCAGTGTCGTGTCGCCAAAACACATGTCCCCTCCTGCACCCATATGTCACAGTATGTACCCCAAAACCATATTTCACCTCAAAAGCGTTGAGGGGGCTGTACCCCTTTTGCCATCTGCGTTTCTAAGCGTTCCATTTGAACCCCAAAACCATATTTCACCTCAAAAGCGTTGAGGGGGCTGTACCCCGTTTCCACCAAAGCCACAAAATGTAGGGGTACTGCAACACACACCGATTGGCTATCCAAATCCGTCCCATGCCATGTGCACCCATCACACCATTCCATTGCCTTGATCACGCACACACATTGTAGAGCCATACACACGCATCTGGGAAAACAGTGCACAACTGTGCACCAACTGTGAATGTCAGAAATCTAACACAAACCTTGCAAGGTGCAACACAATAACCTTTCGTCTCCGCCCCACAGGTGACGAACAGCATGATGCTGGAGAGGGAGACAGCAGTCATCACAGCCAGTCCACAAGCCCTCCACCCGGACTCACGGATGTGGAAGACCTGGACACCTCCTCGGACGAGGACTCCCGACCAGGCACATCTGGTGTGGCAGGGCTCAACCGCTCCCCAGGACCCCTCCTACCCACCAACCCATCTCCCAGGGCTGGTGACCAGTCCCAGGCCCCTGCTGCCACGGTCATTGCGGCCACCACCACCGCCGCAACCACCACCACCACCACCAGGGCCTCCCTGACCACTAACCCTGTGCAAGGGGCTGCACGCAGGTCGACATCGACCCTGGGAGCCACAACGAGGCCCCGGGTGACCACTGTGGCGAGTGGGCAGGTCAGTGGCAGCAGTTCAGGTAGGAGGAGCAGGGTCAGGCCAACACCATCAGAGCCTGGGAGCCATGCCCTGCCGCAAATCGCCAGAGTCCTTGGGGCCTATGAAGAGGCCCAGGGACAATGGACCCGGTCATCTGCCGATACGCGGGAAGTCCTTGGGGTGTTGAGGTCCATGGACACCCATATGGGCCAATTCGTGACCCGTATGGGCAAACTTGTCGACCTCATGGGCCAGCTAGTGGTGGCGGTGAGGGCCCAATCAAGGCCAACCACACCACCTCCGACACCACCTGCTGGGGCGCAGGTCCGTGCAACATCCAGTTCCCCTGCGTCCACAGTGAGTGGGCAATCCTCAGCCACCACCAGCAGCCCACAAACACAACCCCCCCTCTCAAACGTGGAAGGGGGCGTCCAAAGAGGAAACAGGTGTCCAGAGATGACTTTGCACGCTCCAAACGCCAGTGAGACAGCCAGCCACGGTGGCCATCTACTGCATTCACTTGGACTACTATCCTACCCCACACTGCCATGTGAATGGCATGTGTCTGTCGGACTGTGGACCCAGAACAACATGGGTACACCTTGGCCATCACGCGGACATGTCCGTCAACTCATTGTTCCAGCATGCACCACTTTTGTCATCACCTTGCCCACAATCACATGTCACTGTTCAGAATAAATACACCTGGATCACATTCTGTTGTATCTGCTCTGTGTTTAATCAAGGATGTGCAACCGTCACCATGATCAGTAATGCATCTGTAGTGTGGTATGTTGATAGGCCAGGAGAGGCTGTAGGGACCTAGGGGTGAAAAACAGAACAAGAGTCCATTGAATGTGTGTGTCACACACTCATCACACAGTACTTGTCATCAAGTTCAAGCAATGTACACACATCTCACAGAGCAACAGGGCACAATGCCACAGCCACTGTCAGTGGCATACCACCCTGGACATGGACCATTGCCACACAGCACACAGTGAACAATAGGCCGCCGTGACAATGCACACATACACCTACACAACTACAGCAACATCAGCCGACGTACATGGTCACTCACCGTCAAGTGAAGTAGCGGGCGTTGAGCTGTTGACGCTCATTCACTGCTTCCTCCTCTCCACTGTCCTCGTCACTGGACACGGCCTGGTCTGCAGGCGGGGGCCCTGGCTGATCACCGTCATCCACTATCAGGGGGATCTGCCTGCGAATAGCGAGATTGTGCAGCATGCAGCATGCCACAACTATCTGGCACACCTTCTGTGGGGAGTATGCCAGTGCACCCCCGGTGCGGTCCAGGCATCTGAATCTGGACTTCAGGAGCCCAAAAGTCCGCTCCACCACACGTCTGGTCCTCCCATGTGCCTCATTGTATCTGACATCAGCTGGTGTCCTAGGATTACGGAGTGGGCTCAGCAGCCAAGGCCCGTTAGGATATGCCGAGTCACCTGGGTGTGAGAAACACAGAGAATCGTTGCAATTCCAACAGGATACAAGACAGCATGTCACACCCAGCACGCTACACAAGTATGCATACTCACCAACAATCCATGCACGGTCCGGTTGAAGATTGGACATCATTCGTGGGAGGATGCTGTGGCGCATGATGTGCGAGTCATGGGTGGAACCGGGAAACTTCGCACACACGTGTGTGATGATCATGTCCGCCAGGCACACCACTTGCACATTCAGGGAGTGGAAATGTTTCCGGTTCCTATAGATGTGCTCCATGGCCTGTGGTGCAACAAGGCCAACATGGGTGCAATCAATTGCACCAACAACGTGGGGGATGCATCCAAGGGCATAGAAAGCACCCTTCACTGCCGCCAAATCACGAGCCCTGGGGAATCGGATGTACCGGTTCCTGTACAGCATCATAGCTGACAGGACATCCCGTAGCACCATGCTGAACATGGATTGGGACATTCCACCTCCACTGCGTACCGTTTGTTGGAAAGATCCGGTAGCGAAAAAATGCAGTGCAGCCATCACCTTAGCCGTGGGGGTGAATGCTGCTGGATACACCCTGCGAGGACGAAGGTGGGGTTCCAACATGGCACATAGGTGATGCAGGGTGGGTCGGTCCAGCCGGAACTTACGAATGACCTCCACATCCTCCATGTCTGACAGCAATTGGTAGGGGCGATGTATGTTTGGTCTCCTCCTAGGACAGATGGAAGTGGACACATGTCAATGCAACACAACACATTGGCACTTACACATACACATAACAAAGATTACTGGCAAAGCTATAGAATCACAGAACAGCTGACAAGTAGGGACAGCACAGCCACAATACTCCTACACAGGTCCCCTTACCAATAGCAATGTTTACTGACACAAACCATTGCTATGAGCATGCACATGGGGATTTAGCCCCTAATAGCTTGAAAGGCATCATGATGGTTTCAGACTGCATAGGTGGGAGGCGACAACACCACGGCAATATACCTAGCTGCTGTGCCAGACACAGCTTCCGAGGCCGGGTGAGTATGGCACACACCAACGACACAATGTACACAGGCTGAGTGGCCAAAACAAGTGGGTCCTGTTGCACAATGGGATATGAGACAGTCAATGATGTCCCTAGTTCACCCAATGTCCAGCACTGTACGTATCACACCTCCAACACACATTGACAGGTGTACACATTGACAACTACATGACAACACAGCTGTGTGAATGCAAACACACATCACAAGTGACACGTAACGTTGCACGTGCCAAGTGGGAGATGTACATTGAGAAATATGGCATGTGTGTGCATATGCACATCCCATGCACCCATGCTAATGTGTACATGATGATGTGCCAACAGACATGTGGAGGCTGAGCACTGGCCGTCAATGCCTATGCACACAGCATGAAGTGGCCCTGTCCAGTGTGGACATGCTCCCACACACAAATCATGGCCACACCTGCAAATGCATGGCGCACCTTCAACTGTGGATTCCACATGGCACCAGCGGACTGTACCCGCCATGGACCAGGCCCTTGAGGCCAACTCCAATGGCCCTCGCGACTGCATCCTGCGTGTTCGACGATAGAGGTAAGCGTACCGGGACAGCTCGGTGCAGGCCAGTGTGTGCATTTGAAGTAGGCAGACATGGTACACCAATTTCAGCAGCTTGGACCCAGTGGAACAGCCCCAGGGGGCTATATGAGTGTGGGAGGGAGACCGGCATTACCACAGCTTCCAGGGACTGCTGCCTGGCATCCCTCAACAACACCTGCCACTGCTGCCACATGTCCACCTACATGTCGATGACTCTGAAGATATGTCCAGGTCCACTCACCAGCGAGGAGCTGGAGATCATGGATTCCGAGCTCCACGCACACTGCCCAAGGCTATTCATAGCAAAAGTTGTGTGTGTAAGACAACTACAGTGTGTGTGGGAGTGCATGTGGGGGACACACATGTCGTTGATCCGCAGCACTATGAGTCAGAGCCTGTGGGGTTCCAACATGCACTGCTTACCATGCTAACTCCAGGTGTAAGGGGTATGTAGGCTCTATGGCGCTTTCCCATGCATGTCCCTCACGAGTGGTGGTACATGGCATTTCCATGTCACACATCCAGTCACACAGCCACTTGGCAATGCAGGACTCAGGGCAGTCATTGCTTGTGTGAATGGCTGGCTGGGTCCCTGCTGGCCTTCTCAGTCGCAGCAGACCTGGGCTGCACATTGACCGCACAATCCTAGAAGGAGACAACATTGACTGTACAGTGGGTTACATGTGTGTTTTGTTCAGGTCTCTCCTGAAATGCACAAACTCAGCCCTCTCGATTGGACACACCATGCCTTGTGATAGGGATGTGTGAGAGATAGTGGCACTGAATGTGACCTCCATTGCGGGGTGAGCCATTCACAGGGCGAGTACGTTGAGGGCTGCGCAGTGTTGGACACAGTGAGTCCACCCAAAAAGATGTGTTGCCTTGTGATCTATGTGTTGGTCCACCTGACAATGGACAGTAGATGTGGGCAGACTACACATTGCTCAATGTGCTGGCAACCTGCATGTGAATGGGATGGACAGGTACTGTGTACACACTCCCAGCAGCATGCATTCACGTGTGGTGTACACATGCTGTTGGGCCATGTCCGATTACTTCCTGGCTCTGTTGCACGTCTCTGAGTATTTGGGATGGGTCAGCAGCATGCCACTGTGATTGGTGGATGTGGGTGATGTTGAGAAGTGTATGAGTGACATTCCAAGGCTCTTGTGTACCATCCCTGCAGTTTGAAGTCCTCCAGCCCAAGGGCTTGTGATGAGCCATTGCATCCAAGTTGATGCCTCTGTGTATGTGTGACCGACAGTGCAGCCAATTCCACAAAGGGTGTGATGTCATCTGCCGGATGAGCTACTACGTGGCGATGACGAATCGGGGGATGCCCCCTCGTATTGTCAGGTCAGCACGGTGCTGCATTTCACCAGTAATGGTCTGCATCTTGACAGTCACACAGCCTGTGCCGGATGCATGTTTGTAGGGGCATCAGCAGCAAGCAAGTGTACAGTATTGTGGGATGGTGTCTTTTGCGGTGAGAGGCAGCATGTGTCCACAGCCTACCCATAATCTGGGTGATGTGATGTATGTTGTGTATGCAGTGGGTTGTAAGTGTACTCTGTGCTGTGTGCAACTGACATGCATATGCGATTCCTGAGGGTCAAGATGTAATTGGAGCACTCTGCATTCTCAATGCACTCAGTCGTAGCCCTCAGGAACAACCTGTAGTGGCCTGGATTGGCATTTCACATGTATGTTTGAGGCACTGTGCCTACTCTGATTTCGTTCGGTCATATGTTTGCGATGCCTCACCTCATACCTCTGGTGCTTACACATCCGGCACACTGTGCAACAGCAGTTGTGCTCGTGTGAACGACAGGTGGATGGCATGGGCTCATGGCCATTGTGCCCGTCATGTTGCAGTCTGTGTGAGTGGTTTCTCATTCTGCTCCATGCAGGTATGTCTTTGGCCTAATTACGTAGTGGTCATCCTTGCCACCATCAGGACAGTGGGTGTGCACACCGCGATTTGGGGCTATGGTCGCAGGGTGACACAGGCCGGGTGTAGTGCTATGTGCACAACACATGTGCCACTTATTAGCGGCTTCATTTACTGTACGCCAGCCATTACGTGTTGATTGTGGTGGCTGTATGCAATTGCACAGGTATCGTGCAACATGTGGATTGGTGGATGTTCTGTGCTGCTTCCCTTGCACATGTCTGTTTAATTGATGCCAGATGAGTGAGGCCACCTCGCTCTCTCTCATGTGGCATCTCCCGTGGGTGCTGAGGGTCAGGGGACGGTCAACCGTGGTGTGGCATCGGATGTAGCAGCTGCACAGGTGCTGAGTGTGACAGATGTGACCAGCGCCTCGGAGGGGCCAGATGTGTGCTGGATGAATCACAGGCCGAGACGGCATTTTCTGAGTCATCTGAGGACAGAGGTGATGCATCCATGTTTGCTAACACAGGGGACGTGGACTCTGGCTCCTCTTCAGCCACGCGGAGGCCAATGCCCGCCCTCCCATCTACTTCCACTGGTGCAACACGTGTCGGCACAGGGATGAAGGGTAGAGTTTTCTTCACCCCAGGCACAGCTGCCCCTGCACATGTGACCCCTGCTGCCCTCAGTGCTGGGTCTGTTGAGCTCATGCGCCATCTCTGCGTGGGGCAGACAGCTCTCCTCAATAACGTCATTGCCCATGACATCACTTTGCCGCAGGTGACATAGTACATGGAGGGCCCACATGTACGCGTGGGTGGGCTATGCCAGACTGTCCAATGGTTGTCCCCCCCAGTCAAGGTGGGCCTTCAACTGGGCCAATATCAGGCTGACATTCCTGACCCTTTCTCCACCCCCCTGGGCAGTGGCACATCTGACAACAGCAGGGCACGAGTCCTAAAATAAGAGGTGGGGGGACGCTGACGTCACGACAGGAAGTGACATCACGGAAGGTGGCTTGCACCGTCAGACTCATTGCCTCCCCTCGCTCACCCCTTATATGCGATTGCAACAGAGAAGCCAGCGCGTGCACAAGCAGCTCCGAGCTCGCCCCAGAGAGGCCAAAGAGTGAATGTGTGGGTCCATTTGCCCCAGTTATCTGTCTTGCGGTAATATAAGTGGGGGGACGCCGTCCACCCGTGTGGTACCTGACTCGAAACCTGGACAACAGTGACAATGCATGACAGCCTCCGGAGTCCGGATACACCACATGCAACACACAGAGGCTGTGGCTGCCCTAGCGGGCCAGGCAGCAAACACAATCCCAGACGAAAGGTAGACCCACCCCTGCGCGCATAGTCATTACAACCGCTGCCATTGACAAGGGACCCATGTGGTGGGACATGGGCCTCAGGATGACGGGCCTCCGAGCCATCCCCCGCCAACGAGTGTCATGCAACTCACACATATCGCAAAGCCAATAGGACACTTTGCCTGCACACCAGGTCTCGAGTCAGGGTACCACGCGGGTGGACGGCGTCCCACCACTGATTTTACCGCGAGCCCGAGAACTGGAGCAAATGGACCCACACATTCACTCTTTGGCCTCTCTGGGGCGAGCTCGGAGCTGCTTGTGCACGCGCTGGCTTCTCTGTTGCAATCGCATGTAAGGGGTGGGCAAAGGGAGACAATAAGTCTGATGGTGCAAGCCACCTTTCGTGACGTCACTTCCTGTCGTGACGTCTGCGTCCCCTGACTACATATTTAGGACTTGTGCCCTGCTGCTCACTGAGAATGTGTTGCCTGTGAGATGTGACCAGGAGAAGGGCGCCATGACCTCCCACCCACCAAGCTCCACTGCCATCCCGTGCCCTGGGTAGCCTGTGCAGGCGGACAATGTAGGGGGTACACCTGGTGGACAGGGGATGTGAGTACCTTGGCAAGGGCCTGGCAGACGCACAGCAGTATCCAGCATGTCCCCAGAGGGAGGGCTAACGTCTACACCTGATGCAGCATTGATCGTGTGCCCGCCTGTTGTGCCCACACGAGTTCACATTCATCTCCAGACAGGTGGGCTTTCCAAATACCCAACACAGTGGAAATATAGCCCTCCGGAATCCTCCCCACACAGTCTGTTTCAACAATGCATGTGTGCACCTACCCGTGCAACCCACCCACCTGGCCCAAGCGGAACTCTCGCTTCACATGACACATGTGTGTCTTCCACAGTTGTGCTTCTCTCTCAGGGGCGGACCTCCAACTCTCCCGAAGCACATAGACAGCACCGAGTCGAACTGCCATCCTGTTTGAATGGTAGGCACACTCACACATCTACCTGTGACACAGTGGTGGCTGTGATGGCTATTGTGACTGCCATGGCAGTGTTGGTGGCCATGTCAGGGTACACTCACACACATTGCATACGCAGCTTTTCGTGTCACTACTCTGCACATCGGACTGGCCACTGTCCCTGGTGTTGAACAATTTTGCCGCCTGTCTATGTAATCTGTGACTGGATGCTGTTGTTCCTGTAGTCGGTTGTGTCTGTGTAGTTGCTGATTGCAGTTGTTACTGTGTGTGCATAGTTAAGTGAGGCACATGCCTTGTATGGTACCTCAACAATTGCAATGTCTGGTCTCACATTCCAATGTGTTTTACACGTGGCTGGGACTTCACTTCTTTCAGACTCTGCTACTTGTGTGTGTGATGAAGAAGTTTTTTAGTGACACGGATTGTCTGCATGTATTTGCTGGAATTTCATGGTAAATGTATACGTGTCATGTTTGCGTGCAAGCAAAGCACGGGGTGTGAGTCTGGCCACAGGATGACAGGTAGCATGTGCATAGTGTGAGGGTATGTGTGAGCTTACTTTCTGGGTGGCCAGCAGTGTAGGTGTATGTTAATCTTGTGATGAACATTGAGCCTGGGCACATGGCTTACTTTCAAAGTGTGCATTTGGGAGGTGTAGGTGTGTGTGGTGTGAAGTGTGTGACTTTGGGGAGTGTTGGTGTGTGTGTGCACTCTGGCAATGTCGATTACACACATGTGTTACCCAGGGGCATGGTGGGTGTTTGTATCCGTGTTCAGGTCTGTGAATGTGAGCGCATGTGTGTATTGTATGTTGCACAGTGTGCAGTGTGTGGGTGTGTCCTTGCAGTTCAGGATGGCTCCTACTTAATGTGTTTTGGCCATTGTGGGTCTGCACGGTGTGTGACTGTCAAGATTGTGCCTGGTTTAATTAAGCATGTTTGTGAGTTTCAGCAGTTCGTACTCACTGTGCGGACCTGCCCACCCACACTGATATCCTGTGTGTGTTTTGTCATGCATTGCTGTGGCATGCTTCTTGCGTGGGTCCTACTTTTGCTTGATGAGTGTGATGTCCGACTGTGAAGGTAATTATGCACATATGTAGGACTGTGCTTTGAAGTGACCAGCCCGTCTGTGTTAATGTGATGATCTGTTGGGCCACGTCACGGTCTGACAATCAAAGGCCCACGACCTGTAGTATTGCACTAGGTCCACTGTGGCGGCAACTCATATGCATTGACATCCAATGTCACTGGACTACATGGTCATCTCACGACTCTCGTGTACTTCACACACTCTCATCCTCTCTCATTCGTACTTGTCTTCTGGAAATAATTCTACAGAGTCACATATTTGCTTCGAGGCATGTATTTGGACTTACTTCCTCTGTGATGCAGTATAGTGGACACTACTGGCAGCAAAATGCATGTGGAGGATATACTTAGCATGATTACACATACGAAAGGGGGTACAGGTAGATGTAATTAGTTGTTGACTGTGGAATGGAGGCTTCAGGGTTACAACTGCCTTGCCCTTGCTATGCTAAAGTACATTTGCTAATTACTGATGGTCTCTGGGCTTTGACACAGACAGTATTCATTTAGCCTACCAGACAGCTTGACATCATAGGGACAGTTCATCTCAGTTCCATGGTACTGGTTTAATACAATAGTGACTCTGACACACCTGCGTCAGAGGTGACATCAGGGCATGTGCCTACCTGCAAGCAGCAGCGTCTCACCAGTTGTTGCAATGTGGTGGCTACTGAACATGACACTGTAACTAGGGCCATGTTGTAGGGGGTTGCATTTGTTGTCCATGCAAAAGTCCTGGCACGGAAGTACAGACAAAGGTGAGGTGACAGTTCTCACGTACTACAGAAGACAGATAAGTGTGCACTGACAGGTGCATGTGTCCAGGTACGCAGAATACATATTATGGCATAGTTGTTCGTGCTGTATTGGCCATGTGGTTACTGTACACAAGTCCCATACCTCTGTTACCCCCTGTTCATGCAGAGACACGGGATATGGTGAGGAACAGGGTGCATGTCCCGAAAATGTCAGATGTCATGGCAGTGGAGTTGATGGTAAGGTGTTAGTTGCAGATTATATGGTATAGTTCTTGTACAGCTAACTGCCCACTCCGTGCGAAAGCCAAGCATGGGTACGGTGTTGAACATCTATGTTCAATTGGGGATATTGAGTCGGGGACCCATGAATTGACAAGTTGACGTGTATGCGATACCTTCCAGCAGGGCATCCATCCCATTGATGGTAAACATGGATGTCATCCAATGAAGCGGATGGTGGGTAGCAACGTGTTCATCGTAAGTTGTCCCTTGTAGAATCCTGATGGGACATGTTGGATGACATTCGATGAAACTGTGATCCAGAAGACGTTGTGTGGAGGCACACTGGTCCCATTGCAGTGTGTCCCCGATTGCAGCCACAAACGCCATGCCCCCATGCACTGAACAGATCCTGTCGTGGTCTTCCAGGGGTGCAAACAAGTGTACCAAGTCCGCCTTTGGACATGCCGGGTTGGAGAGACATAAATCCACAGGCCAGTGGAACGGACACCTCCGACAGTAGAATACGGGGATGACGCAGCTGAACATTGCAATGCGGTAAGTTACTCGGTAACTTACATTCAGCATTGCCAGATTTGAACAGCCCACTATGTGTAGCATGCTGTCACTGTACAGCTTGATCTGTCCGGCGTAGTTGAGGGTCACTGGTGCAACAGCCATATTGCTACAGGGTGATGTGATGGCGTGCTCCGGCTGCCTGAGCAGTCAGCAGAGTGCAGCCTCCTACGATGCTGGGAATTCTGGAATGGATGTACGGCGGAAGGACTTGGGGTATAGCTTGGGCGGAGGACACAGTCCCTCATCCCACATGCTTCTATGAATAGTCAAGGCCAGTGGTGTGTGACTCTTTCCAGATTACTTGCATTTGGTCCACATGGAGGAGTGGTATTATTGTATTTTGTGGTGTTATCTTTCTTTCATGTTGTGCGCTATCTGCCAGTGGACGTTTTACTCTGCATGGCTATGTTTTGCTTCTTGTTGGTACAATGGCTCCATTCTCCAGCATAATTTGTTGCAATGTTATTTCGGAGTAGGAATGGAAGGCCATTCAGTGCTATCTGCTCTCCCGTGTGTGGGCGGGACACTCCGTTGCCGCTGTACATTGCGGCTTCTGTGTGGGTGTAGTGATTGGGCACACCTGTTCTCAGGCAGCAGGGTTTTTCTATTTTGTACATTGCATGTGTTGTTATTGCGAGCAGGATGGTATTGGTATTTCTTGTTGAGTCTGGCGTGCCTTTTCCGGACATTGTCGATATTCTGCGCTGTTATGTAGCAGCCGCCGTGTGCTTCTCCATGTTTTACATACAAGGGGGTGTCCTATTTTGCAATCACATTACTCCCCTGTTCGGGACACTTGTGTGATGTCAAGTTGACAACTGTGAGTTGTCGGTTGGGGACATGACTGATGCAGGAAGGCCACGTGACATGTGCCTTCAGGGTGGGGCTGGTGTGTGGGGTGTGTAGTTGGGACCCTGTGGTGTTTGTGTGCAGCCCAATTATGGCGCTGTCGTTGGCCCCTGTGTTGTGCGCATGTGTACCTGCGTCATCGCCGCTACGCTGCGGTGCCGTGACGGGGACGTCACTTCCTGGGCCCGGGTAGTGGGTGCCCAGGATGTTGCGAGTTGTTTATTTTTGACAGGTGGGACATGTGTGGGTACAGTGGTGGATGTGTCCTGTCCACACAGGGGGTGTCTGGGGGGGCCATGTACAGTTTTCCCGCCCTTGCACTGTGTGCAGTGTTTTCGTACCCTTGTTGTGTGTCTGCCTACCTGCGTCGTCGTGGCGCGTTCACTCCTAGGTGGTGCATCAGGTAGAGCATGGGGATGGCCTGGAGTGCAGGGTTCATATCTGGGTGGGCCGCCTTTTCGGTCTCCGTACTGGACAGTCGGTTTTCCGCCTTGGTTTCTCGTGCGGTGTCTCTTTGCCGGTGAGGCTGTTTGGTTGTGGCATCATAATTTGTACGCCGGGCGGTACGTCATTTCGTCGGACGGTGTGTCTCCATTGGCTCGCGCCGCTACGTAGACGGGCGCACTTTGATGGCGGGCGGCGCCGCAGGCTTGCGGGCGGTGTTTGCCTGACTTTTCACATCCTAATTTGGCAGGCGTGTGGGCCGTTGCTGGTGGACGGTAACTAGCGGTTTTTGCCTCCGACAGCACGGCGGTTGTGCTTCCGCCCGACATCGTAATGGACCCCTTATTTTTAATATTTTGGTAGTACTTATTTTATATGTATAAATATATTTTTTAATGTTAAAATGTATGTTTTTAATGTATTTTCACTTATTTGTAGGAGCGGGATGTTGGGTTTATAGGGGATAAGGGTGGAGAGTAATTTAAAAATATTTGCTTAAAGTAGTTTATATTTTTTAGATTTTATGTATAATTTTAGGAGCGGGATGTTGGGTTTATCGGGGATAAGGTTGGGGAGTAAATGACAAATATTTGTTTGAAGTTTTTTTTTCAATATATTATTTAAAAAAAATTGAAATTTTAAAAATTAGAAATCTAAATTTTAAAAAATATTAAAAAAAGATTAGATTTTTTTTCCGAGGTGTAAATATTTTTTGGTTAAAAATTAAAAATTTCCTTAAAATGTTTTTAAAATTTACAAAATCATTTAAATAAAAAATAAATTGAAATTAAACATTTATTTGTATGTATATTATATTATTTTTTGTTGTGTTTGTTTTCAAATGTAAAAGAATATAATTTATTATAAAAAAATGTTAATAAAGTTTATTATAAAGGTTTTTAATTATAATACATTTTGAAATTTAAATTTTATTAAAAAAAACTTGGGAAATTTAGAATTGAATATTAAAATGTATTATTTTTTGAAAAAAAATATTTAACATTTTTTTAAGTTTGTAATTTATAATATATAAGAATTTTGGAAAATTCTGGATATTTTTAAATGTTGTTAAACAAATATTGAAAAATGTTGGTGTTAAATTTCCAAATTTTTTAAATTTTTGTATGGATTTCAAAATGTTATTTTTAAAGAATGTTTTATTTTCATAATTGTTATTTGTAATATTTTTATTTTTTTTGATATTATGTAGCACTTTTCCTGTGTTTAGTTGGTTTGGAGTTGAAATAGTAAATTTTTATATTTTATTATCCGGCACTTTCCCTGCGTTTAGTTGGTTTGGAGTTGGAATAGTAATTTTTTTATTGTTTATTATCCAGCACTTTCCCTGAGTTTAGTGTGTTTGGAGTTGGAATAGTATTTTTTAAAATTTTATTATCCAGCACTTTTCCTGATTTTAGTTGGTTTGGAGTTTGAATAGTAATTTTTTATGGTTTATTATCCAGCACTTTCTCTGATTTTAGTTGGTTTGGAGTTGGAATAGTAATTGTTTACATTTTATTATCTAGCACTTTCCCTGATTTTTGTTGGCTTGGAGTTGGAATAGTAATTTTTTATATTTTATTATCCAGCACTTTTACTGATTTTAGTTGGTTTGGAGTTGGAATAGTAATTTGTTATGGCTTATTATCCAGCACTTTCCCTGAGTTTAGTTTGTTTGAAGTTGCAATAGTAATTTTTAATGGTTTATTGTCCAGCATTTTCCCTCAGTTTAGTTTGTTTGGAGTTGGAATAGTAATTACTTTAGTTTTATTATTTAGCATTTTCTCTGATTTTATGCAGAAATTATAAATAAAAAAGGAGACATATGTGTTTTTTTTGTTAACAGTTTTATTCACAATAAAGTGTATTTATTTTAGTTGTTCACAATTAAATTGTTTTATTTAGTTTTATTTAAAACAATGTGAAAATAATAATGAAGTTTATCAAATGTTGGTTTTAATCAGAATACATTGTAAAGCATAAACTATTTCAACATATATTTGTAATGTACATTTACAAAATTATAAATATATTGTTAAATACATTTATATTGTTCTAAACAATTTGGAAAAGCAATTACATTTTTATCCAAACAAAGGGGCCCATTACGATGGCGGGCGGACAAAGTCCGCCCGCCACCGTAACGGAATGTGGGACCGTCCGCAAGGGGTGCGGCGGTCCCGCACCTGACATTAGGATGCCACCGTGGTGGTGGGACACCCTATTCCCAGCATTGTGGCGGGCGGTGCTCACAGCACCGTCCGCCACAATGCTGTGAATGCACGTCGTGCATTTGCATTCACAATGTGACAGGCACCGAGCGGTGCCTGCCACCTTGTGCATGCAAATGCAGGGGGGTACCATAGGTACCCCCCATGTGCACCCCCCACCCCACAACTTCCTGGGGGCCCGCTACGGGCCCCCGAAGGCAAAGACTACATGCCTTTCCATGGCGGCAATGCCGCCATGGAAAGGCTGATCACCGCAGGCATTGTAATATGGATGGCGGTGTCTTGCAGACACCGCCACCATATTAACCTTGTTTTGTCGAACGGCGGAAAAGCGGCAGACAGTCTTTCCGTCCGCCGCGGACCCCCCAGCCATCACAATATGGCGGGGGGTCTTTGCTGTGTGGATGGCGGGCGGATCGCCCCCACCGGGCCGGCAGTGACTACCGCCGGCCCGGCGGGGGCGATCCGCCCGCCATCATAATGACCCCCACAGTTATGCATTAGTAAAATAAGTATGTTTTTTGTAGTTTCATTATAGAGTTTTTAAGTTTTGTTATTTTTCATTTATTGTAAAGAAAAATAAACATTTTAGTACATTTGTTTTTACATATTCTTTTTAATACATTTTAGATAATTTTATTTTTTATATAAAATTATATAATATTTATTTTACATTGTTATAGTTTATACATTTTTGGGTTATTATTTAGTATACTAATTTTTGTTTTAAATAATATTTGATATATTAAATAATTTTTCAAATTTGTTTCAAAATATATTTTTGTATCATATATGTTTTACTTAAACGCTGTTATATTGTTTGCACATTCATAATAGTCTTATTGTAATTTTATATGTTGAAAGTAAGTACACCAAATAAATATATATTTTAATATATATTAAATAATATATTTTATATTTTATGATAATATAATATTTAATATATATTGTACAATTTTTGTAATTTTTTTTATATTTTCATATTTTTTCAAAGTACAAAAATATGTATGTATTTTTTTTTTCAATTCTCCATTCTTGTCTATGGGGAGGTATTCTTTTTTCATTTTTATTACACGCCCATTTTTCTTTTTTATTTGCTCACTTTTCTGTCTATCTATTTCGTTTTTAGGTCATTTTGTTTACTTTTAAGGTACCCCTTCCCTTTTGTGATTGCATTACCACCCTCTTGAAGAGGGCGGTAAATTGCGAGTGTTTTGCGACCGCAATTGCGGTTGCAAAACATTCGCACATGACTTCTGGGGTCGCTATTAGGAAGGGAACGCCCCTTCCTAATAGCGAGTTGCTACACACTATTTTAAGAGTCGCAATTGCGACTCGCAAAATAGTGTTAGTACATGGCCCACAGGATTTTTGCATGCGCAAACGGGTCGCAAACCCGTTTGCGCGTGCAAAATCCTGTCGTACATCTGGCCCATAGTGTTAGTTATGTGATGTTTAATTATGTTTTGTTGTATTTAATGTTGTAATTAATGTATTTGGGTTTGTATGTGTTTATGTGGGAAGGTGTTGTTTTTTTCTTTTTGCAGGTTTCCGGTTTCGATAAGCTATGGTGCTGAAGACGTGTTTTTTCAAAAAAAAGGAAAATTTATTTTGTTTCTTTGAAACAAATTACTTTTTTACATTTCCTTTTATTTTTCGGGTTTGTGGGAGCTTTTTTAAAATTAATTTTTGGGTTTTTGAGTGTTTCGTTATTGAGAGGATTGTGTCGCTGGAGCCTTTTTTCTACAGTTGTATTTTTGCATTTTTTGGGGGGTATTCTATTTTTCATGGATTCGTATTTCATTTTAAATGCTATGGATTTGTTTGTTTTTGAGGGCCATCTACTGCAACAAAACTGTAAGTTATTTTTAATTATTATGGGTGGGAAATGTTTTAGTTAACATTTAGGGACCGATTACGATGGCGGTCGGAAAAGCATTCCGACCGCCGTGGTAGCGGAAATTAACCGTCCGCTTGTACCGCGGGAAAACCGGCGGTCAGATTAGGATGAACCGCCAGAAAAAATCCGACCGCGGCGGACGGATTCCACGAAACTCCGCCGGGACCGTGCGGAGCAGGTGAAAATCCGTCCGCGGCGGTCGGATTAGCTGCGGAAAGACCCAAAACCGCAGTTCGACCAGCGGATTGACAGCACGTGAAATTAGGATACGGTTGCGGTGACAGCGGAATGATCAGTTGTTTCCGACCGCCGTGATCGCAACAATAGATGAATGGGAGAGCCGGCGGAAGCGCTGTTGTATTCCGACCGCCGCGGTCGCTCCGGAAGAGTAATGGCGGTCGAAAGCAACCACACAACAAGGCTACCAAGTGTGGCTATAAATCTGGCTCAGCCCCAAAAAACACCAAATACACCCCAATGACACATCCCCATGGCAAAAAAAAAAAATACAAATCCCAGGTCAACCCACACAACACACCTGACATGAATACTCCATGTTTGACCCATCCACATAGCTGAGTATAAAACCAGCCCCTTCCCTGCCCACAATCCTTTGCACAACTCCAGCACTGAAGGGCCCAACCCCAGAGCACCAAGGAGAGGCAAATATGCACACAACACACCATCACAACCACACACACCACCTCCACCACCTCCACACCTGCACTTCTCACCCATTTGCACATCACACACCATGGCACAGAGGAAGATGCCCAAATTCACTGACAATGAGTGATGGTAGATGAGGTAATCAGAGTAGAACCACATTTGTTTGGAAACCTGGTCCAACAGACACCATTAGACACCAGAAAACAAATGTGGGCAAGGATAGTCAACAAGGTCAATGCAGTAGGGACCACCCTGCGCACCCTGAAGGACATCAGGAGGAGGTGGCATGACCTCAAGACCATGGTGAAAGAGCGTGCCAAAAAGAACCATGAGCTGGCTCAGAGGACTGGCGGTGGCCCTCCTATTCCACCACTCACATTCAACGAATGGGAGGAGAAGGTGCTTGCCGTACTGCATCCAGAGAGTCTCACAGGAATACCCGGGGGAGTGGAGGCTGGTAAGTACCAACAAATGTCCCCCATTACACTGCAATGTACTGTCTCACACAACTAGAAAGCTACACTTCCTAAACATAAATGCACCAACGTACTACATACTCTTTCAAACAAATGTCTCACAGATTTAACATTCCCTTCCTCTGAATCACCCCAAAGGTAGCCAGCAACATTTCCATGTGGGCATGTGTACAGACAGCCATCACTACAACTCCCACCAGTCCCCCTGTCCCGCAGCTGACCAGGATGGAGCACTCCCCACACCCACACCCAAGTGGTAGCCATTGCATTGCACTACTCAAACTTACAGGTAGGTAGCCTTATCAACAGGGAGGGGTGTGTGTGGGTGGAAAGCCAGCACTACAACTCCCACCAGGCCCCCTGTCCCACAGCTGACCAGGATGGGGCACTACCCCCACCCACAACCATGTGGTAGCCATTGCATTGCTCACCTTCACCTAATAGGTAGATAGCTTTCTAAACAGGGAGGGGTGTGTGTGGGTGGGAAGCCAGCACTACAACTCCCACCAGGCCCCCTGTCCCACAGCTGACCAGGATGGAGCACTCTCCCCACCCACAACCATGTGGCAGCCATTGCATTGCTCACCTTCACCTAACAGGTAGGTAGCCTGCTTAACAGGGAGGGGTGTGTGTGTGTGGTAAGCCAGCACTACAACTCCCACCAGCCCCCCTGTCCCACAGCTGACCAGGATGGAGCACTCCCCCTGCCCACAACCATGTGGTAGCCATTGCATTGCTCACCTTCACCTAACAGGTAGGTAGCTTTCTCAACAGGGAGGGGTGTGTGTGTGTGTGTGGTAAACCAGCACTACAACTCCCACCAGGCCCCCTGTCCCACAACTGACCAGGATGGAGCACTCCCACCACCCACAACCATGTGGTAGCCATTGCATTGCTCACCTTCACCTAACAGGTAGGTAGCTTTCTCAACAGGGAGGGGTGTGTGTGGGTGAGAAGCCAGCACTAAAACTCCCACCAGGCCCCCTGTCCCACAGCTGACCAAGATGGAGCACTCTCCCCACCCACAACCATGTGGCAGCCATTGCATTGCTCACCTCCACCTAACAGGTAGGTAGCCTGCTTAACAGGGAGGGGTGTGTGTGTGTGTGGTAAGCCAGCACTACAACTCCCACCAGGCCCCCTGTCCCACAGCTGACCAGGATGGAGCACTCCCCCTACCCACAACCATGTGGTAGCCATTGCATTGCTTACCTTCACCTAACAGGTAGGTAGCTTTCTCAACAGGGAGGGGTGTTTGTGGGTGGGAAGCCAGCACTACAACTCCCACCAGGCCCCCTGTCCCACAGCTGACCAGGATGGAGCACTCCCCCACCCACAACCATGTGGCAGCCATTGCATTGCTCACCTTCACCTAACAGGTAGGTAGCCTACTTAACAGGGAGGGGTGTGTGTGTGTGTGTGGTAAGCCAGCACTACAACTCCCACCAGGCCCCCTGTCCCACAGCTGACCAGGATGGAGCACTCCCCCCACCCACAACCATATGGTAGCCATTGCATTGCTCACCTTCACCTAACAGGTAGGTAGCTTTCTCAACAGGGAGGGGTGTGTGTGTGTGTGGTAAGCCAGCACTACAACTCCCACCAGGCCCCCTGTCCCACAGCTGACCAGGATGGAGCACTCCCCCCACCCACAACCATGTGGTAGCCTTTGCATTGCTCACCTTCACCTAACAGGTAGGTAGCTTTCTCAACAGGGAGGGGTGTGTGTGGGTGGGAAGCTAGCACTACAACTTCTACCAGGCCCCCTGTCCCACAGCTGACCAGGATGGAGCACTCCCCCACCCACAACCATGTGGAAGCCATTGCATTGCTCACCTTCACCTAACAGGTAGGTAGCCTGCTTAACAGGGAGGGGTGTGTGTGTGTGTGGTAAGCCAGCACTACAACTCCCACCACGCCCCCTGTCCCACAGCTGACCAGGATGGAGCACTCTCCCCACCCACAACCATGTGGCAGCCATTGCATTGTTCACCTTCACCTAACAGGTAGGTAGTAAGTGCATTAACCCTGCCATCCTTCTCAAAATGCATGGAGCCATATGACCACATCAGCACTCACATATCAGCCAACTTGGCATAGATCCAAAAGACACATCCAGTGTGCAGACAGCAAAGCGCACGGAACTGTCACAGAAATAAAACTTTGACTCACCAAGTCACATGTGAAAGTAATTCATAGCACAATCATGCACAGCACAGAATGCAATGTGTAAGTGCCATGGTATCAGAGCATGAAGGCCCATATGAACACAAAACATGCATGGTCAATCTGACAAACATAGCTAAGTACATGATATGAAAAAGGTATGTATAACATTACAAAGGCTAGTTCTTGTCTAGCTGAAATTGATTCCATGATGAGCAAACAAAAAAGACGCATCACATAAAGTTGCTGTGCCGCAAGTCGTCAGATGATGACATGTCCTTGTAATCACTCAATCTGTACGTGGCACATGGTTTCAATTTACATGTCACACCATGTGCAAGTATTGTATGTACCTCAACATCATATCATGATGCTCAGTATCTTGCAGCCATACCAAGTGATTGCAAAGTAACGTTTTTGGTGTATCAAATATAACATCCAACCGTCTAACACCAAGCTAGTGGAGTGCACTTCAATGACCATTTAACCTCTGTTCAACAGGAGATCTACAAGCAACTGCTGCGGAAAACACTACCAACCTGCAGAGCCTGTCCCCCCCCCCCCCGGAACATGAACTCTCGGATGCTGACTCCCTACGTTTCTCGGATGAGGAGTAACAACCTGGCCCATCCGGAGTGCCAGGGCGCACCACGTCTCAGGCCCTCCTTGTCCCCACCACGACCACCACCACAGCAACAACAACAGCGCTGACCCCTGCTACGACGACCTGTGCGGCCTCCACCACCACCATCACCACTGCTGCCTGCAACACTCTCCCTGCCTCTGTGGTTAGCAACACCACCACACAATCTGTGGATGCCAGGGAGAGTGTGCGGGTGCGTCGAGTGCCACCGCCACAGGTCCATGTCAGCAGGGCAGGTGGGAGGGCAACTGGGGGACAAATACAGGAGGACACTGAGACCGAAGCCCTGGCACACCATCGCAAGAGTCCCTGGGGCATACAAACAGAACCAGGGACTGATGGGCCAGGTTGTGGAAGAAGTGCATGAGCTCCGCCTGCTGCTGAGGTCCATGGACACGCATGGGCCAAATTGTGGACCTCATGGGCCAGCTAGTGGGTGTTCTGAAGGATAGACATGCGGCCCAAATGACAGCTCAACCCCCCTCCAGCTGATATTCCCACCACCTCAGCTGCGGCCACAGAGAGGGGTGAGCTGCACCAAAACGACTCGTCAGACACCGCTGAGCCTGCAGCAGAGGCCCCCCTGCCAAACGCAGGAGGGGACATCCGAGAAACACCTGGGGAAGATCCCGTGGCAATGCACCATCCACAGGCAATCACTGAGCCAGCCATGATGGCACCTGTGTTCCCATTGACATTGACTTTGTTGACTATCCTTACCCACATTGCCATGTTGATGGCAGGAGTCTGTTGGACTGTGTGACCACATCAATGTGGTGACTACTCTATTTGTCTCATTTACCATCACTGACAACTCATTAAATCACTTGGCACAATTTTGTACATGATCACTTCTCTGGCACAAATACACATTGGAAATAAACACTCTTTACACACCCATGTCTTTGTGTCAGCTCCATGTTTATAACAGTATGGACAATTTCAACTCAGATTCCAATGTACCACAAGCTCTGATTGTGACGAGGCATTGAGAGGGTGAAGGAACCTAGAAAGACACAAGAGAATGACATTCACTAGTCAGGTGATGCCATTACAGGTAAAACACACCACTAGTCATCAACGTACAGGTACCAGGACACATAACAATGAGCAACAATATCAACAGAGACATGACGTACATGGACAAATATACCCTGTGCCATTACCACAGAGCCAACAACAGCCAGCAGTCAAAAAGTACTTCTATGCATTGCCACTACCATCAAAGACAACAGGCAATGTCACTGTTGTACAATGTCACTTACACTCAAGGGAAGTAGTTGTCGATGAGCTGTTGACGCAGGTCAACACCTTCCTCTTCTCCACTATCGTCGTCACTGGGCATGTGTGGGTCTGCAGGGGGGGCATCTGCTGCTCATCATCCTCCAGGAGCAGGGGGAGCTCTTTGCGCAAGGCCAGGTTGTGGAGCATGCATCATGCAACGATGATCTGACACACCTTTTGGGGAGAGTAGAGTAGTGCACCTCCGCTCTTGTCCAGACACCGGTATCTAGACTTCAGAAGCCCAAAAGTATGCTCCACCACACGACGTGTCCTCCCATGTGCATCATTGTAGCGGACTTCACCCAGGCTCCTGGGATTCCTTAGTGGGCTCAGCAACCAAGGCCGGTTGGGATACGCAGAGTCACCTAGGTGTGAGACACAGAGTGCAATTTAGTGATACAAACAGTAAGTGAGTACAGCATGTCACACATACAGCACACTACTTGACGCTGCGTACTCACCAACAAGCCATGCACACTCCGGATGCAGATTTGCCATCAATTGTGGAATGATGCTGTTCCGCAGAATATAGGAGTCATGTGCAGACCCAGGGAATTTGGCACAGACATGGGAGATGATCATATCTGCTTGGCACACCACTTGCACATTAATGGAATGGAAATGTTTCCTGTTCCGGTAGATGTGCTCACGTGCCTGTGGTGGAACTAGGCCAACATGTGTGCAGTCAATGGCCCCAACAACATTTGGTATGTGTCCCAGGTCATAGAAATCCCCCTTCACACCTGCCAATTCATGTCTCCTTGGGAAGTGGATGTAGCGGTCCTTGTGTGTCATCATTGCGGACAGGACATTACATAGCACCATGCTAAACATGGCCTGAGACATCCCACCGGCGATGGCCACCGTGTACTGAAAAGAACCAGTAGCAAAGAAGTGCAGGGCCGCCATCACCTTGACTGTTGGTGTCAAAGCAGTTGGATAGGTTCTGTGAGGCCTCAGATGGGGCTCCAACTGACCACAAAGCTCTTGAAGGGAGAGGCGATCCAAATGGAACTTCCGAATGATGTCCTCATCCTCCATGTTCGCTAGCACTGGGAACGGACGATGCACATTTGGTCGCTCCTACATAAAATGAAAGGGGACACATGTCAATTCATTCACATATGAGATGTGTCAAACAGCTTACATCGTGACTGACGCAGCGCCAACAAGGATTGGACTGTAACAACAATGCACAAGTCACATGCAGAGACACCTTGATCACATGTAGTAGTACATGTGGTCAGTATGTACATACTGACCACCTCCAAAACATAATCTGACTATGTGAATGGAAAATGGTAAATTTCTACATCTTGTGTCATCAGCCCTGGGAGTAGTGGACACAGCACATGTTTGAAACAGCAACACTGCTGACTCCTGTGTACCTGCTGTACCTGCCACACCTTCTTGCTTAAGTTGCACAGAGCACAACTTTTCTACACCATGAGCACAGTGTGTGTAAGCTGATCAACTATCAACATGAATTTAGCTATATACACAGTGAAATAGGCACATTATGTAGTCAGTCCATCATTACTGTGGGTTGATTAGCTATCTCACACATTGACATGTTCACAAATATGAGAGCCCATTACACACCAAATCTGTGTACATGCCCACAAATATCATATGTGACATGTGAGGAAGTAGATGCCAATGCATGTAATCATGTGCACTGACATGGCATGTGTAGTTACCAGTGAGTTCAATGTCACACTAGCATGGAATTTAGCAATCAGGTGGCATTATACATTGTAAGTGTCTAGTGATTCATGATGAGATGTGCCCATTGCCATTGCCAGAGCATGATGTGTCCATAGGTGCGGTGTGCGTGCTCCGCCACAGAAATCACGGTCGTGGCCACAATTCAAAAATGCCAAATAGCGGTAGCGACTGCCTGGCCCCCGCGGTGTGCAACCGCCAATGCCCATGCCATTGCAGCCAATGGGAACCGCGCTCGCGGTAGTGGATTACACTTTTGAAACCCGCGGTAGGCATGCTCCGCTACCGTGGGCCCGGGATTGGTTACATTTGAAAGATGCACGATTGCGGTAGCGACTGCCTGGCCCCCGCGGTGTGCCACCGCCAATGCCCATGCCATTGCAGCCAATGGGAACAGCGCTCGCGGTAGTGGATTACACATTTAAAACCCGCGGTAGGCGTGCTCCGCTACCGCGGGTCGGGTCATTTGATAGATTTGAAAGAGGCAAACCAGGCAGACCAATTGCAGCAGCAGAGTGCCTCTGAAACATCCCCAGGGGCCTATAAATCTCCGTGAGAGAGCCACACATTTCAATTGCATTCAGACACTGCTGCCTGCCATTCTTCACCACCAACTGCTGCTGTTCCTGTCTGCTGGACCCAGTGATGGCGAGAACTGAAAACATCAAGGCCCGTCCCTTCACCACAGAGGAGCTGGAGGTCCTGGTGGACGAGGTCCTTTCACAGTATGGGAGGCTATATGGTGCGCCAGTTGTACTGGTAAGTGTTTCAAAGTGAAAGTCAGAGTGCTGAGAGTGCTCACATGATGTTGCTCTGCAGTAGTATGTGCCTGTGAGTGCAAGTTGATGTGCATGCATCCTTATTTTTCATCTACCATGCTCCCTACATGGCCCAGTAAGAATTGGACTTGAGTATTTGGGAAGGATGGCAACATGGACATTTCTACAGCCCTTCTTCAGCAATGAAAATATGAACGTTGGTCTGAGACTGGGTAATGTAAATGTGTGATACACTGCCTAACATGCTGACTTCATGTCAATGGGGTGTGTAGCCTTGTTTCCACAGATCCATGGCTGCATTGTAGGATGGGATGGACCTGCAGTGTTTTTGCAGCCATACAGTAACACTGCTGGTTTGGACAGTCGAAGTCTGAACAAACATTGCCTGTGCTATGTGACGTCATAGTCCATGAGGTTTTCACATGCTCATTTGTGACATTACAAATGTATTTCGTCCAGAGGGTACAGAAGAATGTGTGTACAGTTTTCATATTGCACCCATGGATATGTGTGCATTATGCACAAGAGTAAAATGCCTGAGTGTAACACTCCTGGTGGTCATTCACCTATGACACATCAGATAAATGTAATTTGAAGATATCATCCTTCCATTGTTATCATAATGTGTTCTGTCTCGCATGTGTAGGCACTGTTTGCCCTCTCATATTGTACATGCATGTGAAATTTCGGATGGCCCACGTTTAACCTCAGTGTGAGTCCCCCTGGCCTGCACAGTAACTGCACAATTTTAAAGGGACCCATCAGTAAATGGACTGAGTGAAACATATGTGTTGTCCGCCACCCTATTTCTCAATGAGCTATCTTAGGCCTGAGGATTGCACAAGACAGGCCTCCACCTTGTGAGAAGAGTGTCAGATCATGGCCCTAAATGTGACCTCCATGACACAGGTAGCCATTCACTGGCCAAAGACATTGAGGGGTGTGTAGTGTTGGACACAGTGAGTCTGCCCCGACAGATCATTTCAAATGAATTGTGTGTATTGCTCAATCACATACTGTATCACAGATGAGGGTCTTCTTCACATTGGTTTCTGTGCTGGCACTCTGCATGTGTATGAGATGGCCAGGTACTGTGTCCATCATCATACATGTATACATTTCTAAGCGATTATTTGATGCAAGTGTACTACGTGTCATGCTGTATGGCCTCTGCTCAACATTTATATATTGGTGTGCTATGTTTTTTTCATGCTCCTGTACTGACACACAGTGGTAAATAACACAGTGTCACTGAAACTTCCTCTTCTTGTCTCCCATGCCTGCAGCTTAAGGTCCACCAGCGTAAGGCCATATGGAGGGCCATTGCACGCAAGGTGCGGGCTCTGGGTGTCTCCAACCGACGGCACACACACTGTCACAAGAGGTGGGATGACATCTGCCGGCTGAGCAAAAACGTGGCAGAAATGACGCTGGGGGTGCTCCCTCGGAGTGGCAGGTTGGCACGCAGGACCATGAGACCACTAATGGCCCGCATCTTGGCAGTGACACAGCCAGAGCTGGATGCACGCTTCAGGGCCCATCAGCAGCAAGTTGGGGGTGAGTATTCTTTGAAGTGTGACTTGGGGTGTGAGTGACTGCATGGATCCCAACCCTGAGCCAGTGCGGAGCTCTGTGATGTCTCTAGTGTGATGCAAAGGCTACTAAGTGGCCTCAGTGTTGAGTGCAGCTGTTATGCATTGCTACAACATGTGGTTTCTCATGTGTTTCATACAATGACCCTTGACATTGAGAGATGAGATGTGGCCTTGTGACATATACTGCAGTATGCTGCAGTATGAGTGTCACAGACATCACCTGGCAGTGAGCTGCAGTGAGCATCATGTTAGTGTGCATATATAGATGTGTGCTGTGCACAACTTAAAATTTGTGACAACTACACAGCTGACACCAATGCGCAACTGTAGTTGTGCTTCAAAGCACAACATGGTGGATAGCAGGAGCTTGTGGCCATTGCAAAAGGACATTTGGGAGTCTGAATCTGTGGTGTTCCCTTGAAGTTACTCCATATGTGACAGAGACAACATGTTTAGATGTATACCTATCTCACCTACAAACACGTAGGTGTGCTTACAGAGAATAGCATGTTAGGTTACAAGGAGGCACAGGCCAGCTATTTGGCTGTATCAACGTCACATGGGCCATTAATATCAACTATGCATGTTTCCATGCATCTTCTGATCATTGCATGAAGGTTGCACATGCTGACTGCAAATGGAGGAGGGCAACATGGGAGTATCATTTTCAAGTGTTGTGCGCTGCTTGCATATGATGTTTGTGAGTATGTCACTATACTGAACCTATGTCTCTGTCTCTTGCAGCATCTACCGAGGGCACGGAAGGACAGGGTACCGACACCAGTGGGGAAGCTTCTGGCACGACTGCTACACATGAGCTCACTGACACTGAAGTGACCAGCGCCTCGGAGGGGGACAGGAGTGCCCTGGAAGAATCACGCCCGGAAACACCAACCTCAACATCATCAGACTCCAGCGGTGACTCCTCGATGTTGGCGGGCACAGGAAGGTCGGAATCTGCCTCTTCTTCCACCACACATCGTCCAGTGCCCACCCTCCCGGTTGCTCCCACAAGTGCTGTCCATGCCTAGGAAGGGTAGAGTCTCCTTCCCCCCAGGCACCTCTGCCCCTGCCCCTGTCTCCCCTGCTGCCCTCAGTGTGGAGGCGGTTGACCTTTGGCGCCAGCTGTGTGTGGGTCAGACTGCTCTCCTGAATGCCTTCCAGGATCATGACAAGAAGTTGGCACAGGTAGTTGCCTTCATGGAGGGGATTCATTCTGACGTGGGTGTCCTACACCGAACTGTCCAGTCTTTGTCCTCCACAGTGACGGCAGCCATTCAGCAGTCACAGGCTCCAAGTCCGGCTCCTGTCCCTTCAGCAACCACCCTGGCAGTGGCACCAACTGACGAGAGTGCCCACACGCCAGAGCCCTCAGGCACCAAGTCCTCCACACGCAGCACACAACAGCAGCTCTCCAAGCGGACCAGACCACAGACACTTTCCCCAACACACAAAACAGGCACACAGGAGCGCAAAACCAAAAGCCCATCACGTGACACTCATGGGCATCAGGCCAAGAAGCAGGCATCAACATCACATTCATCAAAATCACCCCCATCCAAGGGCACTCCCATCCCACTGTATCAACAAAAAGAGGGGGGGGACCAGGAGCAGGTTATGGTCCAGTGCCCATGCTCCTAAATCTAGTTGTTAAATCAAAAAGGGGGGACACTGTTCCGGAGGAGGGGGTGCAGCGTGTCACCCACTCACAAAAATGAAAAGGAAGGAGAAGAAGAGATCAAGCAAAGAGGAGGTCCTAGGTCTAGAACCCACTGCTTAGAGGAGAGAAGAGACCTTGTCTCAACAAGAGACAAGACCTCTTCTCTCCTCTAACCAGTGGGTTCTAGACCTAGGATCTCCTCTTTGCTTGGTCTCTTCTTCTCCTTCCTTTTCATTTTTTGTGAGTGGGTGACATGCTGCACACACTCCCACCCCACACCTGCTCCCAAAGACAAACAAACACTTGCCCTGTCTGCTGTGAACCTGGTGCCTGCAACGACTAAGCACAAACACTTCTCTAAGGCAGATTCACCCACAACGTCAACTCCCACCCACACCCCTTTGAAGCTGGGACAGGAGAGCAAAGTGGGGGGTTCACCTGGACAACAGGGGATGCAGGGGTAGAGGCAAGGCCACCCCAAGCGTACAACCAGATCCAGCAAATCCCCACAGGGAGAGCCACCTGCACCTGATACACCTTTGGTGGAGAGTGAGGCTGCCCACCCCACTTCCCACTCCGGCAAAGACACTTGTGGGGTATCGAAACCCCAAGAAGTTGAGACCCAGCCCTCAACATTCACCCTCACACACTGTGTCTTCCGGAAGCATGTCTCCGCCTCCCGGTGCAACCACTCCACCCGTTCCAAGCAGCCCTCAGGCTCCCACAGCCACTGATGCCTCTACCTCAGCCGGTCCTCTCTCTCCCAGGTCCAGGCCTCCAACTGGCCCCGACAATCAGCCACCTCCCAGTTCAACTGAAAGCAAAAGTTGAGGCAAAGTCCCCCTCCCCACACCATTTCTCCCACAGCGGTACCTGGACTGCCCATTTGTATCCCCTGAGCTGGGGCGATTCCCATGGCAGTGGACGGTGTTGCCCATTCCCTGTGCAGTTTCTCATGCACGCATGTGCATACTTTGAATTTGTACTGGCCAATGGCCTTGCTGTTTGTTACTTTGGATGCCCATTCCCTGTGCAGTTTTTCATGCACACATGTGCGGACTGGAACTATGGACTGGCCAATGGCCTTGCTGTTTGTTACTTTGGATGCCCATTCCCTGTGCAGTTTTTCATGCACACATGTGCGGACTGGAACTATGGACTGGCCAATGGCCTTGCTGTTTGTTACTTTGGATGCCCATTCCCTGTGCAGTATCTCATGCACACATGTGCGGACTGGAACTATGGACTGGCCAATGGCCTTGCTGTTTGTTACTTTGGATGCCCATTCCCTGTGCAGTTTCTCGTGCACACATGTGCATACTTTGAATTTGTACTGGCCAATGGCCTTGCTGTTTGTTACTTTGGATGCCCATTCCCTGTGCAGTTTTTCATGCACACATATGCGGACTGGAACTGTGGACTGGCCAATGGCCTTGCTGTTTGTTACTTTGGATGCCCATTCCCTGTGCAGTTTCTCATGCACACATGTGCGGACTGGAATTATGGACTGGCCAATGGCCTTGCTGTTTGTTACTTTGGATGCCCATTCCCTGTGCAGTTTCTCATGCACACATGTGCATACTTTGAATTTGTACTGGCCAATGGCCTTGCTGTTTGTTACTTTGGATGCCCATTCCCTGTGCAGTTTCTCATGCACACATGTGCATACTTTGAATTTGTACTGGTCAATGGCCTTGCTGTTTGTTACTTTGGATGCCCATTCCCTGTGCTGTTTCTCATGCACACATGTGCATACTTTGAATTTTTACTGGCCAATGGCCTTGCTGTTTTGTACTTTTGATGCCTATCTGGGTATTATGTAATAAAGGCTGTTACTCCTGTTGTCTGCTTTGTCAATGTCCTTGCTAAATAAAGGTTTTTATGTATGGGTATCGGTTCATGTGACACTTGCTCTGTATGCCACTTTAACATTGCCAATTGCTTCTTTTACTTTTTCTGAGCTTTCCAGAGGTAACAAGCACTTTTGTGCTTCTTGAGTCTGAGGCTTGAGGGTGCAATGATGGTTGTTTGTGATGATCTACTCTTCTCCTAATCATTCTGTGCTCAGGTTTGCTAACTTGTACACATGTCATGTTAGTATGCAATACCATAACAGAGGTGAATGCTATCCACATGATTACTTGCGGGGTGGCCAGGTTCCGGCATTTCTGTGTGCTCTTTCTTGATGTGTGCACAGCAGTGTTGGTGTGTAGTCATCTTGTGTGGGCCTGTCTTCGTTGTCGCATGGGTACATTAGGATGTGTGCACTTGAGAAGTCATACAGTGTGATTGGCCTATCATTGTCAGTAGTGTTGATGTGTATGTGCCCCTGCACATGCCAACTACACACATGTATGATCCAGGAAATGAGTGCATGTTTGTTTACATTGTCAGACGTGCTTCAGATTGTGTGCACATGTAGGAGTTGTAGGTTGTGCACTGTGCAGTGTGTCGGTGTGTACTTGCACTCCTGGGGGACACCTACTTGTTGTCGCTGTCAGTTGTGAGTATGCACAGTGTGTGACTGTAGAGTCTGTGTTGTGTTTAGTTGATCAGCCATGTGTGTTGTTTAAGTTTGTGCTCACTGTGCTGACCTGCTCAGCCACACTGACATTATTTGTGAGTTTTCTCATGTATTGCTGTCACTTGACACATTTTTGACTCCAGTATGGTATGTGGTATGATGAGTCATACCATCCCCTATGGGTGCTTCTGATACCTACACATTGTGAGTTACTCCTCTATGTGTTTGTGGACTGTACACTCCTTACCTGTCCACTACTGATGTACACACCACTTCAATCTCATGTCTTCCACCCCATGGCTTGCCAGTGTGTGAGCCTCCCCACCACTTCATAGTGTGACACTATACTGTGTGAGGATGATCTGTGTACAGGACCAATGTGCCACTCAGGACAGTTTCACAATTAGTTATCTGTTATTTTCTTCAGATAGTTTGCAGTCATGGTTGCTCATGTGCAGGGCATATGTTTGATCAGCACAGTCCTGTAGTCATGTTGTTTGCATCTGGGTTTCCCTGAGTTGTGCATCTGTGAGTGATGGCTAAGCTGGATGTATGTTTGCTGAGGTACTGCTCCCCTTCCTGAGTGTGATGTTATCTGTGTGCTGTGATGATTTGTGTTGTGGGATTTCATGGTGGGGCACTCAGATATGTGTGCTACTGGTTTGGTTGGTGTGCGCACACTGCTTGGTGTGCATGCAGTGCTGTCAGTGTATGTTGCCTTGTACATGCCTGGTGTGCATCCCCCTGATGTCCAGCTGAGTTTGCTATGTGATGGTTTGGTCTGTGCATCTGTTGTGTTTTTTTTGTGGATGGATGCAGTGTTTGGCCTGTGTTGGCTCTTTCTACTGACAGGTGCAATGTGTGTGTGATGTTCTATTTGCATGACATTGTGTGTGAGTAGTTTGTGCATTGTGATACATTATGATGTGTTTTGCATGTGTAGTGTGCATTTCTTGTGTGAATGTCACATGCAGCAATGTGGAGTCTTGTTCATGAGCTTGTTTTGAGTGCACAATAGTGGTTTGTCCTCCTATTTTTGACCTGTCACTTGTCAGGATTGTGCATGTCCATGCTTGTGGTACACTCTGACTCCATGTTCACTTGATGACTGGTGTGTTGTCTAGGTCTGTGTTAGCTGATTGGTCCCCTTGATCCCAGTTGTTGTTCATGATTGGCTTTTGATGATGCAATTCTTGTTTGTGTTGGGGTATGGTGTCTGTGCATTTGTCCAGAGTGACAATGTTGTGTATTCCTGGTCTGTCTAGGGTCACATTGCCTTGCCACTGTTTGGCTGCACATGGCTGGGCTTGTTGGACTTCTGTGGATGTTGTTTGTGAGATTAGTGTTTGGCTATTGTTTTTGGGTCAGCATTGGTTCAGACATCCCTAAGTGTGAGTCTGACATTTGTAGATGCACCCCAGGGTGTGTGATTGGTTGTCAGTAAACTCACAGGACCTTATTTTCACCTTTATGTGTGTTTCTCACAGGTGTTGAGTGTTGCAGGTGTGAGATGGGTAGATGAGGGGTATGTGTGAAGGTCCTACTTGGGTTTGACAGTCAGGGAGTGTGACAATGAGCCATGTGTGTTGTGCTGGTGGCATACACATGTCAAGTAAGTTGACACAGATGTGTGGCTGATCACTGTATGACTTCTGACACTTCCTATCATTCCTGAGACTATGCATAGCTTGCATTGATGTATCCCTGAGTTGTTGCACAGAGGTCACTGTGGTTTAATTTCACTCACTGCATCCCATGTCTGATTTGATGGCCTAAGGGTAGTGTGATGTGTTCCTCCTCTTGCATGTGATGTGCACATGCTATGTGGCTTGCTTCATGGTTTTCCAGCACTGTGCACTTCACTTTGGGCTAGCCCATTTATTTTCATACATTGCTGCTGACCTATGGTATGTGTATGTGGCAGAGTGTCAGTGTGGGATCTTTCTGAGGGACTTGACAAGCAGTGTGAACAGTTCAGTGGTTGTTTATATGCAGTGTGAGTCTTCATTTCTTAATTATACTCTGTTTGATTCACATTAGTGGAAGGTAGGTGTGAGGAGGAGGGTTGTCCAGCCCCTGACCTTCTGTGCAGGGTGTTCATCTTCACCCCCACCATCCCAATCACTCTACCTTGCCTTTTGATGTCTGAGGTGCAAGGTCTAGCCACACTGGGTGAAAACTTGTGCAGGGGGGGCGTGGCACAGGAGGGGCACACAGCATGTGCCCAAATGGGTGTGAGAAGCGTCCTGTGGGTAGGGTGTAGGTGGAGCCCTGGGAAGCTGCCCAGAATTCCCATGCCTAGCGCCGGCCCTGCCTACTACATTGTGCGCAGGTTTTCCTGCGTCTTCACCGCTGCGGTGAAGTGACTGGGACATTGCAGTGATTTCGCGGTTGATGGGTGACCCGGATGCAGAGGTGTGGATTTCTAGCAGGCAGGACATGTGTGAGTACACTGGGGGATATGTTCCTGTCCCCACCAGGGTGTCTGGTGTGGACAGGAACTGTATTTCAACACAGGAGTTGTGTGTTGTGGTTGTCTGCGGAGTTGTGTATTTATGCACCTGCGGTGTTGACGGCGACGGCGTCTTATCTGCTGGTAGCGGATGAGGTACAGCAGCGGAAGGGCTTAAAGAGCTGGATCCATAGCATTCAGGACCGTGTGGAGGTGACCGGGATTCTGGTTTTGCTCTCCGCAGTAGTGCTTCCGCCGTCTACGGTTGGCTGGTTTCTCCGCTGCGTTGTGATGCGCTGTTTGAGGCATCGTGATTTGTACGGCGGTCGTAACGTCATTCCGCACGGTGGTCTTTCTCTATTTGCTCCCTCCTCCACCGTTGCGGAAGGAAAACACTGGCGGATCCTGTAACTCCGCAGCGGACGGAAAATGAGCTATCTTCATCCATCGTAATACGGCGGACGCGAGGACCGCCGCTGGAGTGCAGAAAAGGATGTTTTCCTCCACCACCACCAGCACCGCGGATGTGCCAAAGTACGCCATCGTAATCGGGCCTTAGTTTGCTTGTTTCTTTTTTATTTTAATAATTATATTTTTATGAATATTTTTAATTATTAAATGACATAATTATAATTATTAATTTAAAAAAGAGTAGAAAAATGTTGTTTTATTGTTTTGTAGTTTTTAAATGCTGCATGGTGTTTGCTATTATTTTATTTTCAAAGTATAGATTTGGCTATTGTGTCTATGTATTCTAGTCCTTTGATGTTTGGGTAGAGTTTAGTTTTGTATTGTAGGTGTTCGTACATTGTTTTTGTTTGCTTACTAAGTTTAGGACCTATTTTAGTGAGGGATTGTTCTAGCCTTAATTCTTGATAACTTTGGGGCTGTTTATGATGGCGTAACGTTCGCCACCGCCGGGCTGGCGGTGGCGACCATTACGCCATCATAACGTGCAATCCCCACCGCCATATTACGATGGCGGTGGGTATCGCGGTGGACGGAAAGTCCGTCCGCCGCTTTTCCGCCGGTCGGCAATCGTTACGATTGCCGGCTGGGCGGAGCTGGGGCTGCAATATGGTGGCGGTGCCTAGTAGGCACCGCCAGCCATATTATGATGTGTGAACTTCAAGGCCTTTCCATGGTGGCATCGAAGGCTGGCGGTGATTTGATTTGGGGGCCCGTTGCGGGCCCCCGGGGGGGTGGGGGGGTGCACTTGGGGGGTACCTATGGTACCCCCCTATATGTCCATGCACAAGGTGGCAGGCACCGCGCGGTGCCTGCCAAGTTGTGCATGGAAATGCACAACATGGCATTTTCCTATTGCGGCAGGTGCTGCAGCCAGCAGCACCCACTGCAATGTTGAAATGCCAGATGCGACCGCCGCGGTGGCGGTCGCATCATAATTTGGGTGGCGGGACCGCCGCATGGCAGGCGGGCGGTCCCGTTACCACTACGATGGTGGCATCCTAATCAGCCCCTTTGTTCTTTTTTGATGGCTTCTATTAGTTTGTGGAGAGTTGGTTGTACTTTTCCTATTGTGGCTTGGAAGGCATTATGCCATCCTTCCACTGCATTATTTGCTTTACCTTTTTGTGCTAGGGTGCTTTCATGGACATTCCATTAGGGTATTTGGAATTTGGGTTGTCTTCGGTGCCCTGACCTGTATAGTCTTCCTACCCAGGTGTCTTCAAAGTAGTCAAGCAAGGGTGTTAGTTTTGCTTCGTTGGCTTGGTAGAAAGGACTTTCGATAAGTATATTATAGTGGTTGGCTACTTCTGTTGTTGGTACATAGGCCAGGGCTATTAGTTTTTTTATTTGGTAAGCAAAGTTGCTGTTTGTAGCATATTCTATACTTAGGGTAGATTTCTGGAGATGTCTCCATATATTTTGTTTGAAAAGATAATAGCAACCTTGTATTGCAGTATGTGGATATGTTTTTAAAATTGCTTGAATCATTGCTTGCTTGAAATCTATTATTATTTTTTGTGGGAAGTAGTTTTCTGTTTGTTGTTTAATTGTTGTACGGATTTCTATGTAGCTAGTATTTTGTTTATTGGGGAGTAGGGCGTATATGAAGGGGATGTTAGTTTCTTCATATTGGCCATTAATGGTATAGAGTTAATAAAAAGGTTTAGGGCAAACTTTAAATGTCCCATCCATCATCCATGTTTCACATTGTTTCAACTTTTGAATGTTGGTGGCAAAGATGATAATTCTTTTTCATGACTATTGTTGTCATAAAGAATGAATTTTTCATTTTTGTGTGTGATTGTGTATTCTTGTAAAATTTATATTTCTGCAAAAGTTTGGGGGGTGGTGGTGTTTGAGATGTAGATCTTTTAGTTCTGGCTATGAGGCGTTTTAGAGTTGGGATAGAAGGTAATTGTCTTGTTACATGTTCAGGAACACGAGTTAGTAAATGTTTTAATATTTGGGTACTGGTTTGTTGTGAGCTGGTGCTTGCTTCTTTGATATTTTCTAAAGCATCTCTCACCTCGGTTTCTGTGGCGTTGGGGGGTGGTTGTGTTCTCTAACATTAATAACACTTGTTTCTATTGTTGTTGCTCTCCCATAGCAAGAATTGGAGTAGTATTTACAACATTTTCAATGGGTTTTATTTTCAGTTGTTTTCTCTTGTGTATAAGTATAGCCCATGTAGCACAAAAGTAGTTTTCCTTTTTGTGAGGAAATGAATTTTGCCCTTTATGTCATTTTCTTAGTATATCTGTGAATGTAATTATATATATATATATATATATATATATATATGCTAATTAATAATTAGTGAAGAGTACACATTTAAATATAATTATTACATTTTAAAATATACTTCCATATATCTTGTTTTTCTTTTCTTGTTGGTTACTTTTTCGAAGTTTGTAAGTTATTCACTGGTTTCTTTTTTTTCTGTTGGTTAAAAAATAAAATGTTCTTTTTATTGAAGTGTTGCATTTAGTTTGTTAGTTTTGTTTAGTTAGTCCCTATTTTTATTTAGTCGTTTTTATTAAAAAAAATACTTAATATTTTTAGTTTATTTCTTCGTTGTTGTTTTTCTGTTGTAGCCTGTAGAAGGAAGTAAAATAAAAGTATTTAATTTAATTTAATTTTTAAATTTATAAGGCGCACAGCTACCCAGAGGTTTCCCGGCGCCATCGAACTAACGCAGAAAGAGAGAGAAAGCATTATTGGTTAAATAGCCACGTTTTGAGACCTTTGTGAAAGTTCGTGTAGATGGTTTCATGCCGAAGTGGCGTGGGGAGTGAGTTCCATAGTGAGGGGGCCATATAAGAAAAAGACCGGCCACCTATACGTGAACGTCTGATCCTAGGTACTGAGAATTTGGCCTGAGTGGAGGAACGGAGAAGACGTGTTGGGAGATAGGGATGGACTAAGGCACTCAGATACTGTGGAGCTGTGCCCATTTTAATTTTATGCATATAACACAGGGCCTTGAATTTAATGCGGTTCTCCATCCTAAGCCAGTGGAGGTCGAGGAGGGAGACTGAAATAGATGCCTTTCTAGGCACCTGGCAAAGCAGTCTTGCCGCCGAGTTCTGTACTACCTGCAGTTTTTGAACCACCTCCTTATTGGCTCCTAAATACAGGACGTTGCCATAGTCCAGTCTAGAAGTAATCAGGGCCTGAACCACAGTTCTTTGTGTGGGACCAGTCAACATCCAAAGTGTTTTTTTGAGCCATTTTAGGATGGTGAAGCAGATTGAGGTGACCCTGACTGCTTGCTGCCTCATTTATAGCTGGTCATCAATCATTATGCCTAGATTGCGGACTAGTTGCATCGGCTGGGGAAGATCACCCATTTGAGGAGGCCAATGTCGGGGGCCCCAAAGATCTTTGTTTTTACCGAGAATTAAGACCTCTGTTTTTCCACCATTAAGTTTTAGCATGTTGGCATGCATCCAACTAGCTATATTTTGCAGCCCTGCCTGAAGAGAAGATACCTTAGATGCCTCATTAGTGGACAGAGAGAAGATTAGCTGGGTATCATCCGCGTACAAATAGATAGATAACCCTGCCTCTTCCGCTATAGTGGCCAGGGGTCTAACGTAGATATTGAATAATAGTGGGCTGAGGATAGATATTTGTTAGTTATGTTTTGCTTTTTTAATATTTTTTTAGGTTTAATCAATAAGTTAGTTAAGATATATACTTACTTTGTTTTATATTTTTCGTTAATGTTAATTTTGTTGTTGTTTTGGAAGGAAACCGTTGTTTTTTATGTAGAGTTTTAGTCAAGTTTAGTCTATGAAATATAAAGAAAAACAAATTATACTTTAAGTTACTCTGTTGATATGCTTTTTAGTTTAAGCTAATTTTATTTATTTATTTAAAAAGTTTTGTCCTTACTTTTAGGGGCCGATTCCGATCCTGGTCGGAAACCGTTCCGTCCGACACGTTCCCGGAGCGATTTCCAACCGATTCGTGCCCCTTGGCTCCGAGCTAGCGAGTACGATGCAGCCGCATGCTGATGGACTCGGTTCGGTCGGACTCCCATTGAAGTCAATGGGAGCCGGTCGTACGACGCGTACATGGGCTCCCATTGACTGAATGGGTACGTTGTGCAAAAGGGCACCCCCTGTAGTGGGTACGCGTTGGTGCCATCCGCACCGTACATGCATGTATAGGGGGGACCCTTGGGCCCCCTCCTGTGTCCGACTCGTAAGGCTACGGGTGAAGGGGGGTCCGGCACGGACCCCCAAAGTCCGCTTCCCAGAGCGTTTACGTGTCAGAGGCTCCGACTCGATCCGGCTGTCCGGATCGTGCATCGTACTGGCTTGGTCGTAAAACGTCTCCATTGCGCTGTACGAATCGTGTGCGAACGAGTCGTACGGAGCGGTTCGGACCCGGAAACGATTCGGTCGGCGATTTCACGTTTATTCGCATCGTACTTGGGCGTCCGGACTCTGTACAACTCGGTCGGAAACAAAGCCTCCGACTCGGATCCGGTGAAGCCGAATCCGATTCGGAGGCCTTCCGTCCGAGATCGGAATCGACCCCTTAATGTGAGGTTTTCTGTTTAGTTGTATGTGTAGATCTTTTTTGTTCTGCTTCTCTCTCTCAAAGTTTCGTCCTTTCTGCAGTGTTTGTCCGTTTCATGGTAATTTTTTTATTTATTAATTGATTGCTTTTATAGTATTTATTTAATTAGTTAGAATTTCCTATTGGTTTGTGTTGGTGTAGTTTAAATTCATTCGTTGAGATAGCTTTTTAAAAAATGTTGGCAGCTATAATTTAATTTGTTTAATTTTAATTGTGTGTATTTAATGCTTGTTTTTATTTTATTTAGTAATTTAATTAACATTTATGTGTTAATAAATTATATATATTTTTAAATATGTTATATATATATGTCTGTTTATTTTTGATAGTGGTGATATTTTTTTATGTTGTAGTATTTGTGTATTTATTTCAATTTGATTTTTTAAGCATATTTGTTTGTGTTTTAGTTTTAGTGATATTGTATTTATTTTTGTTAGTGTTTGTTTTAATGTTTGAAATATGTTATTTGATTATAGTATTGAAAAGAATTTGTTTTTATGTTTAAATGTTATTTTTTTGTATAGTCAATATGTATTTTATCGATGTTTGTGTTGTCGATATTATGCATATCGATATTTTTGTTGTATTATGTTATTTTATTTTGATCGATATTTTTGTGTTCTATTTTGTTGTTGTCAATATTTTTGTAGTCAATTTATTTGATGATTTTTTTATCGATATTTCTGTTACTTTAGTTTTGTGTATTGGGGGTCGATATTTTTGTATATGATATTAGTGACTCGATAATTTTGTATGTCGATATTATAGGAGTCGATGTTTTGTCAGTGATCCTTTTAGAACCATGCTTCTAACATGTTTTTGATCTTGTATAGTAGCTTAGTTTCATTATGTGACCTTGTTTTTTGGCATATCTTTTTTAATTCAGTTCCTAAGTATTTTAGGCAGGAAGGTTGCTACTTTAATTTGGAGTTTTGGTCCAGATAGAGGAGGCAACATACATTAACCCCTTGACCGCGATCGGAATTCCGCTCGTGTGCTGGACATTCCAATCGCGGGTGTGGTCGTGACGAGCTCAGCTCGTCATGCGCACAGCGCGACCGCGCAGCATGACGAGCTGAGCTCGTCACGAGCATCGAAGGGGTTAAGAGAGAACATTTCTGTGGTGTACTTCTTTATACAGTCTAAAATCATGTGGATTGCAGAATCTGCCTCACTTGGAAAGATTAAAACATCATCTGTATAGGCAGTGAGTTTTTGAGGTCAAGAGGGCAAGGAGATCCCTTGGATCCTCACATTGTTGTGGATATTATGAAGCATTGGTTCTATAGATAGCAGTATACAAGACACTCTTGCCTTGTACCTTGATGAAGCTGAAAAGAATCTGGGATTTGGCTGCCAATTTTGATTCAAGCGAAAGATTTGTAGTAAAGAGATAGAACCATACGAGTAAAACGAGGTCCTAGGTTAAAATGTATCGAAAACTGCTTCCAGAAAGGACCTTAACAAAGCCAATTTGGATGGGATGGATGACAGAGTGCAGGACCTTATCTAATCGGGACACTGCGACTTTGGCGTATATTTTATAGTCAGTATTTGAATGTGAAATAGGTCTATAATTTTTACGACCTAAGGGATCTTTCCCTTCTTTGTGGATTACCACAATGTAGGCTTCAGGAGCACTACCTGCAATCTTCTCAGAAGAGTCAAAATGTGAGAATAGCTTTTGGAGGTACGGTAATAATGAGTCTTGAAATGTTTTATAAAAGGTGGCAGGATAACCGTCGGGCCGGGTGCTTTCTTTACTTTTTCTTATCAATTTCTTTGTTTAAAAGCTCATAGGAGGAGTCAGAAATTTTTGGGAGGTTTAAGTTGTCCAGGTATTTATGACATTGAGAAGTGTTGATCCTGATAAACAGATTGTATGAGTCCTTATAAAAGGAGAGGAACAAATTCAAGATTGCTGTAGGGTCTAAGAGAGTAGAATTTTTTTTATCTCTAATTGCTGAAATACATGTCTTTATGTGTTTCTGTTATAGGTAAGTAGTGAGGTGCTAACTGGCTTTATTACATTCAATTAGGTTAACAGCTTTGCTTTTGTCTGACCAGATATGTGCACGCTCATATTTCAAAGGTTAAATCTTGAAGTTAAGATTTGGGTCACATGAACAGGCTCTATCTAATTCAAGCTGTTTGTCTGATAGTTCTAGTTCTAATAGTCTTTTGTTTAAGTTCTTGTTTTTTCCACTTATTATGGAAAAAATAATCCAACTGATTGTGACTTTCCTTGTGCCCCATATAATTTCAGGGGAGAAGACTTGAGTGGAGTTCTCTGAGATGACGTTTATTATGGCTTTCTGAATCCACCTTTTGGACAACGGGTCATCTAATACACTATCATTCATTCTCCAAGTGCTCTTTTTAGGGTGGGGCTTAGCTAGTTCAATAGCTATACAGATACATACATGATCGGAAATAACAATGGGTTCAATGGATGGTTGTGAAGAAAATGGAAGAAGATCCCTGCTAGTTAGTAGATAACCAGTTCTTGACAGGGAATTCTGGGAGTGTGAGTAGAAAGTCAATTTACTGCCACTAGGGTTGTGAAGATGTCCGACATCCATCAAATTGTTGTCCTCGCATAACTGATTTATGTGAAGATTTGGGTGGCTTATAGAGGCAGTTAGACAATCTATCCAGGGTGGAGTCACACATGAGGTTGAAGTAACCTCCTAAAACCATGAGACTATCTTTAGGTAAATCTGATATATGTTTATTATGCTCTTTTCTGAAAAAAGGCTCATCATTAGTATGGGCATATATATTAATGAGAGACAGTAGACCTACCTATTGTCATCTTTCAAGATCGTTTCAAAAGAACGTTTAACATTATTCGAGATCAATGTGATTACACCATTCTTTTTGTGGATCGTGGCTGCGCACGCACTATATTGGACCCAGGAATATTGCAAACTACGCTTTTCAGTTTCTCCCGCTCTTGTTTCCTGCAAAAATACAATATCCCCTCGGAGTTTGTGACAGTTTCCCATTATTTTATTTCCCTTGATAGGGTGATTTAATCCCTTAGCATTTAGGAATAGAATTTGAAATGTAGTGTTAATTAGATTAAATAGGTGCGTTATCTAACAGGTGAAATACATAGTGGTGGGCATAATCCAGAAAGGGACGTTCCTTGGGTGTTGCTGTGGGTGTTTTCAGATTTACAATGTTTTATAAAGCTGGGAATGCATCAGAATCCTATGACACACTGAGGAGAAATACTTTGATTTCTCCTCGTTTTCTCCTCTTTTAATGCATGCTGCCTTCTGCAACACGCATAGAAAGAGAAAATGCCATAAATTATTGGTTTTGTGCAGGAAGGGACACCTTCCTGCACAAAAACAAAACAATCATCCCCGTAACACGGCCACCCTTGCAACATGAGGGCAAGGGTGTCTGTGTTGGCGCAGGGCTGCTATTTGTGCACGGGGAGAAGGACAGGAATGCGCCGTATCTTGTAGCTATGGCGCTTTCCTGCCCTTTTATTATGACTCATGGCTGCCCAGCAGGAAGGCTTGCTGTGCTGCAGTGCATCAAAATATAGTAAATGAGTCCCCATGTATTAAGTATCTCTTAGTAATGAGAATACAAACCTACCAATCAAAAAGGAAAAAAGGTCAAAGGTCTGCCACTTTCTGTGACCATTATATTACAGTGCAAAGCAAGCGTGTGAACAGATAGTATCAACAGTAACCGCTTACCGTCAAGCAAATAGCATTAGTGAGCAGTAATTAAAATTATTATTATATTTCTAGTAACTTAAAGAAAGGATATGATCTTCCATGTAACATTAGAGATTATGTAGACATCCTGGAGTCCATAATGTATTTTAAGAATGATTCCAGGACTTTTGGATCATCAAACACCCTGGTATGACCTTCGAAATTTAATCTTCAATTTCGCTGGGCCCACGAACGAGAAATGGATGTGGAGTGTGCAGAGATCTGGTCTAAGATTCAGAAATCCTTTCCTCGACATTGTCAGGCACCTGTTTCGGAACAATGCGGATGCTTAGAAAGATCTTCCCCTGGATCCCTCTATCGGCAAGAAAAACCCTCATCTAGTCGCTCTTGGTCAGCCGACTGGACTATGGCAACTCTTTGCTGGTCGGAATAAGGGAAGACCTACTATCAAGACTTCAGATGGTGCAAAACACGGCAGCTCGCCTTGCCCTCAATAAACCGGCCCGCACTCCTTCTTTACCGCTCCTACGCCAATTACACTGGCTTCCTATTAGGAAACGAGCTATTTTCAAGTTGTTATGTACGGTCTTTAAGTCTCTTCAGGAGAATGGCCCAGCATACCTCAAGAAGAAGCTCGAACCTTATCACCCCGTGCGTCAGTTGAGATCTAGTAATCGCAATCTGCTCTGCACGCCGAGAATTAGGAAGGTCAAAATGGCCGGTCGGGCCTTCTCTTACCTAGCCCCCAGTCACTGAAACAGTCTCCCTGAGGAGATTCGTGCTTGCACAAACCTGTCACGATTTAAGAAAATGCTTAAGACCTGGCTGTTTTAAGACTATACTGCTAAGTGGGTATCTTCTTCTCAGGCGCCGAGAGATCCCCCTGGGGATGATTCATTGCGCCATACAAATGAGTAAATAAATAAATAAAGTACAGTCGGTCTAGAAAAGTCCTGAGAAAGACCAATCTTATGGCCATTCCAAGTCAGTGTTTTTATCTTTCTGATTTGTTCCAGAATCATCTCTGTGTGTTGATACTGGAGCAGCCAGAAAATCATGGGTCTTCGATGCTGTTGACGAGAACGTCTACTAGGTATTCTGTGCGCTCTTTCGATCTAAAAGTCTTTCATGAATGTGATCCCCAAGGAAGTGGGTATCCATGACTCCAGGAAGGCTACACAGAATTCTGAAGATTTTTTTGAGCCATCCGAAAAAGGCCATAGATTGTAAGGTTTCCATGTCTGTTTCTGTCTTCTAAGTCTGTAATCTCTTTCGCAAGCGAAATTTGTTTAGTCGCTAAGACATAAGATTTTTTGATCAACGTATTTTGCTTATCTTCTGTCTTTCTAATTCTTTCTTCTGCCTCCTCCAATTTATAGATAAGGCCCTGACATCAGAGCGTAACCTGATTCTTCAGTTTGGAGAGATTCAGAAATGGACTTTGTTGACTGTGTGATATCATGTAGTGAGTTTAGACGTTGGATGTTGATCTCCATGTTTCCCGCACTGTCACTTTACCCTTTAATCGGGGAGTGCAGAAGGGGTGATCCTTGCTTTCATCTTTTCTGGCCGCATTTTGATCTTTGGGGTTACCATATTTGCTTTCTTGAGGTCTGCCATTTTGCAAAGATAGAAAGTTTGATAATAAGGAAAGTAAGAAATGAGAAGGTCAGGACAAGAAACCAAGTCGTAGAAGACTGCAGATCCGTAAGCTGACGAAGGTGTAGATAGCTGGGCATTAAGACACTTCTCGATTTATTGTGTAATGCACTGTATTACCGGCCTTCAGGTGGTTAAGCATATCTGAGAGAAAAAACAGCCACATACACCTAAATATCAAACAGAACTTCATTCAGGTTAACTGAACCCACGGTACCGTATCTCCTTGACCATTTCCCAAAGTTGTGTGAATTCTTTAAAGGCCCAACCACCTCAAAGGCCCCTGTTAAAGCTCAGAGCATCTCTTTGGGCACTTGGTGGGCTTATTAAAACATATGCATAGTAGACCAACTAATCGTTTTATATAGTACTCGTATATGTAATAGCTAATAATGTTGTCGGTGGGTCAGTAGGGCATCACTCAACGTTGGGAATTGTGTTGTGCTGAGGTAGCCATGGAGCGAGGCTCCAGGGAGAACCATTGAGCACAAGGGAGCCTACAAAACATGCAGTGTTCAGCGTTAAAAGGAGGCTCTGATATTCAACTGAGTGCCCTGTATCTTGGAGCCGTATTGTGTCTGGTAGGCAAAGGGAACTGTGGAGCGGTGCTCCGTGGAGAACTATCAAGCAGAAAGTAGTCGACAAGATGTTCAGCGCCCAGCAGTAGTAGAATCAGGCTCTGGGACTCACCCGAATGCCCTATGTTAGCTCCAATACCTAGGTTTCATATCTTCAAGTCTTGCAGGTCGCCGAGTATGTTAGCTGCGCAGTTGGCGCAATCCTCTCTAGGCCTGGAGGAGCTCGGGCATGTACTGCGGTACCATGTTGGAAGGAGATTCATCTGTGCTGCAAGATGATCCATCGGCGATTGAGAAAATCACATGGGAAAAGCAGAATCAAGCAGTTTCCCTGCATGAAGCTGGAAGAATGTTGGTGATTTTATAGAGCAGGATGGCTCCGGTGGTCAGGAAATTGCTATTTGTTTGCCCTCTCCTGGTGTAGCTCCGTGCCTAGGCAGCCATTCTTCTCAGGCTCAAGACAAGCCCACGCCTTGATGCATTTTGATCCTATTAAAATCTTTGTTTTCATCATACTGCAGAATTACAAAAAATGTGCTTCATTTTTTCTTCCCTAACTGCATTCATACTTTGAAATATATGTTATGTTATGTTGTGCAGATTTGTAGCGTGCACTATCATAAGGGTGGGTATCCTGGCGCTGAGCAGGTGTGAGTCTAGCCAAACCCAGGGTCTAACCGGACTACTTGAAAAGCCAGGTCTTCAGCTACTTGAGTAATTCAAGAAGTGAGGAGGAGGGTCTAATGTGTAATAGCAGGTTGTTACACACTTTAAGAGAGATGTAGCAGAAGACTTGACCACCAGATCTGGTTTTCCATATATGTGGGATGTGTGCAAGTAGGAGTCTGGATGAGCAGGGGCATCTTGAAGGGTTGTAAAAGTAGATGTGATTGTGGAGGTATGCTGGGCCAGTGCTATATAGTAACCAGAAATGTGTGAGAGAAGTTTGAAATGTACTTCTTTGAGTAAGGGGAGCCAGTGGTGCCCTTTCAGGTGTGGTGTGATGTGAGTGCAGCATATGAGCTTCAGAGTAATTCTGGCTGCCATGTTCTGAATGTTCTGCAGCCTTCTGGTGAGTTTTTTTGATGATCCCAGCATAGAGGGTGTTCTGGTAGTCCAACTTAGTCATGACAAGGGCGTGCATGATGGTTTTCTGGGTGCTGTTGCAGAGCCATCCGAAAATCTTCCTCAATATCTTCAGGCTATGAAAGCATTAGGCAGAGACTGCATTCACTTGTGCGGTCATTGTGAGTTTGATGTTGATCCTGACATTCTTGGCGTAGGTGGTGGGTGTCGGTCCTAGCTCTGTTGGCCACCAGGTGGAGTTCCACGGTGAAGTGTTATTCCCGAAAATCGCTTTTTCTGGCTTCTTGGTGTTCAGCTTCAGACAGTTGGTCTTCATTCAGTGAGCGATTTCTGTTAGGCAGGCATTGAACTTGAACTAGGTACTGGGCGTCTTGTCGGTGAGGGAAAGAATGAGTTGGGTATCATCGGCGCAGGAGAGAACGTTGATTTTGTGAGAGTGGATGATGCTGGTTCAAGGGATCTTGTATGCATTAAAGAAGGTCAGGCTCAAGGAGGCTCCTTGCGGAACTCCACAGATGAGGTTGCGTGCATCCGAAGTGTAGGGTGCTAGGTTGACTGTTGACCATCTATGGCGGTGCAGAATGGTAGCATAGGGATATATCTGCAGTTGATGAGCGTTGAAGGGTCCAAGGAGGGTTTCTTCAGCAATGAGAGGACAGTTGTGTGTTTCCAAGTGGCTGGGAAGGTTAGAGAAGAGGTGAGGGTGTTCAGGATGGGTGTGAGCATGGCACTGATGGGTTGCAGTCCTCTGGAGTAGGGTGGCAGTGGCAGGGGTCCGATGGGGCCCCTGAGTGGATGGATTTCATGGTGGTGGCTGTTTCTTCAGGGGTAATGACAGGCCACATGGCTAGCACTGGTACTTCAAAATCAGAAGGCATTTGGCGAGGTACGGTTGCAGGTTGAAGTAAATGGTGGTGATTTTGTTTGCTTAAGAATTGAGAGAGATTGTTGCAGATGTCCCGCAAGGGAGTGGGCAAGTTAGTGGCAGCCATTGGTGAGGTGAAATCATTCACAATGGTGAAGATTTTGTTTGCTGATGTTGGTGCTGGCATCGATGTGGTCCGCTAAAGTGGCGTGTTTGGTGGTCCACATTGTTTGGTAGTAGCGTCTCAGGGCAGATTTGAACATGCTCCTGTCTGCATTGTCCTGGCTCATTCTCCATTTGCACTCCAACTTGGCCTGGGGTCTAGATCTTGATGTATTGCTCTGTTTGAAGGGGGTCATAGAGTTGACGCATGAAGTGATCCAATTGTTAAAATTCTTGATGTTTTTTGGGATGATGTTGCTGTGTTAGGTTGATGGGTGTTCAGAGTGGTGTTCCAGTCCTTGTCAGTGATGCTGTTCCAGTTTCGGTGGGTTAGTGGGGTGGTGGTGCATGTGCATTTGCCCAGAATGGGGATGCTGAACTTGATGAGGGCGTGGTCTGTTCAGGAGATTTGTGTGAGCTTGCTGACTCAGACGTTGTCAAAGGTGGTGAAAATAGGGTCCAGGAAGTATCTAGCAAAGTGGGTAGGTCCCTTTACTCACTGGATGAGGCCTGGGCTTCCAAGGTTCTTCGATTAGTGCTTTTGAGTTGGGTAAGCGTGGTCTTACAGGTGGAAGTTCAGGTCCCTGAGTAGGAGGTAATAGCTAGCATTGAGGGCAAGTGGTGCGACAAAGTCTGTGATGTGTCAGTAAACTTAGGGGTATATTCACAAGAACGTGCGATAACTACCGCAAGAGTAGCGTAACGCAACTTTCAATATCGCAGCCTATCACGGGAAAATAACCCAGTGTCAATGTGGAATTCACAACAAGGCGGTAGCATGCGATAGTCACCAGATAACGCGTCAAATGTCAGCGTGGAAATCAACGCCACGCCGAAAAAATGCGAAACGCGAACACGAGAAATCATGCAATGAGGCCAATCGCGGTACAAAAAGTAGCGAAAAGCAGCCACAGGCCTGCAAATCCCATGCGTCTGGCGGGAAATTGCACCATAAAAACCACAGAAACAACACACCAGAAACAAGCCAAAGCACGTAGCAACATGGATGCACCCTGACCCAGCGCAGAGGTCAACGTGAACCCCACAACCCCCACAGACCACCAGCAAGGAACAACCGGGTAGGGGAAGGCCAAGGAGAAAAGGGAGAGGAAGACGGGGTGCAGACCGCTGGAAAACAAGACCAGCGCCACGGAGTCACAGAACACCACCAGCAACTGACCCACAAGCAGACCACCTGGAATGCAGTCGGAGTGCCGAGGAGGCCAATCCAGGAGGCCAAGAGGCGCCGCCAGTACATGACAACCTAAACCAGGCACAAACCCGCTGCCAACAGGAAGGCAGCAATGGTGACAGGAGGTGGCAGTCCAGCGCCACAGGAGGAGCTGGAGGAAACCCAGGCCACAGTCATCAGTGTGGAGATGGTGCAAGGAGGTGGGAGTACGGACACAGCTCGACAGGACCCGACACAACAACAACAGGGTGAGGATCCAACAGGGACTATGGGGACGGGGGTGATGGGCACAATGGCACACATGCACAACGAGGTGTAGCACACTGCACACCCACAATTACCCAGGGATATGTCCCCCATCCCCGTGGCACACTGCAGCACACACACATAGCAATCACAGCACATACCATGACAATGTGGCACAAAGTGCAACACCCACACTGCAGAACAGGGGACACAACTGGGTCCGCCCAGGCGCAGAAACAGAACAATCACATTGGACAGAGCAGGCAACTGTGAGATGCGGCTACAACCCCACATCAGCCATGTAGGCCAAATGTACACTGTCCCAACTCAAATAGCCACCACCGCCCAAACAGTCACAATGTACATTGTCACACAGTCTGCATGTCAATTCAATTCAATTCAATTCAATTAAACTTTATTCGGTGAACATAAAAGTTGACCATAAAAGTATAATATACAATCCAGCAATTACAATATATTAAAAAAGGAAATACGATAGTCTCAAATTCACGTTAAACAATGGTTTTACGATAAATAAAAATATTTTTTAAAAAGGCTATCACAGAAGCAATCGTAAATTCATCATCTAAAATTTGTAACGCCAAGAGAGCAGGTCTACATTGTCGCAACCCAATTTTTCTCAATGCAGGGATAATCCATTTCTTCCTCTGGCTAGTATAAAATTTGCAGAAAAACATCACATGTATAGTCGATTGTGCAGAAACATTGTCACATGGGCATTTACATAACATTTTTGACCAATTGTTCCGATCGGAGAAACTTAGGGATCTATATAAAATGTTCAGTCTAAAACGCACAAGCAGTCTGCATGTCAACAAGAACAAGGCGCCAACACAATGCCAACATGCACCTCCCCTTCACAATGCAGAGGGACAAACAACACCTCCAGCAGGTCAGAACAGACAACCCATCAGTGATGCGGGAGACGAACACCACACCTTCGACACCGACGCCCTACAACAGCCCATGGACATCCCACACAACCCACCACCAGGGCAGACAAGCTACTCAGAGGAGAACCCAGCCCCTGCAACAGACCAAACAGCATGAAGCACCCGCAATCACGGCTGGCTCACAACACTTCACCGACCCACACATGGCACCCCAATGCCAGGTGTCAGAACGCCAAAAGGAGGTGGCCCAACAGGTGCGGGTGTTGCCGAACCCATGGAATGCGAACTAGAACACATACGTGGGTGTCCAATACCCTTCAGGGACCACCTACACCCCACAAAGGAGACCCACACTGCCATAGAGACACATGCAGATGCACATACCCAGTACAGAACCACGCCCAGGGGCACGCACATATCAGTCACACACCCACGTTGGCTCTGCGTACGACGGCACAGTCCACTCCCCTTATGAATTGAGTGGGTGACGACAAAGCTACATGTCCAGGTTCTAGCCCGCTGCCTGCGGTGACATGTCTGCGTCCGCTGTACACAGCACAATGTAATGCCGTAGGGCCCAGGGCCCCCATGCATACAACAAGACCACAGGGACACATGCACATATCATGTTGAACTGGCTACGGGCACGTGCGCCCGGCCCCTTTATTGGCAGGGCCACATGTACAGTGACACCTGTGCTGGATGTGTGTGGGGTGAGTATAAGCCAGCCCGCACTGAGTGCTTGGTGCTGGCAACAACCTGAACAGTGGACACCAGTGTAATGGAAACAGAAAACACCAGCATAACAGAGTCAACTGCAGAGCAACATGGAGGGATCCGGAGTAAGGACAGAGGTCACCCAATATTCAGTCAGGAGGTTCCGTGAGTTGCAGTGCACTGAGGTAGGGGCACTAGAGAAGAGCGCGCTCATGTGAAGAAATTGCTAGGATTGTGTCCCTTCGGGTTAGTCCTGATGCAGATGCAGTGGGGTGTGTTACACCTGCATCAACTTCCTCATCAACGTCCCAGGTCTCCCACACTGCCTGAGGTGACAGTTGCATCCGCAGTCCACAGCGCAATACCCAGTATTAGATCCGGGTGTGTAGCTTGACTACCACCACCAGTCTGCATTCCTGCCTTGGGGCTGTTGCCTCCTGCCCTCCCATTGTCTGTGCCTTCTCCCGTCCGCACACTTGACACATCTTCCTCATCATAGTCCCAGGTCTTCCCCACTGCATGCGGTGACATTACTGCGCAGCCTCACAACAGCACAAAACTCAATCAGTAACGGACAATGGCTTGCGGTGCACTGAGTCACTGGCACCTGGAGTGCTGAGCAGGGTATCAGGCCGATGATGGCATCCACGACAGGTCTGAGCAACTCCGTAGGTCTGTCAGGACCACCGTTTCGACTCTGGCAGATGGTGGTTGGAGGTGGTCCTTGCGGTGGTGGCGTCGCCTCCTGCGGTGATGCGACGTCCGGGCCGGTCAAGACTCGATGCTATGTGTGGGCCCGCAGTTGAGGCCGGAGGATGCGGACAGCGCAGGGCCACAGACACATGGCGTTGATGACCCCAAGACCATCGCTACAGAGGCCATTCAATGTCTCAGAAGAAGGGGTCCCAGGCCTGAGCAGCACAGAGTTAGTGGCCCCGGATGCACTGCGGCCGGCACAGGCACCCAGCCACGGGACAGTGACTTGCGGTGCAGTCAGATGGGCCATGCGACCTGAGCGGGTCCCCATCAATGTCCGAGGTGTATGTTGCGGGGGACAGTGGAAGGTGTCCTCCAGGGCATGATGCGGAAGGTCTGATGTTATCTGGAAGCAGCAAATGGAGGAGTGGAAAGCGCAACCCTCGTTTTCACCAACAATTCGGTATCAGCTACATGAGGATGAAAACTAGGCCCTAGTCCATAGACTCAAATGCCACCAATGTACGACCAGTGAGTGTCCATGAATGTCGGGGAACACACTTAGTGGCACAGGTGCTGAGAGGGGATGCAGTCTGCGATGATGCCGTTACACAGATGTGAACTCCAACATTGCCAAATCAAGACTCTGTGACCTATTGGACCGCAGTGTAGGCCGGAGGCAGCGGTCAGCAGTGGCCCACAGCCACGTGTCGTTGGCTCGCGAGGCACAGAGTTAGTGACACAGTGGCAGTTGTCGGTAGTGTTCAATCACCTCCGTAACGATGATCCTGTTCCCTCCGGACTACAACGCGTCATCCTCTTATGCCTCTGAAATGTATTCTGCCTTTTGAATTACCGATGTTCAGTTCCAAATCTGTGATCCCACTCGTGCGCAGCGTAGGCCGAGGGCAGTAGTCCGCGTAGGCCCACAGACACGTGTGGTTGTGATGCCATGCACAGACTTGTTTCCACCACATCGAAGGCTGTATAGTGAATTGTTCTCTGCCTTAAATAATGTTCACTGCCATGGTGTAATCAAGACTCAGTTCCAAATGTGTGACCTACCTGACTGTGGTGTAGGCCTGAGGCAGCGGTCAGCACGGCCCATTCACCGAGTGTCGCCGGCATAGGTTGGATGTCCCACCGGCCTGCGTAGTTCAGGTTCAGTGGCACCACGTGTTCGGTCACCTCCGTGTATGTGACCCGGCATTTGTCCGGACTGAGCCGCATCTTCCTCTTACACCTCTCTGTGCGACCACTGGTGTGGACTCTGCCATTCGTGCTTTACGACTAGGTGCTGGATGTGTGACCTACTGGTCCGCAGGGTAGTCCTGGTCCCTCAGCCACGTGTCGCCGGCTGGCATTGAACAGGGTTAGTGGCACCACGTGTAGCCGGCTGGCGTTGAACAGGGTTAGTGGCACCACGTGTAGCCGGCTGGCGTTGAACAGGGTTAGTGACACCACGTGTCGCAAGATGCCCATATGGAACTATGCCTCACTGATCGGGGGGTCTGGTGCTGTGGCCGCTGGCCCGGATTTGGGGTCACTGCCATTCATGACTCAGGACACAGTTTCACATATGGGACCTACTGGTCTGACAGAGTAGGCCGAAGGCGGCAGTAGAGTACGTCAACGAGAAAGGAATAAAGCGGGCCTGTGTCGTGGAGGCCGTGATGGTCTGAGGTGGCTGCCAAGGTCGCGGGACTCAGGCTTGGAGCTTGCGCCGGCACATGGTGGGCCCTCCTTGACACACGCCGGTGTCGGCAGGTGATCAGTGTGGCCTGGCTGCGCAGGGGCGGGCCTGACGGGTTCGTGGTCCAGCGTGCTGAGGTCCGGCAGGCGCACAGCATCGCAGGCAACTCCACTCACAAGGATGGCGTCGGCCTCGTGGCGAGGTGGGAGGTGCCGCCCTGGCAGAGATGTGGGTCTTTCCGGAAGAGGACCACGCCCAGGCCTACATGCTTTTTATTCACACCCCTACGCTGGCGTGGCATACGCCGGGCCATCCCACTCCGGTGATGCTTAGGGGGGGGCGTAACAGGCAACATTTCCGCGAGGTCCCCCACTGGCTGGGGTGACATGGTGACGTCCACTGTCCATTACACTCCATACACCAGCGGTGTATGTTGCCATGGATAGGGGTGTGTTCTGCATACTGCGGTGTGTCCAGCACATCTCCGCCACTCTTGGCATTGTGTACTTTCCCAATCATGGTTCTACTGCATCCTTCACACATGCCTGGTTGCCACCTCTCCACACATTCGGCTATTATGTGGCTGAGGTGCCATGCCATTGCTGGCTCATGTTCAGGGGTTGCCCATGTGAACATTGTAAGTTGTTCTGTCATGTCTGGTGGGTGGGCATGTTGTTGTGCCTGTTGTATGTGATTTTGTGACGTGTGCATTGCCAGAGTTGTGAGTTGCATGGTTGTGGAGTTGAGGTGTGTGGGGTGTTCATTTGGATATTGCCAAGGGGCTGTGCATTTCCCTTGTTGCCATCCTGGGAACGCTGGTTGATGATGGACTGTCGGAGGATGAAGGTATCATGCACACTGGCTGTGTATTTGAAGGCGACATTGTTGGGGGTTCCACGGTGTTCTGTTGTTGCCTGCGCATATATATGAGACGTGTGCTTCCTGTTGCAGTGATTGTGTGCTGTGTCACCAGGGGGCACAGGTAGTACATGTGTGCTGTGTATTGCCCCCAACACGTGCGTGCATCCTGCTTGGGCGTATGGTCCTTGCTTGATCTCCAGCGGATCCTGCGTATTGTGTTGTACGTATGGAGACTGGGGTGCCAGGGTGATGGTGATGTCCAGGACAGGTGTGGGGGACTTGGATGTGGCTGGCTGTGAGACTCCTCTGACTCTGGCGGGTGTTGGTTGGGGGGTACCAGGGGCCAACAGGTGCAGCCAAGCCAGCACCTTTGTGTGGGGTGGGATGTTGGTTGTCCGCTGTGTTGGTGCCGTAGGCCTGTTAGGCGATGATGGTCAGGATGCGTCGGATGTTTGTCACTTTCAGCCTGTAGTGGACGGTGACATTGTCAGATGTTGGGTCTGTGCGGCTGGTACGCTTCCTGGGGGTCCGCTGTCTTTGTCTGCGCTGCGTCTGTGGTGGTCCGGGGGTGGGGGTGTTCAGGGTGTGGGTTGGGTCCTGGGGTGGTGGCGGTGGGTGTTGTGGCCCTCTTGGGTGTCCGGGCCACATTATGAGTGGCTCCATGGCATCTGTTGCCCTTCGGATGTGGCCCTGGGCTGTGCTCCCTTTTGTGGTGCTGGTTGCCGTCCGACTTTACACCAGGTCAGAGCAGGTGTAAATTTCCTGGTGCTAACGCGCCTTATCGCCTGTTTTGTGTTCTTATCGCCGATGTGGCTGGTCGTTGTGAATGTTGAGGTGTGATGTTGTCTCGACTTTTGGCACGGGAACGCCTACTCTGCATCTCATTAGCGATATTTGCGGGGGTCCTCTGTGGCGATGTTTTTTGCGGCTGCTATCGCGGGTAAACTGGTGCTGTGGGCTGTTAACACCGGCTTGTGAATGGGGAGGTAAATTTATCACAACTTTGGCTGCGATAAAGTGCCGTTAATTCAGCGATAGCTCCTCGTGAATATGCCCCCTAGTGTGCTGTCTTAATGGTCTGTAGATGAGGGTGTCACTTAGGGTGGAGTTGGCTGTGATGTAGAGTTTAAACGGCAGGTGTTCCATGCTGGTAGATGACGTGTCCATGGAGGTGGTGCAACTGATGGAATTCTCATGGATGATGGAGATTCCTTGTGAACTCTGTCTTGCCTGGCAAACTTGTAACTGGGGGGATATGGCTGTGGCAATGTCAGGTGCCGATGCAGAGTTTATTCAGGTTTTCATGAGGAAAAGCAGGTCTGGGGAGCCGTTGTGCAGCAGGTCCCAGATATCTGTGGTGTGTTTGGTGGGCGAGCAGTTGTTAAGGAGCATGCATGCATGTGCGAACTGTTCTGTGGGTGGTTGCAGGAATATGTAAGTGTGACAGAGTGGGATGTTGGGTGCTGTTGTTGCGAGTGCGGTGAATTTTGGGTGTGGTTAAGTGTATAAAAACTTGCCGGAAGTGCAGGAGAATGTTCCTTCTGTGTCGTGTGGTGTGGCGAGGCAGCGGCAGGTGGAAGGGAGGCCAGGGTAGAGGGCGCAGATGGTCGCAGAAGGGTAGTGGTGGGAGGTGGCAGAACCATGGTTCCTGGTGCTAGGTGCAGTCCAGGAATGGACGGGCGCAGACAGACTTGCCAGCGGTGTACCCATAGAGCTCATAGTGTGAATGTCTGTGCTGCAGCCACCATTAAATTGGCCCGGGGGGGAGTGAAATCACTTCTTCTGCAGATGGATGACGGGAAATCGAGTGACGTCACTACTTGTGCAGATGGGTGATGGAAAAACAGTTCAGTTCATTTACAGGTATTTAAATTTTGTTTTGTGTTAGAAAAACACTGGCATCCTTCAGCTTTTCCTTTCACCCAATCAAGATTGTCAGACAGATCACTGTACAAAATCCACAAACTTTGCATTTGAAGAAAGAAAAGTAAACACCAATCTCCACTTTGAAACATTAAGAGTCCGATTCCGATCTCGCTCGGAAACCCTTCTGACTGACACAGATCGGCTTCCGACCGACACGTATGTGCGCTGTCCGACCGACGTAGTACGATGCAACGCGTGTCAAATACAAACGACTCACACGGAGCATAATACGGATGACCAACACGGATGGGAATCAATCCGTCCGAGCGAAATGTCCGGAAAAGAGCCCGACGCGACCGACTCGTACGCGAACGCTGCAACATAGCTTAGCGTGAATGAGACAGACTCGGACTACCCCGCTAATACATGAAAAAGCATCCGTTGCGTTCAACGGAACGTTTCCGTCATGCTCAGCAAAATACACTAGAAACAGACAGAAAAAGTCCAAACACGTATTCTCAAAAGCAAAAAAAAAAAAAATGAAGACACACTCACAACACCACCTATATAAAGGGCCAAACTCCTTACCATGATCCTTTGCAAATTCAACAGACCTGCCAGCAGATACCACCACTACACTGCACTGATACATACACTCACAACTCACCCACCACACAACCTGTACACTACTAGCACCTGTCAAATACCACACTCACAAACACACACCTTTACTCATACTCACCCTCACCTTCACACTCACCCACACATCCATCTCCACCACCACCCATCACCATGCCCCCAAAGAAGAATCCAAAGTTCACAGACAGTGAGTTGGAAGTCATGGTAGATGAAATTCTCAGAGTAGAGCCACAGTTATTTGGCACCTTGGCCCAACAGACCCCCCTGTCCCAGAGAACCAAGATGTGGGAGAGGATTGCCAACAAGGTGAACGCTCAATCACCTTGCCTGTGCACAACGGACGATATCAGGAACAGGTACTATGATGTGTGAAGGATGGTCAAGAAGCTCATCAACAAAGAGCACGAGCGGACTGGCGGTGGCCCTCCTGCAACAACTATGCATTTCACTTCCTGGGAGGAGAAGGTGTGGGCCATCCTTCCACCGGAGGGCGTCCATGGAATATCAGGAGTACCAGAGCCTGGTGAGTACATACTCAAATAGCCAATATGGATAGCAAATACACAGTCACAGACATCACTGTCAAGGACACAGCGATACAAATCAGTGTCAGCAAAGCCATAACAATATTAAGCAAATGAGCCTGTGATGTGTATGCCAGTTTGACAAACAAAATACCTGCAATCTCAGAGTAATATGTAACTATTTCATTATATGTAACAACTTACTAAAAAACACAGCAAGGCTTTGGGCTCAAAATAGCAACAACCACTGTCGGCCATCTTGCCAGCACTGTTTCACTCACTCACAGGGAAGCTGAGTCACAGGAAGGAAGGTTGGGATGGCTGGGAAGGTGGGTGTAGCTGAAAGCATGATGGGAGTCGTAATCACAGCCAACAGTCCTCCTCCCACATGGCCCAACAATCCCACCTTGACCCATGCTCATCTCACAGGGAGTGGAAAAGTACTGGCAAGATGGCTGACTCTGGGCTCTGGTGTGTGAAGCACAAGGCCCTGTAAAGTTTGACTCACTGTCATGGAAGCATGGTTCATGGTGGCCTATCTGGTCTGGGGGGAGGAGGAGTGCTAGCTCTGACTACATCTACCAGCAGGCCCTGTCACACACACACACACAAGACCTCCCACCAACACCAAACAACACACCTGGGACTATGCTCTCCTTGAGAGTTAAGAAAAATCTTCTCCCAAGATGCCTGACTCTGGGCTCTGGTGTAGGGAGCACAAGGCCCTGTTGGGAATTATGCACAAACAAACACCAGGCCACCACTGTCAGCCATCTTGCCATTGCTGTTTCACTCACTCACAGGGAAGCTGAGTCAAAAGGAAGGAAGGTTGGGTTTGCAGGGAAGGTGGTTGTAGCTGAAAGCATGATGGGAGTCGTAGTCACAGCCAACAGTCCTCCTCCAACATGGCCCAACAATCCCACCTTGAACCATGCTCATCTCACAGGGAGTGGAAAAGTACTGGCAAGATGGCTGACTCTGGGCTCTGGTGTGTGAAGCACAAGGCCCTGTTGGCCTATCTGGTCTGGGGGGGAGGAGGAGTGCTAGCTCTGACTACATCTACCAGTAGGCCCTGTCACACACACACCCTCCCATCAACACCAAACAACACACCTGGGACTATGCTCTCCTTGAGAGTAAAGGAAAATCTACTCCCAAGATGCCTCACACTGGGCTCTGGTGTGGGGAGCAAGTCCATGCTGGGATATGTGATCAAAAATAGAATTTTACTAACAACATACCTGCAATGTAACTGGAAAGCTCACCATTCACAAAAATGTACTAACTTAGCACTAACCCACAGCAAGGCAATGTGATCCAAACACCAGTCACATGCAGCAGCCATCTTGTTTGCACACATTCACTCCCAGGAAAAGCAGAGTCACAGGAAGGAAGGTTGGGATGGCTGGGAAGGTGGGTGTAGCTGAAAGCATGATGCGAGTCATAGTCACAGCCAACAGTCCCCCTCCCACATTGCCCAACAATCCAACCTTGAACCATGCCCATCTCACAGGGAGTGGAAATGTACCGGCAAGATGGCTGACACATGGGCCTTATGTATGAATTGGCTACAAGTCACAACTAGGCCCTGGGCCTCTCACACCAGTCCCCACTCTCAGCCATGTTCACTGTACATTTCCACTCACTGTCTGGGGATGCATTGTCCCAGGTGGGGTCCTTGGGCTGGCTGGGAAGGTGTGTGGAGTACAGGACATGGTGTGAGTTGCAGTCATAGAACTCATCACTACCCACACACAAAGCAACATGTCCATCCGTGACAATGGATACCTGACATTGAATGGAAGGGCCACAACAAGATGGCTGACACTGTTGCATGGTGTCATGTACACAAAGCACTGTTGGGAGTTGCATTCAACTCCTACATCATGCAGCATTGTCAGCATCCTTGCCACTACACTCCCCTCACTGTCATTGATACTTTGTCCATGAAGAGTAAGCTGGACTGGGTGGGAGGAGGCGTACAACTTCCAGCAGCATAACACAAGCACACAAATCTCTGTACCTCACAGCTCTGAGCCTGAAAAAGCAGGAAAGCAGCCTTGGTTAACTCATCTGTCCATGGAGGACAAGGACAATATACATGATGTGATCAGGCACAAAGCAAAGCAGTCAAAACCATTTGCTACTGACAGCTATTCACATGTGTGCAATGAGAAAAGAACTAGGAACACATTCATCAAAATACCTTAAACCAAACGCCACATACATTCCGGACTGTGAGTGTGTAGGTAGCCACACCAATTTGACTGCAAACGACATGCACAAACGCCAGCACCCATGCACAAATCTTGAAACATATCGTAAGAGGAAGAGTACGTATATCATTGGAAAAGCACAGATGTGGGAAATACCTAAACACCTGTGTCATGCACAGGGTGTCACTTGCCAGTCAATGCCTATGTACAGTCAAATGAACAAAACATGCCCATTTATGCACAGAGCTGGACATGCTCAGCAAAACACTTCTTGTTAAAATCACAATGTTTGCAGAAAAATGAGGCCTGGGTCTGTGACGATACAGGACTATTTAATGTACCTACACTCATCATAATGTACAATAGCAAATGTAATGTGTATGATACGATGAACTGTGCAAAAACACAACAAACATTGTGTCTCTCATCTTCCCACAGGGCCTGCTGGGGACACTGCAGGAACAGAACAGCAATCCCAGTCCCAGCCTCTGGTTGACCCTGAGCTCTCCGGTGTGGACGTCTCTCAGCCCTCAACGGATGACGATGAACTACCTGGCCCCTCCGGTGTGGGTCAGCATGCAGCACCAGCAGCTCGAACACCAGCACCTCCTGTGACCTCTCCCTCAACATCTGTCATCCCCCAGATGACCTCTACCAACACGGACACACCAAGGCAACAAAACAACGAGAGCACATCAACACAAAGCACTCTGGAGTTGGCGGACAACAACACCAGTGTCAACGATGAAGGAGGCTCAGTGTTGTCTGTGCCTGCAACAACAGGTCCTGCTCGTGTGGGTAGGGGTGGTGGGAGGGGCCGTGGGGAGAGGTCCCATGAGGCAGCTGGTGCTGATGATCAAGAAGACCCACAGTTGGCACGCATTCTATATGCATATCGAGAATGCACCCGAGACTTTGGCCAGGTAGGTGGGATCCTCAAGGACATGCAACAGCAGCAGGCTGCCCATTATGCCAAAATGTACTCACACATGTCCAGAATGGACTCACACATGTCCAGAATGGAGTCCAAAATGGATAAAATTGATGACCAGACTGCTGTGCACAGGGACATACTTACCTGCCTCTGCCAGATTGCTGACAACATGACCCCACCTCCCTGTGTGCCCACCACATCTGTTGCTACTACATCTGCAACTGCCACAGGGAGGGATGAGGACTCTGGCGGAGAGTCCCCTGATCTGCAGCAGCCTGCACCTGAGAGTCCCCCAGAAAAATGTAAGAGGGGTCGTCCGAAGAAGGACAAATGAGAGACAGATGGCTATGCATCCCCCCAGGAAGTGACAACCTGCTCCTGATATCCTCCATTGTGTGCGAAGCGTTCACTTTGTTGACTGTCACTGAACTCCCCCACATGGGATGGAGGGTCTAAGTTGGATCAATGACTCAAATGACTGTGGACTTGGCTCTGAAAATTTCATCTACTACCACCAACAACTCCTCTGTGAACTTTGGATTTAAAAAATTGGTACAGCACTATCACTTTCTCGTTAAATTTCACACATGCACTGCAATAAATCTTTATTCACACAATACTTGCTTCTGTCGTGAATTAAACACTATTTGTAATATAGAGATGATGTCCTGTAAAAAAATGCTTTGGCTGAAAAACAAGTACAACAATTTACCTACTGTCTTGTGAGTAAATGTAACATGACACATATAAGAGATACACACAGCAAGGTCAACACAACACAAATAGTACATGGCATACATCCTCATTGCTTCCACTGTTGTAAACTGAAACCACATTTCAATGCACAAACACTAATGATTGTTAGACAAACTGAACATCAGGGCACATATACAGTATGTAAATGAATGTTGGATGTGTGTATACAGACGAGGCACACCTCAATGTGGAGCACAAGTTTATTACACAGGCACAACATGTTGCCTCCACAACAAATAAAATCAAATCACACTGTGACAATAAGCACAAATTAAACAAGACGTTTGAAAAATGTCAGAATTGAGTGTGTGGCACAGATTCCTGATCCCAAGACAAGTTGCACACTGTAACTGCATTGTGGGTCTGGGAGGTCACATGTCTCCATACAACAGTCAAAGAACCCTGTGAAGGAGAGACATAGAACAGTCTTGAAATACAAAATGTTATGCATACATCTCCAAGAGACATTTCATACTTAAAATGTTTATTTTGTGAACACTAGCTAGGAGTCATGTCAACGCTGTACTGGTGGACATACTAACTCAATGGACACCAAACAACTCCAAGGATCATGTTAAGTAGCATGCACCCACACGTATACAGAGATGTTGTACAACAGGCACATATCATGCAAAGAAAGTGCTTTGTCAAGTCATCATTGCATACTTACAATCATGAGAAAAAGTTGTTGATGAGCTGTCTCCGAACATCCTCCTCATCACTCGCAACATGCCCCAGGCCTGAATCCTCCCCTGCTGGAGGCTGCTGATCCCCGTCTTCTTGGATGAGAGGTAGCTCATTCCTCACTGCCATGTTGTGTAGCATGCAACACACGATGATGATCTTACACACCTTCACTGGTGCATATTGGAGGGCTCCTCCTGTACGGTCCAGGCAGCGAAATCTGGTTTTCAGGAGCCCAAATGTCCGCTCAATCACTCGCCTGGTCCGCCCTTGTGCCTCATTAAAACTAAAATCAGCAGGGGTGACAGGGTTCCTGAGTTGGGTCAGCAACCATGGCATGTTGGGGTATCCAGAGTCTCCTAAATTTAAACAGAAAATACTTCATGTGTCTGAAAACAGGGTACAACCTGACATACAAGCAACACACAACATAAACAGACAACATTACCCACCAACAAGCTAGGCATGCTGATTTGGCAGCTGAGACATCATCTGTGGGATCCTACTGTTTCTCATAATGTAGGCGTCGTGTGCTGATCCGGGGAAACGCGCAGAGACATGTGATATTGTCATGTAAGGCAGACATACCACCAGGGCATTTATGGAGTGGTAATGCTTACGATTCCTGTATGTTTGTTCATTGGCTTGTGGTTGGACCAAAGCCACATGTGTACCATCAATGGAGCCAATGACATGTGGCATTCTGCCCAAAGCATAAAAGTCACTCTTGATGTTGGCAAACTGTTCTGGTGTTGGGAACTTGATGTACATGTTCAGGAAATGTAACATTGCCTCCAAAAAATCACGAAGCACACGGCTAAACATTGTCTGTGACATCCCACCAGCAGTAGCCACAGTATACTGGAAGGTTCCCGTGGCAAAGAAATGTAGGGCTGCCATCACCTTCACCTTGAGAGTCAGCGCAAATGGATATGGGCGTCCAGGTAGCAAATGTGGGGCCAACTGCTCTGCCAACTCCTCAATGAGTGGTCTGGTGAAGCGGTAACGTCTGATGCTGTCACGTTCTACCATGGTCTGTATGTCGGTGAAGGGTCTGTGGACAGTTGGTCTCCTGCGGTACATAGGTAGCAAATCAAATCATTATTCATACACTTTCAAATTTGGTAAGGAACATGCAAAAACTCATATACTACATCAAAGCAAGACTCAATGAAGTCAGATGTGTAATGTTGAGCCTTGACACAAAGGGCAGCTATGTGACCCTTACCAGACATTTCATTTCATAATGGTTTGTCCACAATTGCAATCCTGAGCTGTGACTAATCACTGGTGTCTGTCTGTCACAGTCCATGTGATCAAACATTACATACTAAACACACACCTAATAAAGTATCAAAGATAGATGTTTGTAACAACTATCACATGGTGGAAAGGTACACAGACAGGGATCATGTCATGCCACCTAGGTGGAACACTAGATACAGACAGCGTGTCACCATGCACACCACTTTCATAGTGTGGACACTGTCATGATGTAATGTCTGACATTCATGTACTATCACAGACATAAAACATTCATGATGTGTAGCACATCTTCTTTTGACAGGCATACATGTATGTCTGTGACACAAAGACACAACAGCAACTCACATGCAGAATACATCCGAACCGAGTCGGACGCACACATTGGCTATTGGTCGTCATGGTGACAGACGCGGGTGAGTATTCAAGGGACGCGTTCTCTGCATCCGAAAAGAGCCGGACGCACACATTAGCTATTGGTCGTGATGGTGACAGACGCAGGTGAGTATTCAAAGGATGCGTTCTCTGCATCCGAACCGAGCCGGACGCACACATTGGCTATTGGTCGTCATGGTGACAGACGCGCATTTCGTGTACGAACCGCATGCAAACGGATTCTGTTAGCTTACGACAAAAATGTAACAAACTCAATAGTGTTATGATGCGAAATATTTGAACGACGCAGTAGGCGTGTCAGATGCGTGCAATGTTATGGATTGGCCAAATTCGGATAAGGCGAACGCCTCGGACCTATCGCTTTGGACGCATGGAACAGAATCCGCCTCTGCTGCACAGATATAAGTCTGTCTGTTCCCAAGAGACTTCACTTGCCTGCACTACATGCTACTTGACAAGAGTTCTAGCTACCACTGCTGCTGTCTCTGCATCCTCTGGGATCTACAATGGCACGTACTGTGGAGAGGGCACCAGCTTTCACAGAGGAGGAGAACCAGGCCCTGCTGGACAGCCTCCTTCCACAGTACAGCAAGCTGTATGGAAAACCAGGGAGCAGGTGAGTTTTGATTACACTGCCCTTTTAATTGGCCATGTTTTCAAACAGGCACTACTAGCATTGTGATCTCCAAGGGCAAGCATGCACACATAGATAATGTAAGTCTTACAGTGTGTAGATTCATGTTCTGGACAGGTACAGTGATGTAGAAGTGTGTTTGGTGGGATTGATTTTTCTGCACTGTTCTCATGTTATTAAGGGAGACTTGCACACAGGACAACTGCCCATGATGATACTTGGCTAACCTTTAGACATTATCTGCCATTCTGACCATGACCTATATGTCCAAGTGTGTGATGAATAAACATGTAGCGTGTGTCACCATGTCATCCTTACAGGTCAACGCCCATCAGAAGAATGAAATTTGTCAGACCATCATCCGGGCTGTAAGATCTGTGGGGGTCTTCAACCACTGCCAGAAGAGGTGGCAGGACCTCCGTGGCTGGACACGGAGGATTGCAAGAGTCCAGCTGAAGCTGTCACCTCCTTGCAAAAGGGGTGGATGATGGACCCTGACCCCCCACATGCTACAGATACTGATGGTGGTCTTCCCTGACCTGGATGGGCAGTTGAAGGCCAGACAGCAGCAAGGAGGGGGTGAGTATGTGCCATGTTGCTGAACTATGTTTAACATGCATGTTACACTCCCTCAGCCAGGTAACCCTCTCACAGGTTGTCTGTCTGCTGAGATACCACTTCTGTGGCAAAATGTAACTATGCCCCATTATCATCTGATGCCCAGGTGTGTCCCTTTCCGTCTGTGACATGTGTCACTTAGGTCCTGTGTATTTGCTGTAGTCCAAGGTTAATGTGATCAGCACCATATACAACAGGTGCATTGAGTTGACCACCATGAGTGATGTAATTTTCTGACATGTGTCAGCACATTGACTGAAATATGACCTGTACTCTGTGTGGGACATACATATATGTTCAAAATGGTGATCTAGGTGCACACAGGTTTGTGAAACAAATGCTACACACCCGTGCAGCAAGTGAGACCAATGTTGATACCTCAGACAAATGAAATGGATAAGTGTTCAAAATGTATAGGCCCCTGCATAGTGCTCTGTGTAATCACATGTATCACATGTATCACATGTACCAAGGACAGGTATGCCAACTCAGGACATCTGAGACACTGTCACATCAGATTTTTGTGTGTCAGGCAACACTATCACCATTGTAAATTTGAAAATCATGGGTCAGACTCTGTGACGGTGTGTACAGGCAGAACTTTTTTAAATACACAGGTGGCAAATGTAGAAAATATGGACAGACATCTAATGTATGGAATGTGGCTCAGATACACAGGACAAGACATGTGTGTGTCATCCCTTGACTCTGCATAATGGTGGCTTCAACATATATGTGTATGCTGCATTACTCTCTTCTTGAGAGCTCTGAAAAAGTTAATGTAGACAGATTTGTTAATTCATATACTCCAAGGTCTAAGTAGAACAACGTGAGCTTGTCAAAGTGTCTAACTTGTGTGCAGCACGTAGGGGACATGTATACTTGACCACTACAGATGTTGCTTTAACAGTAAATACATGATTGTGACACGGTGCTGACTTTAAAGTTGTGATTCACTGGCCCTGTAACAAGAGTCAGTACAGACTGTTTAGCCAGACAGGCCAGTCGCATAGTATGCCACATGAAAATTTGTGAGGATGCAGTATTTGTACTTGTCGGTTGTCCTGCATGCAGACAATTATAGCATTGACGTTCAAGACATAGGTGCCCATCATGATGACTGGGGATGGAAGTATGTTCTGCATGTCAACTTATAAATGTGTCCATCCCATTTGCTGTGTCACTTCCAGACTCCCTTGCATGAGATGAGACATGTTTGTAATGACACATGACCCTCAGGAGCATTACAGATCAGACAACAGCCAAAATAGTGCATTAGTGGACATGTATTTAGTGGTCTTTGAAATACATCTAACCGATGGTTCCATTGCCTTCATGTGTTTGGGAACCATGGTTTACTGGCAGACTGACAAGTGCCATGTTCACATATGTGTAATGATTTAAAACCTGCCGTGAAAATGATGCATAGGCTTGCTCTGTGATGTGTTGTGATGATACTCATGTGTCAAAACTATGCAGATGACTGATGTGAATCTCTTTCTCATCCTTGTTCACAGCATCATCAACGGCTACTGGAGGAGCCAGTTCCACGGACCAAGGGGAAGCGGCTAGCCAGACTGGGTCCAGTGTGGAGGAGGAGGGGGGACCCAGTGGCACTGAGGGTGAGGGGAGCCACACTGAGGGCAGGTCGGAAACATCTACATCTGCCGAGGACCTAACAAGCTCCAGTGATGACTCCCTTGTGGTGGTGGGTGTTCCTATTTCAGAGGCCACAACATTAGAGTCTGCCCCCATCACCACCACCACCATCTCCACCCCCACAGCTGCTCCCATTCCAAGTGTCCGTGGACCCTCCCGTGTTAGGGAGCATGTCTCCTTCGGGCCAGGCAGCGCACCCCCTGCATCTGTCACCCCTGCTGCCCTGAGTGTGGAGGCCGTGGATTTGCTGAAACAGATCCATGTGGGGCAGACATCCATGCTGAGTGCCCTCCATGCACATACCAGTCTTTTGACACAATTGGTGTCATACATGGAGGGCATCTCATCAGACATGTCTGCCCTACAGCGATCAAATCAGGCCATGGCCTCCTCACTGACAGCAGCAGTGTCCCTCCTGCAGCAGTCCCTCACCCCTCCTTCCTCTGCCCCATCCACAGTCCCCACTACCCTACCTGACACTCACACTCACACAGGCACATGCACACACACAAGCAGCACACAGCCACCCAAAACAAAGTCCAAGAAAACACACACACACACTCAGGGGACTGACATCACACACACAGGGGAGAGGGCCAAAAAACACACACACCCATCCACAACAACTACGCATTCCTCAGCTACCTCTCCCTCCAAGACCCCTACCCTTGACTCTCCTGCAACACCCCCTTCCCAGAGGGTCTTCCTCTTGGCCTCTTCCCCACTGATACATCAGATCAGACTCGCAAGGGGAAGAGGAAATCCCCCGGCACAGAGAGGAGATCCACCCCTGCACGCACACCCTCCCCTAAGAGTAGGAACACTGAGCCCCCCACCCGTACATCCCCCAGAACGAAGAAATCAAAAACCCCACCACCATACCACACTTCCACCTCAAAATCGACTTCCTCACGAGCCCAGGCCACCTCTCCCAAAGTTCACACATCACACCCCATCCCAGTTTCATCCACACACCATTACACCATCCCCAAGATGATAAGTCCTCCCCCCAACCACAAGCACTTCCCCTCCCACAACACCACACCTTCAGTCTGTTCCAGACACTGCAGTGGAGCCCCCACCCCCTCAATCAGACCTGTTCACTGCAGTGGAGCCACCACCCCCTCAATCAGACCTGTCCACTGCAGTGGAGCCCCCACCCCCTCAATCAGACCTGTCCACTGTAGTGGAGCCCCCACTCCCTCAATCAGACCTGTCCACTGTAGTGGATCCCAACACTCCAGTAGCCCCCATCCCTCCCACAACCCAGACTGGTACACCCTAGTCCTGTCCCTGCGGTGCCTGGCATGCCCCTAAAGATGCCCCTCCAAGGGGAGATGTCCCCTAGTTGTAGCAGTGCAGGCAAGCGAGGGAGGAACATTCATATGGATTACCCCCTAAAGGACTATATAATGTGGACTGGCCATTGGCCTTATTGTTTTTCATGTTTTAGAATTTGTGACACAGATGCTGAATATAGCTTTTTTTCCTTTTGGATATTTGCTTTTTGTGTACCAAATTTTGTTAATAAGTCTAATGAAATTGCTGTTGAAATCTTGTGTGAAAATAATGATATAGTGATGTGATGGACTGCATGTGGTCCATGGTATATGTGTACTATTACAGTATGTATCAGAGTCATCATTGTCTGCAATTGCAGGTTGCCATGATCCACAACATTTGGGACAATGAGTGTGACATGCTTTTAACAACCTCCCATCTTTGACTTACACTTTTGCACGTAGGTCGTGCTGACATTTGTAAAAATTGTACAAGTTTTTCAAGGTTTAACCATCTACGATGGACATGCAGAATAGCGCATTGATGATGAACAAGTCAAATGTCTCATCAGTACAACTTGGTAAACCTGAAGTTTGACTACGTGCAGATGACTTTGGACACACACATGTACACAGGCTGCTGGAAAGAAAGTATTCTCTGTGTTGTAATTGTTGGATCCATGTCCGAGTCTCATTCTGACATGGTAGACCCCTGCCAAGACCAAGCTTGACACAGCTGACCTTCCACAGTAGTGAAATCACCTCATGGCAGTGTGTTAATCTGTGACATATCCTGAGCCCATGGTGTGTGTCATGTGAGCATGAATCTCTGTCTTCAAACCCCCTTTCCTACCAAGACTATAGTCCCTGCAGATGTTCCTGTTTGAGAAGCTTTCTGTGTGCTGACTAGTCCAGTGCTTTCTTGGAATATTTGATTTTGGGTGTCCAAGATGTGGGTGCACCAGTAGAATGGAGTCATTATGTTGACATCCCTGGTTGGGTTGAGACAAGGGCCTGCACTGTAAGCAAACTCACATGTGACACATTTTCAATTCCCCCAGTCACATTTGTGCTAGCGACATCAGAGTGTTTTTAATCTGTCATCTGTTTTTGCAAGTTTGGCACTTGTATGTGTCTATGACTGCTCAAATTCAGCAGATTCTACCCTTCCCTGTACCCTGATGGCAAAATGTCTTATTTGTAGGTCTCCTTGAGTGATTTCATTATTCTGAGACAGTGCTAAGTTCCAAATGTGTCCAATACATATCACGTTATGCACATGTACTCCATCCTAAACGGATGTACAAATTTCCCATGAGTTATGTCTAGCTATGTGTATTGTGTTTGTGGAACACAGATCCCACCACCACCCCTGGTGTTGTCAACAGTGCAGGAAGATTAGCTTATACATTTGCCTGTGCATTGGCGCCTACTGACACAGTTGTTGTTTTCCCTATCTGGTGAGCCACGTGTCTTCCAAGTCTTCTGCAGTACACACTCAGCATTGGAAATTTGACAATAGTGATGATCTGCACATAATGCAGCTTTTGTAGTTAGATGCAGAGTTGATGTGATAGACATGCAAACAAGTTAACATTGTAAGTGGTCTGATCTTGAGTTGTGTGCAACGCACATGGTCAACACATGTTGACTGTCTCCTACGTTGTTGTTGGTCCATGCTTTTCTACACAGCAAGTAGGAATCTTGTCTACACATGTAGCGCTGACAGCTGTGACACAACCACTTCATGTTTGTTGCAGTGGTAGGCTCATGAATGTATTTTGAGTGTCTGTGGACTTGTGTGGTGTCGTGGGCAGTCTCCTGTGTGTTTCATTGTACACTAACTCATCACAATTTCATTCTTCTGTGAGTGTGTTTACTCCTGTTGCCCTGCAGGGTTTGAGTATGTGTTGTTGTGGACAGATGTAGTGAATTTGTGTCCCATACATATGTGTGTCTGGCACCTCTTGTTCAACCATCAAATGCGTGTGTCCTAGTATGTGGCGTGCTGGGTGTACCTTGCTGATACTGAGATTGCCACATTGGTCATACACAACAGTACATGGACCCATGTTTGTATTGTGGTCACAATGATGTGTGGTCAATAATGTATTCCTCGTCATACAGCCAGTGATCCACACTGTCATGGGTGCCTGTGCAATGTCACCTGTCAATGTAGGCTTAGAACAGGCACATTGCTGCTGATCAAGGTGTGTGGTGTTTAAAGTGGCCAAATGTGACTTGTCTCCTGGCAAGGCCCCTACCTACAATGTGGCCTCACATTACGGGCCATGCCCTGGGAGTAATGTTTGAGTATGTGAGATGACAGTGGTTATTGCAATGCACGAGACACAGTGCACAAGAGTGAATGTGCTAAAAAGTATGGCCCACATCCTAATTTGGCATCACAGAGGGTCAGCAGACAGGATACAGTCACCACAGTGTTGTAGCCTTGAGGGTACTGTGGAAGAGAGTCAGGGGCATATTCACAAGGACTTATCGCCGAGTTATCGCCACCTTAACGCATCAAAAGTGGAGATAGATTTAACGCCCCATTCACAAGCGGGTGCAAACTGCAGACAACGCCAGTATTCCCGCGATAAAGCCGCAAAATTTACCTCCACGGGTGACACCACCAACTAACCCTAATGAGATGCAGAGTAAGCGTTCCCGTGCAAAAACACACGAAAACACCACTACACCACATTCACAACGAACTGCCAGATCTGCGATGCGAACCAAAAACAGGCGATAAGCCGCGGTAGCAGCAGGGATTTAACACCTGGCTTCTGCTGGTGTTAAGCAGGACGACTACCTGCAGCATGAAAGGGAGCCCAGGCCAGAGCCACATCTGAAGACCCACAGATGCCATGGAGCCAATGATCATGCAGCTCGGAGACCCATGAGGGCCACAACACCCACCACCACCACTCCCAGGCCCCCCCCCCGGACAAACACATACCGTGCACGACACAAGAGCCACAAAAAGCACATGATGCCGCACAATGAGAACAAGAAACACACATGTGTGGTCAGAAGAACGAGAAACAGTCACTCATCAATGAAGTAACAACCAAAAACTTTATTGAAATACAACACAAAACACCAATGCGGAAGACTCCTGTCGGGTCCGTCCGGGACAATCTTGATGTCACAGCCTGGAAAATAAAGCACCAAATCAGAACGTGTGTCATGCGCACATCAAAGGAGGGAGACACAGAGAAACAGAGAAGGAAAGAAAGGCAGAGAGCGAAAGAGAGAGAAGGAAAGGAAGGGAGAGAGAGAGAGAGAGAGAGAGAGAGAGAGAAGGAAAGGAAGGGAGAGAGAGAGAGAGAGAGAGAGAGAAGGAAAGGAAGGGAGAGAGAGAGAGAGAGAAGGAAAGGAAGGGAGAGAGAGAGAGAGAGAAGGAAAGGAAGGGAGAGAGAGAGAGAGAGAGAGAGGGAGGAACACTGCCGCCCCCGCGCACCCAGGCACCACTGCTCACCTGCTGCCAAAGGTGTGTCTCCAACCACGTGCCGGCATACACTGCAAGCCACCAGGTCTGCAATCTGTAATCGAGGCCAGAGTCAATCATGGCAGAGTCCATCTCACTGCACACGGCAACAACGCCTGTCCGTCCCTGCGCACACATGCAGCCGCACCCTACCCCCTCCCGCCGGCCAGCGCTGGCTGTCCGCACTTGCGCACCCAGGCCCCACTGCTCACCTGCCGCCAATGGTGTGTCCACCAGTGGGCACACCACGTGCCCGTGCAAGCTCCAGTCCCGCCACCATGGCTTGCTCCACATCATGCGGACCCGCACTGCGGCCCAGCAGGTCCCACACATGACGCTGAGTCCTGAGGCATCAATGGCAGAGACCACATCAGTGCACACGTCATCATCGCAGGCTGCACACCCGCTCAGCAATTTTGGTGCCACTAACCCTGTGCAACCCCAGTCAGCGCCACGTGGTGGTAGGCCCGTGATGGCCGCAAGGCTTCGGGTGCCACTAACCCTGTGCAACCCCAGTCAGCGCCATGTGGTGGTAGGCCCGTGACGGCCGCAAGGCTTCGGGTGCCACTAACCCTGTGCAACCCCAGTCAGCGCCAAGTGGTGGTAGGCCCGTGACGGCCGTATGGCTTTGGGTGCAACTAACCCTGTGCGCAACAACTCATGGGCCCTTTATGATTGAGAATCGTGGAACGTCCGTCATCCAGTCACCACCGGCAGTGGGGAATGTGACGTTGTCTGCCCCTTATATTGGTGGGGTCACATGGCCTGTGACGCCTGTGCCGGATGGGTGTGGTGTGTGTGCAAACCTGCCCTCAGGGAGTGGCCGTGACATGCTGGCAACTAGACCAGTGACCTGCAGACCACTAGCGTGTAAACCTGCGACTTGTAGCTATGTGGCCCCCCCTCGGAGCATAAGCGGAGTGGTCTGGCCTAGCATACGCCGGACCAGCGCAGGGCTTGCAACAATGACTCGGGGGCTCTGGGCGTGGTTCAGTCCATGTCCGGACAAGGAAGTGACTAATGCGTGTGTCCCTGTTGTAGTGTCTACGGCACCCGGAACGCAATCGGCAATGTAGCACACTGTGACTGGAATCCCACTAGATGAGCATCAATTGACGTTAGGGGGAATCACTGACCCTACATTCATCCACACATTCATACATGAATGATGAGAGACATGACACAGCAGTGCGTTTCTGAATGTTCAATGCACATCCAGTGGAATTTTGCAGCTGGACAGTACAGGGCCATGCCAACGCCACTTCACAATATGGGCCCGTGGAGGGCCAGCCAGAGTCCATCGGGGAATGACAAGTACAGCGGAAGAGGAAGGGTACAGTCCGCAGTCTGGTCGCCGTGTCATTGGTCACCAAACATGATATGGCAGTCCATGTTGCGGTCCAAGGTGAGTGCAGCAGAGTGTATCGGGGGTCAGTGGAATGTCATGGGGCCATGTGCGGCACCAAGCAGCAACAGGCCAGGTGGTGGACATGAATGCTAGTGCCTCCTCCTGATCTCAAGCCCATCCACGTCCTCGTCCTCGGATGTGTGCTCTGCTCCACCTGTGGGTGGTGCAGTTCCGGCTGCGGCACTGTGTGCCACTGACACATCAGGAGCCGGAGGTGGATTATCAGCCGCACTGTGTGGCAGTGACACATCAGGTGCCGGAGTGGAAATGCCTGCCGCACTGTGAGGCACTGACACACCAGGGGGCGGAGATGTGGATGGTGTAGGAGCAGCAGCATTCATCTGCGCCACGCCTTGTGGCAGCAATGCCATGATGAGGATATGCAGGGCATGGTAGATCCCAGCTACATTTTGCTGATGTGCAGCGGTGGCTGCCATCCTTTCCGCCTCCATCCGCACCATGTCCTCCATGAGCCTCCGCATGTGTGCCAGCTCACGGCTGAGATCGCTGGAGCCACTCTGAGCGGACAGGTGTTCTTGTCTCCGAGTCATGACTCCAGCGATGTCAGCCAGGGCTAGTTGGAGACCATGGAGCGGCCTGTGAGTGTCCGTTAGGGACTGGAGGTGGTCCCTGATGGGACTCAGACACCCATGGATGGCGTCAAGTTTGGTAGCCAGGAGGTCGAACCCCACCCGCACCTGCTCAGCCATCTCCCTCTGGCCCTCCAACACACGGCGTTGGAAGGCCATGTGTTGTTCGGGGGACTTGGGAGACAGCCGGGGTTGTGGGTGCCTCCTGCTGGGTGGTTTGTGGAGTGGGTGGGGTCTCCTCGATGCAGCTGGGCTGCCCTGGTCCTGGAGGTGATTGGCGGATGAGTGCAATGATGTCTTGGAGGGCTTGGGTGTCAATGCTGGTGGTGTCCTCCTCGTCATCAGTGAAGAGTGGCTGGGACTGCTCTGCAGGAGGTGTTGACGGTGCCCCTGCAATGTGAAGGGGAGATGCTGTGTTAGAATGTGTCCACATGTATGTAGCCGGATGGTACATGTTCACATTCAGACAGCATGGCAATGTACATTGTGACAGTCTGTAGATCAGGGCCATGATCCAGAGTCATTGTGGGTGTGCACTGTGCTCTGCTTGATTGTGCATGTGTGCCATTGTGGCCATCTCCCCCGTCCCCCCAGGACCTGGTGGTTACTCACCCTGTTGCTGTTGTGTTGTGTCATGTCGAGCAGGGTCCGGTCCCCTGACTCCTGCCACGGTCTCCACACTGATGACTGTCGACACCAGCTCCTCCATGTCATCCAGCTCCAGCTGTGGCGCAGGGCTCCCACCTCCAGTCTGCATTGCTGCCTTCTGGTTGCCTGCCAGTTTCTCCTTGGTTTTGCGCTTGATGTCAATCCATCGCCTCTTGACCTCATCCATTGACCTCTTGTGCTCTCCGACGGCATTCACCTTGTCCACGATGGACCGCCATATTCCATTTTTGGTGCCCAATGACACGTTGGAGGTGACGAACAGTTCTTGATGGTGTTCCATCACCTCCGTGACCAGGATCCTATTCTCCTGCGGACTGAACTTCGTCTTCCTCTTCTTCTTGTCCTTGCCCTTCCCTGTCCCCGAGGTCCCAGGCTGGTCGACCGGGGTGCTTGTGGGGTTCCGCTCGTCCTCTGCGCCTGCTCCGGCTGCCTCCATGGTGCTTGGGGGTTGGTTATTTTGTGTTTGTGTGTTTTTTGTACTTTTGTAGTGATTTTCCCGCCTGCGGTGTGTGTATTGCAGGCCTGGCGCTGCTTATCGCTGATTTCCTCATCGCGGTTTGGCCCATCGCATATTTTTTTGCGTTGGGGTTTGGGTTTTTATCACCGTCGCGGTTGTTGTATCGTGGACATTGTCCGCGTTTTCGGGAGACTATCGCATGGTATCGCCGTGTTGTGAATTCCACGTTAACACGGGGTTATTTTCCCACGATAGACTGCGATGTGTAAAGTTGTGTTAACATTTTTTGGAGATGTTTAGCGCACGTTCTTGTGAATATCCACCTCAGTTTCTTGATGTATTGTTTGGGGTTCCACCAAGCTTGTTCCGAATGAGACTCTTGTGCACCCGCTCATCAAACAATACCTGATTGCCCACATTCACTATCCCAATTCATGGAATACTTTGGGATTGTACTCAACACGCATATGTCTCAGTGGAGTTCAGCCCCCCATCGTGTTTGTTGGCCCAGCCTCGAAACACTTCCACACACACACACATGTTGTGTTTGTTCTGCATTGTGTGGCTGTTTGGTTGTCTTTGTGCATCTTCACCCATGTATTTCAACTGTGTTTGAAGGGCATTGAGTGGATGTTTTGTTTACTTTATTTCTCTACTGGCCCTGGGACTCCTACATCTTCACTCTGCACACCCCTTATGTTTTGCATTTGACCTTGCTGCCATAGTGTGGTACTGGATCTCACCAATGCTGTTGTTTCAGATTGAATCCTTTGTATTTGTGTCTGATTGTGACAAAAATGTGTGTTTATGCATTTTGGGTGGTCACATGTTACATTGTCCAATTGAACATTGCTAGCATTGTTGGCCCCCAAGAGCACTGATTGGCTGCACATGGCTGAGGGTATGTAACACACACAACAATGTTTGCCTCAACAGTTCTGTTGTTGTTTGACACACAACCACTACTTTATCACTACATTGCATGTGCGTTTGGGCCCAATAAATACATAGGGGGATATTCTCAAGAACGTGCGATAAACATCACCAAAATAGGTTAACGCAAGTTTCCATATCGCCGTCTATCGCGGGAAAATAACTCCGGTTTAATGTCGTATTCTCAACACGGCGGTAACATGCGATAGTGTCCTGATAACGCCTCAAATGTCCGCGATAACACTACCGGGACGGCGATGAAAATCCAAACCCGAACGCGAAAACAGTTGCGATGGGCCCAACCGCGATAAAAAATCCAGCGAGAAACAGCGCCAGGCCTGCAAGTCCCACAAGTCAGGCTGCAAAAAGCACAATAAAAGCGGCAACACAAAACACAAACAAAACACAAACAACTGCGAAGCACCATGGAGGTAGCCGGAGCAAGCACAGAGGACAACCAGAACCCCACAAGCCCCACGGAGGACCAGCTTGGGACCTCGGGGTTAGGGAAGGGCAAGGAGAAGAAGAAGAGGAAGACGCGGTTCAGTCCGCAGGAAAACAGGATCCTGATCACGGAGGTGATAGAACACCATCAACAACTGTACGTCACCTCCACTGTGTCATTGGCAACAAAAAATACAATATGGCAGTCCATCCTGGACAAGGCGAATGCAGTCGGAGTGCTGAGGAGGACAATGGACGAGGTCAAGAGGCGCTGGAATGATGTGAAGCGCGAGACCAAGCAGAAACTCGCAGACAACCAGAAGGCAGCAATGCAGACTTGAGGTGGGAGACCAGCGCCACAGGAGGAGCTGGATAAGATGGAGGAAATGGTGACCACAGTCATCAGTGTGTAGACGGTGGCAGGAGTTGGGGGACCGGACACTGCTCAACATGACCCGACACAACAGCAACAGGGTGAGTAACGACCAGGGACTGGGGGGACGGGGGAGATGGGCACAATGGCACACATGCACAATTAAGTAGAGCACATCTGCGGACAAACCATGGCCAAGAGTCACAACACCAACCAAGAGCCCAAGTTACCCAAGTCTGAAACATCACAGCACTGCATAAGCACAGAAGTGAAAGCCACACCGCCTGAAAGGGATAAGGGCCAGCCAAATCAGAGCTGAAGGGGCAACTCACCTACAATGCAGCACACACACATAAGATCCAGAGCACCTCAACATTTACAACAGTGTTGAACAAACAGCAACACCAGCACAATAGAACAGAGGACAAAACTGCTGCCGCTCGTGTGTGGAAAATGGCCATTCGCATGTGGGACAGCAGGATACTGTGAGATGATAGTGTACTAGTACAACCCCACATCCCTGATGGTGCAGTAATGCATGTATGGCCGTGACCCAGATAGGCAGTGAGACACACATTGTCATGCAAATCAACACTCATCACAGTTGAATACAAGTGAAGGTGCGTAGACTCTATTAGCATATGCGTGTCAGTATGGGCAAGATTAGTGCCACAACATGCAGACCAATGCAGCGGTATGTCAGAACGTGGAACGTTGCCAAGCACCGCTGTCCACTCCGGGGGAGTGCCTCACCTTTCACAGGTGTGTGTTAACCCGTGTTGTTGTCCGCTCATGTATTCGGAGTCCAGGCGAATGCAGACACGTCCACTGTCGCCGTGGGAGATGTGACTAGAACCCCAAGTTCCAACAAGTTGTCGGGACATGTGCAATGTGTTCCAAACTGTTGTGTCTGCAGGTACGTAGTTACACGTCCATGAAAGCTAGTGCAGCGTCGTAGGCAATCATTTCCAACATGAGGTCGTCGTCGACTTCATCGAACAGGATGGCGAGGCTAACCATTAGCAGGTCCGGACAGATGTGCTGCGTCCACCCCCTTTCACCAATTAGCACTACAGCCCAATAGGGGAGAGGCTCAATTTGCCCACTGCACATGAGGAGTTCTGCAATCTCCCAGGTCCAGCTGCCAGCATATATGCCAAGTATCCAGGCATCCCATAGACGGGTGTCACGGTGACACTCATGGTCGTGGGCCAACAGGGGGCGCACACACATGTCGAAATCCAGTTCAGCTACCGTCCTGTTGGATAGGCAGACATCCATGGGCCACTCGAATATGCACGAGCGACAATGCAACACAGGCTGCACGCAGGTGACGTTGGCAAGACAGAAGCTCAGCCGGTAACTGATCCGCAGCACTACCAATGGCAGTGCCCCCAGTAAATGCAGCATACGTGCACGGTACAGTTCCACCTGACAGGGGTTGTGCAAGTGTCCGTGATGGTCTGCCATTGCGTTAGTGGCTCTGGTTGAAGCGGCACTGTTCTGACCTGCGCCAGTTCTGTGGATGAAATGCCACAGCTCGGAGCAATGAGTTGTTTTAGTGTGCAACGGTTGTACGCCTGGGTTAATGTGGGAGTAAGTGTGAAGGCCATTTCATGCAAGATAACTTCGAGCATGGACTTCTGTGTGTGGGGTGTGTATACGTTGGTCTCTCGTCAGGCTGTGCATAGTGTGGGAGTCGTCATCAGCTGCTATAATATCTGTCAGGGGGTGCCGGGCACATGTAATTCCGAGGTCGGAGGTGCAGATGTGCTTCCGCCTGATAGCACAGACAAAGGAGCATTCATCCCTAATGTTAGTTTCTCATCTGCTTGCATTCAGGTACTGTGAAGTGGCTTGTTGGGGGTGGGGTGGGATGTGTGCGACTTTGGGATTCATGTTCGACATGTCTTGCATGTGGCAAATGAGCGGCATCACTGTGTGTAACGTTGCCTCACAGCTGCTCCTCCCTCCCCGAGCCTATCTACTTGTGTGCGCTGCGCGGTTGCATCACTTGCACTCCTACGGCACACCATTGTCATGCCTGTCTGCGCATGTCCACAAGCCTGTCAACGACACTGTGATGTTGGCCATTGGAGGTGGGCGGCCACGTGAGTGTAGGCCTGTGGGAAGGATAGGGCGGACATAGATGTAAAGTTCATGCCTGGCTGAACTTGCGCTGCGGTTAAGGCTAGGCATTTGGCTCATGCTGCGGCAATACAGATACACACAACACTTGGCATGTATGAGCCAAGACCCGAGCGGTCTTGCGCTCCTTCATTTCCCCGTTCGTGCGAGCCCGCCCTCCGGATGCATGCTACATTGCAACATTGTCGATTGCAGACTGGGTGGCGCCGACACTACAACAGAGACACACTCATTAGTTACTTCCTTGTCCAGGCCAGAACTGAACCACGCCCAGAGCCCCGGGCAAATCCTTCACACCCCTACGCTGGCTTGGCGTACGCCGGCCCAGCCCACTCCGCTTACGCTTACAGGGGGGGATGACAAAGCTACGTGTCCAAGGTCGTACCCACTGCCTGAGGTGACATGGTTGCGTCCGCTGTCCACAGCCCAATGTAATGTGGTAGGGCCCGGGGCCATCATGCATACATAATGACCACACGGACACACTTAGATAGATAGTTGAACTGGCTATGGGCACGTGCGCCCGGCCACCTTTTATTACCAGGGTCACATGTCCAGTGACGCCTGTGCTGGATGGGTGTGGGGTGGGTGTAAGCCAGCCCTCAGGGAGTGGTTGGTGCTGGCAACAACTAGAAAAGTGATCATCGGATCACACACACAGATTCAATCATAAAGGGTCCATGACTTGCAGTGCACTGAGGTAGGGGCACCAGAGCTGAGTGTGCTCATGTGAAGGAACTGTTAATGATTTGGTCCCTTCGGGATATTCCTGCTGCAGCTGCAGTGGGGTGTGGTACACCTGCCTCATCTTCATCATCATCGTCCCAGGTCTTCCCCACTGCCTGAGGTGACATTGTTGCGTCCGCTGTCCACAGCACAAAACTCAATCATGAAGGGTCCATGTGTTGTGGTGCACTGAGTTAGTGGCACCTGAAGAGCTGAGCAGGGGATCAAGCTGATGATGGCATCTAAGACAGGTGTGAGCAACTTAGATGGGCTGGCTGTGACACTCCTCCGACTCTGGCAGTTGTTGGTTGGAGGTGGTCCTGGCGGTGGTGGCGGGTGTGCAGCCAGCGATGATGGCGTGTCCTTGCATGTCAGGATTGGATTTGGTTTGCGAGCCCTGCTGACCGCAGTGTAGGCCGGAGGCAGCGGTCAGAAAGGGCACACAGCCACGTGACGATGACTTGTGGTGCACTGAGTTAGTGGCACCTGGAGCGCTCGGCGGGTGCGCGGCCTGCGCTGATGCATCGTCAGGGGGGCCCGCCCTGTTAGCAATGTCTGTGGCCTACTGGACTCTGCCATAAATGAATCAAGACTCAATTTGATTAGCGAGCCCTGCAGACCGCAGTGTAGGCCGGAGGCAGCAGTCAGCAAGGGCCCACATCCACGTGTCTTCGGCTTGTGTTGCACAGGGTCAGTGGCACCTGGAGCGCTCAGCAGGTGCACAGCCAATGATGATGCGTCGTTTGACTTGGGGGACCTGCTGACCGCAGTGTAGGCCAGAGGCAGCGGTCAGCAAGGGCCCACATCCACGTGTCCTCGGCTTGTGTTGCACAGGGTCAGTGGCACCTGGAGCGCTCAGCAGGTGCACAGCCAACGATGATGCGTCGTTTGACTTGGGGGACCTGCTGACCGCAGTGTAGGCCGGAGGCAGTGGTCAGCAAGGGCCCACATCCACGTGGCGATGACTTGTGGTGCACTGAGTTAGTGGCACCTGGAGCGCTCAGCGGGTGTGCAGCCGACGATGATGCGTCATCCGGGCGGGCCGCACTGGGGGCAATGTCTGTTGACTGGTGGTTTCCTCCATTAACAGAAATGTGGCACGATTTGAATTGTGGGACCTGCTGACCACAGTGTAGGACTAAGGCAGTGTCCGGCACACACATGACTCTGTGTTGCTGTGCCGCTGGATGCGCTGGGGGCCTGTGTCGCGGAGTCTGGAGGTCACGGCGGCGGACTCGTGGCAGGGTGAGGTGCGCCGCCCTGGCAGATGCGTTGCCCATCACGGAAGAGAACCACGCCCAGGGCCCCGGACTTTTTATCAGCACTCCTACACTGGAGTGGCGTACGCCGGCCCAGCCCGCTGCGCTTACGCTTACAGGGGGGGACGGCACAGCTACATGTCCAGGGTCTTCCCCACTGCCTGAGGTGGCATGGTTGCGTCCACTGTCCACAAAACTACACACACCAGCAGTATATGTCCACATGGACATGTCTGTGCTCTGCATTCTGTGGTCTGTCCAGCACATCACCGCCACACTTGGCATTGGGGACATTCTTCTTCATGGGTGAGTTGCCTCCTTCACACATACTTGGTTCCCACCTCTCCCCACATTCTGCAATTGTGTGGCTGAGGGGCCATGCCGTTTTCGGACGGTCCGCTGTCTTGTCCTACGCTGCCTCGGCGGTAGTCCGGGGGGGTCCAGAGGGGGGGGTGGTGGCGGTGGGTGTTGTGGCCCTCTTGGGTCTCCGGGCTGCATGTTCATTGTCTCCATGGCATCTGTGGGTCTTCAGATGTGGCTCTGGGCTGGGCTCCCTATCATACTGCAGGTAGTCCTCCTGCTTAACACCAGCAAAAGGCAGGTGTTGAATCCCTGCTGCTAACGCGCCTTATCACCTGTTTTTGGGTCGCATCGCAGATCTGGCTGGTCGTTGAGAATATCGTGAAGTGGTGTTTTCGTGTGTTTTTGCACGGGAACGCCTACTCTGCATATCGAAAATATGCCCCATAATTGCTTGAACATGCTGGGGGTGTGAGACTTACATTCACCTTTTTGTCACTACAGTGATGGGGCGATTATACCCCATGAGCCCTATGTGCTTGACAATGCTGTGGGATTGAACCCCACACTCACCTTTTTGTCACTACAGTGATGGGGGGGTTATCCCCCTTAAGCCCTATGTGCTTGACAATGCTGGGGGATTGAACCCCACACTCACCTTTTAGTCACTACAGTGTTGGGGGGATTATACCCCCATGAGCCCTATGTGCTTGACAATGCTGGGCGATAGAACCCCACACTCACCTTTTTGTCACTACAGTGATGGGGGTTTATACCCCATAAGCCCTATGTGCTTGACAATGCTGGGGGAGTGAACCCCACACTCACCTTTTTGTCACTACAGTGATGGGGGGTTATGCCCCATAAGCCCTATGTGCTTGACATTGCTGGGGTATTAAACAACACACTCACCTTTTTCTCATTACAGAGATATGGGGTTTGTTGTTGGAGGCAAGATGGCGTATGAGTAGCCGCCGCTGCTGCTGCTCCGCTGGTCCGGTCCTTCGAACTTGAGGAAAAACAGTCCTGTCCCTCTAAACTAGATTTATGGAGCAATTGTAATACCGTCAGTGTCCGATGATCACCGGGCGAGGCGTGCAAGTGTTGGTCTTTGCGGTGCTGGGGAATCTCCCCGGGCTTGCTGTGCTCCCGGTTCGTTCCGCTCCTGCAACCTCTGGTTTCGCGGCCCTGCGGCGGGATCCTTCCGTGGCGTTGGCTGTGTGCTGCAATCTACAGAATCCTGCCGTGCGCTCGGGAAAGGAAGATGAATCGCAGGAGTGGCGGTGTTTCCCGGACAGCAGCTAGGATACATTGTATCTGTATCCAGTATTCTGATCAAGTAAGGATGGCAGGGCGGGGAGCAAAAGCGAGCAAAGGCAAAAGTACTTCACTGGCAGGTCCACAGGGGGAAGAACCTTTTCAGCCTAATCCAGTCTGAATCTGAATTTGAAATCTCGGCTGGAAGTGTATCCATTGTTAGTGAAGATAGAAGCCAAAACTGGGGTAGCAGCACAAACTCAGAACTATTTGTGAAAGTCTCCACGCAGGGGAAAAAATTCTTGAAAAAAAGACCCAGTCGACATAAGAAATGCGAGATTTTAGATCAGGGTAGCTCGATGGATCTCAGATGGGACTACTCGGCTTCTCAATTATCAGCTTTGACAGAGTCAACGATGTGTTCAAAAGAGAACTATACACCCCCAGGAAACACCACTGAGGGGCAACTGCTTCAAAAGGGGAACCCACCTTGACAGAAGTGCTACAATCTATTAAGAATTTTCAAGAGGAGGTCAAGGTTGATAGTCGAAGATCGCGTCTTGCAACTCAGAAACTTCAAGGCACCATAAGGAAAGTGGGTAAGACGTGCATCGAAATTGCAGATCGTATGGCTTCAGTTGAGGTACGCACCGAAAACCTTGAGAAAGACACTGCTATCTTGAAAACACAAGGATTGGAACATGATGGCATTGTCAAAGATCTTATGCTCAAAGTCGAGGAGCAAGAAAATCGACTACGTCGCAACAATCCTCGCGTTCTTGGCATCCCGGAGGGAGTGGAGGGGAATGACCCTAAGGCTTTCATGATTAAACTCTTTAAAGGAGCCTTCCCGGATTTACATTCTTGGGATTGGGATAAGGAACTACAGCGAGTTCATCGCTTTCCATTAATACTTTCTAAACGATCTACCTCTTCCTCCTCCTCACAATACCCACGAGTTATGCTGATCTACTTTGGTAACTTTCTCCTTCGACAGCTGCTCTATGATCTTGCAAGGCCTGCAAACAAAAAAGAATTTAATGGTATTACCTTTTTTACTCGGCCTGATTTTGCTCATGCTACTGTGGAGCGCAGATGGAGGATGAGACAACTCTTTGCGCCATTTCAACAATTGGGTGCTACAGTCTATCTCCAGAATCCTGCACGTCTAAAAATCATATTTAAGGGAGTCACGCGTAGCTTCGCCTCCGAAATTCAGGCTCAAGAGTATTTGCAAGAGATTACAAGCCATAAATAAGATAAAATAAGACAAAAAAAAAGGGAGACATTTTTTTTTAGACAAAATAAGATTTATGAAGAATTTTTTCACTAGGTGATGTGGATATCGGATACAGGATTTGATCTTTTGCCGTTATCTCTTTCTGGGCGGTCTTTTTTTTTTCTCTCTAAAGATTTATATTTCAATGAAGCTGTGGTTTTCTTTAAGAGCATGTTTGTTTTTAAGCCAGAATGCAACAGAAGAGGGGAAAGAGAAGAAAGGAAAGGGGGGTATCACTCTGAATTCTACAGGATAATAATAGAGAAGGGTGAAGGTTCGGGCCAAGGGGGGGGGTACGGGTCACGATTACTCAGACTCCATTATTCTGGCGCAGGCTGCGCCAGGTAACCTCAGTGATAGGTGGGGGGAGGGGGGGTTGGATTCAGGCTGGGTTAGGGTTAAGGGGGGGAAAAGGAGGGAAGGGGTTGGCACTCTGGGAGTTGGTGTTGGATATTTTGATTTTTCTTTTATGGCTACAGACTGCTATCATTAATGAGTAAACTGCGTATAGCATCAATTAATATTTGTGGCCTTAACGATGTAAAAAAACGGCGGAACACTGCAGCAGGGCTACGATTGTTGAAAGCTGATGTTATCTGCATGCAGGAAACGCATATAGAAAGAACACAGATACACTTGCTGGAAACACTTGGTTATACATTGGTGGGGGCCACGACTCAGAATTCAAAAACGCGGGGGGTAGCAATTCTGACATCTAATCGCGCTATTCAATTTACTCGAACAATAGCTGATCAGAACGGGCGATGGGTAATTACAGAATGTCGCAGGGATAATGGGGATCCATTCACAATTTGTACTATTTATGGTAGCACTCTAGATGATCCAACTGTATTTGACTATATAAACAACGAATTAGCTACTTGGCCGATACCCATAATCCTATGTGAGGATTTAAATATAAATTTGCCTGCCAGCCAAAATATCGCCCTTGATAATGGGTGGATTTATAACGGTCGGAAACCCAAGGTTTTTAGAGCCTTGAGGACTCTATGTTGTGAACAAGCACTCTTTGATGTCTGGAATTGGCAGAACCCCATGGACCCGGGTTTTACATATTTTTCTTTTCCACATAATAAACATGCAAGATTAGATTTTTTTTTAGTATCACGTACTATTCTTCATGCGTGTGCGATCGAGAAAGCTCCACGCATATTAGCTGACCACAATCCTTTAATAATAGAACTTATGGGGTGGGGGTCTGGAAATATGGGTAAATCCAACTGGAGTTTTGAACGTTCGTTATTGCTGAATGAGGAATATTGTGAGCATATGAGGAAGTGGATACCCCAATTTTTTAAGGAGAATATAGGAAGTGCTGGGTTGGATATAGTTTGGGACACATTTAAAGCTGGAATACGGGGGGAGACATTGAGCTTTTCGCTAACTATGAATAAAGAAAGGTTACAGTTGGTTAAGGATATGCAATGTAGCTTGGCCGCCGCAGAAGAAGATTTGATTTTAGTACTCCAGCAGGGCGGAGACGCTTCAGAAGCACATTTAAAAGTGATGGTAGCTAGGTCAATAATTCTTGAAACGATAGCCAAGAGAGCTGCAGATAGGCTAGTTGTGTGGCGTGAGAAGGCATATGAATGTAGTGAACAGGTAGGGCATCATCTGGAAACTAGAGCAAGACAAAGAATAACTCGGAATACAATAGCTGAGATTAATGATCCTGTTAAAGGGAGAACCCTAGATCCAGAGGGTATTCGTATGGTATTTTATTCCTATTACAAAAATCTATATCATGAGGATACTCCTGAACATCTGGGTAATGTTACTTCATATCTTAATCAAAGTCCAGTGGCACAATTTTCACAAGAGGAACAGCAGCAACTTGAGGAACTCCCTCAGTGGCTGGATATTCTGCTTTGTATTAATAGTCTTCCCAGCGGTAAAGCCACAGGTTTAGATAACATACCCTTAGAGTTTTATAAAAAATTTGCTACACAACTGAAAGAATGGATGTTACAGTTAATGTTGCATGTATTTGAAGGGGGCAATCCACCGCAATCCTGGACACAGGCCAAAATTATCGTTTTTCTTAAAAAACATAAATCACCATTAGAACCCGGCTCTTATCGCCCCATTACGTTGATCAATGCTGACAGTAAAATCTATTCTAAAATTCTTGCTACTCGTTTAGCAGCTGTTATTCACAAGGTTGTTTCACCTCGCCAACATAGTTTTATACCATGACGTGGCACGACTGATCACATTAGAAGAGTTATTTCACTATTTGACGCCGCTAATATCTCCGGCGAGCCAACAGCACTTATATTGCTGGATGCTGAAAAAGCCTTTGATAGGGTCTCCTGGTTTTATCTCTGGGAGACCCTGTCAAGGGTTGGAATAGGTAAAAAGCTAACACTTGCTTATAAGATGCTTTATTTCCATCCCAGTGCGAAACTCTTCATAAATGGTGCTTTTACGGACTCATTTGAAATAACTAGGGGTACCCGGCAGGGTTGCCCGAGCTCTCCGTTGCTGTTTGCTCTGTATATAGACCCCTTTCTGCGGCAATTGGAAAATAACGGGAGTATTAGATCTATCGCATCTAGGGGTGGGAAAACCAAAACCTTGGCTTACGCTGACGATATTGCGATAGTTACCCCTGATCCTGAAACAGCTATAGTTGAGCTAGAAGCGGCGGCGGTGAGGTTTGGGCAACTCTCGGGGTATTCTCTTAACAGTACTAAAACTCAAATTGTCTGTAATAATGTCAGTATGGTTAACAACATTAGGCAAGTGGAAAAAGCCACATACCTTGGAGTGGATATTCTAGCTAACGTCGATAAAATTGTTGATGATAATATTGACCCTCTGATCGCTAAAACAACAAAAATTGAATTAATGAGGCTACACAACTTACACTTATCAATCATCGGCAGATGTAATATAATTAAAATGATTTTTTTCCCAAATTTTTGTATTTCTTAAGGGCAATTCCTCTAGAATTTTCCACTATCTGTTTGAAAAAAATTGAAGATCTATTTTCTCGCTTTATCTGGGCATATGAAAAGCCTAGGAGAGCATATACATTTTTTATCTTTATCAAGAAACAGGGGAGGGCTGGCTTTACCAAATATAAGATTATATTATTGGGCCACTACCTTATTATCTAATATAACTTTGATCTCGGAACAACCAAAAGATAACAATATGGAGGAAATACCAACACCTATAGAACTCATAATGGGTAAAGACGCATGGGGTTGGCTTTGGAGGTATGTGAACGATAGTCATTACAAGAAGGTTCGTTTTAAATCATTAATAGGCGGGTATAGGATCATGAGACTGACCCGGAAATTGTTAGGGTTGGGTCGTTTGAGTCATTACACACCGATCAGTAATAATCCTAATTTGCCGGAAATCTTTAAAGGCCCTATTATTAAAAGATGGTGTGATGCCGGACTATCTAAACTCGGCGATTTCTACTCTTTAACCGATATAGTCAGCTTTGATAATCTTAAAGAGACATATAATCTAGACTGGAGAGATTTTTATAAATATCTTCAAATCCGAGATTTTCTATCTAAAAAGGAGGAGGCCCAAGTGGTTTTACTAATAACTTTATGATAGATAGATTAAGGAGAAATGGATTGCTCTCTATCAGGGATGTGTATAGCTTTTTTAACTCATTAATGCCAGATGATATGGAGGCACGAGCAGCAAAATGGAAAATAGAAATAGGCATACAGGAAAACTTATTTTTTCATTCAGCTAAACTGGCGCAGAAAATCTTAATTCCAGCTCGGCTTCAGGCACAATATTATAAATCCTGCTTCTCACTTTATTATACCCCCAAAAAAATTCTAAGTGGGGGACAGGTAAAGGAACTCTTTGTCCTAGATGTGCACTATATCAGGCGGATTTAGATCATATGTTTTGCTCGTGTAATTCATTAATTAGTTTGAAGCAGGAAATCTCTAATTTTTTAAAAGAAGTATTAGGGGTTGGCTATCTTCTCTCCCCGTCTCTGATTGGACTTGGTGTAGACTCACAAATACAAAGGACAGCAAGGAGAAGAACTTATGTTCATCGGTATGGCGATAATACGATTATGCCTGGCTTCGGCGTGGCTGGACCCAAACCCCCCTGTTTATCATCAATGGTTTTCTTGGTTGCTGGCAAATTATAATTTTGAGAGGGCTATATATGCAAAAAGGGGAGTGCGGGCCAGATCTAAAGGTTTAAAAATCTGGGCACCACTAACTACATGGCTTGAGAAATCATTAGCTAAATGAATGAGTCCAACTCCTTATGGGTGGGATGGGAGGGGTGAAGAGCTGAAGGGGTGGGGGGGTAGGTGGATTAAAAGGATAAAATGTGCATAATTCTTATACTTTATCTTTCTTTTCATTTTTTGGACATGTGTGATGATTTCTTGACAATGATCTACATTGATTGTTTGTATATAAATGAGTGTTTATTAAGCACAAATAAAAATATTTAAAAAAGAAGAAAATCAGAGATAGCCTTGATTAAACTGCAATATAGCTCTAGGATTGTGATGAATGTTGTTGTTTTGTTCTTTAACGTGGAGGAGCGCCACCCCACCTGCCAGCAGCCAAAAAAATGAAAAATAAAAACAGAGATATGGGGTTTGTCCAACATATCACTTTATGTGTCAATTTTGCAGGCAGTTCACACACAAAACCCAATTTTGGCATGACAGCACTGGGGGAGTGTTAGGCATCCACCCCCTATGGGGTGGCCAATGCTGGTAGTGATAGACATCAACCCCCTATGGGGTGGACAATGGTGGGAGTGATAGGCATCCACCCCCTATGGGGTGGACAATGCTGGTAGTGTTAGGCATCCACCCCCTATGGGGTGGACAATGCTGGTAGTGATAGACATCAACCCCCTATGGAGTGGGCAATGCTGGTAGCGATAGACATCAACCCCCTATGGGGTGGACAATGCTGGTAGAGATAGGCATCCACCTCCTATGGGGTGGACAATGGTGGGAGTGTTAGACATCCACCTCCTATGGGGTAGACAATGCTGGTAGTGATAGGCATTCACCCCCTATGGGGTGGACAATGCTGGTAGTGATAGGCATCCACCCCCTATGGGATGGACAATGGTGGAAGTGATAGGCATCCACCCCCTATGGAGTGAACAATGCTGGTAGTGATAGACATCAACCCCCTATGGGGTGGGCAATGCTGGTAGTGATAGGCATCCACCCCCTATGGGGTGGACAATGTTGGGAGTGATGGACATCCACCCCCTATGGGTGTGTTGCCTTTTGCGGGATCGTGACGTTTTGGTGTGTGGTAGGTGTCTGACTTACCGTCTATGACGAACGTGTCAGTTATGGTTGTTGATTCGACTGTAGGCGTACAGTATAGGGATGACATGCGCGATCGGATACATGGCTGCTTCGTCTCGTACGCAGTAATCGTGTTGTGGCGCGATTCGGAGCTGAAATACAGCTCTTCTGGATGCTGTGACGTGCTGGAGGTGGCGACCTGTTCGGCGCGTAGGAAGTACGCATCGTTCTTGGCCAGCCGGAAACTGCTTCGGAAATTGCTCCGGACGACTCCATTCAGCGTTTATGGAGCCGGGTCGTACGGAAAATGGTGCTGAATCGGAGCGTACGTGTAGCTCGGGAATAGGAGAGATTTGCGCATCGTACTTCGTCATTTGGATGGACCGGCTCCCGGAACGAGTCGGTCGGAAGGTAACGCTACGGACGGCTCTCGGAGGGCCTTCCGAGCGAGATCGGAAGTGACCCCTAAGCAGCAATTTGGCACAAGACATAGCTTGACGTTCAACAAATGTCTTTAAAGCTGGGCAAATGTGAAAAGATAAAAACAAAATTTATAGGCATCTTTATTGGCCATTCACCTTCTGAACTCAAGCATGGTTATTTTTGGGGTGCTGAGGCACATCCCAGCTCTCCTACGTTCAGCACACATGGGTAAATGTCAGCATAGGGTGTGAAAAGGGGTGTGGATGCCGATCTGCAACAGGAGAGGAGTGTTGCCTGGATGGATGGAGCATTGTCGGTGGTGATGGAGGGATTGGGTGGGGGCCAGAATGTTCCTCTGCCCGTAGTCCCTGCCCCACTCTAGCTGCAACTGTACTGGGTACAGCCCACACCCAGTTACACTGGGTCTAATGTTTTCAAAAAGGTAATTATCCTTTTATCCTTTGTCACTGATAGTTTTCCTGTCATTTTTATTTTTCAGCAAATGATTTTGGAGCCCCTGATCTTGAGACACCCCATAAAATCAAATTGATGCTCCTCTGTGATGCCCCTAAAGTATGGTGTTCCCTGAGGCAGGAGATCCTCCATTGGTTTTCCCACTCTGAAACCTCCGTAAGTGGCCACAAATAGGCCTGTCATTATGGTTACTCGTAGGTGTTTGAGAATCTTTATTGTCATTGGAATATCAGTTGCAAGATAGATGCTAGCTGCTGCCCACAGATGATAGCCCAATCCATTACTTCTAGTTACTTTGCTGTGTTTTGAGTCCAAGGTAGGAGTGGGCGGAATTGGCGGAGTTTCATTCCGTGGAATTTCATTAAAATTCTGTAGAATTCTGCAGAAGTCCGCGAAGGGGCATGGTAGGCACCGCAATATGCAGTGCACTGCAGTGCATGCCCCTCAATGCCCTTACATAATCATGAAAGGGTACCGCACGGTATTCAGTGAACTGCAGTGCATCTCTTTGGCGCCCTTACATAACTATGTAACATAGAGGGACTGTTTCCTCTTCCAGCCCTGTTTAAAGACCACTGCACAGCACTGCATACCGCTCGGCGCCCTTACCTTGACTGGATATTGGTTTGCTTCATTACCAAGCTGCGCCTGTGATGGGGTTTCCTGCCAAACCACTAAACACTTTATGTTATTCTGCCCATTGTATGCTTTTTACAGGTCACGATTCTTATGTCCCATTCTTAGAGGGACATCTTTTAAGTCACATTAAGAGGGTTTAATTTTCCTTCAGCGCCTCGAGTCCCCTAGGATATATTGCTGTTTTAAATTTTGTTACTCAAGCTTTGATGTTAAGGAAAAGATACACATTATGAATTTCAATTCTTGATTGATGTGTTTTTAATTTGTTTTTATTCCAAATTTGACTCATGCTCTTAATGGTTTCTATTGAATTCTGATGTTTTTAAATTGTTTTTATCATGTTCTTTTTAGGTCAAATATTCATCCAAATGAAGATTTATTAATAGATTGACTCACCTGTATCTTAGCTACTACACCTAGGTGTAACTCGACACTTTTTTGCTATTCACCACTTCTGAATGTAGATTTACAAGTAGATTTACAAACAAGTATAGGCTTACAAGTTTCTACCTCTTGAAATTGTGTTGGAAACTTCTGCAACAGGATTTACAAGACTAAACTTTGCACACACCCTAGTGAATATCTCACTATGGAAAGGTATTGGAAAAACGAATGAAGTTTATTAGTTTTTAAAAACATTAATAAACATACTTCAATCTAAATTATAAATGTAAATTAATTTAAATATTGATAACCTAAAACTAATAACAAAATGTTATAGCACTGTAACTCGAACAAATTACATTTGTTTTAAACAATTCATTCAATGATGTATATTAATTAATTTATGAATAACATTGTTATCAATAATTTAAAATAATTTCCATTCTCACTAACATTTGTAACTTTATTTAATATGCAGCATTTTTTAAATTATATGTTTAATTAATTGTAATTATTTTTACTTTTTTGATGTTTGAAAATTCAATTTAATTTTATAAAATTAAGCTTATTATTAACTTTTAAAATAAAATAATTATATAACACACACACACACATATATATATATTGCACAGTGGCTGTAGCCACTGTGTAGTTATATGTTAGTCTGAGTTTCCATTGGAAGAGCCTTTTTTATTTTGCTAATAACTTTGGCGTTGTTTGATGAATGTTCATAAAACTTTTTTAAAAAAATGTTCACCCAGGCCAGCACCTTCCTGGAAAGATTTGGGGTGATTCATCAAGTGGGGGTGAGAAAAAGGAATGGTTCCACAACACTTTTTCCCCATTCAATTTCCACGGGGAAAATTAGACAGGGATACAGAAAAAATGACAGAACACAATTACACCAAATTTACACAGAAAGCTAGATCTTTACTCAAAAAGTGTGCTTTTTGTGATTTGTTGTAAATCTGTTTAGCTGTTACAGAGAAATTAAAATTTAAAAAATAGTGATATGTAGTTAGGCAGGCCTGTGCCAGAAAAAACACAATTAACAGGGAATCATATCAGTCCTGCAGGTCTGAGACTGGTCCCGCGTGACCAAGATCTCTGATTGACTGGCCACAACATGAGGCGTAAGGTTGCGATTATAGGACTCGGGGATCCGTGTGGTCATGGTGGAGTTCCGCAGGAGCAAAAAAAAATCCATATGAGGTGGGGGTGTATGCTCATTGGCTGCTCATGGGTATGCCATGCAATGTGGCCATGAGCTGCCGAGGTTTGGCTGCCCTCAAGGGTTGGGGCAGGGTCTGGATGCACTGGGTGGTTGGACACAGACATGTCATAATAAGATGTTACTTTACATTTTTTTTTAAAACATACATATTAACTGAAAAAACAAAGGGTAAAGTGGAATTATACGTAATAAAGGTAGTAAAATTTTAACTTGCATTAAAAAAGTAGTTAAATTCATCAATTAAAGGTAAATGACCTAAGTATAACTTGCACCACTATAATGCACTGCTTATGACATCACACATTACATCACTGATGACATCTGAAATCAATGGCGGTGCAAGTTATTCTTAAGTCATTTACTAACTGGTGAATTTTAGTGTTTTTTCAGTTTTAAAACTTTTTTATTATTAGAAAATAAGACTACCTAAGTATAACTCCACTTAAATAGCAGCGCAAGTTGGTTACCGTAACTGGTGAATTTAATTGGTTTCGTTGGCATCACACGTTGGAGCCAGAACCATAACTGTGCTTTTTTTCAGTTGACTGTAATTGTTTTTTAATGAGGAGCTTAAATTCCGACCCTAGCTGTGTGCAGTGGGGGTTGGCGGCATGGCATGGCCTGGCCTGTAGCCAGGTTCTGAATCTAATTTGCCGTGAGCGACCAAACCAGGGCCTGGCCTTGCCCAACCCACTGCTGTATGCCAACCCCTGTGTTGCAAGACCTTTGGCCATGGCCAGGCTCTCCACACAATCTTGTCATCAGTCAACACCTGTGGCCTTCAGTCATGCACTCTGGGGGTATGGCAGAAGGCTTGATCTGCAGCTAGGACCTGTGCCTTACTCCCTGCCAAATGTTAAACCTAGATGTGCCTGGCCTGTGGCCTTGTGTAGTAGGAATTGGCCACATGGCATGGTCAGCAGCCAGTTCCTGTACCCCACCCGCTTCCGTCAGTTTATCCCCACCACACACTACCTTTGGCCGAGTGCAGCAATTTTTGGGCGTTGAGTGTGGATGCCTGGCAGAAGCAAAATTTGGAATAGGAGTTTAAATGGGCAATCACATCTTTTTTATCCCCTAATTTTTTTTTCTCTGTCATTATGTGCTCATAAATGGGCATGCTTTACGCTATAATTGATTATGCTAATGATTTGCCAGATTTTTTGAAAATCTGTGCATGGGGTCAAAGGTTATAGGCAAATACAAATAATGCTGTTTCAATGAAAACATCATCTCAAACATAACGCACAGTGTACAATGTGTGTGTGTGTGAATATATATATATATATTCACTGAAAAAAACATAGGTTTCAGGGACGTTATAGTTAGAAATTAGCATTTAAAAAACCATAGAAATTCACTGAAAAAACCATAGGTTTCAGGGACGTTATAGTTAGTTGGACATTTCACTCTTACAAAACCAGAGAAATTCGGCTGTTATAGTTAGTTGAGCTAACTATAACTCGCGCCCCGCAATGCACTGCTGATGACGTCACATATTACATCATTCATGACATGGTCAGTGACATCACTGATGACATCTCAAATGACATCACTGATGACATCACTGATGACATCATCCACGTGATAATCTGATGCACCTCCTCACACCCTAATATAACCTTTGATACACCGACTCTAAAATACAGACTACCATTTTCGAGACCATAGACACAACAATACCAGTTACTACATACCCACTCACTGATTCCTAGGTCTACACACACATCCACTCATCCCTCCAGACCAGTCACTCATACACGCAGTCACTCATCAATACAGCACTATCATTTGCAATCATACACCTATACAGACACTCACACACCGCCACTCATCCATAGAGTTACTCACACACCTAGTCAGTCATGCAAAGAATCAATCACACTCCCATTTACTCACCTATACAGTTATACACACACCACCTCACTTATTCATACAGATACTAACACATACTTACTCTCTTATACAATCACTGATACAAGCACACACTCATCCATACAGCCACTCTCACAATCACTCACTCTCACATAAAGTCATTTATATACTCCAACACTCACATATACTGCCTTTCACATTTGTAGTTACTCACAAATGTACCACTGAGACATCCATTCACTCACCAACATACCCATACACACACTCACCCACCCATACAGCCCTTCACAGAAGCACTCTTGAACCCATACACCCAGTGAATCACCCACTCACACATCTTTGCACAGTCACACCCCCCCCACCCACCCACACAGACACTCAGGCACCCATACAGATACTCAGACAACCAATCAATAACCCATATAGACACTCATGTAGCTACTCACCACCCCATGCAGCCGCTTACACACCAACTAACAGACTGATACAGACATTTACACAGTTTAATCACTAACCCATGCATTCAGTAAGACATGTTTAATCACTCACTTATACAGTCAGTCACGCACCTATTAAATCATCCATTCAGACACTTATACACCCACTCATTCTTCAATACACCTTGGCTTATATATATATAAAACATATTTAAACTTTACAGAAACACACAGTCACTGGATGATGTCATCAGTGATGTCATTTGAGATGTCATCAGTGATGTCACTGACCATGTCATAAATGATGTAATATGTGACGTCATCAGCAGTGCATTGCGGGGGCGCGAGTTATAGCTAGCTCACCTAACTATAACAGTCGAATTTCTCTGGTTTTGTACAAGTGAAATGTCCAACTAACTATAACGTCCCTGAAACCTATGGTTTTTTCAGTGAATTTCTATGGTTTTTAAATGCTAATTTTTAACTATAACATCCCTGAAACCTATGGTTTTTTCAGTGAATTTCAAAGGTTTTTTAAATGATAATTTCTAACTATAACGTCCCTGAAACCTATGGTTTTTTCAGTGAATTTCTAAGGTTTTTTAAATGCTAATTTCTAACTATGCCTACAGAGGTAGGACATGTGAAGAAAGAGGAAGAAAGGCGCAGAAAGAAGTAAGAGAAATGCAGAAAGAGGCAACAGAAGTCCAGAAAGACGAAGAAAAGTGCAGAAAGAAGTAAGAGATATGCAGAAAGAACCAACAGAGGTGCAGAAAGAGGCCTTGTTTCAAAGTCATCCTGTGCCCCCAACTTTTTACTGACTGGTACTGGCGGTAACTGACTCTGACTAACCAGGCCCAGAGCCAGTGCTATGCTGAAAGACACTTAGAATACAGTGAAAACACCTACATACACTAGGGTACACTATGGGTTGGGGTATCCCTGTGATTGGCATGACCTCTCCTGTAAGGCCCTAGTACATAATAGGACAGGGGGATTAAAACTACCTCTAACTCAGAGGTGCAGAAAGAGGCGAGAGAGGTGCATAAACAGGAAGGAAATGTGCAGAAACAGGGAATAGGGGTGCAGAAAGGGTCAAGTTAGGAGCAGAAAGAAGTAAGAGCAGTGCAGAAAGAACCAACAGAGGTGCAAAAAGAGGCAAGAGGTGTGCAGAAAGAAGGAAGAGAAGTGCAGAAAGAAGCAACAGAGGTGCTGAAAGAGGCACGAAGGGTGCAGAAAGAGGCAAGAGAAGTGCAGAAAGAACCAAGAGAAGTGCAGAAAGAAGCAACAGAGGAGCAAAAGGAGGCACAAGGGGTGCTGCAGAAAGAAGGAAGAGAAGTGCAGAAAGAAGCAACAGGGTGCTGAAAGAGACACAAAGGGTGCAGAAAGAGGCAAGAGAAGTGCAGAAAGAAGCAACAGGGGTACAGAAAGAGGCAAAAGTGGTGCAGAAAGAGAGAAGAGAGGTGTAGAAAGAGGCAAGAGAGTTGGACAAATAGGGAAGAGGGGTGCAGAAAGAGGCAAGAGGGGTGCAGAAAGAAGCAACAGAGGTGCCGAAAGAGGCAAGAGAGGTGCAGAAACAAGCAAGAGAAGTGCAGAAAGAGGCAAGAGAATTGCTGAAAGAAGAAACAGAGGTTTAGAAAGAAGCAAGAGAAGTGCAGAAAGAGGCAAGTGAGGTGCAGAAAGAAGCAAGAGCAGTGCAGAAAGAACCAACAGAGGTGCAAAAAGAGGCAAGAGGGGTGCAGAAAAAGGTAGGAGGGGTGCACAAAGAGGCAAGAGAGGTACAGAAAGAGGCAGGAGGGGTGCAGAAAGAAGGAAGAGAACTGCAGAAAGAAGTAACAGAGGTGCAGAAAGAGGCAAAAAGGGTGCAGAAAGAGGCAAGAGGGATACAGAAAGAAGCAAATGAGGTGCAGAAAGAGGCAACAGACGTGCAGAAAGAGGGAAGAGAGGTGCAGAAAGTAGAAGAGATTTACAGAGAGGCAAGATAAGTGCAGAAAAAGAAAGAAATGTGCAGAAAGAAGCAACAGAAATGCAGAAAGAGGCAAGAGAGGCGCAGAAGGAAGCAACAGTGGCTTGCACACCATTAGTACCAATTTAGCACCCACATTTAGCAATAAGTAACACGTGACCATTCTAGGTTTGCAAGGGCCTTCCACCACGCTGTGACACAAGACAAGTTGATAGTGAATGCTGGAAGGTGGGCGAACTGTCGAGTGCTTCCCTGAGCTCCTTGGGCATTTGATTGAAAAAATAGTGACACGGCGCCCTGGCCGTGGGGGAATGCACCATCTCCTAATATTGAGAGGCTGAGGCGAGGAACTGCATCCATGCCAGTCAGCACAGTGAGCCGTTTTGAAAATAAACCTTGCCTTGATACTTCTGTAACCTACCAAGGATAACATAAAGCTTTTTATTTACAGGTTGACGCATGGAACCCACTCAGGGTATTGAACTTATTGCTTCGAGGACTACATGTCCCATCAGGCTGTACACCAAGAGACGCACTTAGCGAGTCCCCGAGGGTTAATTACTTCATTAAAACACGCCTTGCATTATAAAAGAAGGAAGCGTCCTGCGTCAACCTTATGCAAATTGCCTTTGAAAAAGCGGCGGAGAGCCGTGAAACGCATCAGGCACAGAGAATTCATGCAGTGAGAATCAAGACAAGTTGATCGTGAATGTCGGAAGGTGGGCGAACTGTCGAGTGCTTCCCTGAGCTCCTTGGGCATTTGATTGAAAAAATAGTGACACGGCGCCCTGGCCGTGGGGGAATGCACCATCTCCTAATATTGAGAGGCTGAGGCGAGGAACTGCATCCATGCCAGTCAGCACAGTGAGCCGTTTTGAAAATAAGCCTTGCCTTGATACTTCTGTAACCTACCAAGGATAACATAAAGCTTTTTATTTACAGGTTGACGCATGGAACCCACTCAGGGTATTGAACTTATTGCTTCGAGGACTACATGTCCCATCAGGCTGTACACCAAGAGACGCACTTAGCGAGTCCCACGAGGGTTAATTACTTCATTAAAACACGCCTTGCATTATAAAAGAAGGAAGCGTCCTGCGTCAACCTTATGCAAATTGCCTTTGAAAAAGCGGCGGAGAGCCGTGAAACGCGTCAGGCACAGAGAATTCATGCAGTGAGAATCAAGACAAGTTGATCGTGAATGCCGGAAGGTGGGCGAACTGTCGATGCTTCCCTGAGCTCCTTGGGCATTTGATTGAAAAAATAGTGACACGGCGCCCTGGCCGTGGGGGAATGCACCATCTCCTAATATTCAGAGGCTGAGGCGAGGAACTGCATCCATGCCAGTCAGCACAGTGAGCCGTTTTGAAAATAAGCCTTGCCTTGATACTTCTGTAACCTACCAAGGATAACATAAAGCTTTTATTTACAGGTTGACGCATGGAACCCACTCAGGGTATTGAACTTATTGCTTCGAGGACTACATGTCCCATCAGGCTGTACACCAAGAGACGCACTTAGCGAGTCCCACGAGGGTTAATTACTTCATTAAAACACGCCTTGCATAATAAAAGAAGGAAGCGTCCTGCGTCAACCTTATGCAAATTGCCTTTGAAAAAGCGGCGGAGAGCCGTGAAACGCGTCAGGCACAGAGAATTCATGCGGTGAGAATCAAGACAAGTTGATCGTGAATGCCGGAAGGTGGGTGAACTGTCGAGTGCTTCCCTGAGCTCCTTGGGCATTTGATTGAAAAAATAGTGACACGGCGCCCTGGCCGTGGGGGAATGCACCATCTCCTAATATTGAGAGGCTGAGGCGAGGAACTGCATCCATGCCAGTCAGCACAGTGAGCCGTTTTGAAAATAAGCCTTGCCTTGATACTTCTGTAACCTACCAAGGATAACATAAAGCTTTTTATTTACAGGTTGACGCATGGAACCCACTCAGGGTATTGAACTTATTGCTTCGAGGACTACATGTCCCATCAGGCTGTACACCAAGAGACGCACTTAGCGAGTCCCACGAGGGTTAATTACTTCATTAAAACACGCCTTGCATTATAAAAGAAGGAAGCGTCCTGCGTCAACCTTATGCAAATTGCCTTTGAAAAAGCGGCGGAGAGCCGTGAAACGCGTCAGGCACAGAGAATTCATGCAGTGAGAATCAAGACAAGTTGATCGTGAATGCCGGAAGGTGGGCGAACTGTCGAGTGCTTCCTGAGCTCCTTGGGCATTTGATTGAAAAAATAGTGACACGGCGCCCTGGCCGTGGGGGAATGCACCATCTCCTAATATTCAGAGGCTGAGGCGAGGAACTGCATCCATGCCAGTCAGCACAGTGAGCCGTTTTGAAAATAAGCCTTGCCTTGATACTTCTGTAACCTACCAAGGATAACATAAAGCTTTTTATTTACAGGTTGACGCATGGAACCCACTCAGGGTATTGAACTTATTGCTTCGAGGACTACATGTCCCATCAGGCTGTACACCAAGAGACGCACTTAGCGAGTCCCACGAGGGTTAATTACTTCATTAAAACACACCTTGCATAATAAAAGAAGGAAGCGTCCTGCGTCAACCTTATGCAAATTGCCTTTGAAAAAGCGGCGGAGAGCCGTGAAACGCGTCAGGCACAGAGAATTCATGCAGTGAGAATCAAGACAAGTTGATCGTGAATGCCGGAAGGTGGGCGAACTGTCGAGTGCTTCCCTGAGCTCCTTGGGCATTTGATTGAAAAAATAGTGACACGGCGCCCTGGCCGTGGGGGAATGCACCATCTCCTAATATTCAGAGGCTGAGGCGAGGAACTGCATCCATGCCAGTCAGCACAGTGAGCCATTTTGAAAATAAGCCTTGCCTTGATACTTCTGTAACCTACCAAGGATAACATAAAGCTTTTTATTTACAGGTTGACGCATGGAACCCACTCAGGGTATTGAACTTATTGCTTCGAGGACTACATGTCCCATCAGGCTGTACACCAAGAGACGCACTTAGCGAGTCCCACGAGGGTTAATTACTTCATTAAAACACGCCTTGCATAATAAAAGAAGGAAGCGTCCTGCGTCAACCTTATGCAAATTGCCTTTGAAAAAGCGGCGGAGAGCCGTGAAACGCGTCAGGCACAGAGAATTCATGCGGTGAGAATCAAGACAAGTTGATCGTGAATGCCGGAAGGTGGGCGAACTGTCGAGTGCTTCCCTGAGCTCCTTGGGCATTTGATTGAAAAAATAGTGACACGGCGCCCTGGCCGTGGGGGAATGCACCATCTCCTAATATTGAGAGGCTGAGGCGAGGAACTGCATCCATGTCAGTCAGCACAGTGAGCCGTTTTGAAAATAAGCCTTGCCTTGATACTTCTGTAACCTACCAAGGATAACATAAAGCTTTTTATTTACAGGTTGACGCATGGAACCCACTCAGGGTATTGAACTTATTGCTTCGAGGACTACATGTCCCATCAGGCTGTACACCAAGAGACGCACTTAGCGAGTCCCACAAGGGTTAATTACTTCATTAAAACACGCCTTGCATTATAAAAGAAGGAAGCGTCCTGCGTCAACCTTATGCAAATTGCCTTTGAAAAAGCGGCGGAGAGCCGTGAAACGCGTCAGGCACAGAGAATTCATGCAGTGAGAATCAAGACAAGTTGATCGTGAATGCCGGAAGGTGGGCGAACTGTCGAGTGCTTCCCTGAGCTCCTTGGGCATTTGATTGAAAAAATAGTGACACAGCGCCCTGGCCGTGGGGGAATGCACCATCTCCTAATATTCAGAGGCTGAGGCGAGGAACTGCATCCATGCCAGTCAGCACAGTGAGCCGTTTTGAAAATAAGCCTTGCCTTGATACTTCTGTAACCTACCAAGGATAACATAAAGCTTTTTATTTACAGGTTGACGCATGGAACCCACTCAGGGTATTGAACTTATTGCTTCGAGGACTACATGTCCCATCAGGCTGTACACCAAGAGACGCACTTAGCGAGTCCCAAGAGGGTTAATTACTTCATTAAAACACACCTTGCATAATAAAAGAAGGAAGCGTCCTGCGTCAACCTTATGCAAATTGCTTTTGAAAAAGCGGCGGAGAGCCGTGAAACGCGTCAGGCACAGAGAATTCATGCAGTGAGAATCAAGACAAGTTGATCGTGAATGCCGGAAGGTGGGCGAACTGTCGAGTGCTTCCCTGAGCTCCTTGGGCATTTGATTGAAAAAATAGTGACACGGCGCCCTGGCCGTGGGGGAATGCACCATCTCCTAATATTGAGAGGCTGAGGCGAGGAACTGCATCCATGCCAGTCAGCACAGTGAGCCATTTTGAAAATAAGCCTTGCCTTGATACTTCTGTAACCTACCAAGGATAACATAAAGCTTTTTATTTACAGGTTGACGCATGGAACCCACTCAGGGTATTGAACTTATTGCTTCGAGGACTACATGTCCCATCAGGCTGTACACCAAGAGACGCACTTAGCGAGTCCCACAAGGGTTAATTACTTCATTAAAACATGCCTTGCATTATAAAAGAAGGAAGCGTCCTGCGACAACCTTATGCAAATTGCCTTTGAAAAAGCGGCGGAGAGCCGTGAAACGCGTCAGGCACAGAGAATTCATGCAGTGAGAATCAAGACAAGTTGATCGTGAATGCCGGAAGGTCGGCGAACTGTCGAGTGCTTCCCTGAGCTCCTTGGGCATTTGATTGAAAAAATAGTGACACGGCGCCCTGGCTGTGGGGGAATGCACCATCTCCTAATATTGAGAGGCTGAGGCGAGGAACTGCATCCATGCCAGTCAGCACAGTGAGCCGTTTTGAAAATAAACCTTGCCTTGATACTTCTGTAACCTACCAAGGATAACATAAAGCTTTTTATTTACAGGTTGACGCATGGAACCCACTCAGGGTATTGAACTTATTGCTTCGAGGACTACATGTCCCATCAGGCTGTACACCAAGAGACGCACTTAGCGAGTCCCCGAGGGTTAATTACTTCATTAAAACACGCCTTGCATTATAAAAGAAGGAAGCGTCCTGCGTCAACCTTATGCAAATTGCCTTTGAAAAAGCGGCGGAGAGCCGTGAAACGCATCAGGCACAGAGAATTCATGCAGTGAGAATCAAGACAAGTTGATCGTGAATGTCGGAAGGTGGGCGAACTGTCGAGTGCTTCCCTGAGCTCCTTGGGCATTTGATTGAAAAAATAGTGACACGGCGCCCTGGCCGTGGGGGAATGCACCATCTCCTAATATTGAGAGGCTGAGGCGAGGAACTGCATCCATGCCAGTCAGCACAGTGAGCCGTTTTGAAAATAAGCCTTGCCTTGATACTTCTGTAACCTACCAAGGATAACATAAAGCTTTTTATTTACAGGTTGACGCATGGAACCCACTCAGGGTATTGAACTTATTGCTTCGAGGACTACATGTCCCATCAGGCTGTACACCAAGAGACGCACTTAGCGAGTCCCACAAGGGTTAATTACTTCATTAAAACACGCCTTGCATTATAAAAGAAGGAAGCGTCCTGCGTCAACCTTATGCAAATTGCCTTTGAAAAAGCGGCGGAGAGCCGTGAAACGCGTCAGGCACAGAGAATTCATGCAGTGAGAATCAAGACAAGTTGATCGTGAATGCCGGAAGGTGGGCGAACTGTCGAGTGCTTCCCTGAGCTCCTTGGGCATTTGATTGAAAAAATAGTGACACAGCGCCCTGGCCGTGGGGAATGCACCATCTCCTAATATTCAGAGGCTGAGGCGAGGAACTGCATCCATGCCAGTCAGCACAGTGAGCCGTTTTGAAAATAAGCCTTGCCTTGATACTTCTGTAACCTACCAAGGATAACATAAAGCTTTTTATTTACAGGTTGACGCATGGAACCCACTCAGGATATTGAACTTATTGCTTCGAGGACTACATGTCCCATCAGGCTGTACACCAAGAGACGCACTTAGCGAGTCCCAAGAGGGTTAATTACTTCATTAAAACACACCTTGCATAATAAAAGAAGGAAGCGTCCTGCGTCAACCTTATGCAAATTGCTTTTGAAAAAGCGGCGGAGAGCCGTGAAACGCGTCAGGCACAGAGAATTCATGCAGTGAGAATCAAGACAAGTTGATCGTGAATGCCGGAAGGTGGGCGAACTGTCGAGTGCTTCCTGAGCTCCTTGGGCATTTGATTGAAAAAATAGTGACACGGCGCCCTGGCCGTGGGGAATGCACCATCTCCTAATATTGAGAGGCTGAGGCGAGGAACTGCATCCATGCCAGTCAGCACAGTGAGCCATTTTGAAAATAAGCCTTGCCTTGATACTTCTGTAACCTACCAAGGATAACATAAAGCTTTTTATTTACAGGTTGACGCATGGAACCCACTCAGGGTATTGAACTTATTGCTTCGAGGGACTACATGTCCCATCAGGCTGTACACCAAGAGACGCACTTAGCGAGTCCCACAAGGGTTAATTACTTCATTAAAACATGCCTTGCATTATAAAAGAAGGAAGCGTCCTGCGACAACCTTATGCAAATTGCCTTTGAAAAAGCGGCGGAGAGCCGTGAAACGCGTCAGGCACAGAGAATTCATGCAGTGAGAATCAAGACAAGTTGATCGTGAATGCCGGAAGGTCGGCGAACTGTCGAGTGCTTCCCTGAGCTCCTTGGGCATTTGATTGAAAAAATAGTGACACGGCGCCCTGGCTGTGGGGGAATGCACCATCTCCTAATATTGAGAGGCTGAGGCGAGGAACTGCATCCATGCCAGTCAGCACAGTGAGCCGTTTTGAAAATAAGCCTTGCCTTGATACTTCTGTAACCTACCAAGGATAACATAAAGCTTTTTATTTACAGGTTGACGCAAGGAACCCACTCAGGGTATTGAACTTATTGCTCGAGGACTACATGTCCCATCAGGCTGTACACCAAGAGACGCACTTAGCGAGTCCCACGAGGGTTAATTACTTCATTAAAACACGCCTTGCATTATAAAAGAAGGAAGCGTCCTGCGTCAACCTTATGCAAATTGCCTTTGAAAAAGCGGCGGAGAGCCATGAAACGCGTCAGCCACAGAGAATTCATGCAGTGAGAATCAAGACAAGTTGATCGTGAATGCCGGAAGGTGGGCGAACTGTCGAGTGCTTCCCTGAGCTCCTTGGGCATTTGATTGAAAAAATAGTGACACAGCGCCCTGGCCGTGAGGGAATGCACCATCTCCTAATATTGAGAGGCTGAGGCGAGGAACTGCATCCATGCCAGTCAGCACAGTGAGCCGTTTTGAAAATAAGCCTTGCCTTGATACTTCTGTAACCTACCAAGGATAACATAAAGCTTTTTATTTACAGGTTGACGCAAGGAACCCACTCAGGGTATTGAACTTATTGCTTCGAGGACTACATGTCCCATCAGGCTGTACACCAAGAGACGCACTTAGCGAGTCCCACGAGGGTTAATTACTTCATTAAAACACGCCTTGCATTATAAAAGAAGGAAGCGTCCTGCGTCAACCTTATGCAAATTGCCTTTGAAAAAGCGGCGGAGAGCCATGAAACGCGTCAGCCACAGAGAATTCATGCAGTGAGAATCAAGACAAGTTGATCGTGAATGCCGGAAGGTGGGCGAACTGTCGAGTGCTTCCCTGAGCTCCTTGGGCATTTGATTGAAAAAATAGTGACACAGCGCCCTGGCCGTGGGGGAATGCACCATCTCCTAATATTGAGAGGCTGAGGCGAGGAACTGCATCCATGCCAGTCAGCACAGTGAGCCGTTTTGAAAATAAGCCTTGCCTTGATACTTCTGTAACCTACCAAGGATAGCATAAAGCTTTTTATTTACAGGTTGACGCATGGAACCCACTCAGGGTATTGAACTTATTGCTTCGAGGACTACATGTCCCATCAGGCTGTACACCAAGAGACGCACTTAGCGAGTCCCACAAGGGTTAATTACTTCATTAAAACATGCCTTGCATTATAAAAGAAGGAAGCGTCCTGCGTCAACCTTATGCAAATTGCCTTTGAAAAAGCGGCGGAGAGCCGTGAAACGCGTCAGGCACAGAGAATTCATGCAGTGAGAATCAAGACAAGTTGATCGTGAATGCCGGAAGGTGGGCGAACTGTCGAGTGCTTCCCTGAGCTCCTTGGGCATTTGATTGAAAAAATAGTGACATGGCACCCTGGCTGTAGGGGAATGCACCATCTCCTAATATTGAGAGGCTGAGGCGAGGAACTGCATCCATGCCAGTCAGCACAGTGAGCCGTTTTGAAAATAAGCCTTGCCTTCATACTTCTGTAACCTACCAAGGATAACATAAAGCTTTTTATTTACAGGTTGACGCATGGAACCCACTCAGGGTATTGAACTTATTGCTTCGAGGACTACATGTCCCATCAGGCTGTACACCAAGAGACGCACTTAGCGAGTCCCACGAGGGTTAATTACTTCATTAAAACACGCCTTGCATTATAAAAGAAGGAAGCGTCCTGCGTCAACCTTATGCAAATTGCCTTAGAAAAAGCGGCGGAGAGCCGTGAAACGCGTCAGGCACAGAGAATTCATGCAGTGAGAATCAAGACAAGTTGATCGTGAATGCCGGAAGGTGGGTGAACTGTCGAGTGCTTCCCTGAGCTCCTTGGGCATTTGATTGAAAAAATATATATCTATATATATAAATATATATATATATATATATATATATATATATATATATATATTCACTGAAAAAACCATAGGTTTCAGGGGCGTTATAGTTAGTTGGACATTTCACTCGTACAAAACCATAGAAATTCCCCCGTTATAGTTAGTTCAGCTAACTATAACTCGCGCGCCTGCAATGCACTGCTGATGACGTCACATATTACATCACTCATGACATGGTCAGTGACATCTCTCATGACATCACTGATGACATCTCAAATGACATCACTGATGACATCACTGATGACATCATCCTTGTGATAGAGTGGCAGACCTCCTCTCACCCTAATATAACCTTTGATACACACACTCAAAAATACAAACTAACATTTTCAAAACAATGGACATACCAATACCAGTTACAACACACCTATTCAGTAATTCCAAGATCTACACACACATCCACTCATTCACCAACAGTCCCTATACAGTCACTCATACATGTACTCACTCATCATATGTACTCATACACCTATACATCCTGTTACACACACCGCCACTCATCTATAGAGTTACTCACATACATAGTCACACATGCAAACAAAGTATCAAACATCCATTTACTTGCATATACAGTTTTACACACACTACCACACTTACTTCTACAGAAACTTACACATACTTACTGTCTTAAACAATCACTTATAGAAACACCTACTTATTTGTACAGGAACTCTTCCAATCTCTCACTCTCACATATACTCACTTATATACACCAATACTCACATATACTAGTTTAAAACATATGTAGTTACTCATAAAGACACTATTGAGACAGTCATTCACTCACTAACACACCCATACACATACTCATCCACCTATACAGTCCTGCACACATGCTGTCTTCAACACATACAAACAGTGAGTCACTCATTCATGCATCTATGCACTAAGTAATACCCCCACCGAACCATACAGACACTCAGACACTCTGATACTCAAAAACCAACTAATAACCCATATAGACACTCATGTAGCTACTCACCAACCCATGCAGCCACTTATACACAAAGTGAGAGACTGATACAGATATTTTCTTATTTAAACATTACTCACTAACCCATGTATTCACTAAGATACACTTAGTCAGTTATACAATCAATTTTACAAAAAAATCATCCATTTAGACACTTATATACCCATTTATTCTTCCATCGACCTTGAGATATACATATATAAAACATATTTAATTTTCAGAAAAACACAAATTCACTGGATGATGTCATCAGTTATGTCATCAGTGATGTCATTTGAGATGTCATCAGTGATGTCATGAGTGATGTCACTGACCATGTCATGAGTGATGTAATATGTGACGTCATCAGCAGTGCATTGCGGAGCGCGCGAGTTATAGTTAGCTGAACTAACTATAACGGGGAATTTCTATGGTTTTGTACGAGTGAAATGTCCAACTAACTATAACGCCCCTGAAACCTATGGTTTTTTCAGTGAATTTCTAAGGTTTTTTAAATGCTAATTTCTAACTATAACGTGCCTGAAACCTATGGTTTTTCAGTGAATTTCTAAGGTTTTTTAAATGCTAATTTCTAACTATAACGTGCCTGAAACCTATGGTTTTTTCAGTGAATATATATATATTTATTATACTATGTACACATGTGAAAATGTCTCGGTCCCCTGTTTGCCTCGGTGGCACGGAAAAAATGGGTGGAACTGACGTCAGCACGCCCACGAGGTCCTCTTATGGCTCCGATGACGTCATACGGTGTCGCGAGCGGAGCCATGCTCGTTGACGTGGGAGAGCTAGGAAAGAATTTCCGTGGAATGCTGGTGCAGGGGATATTCACCTAAGTGTTCAGGCTAGTCCTTTGGGAGCAACTGTTTATGTTGCCACTCCAGAAACCGAAACCAGTGATCCGAGGGCAGAGGCCCTGCAGATGGCACACGAGGTGGGGTGCCTAGTCGTGTGCACCGGCGGGGCAGCGAAGTGACAAGCACCACAACCCACAAAAAAGGTAACGAGGGCACTGAATAACACAGGATCTTCTCTTTGTATCTGGCAGGAACAACGAAGTTAAAATGCGCTAGTACCAAAATGTAGAATTAGTGCTACAACGGTCTTCAAGAGGACCTGCGATGCCGCTTCTGCCTCCCGTACCCTGGAGGCGGCACATGGGTCACACGGTACGGTCATACTGCGGTGGGACGCACACTCGTTGACCTCTCATGGTACTGCTCCACACTTCAGGGAGGACGCTTTCCATTAGCTATGTTTTCTGATGACATGTCGCGCCGGCCCCGTCCAACAACAGAACTCCTTCAGATCCAAACAGACTCTTCCACTCTCTCACCGGAAGTGAAACCAGGCCACGCGGACACTTTCACAATACAACAGCCGGGAATGCACTTTTCGGTAAAAAAACACATTCCTTCCTCCTAATTAATCAAATAAACGTCTCACTGAAGAACAGGGGCCAGCTTCGATCGGTAAACAGCCGTTACAACGACTTTTTTACTTTGCGATACCATTACAACGCATGCATTACCACACATGCGTTGTACATCACGAAAGTCATTACTACGCATTTTTTAGAACGCATGGTCATTTACCACGCATGCCTTTACAACGAATTTTGTTGTAAAGGTATGTATGGTAAATGACCATGCGTTCTAAACACATGTAGACGATCCATGTCGTTGTAAGGAAACAGAGGCTGTTCCGTTTCCTCACACGACGTGCACCTCCCCTCAGAGATGATGTGAAGCAGGAACCACGAGGAGAGAGGAACCATGAGGAGTGAGAGGTAAGGGGGATTGGGCATGGGGTGGGGGTTTCTTTTCTAGGGTTTAGGGTAGTGCAGTGGTGTTTGGGTGGTGTAGGGGTCGTGCTGGGGGTAGTGTTTTAGGGTTTAGGGTAGTGCAGTGGTGTTTGGGTAGTGTAGGGGGTCATGCTGGGGGTAGTGTTTTAGGGTTTAGGGTAGTGCAGTAGTGTAGGGGGTCGTGCTGGGGGTAGTGTTTTAGGGTTTAGGGTAGTGCAGTTGTGTATGGGTAGTTTAGGGGGTCGTGCTGGGGTAGTGTTTTAGGGTTTAGGGTAGTGCAGTGGTGTTTGAGTAGTGTAGGGGTCATGCTGGTGGTAGTGTTTTAGGGTTTAGGGTAGTGCAGTGGTGTTTGTGTAGTGTAGGGGGTCATGCTAGGGGTAGTGTTTTATAGTTTAGGGTAGTGCAGTGGTGTTTGGGTAGTGTAGGGGGTTGTGCTGGGGGTAGATTTAGGGTTTAGGGTAGTGCAGTGGTGTTTGGGTAGTGTAGGGAGTCGTGCTGGGGGTAGTGTTTTAGGGTTTAGGGTAGTGCAGTGGTGTTTGTGTAGTGTAGGGGGTTGTGCTGGGGGTAGTGTTTTAGGGTTTATGTTAGTGCAGTGGTGTTTGGGTAGTGTAGGGGGTAGTGCTGGGGTAGTGTTTTAGGGTTTAGGACAGTGCAGTGGTGTTTGTGTAGTGAAGGGGGTCATGCTGTGGGTAGTGTTTTAGGGTTTAGGGTAGTGCAGTCCTGTTTGTGTAGTGTAGGGGGTCGTGTTTTAGGGTATAGGGTAGTGCAGTGGTGTTTGGGTAGTGTAGGGGGTCATGCTGGGGTTAGTGTTTTAGGGTAGTGCAGTGGTGTTTGGGTAGTGTAGGGGGTCGTGCTGGGGGTAGTGTTTTAGGGTTTAGGGTAGTGCAGTGGTGTTTGTGTAGTGTGGGAGGTCATGCTGGGGGTATATTTAGGGTTTAGTGTAGTGCAGTGGTGTTTGGGTAGTGTAGGGAGTCGTGCTGGGGGTAGTGTTTTAGGGTTTAGGGTAGTGCAGTGGTGTTTGGGTAGTGTAGGGGGTCGTGCTGGGGGTAGTGTTTTAGGGTTTAGGGTAGTGCAGTGGTGTTTGGGTAGTGGAGGGGGTAGTGTTTTAGGGTTTAGGGTAGTGCGCCCAACCAGCCACAATATCAGTGGACAAAGGGGATCCTGACTCTTTAGAACACTCCGTCAATTGAATAATTTGGGTCAAGGGCCCTACCACGTCCAAGACCTATCAATTCCTTTCTTGGGATCCCTCATATACTTGGAGAAAAAGGTACATAGTTTCTCATCAATTTCAGGCGTGTGTGCCACCTTCCCCTTCAGTGAGGGCCTGGGGCATTCTCCCCTCATCCTATTCCTGACCTCCCTTTCAAGGGGTTGATGGATTTTCCCCACCACATACTCTGCCACTTTGGCGTCAGGTGTCCACTCTGCCGACCTAGGATGGTAAATTTGGGTAGGCTCGAACATGTCCGAGTGGACCCCGTCCCCAACCGGGGACTGAGAGGAGTGGGACTCTGGACGCCTGGGACGCCCCGAGTCCTTATCCTCATCGGAGGAGAAATCGTCCTCCGATACACCCTCTCCCTCTAAGGGAAACCCGCCGTCGGGGTCTACATTAGTGGTGACAGTGTCGCAATTTTCTCCGGGCCCATCCTCCTCCCGGCAGTGTGCATGTTTTAGCGTTCGCGCACTCTTGAGGAAGGTCTCCGTAAGTTTATCAAATCCTTCCAAGTGCCCCGCGTTATGCTTAATGGCCCTTTTATTCCCCATCTGGGAGCTACTTGGACCCGCCACCACCAGATCTGGGTCACTGAACACCCCAGGGATGCTTTTCGCCAGCTTATCAACCTGATCACTAAGAGGCGCCAGCGCCCTAGAAATAGCCAGAGAGAGGGCTTGGTCCACTGCTGGAGGGAGAAGTTGGGGGGCCATTCCTCCTCCACTTCCTGGTAGGAGGAGTAAAAATGTTCTTCTGGAGAAGACATTATAGCAGAGGGTGTGAGCACAGAACAAATGCCCTTAAAATCCTTAAGACAGCCCCCTCGCCGGTGCTCCAACAGCTGGGCTTCCCCGAAGCTGTTATAAGAATAGACTGAGGCACAATACCAATTACCACCACCAGGTGGCGCTGGTCACTAACGTGGCCGTGTGGGGAAATCACCGCGTAGCGGTGTCAAAATTAGGCGAGAGTTGGTCGGGAATCAAGCGGACACTAAAAGAGTGACCGGATTCCCAAACACGCGTAAAGACCAGCGGGAGCGCTCGACGGAGCTGCCTCGCTCGGACCAGACGCGCCTGACAGGATCTCACCGCGCGCAGAGCACACAGCAGGAGAAACTGCGAGGGGGAGAACGCGCTCGGGCAAGAGCCTGCTGCGCAGGGAATATGAAACAATACCAAGGCAATAATGCTAATAACGTGCACAAGAAACCGCTATACAAACAGCAACAACATCAGATTAAGCCAAGAATGTAAGGAATGCACTTAACTGACGAGCAGTGAAGAAAGAGGAAGCGGAAGGGACGTCACGATATTATATACGATGGACTGTGATATGATTGGACTATAGTTGCCTTGGAGACTACCCCCTAATGGTTCATGGGTTGTGTAGTCTTTTGTTTAATGATTGTTGTGTTACGTTTTCTTTGAACTGCTATGCAAATAAAGTGAGGAAAGATATGCATAATCCTCGCCTCCGTCCTGCCATAGAATTCATTAAACTTTATTTGATCTGATTTAGAAACATAGATCATAAAAGTGTACATAAAAACAGTAAATCCTCTTTCCTAATACAATACAGGGAGAATTAATTAAAACCAGTAGGTAAAAACGGGTGTTACAAAGCCCGGTTCAGAGCAACTTCAGGTTAACAGAATCGTAAAGTTCAATGTTTCGCAAGATCAATCTCATGTACTTCGTGCAAAATACGCAATAAGGGGTCCAAGTAAGATGTAACGCTCCAATACCTGACCAGTTTGCACTATATAAAACTGCAGAAAAACTAAAAATAAAAAGTGTTTTGCACATTTCTGTCATTGGGCTATATGTGGGCTACATCTGGGTGTATTTGTGCTACATTTGGGCTCTTTTTTCTCTGGTGGCCATATTGGGAGACTTATTTGTTATGAAGTTTCCTAATTTCGTCATTTACTGCAGTCTCCTCAGTAGGAAATGCTTTCAGTTTTTACTTTGATTCCATCAAGAAGGCATTCAGATGTGTCACACATTTGCCATAAATTCAGAATGTTAGCACTCTAGTTGTTCATTAGATCACTGTAGTAAAGCTACTGCTCACCAGGGAGTTAACTGGAAGTCTACTGCTGGTATTGAAAGTGATTGTTTCAGTCTGCATGTCAGAATTTTCTAATGAAATAGAAGAGGATTTGAGCTCTCACTTAAAACATGCCCTAAATTTTCTTTCTGCAGCACTAACCATAATTTCTATGGCAAAATGAACCCCCTCATTTTGTTCCTTTTTAAATTAAATGTTTTAAGTGTTACCAGTTTATTCCAATCAAGATGGCTTCAGGTGTGCCATACTTTTGTCATAAGTAAGACTGTTAGCGCTCTAGTTGTTCTTTAGAACACTCTGGGAAGCTGCAGTAGAACACAAAGGCATCAACTGACAGGCTGCTCCTGTTGAAATATAACAGGAAGATATTTGAGATCTCACTTAAAACATGTCCTAATTTTTCTTTCTACAGCACTAACCATAATTTCTATGACAAAATGAAAACCCTCATTTTGTTCCTTTTTAAATTAAATGTTTTAAGAGTTACCAGTTTATTCCAATCAAGATGGCTTCAGGTGTGCCATAAATTTGTCATAAGTAAGACTGTTAGCACTCTAGTTGTTCTTTAGAACACTCTGGGAAGCTGCAGTAGAACACAAAGGCATCAACTGACAGGCTGCTCCTGTTGAAATATAACAGGAAGATATTTGAGATCACACTTGAAACGTCCTAATTTTTCTTTCTACAGCACTAACCATAATTTCTATGACAAAATGAACCCCATCATTTTGTTCCTTTTTAAATTAAATGTTTTAAGTGTTACCAGTTTATTCCAATCAAGATGGCTTCAGGTGTGCCATACTTTTGTCATAAGTAAGGCTGTTAGCACTCTAGTTGTTCTTTAGAACACTCTGGGAAGCTGCAGTAGAACACAAAGGCATCAACTGACAGGCTGCTCCTGTTGAAATATAACAGGAAGATATTTGAGATCTCACTTAAAACATGTCCTAATTTTTCTTTCTACAGCACTAACCATAATTTCTATGGCAAAATGAACCCCCTCATTTTGTTCCTTTTTAAATTAAATGTTTTAAGTGTTACCAGTTTATTCCAATCAAGATGGCTTCAGGTGTGCCATACTTTTGTCATAAGTAAGACTGTTAGCTCTCTAGTTGTTCTTTAGAACACTCTGGGAAGCTGCAGTAGAACACAAAGGCATCAACTGACAGGCTGCTCCTGTTGAAATATAACAGGAAGATATTTGAGATCTCACTTAAAACATGTCCTAATTTTTCTTTCTACAGCACTAACCATAATTTCTATGACAAAATGAACCCCCTCATTTTGTTCCTTTTTAAATTAAATGTTTTAAGAGTTACCAGTTTATTCCAATCAAGATGGCTTCAGGTGTGCCATAAATTTGTCATAAGTAAGACTGTTAGCACTCTAGTTGTTCTTTAGAACACTCTGGGAAGCTGCAGTAGAACACAAAGGCATCAACTGACAGGCTGCTCCTGTTGAAATATAACAGGAAGATATTTGAGATCACACTTGAAACGTCCTAATTTTTCTTTCTACAGCACTAACCATAATTTCTATGACAAAATGAACCCCATCATTTTGTTCCTTTTTAAATTAAATGTTTTAAGTGTTACCAGTTTATTCCAATCAAGATGGCTTCAGGTGTGCCATACTTTTGTCATAAGTAAGGCTGTTAGCACTCTAGTTGTTCTTTAGAACACTCTGGGAAGCTGCAGTAGAACACAAAGGCATCAACTGACAGGCTGCTCCTGTTGAAATATAACAGGAAGATATTTGAGATCTCACTTAAAACATGTCCTAATTTTTCTTTCTACAGCACTAACCATAATTTCTATGGCAAAATGAACCCCCTCATTTTGTTCCTTTTTAAATTAAATGTTTTAAGTGTTACCAGTTTATTCCAATCAAGATGGCTTCAGGTGTGCCATACTTTTGTCATAAGTAAGACTGTTAGCTCTCTAGTTGTTCTTTAGAACACTCTGGGAAGCTGCAGTAGAACACAAAGGCATCAACTGACAGGCTGCTCCTGTTGAAATATAACAGGAAGATATTTGAGATCTCACTTAAAACATGTCCTAATTTTTCTTTCTACAGCACTAACCATAATTTCTATGACAAAATGAACCCCCTCATTTTGTTCCTTTTTAAATTAAATGTTTTAAGAGTTACCAGTTTATTCCAATCAAGATGGCTTCAGGTGTGCCATAATTTTGTCATAAGTAAGACTGTTAGCACTCTAGTTGTTCTTTAGAACACTCTGGGAAGCTGCAGTAGCACACAAAGGCATCAACTGACAGCTCCTGTTGAAATATAACTGGAAGATATTTGAGATCACACTTGAAACATGTCCTAATTTTTCTTTCTAAAGCACTAACCATAATTTCTATGACAAAATGAACCCCATCATTTTGTTCCTTTTTAAATTAAATGTTTTAAGTGTTACCAGTTTATTCCAATCAAGATGGCTTCAGGTGTGCCATACTTTTGTCATAAGTAAGCCTGTTAGCACTCTAGTTGTTCTTTAGAACACTCTGGGAAGCTGCAGTAGAACACAAAGGAATCAACTGACAGATTCTGCCCTTGTTGGATGTACATGTTTTACTGAGAATGTCAGACTTCATTCTCACATGACTGAGAAAGATAATGTGAATTTACAGAAAATATGCTCTCATTTTAGCTTCTGGAGCACCTTCCAAAACTGTATGGGACAAGCATGTGAAAATAGTTTTCTCTCAAACATGATTCATGATATCCCAGCAGAAGGTTTTTCACAGGGTAAAATCACCTTAGAACACACCACAATTCCTGAAATTAGTATGGTACCATCAACAAATAAATTCTAATGTAACTAAAGTCTGTTATCACCCTTTATAGTTCTCCTTTTGGTAACCCTCAAAATCTTCGATTCACTACAATGCATTTCAATGGGGTACTATAATTTATATTGGTCCCAAGATGGCTGCCAGCAATTCCAGGATGAAGTGCTGACAGCCAATCAGATCTCACGATGACATGTGTGGTTAGGCTCCGCCCAGATATATATGTGTTTTCTTTTTCAAATTTCTCAGGAACTACTGAACGGATTTCACCATTTAACCAAAAGGCATGACTCTGAACCAAGGGCTACCTTTTTGCCAAATTTGGTGTAATTCCGTACAGCAGTTTGGGCTGTAGCTGCGACTAAAGGTTCCTATGGAAAATTGCATGGGGAAAACACGTTTTGGGACCCCCCTTTTTTCTCGGCCCCCACTTGACGAATCACCCCGAAACTTTCAAGATAGGAGCGGACAGGAGCGGGCCATAAGTTTTGAAAATTTCGCAAAGATTCGTCAACCGGCGCCAAAGTTATTGGGAATAGAATGTTGCGGATTTCCTATGGAAAATAGGTCCTAACTATAACTATCTACTGGCGACCGAGTGATCCGCGACATTCTATTTGAAATAACTCTTGCGTCGGTTGACGAATCTTGGCAAAATTTTCAAACTTTATGGCCCGCTCCGGTCCGCTCCTACCCTGAAAGTTTTGGGGTGATTCGTCAAGCGGGGGCCGAGAAAAAAGGGGGGTCCCAAAACATGTTTTCCCCATTCATTTTCCCATAGGAAACTTTAGCCACGGCTACAGCCCGAACTGCTGAACGGAATTACACCAAATTTGGCAAAGAGGTAGTTCTTGGTTCAGAAAGAACCCTTTTGTTAAATGGTGTAAATCCGTTCAGTAGTTCCTGAGAAAATCAAAAGTAAAGTCACACATATATCTATGGCCGAGTAGGGTCCGCGTACCCTCCCGACCACGAGCTGCATGCTAATTGGCTGTCAACACTCCAAATCAGGAAGTGTTGGCAGCCATTTTATCCTCGGTAGAACCGAGGGACAGAAACAAGTGCGCAAAGCGCAAAAGGGGGCAGGGTAGAAACACCCTGACCCCTAGGTCTGCTCAGGGGGTCCCACAAGGACCACCTGGGCAGAAAAGCATTTTTTTTTAAATCGGCGGGATGCGCTTAGGGTGCACGGATCCCGCCGATAAAAAAACACAAGTGCGTAAACGCACAAAGGGGCAGGGTAGAAACACCCTGGCCCCTAGGTCTGCTCAGGGGGTCCCACGAGGACCCCTGGGCAGAAAAAGCATTTAAAAAAAAAAAATCGGCGGGATGCGCTTAGGGTGTGCGAATCCCGCCGTAAAAAAAAAAATCGAAGCGCGGTCTCCCGCGCTTCGATGTTATTTTGCCCCTGGGTGGCCCAAGTCCCGGGGGCATGCGGGGGGTGGGTTTATAGTTAATGGGGGGGCCTCTAAGGCCCCCCAAGCCCCGGGGACCACCACCCCCCGGGGCTTTCTAATAAAAATGTTGCAGGAGGGCACTCGGCCCTCCCGCAGCCCCGGGGACCACCACCTCCCCGGGGCTTCTTTTTAAAAAAAAACAAAAAAACAGTTCCTGTGTGGGGGGCTCGAGCCCCCATACACGCCCGGGGACCGCCACTTCCCCGGGGCACTAATAATGTAAATGCGGGGGTCCGTAATGGACCCCGAGCCCGAGGATCACCACCTCCCGGGGCTTTAAAGACATGGGAGGGGGCCGCGTGGCCCCCTCCTGGAGCCTGTGGTGGCCCTGGGGACCGCCACCCCCAGGGCCGGCTCCTGCAGTGTCCCGGGGTGCCTACCCCGGGACACTGTAGTTTGCAATGGCAGGACGGGAGCCTCGCGGCTCCCGTCCTGCCATTACAAACTGCTGCTTCATTGAAGGGAGAGCAGGGAAACCTGCTCTCGCTTTAATGAAGCAAAGCAGATGGTTTTCCACATGGGGAGCTGCATGTCAGCAGCTCCCCATGTGGAAAGCAATGCCAGGACGGTGGGGGGATTGGGGACCCCCACGGTCCCCAACGGAGAGGGCCAGCCCGGGGGATGGGGTCCCCGGGGCAAGTAGTGGCCCGGGAGGGGGCCACGCGGCCCCCTCCCCCAAAAAAAATAATTTAAAAAAAAATAATAAAAATAAAGGCATGCCCCGGGGGATGGGGTCCCCGGGGCAAAAGGAGGCCTGAGGAGGGGGGCCACGCAGCCCCCCTCCTTAAAAAAATAATAAAAAGAGTGGCCATGCCCCGGGGGATGGGGTCCCCGGGGCCGGAATCGGCCACGGGAGGGGGGCCACGCGGCCCCCTTCCCGTTTTTTTAAAAAAAAAATGAAAAAAGGGGTAAGGCCCTGGGGGATGGGGTCCCCAGGGCCCAAAAAAAGGAAAAAGGAAGGGGGGCCACACAGCCCCGCTTCGAGGAATTTTTTTTTTTTTAAACGATCGTGCCGCAGGCCCCGCCCCCTTCTTTTACCACTCTGCAAACGCGCCCCCTGGCGCGTTTGCAGAAGAGAACAAATTCCCCTTGAATACTGGGGGTCCCTGGGAGCCAACTAGCCCACCAGGAACCTCCAGTATGCGCCAGGGAGCTGCATTGCAGAGAGGTGTACAGAGGCCACATCCCTTTTACACCTCTCTGCAACGCAGCTCTGTGGCGCTTACTGGAGGTACCTGGTGGGATAGTTGGACCCCAGGGACCCTCAGGATTCAAGGGGACTTAATCCCCAACTTAAAACGCGCCACAGGGCGCGTTTGCACAGTGGTGAAGGGAGGGGCGGGGCTTCAGGTGACATGTGTGCAAACAGGCCCCATGGCGCGTTTTAAGATGGGGAATTAAATCCCCTTCAATCCTGAGGGTCCCTGGGGGCCAACTAGCCCACCAGGTACCTCCAGTAAGCGCCACGGAGCTGCGTTGCATAGTGTTGTAAAAGGGCGTTGCCTCTGAACACCTCTCTGCAACGCAGCTCTCTGGCGCATACTGGAGGTATCTGGTGGGCCAGTTGGCCCCTAGGGACCCTCGGGATTGAGGAGGAATTAATTCTCCAACTTAAAATGCGCCACAGTGCGTGTTTGCAGACATATCACCTCAGGCCCCACCCCCTTCCTTCACCATTGTGCAAATATTCCTCTAAAATCAGCCGAACTACGAATTCCGATTTACTCACCTGTTATCAGGAGAGTACCTCAGTGCTGCATCTTTGAGCCCAGTACTGATCCTGAAAAGTCATTTTAACCGTACTTACCAGTAACTTGAATTTCCTTCCATAGGCTAACATTGACTGGTTTCACTTGGAAATTCTTTTAAGTGTGGAGTTTTGGAACTTTATAATATTCCTCTAAAATCAGCCGAAATACGAATTCCGATTTACTCACCTGTTATCAGGAGAGACCTCAGTGCTGCATCTTTCAGCCCAGTACTGATCCTGAAAAGTAATTCTAACCGTACTTACCAGTAACTTGAATTTCCTTCCATAGGCTAACATTGACTGGTTTCACTTGGAAATTCTTCTAAGTGTGGAGTTTTGGAACTTTATAATATTCCTCTAAAATCAACCGAACTACGAATTCCGATTTACTCACCTGTTATCAGGAGAGAACCCAGTGCTGCATCTTTTAGCCCAGCACTGACCCTGAAAAGTAATTCTAACCGTACTTACCAGTAACTTATATTTCCTTCCATAGGAATCCATTGTCTGGTTTTCAGCAGAAAAGTTTCAGTGTCGATTTTCACAAACTACAAATATTCCTTAAAAATCGCCTGTATGACTTAAACGCATTCTTTCAACTGTTTACAGGAGATGCACCAGTGCTGGATCCAGGATCCAACACTGAGTAAGAAAAAGTAACGATAACACTACTTACCTGCTAAGTGAATTTCCTCCCATAGGATAACATTGGTGATTCTATGTGAAAAAGTTTCTAAGTGTCAACTTTTAAAATACAATAATATTCCTTAAAAATCACTACTGTAACCAAAACGCTTTTACTCAACTGTTTACAGGAGATGTCCCAGGACTGAATCTAGGATCCAGTCCTGTGGTTAGAAAAGTAATCCATAAAGTAACTAATTGCATTTAACTAGAAATTCACATTGAGCTCAATGTTGCATTGTGTTTGAAATTGTGTTGCCCATTGCAACAACTGTAACTACTGTACTTAAAACTCTATTGCCTATTTGCAAAGTATTTAAACTAAAGTAATTCATTCTGAGAAAGTATATTTTGTAATGTAATGTATAATGTAATTACAATGTAATTTAATAAATAAAATATCTAAAAATAAATAGTTTTAAAAAAAGTAGTAAATCAGTATAAAAAAAAAATATAACAATTAATACATTTAAAAATTGTCATTTACAAAACCTTTGAAATTCACTGAAAAAACCATAGGTTTTAGGGGCGTTATAGTTAGAAATTAGCATTTAAAAAACCTTTGAAATTCACTGAAAAAACCATAGGTTTCAGGCACGTTATAGTTAGAAATTAGCATTTAAAAAACCTTTGAAATTCACTGAAAAAACCATAGGTTTCAGACACGTTATAGTTAGAAATTAGCATTTAAAAAACCTTTGAAATTCACTGAAAAAACCATAGGTTTTAGGGACAGTTATAGTTAGTTGGACATTTCACTCGTACAAAACCCGTGAAATTCCCCCGTTATAGTTAGTTCAGCTAACTATAACTCGCGCCCCCGCAATGCACTGCTGATGACATCACATATTACATCACTCATGACATGGTCAGTGACATCACTGATGACATCACTGATGACATCTCAAATGACATCACTGATGACATCATCCAGTGACTGTGTGTTTCTGTAAAGTTTAAATATTTATAGTATATAGGGAAAGGTGTATTGAAGAATGAGTGGGTGTATAAGTGTGTGGATGAAGGATTTAGTAGGTGCGTGACTGACTCTATAAGTGAGTGATTAAACATATCTTACTTAATGCAAGGGTTAGTGACTAAACTGGGTGAATGTCTGTATCCATCTGTCTGTTGCTGTGTAAGTGGCTGCATGGGTTTGTGAATAGCTACATGAGTGTCTATATGAGTTATTGATTGGTTGTCTGAGTATCTGTATGGGGGCCTGAGTGTTTGTGTGGGTGGGGTGTGTGCGACTCTGTGCATAGATGTGTGAGTGGGTGATTCACTGGGTGGATGGTTTCAAGAGTGCATCTGTGATACACTGTATGGGTGGGTAAGTGTGTGTAAGAGTGTGTTAGTGAGTGAATGTATGTCCCAGTGGTACATGTGCGAGTAACTACATATGTGAAAGGCAGTATATATGTGTGTTGGAGTATATAAATAGCTATAAGGGAGAGTGTGTGATTGTGAGAGTGACTGTATGGATGAGTGTGTGCTTGTATCAGAGATTGTATAAGAGCGTAAGAATGTGCTAGTATTTGTATGAGTAAGTGAGCTGGTGTGTGTATAACTGTATAGGTGAGTAAATGGGTGTGTGCTTAATTTTTTGCATGACTGACTAGGTGTGTGAGTACCTCTATGGATGAGTGGCGGTGTGTGAGTGTTTATATAGGTGTATGAGTGCATATAATAGTCCTGTACTGAGTGACTATAAGTATGAGTGACTGTACGGGTGAGTGAGTAGATGTGTGTGTGTAGACCTAAGAATCAGTGAGTGTGTATATAGTAATTGATGTTGGAGTGTCTATGGTTTTGACAATGGCAGTCTGTAATTTACAGTGGGTGTATCAAAAGTTATATTAGGGTGTGAGAAGATGCATCAAATTATCACATGGATGATGTCATCAGTGATGTCATCAGTGATGTCACTGACCATGTCATGAGTGATGTAATATGTGACGTCATCAGCAGTGCATTGCGGGGGCGCGAGTTATAGTTAGCTGAACTAACTATAACGGGGGAATTTCACGGGTTTTGTACGAGTGAAATGTCCAACTAACTATAACTGTCCCTAAAACCTATGGTTTTTTCAGTGAATATATATATATCTCAAACGAACTCCTCTGAATAAGGAACAGGGTCGCACTCCGCAAATTCAGCAATTTGTTTTAATCAAATATTCAGCTCATTATTTAGTGAAAGCTACAGATCAACGCGTTTCGGTCTTGGCACAAGACCTTGTTCACGATCATGCTTTGCAGCCAAACCCTCATCATTCAAATACTTTTTTCAAATCACGACATGTCATTTCCTGTCAGATTGGTTGGGTGACTCAAAGCATTATGGGATTTGTAGTCCAGAAAAATAATGCAACTGTATAGTAACATTTTTGTGCTTAATTCGTGCAAATACTATGTACATATGAAAATTAGTGATTAAGGAAAACAAATCATAAGTGTAAAAAACATTTTTGTAGAGTTGCAACCTTCATTCAATATTTTACTTGCACAAGGGACTTGGAGACATTGTATTCGTATACGTCCCCCAATGTTTTGAATGATCGTGAACAAGGTCTTGTGCCAAGACCGAAACGCGTTGATCTGTAGCTTTCACTAAATAATGAGCTGAATATTTGATTAAAGCAAATTGCTGAATTTGCAGAGTGCGACCCTGTTCCTTATTAAGAGGAGTTCGTTTGATATGCAACGGTCTGGCTCGACCATGAGGATCCCGCACTGGTACTGAGTGCCGAGAATACGACAAAAGGAGCCGTTTGTGGGGAAATAATTAAGTCGGATCGGTGACCGCCGGCGGAACGGAGAAAACATACACTCGCCGAAGCTGGATACAGTAAACACGTCAGCCTTCAACCGGAGGGTCGAGGTAAACGTGCAAACTGCCAGCGCAAGCGTTTGTAATCTGTGAAGCTTAAGCGCAAGCAAGCGCGAGGCCGGTTATACACAGGGAAGCAGAAACTGATTTTTGAAACGCCACATTGAGAGTTTCAATGGAAATGAGCGGTTAGATTGATAAAGTGGATACTTTGTTTCTGGCAAACTTGAACGCAAAGACGCAATTGAAAAAACTCGCAGAAACATACAAAGGCAAAGCAAGAAAGTGTTGCCTAGCGCTTTGGAACACAAGCTCGAACAATTATAATAACACTGCAAGTGAAAGCTTATAATTATGGAAAAATGAGAAGCCAAGAGGAACAAATTCATGACTACAATGTTTGAAAAAGGTAGTGATGCAGAAAATGAAACCCAAACAAAAATCACTGGGGGAAGAACTGATACCAAAAGTAAATTGAGAATGTGGGAGAAATTGAGCAGGAAGGAAATAAATAAATTGTGGGAGCTAATTACACTAAAAAAGTACCTGGAAGTCCAGAAAGTACCCCGAGGTTTGAGAATTCTGCTTATGCCAAGTAATCAGGATTCAACAAATGAACTACTGCAAGAATGGGGAGAATTTAGTTTAAATTCATCGTTAGGCTTAATGAATATTCTGATAAAACATATTGAAATAAGCCTTAATAAAATTAAGGAACAACTGCAAGAAACAGAGAAAGAATTGCAAACACTCAAACTGACACCGGATATGACCAAATTTAAAGAGGAATTGGAGGGTCAAATTGAGAAACACGAAGAAACTGTAAGAAAGAGAAAACAAACCAAATTCATGCGAGATAAAAACGATTACACGGAGGGACACATCTTTACATTTGCCCGGAAATTTGATGTTTTTAAACAACAGGACAGAACCATGAGTGCAACAGGAATTACTAGCAGCTTCTCCTCACTCACATCAACGGATGCAAGCGAGGGTGAGCCAGAAACATCAACAGATCCCACTAAATTGACTTTTTTAGGGGATATGCGCCTCGTACTTCAACAGAGGCAATGGGAGCAAAACCGAATGAGTCAACAGTATCAAAGAGGCAGGGGAAGAGGACGAACTTGGACATCGAGAAACCAAAAGAAGAGGCAAGAGAACTAAACGAAACAACAGAAAAGATAGGGGCCCAAACAAGGAGTATGCGGCAGAGGAAAAATCATTAAAATCAATAGATGAATTACAAGTAGTCAATCTATCCCAAAGAAAAATGACGAATGCTGAAATCTCTCTACTGAAACGGGGTATAAACTTTTGCCCGACACAACAGATGGATGTTGCACAACTCAGAATTGATTTCTATAAATATGTTAGAAAAATCAAACTTGCTAAGATTTTGCACGAAAACCAAGAAACATGGATCAAACCTAAAATAATGACAAAACCAGTATCAAATCTAAGGGCAAAAGATTCTGAAAGCTTCGTGACCTTACTCAATTTGAATATCGAAAATGAAGATGAAAATATCTCTCTACAAGCGGCATGCACCCAAATGGGAGCAGGTTTGAGTGAGTAAAAAACAAAATCCAAATTTTATCCCCAACTAACACCAGAGAATAAGGTGGATGTATTCCAGGAAGCGGTAGTTCAGGATATATACAAAATGAAAAAAACTAAGTACACGGACAACCTGACAAGGGCAGAAAGGGAAGCACTTGAATGCCTCAGACAGGATAATCAAATTGAAATCAAAGTTGCGGACAAAGGGGGCAACATAGTGATTTGGGACCGGAGTGCCTATGTCAGAGAAGCACATCGCCAATTGAAAGATGCAGAATACTATGAAAGACTAAAATCTAATCCAACTGCAGACATCAAAAGAAACTTAGACAGAAAACTATCGGCATGGGCCTCCAACAATTTGATCGATGAAGATGAGGTTAAGTACCTCACTGTACAATTTCCCATAACAGCAACAATTTATTTCCTCCCAAAGCTGCATAAAGACCCCAAAAAGCCACCAGGAAGACCAATTCTATCTGCAAAAGGTTCCTTGCTAGAACCTATAGCCAACTATATCGACTTTTTCTTAGCACCACATGTTTCCAAATTAAACTCCTACATAAAGGACACGACAAACCTATTGTCCCTGGCACATTGTAAATTGGGGGATTTAGTCCCCATTCAATCCTGAGGGTCCCTGGTGGCCAACTAGCCCACCAAGTACCTCCAGTAAGCGCCACAGAGCTCCGTTGCAGAGAGGTGGTCCGAGGCCATGCCCCTTTTTACACCTCTCTGCAATGCAGCTCTGTGGCGGTTACTGAGGTACCTGGTGGGCTAGTTGGCCTCAGAGACCCTCAGGATGAAGGGACTAATCCCCAACTACAACGCGCCAGGGGTGCGTTTGCACAGTGGTGCAGCGAGGGGGTGGGGCCTGAAACAACAAGTGTGCAAACGCGCCCCCTGGTGCGTTGTGAATTGGGGGATTTAGTCCCCTTCAATCCTGAGGGTCCCTAGAGGCCAACTAGCCCACCAAGTAACTCCAGTAAGCGCCACAGAGCTGTGTTGCAGAGAGGTGGTCCGAGGCCACGCCCCTTTTAACACCACTCTGCAAACGCGGCTTCTGGTGCACTACTGGTGGGGCGATGAGGTCCTCTTGTGTCCTGAGGACCTCAGGGTACAAGTGGACTTCATCCTATGAGCAGCAGTGCGCCACAAGCTGCGTTTGCAGCGTGGTGTAAAAAGGGACGTGACCACGGAACACCTCTCCGCAATGCAGCTCTGTGGCGCTTACTGGAGGTACCTGGTGGGCTAGTTGGCCCCCACGGACCCTCAGGATTCAAGGGGATTTAATAGGGACGTTATAGTTAGAAATTAGGATTTAAAAAACCTTTGAATTTCACTGAAAAAAACCAAAGATTTCAGGGACGTTATAGTTAGAAGTTAGCATTTAAAAAACCCTTGAAATTCACTGAAAAAACCATAGGTTTCAGGGACGTTATAGTTAGAAATTAGCATTTAAAAAACCTTTGAAATTCACTGAAAAAACCATAGGTTTCAGGCACGTTATAGTTAGAAATTAGCATTTAAAAAACCCTAGTAATTCACTGAAAAAACCATAGGTTTCAGGGACGTTATAGTTAGTTGGACATTTCACTCGTACAAAACCAGAGAAATTCCGCCGTTATAGTTAGTTCAGCTAACTATAACTTGCGCCCCCGCAATGCACTGCTGATGACGTCACATATTACAACATTCATGACATGGTCAGTGACATCACTGATGACATCTCAAATGACACCACTGATGACATCACTGATGACATCATCCACGTGAAAATCTGATGCGCCTCCTTACACCCTAATATAACCTTTGATACACCCACTCTAAAATACAGACTACCATTTAAGAAACCATAGACACACCAATACCAGTTACTACATACGCACTCACTGATTCCTAGGTCTACACACACACATCCACTCATTCACCCATACAGTCATTCACACATACAGTCACTCATCAATACAACACTATCATATGCACTCATACACCTATACAGACACTCACACACCGCCACTCATCCAGAGTTACTCACACACCTAGTCAGTCATGCAAAGAATCAATCACACTTCCATTTACTCACCTATACAGTTATACACACACCACCTCACTTATTCATACAGATACTAACGCATACTTAATCTCTTATACAATCACTGATACAAGTACACACTCATCCATACAGCCACACTCACAATCACTGACTCTCATGTATAGTCATTTATATACTCCAACTCTCACATACACTGCCTTTTACATATGTAGTTACTTGGACATGTACCTCTGAGACATCCATTCACTCACCAACACACCCATACACACACTCACCCACCCATACAGCTGTTTCCACATGCACTCTGAACCCATACACCCAGTGAATCAACCACTCACACATCTATACACAGTCACACACCTCCCACCCACCCACACACACACTCAGGCACCCATACAAATACTCAGGCAACCAATCAATAACCCATATAGACACTCATGTAGATACTCACCAACCCATGCAGCAGCTTACACAACAACAGACAGACTGATACAGACATTCACACAGTTTAGTCACTAACCCATGCATTCAGTAAGACACATTTAATCACTCACTTATACAGTCAGTCACGCACCTACTAAATCCTCCATCCAGACACTTATACACCCACTCATTCTTAAATACACCTTGGCATATATATAAAACATATTTAAACTTTATAGAAACACACAGTCACTGGATGATGTCATCAGTGATGTCATCAGTGATGTCATTTGAGATGTCATCAGTGATGTCACTGACCATGTCATGAATGATGTAATATGTGACGTCATCAGCAGTGCATTGCGGGCGTGAGTTATAGTTAGCTGAACTAACTATAACGGCAGAATTCTCTGGTTTTGTACGAGTGAAATGTCCAACTAACAATAACGTCCCTGAAACCTATGGTTTTTTCAGTGAATTTCTAGGGTTTTTTAAATGCTAATTTCTAACTATAACGTGCCTGAAACCTATGGTTTTTTCAGTGAATATATATATATATATACATACTCTACTGGCAGTCACCAGTAGGTAGTTATAGTTAGGACCTAGTTTCCATAGGAAAAGCGTTTTTGGTTGTGCTAATAACTTAGGCGCCATTTAACAAATCTTCACGAAATTTTTCAAACTAGTTTGCCACTCACTTCAGCTGCTGTCTTGAAAATTTCAGGGTGATCCGTCAAGCAGGGCCGAGAAAAAGGGGGGTCCCAAACCGCGTTTTTCTCATGTTAATTACCATATGAAATTTAGACACGGCTAAAGCCTGAACCAATTAACAGAATTACATCAAATTTAGCAGAAAGCTAGATCTCGGTCCAGAAAGATCCCTTTTTGTGATTTGGTGTAAATCCGTTCAGTAGTTTTGGAGTTATTAAAGTAATAAGATTTATGCATATCTAGAGACGTGGAGGGTCAGTGGATCTGAAGTCGGTCTGTCCCATTTCCGTGTCGGTTACATCCGCCCGGCATCGTAATCACACCCTAAGTCCGCTCCCAGCGGGGGGTCCTGAAAAATGCTGCTGCCCGCTGTGAGTGGACTTTTCATATGCTTCCACCCGCAGGGAGCAGCATTTTTAGCTGCTCCTTGTGGGCAGGTGCAATGCGGGCTCCCGCTAGAGAGGGGGTAGATGGCTGGGGCCGTGAGGGTTTTGGGGCTCCCCTGCGGGCCCATCATGAACATGGTGGGTGCCCTGGGTGGGCTCCAGGGCCCCCACCCTTTATTGTCCGGGCCCTGGGGGATTGGGATCAGAGAAGGGGTGTGTCACGGCTCCCTTAGTTATCAGCCAGGCCCCGGAGATGAGGTCCCTGAAGCCAAATTGGCACGAGGAGGGTGGCTGCATGCCCCTTCCCCCTTTATAACATGGCCCGGCGCTGGGAGATGGGGTCCTCGGGCCAGAAATCGGCCCAGGGAGGGGGCTGTGTCCCCCACTCCATAGTTGGTTGTCTTTGGGAGGCTGGACACTGGGCCTGGCCACAGGCCAGGCTCTGCGGCTTCAGCCGTGCATGGTGTGGGGTTGGCTGCATGCAGCCAGGCTCCGTGGCCATTCCCCCACCACGCACGGCAGCGGTTGGATTAACGTATGGCAATTAAATATTGCTTGATGTTAAAAAAAACCTAGAAATTCACTGAACAAACCAACAGTTACAGGGACGTTATAGTTAGGAAATACTATTTAAAAAAACGCAGAAATTCACTGAAAAAACCGAAGGTTACAGGGACATTATAGTTAGGAAATACAATTAAAAAAGCCTCAGACATTCATAAAAAAAACAAAGGTTACAGGGACGTTATAGTTAGGTTCCGCATTTATACTCACAAAACCATAGAAATACAGCAGTTCTAGTTAATTTAGCTAAAAAAACTATAACTCGTGCCCTCGCCATGCACTTCTAATTATCCAACATCATTCATGACATCTTCTATGACATCATTGATAATATCACTGTAACATTTCCAATAAAATTATTGATGAGAAAAAAAATTACCTAGCACTGCCACCTCGACGCCAAGCAAGTCAAGCAAGTTCTCCCTCTGTCAATAATGTCAGCCCAGCAGTGAGTCACCTGCCGCTGGACATGGGAGACCCGGGGTAGCGACGCAAGCATTCAGCCACAGTGCCTACCTTCCCAAGCCTTATTAGGCCCCGTGGACCCCATCCCTCAGGCTGTGCATTTTTTTAAAAGGGGAGGGGCACCAAGTGTCTCCCCGTTCCCAAGGCTTCTCGGCCTGAGAACCCAATCCCTGGGGCTAGAGGTGGGAACCCACGCAGCGCACCCACAGAGTACACATTGGGGGCCCAGGTTCCCGCGGCCCCAGCCGGCTCCATGCATGGTGAAGGAGCTGGCATTGCTGCTGTCTGGTGGGAGCAACTATTTATGCTTGTTCCCTCCGGTCTGGAGCAATATCGGTTCTGTTTCCCTGCCTGCATCAGTGCGGGCAGGGAAACAGAACAAAAGTCTGCCCCCAAGTGTCGGGAGCATTTTTTAAATCTCCTACCGCCTGGGAGCAGACAGTGTGTGCTCCTATTTGGCGTGAGATTTAAAAATGCTCCCACCAGACGGGAGCACACCCATTTCCCTGCAGACAGGAAAACTACTGTATCCCAGGGGGTGAGCTCCCAAGGACACAGTAAGTAATTTGACCCAGGGATGGGATCCCGTGTGGCCCTCCTCCCATTTAATTGAAGAAACGGCCCTGGGGTTGCAGTCCTCAGGGACTTTTTAAACTCAGGAGGGGGGCCTTGCGGCCCCTCCCCTTTATTTTGATTTTGGCCCGGGGGATGGGGTCCCAGGGGCCTAAGTGGGCTCGAGGACGGGGGCTACATGCCCACCCATTTATTTTATCACTTTCAGTCCCAGGAATTGGATCCCAGGGCCCTTAAAGGCTCAGGGGTGGGGCTGTGCGCCCCTTCCTATTTTTAACAAATGTAGCCAGGAGTATGGCCACTATTGGCTCAGGGAGGTGGGCCACCCTATCTTTCAATAATACACGGGGGATGGGGTCCCTGGGGGCCAAAATGGGCTGGGGGAGAGGGTCTCTGCTCATAAGACAGTGCCATATAGACAAAGATATTGAGCCACTGGTGTACAATTTGTTTGTCTAGCATGATGCACACATCTTTGCACCATAGTAGTTCAAAGGTTGAGTGCCTGAGTCTAGTATAGGTTTCGTACTAGAAGGGTGTCCTTCTAGTGCATAACACTATGTTTAGACTAATTTTAAACCTTTTTCACTTTGTATGTGTGATGTACAGTGCACCACTGCCACCTGAACCAGTACTCGTCGATGCAAGGCAGGGCCAGACTGAGAACACAAAGAAGCCCTGGCAATTTTATCGGATCAACCATGGGGGGTGGAGGGCAGGGGGCAGGGGATGGGCGAGGGTGCAAGTGTGAAGCACTCCTGCTTAACTAAAGCTCCCCCAGCACTGCTGCTTTTGTTACTGGGAGCCGACATTGCAACACTGCTGCAAAACTGGCCCCCACTGCTCCAAAACCGGCCCCCATCCTTCCAGCCTCCCAGGGAAATGCCCAATGCCCGCTACAGCTAGTCCGGCCCTGGTGCAAGGTATTTCATCCGTATGGCTGAATGGCTGAGGAACTTAAATCACACTAGTTATTATATTGAGTAACTGCAACTTGTCCTCCTCGCGCATAGTATGGACTCTAGGTAAAGCCTTTATATATCATCTTTTGAAACTCAGCTGCAAAGTCAGATATGAATGCCCTGAAAAACACAAGGGCAAGCTCTGATCCATGTGACACATCCTATGCATCATATCTCCAAATCAGGGTTAGGCCCTTTGTAGCTGCCTTGCACACAGCCATCTCTCAACCCATGTCACCAGCATGGCTTCCATATGAGATCTTTACTGTGGATCAGGGTCGAAGGCTACATGACACCCATCACTCGCCTTGGTCAATTTCTTTAACCACCCAGGCAAATTTGCCTCAGATTAGTCTGGTAAAGTCCCCAGGGCCAGGATATCTTATGAGGTTGTAGTGAGCTTATAAATGGTCATTCATTTAATCATTCATTTTTCTCTTGGGAAACTATACTATCGGCTTAGAGAATGATTTATGCCTGTTCTGATTATCTGCTGCATGTGTGTACAAGGGAGGTTTGCAGAGTTGCAGCTCATCCCACAACAGCCGTAAAGTTTACAAATAAAACAAGCATGACCAGAACGCACTGGGGCAGTTCGTAACTTTAGCCAGGACCAATGTTTCGAACTGATACACAGTTAGTTCGGCTATCATAACAAGCTGTAATTCTCAATGCTTCGAACCAGATGTTGTGAAGATTCCCCTTAGCCCTTGAGGATAGATGGGGATAATTATAAATTCCAAAATGAAGCAATATTCCCTTCATCCAAAATGAATCTACTAAATTACGATTGTCTTTGGGGACTAATTGGAGGCTTTAATGTAAACCATAAGGAGCATTTCACTCGAGTTCATACAAACAGCCACGGCTTCCACAGCGCATGTTTTTATGTTTTTTCCTAACGAATAGGATATTGCAAACGTTCCATTAGGATCTAGGAACTAAAGAATTTTCAGCAGAAATACGATTTACAGCGAGTGTTTTTCTTCCTTTTCCTCCTCCTTCTTCCCAGAATCTTTGCATGGGTAAGTAGCCGGGTGTGAAGAATTTTTTTCTCTGACACTGATTATAGCAGAAGCTGACCCCTACAAAACCTGCGTGACCTTTTCAATGAAAAAATATCCAATCTATTCATAACCTGTGTGCTAAATTAGCTCCAAGATATCTGAAAATTCAGCAGGAGTAGAGCAAAGACTGGCAACCTGTTCTTTAAGAAATAAAGGGGCACATGCATCAAGCTAGGCAATTGCGGTTCCTTAATAGCGATTATTAAGGAATCGCTATTAAGGAATCGCAATTGCCTATGCATGTAGGTTTTGCAAAAATATTTGCGATTCCTACACATTCCTTAATTGCGAATCGCAAATTGCGATTCACATTAAGGAATGCCTTCCCATTCCTTCCTGTGGGCCTAGAGGCCCATAGGAATAAATGGGAAGCCATTCGCAATTTGCGAGTTCCAAATAGGTACTCGCAAATTGTGAATGCAATTTGAAGGGTGCTAGGGGGCCTTAAAGGACACCCTGCTGCACCCCCAAATTTGGCATCTGTGCTCATGTTGCGCACACATATGCCCTAAGGGCATATGTGTGCGCCACATGGCACTTTGAAAAATACACTTTTGTGCAAGTTTTTGCAAATTACCATCAACTTGCAGTTGATGGTAATTAGCGTTTCCTAAATGTGAAGTCGCATTTAGGAAAGGCTTTGATGCATCCCAAATAGGGACTCGCAATTTGCGATTCCCTAAAAGCATTCGCAATTCAGGTAATTACAAAATTTGCGATTACCTATATTGCGAATGGGTTTTGGGTTGATGCATCCCAATTGCCTAAATACCGGTCGCAAAGGGGCCGATTCTGTGAATCGGCCTGTTTGCGATCGGTATTTAGGTTGATGCATGTGCCCCAAAGTACCTTTTTCTGCAAAATAGAAAAGGGGCATGTGCAGTGGCGGCCGGCACAGGTAAGAGCGGTGAGGCTGTGGGGCGGGGCGGGGTGGGTGTCAGGGAAGTCGACATATGACGGGATAAGTTAAATCAAATTTAAAAACAAATAAAACCACTTACCGTGCACTCGCCGCATCGCCGACTCAGCGATGCGGCGAGCGCAAGGTAAGTGTTTTTTTTTGATTGAATTGAACTTATCCCATCGCATGTTGACTTTCCCGACACCCACCCGCCCCGCCCCACCACTCTTACCTGTACCGGCCGCGACTGGGCATGTGCTGTCGCCAGTATATTGACTTGCTAGTCTTAGTGATGGAAGTCAGGCATCACCCTTTGTAATCATCTTCTCGCTTTGAAAAGCATACTGTTGCTCTGCAGGGGTTAGAATTGGTATTCCTACTACAAAAAAACTATCGGAACAATCTTGTTTACAATACACATAGGTTAATCTTATGGGAGCAGATATTGAGCAAGCAAGGATTAATAATTGAATGTCTAAAACATTAAGCAGGCATTTTTATACATAATAATCACATCAGTTAACTGATCAAATCCCTCCACCTCAGTTCAAATGAAAATGATCAAAGTCAGGATAAAATCAATTTGCATGAAACAAATAGGCATCTCGAATGTAATCCCTCAGAATAATTGAGGAAACGTTGTTTAAAAAATAGAAATATTAGTATAAAGCGTCATGAATTAGTCTTTACAGAATCTACATGGTTAAGTTCTAATGTTACATATGCATATTGTTGCGAACCAGATAGGTGACCATCCATTCATATTAAGACACATCACTATCATACCATTAAATAACTGCTATAAATACAAATTTTCAATTAGGTTATATTTTGCTGAGGATTCTATGTTTGTGTGCATTGACGTTTAAGCCAACCTCTGAATACCAAAGATCATCCAAACGCACAAAAAGATGTAGGAGAATAGAGAAGGACACAACACAAGTTGAATATGGCGCACACGCTGTTTTTGAAAAAAATGCCCTCACCCACAATTTGTGGCATGCTTCATCATTGGGCTTGCTAACAACATTCCTGCACAGACCAACACCTGAGATGGAGCAAAAGGGAGGGGGAAGACAGTGCAAACAAATAAGGGGTTACACAAATTGTGCAGGGATCAGGTTAAAACTGTCTCAGGAATATCCGCTCTATGTTTTATTCCTGGACTTCCTGGTCAGGACTAAAATGAATATAATACAGGATGGTAGTGTCGGATGAGTTAGTGGCCCCACACCCCTCCTATCTGCATGTTTGTCAACATGTTTCAGCCGATTAGATTAACCCAAAGAGGGTCTTCCGGCTTTCTTCAGGACCCTAGATCACCTATATCCCCAACTCTCCTACCTTACTTAGTTGGTAGATTGAGGTCTGACCCATTCCGGTCTGGGGGCTTGCGAGCACACTGTGGTAGTACATACAATGGAAATTAACACTCGTGACCACAGCATATTACACATCTGAGAGGTTTGACTCTCAATAATGTTCACAAGACAAACACACTACATATGCTTTATCTTTCATAAGATACCGTTAATGTTGGGGCGAGTCTCGCCCCAATTCAAGGGCACAGCTTTGCTATTGCTTGTTGCTTTCATATTTCAAACCATGTTTTTCAATTTTATGCCATGTAATCATTCTCTTATTCCATCTTGTCATATTCATCCATTTAGTTCCACAGGCACGGTATAATGCCATTTTTCAAAATTTCTCATGTTATTGGTGTGTCCATCCGGACCTCTTCTCAAAAACACGTACAGACGCATATGTTCATCCAGAAGCAGCGTTTATTAAAACCCAATGCATTTCGGGCTGCTGGGGCCCTTCGTCAGGGGTCAAGGTGCTTTTTCAAGGAGCACGCAACATCGTAATAATTTGGATGAACAAGTGATTAAAACAAAAATAGGTGTGCATTCCCTACCACTATGATGTACATTATCTTTCATAAGAAACATGACACAGCCACACACTCATCGCTTCCCTTCGTGTATCATATTGTGTTGGTGGGTTGCTTGTCACTTATTTCTAGTATACCACAAAGCGATCCTTCATACCCCCACATAGAGCATGCTGAAATTTGCATCGCTACATTTAGTGAAGACCACACTCAGAATCACCTCCAGTGTCATGTTAAAAATGGGGGTGGGACACTCTTGGATAATCCATGATAAATTAAAATCTTATAGAGTTTCACAGGAGCATTTGCTCGTATTGGTTTTAACCTGATCTCTGTACAATTTTTCTGATCCCTGATATTATTTGCTTGTATTGTTTTCCCCCTCTCTCTTGCTCCATCCCAGGCGTTGGTCTGTGCAGGGATGTTCTTAGCAAGCCCAATGATGAAGCATGCTACAAGTTGTGGGTAAGGGCATTTTTTTTAAAAGTCTGTGTGCCATATTCAACTTGTGTTGTATACTTCTCTATTCTCCTACATCTTTTTGTGTGTATGGATGTTTATTCTGGAGGTTGGTGTAGGAGCAACACCGCTTTCCCCTTTGTTTTGTTAGATTTAGCAATGATCTTCTTCAGAAGCTAGCATTAATTGCAAAATCTATTTCTAATTTTAGCTGCACAGTTTAAAGATGTGTGATGACCATAATAAAATACATACATTAAGCAATAAAGAGATTGAATTATTTGTAAATGAACAATGGACATCCCTCATTTTTAGTCATAATCAAAATGTATTAGTATTTCTCCAATGTAAATAGCACAATTAATGGAACAAGTGAAATATCTCAAAATCCCAACATTATTACGGCCTTTACAAAGCACACCCAAATCACGTATTCATATTCTTCAACATTAGGCCACCAACATAAATTTGACATTGACCCAACAGACTATTCAGTCTATCATTGAGATAGGGTGATAATTATAACATTCTAAAAACAAAGAAATTGCTATAGATTGAATAGGCAGATGCCAGTTCCCCATGAAAACTGATGATTCATTAGCCAAACGTTAGCACACCAAATGCCTTTTATTGAGACCCAGAGATGCTGTTTAGTTAGATCTGATGGGAGCCATGCCAAATGCCTCTTGAATATTGGGTACTCTTAGGTCATGGCTCTCTTCTATTGCCATCTATTTGATACCTTGCATGGAGTTGTTGCTGCTGGTCCCCTCCTGTTCACTAGTAATATTATTATCATTTTGAATAACCTGGCCTGCTTTCCTGCTCAAGAGGTTTGTGTCCAGAGTCCCCTTAGAAGAGCTCCAAAGTGTTTTTGATGTTGTGGCTTAGGGGAGGGCTTAAGTTTGGTTGATTCGAGGGTCATCACCATGTGTATCTCCTTTAGTGAAGGGAGACTTGCGTCCCTGTTGTCAGACTTTGACATGGCTGCAGTTAATATTGATAGCATTTGTTTAAGTATTTTAGTGGTGCAGCCCTCTTTTTTGCTCGCTTGATGGAAGGTCTCTATACTTGTCCTTCTTGGTAAAATCCCTGCAGTCTGTCATGACTGAGACCCCTCGCCATCTCCACAGGATGTACGTAGTTATTGGGACTGTGATACATGTGGTGATAGGGTATCCCTGCCTAGGGTCCTTGTGTTCGTGTGTGGGTGTTGGTGTGTGTGCGCGTGCGTGTGTGTGGTGCACGGGTAGTCCAAAGGTAGTGGGTTGGCATAGTAGAAAGTTGTGGACATGGCTAGTATCTGCCTTTCCTTTGATTTTCTGTACTCACTGCTGCTGGCCGTCTTTGCCTCCTTCCTTGCAGGTCACTGCAGCTCAGCTGGCTGTGTGTCTGGGTTGGGTCTGTAGACACTACTTTAGAGCAAAAAGCAGATTACTGTGTTTACCCCTCCAGTTTGCGCAAGAGCAGTGTGTCAGCCAGTGGACTGCACAAAGTTGACAATGGTCAAATAAAAAAATAAGAGCATGGAAACTTATTCACACCTAAGACAAAGAGATGGGCTTGTCCTAATCTCCATATCCTGTGCTCTCCTCAGGAAGCTGTAGGCCCAGCAACAGCTTCTAATCACCTGAGATCTTTCTGTCTTCCCTTGGATTCTGAGACACTGCAACTATTAATAGCTACCTCTTTACCATGGGGCTGGATACCACACAAATAAAGATACACTTGAATCCACTATTTAACTGACCTGTTGAATTATTTTGTGAATAACAGCCTTACCTCTTTAAAAAGCAATAACACTAACTGGGCATTCACATTTTTGTATGTTATTTAAGTGCTAACTGCATCTGAACTTTTAAACCTCAATGATTCTCCAAGAATTAACCTTCACTGCTTTATTTTTAAAGTCTTCTCGAATCGAAGTATAACAATGGGAAACTTAACACACCTATTATTATGAGGACCGGCCATTGCCTAAGAAAGTGTCTAATTACTATTTTAACTCCATGCACGCTTTGATAGTAGAGAAGGGTACAAAGCGGACTGAGGCAAATCTAACTGCGCTTTTAGGTTTCTTTTATACACTTGCTCGAAAGTACCTAAATACGTTACTGCGACCGGTCCTCACAACGCACTGGTACTCACATAGACAGTGCTTATCAGGTTCTAACATGGGTAACACACGCTGTGAGAACCGAGTTGGTACACACACACACACACACACACTCTCTCGCTCTCTCTCTCTCTCTTTCTCTCTCTCTCTCTCTCTCTTTCTCTCTCTTTCTATTTCTCCCTCTTCTGCTGTTCAATTTCACAGTTCCCGTAAGACATTTTCTACTTGGACCGGTCTCTCACAGGAGAAATATTACTTGAAAAATCATTATCACCCAAAAAATAAAAAATAGCACAAAATGCATGAAACCCTATATTCAAGAATTACGCAAGAGTACGCTCGCATAATTCAAATTTTGCCTGAGCCTAGCGCTTGGTTAAATCATTTGCTGTAGTTATTAACCTTTTAGCATGTTTCCATCAACAGTCAATGATATCAGCTTTGATTTGGAAATAATTCTATAGGCCCCGCCGTTCAAGCTAAAAGGACTCTAACTTAGGCTAGGATCTTCCATGCTCTCAATGGTTGCTGTGACAGCCTAGCCATCCCCCCCTCTCCCCCCCCCTTCCCGGCCTCCATTTAAATCTATCCCACAAACTCAGGCTCCCTCTCCACATCCACTCTGATCTGCATTCTAAACAGCAGCGTCATCAAGGATGGGGCTGTCAATAGTGCAGCAGGTGCAGTATCACTGGAGCCCAGAGACTTGAGGGGCCCACTGAACCTTGACTGTTGAGATATTTTACTACCCAACCAGTCTTGCTCGCACAAGAGCCCATGGCGCCCTTGCTATGTCACTGAACCGCAGTCATCTGCTCAGACACACAACACAAGCCTCTAATATGCTTCATGCACTCACAGGTTAGTTAGTTTTTTTTAACTTTATTTATCATTTTCATCATAATTACATTCAGCACATGGTTACTCACTGTATTTTTGCAATTCGACAAGGCACGCAGTAGGAAAAAAGAAACAATTACTTGCATACCAATCCCTTCCGCCATCCGACACAGATAGATCTCAGGACAGCATACACATCTTGTATATTATAATTGCAATCATCAACCCCCTCCGCGGTTAAAACATTCCCCCAGTGGTTCACACTTCCCCGCCCCAATTCAACTAACATCTTTTTGAAGCAGCTGACAAGGGTTCTTTTACCCCACTCCGGTGGGGACAATCCCATCCGGTTGTTGTGAAGAGTGGGGAGCGCTAACTTTGAGCAAGTAGCTCTTAAGGGGCTCCCAAATATCTTTTGGCTGAGATGACAGAGGCTGGGTGACAGAATAGAGTTCACTGTTCATGTTGCAATATGTTAGGCTGTTCAGCCGGGCTTTTACTGTAGGGGAGGATCTGCAGCCCCATTTAGGATCTCTCTCTCTCTTCGCAAGCAGCAGAGCAATGGCCGTGAATTTGCTTACCCCCTCTGGGAAACCAAACACATAGCCCAAAAGTGCGGTCTCAGGTGTGGGCTCCACCTCCAAGCTTATCATTCTTGCTATTGAGCTGTACACCTCTCTCCAGTAGGCCCCAATTTTAACACAGTACCAGACTAGATGGGCGAAGTCAGCATGCGGCGCCCTGCACTTGAAGGAGGTATGTGATCTGCTGGGATCGATAGTGTGCATTTTCTCCGGAGACATATAAATCCTCCACAAAAATTTGAAGTGTATTAATTTGTGTCGACTGTTTAGGGAGACTTGTTTAATTAGCGTACAGCAGAAAGCCCAGTGCGAGTCTTGAATCGGGTGCCCAAGATACCGCTCCCACACCACCCGGACCTTAGCATTTCTGCTGGGAACTATTGAAGCGCAAGCGCCATACATCTTAGAAATAAGATGCTCTCCCCTGGGTCTCGCGATCACTGTGGTCAACGGGGTGAATGATTCGGGCTCCAGAGGGAACTCAGAAATCACTGCTCTTAGTGCACAGCGGACCTGGCTCAGGATAAAATGGTCCATAAATGTTGCCTCACTAAATCTCCCCTCATCTGTGCTAGAAAAGACGTGGCCCCCTGTGAACAAGTCCCCAATTTTACTTATTGAGTATTTGATGAGTGTGCGTTGTACCAACTTCTCTTCCATAATGGGGATCCATGGATTATTTAAAATCGGAATCTCGGGAGAGTATAAAGTATTGGATCCAGTGACTCGCGCTAACTTCTGCCAGGCCCAACTGGTAGTAGACACAGTTTGAATATCCCTGGGGTCTTTTGGGAATCCCCGTGGCAACATCGTATTCAGGGAGGCGGGAAGGACCAAGTCAGCTTTGGGTCTAGTGTAGGGAATACCAGAAATGTGCGAAGCTGCATTGCGCGACTAGATAATATAGTTGAGAATTAGGGACACTGAATCCCCCTCTGTCGGACGGTAGGGTCATAGCATTCCAACTAACTCTGGGTCTCGAATCCCCCCAGACCAACCTGATAAGGTGAGAACGCAGTGTGATAAAAAATCTGTTGGGGAGCGGATGGGGATGCTATTAAATAGGTATAAAAACTTCGGGAGAACAATCATTTTTATCAGCGCCACACGGCCCGCGAGCGAGAGGGGGAGCCTCAACCATCTTTCCACTTGTAGCTCTAATTTATGCATAGCAGGGCCGTAGTTTAATCGGATAATCTGTTCTGTTTCTTTGTGGATATGGACCCCCCACTCACAGGTTAGTTGAAAGGTGAATCGTCCATGGTTTGTATGCACACAGGGGCGGATTGCATGCCCCTGCAGCCCCTGCGGCGCAGTGGGCCCCCAACCTATTTTGGAGGGGGACCCATCATTTTGCGTTACCCAACTGTATGCACACTGCATTGGTGTACAGCTTTGAGAAGCAATTTTTTATTTGACCCATTATTTGGCGATGAGAGAACCTTGGACTGTCGGTAAGCAGCCACAATAAGTTAACTTTGAGGGGCATATTCACAAGAACGTGTGATAACCACCGCAATTTTAGCTTAAAGCAACTACTCACATCGCAGTCCATCGCGGGAAAACAACGCTGTGTTAACGTAGCATTCTCAACCTAGCGTCACCATGCGATAGTCCCACGATAACGCGTCAAATGACCGCGTTAAAAAGAACACAACGCCGAAAAAATGTGAAACACCAACGCGAATAAAGTTGCGATGAGGCCAACCACGAAAAAAAAAACAGCGACAACCAGCGATAGGCCTGCAATTCCCACGCGTCTGGCGGGAAAATGCACCATAAAAGCTGAACAAGAAAAACACACCATAAACAAATCAAACTGCGCAGCAACATGGATGCACCCGGAACGAGTGCCCAGGTCAACGCGAACCCCACAAGCCCCACAGACCACCAGCAATGAACCTCGGGGTCGGGGAAGGCCAAGGAGAAGAGAAAGAGGAAGACGGGGTACAGTCCGCAGGAAAACCCGATCATCGTCACGGAGGTGACAGAGCACCAACAACAACTGTCCGTCACCACCACCGTGTCATTGGCAATACAGATGGAAAAATGGCATCCCATCGTGAATGCAGTCGGAGTGCCGAGGAGGCCAAGATGCGCTGGCACGATGTGAAAAGCCATACCAAGCAGAAACCCGCTGCCAACAGGAAGGCAGCAACGGCGAATGGAGGTGGGAGTCCTGCGCCACAGGAGGAGCTGGAGCAAATGGCGCCCACAGTCATCAGTGTGGAGACGGTGCAAGGAGTCGGGAGTCCGGACACTGCTCGACATGACCTGACACAACAGGAACAGGGTAAGTAACGAACAGGGACTGTGGGGACAGGGGGGGACGGGCACAATGGCACACAAGCACAACGACGTGTAGCACAACGCACACCCACAATAACCCTGGGTCATGTCCCTGATCCCCGTGGCACACTGCAGCACACATACATATATCAAGTAGGCCCCCGTTCACCATGTGCCCAAAGGGGTCCCACCCCACACATCACCAATTCCACAACACAAACATGCACCCGTGCGAAACCCAGCAAAGATGCGTATGTGAGAGCCACACTGACAATGCAAGTGACACCACATGACCAGCAGCATGGCTGGAGTACAATCACCATGACACTGTGCACGCCACGAGACTGAGGTGGCTGAGTGTGGACCACATCCGGAAAGGAGCAGGTCACACTCTGACACATCCACCTGCACAAACAACCACTGACGTCAGCAACACATCTGCAGACAAACAATGCACAAGAGTACAAAAACCGTCCAAGAGCACAAATGACCCAAGTCGCCAACATCACAGCACCTCAAAAGCACAAAAGCCAAAGGCACACCGCCTCCAAGGGATAAGGGGCAGCAAAATCACAGCTGCAGGTGCGACTCCCATACAAAGCAGCACACACACATAGCAATTACAGCACACCCACATGGACGGCAATGTGGTACACAATCCAACACCTGCACTGCAGAACAGAGGACACAACTGGGTCCGCCTGTGCGTAGAAAATGGCCAATCACATCTGACATAGCAGGAACCTGTGAGATGCAAATGTACGTGTACAACCTCACCTACATCATGTAGTCCAAATGTCCACTGACCCGCATCAAATAGTCCGCCCCTCCCAAACAGTCACAATGTACATTGTCATGAAGTCTGAATGTAAACTTGAACAATGCGGCAACATACATGCCAACACAATGTCAACTAGCATCTCCCCTTTACATTGTAGAGGGACAAACAACACCTCCAGCAGAGCAGACCAGACAACTCTACAGTGATGCTGAAGAGGACCACCACACTTCCGACACCTACGCCCCACAACAGTCCATGGACATCTTAGGCAATCGACCTCCAGGAGCAGGGCAGCACCGCTGCATCGAGGATACCCCACTCCCTGCACAGACAACACAGCTGGACGCACCCACCACCCCGGCTGGCTCCCAGCAGCCCACCGAAGCACACATCGCATTCCAAGGCCAGGTGTCAGACTGCCAGAAGGGGGTGGCCGAACATGTGCGGGTGGGGTACTACCTCATGGAAGCCAAACCAGATCACATACGTGGGTGTCTAAGTCCCATCAGGGCCCACCTACACTCCCCAACGGAGACCCACACTGCGACAGAGACACATGCCTTTGCACATTTCCAGTACTGAACCACACCTAGAGCCACGGGATGATCATCCATACCCCCACGCTGGACTGGCGTACGCCGGCCCAGTTCACTCCTCTTACGTATTGAGTGGGGGACGAAAAAGCTACATGTGCAATGTCCCACCCGCTACCTGCGGTGACATGGCTGCGTCCTCTGTACACGGCACAATGTAATGTTGTAGTGCCCGGGGCACAAATGCATACATCTTGAGCAAACAGACACACTCAGATAGTTCGTTGAACTGGCCACGGGCACGTGCGCTCGACACCTTTATTGGCATGGTCACATGTACAGTGACGCATGTGCTGGATGTGTGTGGGGTGAGTGTAAGCCAGCCCTCATGGAGTCGTTGGTGCTGGCAACAACTTGAACAGTGATCACAAAGCGGAAACAGAAAACACCAGCATAACAGAAATAACTGTGAAGCATCATGGTGGTAGCCGGAGAAAGTACAGTGTTCACCCAACATGCAAGCAGAATGGTCCATGATTTGTGGTGCACTGAGTTAGTGGCACCTGAAGAGCTGAGCAGGGAACAAGCTGATGATGATACCCACGACTGGTGTAAGCAACTCTGATAGTCTGTGTTAGACCCAGAAGGTCCCAGGGACCACCGACTCCGACGGGGTAGCTTGGCGCGAGGCGGGAAGGCTCGCCGGAAGCTATGTGTTAAGTAGTTGTGCAGCACACACTCACACTGACCCAGTAAAGAGCACGCAATAAAGAGACACCACTCTAGACTCATTGACAAAAACAAGTAGCTTTATCCATCTTTGGTCAGGATTAGAAATGCGAAACTCGCACAGGGTGCAGATTAAACGGTTTCTATAACATCAGGTCACTACCAGTAACATTTCCTGAGCACATTGTCATTGCAGGGAACATTTTGTAGGCGGATATCAGATACAGGCACTAATCGGTAGGCAGATAGGAGATACAGGCAACCCTTCTTATGCACATGTTCAATAAAGGCAACATTTCTTTAATGCATATTCAAGACTGGCACATTCCTTAAGTGGGACTCCAATGCAGGTTACGATTTCTATGCGCCCATTCCCTGCATGTAAGCTTTCTCACACCCCGATGCAATGCAGGGCATCCGGCTCACTTAGGCAGAGAACACAGGTAACAATGCCCTGGCAGGGTTCTAGTATCGGTCATCATTTGGGGCCTGAGCTTCACCCGGGGTAGTGCTCCGCTGGTGAAAGGATTCACCTAGGCAGTACCTTGTTGCCGAAGGCTAACCACCCCCCTGATGACTCCGGGCGGCCCTCCCTATTGTAGGCTTACTTCCGGCATCAGCGTGACGGTGGCTCCGGCGCTCCCCTGCTCCCCAGTCCAGTCTGTCAGGGAGAGCGGGGGCAATCCGGCATGCAGGCGGGTTCGCGCTGGGTCACCCTTCCACTTTGGCCGCGCCCCCAGTCAGCCCACTCTACACTCCTCACGGGCCTTTACCTGGGCGACGGGCGTTGTGGCAGACAGTAGGCTTCCTCGCAGCCGGGGGGACCAACTCGGCAGACTCAGGGCTCCTCTCTCGTCGCTCGGGCGGGCGGGCTCCGGGCCTCCTCTGTGATGCTGGCCCCGGGAGCCAATCGGAGCGCGGCTTCCTAGGGGTGCGGCCGATGACGTGGCCAGCACCCTGGTTGCCCAGCAATGCTCCTCTCGCGCTCGTCAGGCCTAGCGCAGCCTTCGCTGTAACCGCGGCGGCCCTCCCTTCGCTTCGGGGGCCGCGGCAGGGTTCAGGGCCTTGCAGTCTTCCTCCTGGTCAGCGCCCGGGCCGCAACGGTGATCTTGGGCGCGGCGCTTCTCTGGGTCAAAGCGCTTGCCGACAGGCACCCAGCCAGCGGTGGTGAGTCACCCCCGACAGCGCTCCTCTTCTCCACAGCGCGGGGAGGGGGGAAGCAAAGCGGCAAACTTGGTCACAGGGTGTGCTCGTACACAGCGCCTCGCTAGCACAGCGCTGGGGGACAGTTAGCAGTTCTGGCCATGTAGCGCTTAGCTGACACAGCGCTCATTACCTGGGGATCCCCAGTAGCAACAGCGCTCGCAGACTCCCCCCCAGCACTCAGGAACCACAGCGCTGGTTGGGGAGGTTCAGGTGTCCGGTCCACAGCGCTACCCAGTCTCAGCGCTGGCGGTAGATGTTTCAAGTGTCGGATCCCCAGCGCTCTCAGTTTCAGCGCTGGCAGAGGATGACAGGTATCAGTGGCAATAACTATAGGCAGTGGGAGGAAATCTGGTAGTCCCGGGTGGCCCACTGGAGTTGGTATCCCTGGTTCCCCTCACACTGGGCAAGGTCAGCAGGCTGGCAGGATCACTCAGCTATCTTGGGGACAGCAGGGCCTAAGCTCAGTCAGCCTCAGTAGTGTAGCTCCCCCCTGGCTCAGCAGCCTATACTCCGGCGGAGGGTCCCCAGGTCCCGTTGTGCACCAACTGACTGTCAGATTTCCCTCCTTTACTTTTATACGTCTAGGTCAGGTGACTCGCCATAAAGGCGGCAAGATGGGGGGTTTGGAAGGTTCTAGAAGAGTCTGGGGACTCTGCGGTGACAAGAGGCAGGACGGTCAAGGTTACAGTATCATTAAGTCCCAACCTTATCCCAACTACTAGCTTGCAGATAGGACAATGGCCACTCCGCAGTAGCAGGGGCCTGTGGCAACCATATTGTTAGGAGAGAGCACCTGCGCCTCAGCACTGTTTAGCAGCGGTAAGGCGCCCAGAGTTCTATGTCCAGCAAAAATGGCGGTCCATAACGAGGCAAAAAAAGGGAAAAATGTAGGGGAAGACCACCCTAGGGCTGACAGGTCTAACAGTCTGGCAGTAAGACACTTACGACTCTGGCACCTGTTGTTTGGAGTTGGTCCTGGCGGTGGTGGCGTGTGCATCCTGCGGTGATGCGACGTCCGGGCAGGCCAGGACTCGATTTGATGTGTGAGCCCAGGTGGGCCGCAGTTGAGGCCGGAGGCAGCGGACAGCGCAGGGCCGCAGACACATGGCCTTGATGACCCCCAGTCCATCGACCCAGAGGCCATCCAATATGCTATCAGACAGGGGCCATGACTTGAGCTGCACAGAGTTAGTGGCCCCGGATGCACTGCGGCCGGCACAGGCACACCGCCACGGGACGGTGACTTGCGGTGCAGTGAGATAGGGCCACGCGAGGTGAGCGGGTCCTCGTCGATGTCGAAGGTGAATGTAGCGGAGGTTTGCGGGGGACAGTGGAAGGTGTCCTCCAGGGCATGATGCAGAGGGCAGAAGCCGTCCGGAAGCGGCAAATGGAGGAGTGGAATGCCACAGCCTCGTTTTTGCCACAAAGTCAGTATCACTGAGTCAGTAACTCCTCATCCACGCACACAAGGCACTCCACAAGACCGGCCCAGCCTACCTCAACAGACGACTCTTCTTCTACGTCCCCAACCGCCAGCTCCGCTCCGCCGACCTCTCCCTCGCCACCGTCCCTCGCATTCGAAGAACAACCACCGGCGGCAGATCCTTCTCCCACCTCGCCGCCAAGACCTGGAACACCCTTCCACTCACCCTACGACAGACCCACGACCTGCTGACCTTCAGGAGGCTACTCAAGACCTGGCTGTTCGACCAGTAGCGGCACCCCCCCCCTTTTTTTCCCCCAGCGCCTTGAGACCCTCGCGGGTAAGTAGTGCGCTCTACAAATTCTGTGATTGATTGATTGATTGACATGATGATGAAGACAAGCCCCAGTCAGTAGACTCAGTCGCCACCAAAGTTCAACCAGAAAGTGGCCATGGATGTCGAGGAACAGACTTAGTGGCACCGGAGCTGAAAGGGGATGCAGTCTGCGATGAGGCCAGTACAATGATGTCAAGTCTGCCATAAATGATTCATGACTGAATTCCCAATGTGTGACCTACTCGACCACAGTGTAGGCCGAATGCGTTGTCATCAAGGGCCCACAGACACGTGTGGTTGGGATGCCATGCACATACTTTGTGTCACCACATCGAAGGGAGTATAGTGATATAAACTCCGCCATAAAGTGTGTACTCGGCCATTGTGTAATCAAGACTCAGTTCCAAATGTGTGACCTACTTGACCGCAGTGTAGGCCCGAGGCAGCGGTCAGCAGGGGCCCACAGCCACGTGTCGTTGGCCCGCGATGCACAGGGTTTGTGACACCAGGGCAGTTGTCGGCAGTGTTCGAACACCTCCGTAACAATGGTCCTTTTCTCCTCCGGACTGAACCGCGTCTTCCTCTTACTCGTCTCCCTGCGTAGAATGATATGAACTCCGCCATGCAGAAATCACGGATCAGTTCAACATGTGTGACCTACTCGTCCGCAGTGTAGGCCGAAGGCGTAGTCATCAGGGGCCCACAGACACGTGTGGTTGGGATGCTATATACAGAGATGGTGGCACCATATCAAAGGGAGTACAGTGATATAAACGCTGCCATAAAGTGTGTACTCTGCCATAGCATAATCAAGACTCAGTTCCAAATGTGTGACCTACTTGAGCGTAGTGTAGACCCGAGGCAGTGGTGGAGTACGTCAACGAAAAAGGAGTAAAGCGGGCCTGTGTCGCGGAGGCCGTGATGGTCTGAGGAGGCTGCGAAGGTCACGGGCCTCGGGCTTGGAGCTTGCGCCGGCACGTGGTGGGTCCTCTTTGACACACGCCAGTGTCATCAGGTGAGCAGTGAGGCCTGGCTGCGAAGGGCGGGCATGACGGGTCCGGGGACCAGCGGCCCGGGGTGCAGGAGGCGCACAGGATCGCAGGCCACACTGCTCACGGCGACGGCGTCGTCCTCGTGGCAGGGTGGGAGCCGCTGCCCTGGCAGACACGTTGGGCATTCTGGAAGAGAACCACGCCCAGAGCTACGTGCTTTTTATTCACACCCCTGCGCTGGCCTGGCGTACGCCGGGCCAGCCCACTCCGCGCACACTTACAGGGGGGACGCCACAAGCAACATTTCCGCGATCTTCCCCACTGGCTGGGGTGACATGGTTGCGTCCACTGTCCACTACACTCCAAACACCAGCAGTGCATGTAGACATGGCTATGTCTGTGGTCTGCATACTGCAGTCTGTCCAGCACATCTCCGCCACACTTGGCATTGTGTACATACTCATTCATGGGTCACTTGCCTCCTTTGCACATGCCTGGTTCCCACCTCTCCCCACATTCCGGTATTGTGTGGCTGAGGTGCCATGCCGTCGATGGCTCATGTTCATGGCTGACCAAGGTTGCCACAGTAAGTTGTGCTGTCGTGTCTGGTGGGGGGGCATGTTGTTTGGCATGTTGTATGTGATTTTGCGACGTGTGCAGTGCCAGAGTTGTGAGTTGCATGATTGTGGGGTTGAGGTGTGTGGTGTGTTCATTTGGTACTTGCCAGCGAGCAGTGCATTCCCATGGGTGCCATCCTGGAAGCGCTGGTTGATGTTGGACTGTCAGAAGATGAAGGGATCATGCACACTGCCTGGGTAGTTGGCTATGACATTGGTGAGGAGTCCCCTGTGGTCCACTATTGCCTGCACGTTGATGGGATGCGTGTGCTTTCTGTTGCGGTACTTGTGTGCGGTGTTTGCAAGGGGCACAAGTGGGACAAGTGTGCAGTCGATTGCCCCCCGACACTTGCGGGGATCCAGCTATGGCGTATAGTCCTTGCTTGGTCTCCAGCTGTTCCTGCACATTGTGGGGGACGTATGGGTGCTGGGGTCCCTAGCTGGTGAGGGCATCCAGGACACTTGTGAGGAACTTGGATGGGGCTGGCTGTGAGACTCCTCTGACTCAGGCGGTTGTTGTTTGGGAGGATACCAGAGGCCAACAGGTGCAGCACAGCCAGCAGCTTTGTCTGCGGAGGGATGTTGGTTGTCCGCTGTGTAGGTACCATCAGCCTGTGGGTAATGATGTTCAGGATGCGGAGGATGGTTGTCCTTTTGGGCCTGTAGTGGGCATTGGCATTGTCTGGTGTTAGGTCTGTGGGGCTGGTGCATTTCCTGAAGGTCCGCTGTCTTTGTCTGCGCTACCTCTGTGGTGGTCCGGGGGCGGGGGGTCCGTTGGGGGGTGGCGGTCCTGGGGGTGGTGGCGGTGGGTGTTGTTGCCCTCTCGGGGCTCCGGGGTGCATGGTGAGTGGCTCCATGGCATCTGTTGTTCTTCAGGTGTGGCTGTGGGCTGGGCTCCCTTTTCTTGTGCAGGTTGACGTCCGACTTTGCACCTGGTCAGAGCAGGTGTTAATTTCCTGCTGGTAACGCGCCGTATCGCCTGTTTTGTGTTCCTATCGCCGATGTGGCTGGTCGTTGAGAATGTTGCGTTGTGGTGTTGTCGCTGCTTTTTTCTCGGGAACGCCTACTCTGCATCTCATTAGCGTTAGTTGCCGGGGTCATCTGTGGCGATGTTTTTTGCGACTGCTTTCACAGGAAAACTGGTGTTATGGGCTGTTAGCACCAGCTTGGGAATGGGACGATAAATTTAGCGCGACTTTGGATGCGTTAAAGTGCCGATAACTCGGCGATAGCTCCTTGAGAATATGCCCCTATATTTCTCCACCATTAAAATATCTACTGATTTAAATACTTGTGTTAATAATTCCCTTGGCATCAGATGAGGATTCTAGAATACTTTCATTCAGTAAATAATAAACTTTGGTGTCCTGTCACCATATCAAGCTTATATTCAGAGCCTCCTTTATGACATTGCAAAAACTATGAAACGCTGATGCATCATCAGAGATTCATGCTTTACACTGTCAAGAATAAATCTTTGGATATTTTTGCTTTTATGGTCTCATGCTTGGATCATTAACTCCACTGGGTGAAGGAGAACTTCCTCTGCATGAATGAGGCCATAACATATATAAGTGCATTGGTAGAATCAGAACCCTTCAATCCACCTAATGAACGAACCCTTGTGTGACCTCTAACAAGTAAACACAGTGGTCGAATGTTTCAAATTCAAGCTATATGTATTTTGTAACATTCTTCCACTTCCCCAAGCTAGCACTGGGTAGAGCTGACAAGAGCACTGTCAATGGCATGGCTGAACTCTTGCAACATCATCTACACTGGCCTCACCCAGAAACATCCCCAGACTACAAAGGCTACAGAAGCAGATATACAGATTTGTGGCTAAATCTCTGCAAATGGACAAATCAAGCCTGACTTGAAATATCTCCACTGGCTTCAGGAAGAAGCCAGAGTCCAATACAATGGTCTCTGCACTGCCCACAAGGCCTGCTGGGAAAAGCCCCAGAATTTCTGCATAAAATGGCTCTGCATGACTAGTGATCAAAGTACATTGAATATTTGTTATTTGTCATGTTTAAAGTGCTACTTTTGCTCCGAAAGGAGCATCCTGGCGCTGTGCGGAAATGTAGCTAATCTTCAAGAGACATGAATAACCGGGTCAAAGTAATTAGATGAGTGAGGAACACAAAGAGTCAGGGGGATGCAAATATCCAGGTTTTCAATAGTTTCCTAAAGAGGAATTTTGATTCGGTGGATCTCACGTGACTGGGTAGTAGGTTCCAGGTTTTGGACCCAAGTGCGGCCAGGGATTTGCCACCTTTTGTCTTACACCTGAAAGAAGGAGGTTTGAGTAAGTTTGCTGATGAGGATCTGAGAAGGCAGGTAGTAACATAAGGAGTGAACCTGGATGTTAGATATTTGCGCCCTAATGATCTGAATGATCTAAAAGTGATTAACAGGAGTTTAAATAGTACTCTTTTATGGATAGGTAACCAGTGTAGGGTTTTTAGAGCTGGTGAGGCCGAGGAGCGGCGTGGCAGTTTCAGTACCAAATGTGCAGCTGCACCTGCTTATTGGTACCTGCATACAGGCTGTTGCAATAGTCTAATCTTTACGTAATAAGAGCTACTGACACTGTCTTTCTCGCAGAGCAGGAATGAGATCTAAAGCTTTTTTAGAGATTTTATCAAATTGAATCACCTCCCTGCCACACAGCTAGTGCTTGTGGCCGGAAGGATAGAGAGGCATCAAATTTTACATCAACGTTTTTTACCACCTCTACAGTATTGGGTGGGGGAGGGGTACCTTTGGGTCACCATAAGCTCAGTCAAATGGATTAGATTTCCCTACTAGCATAATCTCAGTTTTTTCGGTGTTGCATCTAAGATGGTTGAATTGCATCCATTGCATGACTTCAGTGAGGCATAACTTAAAATTGTGTTCTGAGTCAGTGGAGTCTTTCTGTAGGACTAGAATCAACTCAGTGTCATCGGCATAAGAAGTGGTTTCAATATTAAATGATGATATCAGTGAAATAAGAGGGGCCATGTATATGTTAAATAACACCAGGCTAAGGGAAGATGCCTGTGGGACACCTGAGGTAATTGCCCTTGCAGTTGACCAATAGGGTCCTAGTGTTACTATTTGCCTGCGATCAGTAAGGAAGGACTTCAGCCAGGTTAGGGCCAAATGGGAGATGCCACTGCTTTTCATACAATGCCGTAGTATATCGTGGGAGATGGTATCGAATGCAGATGACAGATCCAATAGGATCAGCACTGCATTCTTTCCAGCATCTAAGGTTAGTTTTAAGATGTCGGTGATTTCCAATAGAGCAGATTCGGTTGAATGTTTAGGCCGTAAGCCTGACTGGTGAGGATGCAAAATGTTAGCCTCTTCCAGAAAGGTAGTTAGTTGCTTATTGACCAGTTGTTCAACAATTTTGTTCAAGATGGGTAGCAAGGAGATGGGCCAAAGGTTAGCAGGGGTTGAGGCATCTGGAACTTGTTTATATTGAAGAGGTTTGACTGCAGCAAGTTTCCAGTCTGCAGGAACTTCCACTGATGCAAATGATTAGTTGATTATGTTATTGATGACTGGATTGATGATGTCGATGATGGCGTGGAGTACCTCAGGTGGACACGCATTGAAGGGGGACACAGATTTACATAAGAGAATTGTTTGACATGACTGGTCTAAGCTGGTGCTTTGAAAGCCCTGGCAAGAGGGTCCAGTTTAGGAGGGATCTGGCTCTAAATCATAAGAGAAGTGGGACTCATGTTAAAATCCTTTTGTAGGTTTTGAATTTTTTCTTCAAAGAAGGAAGCAATTTGATTGCATAGAATCTGGCAGGGGGGAATATCTTCCTCTAATACCTTCGGATGAGCGAAGGATTTAACAATTTTGAAGATGGTTTTTGGGTCTTGTCCTGCACTTGTCAGTTACTTGTTGTAATGGTCATTTTTTGCAATTTTAATTTGTTGGTGATAAACGTTTGAGGGCTGCTCTAAAATGGGCTAACTCTTCTATTTTATAGGCTTTTCTCCATCTCCATTCTAGCTGTCTACAATGAAGATGTTGGTCTGCTAATGTCTGTGTATACCAAGGTGCTGAGACCTTGGGAATTTGTTTCTTTTTCAGACTGAGGGGGCTAATTTGTCACTGACCGTGGTCATCCAGGAATTGAAATGATGCGCGTCTTTCGTGCTGTCCCCTGATAGAGAAGGTCTAGATGCTAGTGCACATTTAGGTCAGGATTGATTAGCATTTTGGTCCATTTATGAATTACCATGGGAAAAGACGTTAGAGGGGCATCGAGGGAGATGGAACTAGGAATTTTAATGTTATATGGAATAAGCACATGATCTGTCTGGCTTGAGGAGAAGAAGTCTTAACTGTCAGAGTAGTAAGATTCGAACATTCCCCGTCCAATATATGTCCTGTGCGGTGGGTAGGGAAAAGCACCAACTGTTGGAGCCCAAATATTTCCAAGGTAACAAGGAGATTTTCCACTCCGGGTTCATTTTTACACTCTAAGGGGCCGATCTCGCTAGGAAGGCCTCCAGACAGGTTCCGGAACGAGCAAATCCGATTCGGAGCCTATGTTTCCGACCGAACCTGTCCCCGTTACGAACGACCAAGTATGATGCGAAGATCTCGTCCGCGATGACCGAATCGTTTCTGAACCCGATCCTGTCAGTCCGACTCGTTCGCAGCCGAATTGTGCCGCGCAATGGAGCCAGCTTCCGAATGATCGAGTACGATGCACGATTCGGACAGTTGTATCGACTCGGTCTCAGTGAGACGAAACGGCTGTGGGAATCGGACTTCGGGGGGCTGTAGCCGGCCTCCATTCACCCAGGGCCATCCAAATTGGTCCCGTGGGGGTACCCATGGGTCCCCCCTTTCCATGCATGCACAGTGTGGCGGGCACCATGGGGTGCCCACCACAGGGTGTACGTTTTTCCCCACCCACCCGTTTTTGCTATGGGAGCCTGTGTACGCGTTCAGTATACAGGCTCCCATAGAGTTCAATGGGAGTCCGAGCGAACCGAGTCCGTCACCATGTGGGTGCATCGGAATTGGCCACTCGGACTCGCGGAGCACAATTCGCTAGGAAAGCCCTCCGGATCCGAGTCGTATGGAGGGCTTTCCTAGCGAGATCATACTCGGCCCCTAAGTGGAAGTTAAAATCTGCCAAGAGGGTAGAATTCGAGTAACGAAGGATTAAGGGGCCTAATGTGTCTTCACGGGTTTCTAAAAAGAGAGTGTTAGAGCCTGGGGGTGATTGATCAGCACTCCTGCAAAGGAGACCAATCCCTTGAGCTTGAAGCAGAAACCAAGGCTTTCCGCCCCTTCCAGATCGGGGAGGTCAAAAATTGTACATTGAAATGTGTCTCAATAAATAATAGCAAGTCACCCACCCCGAGTCTCTATTCTGTCTTGTCTACAGATGGTATATCCTAGGGGAAGGGTTTGAACAATGTTTGGGTTACACTACTCTTTAAGCCATGATTCTGTGACAAAAAGAAAGTCTATGTGGGAATCAGATATCACATCCTGGATATATTGAGCATGTTTACATAAGGATCGGGCATTGATAAGCCCTCCTTGTAACAGGTTTGTTGGGAGCCCATCATTCAGAAGACTAGGTTGTTCAGCGTAGGGCCTGAGTTCAATTCTGCAGTTGCAGAAGGTTAGGGGGCCTTTCCATTTTTTGGGCATTAGTTGGACACCACAATTTGAGTGGGTAGTATTAAATGCTTTCAAAAGATCTGGTGTCATGGACATACCTAGGTAATTTTGGGCATTTTGGCTGGCGCTGTCCACATTCCGGACGTGGACAGGTGCAGATGGGCTTGCCTTTAGCGCGCCGGCTGCGCGCCGGCTGCACGCCTGCTGAACACGTCTTCTGCACGTCTATGGTGACAGGCACATTAAATACTTAAAAACCAAGCAGCACTGAATTGATGAAGCAGGTAAAAACTCAGATCTAATGATTTGGGTCCTAATTCAGTTTAATATCAGATTCAAATTTAATTCAGAGTTAACAATTCTTCCCCTCCCAGAATAATAAAGCTAAAAATCAAGGTTAAAAACAGTTCAAACAAATGACGTGAACTTAACTATCCTGCTGCGTGTCCGCGGTGGCAGGCACATTAAATACTTGCGCCTGCTAACCACAAGAGTGCCAAAAATCAAGATGGCAGCTCTAACCAGACGTCCTGCCTCCCGGAAGAGGAGAGAAAGTGCAAGTGCAGATAATTATATGGATGCCCCCTTCTCATTGGAGACACTTTCGTTGTCTTGTCATGTATCTGTGTATTGTCAGCTTTTATAGCAGTAATTGAAAGGTAACCAGTAATGCTGTTCAAAATTCACAATAAATTTACATAAATCAGAAGGTTATTTGGGAAGGTTGTAGAATGATACATTTTTCTTTCCTCTGAAGAAGACAGTAAAGTTCAGCAATGCTGTATTTGCAGGTTGACTTCTGGCATTATTACTTTCAGACAAATTCCAGTTTTCGCACCTTTTGTAACCACAAGATGTTTGGCGTATTGACTCATTGTTCTCTTCTGGTTTCTACCCCAGTGCTGATAACATTGTGAGACTTTATTCCTGTCTGGATTCTATTCTATCCTAGTACAAGAATTTTCAAATTTTTCACCTGCTGACTCTCATACTGCGATTGAGCTTCACATCGTCTGTATTCCTGGGCATTCTATCCGGTCTACCTTCATGATTTTCTTCTGTGTTGAAGGCTTAAAAAACTGTACCTTGGGTAAGAGGAATGCTGTGGGGCATTAGGTTAGGTCAAGTGCCTTTCAAGTTAGATCTCATTATTGTTATATTGCCATTTCAGATCTGTAACATGTCACTCAGGCTGTGGTTGGTGATCCCAGTCAGATGCAACCTCTCCAAGATCCCTCCCATATGGCCCACAACTCTGGTTACCTGGTCTAGTACTGCATTCCTCAGCCATGCTGCTGGCCTTGTGCAAAAAAAGCCCCTTTTTACCTGGTCACGCCCATTTTTATGTTGAATTTAATTGCTGTTTTTAGGCTCTGCATAAGGGGGCACTCCTTTCCAGTGCCCAGTGTATATGCCCTGACCACTGAAACATGGTTAAATTAGCTAATTCCTAAGTGGCTTATTTAACTTCTTTTTAAGGCCTTAGTATAGGGTGCAGAAAATACATCTATGACATAGAAATTCAAATGTAATCTGTGGACTCCAATACTTATTGTGCCATCCACTAGTGTGACGAGGAAACCATGGCTTCAAACTTACCATTGTAGCCTGACTGCTGCAGTATAAAACTGCAGCCTGACCTGTTAAAATAACACTTTTGACAGAGGAAAACCTTATTTTTAAATGTGAATAAGTCACCCCTATGTAGGTCTTGTAGTCCACAAATTCGGGTGCATAGTATTCAAAAATGTGACATGTAGAAATGATATTTCAGTGTTCCTGCAATGACAAGCCCCAAACGCTACTTTCACTGTGGAAGGGAAACTAGAAAACTAGAATGTAGATTAAAATATTAATTCTGATATCTTGAGTTTAGGACCATCTAGAAAAATAATTCAACCACTCTTTTTAATATTTATTAAAAGCCCAATTCAATGGTAAAGTTGGATTCGTAATATATATTTAGGAAAATAAACTTTTAGAAAGTTGCCATTATCCTGCCTAAAGCTCCTGGTGACTAATTTCAATTAGCTCTCCAGCAGCAATCCAGGAGGTACTTGGCCTTAATGAGGTGTGAAAACTGCTCCCAGAGCGGGGACGATGGACTGGGTATGAGGAGGTGTTTTTCTTCCCCTGAAAGGAAGACCAGTTTTAGTGGACCCAATAACTTTATTAACTTCAAAGGGACCTGTCCTGTGAGAAGTAAATGTCTGTTGGCACCTGGAGAGGACCAGCCTTGTTCCACAGTCAGGCTGGCTCCAAACCCAGTGGGAGGCAAGCTACCCCAGAACTGGTTTTGATTAACCACAGTGGAGGAGACTCCTCATTATCCTGCCCACACGTCTGGGTGGGCCACAGCCTCCGGAGAAGGGGAGAATGGTTACCCCATATTGGATTTTTAGAATAAGATGCACAATGGGATTGTTTGCAGCAGGGCAAAGAGGAACTACAGAAATGTGTGCAGGGTTGCTCCTTGGAACTTTTACCCCATTGGTTATGGAGGAGCCACTATTCAATACCACCCTATAGTTGGTGGCAAGCATAAATGTGGCACCCCAAGGCACCATTCTCAAAACACTCACTAGATCTGTAGAAGAACAGATGAAACACAGTACCTGCTCTTTGAGGCCTATGTAGAGACCTGAAGGACTGCACCTGTTGCTACTTGTACCTAGGACAAACAAGTGGACTTCAAGGGAGAGTTGTCTAACATTCTGTGTGGCAACAGGACACACCAAGCTCCAAGAGTCTTTTCCGTGAAGTGCACAGCTGACCAGAAGAATCTACACCTGGACTGGAGACTGCTAGTGGCCTCTGCTGGAGTGAGTCTTAACCACCAATTGCTGTTCCTGAGCCTTAGCTGTGTCTACCTGGACTTCTGCTAACATCTTTGAAAAGTTGGGAGTTTGAAAATTCTTGGAATTCCAGACCTCTGGAGGACTGGGATCTGCCCAGATCGCGACTTCGCTGGGCTGTAGAAACAGGTTTCTCTTGATTGCCATTTTTCCGCAGCAGCAAATCATTTGAGCAGGCCCTTGGTGCGAAGGTTTCAGGCCTTGTGAAACTCATCATCGGATAGGGCCTGCAACCTTGTCCTGTTGGAGAACTCTCAGCTCCAAAAAGTCCAAAAGTAGAAATCTTGACTGGTGAAAGCACCCAAAGTATCAAGCATACAAAAGTATTTCTCTGGGCGTGAAATTTGAGTTTTCCTGCTTAGTGCTTTTCCCACCCAAGCCGCTTCAGTGGGGCTGTGTCCAATAGCTATCCGGCCTCATGGATTTCTTTCCAGATACATTCAGTAACCTTGTTCCCCTGCAGGAATTTGACTTCCATTTCAGAGACTAAGTCCAAAGGTAAAAATGCTGACTGGGATAGACCTACTTGTTGTATTCAACCCATGCTCTATCACGGTAGGTCAGAAATTGTGCCTAAATCCCAGTCAACCACGACTATAGACTAAAATTGGTGCTTTACTTTTCTTTGGTGCCTAAATCTTTAAAAAGCTACATCTCTGGTTCCCTTTATTGAAAATTTGCTGTTTTGGTATCATTTTTTTATTATTATTTGTCTATTTCTATAAATTGGGATGTGTTTTTTTATTTTGTTGTGTCTTTCACTTTTTAACTGTTTTGTTACTTCTAAATGCCTTGCACATCTTGTCTAACTTAAGCCTGTCTGCTCTGTGCACAGCTATCAGGGATTGAGCTCAGGTTCACATTATTGAAACCTTTGGCTGGACCTAACAGGTTAGTGACATTATTACTTGTGGTGGACTACCATCCACCCCAATAATTCACTTTCTTACATTGGTGTTCAGTGGTGGGATTCAGAAATTCTGTTTAGCAGTACCACTCAGTTTTAAAAGTTGAAATTAAAAATCCCTGGACTAAATTGACAGCAAAAACAATTTTTTAATTTGTAATTACCATAAAGTTTTTGATTGGGTAATTTTTGATTGTTTTCCAAATTCATTTCTTATTCCAATTTTCGCACCTTAAGGGGCATATTTATGAGTTTGTCACACAGTGCAGCGCAACACAGCGCAGCAAGCCATCATGCTGCGCTGCACTGCATGACAGGGACAGGGCAGAAATGCGCAATATTTCCCCTGCGCTGGCGCCAAAGAGGGCTGAAGTTGAGCAGAAAATCCAAGAAGGAGGATTTGAACAAAGCCGTCATGGCCTGGCAAGAGGTCTGGCAGCTATCGACCACCTAAGCAGGGACAGGAGAGATTGAGGAAACCAAGAACAAAAGAGGCAGGGGATAAACAGCCCTAAAATGGACTCTCCAGTGGATGTTCCAGGGCTGGGAGTAATACAAACTCTGACAGCCTAAGTTCTTCTGAGCTGGCCAGTCTCCAGCCAGAGTACAGAGCCAAGCCGTCAGCAAGGGAGCTGCATGCCAACTGGCAACCATTGCACTGGATGTAAAGAAGCTACTTCTGGAGGAGGAGAAGAAGCTGGGCTTAGAGTAGAAGAAGGCAGATTGGGACTCATGAATTCCAATGAAGATGGTGCCAGCAATTGTGAGGTGTCTACAGCGTGGTCACACAGCCCTCACTTGTCCAAAAGTGTACAGTCTAGATTTGTGGTGGGAGAAGACATTGACAAATGGTTTGCCTCTTTTGAGAAAGCATTGACAATGCTCAGGCATCACTGGGTACCATTATGTGGGAGTTGGTGCCAATCTGGGGAGGGTACACTTCCGTCTCTAGAGGCGGGTAGCTGACTTATATCCCCATATGAAGGATACAGCAGTGCAGATGTTTGGTCTCAAACCTGAAGTCAACCAGAACAGTGCAAAAAGAACAATTGATGGACTGAATGCTGAACAATGTCATACATTCACCCCAGTACAGAGATCTGGGCCAATCCATCGTTTTTTTGCTCCCCATGCTATTCCAGTTTAGACCCAGCCATATGCAAATTAGTCTTGACCCTGTTCCCCATGGAAACAGTCCAGCCCGAACTGCCAAGCCAGGTCCTCCATGTACTGGAAACAAGCATCCTAGGACCGGTTTCGGGGTTTCACCCCTCATCAGCCAGGCTAGCTTGACTGCAGTGGCATGGAGGGCACAGGACCCACGTCTGGGCATACCCGTCTCACTCGGCATGACAAAGGCAAACAGAACGTTCGATGGACAGAATGTCTTGCTCACTGTGCCACTGGATTCAGCTAGCCTCGCTGATGGGGGGAAATACCTCGAAACCGGTCCCAGAATGCTTGTTTCCGGTCCAGGGAGGATCTGGCTTGGCAGTTCGGGCTGGACTGTTCCCATAAGGAACAGGGTCAAGACTGATTTGCATATGGCTGGGTCTAAATTGGGTGGCATGGTGAGCAAAAGAACGATGGATTTAACCCAGATCTTTTGACTGGGGGTGAATGCATGATTTATTCAGCAATCCGTCCATCATTTGTTTGCGTAGCACAGTCAACAGAAGAGGTTCTGGGACACAGACAAACAGGCACATCAATCATGGGTAGATTTTGTAGATACCCCATTGAAAAGACTTGATGGCTGTGTGAAGGACAACATAGTGAACACTTAGATAGGCTATTCAATTTGGTACAGTATATAGGAATTAGTGTGTGGAGACATTGTGTCGTGACAAGGTTAATTAGCTTAAGCAGTATTGATGAGTGAAAATGCCTCCAAAAGCCCATGCACCGCACTGAGATACTGGATGACCTTGTGTGTTCTAAGCTTATTTTGCTACATAGATATATTTAGCTGAATAGACAGAGCTATGTTCTGCCAAGGTGCTGCATTGTATTATGCCAAGGACTTGGATAGGGGGATATGTACATCTTAGGTCATGCTAACCCAAACAAGTATAAGATTAACCTGAGGACATCAGGAGGATGATTGCTCAACAGGGTCACAAGTAGGACCGAGATGCAGCTAATGCCCTAAGAAAGTCGGGAAGGTACTTGGTCAAAGGAGGCACTAGTAGGGCAGAGAAACAGCTGACAAATAAAAGGGATATAGGATGGCACATGGCAACTTTTAGTATATAAAAAAGAGGGGTGCGGGACACTCGTGGAAGCTCACAGACGGAGTTGTGCAGATCTGTTATTGCTCACATCAGCTGCTGCTCTGCATTATCTCCAGGGACCGTTTGGCGTGGGCTTCTCTGTTGTGGCTGCGAAAGCAAAGTCAACCAGGGAATAATGGCCTTTTCTCTTTCTTTATCTTGATTAGCAGGATTGATGTTTTTGATTTACTACATTGTGGGGGATATTCTCAAGAACGTGTGTTAACTATCGCCAAATTCGCTTAACGCAACTTTTCACATCGCAGTCTATCGCGGGAAAATAACACAGTTTTAACGCAGTATTCTCAACCCGGCGGCACCATACGATAGTCTCACGATAACGCGTCAAATGACCGCGTTAAAATCAACGCGACGCCGCAAAAATGCGAAACACGAACGCGAACAAAGTTGCGATGATGCCAACCGCGATACAAAAATCAGCGATAACCAGCGACAGGCCTGCAATTCCCACGCGTCATGCGGGAAAATGCACCATAAAAGCCGAACAAGAAAGACACACCAAAAACAAAATAAACTACGTAGCAACATGGATGCACCCGGAACGAGTGCCCAGGTCAACGCGAACCCCACAAGCCACACAGACCACCAGCAAGGAACCTCGGGGTCCGGGAAGGCCAAGGAGAAGAGGAAGAGGAAGACGGGGTACAGTCCGCATGACAACCGGATCATCGTCACGGAGGTGACAGAGCACTAACAACAACTGTCCGTCACCTCCACCGTGTCATTGGCAACACAGACGGAAAAATGGCATTCCATCGTGAATGCAGCCGGAGTGTCGAGGAGGCCAAGATGCGCTGGCACGATGTGAAAAGCCAAACCAAGCAGAAACCTGCTGCCAACAGGAAGGCAGCAACAGCAAAAGGAGGTGGGAGTCCTGCGCCACAGGAGGAGCTGGAGCAAATGCTGGCCACAGTCATCAGTGTGGAGACGGTGCAAGGAGTCGGGAGTCCGGACACTGCTCGACATGACCTGACACAACATCAACTGGGTGAGTAACGAACAGGGACTGTGGGGACGGGGGGGACGGGCACAATGGCACACATGCACAACGACGTGTAGCACACCGCACACCCACAATGACCCTGGGTCATGTCCCTGATCCCCGTGGCACACTGCAGCACACATACAAATGTCAAGTAGGCCCCCGTCCACCATGTACCCAAAGGGGTCCCACCCCACACATCACCAATTCCACAACACAAACATGCACCCGTGCGAAACACAGCAAAGATGCGTATGTGAGAGCCACACTGACAATGCAAGTGACACCACATGACCAGCAGCATGGCTGGAGTACAATCACCATGACATTGTGCACGCCACGAGACTAAGGTGGCTGAGTGTGGACCACATCCGGAAAGGAGCAGGTCACACTCTGACACATCCACGTGCACAAACAACCACTGACGTCAACAATACATCTGCAGACAAACAATGCACAAGAGTACAAAAACCGTCCAAGAGCACAAATGACCCAAGTCGCCAACATCACAGCACCTGAAAAGCACAAAAGCCAAAGGCACACCGCCTCCAAGGGATAAGGGGCAGCAAAATCACAGCTGCAGGTGCGACTCTCACACAATGCAGCTCACACACATAGCAATGACAGCACATCCACATGGACGACAATGTGGTACACAGTGCAACACTAACACTGCAGAACAGAGGACGCAACTGGGTCCGCCTGTGCGTAGAAAATGGCCAATCATATCGGACATAGCAGGAAACTGTGAGATGCAAATGTACGTGTACAACCTCACCTACCTCATGTAGTCCAAATGTCCACTGTCCCGCATCAAATAGTCCGCCCCTCCCAAACAGTCACAATGTACATCGGCATGCAGTCTGTATGTAAACTTGAACAATGCGGCAACATACGTGCCAACACAATGTCAACAAGCATCTCCCCTTCACATTGCAGAGGGACACACAACACCTCCAGCAGGGCAGACCAGACAACCCTACAGTGATGCTGAAGAGGCCCTCCACACTTCCGACACCGACGCCCTACAACAGTCCATGGACATCTTAGGCAATCGACCTCCAGGAGCAGGGCAGCACCGCTGCATTGAGGATACCCCACCCCCCGCACAGACAACACAGCTGGACGCACCCACCACCCCGGCTGGCTCCCAGCAGCCCACCGAAGCACACATCGCATTCCAAGGCCAGGTGTCAGACTGTCAGAAGGGGGTGGCCGAACATGTGCGGGTGGGTTACTACCTCATGGAATCCGAACTAGATCACATACGTGGTTGTCTAAGTCCCATCAGGGACCACCTACACTCCCCAACGGAGACCCACACTGCGACAGAGACACATGCCTTCGCACATTTCCAGTACTGAACCACACCTAGAGCCACAGGATAATCATCCACACCCCCACACTGGACTGGCGTACGCCGGCCCAGGTCACTCCTCTTACGTATTGAGTGGGGATGACAAAGCTACATGGGCAATGTCTCACCCGCTGCCTGCTGTGACATGGCTGCGTCCTCTGTACATGGCACAATGTAATGTTGTAGGGCCCAGGGCCCTATTGCATACATCATGAGCACACGGACACACTCAGATAGTTCGTTGAAATGGCTACGGGCACGTGCGCTCGACACCTTTATTGGCATGGTCACATGTACAGTGACGCATGTGCTGGCTGTTTGTGGGGTGAGTGTAAGCCAGCCCTCATGGAGTCGTTGATGCTGGCAACAACTTGAACATTGATCACAATAAAAGTGGAAACAGAAAACACCAGCATAACAGAAACAACTGTGAAGCATCATGGTGGTAGCCGGAGAAAGTACAGTGTGCACCCAACATGCAAGCAGAATGGTCCATGATTTGTGGTGCATTGAGTCAGTGGCACCTGAAGAGCTGAGCAGGGTATCAAGCTGATGATGGCACCCACGACAGGTGTGAGCAACTCTGATAGTCCGGCAGTAAGACACTTTCGACTCTGGCACCTGTTGTTTGGAGTTGGTCCTGGCGGTGGTGGCGTGTGCATCCTGCGGTGATGCGACGTCCGGGAAGGTCAGGATTCGATTTGATGTGTGAGCCCAGGTGGACCGCAGTTGAGGCCGGAGGCAGCAGACAGCGCAGGGCCACAGACACATCGCGTTGATGACCCCCAGTCCATCGACCCAGAGACCATCCAATATGCTATCAGACAGGGGCCATGACTTGAGCTGCACAGAGTTAGTGGCCCCGTATGCACTGCGGCCGGCACAGGCACACCGCCACAGGACGGTGATTTGAGGTGCAGTGAGATAGGGCCATGCGAGGTGAGCAGGTCCTCGTCGATGTCGAAGGTGAATGTAGCGGAGGTTTGCGGGGGACAGTGGAAGGTGTCCTCAAGGGCATGATGAGGAGGGCAGAAGATGGCCGGAAGCGGCAAATGGAGGAGTGGAATGCTACAGCCTCGTTTTTGCCACAAAGTCAGTATCAGTTACATGATGATGAAGACAACCCCCAGTTCATAGACTCAGTCGCCACCAAAGTTCAACCAGAAAGTGTCCATGGATGTCAGGGAACAGACTTAGTGACACCAGAGCTGAAAAGGGATGCAGTCTGCGATGAGGCCAGTACAATGATATCAAGTCTGCCATAAATTAAACATGACTGAATTCCCAATGTGTGACCTACTCGACCGCAGTGTAGGCCGAAGGCGTAGTCATCAAGGGCCCACAGACACGTGTGGTTGGGATGCCATGCACATACTTTGTGTCACCACATCGAAGGGAGTATAGTGATTTAAACTCAGCATTGATATGTGTACTCGGCCATTGTGTAATCAAGACTCAGTTCCAGATGTGTGACCTACTTGACCGCAGTGTAGGCCAGAGGCAGCGGTCAGCAGTGGCCTACAGCCACGTGTCGTTGGCCCGCGAAGCACAGAGTTAGTGACACCAGAGCAGTTGTCGGCAGTGTTCGATCACCTCCGTAACGATGATCCTTTTCTCCTCCGGACTGAAGTGTGTCTTCCTCTTACCCGTCTCCTTGCGTACAGTGATATAAACTCAGCCATAAAGTGTGTACTCTGCCATTGCATAATCAAGACTCAGTTCCAAATGTGTGACCTACTTGACCGTAGTGTAGGCCGGAGGCAGCGGTGGAGTACGTCAATGAAAAAGGAGTAAAGCGGGCCTGTGTTGCGGAGGCCGTGATGGTCTGAGGAGGCTGCCAAGGTCGCGGGCTTCGGACTTGGAGCTTGCGCCGGCATGTGGTGGGCCCTCGTCGACACACGCCGGTGTCGGCAGGTGAGCAATGAGGCCTGGCTGCGCAGGGGCGGGCATGACGGGCTCGGGGACCAGTGGCCCGGGGTGCAGCAGGCGCACAGGATCACAGGCCACACCGCTCACGGCGATGGCGTCGGCCTCGTGGCGGGGTGGGAGGCACCGCCCTGGCAGACACGTTGGGCATTCCGGAAGAGAACCACGCCCAGAGCTACGTACTTTTTATTCACACCCCTACGCTGGCCTGGCGTCCTCCGGGCCAGCCCACTCCGCACACGCTTACAGGGGGGGACGTCACAAGCTACATTTCCGCGATCTTCCCCACTGGCTGGGGTGACATGGTTGCGTCCACTGTCCAATACACTCCAAACACCAGCAGTGCATGTAGACATGGATATGTCTGTGGTCTGCATACTGCAGTCTGTCCAGCACATCTCCGCCACACTTGGCATTGTGTACATTCTCATTCATGGGTCACTTGCCTCCTTCGCACATGCCTGGTTCCCACCTCTCCCCACATTCCGCTATTGTGTGGCTGAGGTGCCATGCCGTTGATGGCTCATGTACATGGCTAACCAAGGTTGCCACAGTAAGTTGTGCTGTCGTGTCTGGTGGGTGGGCATGTTGTTTGGCATGTTGTATGTGATTTTGGGACGTGTGCAGTGCCAGAGTTGTGAGTTGCATGATTGTGGAGTTGAGGTGTGTGGTGTGTTCATTTGGTACTTGCCAACGAGCAGTGCATTCCCATAGGTGCATTCCTGGGAGCGCTGGTTGATGTTGGACTGTCGGAAGATGAGGGGATCATGCACACTGCCTGGGTAGTTGGCTACAACATTGGTGAAGAGTCCCCTGTGGTCCACTATTGCCTACACATTGATGGAATGCGTGTGCTTTCTGTTGTGGTAATTGTGTGCAGTGTCGGCAGGGGGCACAAGTAGGACATGTGTGCAGTCTATTGCCCCCAACATGTGCGGGAATGCAGCTATGGCGTATAGTCCTTGCTTGGTCTCCAGCTGTTCCTGCGCATTGTGTGGGACGTATAGGTACTGGGGTACCTGGCTGATGATGACATCCAGGACAGGTGTGAGGAACTTGGATGGGGCTGGCTGTGAGACTCCTCCGACTCTGGCGGTTGTTGGTTGGGAGGTACCAGAGGCCAACAGGTGCAGCACAGCCAGCAGCTTTGTCTGCGGAGGGATGTTGGTTGTCCGCTGTGTTGGTACCGTCAGCCTGTGGGCAATGATGTTCAGGATGCGGAGGATGGTTGTGCTTTTGAGCCTGTAGTGGGCATTGACATTGTCTGGTGTTAGGTCTGTGAGGCTGGTGCAATTCCTGAAGGCCCGCTGTCTTTGTCTGCGCTGCCTCTGTGGTGGTCCGGGGGTGGGTCCGGGAGGGGAGGGTGGCGATCCTGGGGGCGGTGGGTGTTGGTGCCCTCTCGGGGCTCCGGGATGCATGTGAGTGGCTCCATGGCATCTGTTGTTCTTCATGTGTGGCTCTGGGCTGGGCTCCCTTTGATGGTGCAGGTTGTCTTCCGACTTTACACCAGGTCAGAGCAGGTGTTAATTTCCTGCTGCTAACGTGCCTTATCACCTGTTTTGTGGTCTTATCGCCGATGTGGCTGGTCGTTGGGAATGTTGAGGTGTGGTGTTGTCGCAGCTTTTTGCTCGGGAACGCCTACTCTGCATCTCATTAGCGATAGTTGCCGGGGTCATCTGTGGCGATGTTTTTGGCGGATGCTTTCGCAAGTAAACTGGTGGTATCGGCTGTTAGCACCAGCTTGTGAATGGGGCGATGAAATTATCGTGACTTTGGCTGCGATAAAGTGCCAATAACTCGGCGATAGCTCCTTGAGAATATGCCCCTGTGACTGTTATGAGCCAGCATTGACTGTCTAACTATTGTTTGCATTAAAAGTTATACTATATCAGCTATGTGTGTTGCTCCTTACCTAGGGAGTGATTTAAATCTAGGTAGTCTGCCCACCGCTCAATCCATGGGGATGAGTAATTTACTCCATCCCCTTGATGGAGGGACCACCCGCCTAACTAATGAATAACCGCCAGTTAGGCAGTTATTTCTAAAACCATTGGCAGGAGCCGCCATCACGGCAGTACCTGTCAATGCGTTGTACTCCGTGCTACCGGTCTGCGTCAGTAGGACACAGCCTGTAGCACAGAGTATTTGTTTTTCCTTTACAAAAAAAAATCCCAAAACTGGATTTTCTTTTTGTAAAGAAAAAACATAATACTCCCCTTGCCATGGGATTCAACTCCCATATCGGGGGAGCATTATTACAATTTTACTGTTTCTTACCACTAGGTTTTATCTGGCAGTAAGAAAGATTAAAAAATAGCTACATGTCCACCCATCTAAATTGGGTGGGCGACCATGTAGCCATTTCTCTGATGGCCCTTACTCTTCAGGGCCATTGCAGAAATTTGGCAATGGCAGAGACAGAGTAGTCTCTGCCATGGCCAGACTGAAGGTCTGCCTTCATTTAAATTGGGCAGGTGGCCCATCATGTTGGCGATATGTATAGTCATATACATACCGACACGATATAAAGCACCTCTGTAGTGTCGTTATTGATTTGTATCTGATAAATATAGCTTGGGTTTGCAGTGGGCAACCACTCCAAACAGTTATGCAGTAGCATATCTTGAGTAATTGTTCTTCAGAGTCACACCGGTATTTAGTGGACCCCAAGATGACTGATCCCAGAAAGCCCGGAAGTGCAGTTGATGTGTGGATATTCAGTAGGATTTTCAAAAGCTCCCATGGGGTGATCCCAAGAAGGAGGCAGTAGGCGTGCACCAGAGAAAGACGGAGAGGAACAGCTCTCAAAAAGAAACTATCTTAGGACCCTAAACTTCTACAAGGAGAAAGAGTCAGAAAACCACTTCTGAAAAGCAGGGAAGTGGGAACGCAGGAAGAAAGAAACCTTTTGAAAGGGGTACTACCAAATTACTCTTAATAATGTGAGGAGGAGTAATTGCACAATTATCGGTAATTCTGTATCAAAGAGTAATGCAGAATTACTGAAATTAATCCAATTACTCTAGCGTAATTGAAATTCTGCCCAAGCATAGTTTTTAGACTCTGCACACTGGGGCACTGCTATCCAGTGCCCAGTATATTTTCTCTGACCATTAAAACATGGTTAAATTGGCTTACTCCTAATTGGTTTATTTAACTTTTTTATAAGGCCATAGTATAGGGTGCAGACAATACACACCTGGCATAGAAATTTAAATGTCATCTATAGACTGCAGCACTTATTGCGCCATCCACTAGTTTGACAAGCAAAACGTCTTTAGGCCTACCATTGTAGCCTGACTGCTGAGGTTTAAATCTGCAGTCCAACTTGTTAAAATAACCATTTTGACAGGGAAACGCTTCCTTTTAAATATGAATAAGTCCCCCTATGTAGGCCTTGTAGCCCACAAGGTAGAGTGCATAGTATTGAAAAATAAGACATGTAGGAATTTCATATCACCGTGACTCTGCAGTGACAAGCCCCCAAAAGCTATTTTCACTATGGAAGCACTGGCTGTTTTATGAAAAACTAGAGTGCAGAATAATATATTAACTCTGCTATCTCAAGTTTGGGAACAGCTAGAAATTAAACTACATTTTTTAACATTTAATAAAAACCCAACCCAATGGTGAAGTTGTATTTCAATAAGTATTTAGGAAAAGCAACTTTTACAAAGCTACCTTTTCCCTGCCTTAAGCTTCTGAAAACTAATTAACTTTAGATCTCCAGCAGCTGTCCAGCATCTTGTTGACCCTATGGAGGTGTGGAAATAGCTCCCAGAGCAAGGGCAATAACCTGGATGTGCAGCATTGTTTTCCTGCCCATGCCTAGAAGATTATTTGGTGTGGGCCCAGGAACTTAATTAACTTCAAGGGGGTCTGCCCTATCACAAGTAAATGTCAGATGACACTTGTAAAGGATCAGCCTTTGTCCCCATAGTCAGGAAGTTCTCCAGCTGCTGTTCAGCACGTGGTTGATATTAACCAGGTGTGAAAACTGCTACCAGAGCAGGGTCAATGCCCTGGGTGTGGGCAGGTGTGTTTCCTCCCTTACCAGGAAGACCAGTTGGGGGTGGGGCAGAACATTAACTTACTTCAAAGGGGCCTGCCCTATCACAACTAAGGGCCTCATTACGATGTCGACCGGAAAGGCTCCGAATGGCATTTGGCTTCACCGAACCTGTGTCGGAAGACAACATTCCAACCGACTCGGAAACTTTTACGACCGACCGATTATGATAATAGGTAGTCAGTCGGTCATTCCGAATCGGTTCCGACCGGCATTCGAATAGTCCGAGTCAGTCGGAGCCGAATCATAGAGCTCTATGGGCCTTGTTTCTGACCAACCGATTACGATGTCGGATTCCGACAGCTGTTCCGACTCGGTCTGTCTGATATGGATCGGCTTTCGGAAACCCACTTTGGGGGCGTGTAACAGGCCCCCCTTCGCCCGGAGGCCTCCAGTTGGGACCCATGGGGGTACCCATAGGTCCCCTCTTTCCAAACATGCACGGTGTGGCAGGCACCAAGAGGTGCGCACCACAGGGTGCAAGGTTTTCCGCGACCACCCCTTTATTCTATCAGACCCTGTGTTGTCGGACCGAACACAGGCTCTAATTGAAGTCAATGGGAGTCCAACCGAACGGTGTTCAGAGACATCGTAATCGATCGGTTGAACTCCCCAGAGCCGAATCGGTCGGGAAGGCTTTCCGACCCACATCGTAATGAGGCCCTTAATGCCAGGTGACAACTGGAGAGGACCAGCCTTTGTTCCCCTAATCAGGCTAGCACCAAACCCAGTGAGAGCCAAATTTGAGTGACCACAGAGGAGGGGACTGCTCATTATTCATGAGAATAGGGTTTCCACATCTTGGATTTTCAGAATAAGGTGCTTAGTAGTATTGCTTGCAGTAGGGAAAAAGGGACTGCTGCACACGTGGGTAGGGTTGCCTCTGAGAACTTTTACCCCATTGGTTAGGGAGGAGACAGGATTCATCCCACCCACTAGATGTTGCCACGCATAAATGTGGTACCCCAAGGCACCACCATCAGACAGTCTCATAACCTGTGCAAGAACAGAAGAACTGCACCTGCTATTTGAGACCTGTGAGGATACCGGAAGGGATTGACCTGCTCTAACTTATACCCAGGAAAAAGGAGTGGACACCAAGGGTTAGTTTATTGACCTCTTGCATGGCTAAATGAACACAAGCAGCAAGAGACCTTTTTTCTGAAGTGCCCAGCTGACCAGTAGAAACTGGATCCTGCTGGTGGCCTCTGTTGGAGTGCGTCTTGACACCTAAGTTCTGTTCCTGAGATCCTGTGACCCTTGGCTGTGTCTAACTGGGCTTCTCCTAACATCTCCCAAAAGTAGGGACGTAGAAAAATGTTTGGACTTCCAGACCTCTGGAGGACCTGGGCCACCTTCCAGTAGATCTGCTGATGGCGCGACTTCGATGGGCTAAAGAAACAGGTTTCTCCCACTTAGAGCTTTTCTACAGCAACAAATTTGTTTCAGTGGAACCTCAGCGAGAAGGTATCAGGCATCGTGGAAGTCAGTGTTCAATGCAGTCTTCAACTAGGGGTAGGTGGAATTTGCGGAATTTGATTCCAGGGAATCATGTGGAATTACATTACAATTCTGTCAGAATCCATGGAACTCCGCAACGGAGCAGGGTGGGAATTTGGCACTATTATCTTAGTGCAAAATGAATCCTTGTGCCCAAAAATGGATGTGGGGATGCATTTTGCGCTAAGAAACCAGCACAGCCAAATACCACTCGGGACGCTTGAACACTCTGCTGTATTTACAATTCGAATCACTGCAGAGTATGCAAGGGTGCTAAGTGGTATATGCAGTGGTTTCTACTGTTTAGGAACCACTGCATATCACTCAGCGCTCTTACATACTCTGCAGTGATTAAAAGTTTTAATTACTGCAGGTATGCAAATGCACCTAGTGATGTCCAGTGGTTTCTAACTTTAGAAACCACTACATAATTTGTTATGCCTCTGGCGGACCAGCGGAATTAAACATTTCAGCAATTCCGCATTACAAGAGTAATGTGAAATTACCAAAAATCCTCTGATTCTGCCGGCAAAATTGAAAATTCCACCCAGGACCATCTGCAACCTTCTCCCACTGGAAGATTCTGAGCTCTGAAAAAGAGACTGAGGGTCAGATTTACTGAAACTCATGCAACGCTGCATTCCATAACATGTACAAAGGGGATGATGGACGGAACGTTTGAGCCAATCAAACACTCACCCTAGTCAACTGATCTGGGTTTAATCCATCATCATTCTTTAGCTCACTCCACCACCCCAGTTCAGACATGGCCATATGCAAATCAGTCTGACCCTGTGCCTCATGGGAACAGTCCAGCACGAACTGCCAAGCCATGTCTTCCTGGACCGGAAACAAGCATCCTAGGACCGGTTTCTGGCATTCCAGCCGTCATCAGCCAGGCTTGCTTGAATCCAGTGGCAAAGTGAGCAAGGGACCCACGTCTGGGCATACCCCGCCAACTTAGGGCGAACAAAGCGATACAAAGGGGATGATGGACGGAACGTTTGAGCCAATCAAACACTCACCCCTAGTCAACTGATCTGGGCTTAATCCATCATCATTCTTTAGCTCACTCACACCCCAGTTCAGACATGGCCATATGCAAATCAGTCTGACCCTGTGCCTCATGGGAACAGTCCAGCACGAACTGCCAAGCCATGTCTTCCTGGACCGAAACAAGCATCCTAGGACCGGTTTCTGGCATTCCAGCCGTCATCAGCCAGGCTTGATTGAATCCAGTGGCAAAGTGAGCAAGGGACCCACGTCTGGGCATACCCCGCCAACTTAGGGCTGAACAAAGCGATACAAGGGGATGATGGACGAACGCTTGAGCCAATCAAACACTCACCCTAGTCAACTGATCTGGGTTTAATCCATCATCATTCTTTAGCTCACTCACCATCCCAGTTCAGACATGGCCATATGCAAATCAGTCTGACCCTGTGCCTCATGGGAACAGTCCAGCACGAACTGCCAAGCCATGTCTTCCCTGGACCGGAAACAAGCATCCTAGGACCGGTTTCTGGCATTCCAGCCGTCATCAGCCAGGCTTGCTTGAATCCAGTGGCAAAGTGAGCAAGGGACCCACGTCTGGGCATACTCCGCCAACTTAGGGCGAACAGAGCGATACAAAAGGGGATGATGGACGGAACGCTTGAGCCAATCAAACACTCACCCCTAGTCAACTGATCTGGGTTTAATCCATCATCATTCTTTAGCTCACTCCACCACCCCAGTTCAGACATGGCCATATGCAAATCAGTCTGACCCTGTGCCTCATGGGAACAGTCCAGCACGAACTGCCAAGCCATGTCTTCCCTGGACCGAAACAAGCATCCTAGGACCGGTTTCTGGCATTCCAGCCGTCATCAGCCAGGCTTGCTTGAATCCAGTGGCAAAGTGAGCAAGGGACCCACGTCTGGGCATACCCCGCCAACTTAGGGCGAACAAAGCAATACAAAGGGGATGATGGACGGAACGTTTGAGCCAATCAAACACTCACCCCTAGTCAACTGATCTGGGTTTAATCCATCATCATTCTTTAGCTCACTCCACCACCCCAGTTCAGACATGGCCATATGCAAATCAGTCTGACTCCTGTGCCTCATGGGAACAGTCCAGCACGAACTGCCAAGCCATGTCTTCCTGGACCGAAACAAGCATCCTAGGACCGGTTTCTGGCATTCCAGCCGTCATCAGCCAGGCTTGCTTGAATCCAGTGGCAAAGTGAGCAAGGGACCCACGTCTGGGCATACCCCGCCAACTTAGGGCGAACAAAGCGATACAAAGGGGATGATGGACGGAACGTTTGAGCCAATCAAACACTCACCCCTAGTCAACTGATCTGGGTTTAATCCATCATCATTCTTTAGCTCACTCCACCACCCCAGTTCAGACATGGCCATATGCAAATCAGTCTGACCCTGTGCCTCATGGGAACAGTCCAGCACGAACTGCCAAGCCATGTCTTCCCTGGACCGGAAACAAGCATCCTAAGACATGGCTTGGCAGTTCGGGCTGGACTGTTCCCATGAGGCACAGGGTCAGACTGATTTGCATATGGCCATGTCTGAACTGGGGGTGGTGGAGTGAGCTAAAGAATGATGATGGATTAAACCCAGATCAGTTGACTGGGGTGAGTGTTTGATTGGCTCAAACGCTCCGTCCATCATCCCCTTTTCTATCGCTTTGGTCGCCCTAAGTTGGCGAGGGTATGCCCAGACGTGGGTCCCTTGCTCACTTTGCCACTGGATTCAAGCAAGCCTGGCTGATGACGGCTGAAATGCCAGAAACCGGTCCTAGGATGCTTGTTTCCGGTCCAGGGAAGACATGGCTTGGCAGTTCGGGCTGGACTGTTCCCATGAGGCACAGGGTCAGACTGATTTGCATATGGCCATGTCTGAACTGGGGTGGTGGAGTGAGCTAAAGAATGATGATGGATTAAACCCAGATCAGTTGACTGGGGGTGAGTGTTTGATTGGCTCAAACGCTCCGTCCATCATCCCCTTTTGTATCGCTTTGGTCGCCCTAAGTTGGCGGGGTATGCCCAGACGTGGGTCCCTTGCTCACTTTGCCACTGGATTCAAGCAAGCCTGGCTGATGACGGCTGAAATGCCAGAAACCGGTCCTAGGATGCTTGTTTCCGGTCCAGGGAAGACATGGCTTGGCAGTTCGGGCTGGACTGTTCCCATGAGGCACAGGGTCAGACTGATTTGCATATGGCCATGTCTGAACTGGGGTGGTGGAGTGAGCTAAAGAATGATGATGGATTAAACCCAGATCAGTTGACTGGGGTGAGTGTTTGATTGGCTCAAACGTCCGGTCCATCATCCCCTTTGTTTCGCTTTGGTCGCCCTAAGTTGGCGGGGTATGCCCAGACGTGGGTCCCTTGCTCACTTTGCCACTGGATTCAAGCAAGCCTGGCTGATGACGGCTGAAATGCCAGAAACCGGTCCTAGGATGCTTGTTTCCGGTCCAGGGAAGACATGGCTTGGCAGTTCGGGCTGGACTGTTCCCATGAGGCACAGGGTCAGACTGATTTGCATATGGCCATGTCTGAACTGGGGTGGTGGAGTGAGCTAAAGAATGATGATGGATTAAACCCAGATCAGTTGACTGGGGGTGAGTGTTTGATTGGCTCAAACGCTCCGTCCATCATCCCCTTTGTATCGCTTTGGTCGCCCTAAGTTGGCGGGGGTATGCCCAGACGTGGGTCCCTTGCTCACTGTGCCACTGGATTCAAGCAAGCCTGGCTGATGACGGCTGAAATGCCAGAAACCGGTCCTAGGATGCTTGTTTCCGGTCCAGGGAAGACATGGCTTGGCAGTTCGGGCTGGACTGTTCCCATGAGGCACAGGGTCAGACTGATTTGCATATGGCCATGTCTGAACTGGGGTGGTGGAGTGAGCTAAAGAATGAAGATGGATTAAACCCAGATCAGTTGACTGGGGGTGAGTGTTTGATTGGCTCAAACGCTCCGTCCATCATCCCCTTTGTATCGCTTTGGTCGCCCTAAGTTGGCGGGGGTATGCCCAGACGTGGGTCCCTTGCTCACTTTGCCACTGGATTCAAGCAAGCCTGGCTGATGACGGCTGAAATGCCAGAAACCGGTCCTAGGATGCTTGTTTCCGGTCCAGGGAAGACATGGCTTGGCAGTTCGGGCTGGACTGTTCCCATGAGGCACAGGGTCAGACTGATTTGCATATGGCCATGTCTGAACTGGGGTGGTGGAGTGAGCTAAAGAATGATGATGGATTAAACCCAGATCAGTTGACTGGGGGTGAGTGTTTGATTGGCTCAAACGTTCCGTCCATCATCCCCTTTGTATCGCTTTGGTCGCCCTAAGTTGGCGGGGGTATGCCCAGACGTGGGTCCCTTGCTCACTTTGCCACTGGATTCAAGCAAGCCTGGCTGATGACGGCTGAAATGCCAGAAACCGGTCCTAGGATGCTTGTTTCCGGTCCAGGGAAGACATGGCTTGGCAGTTCGGGCTGGACTGTTCCCATGAGGCACAGGGTCAGACTGATTTGCATATGGCCATGTCTGAACTGGGGTGGTGGAGTGAGCTAAAGAATGATGATGGATTAAACCCAGATCAGTTGACTGGGGGTGAGTGTTTGATTGGCTCAAACGTTCCGTCCATCATCCCCTTTTGTATCGCTTTGGTCGCCCTAAGTTGGCGGGGTATGCCCAGACGTGGGTCCCTTGCTCACTTTGCCACTGGATTCAAGCAAGCCTGGCTGATGACGGCTGAAATGCCAGAAACCGGTCCTAGGATGCTTGTTTCCGGTCCAGGGAAGACATGGCTTGGCAGTTCGGGCTGGACTGTTCCCATGAGGCACAGGGTCAGACTGATTTGCATATGGCCATGTCTGAACTGGGGTGGTGGAGTGAGCTAAAGAATGATGATGGATTAAACCCAGATCAGTTGACTGGGGGTGAGTGTTTGATTGGCTCAAACGTTCCGTCCATCATCCCCCCTTTTGTATCGCATTCCATAGCATAGCATGAGAATGCGTTGCACTGCATTACGTGACTTTTCTGCATCATGGATGTGCTGTGTTTACTATATGGAACACCATGACGCAAGGGGGAGAGATGCGTTACCCAGCGTGATGCAAGGTTGTAGTTTCAGTGCAATGCGCCGTAACACAACTCCTACCTGCATGATGCAAAGGTGTCTTGCATTCCTCAAAACACCTTTACATGCTGCAAGTCAGCTGTGCGTCACGCAGGATTCCAAAGCATTGTGCAAAAGTTAAAAAACCAAGCAGCGCCAAACAATTGTTTGTTCTACCACACAACCATTTTGGAGGCATGGAAGGGGCATCAGCAAGCCAGGAGGTGACCAACTCAGAAGATGGAGCTGCCATACAGTCCAAAAGTTACTTTCACTAAGGAAGAAAGCCAAATTTCGATCAGAAGGGTCACAAAAAATGAGAAAGTGAGATGTTTGTTTGTGATCTCCAAATTACCATTAGCCAAGAAGGATGCTTTATGGCAAGCAGTAGAGGACAAGATAAACTGCATGGGACCAACCAGAAGGACTTCTGTACGGAAGTGTGACATGATTACAAACACAGGACAAAAGAGAAACTGGCCAGAAACTGGAAGACAGAAGGAAGACCAGAAGTCTAGGAAGAGTTGAACCCACTGAAGAGCAGGTGGCATCACTCATTTCAACAGAGTTGGTTGCAGGAGTTGAGGGCATGGACATTGCTGACATTGGGGATCAACAAAATCTACAGGGTGAATAAAACATAATACAGGTAATATATATGATTACATTGGTAATATGAAAAACATATTAAAAGTACCCTAACATGTAACCACACATAACGCAACAGTGCAAGTTGCATCAATGCCCTCATATAATTATATAGGGTAATGCAGAAATTCCTTGAACTAACAATAGAATCACCATCATGAATCAAGATGTGTGAATATGTAGAGTTGTAGTGTAACACACTCAAAGATACACAGTATCTGCAATATGTGTATTATCATGTCTTAATGAAACTGCAGAAGCATCAACATGTAGAAGTCAGTCGTAATAGGACAAATGTGAATGTGTCTTAGAAACATATCTAAATACCACCAGGTCACCTGTTAAGCACAAAATTCTAGCTCCACACAAAAACAGGGCCTAGGTACTACAATGACATGTAATGGAGGCCTGCAAGCTAACTTAGTGAGGTGTGTGAGTTAAAAAGGAGTGTACACTAATGTAAAACAATTATACAGCCTCAACATACATATAATCAGCTAGCTGTGTTGCACTGTGTGCAGTCTAGGTCCACAGCTGCCGCCCATACACCAAAGTGCAAGAGTGGCTGCAGTACAGGCTGGTTTGTGTGTGTGCAGGAATGTGACATATCATCACAAATGCCACATGTATGATCCATACATAGAGGTCATGATAGTGAGATTCCAGATATGAGTCTGCTGATCTTCACTTATGAAGCAAAAACTGAAATACCTATATAGGTGTAACACGCCCGCGATGATGCAATTATGCCTGTGCTGCTAATAACAAACATACAGGTTGACAGGCCTAGGATTATAATGATATGCCAATTTTATATATGAAAATGGAGGAAACCTGCCCTTGCAATCCACCTCTAAGACAAATCCTGAAGGAGAATCTTTGTGCGTCTTAATGTATAACTACTCTTTATGTTGTGTTAAATGTTCCATCTGATCATATCTTAAAACACATTTGGAAACTCAATCGCCTTTGTGGTGCTGCAGTGCAGTAAAGGGTGAGGAGCTATATTTTGCTGCATTCAATCATATATTGTAATGGCTATCATTCATTATGATGCTTCAGTGTGTTGTGAAGAATCTCAAACATAGTACACTTTGGAAAATATGTACGTCTAAGTGTGTAATGTGCAGAAAGGTGTGTGACCTGTAATGCTCAAAGATTAATCTAAGGTTAATTGTTTGACTATGATATCTGAGTGCTACACAATGTAATATAAAGTGAAAGGACAATAATCTAGAAACATTAAACTAATGTCATGGTTGCTTCTCATCTGGTGAACATGGTTAGAGTATTGAGGTTGAATCACATGTGTATTATTTGCTATACAAGCTGTAGAGAATATACAGGTGTGTGTAGCAATGTCAAGGAATACAACTGTGTTGTGAAATAATGTTTAGTGATACATTGGTTTATCAAATTTGTGCCTTTTAAATGTGTAACTTGTCCAAAATTACAACTATGTAATGATATATAAGCATAACTTACATGTGTGTGTCTACATGACACGTTGTTGCACTTAGATATACATAAAGTCACATTACCATATGAGGGTGTTTAACTACAGCACCTGTAAATAGTGATGACTTCGGCCTAGCATACAATCTGCAATTTACCTAATAATAACTATATAAAATACAAACTCAGTACAATGCTAACAATATCTACGTCTGTTATAGAGGAAACACCTACCTCTCCAGGACAGCAGCCTATCAATGATGAAGATCCTGACTACGACTCCTACCTGCCCTCCATGGATGAAGACACCTTCAACCAACTCCTGGACACTATTGATTGTACTCTCCCTATCTTGGCAAGGGGAGAAGACGCCATGTGAACCAACCCAGACTGTCACATACAGCTGCTCACCATATCCTTAGGGAGGATTCTGATGACCTGAAAATCAGCTTTCAGCAGATAGTGGTTAGGGTCCAGCAGTGCATGTTGGACATGGTCAAGTTGGGGATGAAGATTTTATTGGGCTTTATTGGGCGAGGACACTGTCACGGGGGCCGGGGGACTACAGATTCTGGTATCCTTTGCGTCCCGAGTGCCGCCAACAACTCTTTGCTGCACCTGGAAGCGCATAAACAGGCCCTGAGACCCCCGCAGCGCGGGAGAGCGAGGACAATGTCACGGGGGCCGGGGGACTACAGATCCCAGTATCCTTTGTGGCCCGAGTGCCGCCAACAACTCTTTGCTGCGCCTGGAGGCGCATAAAAAGGCCCTGAGACCCCCGCAGCGCGGGACGCGCGCTGGCGTGCCCGGGCCAAGGGTGGGCCCATCTGCGCCCGTCATCACCTGGAAGAGGCTGGGCTGGGCCACCCCTCTGACATCTGCCTTAGGAGGATCTGCGCCCACAATCTGGCATCTGGAGTAAGATTGAAGGTACGACACTTACGTTTTGAACTGATATTTTATTATTGAAAGATAAGGGGGCCACTTAGTCATTGTCCACTTACTGGGTCTAAACCTTCGGGGTGTCATCACTAAGGGTTGTCTACCTGTAATCAAGCAACTGCTTGGATCCTGTGACTTTGTTTTAACCTTAGAAAATTTGCAACAATGGGGAAACGGGCGTGCCCTGCAAAGCAACAAACCTTGCCCCAGCAAACTGCCCCTACAGTGGCTCCCACTTCAATTGATAAAATGTTACAGAGGGCCATTGGTGCCGTGGCAACAGAGATTGAACTCACTGAGCGGCGCCTATCCCTAACCGCTGATCTCTATTTTTCGGCACCCGATTTGACCTCACCCCAATGTACCTCTGTTCCAGAATCTGTGCCCCAGGCCTTGCAGGCCAATCCTACCGTAAGGGAGAGGGAACCACCAACAATTGGCCAGCGAAAAGGGGCAACAGACTGTGGACTTGCCAAAAACGGGAAACCCAAGCAACCCAGTAGAATGGGCACAAAAAGAAAGAAGCGTAATGACGGGACGCCTGACACTGAAATTTACCAGGATGACCCAGACATGGACTCGGGCGGTGTATGTAATAGTCAAGTATCTCCAGACTATCCAGCGTGGATAAAGAACTTGTTGACGGACCTCCAGACTCAAGTCAGATCCACTGTGAAAGAAGAGCTAAGCGCTTTCTCAGCTCGGGTTGATAAATTTGCAGAAACTTTGGAACATTGGGTGTGTAGGCAGATGCCAGCTCTAGCGAAAAGTACAGATGCTAACTGCCGGACAGACATAGGCGTGCAAGCATCTGACCAAGCACCCAACCAAGCTCCTGTAACAAGCCCAGAACCCACGCACGCCCATAATTCAATCTCTACCCTTGTTCCAAACCTGGCTAGCAGTGAGTCCAGGAGTAAAAACCTGGCACATCCTAGCTTGGTAAACATACCCCACCACGCGAGCCAGCCTGGGCCTAGATACAGAGGGGAGGGGGGCAGCGAATTGTTATGTAGTAGGGCCGGAGAAGAGTGTAGCGATCTACCTTCCATTAATCTACCCCCGGCCTCATCTCCCTACGTTATTGTCCTAGCAGGTGTTCCTGAGCTTAATCCAAGACAGCGGGAAACGCATTATGAACTAAAAAATAAATGCATGTTTTGGTTAGCAAGGCAGAGACAATTCTCCTACGAAAATGCTGGAGAGATCCTTATGACCCGCAGGGTAAGGTGGGTGGGTTACAGACCAAAAGATGTGCAAGGGGATTGTATAGTAATCAACTTTAAAAAAACCTTGATCGTCCAGGGGAGGGAATTAGGTCTCTTCCACTAGGGTACTTTTACACTCCACATCAACTATCAGACCCCAATACGCACATGAGCCATGGACAGGGGATGTGGAAGCAAAATTATTACCATACGAGTCAGAGGCACCATGCGCCCAGACCCCTTTTATACAATGTATTTACAGTGAATAGATTCGGGGCCTTGGAAGAGGTAGATTGACTCACAGTAATACAGCACACTGATCAGCCAGTCAACATCCAGCAGGAAACCGGGGAGAGGGCCTCCCCTAGAAGGGAATCCTGTCCCCCAAGTTCCACGCCTCTACCGGGGATAGGTGTTTTGATGGACCCTTATGTTGCAATCTTCCAAAGTAGGGCTGGCCAGGAAACTGGGGAGGGCTGTACTGTACCGGGGCAGTCACCTCTTGAAGCTCGTGTAAGCACAAACACAGGAGAATCCCAAGCTATGCTCCAGACCTTAGCCCCATTATTTCCCGCAGACCCAAACGCCACAGTGTCTATAGCCGACAGTATTGAGGCTGTAACTGGAACTCTGGTAATTAGTTTGAGGGATCAACGTAGTGTAACTAACCCTCCCAACACTGAACCCAGGGAACCTACGTCTTTTAATCCCAGAAACCCAGCAAAACTAAAGATTCTATCTTGGAACGTTGCAGGCCTGAGAAATAAGCTTGATAACCCTGACTGGGGGAAATTCGTGGATCAATACAACATCTGTATGTTCCAAGAAACCTGAGACAGGGAGGTGGCCCGGCGGGTGGGTTTTGCAACTTACAGTATTGCCGCAACTTCTAGGGGCAAAGGTAGGCCCTCAGGTGGTTTATGCATATGGGTTGGGTCCCATCTGGGTTGTTTGGTAAAATCGCAGGAGTTCGTTTCCAACGACATCCTGTGCATTTTTCTGACTTTTAATTCTAAGGACAGAATTGCCCTGGTAAATGTCTATTCCAGGCCTGTTAGTATTAGCCTTGAATCCCCGACTCTTGATCAACTGGCAGCCTCTTTGTTTACCATTCCCAGTAATTATTGGACGGTTGTTGGAGGGGATCTCAACTGTCAGTTTGAGCCCCTGAGTGACCTTAATGGAGGAATGCCCAGTGAAGAAGACCTACACTGGGGAGTTCCAGACACAAATATCCGGCCAATAAGGGCTTGGACACCGTTGGTGTTGCAGATTAAGTCCCTTACCTTGACATATTCCCTACGGGCATGCAAAGGTTGAACCAAATCTGACATCCCTGGGAATTATACCTTTAATGGCCCAGGGCACCCCTCTATCACAGATTACATCCTAATTGATATTAGGATTTGGCAGCGGTTGGTTGATTTTGCTGTCTTCACCCGCCATGACAGCGATCATAATGCCCTAACTGCTGAGTTAGAACTGTCGTCCACCGAAGCTGCTGTTGGTTCAATTACACTGCCGGACGATAGACTCGTCTTGACCAATGACAGACGAAGGGTTCGGTGGACTGCCATTCAGCAATCCAATGCCAAGCTGGCCTCTCTGTATGAGGCAGTTATCCCTTGTCTTGTAGCAGCGGAGCAATCTATCTCTAGTGATGGTTTCTCACCTCCTGCGAGCAAATTGCTGCGACCCATGATTTGCTGACAACCACTTTAGCTGACTTCTTTTATCCATTCTCCCGCCCTAGCGGTCAGAATAAGGGTACACACCCCTGGTTCAAAAATAGCTGCCGTAAGGCCAAGCTAGCCCTAGTTGAGGCAATTAAAACTAAAGATAGACCCCTAATCAGAGCAAGAAGGGTGTTTTATAGGGCTTGATTTACCGAAGCTAAAAAGCTTGGGAGTTGAAAAAGTGGTAGTCCTTTAAGCAGGCCTTTTCTGACCATGACATGAAGGCTTTCTGGTGCATAGTGAACACTGGCAGCAGGGAAGGGAAGCTCGCCATTGAACCAAACATTGCTGCCGATAAATGGAAAGAATACTTTGAGACACTATATCAGAGGTTGGGGGATGCAGATATTAATGTAACCAATGAGATGATTCCATTGCAAAATACAGGTATAGAGGCCTCAGACAACCCTTACAGAAATTAATCTAACCAACGAGACCACTCCTTTGCAAAACACTGGTATTGAGGCCCCGCAGACAACCCTTACTGAGATAATGAGTGCTTTAAAGAAAATTGCCCCTTCCAAAGCACCTGGCCTCGATAAGATCCCTGGTGACTTCTTTCGCTCTGAGCCAACCATCTGGGCCCCCTATTTTTGGTCCCTGTTCAATGCCATATTGCAGGGAATGGCTATTCCCTCTACATGGGCGGGTGCATAAATTCTCCCAGTTTACAAAAAGGGTTCACCATTCCTCCCCTCCAACTACAGGCCCATAAGTTTAATTGATGTGATACAGAAATTTTTTGCCAGGGTATTGTTGGTCAGGCTTCAAGCCTGGATGGACGAACATAACATCTTAAGCCCCCTGTAAGCTGGTTTTGGAGAAAACATGTCAACCATGGACCAAATATTCAGGATTCAACTCTTGTACGGAAAACGGTGACAATGGAGGGTGGCAGTCTCTATTTGATCTTTGTAGATTTAAAATCTGCGTTTGATCTAGTACCAAGAGAAAAACTGTGGGCCGTCCTATATGCCCTGGGGGTGCCTCCCTATCTTTGCCATATGTTCATGCATTTGCACGAAGGCAATTATGTCCAAATTAGATTCGGCAAACACGGGGAACTTACCCCACCCAATCCTATAGATAGAGGGGTAAGGCAAGGGTTCCTGCTCTTTTCTGCCTGTTTATCAATGCACTTGTTGATGTGCTGAACGCGGGGAAGGATAATGATGCACCCAAGATAGCTGGTAGGAAAATACCGGCAATGATGTTTGCTGATGATACTCTGCTGCTTTCAAAATCGCCAATGGGCATGCAGAGGATCCTCGACAACTTCAAGGCTTTTTGTGATAGCAGGTGACTTGAGATTAATTGTCTGAAGACCAAATATATGGTCTTCAACCCGACTAGTACCACCCGCCCTAATACCAGCCTGCATGGTACTCCACTGGAGAGGGTTTCTGTCTTTGATTACCTTGGGGTCACCCTGACCAAAAAAATTCTCTGGGGGACGCAAATCAATAAAACCAGTCTGAAGCTTTCACAGTATACAGGAGGGTTATTGAAGCTATTCAGGAACTCACTGTATTGGTCCAATAGTTGAAATCTACAAAACGCAAACTAGGTTCTGCTATGTATGGGACCGAACTTTTGGGGCACAATTCTTTGAGAAGCCTTACCAAGACTGAGAATGCATTTATTAGGCAGCTTCTTGGTCTTCCACCTAGTACTCCGCTTATACCACTCCGACTAGATTTGGGGATAACACCCATCGCTGATGAAATTGCCCTTAGACCCTTACTCTATTGGCGCCGACTATGGGTAACCCCGGAACTGGCTGCCTATCGGGATGAGCTAAAGGAGGTTTTGTGTTTGAATGGTGCAGGAAAACTGCCGTAGCTAGAACTGGCGCAGGGATTCAGGGAAGATAGACTCGCTAGAATACAGGGGGGCACGGCAACAGGCCAACTGGCAGTTTCATTCATGAGGGTCAAAGAGCAGTATTGTCTAGAGCCTGCCCTGGATGAGATACAACCTGCGCTAGCGAGGAAACTATATGTCCAATTTAGGCACGGGACCCTCCCACTACACGCCTTCACAAACAAATGGACAGGTGCATCTACTCTAGGCTGTGCTGCCTGTAACCATGCAGAGGTATCAGAGTTGCGTGTTTTCTTCTTCTGCCCTGGTTATAGAAATTCTAGGCGCTGCTGGCTGACGCAACTTTGTAGAAATCTGGGTACTAGACGCTGTGTGGAAACATATAAGCTGCTGAAGTATCTAGCTGATAGACTCACCAGCTACGCCCCCTCCAGAACCCTCCCCTCGAGTACCAAAGCCCTCCTTAGGGTACCTCGGATTAGAAGAGCAAGGTTGGGATGAAAGGCCTTCTCTTACCTTGCTCCGTCTTACTGGAATAAGCTTCCCATCCATTTGCGTGAATGCTCTGACTACCTTCGCTTTAGAAAGCTTCTTAAGACTGCTCTTTTCTAGTCATTTGTCCTTCAACCTTTGACAGCAGTGTCCTTTGTGCTGAGATACCCCTTCGGGGGTGATTCAAGCGCATTATAAACCCCTTAAATAAATAAATAAAGTATAACACCTCAACCACCATTGTGTTTGCGGTGTCACGTTCCTTATTATCTATGTGGTGTGTGCGCAGGTCATTTTTAAAAAACACCTTATAAGGGCATAGCTGGCAACACCTCCCCTTTCCCTGCGGAGCTCCTCCGCCTTTTTTTTCTAATGTTTTTTTAATGTGGTTTTTATCTGCGTCTTTTTCATGTTTTAGATCATGAAATCCATCAGCACCTTCTTTTTTTAATATGCTGTATATATTTTTACATGGTTTTAATGTATTTGTTGTAATGAATTTTGCCCTTTTTTTATCTGGGAGTGGGTAATTGCAGTAATTTGCATCTGTAACTGTGCGCCTCTGGAGTTTTAACTTTATGTATTTGAGAATGTTTTTATTGTAATGTGTCCTATTTTGCACTTTATTGGTCTATTGACCGCAATAAAGTTGTTGATGATGATGATGAATGAGTCCAGAGTTTGTCTCAGCCCCAATAAGGGTAGAAAGACACCCATTCTTGGCTCCATGTAATTGATATCTTCTTAGCTGACAATGCTGGTGTTATGATGCAGAAGAGCAATCAACAGCAGCCTTGCACATCAAGCACCAGTGATGTTGCTACCCAGCTAGGAGTCATCAATTCCTCCTTCTAGTCTTTGCATCAAGTACTGGGGGGGTTAGGGAATTGAATGGAGGTCAAGATGGACTCCTTCATGGCAAGAACTAGTGTCCTCAACAGTAACATCATCAATGGTAATGCAGAACCAGCAATCCCTTGCCAGGGAATACTATGCAGCCTTCATGGCACTCACTAATGTTCTGGCAAAAATGGGGCATACATCCTTAACCTCTTATGTTTGTGCAGTGGAGCCACTTACCATAACTCCACAGCCTCCAATTGTACCACAACAACAGCCACAGGAGGCATCACGTTCATCAGAGGATGAAGATGTAGTGTTCCCTAGTTTTAGATCTAGAGTTGATTGTTAAACTTTAGTGAGTATCTTTTGGTCTCTTCATCACTTTGTAATGTGCTTGTTACCATGCCACTTTCTTTACAAACAGCTGCAGTCTTCTATTGGTGAAATGTAGGTTATCTTGTTCAACTGTTATTATCATAAGCATCATTTCTGCTAATGGTAATTTTCAGTAGGTCACTCTTCATTTTTCTATCATGTTTTGAAAATGTGTTTCCTTTCTCAGTGTTATTCTTTTTGTTGCTTGGCTTTCCTCCTCTAAAATAGCCTTTTGTTGATGAGAATGTGTAAACTTAGCAACTATGAATGGTGATAAGTCAACTTACAAAATATATCAGATTAAACCATTGTGGGCATCAGTAACCTTCTGATAAAAATAGTTTTCCTACAGAAAAAACAGTGTTTGTGTCTACATAAAGTTCGGTAGTGTGCAATGTCATATTCCATGATATCACACTGTGTAGCCTTATCAAAATTGAGACTCTGCACACTAGCATTGTACCAATCTTGCAGCTACATGAAAAATGTCATAGACATATGTCAGGTATAAGTGTCTCTTCAACATATGGTCCTACATTATAAAGGGTCATACAGATGACAACTTACATAAGTTATCATATTTAAATAAGCACCAAATCACTAAATCAGGCAGACTTCAAAGTAATGCCTCATTAACCTGTATACCGGCTACATTTAAACAGGTGTCTACTCTGCAGAAACTACACTGAAGAAAGAATTATTTGGTACTATCAAAGACAATTCTTGACTAACTCAATGAAGGGAAACACATATCATTAGGTGTGATTCCTATGAAGTTTCATTGTGAATTTTGTTTCAAGCAAAGGAAGGACAACATATATCCATTGTGAGGAAATGGGGTGTATTATATGGTGTGGTTGTGCGATCTCCCCATGTAATACACTTTGGGTCCCCTTTGGGACCATTAGGTTTCATTTGTTAAACCCTCTAGCTTAACTTTGGGTAGCTGTGCCACTGAACAGCAAGGCATACACAAAAGAACAAGTGTAAAGCATTTAAACAACACCAAAACAATTGAAAAAGAAATACATGAGACACTCAAGAAATCTAACACCAACTTATAAAATTAAACTGTAGTTTTTATGCAGTTTTAGACACCACAATAAAAAAGATCCACTGGAGTGTTCCGGAGATTAAGATTTTACAAGGTACAGAAAATATGCACTTTTTACTCAACTGTGTAACAACAGTGGCAAATTCACCGAATATGATGCTTAGAAACGTTTTGAGCAAAACCTTTTGGCTAGTTGTACTGCAGTCTGTTAGATTTATTTTGGGTGACTAACTCCAAAATGGAGCCAGTCAGGGGGATGAGCAAGGTCCTTAGAAACAGTTACCTCAGTCGAGCAAGCATTCTTCTGTCAGTTCTGGGCACTTTTATCCTTTGTTTTTGGTTCCTATTGAAGTGGTCCTGATAAAAGGGATACAGAATACTGAAGATGCTCAAGGATGCTGTGGATGTGATGCAGTCAACAGGGGTCTTCCTCGGAGGAGAGGGAGGCAATCTGGGCCAGGGCCACGGGATCGATGTTCCTTGAAATCCTCTTAGTCCTGGCAGAAGTCCAGTAGCCACTTGGCTACCAGTTGCCCTGTATTGCGGTCACAGCCAAATTCTTCCCTGGGCAATAACACATCTTCTGGGCAACCAAGCTACACTCCGATGACTCTCCAGGTCCAGAGGACTCAGGTGCATCTTTGAGCATGGGCCCTGGTCTATGGTGCTGCACGGCGTCGGTTGGCAGCAATGTGAAGATTCTGGGCTACCAACTTGCCGCAGCAGGCTTCTTCAGCTACAGTGGCTCTGTGATGCAAACAGGAGGTCAGCCAACTGACCCTTTGAGTCTCTTGCTTCAGCTTGGCTCCGGAGATGACTTCTCCTCTACAAGCAGGACACAGCAGACACAGTTCCTCTCCTTTGCTAGCCACTAGGTCCAACAGGTGCAGTCTGCACCAGTTCAGCCTCTCTTTGCTGGTTCCACGGTGCATCAGGGCAGTCCTTCTTAGGTCTGTCTTCCATTCCATTCAAGACCAGAGTTCTGGCTGCCAGGGGTGCTTTATTTAAACTCGGAAAACGCCCTCAGGGTAGGATGCAGTTGATAGCCAATGGGCTGCCAGTTGCCCTCCCTCCTGATGACCACTTCCTATGGCATCTGGCTATCCCAAGATGCACCTTTCTGCCCACTTCCAACATGGCAGAACCCCTTTCTCACTGTCCAGAGCTCCCTAGCTCAACCCACAGGTATAGCTACCAAAGAGGCTACACGCCCCTGGAAAACTGGTTCAACAACTGGTTTCCCCTTCCCTGTCCCTATTGCCAGCCTGTCTACTTAGACAATGGAGCAGCCCCTCTCCCAAGTGTTACCCATTTGCCCTTCGAAGATGTCTTCTATTTTGAAGCTTGCCCTTTGGACCAGCACCTGTGGGACTTCCTGCAGAAGGGAGGTAACACCTCTCTCCAGTGCCGGCTTCTATTGTCTCCTTTCCTGGGAGCTGTTAGGACATTGAAGTATCAACTTTGGTCGCACTGTTCAGGAGTTAGCACAGCTGAGGGGTCAGAGTGTAGCCCTGTACTCACTAATGGGGTGACAAAATCTTTCCACAGTAAAAAGACAGTTTTGCATTTTTACTGTCAGAACATGTAAAATACATGTTCTGTCCATGAAATATACTGCACCCTGCCTTAGGGCCTGGTAGACCTAGCATAGGGGTGATGTACACTTTTTGCAGGGGGAGACTTGGCTTTGTCATTGCTTTAAATGGCAAAGTCTCAACTACATGGCTAAGACTCCACCACATCGGAATCCAGGGAGACGCCCTCAAATGGATCATCTGATACCTCACTGGAAGAATCCAGAGAATCTGTCTCCCACCATTGAACTCAGAACCCAAGAAGATCATCAGCGGTGTCCCCAAGGATCATCCCTCAACCCCACCCTCTTTAATACATACATGACCCCCCGGCCAACACGTCAGATCGCATGGACTCACAGATCTCCTACACCAATGACACCCAGCTCATCATCTTGCTGTCAGAAGACCCCTCCACCACTAAAGTCAACTTCCACAGATGTATGATGAACATAGCCGGCTGGATGAAAGACAACTGTCTCAAGCTCAATACGGAAAAGATGTAAGTCCTTATCTTTGGGAACAACACCTCGCCATGGAATGACGCATGGTGGCCTGCTGAACTCGGCGCATCTCCTGCCCTGACAGACCATGCCCACAACCTCTGCATCATCTTGGACAGCAAGCTATCTATGAAGAAACAGGTAAACGCAGTCTCATCCACCTGCTTCCACACCCTACGCATGCTCCACAAGATCTTCAGGTGGCTCCAAGTCAACACCAGAAGGACTGTCACGCAGGCCCTCGTCACCAGCAAGTTGGATGCCTCCTGAAGAAACTACAGACAATAAAAAATTCAGCGGCAAGACTCATCCTCGACCTCCCCAGATGAACCCACATCACGCCCCACCTCAAGAAGCTACAAAATCCAGTTTTTAACTGTAAGCCCAACTTTCAATCAATCAATCAAGGATTTATAGAGGGCTGCAAATCACCCATCAGGGTCTCAAGGCACTGGAGATTGCACATCCAGTGCAATCTCAGCCAGGTCTTGAGTGCTTTCCTGAATTGTTGGAGTGATGAGGAGGTCCTGAGGTGCAGGGGAAGGTCATTCCAAGCTTTGGTCACTAGATATGAGAATGAGTGTCCTCCGCTGTTGCTTCAGCAGATCTGGGGGGTACCAGCGAGGAAGAGGGAGGTGGATTGTAGGTGTCTGGTTGGTTGGTGGAAGGTCATGCGTTTCTTGATGTATGCTGGTCCTTTGTTGTGCAAGGCTTTGTATGCATGGGTCAACATCTTGAATTGGCATCTCTTCTGGATCGGGAGCCAGTGCAGCTGCACTGAAGAGTCAACAAAGTCAACCCATGTCTGTGTAGCCCCCTTCTGTGTTGCCCTAAACTTGTGCCTATACTCTTAAAGGGTGAAACCAAAGAGCTCAATAAGTGAGCCTTCATATGTGGGTAGGACTTGGCTATCTCATCCTCTAGTGTAAATAGTCTATCACTACCAACCACTGGTACTAACTCCCAAAGTAGTGTCCCCCACTGTTGTGAACCCCCTTTCTATATTTGAGAGCTCTCTCATATGACACTTGTCTATGTCATCCACCTGGAACTAACTAGGCACAATCCCTCTTGGTAACCTGACATCAGGGGCACCCCTGTCAACACCCCCAGTTATAGCTCTGCTGCCACCATGTTCTCTAGGCCCTAGGCCCAGCCTGGCCCTTCTTTCTTCCAGAGCCAGTCTTCTCTCAGCCAGAGCTATGACCCTCTGCTCAGGTCCAAAGCAGTAATGTCCTCCTGAAAGAACCACTGGCTAGTGATAGAGCCTGCTCTGGAAGCCACCCTTGACCCTGTATAGGGGGGTAAGATTCCATCTGCTCCACTGGCTCTAACAATTACACTGATGTTATCTTTCTCCACATCATCTTCTTCCCCACTGCCTTGAGGTAATTCCTTATTCAAGTATGGAGGTACTCTGAGTCTCCTTCCAAACTATGAGGGTCCTAATCAACTCCTTTTTCCTGGCCTTGGCCCCCACGTTGCTCTTCCTGTCTCTGCAAAGTGCCCTCAACTCATCTCTCTTGAGGGAGGACTAGTTTTCCAAGTCAAATTCCATACTTCCTTGCTATTGCTGAAAAAGTGTCTCCTGAAATGTTCTCTAACTTTTTGAAAACTTTTCCAAACTTTGTGAGTTTGCAGGAAACTTTGGCACACCTTTTTCAAACTTTTCTCAGGTAATTGAAATGTTTAAGCAATAAATCCTTTGGAGTCACCACAACGTGAAAAAGGCTTGGGATGCACAAGAATTTTTTTTTAGGTGTCCACTTTGGTGGACTCTCAGTGGTCTCAAGACTTCATCATCTGTATAGTGCTACTAAACACAAATTCTAGATACCACCGCTATGCCCCAATGTGAAGAAATGGGGTGGATTATATGGTGTGGTTGTGCGACCTCTCTGTGTTATGCACTTACGAACCCCTTTGGGACAAGTAGGTTTTGTTTGTTAAACCCTCCGGCTCAACCCTGGGCAGCTGTTGCACTGAGCAGCAAGGCTTGTACAAAGGAACAAGTATAAAGCATTTAAAAAGCACCAAAACAATTGAAGAAAAAATACACGAGACACTCAAGAAATACGACACCAAATTATAAAAAATAGACTATATTTTGGGGTATTTTTAGACATCAGAATGAAAAAGATCTACCACAAGGTTCTGGAGGTTTAGGTTTTACAAGGTACAGTAAATATATACTTTTTACTCAACCTCAAACACGCATTGGCAAATTCAACAAATTTGACACCTCAAAATTTTTCGAGCAAAAACATTTGCTTTCTTGTATTGTGGTTGGTTAGAGTTACTTTGGGTGACCAACTCCAACAGCGAGCCAGTCAGAGGGACCAACAAGGTCCTCAGAAACAGTTATCTCATCAGGGTAGCAGTCTTCAGTCAGTTCCGGGTACTTTATCTTTTGCTATAGGTTCCTATGGAAGTGGTCCTGATGCCACGGATACAGGATGGTGAAGATGATGTGGATGCGATGCAGGTGATGAGGTCTTCCTGTGGCTACTCCTCTGTCCATGGAAGGGGGGGAGGCAATCCTGGCCATGTCCCTAGACGTCCTCTAGGTCCTGAAAGAAGTCCATTCGCCCCTGGGCTGCCAGTCGCCTGGTATCGTGGTCACAGCCAATCCTTTTCCTGGGTGATAACTCATCTTCTGGGTGACCCAGCTGCACTCTGATAATTTCCTGGGTTCAGGGGATTTGGGTGCAACTTTGAGCATAGGGTCCTGGTCTCTCGTGCTGCACGGAGGCGGTTGGCAGCTGTGTGAAGATTGTGGGTTGCCAACTTGCCAAAGCAGCCTTGTTCAGCTGTTGTGGCCCTATGCAGTGAACAGAAGGTCATCCAGCTGACTCTTGGAGTTATTTGCTTCCACTGGGCTCCGGAGACGACTTCTCCATGAGCAGGACACAGCAGGCACAGTCCCTCTCCTTTGCTAGCCACCACGTTCAGTAGGTGTGGTCCACACCGGTGCAGCCTTTCTTTGGCTGTTCTACAGTGCCAGGGCAGTCCTTCTTGGGTCCCTCTTCCAGTCCTGTTGAGATCTGAGTTCTGAGTGCCAGAGGTGCCCTATTTATGCTCAGAAAATGCCCTCAGAGTAGGATGTGGTTGGTAGCCAATGGGCTACCAAGCCCCTTCCCTCCTGATGTCCACTTTTTGTGCAGTGTGGCACCTAGCTATCCCAGGATGCACCATTCTTCCCTCTTGAAACATGGCAGAACCCCTCTCCCTGCGTCCAGAGCTCTCTAGCCCAACCCATAGGTATAGCTACCAAAGAGGCTACACACCCCTTGAAAACTGGTTCAACAACTGGTTTCCCCTTCCCTGTCCCTAGTGCCAGCCTGTCTACTTAGACAATGGAGCAGTCCCTCTCCCAAGTGTTACCCATTTGCCCTTTGAAGATGGCTTCTGGTTTGAAGCTTGCCCTTTGGACCAGCACCTGTGTGGCTTCCTGTAGGATGGAGGTAACACCTCTCTCCATTGCTGGCTTCTATTGTCTCCTTTCCTGGGAGTTATTAGCATGTCTCCCCAGGAGGGCAAAAAGCTGTCTCAGGGACAGGGTCCCTGTGCAACAGCTACGGGCCCAGGAGTGTAAAGGCAACATAATGGCAACTTTGAAAGAAATGGACACCTCCCCTGTTTCATTAATTTCGACTAGAGAATCTTGTTGGGCACAATGTAAAGAGTTGTTTGATACCTTGAAGTATCAACTTTGGGCACATCATTCAGGAGTTAGCACAATGGAGGGGTCAACATGCAACCCTGTACTCACCAATGGGGCAACCAGGTCTTTCCACAGTAAAAAAACAACAATTTCGCTTTTTTACCTTCAGAACATGTAAAATACATGTCCTGCTCATGAAATATGCTGCACCTTGATTAGGGCTAGGTAAGCCTACCATAGAGGTGACTTACACATAATGCAAGGGTAGGCTTGGCTTTGCCATTGCTTTAAATGGCAAAGTCAGGCTTGCAGTTCAAAACTGCTTTTTCAGTCTGCAATGGGGGACTGAGAGACTTGTTTTACCTGTGACACACCCAGGGTGGCACAACCAGTGCGGCAATCCCTGGGGTGACCTTCTAACATACATGCCCTGCGTACCCTTGGTACAATATAATAGGGACTTATAGGTAAGTAGGTAAGTTAGCTTATGCCAATTGGTCTGGGCAAATGGAAAGGATAATCTGTCCAGTGTACAGGTACACCCCAAAATGATAGTTGCCCACTTCCATTAAAAGTATAAATTACAACAAAAAAAGCTTGAAAGGAAGCACCCAAAGTTAGATATTTGAATGCAGGTCCATTGAACTACAAAAAGGTAGTTTATTGCCAAAATACAAAATTGCTAATATACAATTCATCATAAATTAATCCAAATAAAATTCAATCTTTGCCTGATACAATCCACGTAGAGAAACTCTGAAAATTAACATAATCACAACAGATAGATTGTCACAAATATAGGACATGAAAACACCAGCCAACACATGTTTTGCAACTCCGGTCTTTGTCAAGGCTCAGAGCAAGTCCCAAATTGCATTCCAATATAGATCCGTAAACATTCCCAAAGTCCAAAGGACTTACATTTGATCACCAAATAAATGTGGGAAAATAGTTTCGTAAGATGGTCGTGCCAACTTCCCATATCATAACATGGCGTTTCCCGTAATGCACTTCAATTCATTTGCAACCCCTGATAAGGTGTCCACTTTACGTCTAACGAAGAGCGTCTCCGCTTAATTCTATCAACTAGTTAATAATCCATGCAGTTATTCAGTTGCTTCAGTGTCTCCTCTTCATAATCCAAAAATCGAAGCACTACGTTACCCCCTTTATCTGCGTTTCTAATAATGATACTCATGTGAGCAATCAAATCAGATAAAGTTTTCAATTCAAATGTATTCAAATTGTTGGGTAGTTTAGACCATTTAACATTAGCATTATCATGTAATACAGTTTCATAGAACCCATCAATAATATTATCAGATTTAAGAATTGGGGTTAAATGAGATTTATTTTTCAATTTAGACTTCAAAGGAATTGCATTGTCAACCTCCAAATCACAAACTAGGGGGCATATTTACAAGCCCTTATCGCCACAGGAGCGTCACTTTTAGTGACGTTCCTGTGGCGATATGTGCTTCGCCGTATTTACACGGCAGTGGTAAGCCATTTAGCGTGGCTTAACGCTGCCTTGTAAATAAGGCCCCCTTTCAAGCTACACTTAGCGTGAAATAGGTGGGCGTTACGGTGAGCGTTCCACCGCAACACCCATTGATTTTGACACTGCCCCATATTTACAAGGGCGGGGTAAAGTTTCCTGCCGCTAAAACGGCGATAATTTTATCGCCGGTCTTGCTAATATGCCCCGACGTTTTGCAACTTCTATGTGTGCTGCATTAAGCAGCACACATAGATGTTTCAAAACACCATTTAGAGATTGCTTCTGTGCAGGAAGGGACACCTTCCTGTACATAAACAATCTTCCCCTCAACTCAGACATCCTTGTACTATGGTGCAAGGGTGGCTGCATTGGCGCTAGGCAGCTAAATTTAGCGCTTGCGCAGGGGGAAACGCAGGGCTGCACCATATTGTTGTAAATATGGTGCAGCACTGCGTTTCAGAAGTGGCGGAGCGCAGCGTTAAGCCAAGGAGGCTAACGTTATGCTCCGCCATGTCTCTCGTAAATATGCCCCAACGTCTTCTATTTTCATCTTATCTCCTTCCGCTAAGCCGCCCACCAGTTGTTTGTTCACCATATCTTGAATAGTGACATTTGAAATGGTGGGTTTGCTAGCCATTGTCAGAGGCTTAGAGACCTATTCAGAGAAGCATTTCTTCAATTTAAGTTTTCGTACAAACCGTAATAAGTCAACTTTAGTTCTAAACTTATCCAAGTCCTGACTGGGGAAAAAAGAGAGCCCTCTTTCTACCAGCGAGATCTCAACAGCTGTGAGATTCCTGGATAATAGATTGATTATTGTCTTTTTTCTCTAGTCTTTGTTAAAAAAGAGGTGGTAGAAATAAACACAAACAAGAAGAGCTCAAGAGAAGAAAGAGTGAAAATGTGATCAAAAACCAGGTTAGTCAACAAAGACCAGAGAAAAGAAAGATAATCAATACATCATCCAGGAATCCCACAGCTTTTGAGATGTCAGTGTTAGAGAAGGCATGGGCCTTCACAATACATGGCCTATGGACATTTCAACCTAGTCTTACACTGTAATAGTGTAGTCCATTGTAAATCACAACGTGCCATGCCATTCACAGAGTGGCCCACTAAGGAGGCATGTTTACAGCATTTAGGGGCATATTACCAAGGATTAGCGATAATTATCGCAAAGCGCGCTTAGCGCTGTTTTTTTTATCGCCGGCTATCGCTGGATTTCATCGCGGAGATAACGCGTTATTATCAACGCTTATCTCCAAGGCGATAAAAAATCCAGCGATAGCGGCGAAACTCAGCAAAAGCGCGAGAAATCCAGCGATAAATTCACTGCGCTAATGGAAAGCTTGCTAATAGGCAGGTGAGGACTTAACCTTACAATCCACCTCCCATTGACAAGATGGTTAAGTCAAGTTTTTATCCGGTGTTAAATTCCAGCGATAATTTCGGTTAGCGCAACTTTTTTTATCGCTTCGCGGGCATTGCTAATAGGGGGTAGTTGTGTTAGCGGCTGTTTCTGTTGACTTTTGGTTGGGAATGCCTACTTTGCATGTCATTAGCGATAAATATCGCTGACATGCAAAGCGGCAACAAGACGGCCGCCATCGCCATTAAGCTGTCGCTAACAGCTATTAGCGACAGCTTGCTAATAGGGCGATAAAAATGTCGCCGCTTTATCGGCAAAAAGTGCCGCTAAAGTGGCGATACTGCCCTTGATAATATGCCCCCTAGTCTCATCGCTGTTGACGTGTATGTAGGCCACGTTTGTGTGGGATTTCCTCTGTCCTGATTTTCTTGCTAGTGCCTGTGGTGGTTTGAAGCTGCCCATCTTGCTCCATGAGTTGTGTGTTTCAGAAGGCAGGTTTGGTGCTGTAGATGATGCCCATGTGCCCTGATGCTTCTGTTCATCATAAATTTTATCCATTCTTCAAAACCACTTTGCCACCTTCTGGAGTCTCTCAAATCTTGCTTTGAAGGTACAAACTTAGGGGCATATTTGCAAGCCCCGATCGCCACCTCATGTCACTTTCAGTGACATTGTGATGGCGATAGGGGCCACGCCTTATTTACAAGACAGCGTTAAGCCACTTAACGTGGCTTAACGCTGCCTTGTAAATAAGGCACCCTTTCACGCTGTGTTTAGCGAGAAAGGGGAAGGCAATGGGTGTTGCGGTGGGCGATCCACTGCAACACCCATTGATTTTGATGCTTTCCCTATTTACATGGGCAGCGTAAATAGGAGGCAGCACCAAAATTAAGACCAGGGAAAACCTGGTCTTAAACAGGCGAAACAAGGAGAAATTAATTATTTCTCCTCGTTTTTGCTGTTTCCATGCATAGAAACAGCAAATTGTCTTCCTACACATAAACAATCATTTAAAAAATGCTGTTTTGCAACTTCATGTGTGCTGCATTAAGCAGCACAGTTAGAAGTTACAAAACAGCATTTAAATATTGTTTATGTGCAGGAAGGGTGACCTTACTGATGGCCAACCAACATTTGCTGCATTGACTGCCAAACTCATGTCAGTGGTGCCCCACACATAGATGTACCTAATTAAATGGACTGCATTACTACCTCATCATGTGGGGTTGCCTCTCGCTGAAAAGGACTCCAATGGGCATCTAAAAAAATGTTTTAGATGTTCAGGGCAGCAAGTCACATTGCTTGTGTGCATTGGGGCAATGAAAGAGGCAAAACATGCTCAAGATTTTCAAATATATGTGGCATTACAACTCTCTCCTTGCACTGGCTCACTGTGTGCAGTCTAGCGCCAAAACCAGCATTCTTGCTTCAGAATGCTAGGGTGTATGTGGTATGCGACTGAATTGTTTTGTGCAGGACGGTATACCTTCCTGTACAAAATCAAATGTCACAGGCATGTTCCACTTTCCACATGAGCTGCTAAATGCAAAGCACATGGAGAGAAGATATAATAAGTAATCAAGATTTTTCTCATTGTTACTCCCTGGTCTGGTAGAACTACAATGTTTTGGAAATGGTCCAAAACTCATGGGCGTATGGTTGGGAGTGGGCATGATCCTCCCACGGAATGTGTCCCAGCCTGAACTCTTACGTAACCGAGTTCAAGCAGCTGTCCTGCTCAACATTATGGTGCAAAGCCATGGAAGATCTCACAAGTCAGGTCTTGTGTGTCTTACTACGTATCAATGAAGCCTTTGTGTTCTCCTTGCATGACCTTCTGTGACGCAAGGTAAATGCAAAGGCTTCTTACATCTGGGGCGTGATATACTTATGAATGAAGTAGAAATTGCCTCATGCAAGGACTTTAAAGGCAAGATCAGTGTGAAAAGTTGGCCTGGCATATGCTGTCCACTAATTATAGTGGGCACCTTGCACCAGTCCAAACAACCCCTTATTGGAGATAGGTTAAAGACAACCTTTATTGAAAGCTATCCTAGTGGTAGCTATGGAGAGCAGCTTTCAGGCTAAGTCTTGAAGGAATGTAAAGCAGCTTGTTTTACCAGTCTATAATCTCTTGAGTGACCAAATGAAAGAGGACCACATCAGGTATATATTCAAAATATATGTATTTATTGCTAAACACACCCCTCTAGTCTCTTTATGAGGCTAGAGTTCGAAGTACATAAATTATAAGTTAGTTATCTACAGTAATAGCACAAATACACGTTTGAGCCCTAGGGGCGTACCAAACCATATACCAATAAAGTGGTATAAGAACCACGACTGAGCTAGACACAGGGCCTAGAGCCTGTAGAAGTGCTTGGGCCACAAGGAACCACCCAAGGTAGTGACACAGGGGACCCACGGGGACGCGTGCAGTGTATGAACACAGCCGCGAATCGCCGTTAACTTCTATGGGGAAAGTTGCGGTTTGAATTTAAAAGAAAAGGGACACTTAGAGGAGGACTTGGAGCAAACCCTTTGAGAACTAGGCTGTTCTAGTGTCAATACCCACGGGAGCACCGGAGTACTCGAGTTACCTCACCCAGGGGAGCCGGGTGCATAGGTGTCTTTCGGGGTCGGGTTTCGCTCGTCGCTTTCAATGGCGATCTGCTGCAAAGTGCTGCTGGCGACCAAGTCGAAAGTGTTCGGGTGGATCCAAAGGTGGATCGAAGATCTGAAGAACCTGAAAGCAGAGGGGACAGAGTCTGGGTCACTAGCCAGTGACCAGGAAGGCGATGAGCAGATGCCCACCGATGTCGAGTGCTTCAGGTAGGTTGACGGTCGTCTTGACTCTTCAGCCACGAGGTCCAGGAGGTGTCGACGACGACCAGGAGCTGGATTCGAGCTGTCCCACAACGTCTGTCGATTGCAGGGGTGTCGGAGACCGGATTGGACCCAACAAGCCTTGGCAACGGAAAGTCTTGTGGAAATGGAAGAAGGACGATGTTGCAGACCAGCAAGGTCTGTGGGACTCACCCAGCGAGGGTAAGTCAGGGCACGCCTGGAGGAACCAGGGAGCCCAAGCAGAAGAAGATTGGCCTTCGGGAGGGCCTACTAGCCAACGGACTAGCGACCGCGAAGGAGCCTCAAGTCGATGCACGTGGAGCTGGCTCACAGGACACTCGTAGAGTGGAGGCCAGTGATCTTTGGTGCAGTTGGTGCTGGAGGCTGGGGCTACTTGGAGCCCAAAGCACGACTTCGTGGGAGACCCAGAAGAGGATGCACTTGCAAATGCGATCGGTGTCCAGGGGTCACGGTTCCACGTTATCCACGACAGCTACGGGCCTCAGCTTTGCTGGGGACTCAGGGCAGCCTCGGGGAAGTCTGGAAATCCACCTCTGGTGATGCAAAGACTTCGGCGTCCGGCGGGAGCTTCAGCGATGCAGACCGGACAATTGCTTCTTTGGTGCCTGCCAAGCAGGGGAGTCACTCCTTGACCCCAAGGGAGATTCTTCAGTCCTCTAATCTTGAAGTAGAGCGTCGAAGGTCCAGGATTCTGTGTCAGAGTTTCGTCCAGGTTAATCTAAAGTCCTAAGGACTGGGGTCCCATACTTATACTAAGGTAGGGGGTTGGACATACTCTGTGGACCCACCTATGGGAGGGTCAGGGCAGAGGGGTGGTTACACCCCTTTCCCTTTGTCCAGTTTCTCGCACCAGAGCAGGGGCTGGAAGCCCCTGAGCCGGTTTGAACTGGGGTATGCACAGGGACACCAAATGTGCCCCCAGTGCAGGACTTCAAAGCACCAGAGAGTGCTCCCGCCCAGCCCCAATACACACTATCCTGTCTGGGGAGGTGGTTACACCTCCCTGGGACAGGAAGCCTATTGTCCAGGCCTCCCCTGCCGGAGTTTCGGTCAGCAGCAGGAGGCCAGACTCGTGTCTGTGTCAGCGGCATCCATTTTGTGATGCCAGGGCTTGGAAAGAAGTTACCGGGCAGGCCGGTGTGTACATGTCTCTCCTCTAGAAGGGTGGAATGCTACCCCCGCCGCCAGAACTGGCGGGGGGTAGTATTCCAAGATGTTTGACACCAAACACGACATGTTTCCGTGCAGCCATCCCAAAGTTAGCATTTAACGCGAGGTTATAATGCGCTTAAGAGTATATGGTCAGGCTGCACTGCAAACAGCATCAGAGAAGGGTCTCCGAACGCTGCAGAGGGGCCCTGCTCATGCAGGGGCACCCTCTCACATAGGAACCACGCACTCTGCCTTCAGGATTGATAAGGCCTGCCATAGGAGTGACTTATAGGTTTATATGTGTGTATGTATGTAGTGATATAGGTAGCCTATATCACAGTAAGGGGTGCATGCACCACCTTACCCAGGCTGCAGTAGCAGACCTGTGGTGTCCTTTGGCTGGCCTTCCAGGGGTGGCACAATACATGCTTCAGCCCCTGGCAGGCCTCTGAGGTACCTATGCCCTGGGTACATAGTATACCATATACTAGGGACTTATAAGGGCACTCCAGATTCCAATCAGAGATGTGCCTAAGGCACATGGAAACCATTTTAGAGAGGAAGCAGCTAGGCTGGGGTTCTGATTAGCAGGGCCCCAGCCAGACTAAGGTCAAAAAACAGTGAAGCATCAGCAAAAGTGGGGGTACCCATGTGAAGCAGATTCTACTCTCCTACACAACCCCCCAAACATAGGGACATTAAACTAACCTTGCCCAGTTAAGTCTTCATGTTCTAAGTGGAAGTACCTAGAGAGTCCATCTGCATTGGCATGGTTACTCCCAGGTCTATGTTCCACTGTGAAGTCCATCCCCTGTAGGGAAATGGACCACCTAAGCAGTTTGGGGTTTTCACCCTTCATTTGTTTTAGCCATAAGAGGGGCTTATGGTCTGTTTGAACAAGGAAGTGAGTACCAAACAAGTATGGCCTCAACTTCTTCAGAGCCCAGACCACAGCAAAGGCCTCCCTCTCAATGGCTGACCAACGTTTCTCTCTAGGGGTCAGCCTTCTGCTAATAAAAGCTACTGGCTGATCCTGACCTTCATCATTCAATTGTGACAGTACAGCCCCTACCCCCAATTCAGATGCATCTGTTTGGACAATGAACTTCTTGGAGTAATCAGGACTCTGTAGAATGGGAGCAGTGCACATGGCCTGCTTTAGGTCATCAAATGCCTTTTGACAGCTAACTGTCCACCGAACCTTTTTGGGCATTTTCTTGGAAGTTAAGTCATTCAGGGGTGTCACTATTGATCCATACCCCTTGACAAATCTCCTATAGTACCCAGTCAGGCCTAAAAAGGCTCTCACCTGAGTCTGGGTAGTTGGAGCAGTCCAGTCCATGATGGTCTGGATCATGCTCTGCAGTGGTTGAACCTGGCCTCCACCCACAAGGTGGCCCAGGTACACAACCTGACTCTGCCCTATCTGGCACTTTGTGGTCTTGATAGTCAGGCCTGCTTTCTGCAGGGCCTGCAAAACATTTCTGAGGTGGACCAGGTGATCCTCCCAGGTGGAGCTAAAGACAGCAATATCATCTAGATATGCTGCACTATAGGCTTCCAGACCTGTAAGGACTGTATTCACCAACCTCTGAAAAGTGGCAGGTGCATTCTTCAGACCAAAGGGCATCACCACAAATTGATAATGCCCACTAGGGGTTGAGAATGCTGTCTTTGGCTTTGCATCATCAGCTAGTCTGATCTGCCAGTAGCCAGCTGTCAGGTTAAATGTGCTTAGATACTTGGCTGAGGCCAAAGTGTCTATTAGCTCATCTGCCCTAGGTATTGGATGGGCATCAGTCCTAGTGACTGCGTTGAGACCCCTGTAGTCCACACAAAACCTCATCTCTCTTTTCCCACCATTGGTGTGAGGTTTTGGTACAAGGACCACTGGACTAGCCCAAGGGCTATCTGAGGGTTCAATAACTCCCAAATCCAACATCTTCTGGACTTCTGTCCTGATACAGTCCCTGACATGGTCAAGTTGCCTATAAATCTTATTTTTAATAGGCAGACTGTCCCCAGTGTCCACTTTATGAGTGCACCAGGTAGTCTGACTGGGTGTCAGTGAGAATATGTGTCTGAACTGATTGAGCACCTGTCTGCAATCAGTCTGCTGCTGGGTAGTGAGGCTGCCTGCCAAAGCTACACCATCCACTGACCCATCATCAGGGTTCTGTGAGAGCAGGTCAGGGAGTGGGTCACTCTCTTCCTCCTGTCCCTCATCAGTAGCCATGAGCAAGCCCATGTCTGCCCTGTCCACATATGTGTTAGAAATGGGGGTCTCTAGTTGGCAATGGCTGGCCACTGTCCAAGTAGGGACCCTTCTTCCTAAGTCAGAGTGAGAGGGCTACCCTCTTTAATACCCCTGCTCAACCCTGTGGTAACGTAGCACGAGCAGGTAGGCTTATCTCAGAGGCAGGGTGTGAAGCATTTATGATCATACACAGTAACACAATGAGGAACACTACAAAGGGACACCACACAAGTAGTTATTATAAAAAATAAGTATCTTTATATAAAGGCAGATTTATCACAAGACCAATAACTGTAAAAGCCACAATACTGTCAAAAATAGGATAGCTGTTGAAGGGCTGTCAAAAATAGTTCAAAGGTTGCAAAAATAAGGTTCAAGTTCAAAGCAGTGGTCTCTGCGACCCTTTCTTTCACAAAGTACCTGGGTTTAGTTGCAAAACCAACAAAGTGTCGCAAAGAAGCTGTAGCGATGATTCTCGGCACGCGAGGCCGGCGATGCGTTGAAATCCTTGCCGCAAGGGAGGATGATGCGCCGATCTGCGGGATGCGTGCGGAGACGATGCGACAAACTTCTGCACGCTGGACCACCGATGCGATGACTTTCTTGCCGCGTGGGAGAAGTCGATGCGGTGATCCTGTTGCGCTGTGCGATCGTGTTGCGATGCGAAGACAAGACGCTCCGCGAGGGAGCGACGAAATTCGGTGTGATGCGATCAAAGTGGCGAACGCACGGCGTCCGCACTGCGATGTCTCGAAGCGATGATTTCTGTCAGGGTTGCGAGTGCGCGGCGACAGCAGCGCGATGATCTTTCCAGCGCGTCTCGGCTGCAGCGGCTCGCAAAGGGGCGTCAGCGATGGTTTCGGGTTGCGGGCCCTCGGCGGCAGCAGCGCGATGATTTTCCCAGCGCTCTCGACTGCAGCGGCCCGCAAAGATGCGTTAGCGTCGATTTCTTACCCTCTTCTCTCTGATGCAAACTAGAGGCCCTGGAACTCACAGGAGCCTCCTCAGCAGATAGCAGTCCTCGCAGGGAGGAAGCAGGAGGTTGGTGGTGGAGTCTGTTGTGCCTGAGACTCCAGCAGGAGGCTAGCTCTTTTCCTAGCCCTTGGGTGATTGCTGTACAAAAATAAAAGTTCTCGTCAATAGTTCCTTTTCCTCTTCTTCAAGGTCCAGTGGTCACTGCTGCAGGCCAGTGCAAGAAACAACACACAAGCACAAGGACAGTCACTTCCTGCAGATTCCTCCAGTGGCACGGACAGAGTTTCCTCTCCAGATCCAAAAGCAATACAAAAGTAGGGGGTTTGAGCACAGATATTTATACCCCAAAAGCCTTTGATCCTTGAAGCTACCAGTCCCTGAACCTAGCCAGAACCAGTTCTGCTCAGGCCTGGAGCACTTTGTTTACCAGGCTGCATCCTTCCTTTCAGAAAGAGGGGGTCTGCTAGCAGACACACAGTGGGAGGTGGAGCCAGCATTCACCTTGCCAGGCACAGCCCTATTCAGATCAAAGAGCCACCCTTCCCCACACTCTAAATGCAGATCTCTCTATTCCACCAAGGTCTGACTCAGCCTGTCCTGCCCCTCTAAAACCAGACAGCCAATACACATAACGGCAGAGCACACTGGAAGGCTTAGGCAAGAAAATACCTACTTTCTAAAAGTGGTATTTTCAAACACAGAATATAAAAATAAACTTCACTAAAAGGTGTATTTTAATATTCTGAGCTCAGGCATACTAAATTCGTTTTTCTACCATGTCCCTGGGGTCAGTTAGGACTATAGCATGTAATAGTCAAACTGCCCATTCTAGCCTATGAGGAACAGGTAGCCTTACAGTAGTGAAAAACGAAATGGTGCATAATTCACTACCAGGACATGCTACACACACCCAGGCATGTCCTACCTTACACATACAATGCACCCTACCCGAGGGGCGACTTACAGGATGCCAAGGGAAGGTTCAGGGGCTGGGAAGTGGTTGCACTTCACAGCCAAGATGGCAGTTCTGGACTGCACACAGACACTGCAGTGGCAGGTCTGAGACACACTTTACAAGCTGCTTCTGTGGGTGGCACACATCAGTGCTGCAGGCCCACCAGCAGCATTTGGTTTACCAGCCCTGGGCACACATAGGCCACACTACTAGGGACTAACAGGTAAACCAAATAAGCCAATCAGGGATATACCAATTCACATAGACATATTTATACAGGGAGCATTCGCGCTGTGACACTGAATGGCAGTGGCACAGCGCCCAGAGCATCTAACACCAGTAAAACAGAGGAGACAACAGCGAAAAATGGAAGGGAGACCCACGCCAATGGTGCCAGGTCTAACACACGTCCCCTCCAGCTGAAATGTGGGGAGAACTACCCATCCCCTTGGAAGTTCTCATCGCTAAGGCGGAAAAATCTGGACAGACCATCAGCATTGGCGTGTTCTGTACCAGGGCGGTGTTCCACCGTGAAGTCCATACCCTGTAGGGAAATGGACCACCTCAACAACTTGGGATTCTCACCCCTCATCTGCATCAGCCATCTGAGGGGCCTGTGGTCTGTCTGAACCCGGAAGTGAGTCCCAAACAGGTATGGTCTCAGCTTCTTCAGTGCCCAGACCACAGCAAATGCCTCACGCTCAATTGCACTCCACCTCTGTTCCCGTGGAAGTAACCTCCTACTGATGAAGGCCACAGGTTGGTCTAGTCCCTCCTCATTTATCTGTGACAGAACGGCCCCCACCCCATGCTCTGAAGCGTCTGTCTGGACAACAAATTCCTTAGCAAAATTGGGCGCCTGGAGTACGGGTGCTGTACACATAGCAGTTTTGAGGGCATCAAAGGCTTTCTGACAGGTGTCAGTCCAGTTCACAATCTTTGGCCGCTTCTTGGAAGTCAGCTCAGTCAAGGGTGCAACAATGTTGCCATACCCCTTGACAAACCTCCTGTAATAACCCGTGAGTCCTAAGAAGGCCCTCACCTGGGTCTGGGTCCTTGGGGGCTCCCAAGTCAGGATGGTTTCAATCTTGGGCTGCAGGGGCGCCACCTGGCCGCTCCCCACCTGGTGTCCCAAGTACACCACAGAACCCTGCCCAATCTGGCACTTACTGGCCTTGATTGTGAGGCCTGCTCTGCGCAGCGCCATCAACACTTCCCAGAGGTGGCGCAAGTGGTCCTCCCAGGAGGAACTAAACACTGCAATGTCATCCAGGTAGGCGGCACTGAAAGCCTCCAGCCCAACCAACACCTGGTTGACCAATCTCTGGAAGGTGGCAGGGGCATTCTTCATCCCAAAGGGCATCACACGGAACTGGTAGTGCCCATCTGGTGTGGAGAATGCTGACCTCTCCTTTGCCCCATCCGTTAAGGCGATCTGCCAGTACCCAGACGTCAGATCAAACGTGCTGAGGTACCGGGCAGCCCCTAACCGGTCTATGAGCTCATCAGCTCTGGGGATGGGGTGCGCGTCGGTCTTGGTGACCGAATTGAGACCTCGGTAGTCCACACAGAACCTAAGTTCAGGAGTGGCACCAGGCGTCGCAGCTTTTGGTACCAAGACCACGGGGCTGGACCAGGGGCTGCTAGAGGACTCAACCACCCCTAGGGCGAACATTTTGGAGACCTCCTCCTTAATGCAAGCCCTGACCCTGTCAGTTACCCTGTAAGCCTTGTGCTTGACAGGAGAACTGTCCCCGGTATCCACCTCATGGACGCACCAATCAGTGACACCAGGTACCAGGGAGAACAAATCAGAAAATTGCCCCAACAGGTGGTGACAATCTCTCTGCTGCTCAGGGGTCAGTGTGGTGGAGAGGATCACACCCTCCACTGACCCATCCTTCTCTTCTGCACACAGGAGGTCAGGGAGAGGCTCACTCTCCTCCTCAACCCCATCATCTGTGGCAAGAAGCATGCCCACTTCAGACCTCTCAAAGTGGGGCTTTAGGCGGTTCACATGCAGGACCCGCAAGGGGTTCCTGGGAGACTGAAAGTCCACCAAGTAGGTAACTGGACTTTTGCGCTCCACCACCTCAAAGGGACCGGTCCACTTATCTTGGAGCGCACAAGGCTCCACTGGGGCCAGTACCCAAACCTTCTGACCAGGTTGAAATTCGACCAGAGTGGCATTCTGGTCGTGCCAACGTTTCATTTCTTCTTGGCTGGCTTCCAGATTTGCCTCAGCAATTTTTCTGAAACGCCGAGTCTGGTTCCTGAAGGCCAACATGTAGCTAAATACATCTTGGGGAGGTTTCCTGGGAGATTGCTCCCAGCCTTCCTTGACCAGACTCAGAGGTCCTCTAACCGGGTGGCCATAGAGGAGTTCAAAGGGACTGAACCCTAAGGACTTCTGTGGCACCTCCCGGTAGGCAAACAACAGGCATGGCAAGAGGACGTCCCACTTACGCCTCAGGGGCTCTTCTAGGCCCATGATCATGCCCTTCAAGGTCCGGTTGAACCTTTCAACCAGACCATTACCTTGGGGGTGGTAAGGAGTGGTGAACTTATACGTTACCCCACACTCCTTCCACAGAGACTTCATGTACTGGGAGATGAAGTTGGTCCCCCTGTCAGACACCACCTCTCTGGGGAATCCCACACGGGAGAAAATCCCCATCAGTGCACGTCCCACCACGGGGGCCGTCACTGTCCTGAGCGGGATGGCTTCAGGGTACCGGGTGGCATGGTCCACCAAGACCAGGATGAACCTGTTGCCCATGGCTGTCTTGGGGTCCAGAGGCCCCACAATGTCAATGCCCACTCGCTCGAATGGGGTACTCACAACTGGAAAGGGCTGGAGTGGGGCCTTGATCTTCCCCCCACTCTTCCCACTTGCCTGGCAAGTCTCACAGGTCCTGCAATGAGAGTCTGAACTCTTGTGCATCTGGGGCCAATAAAAGTGGGCAGCCAGCCTCTCAAAGGTCTTGGTCTGCCCCAGATGTCCTGCCAATGGAATGTCATGAGCCAACCCCAGTAGGAAGGTTCTGAAGCACTCGGGTACCACCAGCACACGGGCTGACCCTGGCTCAGCAACCTTAGGCTCACTATACAGGAGACTGTTCTCCCAATAAATCAGATGTGAACCAGACATGTCACCTTCTGCCTGGGCTGCAGCCTGTCGCCGCATACCCTCAAGAGAGGGGCAAACTCTCTGCTGCTCACAAAATTCCTCCCTGGTGGGTCCCCCTTCCTGCTGCCAATGGGTCAGCTCAGGCAGGTCCCCCAGTTCGGTGATCTGCTCCCCGGTAGGCTCCAGGGCATCCCCCTCAGGGTCTGCTTCTTCCTGGGCCGTGGGAACCAAGGGGGCCGGCTTCCCGCGCCCCTTGCCCCTTCTCTCTAAGGCAGGGATCTGGGCCCTACTCTCAGGCTCCAGATCCTTTTCAACACCCTCCTTGGCTGCCATGGACCGCGTGGTAGCACACGCCCACTCAGGCAGACCCAACATCTCTAAGTGAGCCTTCCTCTCCACCGTAGCCCACGGGGAGTCCTCTAAATCATTGCCCAGCAGACAGTCTACAGGCATGGCGGGCCTCACAGCTACCTGAAGAGTTCCTGAGACCCCCCCACTCAAAGGGAACCTGAGCCACCTCACATTGGCTCTCTGAGTTGTCGGCGGACACTACTGGGTAGAATGCATGGGGGACAACCTGCTCTTTGGACACCAACCGGGAGCTGACAGCAGTTACACTGGCCCCTGTGTCTCTTAGAGCCTCCACCCTATGGCCATTGATGGTCACCCACTGCCTGTATTTTTTAGTGTTAGCAGGCAGTGCAGGCTTGGGGACCATCTCAAAGTCCCCTAATGAGACAAGGGTCAATTCTACGGGATCCCACCCCTCTTGGGCACCCATCTCCTCCTCTCCCAGGGCTACACTAGCAATCTGGCGGGGTGGTGCACGGGGGGTGCACTGGCCCCCTTTGGGGGCACTGGGGATCAAAATATCTGTGGCCCACTTGACCACAGTTGTAACACGTGGGGGCCCCCTGGGAACAGGCCTACCTGGTGGGGGCCCGGTCCTCCTTTCTTGGGGGGCTGGGACACCACTGCTGGGTTCCCTGGGGGATTACTTTGGGGCCCTCGGGGGAACTCCCTCTGTTGACCCTTGTCCCCCCACTCCTCTGCTGGGGACCCTGCCCACCTTTGGCGACGTCTCCCACTGGACCCTTGCGGACCCGGGTGCTCACCCAGCGGTCCGCCTCCTCAGCAAGCTTTCTAGGGTTAGTCAGCTTGCAATCAATTAGGTGCTGGCGTAGCTCAGGAAAACAATTGCTAGATAAATGCTCCCATGCAATCAAATCATAAAACTGTGCAAAAGTTTCTACTTTGCTACCTCTTACCCAGCGTTCCATGGCTCTGCAAAAAAAGGACACATATTCAACCCACGTGGTACCCTCTAGCTTCTTACAGACCCTAAACCTCTGTCTATACATCTCAGGGGTCAAACCATAGCGGGTCACCAACGCTTCCTTCATGTGGGCGTAAACCATCCTACTTTCTGGGGGCAGGTCCAGCAAGGTATCCCTCCCCTCACTCACAAAGCGTCCCCACAACCCTGCTCCCCAATCCTTCTCAGGGACCCGGTGGGACACCATGGCTACTTCATAAGCGGCAAACCATTGCCCAATATCTTCACTTTTGTGGAAATCTTTAATAACCTCCTTGGGTATATACACCCTACTCTCAGGGTGCACTACAGGTACGCTGCCACCAGAGGGGGAGATTTCCATGCTCTTAGCTTTAATCTCCAACTCCCTCAATACTCTCTCATGCTCAAGCTTCATCCTCATAATCTCAATTTCTAACTTCTTGTTCTCTAGGTCCCGGTGACCATCCATTTTAAGCTTAGCCATCTCCATATTATGCCGCCTATCTCTCTCCCTGTCCTCCAGCTCTTCTGGGGACAGACCCTTAGCGGACACACTAGAGCCCGGGTTGGAAAGGGCTGGGTCTCCTACTAAGTCTACTACATCGCCCTGCTGCTCTCCTCCCTCCACAAGCTCTCCTAGATCCTTAGGGGCATCCCTGGCTTCTAGCCAGGCCTTCAGCGCCTTGTAATACTCCTCCCTCCTAGTGAGACCTGTGATAGGGACTGTGAATTGCTTGCAAAAATATTTGAGCTGCTTGGCATTGTAGGTTTCTATTTTCTCTTCTTCCCAGGAGAGATCTTCTGAGGCATTGGATCTGGGCTTGCCCATTGTAGAAATAACTGGCAATATCAATAAAGGACAGAAGAAAACTTCTCAAAAAATGTAAGCGGGTGAAAAATCACCGGCAATATCAATCACAATATAGGATCCTAAAAAATTCTCAGAAATGTGCGTGGGTGAAAAATCACCAGCAATATCAATCACAATAGGGGATCAAAAACTTTCAATAAATGTGCGCGGGTGAAAAATCACCGGCAATATCAATCACAATACAGGATCCCAAAAACTCTCAGAAATGTGCGTGGGTGAAAAATCACCAGCAATATCAATCACAATAGGGGATCAAAAACTTTCAATAAATGGGCGCGGGTGAAAAATCACCGGCAATATCAATCACAATATAGGATCCCAAAAACTCTCAGAAAATGCGCGCGGGTGAAAAATCACCGGCAATATCAATCACAATATAGAAGCAAAAAAAAAACAATTCTCAAAAAAAATGTATGCGGTACGTTATGGTCTGCACTCACTAGTAGTGTACACTATAATTACTGTATGCGATCATAAATGCAAGTCCAGATCCTCACCGCTGACCACCAATGTTAGAAATGGGGGTCTCTAGTTGGCAATGGCTGGCCACTGTCCAAGTAGGGACCCTTCTTCCTAAGTCAGAGTGAGAGGGCTACCCTCTTTAATACCCCTGCTCAACCCTGTGGTAACGTAGCACGAGCAGGTAGGCTTATCTCAGAGGCAGGGTGTGAAGCATTTATGATCATACACAGTAACACAATGAGGAACACTACAAAGGGACACCACACAAGTAGTTATTATAAAAAAATAAGTATCTTTATATAAAGGCAGATTTATCACAAGACCAATAACTGTAAAAGCCACAATACTGTCAAAAATAGGATAGCTGTTGAAGGGCTGTCAAAAATAGTTCAAAGGTTGCAAAAATAAGGTTCAAGTTCAAAGCAGTGGTCTCTGCGACCCTTTCTTTCACAAAGTACCTGGGTTTAGTTGCAAAACCAACAAAGTGTCGCAAAGAAGCTGTAGCGATGATTCTCGGCACGCGAGGCCGGCGATGCGTTGAAATCCTTGCCGCAAGGGAGGATGATGCGCCGATCTGCGGGATGCGTGCGGAGACGATGCGACAAACTTCTGCACGCTGGACCACCGATGCGATGACTTTCTTGCCGCGTGGGAGAAGTCGATGCGGTGATCCTGTTGCGCTGTGCGATCGTGTTGCGATGCGAAGACAAGACGCTCCGCGAGGGAGCGACGAAATTCGGTGTGATGCGATCAAAGTGGCGAACGCACGGCGTCCGCACTGCGATGTCTCGAAGCGATGATTTCTGTCAGGGTTGCGAGTGCGCGGCGACAGCAGCGCGATGATCTTTCCAGCGCGTCTCGGCTGCAGCGGCTCGCAAAGGGGCGTCAGCGATGGTTTCGGGTTGCGGGCCCTCGGCGGCAGCAGCGCGATGATTTTCCCAGCGCTCTCGACTGCAGCGGCCCGCAAAGATGCGTTAGCGTCGATTTCTTACCCTCTTCTCTCTGATGCAAACTAGAGGCCCTGGAACTCACAGGAGCCTCCTCAGCAGATAGCAGTCCTCGCAGGGAGGAAGCAGGAGGTTGGTGGTGGAGTCTGTTGTGCCTGAGACTCCAGCAGGAGGCTAGCTCTTTTCCTAGCCCTTGGGTGATTGCTGTACAAAAATAAAAGTTCTCTCAATAGTTCCTTTTCCTCTTCTTCAAGGTCCAGTGGTCACTGCTGCAGGCCAGTGCAAGAAACAACACACAAGCACAAGGACAGTCACTTCCTGCAGATTCCTCCAGTGGCACGGACAGAGTTTCCTCTCCAGATCCAAAAGCAATACAAAAGTAGGGGGTTTGAGCACAGATATTTATACCCCAAAAGCCTTTGATCCTTGAAGCTACCAGTCCCTGAACCTAGCCAGAACCAGTTCTGCTCAGGCCTGGAGCACTTTGTTTACCAGGCTGCATCCTTCCTTTCAGAAAGAGGGGGTCTGCTAGCAGACACACAGTGGGAGGTGGAGCCAGCATTCACCTTGCCAGGCACAGCCCTATTCAGATCAAAGAGCCACCCTTCCCCACACTCTAAATGCAGATCTCTCTATTCCACCAAGGTCTGACTCAGCCTGTCCTGCCCCTCTAAAACCAGACAGCCAATACACATAACGGCAGAGCACACTGGAAGGCTTAGGCAAGAAAATACCTACTTTCTAAAAGTGGTATTTTCAAACACAGAATATAAAAATAAACTTCACTAAAAGGTGTATTTTAATATTCTGAGCTCAGGCATACTAAATTCGTTTTTCTACCATGTCCCTGGGGTCAGTTAGGACTATAGCATGTAATAGTCAAACTGCCCATTCTAGCCTATGAGGAACAGGTAGCCTTACAGTAGTGAAAAACGAAATGGTGCATAATTCACTACCAGGACATGCTACACACACCCAGGCATGTCCTACCTTACACATACAATGCACCCTACCCGAGGGGCGACTTACAGGATGCCAAGGGAAGGTTCAGGGGCTGGGAAGTGGTTGCACTTCACAGCCAAGATGGCAGTTCTGGACTGCACACAGACACTGCAGTGGCAGGTCTGAGACACACTTTACAAGCTGCTTCTGTGGGTGGCACACATCAGTGCTGCAGGCCCACCAGCAGCATTTGGTTTACCAGCCCTGGGCACACATAGGCCACACTACTAGGGACTAACAGGTAAACCAAATAAGCCAATCAGGGATATACCAATTCACATAGACATATTTATACAGGGAGCATTCGCGCTGTGACACTGAATGGCAGTGGCACAGCGCCCAGAGCATCTAACACCAGTAAAACAGAGGAGACAACAGCGAAAAATGGAAGGGAGACCCACGCCAATGGTGCCAGGTCTAACAATATGGTTTTAACCTGTTGACATGGAGAACCCTGTGGGGACTCCTGGGTGTTCCTAGGTCCACCAAATAGGTAACCTCACCCTTCTGTTCAACAATGGTATGGGGTCCACTCCATTTGTCTTGGAGAGCTGCTGGGGCCACTGGCTCCAACACCCACACCTTCTGTCCTGGCTGGTAACCAGTCAGTACAGCCTTTGGTCATGCCAGGCTTTTTGAAGTTCCTGGCTAGCCTCAAGGTTTTTAGTTGCCTTTTTCATATACTCAGCCATCCGGGAGCGGAGACCAAGTACATAGTCCACTATGTCTTGCTTTGGGGGCTTGAGAGGTAACTCCCATCCTTCCTTCACCAAGCACAATGGACCCCTGACAGGGTGACCAAACAAAAGTTCAAAAGGGCTGTAGCCAACCCCTTTTGAGGCACCTCCCTGTATGCAAATAAAAGGCAGGGCAAGAGTATGTCCCATCTTCGCCTAAGCTTTTCTGGGAGCCCTTTAATCATGCCCTTCAAGGTTTTGTTGAATCTCTCAACTAAACCATTGCATTGTGGGTGATAGGGTGTGGTGAACTTGTAAGTCACTCCACACTCCTTCCACATTGCTTTTAAGTATCCAGACATAAAGTTAGCACCCCTGTCTGATACAACCTCCTTAGGGAAGCCCACTCTTGAGAAAATTCCCAGGAGGGCCCTTGCCACCACAGGTGCTGTAGTGGTCCTAAGGGGAATAGCCTCTGGGTACCTGGTGGCATGATCCACTACCACCAGGATAAACCTGTGCCCAGATGCGGTTTGGGGATCCATGGGACCAACAATGTCAATCCCCACCCTTTCAAAGGGAACCCCCACCACAGGTAGTGGTATCAGGGGGCCTTTGTAGTGCCACCTGCCTTGCCACTGGCCTGGCAGGTTACACAGGAGCGACAAAACTCCTTGGTGTCTTCAGACATGTGGGGCCAGTGAAAGTGAGGGACAATTCTGTCCCAAGTCTTGTTCTGGCCCAGGTGACCTGCTAAGGGAATGTCATGGGCTAGGGTCAATAGGAAGCCCCTGAACTTCAGAGGTATAACCAACCTCCTGGTGGCACCAGGCTTGGGGTCTCTACACTCTGAGTACAAGAGTCCATCATCCCAATACACAGTATGGGGACCACTAGCTTTCCCAGCAGCCTCAGCAGCAGCTTGCTGTCTGAGGGGTTCAAGAGAGGGGCAGCTCTGCTGCTCCTGGCTCAGATCTGCCCTGGAAGGGCCCCTGTCCCCAAGAACTCAACCTGGTCAGGTTCAAGCTCCTCTGGGACAGTTCCTTCCTCAGGACTGAGATCATCCCCCTCAAGAGACTGATCTTCCTTCTGAGCCAAGGGGAAGGCACTGCCTTTACCCTACTACTCCTCTTCTTGGAGGGCACTTGGTCCATTATTCCAGAATCCAAGGCCTGTTCAGTGTTAGACATTTTGGCTTGTGACCTGGTCACAGCAAACACATCTGCAGGGATGCCCAGCATTTCTGCAGGGGTCCTGAGCTCCACTTCTGCCCAAGCTGAAGTTTCTAAGTCATTGCCAAGCAAGCATTCAACGGGTAGGTCTGCACTTACCACAACCTTCTTAAGGCCAGTTACCCCTCCCCAGGAGAAGTTAACAACTGCCAGAGTATGGTCTGTTCTGACGTTGCTAGCATTGGTCACTTGGTACATTTCACCAAGTATAATTTGCCCAGGATTCACAAGGTCTTGTGTCACCATGGTGACACTTGCCTGTGTCCCTAAATGCCAAAGCCTCTTTTCCATTGATTAAGGGCTGTTGCCTGTACTTGCCCAGATTACTGGGACTCACAGAGGAGGTCACATCCATGCCTCCATCACAGACTAAGACAGCCTGAGTGAGTTCTCTGACTAGGTCAGAGCTCATCTCCTTACCCAGGGTCAACCCTACTAAACCCTTGGCTTGTGTAGTCCCACCGCCAACTGTAACTGCACTAGGGGGAGCAGGTGCCTTAGGGGCATTGGTGGGGGCTGGAGTAGAGTCTTTGGACTTGGTGCAATCACTGGTCCAGTGGGTCTTTTGCTTACAGACCTTGCACTATGGTTTCCTTTGGCCTTTCCCTTTGTTAGACTGTGAATCCCCACCTGAAGAAGATTTTGGGGGCCTTGTGAAGACTTTTGATCTTTACCCTTCTCCCCACCCTTATCAGAGTTTTTCGAATCTTGCTTCTTAGGGTCACCACCTTGGTTCTGTACCTTCTGCCTCACCCTGGTTCTGACCCATTTGTCTGCCTTCTTTCCCAATTCTTGGGGAGAGGTCAGATCAGAGTCCACCAGGTGCTGATGCAACAGCTGATTTTGACAGTTATTAAGAATCTGCTACCTCATGATCAGATTGTACAATCCTGTGAAGTCACACACCTTACTGCCCAATAACCAACCTTCCAGAGCCTTGGCAGAACAATCAACAAAGTCCACCCAGTCTTGAGTCTGTGCTTTTTGGGTATCCCTGAACTTTAACCTGTATTGTTCAGTGGTTAGGCCAAACCCATCAATTAGAGCACTCTTCAAGACTTTGTAATTATCAGCATCCTCCTCTCTAACAGTGAGGAGCTTGTCTCTACCTTTGTCTGCAAAGGAGAGCCACAAGATTGCTGCCCACTGCTCCTGAGGGACCCTCTGTACTTTACAGGCCCTCTCTAGAGCAGTTATCCATTTGTGGATGTCATCCCCACTCTGGTAGGGAGGGACAATCTCAGGTTTCTATGGTCATAAGACCTTTCCCTATCTTTGGGGAAACTGCTGCCACCATGGGACTCTAGTCCCATCTTTTGTCTCTCTCTATAGAGATCTAGGGACTCCCTGTCTATAGCCAATTGCTGTTTTCTGAGTTCAAGCTGGGCTTGCTCATACTGAATCAGTCTCTTTCTCCTTTCATGAGAGGATTCCCTCCTATGAGAGGAGACAGAGGTCCCTATTGAGGTGTCAGAGTGGTTGGACTCCTGAGAAGGAGACCTAGACCTTCTGGGCACACTCAGTACTCTTCCTGGGGGACAAAGGGAGGTCATTCTGATCCTCCTCCTCCTCCTCCACAGGAGGAATTGGGTTTTCCAGGACAAGGTCATTTTCACCTTCCTGGCCAGTTTCAGAGGGGGGGGCCTGGGTTTCTTCACCCCTGGTCCCTTCCTCATCTTCTGCCCCACCCTCTTTGCCTACCCCTTCAGACCCTATGGGCCTGCTGAGATCATCAGCTAGTAACACCTCCCTGAGGTGTTGGGTGCTGGCACTTTTGCCTGCCCTCAACTTCCTAGTATTGCATAATGCTCTCAATTCCAAGAATGGGAGTTTATCATACTTGGAGGGAAGAAGCCCACTGGCTTCTGGCGAGGACTCACTGGGTCCTGGCTTTGAAGACATTACTAGTGAGGTGTGGTGTATGCACTACCTACTCTAGTGTGGCCTACTAAACTCTCTTGAGTTGTAGAAAGGGTGTGCTATCCCTTAACACACAACTCTAAGTTCAGTAGAACTTACTGTATTACTAAGCTTGATTTATATGTACCTTAGGTACCCTTAGTGGTTTTCAGTTGATCAATTCAATTGAGATTATCTGGTAAAACAATAGCAAGCTGGAATCCCACACGCTGCACACCAATGTGAGAAGTTGGCCTGGCATATGCTGTCCACTAATTATAGTGGGCACCTTGCACCAGTCCAAACAACCCCTTATTGGAGATAGGTTAAAGACAACCTTTATTGAAAGCTATCCTAGTGGTAGCTATGGAGAGCAGCCTTCAGGCTAAGTCTTGAAGGAATGTAAAGCAGCTTGTTTTACCAGTCTATAATCTCTTGAGTGACCAAATGAAAGAGGACCACACCAGGTATATAGTCAAAATATATGTATTTATTGCTAAACACACCCCTCTAGTCTCTTTATGAGGCTAGAGTTCAAGTACATAAATTATAAGTTAGTTATCTACAGTAATAGCACAAATACACGTTTGAGCCCTAGGGGCGTACCAAACCATATACCAATAAAGTGGTATAAGAACCACGACTGAGCTAGACACAGGGCCTAGAGCCTGTAGAAGTGCTTGGACCACAAGGAACCACCCTAGGTAGTGACACAGGGGACCCACGGGGGACGCGTGCAGTGTATGAACACAGCCGCGAATCGCCGTTAACTTCTATGGGGAAAGTCGCGGTTTGAATTTAAAAGAAAAGAGGAGGACTTGGAGCAAACCCTTTGAGAACTAGGCTGTTCTAGTGTCAATACCCACGGGAGCACCGGAGTACTCGAGTTACCTCACCCAGGGGAGCCGGGTGCATAGGTGTCTTTCGGGGTCGGGTTTCGTCGTCGCTTTCAATGGCGATCTGCTGCAAAGTGCTGCTGGCGACCAAGTCGAAAGTGTTCGGGTGGATCCAAAGGTGGATTGAAGATCTGAAGAACCTGAAAGCAGAGGGGACAGAGTCTGGGTCACTAGCCAGTGACCAGGAAGGCGATGAGCAGATGCCCACCGATGTCGAGTGCTTCAGGTAGGTTGACGGTCGTCTTGACTCTTCAGCCACGAGGTCCAGGAGGCGTCTCGATGACCAGGAGCTGGATTCGAGCTGTCCCACGACGTCTGTCAATTGCAGGGGTGTCGGCGACCGGATTGGACCCAACAAGCCTTGGCAACGGCAAGTCTCGTGGAAATGGAAGAAGGACAATGTTGCAGACCAGCAAGGTCTGTGGGACTCACCCAGCGAGGGTAAGTCAGGGCACGCCTGGAGCAACCAGGGAGCCCAAGCAGAAGAAGATTGGCCTTCGGGAGGGCCTACTAGCCAACGGACTAGCGACTGCGAAGGAGCCTTGAGTCGATGCACGTGGAGCTGGCTCACAGGACACTCGTGGAGTGGAGGCCAGTGATCTTCGGTGCAGTTGGTGCTGGAGGCTGGGGCTACTCGGAGCCCAAAGCACGACTTCGTGGGAGACCCAGAAGAGGATGCACTTGCAAATGCAATCGGTGTCCAGGGGTCACGGTTCCACGTTACCCACGACAGCTACGGGCCTCAGCTTTGCTGGGGACTCAGGGCAGCCTCGGGAAGTCTGGAAATCCACCTCTGGTGATGCAAAGACTTCGGCGTCCAGCGGGAGCTTCAGCGATGCAGACCGGACAATTGCTTCTTTGGTGCCTGCCAAGCAGGGGAGTCACTCCTTGACCCCAAGGGAGATTCTTCAGTCCTCTAATCTTGAAGTAGAGCGTCGAAGGTCCAGGATTCTGTGTCAGAGTTTCGTCCAGGTTAATCTAAAGTCCTAAGGACTGGGGTCCCATACTTATACTAAGGTAGGGGGTTGGACATACTCTGTGGACCCACCTATGGGAGGGTCAGGGCAGAGGGGTGGTTACACCCCTTTCCCTTTGTCCAGTATTGCGCCAGAGCAGGGGCTGGAAGCCCCTGAGCCGGTTTGAACTGGGGTATGCACAGGGACACCAAATGTGCCCCCAGTGCAGGACTTCAAAGAGAGTCTTTGCTCCCGCCCAGCCCCAATACACACTATCCTGTCTGGGGAGGTGGTTACACCTCCCTGGGACAGGAAACCTATTGTCCAGGCCTCCCCTGCCGGAGTTTCGGTCAGCAGCAGGAGGCCAGACTCGTGTCTGTGGCAGCGGCATCCATTTTGTGATGCCAGGGCTTGGAAAGAAGTTACCGGGCAGGCCGGTGTGTACATGTCTCTCCCTCTAGAAGGGTGGAATGCTACCCCCGCCGCCAGAACTGGCGGGGGGTAGTATTCCAAGATGTTTGACACCAAACACGACATGTTTCCGTGCAGCCATCCCAAAGTTAGCATTTAACGCGAGGTTATAATGCGCTTAAGAGTATATGGTCAGGCTGCACTACAAACAGCATCAGAGAAGGGTCTCCGAACGCTGCAGAGGGGCCCTGCTCATGCAGGGGCACCCTCTCACATAGGAACCACGCACTCTGCCTTCAGGATTGATAAGGCCTGCCATAGGAGTGACTTATAGGTTTATATGTGTGTATGTATGTAGTGATATAGGTAACCTATATCACAGTAAGGGTGCATGCACCACCTTACCCAGGCTGCAGTAGCAGACCTGTGGTGTCCTTTGGCTGGCCTTCCAGGGGTGGCACAATACATGCTTCAGCCCCTGGCAGGCCTCTGAGGTACCTATGCCCTGGGTACATAGTATACCATATACTAGGGACTTATAAGGGCACTCCAGATTCCAATCAGAGATGTGCCTAAGGCACATGGAAACCATTTTAGAGAGGAAGCAGCTAGGCTGGGGTTCTGATTAGCAGGGCCCCAGCCAGACTAAGGTCGAAAAACAGTGAAGCATCAGCAAAAAGTGGGGGTACCCATGTGAAGCAGATCCTACTCTCCTACACTCAGTACTTAACTGATGATGACTAGCACTATCAAAGTAACCTTTATTACATCTGGTTGATAGAGTACACTCCGAGTCATGTTAGGCTGCACTTGTCACAGCCTTGCCTGACACAGCAGACAAATGCTGGTGTATGGGTGTTCCCATGCAAACACCCATGCAAAAGTAGGATTGTCCCAATACATGAAAGTGTTGTGACAAGTTCATAACTGTCATCCTTGGCCCTCCCATACCCAGTTTTCAAGAGGAGGAATGTATATACGGAGGATACCTACAACATTTGTCCATGTGTCCACCTATCAGCTACATGCACATTTAGGTGTATGATGCCTCTTTTGGTAATGGCTAAAGGATGTCTCCTTTCAGTCACATACACAATGCAGATTTTACTGCTGCCACACTTGCACCATGGACCTAGACTGCCTGTGTAGGGACTGTACAGCACACAGTGGGGCAGCGCTACAAGACAGCATAGAAGGTGCACAGTTTGTCTAAATATGGGGGAGATTTACAAAAAAGTTGCGCAAAGCAGCGCAGCCCCCCGCAAGGCTGCGCTGCGTTGCACAACAGGGAGGGAGCAGGAGAGCGCCATATCTTCAAAGATATGGCTATCTCCTCCCCTTTCCCTTGCGCCGGCGCTGATTACAGCTGCCGTGCGCCATGCACACACCTTAGCGCCGAAGCACTAGGGTGTGTGCATGAGTCCTGCATAGGTTTTGTACAGGAAGGGTACCCTTCCTGTACAAAATACTATGCTCGACACAAGGGAAAGCTTTTCCTACTTTGTGGGGCATATTCTCAAGGACTTATCGCCGAGTTAGCGGCACTTTATCGCAGCCAAAGTCGTGATAAATTCACCGCACCATTCACAAGCTGGTGTCAACAGCCGACATCACCAGTATTCCTGCGATAGCAGCCACAAAAAACATTGCCACGGATGACACCGGCAACTAACGCTAATGAGATGCAGAGTAGGCGTTCCTGTGCAAAAAGCAGCGAAAACACCACTTCGCAACATTCACAACGGCCAGCCAGATCGGCGATAAGACCACAAAACATGCGATAAGGCGCGTTAGCAGCAGGGATTTAACACCTGCTCCTACCTGGTGTTAAGTCGGACGACAACCTGCACCATAAAAGGGAGCCCAGCCCACAGCCACACCAGAAGAACAACAGATGCCATGGAGCTACTGATCATGCAGCTCGGAGCCCCAAGAGGGCCACAACACCCACTGCCACCACCCCCAGGACCCCCACCCCCCCGGCCCCCCTCCCCCGGACTACCACAGAGGCAGCGCAGACAAAGACACCGGAACTTCTGAATTCGCACCAGCCTGGGAGACTTAACACCAGAGGAAGTCATTGCCCACTACAGGCTCAAAAGGACGACCATCCTACGCATCCTGACCATCATTGCCCACAGGCTGACGGTACCAACACAGCGGAGAACCAACATCCCTCCGCAGACAAAGCTGCTGGCTGTGCTGCACCTGTTGGCCTCTGGGACCTTCCAACCAACAACTGCCAGAGTCGGAGGAGTCTCACAGCCAGCCCTGTCAAAGTTCCTCACACCTGTCCTGGATGCCATCATCAGCTTGGTACCCCAGCAACTTTACTTCCCACACACTGCGCAGGAACAGCTGGAGACCAAGCAAAGCTTCTACGCCATAGCTGGCTTCCCGCACGTCTTGGGGGCAATCAACTGCACACATGTACTCCTCGTGCCCCCTGCCGCCACTGTACACAATTACCGCAACAGGAAGCACACGCATTCCATCAATGTGCAGGCAATAGTGGACAACTGAGGACTCTTCACCACTGTCGTCGCCAACTACCCAGGCAGTGTGCATGATTCCTTCATCTTCCGACAGTCCATCATCAACCAGCGCTTCCAGGATGCCACCTATGGGAATGCACTGCCGGTCGGTAAGTACCAAAGGAACACACCACACACCTCAACACCACATTCAGACAACTCACAACTCTGGGAATGCACACGTCACAAAATCACATACAACATGACAACCAACATCCCCACATTCCAAACACGACAACACTACTTACTGTGGCAACCTGGGCTAGTCATTTACACAAGCCAACAACGGCATGGCACCTCAGCCACACAATTGCAGAATGTGGGGAGAGGTGGGAATCCGGCATGTGCGAAGGAGGCAAGTGACCCATGAATGCACACAATGCCAAGTGTGGAGTAGATGTGCTGGACGGACCGCAGTATGCAGACCAAAGACACTTCCATGTCGACATACACTGCTGGTGTCTGGAGTGTACTGGACAGTGGACGCAACCATGTAACCACAGCCAGCGGGGAACAATGCGGAAATGTAGCTTGTTACGTCCCCCCTGTAAGCGTGCGTGGAGTGGGCTGGCCCGGCGTACGCCAGGCCAGCGTAGGGGTGTGAATAAAAAGCCCGTTACTCTGGGCGTGGTTCTCTTCCGGAATGGCCAACGTGTCTGCCAGGGCTGCACCTCTCACCCCGCCACGAGACCGACGCCGTGAGGGGCGGTGTCTGCGATCCTGTGCGCCTGCTGCACCCCAGGCTGCTGGTCCCAAAACGCGTCATGCCCGCCCCAGCGCAGTCAGGCCGCACTGCTCACCTGCCGACACCGGCGTGTGTCAAAGAGGGCCCACCACGTGCCGGTGCAAGCTCCAAGCCCGAGGTCCGCGACCATTGCAGCCTCCTCAGACCATCACGGCCTCCGCGACACAGGCCCCCCATTACTCCTTTCTCATTTACGCACTCCACCGCTGCCTCCAGCCTACACTGTGGTCCAGTAGGTCACACATTTGGAACTGAGTCTTGATTATTCAATGGCAGAGTACATACGTTTATTGCAGGGTTTATATCACCGTACTCCCTACGATGTGGTGCCACCGACTCTGTGCATAGCATTCCTACGACACGTGCCTGTGGGCCCATGCTGACTACTGCCTTCGGCCTACACTGCGGCCCTGCACCGCGGGGTCACCTGTATACTGCCTACACTGCGGTCCAGCAGGCCTCACACAAATCCAATCCAGTCCGGACCAGGCAGGGCACGGCATCGTCGCAGGCTGCACACACGCTCAGCTCTGGTGCATCTACCTCCGTCAACCACAATCATCGCAACATGGCATTCCAACGTCGTGTGTAAGAGTACCAGGAGGAGCTGCCTGAACAGCCGTTGCCCCGCGCTGACCGCTGCCTCAGGCCTACACTGCGGTCAAGTAGGTCACACATTTAGAACTGAGTCTTGATTTTACAATGTCAGAGTCCGTATCATTGCACGCTAGGAGAGGAGTAAGAGGAAGACGCGATTCAGTCCGGATGACAAACAGGATCCTCGTTATGGAGGTGACCGAACACCACCAACAACTGCCCTGGTGCCACTGACTCTGTGCATCACAAGCCAAGGACACCTGGCTGGGGCCCCCTGCTGACATGCCTCCGGCCCACACTACGGTCAAGTAGGGTACACATTTGGAACTGAGCCTTGATTTATTTATGGCCGAGTTTATACCATTGTACAGGCCTCATCGCAGACTGCATCCCCTTTCAGCTCTGGTGCCACTAACTCTGTGCCCCGAAATTCATGGACACGCTCTGGTTGAACTTTGGTGGCATCTCAGTCAATGGCCTGGGGGTTGTCTTCATCATCATGTGGCTGGTAATGACTTGGTGTTAAACATGAGTCTGTAGCATTCATCTCCTCCATATTGCATGTGTCTGCTTGGTACTGCCCTCTGTATCATGCCCTGGAAGAACACCTTCCACTGCCCCCCGAAACCCTCTGCGACATTCACCTTGGACATCGACGAGAACCCGCTCAGCTCTCGTGGCCCTACCTCAGTGCACCGGTAGTCACCGTCCCGTGGCGGTGTGCCTGTGCCGGCCGTAGTGCATCCGTGGCCACTAACTCTGTGCAGCTCAAGTCGTGGACCATTGCTGTTTGAATTGTGAACTTCTGATTGTCTGATCACTGTTGTAGTTGTTGCCAGCACCAACCACTCCTTGAGGGCTGGCTCACACTCACCCCACACCCATCCAGCACAGGCGTCACTGGACATGTGACCCTGGCAATAAAGGGTCTGGGCGCACGTGCCCGTCGCCAGTTCCACAGACTATCTAAGTGTGTCTGTGTGGTCATTGTGTGTGCATGAGGGCCCCGGGCCCTACCACATTGCATTGTGCTGTGTACAGCGGCCGCAACCATGTCACCTCAGGCAGTGGGGTAGACCTGGGACATGTAGCTGTGTCGTACCCCCCTGTAGGTGTTGCCGGAGTGGGCTGGCGTACGGCAGTCCAGCGTAGGGGTGTGGATGATCACCCCGGGGCTCTGGGCGTGGTTAAGTGTTGGGCTTGCCAATTTAGTACCTAATGCGTGTGTCTTTGTTGTGGTGTCGGCGCCACCCGTCCTGCAATAGACAAAGTTGCAATGTAACATGCCCCCGAGTGCGGGCTCGGACGAAGGGATTAATGAATGAGCGCAAGCCCGCTGGGGTTCCGGGATCATACATGCCAACTGTTGTGTGTGTCTCGGTATTGCCGCAGCATGTGCCAAAGGTCTTGCCTCAACCGCATCGCGACTTTGGCCAGCCATGTACTCCACATCTGTGTCCGCCCTATCCTTACCATAGGCCTACACACACGTGGCACCCCACATGCAACGCTCAACATCACAGTGTCGTCGTCAGGCTTGTGGACATGCGCAGACAGGCATGACAATGGTGTGCCGTAGGAGTGCAGGTGATGCAAGCGCGCAGCGCACACGAGGAAATAGGCTCGGGGGGAGGGAGGAGCAGCAGTGAGGCTACGTGATACACATTGATGGCGCTCATTTGCTACTAGCAGTACATGTCAGACCGGAATCACTATGACACACATATCACATGCCAATGAACTAGTGAGCCTACCAACACATCATGCAGAACCAACTATTGACTCATGTCTCTCTGCACTGTCACAGGTGATCAGGGATATGCACTCTGCCCTTGGATGATGACACCACTCCGAGCCCCGAAAACACAGGCCCAGTAGCAGTACAATGCGGCCCACAAACGCACCAGGGGCATCGTGGAACGCACATTTGGCGTGTTGAAGTCACGTTTCAGGTGCCTGGATATCACAGGTGGAAGGCTCCTGTACAGCCCAGTCATCGTGTGCAAGATGATCGTTGCATGTTGTGTGTTGCACAACATATGTGTACGCACCAATGCCCCATGGTTACGAGTGCCAGATGCACCGGACGATGATGAGGAAGATGAGGCAGGTGGACCACACCCCACTGCAGCTGCAGCAGGAATAGCCCGTAGGAACAACATCATTGACAATTTCTTCACATGAGGACGTCACATTGTGTCAGTGCTTGCCAATCATGAGACAGTGCAAAATGACCACAGGCACAGCATGTGCAAATAAATTCAATGCAACACACATTCCCTGAGTTTCTGTATGTGTGCTGCTGTGTGGCACGGGGATCAGGGACATGATCCAGAGTCATTGTGGGTGTGCAGTGTGCTCTACTTAATTGTGCATGTGTGCCATTGTGCCCATCTCCCCCCATCCCCCAGTCCCTGGTCGGTAGTCACCCTGTTGATGTTGTGTCAGGTCATGTTGAGCAGTGTCCCGATCCCCAACTCCTGGCACCGTATCCCGACTGATGACTGTGGCCACCATTTTCTCACTGTCATCCAGCTCCTGGTGTGCCGCTGGTCCCCCACCTCCAATCTGCGTTGCTGCTTTCAAGTTGGCATAGTGTTTCTTCTTGGTTTTGCCCTTCACATCATTCCCGCACCTCTTCCATTGACCTCCTCGACACTCCGACTGCATTCACGTTGTTCACGATGGACTGCCATATTTCCGTTTGTGTTGGCGATGACACGGTGGAGGTGAGGTACAGTTGTTGTTAGTGTTCGGTCACCTCCGTGACGATGATCCAGTTTTCCTGCGGAGTGAACCCCGTCTTCCTCTTCCTCTTCTCTTTGCCCTTCTTGGGCCCCGGGGTTCTTGGCTGGTCGTCTGTGTGGCTTGTGGGGTTCGCGTTGTCCTCTGCACTGGGTCCGGGAGCGTTCATGGTGCTACGCAGGTGCTTTTATTTGTCTTTTTTTTCTCTGCTTTTATAGTGCATTCTCATGCATGGCGCGTGGGAATCGCCGGCCTGTCGCTGCTTTTCGCTGATTTTTGTATCGCCATTGGGGTCATCGCACCTTTTTTCGCGTTGGGGTTTCAAATTTTTTCAGCGTCGCGTTGATTTTAACGCGGGCATTTGTCGCGTTATCGTGAGGCTATCGCATGGTGCCGCCGGGTTGTGAATGCTGCGTTAACACGGTGTTATTTTCCCGCGATAGACTGCAATGTGAGAAGTTGCGTTAAGCGATTTTGGCGATGGTTAACACGCATTCTTGAGAATATCCCCCTGTATGCGTACTGCACAGTGCAGCACGCATGCAAAGTCGGAAAAGGAAGGAGAAATGAAAGCATTTCTCCTTCCGTGCGCCTAGTTGAAAAGGGCGCAGTTTTCTCACGCTAACCCCAATCTACTGTTTTTAGTAAATTGGGTTTAGCGTGAAAAACCATGGGTGGTTGCATGGGAACGCCCATGCACCACCCTTGGTACGCCCCCATGGTGCAAAGTAACGCGAAGCAGCGCAATGCGCTGCTTCGCTTTACTTTTACATTATTTCCAGCGCTAAACAAGTTTAGCGCTGGAAAGTAAATTACAAAAAAAAAGATTTTGCGTCGTTTTGCATCATTTTTGTGACGCAAACACGGCACTAAAGCTTCGTAAATCTCCCCCAACGTGTTTTCCTATTCTTATGTTCTCATGCAAGCCATATAAGCATTGTGCTGTGCTGTATGATGTGCGAGGCTTGTACTTAATTGTTAGTCTTCTTCAATTCATGGTCTCTGCAGATGCCACATAGCAGTTATGCTACAGCCCAGGAGAAGCTGTGTAGGGAAATGTCGAGGACAGTGCTATGTGTCAGCAACATTGGGTATAACGAGACCAGGACTGTCAAGGTTGCATATATGAATATTTGTCTCAGAATAATTATCCCTTGTATGAGCCTGCTGTAAGGAAGGCAAACTTTATATGGGGTATCTACCACAGAGCCATGTCACTGCTTTTTGTGGTGGTCACTGACCACTGACCTTGATATCCGAGTGCTACAAAATGTGTCCCTTTCATTTTGCCTGGTGGCATATTGTCTAAGCATTTGCCTAAGCATAGGTTGACACATGCAGCCACCCATAACAGAGATCATTATGTGGCCTGTAAGTGTTTTTTTTGCTGTGAGACAAAGGGAGACATATAAAACATCCACATTGTGCTGTGCTGAGACAGAATGAGTGTGTGCTTTGGCTACACATAATGCATTTGACACTATACTGGTTAATACAGCAGACCAATCAAGGTCAACATGGATGCTGGAGAGGAAAAGGGCACAGTGAAGATATATGTGATTATGGCGCTTACACAAGATCTTGTGAGGCGTGCTGATATAGGTCCTGTGTTGGAAGTGCCCATAGTCATGGTCATCCTTGCCAGAGAAAGCATCCTTGCCAACTTTATCAAGTTGGCATAGCCCTGTGAGGACGTTCGATGACGACATATACATGAGGAAGTAATAATCTGCCTGCACCCGACATGTAGGAATAAAATCCTGGTTTCCTGTACACCATCCTACTTAGTGCCTATGTTTGCTAAGGACCCTGCCACTAAATCATGTAATGAGTTTGATATAGTAGTGGAGTACTGACACATACCTTCCGCGTTAGGGTAGGGAAAACTTGCAATCGCTACATCATCATACAGCTTGTGTTCACCTGAAATATATGATATAAGACAGTTGCCAGATTTACCCACATGATACATTAAGCATAGTAGCTAAGATCAAATTTAAAAGCTAGGTATCAGAATAATACCGTTAGAATGTAACTGTAGGAAATTGGGTTACTGTGTAGTGGGGTAAAACCCCCACTCAAGCTGCAACCACAATTCTTGTCAGAGTGAAACATAAAGCAAACTCCAAATTGACCTGAGCTTAATACTCTGGTAGCTCAGCACAAAGCATACTTATAGGCAATGTGCAAAGCAATTATGCAGCACACAAACAAGAATAAAGTGAAAACACAACACAAGAGAAATTCCACACCAATTTGGAAATATAGAGTAAAATGTAATAAATTATTTGACACTAAAACCTAAAAAATCCAATTAGTTGAACCGGACATATGCAATTTTAAAGATTTAGGTAGAAATAGTGCTTAAAAGCACAAAGCGCCAACTGTGGTTACCTGGTCGCGCTGGACCAGGGCAAAGTCATAGGTTTAGGCTGACTGTGATGGAGCATGGGCCAGCTACAGGAGCCAAATTAGGCCAGCTGAACCAAGTACCTTAAATCCTGGTGGTGAAGCATTGTGAGGTCCCATGTCGAGGATGCCTCACGCAGTGGTGATCCGGGACAGCAATGCAAGGTCCTGCATTGAGGATGCACAGGTTGCGAAACACAGCGGTGGTTCCGAGGAGCTGCAGGCCTGTGATGCGAGGTCCTGTGTTGAGGATGCATTCTGAGGAACTGCGAGGTCCTGCATCAGGGATGCGTCATGCAGTGGTAGTTCCGGTGCAAGGTTGTGAGGCGATGCGTTGCGCTGCATCGGTTCTGCTATGACCACAGCTATGCTGGCAGAGCCCCTTCAGGCCCACTTCCAAGGGTTTAGGACTAGGGTGGCACTTGGGACACATGCCTCACAGTAAGCAGAGTCCAGGTTCCGGGTTCAAGGTTCAAGGTGGTTGGAGACTTTTTTGTCCATCAGGCTCTGTTAGGAGGCCAGCCAATTAACCCTTTAGTAGACCTGGGTGGAAATATGATTCTGTTTGCAGAGTTGACGGGTTAGAGGAACTCCACGCTACTCGTGTAATGCAGAGTTCCCACTAAATTCCGCCATCCGGCACTTGGCGGAATTATTTTTCTGTTGGCATGCGCGAGCCTTGTTTTGGCATGTGCTGGCGAGCGCTAAGAGATTTGCCGGCCGCTAGCGAGCGTGAGCAAGAGTTGCTGCCCACTAGCGCACTTTCTGGTCACCACGGCCCCTTCCAGTGCCATTTTCGTGACGCTGGCGAGTGCAAGCAGCTGTATCTTTATCAGATTCTCTTCTCGAGAAGCAGCTAAATCTACACTAAAAGATATTTTCTAGTTAATATGCTACTCCAACAAACCGTTCAGGTTGGTTTTTAGTGCAAGAATTTTTTTTTACATTTTACTTTTCATTTTCAATAAGAAGCAAGTGCCCAAGGGACTCCAACTTCCTGTTCCTGTCTAGCAGGCCCCTCCCAGTGCCTTGTCCATCTTCTGGTCACGTTTCATTTGGATTTTGAGGTGGAAGGATCACTTTCTTTGTCTTCTGCATATGTATCATTGGATTGAAGGGCCACGTAAGTTCCAAAACTTTTGTATAAGGGTGCTGTTTGTTTGATAGAGGGCATACACCAGTATTTATTTGTACTTTTATTCCATTTTTAAATTATATTGTGGTGGGTGGCCTGCAGTTTTAGTAGGGGCCTACTTATTTTTTTTGCATTTAACTTTTTAGGTTTTTGTAAAGTAAAACAGTTCCACAGTTCAGTACATTTTCTCCATGTTTGTTAAATTTGCACTATTATTTAATTTTACTATGTGGCCTAGTCTGCCCATGGACCATTCTGCCAGTTGGCCCAGTAGTAGTCACGGGTACATAAAACAACTGTTTCTGTGGCGTATGTTGTTTTAAAACATAATTTAGGGCAGGCATTGGATTCAATTAAAATGTGGTTTATTTTGTATTTCACACTTTTGTTCTGCAAAAAGTGTATTGGTGGGGTAATATTTGATGCATTGGGAGGATGTGTGTTGTTGTAAAATTTTTAAAGCTCACTTAATTTTCGTTTTTGGCATTTCTGAATTAATGGCAGTGTTGTCTTCAGTGTTACCATGCATCCTTCATCTGGCCAGTGTGTTTGTATGTGTATGTGTTTGCCATAGGCCACCATTTGTCTTTGTTCTCCATTCCATGTGGCCGGGGGCCATTTTGTGTAGTCATTGTCCATAGGCCTGCATGTGTTCTTTGTTGTGGCCATGCCTCCTTGCTTGCTGTTGTTGTTTGACCATGTGGCCGGCGACCATTTTGTGTAGCCAGATAGTGTGCTTTTGCCATAGGTCTGTGAAGAAGACTCCACGGACCAGGATTGATTAATTAGTAGATTTATTCTTAAGCCAACTACAACGTGAACTTTCCTTGCCTACTTTCCATCAACTGTCACCTTCCCAGCTCAACCCAACATTCCATGATGCCTCATACTGTGACATCATGGTTACAGTATCCACGCAGGCAATGGTTGACATAGGCCCCACATTATAACATATTCCCTTTCTTTACACAAATACATAATAACACAACCCTTATTGCATTAAACAGCTTGCCAAGAAACATTAAATGCCATTACCCATGAAATTATAAAAGAAGGTACCCACACAAATGAGATATTAAACATAGATATGACTGTTACTACCTTAATATGTTTGCTACTAATACACGTTTACATTAATTTTTTACATTCACACACTAACATATGTCCTAACACAACTCAAATAGTTACATCAACAGCAACACACTATTCCTTTTCCTTACACAAAACTTAATGGTTCTTTTCACATGGTGAAGGGATGGTCTCACTTCATTATATAATCTTGGAACTTGGCGGGAACCTGATATGCTGCCGCGGCCTGTGCAAGTAAGAGCGGTGGGGTGGTGGACCCGTGTTGGGGGGATTTGACAGATGACCACGAGGGAATATTAAATAAATAATTAATTTTCCCTTGTCTTTGTTTGTTGAAATCCCTCCCCACCCGGCTCCACCGCTCTTACCTGCACGAGCCGCGCCTGCTGATATGTTCTTCGTTCCCTACTCCTCACACTGAACTCATCGCCACTCACATCACATCGATTCCTTCTTACATCAGACAACTCTACTTTCTCCCTTTCATCCATGTTTTCCCTACTTTTGGTATTTCCTTATCATCCATCAACAAAAACCCTGTACATTGTCGCTTTCCTTCTTTACAATCTTTTTGTTCTTACAGTGTTATATCATTCTGTTTGCAGTACAATGTCACACTCTTTTAGTTCCATTTTTGTCTATTATGCAACACCACATGCCACTCATGGACCTCCCTTACCTCCATGAGATCCGAAAATTTGTTGACAGCATCAGTTCTTCTCCCCAACTTGATTTTCACAAAGTCACCTTTCTCAACCCTAACACCCTCCACTTTGATGTGTCTTTCTCTTCTCGCTTCACACTCCCTTATCCATTGATGTGACAACTTTGTTCTGGCTTCTCTCCCTCTCATTCTCACAAACGGTGTTTCGCCCGTTACCCCATTTTCAGTAGCATTGTACAACCAGATCATTCTCTCCACAGCTTCACTTACTCCCTTTCCGCCCCTCACTGCCATCTGAACCATGCCTTTAATCATGTGGTTGGCCTGCTCCACCATTCCATTTCACTATGGGTTATATAAAAATGTATGGATATGTCTAATACTATGTCTTTTCAAGAAGTCTTTCATTATATATGATGTGAGTTGCGGTCCATTGTTTGTCACTAGGATCCCTGGACTCCCTTCTCTTCTGAACACCCTTTCCAAAATTCTAACAACACTCTCCGTTGTTATATTCCTCACGAACTCCACCATCGCCCACCTTGAAAACACATCCACCATCAACACATCAAAATGCACGCCCTCCTTTAAAGAATCAATGGGAACAATATTGTTCAAACACACCTTCATCCAAGGGCTTCCCCTTTTCCCACTAAGAGAACCCATGCCCTAATTTCTTATATTCAACCGCTTCTCACTCTTCCTACACAAACAGCAACTTTCCACCAACTCATTTACCTCCCTGTCCACCCCTGGCCACCAAACGTTTTCCTTTAAACGCTTTTTTGTAAGCGTCTGTCCCAAGTGGCCTTCATGCGCCAACATCATCAACTTTCTTCTCACTCCTTCAAGAGGTGCATATCTCTCCCCTCTCATTATTAAAGCATCAGTGGCCCCTTTGGTCAATTCATCTTTCAATTTCACATAACCCCGCAGTGCCGGTTTAACATCTCCTTCACACCTCCAACCTCCACAAATACTCTTTCCCAACTCCTGGAAAACACCATTGTCTCGTACAGCTGCCTCCCATTCCTCACGTGTAATGGATTCGTAGTCACCTTCCAAAGCATCCTCCACTCCCGCTACCACACATACCATCTCGGCATCTGTTTGGTCTTCATTGTCCACACTCAACGGCAACCTCGACAAGCAATCTGCCTGATGGTTTCTCCATCCAGCCACTAACTCCACGCTATATTGATATTCCTGAAGTCGGAATGCCAACCGGGCCTATATAGTAGACACTCTATCAATCCCTCCCGGTTGCAATGCCTTTAACAATGGTTTGTGGTCCGTTTGTAAAATGAAATAGACTCTCCATGCGGGGAGCAAACGCCTCCCTCTCAATCACAGAATAATTGCGTTGATTTCGGTTTAAGGACCTTGAGGCGAATGCCACTCTTTTTCCACCCCATCTTTGTACTGTGATAACACAGCTCCAATACCATAAGCACTGGCTTCCACAGTTACCAGGGTTTTACATGTGTGTTCAAATGGAGTTAGCATCTTTGCATTTGCAATCTCCTCTTTAACCCCTAAATTCGCCTGTTCTTGCCTTTCACTCCATACAAATTCCTTCCCTTTCCTTAACAGCTCCCTCAATGCCTCTGTCTTCTCTGCAAAGTTACCTGCACATTTTGAATACTATTCTATCAGCCCCATGAAGGACCTCAGCTGATCTTTCCCTTTTGGTGTAGGAGCCTCCCTTACGGACTTAACTAAATCCTCTTTAGGACTAACTCCATGCCCTGAGATGGGGTATCCCAGATACTCTATTTCCTCCACCAAAACTGACACCTCTCCTTGCAAAGGGTTAACCCAGTCTCTCTCAAGATCTCCAAAACCCTAACTAGAGCACAATTTTGCACTTCCTTCATGGCACCAAAAACTAATATGTCATCTTTGAAGAATAGTACTCTAGGAACCCCCTCAAATAACTTACTCATCATCCATTGGAACACACTGGAAGCTGATGATAACCCAAATGGCAGTCTTGTAAACTGGAATACTCCTTCCATCCTGATGAAGGCTGTTATGTTTTTAGACTTTGTATGCAACTTAATCTGATGGCACACAGATTTTAAGTCTAACCTCGTAAAGTACTTGGCACCACACCAAAGTAAAACCATCTCTGATATGCTTGGTATGGGGAAATTGTCCATCATTAAGTGTTGGTTCAGTGACCTCAGGTCCACACAGAACCTTAAACGCCCATCCGATTTTTTGCAATCACCACCAGGGACAACCATGCCTCCACTGGTTCGATGATTCCCTCCTGCATCTCCCTCAACATTTCCTTCACCTCACTCCTCACTACTAGCAGCACTTTACACACCCTGTGCCTAACTGGCATGGCACCTTCCTTTAATCTTTTCTCATGTACATATCCCTTCAGGGTATCAATGCGATCCTTGAACACTTCCCCAAATTTCCCCAATATTTTGTCAATTCCCTCCTCCTCCTGCACTACCAACACTTGTTTGTTAGATCAGGGAATACCACATGAAAATTATATTGCTGTATCAACCCAAAATTGCTAGACCCTCTCTGGACACATACATCTTCCCCTCAGATTTTCTGCCCTGGAATTCAAATTTTGCATGCACAATACCTACTATGTGAATGTCGCCAGCACCATATCCTTTGAGTTTTATGCCCCTCAACTGCAGAGACATTACAATCCACACTTTATTGAATACTCTTTGCGGGACAATAGTATACATTGACCCCGGGTCCACCATCAGCTTGACCTTCTTGTTCACTGTAAACATAGCTCTAGGTCTGTTTATTCTTGCCCCTTCCTTACTTTCAATACATAACACCCTTTCGGGTATGTACTCTTGCTCATCTACGCATGCTACCCAGCCCTTTGACATTTCTTTGCATACTCTTGCCAAGTGACCCCTCTTCCCACACTTTAAACAATCTATGTCGCGAGCATAGCAATCTTTGTAATCAGCGGCAGGCATCATACTGCCACGTCTGTAACAACCCTTAAATCTTGTCCTAACGTTTTACTTCTCTTTCACTTTATCTCCGTCAGCTTTTTCCTTAGCATTCTCATCTTTGGTTGATTCACATGTTCTTCTTTCTTGCTCACTACATTGACTCCTTCTGAGTGACCTGCCTGTCTTATTTCTCTTTCATACATGAGCCTGCCTTTTCCACAATCTTGGCTATTCCAATTGCCTCCTGTGAAGTTGGGTTTCACGCCGCCCATAGCCTCTCTTGCATCCTTTTGTTTCTACATTGTACTATCAGTTGGTCTCTAATCATTTTATCAGTCATGTTGCAAAATCGCATTTCAATGCAAGTTCCCTCAACCTTGTTACAAACTGATCAATTGACTTGAACTTTTTGTGGTTATGTCTAAAATTTGTGTCTCTGCATGACTTTATTCACTTGCTTCTCAAAGTAAATCTCCAGCCTTTTTTAGCTTCAAGGTACTGGTTTTCTATTTTTTCATTATCCTCTCCACCTGCCACTGGTAAAAACTTTAACACATGCTGACCCTCCTTTCCCAAAGCATTTATTAACAATTCCCTCTTTCTGGTTGCATGAAAATGTTAGCCATCTATGCCCTCCAAATAGTTCTCAAAGTTACCAATCCACTCTTCTCACTCAATTGGTGGAGACCCTGCTTGATCCAAGAACATTGGAGGTGCGGTACACCTTGTGCGGAGCAAACATCCATGTTGGTTAAAGTGTATTATGTCGGTGTATATTATTCATATGTAGAAGGCGAACAAAAGGAAATAGAAAAACTCTTTCTAAATTGTTTCTGCATTTTCTTGACAACTCACACGGTTCAATTGTAGCCAAATAGTTGGGTAATGACTGGAAGACTCACAGCACACTAAATTTATTAGGATGAAGACCCAACCAAAAATGGCTGCTGTCCCTTTCCATAAATAAAAGTTCTTTCAATTTGGATTGACCCATGCTATGCTACAAATCACTCGTTGGTCATGTTAAATGCCTTAAACTGATTCAAAGGCCACTGTTCTGTTACTTTCCCCGTCGCACCGTCTCCCGCTCCTCATATGATAACCACTCACCTGTATCTGGTGATCTCCGGAACACCGTACTCTGTACTCACGGGGTCCCCTCGCAAATGGGTTCACAGGTTCACTTAGCTATAGCTGGTCTGTAGGACAGTCACTCGTCGCCAAATTGAAGAAGAATCCATGGACCAGGACTGATTAATTAGCAAACTTATTCTTAAGCCAACTACAATCTGAAACTCCTTCGCCTGCTCTCCATCAACTGTCACCTTCCCAGCTCAACCCAACATTACATGACGCCTCTTACTGTGACATCATGGTTACAGTAACTACGCAGACTGTGGTTGACATTATAACAGCCTGCATGTGTTCTTTGTTGTGGCCATGCCTCCTTGCTTGCTATTGTTGCTTGACCATGTGGCCGACGACCATTTTGTGTAGCCAGCCAGTGTGATTTTGTCAAAGGCCTGCATGTGCTCTTTGTTGTGGCCAAGCCTCCTTGCTTGATGTGGATGTTTGACCATGTGGCCGGTGGCTATTTTGTGTGGCCAGCCAGTGTGCTTTTGCCGTAGGCCTGCATGTGTTCTTTGTTTGGGCAATGCCTCCTTGCTTGCTGCTGTTGTTTGACCAGATGGCCGGGGACCATTTTGTGTAGCTAGTCAGTGTGGTTTTGCATAGGCCTGCATGTTTTCTTTGTTGGAGCCATGCCTCCTTGCTTGCTGTTGTTGTTTGACCATGTGGCCGGGGACCATTTTGCGTAACGAGTCAGTGTGCTTTTGCCATAGGCCTGCATGTGGCCGGCGGCCTTTTTGTGCAGCCTGCCACTGTGTAAATCCTATTTTTCCAGTTTCAAAGCCATTTTCTAGGGAGATTGATAGGAGAGGGCTATGCCTTTTTGTTCATTTTTCTTACTTTTACCTGATATCAGTTTAATATGCTTGAGGATCATTGTAGTATAGGTATATATGAACAGTGTTTTATATTATATGGATTTTTTTTTACCTTTTCCCCCTGCACCTCCTTGCCTCCCAGTGGGTTGCTCAGAGCCCCCTAGTACACAAGCAATTCATTTTATTTTTTATTTATTTTTTATTTTTATTACATTATTTTTACTTTTTTTTTTTTTACATTTTTCCTCCTTCCACCCCCTGCCTGCCATAGGCACCAGCCGCGCACCAGCATTGATTTTTTAAGGATTGTCATTACTCATTTTCCTTTTTCCCATGGACCGGTGGAAACCTTGCCCTGTGACTGCCATATGCGCACACCTGCACACCAGGGTTAATTTTTTAACGACTATTCCATTTTCCCCTGGACCCCCTGCCTCCCATAGGAGCACACGCACCAGCATTAATTTTTATTCCATTTCCCCCGGACCCCCTTGCCTGCCATAGGTGCACTGCACACCAGCATTATTTTTTTAAGAATTATTCAATTTTCCCCTGGACCCCTTGCCTGCCATAGGCGCATACCAGGTTTCATTTTTTAAGGATTAGTCCATTTCCCCCTAGACTCCTTGCCTGCCATAGGCGTACACCAGCATTAATTTTTGAACGAGTAATCCATTTTCCCCTGCCTGCCGAAGGTGCAGAGTGAACACCTGCATTCATTTTTTTAGGATTATTCCATTTTCCCCTGCACCTCCCTGACTGCCACAGCTGTCTCCCTTAGATGCACATAAAGCAAACAGTTGTATGTTGTTATACTGATTGAAAATTAAATGTTATGGTGGTGTGGTTTGACTTTGGAATGGATATACTGTTGTTAATTATTTAGGATAATAAGTAACCACACTAAATTATATTGTCTATACTATAATTAATTCAAACTGCAAAAATGCCACATTTCACTAAAGGTTTTTCTTGCTTGTTTGCTTTTAGGTGCACAAGAGACATTCACCCACAGACTTGAAAGTGAAATGGGAGATGAACCTAGAACTTCAGATTGCTGATATGGACTGGGAGAGGATCTTGGCACATATACCCACTGTCTCTCGCAATGCCAGGTTAAAATTAATTAATTTTTACTTTCTGCACAGAGCTTACCTTACACCTGGTAAGATCAATAGGTTCTATGTGACTGCTGCTGTGAAATATCGAAGATTTGGGGAGCTTGGGGCATAAATGTTCCATATGGTATGGTCCTGCCCCTCCTTATTGGGGTTCTGGGAGGCGGTAATGGACTGTGTTAATGAAATCACTCTACAGGTTATCCTTTGTATGCCCTTGGCCTGCCTCCTTGTGGATACCCTTACCCTAAGAAGAGAAAAAAACACTACTTGATTTACTGACTTGGCATTGATTCTGGCATACCTAGAATTGACAATGCATTAGAAATCCATGCGGGGCCCGTGAATGACTGAATGTCAAGAAGAACTGGTTAAATGGGCAGGTCTTGAGAGCGCTGTATTGTTTTGAGAATTGTAGAGAGGGCAGGGAACGATCAAAAAGACTAGAGCATGGGAACATCTTATGGATTGCTTGTTGTTGTCGGACGTTAACACAGACACCCCGAATAGCTTTCTGATTTCACTGGAGGATTTAAAGGGTGGGAATAACTGACCTTGCATGGGTCGCCTTGGGTGGAATTTGGTTCTACTATGGTGAACTTAGATGTTACTGGGCATTGTGCTACTCTAAATATGACAGCTTGGCAAGAGGTAACTGTAGGTGGAGAGTTAGGTGTTGTCTGTTAGTTGCAAGTTGTAGTGGGCTAATGGTATATTTGAATATGTTTTGCACTCAGACCGTACATTTGATTGTCATTTTTAACCTATTTATTATATACTACCTCAGTACATTATTCATTGTTTGTAACATATCCTGTCAGCTATTGTTTTATGTTTTTGTTTGAAAACAATAAAATGTGTTTAAACTTATAAAGAGCCATTCACCCACAGTACTGTCAGACAGAAGGCCTATACAAAGTGACATGACTACAACACGTGATGTGAGTCCTCCTGTCACTTCCTCTTGTGCAGCTAAGGGCCACTGCCAACTGACAGCTTCAAGATGGCCCCAAAGTAAGGTGCTGCCAAGAAAGTGGCCAGTGAGGAGGAGAAGAAAAAGCATATTGCCACCACTGGCTTGCTGCCCTCCTCCTTTTTCATGAAACTTTGTGTACCTGCTGTACGACAGCACCACCCCAACCTAAGCCCAAGCCCTAATCTCTCAGTGAGGCAGCTAGTGCAATCATGGCAACGAGCAGTGAGTCTGAATTGGATTTGTCTCAGCCAAAAACTAGTACCCAATCATTGCAGGAAACTGAGAAAAGTGGACAGCAGGAGCTGCAACCAGCCATAGTAGCTCTTCCTGAAGTAGAAGCAGAACAGGAGGTTGAGCTTCCTGCTGAGCAAAATGTACCTGTTGTTGAACCATTGGCTTCCAGATTCCAGCAAGAAAAAGGAAGGGTACTCCATCATATTCTCCTAGCTTCCCTTCTGATGATCTGGACATAGATTGGTACTCGGCTGAATCCGAGACATGCCAGGAGAGTCAAGGGAAAAGGAAAGTTCCTGAAAGCCTTACAATTATGGAAGGGGATGACGATGACAAGCCAAGCTAACTCAGAGGACACCCACATTACCGCTCCTATTCAACCTGCTCTGAGAGATGTGGCACTGGTATCACCACGAACCCCAGGTTCCATTCCACCACCACTAACTTAGTTAAAGTATGCACTGCAGAGAGATAATCGATGACAAACCCACCTACCTCCAGCTCTTCTTCAGGCATGGGCAGTGGCACTCTAAGAAAATTCTCCTCCTCAGTTTAGGACTTCTTTGCAATTAGCAAGCAGGAGGATGACATTGCAAAATGCTCCATTTGCCACACGAGTGTTCATCAGGTAAGCCTGGTTCACACTTTGGTACTGGAGGACAAATGACCCATATGAAAAAACATCACGCATTCTGGTGGGAGGCGCACCTTAATTTAAAAAATTGCTGCCGGTGGTGGTGGTGGTGATGTGAGATGGGAATCAGCTCTGATCGCGTTTGGAGGTTAAAGTGATGAGAAAGAAGAGGGTGACGGCTTTACTCTAAGCAGCCCTGTCCCCAGCAGTGAGTCAATATCACACTCCTCAGCAATCTCGAAATGGCACAAGAGTCAGATGGAGACACCACGGCATACAGTGACTACCCCAAGACACACATTAAGTCTACCACCTCCTAGTTCTCTCCGGAAGTTGCCTGTGTCAGTGGCTCCCCAAAATAAACTATCCAAGCTACTATTACTGGCATGTTTGGGCAGGAGGGGCCCTACAAACGCAACCACTCAATGGCAAGTTTCTACAACAGGAAGCTGGCTGAAATATTATCGCTGAATTTCCTCCCTTTTTCTTTTGGTGAAGGAGTGGGATTTGTATCATTTGTGGTGGCCTTCTGCCCGAAATGGAAGGTTCCCAGCCGGACCAATTTTGCCAGAGTTACTGTTCCAGAGCTCCATCATGATGTGCTGCAATTGGTTGGACAAGCTTTGCAACAAAGTGCTGTTCAACACTATCCACCTGACGAGAGACATGTGGAGCAGTTGTCAAGCCACTGATTACATGTGTAGCACTGCAAACTGGATCTCTTTTGTGAAGGTTACGCAACAGCCATCTACAGGTCTCAGCGCTTAAGAAACTTTTAAGGGCATTCAGCGGCATGCAACAGTAGCCATGTTCACCATGGAGAAATCCCATACAGCTGTAAACATCTTGGAAGACTTTAAAAGCAAGGTGTTTGAATGGCTTTGATCCAGAGGTCTCAGGATTGGATTTGCTGCTACGGACAATGGCAGTAAAATAGTTAAGGGCATGGCAGATGGTGGGTATTTCAGGGTCCTGTATTTGGTGCATTGCATCAACCTGATTGTGTAGGACTTTCTCAAAAAGAAGACATAGTCAGTAACATACTGACCACCTGCAGAAGAATCTGAACTCCTTTCAGCCATTCTTTTAAAGCCCGGAGGCATTGAGGATCATTCAGAGTGCTAATAGAGTACCAGTAAAGCCCTCATACAGGAGGTGCCAACACATTGGAACTCGACCTATTACATGTTTAAACATCTGTTTGAGCAGTACAAACCGATTAATGACTATGGCATTCAAAGAGGAGAGGATGCAACTGGGAAAAGCATGACTATGGAGGTGGACAAAAGGATTCTAGTCAAATGCCTGATACAGATGCTACTTCCTTTTGAGGTTTTCACCCGGGAAGTCAGCAAGGAGGACAGTATGATGAGCCAAGCTGTCCCGTTGTTGCATCTGCTACAGGACCTGTTGAAAAAGGTGCTGCAAAGGTTTGCAGTTGTGGATGGCAACGGAGAAGCGCATGACATGGTTTAGGGCTGAATCCTTTGCTTGGCTGTTAATCTAAGGCTGCAAAGAGACATTGTGTCATCCAAAGAGTACATATGTGGCACAATACTTGATACACGGTACAAAAAATTACTGGCCACTTTCATTGCTTTTTCTGCAATGGACATTTCACTATACAAGACGTTGATTGTTGATTAAGTGAGAGACCTCGAAGAAGAATAACTGGAAATTAGAGTACCACGCATAAGTTCTGAGGTGCAGCTTTCAACTTCCAGAGAGGGCGGTGATGCTGTCTCAGAACAGCCAACACCAGCAACAAGAACCACGGCAACAACAACTACAGGAACAGAAGAATTGGACCCAATGTTTGCATTGGTTTGGTTTCAAGTGGCAGGGCTCCAGTTAAGTGCAGAGGCGAAGGCAAAAGAGCTAGAGCAAGTGGCAGCACCAATGACCATTCAGAGGATGTTGCAGGACTATTTGGATGACCCAAAAGAGGTCTATGTGAATCAAAACCCATTGGGCTAATGGTATGGGAAGATGCACCAATGGTCAGAGCTCAGCAGGCTGGAAATTAAGTATCTTGCTAGTCCGATAGCCACTGTGCCTGCTGAGCATATTTTCAGTGCAGCTGGAACGGTAGTCAAAGTGAGAAGGACCAGTCTCTCGCCTCAAAACATTGAGAGATTGACCATGATGAAAATGATTACCACTAAAACCCTTTCAAGTTTTAGGGCCGGGGAAAGGAGAGAGCTATTGAAGGGCAAACCGTTTGTGTTCTCCCAGTTAAATATGAACACACAAAAGAACAAACGTGCCCTTTAAAATGAAGCCTACATTTCAGGCTAAACCTCCTAATTCATGAGCAACTCCTTGATTATGGATGGGTCCTGTCTTCCTGGCGCAGTACCACTAGGTGTCGGAGGGCATTTATTAAAAGTAACGTGATGGCCTCACACACCCCCCTGGTGTCATGCTTCATCATCAGCCATCCCGCGCTCACCAAAGCATATTCTAATGGTGGGCGGGCCCCTCGTCGGAGGCTGCGGGGAGTTTCTTTTGAAGGGAACTGAGGGAAGGGAAGTGTCTTGTAAAAATCCCTACCTGTCCTGGTGATTACATATGTATTGTCTCATTTCAATTATGATTTATGTAAATTCCTTTTTGTCCTTTTGGTATCAGTAACATTGTAAATGGCTTTTCTATGTTCCTCCATAGGACCTATGTTAAAGATGGAAAAAATCCTGATTGAACAAAACAGAAATTAAAGTTCTGGTATCGTATGCATGTGCCCAGAGTATGTGTGTATGCAGGTAGGGAAACGCAATAGGGTCACTTAGGGTCTATTTTTGGTCCTGAAAAAAGCCCCGGACCCAGTAGGGGGTCAGGCTAAGGGCTGAAACATGTAAGCCTAATACAAATAGGAGCTCCATAGTTAAGTCTCATTTGTTCTGCTATTGATTTTAATCATCCCTCTCCCGCCACATAATAAATTCAAAGTAGTATTTCTGGTAGGCGGTAGGGATATTTTCTGGACACTTCCCTTCCCTCAGTTCCCTCCAAAAGAAACTTCCCTCAGCCTCTGACGAGGGGCCCACCCACAATTAAAGTATGCTTTGGTGAGCGCGGGATGGCTGATGATGAAGTATGAGACCTGGGGGTGTGTGTGAGGCTATCCCATTACTTTTAATAAATGCCTTTTGAGACATAGTGGTATTGCTTACCTTCTGTCCTTCTCCTTGACTCTACAATATCATTTCAGTTTTACAACCTTCCGGCCTTCTGCATGAAAGTTGAAAGCTCCATAACATTCCTGCTTATCTTACTGGACCGGTTCAGCCAGGTAACCAAGATGGACATTCCTAGAAAAATATAGATGCACCGCCCAAATTGGCATTCATATACAGTATCATTTTTCTTTTAACAATCATAATTTTTAGAACTGTATTGGTTCACTCCTCCACAATTCCTATTTTTCAAAACTGGGCGAAAGATCATTTAGATATAACTTGGGTCTCTGGGGCTGAAGGCAATGCATTTAACTGAACTGTGTCATTCCTTCATTTCCTTCCACGACAGATTGATGATGATGTGCTGCTCATCCCCCTGATGAATATTGTTGTTGTTTAGTGTTTGTCTTTTTCACACCTTTCCCCAACTCCCCTTTCCCATCCATTAATCAACCCCTAACGCTTTCCCCCCCGGGCTGTAAGATTTATTGAGGTGTGACTTAATTTATACCATAAATGGATCACACACCTGGTGGGGCAGATGTGGTTAAAATGACACCAACACTGTGGGATCTCCTATTACCTGTGCAATAGCCCACACCAGCCCCACTTATCTACACACCCATAAAAGGGATCAACATTTTCGATATATAACATCATTCATCAACATCATCATTCAGGCCTTGTGTTGCGTAAATGCTTAACCTTGTCCACTCCTGACTCTAAGTCCACTTCTCCTGACTCGAGGATTTTGTAAGTTTAGTTTTAATTAAATACTAGCTCCCCACTGCTCAAAAGAAGTTACTATTGCTAGTTTTTGTTATAATATCAGGCCTTCTTTGTTGTGTCATGGTGGTAGTCTGGTCTCAGTCTTTGTAAAGGATGATATAAATATAACCCAGTAACTCTATGTTTTCTTTCAATCTAGTTGCCTGTGATGGATAATCCTTTTGATTCACCTAGGTGAGCTAATCCATGATTAGCTCACCAAGGTGGGAGTGGGACGTCGCTTGTGATGCCTTCCCTGTTAACGCGATAGCCTGCTTCTACTACCACCGCCATTATGAAGGCACTTTGGGAAACCCTGCAGTAAGGTTTTGGCAGATTGAGAGAGGTAGCAGCCATCACTTCATCTATTGAGATAAGAGAACTATGGAGTGAAGTGAACTAGTTTAGTTAGTAATTAACTAACTTCTACTGCAGATAAGTATGTTCTTGTTTATGTAGGTTGTTGTCGGCAATATAGGCAATGGCAGCATACCCCCCTAATGGTCAATATAGTTACAAAGGGTAGTAGGAAAAGGGTATACCTAACTATAACTAACTGATATACACTTTGATAAGCGGATTTAAAAAACATGTTGCGCGAAAAGGCAGCAGTGCAAAGTAAAAGTAAACCACAAAAAACTATATTTCAGGCACAAAGTATAGGAATACTTTTTCCCTTTCCTTTTTCTTATTTTCAAGTTCAACAATATAAATAAAACCCACTCTCTCCACCCACAAAAGGCCCACCCCTCTCCCCAAACAAATCACCACGTCCCCAACCAATGTCCAAAGAAAACTAGTACAAACTCCAAAGTCCCGCTCCCTTCCCAATTCCCACGCTCCATCAGCCCACAACAAAAGTCCCTCCCACCAAAACAAAAAATAAAAAAGGGCTTCAGAAAAGGGCATCACCGATGCGGGTCCAGAGTCTTCCTACTTTCTGTTCGAGGCTTGTCACCTGCTGGCAAAGCTGTGCCAGCTCGTGCGGAAGAGGTCCGGGTGGGGGGTGCAGCAGTAGAGATTTGGGTGGCTCCCAGCTGCCAGCGGTGCTGGTGATGTTGTGGCTGGGATAGAGGCACTGGCTGGAGGAACTAGGTGGTAGATGACGCCTCAGCCTGCTCCTCCTCCAGAGCCACCAGCCAACGGTATACTGCCTGGATGGAATCCATCCTCTGCCACTGCAGCCGGGCTGCTATCTCCTGCCGAGTAGGTAGTGGTGGTGGGTCAGCAGGAGAAGCTATTTCAAAAAAGAAAAAAAAGGCAAATTGTAAACAATTCCCTTTGCCAACACTTGTTTAAAACCATATAGTGGCATAGTACAGTACATTGCTGGTCCCTTAGGGCCATTGGACTTTGATGTGATTAGGAGTCACAGGGCCATTTTTTACCCACACATGCCTCGCATAAAAGCACTGACTGGCTGCAAGGAATTAAGTCAGAATACCACGAGATAAAAAAAAAAGTGATTTTTATTCTTTTGAAAAGGTTTGCTAGTAAAAAATTAAACAGACACTTTGGGCCCGATTCACAAAGGTAAACTTAGATGTTTGGTCTAAACTTAAACCAAACATCTAAGTTTACGACTTTGGGAATTCACAAAGGGCATTTATGAGTACTGTCTTTATGTCCACACTCAGGGTGGATCTCTGCCCGAGTGCGAACATAAGGATAGTACAGTCTTCAGCTGGGGCATCTGTAATGGACAAATATCTTACTTGGATTCCAATGGCTCTTCTCCAAATGCCTTTCGATTCTACCCTGACTTCGAAGAGGCCGATGAATGATAATGATACTATATCATAAATGGCAAATATAAAATGAGGATATCCTGTCTGCCGTAAGCAGACGGTGGGAAAAACGATGCATTGCAATACAGGGAAAGGAAAAGGATATACATTTTATTTGGCACGTTCGTCACAGAGTATCCCATCCGCAAAACTCAAAATCAGGCACTTAGTCCCACTTTATTCCCTGACCTCGCCCTCCACCACAAATTAATTTCAACAAATACATTCACTTGGCAATAAGGAACGAAAATGTAACTAACTCTACTGCAGGGTAAGGTAGAGGGATTAGACCGGGTAAGAAGAGATTTTGCTATAGAATAGTGGTGTGTCACTGATCATCATGTGCTAAGCTTTGGCTTAGTCAGTCACTGTAGTTGACAAATGTTGAAAGGGAAAATTTGAACAGGCATAAATCCGTTATGGAAGACATGAAATATATGTACATAAATCACTTGGGCAGAAAAGTGTGGCACATGCCAAGAATGGATTTTTCAATTTTTGGGGTAGGCTGGGACAGAACTTAGGAAAGAGTAAAGGAGTGAAGTACTAGGAGGTAACTAAGTGGGCACTGGGAGGGAAAGGAAACACACCTTGTTACTGGTTTGCAGTGCATTGAAAACTTTGTAAATGCTGCATTAACTGAATCAGACGGACATTGTACAGCCAATGATGCAATGCCGAATTGAACCATGCTGCATGTAGGTCATGGGCAGGCAAGTGATGAATGATGATGGGTGGGTTACATATCTGCCTCGCTTAACAAATACAGTGAGTTTACTAATAATTTTTCAATAAGCAAGCAATGTGACTTACCACTGCTCATCTCTGCCACCGCTGGTACTCCCCCTCCAACCACCTTTGCTGCCACGTCTGGCACACTGCTGTTGCTGTTGGCCCCAGCACTGGTGCTCTGGCAAGCTTGAAAAAACATTACACATTTTAGATGCCAGATACTCCTCCCCTTCTTATTTTTTTTAACAAAATACAACTGCAATACACCACTAAAGTTTGGTTAGCAGTATCTTCTATAGAATATCACTTTGGGCATTTTGTTGGTTGACAATGTTAGAAAAGCTAGGTAGTCAAGCCAGCGAAAACTTTTTGTAATGATGGGGCAGAGCTATGATGACATTGAAGCGCAATGAAGAGGTGGAATAAATTGGTCAATGAGGGACATATGGCCTTGGTTGGCAAATGCAATGGGACCTCATACTACTTTCCTGGCATGCCGCACTGTCATGGAAACTGCTGTTATACTGTATAAATGAATGATAACATAACACAACATTGGGGGTGTTCACTATGACCATGGCCACCTCTCATTTTACTGTTTGAGCATGAGCAAGAAAAAGAAAGCCTTCTCAACAAATATGAGTAGAGAGAAATAGCTTACTTGGGCCTGCAATCTTCACAGTAGAGTATCTTAAAATATGTTCTCTTAGTCTTACAGTACCAGTCCACAAGATATATAAGGGGAGAGGAAAAGCTTACTAACAAAGCAGAAGAAAGCAACAGACTGGAGGAAGTCAGCTAAAGAAACCTGAAGCTTAGACAAAAAGGATAATGCAGGGATAACAGGAATTTAACAAATATTAGATAGAAAAGGAGCTGAGAAAAAAGGAGACAGTATAAAAAAAGAGTGAGGCAAAATTATTCCAAATGGGGAGAGATTCAAGTTAGGGAAATAATAATCATAACAGGACTTACTGGGGCCAGCAGATCCATCAGCCGCGGCAGTGGTGGTGGTGGTACTTCCTCCTGCTGCAGCACTGGTGGTGGCAGCCCCTTCACCCTGACCTGTCTTCGACGGTGCCCTCTTCTTTCCCTTGGGTGCTGATGTAAGAAATAAAGAAGATAAAAAAATAGATTAGTGGTACATTTAATCTCCCCAAAAATATTTTGACAAGCAAAGGGAAACGCAGTAACATTGTACTTTTCCAAATCAGATCAACCTATAGTACGAGTATTGAGGTGACCTATTTCTAATTTCCTAAACCTAAGTTCAAGTTTCAAGTTCAAGTTTATTTATTTATGATCTTGGAACTCCAAAGAGATCCACATAAACTGAAAGGCCAACAACATATAAAAAAAATTGTGCAACAAGGTTTCTACAATCATAAGCAAAAGTCGACAGTAAAAGATCTCCAAATACAAAACATTAAAATATTTTATACAATAGAAAAAATTAAAATATCCTTTATGCCCTTAATACTATATAAGATCGGGTAAAATCAAAGTTAATAATTGCATCCTTCATATAATGTGCGTTAATACAAATTTAAAAAACACTTTAAAAAGTTAAAAATCCTATGACAAAACATTTCATTTGGTGGCTCATAAATAGAATCAGTTAGTGCAGAGGCCGAAAGAATAGATAATTGTAGACAAATTGGTCTCATCCATTTACGCCGACACAATGATAAAGCGGGACAAATAAATAGCACATGATTAGTGTCCTGGATGGAATTATTACACAGATTACAAATCGGAGAAGAACCATACAATTTAGACAGTACTTTAATTAAAGGGAGCATACCCTACCTCAATAATAGCCAAAAGCGGCACACCCCAGGAGGCAGGTTCCAGGAAATATAAGCCTGTACCTTATTTATCATACAGGAGTCTATGGCCGGGTGGATACCCCTCTTTAAGATACAGGCTTCCCTATCCCTAGTGAAACTTAATTCCCAAGTGGCCTGTTTCAAAGTGGCCCTTAATTGATATAGCGATAGGGTGAAAAGCAGAGACTAATTTAGTTGTAGCAAGTCAACCGCAATTCTAAAATTTTTAAGAATTAATGACTGCTCCTTTAAACTTTCTAATACTTCTTTCTGAATTAAAAATCTTACGGGCATATTAGCAAGACCGGCGATAAAAGTATCGCCGTTTTAGCGACAGGAAACTGCCGCTAAAGCGGCGATAATGGGCTTGCTAATATGCGTTATAGAATTCCAATAGAAGCCCAGGTTAGATGTGCAGGACATCTAACCTGGGCTTCTATTGGAATTCTATAACGCATATTATCAAGCCCATTATCGCCGTTTTAGCGGCAGTTTCCTGCCGCTAAAACAGCGATAATTTTATCTCCGGTCTTGCTAATATGCCCCTTAGTGTGCCAGGATCACCCTTTATCAGGCTTACAACCCATCGCACTATCCCCGCAAGACCCTGTACCCAACTACTTCTTAAACCAAATTCTAACCTTAGAGCAGCCACGGGGCAAGCAGAGTTGACTGAGGCTAGGCTCCTTAAAATTTTGCCTTCTGTTGTATTTAAAAAAACCCATTTCTCTACATCAAGCAATTCAATACCATACAACAGCGAAGCAGGACTTTTTGCACGAAAAACCTCTAATAAAAGTGCAAAGTGTCTTTTTCCAGTAGATCTATAGAGGGAGCCCAAGCTTTTCCCCTGTGTAGTAGCTTTACAGATGTTATTTTCTATATGGGCTTTGTCACTTAGGTTGCCACACACTGTTTTTCCCAAGAAAACGTAAGATTTTACAAGTTCCAATTTTTGGCCACCCACTGACCATACGAAATTCCCATACTGCAACTTTTTTCTTCCGTGCATGCACATGATTTTACTTTTAGATATATTAATCTTTAAATAGTTGGCCTCTGCAAATTTATGTAGTGCCTGCAGACGACTATTTAATCCCCTAGGCGTTAGATCCAATATTATTATGTCGACTGCATAAAGTAAACAAGCAATCGGTTTTCCCCTCAGTAACGGGGCGATGCCCTCACTTTGAGCCAAATCGTGAGGAAGGTCAGAGATATATAGGGAGAAAAGTAGAGGAGCCAATAAACATCCTTGTTTTAGGCCATTTGCAGTAGGGATAGTTTGGGAGAGACCTCTTTCCCCTCCCATTAGGACTCTGCACCATGTGTCCGTATGAAGAGCACGAACTAACTCCAAGAGGATGGCCGGCATACCCAGGTCCGACAGTTTTCTCCACAGCAGGAGACGATCTACTTTATCGAATGCTGTGGAGAAGTCTATAAAGGCTGTATACACCCTTCCTCCTCTAACTTTAACATATTTTTCGTTTATTACCTGTAGTGCAGTTAGGTTATCAATTGTTCCATGCTTTGTCCTAAACCCGGTTTGTTCCAACGGTAAAATTTTAACCGCATCCACCCAATCATTAATTTGGATCAGGAGGCATTTAGTAAAAACTTTACCCACTGCGTCAAGAAGTGTAAACCTAAGCCCTATTCCTAATTTCCTAAACTACATTTAGAAATACTAATGCTTTGCAAAGAATGATCTTTACTTCTCAACCCCCTTTGATTGGCCAACTCAGTTCCCCTTTTCAATGCATAGATACTACACATCACTGGGAGATTGGGACTGTATGAGCTACATAAAGAAAGGTACAGAGAACGCTAACTGATGTTCATACTATCACTATCTTAGTGACAGGACAGAGAAGTCTGCATGACTTCTTAAATATTCAGCACAAGCGAGCACCGACGAGTATGATTAAGTAGCACCGAGCACCTGGCTAGCTCAAACTGGATCACATATTTGTAACGTAAACGTAACTTACCTCTGAGTGTGAGCAGCATGCTCTTTGAAAATAAATACTAGCACTGAAGAGCACAAGAAATGAATAATTCCTCACCGCGCCCCACAACCTCAACACCCAGAAGGTCAAGCAGATCCTGTTCCCGATCGAGTACATTGGCCTAGCGGTGCATCAGCTGCTGCCTGGTGCGCAGGACCCAAGTGCTCCAGAGCATGCACCGGCACACTCTCTCCCACATTAGCCGACGCTCCTGCAGGGTGTTCCTCCCACCAGCCAGGCCCGCCACCTGCTGCCAGCATGGAGGGGAGGTGGCACTGCACATGAAAAATAAGTTTGGCCACCTCCACTTCAGAAAAAATGGGGTGGGGCAGAACCCATTTGCTGCGCCGGTGACCACAAGGTGTGCGGCTAGCAGCCACACTGCCACCTCCGCTTACGTTCTGGGGCTGCTCCTCTGACATGGCTCTGGGTAGGAAAAGAAATTAAAAGGAAAAGTAGGAAGGAAGTAAGAGAAGAGAGAGAAGCAGAAAGAAAGAACGAAGGAAGTAGAAAGGGAAAACAAGTACAAAACGTCACTGAAAAAGAAAAAAGACAAAAACGTAAAATACACAAACACACACACTGATAAAATAAAGGTAAATGAAGGGTGAATGAATGGGATGGGGGAGGATTGGAATAGATTTAAATGGATAGAAAAATCAGGCCCAGCACCATGCAGAGAACAGAAAGTGCCAATGCAGAGCACGTGGTTCCGTTTACGCTGATTTATCAAGGCGGAACGTGCTACTGGGACAGAAAAGCAGCTTGAACGGGCAGCGGAGCATTCTTCCGCCCATTTGTGTAGTTCTGCAGAATCTCGCAAAGTGTTTTTGGAACTCTGTGGAAATCTATGGAGCAAAACTTCGCGAGTTCTGCCCAGGCCTACCTTTGAGTCACCCTGGTGGTCCTAGGTTCAAGATGCAGGTCTAGTCCTTCTCATTCAGGCAGCAGGACATCAGAGTAGCTGGGTATCAGAGTAGCAGTCCTTCTTGCAGAAAAGCCGCACAGCAGTCCTTCTGAGTTGACCACAGGTCCAGAGGTGTATTGAAGAAATGGGTTTGAGGGTCTTATATTTATACCTGGTGTCAGCTATGGAGTAGGAGAGGTTTCTAGAGGGTTCCACCCCCAGAGGAGTTTTGAATTTCCTTTCTCTCTGCCCTGGCCACAGCTTCTCTGGGGGCACAAAAGACTAGTGTGAAAACCTTTGTTAGTGTGCTGAGGCAGAGTCTGTGTAATCTGCATTTATGACAGGTAATAGATCCTTCCCCTCATCAAGTCAGAGATAGCCAATCCTGCCAACACATATTCCCCTTCGACTCACTGTCTGGGATCAATACACATAGTCCAACTGTCAGCTACACCTAGTCATGTGACCCAGAATACAGGCTGCAGTCACCAAATGGTTAGGACAAGAAAATGCCAACTTTCTAAAAGTATATACCTCAGGGCACGTTCCTGTGTCCCATCCGTCGCACTGCGATGTGGGAAAAACATCCCTCTCACTCAGCCATTTGATATGGTTTAATCCATTTTCACCATAATATATCAATTGTTATCCAATTCCTTTTTCCACTCTTCAAGATTAATTCATTCACTGCGGAAACAGCGTAATTCCACCTTTTGTGTTTATTATAACTTCTTCATATGCATACTGCGTGCCCGTCCAGGCTTTTCACAGCAACACGTACAGTCAATAAGTGGAACATACAACAAAGTAGGCTCATCACTCTGTACCCAATGCATTTCGAGCCTAAAAGGCTCTTCTTCAGGGGTTTCTGCAATAGATAAAAGAACAACTCAGCTAACGGCTCACTGTTACCCTTCCCTAATGCAAATCAATCAAAAACAAATACAAATGACCCTTCCCGCACTCCACATTACTTCCCTATCTACCCAATTGAAAAACCCATCAACTCGAACAACCTGCGAATCCCCTACCCCACACATGTCCCAACCCCCTTCACCCACCTACCAAAACAATTACTAAACATGCAACCACAAACCAACCGAAACCTCATATCTCATTCCCAATCTGCCAAATTCAAACCCATCCTTCAGTTAACAATCCTCCCCGTGCAACCCAGTGAAGTATCCAAATAAACCCCACCCCTGTGTCCCATCCGATCAAAATTATAATTATAACAGCATACCTTACTGAAGTCGCAACCGGCGATCTACTCTCCTTGTTCACCTTTCTTTCCTTAAGAATCATTCATTCCCGCTACCGGTCACTCCGTTGTTTTAAACCAAGTGCTCACCTCCTTATACCCAATCAACATAATACTTCTAACCACATGACCTATTCACCCCCCAGCGGCGCCGTCTCAACATAAAACTCCAAATCCCAAAATGCACTCGCCCGTGTGGCATTTTCAGAAGTGTGGCTTAAAATCCAACTTTACTATTAAAAAGTGATTTAAATTACAATTCTCTGTATTCCTATCTGCTCACAATTGAAAATGATCACTTATTAATTGTAATAAGGTGTTAGACCTGGCATCCTTGGCGTGGTTTTCACTGACTTTTTGCCTCTACCTCCTGTGTTTTTTATGCTGTGCTGGATTTCGTTTTTGCTGGCTTAGATGCTTTGGGCACTTTGCCACTGCTGATCAGTGTCAAAGTGCAAGTGCTCCCTGTGTAAATTGGTATTGTGATTGGTTCTCCATGATTGGTTTATTTTATTTACCAGTAGGTCCCTAGTAAAGTGCACTGAGTGTGCCAGGGCTGGTAAATCAAATGCTACAAGTGGGCCTGCAGCACTGATTGTGCCACCCACATGAGTATCCCTGAAAAGATGTCTCAGGCCTGCCACCGCGGTGCCTGTGCGCAGTTTGTTAACTGCCATGTCGACTTGGCAAGTGCACCCATTTGACAGGCCCTCACCTTCCCTTTTCTTACATATAGGACACCCCTATGGTATGCCCAAGGTACCCCCCTGGGCAGGATGCAGTGTATGTGAAAGGCAGGACATGTGCTGATGTGTGTAACATGTCCTGATAGTGAAAATACTGCCAATTTCGTTTTTTACTATTGAAAGGCTATCTTTCCCAAAAGGACAGAATGGGGAATGCTGTGTAACATTTTACAAGCATATCTTCCCATTGGGGTAAAATAGAAAAATGGAGTTTGGTATACCTGAACTCAGAATTTGATATCACATCTTTTAGTAAAGATGGTTTTTAAATTGTGTGTTTGAAAATACCACTTTTAGAAAGTGGCTATTTTCTTGTTCAACCATCCTGTGTGCCTCTGCCTGTTTGTGGATTGACTGTCTGGTTTTCAGTATGACAGAGACAGAGGATGTGCATTCCCCGTAGACAGCCTCTGGCGGGGTTGAGGTGTGCCTGGCCCTTCCTGGATGACTCATCCCTGAGCTGATTAGACACTGGCTGCATATAGAGTGGTGGGAGGAGATTTACCTTGCACCTGAATGGAGCCTGTCTCCCTTGCAAAATGCTGTCTCCACCTCCTGTGGTCATGCTGCACCAGTGAAGGCAGAACTGGTTTGAACTGGGCTCAGAGCCCCTTGCACAAAGAGAACAAAGACATTTTGGGGTGTAAGTATCAGACCCAAAACCCAGACTTTTAGATCATTCCTGGAATTCAAGAGGAACCTTTGCCAAGGAGAAGAGCTGGAGAGACTGGGGAGAAGCACTGCCCCTTTGCTGTGTGCTGTGTGGGGTTGGCCTGCAGTTGCTGTTTCTGCCAAGGAAAGGAGAAGGACTTTGATGTGTGCTGTGTCCCCTGCTTGAAGGAGATCTCCAAGGGCCTGTGTGTGCTGGTCTCCTGTCCTGGGGTCTCAGGGACACAAAGACTTCACCCCCAGCTCCCCTGAACTCTGCTGCTGTGAGTTCTGACCTGCCAGGAGGTGCCTGTGCCAGTTTTGGGCCTCTGGAGGTTGTTGCTGCTGTTTGGGAGCTGGAAGAAAGAAGAAACTCAAAGAACTACAGAAATCGACGCATCGCTCTTCTTGCGGCTGTTTTTCCGACGCATCTTCACGGCGTAAGAAGAATTTCCACAAATCGCCGCGCCGCTGCAAAAACTGACACAGCGCCTGTCGCCGCGGCAAGAATTGACGCATCGAGGGATCGCGGCTGAAGAGGACCGATACAGCGGCGCTCGACGCCGCCACATCAATCGCCGACGCCTCCCGGATTTCCACGCATCGTACCTGTGCGGCAAGTATTCCCAACGCATCACCTGCGAACCGGAACCATCACGAAGAATCGACGCATCACTCCCCATACAGACCGGATTTGACGCAACTCGTCCTCTGCGTGCCGCAGAACTGTCGCATCGCCTCCCCAAGGTCTCAGGAGTGTTGCATCTCTTTGTTTTCCGACTCTGCAGCTGTTTGGCTTTTGGAACTTTGAAGCATCTACAGGTACTTTGGTGAAAAGTCACGCATCCATAGTTTTCTATGGTACAAGTTCTTGAAACCCTTTGAAAGGCATATTTTTAACTGTGTATGTTGGATTTTTGCCGTTTTGGTCTTGTTTAGTTTAAATAAAGATATTTTATTTTTCTAAACTGGTGTTGTGTCCTTTTGTGGTGTTTTCACTGTGTTACTGTGAGTGTTGGTACAAATACTTTACACATTGCCTTTGGGATAAGCCTCTCCGCTCGTGTCAAGCTGCCAAGGGGGTGAGCAGTGGTTATGTAGAGTGTGTATACCCCTTACCCTGACTAGAAACCAGGGTCCCTATTTGGACAAAGGTACCTACCTCTGCCAACTAGAGACCCCCATTTCTAACATTGGTGGTCAGCGGTGAGGATTTGAACCTGTATTTGTACCTGACCCACAGTGATTGGTGTACATCACTAGTCTAGTGCAGACCACTACGCAACCACATACTGTGTTTTGTTTTTTGGTTCTATTTTTGAGTGACCCTTAAAGTATCCACACATCATGTCTCAGAAGGATAAACCAGCAAGTGAGGCTGTAGAATTGGAGTTTGATACGGAAGTATTGCATACCTGGAGAGTAGATCAGCTCAAGCAATTTTGCACAGATTTCGGATGTCCCATGAAGAGCAGCTCCAGGAAGGAGGAGCTACAGAAGGCCTTAAGGGCCTGGTGGGAGGCCAAATAGGCTGGGGAGACAGGTGATGCAGAGGTGGATGAGGATGCACAAGGGAATGGTTTCAGGTCACAGGATCAGCCTGTATCAAGTGTAGCCTCCAGGGCTGGCAGCAACCATTCTGCTGGAAGTCTTTCCCCAGAGGAGCGGGAGGAAAACCAAAGGGTCAGAGATCATGAAGTAGAGATCTTAAAGTTCAAAATGAAGCAATTGGAAATGGAGAACCAAAGGGCTGCCATGGAGAGAGCAAGAATGCTCTCGCTTTGGAGGAAAAGAAATTGCTTTTGGCTCATGAGTTGAGCATGCATTAAAGCCAAGCAAGTGGAGTTCAGTTCAAATGGTGGCAGTGTACAGCCAGTGCAAGGGGGTAAGGTTTACATATCCAAGGACCTATTGCAGAATTACCAGAGGGGTGAAGATATTTATGCATGGTTTACGGCATATGAGGCAGCCTTGAGAATGAATGAGGTTCCTGTGAAGAATTGGGGGGCAGGCCTGTGGAAACACTTTGAGGCCTCTGGGAGGGACACCCTGTCACCTTTCGAGCAGGTGGGTAACCTGACCTATCCCCACATGAAGGAAGCTGTATGCCTCAGGTATGGGCTCACACCAGAGCAGTACAGAGAGAAGTTCAGGAACTTGAAGAAGCTTAATTCTCATACTTGGGTTGAATGTGTGAACATGTATAACCGTGCACTGGATGGTTGGATGAAGGGCAGCAAGGTAACTGATTACCAGGGGTTGTACAACTTGATTGGTTGGGAGCACTTGAGTAGTCTGTGTGTTCCAGAGCTGTGCCAGCATCTATTGGATAGTAAGCTAACTGACCCCAGGGAGCTTGCTAAGGCGGCGGACGGCTGGACTAGTACCAGGGTCCAAGGGTGGGCAGAGTCTCCAGCAGAAGAGTGGGGGGACAAGGGCAACCAACAGGAGTTCTCTAAAGGGCCCCAAAACAGTTCCCAAGGTAAGGAATCTCAGACCCCCAAGCCTAGGCGTCCTGGCACCCTAAGGGCAGGTACGACAACCGGGGTCCCCGCCGGTGTTATTCATGTGGTCAGGAGGGCCACATTGCAAGGGATCCCAAGTGCTCCAATGCACCACCAGCATCCACTGGTGCACCGCCACCGGGGTTAGTGAGTGTAGCGCTGGGGGAGGAGTTGGTTCCTAGTGAGGGTGGGGAGCCAGCAGTTATGACCCTTGTCTCATTAGGAGACAGAGAGATGGTCCAGGGATCCTACCTGCCTGAGAACACTAAGAAGTACAGGCAGTGGGTGACCATTAATGGGAGGAGGATGGAGGCTCTGAGAGACACAGGAGCCAGTGTGACATCTGTCAGGTGTCAATGGGTGTCTGAAGAGCAGGTTATTCCCAATGTACTTCACCCTGTAGTTGCAGCAGACAACTCTGCGTGCTTTTATAAGGTGGCGCTAGTTCCCTTCGTGTGGGGTGGGGTCTCAGGTTCCTTGAAGGTCGTTGTTAGTCCTCCATGCCTGTTGACTGTTTGGCAATGACCTGGAGAGTTCCCCATGGAAGGAGGTGGAACTCCAGGCTCATTTAGAGATGTTGGGTCTGCCTGAGTGGGTCTGTGTGTCTACACGGTCAATGACAGCCAGCAGAGGTAATCAAGAGGATCTGGATCCTGAAACAGTGGCCCAGGTGCCTGCCAGGAAGAGGAAGGGCAGGGGGCATGGGAAACCAGCCCCCAAAGTTCCCACGGTCCAGGAGGAGGCAGAACCCAAGGGGGATGCCCTGGAACCGACAGGGGAACAAGTGGCCGAACTGGGAGACCTACCGGAGCTGACCCTTTGGCAGCAGGAAGGGGATCCCTCCAGGGAGGAGTTCTGCCGGGTGCAGATGGAGTGCCCTACTCTTGTTGGTTTGCGGCAACAGGCTGCAGACCAGGCAGCAGGTGATCAATCTGGATCACATCTGATTTATTGGGAAGATGGATTGTTGTATGGCGAGCCTAAGGTCGCTGAGCCTGGTGCAGCCCATGTGCAGGTGGTGCCCGAGCTCTTCAGGACCTTCCTACTGGGTCTGGCTCATGACGTGCCTCTAGCAGGACATTTGGGGTGCGACAAGACCTTTCAGAGGCTTGTCACCCACTTTTACTGGCCCCAAATGAGAAGGCATGTTGGTACACACTTTAGATCTTGTCCAACTTGCCAGGCAAGTGGCAAGAGTGGAGGGAAGTGTAAGGCTCCCCTCCAACCTTTTCCTGTGGTGAGCACCCCTTTTGAACGGATGGGCATTGACATTGTGGGGCCACTGGAACCCAAGACAGCCTTAGGCAACAAGTTAATCTTGATCTTGGTGGACCATGCCACCCGGTACCTGGAAGCTGTCCCTCTCTGGACAATCACAGCCCCTGTGGTGGGCCGTGCATTGATGGGGATCTTTTCCCATGTGGGGTTCCCCAGAGAGTTGGTCTCTGACCGTGGTACAAACTTCATTTCGAAGTACATGATATCTTTGTGGGAGGATTGCGGTGTGTCATACAAGTTCACCACTCCTTACCATCCTCAAGGGAATGGGTTGGTTGAGAGATTCAACCGAACCGTGAAGGGCATGATAAAGGCTCTTGCAGAACACATGAGACAGAAGTGGGACATCTTTTTGCCATGCCTGTTGTTTGCATACAGGGAGGTACCGCAGAAGTCCTTAGGGTTCAGTCCCTTTGAACTGCTGTATGGTCATCCTGTGAGAGGACCTCTGAGTCTGGTGAAGGAGGGTTGGGAGAGAACTCCTGGTAAGACCCCACAAGATGTGTTCAGCTATGTGCTGGCCTTCAGAAACCAGACTCAACGCTTCAGGAAACTCGCTCAGGCAAACCTGGAAGCTAGCCAGGAAGAAATGAAAAGATGGTATGACCAGAATGCCACTCTGGTCGAATTTCAGCCTGGCCAGAAAGTGTGGGTGATGGCACCAGTGGAGCCTTGTGTGCTCCAAGATAAGTGGACTAGTCCATATGAGTTGGTGGAGCGCAAGAGTGAGGTGACCTATTTCGTTGACTTGCAGACTCCTAGGAACCCTTTGAGGGTCCTGCATGTAAACCGCCTCAAGCCGCACTTTGAGAGGTCTGAAGTAACTATGCTCCTTGCAAAGGATGATGGAATGGAGGAGGAGAGTGAGCCTCTTCCTGGCCTCCTGTCAGCAAAGGAACATGATGGGTCAGTGGAAGGGGTAAACCTCTCTCCTACCCTGACCCCAGAGCAGCAGAGGGATTGTCGCCAGGTGCTGGGACAGTTCGCCTCCTTGTTCTCCCTGACACCAGGAGTCACCAATTGGTGCGTCCATGTTGTGGACACTGGAGACAGTCTACCTGTGCAGCAGAAATTTTACAGGGTAGATGACAAAGTCAGGGCCAGCATCAAGGAAGAAGTTTCCAAGATGTTGGTGTTAGGGGAGATAGACCCCTCAAGCAGCCCCTGGGCTAGCCCAGTGGTCTTAGTGCCAAAGGCTGCTGCACCCGGTGCCACTCCAGAACTCCGGTTCTGTGTGGACTACCGTGGGCTCAATGCAGTTACCAAGACTGATGCACACCACATCCCCAGAGCTGATGAGCTCGTTGATCGGTTGGGAGCTTCCCGGTACCTCAGTACATTTGATTTACCGTCTGGCTACTGGCAGATTGCCTTAACTGATGGGGCAAAAGAGAGATCAGCGTTTTCAATACCAGAGGGGCACTACCAGTTCCAGGTTATGCCCTTTGGGTTGAAGAACGCCCCTGCCACCTTCCAGAGACTGGCCAACCGGGTACTGTCCGGGCTGGAGGAATTCAGCGCCGCCTACCTGGATGACATTGCTGTGTTCAGCTCCAGTTGGGAGGAACATTTGCAACACCTCTGGGAAGTGTTGAAGGCTCTGCAAAGGGCAGGCCTCACTATCAAGGCTAGTAAGTGCCAGATAGGGCAGGGATCTGTGGTGTACTTGGGACACCAGGTAGGGATCGACCAGGTGGTGCCCCTACAAGTGAAGATTGACACCATTCTGGCTTGGGAGCCCCCCAAGACCCAGACAGAGGTGAAAGCCTTTTTAGGTCTCACCGGGTACTACAGACGGTTTGTCAAGGGGTATGGCACCATTGTTGCCCCCTTGATAGAGCTGACTTCAAGGAAGCAGCCCAGGAAGGTTATCTGGACTGATGCCTGCCAGACCGCTTTTGATACCCTGAAATCTGTCATGTGCACGGCGCCCGTGCTTAAGGCACCCGACTTCTCTAAAGAATTTGTTGTGCAGACAGATGCTTCAGAGCATGGTGTGGGAGCAGTACTCTCACAATTGAACGACGAGTGCTTGGGCCAATGTTAGAAATGGGATCGCTAGTTGGCAAGGGTTTGCACCTTTGTCCAAGTAGGGACCCTTCTTCCTAGTCAGGGTAAGGGAGTTACACTCCTAAAATAACCCCTGCTCACCCCCTTGGTAGCTTGGCACGAGCAGTCAGGCTTATTCTAGAGGCAGTGCGTAAAGCATTTGCACATAACCAACAGTAATACAGTGTAAGAACTACAAACGGACACCACATCAGTTTAGAAAAATAACCAATATTTTTATATACTCAAGACAAGACCAATTACGACAAAAATCCACAATACTATACTTTAAAAATGAATGCTTGATAAGGTAACTTCTTCTTTGCAGGAATAGTTCAAAAACAAAGTTCGTACGAGTCGGTAGCTCCGTCCGAGTCTACCGCGATGCTGAAAACCACAGAGTCTAACAGTTCCAGCCGACCGCGTCGATACGGGCCAGCAGAGTCGTGAACAGACTCGGTCACAGTACCTTTTCTCGTAGTGGCGGGCACGGAGTGTGCGAGCCGGTCGGCGTTCGTCGCGGTTGCGGTGCAAAGCAGAGCGGTGCAAGGTGCGGTGTCCCTCGATGCGGTGCAGGCAGCGTCTCGATGAGCGTCGTGCAGACGGAGTCGGTGAGTCCAAGGCGTGCGGTGCAGGGCGAGACGGTGTACGATGTGGTGCTGACAGGTTGCGATGCAGGCGACCAATCCGGAGTGCGGGAGCTGGCGTCGGACAGCGGTGCGAGTCGGAGCGGTGCGTCGCAAACGTGCGAGCGGTGCCCCAAATGCGATGCGGTCACGATTGTTGAGCCAGTTGCAGCGACCGCGTCGGTCGGGTCCGGCTGGTTCAGTGAAGCAATGCGATGCGAACTGCGGTGCCCACAGTTCACGGTGCAAGCAGCGGCTCGGTGTTGACGGCGTCGGACGTCGCCTACGGTGAGACCAGGGTTGCGATGCGAAGCGGGGCGAGGCGGTCTGCGGTGCAAACAGGTCACCGGTCAGGGATGGATTCGGTTGACGGAGTCGGTTGCAGTTCCCTTCCTCTGTGGCAACTGAAACAGCGTTCCAGAAGCGGTACCCAGAGGCTTGTGAAGTCTTTGTAGTCCCTGAGACTTCTTAACAGGAGGCCAGCTCGGTTTCAGGCCCTTGGAGATCCTCAGCACCAGTTTGTAGAAAGTTCAGTCCTTTCACTGCCCAAGACAGAAGCAGCAACTGCAGGCCAACCCAACAAGGCAATAACTCAGCAAAGGGGCAGTACTCCTCCTAGCAGCTCTCCAGCTCTTCTTCTTGGCAGGTTCCTTGATTCCAGCGAGATCTAAATTCATGGGGTCAGGGCCCCAATATTTATATCCCAAATTCCTTTGTTCTCTGAAGGCAGAGAGGCCTTTGCCTAGTCCAAACCAGTTCTGGAGCACTTTGTTGACAAGTCTCCGTCCCTTCTTTCAGAGAGTAGGCCAGGGACATCAGACGCACCACAGGAGGTGGAGCCAGCATTGTGGAGGGAAGGCACTGTCCTATTCAGGGCCCAGGTGCAACTCCTCCCACCCATCTACATGTAGATCTTGCTATTCAGCCCTGTGCTGACTCACCCTGTCTCCTGGCGTCCCCCAGCCCCTGTCACTCACACTCCAGACAAGGAATACACAACCTCGCAGAGGCAGGCTTGGATGGTTAGACAAGAAAATACCCACTTTCTAAAAGGGGTATTTTCAAACACAGAATGTTAAAACCAACTTCACTAAAAGATGCATTTTATCATTCTGAGTCCAGGCATACTAAACTCGAATTTCTACCATGTTCCCGGGGTCAGTTAGGATTATAAGCTGTAATAATCAAAACTGCCCGTTCTGGCCTTTGGGGAACAGGTAGCCTTGCAATAGTGAAAAACGAACTAGGCTGTAATTCACTATCAGGACATGCCACACACACCAGGGCATGTCCTACCTTTCGCATACAACGCACCCTGCCCACAGGGGTACCTTGGGCCTACCTTAGGGGTGACTAACATGTAGAAAAGGGAAGGTTTAGGGACTTGCAAGTGTGCGTACTTGCCAAGTCGACATGGCAGCCCCAGGCTGCGCACAGGCTCTGCGATGGCAGGCCCGAGTTACACTTTACGGGCTGTTTGCGTGGGTGGCACAATCCAGTGCTGCAGCCCACCAACAGCATTTGGTCTATAGGCCCTGGCACTCGCAGTGCACTTTACAAGGGACTGACACATAAACCAAATAGGCCAATCATGGAAACACCAATCCATAACACATTTTATACAGGAGCACTTGCACTTTCCCACTGGACAGCAGTGAGGAAAGTGCGCAGAATCATTACACCAGCAAAAACAGAGTCAAAACCGGGAGGTCAGAAAGCAAAAGTCAGGGGAAACACGCCAAAAGATGCCAAGTCTAACACATGTCCCCTCCAGCTGAAAGTAGGGAGAACTACCCAACCCCATTGGAGTTCTCTTCACTAAGGCGGAAGAACCTGGACAGACTATCTGCGTTGGCGTGTTCTGTACCAGGACGGTGTTCCACCGTAAAGTCCATTCCCTGTAAGGAGATGGACCACCTCAGCAGTTTTGGATTCTCACCCCTCATTTGCATCAACCATCGGAGGGGCCTGTGGTCTGTCTGAACCCGGAAGTGAGTCCCAAACAGGTATGGTCTCAACTTCTTCAGCGCCCAGACCACAGCAAAAGCTTCCCTTTCTATGGCACTCCACCTCTGTTCCCTGGGGAGTAGTCTCCTGCTAAGGAAGACTACAGGCTGATCCAGGCCCTCTTCGTTCAGTTGTGAGAGCACCGCTCCCACACCATGCTCTGAAGCGTCAGTCTGCACGGCGAATTCCTTGGAGAAGTCAGGTGCCTTGAGCACGGGCGCCGTGCACATGGCTGCCTTCAGGGCATCAAAAGCTTTCTGGCAGGACTCAGTCCAGATCACTTTCCTGGGCTGCTTCTTAGAAGTCAGCTCTGTTAAGGGGGCAACGATGGTGCCATAGCCCTTAACAAATCTCCTATAGTAGCCGGTGAGACCTAAGAAGGCTCTCACCTCTGTCTGGGTCTTGGGGGGTCCCCAAGCCAAAATGGTGTCAATCTTGGGTTGTAGGGGCGCCACCTGGCCGCTTCCTACCTGGTGTCCCAAGTACACCACAGATCCCTGCCCGATCTGGCACTTACTGGCCTTGATCGTGAGGCCTGCACCTTGCAGAGCCCTCAACACTTTGTCAAGGTGCTGTAAATGTTCTTCCCAGCTGGAACTGAACACAGCAATGTCATCCAGGTAGGCGGCACTGAAATCCTCCAGCCCAGCCAACACCTGATTGACCAACCTCTGAAAGGTGGCAGGGGCATTCTTCAACCCAAAGGGCATCACCCGGAATTGGTAATGACCTTCTGGGGTTGAGAATGCTGATCTCTCCTTGGCCCCATCGGTTAAGGCAATCTGCCAGTACCCAGACGTCAAATCAAACGTGCTGAGGAACCGGGCAGCTCCCAACCGATCAATGAGCTCATCAGCTCTGGGGATGGGGTGCGCGTCAGTCCTGGTGACGGCATTGAGCCCACGGTAGTCCACACAAAACCGGAGTTCTGGAGTGGCACCGGGCGCAGCAGCCTTTGGGACCAAGACCACTGAGCTGGCCCAAGGACTGTGGGAGGGCTCAATCACCCCTAACGCCAACATCTTAGAGACCTCCTCCTTGATGCTGGCTCTGACCCGGTCAGTCAACCTGTAAATCTTGTGCTTCACAGGAGGGCTGTCACCAGTGTCCACGTCATGGGTACACCAGTGAGTAACACCGGGGGTCAGAGAGAACAGTGGGGCGAACTGTCCTAACAACTGGTGACAGTCCCCCTGCTGCTCCCGAGTCAGAGTAGGGGAGAGGATCACACATTCTACTGACCCATCATGCTCCTTGGTAGACAGGAGGTCAGGGAGAGGCTCACTCTCCTCTTCCACCCCATCATCTGTCGCCAAGAACATACTCACTTTGGACCTCTCGAAGTGGGGCTTGAGGCGGTTCACATGAAGGACCCTCAAAGGGTTCCTTGGAGCCTGCAAATCCACCAGGTAGGTGACGTCACTTTTGCGCTCCACCACCTCATATGGCCCAGTCCACTTGTCCTGCAAGGCACAAGGTGCCACTGGGGCCATGACCCACACTTTTTGTCCAGGTTGAAATTCGACCAGAGTGGCATTCTGGTCATACCATCTCTTCATCTCTTCCTGGCTTGCTTCTAGGTTCGCCTGAGCGAGTTTCCTGAAGCGGGCAGTTTGGTTTCTAAAGGCCAGCATGTAGCTAAACACATCCTGGGGAGTTTTCCTGGGAGCCGCATCCCAGCCTTCCTTTACAAAAACTCAGAGGTCCTCTGACAGGGTGGCCATACAGGAGCTCAAAGGGGCTGTACCCAAGAGACTTCTGAGGCACCTCCCTGTATGCAAAGAGTAGGCATGGCAAGAGGACGTCCCACTTACGCCTCATGGGTTCTGTTAGACCCTTGATCATGCCTTTCAAGGTCTGGTTGAATCTCTCCACCAGACCGTTTCCTTGTGGGTGGTAAGGAGTGGTGAACTTGTAGGTTACACCACACTCCTTCCACAGGGATGTCATATACTTGGATATGAAATTGGTCCCCCTATCAGAAACCACCTCTCTGGGGAATCCCACACGGGAAAAGATCCCCATTAACGCCCGGCCCACCACTGGCGCCGTCGTTGTCCTGAGAGGGATTGCCTCCGGGTACCGGGTGGCATGGTCCACTAAGACCAGGATGTACCTGTTGCCCATGGCTGTCTTGGGATCCAGTGGCCCCACAATATCCATCCCTACCCTTTCAAAGGGTGTACCAACAACAGGAAAAGGTTGGAGAGGAGCTTTGACCTTCCTCCCACTCTTACCACTTGCCTGGCAAGTTTGGCAAGACCTACAGTGTGCATCTGACTGCCTTCGCATTTGGGGCCAAAAGAAGTGGGTGACAAGCCTGTCAAAGGTCTTGTCCTGCCCCAAATGTCCTGCCAAAGGCACGTCATGAGCCAGACCCAGTAGGAAGGTCCTGAAGCGCTGGGGTACCACCAGCACACGGGCTGACCCAGGCTCTGCAACCTTAGGCTCACTGTATAGGAGACCACTCTCCTAGTAGATCAGATGTGACCCGGACTGATTACCAGCTGCCTGGTCTGCAGCCTGCCGCCGCAGACCCTCCAGAGTAGGGCACTCGTTCTGCTCCCGGCAGAACTCCTCCCTGGTGGGACCCCCTTCTTGCTGCCAATTGGTCAGCTCAGAGATGTCTCCCAGTTCGGCTACCTGCTCCCCTGTAGGCACCGGGGCGACCCCCTCGAGGTCCGCCTCCTCCCGGTCCGTGGGAACTTCGGGGGCCGGTTTCCCGCGCCCCCTGCCCTTTCTCTTGGCAGGGACTTGGGCCACTGTTCCAGGCTCCAAGTCCTCTTGATCACCCTTTCTGGCTGCCATTGACCGAGTAGACACGCATGCCCACTCTGGCAACCCAAGCATCTCCAAGTGAGACCTGAGCTCAACATCCTTCCATAAGGACTGCTCCAGGTCGTTACCTAGCAGACAATCTACAGGCATGGTAGGGCTCACAACCACCCTCAAGGGACCTGAGACCCCCCTCCATTCAAAGGGTACCTGCGCCACCATACACTGGCGCTCAGAGTTGTCTACAGCAACTACTTGGTGGAATGCCCCTGGGACTACCTGCTTCTCAGAGACCAGGTGACACCGGACTGAGGTCACACTGGCTCCAGTATCTCTGAGAGCCTCTACCCTGTTCCCATTGATGGTCACCCAGGTGCTATATTTCTTTGTGTTAGGGGGCACCTGGTTTCCTGGGACCATCTCACTGTCCCCTAGTGAGACAAGGGTCATTTCTGCGGGATCCCCACCCTCCTGTGGGCACCCCTCCTCCCCAAGCGCTACACTAGCCAACACTTTGGACTGTCCACCGGTGGGTGGCTGTGTCCCCTTCGGGCACTTGGGGTCCCCCTTAAAGTGACCTACCTGGTCACATGCATAACACTTGCGGGGGCCGGTCTCAACAGGCTTCCTGTAGAGACCCCTTTCTTCTTATCACCGGGGGCTGGGAACCTTTACCCTGGGTACTAGTTTGGGGCCCTTTAGAGAACTCCTGTGCTTTACCCTTGTCCCCCCACCTTTCTGCTGGGGACCCTGCCCACCTTTGGCTGAGTCTCCCCAAACGATTTCTTGTGGACCCTGGTACTCACCCAGCGGTCCGCTTCCATAGCAAGCTTCCTGGGGTCAGTTAGCTTACTATCCACTAGGTGCTGGCGCAGATCTGCAAAACATAGACTAGACAAGTGCTCCCATGCAATCAAGTTGTAGAGCCCCTGAAAATCTGTTACACTACTGCCCTTCACCCAACCATCCAGCGACCTGCAGAACACATCCACACATTCCAACCAAGTGTTGGCATCAGACTTCTTACTGGACCTGAACTGATCCCTGTACTTTTCAGGAGTAAGACCATACTTCGTGAGAAGGGCATCCTTCATGTCAGCATAGGTGAGGTGATACCCCTTACCCAAAGCTGTCAGAGCATCCCTTGCTTCTTCAGGGAAAAGTGGCCACAATCCTGCTCCCCAATTTTCCTCAGGGACCCCATTCATGTGTATGGCTGCCTCATAACCCTGGAAACCACCTTTGTATGTCATCCCCCTTCTTGAACTCCTTGCCTACATTCTTGGGAATGTGCACAATCCTGTCTGCCTTCCTGGACGAATTGCTGCCACCATCTGAGCCTGACTTACTCCTAAGTTCTAGCTCCTTCAGTTCTCTCTCATGCTCTAAGAGCATCTTCTTCTCCTCCATGGCCAATCTCTTCTCCTCCCGCTCACTCTCCAGCCTGAACTTCTGCAGCTCAAACTGCCTTGCCTCCCGCCTGTCCTCCAGCTCCTCTGGGGACAGACTGCTGCTGCCTGACCTGGCGGGTTCCCCCCCACCCAAAAGCACATCCACCCTGGAAATAGGCTCCTCCACCTCCTCACCTAGATTACCAGGCTGCCCACTGACATGTCTGGCTGCTACCCAGGCCCTCAGCGCCTTCTGTAGCTCCTCCTTCCTTGTGAGGCCTTTAATTTGGACTTTCAGGTTTTTACAAATTGCTCGTAGTTCCTTTACGGCGTAGGTTTCCAACCTATCCTCCTCAAAGATAACTTCCAGAGATGCAACGGATGATGCAGCTGAGTCAGGCATGACAAAAGTAGTGAGTTGAAAACTGGCAAGATCAAAAATAGGCCAAACGAAAAAGAACCAGTATGTGGTACGTAATGGTCTGCGATATGGTAGTAGTGCACACCAATCACTGTAAGTCAAGTGCAAACACAAGTCCTATCCTCACCGCTGACAACCAATGTTAGAAATGGGATCTCTAGTTGGCAAGGGTTTGCACCTTTGTCCAAGTAGGGACCCTTCTTCCTAGTCAGGGTAAGGGAGTTACACTCCTAAAATAACCCCTGCTCACCCCCTTGGTAGCTTGGCACGAGCAGTCAGGCTTATTCTAGAGGCAGTGCGTAAAGCATTTGCACATAACCAACAGTAATACAGTGTAAGCACTACAAACGGACACCACATCAGTTTAGAAAAATAACCAATATTTTTATATACTCAAGACAAGACCAATTACGACAAAAATCCACAATACTATACTTTAAAAATGAATGCTTGATAAGGTAACTTCTTCTTTGCAGGAATAGTTCAAAAACAAAGTTCGTACGAGTCGGTAGCTCCGTCCGAGTCTACCGCGATGCTGAAAACCACAGAGTCTAACAGTTCCAGCCGACCGCGTCGATACGGGCCAGCAGAGTCGTGAACAGACTCGGTCACAGTACCTTTTCTCGTAGTGGCGGGCACGGAGTGTGCGAGCCGGTCGGCGTTCGTCACGGTTGCGGTGCAAAGCGGAGCGGTGCAAGGTGCGGTGTCCCTCAATGCGGTGCAGGCAGCGGCTCGATGAGCGTCGTGCAGACGGAGTCGGTGAGTCCAAGGCGTGCGGTGCAGGGCGAGACGGTGTACGATGCGGTGCTGACAGGTTGCGATGCAGGCGACCAAGCCGGAGTGCGGGAGCTGGCGTCGGACAGCGGTGCGAGTCGGAGCGGTGCGTCGCAAACGTGCGAGCGGTGCCCCAAATGCGATGCGGTCACGATTGTTGAGCCAGTTGCAGCGACCGCGTCGGTCGGGTCCAGCTGGTTCAGTGAAGCGATGCGACGCGAACTGCGTTGCCCACAGGTCACGGTGCAAGCAGCGGCTCGGTGTTGACGGCGTCGGATGTCGCCTACGGTGAGACCAGGGTTGCGATGCGAAGCGGGGCGAGGCGGTCTGCTGTGCAAACAGGTCACCGGTCAGGGATGGATTCGGTTGACGGAGTCGGTTGCAGTTCCCTTCCTCTGTGGCAACTGAAACAGCGTTCCAGAAGCGGTACCCAGAGGCTTGTGAAGTCTTTGTAGTCCCTGAGACTTCTTAACAGGAGGCCAGCTCGGTTTCAGGCCCTTGGAGATCCTCAGCACCAGTTTGTAGAAAGTTCAGTCCTTTCACTGCCCAAGACAGAAGCAGCAACTGCAGGCCAACCCAACAAGGCAATAACTCAGCAAAGGGGCAGTACTCCTCCTAGCAGCTCTCCAGCTCTTCTTCTTGGCAGGTTCCTTGATTCCAGCGAGATCTAAATTCATGGGGTCAGGGCCCCAATATTTATATCCCAAATTCCTTTGTTCTCTGAAGGCAGAGAGGCCTTTGCCTAGTCCAAACCAGTTCTGGAGCACTTTGTTGACAAGTCTCCGTCCCTTCTTTCAGAGAGTAGGCCAGGGACATCAGACGCACCACAGGAGGTGGAGCCAGCATTGTGGAGGGAAGGCACTGTCCTATTCAGGGCCCAGGTGCAACTCCTCCCACCCATCTACATGTAGATCTTGCTCTTCAGCCCTGTGCTGACTCACCCTGTCTCCTGGCATCCCCCAGCCCCTGTCACTCACACTCCAGACAAGGAATACACAACCTCGCAGAGGCAGGCTTGGATGGTTAGACAAGAAAATACCCACTTTCTAAAAGGGGTATTTTCAAACACAGAATGTTAAAACCAACTTCACTAAAAGAAGCATTTTATCATTCTGAGTCCAGGCATACTAAACTCGAATTTCTACCATGTTCCCGGGGTCAGTTAGGATTATAAGCTGTAATAATCAAAACTGCCCGTTCTGGCCTATGGGGAACAGGTAGCCTTGCAATAGTGAAAAACGAACTAGGCTGTAATTCACTTCAGGACATGCCACACACACCAGGGCATGTCCTACCTTTCGCATACAACGCACCCTGCCCACAGGGGTACCTTGGGCCTACCTTAGGGGTGACTAACATGTAGAAAAGGGAAGGTTTAGGGACTTGCAAGTGTGCGCACTTGCCAAGTCGACATGGCAGCCCCAGGCTGCGCACAGGCTCTGCGATGGCAGGCCCGAGTTACACTTTACGGGCTGTTTGCGTGGGTGGCACAATCCAGTGCTGCAGCCCACCAACAGCATTTGGTCTATAGGCCCTGGCACTCGCAGTGCACTTTACAAGGGACTGACACATAAACCAAATAGGCCAATCATGGAAACACCAATCCATAACACATTTTATACAGGAGCACTTGCACTTTCTCACTGGACAGCAGTGAGGAAAGTGCGCAGAATCATTACACCAGCAAAAACAGAGTCAAAACCGGGAGGTCAGAAAGCAAAAAGTCAGGGGAAACACCTCCTGTGTTTTTGATGCTGTGCTGGATTTCGTTTTTGCTGGCTTAGATGCTTTGGGCACTTTACCACTGTAGATCAGTGTCAAAGTGCAAGTGCTCCCTGTGCAAATTGGTATTGTGATTGGTTCTCCCTGATTGACATATTTGATTTACCAGTAGGTCCCTAGTAAAGTGCACTGAGTGTGCCAGGGCTGGTACTTCAAATGCTACTAGTGGGCCTGCAGCACTGATTGTGCCACCCACATGAGTAGCCCTAAAAAGATGTCTCAGGCCTGCCACCACGGTGCCTGTTCGCAGTTTGTTAACTGCCATGTCGACTTGGCAAGTGCACCCACTTGCCAGGCCCTCACCTTTCTTTTTCTTACATGTAGGACATCCTTATGGTAGGCCCTAGGTACCCCCCCCCAGGCAGGGTGCAGTGTATGTGAAAGGTAGGATATGTGCTGATGTGTGTAAAATGTCCTGATAGTGAAAATACTGCCAATTTCGTTTTTCACTATTGAAAGGCTATCTTGCCCCATAGGACAGAATGGGGAATGCTATGCAACATTTTACAAGCATATCTTCCCATAGGGATAAGATAGAAAAATGGAGTTAGGTATCCCTGAACCTTGCACCTGAATGGAGCCTGTCTCCCTTGCACAATGCTGTCTCCACCTCCTGTGGTCATGCTGCACCAGTGAAGGCAGAACTGGTTTGAACTGGGCTCAGAGCCCCTTGCACAAAGAGAACAAAGACATTTTGGGGTATAAGTATCAGACCCAAAACCCCAGACTTTTAGATCATTCCTGGAATTCAAGAGGAACCTTTGCCAAGGAGAAGAGCTGGAGAGACTAGGAAGTACTACCCCTGTGCTGTGTGCTTTGTGGGGTTGGCCTGCAGTTGCTGTTTCTGCCAAGGAAAGGAGAAGGACTTTGCTGTGTCCTGTGTCCCCTGCTTGAAGGAGATCTCCAAGGACCTGAGTGTGCTGGCCTCCTGTTCTGAAGTCTCAGGGACACAAAGACTTCACCCCCAGCTCCCCTGAACTCTGCTGCTGTGAGTTCTGACCTGCCAAGAGGTTCCTGTGCCAGTTTTGGGCCTCCGGAGGTTGTTGCTGCTGTTTGGGAGCTGGAAGAAAGAAGAAACTCAAAGAACTACAGAAATCAACGTATTGCTCTTCTTGCGGCTGTTTTTCCGACACATCTTCACGGCGTGAGAAGAATTTCCACAAATCGCCGTGCTGCTGCGAAAACCGACGCAGCGCCTCTCGTCATGGCAAGAATCGACGCATCGAGGGATCACGGCTGAAGAGGACCGACGCAGCGCCGCTCGACGCGGCCGCATCGATCGCCGACACCTCCTGGATTTCCACGCATGGTACCTGTGCTGCAAGTTTTCCCGACGCATCACCTGCAAACCAGAACCGCCACGAAGAATCAACGCATTACTCCCCATACAGACCGGATTCGACGCAACTCGTCCTCTGTGTGCCGCAGAACTGTCGCATCGCCTCCCCAAGATCTCAGGAGTGTCGCATCTCTTTGTTTTCCGACTCTGCGGCTGTTTGGCATTTGGAACTTTGACGCATCTACAGGTACTTTGGTGAAAAGTCACGCATCCATAGTTTTCTATGGTACAAGTTCTTGAAACCCTTTGAAAGTCATATTTTTAACTGTGTATGTTGGATTTTTGTTGTTTTGGTCTTGTTTAGTTTAAATAAAGATATTTTATTTTTCTAAACTGGTGTGGTGTCCTTTTGTGGTGTTTTCACTGTGTTACTATGAGTGTTGGTACAAATACTTTACACATTGCCTTTGGGATAAGCCTGTCTGCTTGTGCCAAGCTACCAAGGGGGTGAGCAGGGGTTATCTAGAGTGTGTATCCCCCTTACCCTGACTAGAAGCAAAGGCCCCTATTTGGACAAAGGTACCTAGCACTGCCAACTAGAGACCCCCACTTCTAACATAAGGTAACCCAATGATATCCTATGGGAGACGTAGGCCTCACAGAAGCGAAAAATATATTTATTGGTTTTTCACTACCATGACATGTAAAATGTAAAAGTACAGATCCAACTTTTTAACTACAGTGCACCCTGCCCTATGATCTGTTTAGGGCTTATATATATGTTAGAAAGGGAGGTTAAGACCTGGCAAAAGGTTTATTAGCCAGGTCGAAATGTCAGTTTAAAACTGCACACACAGGCCGCAATGACAGGCCTAAAACATGTTTAAAAGGGCTACTTAAGTGGGTGGCACAATAAGTACTGCATGCCAACTAGTAGTATTTCATTTACAGGACCTGGGTACATGTAGTACCTCTTTACTAGGGACTTACAAGTAAATTAAATGTGCCAATTGGGTGTAAGCCAGTTTCACCATGTTTAAAGGAAAAAGCACAAGCACTGGTTAGCAGTGGTAAAGTGCAGGGTCCTAAAGCCAACAAAAACGGATTCAGCAAAAACAAGAAGTGTAAGGCAAAATGTTTGGGGGAGGACCACCCCTAAAGTTGACAGGGCTAACAGTAATACACTTATGCCTGTCTGCTCTGTGCCATAACTACCAGGTGATGAGCTCAGTTCCCGCTATTGAAACGTGTACCTGGACGTAACTGGTTAGTGATTTTATTGCTTGAGGTGCACTACCATCTACCCCAATTAATAATTCACTTTTGTATACCTTGGGTTTACTTTGCACCCTGTTGGTTAAGCAAGTACCAAATCATCTTCAACCTCTGGCAAAGGCGACTGAGGGGAAATGTATTTATTTAGAACGTTTGATATATCGCTAATATGACCTTGCGGGTATCAGAGCACTTTACAATTGACATTCATCGACACTACTGCTAGGTCTATGAATGGTTGTTCTAAAATGCTATAAACAAAAATGGGGGGAGATGGAGGTAGACGTTAGGTTCATCCTCCAGACTGTGTATAGAATTTTCTCTTCTTAGTTCGAGGCGTTGTTTCGCACATTTAGCGGAAGCCCTTCCCTTTGGTTAGGTTCTTAGATCTGTCATTTACAGATTTGTTAATAACTGTTCTAAAATGCACCATAGGTTGTATGTATGTAATATTCTTATTGTGCAACCCAGGCCAATAGGTAGAGAAGCACACAACAGGGTCAAATGCAAATATACAGTCACTATTTGATTGGAAGGATAGTTGGTTTCCAAGAGTGAGAATTGGCAGTTTTTGCATCATGATGTAGTGTTCTTTAGAGAGGTGTGCCTTCAGCTGTGTCCTAAGCTGGAACAGGGTTGGGGCAGTCCTATTGGATAAAGTGATGTTGTTCTAGATCCTTGGTGTATAGAATGAGAAGGCCTGTTACCTTGCTTTTTAGCACTTTTTCATACCAGGGCTGAAGGTGTCCTAGATGTTGGTGGGCTGAGAGCCACTGGCCCTTGTGAGCTTGTCTCCAGATAGGGTGGGAGTGCCAGTTTTTATTGCTTTTCATATGAAGCAGCTAGCTTTGAAAAGGGTAGGCAGGGGGAGCCAGTAGAGTTCCATCATGGTGGTTGTGATGTGACCATATTTATTCAGGCTGTTGATGAGGCTTGCTGCAGCAAGTAGGATGCCCTAAAGGGGGGCACTGTGAGTTCTGGGTATGGTGACCATAATATGTGAGAGTATGAGGGTTTAAATAGTAGTTCTGGTGTCGCTTTCTGGGAGAAATGGTTTCACTTTATTAAGTAGAAAAAAATACCACTAGATTGTCTTTGTTTTTTGGTGAAGTGTTTCTTCAGGGTGAAGTCAGTGTCCACGATGAATCCTAGTGCCTTGGTATTTGGTGAAAGTTCGGGATTAAATTCACCCAGGTGCATGTCGTTGAGCCAGGTATCAACTCTTTTCTGCTTGTTCTTCTTGGAAAATAGCAGAAGTTCTGTTTTGGTAGGGTTACGCTTCAGATAGTTCCTGGACATTCTGGTCTTGATAATGTGCAAGCAGTGTTTGATGCATTGAGGTGTTGGATGCTTTGAACAGATGACATTTTTAAGTATAAGGGTTGGTTGTTGAAGTAATGTTGAATTATCATGCTCTTTCTGGGAGGTAAGCTCCAGAGGCTTTACATAGAAGATGAAGTTGAAGGTAACCTGGACAAGATGAAGCCCTTCAGGACTCTTCTGGGACCTAGAGTTAACCATGTGAATGAACTGATGTTAGCTGGATAGTCAGATTGAAAACCAGAGAAGGATACTACCGGTGAATTCTATTTATGAATTCAGGGTGTAGATGAGGGTGGGATGGTCAACAGTGTTGAAGGAAGATAAGAGGTCCAGCCATATCGGAAGGTCTAGGTCATCTTTATCTGTGGTGAGGTGGGCATTGCCAAAGATTTCTAAGCTGAGTGTCATTGAGCTACAGCGTGATCTGAATTTAGATTGGCATTTGTGCAAGATATGGTTGGGTTCATGCGATCTTGAAGTTGTTCATGGACTGCTTGTTAGATCTTGCCATTGAAGGGTATGTTAGTGATGGGCCAGTATTTGGCAAGGCCATCAGGTCTAATGTGGGTTTCTTCAGGAGTGGAAAGATCTGACCGTTGCAGGATACACTTTGGAAGTACGAGTTCTGGAAATCAGTCTTGGTGTTGTCGATGTGCCGTTGAATCTTCTGCATTTTTTCATTTAAAAAGAGGTTGAACACATTAAACTTGTTCACATAGTGTGGGATAGGATGGTCAAGCAGCGGGCTGATGCAGTGCTTGATTGTCTTGAAGTGTGTTTTGCTTCTGTTGGCAGCTTAATTGATGGTGTTGGTCTAGTGATGACAGATATGTTGATTAATCTCTGTATTACATGAATGGACTTCAGTAAATAGAAGCCATGAGGGGGTCAGTTTAACTTCCATTGTATTGCTTGTCTGTGGATTGAGCATTTCTTGTTGCAAGTTTTGTACAGTACTAGTGAGCTAAATAGTTTGGATTGCACTTGCATGTTTTATTTGCAGAGTCAGTGTTCACATGGTTTTTCAGAAATATGATGAAATTGTTTAGAGGGATGATGAAGTCAGACATGGAGGTGGCAGGGCGAGAGATGAGTTCGAGCTTTAGTTTGTCTTTGGAGAAATCCTTGAAGGATCTGCGGCCAGATGTAAAAAAATCTAGAATTGCGATTTCCTAATTGCGGTTCTTACTGAATCGCAACTAGGAAATTGCAATTCCTGATGTAAGAAAACTTACATCTTTGAAATAGTTATTCCTAGTTAGTCACAAATTGACCTACCTCATGAATAATAATGACGTAGATTGCAATTTGCTAAATATTAGGAATTGCAGCCATCAGAGGGATGGTGGCTTGCTGAAATCAGCAGACCACCATGTCTGTGATTGCTTTTAATAAAGCAAACATTTTATTTAAAATGCAGCTTGTTTTCCTTAAAGGAAAATGTGATGCATTTGGAAAGAAAAAATGAAACTTTGAAGTTTCATTTTTTAAGAGTAGGTAGTGGTTTGTGGGATCACTGCCCGCTCTTAAAAAAATATTTTTTTAACATTTTTAAAGGGGAAGGGGTTCCAAGGCGGACCCCTTCTCTTTTGCGAATGGGTTACCTCCAGTTTTAAACTGGTGATAAAGCATCCCTGTTTTGTGACCGGAATTAGGTTGTCAAACAGTAATACATACCATACCTATTCGGTATTTGGAAGGCATGCTCTAAACACACCCCTTCAAAATACCGAATCGCTAACAGAAATTGTGATTCGGTAACATGTCACCGAATCGCAATTTGTGCTTTTGTACATTTGAAAAAGCATTTTTGCATCTGGAAACTGCAGAGCCGAGTTTCAGCAGCAAAAATCCTTTGAGGCTTATATTTCTCTTTAAGGTGTTGATTGGATGCTGAGCATGATGACGGGGATGACAAGGTGAGAAGTCAAGTCCAGGTGTATGAGAGGCTTACATTTAATTGTTGGTGATGCTGAGAAGACGAGTCTGAGGAAGTAGCCTTTAGAGTATGTTGTTTGGCTCACATGCTGTGCCAAGTTGAGTGTGTCGATGGGGTTAAGGAGGGTGTCTCTATTTTTCTTCAGGATTCAATTGTCTGGGAGGTGGAAGCCGCTGAGGATAGTCATGGGGGCATAAAGAATGGATGAGGTGGTGAGTAGGTCAGAGAGTTTGTGAATAAAGTTATTGTTCTATGTAGGAGGCCTATAGATGAGGTGGGAGATAGTGAATTTGGTTGCAGAGAGTGGGAAGGGACATGAAAGGAGCTTCATTGAGTTGAATGTCACTTGCTTGCCTGTGATGCAAGACCAGGAGGACTTATGGATGACAGTGAGGCCTGCCTTCTTATGATGGTAGCCCTCACGCTGGATGAAGTAGCCTTTGGAAAGAAGGACATCAAAAATGTGTGAGGATGTGGAGTGAGCTATGTTTCTGTGATGAAGAATGCATCAAGGCCTGTGATGTTTAGAGCATGTAGTATTGCAGAGATAACACACAAAAATACATATACAATTGTGCACTACTCACACAGAGGCACACGGGAACACCTGCACAATTGCAAGAAGCCCCATGTCATGCATAACAACTTCAGCCTGGGTTTTTGAATATTGTGGGCCAGACTTATCAAACTTTCAAGCAACACAGCACAGCAAGACAACTTGCTGCACTGCGTGAAAGGGATAGGGCAGGAATGCGCCATATTTACCAGTATATGATGCATTCCTGCTCTCTGCCTGCGCTGGTGCATAATCTGCTGCCTAGTGCTAATCCAGGCACTCTCGCGCCATGGAGTAAGGGTACCTGCGTTACAGGCAGGATGGTTGTTTGCAGGAAGGGACACCTTCCTGTACAAAAACAATCTTCTGAGATGTTTTACTCATTGGAAGTGTGCTACATTAAAGGAAGCAACGAGGAGAAATATAGATATTTTTTCTGGTTGCGTCTCTCCTGGGAAGGCATGAGTTTGCATTTTGAAACATTCCCAGGTTTACCAGTCTTGGCAAAGCTAGGAATGCGCCAAAATCCGTGGTTGGATGCAAGGGAACACCCACGCTCCAGCCATGGAACGCCTTCCTAGGGCAGAGTAACGCCAGGCAGCGACTTGCGCGACCTTGCGTTAGTCCAGATTTACCAAGCAATGCAGGGCCATGCAAGGTGGCCTTTGGTAAATCTGACCTTAGTATTGAGTTGTTCTTGCGACACCCTGCATAGCGCAAGGGCAACGCAATACTATGATAAATCTGGGCCTGTATTTTTAAGCTTGCATCTATAATGTTAAGATAAAATGTGCAAGTCATGGAATACAAAGTTTTATTTTGAGTAAAATGCCAGAGCTCATTAATGGTGTAATATGTGACACTTGCTGCTTGGCAGCTATGCATTAGTGTGTATCAATGGATGGATGGATATTCTAAAAAACATACATTTCCTTTTTATTTTGACAATTTAACTTGTACCTGTTTTGCTACTTTAAATTATTCTCTGCTATGTTGGTGTACCCCGTTCTGAGCAACAAAAAGGTGTGCCTTCAGTAACAATTAAACTTATGTTTATGTACTTTACCCCTGTTAAACTTGTCTTTGGCTGTATGTGCTTTTCAGTGCAGGCAGAAATCATCTCTTGTAATAAGATGTGCATAAGAGTAGAGATGTTCTGCATCTTGGACATCTGCCACCAATTTGTCAAGCTCTTTAAAGTAAACCAAGGGATAAATGCTGAACATTATAAACCACCTAAATATATAAATACTGTGAAGCAATGCACTGCCTGCAGCCTGACTGAAATGAGTTGATTGATTTTCTTTCAAACAGTGCACCAATAAAAATATCAGATACAGTATGAGCACGAGATAGAGTTAAACTCCATTCCTGAAACATGAGTTTGCATTCTTCCTCTGCTCACCCAATTGCAAAATCAGCAATTCTACAAAGCAACCTGGGTCCTAAAACTTGATATATTTCCAAAATAATTTGGTAGGAGGCAGCTGCAAGCACCATTCATAAAGCTGAAGTTAAATAAGGATAAGTCAGATAAAGTAAATAAAAGCAGTATGAGAGCAAAGACAGGGTGGAAGAGCAAGGAGAGTCTGGAATGTTGCAGTGCTCACTGAGAAGGACTGACTAGCTGGGCCTAACAATGCTTTATTTTTTAGGTGGTCATTATCTGTCTCTGTGCACGGAAACCTTATGTACACAGAGATGGATTCCATTGCAAATTCTAAATTATTACAAGTTTGTTGGGATGGGATTGTCCCCTGCAGGGTGAAATTGGGTACCCTGGCAGTGAGTGTACAACTGCATGCATATTTGGTATCCTGTCTTATTTAGCCCAGGGTGTCACGCTAATTTAGTGTGTGCGTAGAGACCTAGGTCTGTCCCTAACTATGTTCCTACACTTGTCCTGTGACCTGAAGGGGTGCACCATTGTGAATAGTGGACTACTCTCGCTACCCTGGGCATAGCTCAGAAAACGGTGATGGCAGCCTACTATGTTGTAAAAGAAGTCAGTAGTGCGACCAGACATTTTTATCTGTGTCACTGGGAGTGAGGCATGTGACCCACTTGTGTAAAGTTACGCTATTAGGTGTATAGATGTATGCCCAGACCATTGCACTGGCATCCTGTGTGCATTTTAAGTGCAAGCACATGTGTAGCACTGGTGTTCTTGCTCTGTATGTGAGTGAGACCGAGCAATGATGCCAGAGGGAATATTTTTGATTTCCCCTGACCAGGAATCAGTAGTGTAACAATAGCCCATCCAGCCCCCGTGGTGTGTGGGGAGGGTCCTGAGATCCAGGGGGCCCACCCCGGCACTGTGCACGGACGGGAGCCCCTGGCCTGAGAGGTCCTGACTGGGTCTGGAGCATGGCGGCCCCTTCCATGTACTTTGCAAGGGGGCCCCCTCAAGTTTTGTTACTCCACTGCCAGACATAACACAAGATGGGGGGTGAGTACTTTGCTCCCAGATATAGAAAATGTATTGCCCGCATTCCTGAAGCTGGCAGGAGGAGGTACGGACACTTATGTGAGGAGAATGAGTTTAGGGCTGACTTAGACAGTCGCCAAGGCATTTTGTTACCAAGGAGCTGCTGATTAGTCTTCCTGAGCAATGCCATTTGGTGGATGAAAGACATGAGGGATGGGACAGCAGTCTCTGTTGTGAGAGGTGAGGATGTTTCTAGTTGAGGCCTGTCCTTTTGTCTGTCCCTGATTACTGCTTCAATGGGCTGATCACAGCCAGGTGCAGAAATCTCAAACCACTTTAGGCCTATGTTGTTAGTGCCCCAGGTTTGAGTCTGGAGAGCGACCTGAGGAGGACACTAGAAAGAAGAACCATCCCAACCTGTTTTTACAGTTTGATATAGCGTATCTACTGTCTCAAACTGTCCACAAGTTGTGTATAAATGTGGAACCCAAACCACCCCACTTGGTTCCAGCTCCAAGTCCTTCATGACTCGGAAAGGGAGTGTACTTTGAGTACTCCAGAGAGTACTCAAATGACTGCTGTGTAATCAGAGCTGGTGCCTGCCTGACAGCCAGTCTCCCAGAGGTGAGGGGACATCACTTGAAGTCTGTTCTTTCTGATAGAGGACCTGCGGATCTACCCTGAAGCACCTTGAAGAATGTTTGCCTGGTGAGCTAGGGAAGAAGTCTGTCTGGCCTTGAAGGAGGAGAGACTGGCCTGGAGGTCCAATGTGTCCCTGGAGGTTGTGGTACATTCAGAAAAGGATGACTACACAAGAGCAAGTTAGGGAGGACCCATGTGTCAAGTAGGCCCTTCTGGTCTCTCATCCTGTTTCCCGGTGGGAGCCACCATTGTCGTAAGCCCTCTCAGAGCTGCAACTGCGTAATTGTCGTAGGCCCAGTCTGGGCTGCAACTGCATGATCTTCGTAGGCACATGGTGGCTGCAACTCCCATGATCATTGAAGGCCCACTCAGGGCTTTAACTGTATGATTGTCATAGGCCCAGTCAGGATTGAAACTGCATGATTATTGTAGGCCTGGAGTGGGAATGCAACTGCTGTGATCAACGTAGGCCTGGATGGGGGGCGCGACTACTGTAATCATCATGGGCCTGGACAAGGCCTCACCTACCTTCAGTCCACTTGGGATCTCAACTGCTGTGTCCAAAGTTGGCCTAATGCGGGCTGGGACTGTACTAGGCAGGGCCACACCACCCCATTCATAGGACCTGCAGAGCCCACACTGGATGAGCGAGAGAGCCACCCAAACCTGTAAGTGATGATCGAGGACTTAAATTTGCCATCCCGATAAGCCAAGAAGGCAAGATTGAACACTGAGTGTGCATTGGCTATAAGCAAGAAAAGGCTCCACCTGAGCTACAATCATGCTCTATATTGATTTCTCTGAGTGAGGGGGAAGGCCACCTAAGAAAGGATTAATAGAGTGGGATTGTTAAGAGTGTAGTGCCACGAAGAAGAATCATACCCACAGGTACTATTATGTATGGAACATTGCATTGTGTAGCACTTACTATAACTGCATGATTAAAAAAAATTTCTGTGAAAAGAAAATCACTGGGCTAGACACTGGAGTTATTGTGTCTGTTGGATGACTGTTGTTTGCTGAGTTTGAGCACCCCACACTGCCTCCCTCAGAAACCTGTGACTGCTGCTCGCTCTTCCTACCCTGAGAGTCAAGTGTGGAAGAATTGTACTTGGCCCAGTTTCCAAGGACCTAGTAGGACTGACCCCATGACCAGTGGCGGCTGCTAGGGAACGGTGGCGAGGAGGAGGGTTAGAATTGTGTTTTTTTTTAAAGACGCCTTACCTGCCGAACGTCGCCCACTGCCTCTCCTCCGTCCTCCCTCTTGTCCTGGCTCCCGGCAGCACCCAGGCTCCCAGACTCCCCAGGCCAATCATGACGCTGCTGTCACCGGCATAACAGTAGGGTCATGATTTATCTGAGCAGCCTCGTTCGGCGCTCAAATAGGGAGTGGGAGCCTGTGTATGTTCTCCACCCAGGCTGTGCAACACAGCCAGGTGGAGAACATGCTAAGTGCGAATGACTGTTTGGCCGGCCCAAGACGGCTAGCCAAACCGTCATGCGCACTTAAGTGCACCAACCACTCGTCCCCCTGCTGGCTGTGATGACAGCCCAGCCCCGCCCTGTAAAACTGCCTCAGTACAGAAAAATAAAATGATAATAACATGGTGTTATTATCATTTTATTTTTCCTTTTTGCATTGCTCAAAGAGCAGTGGGTCGACGCTCCTCAGCCTTAGCTGAGGAGCCGCCACTACGACTCCAGCGGCAAACCACTCCAATCCCCTTGGTTGTTGGCCAGTGGCCCATGTCTTCCCTGTGCCCTCTTTTCTCCACTACCCCCACCAAACTCCTACTACCGAACAGCGTCTAACAAAGTATTGGTCATCTATGATGTGAATAAAACGAATGCACATGGCAGTGCTTTTTCTGCTGTTTAAGGTCATATGGTGGCCCTGTATCTTTATCATATCTGGAACTTATGTTGACATTTGAGAACCTAATGCTGTTTTTTTCCGATATAATTGATTACATTTTTCATTTACTAGTTTAAAAAAAAATGACTTATGTTGTTGGAAATATGCTGCGTCCTATTAATGCTTTTATGTCAGTGTTAGGAAACCGGCGGTAAAAAAACGCGCCCTCTTGATGTGTTCATGACTGTTGTTCAAAAATATTTTACAATTACAAATTTCCGCTGACTTTTGATGCCCGGCAGCACCCCGCTTCATCTAGTTATGAGCCACACCACAGAACACGCAGCAGGTGGGCTGTTATCCCAGACTGGAATGTTTCTTACTTCTCCTAAGAACGGTCTAGCAGCATGGGCTGTGCTGGGCCCACGCTCTCGTATGATTCCCTACATTTGTCGGAGATTCATGGCACTTTTGAGGGAATGCCTACTCGGCGACTTTTGAGGGAATGCCTACTCGGCGACTTCCAGGCCAGATCTCTTGCTTCAGGGGAAGCCCGCGTTTCCTCTGGCTGCCGCCTGGGTGTTGACAGTATGTTTTTAGGTCTAATAGTGTGTTCTGTAATCAGGGATAAAAATACACAGCCATATCCTGGTGTTTGTTTACCTCGTGCCCGTTGTTTGCACCCCAGCCTGGCGGCCTGGTTTTACACCTTCCAAGGACTGGGCCTCAGTCCGCTCCCAGCGTTCCCCGCGGCACCAATGTTGAACCCTCTCCTTGTCTTCTTTGAATCCTTTACCTCGGGTAGTTTTGGATATGATGCTCAAATAATTGAGAGGAAGCCTTAAAACAACGGCAGAAAATGCACACAGTCCCCTGAATTTGCAGCAGGAATCAGGCCTATTTGTTGTCTTTCAACATATTTCCTAACCTCAGTTTAGGAATAATTGCGGTTTTATTTTCCATTTAACACTCAGAGCAGTGCAGAGTAGGGGCTTAATTGTCAACACTTGCTGTAAAAAATAAATCAACTTTGAGGCATATTTACAAGCCCCTTGCGCCACTGCTGCGTCACTTCTTTTGACGCTCGGTGGCGCACAGTGCAGGCCTATATCTACAAAGCCAAGCAAAACCACCCTGCGTGGCTTTTCATGGCCTTGCAGATAAGTTGCTGTGTTGCCTTACATTGCAGCAGGGAGGTGTGCCATTGGTGTTGCTGTGGGTGTTCCTACGCAACACCCATGGATTTTGACACTGCCCCAGATTTACAACATATTGTGAATCTGGGGCAGCGCCAAAACTTAACACCTGGCCAGGCGTAACGAGGAGAAAGGTTTCCATTTCTCCTCGTTTTTTCCTATTTCTATGTGTGCTGCATTCTACAAAACACAGAGAAAGAGGAAAATGCCTCTCATGATTGTTTTTGTGCAGGAAGGTGCTCCTTCCTGCACCTAAACAATCATGCGAACAACTGCAATTTTTTCGCTGGCTGGAAGGACAGGAATGCATTATATCTTGTAAGTATAGTGCATTTCTTTCCTTTCGAATTTGCGTAGGGTAGCGCAGCAAAATGACTTCCGGCGCTGCCCTATGCCAATTCTTCGTAAATATGTCCCTTAATGTTTCTAGGGGGCATATTTACAATATTTTGGATAAGGGCAGCGCCGCAAACCTTCTAGCTGTGCTGCAGTACGTAAAAAAGAAAAGGGGAGGAATGTTCTGTATCTAAAAGGTTCGCGCATTTCTGTCCTTTTTGCCAGCACCGAAGAACAAACCTCAGCCGAGCGCCAAGGCAGGCACCCTTGCACCATGGTGCAAGGGTGTCTGTGTTGGTGACATCATTGTTTTTGTGCAGGAAGGGACACCTTTCTGCACAAAAACAATCAAAGGAAGTGTTTTCCTCATTCTATGTGTGCTGCAGAATGCAGCACGTGTAGAAAGAGGAAAAGCGAGGAGAAATGTAAACATTTCTCCTCGTTACACCTGCTTTGGGAAGGCGTTAGTTTTGGCGCTGCCCCAGATTTAGGCTATGTTGTAAATATCGGGCAGTGTAAAAAACCATGGGTGTTGCGTAGGAACACCCACAGAAACACTCATGGCATGCCCCTTCCATGCAGAGTAAGGCATTACCTTACTCCATATTTACAAGGCCATGAAAAGCCAAGCAGGGTGGCTTTGCATGGACTTGTAAATATGGGCCAGCACACGTGCCTCCAGAGGGTCACAAAAGTGATGCTCTGGCGGCATAAAAGTGCTTCAGGGGCACTGTAATTATGCCCCTGGATGTCTTCTTTGCCTACACTACTCAAGTGTCTCAGACTACCCAACATATACTATTTCACCCCAAGCTAACATGCCTATTTTTATTAGTTAGTGTAATTGAGGTGTGGCAGGAGCTCTGCGCTCTCTGTTGACTTGTCAGTGTGTGTATATGTATATATAATAAAGTTCATTGGATGCTATCTTATAGAGAGGGGTGTGCATAGCGCCAAGCTACCACCACAGTGGCTCCACAGCACTTTGAGTTCCCGAGGAGAAAAAGCAGGGAGGCTATAAACATCTAAATGACTAGCTAGAGTATGAAGGACTTAATCAATCAATCATATCATTTGTAAAGCGCACTACTCACCCATGAGGGTCTCAAGGCGCTGGGGTGGGGAATGCTGCTACTGCTCGAAAAGCCAGGTCTTGAGGAGTTTTCTGAAGGTCAGCAGGTCTTGGGTCTGCCGTAGGTGGATGGGGAGGGTGTTCCAGGTCTTGGCGGCGAGGTGGGAGAACGATCTGCCACCGGAGGTCGCTCTTCGGAAGCGGGGGACAGTGGCGAGGGCGAGGTCGGCGGAGCGGAGCTGGCGGGTGGGGGTGTAGAAGCTGAGTCGTCTGTTGAGGTACGTTGGTCCGGTGTTGTGGAGTGCCTTGTGTGTGTGGGTGAGGAGTTTGAAGGTTATCCTCTTGTTGACCGGGAGCCAGTGCAGGTCTCTCAGGTGGGGTGTGATGTGGCTGCGGCGAGGGATGTCGAGGATCAAGCATGCGGGGCATTCTGGATGCGTTGGAGCCGTCTCAGGAGTTTGGCCGAGGCTCCTGCGTAGAGGGCGTTTCCGTAGTCCAACCTGCTGCTGACGAGGGCCTGGGTGACCGTTCTTCTCGTTTCAGTGGGGATCCACTTGTAGATCCTGCGGAGCATGCGGAGGGTGTTGAAGCAGGCGGAGGAGACGGCGTTGACCTGTTTAGTCATGGAGAGGGTGGAGTCGAGGATGACCCCTAGGTTGCGTGCGTGGTCGGTGGGTGTTGGGGCGGTTCCCAGTGCGGTCGGCCACCAGGATTCATCCCAGGCCGAAGGGGTGGATCCGAGGATGAGGACCTCCGTCTTGTCTGAGTTCAGCTTCAGTCGGCTGTTCCTCATCCATTCAGCGACGGCCTTCATTCCTTCGTGAAGGTTGGTTTTGGCGGTGTGGGGGTCCTTGGTGAGGGAGAGGATCAGCTGGGTGTCATCGGCGTAGGAGATGATGTCGAGGTCGTGCCGACGGGCGACGTGGGCGAGCGGTGCCATGTAGATGTTAAACAGAGTTGGGCTGAGGGAAGAGCCCTGGGGTACGCCGCAGATGATCTTGGTGGTTTCGGAGCGGAAGGGGGGAAGGCGGACGCTCTGTGTTCTGCCGGAGAGGAAGGAAGTGGTCCAGTCCAGGGCCTTCTCTTGGATCCCGGCGTTGTGGAGGCGTGTTCGTAGTGTGTGGTGGCAGACCGTGTCGAAGGCGGCTGACAGGTCCAGGAGGATGAGGGCCGCCGTTTCTCCGTTGTCCAGCAGGGACTTGATGTCATCGGTGGCGGCGATGAGGGCAGTCTCGGTGCTGTGGTTGCTGCGGAACCCGGACTGGGAAGGGTCCAGGATGTTGTTCTCCTCGAGGTAGCGGGTCAGTTGTTTGTTGACGGTCATCTCGATGACCTTTGCCGGGAACGGGAGCAGGGAGATGGGCCGGAAGTTCTTGAGGTCCTTGGGGTCCGCCTTGGGTTTCTTGAGTAAGGCGTTGATCTCGGCGTGCTTCCAGCTCTCCGGGAAGGTTGCTGTCTCGAAGGAGGTGTTGGTGATTTTCCGGAGATGGGGTGCGATGGCTGTGCTGGCTTTGTTGAAGATGTGGAGTGGGCATGGGTCTGACGGAGATCCGGAGTGGATGGTGTTCATGATCTTGATGGTGTCGTCGTCGTTGATGTTGGTCCAGGAGAGCAGGCGGTTGGTGCGGATGGTGGTCGTGGGGGCGGAGGTCTCAGTGGTTGTCGGGGAGGTCGTGGCGTTGAAGCTGTCGTGGATGTCTGCGATCTTGCGGTGGAAGAAGGTGGCCAGCGAGTCGCACAGGTCTTGCGAGGGTGGGACATCGTTGGTGTTGGAGCTGGGGTTGGAGAGTTCCTTCACGATGTTGAAGAGCTCTTTGCTGTTGTGCGCGTTGTTGTCTAGGCGGTCTTTGAAGGAGGGCCTTTTGGCGGATCTGATGAGGTGATGGTGTCTGCGGGTGGCGTTCTTGTGGGCTGCGTGGCTGTCCGGTGTTCGTTCACGGAGCCAGATCTTCTCCAGCTTTCGGCACAACTTATGGAATAATTTGTGATCTGTAATGCTCTCAATACATGCAGGGAACTTTTCTTCAAATAGTGGAAGCGGCAAGTGAAAATACCATTCATTAATAGCGGGAAGATGGCTACTAACTTCAATTGACTGGTTGGAACCTACTGTTTAAAGTTTGAGCCAACAAAAGTAGCGCCTCTGCAGGATAGCGCTTCGTGGAGTTAGCACAGGTACATTAAATGTGCACTATGTTAATAAGGGCGATTTCTTGACGCCAGAGTGTAAGCAGACATGCCTATGATGTTTTTTACATCATTGTCTAAGTGATCAAAAAAGAAGAGGCTCATCAGGAAACTGACCAAGTTTAGCCTGGATCTCAGTACGTCACCTTTCACTTCCGGGTATGGTAGAGGTGCAGAAAAAGTGGTGGATAGTAAAACCTGTATTTAGGACGTGATCTTTTCTGATGCACTGTTTGTCTTAGTCCCACGTTATTACTCATCAATTTTGCACCAGGAAAAAGAAAGCATGAGGGATATAATTGAAAATTTGCTAGCAGGAGGTTTTCTGGCTTCATAGTCGAAGATGCCATTGCATCGCCATTTGCTGACAATGTGATCTCACAAATTCCACCCCGTGCAGCAATGAAGCTGGCACAGCGGCTTCATTTCCGAAATTAGCCTTGGTGTGCCCTTGATGCGGGAGACATCGTTTACATCGAATGCGCTACAACGCATTCCATTACAACACGGTCGTTACAATGACCACGTTGTTACAACGCGAACCATTACATCGCAAGTCGTTACAACGACTGGATGTAGGGGGAAGAAGGTGTTGGATTTACAATCCAACACCTTCCCTGCTGTTGCCCAGACTGGAATAGGAATAGTAAATTATACTATTCCTAAATCCAGCGCGCCCCCTACAGCAAGTCGTTGCAACGACTTGCGATGTAATGGTTCGCGTTGTAACAACGCGGTCGTTGTAACGACCGCGTTGTAATGGAATGCGTTGTAGCACATTCGATGTAAAGAGATATATTCCCTTGATGCTAATTAAAGTTATGGCCGACTGGTAAATAAAGAACAGTGCAGTTTTGCAACACTTGGTAGGTTGTGTTGTGAACATATCGTATGAGAGGCAGCTGTTTTCCTATGTTGGACATAAACTGTGGAATTCCTTTCCTTTGCAACTTAGGATCTGTCAGTCGCTTTTAGCCTTCGTAAAAAGCTAAAGACCTTTCTTTATATCCAAGTATAATTCCTCAGTTTCAACTATTTGCAACCTTGGTTTGCGCGTTGTCCTGCTCAGCGCCGAGAAACCCTGCTGGGTAGCTGTGCACTTTATAAATCTTTAAATAAATAAATAATATAATTATACACTGCGAAGTCCTATTTGTGATGATCAGGGTCGTATTGTGACAGAAAATAGGTCCGGGCACCAAAATATTAGTGGCCACCATTAGTGAATCTGATTGCCAAAAAAAGTGGCTCACATTTGCAAATCGGGTCAGTTTTTAACTTTTGTAGTTTTTCAAAGGCATGCTGTGTAGATGTTTTACAAGGTATGGGAGACTGTGTGCATTTGTGCTTGTTTCAGGCAATCTACGTGGTAATATCAGAGAATTCAACAGTAAAAACCAGCACATGATAACATAATATAGGCCCACTAATGGCCCAAAAAAGTCCCACACACTGACCTGTAAGACCAGACCTTCTGGTGCTCATTGTAGGCCGTAGGCAGTCCGACCCTGGTGATGACACTTAGATAGAAACCCTACTTATCATTTATTTTATAATCTGGCTGAATTGTATAGTAACACGTTAAGTGTTGATCACGTGTAAAATTATGCTGCTGCTGGTTTCGAAGAGGCCTAAAACAGGAGCAGGTGCATAGACACATGCACACGCATGGCTCTGTTTCGCTCCCATGCCATGGCACTCGACCCCTTCCACGCACGGGCACTCAAAAGTGGTGTCATTTCGCGAAAATTGTGTGAGTCCTGTCAGTGGCGTAGCGTGGGCGGGGCCACAGGGGCAGTTGCCCCAGGCGCAAATTTTTAAAAGAAAAAAAATGCTTACTAACAGCTTAATCCGATTTTGACATATCATTGAGGAAGTGTTAACAGTCCACAGGTTAGGGGGCGCAAGACTTGCCTTGCCCCGGGCGCTGGCAACCCACGCTCGGCCGCTGTGTCTTGTGAACCCGCACACCCGTTGACAACAGAATGAAGTCGCAGCAATGCCCATACAGGGTTACCAAGTTGAAATATCACGAAAAAAATGAAGTAACGCTATTATCATATGTGCCACATTATGCCGCATTTTTTTTTGTTTTCTTGCCACATAATTTACTCAACCCTGCTGCATAAATTGGCCCTCTCATGCATGCTGCATAATTCCAGTGGCCCTGCCTATAAGCCCTGTGAGCTGGCGCCCTATCGAACACAGCACCATCTAAGGTTACATCATACAAGATAAAAATTGAAGTGGTCTCACACGAGCTTTGACAACCGATGCTATCCAAGCACTTGCAGGCTATGCGTCATACCAATGCCATTAACATAATTTCGCATAACGTATATAACACAGTATAACAACTGAAATGCCATCAAACGATCTTTGACCCTGCTAGTCCGCCATTATAAATTTTAATTGATAAAAAATAAGCAAAACTTTAAGATGCCAGAAAAATTATGAAAAGACCAAATGTTGGAGGATTCATACTTTTAAACTACCACTACTAAAAGTGGTTTCATTATAGAGTATTCAATTCGGTCTCCAGGTCGAATGGTGACACTGCAGAAAAAAAGGCAACATACCTGTTCCACCCCTAGCCTCCAGCTCTCTTCCCCATAGTTCACACCTCTTACCTAGAGATCTCTCCACACACACGCTAACTGCAGGTCTCTGCAGACACGCACACACACACACACACACACACACACTATATTCCCTCCCACACACACTCACTACGCACACCACTGTCTGGTATTCCCTGCGTCTGCCTGCGTGCGCAGCTGCCCATCTCTGTATGTGCCCTGGTGTAATTCAGTCTTGGGGGGCGGCTGTGGTGTCCAGCAGCCCCGGCCTAGCCCGCATCTCTGTATTCCAGTCACTGAGATCTGGTGCACGCACATGAGTGAGTGGAGAGACATGGCAGCATCAGCCGGGGGTGGGAGGCTGGCGAGGGAGGGGGAGACAGATGCCCACACGGCCACGGACACTGCGTCATGACATTCAGAAATAAGAGAGGAAATGCAATGGGAATGGCTTGGATGGGCAATTAGGCACCCCCGCCACACCGCGCCGTGCTGGGCGTGCATGCCAATCGCTGAGAGCGGAGCAGCCGGGATTACAGGCGGTGAGAGGGAGGAAGAGGAGGAGGAGGACTGCCCCTGCCCCCTCCGCCAGCACTAGCAGCAGGGCAGCTCCAGTCGCTCCCCCGGCCCCGCCTCGCCCTGCCGCTCCAACCTGTACATCTTTTGGCGTCTCTTCCCGGCTGGGAGTGTGTCTGCGCCTCCGGGTCCGCATCCTCGCAGGAACGGGAGGAGTGTGGCGAAGAGGAGGAGGGCGCTGCGGCCATCCCAGCCCACACCGAGAGACCCACGGAGGGAATCCCAGGCACCAGCCACACGCAGAGAAGAGGGCGAGGAGCAGCCACCAACCGCCTGCACTTACACTGGGTCCGTCAGCAGCGCCCCTGACCGCTCACGGCACACGGCACCCCAGAAGCAGGGGGACCCAGGGGAGGTACCACACCCGGGACCGCTGGCAGGCACCCGGGGGGAGGCAGCGCGGGCTCATTGGCACCGTTATGAGCAGCGAGGGGATCCGCCGGGGCTCGGCTGCTCAGGAATAACTAGAGAGACGGCCAGGGCTGAGCGGTGAAGGGAAGAAGAGACCCCGCCACCCTCGGCAAATTCAGCCACTGAGGGGAAATGGACGAGCGGCGGCCGGCACGGACACGGTGCTGCTGACGCTGCCAGGAGAGGGTGCTGCTGAGGCGCCCAAGACAGAGGCTGCTGGTGGTGACGGGAAAGGCTGCGCCTTAGATTGACATGGCAGGCTGCTGCTGCGACTGACAGGAAAGGGTGCTTCTCCTGGGCTTGACGGGGTACTGCTGACACTGCTATGGTTATGCTGTTGTTGAAGCTCACACGAGAAGGGTGCTCTTGAGACTGACGCTGGGAGGGAGGGGTGCTTATGAGGCTGACAGGTGGGCTGCTGATGAGGTTGTCACGGTCAGGGTGTTGCTCCCCCAAGTGTGAAGCATCGTGTGAGGGGGTCTGTCTTAAAGAGACTGCTTGAGGCTTGCTCAAACAGGGCGCTACCTGAGGATTAAGCGGGCAGCTTCTGAAGGTTGGCACGGAAGAGTTCCTGCCAGTGGGTGGCACGGGCAGGTCCCTGCTGGAGTGTGGCATAGGCAGATTCGTCTTTCGGAGTGACACGGATCATAATTTAGGCTGGCACACGCAGGGGGCTGATGAAGCTGGCACAGGACGGCTGTTGCTGGAGGGTGGTATCGCTAGAGCGGTGCAGAGGGCTGGCATAGACGGTGCCTTGCTGGAGGCTGGAAGAGGCAGGACGCTGGAGGCTGGAATTGGGTGAATCCTGGCACAGCTGGGCACGGGGCAGTGCAAAGGGCTGGTACATGCTGTAGGATAGAATAAGCCCTATTATAGGCGGCACACGACAATACTGGAGGCTGGCACCGATAAGGAGTTGTGAAAGGTGGGCTCGCCCCAGGACCAGCGTGAGCATGGGCACATAGTGCCAACTGGGGTAACCAGGCAGGAGTGGAAAGAGTCATAGGAGCAGTGAGAAGGAGCCCCAGCCCCCTCCCGCCTGTCACTTCCACCCAGGCGCTGGAAATAGACACAGTGTTTAAATGGGGAACGGAGGGAATTCCTGCCTGCGCGGCTGGGGCGCGCATTCTTCAATGAGGCAGCGGGGATTAGGGGCCCGTTAGCTATTTTATTGTACTTTTGTTGATTGACCGTGTGGCAGTCTGCAGGAGGCAGGTCAGAGCTGCGGGTAGGTGGGCCGCTTTCACAAAGTATAGCAAAGAACACTAAAACAGGTGAGGCTGGAAGTGTCAGTATAGAGAGGTGGGGTTGGCAGCAGCATGGCGGATGCAAGTGCCTGGGCGAGCAGCGGCAGGCACCGGGGGCTCTGGGTAGCTCCCTGCCGCCGGGCATGCTAGCCATGGCACAGGGCGACGGATCGACAGGGGTTGGCAGCGCCCTGGCCATGAATAACAACAACAACAACATTAACAACAACAACCTGAGCCCGGACCCGTCCTCCCTCCTCGAGCCCAAGATGGATGCCTTGATCATCCCGGTGACCGTGGAGGTTCCCTGTGACAGCCAGGGCCAGCGCATGTGGTGGGCCTTCCTCGCCTCGTCCATGGTCACCTTCTTCGGTGGGCTCTTCATCATCCTGGTCTGGAGGACCCTCAAGTACATGTGGACAGTCTGCTGCCACTGCGGGGTCAAGAACAAGGTAAGCCGCCCCCCGCCCCCTCCCCCAGACCAGGGCAGTGAGTCTGCATGTGATGTTACAGTGCCCACATCTATATATATGAATGCCTGTCACCACATCTCAATTCTTCTAGCCCTGGGATCAACTGCCTGGTGGGGGGGCCTGCGAGTTTCTGCTGTGGCTGGGTGCGTGTTCTGCAAGCATTGTGTGTGGGGGGCGTGCTGGTACTTGATGGGACTTTCTGACCCAACTGTGGAAAAGAGCGAGGGCCCTGTGGGCTCAGGAGGCACCCCCATGCAAAGTCAACATACTGAGGTAGCATGGCTGAGCAAAACTGCAGCTGCTTGGAAAAAGTTGATGCAGCGACTGCTGAAATGGGTGCTGGGGACCGACCTACCTGTGTTGTCCTGTGCTTGTTTATTTACTTTAGCGTTTACCTCAGTCAGAAGAGACGGCAACCGCGTTGGGACAGAAAGCCTGCCTCACGCTTATGGTTTTGCGCGCATCTGAGCTCTCAGTCGAACATTGAATACTTACTGCTTGAACTAGATGCCTGCTGGCGTTTCCCTTTTTTGGTTTAATTTTAGATAGAGCGCTCCCTCCCCTGTTTTCAGGTCTAAGGTCTGCCATGCTCTCCCTCGTTAAGAGGAATTGGTTTTCATGGTGTGGCTGTGTTAAGCCGCGCTTCCCTCAATGGAAACTATTCCCTTACAACGGTCACGCTTCCCAGTCATGTCAAGCCGTGTGATGTCTTCACTTCAAACGGGGGAGGGGGGGGGGGGGGATAGTGGGGGTGGAGGGGGCATCTTTGCAACGGCCTGGCATGCGTTTCCCCGAACGCCAGCGTGAGATAACCAATGCATCGGTGGATGGGAAGGTGAAAGCCCTTCCGAAACCGCTAATGTTGTTTTTGACAGACAATTGCGCTCTAAAATAGCCCGACAGCTGTGTGTGTGTGTGAGACTGGGGCTTCACCCCATTTCCAAATTTGTTTGGATTGCAAATGGTATAACATCTGCTTCGGTTATTCCTGACAACCAGGCGTCGCCCTCATCCCTTGCAGCCCACACCCCCTTTCTCAGCACAACACACACCTTTTAGATATGGTTGCTAGGTTGCCCTGACGTGCGTGCAGCTATCCTTTCTTCCATAGGTTCCCCGGCGCTGTGACATGCTTTAAGAAACCCTCTTTGATTGGTAAATACACGCAGAATTACAGACATGTAACTAGGTTACATCTGCCGCTCGTGATGGACCAAATGCCATGTTGCTCGCTGGCTGAACTGAAGCGAGTTCCGGTGTTTTCTTTTCTGGCGGCGAGCAGGTGCCTTCGGCCTAGGCTGCAGACACCATTTCGCAACATCCCTTTTTAGGAAACAGCACAATATACCGCTCAATAAGTGTACGTTAGCATGGCGGCCAGTTTATAGAAATATAATCCAGCCGACCTCGCGTGGGTGATGTACACATTTTAATTCAGCGACGCTAACATTAATAATTGATAGTCGAGTGGTAAATCCATATAATAAATGCTGGTCGTCATCCGTAGGCAGTGCCCTCGGCTTCCCCTGTTCTCTTCTTTGGCGGACACAGCTTCAGCGCCTCATGTTTACAGCAAGTGCTTATTCAAACACTGTCCTTCCTCCGACCAGGGCCGGACAGGCGGGGGGAGAGGGTGGAGCGTGAAGGGGGTCGACAACATACAGTCACCTTCGAAGAGCTGTTCGCCTCCCTAGGGGGGCGCGCGAAGTTTCTGTCACGCGAGGAACGTCTCGCGCAGATCCCCGTTACGAGCACACCCATACCCGCAGGGTTTTCAGGGGTTCCCGCATTTTGTACATTTAAGCGCAAGATGAGTCGTCTCCCACAACCTGTCGATATATGTTCTGCTGACTGCTCGTTGGCACTGAAAACGGGCGTCCTATTTTCTCGCGAGTTAACTTCAAAACTGTTTCCTTTTTACTTTGAAATTGGGTGAATGTTGACAGTCTTTTATGTTTTGAAGCATTAAGGGGTAGGAAAGCCGCAATTTGAACATGAAAACCCACATGCAGAATACGTTGCAAATAACGCATAGTAATTGTAGCATTTGTGGAAATTACAGGAAGTTTCAGGAGAACCTTCACACACCCCTCCGGAGTTGCATAAACGAAAGGGCTTCCTTATAAAACTAGGTGTAGACAGCACTGCGTGCAGGCGGGCACAGTTTACCTCATGTGGTTGCTTAATTCCTTCATGAGCTTTGTTTACACATGGTCTTCAGTTTCAGTGACTAGTATAACTCGGTGGTTTCATGGTTTAATAGGAAGCTCTTGCCCAATTCAATGTTTGCCATAGCTCGGCCTCTTTGTGCTGCCTCATTGGTTCAGCGCACCTGGCTTCAGATAGGCCCTGTCCATCTTGCCTGACTTCCGGTCAGCTTGTGTGTCAATCACACCTGCTCCTTCCTTTGCCGCTGGCCTCTGCACCAGCCAGAGTGACTTGACTCTCATGGCCCAGTGTGTGCTGTCTAAGTAAGAACCAGCAAACCTCGCTCAACTTGAGAAAGCTCCCTACGTCTCACTTGGAGCCTGTGCAGGCTTTCTCACCAGGATCCGGTGTGGCTGACCTCTCCTGGAGCCTGCACGCCACCCACCTGGGGCCACTGCAGCTTTCCTTTCTTAGAATTAGAGCAGCTTGCCTCATCCGGATTCACAGTGAGCAGCCTCAGTGGCATTTTGGATGCCTGGCCACACGTTTTTCTGATACTATATGGCCTCAACTAAATACAAGTTGCATCTGTGTAGCAAGTGCAATGGGCTTGGGCTGGACACAGTGATATCTAGGAGATAATGTTCCACAGTTAGCAGAACAAATGACACCTGACTAGTGGTCACCAGAGGTGGCAATCAATATTTAATGCAGCCAAGTCTCAGAGACACCCTGAGAAGCAGGAGCGGCATCTTGCCTGTATCTAAGTAAGTAACCTCTGCGGTGGCAAACAGTATTACATGGCAGTGGGAAGAACTATGGAGACATTGGGGCTGGGCATACTAACCTAGCAAGGGGCCAGTTACGAGTCGGCCAGAGCAACATCCCCATTTGAGATGTTGATCCGGCCGAGTTCAAGTCTTTCGCAGAGTGACAAACAAAGCGGCCAAGCTTCACTCATTACTAGAAGACAAAAGTACATTAGCTAAACGGTCCCATGCCTGGATGGTTCTTCAATCCTATACATCAATATGGCCGGCGGAATACCCAAGTACAACATATTCATCTTACCTGAAACGAAAGCTAATGGCGATCAGATTTGGGGTATGACCAAGTTTGGCCGATCAACCTGCATGGAGGTATAAAGGCTCCAAAACATGTAGCTTATGTGGCGCAGCATGGCAAGATTTTATTAATCTCATTTGTGTTTGTCCCTTCTTAAAAACTATCCGGGTTTTGCTATTAAAAAAAGCTTTTAATGATAGGAGTATTCGAACTTGCAGATCGGCCATTATTAACCCGTTCGATGCGTTGGACGGCCCCTGGCCGTCTGATGTCACGGTGGGCGTGTGCGGAGGACGGCCGGGGGCCGTCCCAGACACGCCCACTCATTATTTAACCCACACCGCAGCGGTATTCGCGCCGCGGTCAAGGGGTTAAAGGTCTTGGTACAACAGATCCTCAACTGACCTGTAAGCTGATGAAATTTTTGTTACTTTACGAAAAGATCAAATGGCCGAAGGAGATATATACTGCCAGTTTAGGCGAGTCCAACGATCCGCCAACCCTATTGAAATCCTAAGCCGCTGCATAAACGCATTTAATACTGACATTTGATGAAATACCAATATTGTGGATAATTTTATGATATAGAATCATGCTCCATTTTTAATTTGTTTTACATGATATGAATTGTGTTTCTGGTCTTTTAGGAAAAATATGTAATACGTTTTTAAAAACATTTTAAATACCTGTAAATCGTTTGATATTTTCTCTATTATGATATTGTTATGGTTTTTATTAACTTAAACAATAAAGCTTTGAATTGAAAGTGATTACTGGGTTTGGGAAGACAGGGCTCAATTTTATCGGGTGTAGAAACACATCTAGTAAAATAGTATGTGAGTGTCGGCAAGGGCTGCGGCCAGAGGTATAGTCTGGCACACAACCACCACCACTTTCCCTGGGGGAGTATGTGATGCTCCCCCCCCAGACAGCCCAGAGCCAACCCCAATGCTTGATACCCTCCATACGCCAACACTTACTCCACGTTTCCATTTACTTTCTTTGCAGAGCAGTCGTAAATCAGCGCAGAAAATCTTTGGACCCAGGGCTAACCATGCCAAATAGGACCCTGTATTCCTGGGCTCCTATGGTTATTCTCCATTGAAGGACTCAAACTCACAATTGAACAATGCTGGGGTACAGTTTCCAACCAAAATCCATGTCCTAGTAATTTCGTCATCCCTTCAAAGTCCAGCTTGTAATTGAACCCCAAATGCTCAAATCCAGTGAGGTTTTCAGGATAATTGTAGTAAATATGAGGATCAATTTACATGTAATGGGTATATTTTAAGATTATTTGAATGTGTGTTGATCATTTTGAAACTTCAGCTTCATTTTACTATCAATGAGGGAAAAATCTTGCCGTAGCTAGGGTTCGCCTTAAGCAACTGAGAATTGTTTAGTTTTTTTGTTTAAAGTGAAAAAGATATTGGAGACAAAAGGTAAAGCGTTCTGCGTAGTTTGAAGACCATACCCCCAGGAAGATGTAGATAGAACAGACACAGTTAAGAAGAGGGCTACGAATGTTGTGACATTTCTTAATCAGAAATCTAATGAAGATACTTGCAAGTTCAACAATTTTATATTTTGAAAGATTGACGTGATATGAATAAAGACATGTAAAAACTCAGGTATATTACTATATTAGGAGCGAGCGTATTGCTGCAGGTGTTATTCTTATTGTAGGAGAACTACAACTAATAGTAAGTGAGGAGCATGCAGAGTACTACCAGTCCATCATCTGTTCTTGGCAATAAACTCTAGAAATTCAAGAGGTTTTTTTCCCCCCCCCATCTGCTTGAGCCATTTACTCAACAGTCTTGCTTAATTTTCCGTAGTTCACACATTTAAATTAGCGATGACAGATCGATTTTGCACATCCCAACAAAGCAAAAAATATTAGAAAGTGTAAATTCCACGTGTCATTATCCGACAGGTATTGCTTCGTCTATGTCAATTAAACATCTGACCTATGAAGTCTTTCGAGTAAAATGGGTGAAATACACCAGCAAGTAGCGAAGTGAATAAGCCAGTCAGACACCAGTCCTTTTCGTAAATGTGTTTACACCAATCTGCAAAATCTACTTTTAATCACAAGAGGAAAACACTGTGACAACTCGACTAGCAGTCAGTAAGATTTCAGCACCTGACAACGGACAGCAGTAATACTTCCTCTCGGAATGCACATTTTTAATGGGATAATCTATAGCACCTCCATGCTACACCGCAGATTCTGAAGTGGATGTTAACAAAACGTCTATTCGGCACAAGTGACATTTTTATTTGAACGGTACAAGAATTCCAGACTACGGCTTTATATGCTGTGTCTTTCATGCCTGGGTAAGTGAGTCCTGTACAGCTGCACCATACTCTGTACGTACTACGTACGCTACGTGCAATGGACACATTTACGGCTGTGGGTCGTTCTAGGCTTTCCCTGATCCTTCAAGCTGTAGGGACCACCTAGCAGCATGGCAGAGGAGGTGGAATGGGCCACCTTTCTGGCCACGATGCGGGGTTCTGAGTCAGAGATGGAAAGTGGGGTGCAGGCAAGGAGAAGTGGTGTGGAGGGTCACTCAGATGCAGTAAAAACAGAATCATTGCAATCTTAGTGTAAATGACTGTCCGGTACCGGTTATTGCTTCCTATGAAACTTTTCACAATTTGTACATTTTAACACTGAGTGCCAATCAATATTAGATAACATGGTGGCAGTCTGATGTTTCTAGCACAATTCTTTACAATTTCACAGGCATTACTAGCTTTTTAGCTGGCTCTGTATATCGTCTTCAGCTGGAGATTAGTTAGTTCATGGATCAGTTTGTCTGTCCCCTCATAGAAATCAAAGGGGAACTGTTATCGTGTGGAGTTTCAGCACCATGGACAGCAGGGATTCGGAAGCCTGAAATCCTTCAGCATTGTATAACATTGTATTATGTTTGCATTTATATAGTGCTTGAAGTGGATGGCTGTGCGCATGGGTCACCTGAAAGGAACTACTTGGAAGTTGGTTCCAGGGACGAATGCATTTTAATGAATCTTCTTCCTATGCATAGAGCCAATGTAGAACCTAATTTTTCCCTATGAATATTTTACCAGTTTTCAAAAAAAATATATCTAATATCGTCTTGTAGTTATTTTCTGCTTTGTCATCCTTATTTTGGTTATTGTACGTACATAGAGTAACTGTGATGTTTACTAAGGACATTTCTCTGCTTTTTACTGCTTGATTAACATTTGCGAAAGAAAAATGAGAGGGGGAAAGGGCACATATAGCATCTTGGTGTAAATTAATCAGTGGGGAGAAGCTGAGTGGCAATGCGCTTCTCGGAGAGAGGTCACTATTTGAAAAACAAGCATTGGCAAAGCCTGTAGATTTGGTATTTGCTGCTATCAACGTGGCTTTGTCAATGCTCGATTTGTCATAGTTTTTGTCCAACTTTCTTTTATTTGGGGAGCTGCCAGGCCACCCCCCCCCCAAAAAAAAGTGTCTAAAAGAAGAAATATTTTTGGGTCACATACAGCCATTTCCACTAAGGAAGCTGCATTTTGTGCAGATGTGTTCCTTGTGAAATAGCAGAACGGCTTCACTCATAGGCAAGTTAGTCAGTGGCTGAAGCGAACTGCTCCTCTGCTCCACTGCTCCAGTGGGTGAAAGAAAAATGTGACTGACAGAACCACAGACCAAAGTTTTAAGGGGGCTGGCTGAAAAATAATTACCGGAAAGCTTAATAAGAGAGTTGTTTGCATCATTGCCAGAGCAGAACAACAAAGACGATACGGCTTTTAGTATTATAAGCATCTAACACACATAAGCCATTTCTTTTCTCTTGTTGCCTCGCTTTGTCTTCTGGATTTTCAATATAAATTGCTCAAAAATGAAACATAAATACACATTCATGTTTTTAGGTATGCCATATAATGACTTTATGACAACTTGGGGCGACTTTCCAGCATTCGGAACACCACAAGTTGCAATTTTGTAAGCATGTCCTTTTTCAAGACAAGTGTTTGGACTCTCATCTCAAATAGTCATCAAGGCCGTGAGTCAGTTTGTATTGAAAGTATTTTTTTAAAACATTTTTTTCCCACTCCAAAAAGCGAAGGCTTGAAAACTAGATACAAGCTGGGGGCAGAGTTCTATAGAACCAGAGAAAAAACACAACAAAATGATAAAACATGGACTCTGGACAACAAGAACAATTTAAAGAGAAAAAAAAACAGTACGGTGTTGGATACTCATATATGAGTTAAAATAGAATCTTGGAAAGCATAGTAAAAAATATAAGATAATAATAGTTGGATGGTTTGTTCTCTGGGTGTATGATAGAAGGTGGCACATTAAGTGAAGAAATAAACATAGAATACATCTCACTGAACAACGGAAGCTTCTGGTGCTTAGTATGAGAGTATAAAACTACCTTAATTGCCACATTTGCTGTAACCGGCCTAATACGTCTATGTGTGTAGTATAAATGGCAGCACTTTAAGAGGTATAGACCAGGAAGGGAGAAATATAGGGTATTATAAATATTTTGGGGGACTTTGTTGGTATGTTGTTACGCTTAAGTGAGCTAAACTCTCCTGTGGAAGTTACTTGGAAAATACACATTTATTTACCCGATAACCTTAAGCTTTGTATGGTCATTACAGAGGAATTTGTTACACAAAAGTTCTTGCCTTTCTTCAAAGTTATAAACAAGTGAGCACAACTCAGAGAGTGGATTTAACAGCTGACTTGTATGCTTAGCTATGTAGACTGCACAACTAAATAGTGTTTAATAATAATCTGAACACCTTTTTTGTCACTTTGCAGTGTCAGGCTGTTTGTTCTGCCATGACTCCGGAAGTGGCGTGTGCTCCACAGCATTATTGTCAAGTGTCTCTGTGGTGTTGACATTTGATCACGATGCACTTCAGTTTGAGTGTAAACGAAGTAACTCAGCCCTTATGTGGTCTTCTCATGAATTAGACCATTCTGAGTGTTCGATATTTCCTGCCGATTAGATGTAAATGCTGCCTTTGTGTGACATATCTTATTTAATGTAAGTTCTGTATTTCTAAGACACCTGAAGGCAAGACCTCCCAGTTGTATCATTAAAATTATATACAAATATCCCGATTCTCACTCCGATAGCTGCCAGCTCTTGCTTCGATAGGTCAAAAAAAGGATTCTATTGTACTGTAATTGTATGTATACATAGCCATTCATACCCTCAAATATATGCTGAAATGCATAAGCTGAAGGGGAGCACCCTACCTCTATGGTATCCTTGGGTGGACGGGTGTTGAACTGCAGTGGGAGCTATGTGGGAAGTATTTTGGGGAAGCGTAATGTCCACAGCGGTCTTCTTATTCTGACATCAGTCATCGGACATCGACCTTCAGTTTCAGGCAGAACCAAGGTACATGTTGGTCCTACCTCTAAATGTATTCCAGCCAAGCCCAGCCCTGGGCAAACGACCCCTATGGAAGTATGTACAAAACTTCAATTTCCTGTCTCAATAATTGCCATTCTAGATTAACCATTATATCTAGCATTTATCTTAGGAGAGTAGAGTTGCTGATAGGGTCTTTCCCAAACACAAGTCATGATCCCTCCTTCTCCCTCTAGACAGGGATCCATGTTGATTCCCTAAAGATCTCCAGACCTCCTAGAATCACTTGGTGCATCTGTCTCTGGGTCGCAAGAAGAGGCTTGTGAATGGCAGACGTCAATTCCCATCACTTACATTTGGTCACTGACAGTGTAGAGTGCAATGCTTAGAGATGATTGCACATGGGTAGCTTTCACTAATCGCAGTGAGATGATTAATCATCATCTACCAGGCAGATCCTTGTTGTCAGCTTCCTTGTCATTATCCCCTTTCTAAAGGAAACAGACACTTTATGGTGGGAGAAAGTTGATTGGAAGCAGTTTGCTTTCTTACACACAAGAAATTGTAATGTTTCCTAATGTTCAGTGAAATACTAGTCTTCCACGTGCCACGTGATGGATCACCCTCAGTGTTGGACAAGTGTAGGAATTGGTCGTGGACCAGAATCCATTTAAATTGTAGCGTGTGCTGTCAATAATTTTTTTTCTGTTACTGACTAGATGTTTTTAAATAATACATAGGCTTGCAGCGAAACAAGGGCGAAGAAGGAATGCAGAGGTTCATTCCCATGTGGACATTTTCTCCAATCAGGATCTTCCCCGTGCGTGGGTTCTCTCTATACTCTCTACCTTAAAAGTAGTCCGCCTCCATAGAGTTATGCATTAGAGCCCATGAGTGAGCGCTTCTTTTGTTGATTTTAGTGCACCAGAAAGAAATGTCAAAAGCTATGAGAAGGAGGTGATGGAGGGGAGATATTGAGGAGGAAATTAGAAGTGTGCACACACCTGTTAACCTATTACTAGGATTTATTGTTAGAGTCAGAGAGTTTGGAACCGTTTCAGGCAAGAATGTGGACAACTGTGTTTCAGACCATCATACACGAGGCCCCAGGGTCCTTCTGCAGGGCTCTTCCGATTGGTTAATCCAGTTGTTTCCAATTTGCTCTTGTGTAAGACATATGAGATTCTTTCTACTGAACCACGTCCACTAACCACTGTAAACGAAGGCGTTTTTCAAAAGAACAATACATAGCTTTTTGCAACAAATTGAAATTCTGGGAGCTAACGTCAGGCCCTGTTGTTTCCCTGGCAGATGGCAGACGAGGACTAAATAATTCATCTTGTGTTTACTGCAAGAAAAACAAACCGAAGTACTTCATTAAACTGATGTAGGCCGCTTTCTAACAGGTACAGGTCAACAGGAAGACCCACTTGGTGCCTACCGCTGCCTTCGCAGTTAAGATGGAAACGGCAGCCTTTGACCTGTGGTTCTTTCCTCCTGAGATGGAGACACATTGGGAACATAGGCTGTTTAAGTCCTGTTAGGCCTCGTTTGACCCTAAAAGCAATGTTTAACTGAATACAATTGCATTATTCATTATATGATGGTATTAACATTGGACTACAGCATTGTACTACTTAATTCTGTTTCTGCTGATAGGACATGTGTTTTTTATTATATGGTTGATATCAAGACACAGGTGCACTTCTTTTTTTCTGAAACCTGGTCTAAATATTCTTTTTCCCGTGCTGTGAGCTTGAGTCCTGACATGTTCATTTACTTCACCCGAGTGCTTAAATTGTAAAAAAAATAAGTCCCAGGGCCCTCGTCGTAAGGCCACTGCAGTTTGCACCACCCATTGCCCACACCAGCGCTGCCAATGACAGTACCAACACAACTACAAACCATCACACTCCTACATGAGTGACAATTCAGACAATTCCCGGCGCCCCCACACACTATAAGGATGGCTTGGGCGGCCGGTATTAGACCTTTTTAATGTATATTAATAAACGACTGTTGTGCTCATTGTTAAATTAGACGGACATCGTCACCATGTGGCAGACTGCCATAAGTGCTGGTGTTGACAATTAAATGCAGGTGCCAAGCACCTGAAACCACTGGCTCAAATTAAGCACTGCTTCACCTGCCACTTGGGAGAGCCGATTTCATGATTATCTGAAGTATGTACGTATGCAGGTACGTCAAGTATAAAAGGCCCTTTTTGAAACATGTTGGGTTAGGGGAGGGGACTTTACTCACAAGAGGCAGAGTCTCAAGTGGGTACTGCCCCCCTCGACTTCCTCGGTAATGCGTGTGTGTGTATCTGTGTTTGTCTGTGTTTCCTTTGCATATTGGCGTCATAGCGTGCCATAGCACTTGAAATGGGGCAAGTACAACAAGCCACAGGGTACATTGTTTTATTGAGAAGACTGAGCTACAGTGCCTATGGGAATGAGTGACTTAATAAAGCGTGTTACAAGACAGGCGCAAAAGCTGCGAATGTAAAAGTAGCAGGCTCTGCGACCGCAAAATAAAAAGTCATATTGTTGATTAGAAAGATCTTTGCTGGTCACAATGTACACATTGCAACCCATTATAAATAGCTAGGAGCAGGGGGTATTAGACGGGCGTTTCCATTTCCTAGCGATTTACAATGAGGTGTGGTAATGCTTTGAGCGTGATAGCGGTCGCAAACCATTTATTCGATACAAGGGGACATATTTATAATGTTTGTGGTGCAGGGCAGGCCAGATAATCACCTTGCTGCGCTGCTCTGCATCACAGGGAAAGGGCAGGAATGCACCGTATTCATCCAAAACAGCGCATTCCTTTCCTTTTCTCTTGCGCTGGTGCTATTTTGGCAGCCTAGCACCAAAGCAGACTCCCTTGCACCAGGGCCTGTGTTGTAGGCAGGATTGTTCTTGTGCAGGAAGGCACTCCTGTGCAGCAAGGAACAGGCTTTTTCCTCTTTCTATGTGTGCTGCTTGTTGCTGCACACATAGAAAGAGGACATAACGGGGAGAAATAATCATATTTCACCCCATAACGCCGCTCCTGGGGAGGCTTATCTTTATGGATCATTCCCAGGTGCACAAGGTCTTGTAAATCTGGAAATGCATAAAAACCATGGGAGTTAGGTGGAAACACCCATGCAATGCCCATGGAATGCCTACCCATGGCAGAGTAATGCAACACAGCGATTTGCACTGCGTTGCCTTACTCCGGATTTTTTGAGCCATGCAAAGTGGCTTTGTGTGGCTTCAAAAATCTGACTGAAGATTTGCGTTGCTCTTGCACCACAAGAGAGACACAAACCGGGTCATAAATATGGCCCTAAAACTCCTCAAAGATGGTGGTATACTTTCGCAAAATAGAATCTGTCTGTAAGGGGTATCTTCTAATCTCTGAGTGAGCTCCATGGGGACTGGGCCAGCACAAGGTAATCCAGTGGACCATTGCCCTTAGCATGATGCAGACTTTCGTTTTTTTTGCTTCGCCTGTCCCTTTAAAGGATCAGAGGCAGCAAAAAAAAGGCCACCTTCTCCACAGGTGAATGCTGGGAAGGAGGTCTGCTGTCCCTCTCACGCCTCCATCCCCGCTTTCAAAGCTGTTAGGATTCGCAAGCAGAGTTTTTGCCCTATTATTAATGGGTCCGGGTTCTATGAATCCTACCGAATGGTATTTTTTGCTTTGTGATGGATTAGTACGTCCATTGCGACCAGTCCCTGTATGAAAACAACAGTAATGCAGAGCCGCTCCTGGTTTTATGATCCTGAAATATGCTGTCATGGTAGATGATAGGGCCGAGAGGAACAGCCCCTGACCCATGCTGGCACTTTTTCCTTCCTGATGTGTTCATGGCCTAGAACTGTCAGGTAGGTGAATATTCATAAATCGACCCAAAGGAAATTTTACAGAATTACCTTGGTGACCGAAGTACCTGAATTTTGTTTTCGGAAATGTGCTTGGCCAAATGTATGTAATTCTCACTATGTCCTTTAAAAAAAAAAAAATCTATCATAAAAGTCTGCCACATCACCATAAAATATCATAAATGCTAAACAAATCATCCTAATTGGACGTAATAGACTCTTTAATGTTTAAAGCTTTATACCCGCAATCTCTAACTGCTTCCACTGATAACCCTATCTCCTGAATTTGCTCTATACTTTTCGCTATTAGCAAATACTGGGTCAGTGCTCACTATCATCCACATGGTATGTGGGTACTCGCTCTTATTCATGTTCTGTGTCAGTGCTCACGGTTATCCGTGCACACTGTCATTTCACACTATCGTCCATATGCTATGTTGGTGCCATATGCTATGTTGGTGCTGCTCTTATTCATGTTCTGTGTCTGTGCTCACTGTTATCCGTGCACACTGTCAGCACTCATTAAAATCCATATGATGTGTTCGTGCTGCTCTTATTCATGTTCTGTGTCAGGGCTCATGGTTATCCGTGCACACTGTCAGTGCTCACTATTATCCATGCACACTGTCAGTGCTCACTATCGTCCATATGATGTCTTGGTGCTGCTATTATTCATGTTCTGTGGCAGGGCTCATGGTTATCCGTGCACACTGTCAGTGCTCACTATTATCCATGCACACTGTCAGTGCTCACTATCGTCCATATGATGTGTTGGTGCTGCTCTTATTCATGTTCTGTGTCAGTGCTCATGCTTATCCGTGCACACTGTCAGTGCTCACTATTATCCATGCACACTGTCAGTGCTCACTATCGTCCATATGATGTCTTGGTGCTGCTATTATTCATGTTCTGTGTCAGGGCTCATGGTTATCCGTGCACACTGTCAGCGCTCACTATCATCTATATGCTGTGTTAGTACTCACTCTTATTCATTCTCTGTGTCAGTGCTCACTGTTATCCGTTCACACTGTCAGTGCTCACTATCATCAATACGCTATGTTGGTGCCATATGCTATGTTGGTGCTGCTCTTATTCATGCTCTCTGTCAGTGCTCACTGTTATCTGTGAAGACTGTCAGGGCTCACTATCGTCCATATGCTATGTTGGTGCTGCTCTTATTCATGTTCTGTGTCTGTGCTCACTGTTATCCGTGCACACTGTCAGCGCTCATTAAAATCCATATGATGTGTTGGTGCTGCTCTTATTCATGTTCTTTGTCAGGGCTCATGGTTATCCGTGCACACTGTCAGTGCTCACTATTATCCATGCACACTGTCAGTGCTCACTATCGTCCATATGATGTCTTGGTGCTGCTATTATTCATGTTCTGTGTCAGGGCTCATGGTTATCCGTGCACACTGTCAGTGCTCACTATTATCCATGCACACTGTCAGTGCTCACTATCGTCCATATGATGTCTTGGTGCTGCTATTATTCATGTTATGTGTCAGTGGTCAATGTTATCCGTACACACTGTCAGCGCTCACTATCATCTATATGCTGTGTTAGTACTCACTCTTATTCATTCTCTGTGTCAGTGCTCACTGTTATCCGTTCACACTGTCAGTGCTCACTATCATCAATACGCTATGTTGGTGCCACATGCTATGTTGGTGCTGCTCTTAATCATGCTCTGTGTCAGTGCTCACTGTTATCTGTGAAGACTGTCAGGGCTCACTATCGTCCATATGCTATGTTGGTGCTGCTCTTATTCATGTTCTGTGTCAGGGCTCATGGTTATCCGTGCACACTGTCAGTGCTCACTATTATCCATGCACTCTGTCAGTGCTCACTATCGTCCATATGATGTGTTGGTGCTGCTCTTATTCATGTTCTGTGTCAGGGCTCATGGTTATCCGTGCACACTGTCAGTGCTCACTATTATCCATGCACACTGTCAGTGCTCACTATCGTCCATATGATGTCTTGGTGCTGCTATTATTCATGTTCTGTGGCAGGGCTCATGGTTATCCGTGCACACTGTCAGTGCTCACTATTATCCATGCACACTGTCAGTGCTCACTATCGTCCATATGATGTCTTGGTGCTGCTATTATTCATGTTCTGTGTCAGGGCTCATGGTTATCCGTGCACACTGTCAGTGCTCACTATTATCCATGCACACTGTCAGTGCTCACTATCGTCCATATGATGTCTTGGTGCTGCTATTATTCATGTTATGTGTCAGTGGTCAATGTTATCCGTACACACTGTCAGCGCTCACTATCATCTATATGCTGTGTTAGTACTCACTCTTATTCATTCTCTGTGTCAGTGCTCACTGTTATCCGTTCACACTGTCAGTGCTCACTATCATCAATACGCTATGTTGGTGCCATATGCTTTGTTGGTGCTGCTCTTATTCATGCTCTCTGTCAGTGCTCACTGTTATCTGTGAAGACTGTGAGGGCTCACTATCGTCCATATGCTATGTTGGTGCTGCTCTTATTCATGTTCTGTGTCAGTGCTCACTGTTATCTGTGAAGAGTGTCAGGGCTCACTATCATCCATATGCTATGTTGGTGCTGCTCTTATTCATGTTCTGTGTCAGTGCTCACTGTTATCCGTGCAAACTGTCAGGGCTCACTATCATCCATATGCTATGTTGGTGCTGCTCTTATTCATGTTCTGTGTCAGTGCTCACCGTTATCCATGCAAACTGTCAGGGCTCACTCTCGTCCACATGCTATGTTGGTGCTGCTCTTATTCATGCTCTGTGTCAGTGCTCACTGTTATCCGTGCAAACTGTCAGGGCTCACTATCGTCCATATGCTATGTTGGTGCTGCTCTTATTCATGTTCTGTGTCAGTGCTCACTGTTATCCGTTCAAACTGTCAGGGCTCACTATCGTCCATATGCTATGTTGGTGCTGCTCTTATTCATGTTCTGTGTCAGTGCTCACTGTTATCTGTGCAAACTGTCAGGGCTCACTATCGTCCATATGCTATGTTTGGTGCTGCTCTTATTCATGTTCTGTGTCAGTGCTCACCTTTATCCGTGCAAACTGTCAGGGCTCACTCTCGTCCACATGCTATGTTGGTGCTGCTCTTATTCATACTCTATGTCAGTGCTCACTGTTATCCGTGCAAACTGTCAGGGCTCACTATCGTCCATATGCTATGTTGGTGCTGCTCTTATTCATGTTCTGTGTCAGTGCTCACTGTTATCCGTGCAAACTGTCAGGGCTCACTATCGTCCATATGCTATGTTGGTGCTGCTCTTATTCATGTTCTGTGTCAGTGCTCACTGTTATCCGTGCAAACTGTCAGGGCTCACTATCGTCCATATGCTATGTTGGTGCTGCTCTATTTCATGTTCTGTGTCAGTGCTCACTGTTATCCGTGCACACTGTCAGTGCTCATTACTATCCAAATGCGGTGTTAGTGCTGCTCTCATTCATGTTCTGTGTCAATGCTCACTATTGTCCGTGCATTCTGTCAGTGCTCATGTATAACAAATTGAGCACTGATACTAGGCCACTGCGCACTATTATCCCTGTCCATACTCACTATCAGTCTTGTTCTATGCCGATGTTCACAAATATCCATATTCTATATCTGTGCTTCCTGTTATTCATGCACCCTGTAGGTTTTAAGTATAAGCTGTGTACTCTCCAACTGTTCAGTATTTTTTTGTAGTTTGGCACTGTTCACTATTATCCATGTATTCTTTCAGTGCTCACTATTACTAGTACTCTTTCAGTGCTCACTATTACTCTTTCAGTGCTCACTATCACTCTCTCAGTGCTTACTTTGATCCATGCACTCTATCACTTTAACTGTTTTCCATTTGCACTGTAAATGCTCAAAATGGCTATACAAATGGGCCACGTGACTGCAGAGTTTTAAAAAGGTACTTGGTTGTCTGGGTTACCGATGAACTTTGATACCATTCGATTTTTACCAAGGCACAGTTTTGGTGACTTCTTTATTCCGCATAATCTTTGTCTCTGCGCAGCACTATCCATGTGCTTTCATATGTTGATCATGTTATCTGTGCTTTCCCTGAGGCCAGGGATGCAGTCAACCCCCGCTTTAGCAGCTGCAGCAGGGGTTGGGTTCTTGATGGGCCTCTTCTGTCTGCAGCGTGGCAGACAAAAGCTCATAATTAACGTGAAAGGGTGGGAGGGTGAGTGAGTGAAAGGGTCGAAGGATAGATGCACGGATGAATAAGTGAAATAATGGATGAATGGATGGATGAGTGAAAGGGTGAATGGTTGGATGGATGAGTGAAAGGGTGGATGATGGACGAGTGAGTGAAAGGATGGATTATTGAAAAGGTAAATGGATGGATGGTGGATTGATGGATGAATGGAGTGAAAAGCTGGATGAATGGACGAAGTGAAAGTGTGGATGGATGAATGAGCAAAGGGATGGATGAGTGAAAGAATGGATGGATGAGTGAATGGCAGGGTAGATGGATGGCTTGATGAAATGGTGGACGGATGGACGAGTAAAAGGAGAATAAATGGATTGATGAGTGAAGGGGGATGGATGAATGAGTGAAAGGATGGATGAATGAGTAAAAGGGTAAATGGATGGATGAGTGGATGGGTCAAAGGTGGATAGATGAGTAAAATGATGGATGTGTGAGTGAAAGGGTGGATGGATGAGTGAAAGGATGGATGGAGTAAAAAGGTGGACGGATGTAGTGAAAGGGTGGCTGGATGAAAGGGGATGGATAAATGAAAGGATGGATGGATAGGTTTGATGGATAGGTTTGAAGATGGGTGGATATGTTTGGATATGATTGGGTTGATTGATGGACGGAATGATGACAGACTGAATGATGGGATGAATCTTACCTGCTTCACTTGCTTGGTGCCATAATAGCTTTGGTTCAAAGTGGAGGTATTTTAATTTTCTGCCTACTACCGCGTCTGATGCTGTCTTTCTTGCTGTTTGGCTTCCACCTGGGTGGTCTGGAAGCAAAGCTCACACCAGCTGGGAGCATAGCGGCAGAAGCCCTTCGGTCTACACTGCACTGCGAAACGGAGTATTCAAGGCCTGCAAGCTCTACCAGGGCTAGAGAGACTGCAGGGCAGAAACAGCAGAGGGCGAGGGGAGCATGGAGTATAAGGAATGCTCACCTAGTGCTATGGATGCTAAACAGAAGCTGGTGTTGCCAAAAGACATCAGAATGCCCATCGGCCGACACAAATGTCCACCATATGCCAAGGTTCAATGCCAGCTATCTATAGAAGATGGCAGTAACAGCCATCCATCTACTGACAGAGTGACACACATACACAAACACCCTCACACACTCACACACGCATGCACACATACGCAAATACACTCTCATCCTTCCCCACCCACAGTCACCACCTGGCACTGCATCATCTTTCACCTGAGAGGTGGGGCTCCTCTTTTTCTCAAAGTTCTGCTGTGGCGTTGAAACTTGGGGTGCGGCAGGTGTTGCACCAGTCCTACATCTCCACAAGGAAGTTCATAAGAAGAATAAACATTATTAGAACATTGGGATGTTGAGCGTTCTATTGAAGACAATGGAGTGCTCCAGGTTTCTTATGGTTGGTAGAAGCCCGGAGCATCAACATTCCAATGTTTGTTCACAGCTGTCGCTGTGAACAAAGGCCTCACGGAGCCCGAGAGGATTTCAACCCCCTTGGGCTCCGCGAGGCCTTTGTTTAAAAAATTTGAACATTCTGCCTGCTAGGGGCGGAATGTTCTAATAGCATTAGAGCCGTCCGTAGAGGGCTCTACCAGCAATTAAAGGCCCACTCCCTTGCTAAAGGCCCGAGCCGAGTGCTAGAGCGGGCTTTAAAATGCCCGGTAGAGCCTGCTACATCGGGCTCTAAGGCTATAATGAAACCTTTGAAGCTACTTCTTTCCCGCTATGATATTTGTGTTTTTAAAGACAAGCAAATGTCAAATATAATAAAGCTGAGCAAAGAGACAATTCACGAGCAGCCACTGATTATGTTATTATCATCTAGCTCAGTGTTTACAATTGTCTTCATATAAAATAAAGTCACCTTCAACTTAAGCAGCACTATTGCAGGGATCCTGGAGAAGTGAAGGAATGAGACATGACAGGGTGCCACAGACTTAAAAAGAAAACATTCTCTAGGTGCTTTGTAATATTGGCACATGTTCAAATGTAAGCTACACTGGTTTTCTTTATACTTGATGGAAACACAGATTTTAAGTAGGGTAAAAACAAAAACAAACCAATAAGCATACATTTTTCTTTTTTTGAGTGATGCACACATGGCTTAAACCACTCTGTTATATTGTACTTGCAGGCCCAACAATCAGTGTACTTTGCGATTCAAACTGCAGGCCTCATGGTTAAAACTAGGGCTGAAGCACTATATAAAGAACAAGTTATCTATCATTATTGACCTACAGTTTCGATGATATGCAATCTTAGATTGTGTTGGGTTTCATGTTGTGATGCTGGTCCTTTTGCATTCATCTAGTGCTTTGTTTTAGGAGAGCTGACACCGCTGGACAGACAGCACCACCGCTCTAACAATTGCTGCAGCACCACAGCAGCTCTGTTTAGCTCTCGGTGCTTCAGTCGCAGGCCAGCTGCAGGTAGGCTGGGGGGTTTCTGTCTCTCCAAGTCTTCTTGAGGCCTAGCTCTGGGCTTCCTGCAGGGCTGAAAGAGACCGCAGGTGTGCCAAGCAGCAGGGCAGGAAGCGCCAGCGGTCAGCAGCTGGTGGAAGGGGTGTGGGCGGGCCAGGAAGAGCCAGAAGAGGGACAGGAGAAAGCCCATTGCCTTCATTAGCCTCAACTAGCCCCCACTCCCCAGGTCTCAACATCCTGGCCTCACTGGCTAAGACTGCCAGGCCGGCTCAGCCAATGAGAGGAGAGAAGGGCAGGACTTCTTGGAGGCCTTTTCCAGCATGATAGTGAGTGAATCTGCACTCTCAACAGTGTCATATGCACACTGCATTGGTAAGTGGATGCTGACTCAATGCGCCTCCAAGCCAATGTAGTGTGCTTGTCAGATCGAGTCAGCTGCTAAACTGATAGTCTGAAATTAGGTCATCAGCGCAGTTACTGACTCATTGGAGCTGCTGGAAAAAATGGCGGGAATTGCCCTCTGCCAATATGCCATTGCATAACAAACTTTACAAGCAGATTAAAATTGATTCGTGTAATTGCAGGCAATTGCTCAGCTAACATAAAATCAAAAGCTGTAGTGATGCAACTAAGTGCTTTGTTGTTGTATAAACTGCAACGCGTTCCACAGAAAAAAATGCAAGCCATTGAAGTCTTTTTTTCAAGACTCTGCACAGGTTGGAAAACTCTGTAGAAGCACAGTGCTGATTCATCAGGTACCACTAAAAAATAAACAATTGCAAAAAAATGTGCTGATAAAAATATCAGCAGTGGAACGGTATGTCTCGGATAAAAACAGAGGTTGGATCTTGCATTCGCTGTAAAGTTGTTATCCGTAGCATCAGTCAGTGCACATTTCACTCTAAGCAAGGCAAAAAGATTTCGCCCTTACATTGTTTGCTGAAAATTAAAATGGAGAATGACCTTCCAGTGACATTTTAGAAGAACAGGTGGGCTCTGACATTGGTAAGATGCAGTCCCCTAAAGGGTAAAGAGAATCAGTGCATACAGGTGTACATAGATTCACCAGCATGGCAGGGGTAACTTGCCCTGTAATGTCATCCTTTGCCTCCAGAAGACTTCACAAGGAAGGCCTCTTCTTCCACACTTAGCCGATCAATCACTTCCTTTATGCTTCTCAAGGGCTGGGACAGGAAGTGCAAACTACAGGAAGTACTATATACAGGGTTTTAGAGCCCATTTCCTTTTTAGGTTGAGCCTAGAGGCAGAGCGCATGCGCTTCGCTGCGAGGCACGCTGTATTAGAGTATGCATTGGAAGCCCCGCCCACTCTCCGCCCATATTTGTCTTTGGCTTGTGTGATTGTCCTTCGTAAATGCTGGCTTCTGATTCGTAAATAGGCTTGTTAGTCCCTCCTTGGTACCGCCTTGTCTGCATTTGTTACCTCCCATAACGACTGGACCTTTTACTTGGCTTGTTACACATTCTGCGTTATAAGTCGGTGAGCACCATTTTGTTTATTGACTAATGGGGACAATGACGGCTGCTTTTTGTATTTTCAGCGCTTCCACACAGGACAATGGTGGCCGCTTTTCGTACGGAGCGCTATGCCGCTCTAACTTTAAAAGGGACTGCCCACAGCACTCACGGTACAATGGCAATGCTTTTAAAAAAAATTACTTTTAAGAAAAACGCGGCGTCCGCTTCAGGGACACAACGCTTTCTTTCAGCTTTTATTTTTTTTAAAATAAACTTGCATGTTGAGTGCGGCGCCCGCTTCAGGGACACCGCGCTGTGCAATACAATAGGTCTTGCTTTTGCCAAATTTTGATCTATTGGTATTGTAAATGACAATGCCTTTTAATATTATAAAAGGCATTACCGTTTACAATGCCAATAGCTCAAAATCCTGCAATTGCGAGATCTATTGCATTGTAAATGCTTGTTGTTCCTGCCAGAGACTAGGGTCAGAAGGCAGTATCAGGGGTACCAATGGGCACGCTAATGGGAGCAGTAATTGCCTCTGGCAATCATGAACTTGCGTCCATGCATGTACAGAATATGGCCAATGCCCATGCGCCATCTCTCTCATGGTGTGAAGAACGCTCTAATTTTTTTATCAATAAGGTTAGAGCACTTCAATCTCACTTTTGCAAATTGGACATCCAGGCCATTACGGTGCCCCTTGTCCAACAAACCTCTTCTCCTTCCGAGGCCACCCTCTCCACCTTTGACGTAATCCCACTGGCGGACTCCATGGCCGCTCTGTCTACTCTCAAATCAGGTTCCCCTAATGATCTGTGCCCTGCCAAACTTTTGGCTAGCGCAGCCACTGTAATCAACCCTCTCCTGAATCAGTTGATTAACACCTCCCTGGCATCGGCCACTGTCCCTTCCGCCTGGAAGCAGGTGTTGATCATTCCCCTTATTAAAAAGGTGTCCCTCGATTCCAATCTCCCAGCCAGCTACCGCCCGACCTTGCTTCTCCCAGCCATTGCTAAGGTCTGTGAGAAGTTGGTTAACAAGCAACAGACCACCTTTGTCGAACAGCATGGCCTTCTCCACCCGGCCATATCTGGTTTTAGAGCCTCGTCCAGCACGGAATCAGCACTGGTGGAAATTGCTGAAGCCATACGCGAAACTTTGGATATGGGGGGCAGGGCAGCACTGGTCCTGTTGGACCTGTCTGCCGCTTTCGATACTGTCCCCCACTCACTTCTCCTGGCCCGCTTGCAACAGCTGGGTATCTCAGGTTCCGCTAGCAAGTGGCTCAAATTCTTTTTGGAAGGCAGAGCTCAGCTAGTTTCGATCACCCCTTTTATGTCCACTACTCAAGAACTTCGTACTGGGGTCCCTCAGGGATCCGTGTTAAGCCCGCTTCTGTTTAATATTTATATGTCTCCTCTCATTTAGCTGGCGGAGGAACTAGGGGCTAAAGTTGTCGCTTATGCTGACGACACTCAGCTTTTGTTCACCTGGAAGAAGCATGAGTCTTCTACTGCTCATTTTAAAACTTGTCTTGCAGCTGTGTTCAATTGGCTCACCTCCGCCCAGCTCAAATGCAATGAAGATAAAACTGAGTTTTTATTCTTCGGCGACTTCCCTCCTTTGCTTTGGCACACTTTTTGGCCGGATGAGTCCCCCAAGCCTTCTCCCCAGGGCCTCCCGGTCAAAAATCTTGGGGTTTGGTTTGATGAAAAGCTTAGCTTCGGCAGCCAAATCAGTAAATTGTCAGGCACCTGTTTTGGTATACTGAAGCTACTCAAAAAGTTTCTGCCTCTTCTCCCCTTAGCAGCAAAAGAAACGGTTACTCGTGCGCTTGTCACCTCCCGTATTGATTATGCCAATGCACTCTATGTAGGTCTTCCTGGCTACCTCCTGGACAGATTACAGGTGGTCCAGAATGCCGCTGCCAGAATGCTCCTCAGTCTCCCCAAACGAACTAGTGTCAGGCAGCATCTACGTAATCTTCACTGGCTCCCTGTGAGAGTAAGGGTCAAGTTCAAGGCGCTAGTAACGGCTCATGCTGCTCTTTATGATTATGGCCCTGTCTATCTTAGGCAGCGCTTTCAGTTCTACGTCCCCAGTAGGCACCTGCGTTCCTCTAATATGCTAAGGGCAATTACACCCAGATTCCGCCTGAAAAGGAAAGGCGGCAGTTCTCTGGCCTACCTGGCCGCTGAGTCCTGGAACTCTCTCCCCTTTGACCTACACAGCCTGCAGGATCCTATCCAATTTAGAAAGAAACTAAAAACTTTCCTTTTCAACTGACATGTTCTTCTCTGTTTTTGCCTTTTCTTCTCTCTGCTTTGCTCTTGGGCTCGCGCAGGGACACTCTTTGAGCAGCTGTGCGCGTTATAAACTCTGTTAACATAACATAACATAACATAGACCATGTTGGGAGCAAATTACTAGAAGTTGTAAAGAGATGCTACTAAAACCTCTCAGGCGAAGAGTCCATTTCTACCAGCATGTACTAATCTGAATATAGTTTTATAGGTCTCTTTCCGGTGCATAGTTTAGCCTTTAAGAGTTAAAAATTATTAAAAACAGATGAAACACAGAGGTGACGATGTAAGCCCTGGACAGGTCTGATACATCGTATTTAGCCAGCAATCCAGTATTAACCATTACTAGATAATACATTGGACGACAGATCTTTTCTAACCACATACAAAAACAACAGGTCACCTTGAATCCAGTAAACTGGAGTCCAAGAGCCATAAAGGGTGCCTGACTCTTAAAAGACAGGAAGTCTACACATGTGGTGGACGTGCGCCATGAAATGCTAGGAACATAGGGCTAGTGTGCTTATTGAAGAAAGGACTTCCTGGGAGGTGGATATGTAACAGGCCCTCTGATAGGTAGATGAACACTTTCTACTTGTAGGTCGTATGTTAAGCTCCAAGTCTGTCATGATGCCTAGCTCGTAATCAGCCCACGCCATATCATCAAGGTATCGACACGTTGGCAGGCACCATGACCAGTCAACGTATTAATACCTTCCCTGGCTGCAGATTTATTAAGATGCCAATAATCCAGTAATTAACTGGGTTTACGTATCAATACTGCTCATTGATCTAGCTGTTCTTTGCAAGTCTTGCAATCAGCTGGTTTTTCCATCTCTCAAGCATTGTGACTTCGATGATGTCCAGAAAGATGAATTGTTCAGTGTATATTGTCTTGGAGCATGATGGGAGTTTAGGCCCCATATGTGTGCTTGTCCAGCTCTGCTGTTCTGTACCTAGATGTGCGCAAGACTTGCAAAAAAGTGTAAGCATATGTTTTCCCGCTTTATTGACACTTTAATTGATTTGTATTTTGGACTCTTTATTTCCTAGGAGGACCAGAACTACAATGAGGCAATCTTAGGTGGGCAACGTAGGCAACACTAGCTGGGGGCACTGTGTTCCCCATTCAAGCAGTGCATTTTTATGTATTTATTTTTATTTTATATTGTTTTATGTAGCAGAAACTTCACTAGAGTAGGTTGCAGAGCGCTGTACAATAGGTAAGAAAACACCATAGCAAACACATACACACCCATACTAAAGAATGTTAAAGAGAACATAACATAACAATACATATAACATAACACACCTACAAATGATAAAAAATAACTAGAAACTAAGAGAGAAATATGGACTTACATACGATGGGATATAGCAAGATATAAATGTGTGGAATATATAGTTTAGTGATATAATTCAGGAATATGGTTATAATTTTCTATGAATGACTTGTAATGGGTAAAGTGTTAGGCAAGCTGAAACAATTTCCACTAGGTTATATGCACTTTGAATAAATATGTCCGAGAAAAACATATACATAGTTTTGATTGCCCTCAAAGAGGTGGTTTTAAGATGTACGCTTCTCTGGTTGTCCATGTGGAGATATAGAGCAAGGTTAATCATACATATGTCTCTGAAAAATGTGCATCTTTGATGCATAATAACCGGATTAAGTAAGCAGTGGATCCTATTGGAGTATATAATGAGAAGAGACCCCTTGGTTAATGAAGGGCTGAATGAACAGTTGAGATGATTGCACAGGTGTTGTGGCTTTTAAGTGTTTTCAATGAACCAGTGTTTTAGAGTTCTCTTGAAGATGGCAAAAGATGGGGCAGTTCCAATATGGAAGGGGAGAGAGAGATTCATATCTTGGGAGAAGTATCTCCCCAAAGCTGTCAAGTGGAGTTTATTTTTACTTCTCCAAAAATGCTTTATTGATGATTAAGATATTTTGGAAGGGTAATAGATCACTATATCACAAGTAACATATTGCATCACAGTAACCTCATATTGTCCAACCCCTGCTTTGTAAAGTATATACCTACTATTCTTAATTCCACTTACATTTAACTGCCAAGGTAAACATTAGTGGATTTAAGAATGGCAAATCTATACCTACATTACAGTGTAGTTCGATGCAGTAGATAAAGTATTATTGTATGTCGATATTAGTGCTCGTGGACTAGTGTCCCAGCACTATTTGGAAGTGTACCCTTTGAGAGCTTTGATAGTGAGACTAGCAGTTTTGCTTACACCACCCATAGGGCAGTTGGGTAAAATGCCACTTAATCTCTAGTGGCAACATTACTTGCTGCTAATGTCCTAATGTGGTTCAAGGTGGGTCGGGCAGGCCCAGGTTTGGATACGAACCAGCATAATGGCCTCTTTAGATAACCCATAATGGCAGAGACCTTGTTGAAACCAGTCTTAATAATTCAAAATGTGGTATTTCATCTGATTAATTCAGCAGAAGCGTCATAAAATATTAAATTGTATGTCTTAATTAACTATAGAGTAAGTAGTTTAGCTATTTTATGTGGTAAAATTGCTGCTTTAAGAAGCAGGCCTTTTTTGCACTAGTTCTCATTCAATGGAAACTCTTTTCCCTCACCAATCAGAGTCCTATTTTATGAAAGAACGAGATAACAGTCCCACACGGCAGAGCCACAGGCCCCAGACTTTCTAATTTTTCTCCTAGTAATGCTAGAGCAAATTGTCCACAACTGGACAAATAGAAATTTAGGCTTCGGAAAACATTTTTTAATTTAGAAATCCTCTTCTCCTGCAACCCGCGAAAATATAGAGTGCGTCGGAAACTTTCACACTATTATTACACACTTATACAAAACTTTTTCGAGTAATTTAAGGGTGGTGATGCGGAAAAAGCAATTGGACATTTTTGTGCCTATCCACAAACTTTGGACATTGTGAGGGCTCCCATCATTCTCAAATAACCCGGCTTCCGATTCTTTACCTAGAGACTGTCATTTTCCCTACCATTTATTAAGTTTACAAAAGTGAAAAATCCATAAACCTTGCACATTTTTGACTTTCTTAAGTGGACTTTACCCTCTAAAATTCCAAATATCCAGTTTCTGTGATTCGTAGTGACAATCACAATTGTTAATCCATCCTTTTGAGATCATTGGTAAGACCTATGGCCAGAACGTTTTTTGTGAATCTGTCCAGAAGGCATAAGAATAGGGAATATGAATGGATTCGTCATGTTTTTCTTATTGACAGAAATAGGGGTCCCCTCTCGTGACTTATATTACATTTCTGTCCCATTTACTTACACAAGTAGCTGGGCACACAGGTTCGCTTCACTGTTGCATGTACTTAATACTCTTCTTAAGGGGACATTGTAGCACAGTGGGAATAACATTTTATTGTCACATTAGATATTTCTCTAAACATATTTTTGCACAGTTTTTTTTCACATCGGTAATTTACCGGATTTAAAACATTACCATTAATTTCTGACATCAGCTATTGAAAAATAATTTATGCTTTATTTTCACCTCTAATTATGGTACCCATTAGTCATTTGTAGGGGTGAAAGCCCTCGTAGAGTGTGTGTAGCCATGCTATTGTGTCCTTTCATTTGACACTCTGGGTGATACTGTGTATTATTTCTTCGGTGGACCGAAGATCTCTGAGCCAATATGGTACGATCCATTTGTTTGGTAATGCCTCAGCTGTAGGGGGGTGGTTCCTCGTTAGTTAGTTCCCATCTGTAGTAGAGAGTGACTATTGCCATCTTATCAGGCTATGGGGGGCATGATGATTGTGGCTGCTTAGAATCTAGTGAGGAGCCCGTTTCATGTTGATGGTATCCCTAGCGCAAGGGACTATTGACCTTCTCCGTATAAAATCCGTTCTGCTCCCTATGACTTAGGTCCATAAACCCCATCAGTTTATCTATTGAGCTGTGAAACATGCTGTCTATGGGGTGCCAGTTGTGTTCATTTGTTTCATGGCAGAACGTGCATATGTTGGTTGGCGTGTGTGCCTCTCGAACAGAAGGTAATTGCAGCAGACAACGGGTATTAATATCTCAGTTGCCTTTGTGAGTGTGACATCTCTGCATATATCTTCCCACTGTATTGACCTGTTGCCCCATTAGTTGAGCATTGTATGTACACTCAGCCCTTGCCAGGCCTGGGTCCTGCTGGAGAGCAAAGAGCTGATGAGAACTAGATTTGCTGCTCTGACAGACCAGCCAGCTATACTATCTGGAAGATAGCTTACCCTTCCTTGGAATGACTGGCCCTTCACTCCTAAATGCACATATCTGTGGCCATCGGTGGCCTCAGACTTTGTCCTGCACTGCAGCTGCCTTGAAACCATAGAAGCCACACTCAGGAAATGTAAAATCTATCTATTCAATATACATTCCACTGATGAGTGCATGCTTGCCCGTTCCCTCTCAGGAGAGAAAATCTAGGCAGATGCACCTATCTCTTGCTAGCCTTTGAAAGACCCCTCCCGCTCAGCGTAGCTGGTAAGACTGCAGCTGTTCAGCCCTGGAGAGGAGAGATGCTGCCTGACCCTGAAGGGCAAATGTCAAGGCCCAGTTTTCTGGATCTGCGTAGAGGGTAACTGAAGGAGGTAAGCCTGCCCTTAGCCAAAAGTGTATCCAGCCATTCAGCAACGACTGATCCAAGACAATTGCTTCATCTGATGCTCAAGGAGAACTTGGAACATCATAGAACTGCTCTTGTTGGCAGGCCTGCATTGACCCACCCCCCCATCTTGCTGCAACCCACATCCCCCATTTCTTGCCCAAGATGGACTCCACAGTGTTGTCATTTCTTGCTGGCTTCCTAGAGTCCCAGTGGATGAGGCTGGTTGCCCTTATTCCTTAACCAGTTCAGTTGCTCTTATAAGATTACAGTTCTGGAGATTTCATGGTTAAAATATGTGATATGACCTAGTGGTGTAATGCAAAATGATGGGGTCTCCTGCAGAATGTGTTGAGGGGCCCCTGAGTATCCCATATTGTGCAGATATTCATTGGCATTGGGCTGAATGGGGAGCCCCTTGTAGGGTTGTGGGCCTTCTGGAAGGTTGTGGGCCCCCCTGTGCCACAGAGGCTGCAGGGGCCTGCATTGCGCCCCTGATATGACCCTGAATCTGAGTCCCTCTTCCCTGGAGCCTAGTGCAAATGGAATGTGTGGGTCTTGTGGGTGCAACATGTACTCTAGGTTTTACCGCCACCAAAATATTTTGGCCATGACTGGACTTTTATGAACTGCAGGCCACTAAAGTTTGGTACCTTCTGAGCTATCTGGTTCCCAAACTGAGATGTCATTGGATACCTCTCCGAAATTGCTGAGGTCCAATCCAGAGTCATGTATGGGCTCAAATAGCTTCTGAAAGGCAGGAACGTCTATGGAAGAGTCACCGAACCTAAAAACTTGTGTTAAATTGGGGATGGTCACCTGGCTTACCGTTGAAGGGTCTCATTGGTTATTATTTCCTCCAATGTTCCCTTCTTTTCTTGCATTGGTGTTTATATGGTACAAATCTAACCGGGGACAAACGGTGCACTGTACATTGTGGGGGTGTTGGTAGATGATGCAAGATTCTGTACAAGCGGGGATCTCCTAATTTCACAATTACATTTCTCATATTCACATTATTAGATACAGCGACGTTAAATAAATTGCTCAAAGCCACACAGTTTTTAGGTAGTGAACTGCAAGGCCAGCATTTGAACCAGGGTCTACTATTTTCAAAGTATGTAGCTTAGGATCTACACAACATTCTTCCTTCATTCAATATTACATAAAATTTGAAGCAGGGAACCTTTTAAATACCCAAAATTGATTTCAAGTAGGGGCCAGATCTATGTAATTTGTGGACACAAAAGCGTTCACAATTTGTGTGTGGGTTGTTGTCCTAAATACTTAATCAATATTCATTGGTTAGGTCGCAGAATTGCAAATCACTCCGATTGCTCGCAACCTCAGATATGGTGGCCTGCAGCAGACCACCATTCCTGCAACTGCTTTTAAACAAAGATTTATTTTCAAACAAGCAGCCCGATTTTCCTTAAAGGCTTTCTTTTTTTTTTTACGTGTCAGTGAGAGTTGGCCTGGAACCATGCAACTTTTGTCACCAATTCACAAAGGGGAAAGAGCCCAAAGGGGACCCCTACACTATTGCCAATGAGTTACCGCTCCAACTTGGGGGTTCAGTAAGTTTTCAATACTTTGCAACTAGTTGTAAGGTCGAACAACATTGATACATATGGTTAGGAATCGAAATTTGAAAGCGACGGCAACAACATGTCCCCTCCAAATTGCGTTTGTAATCCATTTCTAAACCCATTTTAGGATTAGTAAACCTTTAGGGAGTCTTAAAATAGATTTAGTACATGGTACTACACTTTTTAACAGTTGCAAACACACAAACGTAGCAAATCACTGGTTTGACAACTGCTAAAAAATGTACCACATCTTGCCAGAGATTACTAACTTTTATGTCCTGATTTAATGTTTGACAGATGGAGTTCAATCTGTCAGGGTGGCAGAGGACATTACTTACGCCACCCTGACGGACTACCGTCCAACAAATATAGAGATGCCCGCTGGCCTAGGGGTCATCTCTGTACATTAAAAGGAACCAACATCACTGCGGTTCCTTTCAATGTACCAAATATTTGGTGGATGGCTACCATCGGTTTTGATGGCCATTCACCAAACTTTTAACTTTTTTTTGCTTTAAAAAAAAAAAACTCCTGAAGCAGTAGTTTGTTTTTGAAAAACAAAAAATGAATGACCTTTATACCTTGGGAGTTTTGTCCCTGGGTCTGGAGGTCTAGTCTTTTTCCTGTCCTTCACTTTCAGGTTTTTCCTGCCCGTGATGGACAGGGAAAAACAGACATTACGACTTCCACCCTAAATAGGGCGAACAGTATAATATACTTCCCCCGTAGGGCCATCAGAGGAAGGTTTATGTCAACAGAACCAACAGGGGCTCTTTCAACTGGATACCTAAGGTCTGCCCATCTCTAAATTAGGCAGGCAGAGCAAGTGTTTGGCAGGATAGGTACTAAGGTTGCATGTGCAATGGAGTACCCTGTTTGCCAAACTGTAATTCTGGCCTTTACTCTCATCCTAACCCAGACACCAAACTTAAAAGTATCCTTACAACCTAATAACAAACTCTAAAAATAATCCCAAGTCTAACCCTCACTCTTCATCCTGAAAACCTAACCCTAACACCTAACTCTGAACCCTAAAAAAACCCTCCACCCTTAACCTTAGCCTAACCCTATTATTATCTGTAAGATCGACCCTAACCCTCTCTCTCACTCTAACGCCTAGCTCTACACCCTTCGACCTCACCCTAAACCCAACAATAAACCTCACCACCCTTACCCTTAATTTACTCCTCACCCTACTCCTACCCTGATCCTAACCCTAATCGTCACCCCACAAACTAATCATAATAGCCCTCACCATGCACCAAAGCTTCAAGCCTAACAATAGTCAGTCTTAGTTGCTTTTCCATGTATAAATTTCAACAGAAGACATTTTCTGTGCGGTGTTTGGTGCTTTGAAAGATACACCTTATGCACACTACCTTGCGGAAGAGAATACACACGCGTAACTGAAAATACGCCCTATCGGGTGTACAATGACCAGAACTTTGAAAGGTGCCATGGAATAGTCGCCTCGTCATGTATTTGACACTTTGAAGGCCTAGCATTGTGTGGAGAGATGGACTGATGAATTATAAATCGACCTGTTGTGAATTAATGGGGTGATTCAGGCAGACTGGAAATTCAATCCACCTCATTGAAATGAAGAGCTCGTTCTGTCTGGAGCAGGGCCGCCGTGCCTTCGGGATCTTGAGGCAGTTAAACCCATTCTGCTGTGAGAAATCATTTATTAAAACGTATTTTGGCTTATCAGTAAATAGAAGCCTTTGTGTGTGTCCAGATTGCAGATTTTTTATGTCACTCTTAAGTTTACAACATTACTCACCGGCAATATTAGATGTTTTAGGCTTTCTTGGCACAACAATGCGTTAGTTCTTTTGCAATATCATACTTATTTTACATGCACAAACTACAAATATTTTGTATCTGTAAAGCTGGTTTTGTGGTGATGTAATTGTTTTAAAACCTCGGGCATATTTACAAGAAACTGCTGGAGCGCGGTGTCACGCCAAAACTGGTAACGCTGCGCTCTGGCAGTTTCAAAACACAGGGATGCGCCGTATTCACAAGAATGCGATGCACCCCTGCATTACCCCTAGCGCTCTCGCTAAAAACGCTGCCTTGCGCCAGGCAGGCACCCTAGCGTCATTTTGCTAGGGTGCCTGCGCTGCAGGGGCAATTGTTTATGGGCAGGAAGGGACACCTTCCTGCACATAAACAATCTTTACACATGATTTGCTCTATCTATGTGTGATGCAGAATGCAGCACACATGGAAAGAGCAAAATATGAGAAGAAATAAAACATTTCTCCTTGTATCGCCTGCTTAAGACCAGGTATTCCCTGGCGGTATTTTTGCTGCTGCCCTATACCTTGTAAATATGGGGCAGCGTCAAAAAGCAATGGGTGTTGCGGTAGACTGCCCACTGCAACACCCATTGCATGCCTGTTCACTCTAAGTGCTGCGTGAATAGGGCGTTATTTACAAGGCGGCGTTAAGCCACGTTAAGTGGCTTAACGTTGCCTTGTTAATAAGGCAAAGGAGTTACCACCAGAATGTCAGAAAATGTTATGTTTTGGTGGCATTAACTCCTTGTGTATATATGCCCCTTCGTCTCTGTAAGGAGTGCAGATGGTGATAGGGAGAGCATCTCATACTAAGGGCCTCATTTACATAGAGGCTGCGCCACGGGAGGGTCACTTTTTGCAATGCTCCGGTGGCGCTGGGGCCTGCTCCGTATTTAACAGACAGCACTAAGCCACTTTGAGTGGCTTAATGCGGCCTTGTAAATATCATTCCCTTTGACACAGTTTTCTGCATTAAAGGGGTGTGCAATGGGTGTTGCTGGGGGCTTTCGCAGCAACACCCATGGCTTTTTACACTGCCCCAGATTTACGAGGAATCATAACTCTGAGGCTGCGCCAAAAAATTACACCTCCCCAGGGTAGGTGTTAGGGAGGCGCAACGAGGAGAAATACATTTATTTCTCCTAGTTTTTCCTTTTTCTATGTGCGCTGCATTCTACAGCACACATAGAAAGAGGAAAAAGCCTATTGTGATTGCTTTTGTGCAGGAAGGGTTCCCTGCCCTTTTCATTTGCCGTAGGGTAGCGCTGCAGGAAGGCCTGTGGCGCTGCCCTTTGGCAAAATCTTGTAAATAAGGCTCTAAGGGGCTTATTTGGAAGCCCCTTGTGCCGCCGCTACATCACATTTTCAAGCCATGTTAAAAGTGACGCACCAGCGGCACAAGGGGCTTGTAGATAAGCCCCTCAGTTTTTTTTGTTATTGATTTGTCATGTTGCTAACCCACTACAAAGGGCTCACACTAAGGGGCATATTTACAAGCCCCTATCGCCACAGGAATGTCACTTTTAACAACGGTCCTGTGACAAAACGGCCTACCTTATTTACAAGGCGGCTTTAAGCCACTTAATGTGACTTAACGCTGCCTTTTAAATAATGCACCCTTTTACGCTATACTTAGTGTGAAAGGGGAGGGCAGTGGGTGTTGCGGTGGGCGTTCCACCTCAACACCCATTGATTTTGATGCTGCCTCCTATTTACAAGGGTGCGCAAATAGGAGACAGCACCAAAATAAAGACCAGGAAAACCTGGTCTTAAACAGGCGAAACGAGGAGAAATGCTTTATTTCTCCTCGTTTTTGCTGTTTCTATGTGTGCTGCATTGTGCAGTACACATAGAAACAGCAAAACACCATGAATGATTGTTAAATAATCATTACAAAAATGATGATTTGCAACTTCTATGTGTGAGGGACAGCTTCCTGCACATTAACAATCATTCCCACAACACAGGCACCCTTACAGTATGGTGCAAGGGTACCTGTGTTGGCGCTAGCTAGCTGAATTTATCGCCAGAGCAGGGAGAAACGCAGGGGTGCACCGTATTATTGAAAATATGGCACATCCCTGCCTTTCCAAAGTGAGGGAGTGCGGCGTTAGCTATTTTGGAGCTAATCCGCGCTCCGCCACTTTATTGTAAATATGCCCCAAAGTCTGTGTAAACTTTCAATTACACTCGTGAAATCTACAACTTTCACATTGTGAGAAAATTGTGATAGTTAGCATTACACACTTATTCGTCATATTTTGCTCTTGGAAAAATGTCTCACTGAGGGACATCTTCTCAAACTTTTTCAGCATGGTGCGTGACATTTTTAAGCGTGATAATGGCGAAAACCAGTTAGCCCCATTTGCGTAATTCCACATATTTATGCACCCCTAGAGTACACAGGAATTGAAGCAAGTTCTGATTCAAGCACGTTCTGATTCCGCAACACCCTAAGTGATACGTAGCATTATGTATTTTGGGACTTTTTGACACAATCTTGTGGCTTGTTGTATTCTTCCTGAATGGCACAATAGTGTGAAAGGCATAATGTGATCAAAATAGAATTTTTGCTATGCAAAAATGTTTGCAATGTGGCTGCTTGAGTTGGATCACAACATGTACTGGCGTTACACGGGGACCGGCTATGGCTTTATTGCGCTGTAATTAAACTTTGAAAAAATCCGATAATTTCGGAGATGACCTCATAAAATAGTTCAACACTTTCGGGTGCGGCTCGGTGCTCAAAGGCATAATTTGTCTGCACCAGCAAATCGTATACATGCATTTAAGAAGTGTGTGTGTCCCCAACAGAAGCACTAAGGGGCAGATTTACAAGCCCCTTGCGCCACTTTTGCGTCACTTTTAACATGGGAAAAGTGACGCAAAAGTGGCGCAAGGGGCTTGTAAATCTGCCCCTGAATGTGCAGCAGGGAAGCAGGGCCCGTCCCAGCCACTGTGCCTACGCATCATAAGCTCTGGGTTGAAGAGTAGCACCGCTTGAGATATGTTCCCAGGAAATACAAAGCACATCGCCCTTCCTGCGCTATTTAATTCTTAATCACAGTTCCTGTGCAGGGCAAATATAATGCCGTGTGAATCGATGCCATTGTTTGCATCATATGCCACCATGGGGCAGATTTACAAGCCCCTTGCGCCACTTTGCGTCACTTTTAACATGGGAAAAGTGACGCAAAAGTGGCGCAAGGGGCTTGTAAATCTGCCCCCATGTTTATAATCAGTTCTTAATTTGTATAAAAACACAAAGGGGCTTATTTACACGCCCATTGCGCAGCCGGTGCGTCACTTTTTGTAGGTGCACCGGCAGCACAGTGAGCCTGTCCATATTTACAAGCCTACGTATAGTCACCATGCGTGACTTTTCATGACCTTGTAAATATGTACCCCTTTCACGCATTACTCTGCGTGAAAGGGGCGTTCCATGGGTATTACTGTGGATGTTCCCACGCAACACACATGGAACTTGACGCATTCCCAGATTTGCAAGGTTTTGTAAACCTTGGAGTTGATGGAGCAGGATAAATGAAAAATTTTAACCTCCTAATAATTTACGTAAAATAATTAATAAACATGTTTGTTTAAGTAAATAACCAACAATGTATGTTACATGTGAAGGGTTAAAGGTAACACGCTAATTTTGTGCAAATTAATCTACTTATAATTGTTAATGTGACTAACATAAACGTAATATTTGCGTACTAATAGAATAATGAAATGCATGATTTGTGCTTTAAAAATAAAACGTGTAGTGGCAAAATAAAGCGATGGTAAGTAAGGGGCGGCTTTATATGTTGCTTTTTGCTAGGTAATACCTAATTGGGGTACGTAGAATGATGGGAGGGAAGCGAAAGGGTTTATATTCTTTATTTTAACAATATTTTGTTTATCTTTATAAATAGTGCGCTTAGGCCTGTTGAGCAGCGATATAAAATGGCCGCCATGAGCTAGAATACGCATGCGCGAGAGGAAATGTAGACAAGGAGAAAGGCCGTGAACAAGAATGACACGTGATCACTCCAAGAGCCTAGGATGAAAGCATGGTCAAGGCTATTGTGACCTTACTGAGTAAATGTGTGCCAAGATGGGTCAGCAAGAAGCGTGAGAAGTCGAAAAGAATAAATGGACAAAAGAACTGTTGAACCTAGAATGTATCGGAAAATGATACAAGTTGGACTGATCGAAGCGGATGCGTAATATCACGAACTGTGGGAAACGATGCAAGTATGGACATTCCACAAAGAACTGGTTAGAACAAGGAAGTTTGATAAAAAGATGTATATGGACTCAAACGGACCAATTAGAGAGAATCTCGCCATAAAGATGCAACATTTTTATTTAGTAAGCTAGAATTAGGGTATAAGAAGACCTACTCTTGGTGGGGAGGGAGTTGATGCTGCTGGTTGCTGAGAGATGCTTTTTGCTGTTTTTGGCTGCTGTTAGCTGCGTAAGGAGTTGCTGCTGCTGATGCTGACGAGCTGATGCTGCTATTTTATATTTTTTATTGAGTATAAGATGCTGCTTTTGGAGATCTTTTACTCCGGATAGATTTTCCATTTAGAACTATTAGACTTTTATTCTTAAAATACTGAAGAGGAAATGAACGAGAAGGTCTGTTTTTCCAGAACAGATAGATAGAGATTTTGGGAGTTCTTGCTGTGATGAACTTTATTTTTCCATCTAATAGGTATGCATTGCAATTTCAATTTATTCTTATAATGATGATAAATGTAATAATCTGAATAATAAACCTAAACTTATTTCTTGCTTCAAAACTTTATATAAACTTTATTACTCTTTAAACAAATGACTCAGTGGTTCTTTAGCTCAATGATTAATGAAAAAATGTTAAAAGGTTATTGTGATTGAGCTGGTCTTAATCACCATCAACTGATTCCTACTAGTTGGTCCATCGACCAATGAGCGGAATACCTTAAAAGCAATGAGAAATATTATGTCGTGTTAAAAAGAGGTATCCCGTCTCCTTCCAGCGAATCGTTCTACTGTTTTTCTCCTAGGTTGATGACGGAGGAAATCCAGGGAATAAATGGGTGAGTGAATGCATATGCGGTGTTATGGGCCCCACCGTCATATGGATATAATCTGTGTATTGGAGGGATAGTTGTACCTGGATGACCGAGTCAGATAGGAGAAGAATTTTTATTGTTAGCGCTGGATCAGATTTCTTGGTAGCAGAGTTATGGTTACTATAGATTAGTTTGGTGATTATGATTATTGATAAATTCATGTCTAACACTTTATGTTGAGTCGCGTTATGTTATATGTAAGTTTTCACGCTTCTGGGAAGTAGGAAGTGGAACACGTGTGGCAAGAGAAGTCACATGGAATAGTGCATTGTCTGTGTTCATATTGGTGATAACACAGGTTGTGTTATGATAGGGACATTTTCCGCATAAAAGGTGTGTAAGTGAAATAGTGACCGGTTTTCTTGTGAAACTCTGGCCTTAATTCTCAGGAGCAGTATAGTCTCCACATGTGTTTTATCCCCAGAGAAACGGGTTTACCGCTTGCTTGAAAGAAGGGTAAGGTAGAGAGAAGTGCTACTTTATCGGCGAAACCGAAAAATTCTGTGGTAGGGTAGAGGTAAGCGCTGCCTACTGGAAAATACAGAATTGTTGTGTAAATGGACAAAGCTATCTCTTTGGTTTAGCGAATCAGACAATGGAAATGTGTTTTAAATGTTGTAACTAACGAAGAATTGTTGAAAAAGAAATTGCCGATACATTTTGTAAAGGAGGGGTCAAGAGCAGAACTGACGTAGACAAAAGCCGCGCTGGGATTGGACAGTGCGCTAGTCATACAGAGACAGGAGCAGAGCTGACGTAGACAAAAGCCGCGCTGGGATTGGACAGTGCGCTGTAGACAGAAACTGCTGTGATTGGAGTGTTGGTGTGAGTCGCGCTAGTATTGGTCGAATAGACTAGTGACGTGGAAGTTTGTGATTGGAGTGTTGGTGTGAGTCGTGCTAGTATTGGTCGAAATAACGCATAGAGAACAGTGTTGAATTGCGGATCGTTTGAGGAGAGAAAGCGATTGGGAATTATGTCTTATTATGAGTATGGTAGAGAGAAAACGTCATGGATGTCGAAAGTTAAGAACTTTTTTAAGAAAGACAAAAAGGTAGTGACTAGAGAGGGACAAGTAATTCCTCCGCCGAAATCACCAGCTTCGCACATGATGCTGAAATATGGATATCATACATGCATATGGTTAGAAAATTGGACAAAATATACCAAGAATGATGGAGCATTGGCTTTCCCTGAGAATGGTTCATTTAGTGTAGCTGTACTTCGGAATTTGAGAGAGAAGATGGCAATGTTAGAACCTAGACCTAGACCGACACAGTTTGAAGCTTTAAGTGAATGGGAAGATGAGATGTATGAACGAGAGAGATTCAGAGGATTAAAGAATCATGAGTTTGTGCCTGGAAGGTTATGGGGAGTAAATCATGAGGGCAGAATAAAGCATTGGAGATGTGCTAATATGACAGGAGGTTTGTTTACAGCTTTTACAGTTGAGGAAGAAGCAAAGAAAACGTGTACAGAGAAAAAGAAACATGTGGTTATGGAAAAGTATGGGTATGGTGGTAGTGAAACGGAAGATGAATTGCTGGAAGATATTTTAAACAGAAACCCACCTCCATACCAACAGACTTCTGCGGTGGTGACACCTAATGCACCGCCAATGGAAACTGGGAGGAATAAAATTCCCGAACGAAGAGATGAGATAAATAGGACACAAGATCAATTAAAAACTTCACAAAATGAAGAGATAGAAAGTGACAATGCAACTGAAATAGCAAAAACCACAAGAGAATTGACTGAGAAAATAAGAGAATTGACAAAGAATATGGAAGCTGTAACTGTACCAGTAACGATAGGTCCAGTAATGCCAGTTTTTGAGAATCAGAAAATTGCATTTGCAAAGAAAAAGAGAAGGGATGGAACTGGACAATGAAGGTGCACACCATTTGGTTAGTACCTATAGACCAAGCCCACCATCATTTGACGATAAATGAGAATGAGTTCAGGAGAATACCTATGGTAACGGAGTCTGCATCAGGGACACCAGAAAGAAGTAACAATTGGATAGAATTAAATAGTACGCCTGTAGGTCCGACTCCAGATGAGTTAAATGAATGGATGAAAACGCTAAAAACGAAAGAGACAGAAGTAAAACCATTAGATGTAATTAGGTTAAAAATAGACATGGAAGAATTGATTTTAGGAACGATTGGTACAGAAAAATTGAAAAATTATCAGGATGATGAGATTATGTTTTTGTGCAAGAGTATTACATGGAGAGCTAGAAATTCACATGACAAATTAGAAGAGACAGCGAATGAACTAGGAGTAGAATTTGTAAAAGTGAGAACGTTGCAGAAACCATATAGAGTAGATTTTTGTGAGAAAGATATAGAGAATCTGAACACATCAGGACGATTGACCCAAATAAAAGAATTAATTGTTTTGCTGAGAAAATGGGGTGATGTGGATAGATGGAGAAGTAGATGGATGAAAAAGAATGAGAAAGTAACAGATAAAGCATCTTTGGCTTTTGCAGTGACAGATAAGGAACCAATTGTAAGGGAGTACCCGATGAGAGAAACTCCAGGAGGTAGTTATGTGCATGTTCCATGGTCTAGACAGGATATACTGTCATTTACAAATGATTTCCCATAGTTGAGAGAGAAGCCAGTAGAATGGTACAGACAAGTGGAGAGATTTGTTAAAGTTTCAAAGGTGTTGTAGATAGACTTGGATGGATTGTTTGATATAGTAGTGCCAGCTGATTTGTGGACAGAATGTAAGATTACTATTGATTGGCCAACTGTAGAATATCCAAGGGATGCTAAAACAGGAGCGCCAGGACCAGAAGTGATGAGAAAGTACGATCAAGTAATTACCTTTTTGAAGAATAAGATTCCACCTAAAGAAACGGATTGGGTAAAAATAGACAGAACCACGCAGGAAAGTAAAGAATCAGTGCATGCTTACTATGAGAGACTGTTGTTAGTTTTCAAACAATATAGTGGTTATGAGACACTAAATGAGAAGGATATGAGTCATTTTGTATATAGATTTGTATATGGGTTGAAACCAGAGATAAGTGAGATGATTAAACAGCATATGATTTGTTGGCAGAATAGCACAGTCGATGAGGTTTTGAGATATGCTAAGTATTGCAGTGATGATATTGAGAGTAGACAGCGTAAATTGAAAGAGAAAGCCATGTGGGCACAGGTGAAAGTTGCAGAGAAGCAAGAAGCTCAATTGAGTAATACAGGTAATGAAGCAGGACAGGCTAGATTTCGACCAAATATAGGCAAAGGAAAAGGACAAATGAGCATAGATGAGGCAAAGAAAAAGTGGCCATGCCACAACTGCGGAAAGCTAGGGCATTGGAGAAACGAGTGTAAATTTCCTCCTAAACTTAATGCGGAAAATCAATCATTAAATTCACAGGTGCAGAGTGAGATAGTTACTCTACAGAGTCAGGTGCCACAACCACCACTTCCCAAGAGTGTTAACCAACAGAAATTCAGTGCAGAAACAGGATTCTACGGAGGAGAGCAGGTAACACAGTTGCCGCGTGCAGCTGCCATTTCTCAATATTGGTTACGACAGGATGATGATGGGACGGATGAAAGCTTCGGACGGTGCCTAGGAGAGGGGGAAGAGTGCGTGCTTGGTGCAACTCTAGAGGTAGATCAAGCAGGTCCATTTGTGGATGGAGAAGTGAATGGTGCAAATGTAACATTCCTTGTGGACACTGGAGCTACCCGTTCTACTGTTAGGTCAGTGGAAATTCCAAACCTTCCTCTCTCAGGTGAACATATCCAAGTAGTTGGAGTATCGAATCAGCAAATTAAGACGCCTCTTACTAAATTAGTGGAGGTAAGGATTGGTCCATTTAGTGAAATGCACCGATTTGTGGTGTGTGATTGTAGTCCTGTGAACCTATTAGGACGCGATCTATTGTGCAAAATGAATTGCACTATCTATTGTACTCCAGATGGAATTGCATTTCAGACCCCAGATGAAGATGTATTGTATAAAATGACACTGGTAAATTTAGAACCAGAAGTAAATGATTTGTTTCCTGTATTTGATGCAGAGAAAATTCCAATTGAACTGAAAAAGACAGTGAAAGAGGAAGTGTGGGACTTTACAGGAGAAGATATAGGATTAATGAAAGAAGTAGATCCCGTTAAAATCTCCATAAAAGAGGGAACGAGTTACCCAAATACGCCCCAGTATAAATTGACACCAGAAATAATTGAAGGAATAACGCCAGTAATAAATAAAATGGTTGAACAAGGGATTCTAAAAGAAATCATGAGCAGTCCATGTAATTCGCCAATAATGGGACTGAAAAAGCCAAACGGAACATATAGAATTGTACAGGATTTGAGGAAGGTAAACAAAATTGTAGTGCCTTGTTGCCCAATAGTACCGAACCCTGCTGTGATTCTATACCAGATTCCACGTGAAGCAGAATGGTACACAGTAATTGATTTATGTCATGCATTTTTCTCTATTCCATTGCATCCAGATAGCCAGCCATTATTTGCGTTCAGGTTTGGAGAGCGTATTTTGGCATGGTGCCGAATTCCTCAAGGGTACACAGAAAGCCCCTCAATCTTTAATCAGATTCTAAAGAAATCCTTGGAAGATTTAAAAATGCCAGAAAAGTCAGTGATGGTTCAGTATATTGATGACCTACTGGTGGCATCAAAAACGAAGGAAGCATGTGTAAATGATACAATTGCTTTGCTGAATCATTTAGCCAAAAGAGGACATAAAGTGTCCCCATCAAAATTGCAGTTTTGTCAACAAGAAGTCCAATATTTAGGGCATAAAATTGAGAAAGGAGTGCGAAAGGTAACGACTGAGAGAATAAAGATGATTCAAGGAATGAAAGCTCCAATGATGCAAAGAGAGGTAAGAATGTTTCTGGGAATGGTTGGATATTGTCGACAATGGATAAGCGGTTTTTCGTTGATCGCCAAACCATTGCAAAAACTTACAAAGAAGGATGTTAAAGATCCTTTTGAAATGAATGATGAGGAAATGAAAGCATTCAGAGAGCTGAAAAAGAAATTGTGTGAAGCTCCAGCATTGGGAATGCCTGACTATGAGAAAGATTTTGAGTTGTATTGCAGTGAAAGAGATGGATGTGCATTTTCAGTCTTGGTACAGAGACATGGAACCATGAAAAGACCCATTGCATATTTTTCAGCTGTTTTAGACCCTGTAGCGAAAGCGTTGCCTGGATGTTTGAAAGCAGTTGCTGCTACTTGTGTGAGTCTGGAACAGAGTGAAGGCATAGTGATGGGATATCCACTGAGAGTATATGTTCCCCATTCTGTGGAAATTCTCTTGACAAGAACGAAAACCCAATACATGACACATAGTCGGCTGACTAGGTATGAAAAAGTAATTTTAAGTGCAGATAATGTGACCATTGACAGATGTATGAATGTGAATCCTTCGACATCATTGCCAGATGAAGAGAGTGTGATTGAAATGGATGAAGTAGATCACGATTGTCTGAATGTGCTTGAATATTGTACAAAACCAAGACCAGATTTACGAGATGAGCCCTTAAAGGAATCAGATTATATTCTGTTCGTGTATGGCTCATGTTTGAGAACAAATGATGGAGTTCTAAGTGCAGCGTATGCAGTTTGCACAGTAGCAACTGTAATGGAAGCATCTTGTCTGAAAGGGATACGTTCTGCCCAAGTCGCAGAACTAATAGCTCTGATTCAAGCCTGCAAGTTGGGAAGAAATGTACGGGTTACAATTGTGACAGATAGCCAATACGGTTTTGGAGTTGTGCACGACTTTGGTCAGATTTGGTCACAAAGAGGTTTCTTGACGTCTGCAGGACCGCCAATTAGAAATGGAGATTTTGTGAAAAAGTTGCTTGAGACGATACAGCTGCCTAAACAGATTGCTGTTGTGAAGTGCAATGCACATAAAAATGGGGAAGACTACATAACTGTCGGCAATAAGTATGCTGATGAGATTGCACACTACTGTGCAAAGAACGTGGTCTCTTTGAACCGGAACCGAGAAAGAGAGCATATTTCTTGTCCTTTGCTTTTTACTAACCCTGTTGAGACATGGGATGAGGTGAGACAGTTACAGGAAGCAGCAGATGATGAGGAAAAAGATACATGGATAAAAGCAGGATGTAGAAAACATGAGGAAAATGATGTTTGGGTTTACAGAGATGAAAGACCAGTTATGCCCGATAGCATGATTTCTGACATGGCACGGATGTACCATGGACAAGCCCATATTGGGAGAGATTCAATGATCAGACTTTTTAGACAAACATGGTATAATCCAAAATTCAGAGCCATAGCTGAGAGTCTTTGTCAAAGATGTCTTATTTGTCAACAGTTAAATCCAGGAAGGAAGACAGTAGTGAGTCTAGGAACAATAGGACGAGAAGGAGGTCCGTTCACTAGAATGCAAATGGATTTCATAGAAATGCCCCCGAGCAACAGACTAAGGTATGTCCTCGTAGTCGTCTGTTTGTTTTCCCGTTGGGTGGAAGCATACCCGACCAGAAGGAATGATGGAATCACGGTAGCAAAACTTATGCTGCGAGAATTCATTCCGAGGTATGGTTTTCCAGTCACGATTGAAACAGATAGAGGAACACATTTCCAAAACGAATTAATTCAACTGATTTGTGAAGCACTTAGTATTAAACAGAAACTGCATTGTGCATACAGACCAGAGGCTTCTGGAATAGTAGAGCAAGTGAATGGAACAATTAAGAACAGGTTAGGAAAAATGTGTCAAGCCACAGGACTCAAATGGCCAGATGCCTTGCCATTAGTTTTAATGACAATCAGAAGTATTCCGGAAAGGAAAACTGGACTCAGTCCCCATGAGATAATTATGGGATGAGCAATGAGACAAGCACATGTACCTGTCAACAAACTACTGACTATAACTGATGATCTGGTGCTGGATTATTGCAAAGGATTGGCTGATGTGGTGCGTTCTGTGTTTCATCAGGTTGGACCGGATGCTACTACTCTTGAAAGAAAACCAGCTCACGACTTGAATCCAGGAGATTGGGTCCGCATAAAAGTCCACAGAAGAAGAAACTGTTTGGTTCCTCGCTGGGACGAACCACGACAGGTGATACTGGTGACAACCACTGCAGTCAAATGTGCAGGAGTAAAACACTGGGTGCATGCCAGTCACACCATCAGAGTTCCAGAACCTGAAGATCGACATGTGAGTCGACATCTGGCAGTGTTGGATAACAGTTCAGCATCGGAAGCGGAAGAAGAGACGAACAGGGTGCCAGAATCTGAAGATCGACCTGTAAGTCGACATCTGGAAGACCCAACTACAAGTGCAACGACAGAAGAAGTGGAGGAAATAGCTGAAGTTCCAGAACTTGAAGATCGACATGTGAGTCGACATCTGGAAATATCAGACACCAGTTCAGAATCTGATACAGATCATTCGGATTGTGAGGGAAATCTGAAAAGAAATTGGAAATTTGAAAGCATAAGAGAAGAAACTGAGCACGAAGATAGTAACAGTGAGCAACCAAGTACAAGTTGTGGTAAAAATCCTTCGGAGATAATATTAATAGATGAAGAAGGGAGAGTTTCAAACAGAAAGTTAGAGAAATCGGAAGATCCCCGAGGAGCAATAGGGACAGATAGCCAAACAAAAGAACAGGGAAATTTAGAAGCAGATAGAGAGATTGACACAAATTCGGAAGAACCTCGAGGAGGGACAGAAATAGGTGAACGAAGGAAGATAAGAAAAGCACCACAAGTAGAGGAAGAAAATGAAATTATAAGATTCAAAATAAGAGACAATAAAGAGAAAACTGAAACAGAGTCTGAAGAAAGTGGAGAAGAAAGAAACCAAAAACTAGAGTCAAGAAAAAGCACTGGCGTAGCAAGGGGGGGGCGGAGGGGGCGGTACGCCCCGGGCGGCACGAGATTTCGGGGCGGCAGGTAAATTTATCGCCAGCATCCCCCCCCCCCCCTGTTCTTAGGCGCTCGGCGGCGGCAAAAGACAGGGACCGCCACGGGCGGCAGAGTGCCTAGCTACGCCACTGAGAAAAAGAACTTGGAAAACAGAAAGAGAGGAAAAAGGAAGTGAGGCAAAAAGGCCAAGAAAAGGAGACAATTGGCCCAACGAAGTAAGAAAATTAAGATACAGGATCATAAGGTTAGATGGAAAAAGTGCTGAACAAGTGAATGAAATAACAAGTCAGAAAGAGCAAGAAAAACAAGGTGGAAAACACTTGCAGAAAACGAAAAGAGTAAAGAAGGTAAATCCGAAGTATAGATCGCCTGAATGGTTGTACCTTGCTTTAACTGATATCAAAGAAGAAAAGAACACTCACGAGAACCCAGAACAAAGAAACCTAATGGGTGAAGGTGAAGTGCTACAAACTTGAAGAACTTGAACGAATTTCTACCGGAGTTGACAAAATACTGGATTTGACGAATTTCTACCGGACTTGACAAAATACTGGATTTGACAAAGAAAGAATTCTGGAAAGAATTAAAAGAAAGTACCGAACGAAGACAAAAACATTGGAGTGCAGAGTGGCTAAGAAGTCATTTCTGAGGTGTAGTGACACCATTTTCTTGTAAATAAATAAATAGGTTATAAAACAAAATGGAGGATACTAGAGATAGAAAATGTAGATGTGAGTTTTTAAGTAGATGGTGTAAGATGTGCTTCTTTTGTACAGGATTATTAATGACAGTATGGGGGTTTTAGCAATCACTATTCCAATTAGTTTAGCTGTAAAAGAAACGTCTAATCACACAGAGAAAGAAAAAGGAGCTAACACTCAAGAAACAGTTATATTAAAAAGTAGTGCAGAATTACATAAAGACAAATCAATAACAGATTTTTCAAAGAATGTTTTCACAAAATTATTATATGAGTATGTAGAAACAATGGATGTAAGAGATTGCTATGTTTGTATGCAATTGCCTGCGTCTGTAGCAGAGGGTGTGACTTATCATCACCTTCCTTTGACGTATGGAATAACATGTAGTGTTTTAGCAAGTTTATTTTATAAGACAGGTAGATTAGAATATTATTACACTGACATAGATAAGATTTTTGCGAAAATTTCTGTAGTTCCCGAACTAAACAAAGTAAAAGAGGAAAAAACGTTTGGTGAATTTTTCATAGAAGAAAAGATTTTAACATTAGATGATATAGTTAAAAACAACCTTACCTGTGAGTTAAAGAAAGAAGAAAAGGTATTTTTAGAGATGGTTGAGGAAAGAAGAGCGAAATTTCAAAGAAAAGTGATAGAAGAGACAAAAACACCTCTTTGGGCGTTTGAGGAAGACAATCATGACAAGAAAAAGACAAATGCAGCTATGACTCTGGATTGGCCCCAACAGGGAAGGTTGTGCATTAGAAGAAATAGAACAAGATATGACAATTATTTTGTGGGTTCCAGTATTTGCCATGACAATTATCAAATTTTAGGCGGATGGGGATTCAAAGGGGGAAAAGATCCAATATTTCCAGGGATCTATTATGTTTGCGGTAATAGGGCTTATTACAGGTTGCCGGACCATTGGTATGGGTCATGTTATTTAGGCCTGGTCTTTCCAAAGATTTTTCATATGGATAGAAAAGAAAAAGGAACACACAAAATGATAAATACCTTTACACGTAGAAAAAGGGAAAGTTTTTCAGAAATAGTAGGTGATATTTTTGGTGCATTGATACCAGCAGTGGGAATATCTTTGAATGCATTTAAAATTCGGAAATTATCCACAGTGGTAGATCGTTTATCTACAGATACTGCTGGAGGGTTCTTGATGGTAAATACAGAGATGGTTGCCATGAGAGCTATGGTAATGCAAAATCGACTTGCCCTTGACATTCTTTTGGCAAAAGAGGGTGGAGTCTGTGGAATGCTGAAAGTCCAACATTGTTGCACTTACATTCCAGATAAAAGTGAAAATATACAAAAGTATATAAAGAATATTACAAGTTTGCACAAAGAACTTGTTCCACTGGAGGTTGAAAGTGCATTTGGAAAACTTGGTAAAGGGTTTTCTTCAGTAATAAATTGGTTTACTAGAATGAGTGGATTAATAATAGGGAAAGTTATAATAATAGCAACCATGATAATCATAATAATTTTAGTGTTGAAGCTTGTAATTACATGTATAAAGAAAAGAAGAAGACAGAATAAAATAGAAAAAGAAAACATGATAAACAAGGAGAGAGAGAGAGAGAGAGAAATGGGTGAAATAGAGCTAGAAGAGATAAAAGAGAACATGTACAAGAAGACCAAGAGACAAGTTGAAAGGGATACAGTTGTGTAAACTAACAAAAGCAAACGGATAAAAGAAATATGCTGTCTGAGAGAATTGTATAACTTGGGTTTTGTGGTGATATTAAAAATCACCAAAGGGGGGAGTTGATGGAGCAGGATAAATGAAAAATTTTAACCTCCTAATAATTTACGTAAAATAATTAATAAACATGTTCGTTTAAGTAAATAACCAACAATGTGTGTTACATGTGAAGGGTTAAAGGTAACACGCTATTTTTGTGCAAATTAATCTACTTATAATTGTTGATGTGACTAACATAAACGTAATATTTGCGTACTAATAGAATAATGAAATGCATGATTTGTGCTTTAAAAATAAAACGTGTAGTGGCAAAATAAAGCGATGGTAAGTAAGGGACGGCTTTATATGTTGCTTTTTGCTAGGTAATACCTAATTGGGGTACGTAGAATGATGTGAGGGAAACGAAAGGGTTTATATTCTTTATTTTAACAATATTTTGTTTATCTTTATAAATAGTGCGCTTAGGCCTGTTGAGCAGCGATATAAAATGGCCGCCATGAGCTAGAATACGCATGCGCGAGAGGAAATGTAGACAAGGAGAAAGGCCGTGAACAAGAATGACACATGATCGCTCCAAGAGCCTAGGATGAAAGCATGGTCAAGGCTATTGTGACCTTACTGAGTAAATGTGTGCCAAGATGGGTCAGCAAGAAGCGTGAGAAGTCGAAAAGAATAAATGGACAAAAGAACTGTTGAACCTAGAATGTATCGGAAAATGATACAAGTTGGACTGATCGAAGCGGATGCGTAATATCACGAACTGTGGGAAACGATGCAAGTATGGACATTCCACAAAGAACTGGTTAGAACAAGGAAGTTTGATAAAAAGATGTATATGGACTCAAACGGACCAATTAGAGAGAATCTCGCCATAAAGATGCAACATTTTTATTTACTAAGCTAGAATTAGGGTACAAGAAGACCTACTCTTGGTGGGGAGGGAGTTGATGCTGATGGTTGCTGAGAGATGCTTTTTGCTGTTTTTGGCTGCTGTTAGCTGCGTAAGGAGTTGCTGCTGCTGATGCTGACGAGCTGATGCTGCTGCTGCTATTTTATATTTTTTATTGAGTATAAGATGCTGCTTTTGGAGAACTTTTACTCCGGATAGATTTTCCATTTAGAACTATTAGACTTTTATTCTTAAAATACTGAAGAGGAAATGAACGAGAAGGTCTGTTTTTCCAGAACAGATAGATAGAGATTTTGGGAGTTCTTGCTGTGACGAACTTTATTTTTCCATCTAATAGGTATGCATTGCAATTTCAATTTATTCTTATAATGATGATAAATGTAATAATCTGAATAATAAACCTAAACTTATTTCTTGCTTCAAAACTTTATATAAACTTTATTACTCTTTAAACAAATGACTCAGTGGTTCTTTAGCTCAATGATTAATGAAAAAATGTTAAAAGGTTATTGTGATTGAGCTGGTCTTAATCACCATCAACTGATTCCTACTAGTTGGTCCATCGACCAATGAGCGGAATACCTTAAAAGCAATGAGAAATATTATGTCGTGTTAAAGAGAGGTATCCCGTCTCCTTCCAGCGAATCGTTCTACTGTTTTTCTCCTAGGTTGATGACGGAGGAAATCTAGGGAATAAATGGGTGAGTGAATGCATATGCGGTGTTATGGGCCCCACCGTCATATGGATATAATCTGTGTATTGGAGGGATAGTTGTACCTGGATGACCGAGTCATATAGGAGAAGAATTTTTATTGTTAGCGCTGGATCAGAATGCATCAGGACCCTACGCCTCCCCAGGGGAGGCATAAGTGAGGCGCAACGAGGAAAAATACCTTTATTTCCTCCTGGTTTTTCTTTTTTCTATGTGTGCAGCACACATAGAATAGAAAGACGAAAACAACTCTTGTGATTGTTTTTGTACAGGAAGGCGTCCTTTCCTGCACAAAAACAATCCCCCCTACAACCAGACACCCTTGCTCCATGGCGCAAGGGTGCCAGCATTGGCGCATGGCAGCCCATTGTGTGCCAGCTCAGGTGAAAAGGACAGGAATGTGCCGTATCTTGTAGATAGGGCACATTCCTACACTTTTCTTTTGACGCAGAGCAGCACAGCAGGAAGGCTTGCTCGCTGCCGTGCGTCAAAATATTGTAAATGAGGCTCAAAATGTGAAGTCCCAAAGTTTTGCCGGCACTGCCACATGCCAGCGATGCTGAATACCAAAGCTGCCATGATTCCACCTCATGCCCCTTTCATTCACCGACCTACACTTCATGTCTCTTTAGCTCTCTTGGAGGGTCTTTTCATCTGTCCTAACTTCCTTTGCTACAGTTTTCTATCTTTCTTTTCTTCCTTTCACCCATTTATGTCTCTCTCTCTCTTGCTGTGTGTGAAAGTCTGTTGGTGAATTGATGAAAAGCAAGTCATTGACTCCGAAAATGCCCCCATCTGCAACCAATGGCACAAATTAAGCACCAAAAAACATAAAGGGGAGTGAAGAGGTATGATCAGTCATGGACTCAACCTCCTCTATGAACTGAAAAAACAGAAAGAGTCCACTCTGAGTTACAAAATGTAGTGCTAACCTTCCAAAAAGTGACTAAACCCAAGCGAACCGTTAGGTTTCTAGCATGGGAGAAACGATAAGTTTTCTAAAATAACCCTCACCCACCAAAAGGTCCCTTGGTGGCATGCTTCATCATCGGGTTCTTCCCGCCCCGCTGCGGGACGGGGCGTGCTACGACCGACGGATACGTGGGAGCACTTTTAAGTGAAGTGACGTTATGTGTTTGGTGCAAGAGTGGAAGGGTCAATGCTGGTCTTGGAGCACTTACTTTTTTTTTTTTTTTACTTTTACGTGTTAACAACCATTGTAGCATTCCACCCGATTACAGTTTTTATTCTTCTTTTTACTTTCACTATTTTGTGCACTATTTATGACTGAGAAGCTTCTCAGATAATAAAGCTCAATTGATTTATTGACAGACCATGATATTCATTGTGTTTTTCAAGGCAGGGTTCCTGCCCTTCCAGTTCCCTCTCTGTCTTTTTTGGTTTTCTGTGCATTTTTGCTTCACCCACATCACCTCCATTCATCACTATTTGACTAGTCCACGTTTCGATTAGCATATATTCCTCAAAAATTATTTGAAACATGGGGGCATATTAGCAAGACCGGCGATAAAATTATCGCCGTTTTAGCGGCAGGAATGCCGCTAAAACGGCGATAATGGGCTTGCTAATATGCGTTATAGAATTCAATAGAAGCCCAGGTTAGATGTGCAGGACATAACCATAGTGTTATTTGGAACATCTGAACCTAGAGAAAAATGTCATTGGAGAGCATACACTGAAGGCGTAGAGGACTATTCAAGAACAGATCTGTTACACTACAATTGCATATTGAATAACAGATGAGTTACATTTCAGAAACCCTTTGCTGTACTGGAATGTCCTAGCGGTATCATTAACAAACACACACAGGTGCACATACTCACACTCACCCTATTACAAGCACATACACGCACACACTTACACACATACATTCGTAAGCACACATGCGAAAGTGCACATATGTTCATGCATACATATATGCACTCAGAGATTAAATTAACCACTTTCATGGCAGGCTGCGGCAGGAGAAGGCAGGACCAGTGGGTGGCAGGGGAGAGATGCAAAGCGGCCTGGGAAGGAGCTGGAGACTTCAGCAGAGAAGCAGAAACTGGAAGATCCCACAGCTTCCTATCATTGGTTAAGTTTGTCGAGGTTCAGCCAATGAGAGCATGGCTTTCCCTAACTCATCACAGGGTGGGTTGTGGTCAGTGCTTTAAATGGGAAAAAATAAGTGCAGGTACTCATTAATATGAGCTAGAGGCGTGGCGAGTGGGCGGGGCTAGGGGCGGGGCTTAGGGCAACATACGACGATACATAATGACTTCTATATCAGTTGCAGCAACTATGAAAACACATGATAAATGTGTTTATGTAAAGGAAACAGGTTAACATTACACAAAATGAAACCCAAAAAGGATGATATGTGAACAGTTTCTCGTTTTGTAATATTTGCTGCTTCTTAATGCCATACTGTTATGTGGCACAATACTATATACTCTCAAGCGTGCACACACACACACGCACGCATACACACTCTCTCTCTCTCTCTCTCTCTCTCTCCACATTCCGTCTAAAATCTACTGAGTGTCCTGATTCTCTCCCTTTTCTCTCCACTTGCCTCTAATCTTTACCCAGCCTCTAAGCTTCTCTCACTAGTTCTGCTCCTCTTCCTCCCATCTTTTGCTTACTCTCCACAAGTCTTACATTTTCTCCCTGGCTTTTCCGTACTTGTCTCCTGTTCTCCCCTCCATGCTGTACTCATCCCCTAAATTTGCCATCTGGAAAATTCAAGTTAAGAAATGCACCAGATTTATGACTTTACAGAAATGTGTGTTAAAATACCATTTCTGAGACGATTCATGATTTCAAAACTCAAATATCTGGTATTTTTATCTGAAAATAAGTGGCAATCCTACCTTAACCTGCCACCTCACTTCTTTACATTCATCCCTACTCCTTCCATCCACAAAGAGAAGCAGCTCCTGTCCTGAACAAAAAGATGAAAAGAAAACGGCTTTGGCGAAAGGCAGAGGGTTTTGTTGGGCTGTCACTCGCTTTAGAACGGCCAGTGCAATCAATATCCTAAATAAGACTGGATTACTGACTGACTGCCAGTCCCAACCCATTTACACACCTGATGGAGAGGGGCGGGGGTGAGGCTAAAGCACTTTCAGCTGAATAGTCGTTGCGCATGTGATCGACAGTGAAGGGTCTGTCTAGACCCTGTCCTGTTAATCACAGCGTGACGCACGGCAGCCCCTTTTAGACCCCTGCAGTCTCAGGCCATTCACATGGGCGCTGCTGGAATCTCTAGCAGGGACTCTGCAAGAGGCTTGGCGCGCTTACAAGCTCCTGAGAAGCAGAGCGGCATCTACCCTGTGCTAGAGGAGATAAATAACCGGAGCCTGCAGTGCCATCTATTAGGGTACCGGTACTCTCCCTGGCTAATGAGAAGTGCCGGTACTGAAGGCCAGAAAATTCAGAAGTGCCGGTACTCAGTACCGGTGAGTACCGGCCCATTTAAAGCACTGGTTGTGGTCAATGAGACTTTCTGATTCCACCTGCTCAGTAACGAGTTTTGAAAGGGTGGTGTGAGGCGTCACTGATAGACATTCAGCCTTGTTCTCTTTGGAGGTTAAAACTGAAGCACCCAAGGCTGACTCTATCAGTGACGCCCCCCCTCTCGTCAGTGGGAGGACCCTCACAGGGCTTTGCCAGGCTGATGATGTCACTACCCTCAGGGCCAGATCTCCGGTCTGACAAACCTTAGCTGTGCTTAAAGCACCACCTGGCTGTCTGACTTTGACTTGATGCGTATCTGTCAATTTGACCTTTGCTCAGTCTGACAGACACTCTTCATGCACTGGAAAATGTGGGTGCGGGGGATGAAGCCCCGGATCCCCACTGACATGTCACCCAAGTGACCTCCCACATGGCCTGTGCATGGAGACACCGTTAACGCCCGCCGAGCACGTGCGCACTCTCACTATATGGACAGTTTACTCTAGTAAGTGGTTCTTCTGCAGGTGCAGCAATCATAACGCGTTAATTACAGACTGCCGTTCAGTCACACCCTGACTCGCACGCGGCCTTCACACCCGCTGGCACTGCAGGCACCTATGCGAGCACCTGATGCAGTGACACCTGCACCTGTGAAGTGCCCTGCCACTCACTGTAACTCAGCTGATGCAACTGGCAGCAGCGGCGGCAGGGCTGTTGCAATGTTCCCCACCTCCGCGCGAGCACAGTGCACAACGCATCAGTCTGCAGCCATTCCAAGGGGGCGGCGCGTCTCTGAAAGAGTCAGCGTGGCTCTTGAAGCCCCAGGGCTGCGGTAACCTTCCACATGTGCCAGGGAAGAAAGCTGCAGCTGGGTCTCCACCAGCTCTGCCTCTGATGCTCAGAGGAAAGGCGTTTCCATGACAACTGCTTGATTACACGATGCATATGCAAGTGTGGGAATTCGGAGAGCTCTCGTAGACGAATACGCCCACGCAGCATGTGCACGTGCACAACTTGCGCGTGCATGCACTCAGATAGCCACAGTAAACACACTCGAGCACAGGCAGTGTGTACACTATCATATCCGCACAAACCGAAGACTATCTCCCGCTGTATGCAAATACACATCCACACAGCATCTGCGACCTTGCTAAAATACCCACACAAACTGCATGCTGTCATTCGCACATTTCTTTAACTTGGTGTGCGGGGGAAATGTGTTGGTCGTGTTTTTTATATTTTCGCAAGCTGAGTTTTGTATTGGTGCTCATGCTGGTGTTATGCAGCTCTGGTACAGGTTAAAACATAATAAACCCAAGAAACCCACCATAGCTCCCGAAAGACACATATTGTGTGTGTTTTCACCATTCGTTGAGTAGATGTGGTACTGTACATTACATGTGCGCAGTCCTACAAAATATGCAGTCAACGGAGTAAGTGGGTAAGCACCCAAGTGAGTCAGCACATGCACACACCTCTTCTAGGGTTGTGGACTAAGGCCAAATTCACATAAACTCAGAGTAAAACCACCACTTAGCAACTGTTGGCTTCGTCAAAAAGCCTGGTGTTTCTGCATACAAGTTTGCAAACAACATGTTGTCATGCCTTTGTTGGCATAATAAAACCAATGCTTCTTTGTCAGTGTAAAGGCTAGTCTTGATTAAAATATTTTAAAAAACATGCTACGGTGCAAATGCACAACAAAAAGGATTGTTTTCTGTATAGAATGCACGCATGATGTAAAGATTGTAATGTGTGATGATTCTGTGCACTTTTGAAAATGTAAAATAGTCCATGGTGCATTACAGTGCAAGCAATCAACACGAGGTGGAATGATACACCAAACAGCCAATAGCTTGATGTGGGAGATAAACGTTACTCTAAGCGGCGCAAAAGCGCATCTATGTATATTTGAAATCATTTATAAAAATAGGTCCTGCAGACAGCTGCGTAGTCAAGCCAGACCTAAAAACCGGTGTGTAGTGTCTAATGTACCTGAGATAAAGCCCTTGCCAGTTTTGCTTTTGTTTGTATGTAAGTGGGGCCTTGTATAGTGTAGATATAGCTACGGGGGAACAGAGTCCTGAATATGTACAAATGCCAAGGGATAGGGTACAGGATTGTTACAATAAGTCAGCGCATAGGTACATTTCTATAGTGTGCTGTAGATTTGCACTTTGAAGAGATGAGTCTTTAGTTTCTGAAATGCAGAAGGTTGGTAGGTAGTTCTGATGTCGATGGGAATGCTGTCCGAGATCCCTGTTGCATAAATGGAGACATTCTGCCCTCTGGCATTTTCTCCTTGCATTTCTTTGTTTTGTCCTTGTCGTTCCTCATGAAGCATAGTCTGCCTTGGATGGCTAGCTTCAGTGCTTAATTCGTGAAGAAATAAGTGCCAGAGGCCACTGCAGCTTGCACCATCCATTGCCTCTGCCAGCGCTGCCAACGATAGTATCAACACCACTACTAACCATCACACTCTTGCAAGTGTGACAATTTCTACTATTGCAAGCCCCCAAAGCTATAAGAATGGCTTGGGTGGCAGGCATTAGTCAATGTTAATGTATTTTAAATTAATAAACAGCTGTTGTTATGCTGTTGTTATGCTCATACCAAAAATAGGCAGACTGTCATAAGCGCCGGTGCTGACGATTAAGTGCCGGTGCCGAGCACCGGAAACCACCGGCTCAAATTAAGCACTGGGCAAACAGGGTATTGCTTCTGCAGCTGGTTTTGAAGATGACGCTGACTTGAAGGGGGAGCCAATGAATTCCTTCAGTTTTGTGGTGATGTGGCAGATCTTTTTGAAGGTCTTGATAGGGCCACTCACATTATGTAGGGTGCCTTTCTGGGGTGACTGGGTTCCTGGCGAGGCCATCGAGCAGAGCATTGCTTTCATCCAGATGGGAGAGAACCAAGGCTTGCAAGTTAATTTTGTGAAGGAATAGTTTCACTTTTTTCAGTAAACAGAGTTAGCATCATGCCCTGTAGGGCCTTATCATGAGCATGTGCAGAGCAGTGCACCTGTTTGGATGTGATTGCACTACTGTAAACACATACTTAACTCTGAATTTCTTAGAGTTGGTGCATGTGCAGTAGGCAGCAAAGCTGGAAAACAGTGAGTAGTGATTTCAGCTTTCTGTTTCCAAGCCCCACTGTATGCAAAGCATACATTTACTCAGAGAAATTCAGAGTTAAACTCCTGCACTTTAGAAAGTACACTATAATTGAAACAGGCACTCAGCTGTGCTGTGTGCAAATGCACACTTTCAAAATTGGGTCACCAGGTTTCTTGAGAGCATGTTTTCTAATGAAAGGTCTATGTAGAGGGTGATTCCAAGTTACTTTGCATTGGTTGCCAGCTTGAGGGTGAAGCTAACTAGATTCATGTTGGGTGGGCATGCTTGAGCATGTGGTTGCATGGTGCTACTAAGTTTAGATAGATGCTTGACATCCAAATCTAGATTAGCTCTAGGCAGGTTTTGACTAATTGAATTGGTACTGATGAGATCTTGAAGTAGGGCTGTATGACATTGATGTACTGAAGGACTTCAATGTTGGTGTCAGTAGGTATGGCACAAAGGGGTTCCCTAAGAAGTTGAAGATGAGGTGGGATATGACTGAACCTGTTTGTGCCAATGCATTTACAAAACCCTTTTTCTGAAAGCCTAACCAGAACTCTTGAGCGAATAGATGGAACATAACGTGTATTTGTAAAGAGCACGTTCACCATGAGGCATCTTGGCGCTGAATAACAGATGTTTATTGTTACCCAACTCAATGGTACTCATTTTATCGACCTCAGATGGATGAAAGGCTGAGTGGACCCACAGGGATTTGAACCAGTGATCATGAGGTTGAACACAGGCCCCTGCAGTGGACGCATTAGTCCTCTGAGCCACCAGGCCCGGCTGTGCTTAAGAGTGATCTTACACTGTTACCTCATTCTGGCAGTAGAAAGAATGTAAGCCTCCACTTTTTATGTAATGTTAAATTATGACATAGAGCCTGCGTCTAAGTGCTTCAGAATTTCACATACCTGAGAAGATTGACACTGGGGAGTTGACAGGCAGCCTTAGCCCCATCATCCCACAAATAAAAGAGTACTCCCACAGTTAATTCCCTTCACAAACTCTCCATGGAAAAGTGACCTGCTGCTGAAGTGCTCTCAAGTGCACTAACATTCTTAATATACACCCAAATAAATGAATAATGAACACTCAATGTTATTATCACTGTGCCAGCTACTTATCTTTGTTCTGCAAACATGGGTACTCCCAAAATTATCCCAGGGGCCAAAGCATAAAGTTTGTGGCATGACTAAGGGCTGCATTGATGCCAGCAAGGTGATGGTTGGGGGGTGGTGTAAGGTGGGCATAGGTGAAGCGAAGCATGTACATGGTGTGGACACTGAATCACGGGGTTGTTTTTGAGGGTCAAATCATACCTTTCCTATTTCTATTTCCCTTTAATTGCCATTTTGTGATAGAGGTGAGCGAGTTACAGATGCCTCGAGCCAGGCTAGAGCCTGATGCCTGTTTCTGGCTCAGCTCAAGTTTCTCTTGAATCCTGAAGTCCAGGATGAACTGAGCATTCATGTGGCTCTTGTCCGACACCTACGCCCTAATTTCATGCATTTAGAATTAAAGACACAGCATTAACTTTTGAGGCAAAACATGAGAGGGAAAGACAGAGCCATCTAGTGGGTGAATTTCACAATGTGAAATCAGGAAACATCGGATCAATCACGACTTTCTCACTTGACCAGATGGTATGACCCTAGGCAATTGTTTTATTTCACATTACCTTCTATTTATTCATTATCACATATGAGAGCACATTGAGTTTATGTGTGCTGCACAAAACCTTCTTTTTTGTTTGATTGAATAAAATATATTATTGTTCCAAGTATAACAACCTAGGCCACCCAGAGGGTGCACATGACAAATGACGTGCCTCTTAGTTCAATAATGGCATTGTTGTAAGGGAGGGGAGAGCATGAAAGACTCTAACTTCCTGTTGGATAACTATCACTTCTAATAAATGCCTTTCAATGCAGTGATATAATCTGACATGCCATAGTGATATGCTTCTGCATGTTAATGAAATACACTTGTTCGAATTTAGAAGTGAGCTTATCATATTTTTACATGTTTGTTGCACAATGTCTTTAAAAATTAACACAATCCTAAAGATAAATGGTGCAGGACATTTTCTTTGCTTCTTTTACTCTAGTTAACATGTAAATAAATGCTTGCTCGTTTAACAGCTTTCTGAATGTTTGTGCTCTATCAAGTAAACACCAGCCCAGTGCTGCTGTTCACTAGAGGCTCGCATGTAAAGATCAGGAGGGCAGCAAGCGACCCCTGGGCCAAACTTTGAGTATCACTGTTCTAGAAGTTACATCATTTTTGTTTTTTCCAAGACTACCCTGAAACTCATCATCCCCCACAATCCTTTTGCTCCCCGCCCACCATCTTGTGACATATCTTCCCCAGAACTTTTGGCTGAGGCCTTCTATTCCTTTCCAACAACCCATTACTCTACTTTGCCTTTTTGTTCCGTCTTAGGAGTTGCAATAAATTTACATTCACTGCTGATCTTATCCTTCTTTCTAATGAAAAGTTGTAGTTGTAGTGAAACGAAGAACCTTTAAAAATCAAACTCATGCAGCTCTAATCTCTTCCTTGTCCTTGTTCTCACAAATACCCAAATATACAGCATTGTGGGTGGCACAGGTATTTTGAATCATTCATCTTGGGTCTCTAATGGCACCAGCCTTTCTTTATCTCGTGACCTTCTGTTTTCCCAAAATTTGTGTCTTCATCCTTATGCACTTGCTTTTATCACTGCCTATCAGCTTACTGGCTTTCACCCACTTTCTGTGATGACTTGGATCTTTATCTTCTGGGAACTGAACCTTTATTCACAGGGCTATGTGTAGATTTTCCTAACTTCCAGAGACCTACTTATCTGTTGGATCCTCTGCAGGTCCCTTCTGACTGCTTTCTGGACCTTACAGAGGGATACTCCTGTAAATTCACACTTGGCGCTTTGGAATATGTGTGTTCCTGTTTGGCTTCTGTACCAGGATATGTAAAGGGTTCCTTTTCTAGCACTGACCCTTCCGTCAGTGTGCAAAGGCCCTGGTGGATCCTTTAGTACCGGGTACATTGTATGGGGCCTGCACAGTACAGTGGCTTGAGTGGGAATTTATTACTGCTCTTCTCTTAGATGAAGAAGAAGTAACTGTCAAATCATGTAAAGGGCTAGGTTTCCAAAAAGGGAAATATCAAGGCTGCTTGAGGTACTCTTGTCAAAGAAGGCATGGTGTCTGATTAACTGGGAAAAGAGTTGATAAGTAAAAGGTTACCCATATGATAAATCTCATGGTGGTATACAAAACCTGTATCACTAGATTTATGATAAAAAATTAAACAAATATTCAAACAATATGGATTCAGAGATAAAAGATACTTTGTGGAACAATTTCTTAGCATTGACACAAGGTAGCCAAATGCAGAGGCCGAGAAAGCCCCTTTATCCACGAATGGTCCTGGACATTAAAGACTAAGAAATGCAGGGACAAGACCTGGAAGAAACCACTGGCTGTGATACAAAGTGCAAGCAAATCCATCCCTGGCAAAAAGAGTTGTGGGACTAGATTCCAGTATACATCACAAATTCTGAAACAAAGAAGACTCTCTTGGGAACCTCTGGAACAGAGGGAGCCAGAGGGCTCAGTGCATGGCACGGAAATAAGTATCACCTATAATTTCTTGAAAAAGCAAAAAGAACTCTGGCTCTTTAAACAGGAAGCAAAAGACACACAAATGATGGACAGAATGCTGGACAAATCAAACATTCACCCCAGTCAAGCGATCTGGGTTAAATCCATTGTTCTTTTGCTCCCCATGTCACACCAGTTTAGACCCAGGCATATGCAGATCAGTCTTGACCGTGCTCCTCATGGGAACAGTCCAGCCCAAACTGCCAAGCCAGGTCCTCACTGGACCAGGAGCAAGCATCCTGTGGCCGGTTTTGGGGTATCACCCCTTTTCAGCCAGGCTAGCTTGAATCCAGTAGCACAGTGAGCCCGGGGCCCACGTCTGAGCATACCCAGCGCACTTAGGGCGCGAAAGCAAAAGACACACAAATGATGGACGGAATGCGGAACAAATCAAACATTCATCCCCAGTCAAGAGATCTGGGTTAAATCCATTGTTCTTTTGCTCATCATGCCACACCAGCTTGGGCATGGTGGGCAGAAAAACGATGGATTTAGGTCCACATCTCTGTACTCGGGGTGAATGTTTGACATTGTTCCGCATTCCGTCCATCAATTGTTCTATTTTCATCTTTAAACAGGAAGGCCTGAAAAACACACAGTCAGAGCAGTGGTAAGTTAAGGAAGGTGGTAATAGGATGCCTCCAGTGCAAAACATCTGCTTACAACTTGCAGTTCTAGACAGAGGAAGGCAAGGATGCATCCTTATCATTACCTCACATTACCCGGGACAGATGTAGAAGTGGGAGACTTTTTCAGACTCTTTACTTAAACAGGCACTTCTCTGACTACTCCCAAGATAAGGTCAGTTGGAAGAAAAATGCCTTCTTATTAAAGGGAAAGCATAAGATTTCAATTTTGGTGACCAGTGAGTCATCATTACAGAAGACATGCACAGAGCCGTGACTCTGACTGCTGTCTAGGCAAGCCAAAAAGGCAAGCTGAAAGAGACCAACATAAGCAGAATTGCACATCTTCACTCAAGTAAGGTTAATGAGAATAATGGCAAGATTGGTTGAATATGCAAAAGCAGGTAAGATGGAGATAAACGCCTCCAAAACCAAGATCGCATCACTAGGTCCAAAACTAGCGAGAAATCACTTACATTCCAGGTGGATGATGCATGTACAGTTATTTATAGGTAGCATTTTCAAATGAACTCAAATTGTGAAGACGCCAGAATGCTCAGTTTAATTAAGTTAAAGAAATGAATGCTGGGTTACTCCTGATCAACAACCCATACAAGGATTGCACCATTAAAATGATTATTGAACACACATAATGACAAAGTCGTTCCACTTATTACAATGGATATGTTACAGTGGGACTGAACTCCCGTGAAACGATAGGACATGGTTGATGGTACTTGGCTCTGTAAGGCAGTGGGTGTTAGAAATGATACAGCCAGTAACTGCTCTGACATATCTTACAAGCGTTCAATCAGTTTGATTGGATCAAAACCTCTGAATCTTTCTCCTATACTTTGTTAGAGTTCAGAAAAAAACAGAGCAACATTTCCAAAAATGGCATTAAAGATCAAGATGGAAGGCGCAAATGTAACTAGCCATTAGAAATTTCTAAACAGTTCTAATTCTACTGTTTGACAGAAGGGTTCTTTGTGGGAAGGCACAATTCTCACCAACTAGATCCATAAGTGATCTAGGCGTGTCAACTCCCCTTTAGAAGAGAGTACTCATACCCACAAGATAACATGATGAAAGCGCCTTGCAAAGTTTAAAAATACGATCCTCAAGAGCATCCTTCCCTGGGCCTGCTTTATAAAGAGGTGAAACAACAGAACTTAAAATGGCCTCTGAAGTCTCCAACGTGTAGCCCCAATGGGGGCACTGTAGGTCTCATCTCGACCAGGTGACTGTGTACTGAAGGCCCGGATTCAATTGGTGGAGTTAACAAATGCACCAGATGCAAAAACTTACAGTCACTTGTTATTCATGGTCCCACAGGAAGAGGTGTTCCCCTGTCCCTCACAATTCGGAGGGAAGGTTAATTACCAAGGAAGAATTAATCATTGCACCTATAGTACACCCCACAAAGATCAAATCTGCTTCTTACCAGACTATAGTGCCGCCTACAAACAGACCAAACTAAGGGCTGGAGGAAGATGGTGGGAGATGACCGCAATCCAGAGGATTAACGCGCCCACTGGCTTTATTGGTCCCTACTAAAATGCTTCAACAAAGGGTGTCGTCCATCATGACCCAGGGGAATCTGGCTGCTAACACCGAGAGGGTGCCATTGAGGGATCACAAGCTGGATCTGCAACAAGGTGATCTCAGCATGAAAGCTTCAAACAACAGAGTACTGAAATATGTAACAGTCATCCCAAAGCAGAAGCTTGCCGTTTTAATTAACAATATATTTATTAAAGATTTTTCACAACTCAAAAGTCAAGCAAATTGATAAAAAATAATGACTCCATCAAGCATGTGTTTCTCGTGAAAAACACTGCTCCTAAATGTACATAGCTCTGTATTTATCAAATACACAAAAAATAATGAATCCATTATTTGATAAGTGTCTCTTTTTTAGAATTTCACTCTTACATCCGATTAGATGTCATTTTTATTTTCAAATACAGAAATCATCAGCTTTCTCCCACATCTAACTGATGAAGAAATTTACGGAAGGTGGAATCTCATAAGCTTTGATTGCAACCTTGGAGAATTGAGAGAGGATGCTCCAGACATTGGTGGATTCATTTCTCCACTTCTCAAACAAGGGTGTACCAAAAGCTTTAAAAAATCAAAAATGTTATACAACTACATAGACTACTACTAGTGCTTATCATTGATACCCAAGTTCAGAGAACATATGAAGGTTTTGTGGGATCTCATCAATCTGATCCTCGGCATGTGTACCATTCAAACAACGTGGTCCCGAATGAACTGATCCGCAGGGGCGGCTCCTCCAATAGGGCGGAGGAGCGTCGCCCCACTGCTTTCTCGCAGTGCAAGTAGCAGAAACATAAAATGGTAATGACTTTCAGTTATTACCATTTCATGTTTGGTTGGGGGCGGGCGGGTGGCCGAGGCTGCTCTGCAAGCAGGGGAGGAGTGGTGTGCCTGCCCACTCCCCAGTGCGCAAAGACTGTTTGGTCGGCCCCCTGGGGTTGCCCAAACCAGTCATGCGCACTCTGCCCTTCTCCATGCAAGCTGCAATGCAGCCTGCATGGAGAACATGGCCTCCCCATAAGCCCCTGGCTGGGCGGCGTCCTGACCAATCACAACGCTGCTTGCAGCGTTGTGATTGGTTTAGGGGAGGAAGCCTGGCTGCCTGATTCTGCTTCCTGTTCCTGGCGGAGGCAGGAGAGCAGGAGCAGAGAAGACGCGGGACCCGGCCGGCGGAAAGGTACATTTAATTTTTTTTAAATTAGAAATGAACCACCCCCACGTGCCTCTTCCTCCCGCATGACCCCCCGCCCCCCCACCCGCGAGCCATGCCAGCCGCGACTGCTGATCCGGGGCCAAAGATGCACATAATCCTGAATAATGTTGTTCCCTGGACACTGGAAACAAGCTTTTCAACCAGGCTTGGTAAGTTATATGACTGTATCTGGTGAGATACTTCAGTCGTAAAATCCATGTACAAATAAATGTATTTAAGCATCACTGACATTTTCAAGCAAGCACATAAGACGCTGGCAGTCTGGTAACTCAGGGAAGTGTAGAACAATATGGTAAGCCTATGTTCTCCTAATGTGTCCATGTAGAAATGTTTAGGACCTTATTTATGAGGCTTTCCACACTTTTGCACTGCCGTTGCGTCACGTTTTGTGACGCACCGGCAGCATAAAAAATGCGCCATGTTGCGCCCTATTTACAAAGTGACGCATCTAGGCAGATGCATCACTATGTAAAGCCTTGCACTACATTATACCTGCGTCAGGCATAATGTATGCAAAGTGGGCGTTCCCCCTCAAAAAGCCTCCTAAAAGTGGCGCAGTGAAAACTATCAGATTTCACTGCGCCACTTCTAGGACGCTACTGTGTCAATATTTTACGCCTGCCTCACAGCAGGCGTAAGACTGACGCAGGCCCTTTCACATGGGGCTTGCCCCATGTGAAGGACACATTGCTGGAGTTGCGTCTGTTTTCTGCCACACCCCAGCAATGTGCCACTTTTGCACCTACAGATATGTCAGAAATACTGACGTATCTGTAACTCCTTGTGACATGGAGCGCCGTACATAAAATTCGCCACATCCATCCTGTCGCAAGGAGGGCACAATGAAAACTGTTGCATCGCTGTTTTTACGCAGCGATGCGACAGTTTTCATAAATGAGGCCCTTAATGTTTATGCAAGTGGAAGATGCAAACATTAGCCAAAAGGACACCACTTGAAAATAAACACAACTTTGCTATAATCAGTGATATAATTGAGCCCCGGAAAAGCCAGTAATGGAAAGAAGAGTTTAAGGATATGGCTATAGGTATGAAAAACAGCAAGGAAGACACCCCAGGAACTCAGACCAGGATCCATTTCTAGCAAGACATGTATAATAATGTGCTCAGAAGATGAGCAGGAGGAGTAAGAGGGCGTAAGATTCAAAGTAAACATTAAGTAAATTGCCTGTGCCTTGAAGCTGCAGTATTCTGTAACATATGGCAGGCACTTGGTTTACTGACTGCTTTGTCTGTGTTTGCAAAAGTAGGTTCGGTTCATGGAATATTCTAAACAGCGCACTTCACCTACCATTGTTGTTTTAGCAGCATTAGGTTTATTGAGTAAATCTGATCCTGTTTGCCAGACAGATTAAACACAATCACTTTATCAATGATGCATTGGGCAAGAACAAAGGCCTTAAACCTGGAAATGTCAAAACTGTGACGGTGTTGGATAGCGCTTGCCCTGGCAGGTTCGCGGGCCAGCCCAGGTGTGAGCAGGAGCCGGCTGGCCCCTATTCGGTTCCTCCCTCGACCTGTACGGATATTGAGAATGTAGAGGCGTAGAGTGCGCACCACACTGTAGATAGCCAATTGACACTTTAGTAATGGTTGTAAGAAGGAGTGGTGTGGAGCCTTCTTCCCTGAAATGCTCTAGTCTTACGCCAGCCGTGGCACATGCAGGAAAGAGCGGTAGGGCAGGGTGGGGGTATTTTGACATACGACGGCGAGGGAAGATTAATTATTTATTTAATTTTCCCTTGTTGTCGTCACTTTTTAGGACGTTCCTGTGGCGATAGGGGCTTCGACTTATTTACAAGGCAGAGTTAAGCCACTTAACGTGGCTTACCGCTGCCTTGTAAATAAGGCCCACTGCAACACCCATTGATTCTGACGCTGCCCCCTATTTACTGGGGAGGCGTAAATAGGAGGCAGTGCCAGAATTAAGACCAGGGAAAACCTGGTCTTACCCTGGCGCAAAGAGGAGAAATGTTTAATTTCTCCTTGTTTTTGCTATTTTCATGTGTGCTGCGTTGTGCAGCACACATGAAAACAGCAAAAGGCCAATGATTGTTTATGTACAGGAAGGTCTCCCTTCGTGCACATAAACAATCATTTTAAAATGCCGTTTTGCAACTTCTGTGTGTGCTGCATTAAGCAGCACACATGAAGCTACAAACGGCATTTAAAGATTGTTTATGTGCAGGAAGGTGGACCTTCCTGCACATCAACAATCTTCCCCTGCACACAGACACCCTTGCACTATGGTGCAAGGGTGCCTTCGTTGGCGCTGGGCTGCTAAGTGTATCACCAGCACAGGGGGAAACGCAGGGCTGCACCATATTCTTGTAAATAAGGTGCAGCCCTGTCTTTCAAAAGTGGCGGAGAGAGGAGTTAGGCCAGGACGGCTAACGCCTTTCTCCGCCACTTTCCTTGTACATATGCCCCTAAGGACCTCATTTATGAGGTTTTGACATAGGTCAGCGCCGTAAGGAATCTTGCTACGCTGCCCTACGTCAAAACAAAAGGGCAGGAATGTGCCATATCTATGAGATACGGTGCATTCCTCTCCTTTTCCCCTGCTCTGGCGCACAATGGGCTACCATGGGCCAACTCAGGCCTCCTTGCACCATGGTGCAAGGGTGCCTGCGTTGCGTGCCTGATTGATTTTGTGCAGGAAGATTCAGATGATTTCCTTTTTCTATGTGTGCTGCAGAATGCAGCACACATAGAAAAAGGAAAAAACGAGGAGAAATGAAAACATTTCTCCTCTTTGCGCCTCCCTAACGCCACCCCTGGAATGGCGTTAGATTCTGACGCATTCCCGGGTTTATGATTTCTCGTAAATCTGGGAATGCTTCCGATTCCATGGGTGTTGCGTGGGAACGCCCCTTTCACGCAGTGTTCTGCACGAAAGGGACACATATTTACAAGGCCATGTAAAATGGCTTTCCGTGGCCTTGTAAATATGCCGGGACATGTCGCGCCACTGGAACGTCAAAAAAGTGATGTTCCGACAGTGCAAAAGTGCTCATAAATGAGGCACTGAGAATTGTCCTGGGAACTGACTTTAACGCACCCATTTCCTGCAGTAAAACTGCATTTTAAGCTTTTAATGATCTTATTTTAAATGTGCTCCTGTCCGCACAAATTCTAACCTTAACTGCCATAGAATTACTTATTTATGTCAATTAATGTATTTGTTTAAGTATTTAAGACAAATTAATAATAAGTCGTGTAGGGCATTCTGAATGGACGAGGCGTTGCAACTCTGGATAGAGATGTCTCCACAGACATATGATCTGCTAACAGTACCGAACAGTGGAGTCGCGCTGGCCAAAAGGGGGTGTATTTGAGAGCTGAAGGCAGGCCACAGGAGTTGAACAATGGGCAGTGACATGTCACGATGGCGGCATTTATTGGCTGAGACAGGTGCACTATCGTGGCTTGTGTTGATTGTTTTCTCTGTGCATGATTTTTCATTTGCTCTCTGTTTATAGCAGAAGTCGGTTACACCAGGATTGGGGTTGATAAGCAGGTACGTGTGAGGAACACAGCATTGGTAAGGAACAAACAGAGGTATTTTGATCTACGTAGTGTCTGTGAAGGAGGATGCTACAAGTTAGCGTTTAACTGCTAGTGGCATTGCAAGGGAGCCATTGGACCTGGTACAAGCAAGAAAATGGTCCTCCCCTGTCTGCTGGTTCAATAGAAAAATACAGTCATAATTGGTGTTCAGTGGGCCCCTAAGTCTCCCAGGCCCCAGTGCCAATGTACCTGTTGCAGAGTGCAGAGACAGCCAGGCCTCTGGAGCCTGTTATAAGGGACCCTGAGATGCATGAATAGATTCCTGCTCCAATGACGTCAGTTGTCTTTCACCTATCTGACAGTAGGTTGTTGATTAAATCATAAATAAAAAGATGCATTAAAAAGGTGAAACCCTCCAATATTATTCGTCAAATCCTACAATCCAATCTGAAAGAGGGTTGGTATAAATTCCTGACGGCCTTTAAAAATTCAGGGGCATATTAGCAAGCGATTTATCGCCGCTTTAGCGGCACTTTTTGCCGCTAAAGCGGCGATAACTCTATCGCCCTATCAGCAAGCTGTCGCTAACAGCAGTTAGCGACAACTTTCTGACGAAAGCGATCGGTTTGGGTGCCGCTTTGCATGTCAGCGATGTTTATCGCTAATGACATGCAAAGTAGGCGTTCCCGACCAACATACCCTGTAAACAGACGCTAACAGGCCTATCACCTATTAGCAAGGAGTCCCTGACCCCGGTTAGCGACGTGAAAATTCGCCCTAACCGGGGCCATCGCCATTTTTTATCACCTGCTATTTTCCTGACTTAGCCATACATTACATGGGGGTGGATTATGCTGATACGACCACAGGGTCGTATCAGCAAGGTTCTCCACCTCCCCCATGCAACATCGCTGGTTTTGTCGCGATGTTGGCCCTTCCCTCCCACTATAGCTGGAATATTTATCGCCATAGCGCTAAATGTCGCTAATACAGCGTTAGCGTGGCGATATATTCCAGCGATAGCCGGCGATAAAATAAATCACGCTAAGCAGGGTTAGCGATGATCATCGCCTCTTCTTGCTAATATGCCCCTCAGTGACTTGTCGCTTTTTTATTTTTAGCAGCCTAAAGTGCCCTAGGGGCAAAACTGGGATGATAAAATATAGAATTTCCATTACTTGCTTCGAGGTTTGAAACTCAGGCCTGCATCGTTTCACATTTGTATCAAAGTGCATTTTTGCTGACCTAGAAACTCATTTCTCACTCTGGAGCATGGACAGGGCAGCATCTAAATTTAGTTTTCAAAATACATCCTTTCTTGTCTGTTTAAGAGCTTTCTGACTATCATTGCTTACACAATATGTTTATCGATATTTCAGTTACCAGGACTATCTGATGTCATCATTTTTTTAGATTTTATTGTAGTAGACCTGTTTTCTTGAGATCGCTTTAAAGCACCTTCGGTTATCCATTCTGGAAAGCAAGTCCATCTAAGGAGCCAATTTGCTCACTTACAATGTGCATTCGCTGGAAAGCTTTTCCCCTCTCACAGTTGATACTGTGGAGACACTGCTGAACACAGTGAAATCAGGCTCCCCTTTGGACATTATTCCAGCCAAAATTTCCTCGCTACTTTTTAAACAGTTGTCCCCATCTATCTGCTCAATCCTCAGTCTTTCACTGAGAGAGGGCCAGCTACCACTTGAATGGAAGGCTGCACAAATAATTACCATTTGAAAGAAAGCTAATGTCCCAATGGAGGACCTGTCCAACTATCGTCCGATTTCTCTGCTACCCCTTCTGAGTAAGTTATTGGAAAGGCATATCAATAAACATCTCTCTGACTATGTCCAATCTACTGGTTGCCTTGACTCCTCTCAGTCTGGGTTTAGTCCAATGTACAGTACGGAGTCAGCATTGATTGCCATTACTGACAATATAAGGCACTCCCTTGACAACGGACAAGCAGTACTACTAGTGCTGCTGGATCTGTCAGCGGCTTTCGGCACGGTTTCTCATCACATCCTACTCAGGAGACTTAGAGAGATTTGAATCCAAGGACAAGCCTTTCAGTGGATCTCGTGCTTTCTCACTCACCGGACACAGACCATTAATCTTGGCCCTTTCTGCTCACAGACCATGGAATTGACCAAAGGAGTACCGCAGGGATCCTGCCTTAGTCCCACTCTGTTCAACATTTATGTGGCACCGTTAGCTGGTCTACTTAGAAAGCTGGGCTTCACACCAATCTCGTATGCTGATGATACCCCTCTTTCACTGTCATTTGACAAAAATTCTCACAATACCCAGACTGCAATTCGGAAAGCATGACTACCATCGCTACCTGGATGAGGAATAATTTCCTGCAGCTAAATGCTGGGAAAACTGAGATCATACTATTCGGAGAAGCGCCTCTGCTCTGGTCTCCAGAATGGAATGGTGGCCTCCCGAATTAGGCGACACCCCGGTCCCTAAGACTGTGGTCAAGAACCTAGGCATACGTCTGGACCAGAAACTCACAATGAAAGAACAAGGTACAACCACCGTGGGCTCATGCTTTCATATGTTAAGCCTCCTACGGAGGGTATTTCCCTTTCTCCCCCTAACCGTACGGAAAACACTCATCCAGGCACTGGTGATAAGCCGCCTGGACTACTGTAATGCTCTCCTGATTTCAGCGAGTGAGTCCTCCCTAGGTAGTTCAAAACACCGCGGCTCGCCTTGTCTCAAACTCCTCTGTCAGAACAGCTTCTCTCCCTCTATTACAATGTTTGCACTGGCTTCCAATACGCAAGCAGGTCAAATTTAAGATATGCTGTATTGTGCACAATGCACTAAACGGTAAAGGTCCTGGCTATCTAGCCGAAAAACGTACTCAATATCAGCCAACTAGACCTCTACGCTCAGGAGCCAAATCTTTGCGCCTTGTTCCGCGTTTTAAGAAATCCTGCTTGGGTGGGAAAGCATTCTTCCACTTAGCCCCCTATTACTGGAATCAGCTCCCTATTTACCTACGGAAATGCCCAGAACACCTTTTATTTAGAAAGCTCCTTAAAACCGAGCTCTTCTAAAACACCTGCTTCTCATCTGCCTTGTCTGCTGCTCCTCCGTAGAGCGGAGATACCCCTGGGGGTGATTCAGGCGCTTTACAAGTTATTAATAATAATAATAATAATGATAATAATAATACTGCACTGGCTTCACCTCTTATCTCCACTATTCACTGCCCCCACCATCACCGACACTTACTGCGTTTGCCGGTCGTAAGCGTAATGGCATTTTGTTGCTTTGCTCTCCATGCAATTCTTGCAAAGTGCTCTGTTGCCGCTGGCTAGGTTTGCATTATATAAGTACTCCCGTCTCCAAAAGAAAATTAAAAAGAATAGATGATGACAGATGCGTGAAAATGGCGATGGTGGCTAAATGTGGATTGAAATTAGACTTCAGACTCTCCTTATGAGGAATTGAATAACAATGATTACTACTCCCATTTCCCATGTGAATTATATATTTAAGAATGAAATGATGTAGGAAGAAAATCAGTCTGAAGATGAAAAGAGGGGAATCAGGCAACCCCATATTTCTTCCATAAATAGGAGATAGGTAACTCAGGTTAGAATCTGATCTTAATCATTTCAGGGTTAAGTGGCAATTTGCAAAGTAATGGTGCAGTGCATTTGCATAGTGAATCTTATCCCTGTGTTTAATTGCTAGGATGGTATGCTTGCTGACTTGACTGTAAACTTCATTCTTTCCAAATAGTGCTAACTCTGGAAAAATAATATCTTACCTTTTGACTTCAGTATTACATCATTTGGCAATGTTTCAGTTATTAATTATTGAGCTAGGTCTTCTTCAGGAAGTATTGCATTTTTTTCTTTTTAAGGATCCTTCATAGTCCTGAAATGTGTGTTCTGGGTGGAAGGTTTTAGGATATAGGCCCAATTTTCATTCTATCATGTTATTTTATATCATGCTATGTGGATTTTAGGCCCAGATCTCTGTACTGGGGTGAATGTATGACATTGTTCTGCATTCTGTCCATCAACTGTTGTTTTTGCATGTGTATTTGTATGGCACTTCCAATTTTTTCATCCTGTGCTGATTTTAAAATCTTGGTTCCATTTGTAGGTCTGGGGTACTTGTTAGGCAGCATTAAAGGTATCTGTTGACATTGTATTTGGCTGTGTTTTCTATTGTTCAGAGTAAATAATATTGGATGATGGCCTGCAACATTGAAACAGGCCACCTCAAGACCTCAAATGATTCAACAAAGTATTGAACAAAGAAACTTGAACTAATCAAACATAGAGAGAGATTTTTTCAATCCCAAGAAGGTGAAGGGTATGTGCTTTAGGCCTATTTCCACAATCATATACCAGGTTGGCACATAAAATAGTTAAGAATTGCAACCGGAAACACACACTATCAGCTCAGCAGTGACTGAAAAGCACAAAACACTATGAATACTGGCATCTCAATATATGAAATACTAGTTGATGAAAGACCCAATTTTGATGCACACTGGATGCAACTTTGGATACGAAAGCCTCATTAGTCGCAATCATATGTGAATAAAATTAATTAATAGAGTTCCATTCGTTAGAACTATTCTTGTCTCCTCTCTCAATTTTTTTGTCTAGTTGAGGAGAATCCAATCAGTCTTCCTAGTTTTATGGATTTAATTACAACCAAGCATCTTTTTTCAATGACTTTATCTTTCATTAATGCTTGAGTGCACTTCATCAATGTATCAGACTACTAATGCAGTTACTTCATTGGTACGGCACACAATAGATTTTATGCCTGTGTTTCTGTATTGTATTTCCATTGGATTTGCGGTGTGGTGACCACTGATGCATGCTTCTCTGGTTCAGTGACATGTTATTTATTTGGAAAAGAAAAAGTGGTCTCAGAATCAGAATCTCACAAAAAGGGTGTTAGAATATCTTCCCCCACCCATACGGCTCACACAACGCTTACCTGCGTTACTTTTTGTAGAACACGATTATCACCTTGTATCATCTTGCTATATTCTGTGAAAAGGTTCAGTTACAAGAGGGAGCAATCTTTGGCAAAGCCTATAGGTCTGGCTAACATTTTAAATGTGGGCTAAAACATTGAAGAAGCATGTTACATTGAAAAAAAAATTGAGCAGAAATGAACGATTGTTTCATATATATAATGCATTAATGAGGTAATTAATTTATTGTGTGATGATTTAGAATACATCAGATTTGTAAAATAGGCCCAGATTTATATCTGGGTGGAAGGCCCACCACTCCGCCATAAGAGAAGGTAGAAAATTACTCCACCCACATGGTGAAGAGGGCGCCCACCTAATTTATAAATGACCGCCAAGCAGACAGCCATTTATAAAAGCATTTTCAGGAACCGCGGTCACAGTGGTTCCCGCCAATGCATTTTACTCTGCTACCGGGCTGCATCACCAGGACTGAGCCCTGTAGCACAGATTATTTCTTTTTTCTTTACAAAAGAAAATCCTGTAACAGGGCTTACTTTTAGTAAAGAAACAAAAACGAATGCTCCCCTCACAATGGGAGTTATCTTCCATGGCGGGGGAGCATTATTACGATTTTACTGTCCCTACCACCAGGTTTTGCCTGGCAATGAGAAACAGTAAAATATGGTCACATGTCCACCTATCTAAATTGGGCGTGCGGTCAAGTAGCCATTTCTCCGATGACCCTGGAGCAGAGTAGTCTCCGGCGTGGCCAATCTGATGGTCTGTCTGAAATTAAATTGGGCAGGCGGGCCACTATGTTGGTGAGGAGGGAACTGCGTCACTGTAGCGACGGAGTTCCCTTCCCGTCAACATATATATTTTGGGATCATAGTGCCTCATTCATTTCAGTGCAAGCACTCTATAAACACTCCATAAGAGGCGGAATGATACACAAAACAGCCAATATCATGAGGAGAGTGAGAAATATACTCATCTGGGTGGAATCTATGCCCACTTTATATTATCTTAAAAGGGAATGAATGCTCTAATGTTGCATAGCAGTTTAAAAAATGAGCAAACTGAGTAGCTTATTTTTTGTATGTCCTGTGGAATTAGGGCTTACATTCACTTTTCAGTGATGCAAGAGAAGGAGGAGGAGCATATCATGGCAGTGGAGTGAAGAAGAGCAGAGAAAACAGCAGATGGAGATGACACGGTTTGCTAGATTGTCCCTTGCCCATTGAAAAATGGAGCTCTTGCTCCTGCTGCGGTCCCTTTTTTATGAGGGCTAGGGTGCTAAAAAGTCCTATTGCCCTTCCTTACAAGCATTAATGGATATTAATTACACTCCTCATTCAGGGCCATCGCCTGCGGCTTGAGCCCAGAATTGTGGCAGATGGTGTTTATTAGTCATTATTGCCCAACAGTGTGGGCTATAAAAGTTAATTAAATCATTGGAATATTGAGAGCTACATTAAGGACAATGCAGTGGGAGAGGGCAAAAATGGCTGCTCTGGGCCTGTGCTCCAATATTCCACTGCTTGTCTTTGTGTTTCTCCCTGTTTAATTTAAAACACAGAGGGGCTTATTTACAGCACCGTGAGCCCTTTGGCTGCGCCAAGTTGCGGCACTTTCAAAACACAGGGATACGCCATATTTATAACAATTTGACACATCCTGTGCGTTCCCCTGTGCTGGCGCACAATCAGCTGCCATGCTCCACACAGGCACCCTTGCGTCATGGTGCAAGGGTGCCTGCGTTGCGGGGAGATTGTTTCTGTGGAGGAAGGGGTACCTTCACGCACGAAAACAATAACAAAAAAAAATAAAAAGAGGTGATTTCCTCTTCCTATGTATGCCGAAGAATGCAGCCCCTTGAAAGAGAAAAAACGAGGAGAAATGTAAACATTTCCCCTCGTTGCGCCTCGCTTGGCCACTCCTGGGGTGGTGTAGAATTCTGACGCATTTCCAGGTTTACGAATTCTCGTAAATCTGGAAATGCAGCAGAATACATGGGTGTTGCATGGGAACACCCACAGCAACACCATGTCATGCCACTTTAACGCAGAGTGTTGCGTGAGAAAGGGCCATATTTACAAGGACAGGAAAAGCCACGCAGAGTGGCTTTACGTGTCCTTGTAAATATGGGGCAGGAGGTTGCACCAGCGGTGCGTCCCAAAAAGGGAGGCACTGGTGGCGCAAGGGGCTTGTAAATAAGCCCCAGAATGTTCTATTAGCATTATAGCCCTTCTGCCTCAGGCCTTGCCAGTTATTAGTGGCCCTCATAAACGACATGCAGTTTGGGCCTATAACTCGAGAAGAGGGACTTTAATTACAGGCAAACCCCTCAGCTGCGGGCTATGATGTAAATCTTAATCTATTCCGAATTTTCCAAAGCTAACAGATTTCCATGTGCTGTCAATACGAAAAAGGTATTATACTTTTATCTGAAACTGAAAAACATTGATTTTCTTTGTTGCATTTCTATTTAATAACCATATGCGCTTGATAATGAAACCCGCCTGAGGACTGAATGTGCTCACAGTGCGGTACACAACTGCGCTATATTTTCACAAAAAAACAAACCCTTCTTGGCTATATTAATTGAATGGTATTTGCTGAATATTAGAAGCCCGGTTAACAAAGCTAGTTACTTATGAAGGCACGACTGAAGTGTGAATGGCTTTAATTATGGGAGCAAGGAATGCACAAAGGGCATTTTGTGCCTGTAATCTGATTTCCCTTGTGTAATGTTACTCCAGTTTGTTGTAATTTTACTGTTAGGTAAATCTTCCAGTAGGAGTGGTGAGTGGGCATTCGAGGGTGACCATGAAAACAGCTGTAAACTTACTTCCGTATAGAATAATGGGGTAGCCCAGTTTAGTGCAGAACCTGGGGATTAAGTACTTTAAAGGAATAGTGGTTCTGCCACCATTTAGCTTAAATAAAACATAAAATCATCTAATCAATTCTATCTCTCTTTTAAGATGAGACCAACCATTAATGAAAATGATTTTTTACTTATATCCAAACCAAAAAGAAAAAGAAAAAGAAAACTCATGTGTTCTATTTCACGATATGATTTTATAGTAAATAATTATAAGTTAGTGTAGACTACTTAAACACATATATATGCACACACAAATATAGACTCTATACAATAACAATTACATATAAAACGTGAAGTGAACAAAAAAAATACATATATTTACATATCACAACACATTATCCACATAACACATAAACATATACTCAAAAAAACACAATAGAAAAGGTGTTTAGTTCTTGAACGAAAGTATCAACCCAGTAGGTAATTATTCTTATTATTTTTCAATTATTCTGGATGATCATTAACACTCGGTATTAAAGCGTCGACGTTTCGACCCCTGAAATAAATAGCGATATCGTAATCGTCTGTATGGGGTCTTCTTCAGGACTAGAAAATGAGTCTGTGTGTGGCCTATTTAGAAAAACCAAAGGAAAAGTACTTTAATATTGTATAAGGTTTGGACAAAAATAAGAAGTGGAGAGACCAAAAGTCTCTGCTCACCTTCAAAGGGTTCCACCCTGATATGTATTACAGCACGGCAACTTGTTCTCATGCGAAGATGGATGACCTGACTCTGACATAAGCCTTCTGGTCACTCGATAGCGTTTAGTCTACGGTAACGCTTTCCTATATTGTGCAATGAAATAATGGCGATTATTAATTAAATAGTCCAATTAGATGTAATCAGATCCAATAAATAACAAATTATTTAAAGTAGAAGCAAACACTAACCTCCGGCATGCGGCGCACGGGGTTCCATAAACAAATCTCCTTTTTATTCAAGAGATTACTTGTAGGGGCCTTCCAACTCCAAATACAACATAGCAGCAGTATCCAAGGCTGATTAATCGCCTTTGAATACTTCTAAAAAAGAGAAGAGAAAAAGGGGATAAAAGGAAAAGCCCGTGTATAGACTTCAATTAGTTTGCCAAAAGCTCGTATCAATTCTCACGCGCATCCGGGATGAAGAAGTAATGCGTTAGTTCGTTGAGACCCTCCGGGTCACAACTGAAGTAAGACTTTTAAATCCATCCCCACATAGGCTAACATCGGATCAGATCCGGATTAAAAACTAATGCGTTAGTTTATCGTGACTCCCTAGGTCACAACCGAAGCAAAACTTTTAAGCCGATCCCCACAAGAGGGCAGTTAGGTCACGCACGTATCTCCTGGCGCTGGAAATACACGTAAGCGGACGCGAGTAATTCTATTTAAACGAGGCGACCACGCCAGTTGAGAGCTTCCCGGTTTCTTTGCTAGACGGATAGAAAACGCAATACGGATAAAAAACTTAAGGTGAGATGCTGTACTAGACAGCTACACACGCTGCGCGTGAGAATTGATACGAGCTTTTGGCAAACTAATTGAAGTCTATACACGGGCTTTTCCTTTTATCCCCTTTTTCTCTTCTCTTTTTTAGAAGTATTCAAAGGCGATTAATCAGCCTTGGATACTGCTGCTAAGTTGTATTTGGAGTTGGAAGGCCCCTACAAGTAATCTCTTGAATAAAAAGGAGATTTGTTTATGGTACCCCGTGCGCCGCATGCCGGAGGTTAGTGTTTGCTTCTACTTTAAATAATTTGTTATTTATTGGATCTGATTACATCTAATTGGACTATTTAATTAATAATCGCCATTATTTCATTGCACAATATAGGAAAGCGTTACCGTAGACTAAACGCTATCGAGTGACCAGAAGGCTTATGTCAGAGTCAGGTCATCCATCTTCGCATGAGAACAAGTTGCCGTGCTGTAATACATATCAGGGTGGAACCCTTTGAAGGTGAGCAGAGACTTTTGGTCTCTCCACTTCTTATTTTTGTCCAAACCTTATACAATATTAAAGTACTTTTCCTTTGGTTTTTCTAAATAGGCCACACACAGACTCATTTTCTAGTCCTGAAGAAGACCCCATACAGACGATTACGATATCGCTATTTATTTCAGGGGTCGAAACGTCGACGCTTTAATACCGAGTGTTAATGATCATCCAGAATAATTGAAAAATAATAAGAATAATTACCTACTGGGTTGATACTTTCGTTCAAGAACTAAACACCTTTTCTATTGTGTTTTTGAGTATATGTTTATGTGTTATGTGGATAATGTGTTGTGATATGTAAATATATGTATTTTTTTGTTCACTTCACGTTTTATATGTAATTGTTATTGTATAGAGTCTATATTTGTGTGTGCATATATATGTGTTTAAGTAGTCTACACTAACTTATAATTATTTACTATAAAATCATATCGTGAAATAGAACACATGAGTTTTCTTTTTCTTTTTCTTTTTGTTTTGGATATAAGTAAAAATCATTTTCATTAATGGTTGGTCTCATCTTAAAAGAGAGATAGAATTGATTAGATGATTTTATGTTTTATTTAAGCTAAATGGTGGCAGAACCACTATTCCTTTAAAGTAGTAAACTTACTTCCGTCAGTGGCAGGAGTAAATAATTTTCAGGGAAGGAATGGGAAGGGAGGACATCTGAAATTCATTGAGATGTATAGGCTGAAGCTTTTCCACGGGAAAAATATTTGTAGAATTCAGAAACCTAATGTGCCACATATATAATATATTGCGTGAGCAGCCAAAAAGGATGTACATAATTCATATTCTAAAGCGAGGAAAACGAGTTGCATATGTCTACCATCGCATTAAATGTAACCCTCGATGTTTTTGTCCATCTTTAGAACAGACTTTTAACGCCTTCTTCCTTTTCCTTGCCTAAATCCCAAGAAAGCGTGCTTATTCTGTCTAATATCCATCTGTACCAATGCTGAGTCTCTGTGCACCTGCAGACTCTTAATCCGATATCACATGTTCAATCCAAGGCCTTTAATCCACTCACTGTCTGCTTTAAGAGTTATAATGATGATGGAGCCAAGTCGGTGTGTCTGTTGCTGACCCGGTCGCTGAGCTGGGGCTTGGCATCACAGATGTGAATTTAGCCCACCGGTCAGATCGGTGGTCCAGACAGGGGCGGCTCCTCTGCTAAGGCGGAAGAGCGTCGCCCCACTGCCTTGCAGCAGTTAATAAAGGAAAAAATAAAATGATATTAACGTAAGGGTGTTATCATTTTATTTTGTCCTCCTTCTGTGGCAGCTTTGCGTGAGGGGGTGGGGCTGGGCTGCAGAGCAGGGGAGGAGTGGTCGAACCCTCCTAAGTGCGCAATGACTGTTTGGTCGGCCCTCTCGGGCCGCCCAAAACAGTCACGCGCACTTTCCCTGTTCTCCATGCAGGCTGCATTACAGCCTGCATGGAGAACATGCCCAGGCACCCAGTCCCTGGCTGAGCGCCGAACCACGGCGCTCAGACCAATCACAACGCTACATTGCAGCATTATGATTGGCCAGGGGAGCGTGGGTGCTTACCAATCACAACGCTGCATTGCAGCGTTGTGATTGGTCAGGGGAGTCTGGCTGTGCCTGAAGTCCGAGACTTTGGGGAGCAGAGACGCTGGACCCGGCGGCAAGATAAGTGCTTTTTTTTTTTAAATTTAACAATGTGTCCTCTGCTGCTTCCCCCTCGTCTGCCCCGCCACCCCCGAGCCGTGCAGGCCACCACTAAGTCCAGGATTCTTTTTTTGATCACCCAAGTTGGGTGATGGCAGCCAGGGTCAGAGGTCGATATTTTTTCTAACAATAATTCTAGATCGATATTTAGCTGAATCGCCAATTCAAGGCCATGAGTTTATTTTATTTTGTATGATAAACATGATGAGCTCACTAGCAGGGAACCTTGCTGACCTGATTTTGCCTCATGCAGGTCCAGTAGCGGCCCGTGGTGGTAGTGCTGCCGGGCGGTGACGTGGGGCGGGGGAGGGGCAGGGTGGGGGTAGTAAAGTACGGAATACGGCCGAATAGAGGTAAGTAAACATATAAATAAATAAAACGAATTTCGTTGCACGCGCTGCATCGCCAAATGTGATGCAGCGCGCACAACGAAATTCGTTTTATTTATTCATATGTTTACTTACCTCTATTCAGCCGTATTCCGTACTTTACTACCCCCCCCCACCCTGCCCCTCCCCACCCCACGTCACCACACGGCAGCACTCCCACCACGGACCGCTACTGTGCAGGTCTATGAAGCAGGGCTGTAAGACCTAGGGCCTCATTTAGAGTGTGTTGGAGCACGAGCCCCGCCATAAATTAACAATGCTCCCACCATGCCAAATTTACTGTTCCCTTGTCCCACATGGAGTCTGGAGAACCTCTGGGGCCGTATTATGGAAGTGCCCTGGGGTGCAATTGGGCGTTTGTGCCTGCTTTGCGTGCCCCCACAGCACTTTGGTATTACAGAAGTGGCCGCAGACGCTTGTGCGTCCCCTTCTGCAATACCGATAGCACTAGCGCACATAAATCGCCAGCGCTATCTTCAGTGGACATTCCATTATTTGCATAGGGCATGGCTCCATGCAAATGAGGGAAGCCCTTTGCCTCTGCAAAATACCTACACAGCTTGTCTTTACAAGTACAAAACGACCCCGATTTGGAAATGTTGTACACTTTTTAGATATCTGATTCGCTAATGATGAGCACTTTTATTTTGACTCCCGGGCCTTAGGGGCGGCCGGCACGGATCACGGGTGGGGGGGTGGGCATGGGGGGAGGGGGGCATTGCTGGCTGCTTAAATTTTTTTATAATAATACAAAAATAAAACTTAACTTGCTGCCGGGTCCCACGTCTTCTCTCCTGCTCGCCTGTGTCCGACTCCAGGTGGGAACAGGAAGCAGGCAGCCAGGCTCCCACCCCTAAGCCAATCACAACGCTCCAATGGGGCGTTGTGATTGGTCGGAGCGCCGTGACACGGCACTCAGCCAGGGGCTGTAGGGGTGGGCATGTTCTCCATGCAGGCTGTAATGCAGCCTGCCTGCAGAACAGGGGAGTGCGCATGACTGTTTTGGGTGGCCCGAGAGGGCCGACCAAACAGTCATTGCGCACAGGAGTGTCTACCCCTCCTCCCCTGCAGCTCTGCCCCACCCCCTCACGCACTGCCACAGCAGAAGGAAAAATTAAAATGATAATAACATTTCGTTATTATCATTTTATTTTTTCCTTTCTTTGCTTCCCTGGCAGTGGGGCGACGCTCCTCCGCCTTAGCGAAGGAGCCACCACTGCCCGGCCTATTTTCTGCTCTAGTTCGACCCTGCTGTGAGGCATGGGTGCTGTAGCCCTTTCAAGCCCCACTTCTAGGTCCTGTGTATTGTACTACAAAAGGGCGTAAGATACCCTCTGCATTTTGTCCAGAATACAGGAAATTGGATGCCAACACATTTTGAGGGATGGTACAGGAGAACATTACCAGGAGTGTGGAAGGTTATTCTGCAATGGGGAAACCAACTGGACATATTGTAGCATGTCAGGAATGATGCTGAAGGCAATCAATTGAGAAGCAGAAGAAGAGACTACACTGAGGGTTGTAGGAAAGAACTATTTTACATTAGATGATGTAACTGACGTGATGCTACTGGGAGGGCAGAAAGCAAGGGGTTCAACAGCTGATGCTGGAGAAGGGTACGAGGCGGATGATGACATAAGTGCTTTGCATGGCTGCCTAGTAGGTGATAAGGTAGGATGGTAAAGGAACATGAGGGACCTCGGTTGATGCTGCATGGAAAAGGATGTCTTAGCATTCCAGCTCATGTAGAATAAGGTAAGACTGAATGATCCAGAGGTAATGTTTAAGAAGCATAAGCAAGAGGAGACAGACCAGGTAATGTTGAAGGTGGTGAGAAAAGAAGCATAACTTCTTATAAAGATGCAAAGAAACTGAAATAGTAGGCACTAAACAGAATGACGCTAAGGGTGATAATAGAATTGGCTCCATATGTGGTGATATCAGTGGAAAGAACAGAAATGGCACTGCATACAATGATGCTATAGGAATGAAAGAAAGGACATTGCATACGTTGAAGCAGGAGAGTTTGAAGCAAATGGACTATGTATGATAGTAATAGAAGAAATAAAGGGAAGATCACTGTGTATAATGGTGATGCAGTGGGAATAAAACAAGGGAAAAGTTGCATGATGATGGAAAGAGCATAAGAGACAGACAGGGAACTGTGCACGATGATGTAAGGGTTATAAAAGAATAAGCAGTGGGAATAATGATATAGGATGAATAAATGAATGGACCCTGTGTATGATGATGCTACATGAATGAAAGAAATGGCGTTGGATATGCTGATGATAGGAGGAATGAGTGAGGCTCTGTATATGAAGATTCAAAGGAGGTTGAAAAAAAGGGCTCTGCATATCATGATAATACAGGAAATAGTTGCCCGTAGTCTCTATGTCATTCAGACGTTGATTCGACTTTTTGGAAGAGTATATCAGACTAAGCCCACTTTTACTATGGTGCTGTATCTGGTCTAAACCAGAAGCTGCACTCAGTAGAGAGATAGCAGGTGACTGCCTTTTGTTAGATTGCGTTGACCAGCTACCTTGGTTAACAGAGGTTACGAATCTGTGCCACAATGTAGGAATTCCAGAGTATTTGAAGGACCCGGTGTCCATGCGTGGAACCAATGATGGTGAGCTTGATTCTTTTGACAAGGTTTTGTGGAGGAGTTAAAGCTAAGAAGACTGGACAAAAAGCCTCAGTTAAGACACATTTAATTTTATTAACAAAAGGTAGTATAGAACCATACCTACCAGTGGTTACCAACCTACAACACAGATTTTGTCTTCAAACTACCCATCTGTTGGTCGTATTTTCCGCGAGCTTTGAAAGAAAGGAGAATCTTCTACTGTGTTCCTGCGATGGTCTTTCAGTGCAAATACGTTACATTTGCTATTCTTTATCATGTTTTCAGGAGATGCTACATTATACCACTGTTGAGGACCGTAACTTTTAATCAGTGTAATCCAGTTCTTGTCTTGTTTTTTTAGAACAATTACAAACTCTAATTATTTGTATTTCCGTTGGCACTTTTATCTGACAGTCCAGCAAGATTAGAAGATCGATAGCCGCTGTATAAAATCTATGAATTTGTGCAACATTTTTATAAGAGGGAACTTATTAGCTTTTATTGTTACTGTGTATATATTGGTCATTCTGACTTACTAGTATGATGTGCTCCTTTTTGCATCTACGTAATTTGCACATCTTTTTATGGATTTTTTTTGTCTTTTTAACTTATGTATTTGTTGTATTTTTATTCTGTCTTTTATAGTTCTAATTTGAGACAATTAAAGTTGACTTCAATTGATAGAGGAAATAAAAGAAGTAACACTATATATCAATCAATCAATCAAAGAACTTTATTCGGTTATTAGACATAAATAACCATAAAAGCACAATACATTTATCACACAAGTTAAATCATGTAAAATTCATATCATAATGGATTTGCGGGACTTAAATTTTTTTTTTAAAAAGGCAATTACAGAAGCAATTATAATTTCATTTTCCAAATATTGCAAAACCAGAAGAGCAGGACGGCACTGTCTCAATTCAAGTCTTTTTAACACAGGTAAAATCCATCTTTTTCTCGGGATGGTATAAAATTTGCAAAAGAACAATATATGAATAGTTGACTGTGCCGAGATGTCATCGCATGGGCATTTGATTAATTCTCTCGCCCAGTCATTTAAAATGGGATAACTTAGGTATCTATGTAAAATATTCAATCTAAAACGTGTTAATAACAATCTGTCGTAATCTCCTGTGACCAACAAAATATATGGTTGTATAGCTGCAGAAACCAACGTAAGATGATGGGCTTGGACCGATGTTTTTTTCATTTCACTCGTAATTCTAATCTCGCCAAATAATCGCATACAGTTGCTCTTAAGATCTTTTCTAGGCACACTGCACATAGTTTGTGGGTCATTATAATATTCTGGGTGGCCTAATTGAATTAAAAACTTTTTAACATATTCTAACCATCTTATTTTTCTGACCCCGTCGATCCCCAAGGCATCCTTCAATATATGTCGATTAAACGCAGTCTCATCCATAGTCCAAACCCTGTGCCACAGGAGAATCGGCTGGATTTTAATCACGTCCTCGATATATGGCATACCTAATTCCATGTGGCAGTTAAATGTAGACGTACTGTCCGGCACTGCCAAAAGAAACCGGAGAAACATATTTTCTGCCAGCTGGAGTGTGGTTACATTAGCATATCCCCAAATTCCCGCGCCATAACTGGCGATAGCTACACATTTCGCCTTATATATGTGCAATAGTTCCCCAGGTGGGCGTCTTCCCAATTTTCTGCTAAAATTTGATAGTGCCATTAAAGATTTGCTAAACAACAACCTTCTCGCTTTAACTGCTCGAGTCCAGGTTCCTGACTGATCGAATAAAATACCACTATATATATATATATATATATATATATATATATATATATATATATATATATATATATATATATATATATATATGATTTAGTGGCTATAAAAGAAGGGATCTTGTGTAAGATAACACAAGGGAAATAAAAGAGGTGTCACCGTGTATGATGAAGCAAGGGGAACTGTGTTAGATACTGTAAGGGTCCGGGTGATTAAGGAATGGGTCCTGTGTATGATCATGCTCTGGTGGATGAAAGAAAGGTCCTTTAATATAATGCAGTGTCCTTTCTGAAAGGACACTGCATTATATTTTGTGGAAGGAATGCACAAAGAGATAGTGGATAGGATGGCACAAGGGGACAGAAAGAACACGGACAGCTAGTGAAGGGATCACTTTAGGGGACGCCTCAAAGAGAGAAGGGAAGGTTGCTTTTATCAATGCTGAAGTAGGGCGGGGAAGATGGAAGTACAAGAAGCCATGCTTTCAGAGCCAGAAGTAGAGGGCACACAACAGTTGATGCTAGAGGTAGCGGGAGAGGCAAGGACTACAGGAGTGATAATACAGGGCACAGAGGAACATAGGAGATTGCCAAGTGATGATGTAGTGAACAGACAGAGTGAACATAGAAGGCCATTCAGCAGATACTGAGAGCAAGTTTGTTAGGCCAAAAAAATCTAAGTCTCAGACACAACCACCAATCACGGTTGTATGGCAGATTTCGCGGATAGAAATGTACACAATTATCATGGCCAAAATATCAACAACCTAAATATCGTGATGGTAAGAATATATAGATAGTATAGATGTACTATTCTTAACTGCCCATCCACTTACCTTGATGATATACATGCCATGAAGGTACATATATCTGGAGTTAGGTATTCCCAACCTATATTTACTTACTGATTCTTGCCTTCACATTATTTTGGTGGTTGATATTTAGGTTGCAATACTTTTGTAGGACAATATTATAGCCTTATAACCCGCTGCCGAGGCCTATACCAGCTGTTAAAGGCCCCGATCCCGATTTATAGGCCCGAGCCGCAGGCGAGGGCCTATAACGAGGGGGAGGGCCTTTAACAACTGGTATAGCTTGAGGCAGAAGGGCTAGAAGGCTATTAGAACATTCCACCCACTAAGGGTAGAATGTTCTAAATTAAAAATGGAGAAACAAAAAGACAAACAATGGAATGTTGGAATGCTGGGCTTATACCAGCGATTATAAGCCCAGAGCTACTCCATTGTCTTCAATGGAGCTCCCAACATTCCAATGTTGTAATTAGCCATTATAGTTTGGTACAATATCCAAATTATAGAGGGGACAAGGCCACCCCAGGAAGTCCCACTGAACTCCAACTCTCAAAGTTCCAGTAGATGAAAATGACATCAAACTTGATTTCCACAAATGTGTCAAAGAAAACCAGACAAGGGCACTAGCATTTCAAATGTTTAGAGACTGGTTTCGAGTCAGGAGGTAATCCTGACTTGGCAGGTAACTCCTCTGATTTACTGAAGCAGTTTACAAGTGGAGAGGGAACACCACACATCTGATTCATCTGCACATTTTTTCAGGAAATCCCTTGTGAAATGTGTGCAGGATAATGGTTTCAAGGAAAATATTCGGGAATCAGTGCAGAATGGAAAATCTCAGAATATTGAGATGCTACTGCATCCAGAAATTACTGCACTGTGCAGTATCCGGATTTTTGGGTACATTATCAGTGCACGGTGTCCCGTGGTTGGGGGGGGCCTTATTTAAGTAACTTACAGCCGACGGTTAATGTTTTAAAAGGACATTGAATTTGATCATTGCAATATTATTTGATTTGTTTTGGCATTAACCAAAACTTATTTATTTTACTAAAATTATACATATAATATAATTACTTATAAGCACTTTCAACTAGCCCTCTTCATCCATTTGTCTGTTGTTGTATCACTCACATTTTCTTACACCCACTCCAGCACAGCAGGTTACCTCAATTCAGCCATTGGGTAACTTCAATGTGAGTGGTGGCATTCAGCCCATTCAGAAGGAACACATCTGCACACAGAGGGGTTCCCTTTAATGCAAGGGACTACAATCGCAACTGTGCGCTTTTTGAGATCTTTTTTTTAATAATTAATATTCTTCCTATTGTTGAGGCCCCAGCAGCTCAATAAAGTTTTGCAAACACAATGACAAAACAAAACGAGCATTGTCAAAGCCACAAGGCTGGCAGTCAACGCCAGAACTATTGGCTTTGCCTATGCTTGTTTTGTGTATTTTTAAGCTATTTATATTTGAAGGCACTGGCTTCATGGAGAAATGGAGGGGTTTACAGAAAATAGCATGATGCAGCTGTCTTAATGTTAGCCCTCTTCTCACGTTTTGTTACCCACGCTTAATCTCTTCCTTCTTGAAATCCGCTCTTACGGGAAATGTGCAAAAAGTTCGAAGTTTTGCAGAATGTGAAACTTCATGCAATTCTGGCCTGTGCGAAATTGTTTCGAGTACAAAATGTCTTGCCAACAGACATTTTCTCCCTGAACCAGTTTCCTGCTGGTATCTTGCTTGACTTTTTTGTGCAAGGTATATACCCTAGCAGAGAAAAGTTACATGAGGTACCGGTGAAATGTACTTATAAGGGCCATTTTACAAAAAAGATGAGTAGTTCACAAAAAATGGGGCCGGGGAGTCAGCAGTGGGCCTGCGAGAGGCACTTGCATGTGAGGAAAGCTCTGTGCAAGAAATTCTCATTATTTACCCAAAGCATCATCCATTATATTGGATTATTTGTTTATTTGGGTGTGTTATACAGCTCTAACATTTCACAGATGCAGCCATTGGTCTTTGCCTTCATCGGATGAATGTAAGTTGGACCTGTCGTTGGTGTAATATATAAAAACACGAATGGCAGATTTGCGTACACTGTGCGCTGTTCATTAAACTGGCATTTTCGCGCCTCAGGCATTTCTCTGGATGTGGTTGGCGGGCAATAATCACACATTACTTATGTACCTGTTAAGTGACAAGAAAATATAGTTATATAATAAAGATTGGTGTACAGCTTCACAGTAATTAATAATCACTAGAAGCTTCTGGATGTTTTTTTTTTTGACTATTCGTTTATTTTAACCATTTTAGTGATGAAATAATTGGAATCTCATTTGAGCCATTTCAAATGGTTGTGGTAGTGGAGGGCGTTGCTGTTTGTATTGTTGTGAGATTGTGTTACTGCTGCCCTGCTGTTGCCAACGCCATTACAAGACTGTGGAGTATGAGGTGACCTTGAAAGGTTAACTCTAGTTTGTACTTCACTCCATACTTTGACTATTCTGATACATTGTTATGTTTCGCACTGAAAGGTTTTGTAGCTCGGAGAATGTTATTTCACATCAGGGTTGCCTAACATAGGTCCGGGAGGACTGGATCCAGGCCAGATTTTCAGGACAGCCACATTAGAATAATTATCATACAACAAATCTAAATGGAAATAATGCACGAACTCGGGTGTTTTCTTAAAAATCTGACATGGATCCGGACCTTCCAGATGTACATTGGACACCCTACCTCTGTGGGTTAAGTGTGTGCCTCTTAGTGTGAAAATGTAACATGTAGCTGCGCAAAAAATAAATAAAACCCACAAACTTCAGTGTTTAGTGCTCTTTAAAAACATGTTTTTCAGTGAAATTGAAACTAAAAATCCCAGTTTAACGAGCAAAGTGTTCTCCCCTGCAGCTGCATTTCAGGCAGACTTAAAGAATCACGCATTATGTCAGTGACTGAAATCGTTTACCTGATTTTTTAATGTTTGCAGCTGTTACTTTTTACAAGCGTTTCAGATTGAAATATATTCATGGAAAAATGAGTGTGTGCTTGCTGGGTGTAAAAGTGCTATATTGAGGCAGATGTATGTGTGAAATGGTACCTTTGTGGTATGGTAGGGGAATTACTTTTCATTGTAGCCTGGACATTATGTTTTTTTCAACGTTCAGTCACTCTTCTCCTGCACACAGAAATATTCCCTCCGCTATGTCGCTGGACAATATTTTTTTTTCCAATGTCTACTAATCTGAAAGGTTTTATCAGTAGCAATAATTCATTCAGTCACAGGGATTGCACGGTGTTGGGCCAATGCACGTTTCAATAACTCAAGATCACTAAAAACGTATTGACAACAGGCACAAATAGCTAGCTACAGAAATTAGCAGATGAGTAGGCAGGTAACCAACCTGCCTATGGGGCGTTTAAAGCACTCTCAGGGATTGCAAGCGATAAACTGGGTCCAACAATTGCAACCTCTACCTTTTGCTAATTGATGGCCCCCTTTGGCCCAAAGTACCTACCTTTAACTCAGTTTAGGAAAGAGCAGAACTCTCACATCTTAAAGAACACTACATCACAATGCATCAACAGTCCACAAACCACCTTTATCTCCTATCATTCATTGACTTTATGCTTGTCTTTGACCCTGTACAGTGCCAGCCCATATTTACAAGTCCACCCAAAGCCACCCTGCGTGGCTTTTCATGGCCTTGTAAATATGGAGTGAGGCAATGCCTTACTCAGCGTTCCATGGGTGTTGCAGTGGGTGTTCTCATGCAACACCCATGGTGGCATATTTACAAGTTCCTATTGCCACCAGAGCATCACTTTATTTGATGCTCTGTTGGAGTAGCACCGTTTTCAATATTTACAAGTTGCCGCTAAGCCACTTAGCGTGGCTTAAGACCGCCTTGTAAATATGCCCATTAGTCCTATGGGGCAAAGGGACGTGCAATGGGAGTTGCTGTGGGCAACACCCATCGCTTTTTGACGCTGCTCTAGATTTACAAGGAGGTGTAAATCTGTGGCATTGCCAAAAACTAACATCATGCAAGAGCAGGCGTTATATTGGTGCACGAGGAGAAATGCTTTAGTTTCTCCTCCTTTTGCATTCTGCAGCACACAGAAGGAGCAAAATGCCATTAATGATTGTTTATGTGCAGGATGGTGTCCCTTCCTGCACATAAGCAATCATTAAATAATGAATATTTGCTACTTCTATGTGTGCTGCAGAATGCAGCACACATAGAAGTAACAAATAGCCATTATGGATTGTTTATATGCAGGAAGGGACACCTTCCTGCGCATCAAAATTCATTCTATGCAATGCAGGCACCCTTGCAGTATGGTGCAAGGGTACCTGTGTTGGCGCTAGGCAGCTAATTATAGCGCCAGCGCAAGGGAAACCACAGGAGTGTGCCGCATTGTAGTAAATATGGCGCATCTCTGTGTTTTGAAAATGTTGGAGAACAGCACTGCCAAATTTGGCATTGCTCCGTGCTTCGACATTTTCTAGTAAATATACCCCATGGTTTTTGACACTGCCCCCGATTTACGACATAGCGTAAATCTGGGGCAGCGCCAAAACTAATGCCTTCCCAAAGCAGGCTTAACGAATAGAAATGTGTACATTTCTCCTCGTTTTTCCCTCTTTCCATGTGTGCTGTATTCTGGAGCACATGTAGAACGAGGAAAACGCCTCCTTTGATTGTTTTTGTGCAGGAAGGTGCCCCTTCCTGCACAAAAACAATCATGTCAACAACATAGAGTGCCTGCGTTGGCGCTCGGCTGCAGTTTGTGCTCCAGTGCTGGCAGAAAGAACAGGAATGCGCTGTGTCTTGTAGATACGACACATTCCTGCCCTTTTCTTTAAACATAGGGCTGGAAGCTAGAAGGCTTGCGGCGCTGCCCTATGCCAAAATATTGTAAATATGCCCTAAGGGCCCAGAACTCACCCAAGAAAACAAACCTGGGAATAAAAAAAAGAGATGGCTCATAACTGGGCTCGTTTCTGTCGTAACGGCACTGCACCAAGAAGCTTCAGCAGTGCTTTTATGTGTATAGAGTGAGGAGATAAAGCATGGATGGTGCACATTATTTTCTCTTTCCTGCGGCGCGGTGCAGGGGAAAGACAAAAACAACAGCTGCTCTCAAAGCCCAAGTTGCAGCTGATGTCCCACCCCCGCCTCCCCTCCTTACAATTCCAAATGGCTTCTAGAATATGTTCCATATACTTTATGAAGTAGCTGGTCACATTTTTTAATTCGTAGTGTAACCCCCAAAAAGGAGGGAAAAACAGAGTGAACAAAAAAATCAATTTTCTTTACCCAATACTGCATCACCAACCAGGATTCCAGAGCCTTGGGATTTCAAGTGTGATGTTACTTAATGCAGGAAATGAAAATGGGAGTTCCATTTCCTTTAGTTAGATAGTAAAATACAGCCTAACTGGGTGCAGTGCACTTTAAATCCTGGGCCTTGGTGCCACTGCGGATGCTGAACTGACTATAGCTAGGCTGCTGCTCCACAGCATCCCTTGGGTGATGGCTGGCTGCGTTTTGAGACCTACTTTTACATCTCTCCCTGGAAGGCCTCTTTTAATACACCGTAGAACACTTGGTGGCTGCCTAATGTGGCCATCTGATTGGCTCTGAGGAATCACATGATTAAGTCACTTGAGCGTTCAGTTTGATTTCAAAGTTTGATGGTTTAGCCCAGTGGTTAATTTGCAAAAAAATAAGTGACGGGGCTCTCGTCAGGAGGCAGCTTGCACCAGCCCATTTCTCCTGTTACTGCCACCTAAAACAGAACCAACTACTAACCATGAAAGTGGGGAGAGGATGTGGCATAATGGCCAGAGCTGCCGACTTCGGAGCCGGGGAACCAGGTTCGAGTCTCACAGCAGCTCAACATCCTGTGATTCTGGGCAAATCACGTAATTCCCTGTCTTTACCATAAATGTATGTGTCCTTAACTGGTGCTTATGAAAAGCGCCGGTGTTGATGATTAAGTGCCGGTGCAGAGCACCGGAAACCACCGGCTCAAATTAAGCACTGGTTTAGCCACAGATAAAGGTGTGTTAGGCTTCCCGTAATGGGACAGAAAAGTGTGATGCAGGTCAGGAGTGAGGCATTTATTTGTATTGCTCATTAGTTACCGTATGTGGTGTAAGGCTTTGTATGGGGCTTGGCTTTTGCCATGAGGATGTGGGAAGTGGAGAGTGTGACAAATACAAGTGCTACAAGGCCAAGCCGGAAGGAGCGTGACGCACACCGTCAATGTGGCGCTGACGTTAGGAGCAGCAATGATTGGTTGCAGGTGACTGCTTCTTGGAGACGAGGCTGTGGTTTGTTTTGGAGGCTTTTATGGATGTGCACAGTGCAATATCAGATATAAGATCCAAGAGATGGCGATGCATGATTGAGCATCAGGAGGGTAACCTGACTGAATCGTATGGGGCACACAGGCAGTGCCGTCTTAATGCATGGGAACGCTGGGCAGTTGCCCTGGTGCCCCAAGTGCATAGGGACCCTATGCAGACCAGAATTTAACACTAATTTTCCGTGAAACATTTTTTTTCCTGTGAGTGGTTGTGTAGGTAGGGCCCAGTGCACTCCTTTGCCCGGGGGCCTATAATACTGTTAAGACGGCCCTGCACACAGGTTGTGGGGATAGTGCGGTGATATTCGATCGGGGCTGAGTGGGGCAAATGAGTGCAACATTGTACTGGATATCTAGAGGGGTGAGACCATGAATGGATATGAACACTCATGGCAAGTAACTTGTGAAGGGACTTATTGCACACCAGTGCTTAATTTGAGCCAGTGTTTGCAGGTGGAGCCCTTCAGCACTTATTTTTGGGGACCCGCACGTACTTTACACCATCGAACATTTACCGAGAGCAAAAGAGGGAAAAACACACAATGTGGAAAGGAGGAACAGAAAGACAGAAAAACCATCACCAAGGGAGAAAGTAGGAACCTACAAGAGCGAGATAAAGAGGCAGGTAATGTCTGGTAGTGGATTAAAGAGACAAGCTTTGGCCTCAAAACTAGACAGCCTCGGTCTTCTGCGCGCTGACATTTAATAGCGCCGCTGAGCGTTTCTGAGCAGAGCCAGAGCTTTAGGCACTGACACTTATTCTTTTACAAATTAAGCATGCACACTTCTATGGGTGAAATTAAACATAGTGTCAAGTGAAGTCAAGAAAGTTTGCCCACCTTAACAGAGGACAAAGCTTCCTCAATGACAAAGATTTCATCTCCCCCCCCCACAGCCAAGACCAAGATCAGTTCTGTAGATATCAAAAAATATAATTATTACAGCCGTCTACACCTCTATCCTCCTCACTACTCCTATTATCCCTTTGAAATATCCCTAACCGTCACCAACCCTATTCTATAAATTGCCCATACTATATTTGGCCCCAGTTTTCCTCCGCCCAATATCAAGCATGATCTCTCATATTGTAGCGCTTCATTTCTAAAATAGTGCCAAGGCCCAAACTTTTGCTCATAGCGCTGCTGCTGTCACTGCTGAAGGTCATGGCGCCGAATACCAAGGCTGAATAATCCATCAGTCATCTATCTCACTCACTCCTGCCCGTCTATCTCACTCCTGCACGTTCATTTTCCTCCCTTTGTCATTGTTTTTCCTTCTTTTTTCGTCTTCCCCTTTTGTGTTTTGCTCTCGCTTGTTCTGGGTCAGGTGTAGAAATATAGGTGCGGGTGGGCGCCACTTGCTACCACCGGCTCAAATTAAGCAATGGTTTTCAGTAAAGTTGAAGAGAGGGAGTACATGATATTGGTCTTGGCACGCGTAGTTTGTGAAGAGTGCCACCGGACCACGCAGTATCTGATGATGAGAGAGCGGGAAAGAATTGTGTCAAGTGAGCTGTCGTCGGCTGAGGAGAGGCTTAGTGTCACATTGGATGGTTTGTCGAATGAGTCATGGAGTGGCACCGGGTGGGTAGTTGAGAAGCAGTAGCCAGCTCTCCACCGTGCAGAGTGCACCGCTGGTCACGACATTAGTACGTCAGTGCCTAGTTATGCACCCACACCGCAGCTGAGAGGGGCTGCATTGCTAGGAATGGCCGAGGAATGTGGGGTGTCAGTGACAGGACAGTGAGAGGGGCTGCACGGCTACTGAGCCGGTGCCAGCACCACACACAGTGTCTCGTTACACACCTCCGCCGTAGCAGCTGAATGAGTAAAAGGAAGGACTAACACTGTTGTTGAACTGGAATCTGAGGGAGGGGAGGGGAGAGGTCGTTGATATAAATACGTGACCTTTATAACTGCAGTGCTGCGTTGTATTGCTCAAGCCTCAAAAGAACTGTCTAGGAAAAACAGATTGTATACATGCAACCAATGCGTAATATTTAAATTAAATAAACGAAGGCCCAGCGTTTTAATTAGTAACCAGCCCCTGTCACTGTCTTATTCCACCTCATGCCTCTTTGTCCTCCCACAGAGACACTCCCTGTCTCCTTGCCTCATTCTTGCAGGTTTTCATCCCTACTTCCTTACCTTGCCACTGTTTTCTTGTCTTTCTTTTCCTCTTCCTTTCTCCTTTTTCTGTCTTTCTTTTACCCTGAGTTATAATAATCACCTGAGCAAATTAAGCACTTAATGCAACACATGCATACACATACTGCTAACACGCATAGACATCGGTAACACACACAGAAATTACTAATATCTAACAAACACAGGGGCATATTAGCAAGGAAGTGGCGATGCTTTAAAAACAGGTTTGTTTATGTACAGGAAGGGACACCTTCCTGTACATAAACAAACCTTGGCATTTTGCTTTATCCATGTGTGCTGCACAAGGCAGCACACATGGAAAAGCAAGAACGAGGAGAAATTAGCATTTCTCCTCGTTTCGCCACCTTAATTAAGACCAGGATTTTCCTTGTCTTAATTTCGGCGCTGCCACCTATTATCGCCTCTCTTGATAATAGGTGGCAGCGTCGAAGTGAATGGGTGTTGCGGTGGAACGCCCACCGCAACACCAACTGCACGCCCCTTTCACGCTAATTTTAGCGTGAAAGGGGCCCTATTACCAAGGCAGCGTTCAGCCACTTAACGTGGCTTTTAGCCACGTTATGTGGTTTAACGCTGCCTTGGTAATAGGGCGCTGACCCTATCGCCACCACAACGTCACAAAAAGTGACGTTGTGGTGGCGATAGGGGCTTGATAATATGCCCCACACTCTTTTACTAACACGTCAAGGCATAAACCTTTGACTGAGTAGGACATGTACAGGCCAGAGACGTCCTTACGTCATTGCTAAATTGAGTACTATTAAATTGGTTATTAGCAACACCTGCTATTTAAAGCACTTAGAAATGAAGTGATATATAAATATACACACACACACATGTTTGTGTGGTGTACAAATGTGTTTTTTCATATATTTAAATAAATATATATATATATATATATATATATATATATATATAAATGCATTTGTACACCACACAAACATGTATACTGGGAAGGCTTCTTCAACACACATCACTTCCATACAACAAGAAGCATAAATAACAAGTGTTAGTAAAACCATTAGACATCTAGGACCAGATGTATCAATATACTGGTTACAAAATTACGACTAGTTTTTTTAGTAGCCACTATTGAATGTTGCGAACAGACCTATGTACTAATAGGTCAATTTGCAAAATTATGAATTGGAGTGGGTCATAGTCTGACCTACCTCATTAATATTCTTGAGGTATGTTGCAAATTGCAACTCCCTCCACTTGGTGTCAACCACAGGGATTGTGGCCTGCAAATGTCATCAGACCACCATGTGAGTGATTGCTTTTTAATACAGTATTCTTTTTAAAGTAAATGGGTAGCTTTTTAAAAACAATCTTTAAAAAAAAGTTTCTGTGATGGATGGCAGTAGTCCTACTTCCCTTGAAGCTCTTTCCACGATTCACAAAGGCAAAGGGATTCCTATTGTGAATAGATCACCACCCCAACTTCGGAGTGGGTAACATTTCCATGGATTCATTGATAAATCTGGTACTGATTTAGGATTTGGAAAGGACTCCAACAACGCACCCCTTTCAAATACCAAATCAGTCTCCAGTTGCAATCCTATTTTAGGAGCTGGTAAAACTTTATCAGCTCCTAAAATGGGATTGGTATATAGCCAAAAACATTTTTTGCGGTCTAAAACTCTGAATCAGAGTGCTTTTGACTACATAAATGCTTTGTACATCTGGCCCCTATCCCTGTTTTTTTTTGGTTTGATTGCCAAAGTTGGTGGCAAGTGATATGAGCTAAAGTGGCCTCTGATCGATTGACATGAAATGGGAAGTTGTTGATGGTTGAGCTTCTTGTATAATGGCTCGGGTGGGCTGTTGTAGGGAACTGCTATGGCTGTTCCTGCTTCCATGGCTCACTATTTATAAACACCTGAATAGATTATTTGGATTAAAATTTGAGGACTACAACATTGGCAATTGGGCTAGTTGACCTGTTGCTGTAATCCCATGGTGTGTAAATCATGCTTTTAGAGGTGACACTGGGTGTTGCTACTTTGCAACTTAGGGTAATTCAATGAAATTAATAGAATCTTTCTTCTATGTTTATATTTAAAATTGGTATTAATGGGTGGGTTTCAGTGATTACTTGTGCTTTTCTAAATGAGGGCTATTTTAGCTCCCCACCACAAGCCTGTATGGCGTGTCTGAATTAGGAGCAACTACAAACACCAGGCATAAAACGTTGTCTCTCAAGACGCCTCACTTACAACCAAACGTCTGAAAATATAAGCTTGTCTCTTCTGTTGTATATATTCCACTTCCCCTTTTATCTCCCAGTCTTTACATAATCTGCCAAAAATAACCACTGTCCCGTTATTGTGTTGGGAAATTCTGAAGACGTTGGATAGAGTAACACCAAAATCGCTCGCCTCTGTGATGGGTTTCTCAATGTTTTCCTCTGTCTTGTACTGCTTCTTGGTGTTTCTGCCTTTCTTCATGGTCTCAGCTCTGTTGCAGATATTGTCTGCAAAGTTGCATACATTCCTTTCCGATCATTCTTCAGTGTTGTTGACAGTGGCTTTAACGTGCAGGTCCACAAGGCAGCTCACTGGACACTAGTGCACTCCCTCTCTATTTTCCTGCACAGTTTGTCGCCTTGACACTTATCCAGTTCATAATATAAACACCTATACTGGGGCCGACCTCAAATCACTTGATTTAACAATGATTCTTCTGTATTGTTTCGAAGCCCTTGCTAGAATTTATGCAGACCACATTTGTCACGCCATGGATCTTTGGTCTAAATCCCTACTCCAACACTCTAAAAGATCAGTCCGATTAGTCTAGCATGACCTGTTCAAACCACAGTGCCACGGATCGTGTAACCCAGTGGCTTAAGTTTATTCCATCAGTTCTTCTTTTTTTAAATCTGCCATTATTGTACACACTAAGAGGTGTTATCACTAAATAGAGTGGCTGCAATTGATTTCCATCAATATTTTATGCAAAATATAGGTCAGAAGTAAGTTTGTTTTGAAACACGTACAGATGACAGTTTCACTTCTGAGTTGGTGTTTCTAATGAGAGAGAATTTGTCTATGTGCAATGTTTAGACAGTTTCGTACACATTTAAAATCTGCTGCTCAAGGTTTGTGCGATGTTTACTTGAGGGATTAGTTTGCAGTCTATAAAAAGGAAGCTTCTGTTGAGAGTTCTGTTTAGCTTGGCTTTGGATTGTGGTTGTGCAGCGACATCAGGTTTTCTGTGAGATTGTGCATCAAGTCATTTGCAAGCATCTCCCTTACAGGTCAGTCGCTGAAGCAGAAGATCATAGACCTGAGTGGACACCTTGTTCTAAATGCCCTTCTAAAATCTTCTTCTATGCATATATGTGGTAAGTTGGAGATGTTTTGTGATGCCTTAGAGGCACTGCATGGTTTCAAACCACTGGAAAAATTCATCATCTCAGCCAATAGGGAATCACTTGGAGATATTTAAACATCTAGTCTTTGCCTCCCCAAATTTGAATCCTGTTGGACCTCCTTTTAGAAGTTTGTATTTATCCTATGTCGTGGACTGATGCTAGGGGGAGAGTTGCCCTACATAGTCCCAAGCGGGCCGGATCCATGCTGGACTTTGAGGATACACATGCTAGAAACATTTGCATAGAGTTAACCTAAATGAAATGCATTACATGGCCAATGGTTATCCTTAAAATCTGGCATGGATTCGTCCTTTCTGGACCTATGTTGAACGCTCATGGGCAGAAGCATCTCTAGCATATAACCATGGAACTATCAAATGTCTTCAGAGCAAAACTAACGAATCTTTCAAACTCGAAGGACCCTCAATAAACCACTAATGTCCACTAGGGAAAGCGATTGAGATGCTTTGTGAGTCAACCCACACCATTACAAAGGGAGTTCAAATGTCTTTATTGGCCTTCATGCACAATGAATTCTCAGCTCTTCTTATGAGAAATCTCTAGGTCAGATAGATGCAATCAGTGTTGATCCATTGTTAACCTTGACCCCATCATAACCTCTCTGTAGATGTCAACTTTGAGAGTACATTGTGCCTTGTAGAGTGCCTTCCTATTCTTTATTTATACACTTGCAGTGTAGAATCCACCCTATCCTATTATACTAGTGGGACGTCTCTCTCAGTGTATTTGGAAAATCCCATTTATCTCTGTGATTTGGTCCTTGTAAGGCCCTTGGTTGGGTTTTTATTTCAAACTATTCAAATAAAAAGAAAAGAAAGTTTAAGAGAACTGAAGACTACCAGGTGTAGCTCATTTACATAATCAGTCATTATTCTAAAAGTCTGGCATGAACTGACATTGGACGCTCCTGGGCTAAAGTATCTCTTGGTTCATACCCTTATCATTGATGGACCTACCAAATGTCTTTAGAACAAAATGAATGAATCTCCAATTTCCACAGAGCATTGTGGTTCCTCACTCCTACAGATGTAAGTTGACATTTTAGATTCCTTAATGGAGGGTTTTCTTCTGCCCGCAAGGTTTACGGTGTTCGTGTCTACCAAAGAATATGTACAATTGGGATATGTGTCTGCAGACAATGTTGTTTCCATCTATCGTCTCCCAGTGTGCTTTGGGATGTTAGTATCTTCTGAGCTACATGTACATTTGAATATATATCTACTTAGACAATGTGGTTTCCTCTTATATTTATATACATATATATAACCCAGTGGCGGTCGCCACAGGGTAGTTATAGATAGGACTACAGTTACATAGGAAATGTCTTTTTTGTGTTGCTATTACAAGGTTTGATGAATCTTCATTAAACCTTTTTTTAAAAGTGCTACTTTTTGTCTAGTTTGTGCATGGAAAGTTTCGGCTTGATCTGTCAGGCGGGGACAGAGAAGAAGGGAGTCCCATAAATATTTCCATAGGAACTTTAGACAGAGCTACAGCCCAAACACTTGAATGGATTTACACCACATTTGGCAGAAAGCTAGATCTTGGTCCAGAAAGAGTATTCTTTGTGATTTGGTTTAAATCTGTACAGTAGCGATTGAGCTATTAAGGCTAAAAAACTTTGCATCTATCACACCACTGAGGATCCGTGGAGCTGACAGATCTCATGCTGAAATCTGATTGGCTAATGCAAAAAGAACAATTGATGGACAGAATGTTGAACAATGTCAAACATTCACCCCTGTACAAAGATCTGGGCCTAAATCCATTGTTTATTTTGCTCCCCATGCCATTCCAGTTTAATCCCAGACATATGCAAATCAGTCTTGACCCTGCTCCCCATGGGAACAGTCCAGCTCAAACTGCCAGGCCAGGTCCTCCCTGGACCGGAAACAAGCATCCTAGGACCAGTTCTGGAGTATCACCCCTCATCAGCCAGGCTAGCTTGACTCCAGTGGCATGGAGAGCAAGGGACCCATGTCTGGGTATACCCAGACCACTTGTGGTGACAAATGCAAAAAGAACAATTGATGGACAGAATGCTGAACAATGTCACAAACATTCACCCCAGTACAGAGATCTGGGCCTAAATCCATCGTTTATTTGCTCTCCATGTCATTTCAGTTTAAACCCAGCCATATGCAAATCAGTCTTGACCCTGCTCCCCATGGGAACAGTCCAGCCCGAAGTGGCAGGCCTGGCCTTCCCTGGACCGGAAACAAGCATCCTAAGACCAGTTTCAGGGTATCACCCCTCATTCGTCAGGCTAGCATGACACCAGTGGCATGGAGAGCACAAAACCCACATCTGGACATCAGATCTGATTGGCTGCCGCCACATCAATAACGATGTGGCGTAAGCTACCTTAGTGCTCAGGACTCAGTCCAGAGCATTAGAGGGAAATACAGTGACTTGCTTCCACCCTCTAGAAGCAAAAGAAAACAGCTCCTGGGGATGGGAGCAATGCCGGCTTCTGTTACACCCGGGATGGGTGCTTGTGGGGAGCTGGTAGGGCTGTAGAGGTAGAGGCCTCACCTTCCCCAATGAGGGACATACTGTGGGGTCCCTGGGTGGCACTGGGGCACCTCATTTAAAAATAAAAACACCAGCTTCTGCAGGAGCAAGGAGCTGGTGGGGCCACACCCCCAAGAAAAATAATCTGGATGGATACCGGGGCACCCCTTATATATAAAAAAAATTGCCAGCTCCTGCATGACCCAGTGAAATTGCCCGCTTCCAGGGAGACTGCTGGGCCGCCTTGGGACCTGGGGATCCCCCCTAGCCTCCTATAAAAAAAAAAAAACAGAGGGTGTCCCGGGTGGGAACGGTACACCCAGAATAGTTACAAAAAAACCCCAGCAAAAACTGAATAATAAACGTGCGGCCACAACCGCTCATTTATAATTCACAGCTCCTTCAAGCAGTGCCCCATATTCTTGACGTGATTGATAATATCACTGCAACATTTATAATGAAATTATTGATGAGAAAACTGCATGGTGGGGGTGTGACCCAGCCATATGCATTTGGGCTGGACTTTTCCAATGAGGAGCAGGGTCAAGACTGATTTGCATATGGCTGGGTCCAAACTGAGGTGGCATTGTGAGCAAAAGAACGATGGGTTGGAGTGCTACCCGAGCAATTGCCAGTGGTTAGACTTATTGCAAGCACCATTCTATGAGCTTTTTTGTGTTTCATGTACCACCATAAGTGGCATGAGTATGCCCAGACCTGGGTCCCATGCTCAGTGCATCACTGAAACCAAGCTGTACCAGGCTGATCAACCCATAACTAGGGCGAAACCAGCCCTTGGTTGCTTGTGCTCTGATTCATGGAGGACCTGGTTTGGCAGTTCAGGGTGGACTGTTCCCATGAAGAGAAGGGTTAAGGGTTAAGACTGATTTGCATACGGTTGGCTCAAAACTAAGGTGGCATGGTGGGCAAAAGAGAACAATGGGTTGGAGTGCTACCCCGAGCACCCCGAGCCAGTGGTAGGCTTATTTCAAGCACCCTCCCATCACCTTTTTTGTGCTTTGGCATTATGGTGTGCCTGTGTTCAAGTTGAGTTTCCTATTTAGAGATAGTATTGTTTGTGGAATGGAAAAGGCAAGGATTTAAATAAGTTGCATGGCCGTTTAATTTTGCTCTACCCGGGGAGTAGCTTTACTAATTATACTCTGACTAACCTAGATTTGTGCGTTTATAAATAGGGAGCTGGGCACCAGCTCCAAGCGCTGGCCAGCCAGAGCCCACTAATTCAGGGGCAGGTGGAAAAAGCCCTTGCACTGCTGCACTCATATAGAATAGTTCAAGCTTGTGGGGGATCGTCATTAAGGAACCAATGGAAATGATGGTCAAGTTGAAAATGAGTCCCAAAAATGGTATCATTGCATTCTGATCAAGGGCGTGGCAAGGGTGCTAAGGGTCCAAAAACAAGGAAGCGAAATGAGCCCTTTGGCCCTCAAATAGGCACTGAAAGATAGCTATAATTTGGAATGAGAGTTCCCCTCACACCCCTGGGAACCTGTGCCACTGTACCAGCTGCATTATTGATAGCATCGCCCCTGATTCTGACACCTGCGTGTTATAAAAGAGAACACTCACATGCCACCCTCAAATGCTGCTTACACTTTCTTGCTGCATTGCATTACATTTTACCTGTAGTGTCTTTGAAAACCAGCAGAAACCACCCTGGGATTGTATTCTCATTTTTTTGCCACATTAGGCATTCTGTCCATTCTAAGAATCCAAAATAATTGAAGAGCCCGTAGGTTTAGGTCACCAAACCCATCCTTGAAGAAAATATTAGCTCAGAGTTTTAGTGGCTGGATGGCTCTCCTCCCACTGGTAGCTCCTGCCAAACATAAGACTTATCTTGGACGTATGGAGAAATCAAGCATAACTCTATTATATAGCACAATTCGATGTGGTTTCAGATATTAAAAGTGACACTGGGTGTAAATTTAGGTGTATGTTAGAATTTATCATATTCAAGGACCCTAGAAATGGAAAGTGGCTATTCACCTGAAAGGGGAACTCTCCTGCTCCCACCCCCAAAGTTCCCATAAGAAGAATAATCTGTACTCTTGTCATTTCCTCATCTACACATTCTTACAAGGGCATTTTCTCACTCCACCCACAGGAAAATGCAGAAGGATTTTCTTGTCTCTAAGTTTCAGAACCACTCTAAAGGGTCCTCCTCCTATTCCTGCCCGCTGCTGAAGTCTACAGGGGACTTCTCAAACAGCAGCGTAGCTAGGATGTCATAGGCAGTGGTGCAAGCATGGAAAATGTCCCCTCTGACTGCTGTTGGGGTAGTAAAATACAGCAATTATTAGGGTTCAATGGACCACAGTGCAACTGCACCTATTGGACCAATGGCAGCTAAGCCCCTATAGCCCCATGCATGCTGATGTTGTTTCAGATTGGGTAGGACCTCATGGGCAACAACTTGATAGCAAAAGACCTGGACTGGCCCTCTACTTCCCAGTTGAGGCATTCATTTTGTGCACTCTCAGGTGATCTTTATTGACTTTGGAAGTGGTAATGCAGACAGAGACCATTGGTGTAGCAGTGGCACCATGGGCACGTCAAGGAAGGCTACAGGCAGTCCAAAGCAGGTGATGGAGAAGTCCAACTCTTCTGTATATTATTGCATTGGAATTTATGTGGCAGTTTCCTACCCCCTGCACTTTGAGGTGGATCATTAAGTATCTACGCTTCTGTAGGTGGTTGAAAGGGTGTTGGATGAGACTTTGCCAGAGAAAGACATGTTTCGGTGTTGCACACGAGGACTGGAAATCTGCTCCAATGGTAATGCAACTGGCATTCAGCACCACGGTACAGCGTGGAGTTAGTGAGCGCGAGAGGTAGGACTTCAGCTCGCGTAAACACACCAGTACTTCGTACAGTTTGCGAATAGTTGGATTGGTGTTTACTAAACAGCAAGGCCTTTATGGCCCTTATAAATTTTAGATAACTGCTGATTATACTTATCTTCTTCCAAAGCATGCGCCAGGGTGCACCAGTGTCAATCAACGCCAGCATTGACAATTTGTAGGATATTACTCTCTTGTTGATCACAACGTGCTTTATAAATTAAGTTAAATAATTGAGTAGATTTTGCCTGAACTGCCTTAAAGGCCACAGCAACGCCAACTCAAACCTTTCTTAGGCAGATAAATTGACATCTGATGTAAAGTGTGGAATATTAAAAAAAGTACACTTGATCATTAAAATCTTTGACATTTATTCAAAGATAGGAAGCACCATCTATTGACATTATTAGTGTGAATATTACATTTGCATTATCTCTGATGTGTGCATTCTGCAGATCAGATTTTATATATAAATGAAGAAGGGCTTATCCTTGGAAGTTTGGTGATTATATATAATTGCGTAGATTAACACACCAAAACTATTCAATGCACATTTTCACGTCTCCTGTTAGCCAAGACCTTTTGATTTTAATAAAATAATATATATCATAGACTTACTTACTTGAGCTTACCCCCGCCTCTTTTCAGCCATTGGTCTGTCAATGTGTCACTCACATTTTTGTTCCACTCACCAGAGTATGCATATTGGACCACAGGTTCAGCCCATTTCAGGCATTGGCTTAGCTCTCTGTGAGTGACAGCAATCTGTTTTTGCACAATGTGCAGTTACACACAGAATGTATTCCCGCTGTACAGTTTTACAAAAAACACATTCACAAACATTGGCGAAACCAAACATTGGCAAAGCCAAAAGTTGCAGGCCACACCAGACCTATTGGAATTGCTGATGGTTGTACCTCTTTGTTTTTGGTGATGTTCTCAATATCCTACAAACGTTGAGACTATGCATGAGTTCCCTCCTAGAACATGGGGAATTAGGTATATTTTTTGAACGTACAAGCACTGCTCAGGCAGTGCATTTTTACCCATATTTTGCTTGTGTCTACAGATGTATAGAGACCATTTACGGTGTAAATGCTGTGTTTGGATCTGGATTAAAAACAAGGGGGCATATTAGCAAGACCCACGTTAAAATTATCGCCGTTTTAGCGGCAGGAAACTGCCGCTAAAACGGCGATAATGGGCTTGCTAATATGCGTTATGGAATTCAATAGAAGCCCAGGTTAGATGTGCAGGACATCTAACCTGGGCTTCTATTGGAATTCTATAACGCATATTAGCAAGCCCATTATCGCCGTTTTAGCGGCAGTTTCCTGCCGCTAAAATGGCGATAATTTTAACGTGGGTCTTGCTAATATGCCCCAAGGTTATTTAAGAGGAATTACTATCAGAGGTTTGTGGCAGTTTCTGAAGGCTGCTTATAAACTGAGAGAGGCAAGTCTGTTGTGTTTTGATTTGAGGTAAAACCTTTCGAGAACAGAATTCATTTTTATGATTGTAATATAAAGTCTTGCAAAGTAACACTTTCATCCAAAAGACTTTAGATATATCTTTGTATGGTAACGGTACTTCTAATAGTCAAGCAGACCTGCCTCATCTGTGATACTGTGAGCCAGCTCTGACTTTGTAGTACAGGGAACTTGGTATTTTTGTAACTTTTAGTTTTACTTTTACCACCAAACACATGCAATCCCAGCATGCAAAGTGTTACAGTCTATAAGGCCTGCCTGGAAGAGGGAACATGTGCAAAACAAAACAAGCACTGTCAAAGCCAATAGGGGTGGCATTGGCTAGCAGCCTTTTGGCTTTATCAGAGCTTGCTTTTTCATGATTTTTGCAAAACTTTATAGTTGGAGAATCTGTCTCATCAGTCTAAAAAAGGGCAGAATGCCGTCTCTCACAGTGAAGTTAGGCAATGGCTGAAGTGGGTGAGCCGTAATTTTACTCATAAGTTGCCCAAATGTAGTTAGATACGAGATAATGAAGACAATATGGGCACATAGCAAAACAATCCATAAATTCCTAGCTTGGCGCTAAGTCGAGTGGCAAAAAGCTGTTGCTCAACACAAAAGGTGCCGCGTCAAGCCCGCATAAAAGTATGCAAGCAAAACATGCGCAGAGGATAAATCTACCTGCGAAAGCTGCGCCGTGCCCCTGAAGGGCCTGCGCCAGGTAACTCACAATAGACATCACTACATGCCGAATACCAGAGAGGATAACGAAGAGTTCCAGAGTATTTGAATCGATTCACAGTTCTAGACATGTACTGTGTGCGGTTTGCAAACGTGAGTGCGCCATGCACCGTTGCAAAGAGCGTGGGCTGCAAACACTCAAGGAGTTTATATTTTTATGTGTCTCTGAATCCCTGCCAGCTGCTGCGAGCTATTGGATTGCGGGTTTTTTTTCTGTCCTTCGGCCCTGACGCTGATCTTCTGCGTGTTAGCATTCCTCCTCCTTTGGGGAATTCCGTAGGCCTCGCGGGTGGCTGCAGGGTGGTTGCTGGTGCTTGTCTTAGCTAGGGTTGCTATTCTTATCATGTGAGCAGTCGGTGCGAGGTCATTGGGGCAGCCCGGTCTCATCAGCCCACTTTCCTGTCTGCAACCTGCCTGGGTGCTCTCGGAGGCCTCCTACTGGTTATTCTCTGTTATTTAATTTGTTGCTGCCCCTCTCGGACGCCTCATACTTAACTCCTGCCAAAGGCCCTTCCTGCTGCCCATGCAGCTGCTTTTCATGTCTCCACTTCTTGCCTCCCATCTGATGGTCTCTGTCTCACTCCATTCCATGAGTTGCTCACCTTGCCTCTTAAGTTTTTAGTCACAGACTACTTCAGAGCCTTTCCCACAATACCCAATGCCACTTCCCTGGTCCCGGTGAGATTTTTGACCCCCTCCCCACTCCAATCTGAGGTTCTCCCACTGATACAGTGTACCAAATTCACACTACCGTCCCATTCCTCCACTGTGACCATGTGCACTTTGAAGTCACCCCCTTAGTTAAAAGCAACCTTCCACTCAAACAGTATTTACAAAAAAAGCATCTCACCTTCAAAACAATCTCACAACAACACAGCTGATCAGGGCCGGACTGGGAACAGCAACCAGCCCTGGCAGATTGCTGCTCGACCGGCCGGGGGGGGGGGGGGGGGCTGCTAGTGAGAAGCACCGCTCCCGCGTTTGTTACATGGGGCCGATATTGCCCTGTAATAAAACCGGCCCCCACGGGTACAACAAAACTGGCACCAACCCCCTCTGGCCCACCTGGGAAACAACCAGTGCCCGCTACGGCCAGTCCGGCCCTGCAGCTGATCCACACATTGGCCATTTCACCAAGACAGGGCCTTCTGATACAGGCAGAGACATCTCACCAAGACAGCCTTCTTACAGAGACAGAACCACTGACAGGGACAAAGTCACCTGCCAGACAGGCCTATCTGGCAGATAGAGTCATCTCACAAAGACAGACCTTCTTACACATAGTCATCACTCACACAACAAATCACATAAATAGAGACATTTTTTGTGGTAAATCCACTGCACATAGGACCGAACCTAGATTGAGACATCGCTCAGTGACAGACCGATCTTAACAAAATGGAGCATTCTCACACAGAAAAAAACCATTCCACACACAGTTCCTCACACAGACACTGCTCAAGCACAGTCATCTCACACAACCCAGAGACAAAGGCTTCTCGGGCAGAAAAAGCATTCTCACACAGGCAGAATCATTCTGAACCAAGCATCGAACCGTGTAACAAAGACAGATCATTCTATAAAAAAAACAGGACTAACCCCCACACAGTATCTCACTCAGAAAGAGCCACCTCAGACATATTCACTCCAAGAAAACCACAACACATAGATAACACAATTGCACATAGTCATTGCCAATAGACATAACCAACTTACACACACACACAGAAGCAACTCAGACAGAACCATCTCACAAAACCATCTAAATCAGACAAAAAACCAAGCCACGGAATCATCTAAATCGGACAGAACCATCTCACAGGTTCTCCTACAGTGCTTCCAAGGAGCCATAGACAATTCTAAGTGGGATACTAAAATAGCACAACTTCATAGTCCTTTCTTTCATCTCCCCATGCCCTATTAACGTTTCCCCCTTTCTCCATTCCTTTTTTAATCTCTTGCCCTCACATTCACTCTTCTATTCCCCTTAAGTACTTTGAAGTAGCCGGAGGTAGCCGCGCGCTCTATAAATGCCACTTATTATTATTTACTTATATTATAAAAGTGCTACACATGCAAACTTTTCGAACTGACAGCAGGATAGCTTGACTATACAGAACTGAGTTCACACTGCGCACAAACACAGACACACACACACCTCTGCCTCATACATAAATACCCTCAGGTCCTCGTTTAGAGAACATCAGAAGTGTACAAAAGTATCAGTATGTGTGGTAAGAAAAATACCGCACAAATGTGATACTTTTGTGATATAAAGTGATCACTAAGCTGCATGGAGAAGCCATGCCCGTTGCCATGGCTGGTGCTGATCCCACGCCTTTTTGCAGTAACTACAACACAAAGTGTGTGCAGTAATGCAAACACCAATCAGAATCATTACTTATGTTTTTTCGTGGGATGCTAGTTTCCGTTCTAAGAAGAGGAGACAAATCAGGAGATAAAATAATGTGTGTTACAAATCCTCTTTACACCATGAACCAGCACGGCGTGGAACACTGTTAAATTAAAGAAACCAGGCATCCAACCCAAACGTACTGTAATTAATGGACAGATGTATAGATATGAGATAAAAAGACTGCTCTGAGATGATAACATATTTTCCAAGAAAGAATGAATAATTATAGTGTGTCTGATATTGGAGAATTCATCATTTTGTGAATAGCGGTACATGAAAACTAACTTAATCTGATATTATAAAACAGAGGCTGCAACGTTATCTGAAAGGTATGTTGTGTTCTGACTTCAGAATGTACATGAGTTGGATGTATGTGTACGAGGAGGTATGTCATGGGTTGTAAAGTAGGTAATACGATAATATTTATGTGTGTTGTGTACTGTACTGTATTGAAACATTTATATAACACGGATGAGGGCTACTGATGCGCTTGCCTACATGGGTCGCAGGCCACACCGTGTTGGGTGTGTGGTTGGTAGTGTATTGTCTTTGTTTTGATCCTATGTGGGAAGCTTATTCATGTTGTGCGTGAAGACCACCTTGGTGCGATTATCGTGTTATGGTACGCAGCGCTTAGCCATGTGATTATTGTGGGAGACAGGCACACTTTATAGTTTTCACAAAGCTGACAGCTTTGAACAGCTCTGTAGATCTTTTTATGGTTTTTCTTATTTTGATAGCCCACTCGGCCGGTTACTTCACTGGGTTGTCCATTCTGGTATATTTTTAATTTTATGGTCCTGAACAGGCATAGGTTAGAGCAGACATGTCGCAGAGATCTGCTTGGATGGACTTTGTTAATATCACCCCATCTCTGATTGTCATTGTGAATTGTCAAGAAGCAGTCCTAGTGTGTATTTTGTCGGTACATGCAGTGGTGGACTAAATTAAAGTCCCATTTTGGCCAGCAGAATGTGGCAGATCTCTTCAGTTATTCCATGCTTGTTAAGTTGGCGATGGGTGGTTTATTGCTGTGGAGTGGTACAGTACTGGGTGATGGACATGATCCATAGCAGTTTTTTCTTATATGAGAGTGAGAGTGTCAAGCAGTACAAGAGAAATATTACGCAGCCCGTATACATTACAATCAACTGTCGACCGGCGGGTGTTTTGATATTAGTGTGGGCCAGGAGGATGATATATTGTATTTTACAGTGACTGCATTTTTAGAGCGCTTAATACTCCTGACTAGGCATTGAAGTGCTTTACGCCAGACAGCATGCTGCTCCGAAACGCAAGGTTAGAGTTTTTTTCTGTGGTCATTGTGCTTATTGGGGTTAGTCTTGTGCTCTTAGGGAAGTCATAGCATGCATTTAAGCCAGTTCCTTTGTGAGTGTGCATATTTAATTGTAAACGTAAAAACCTCTTTAAACAAATTCTTGCAACACTAGCCCCTTTACCTATTTCTCTATCATGTGAACTGGAGACATAGGGGATGTGGGGGTAGGAGGTAAAGAGGAAGAAAATGACAAAGGGAAGTGGAGAATGAGGAGCCATGAGAATGATCAGAAGGGAGTGGAAGGAGTGGACAAAGGGCAGGACTGGGGAAGCATGGTGGAGTGGGGTGAAAGGAAGGTGATTGCAACAACATTCACATTGCTGACTGGGAACAATTAAGCCTGTGTAACTGCAGTGCTTGCCCCTATAGGTATCTGCAGTACTCACCCCTCTAGGCGTCTGTAGTACTCACCCCTCTAGGTATCTGCAGTGTTTGCCCCTCCAGGTATCTGCAGTACCAGCCCTCTAGTTATCTGCAGTACTCGCCACTCTAGGCATCTGCAGTACTTGCCCCTCTAGGTATCTGCAGTGTTTGCCCCTGCAGGTCTATGAAAAACACTTGTGAACAGTGTCAGGTAACCTTTGGTCTTGTAATTTTTACATTAGCATTTACATACACACCCAATTGAAGAAAAATCCTCCCAATCACATTTTTAGAGTCTCCTCTAACAAGCCATGGGACACCAGGCATCCGAATGATCCCTCTTATCTCTAAAGTATACATGGGACCTCTGCTTCCAAAGGGACAGAGTTATTGACCTGCTGTCAACCATATACTGATCATATAAATACATCAAGAACAACTCTGATTAGAAGAAGCTACTGATAGAACTCTGTAATCATAGTTAAAATGGATAAAATTAAGGGGCATATTATCAAGAAACGGCGTTATAATTATCGCCGGTTTAGCGGCAGAAAACTGCCGCTAAAGCGGCGATAATGGGCTTGATAATATGCCCTTGAGAATTCCAATAGAAGTCCATGTTCTGGTGTGAACATGGGCTTCTATTGGAATTCTCCAGGGCATATTATCAAGCCCATTATCGCCGCTTTAGCGGCAGTTTTCTGCCGCTAAACCGGCGATAATTTTAACGCCGTGCTTGATAATATGCCCCCTAATTTCATTCGATGCAATGCAGATAAAACTAAGATTATCGCATTTGTGTGAAAAATCGTATTTATTTAAGCGAGTGCTATTTGGATACATAACTCATGTAGAAAAAGTCAAAATCTTAGGAGTAACCTTGGACAAAAAAATGAAACTACAAGAAATCAGAGATGGGGTGAGGAGGAAGAAAAGGAATAGCCATAGGCCCTCACATTAAATGGCCCATTCTTTTATAAATATTGCTTCTGAAGGGCGCAGTATTTCAGGAGTGCTGTATTACTTCCCCATTATATGTTACATAGGTTGAATGAGAAACATCAGCATTCACCTCGTGTCTTGCTTACCGAAAGGCCTAGGCGGGGGGGGGGGGTTGACATTTTTATCAGTACCTCAGTTACAAAGGCACAGAATGCTGCTGTTAGAGCATGGGTACTCACAAACATTTACCAAGGGGCCAAAAAGAATGGTCTGTGGAACAACCAAGGGCTTCATTGATGCCAGCAGGGTGAGGGTCAGGGGTGGTGTATGGTGGCCATAGGGGAAGAGAAGCATGTACATGGTGTGGACACTGAGTTATAGAGTTATTTTTGAGGGGCAAATCATATCCCCCTATGCCTTTGTCCCCTTAATTGGCATAATGTGATAGAGGTGAGCGAGATGCAGAAGGCTCAATCCAAGCTCGAGCCAGACGAATGGTTCTGGCTCAGGTCGAGGGTCTCTTAGATACTGGAGCCCAAAACGCACCGAGCATTCACGTGGCTTCTGTCTGCCACCCACGCTCTAACCTCGTGATCCAAGGATTTAAGACAAAGCATTAACTTTTGATGTAAAACATGACATGGAAAGAGTTCCCTATTTTGTGGCTGAATTTCACAATGTGAAACCAGAAAACCTAGGAGCCATACCGGCTTTCCTATTTGACCAAAGTGTATGATCATAGGCAATTGTTTTATTTCTCTTTGCCTCCCTTTCCTTCATTATCACATATGAGAGCATCTTAAAATACATGAGTTCATGATGTGTGCTGTACAAAACTTTCTCTGGTGTTTGATTTAATAAAATTTAATGTTGTTCCAAGTATAATAACAACCAAGGCCACCCAGAGGCTGCAAATGAAAATGACAAATAACTTGCCTCTTGCTTCACAAATGGCATTGTTGTGAGAGTGGGAGGCATGGACGTTTCTAAGTTCAAGTTTGTAAACTATCGCTTCTAATAAATGCCTCTCAATTTAGTGATATTATCTGATATGCTAAGGAGAAATGCTTTTGCATGGTAATGAAGTAAACTTTTTTTTAATTTTGAAGAGCGTTTATCATATTATTCCATGTTTGTAGCACAATGTCTTTAAAAGATGAACCTGTTCCTAAAGATAGGTGGTGCAGGACAACTTCTTTGCTTCTTTTCCTTTAGTGAACTGGTAAACACTTACCCATTTAAGAGCTTTCTTTATGTTACTGCTCTGTCAAGTAAACAGCGGACCAGAGGGCCGCATGTATAGGCCAGGAGGGCCAATCTCGGCCCCGGGCTGTACTTTGAGTATGCCTGCGTTTCAAGCAAAACGAGATCAGGCAGGAAGATGTTCCACTGGGTGCCAACAGCAAACTATGAAACAGTGTCTAGTACAAAAAAGTTAATCTTCCATCTAGTTCCTTCCTGAATGAAAGATATCAATTAAAATACAGCCCCCACTAAGACGTAAATGGCTTTACTCATCCCAAAACTCAAATCGACCACGGAAGAAGTGAAAAGTTCTCCTGCTAGGCAACCACATGGAGAACAAATCCCCAGAGGAACTCCATTAACTCTCATCACTACAAACTCTCAGAGGACCATTAAAAACCTAATTAGAGAGACAGGCATAAAAGTGAGAAAGTAGGAGGAGGAACAAAATGTAGTAAAATAGTGACAAACGGAGAAAGCACAGGGTGGTGAAAGAATGAGGTGTAAGGTCGAATCAAGATTAGGGAGTCTTGTTATTCGGCAACGCTGGCATTCACTAGTACCGACAGTCGGTTCCTGAGAAAAACATTGGGCCCCTGTACCTAACTTAATTCTGCCAAAATCCATATAGTTGACAACCTGCTGCATGACTTACATTTTTCATCTTGCAAGGATTTAGCAGTTTTTTTTTGTAGCTGTAAGCGTTGTGTCTATTTCCCTTGCATTCCAAGTGTAGTTATTCCTAGCAATCAATAGTGGCTCCAAAGTAATGAAAAATCATTGTGTTTAAGTTGCCATATGCCCGCTGGAGACTACTAACATTGAACAGCTCAATGCATATGGAAGAATAGATCATCTCTGTTTCCAGCCCAAATTGCTTCTTTGTAAATTGTATGGATCCGGGACTAGTCGAGCGCATCCTCTGATGTGATCTCTCTTTCCTGCTCCCTGTTCTCCAGAGGGTTTCAGTGCAGCACCTGCCTTGCCATTCTTTCATCCAACACATTTGTTCTCATGCCAGCCCTTTCCCCATTTATTTGAGGTATGTTAGTACACATTGTTTTTGTTAATTGCTTGTATTGCTCTCACTGCATTACGTAATTGCTTCTAGTCACTCTTGAGAAAGACGACAGGGTTACGTATGTGCAGAGAGCTTTGAGGCCTATCGACAAATAGTGGACAGTCCATGTAGCAGTCTGTAATATTGGCAGACTTACTTAATCTACCCAGTACTTCTTATGCAATTTAGAAATTAAAATCACGCTGTAAAACAGTAACAAGTAGGAGTTTGATTTATCGGAATGAATAAAATAAGTGAGTGGACATAAGTACAAAGATTAGGTCAAAACAAAGATAGAACAAATATTCCTGCTCATAAATATTTTGAACATAGTCCGTGTTCTAAGGTGCATTGATCTTGAATAAACAAGAGATCTCAATAATTGAAGAGATGTGTCACGTACACCTTAATAAAAGTATTACATTGGGGGGAATACTAAGCATTATGAAATATTAAGGTCCTGAGGAAGTCTTTCTGATGGTTACTGATAAAGCCGAAATGTCAAATTTGAGTTTATATCGATTTTATTTATAGAAGGATATCTTCACAAGTAGGATTAGCACATGATGTCAATTTGTAATGTAAACTAATGTATAATTATACTGTTTACACTTTATATAGATAGTGTGGCATTGAGTGATTACATTAAAAAGGAAGAATGTTGAATATTAGTGGTTGAATAAGAAACCTAGGGGCATATTATCAAGGGCTTTATCGCCGCTTTAGCGGCACTTATTGCTTATCGCCCTATTAGCAAGCTGTCGCTAACAGGCGTTAGCGACAGCTTTCAGGCGTTAGAGGCCGCGTTTACCATCGCCTTGCATGTCAGCGATAATTATCGCTAATGACATGCAAGGAAGGCGTTCCCTACGAAAAGCGACTGAAAACAGTCGCTAATCCCACTACCCCCTATTAGCAAGGCAGGCGAAGCGATATAATAATTCGCGCTAAGCGCGTTTATCGCTAGATTCTAACACCTGCTAGTGAGGATGACGTACCTGTTTAAAGTATAGGAGGTGGATTCTAATGCTGAATCCACCTTAGCGTTAATGCGAGAATATCGCTGGTTTTCCAGCAATATTCTCGCTTGTCGCATATCGCTGGAAATAATATCGCTATGGAGATAAACCTTACTAATAGGGTGTTATCTCAGCGATATTTTCCAGCGATAGGCGGCGTTAACCAAAGTCGCGCTAAGCGTGGTTAGCGATAAATATCGCTATTCCTTGATAATATGCCCCCTTGTGATTAAGACCCATGTTTATGAAAACAAACTTTAATAGTGAACTGTAAAATGATTGGTTTATTTATGTGTGCTCCTTCTGATATGTTAAAAGTACCTATTTTTCGGCCTGGCTTGGTATCGCAGCACACTGTTTGACCTATTGTTACCAATTCTTTATACATGGAATGGACCTTTGCTCTGCCCAGAGCAGTATTTCTTTCTCATCTCATACTGTTGGTTTTTGGGCGTACCACTCAGTATGCTAGGCAGTGCTGGAATTACAATGCCTGAGGAACTATTTTACATATCAATGGTTCACTGAAACATCAAACATTAAATTCTTTATATCATAGATGCATTATATACAAAGAGCAATACTTTTTTAGAGCTTTGTTTTTTCATGGCAGAAGGCTTTCTTAAATAGTTTAGTCAGGACTCAAAATGCACTTCAGACTTATTGGCTTTGCCAATGCTTGTTGGATAAAGATTTTGCTAGGAAAAGTATTTGGTGTCTTCTTTACAAGACTGTTCCTCTGCTCTCAGGAAAACTAAAACAAATGTGTATTTGGAGGCTCTTATTAAATGTATTATGAGAGACAGACAGGTTACACTGCATTCCCTTAAGAACTGTTCAGGACCGGTGGCATAGCATACATTGACTATATGTTTCCATGCTTAATATCGAACAAGGCAGATGTTGTATTCTCATGTGGGATCAATACATTTGTGTCAGTGCATCTGGTGCTTTAAATGCCACGTTCTATTAAAGGTTCTGGTGTTGCTAGGTACCATGTCACATATGTGTTCCCTGCCTGTCAGTTGTCTGTTGGCTGGACAGGGAACACCAATGCTTCTCTGACGCTCCCAATAAAGATATCTATGCTTACAATCCATGAGTCTATGGACTGACTACCTTTACAACAGATGGCGACGATATTGAGCAGCTAACAGAAGCAGGAGCGCAGAGAGAAGATTACCTTCCATTGGTGTAGAATCTACGCGTGTGAAAAAAAACACGGAGGACCGAAGGAAATGACCCGGTAAACTACAAGTGGGTAGTGGATTAACCGGGATAATCTGAAGACCGCTGCACAGACAAGTAAGGAATTGACCCGAGGCATGGAAAGCTGGGAATCGACTCCAGTGCGCGGATTGTTCGTTAATTATATCACTATCTAAAAGATAGTACTACGCTAATTGTTGATTTTTTTTTTGTGTGAGGTGGCACAGTAAGAGAAGAAGGGAGAACGACTGTATAATATGCGCGCATCGGCGAAAACGTAAATTTAGGCAGAGTAAGGCGCGCAGATTGCAATACACAAACGGTCGTTAGTACCTGATTATTTGAATTACTTGAAAAGATACGACCGCGAGGGCTCTTGCGCTTCCTTTTTTCTCAGCCCCATTGTTGCTTAAAGATCCATCTGACGTCTGCAAGGTCGACGTATCTTGTGATTCCAGACGCACATTCACGCAGCTACATCCGGCGTGGTGACGTATTTTACAGCGTGTCGGCCATTTTTGAAAAGTCAAAGCAATTTAGTTTGGTGTCCGGTTTGAAGAGCGATGACCGGAAGGAAGTAAACAAGGACACACGAAGAAAACGGGTTGCGAAGTGTACAACCTCACATGTGGAAGTAAGGAAAAGTATTTTTAAGACATTATTTCTTACATAGAGAAAAAAAAAAACGCAGTTTGGAAATATTGTACAAAAAAAAAAAAAAAGGGAAACATCTTAAAGGGATCACATTAATAATAAGTACTGTGATTTCGTGGTTAAGGAAAATATGGATGTTGCTGTAATTCCACCACCTTTATTTCTACAACAAGCAGGAGAACCACCTATAGAATGGGATGAGTGGATAGAAATATTTGAAAATTATATTGAAGCATTAGACGGTGAAGACTTTAGTGCATCACGGAAAAGGCATTACTTCTTAGTACGTTAGGCAAGGAGGGTCAACATGCATTTAAATATTTACCAGTGTGTACAGATTGCGAGGGAAGAGCTATGTCTAATGTATACCATGAAGCAAAAGAGAGACTAAAGAAACAATTTGCTAAAGAAGTAAATATTGTCATGTGCAGACACAAGTTCTATACGCAGCCCCAAAGAAATGATGAAAGCATTGAACAGTTTGTAACACGATTACGTGAACTGTCCATCAAGTGTCAATTTGGTGCGATGAGAGATGAAATGATCAGGGATCAGCTGATAGTTCAATGTCGTAACAAAAAAATGCAGGAAAGGTTATGGGCTGCGAAAAACCCAACATTAGGTAATGCCATAGAGATAGCCAAGGTGGTGGAGCAATCAGATGCATGCATGAAGGAAATGGAGAAAAAAGATAATTCAACGACAGTCAGCAGTATCGAACAAGAGGATGTTAATGCCGTCAATACAAACAGAAGTGGAGATTCCACAGGAAAGAAAAATGTGTATAGTAAGAAGAATAATAATATTGCGACGAACAATATGGATCATACTAAATCTGATGAGAAAATGTGTACGAGATGTGGTAGCACTTATCACACGGCAGAATATAAGAGGTGTTATGCTCTTGATAAAGTGTGCAAAAAATGTGGAAAGAGAGGCCATTTTTTTAAAATGTGTAGAACGTATAATAAACCAAAGGTGGCTGTGATACAAAATTTAGGAAATGTGGTATGTACAAACGATGTAGAAGGCACTGACAAGATATTATGTGTTAATGAAGAAGACGTAACGTCTACACCGGGAAGAAGATTTAGGCCCAAAGCAAGTTTTAGAGTTAGTGGGAAAGAAATTGAATTGATGGTTGATTCAGGGTCATTTTATACCATTATTCCGCAAGAATTATTTAATTATAATTGGCCAAATGTTGAGCTACTCCCGAAAGATATCAATCCTGGTGGATATCAGGGAGAGAAAATTGACATAGTGGGGTATATGCTAACTGAAATTTCATTCAAAAACAGGTGTGTGAAGGGAAAGGTGTATGTAGCGGAAAAAGGGCCACCAATTTTAGGTTGGGCACACCAATATGATTTACATATCATCATTAATCCAAGAGCGGAACACCAGGTGATGGTGGTTGAAGAGATTACCACTGACAGATTACCATTGACACTATTGTTGATAGTGTAGAGAATTTATTTGCAGAAGGGGTTGGTGAACTCAAGGGTTATGTACATAAAATTGTACTAAAATCAGATGCTGTACCTATGCAGCATAAGGTAAGAAAAGTTCCTATTATTGCCAGGCAAGAGGTAAAATCTATGCTTGAGGAGATGGAAAGACAAGGAATTATAGAACAAATCGAGACGTCCAGATGGATTTCTCCAGTCGTGATTACAGGCAAACCGGATGGCAGTTACAGGTTCTGTGTGGACTTACGCACATTGAACCAGAATATTGTGGTAGATAATTTTCCTTTGCCGAATATAAATGAACTGATTCTGTCTTTAAAAGGGGGAAAATATTTTTCAAAATTAGATCTGCGTAGTGCCTACCACCAGATAAAATTACACAAAGAATCTAAACATTTAACAGCATTTATTACTACGGAAGGAGTATTCCAGTTTAATAGGATGCCATTCGGTTTAGCGTCTGCTGCTGGAGTTTTCCAGAGAATGATGGGTTCTGTTTTAAAAGGTACAAAAAATGTAGTGCATTTTCAGGATGATGTATTAGTGTTTGGGGATACAAAAGAACATCACAACTTAGCACTAAAGGAAGTATTGAACAAAATGAATGACGCTAGGTCTAACTCTCAAAAAAGAAAAATGCAAATTTGGTGTGGAAGAAGTAGAATACCTTGGGTACACACTGTCGGCTGGAGGGATTAAACCCAAACGGGATCTTCTTGAAGCAATAAGGAAAGCTCCCGAACCCATAGATAAAGATCAACTTAGGTCCTTCCTTGGTCTTACAGAATATTATGCTAAGTTTGTAAATAATTTTGCAGAAAAAACAGAACAAATTAGGAAATTATTGAGGAAAGGTCACAAATTTGAGTGGGGTGATGATCAACATTGTGCATTTGAATTGATAAAAAAGGAGATATGTGAAGCAAAGGTATTAACCCCGTTTGATACCAAATTAAGGTCTATCTTGACAGTTGATGCGAGTGCAGTAGGGTTGGGAGCTGTTTTGGCACAGGTACATGTCACAGGCATAATGACAGTAGCTTTTGCTTCTAGATCTCTTACCAGTTCGGAAAGGAACTATTCTGTGATAGAGAGGGAAGCTTTAGCAGCAGCGTGGGCAGCAGAGTATTTTCGCATGTACTTGTGGGGTTTCCAGTTTACTCTGCGCACTGATCATAAGCCATTAATCAAAATTCTATCTCCTGGTGGTGCAGTAAAAGGATCAGCGAGACTGGCCAGGTTGGCAGCGCGTTTGCAGGAATATTTGTATAAGATAGAATATATTGCTGGCTGGAAAAACTGTCAGGCTGATGGATTATCTAGGTTACCCTTACCCTGGTATGAGGTTGATAAAAAACAAGTGGAGTCGTATGAAAGTGAGGGTGCGGTTGCTATGATTGAGGAGTTAATAGAAGTGTGTAATGGAGCTATAAAAAAAGAAAGGTGGGTTGAATGTATGTCCAAGGATGCAACTTTACAAGTGGTTAAAGACTTAATTATTAAAGGTGGAAGGCGTGAAAGTACACTTCCCTTAGCAGTGAGACCGTTTGGGAAAATTTTGGAGGATTTATCCATTACTGATGAAGGGAAAAATGTTATTATGAAGGAGGACAAGTTTATTCCTCCACAGGGGTTGAGATTTGATTTGTTTAATTTGGCTCACGAAGGTCACATGGGCCAATCTCTTACAAAGAAAAGATTAAGAGAACACTTTTGGTGGCCAGGCATGGACCAACAAATATCAGAGTGGGTAGAAAGGTGTGGTGAGTGTGTGGAAAGTGAAAAGAGATTGAAGGTTGGTAGTCAGGTGGAGATGGGTAAAATTGATGACCCAGGTTTGCCGTGGCACACGGTTTGTCTGGACTTTATAGGTCCTTTTGCTTCTTTAAGCCCAGATTTGAAATTTGGGGTAGTGATGATCGATGTGACATCTAAATGGTTAATTGTGAAATTTGTAAGAGAAATTACCACAAAAAGTACCATTCATGTACTTAGTGAAGTTTTTGGTGATGAGGGGTATCCAGTTAAGTTGGTAACGGATAATGGAACACAACTTATTTCAGGAGAGATGACGTCTTATTTGAAGTCCTGTGGTGTTATTCATGGTAGAACATCCCTCTATAACCCACAGGGAAATGGAATGGTGGAAAGGGCTAATCGCATGGTTAAGGGTGTTATCCAGATGGCTGTTGCAAACAGAGGTGATGTTAGAAGATTTGTCAAGGATTTGGTTTGGGCTTATCGCACAACTGAGAATTCGGTCACTGGGAAAGTTCCCTTTGTAGTTATGAGGGGACGTTGTGCGAGTACAAAATTGATTCCGGCATGGATGAAAGAATTTTTAGGGTTGGATAAAATAAATCATGTGAGAGAAGTTAATGAAAGTGCTTCAACACATGATGTATCTATAGAACCGGAGGATTTTGTAAAAGTTAAACCTGGTAGAGTGGGTAGTGGTTTTAGCAAATTTCGTGGCCCATACAAAGTGAGGAGTGTGCATAAAGGATATGTTACTTTATACAACGGCGAGAATTGGAATTTGAGAAGAGTAGCGCTATATAAAAAAAACATGGACAACGCGATGAGAGGTAAATCAAAAAAAATTAATGAGCATGAGAAGAGTGGTGAATCTAAGGAAATTAGTAACTTTAATCCACATTTATTCATAGATGATGAAGAGTTTATAAGAGATGGAGGGGTGGTTAGGGTTTCTCATCACTCTAGAGACAATGGTGATGGTATAGGAGAAGGTACTAATAGATGTGTTCCACAAAGGGCAAGATGTCCTCCAAGGTATCTTCAAGACTACGTATGTGGAGATTTCTAATTGTCAATGTATTTTGCTTTACAAAGATTAATGTTATTATTAGTATACTCTAACTTATTTATTTATATTTTCATTTGTTTATTCTGTTGTTATTTAAAGGAGAGAGGATATGTTGTATTCTCATGTGGGATCAATACATTTGTGTCAGTGCATCTGGTGCTTTAAATGCCACGTTCTATTAAAGGTTCTGGTGTTGCTAGGTACCATGTCACAGATGTGTTCCCTGCCTGTCAGTTGTCTGTTGGCTGGACAGGGAACACCAATGCTTCTCTGACGCTCCCAATAAAGATATCTATGCTTACAATCCATGAGTCTATGGACTGACTACCTTTACAACAGCAGACTTATCACTTTTCTCTTCACTGTTACATTTCAAAGTATTACCTGTCACTAGAATTCATAACTAAAACAGTAGTGGTGTTAAATAGGTAGGTTTTCAGTTTTGTACTGTTGAGGCTGGGGATATTGTGAGTTTTCAAAGGGTGATATTTGGGAGGTAAAGTCAATGTGTAGAGAAACCTATGCCTCCTTTGCTCTTGTGCTTGATTCTGGAGCCCACTAGGAATTTTGTTTGTCTAGAGCAGAGTTGGTGGTGGTTTCTAGCGTAGAATCTTGTCTGGGAGGAACGTGGGTGTCCAGCCTTCCATGCACATGCAGGTAAGGCATGGACTTTTGAAGGAAATTCTGGATTGCACAGGGATCCAGTTAACATTTCACAGAAGTGAGGGGACAAACTTGCTGGGCTTTTCCTCAAATGTAATGCATCTTGCCAAGTAATTAGTTTGTTTGAGTCAAGATTGTATGTCGCAATATCGACTAAAGAAACCGTTCTACAAGAATATCATGGCAAAGATATATACAAACAAACATAATATTGTGGAGTTAAGTAAAGATTTACTATTCTTAACTCCACATCTATGTGACTATGAAGATAGATATGTCGTCAAAGTACATACATGTGGAGTTAAGTATCGTAAACCTATACTTATCTACATATACTTACGTTGTCGATATTTTGGTCTTCTTTATTGTTGTAGCACGATATTTAAAACTTGATATTCCAGTATCATACCTTGAGTCTATTTATTTGAGATGCTGTCATTCAGAACCACTTAGAATCAGTACCAATGTATCTAGTGGTAGGGAGGAATGTGCTAGGAGACAGCCTACTTGTAATCCGTAAAGTAGATTATGAGTGGCAATTGAGGAATCCGATCGCCCAACAGATCTTGCACGTATGGAGCTCATTCAACCTCTTCCCCAACAAGTACTGTTCCGTCTACCACCAGGGTGCTACTACGATGGACAAATGGCAAGTGCATCATATTATTATTTTAATCATTCCCTTCTCGTCACCCACCCAGCTATCCCAAAATTCATTCTAACATCTGAACACTACCTTGACGTGGAAGTCCTTCAAGTTATGAGAACCTTCCAGAAAGTATTCAGGAGAAATTCAGACGATCCTCTCTATTTTGATATTTCTTGCAATACCAAAATAGTATACATATACAACCATTTGTATGCTCCAAATGTTCAGCATACAGTGCTTAATTTCTACTGGTGGTTGCAGGTGGTGGGCACCCCTCACTCATCTTTGGGGACAGGGATTTAATTTTCATCATGAGACTTTGGCCTAGAGCAAGAGAGAGAAAGGTGGAAAAGAGGAAAATGGGGAGGAAGAGAAAGATAGGAAAGCAATTAGGAGGGGAGAGCGTAGGGGAGAAAAAGAATCCGCACCACTTCAGAAGTTCAGTGGCGGTGTTGCCTGTTAAAGGCTGATCGGGGAAGTCTAGATGGGTTTTTGACCACCTTCTCAGCCATTCCACAATTTGGTGGCTCTCTTGGGGTATATGAGCGCAGAGTGTATATCAGTCTAGCCCTGTGGTAAATTGGAGTTCTGATAATTAACAATCCTATGTAGAACCTCAAGCAGGAATCCCACGTCAATAAGCAACTGCTTCCTTCTTCCGTGCAGTCCCAGGTGACTAATTCACACCAGTAAAAGGTGCGGTATTTAACGGGTCTGCAGTTACCACACCATTTTGCTTTCCAGATCTCGGAATGTGACAAAAGGGCACCAGGTGTAGGGTGGTGGAAGAAACGAGCACGAGGTAGAATCTAGGGTAGGCAGTCTTTGTATTCGCTAGCCACGGCTTTCGACATCACCACAATGGGCTCCCAAGTAAAGCTTTGGGGCCCTGCACTTATTTTTCTTTTTACAAATTAAGGACTGGCCTCTCATTCTTACATATTGACCTATATCTACAAAACTAAAGCCCGACCATTTCAATGAAGCTAAATATTAAATAGCAAGCTTACACCCCCATAGCATAGTTGCAATTGCCTCCAGGTGGACATTCCCACGAGTGACAGTAATGTCCCCCTCTGTGCCCATTCAATACTAGGCTTCTAGGTCAATCCTACTCATGAATAGGCTCGAGGGGCCAATTGTGAGCACTGTTTAAGTGGTGTTGAGTGTTACTGGCATGTAACCCGGCCCTTGGGGGTAAAGGCTATGAACACACACTCACATTTCATAGTTCGAAGACTGATAGCTGTAAAGATTTTCAGCCACTAATCACCTGGCTTAAATTTCAGCTGGTGGGAGAGAGACTCCTCTCTATGACCATGATTGTGCAGTCATCGAGGTCCCTAAAGTGAAAATAAAGGAAGGAAGGAAGGAAAGAAAGAAAGAAAGAAAGAAAGAAAGAAAGAAAGAAAGAAAGAAAGAAAGAAAGAAAGAAAGAAAGAAAGGAAAGAAAGAAAGAAGGAAAAAAATTGAAAACAAAAGAAATAATGGAAACAAAAGCAAGTGCTCTTTCAGAAATGGAAACTGGACTGGTTGTCAACGTCCAAGATTAGATGTGTTTGTTCCCTCTTTAGCAGAAGATGCAATAAACGGTACGCTTTGAAGATTTCAGTGCAAATGGCAAAAAGGAGAAATATAAACATACAGGGCATGTCCTTGAGTTGGGCCCTCCACAAGCTGGTGGAGTAAGTGGCCAGCCTCCCGGAGATCCCTGGATGGGCCCTGTTTTCCCCACGCTTTTTTTAAATACATGTCCCAGTTTTTGGGATAAAAGTCAAGTTATCTTGCAAAGCAGAGCTGAAATGAATGATCCCCTATTCACACGTGCCTTTAAAGTCTGAAAACATATAAGTAATGTATCTGTTTCTTTCACGCAGGCCAGACGGAGGTCCAAAGTATGCTTCCAGCAGAGGGGAGACAGAGTGATGAGGAGGACAGGTTGGAGGTCATCCTATAGATAACAGGAGCGGCCGGTGCAGGTAAGAGTGGTGGGCCGGGTTGGGGGTGGGAATTCGACAGAGACCACGAGGGAAAATTAAATAAATAATTATTTTTCCCTCGTCGTGGTCTGTCGACATCCCCCCCACCTGGCCCCACCGCTCTTACCTGCACGGGCTGCTCCTGATAGATAATATTCTGTAAATGCAGCCTAGTAAATCTGTGCCTATATTCCAATATACATTCCATCACAAGCAGCAGTGACTGTAATCTTGTCCTGCATAGAACAGTAGTAACATTTGTCCCGGTCGTAGAATGATCCATAGACACAGCACTTGTTTTTACATTCAACATAACAGGTTTAATCCAGGTTAATCGGTGCCCTGGTAGGTTTGCCCAGTGAAGCTGATACTCATAGCCTCAACCACAGACTCCAACGTTGAGATGTTTGAGGACCCTCTCTAGGCATCGGTCTGCTGAGATCCCCCATGTTGTTTCTGCTGTTGATTGAACCAGGACATCAGCTCGGTGGGCAACTCATCGATTGTCTGTGGAGGGTTTGGCACATGTGCCGGTGGACTTAGCTTGCAAAGTGTGGAGTCTGCAGAGGTGCAGAAAGGTCTTGTTGTCTAACGATCCTTCTCATCTGAACACCACACACATTATTTTGACCGTGACTTTAGCTATTGCAAAAATCGTAACTGCTTAAATGCTTCTTAAATCATCCATGGAAGACACAACAGGCATTATCATTTTTTGTGGAATGGACAGGGATACTAATAACTGACTTTGGAGGGTAACACCACCATGATGGTAGTATAAAGGGCTTACTTAAAGGGGATATCTAGGGAAGAGAAATCACAGTGCTCTTTACCCAGTTCTGCATCTGTAATAATAACCAACAATTAGCAGTCTAGAATTTTCATTTTTTTGATGATTGGGTTTTGAGATGTATTGTGACATCATTCACCGGATGGGCCCTTAAAAAACATCTGTGCAGTTTAGAAAAAAGTTGTCAAAGAATATCCCACCAAATGCATAAAGATTTGCTACAATAACCTCTCTACCCTAAACCACTCTATGCACAACCCCTTCCACATGAGCGTCTCAGACACAGAGGACAGTTTAGTAACTCTGGAAGCAAAGAAAGGAACAGGCAACAACATGACACCCACAACGGTTAAAATGTGGTGCAGTTGTACACAGAGTTCAAATAACTCAGCCCTTTATTGAGATTTATTCTATCCTTGCCTCTCATAACCTAAAAATCATACATGTTATTTTTGCTTCTAGTTTATTGAAGGTGTTTGTGCAGAGGGGACCTAGTTCCTTGCGACAGTGGAACACTTTACTGAAGAAATTTGGTGTGTCCCGGCACTTCCAGGTTTGAGGGGTCCAAACATGTGGCTCAACTGAATACTTACATTAGCGTTCATTTAAAGAGGGCATTAGGACACCCAATATATAAAGAGGTTGTTAAGACATACGTATGGGGTGAGGACATAGGAGTCGTTGTCATCTATAGATTTGAAGATCTAATGGGAATTTGAGATGGTGAGGATTGGGGGAGGGAAAATGAATGAAGAAGAGATGTTTTCAGCTGCTTTCTGAATGACAAGGGATTTGAGGTTAATCTCCTGTGGGGGGATGAAAGAGGAGAAGGCTTGTCTTAAGAAATTGAAGGATCAACTGTTCCATACACGGGGTGGAGCAGAAGAGACTGAAAAGAAGAATTTTACAACTACTTATTGTGGTTTTGGTGTGTAGGGATTTGGAGGTGATTCAGAGAAATTTAAATGTAATATGAGTCTCCAAGTATTGGAGAGATATAGAAAAATAGGTGTCTATCAGTTTGCCGAATAAAGTTGCCTTAAGTGGGACGAGGCTAGATTCCGATTGGCTGATGAGCAGGACATTGGCCCTGTCCATTTTTGTGAGGGAATGGGCTTGCTAAATTTATGTGGTAGTTAAAAGGCTCAGTTTTATTTTGTTGTGCGGTAATTAGTGACTATCTTACGCCCAGTGGAGACTGGCAATGCTGATATAAAAGGGGTTGCATCACTGATGACTTACTTACCTAAATGATTGATCAGTTGGAAGGAGCCCCCCTTTACTTCGGCTCCTGGATGAGAGACTGGACATGGGCTTGATTAATCAGGTATTTGTAATGTGAAGAATAATGCACACCACACTAACTTAGCTTTCCAATAGATAGCTCCCTTCCAACACCAACATTTGTGAAATAGCCAGCACAGCTTTCTTGCTCAACTTTAAATGCAAATGACTCCATTGATGGTAAATATGGTCAGCCCCTAATCCTGAAGGTTGCTGGACAAGCAACAATCTAATAAATATGGGAACAAAAATATTACTTTTCCTGCATGTGGGCACACTGGAAGTCAGAGCCGTATTTTGCTGACCACCGAAGCCCTTCCTCTTTCTCTCTTGTACTATCTCTCTCTGCAGCAGAAAGAACATTACACATAGTCACCACCTTCTTGCTTATTGAAGGGTCATAACCATGGCTATCATGAGCTATTTCTCATTAAAGGGACAACAAGTGAATAATGTCATAACATGTTTTTCTACCGAACCGGGATAACCAAACAAAGGATCATTCTGGAACATTTATTATTTGGTGATTATGGATGGTGCAAGATTGGGGAAGAGAACTGGATTTTTCTTTCTAGTTGGTGGCCTCTTTAAGCTGTGAATAGCATGCTTGTTCAAACGAGAGCCCACATCCTTGATTGCCCCGGCTAGGTTTCTGCGTTTCATCTTCCCCAGTCGATTTCACACTGCCTGAGGAATTCCATAGAATGCGGGTGGCAAGGCACTAGAAAAGGCCATATAACATAAAATACCATTAAAATGGAAACTCCATGGAGCTTCTCCTTTGAAATTCTCAGCTTTACTCAGCATAAAGTTTAATGTATATCGGTATTGTATAGGTATTTATATTCACTTAGTACCCCTATGAGGCGCTGAGAAACTTTGCAATGGAGAGCAAACAACCCAGTGGAACCTAGTGATAGGAACTTTACCACCACCAATGAGGTGCGGAGACACTTTGCAACATGTAGCACGCTACTCCCTAGAGGTCCAGTGATAGGAATTTTACTATCCCTGATGAGGTGCTGAGACACCTTGTGATGGGTAGCATGCCACTCCCTGAAGGCCTTGTGATGGGTTTTAGACACACAAAGAGTTACATTTAGCTACAAAGTTCAATTCAGTGTCATGCAATTTGCAACAGTCCCCAAATGCAAATTTGTGCAATTTTTGTGGCTTCTTGCGGCGGATGTTATTTCTGTCTGGCATTAATTGTGTATAATCGAGTTAGTTGGGTGCTCCATCCTAACAAGTGGTGTTGTTATGCTTTTAATATATGAACACTCGTTTAGTGTTGATAGTCTCCATGTCCCAGTCAGTGTTAAGTCATGTCATGTCATGTAATAAAACCCATTATGCAGTGGTGCAATCTGCCATTTGAATAGCATCACAGTGCCAGTCGGGTTCAGTACTTTCTTGCTCTAGTTTCCAGGTTCCCATTGCAGCTCGGAATCTGGTGTTGTTTGTGAGTTGTGGTAAGCAGGGGCGTAGCTGCTGGTGGTGCCCATGAGTGAAGTAAGTGCAGAGGCACCAGGGCCCAGGGGAGTAAGGGACCCACTGCACTCTTGTTATGACTAACTTCTATTACCTAACAAGGAACAAAACACCCATTTTCCATGCTTGCATTAAAATCCATGAAGCCCTTGTGACACCCCTGCTGGTGTCCAAAGTTAGCCCATCACTTAGATGATCATTGGTTTAAAAGCGTTTGCTTTCTTCTGGGTATAGTTTGCTATTTTTAGTCAGACACTGATAGCGAGTTGCACATTTTGAAAAAGTATGCTGCCTAGTTTAGAATGATTAGGGACAACTTTTTACTGCAGTAACTAAGTTTTTATTAGAACATTGGAACGTTGAGCACTCCATTGAAGACAATGGAGTGCTCCGTGCTACTAATGGCCGGTAGAAGCCCGGAGCATCAACATTCCAATGTTTGCCTTTGTTCACAGTTGTTGCTGTGAACAAAGGCCTCATGAAGCCCGAGGGGATTTCAATCCCCTCGGGCTCCGTGAGGCCTTTCTTTTACTAAGTAGAACATTGTGTCCCCTATGGGCGGAATGTTCTAATAGCCTTAGAGCCCTCAGTAGCTGTCTATACCGTCCATTAAAGGCCTGCTCCCATGTTAAAGGCGCTTGCCTTTGGCTCGGGCCTTTAATGCTGGAACTGGCCTTTAATGGCCGGTATAGCCCACTACGGTGGGCTATACGGCTATATTAGGAAACAGTGGGCCAGATCTATTAAGCCATTCTGAGGTCTCAAACCCTGCAGTTTGCAAAATGAGAGGGTTTGTGACAGCAAAATGGTATTTTGGGATTCACTAAACCCATTTTGCTAATCAGTAAAGGCATAACCAAATTGCAAAATGGGTTTAGAAATGGATACCAAATCGCAATTCAAAAGGCGTTTATTTAGGAAGGCCCTTCCAAATTGCGATTTAGTATCATGGTTTGCAATCAAATTTCTGGTTGTAAACCATTGAAAGTTATCAACATATCAAAGGTAGTGGTAACTCATTTGCAAAATGGAAGAGGTTTCTTGACACTGCCTCCCCTTTGTGAATGTTAAAAATGTTTGTTGGGGTGTATAGCACTGCATGGCCTCAAACAACCTATTTTTTTTTTTAAGTTAGCTTTTTGTTTTAAACACAGCCCTGTTTTCTATAGTGAACATGGCTGCATTCAAAAAAATTACATTATTTTGAGCCAATCACAGACATTGTGGTCAGCTGACACAAGCAGGGCACAATCTCTTGTGACGACTTTCAATTGTAGTGAGTTGCATTTATGACATGCCTCATAAATAAGGCTCCCAGTTTTCAGTTTTTACTGTTTTTTTTACAGATAAATATGGACAGAAAGCAATGTGTTTCTTGTTTGTATTTATTTTTCAAAGTAGAAAAATACAGAAAATTGTTCTTCTTGTGAGTGACTTCTCATGCTGGCCTTCACAAACTCCAGGACAACAGCTAGGCAGATAAATGGCCTGGGGAGTTAAAAAACAGGCAGAGATTTCTTTAAATACAGGCATATGTTAACATATATTTGTATATAATGCTAATATTTACCTGTGTGTAGAGTTTTGTTATATTTGCTGCTTAATTTGCTAAAACTTGACATGCATCAAAGTATGAGTGCATGTTTAGTAGTTAAATAAAGTAGCAATATACCATTTTATGACTTATTTTATTCTTAAAACACGAAATAAGTATGAATAAATACCAATAAAATGGCCAAATAAATATGGATAGATACAGAAATGATAAATTAAAAAAAAAACATAAAACGGGACCCCTATAAATATTCATGGGGTAGATTCGATTGCAGCTGACTGGGAATTTCATGAACCGGCCAATTAGCACAGAGATTGGTTCGAAAAATCAAAATCAATTCCAATAAAGTGAGTGTGCAATTTACAACTGCGTTTTGTGAATCAATTCTTAGCACATTCATATGACCCAGTAGAATTGTTTACTCTGACACTGAGAACCATCAGCGATGAGGTAAACCATGCCACACAGCACTTAATTTGTAAAAAATAAAAAATATGTGTGAGGACCCAAAATTTTCTTAGAAGCCTGCCACTAGCACTGTAAAATGCAGGTGTTTGCTGAACACCAAGTATGTCTAGTTTTGATTCACACCTATGCCCCTTTCTTCTTCTACCCTACGCTCCCTGTCTCTTTATCTCACTCTTGAAGTGCCTTCCTCACCCCTGCTTTCTTCCCTTATAACTCTTTTCCTATTTTTCTCTTCATCCCTTCTGCTCCCTTTTCTACTTTTCAGGCTCTTGCAGTGGGTTAAAGTCTGCTCAGCTGACGAAAAATTATTTTCGGTTTCCGAACCCACCTGTACAAACTGCCACTCCTTGCACGTGAGGGACTTTCCGGCCTCTGTGTCAAATGGCTGCACGTGCACCCTTCATTCTCCCTTTGAAAAGACCCCTTTTAAACTCCACAGTGCTCCTTTCATGCTAACAATAATTCAGTTTCTCTGTGCACCAAAGTTAATAGTTTGACCAATCGTACGTCAGAGTGTTCCACACGCATACCGTAGTCGCTGCCCACGTCACTGACATCACTTGTCAACATACATTAAAGAGAATGCCCCGCCCTCCTGAATGTAGACGCTTGTCCACAATAAAAATATGACAAGAACATTGTTTTGAACAAAACGCGGCATGCCTTTAGAAGCTGGAGCCGGGAGTCCGGACAACAGGTGGCTCTAAGGCGGGGTCTGCTGCTCCTGTCTGTGGCGCACTTGAATTATTCTATTTGAAGAGGCAGTGGGAAGCCTGAGAAGTCACATGAAAGTCCTTTCTTCCAGGCCTCCTTTCTGTTTTTTCAAATAATGGTTTACCAGCTACTGCCTGTCTGTTTATTATCCTTTTCATTGAATTTCTGCAGTTTTGAGGATGGACACAATGGCGTTGATTGTCGCATCAGGGTGAGCTCTTCCTCAGACCAATGGATGAAGGCGCTTCCGTTCCCTTCCAGTGGCATGCTGTACTTTGAGCAGGCCTTTCATGCTACCTGCTCCCATTGGGGCTTTCCACTCTATTGAACTGCGCCTGTGAGTCATGTCCATAACTGGAAACTTTAGCAGAAATGCTCACATTTGTTTTTTTGTACCATAACAAAGTGCTTCCACAACAATACGATATACATAGCGACCTGACAAACGTGATCATGAGAATGTCCTAAAGTCTGAAAGGACACTGCATGATGGGCCTAAATTGGGCATTTAGCGATGTAAGCCTTTGCCATCCCGAATGTGGTAAGTCGGCTGATAACTGGCAGATCCTTCCCTACTAGCTCGCTTGGTTGTCCCGTACACTCGGGTTGCCTGAGGAGTAAGCTAAGGCCTACCGTCCCAAGTTACGTACTACTAGATCTCCATCAAATAGGATTACAAATAATTGGTGCATTGATGATCTCAGATTAATGAAATGCCATGGCAGAACCCCTGAATTGCAAGTCAGGCTGCCTTTCAGTCCCATGGACACAAGCAGGCCCACCAGGTCAAATAAATCTCGTTTCCAGTCTAGTTTCACAGAAGTGAAACATTCCACTAACGAACTGTGAAGATATGCAAATAACTGGTAGCCAATCAAAAGTCACAATCAGCCCCATTCCCCACCAACAAGTTTGTGAAAACGATCTCAAACTTTAATAAGCACTTCTCCCAAACAGGCATTTGCAACATGAAGGTTATGAATCTACGCCTTTCGTTACTGGCTATTTACGGAACCACATTCATATAAGTCTTAGCGCATGATTGAGAGTTGGGCAGACCGGAAGTCTGTAAGAAAAGTGACAGATATTTAATCTGCTTTATTACAAATACCGCAGCATATATTGCACTTGTAATAAGGTGGACAGGATCTCTGTCACGTTTGTGATGGAGTAACTTGCCCGCCATACTCTAAATCAGGCCCTTAGTCTCAATCAGTGATGTCTTTAAGCAACTTTTACTTCCAATCATTGCTCCAACTAGAACAATATGATTCTAATCTGTCGACCTATTGGCTAACATCAGATCTACCATGCATAAATAATCTCTTAGAAACAGAGGTGATTTACCAATTATCTTCAAACCTGGAGAATTATAACTTACTAACTAAATATCATTCAGGCTTCTCACTGCCTTGGGGGTCTGAGAGCACCCTCTTAAACATCAAAGCAGACCACCTGACTGACTCAGACATAGACCGTGTTTGTACACTCACACCTCTACGTCTCTGTAGCCTTTGATAACGTTGATCATGGTGCACGGATTAACAGGAGGTCCAAGACTGTGGTTATGGGGAAAAATGCTGTCAATTGGTTAATCTCCTTCTTGCAATCTAAAATCCTCCAGCTCTTTGCCCGTTGTCCCTTACTCTCGAACTGTGCCAGCGTCACTTGTGGCATACCTGAGGGATCTGCTCTCCCACCACACTTTCCAATTGCCACCTTAGCCAATTTGCCTGCACCACTGAAGTCAACACGGGGTGTCACATGAGGGAAATGCTGAGCTCTGCCTCAGATAAGATGATGGCCATGGTGTCAAAGACCAGACCATATTCTGTCCTGAGCACACAGAATATTTGATGCTCCCAAAACGGCTTAGCATAATAAATTTCCTTCTTCTCCAAGATTTACCATTGTCTACTAAGCCCTTTTTAGAGGACATTGTGACACTGAAACAGTCATTCTCCCAAAGTATGTGCTTTGTGATTGGAGCTACCTTCTTACCACCACTATCTGTTCTTCCTAAATTTCTCTAAGGTGACCAGAACATTGCATTTAGATCATAACAAAAAATATATTAAACAAATAAATATTCAAATTTTCATCAATGCAATTCTTTGTTGTACTATGATCAGTCTATGACACTTGCTCTAAACGGCCCATATTGCATATAATCATAATTCTCAGTGTTCCTCAAATTATCCAGTTTCTCAGAAAAAACACCTGCAGCTACTTAGAGAATGACACCTCCTGGGGCAAGCCATATTTAGGTTCTATCTCCTGCACCATTTTTGCCCCTTTGAAAGTTATAAAATCGCCAGTCGCTTTACCCCCAGCACGCTCCATCAGATAGACACCTTTTTGCAATTTAAGACAACACTTTGGTATTCGTGGCAATGACACTTAGCTCCACCTGCAAAAAACTGTTATCTTAACGTCTTACACCACAATTGTTCCTCACATTTTAGCCCACTTCAAAGAAGGTGTGAACGCAATGTCACTGTCGCATTAAAATCAAAGCTGATGATTATATAATGAAATATGATTGCAAGAGAATGCCATACTTGTTAAAGAATGAATTGATGTAATGCTGAAAAAAGAACAAACCAGTTTCAGTGTTTTCTGATCAAAATAAGGGGTCAGATGTATTATTTTCAGTGCAATGCAATGCAGAATTGCGTGAGGGAGAGAAAGCAATGTAGAGCCATATTTGTTCAAAAAAATTACTTGCTGCTGCTCGATGCCGCTGTGCTTGTGCATAAATCGGCAGCTTGGCGTTATGCACAATCTTTGCATCGTGTTCCAGAGGTGTGTGTGTGTTGTTTAGGATAGAATTTGTACTGGAAGCATACCCTTACAGTACAAAATACTTTGCCTAGGCAAAGCATTCTGCCCATTGTATGTATTCTGTTCAGTGCAGCACAGATACAACATCACAGCACATATGCAATGAGTGGAATCGTTCGAGGATTGTTAGTGTTTGCTTCAAGGAGGTGTTCTTTTTTGCAGAAAGCCAGGCCTGACTATCTTAGTAGATTGCACTTTGCGTCAAAACCTATGATTGCTTGCGCCTATCCACCCAAGCTACACCCAGTGGTGTTATGCAATAAGATGGGGACCCACAGCAGAATGTGAAGAGAGGCCCTTGAATCTTACATATCTCACATATATTCATTGACCTTCGACTGAATGGGAGCCCCTTCAATGGTTAGGGAGCCCCGAAGGTTTGGGACCCCCCTCCACCCACCAAGTGCCATTGGGGCTGCAGGGACTTGTGTTACGCCCCTGGTTTCAGTTGTTACACCCCCTTAATACAATGGGGCACAAAGCAGCACCCCACTTACGCTGAGAAAAGGGCACCCTTTTAGCACGACATACCTCTAAAACTGGAAATTAAATAATCTTGAGTCTGCACTGCTTTGTGTCACTATGGGTGACTTTGCCCCTGCGCAAACCCTCAGTAAATCTGACCTCACATTTATTGTTGAAATAATTGCACTGTAGTGCAAGGGTGCACAATATTTCACAAACTTGTAATGCAAAAGAAATCTCAAGAGAAAGAGAGAGAGAAGTGTGGCAAGTAAGAGAGCAAGGGGGAATAAGGCATAGAGAGAGAAAAGAGCAGAGAAAAAGAGAGAGAGAAAGCAAGAGAGAAAGTGAGAGAGCTCGATTAAGAGACAGCTCAAGAATGAGGCGAGAAACAGCGAGATAATGAGAGAAAACAGAACGAAAGAGAGAGAGAAAGTGAGAGTCGGGGGGAAAATCAAAGAGCTGGAATGAAAGACAGCATCAGCAAGAGGCTGGAAGTGCTTGATAGCCATCAAACTTTCCTCAAGCTGACAAAGTCACACAGCAGCAAACACAATTCTGATGGTTTGCAAATTGTATTTTTTTTTCTGTTTTAGGTCCATTGCAGTTTGATAGATCTTTTGAGGATGAGGCATTTTTTAACAGTATTGCTTTGATTAATGATGGTCGCCTTGTTGTGCTCAAGTAATTTAGAATGTCTTTTAATTTTCCAGTTATTAGTGAATATCTGCCATGTAGAGTAATATGTGTTTATATTCACATACATATTTACACATACATATATATGCTAAGCGGTATTGGTAGTACAACACAATGGGGAGAGGTGAAGGGGAGCTGGACACTGGAAGACGTGACACACAATGGGAAGTAAACCTTTGGCTTGTGTTCCAATGAAGGAAGGTCACCACGTCATTTTTCAGTTATCATGAGTAGCACTCGCTATTATTTTGCGGACAAGCTCCTCATCTCTGGTGGCTCTCAGCCAGGACACTATCTGACGCTAGACTAGGAAGGGTAAAGAAAGAAAAACAAGCAGCAGGTCTTTTCCATCTATGCATGCAGCATCTGTGACATCATCTTTTTATCCATCAAGACAACCACCACCGCTGCTCCAATATAGGAAATAGTTGAAGACACACCTCTTTAAAGAACACTATATCACATTGCAGTAACAATCAAATAGCCAGAGACATCTCCTATTACTCATTGAATTTATGCTTGCTTTTGACCAGTACTGTGCTCTGCTGCGTTTTTGCCTAGGCACTATACAAATACCACAGACATACACATAGACATGTCTGGAAGTACAGAGCAGCTGCATATGTATGATTGTCATTTGCACATACATTGTACATTAAGGTATCTCACTTCGGTAGGTAACCTTGCTGCGATGTGGGGTTGTAGAAAGCTGGCTCTTTCGGTGATATATCAAGAATCTGATACACCGTGTAAAGAGTCCAGGCGTTCCCCTACGAGTGTTCTTTTAGGGGGCAGTGTGGTCGAGCAGCCTTAGGCTTAACACAGAGGAGTGCAAGAGATTTGCAAATACACACAATGATTAATAAACGGCACACAAGACTCAAGAAGGAGATCCACACCAATGTATAAAACTAGCAAGTATATTTATATATGTTCAGGGATCAGAGAAAAATAGTTCAGGAAAGTACATTTTTAAATATTATTATTTATTTATTCGATCAAAAATATGATCATTTACATCATAAAAGAAACATTTCATAAGCATAAAAACAGTTAAAATTTGACATTACAATGCATCATATAAAATTATGTTTTAAAACAAGCTATCACAGCGACTAGCAATGTTAAAATTTTGACTTGAGTCCACCACTTGCAGGGTAAATTGGAGTAGACTTCTTTTCCCATGTTCCTGAGTAAATTCACTAATAAAATTCATAGTTCTATTCCCTGAGGTCAATTTGATGTACATTTTCATATCAAATTCTCAGAAACATTTTTAATCTTTTTGGACCTCTACCACCAGGCAAAGAGCAGAAATCTCGAAATTGCAAATACGAGCCACCTTGTGGTGTCTGACCTGAAAATACGTAGAGCTTCACTGGGGCGTGTAAAAGATAATAAACGGCAGGCAGGAATTATCCAGATTTTCCGAAGGTCAACATAAGAGGGGCAAAAGAAAAGAAAATGATCAAGAGTCTCGGGAGAAGTGTGACAGGTAGGGCACAGTGGTGTTACATACACATTTTCCCAGGTGCTTCTTCTTGAATTTAAAGGGAGAGCTCCGTATCTAAATTGGATGTACAGGGCTCTTGCCTGGGGGGGTTCGATGTCATCCAAGAACATTTCGAAACCAAACCATCCTTTAATGTTTAAAAAACTAGAGGTTAAAGTGCCATGTGCATTACCTTCTAAACTTTGTAAGTCCATATACTCCCCAAACCTTTTTTTAAGAAGGGGAACCATTGATTTTATTATGGACCCTGGCTCCTCCCAGATACACCCCAACCCTAGTTTTAAAAACCAATCCTTGATCATGTTGAACCACTTAATACAACCTGTTTGTTTATGCAAAGCAATTAACTCTTCCGGGGCCTCCTTCACCGGGACCTGTGTGTTACTAGTCCATATCCTTATCCAAAAAAGGAGAGCTCTAAGAATAGCAAAGTGGTTAATAGGTTTAAGACCAAGATCAAGTCTAAGCGGCAGGAGGGGAGTATTCACAGGTAGGTTCAGGGTCGCCCTAATAAATTTATTTTCAGCAAGGGCTAGATCCTTCAAATTTTTCAGCCCCCATAACTCGGCCCCATATACGGCTGCTCCTAGACCTTTAGCCCTATGAAGTTCCAGAATGGGCGAGAGCGGCCGATATGGAGACGACCTAGCCCTCCGGACTATTGCACAATCGGCATGTTGGAGGGTCAAAGTGCTCTTTTCAATTTGTGGTGTCCAGACCAGCCTGTCGCTAATGCGTACTCCCAGATAATCAAAAGCCTTAACCTGCTCCAAGGTTTGCGTGCCCAGCATTAATTTACCCTTGTGGGATTTATAGGGGTTAAATGTCATATATTTAGTCTTGGAGCAGTTTATTTCTAACCCCCTATCCTTACAGGCTTTGTCAAATTTGTTCAAAAGGTTCTGGATCCCCTTACGTGTTCTGGCAATGAGTAACATTTTTAAATATAAGTTCTTTTCACTTTATAAAATGGACACAGTGCAATTTCTGAGTTCCGCAATGTTATCCTATGGAAGGAAGAACAAGTTCTGCGAAGAGGTATAGTACAGCACTTACAAGACCAATCTCCAGGAGTTAAGGTGAGTGGTGGGCAAGGTCGAAGGCAGCACCAGCAGTACACCACCAGCGACATGGAGATGGCTGGGTGCAGGGTGCAAAACAGCATAGGGAGCCCAATGTCTTTCAATGGAGATTGGTCACTGCTGAAAGAGGCTGCAGGCTCTGGCCAGGAGGCCAGTCGAGCTGAACCAGCAAGGGGGTACAAAGCTTGTGATGCTTGAGGACAGGAGAACACCTTTGGCTCTCTTCTCCAAGCCCCTGGGCGACGGGTGTAGGGGTGTCCTTATGCGTCAGGTTTTTCCTTACCCGAGCAGTCGTGTTTGAGAGGGACTGCGTGCAGAGGCTGCAGGTGACGTCAGGGAGTCCAGGAGGATTGAAACCACAATGGACTTGAGCTCTCGAGGGCTGGGAGATCTTGCTGACACCGGTGGCCCACTTAAACTCGGGCCAGAGGTGACGGGTGCAGTGGTGACTTCGGGTGTTGGGTTTTTGAGATTCCAGAGGCCTCAGAGTCTTATGTTTTGGAGTTTCTTCAGTACAGGTCCGCTGCTCATGGGAGGTCTTGAGTCTGTTTCGAGGGCAGGCAATCCTCCCATGTTTCTAGAGTCAGCAGCTGCAGGACAAGTCGACTTTGGTGCAGTTTTCGATTAGGGATGTAGACAGGTCGGCAGGGTTGGTATCAGGTCAGCTGCTTCTTCTCTAGTCTCTACTTCGACGGCTCTGCGGTGTCCTCTCTATTCTTAGGCCATCAGGATCTGCTTCTCTGGTGCCAGGGGCTCCCCCAAATACTGAATTTAGGGGCATTAGGGGAGTGTAGGGAATTAGCCAATGGGTTACTGACCCGTGGAGTCAGAATGCCCCCTATATGACTCTGTCCCAGAATTCCTAAGTATGCCATCAGAAAAGATGACTACTTCTGAAAAATCGTTTCCACCTCATAGTAGCCCACCTTAGGGGTGGTACTAGCCTGGAATTGGCATGCCTACCTGACTAGCTACTTTTCCCACCTGTTCAGGTACCAAGGGGGCCCTGGACAAAGGGGTCAGCTTCCTCTTCAGAGAGGAGCCATATTTTCATTTCAAAGGCGGCAGCCCTTTGGGGTTTGTCGCCCATGGAAGGCTAATCAGCAGGTCAACCTGTGGGAGGGGCAGTTACACGCTCTTCCCGGACAGGCGTTTGTTCTGGATCTCCTGAGAGCAGAGGCTTTCACCCTTGGAAGTCAGAACAGTGTCGTTGGTTGCTGGCAGGAAGAAATGAGTCAGCAAGGAGACCAGAGGCTGGTAGGTTTTCAGGGGGCACCTCTAAGGTGCTCTCTAGGTGCATGTATTGGTAAATCCAACACTGGCATCAGTGTGGGTTTACCAATAAAATATGTTTGATACCAAACAGCCCGATTTTCAGTGAAGCCATCATGTAGCTGGGGGTCTAGCACATTTTTTTAAATGGCTTCCCATGTCAATTGTACTGGCAGTAATAGGACTGACCAGCACAGGGGCATATCTGCTCATGCAGGTGTGCCCTCACATGTAACATTCAGCACCCTGCCTTGGGGCTGTCAGACCTGATGTAGGGGCTACTTACAAATATTACAAGCAGAGTTAGGGGACATGGCACACAGGGATGTGTGACATGTCATGTTTTCACTTTTGTCTGCACCAAGACATGCAGCCTGCGATAGCAGCCATGCATGTGCTTGGTGAGAGGTCCCTTAGGGTGGCACAATTCATGCAGCTACCCTTAGTGACCCTCTTTAGTACCTCAGCCCTAGGTACCAGGGGTACCATTTACTAGGGACTTATAGAGTGTGCTAAAGGTGTTGCCAATTGGGGGAAACAATTGAACATTTGTAGGCAAAGGACACTGGTACTGGGGCCCTGATAAGCAGGAACCCAGTACACTTCACTCAACGTTACCTCACATACCAGGCAAAAAGTGTTGGAGGGACTGCAACAAAATCCCAGTTTCCTACAGGGGCTGAAACACATTGTTTGAAATCTGCATTCTGTCAGTAGATGGCTAACAAAGCGTACATGCTTCTGCCTCTAAATAGCCAATGGGGATCCTTTCTGGGTCTTTCACTTCCTATTAGTAAAGTGACCAGCTTGCGCTTCAGCCCTCAGCCTCCAACTCTAACAAAGGCTGCCCTGTTGCCAGCAGCCAAAATGCACATTTATTTTACTTAACGGCTGGTGTCCTTGTCTTCATCTCTCTGGCCGTGAACACATTTCCTTGCAGAAAAGTTTCATTTTAGCGATTTTCCTTCCCTCGCCCTCGTCTGTATCTGAACAAATGGCAAAGTGCTTTGCCAATTAATGAGTTACTGCGTTTGATTCAATGAGCCCATGTTATCGGAGACAGAATGCCCAAAGTCTAATTGGATTTCCTTTTCCTTAATGCCTGATTACAGCGGGCTGCCCTGGAGAAACTCATCTTCTAGATCTGGACTGTTGCAGGCAATCACTGGCTACAATGACCAGGTCCCTGGTCATCTGGAACTACTGTTTATTTAATAGAAGGCTCACCATCCTGATAAAATACACAGCATCATATATAAAAAAAAAATATAAGATCTTCCATAGGAAATATTTGTTAGGTCTGGCTACAAACAGCTTTACCATGCTGGAGGACCTATAGTTAGTAATGTATCAAAAAAGTACAATAAGACGTAGAGAACAGAGAGTGGACTTTCTGTCATCCCAGTTTTGCATTGGTTTTGTTGTGTTGTTGTTGATTTGCCATTGCTTAGATGGGCTATCTATGAATGGTCATCACATTTTCAAAAGTGGTTACATTGTCTTATGTGTGATCCCATTAGCTTTTGATGATGGGGAATCAAGTAGTCCTTTTGTTAGACTGTCGTTGGGACAAGTAGATTGAGACCCTGTGTGTATTCATTGATGTATTCAGTTTGCTGACAAAATAGCTTTTTAATTGCTTATTTGTGGCTTTTTTTTCTTTGGGAAGTGCTTGCCGATTGGATGCCTTAGCCCTTCATAAATGAGCATGTGAGAGTGATTGTTGAAGAGTGCTATCTTTCGTTCACTCTGCTGTCAAGACAGCATGTAGAATTTACGGATTTTTGTTCACAAAGTATAGACATGCACACATGCAGGCTTTCTTGAAAATGAAACGTAAATGCTAGCCCTTTGTCAAATCTATCTGCAGTGCAGTATTTGCTGCATAAGTCTTTTATATTCACTACTCACAACACAAACTTCATCTTCTGACTCCTTTTCATAACATGTTTTTTTCAGGTTACAGCTTAATTTTGTTAACACATTCTGTTCAGCAAAGGGGACTTACCCCCAGTTTCTGTACTATTCTGGCCCAAGATGTTTTTTCATTATGGTATTTTCCTTTTAGGACAGCAAGGGCAAAGCACCCAAAATCATGCAAATGTATGCAAATCTTGTTGCATGTTTCTAAACCTGAGTGCGGTTTTAGCGAACTGAAATATTTTGCAGCACAGGTAGATCGCTATTGAATTATTGCAGGAAATATGTTTCACTCTCAGCCACAGGGGTGATGAGAGTTTCTTGAAATGTGGGCATGTTGTATGTTGAAGTTCTGCAGCAATGCAAAGTGGTTGAGGAGTTTTGACAGCAATTCAGAAAAAAGGAAACTGGTATTTAGGTTCTTTCAGACAACATATTTGGGGCATCAACTCGTCAGTGGTGGCTCCTCCGTTATGGCGGAGGAGCGTCACCCCGCCTGCTGCAAGCGCAGCAGGCACACACATTTATAAAATGGTAAAAAGTAAAATTTTATTAAAGTGTCCCAGGCTTGCGCTGTTACAACGTGAGGGCAGGGGGTGGGGCTGATTAGTGCACTTGCACTAATGATTCAGCCCCTGCCAGTCCGCATGTGAGCTTGGCCGACTGTTTACAGCCAGCCAAGCTCACATGTGCACTTTAGAGCCTGCAGTTCCTAGGCTGAAAACCAGCCACAGGTTTGCAGCCGCAGGCCCCCAGCCTCAAAATGATCGCTGGGTTAGCATGCTCCAGCCAATCCTGGAGCTGCAGCGCAGCTCTAGGATTGGCTGATTTCGCGCTGTACAAGAGAGGAAGTCCTTCCCCTTTCTCCCTAGTGCCCGCCGACGGAGGAGAGCGCCAGGAGGAGAGAGAGAGACGGCATCCAGACCCTCCAGCAAACACAACATGCATATGGTGAATTTTTTGGGCATCGCGCCCCACCATATTTAAATGTTGACGGCCGCTGCTGCAACTTGTGCGTCACTGTCTGTGGTTAATTTGTGTAAGTTGTGGGTAACAGCACTCATTTTTGGTCCTGGGAATTATTTTCATCATTGGGCTTTGGCACAGAGCATAAGCTAGAAAGTCAGAAAAGGGAGAAAGAAGGAGGAAGACAAAGTTAGGAAAAGTGTGATGAAAAAGAGCCTGCAAAAATGAGATACAGAGACAAAGAGCTCAGGGTGCAGAAAGATGCTGTGGAAGAAAGACCAGGCAGCCTTGGTATACTGCAATTCCAGCATTCGGCAGCGTTAGCTGTAGGTTCCTGAGAAAAACATTGGGGGGCAGATTTACAAGAAACTGACGCATCTGTATAGATGCGTCAGTTTCCCTGCGCCTCCATACGAAACCCTTGCGTCACCATGGATGCACCGTATTTACAATACGGCGCACCATGGCGCAAGGATTGACAGATGCATCAGAAATTTTGACGCATTTGTTGGCCCAAAAGTGACGCATTGCTGGAGTTGTTCATGAAAGTGAGGCAACTCCAGCAATGCACCACGACAGATAGGTGAGTCCCATTCAAAGAGCCCTGCGTCATTCCTTACGCCTGGTCTGAGCAGGCATAGGGATTTTGACGCAGTGAAGGCGTAGAGTGACGCAGTGATATGTTGTAAATTTAACTGTGTCAGTTCTACATGGCTTTTTGCATGGGAATGCCTAGCCTGCATACATTATACCTGACGCAGGTATAATTTGACCCAGGGCTTTACAACGTGACGCATCTCCCTAGATGCGTCACGTTGTAAATGGGCCGCGATGTGGCGCATTATTTATGCCGCCACTGCGTCACAGAAAGTGACGCAACTGCGGCGCAAAGGTGTCGCAAGGGGCTTGAAAATCTGACCCTGGGTATCTTAAATTATATTTATGTACTAATCACTGATTGTAGTTCAAGTATCAGGTTAGATCCCAGTGATTTATCCTGCACTAGTCAGAATTATTGCTGGATCACATTTTAGGAGTGAGTCTCCTCATGTTGTTAGGCGGGAGTCTCACTTTGCTTCATGTCAAGTAGCAATGGCAACAGCTAGGTAGTCCTTTAGAGGAAAAATCAATATTATGTTGTGCTGTTTGTATTGGCCCAAATTTTTAGCGTTTCATGAAATTCTGCTATTTAAAAAAAAAAAAATGTGTATGTGTATTTGAGCCAGTGGGTTGGGCGTCTCTCTGATTTCTGATGTGGATTTGGAGAGATGGTCTTGGGAAAACCGTGTGGGTGTTGTCTTTGCTAGCAGCAATGTGTGGGTTTTATGTATTGAGGTGTGCGATAGAAGGGGATGTCTGATCCTTCCACCCTCCTCCTCACCCATGTAATTATGGAGAGAGTCGTCTCCAGGTGTGGATCTTCCATGTGGATCCGAGTGAGTGTACATCCGAGTTTTCAGATAGGCATGTTAGTTTCTTCCTTGCACTATGTCTCCCATTGTCCAAGTTTCACAGTTGCTTGTGATCTGTTCTGGTGCTTAGCTGTCATTCAGTCTCTATTCACTGTGGCTGGGTCTCTCTGTCCTGCTGTTCATCTATTCCTGTGTCCCGTAGACTCCATGTGTTCCTGTCCCCCTGACACCACCACCCATTTCCTATATCCTTGTCTTCTGCTGCCCCACTGCCTCACTTTCCTGATATCCCCCTGTTCCTGTGCCCTGTGTATCTTTTTTACCATGTCTCTCTGTTTTTGTGTCTTTTTGTCTTCGAGCCTTCATGTCCTTGTCTCACCATCCCTATGTTTTGAAGTCTCAGTGCCTTCCTGCCTCCACGCCCCACTCTCCTTGTATTTTCATGTCCTCACATTTTGTTGTTCCTTGCATCAGTATTCTGTGGCCCGTTTCTTCCTCTACCATAGACTCTGTCTTATTGCTCCAACATCTCCGTCTGACTTAAAAGCCACCCCTTCCACTCACCTGGGTTTAGAGTGTCTTCTGTGTGAACAACCTCTTGAATGACCATTCATCAGCCTCGAGGAGGTCAGTAGAGGTAGGACCAAAGCAGGCACATGGTCTGTGGGGTGCAAAACTGTGGCATATTTATCCCAGCTTGGTAGCCTGCCCGATAGATTTGCACCTTCTCTAGCCACAGGGCTTTATTTGAGCTCTGCTTGTTCCTCTCTATGGTCAGTACTCTTGAGACTGCACCATGTCTGAAGCACCGCACTATTTCAGTAACAACCCATATGGGGGGCCTTCGGTGTGATTGTGGCATTTACCTCGTAGGAAGCGTGGACCTGCTGTGTGCCATTGGAGGTTTTTGCTTCCTTTGGTGTTTACCTTGTGCTACTGACTGGAATTGGCTTTATTCAAAGTCCTTGCCTGCTCACTGTTATTATCGTCCTGGTGAGCTTCAATGGTCCTGTGGGTTTAATTACAGCTTGGGTCTGCAGCTAGTGGGCAAACATGAAAGTAGCCTTCGGTTCCTGTCATGATCTGGGCAACTTGCCTATTTCTGTTACATTCTCCAACTTAGGCACAAAAGAAAGAGGGCATTTTTAAAATATTGAGCGATTGCACCTCTCACAGTGCTTCAGACTCACAGGCGAGCCCTTCATGTATCTGGGTTCTCTGTAGCTTAGAAGGGTAGGTACATCTGGTAGGTAAACATGCCTTGGAAAAATGAGCTATGCTATCGGAGACCTGCCTGTTGAATAATTCAGTGGTGTTTCCTTGGTGCAGGCTGAGCTATTGAGTGTCATGCGCATCCATAATTTACATGCGGCTCAGTTAACTGTATACTGGGTGTTGTTACGGTTACGCAGCCCGTCGGCATACTTTGCTCGAGCTCTGTCCTCCGCCTCCCACTTCCTCACTGCCTTCGGTTAATATTCAAGAACGAGCATCGTGTTGACATCTCACACCTAATGTGAAAAGCTTAAGTAATGAGGAGGAGCTTAGCTAATGACGAGGTTGCAGCATGACCCCGGCTTGCAGCATGACCCCGGCAATCTAAAAGAGAAAGAAAAGAGAGACTTCAATTTTTTGCAGCGAGATTGACGCTCAGGTACTGGCGGAGGCACGTTGACGGACGTTCCCACCTTGGTACAATGCAATGGCGCTGAGATCCTCCTGAAGGGGAATGTTGGTTTTAATATCAGGGAAATCAACAGTAACAATCATTGGCAAGGCCAATAGGTCTCGCATTTGCGAGAGTTAGGTATATTGGCGTTGTAAATGATAATGTGTTTTACCCTTCTGTTTTGGTTTGCGGTGAGGGCAGTAGCGGTCGGTGGTGGGAGTGCCGCCGGGCGCTGACGTGGGGCAGGGGAGGGGCAGGGTGGGGGGTAGTAAACTACGGATTACGGGTGATTACAGGTAAGTACACATATAAATAAATAAAACGAATTTCGTTTCTCGCGCTGCATCGCCAAATGTGATTCAGCGCGAGAAACGAAATTCGTTTTATTTATTTATATGTGTACTACCTGTAATCGCCCGTAATCCGTAGGTTACTACCCCCACCCTGCCCTCCCCGCCCCACGTCAGCGCTCGGCGGCACTCCCACCACCGACCGCTACTGGGTGAGGGTGGTAGTGAGTGCCAGAGTGGGAGTGTGTTGCAGTGAGTTGTTTAGTGAGTGCAGGAGGGTGAGTGTGCTGCAGTGAACGTTTAGTGAGTGCTGGAGTCGCAGGGTGTTGCAGTGAGGGTTTTAGGGAGTGCTGGTGGGTAAGTGTGTTGCAGTGACGGTTGTAGTGAGTTCTGGAGTGGGAGTGTGGTTCAGTAGGGTTTTAGTGAGTGCTGGAGTGGGAGGGCTGTAGTGAGAACTTAAGTGGGAGTGAGTCGAACTGAGGGGGTATAGTGAGTGCTGGAGTGGTAGGGTGTTGCAGTGAGGCTGTAGTGGCTACTGGAGGGTTAATGAGTTGTGGTGAGGGTGCGAGTGTGACCTGACTAGACCATTGTCAGTTTCAGTAACGCCTTGTTGAATTCAGTGATGTGCACAACAACACATGTGAATGCGGCTGATTTTGGTGTTTACTGAACATTTGCTCTATATTGGCAGTTGCTTTCTCATGTTAGTTGCTAGTTAGGTGCATACAACAAGCTGAAACATCTGGAGGAGAGGCTGTCACAAGGTGCCAAAGATAAGAGACCGAGAAACACAATGGTGATAATGAAAGATAATTCCTTTGGAGACAATATGTGTGAATGACTGGGAAATTGGATGTGACAAGGTAAGTAAAATCAAGGGGGTGGTGACGAAAAAGGCAATGGAGGAGACAACCAGGAGGTGGTGAAAGTGACAGATCGACTGAGATAGAGACAGACACAGGTTAGAGAGATCATTAGAGTGATAGAGAGAAAGAAAGACGAGATGAGCAGAGTGAAGGGAACATCGTATCAACCCTTTGCAAACACAAAAAAATTAATATGGCACAGACAGCCTAGATCAGGCACCCTGACCTGAACACTCGACATTTAGCTGCAAGAAAGGCTCGGGTCTGCACCCCCATTCCAGTCTGCACTTAATGGATAAGCAGAAGAGCTGCGTTTCAACAGGGGTTTTCGCGATGAGGCACCGCTGGCTTTCAGAGGGCGGCTATAATGACCTCCGCCATTACTGCAAAAATCTTTACAGATGTAAAAAAAAGTTCACTATTCATGTTAAAACATCCAGAACTGATTACATATTCAAAGACAACAAACAGCAGCAGCGTTACATAAATGTCTCAAAAGAGAAAAAAAGTAACCCAAAATAAATGGGGGATACGGTCGCTGTCTATAAAACCTTGGCTGGCAGAGCAGGTCTAAAGGTTGAACAGGATTCTGTACGGACCGGAGACTGGACGTCTTAGAGACATGGCTAAAGTATTGATGACGGGCCTGCCCTACACACCTGAGCCCTTTCATGGAACTGTTCCATATTTGACTGTAGCAGCATTGATCCTTACATATGAAACCATGGGGAGATACAGCAAGTTACCGCTGTTTCGATTCACTTCTATTCTCGCTACCCCAAAGTGGATTTTTGACCGATTTTACGTTTAAGCCCTGATGAAGTTCAATGTCAATTGAACGAAATGCGTTGGCTGGAGTTGTTGCATTGACAATATTTGAATAAAGGAGAAACAAAATAAGGAGCTCTTGTCCGTATATTATGTATTTTGGGAAAGAAGCTCAGTGGTGCACCATTCCAATATAATCTAAAAGTTGAACATGGTTTTGTAGCATGTGATGGCCCTGGAAGCCCTCTAGGGTGAGCTACAGAGTGTAGTGAAGGACATCATTACCTGTAAGTGACAGGGGGCGTGTCTGTAGTGTACAAGGGTGGAGTCTACTGTGAATCAGTGACTGTTTAGCTGCAGGGAATTGGCAGAGTATGTGCAAGTGGTCTGGTGGTTGATAATGAGTCTCACTGAGAGGATGAACTGCTGCAGGTTGCAAGAGTGTTGCAGAGTAATATTCCTTCAGGGAGATCTTGGCCTGGGATGGGCCTCTCCAAGGGTGTGGTGTTTGGACAGAACCCTTAACCAAGTGCGTGAAGGGACAGGTCACTGCTACAATACCTTCTCCTCTACCGAGGGGTGAGTGGCCACATCTACATTTACATTCTGCCCCATTGGTTTGGGACAATATTAGTCTTTGCGTGCAGTATAGGACTGGTCACATCCCTCGCTCGGGGCTTGTAGGCATGCTCTAAAATGTAGTGACACGTTACCGCTCATTGGAAGGCCGTTTACAAACGTCAAGTTATCACCTTCCAATTGCCTATTACTGCATTTCACTGTGAAACTGTTTCTGGTGAAGTGGAACCGTTCCCCAGACAGTGTTAATACGTAAAAAAAGACAAAATACTGTAACCAGATATGCCACATAATCTGCCTGTTCTTGCCACACAATTTAGTCAATTATGTGGCACAGTTTGATCCTCTCCTGTCGCATAATTCCAGCGGCCCTGCTTGTTAGGTCTGAGTATATCTCACTCACACAACCAACTAATTACGTGGGAGTCTTCTTTTCATAAGCATAATGAGCTTCTGGACAGTAAGAGGCGGCGTTGTATTATGTTTTGAGGTAGTGATGTTCTGGGGCAGAATCTATATAAATAGGAATTAGGTAGCTGAACCCTCTCCTATATACTGGTCAGCGCCAATGACGGACGCCACTATGTATGATGGACGCTGCAGTACAAAGGCTGCTAGGTGTGGGGAACAAGGAAGTTACACCGGAAGCAATCCAAAATGCTGTTTGTAGGGCTGCAAAACAGGTGTACATGTGACTCAAATGCACCACCAAAGCCAGAAATGACGACTCAACACCATCAAATAGTGTCATCCTGGAACCAGGCAACAAGCAGCAAGCTCCGCCCATCACATCACAGAGCATGCCCTTCTAGTCTGGCACAAACAGGGTGCCACGAGGAGCGCCAGTGTCATCATGTAGCCAGGCTATAAGCTGCTGTTCCTTCCACGTCACACAGAACATCCTCGTCTACCAGTCTGGCACAAATAGTGTAACATGAGAAAAGTCATCATCACCTACCGCTTCCAGGACACCACTAAGGCAATGGGTTATTTTCTGAAGCAGAAATTAACCCACTGTGCGCCACCGTGCCTTACAAGCATGTGAAAATAAAGTTCAATGACACTCATCCTTATGCAAAAATATTCTTCGCAGGGATAGTAAAACGGATCACTTGATCTCTGGGGTAAACAGAGATGGATTTAAAAAATATCTACAGTGTCGGACATAGTGCTAGGCACATCAGAGCTGCAGATTTCAAATCTCATGAATCAGGTTCGAGTCTCGGCTTGAGATCAACATCCTGGGGTTCTGGGCAAATCACTCAATCTCCTCGTGCCTAAAAATATAAACATGACCTTGTTTAAAGGAACTGGTTCTCAAGTATTGTACAGCTCTCTAATACCTTAGCCAACATGGGGCCTTTATGGTAGGAGGCCTCCGCTGCTTAGTACCACCCTTATCTACCTGGCTGCAGTTACGGCGATGGCACGTGAATTTGTGTTTCATCACTGTGAAAAAAGGCTAAAAACAAGCACAGTCCCCCTTTAAAAGTAGCCCAAAAGCAAACTAATATCTGACCAAAAGAAGCCCAACTGACAGTCGACATCTAAAAATGCAAAAAAGGCTATAAAAATACAAAAAACTGAGTGAGAGGCACAGAGTGGGAGGCAGCACTAACACAACTGTGGCATTAAGAGGAGGTGGGAGGGAGGAATACTGTATTAAAATGTAAGCAGCTATAGGGCCAAAGCTGAACACTGGCAAATAGTAACAGACTAGGAAACCAAGGGAAAATAGTCCTCCAAAGAACAGATAAAGAACCATAGCGTAATGAGACAGTACCTAGTTCCTGCTTCGTGGGAGGAACAGAAGAAAAAAAGGAGGGACAAAGAAGCAGGACTGACCACTAGCAAGCAAGTATTTTAAAAGGACACTGACATAGACAACTAAAAAGCAGTGGCACACAATCGGCGGCATTAAACCCCACAAGGAATATAAAACAGGTCACTAAGTAGGCTGGATCTAAAAACCGACCCAGCAGAAAAAGGAACGGGTCCACATAAGCCAAAAAAAACGGCACACACCGTCAGACCATCACATCGGGCACTGCCTAAATGCCCTTTATTCACTGGCCCCGAGTTCATACCTTTTCTATAAGCAGCTAGAATCTGAAGATAATTTTACGTTTTGATGAGCTTTTCAGAGCGGGGCAAAGAAAAAGTACTGGCAAGAATGAGATAGGCTCACCTGTTGCTAATGGCTATAACGGTTAATACAATATATTTTCAATTCTACTGCATGCACAACAAACTGAATTGTCTCTAGGCGCTTGAATAATTGCTGTTATTATCACCAAACTCTGGAGTGCTTATTTTCTTGCCCTTATAATGATGAAAGGCTGGGCAAGCCCTAGTAGAAGTTTTGGCAAGTGACATAATAGAGTCTAGCGGAAAGCTTCTTTGTTTCTGCATTAGAATTCATGCTATAAGATTCTCAGACGGGCAAGGAGCATATTTTGTGAGGAGTCTTGCACTGCAGCCTAATAGACCTTTCTGAACCAATTGATGAAGTGTATGCTTTTCTATTTCGAGGTTTCCATGTCGTGGTGTCTCTCTACCTTGCTTGAGGCTTCAAACTGCACATTTTTTTTTGCCGTTGTTTTAAAATAGAAATGAAATGACATGTGCCTAAAATGATTATTTAGAATTTCCAAGTTCCTACACTTTTAAACACTTCGAAGCTATAACGGAAATGCTGGGTCTTTGTCAGCTGCAGCACATTTGCAAGAAACATACTTGTCTATGATCATATGCTCTGGACAGTTTGTGTGTATGATTAGTGAACTATATACAGCCCTGCCTGCCAGGGCAACGCAGTTCTTTTCAGGGTGCTTAAAGAGACAATCACACCTTCATCCTCTCGTTGCCGTGTTGGAACGCAAAGAGTTTACATGCTTGCAGAATCTGGTATGTTACGATACTACTGGCTGCAAACTTAGGTCAGGTAACACAAACGCTGATCACGCTTGCTAGATTCAACCTCTAGAAGTACTGAGGCAGGGTCCTGGGCCTGTAACTCTGGAGCACCCCAATGCTACATGTAAAGAACCAATCCACTGCACCGGCCTTCAAGAAAACCCTGAAAGATAGCCCATTCAAGAAGGTTGCACATGACTCCTGGGACCACCCACCCTTCAGAAAGGAACTAGGAACCCCTATCTTTCATTCACATGTAGTCATTGACCAAAGGCCAAGATATAACAAAGACTATGATATAATACTTAGATTATTCTCAGCATCCCAACAGCAGCGTACTCGCACATCAACTTTTCACACCAACATACAACACAACACACAATCAGAACTCATAAAACGTACATTACAAAGTAGAGCTAAGCCAGCAGCTGGGCACACACACACACCTCCAATGACACCCAACTAATTTACAGCACTTAAACTTTTCAACAATAAAACATCAATTATCTTCACAATGGCTACGACAAGTTACAACTTACAAACAACACCAGACTGAATCCTCAAAACCAGGACAAGAACGTACCAAACCCTTTTAGGCTTTCAGATCATACCAATAGCAGAATATGTGCTCTTTGAAAATGTATACCCCACCTACCAACTAACTGCCCAGCGGACCAACAGTGACTTCAAATCCCGATTAATTATCTCAGAAGGGATCTTACAATCACAGATTTTCAAGTACTCTGAAGCAATTTGCAGGCAGTCAGTATATACTTTATTTGGTTTGGGGTTTCAAACCATATAAGTCAATTACAATAAAACCAAGCAGTAAGCAGAAAAAATATAACAGAGCAGAACAACAAAAGTCATCAATCAAAGAGTTTTAGTCTGATGGCACAGTTTAAAAAACAAGCAGCATACTGACAAATTAAAGGATTGTTTAGTAGCTGTAAAAACAATAGCTGTAAAAACAAAAGAGCAGGCTTGGCCTCGGTAAAATTTCTTCCAGCTAGGAGTGGCTTTAAAAAAGAGTGTAAGGTGCCTATAAATAGGACAGAATAAGATAAAGTGCATAGTTTCTTGAATGGATGTAGCATCACAAATACAAGGTGGACAGTCCAAGTCCCAAGACCATTCCTTGGGGGGCTTTATAAAAGTGAATCATATTTAACCTAAATCATGTTAATAAATAACGATGAGTGTTGGACATGTCAAAGAAAAGATAGGGTTCTATGAACAAAGTAGACTGCACAAGACAATACGACCTAACTGATACCTTTATTAAAGCAAGTGGTTCCCTTTCTTCATGCATTTGACCAAGAAAAGCATCTTTTATCCAAATAAGATCTGCCTTCACAACACTTTCTGGGGAGCTGAAAAGGGAGGGTCACCCTAACCTAAACAGGTAATTCCGAACATAAGTGATCCAGTGTATATGGGAGACACGATCCATGCCTAAATAATCCTTAAGTAGTTTCCTGCTAAAGTCCAATTCCGGCTTGAGCCAGAATGACAGCCATAAAATGAGTGGTCTTAATCGAATTGTGTCGGACAAAAAGCCCAGTCCTAGCTCCTCATGGATGATAAAAGTAGATGAGCTGCCAGGGAGTGCAAGTAACCTTCTAAAGAACGTATTCTCAACATGTTGTAGGAAGGCAGAGTTACCATACCCCCAAATGTCACAGCCGTAAGACACTATAGATACGCACTTGGCTTTATAGATTTAAAGCATGGCCCCCACTGATCTATGGCCTAATCTAGCTGCAAAGTCAAATGTGATGCCAAGATGTGGAAAGGTTTTAACTCAAGTAAGTGTATGACCCTAGCAGAGGTGTACTCTGCTTTTAGTGTTTCTGGGGCCTATCATCATGGTGTGTGATTTAATAAAATTGATACTAAGATCAAGTGAGTCCATGTAATTGCTGAAAATGTCCAATATAGTTTGAAGAGCTTGAGCTGTCCTTGAGACTAAAACAGTATCATCTGCATATAGAAGAGAGGGGACAGGACAGCCATCCATCATAGGAAGATCACGGCCCCAAATACAAGGATCTGCTTTCATTTATTAACATAGATAATAAATAAAAAAAGGGACCAAAATGCAGCCTTGTCTGACCCCCCCCCCCCACCCTATTAAGTATGAAACGCTCAGTGCATTCTCCGTTCGGGCCATACCTTACAGAGGCTCTCAGGTTAAAATGCAAGTCACGTAAAAAAAAAAAAAAAAACAATGTTTTCGTTAATCCCCATGTCCAGCATAATGCACCAAAACTTGTCTCTGTTAACCCTGCCAAAGGTGGAGTTTAAGTCCATGAAAGCCAGGTGCACCACTTCCGGCCTGGCCTTAGTATATTAATTAAAAAATACTGGTTTAGGCATTGGTCTACAGTACCCTTGCCTGGTCTAAAACCATATTGAACGTCCGGTAAAACTTTGTGGCTTTTGGCCTAGGCTGTTAATCTAGCTAAGAGCACTTAACTTATAACTTTGACCTTGGAGTCTATGAAAGAGATTGGACGGTAACACAGGGGGGATCGTCCCTCAAGCCCTTTTTGTATACGGGAACGATAACTGATTTAGACCAAGTGGTGGGGAGACTATGCTTAAAGACTGCATTAAAATAAATGGTTAAATTGGGGCCCATAGGTGAATATTAGATTTAAAAAGGTCCAGTGGGACCCCATTAGGGCTTGGGGTCTTGTTGCTGGGCAAGGTTAAAATAGCATCTCTTACTTCTACCCAGTCAAAAGAGAGAAAGAAGTCGATCAGAGAAGTCAATGCTGGTTAGTGAGTCCTTCAGAAGAAGAAGGCCTATCATAGATGACTTTGAAATGTTTAACCCACATATCAGCCGTAATATGATGTGATAGAGGGCTTCCCTGGGCAGAGGTAAACAGTGGTAGATTCACAACCTCCCAGAAGTTGGCGAAGAGACGAGAGCGAGCCAGGCCTCTTGTCTCAGAGCACACTTCCTACCCTGGAGGGTCGTTTTTTTTGTTTTTTTAAAATCGTTTTTATTAGCATTTGTGAGTACAAACATTGCATCTGGATGCATGAGCCTTGCTTACACTCGGGTTTCGCATATTTACCTGGAGGGTAGTTTATACAAAATTCTAAGGGAGGCAATTTTATGCCTATTCCCAGGCTTTTCTGTAAGAGCTCCCAAGAGCTCACCATGGGCCCTAGAGCAAGAGTGGTCAAACCATTTGTCATTGGTTAACTGAGAAGAAGTAAGGAGGACCACTACAGGGCATTGGAGATTGAGACATGAAATGAAGGCATCAAAGCAGTAACCAAACAAATTGTGATAAAAAAAATCAGACTCAATACCCTTCCATCTGAGTCTTTACCCTTGTTTATGTGTGGACACTGCACATAACTTAATTACTTAGCAGGGTCCGAGTGTCGCCTCCAGTGTAGGGTGGCAACCAGTGGGTTATGGTCAATTCTTGTGTTCCATAATACGTTGTAGTTGATCAGCAGTGACACCAAGGCAGAAGAGACAAGATGACATTTATAATGGTAGCGGCATCTCTCCCGGTAAACGTAGGGGTAAAAACGCAATCACTGAGCTTTATCTCGCCCTCACACAGAGCAGGCAAATTGTAGTCGCTCACCATGGCATTAAACAACTCCCCTTGAACAGTGTGTACAAATTGAATATTTGGAGACGAATATGAAATCCCAAAGGCGGGCCTACAGTCAGCACAATGATGCAAGTTAAAGTCACCCATTAAAAACACTGCCACAACGAGAACATTATCAAACAGCGATCTAAGTATACTGACATGATCGGCAGCGAGATGGGAGCTGTTAGCATTGCTGAAATTAATAACAAGCAGCCTACACAAACTAGAGAAGGACAACCACAGAGCTAACAAACTAGGGAGCCGATGTCCACTTGATCTATTTTACATTTAAAAGCAAGAGAGACTAGTGTCAACAGGCTGCCCTTAGCTCACCCTGACTGAGAGCTCTGAGCAGGTACAAAGAAGCTACTGTAACCATTAAGGAAAACACTATGGCTAGTTTTCCAAGTTTACTGGAGGCAGATGATTTCAAAACTCCTTAGAGAAGCCAACCAGGAAGAATCATTCCCAAGTCCCACAATGCCAGCAATGTTCCAAGAAAGGATGCCAAGTTTACCAAGAGAGGTAATAATGCAGGTCTTGGGCTCTAAAGGCGATGGTTCCGGTGGCCCTGAGAATGCAGTCGATAGCGTAAGTCTTTCAGTGGCACCCAAGGTGCTCAGAGGTTCAAAGGGATTAGAGATGGGTACACTAAACAAACCGCTTTAGGATTGAGCTGGTCAGACAAAAGAAAAGTCAGTCCCGTGAGTGGCAACAGCTATGCGATGACCTCCAGAGTATAAATGAAGATGTTTATAAAAATAATCCAATGATACTGAAGTAATGCATTTGTCAGCACTACGCTGCAGCACTAATGACCTAAGAATGTTCCTTGCATGCCTCGAGTCGTTGAAGTTGATAACTATGCAATCACTGTACGTTTTTTTGGGGCCCTTGCCTAACCATGAGACGCGCCTGGCCATGGCAATATAGTTTAACAGATGCAGAGAGGGACCCAACTGAAAATGAAGCCAATGAACAACCTTGTTTCTGAGTTACTGACAAGGTTCAGTGGAGCCAGCCTTCATGTGGGGGTAAGTCAATACTACAACAAAAAGGTGCAGCTGCCGGAGGAAGATCTAAACACACAGAGTCGCGGTCAGACAAGTGTGCTCTATTGCCCGGATTATGCTTCCCACCAGACAGAGTACTACCCAGATTAAATTGTAAGAAAACATCAGAGGATCGCAGACAGGGGCGGTCAGGCAGTCTCTCACTGGGTGGGTGGGTCAGGCAAAAAGACACTGACCATAACAATAGAGCCCACACTCTGCTCTGCCACCACAGATACCTTAGGTGGTGACTTAAACGTGGATTTGGCACACAGATTGAGGGTACTTGTAGCAACAGAAACCACTGGAGCAGTATGCAAAAGATTACTAACAGAGGGGGTGATGGCTGAGAGGCCACTAAGAGTTCTCTCTACACTAGACAATCAATCATAACATTCCTTAAAAGAATCTGTAATGATTTTTCCAATGTTCTTTATTATATTGCCCAGTTGAGAGTTACATGACGGACAAGAATGCAGTATGCAGCACACATAGAAAGAGAAAAAAAGGAGGATAACTAAAGACATTTTTCCTCGTTATGCCTCCCTTGGGAAGGCGTAGCATTTTGGCCCATTTCAGGTCTACCAGTAATGGTAAATATGGGAATGTGCCAAAATCCATAGGTGTTGCGTGGGAGCACCCTTTTGCACCACCCTTGGAACGCCTCCCTGGTGCAGAGTAATGCAACGCAGCAATTTGCGCTGCGTTGCGTTACTCCAGATTTATCAAGTCACCCAGAGCTACACAAGGTGGCCTTGCATGGCATGATAAATCGCATTTAAAGGTTGCGTCGTGCTTGCACCCCTTTGCGTGGTGCAAAATCAACGCAACCCTGTGATAAATATGGCCCAAGCTGTTCTTTCATCATTACAAAACAGGCAATAGATATTCTTTATTCAATGTACTGTGCTCGCATTGACAAATTAATAATAAATACATTTGTTCTCTTTCTTTGTTGTTTTAAATAAATCCTGAGAAAATGCACATAAAGCGTGACAGTAAGAAATCAACGTTCACGCCATTCAGCATCTCGGCAAATGATCTGTAAGGAGCACAAAGTAGTCGAGAAAGAGAATTCCACTGTAGCACATGCAACGAAGAAATGTACATAAGGCGATTGGGTGCTAATGTGAGTGAAAAATTTCTAAGAAATGCTTTTCATAAAGGCATCGTCAATTTTTGTTTTAATTCAGCCATTTTGTTGAAAATGTCTCCGCCAAATCATGTGCAAAACAAAACGCACTTTAATGTGTAATGAGCATCAGTGCTACGGTCGCTGGAAGAGTAGGCTTTTTTCTTTGCATTCCCTCCTCCTTGAGCAGCTTTTCAGGAAATTGGATAAAAGTTGAAGGAATGCCATTATAAACAAATAAAAAAAACTCAGGGGTTTAAAAACATAATAATAGGGCAGGCAATCTTGCAAGGATTTAGCCTTTTGTGCGAAGAACATAGAAAGTCATATTTGTTATGTAAGACATATACTTCTTCTCCCCTTACTATAAGCACGTGAAGGCTATTTACTGTTGAAATGTTTGATTTTGTAGTATTAAGTATTATTAACTTCCAAAACAACTTCAAGATTTTAAATTGCAAATGCTAGTATCTAGAAATAGAAGTTTAGGTTCTGGTGCACTGGTGAGGCACTAAGGAACTGAAAGACCAGGGACAGGGAAACATAGGGCCCAGGGACAGGGGTATGACTCAACTCTAGTAGGATAACTTCTGGCACTCTGGAAGTAAGAACAAACATGGAAGTAATTGCGTCAAAATCAAGGACCCCTGAACACCAGATACTAACCCATCACCAGGAGCTTTAAGTGTCTGACTAGTATAAACACCACAGTGCCACCACTTCATACATAATACAACACTTGCCACCTTCAAGTAGCTAGTTAGAGTGGAGCTAGCGATAAGGTAGCAGCTGACACATATTAGGCAGAGGGCCATAAGGCCCAAGCTCCCACTGTGAACAACCACATAAATCAACCGTTTACCCACTCAACATACACACGTGTTACAGTGGCAAGACCCACCTTCTTTAAGGAATACCTCCATTAGGATAAACTAACCCTTCAAACAAGCCACCCGGCCGCACAAACAATGGTTCAGGTAAGAATGCCACAGTTGAGGGACCGCACAAAGACATCAAGTTAATGGTCTGAATGTGAATATATTACAAACAATTCATGGAAATGAAATTTAATTTACATTTTGAGGACTTTTATGCTCATTAATGCTGCTGCTCAGACTCAATCAGCCTTTCCACCAATTACTGACCAGGATTTGTTATGTCTGTTCTACAGTTCCCATAAGGTAATTAAAGCCCTATTCATGAATCAAGAATATTCTATGAGGTCACATCTGTCTAGTGCAATAGTAGGACTTTTCTGGGTCTAGATAAAATCATAGATAATTGACATTCAAAGGTAAATGCCTTTAAACTGGTTCACTCTTAATGACACATGACAAGGTGTCTGTTCTTATGGGCTAGGCCTAAAGAATGAGACATACGGTAGTACTTGCCAATTGCACTCTGTTGCCCTGGATAATGGGCAGGGGTGGGCTTTCCCATCTTCCAACCTAAGAATAGACCAAATAAAAATACTTCTTTCTGACCTTGCTGATAAAAATGTGTTTTAAGCATTCTGGAAAATTGCACGGCCCTTGATATTTACAAACGTGCATGTTATTACAGAGATATAAACAATCAAACAGATAAAAACATCAAAACCTTGTATTGATACAAACTGCATTTATTAAAGATGCAAAGTTGACACAAGCTAACAGGAAGCAACTGTATCTGCTGGTACGTAGATGGTGTTAATTCCTGTTTCCCTTAAATTAGCACCCCATCATTAAATTCTAGAGGGAGATGTTAGACAAAAAACAGGCATTGGCAAAGCCAGTAGGCCTAGCCTTTGATACCTATTGGTTTTGGCAATACCTTTTAGCCATGTTGTTCAGCATTCCTGATGCTGTGCAGTATGGCTAAATAGGAAAACAAAAATCTATCCCATCAAAAGTAGACGGACACTTTTTTCTTCTTCTTGTTTTCTGATCCAGAGCAATGTCAGTGGGGGGAAATGGAAGCAGCACAGAGGCTGTGGTGGGAGCAAATGGGTGAAAGGGAGATAGCAACATGGAGCTGGGAGGTGGAGAAGCAAAGCAAACAAGGGGAACATCTGAGGAATACAGCTGCAAAACACACACACTCTTGTGGAGTACTTAAACAAAAAGAAATATTGGCGCCGGAAAAAGTGAACAGTGTAAGGACATAGTAATGTGTCCATGCCCCAGGGGAGGGACATACACAAGAAGAGGAAGAAAAGCCCACACACGCTAACAAATGAGATGCAAGCAAATGAGAATGACAATGAAGTCAACCAATGGCAAGTAATGGGCATCTCTAAGCCCACTGTAGGCTAGCAATCTGTCTCGCAACAGACAACAAATTGGCTGTCTAGTAGTCGAAACCTAAAAAAGAGACAAGAAGGGAAGATCACAGAAAAAAGTAAAAACAGTGTCACCTAAGGAATCCCCTTTCTGCTTCCACAACTCATTTCTCTCAGTCTTTCATTAATCACCACTGAAGTAGATTAACAGCCCTGAGAATGACTGATCTGACCATTGCGCCAACCATGATAGGTTTGTATAGAATGTGGATGTGTAAACTCCTTAATTGATGACTGCTGGATAATGCACAACATTCCGAGGGAAGAGATCTTATACATAACGGGCTGTATTCTCAGGCAAAGGCACCCGTACCTCAGTTTCCATCCAGCAAGGGTGCTTATAGAAAATCTTTAGTAAAATAACTTTTTTACATTGAATCTTTGTTTCTGTGCCATATCAAGGATCATCTATTTGCCTCTGTTATGGCTGTCATTTATCTCAATCTCTTAAGGTTGATTAGATTTTGTCCTCCATCTGAGATTTATAGTACGACCATGATCCATCTTAATAACTTTAATACGTTTAGCTGAGGAAGGCATACAGTGTCTGGGTAATCACTGCTGACAAATATTGATACTTACTAAGTCTGGGAATTCTAGTAGACCAGTAGCTTGCAAATTGTTGCAATATTTTCTCCATCTTCAACCAATCCCTTAAATATTAGAATTTCTGATTTTAGCCAAGATGTCTGTTGTGTTAGAGGCATGGTTATATTAATATTATAGAGTAGTTTATATAATTTACTATATTTTCAGTTTTAGCTTTCAGATCTGTATCCATTATTGCAATGTCTAGACCATAAGCCTAGACATGGTCTAAAGTGAACATGGTCACTGCCATTGATGTGTTGCTCCCTCCGCATTAGAAAATAATCCAGAAAAATAGGGAAAAAGTGAAGGCGGGGTTTTTGCTGTAATATATGGCTAGGATGGCCACCAACAGTGATCCAGATAATAAGACACCTCATTCAACTCACCAGACGATACAGAGTGAATTAAAACACATCCTGCATCATAATATTTGTCCACTGTCTACAAGATTGCAATTAGTTCTGCTTTGGCGAGATACTCAAAATGGCATTTTATTTATGAACATTGGCAGAGAAAATATTACCTTTGTCTTTCTTCAAACTGTGTGCAGACATTCCAGAAAACGAACTGAAAGACAAGCTATAGGACAGAGTTTCTGGACTTTGCCCCACTGGTGTATGGCACCGTGCACACAACCGGACACAGTGTGACCATATTTTTGTATATTACATTGTAACAGCCCACCTTGGAGAGACATTATAGATATGACCACGCTATGCTCTAATTACTTTCAAGGACTCTGATTAGACAAATGTCCCATGTCAATGCAAAACACCAGAATCATCACCTATGTGGGTCACATAGCATGAAAAAGTAGATAAAATCCACTGCCAAACCAAACATGGCACAGTTCAAAGAGGGCCTACAGACACAATGACCCGAAAAAGTGTCCAGAATCCCTTAACACAAGCATGACAATGCCATCCCTCTCGAAAACAAAAGTGCAAAAAAGCACAAGCCAGCTAACAAATGGAAGAACGAGGAACATGCAAACAGGAACAGGAATGGAATGCAGTGGCAATGACCCCACAGTGACACAGATGAAATTTGATGCAAAATAGAGGCGAGAGATCATATAGAGCAATAAAACAGAAAAGCCATGTAAATTATGTCAACATGAGAAGAAACCAAGCAATCAAGGTAACATTTTCACATCTTCCATGAGATAACTCAGATAACATAAAACGAGAAAACCTCCTTTCATACGTAAAATCTAAAATCAAAGTCTGGAAAATTTTCACTACCTATATTCACTCCATCCTCACTGGGTTTTTTTCTCCTCTTTACAGCATTTAGAAATTGGGGAGGCAAGGAAGCTGGCAGGCAAAATCAAAGAGTTAAATCAGTTGGAGCAGTGTGGCCCAGCTTCTTGTAACAAGAATTTCTTCCAGACAGTTGTCACTGACATTAATAAAGCCCTAATCAGCGGGTAGTGTTCAGCTACTTGAAGGAAGCTATAATCACTCTGCTCCTGTAGAAACAAATGCCTGGCACAAACCTTATAGCCAATTGCGGGTCTATTTTATATCTCTCATAGAAAGGGCATTCGGAGAGGATGTAGCCTTGCGGCTAGAGCGGTTGACCTCGAAGCTGGGGAACAGGGTTCGAGTCTCGGCAACGACGCTCAACATCCTGTGATTCTGGGCAAATTACTTAATCTCCCCGTGCCTAACAAAAAAAAAAATGAATGGGTCCTTCTGTAACAAAACTGGTGCTCATGTAAAGCACTCTGATACTCGATTTCTCGGGTTTAGTTCGCGCTATATAAAACTCTAAAAAAAATAAAAAAATAAAAATAATTCACAAGACAATTGAAGTAACCAACTCCTTTTCCCTGATGGCCCCCATCACAGTGAGCATGTGGGAGGCTCATTTAGGAATGGGTCCAAAACCATTAAAACACAGTGGATTTCAGCTTAAACATGGAAAACCACATTTTGGTTTGTGGTCATGATATAATGTGAAGTAAGGTGAGGCAAGGTAAGATAAGATAAGCTGAGGTAAGTTAAGGAAATCTAGAATACCTAAACCAGTTGAAGAACACATGCTTCTCCACAATTACCAATCATAATTCAGACCCAAGAGAGAAATACAAATTTTGGTTAGTGACACTCGGAGGAACCTCTTATCACCCAGGGTGAAGACCAACAAGCACCTATTAGCATTATGCAGCATGGGTCATCACTGCATCCAAATAAAAAGACTATAAGTTTGAAAGTCAAAGCACAAACTTAGATCGGATCCAATCGCTCCTCTACAAGGTCATATAATCAGAATAGGATCCAAGATGTCCACCAGGAGGAGGTATAATGGTCTGTGTCTCAGGTCTAAACGTGATCACCACTGCTTTTCAACATAAATATAGGCCCCCTGATGAGTGCATTGTGATGAGTCCATTGTGATGAGTTCATTGTGAATGGAATCATTTTTTGGTGAACCTGTTTGTTTGCTTGCGGTCTATGCCCATGCTCGATAGTGCTGGTAAATTACCACGAGTGAGGAGGGAAGGTTTAGGGGCAACCCTGAATCAGATGAGGGAGGACCAGGATATGACAGGGATTAGGAGGTTACACCAGAGTTTAGGAAGCTTGGGGGAGGGTAGAGTCTATTTCCTCCACTGACCAAAGAGAAAAAGCATGAGTGGAAGCAGAAAGGGGCACTAAAGGACGAGAAACAGCAGGACTGGAAATGCCAGTTTAGGCAGATGAGCTAATGAGTGATTCAAATGTAGAGGGGCGGAGCATTGGTACTAACCACCACCTCACACTAAAAGGAAAGTGCCTATGATTAGATAGATCACTAACTGAGATCCTCAGTTCTCCTGATGCAGCTCTTCATTAGCAACGCCTATTGACCGCCTTTGGAGTGTGACAGTGTTTTAATTCCCCAGTGATATTGTACTCAGAACTAAGCATTCTATTAACCAGAGTCCCTTTAACTGTTAAGGCTCTCTGGCTAATTTTGCAGCTTACCAGTTGAGATGTCCTTCCTTCTTGCACAGCAAATTCAGATGGCACGCGTTGATAATCTGCCTTCCTGTTTATTGGTCAAGGCTTCAGGATGTGTTCATTTAACTTCAAGCACACATTGGCCGTCTAATCAAAGCAAGTGCTATATTTTGATTCTGCCTTTCTACCCTTGCCATTTTATATTTATTTGTCATCATTTATTTTTAAAGCTGGGTATGTTCGGAAACTGACACAATTTGCGCGTTCATTGATTCTAGATTTCTAGCATATGCACCACTGGCTCTGAGCTCTCGCATTCAGAAGTTACACAATTTAACATTGGGATTGCCATAAAACATCTTTTAAGTGTAATTTCCAATTGAGAAAATATTGAGATTTGGAGTTTGCTGTCTGTGGAATAACAATTTAAAATCACAACTTATGGGGAAGTTGGATTTTAAATTGTAAGTCTGAAAATGCCACTTTTAGGAAGTTGTCATTTTTTTTACTTTAGCCATTCTGTGGCTCTGCCTGTCTCTGAATACACGTCTTGTTTGGGGGACAGCTGGGCTTTGTGCATTCCCTCTAGACAGTCACATAAAGGGAGAAGGGCTGTGATATTTGCATCCTGGTGGCCCATCACCAGGCTGATAGGCCTTCCTGAAGTAAATTGGGAGGGAGGAGCTGACATCTGCACCTGAATAGAGCTGTGCCTGTCCCCACACAAAGACGTGCATATCCCCCTGTAGTTAGTCTGGAGCCAGGACAGGAAAGGCAGGGACCTTGTGATCTTCAAGGCCTCTTTGATGCCTCTCCCACTTCAAAGGCACATTTGGGTATAAGCACTGGACTACAGACACCACCAAAGCAGAACTTTGCTGGAAACAAGGACATTCCGCCTGGAAGAAGAGCTGCTGTGCTGTAGGAGGGACTGCCACTTTGCTAGCTGCTCTGCTGTGTTGGCCTGTTGCCTGCTTCTTCTTGCCTGGGAGTGAGAGGGACTGGACCTGCTCTCTACATCCTTGAACCCAAGTTTCTCCAAGGGCTTGTTGGCTTGCCTCCTATTCTCCGAAGTCTCAGGGCCACAAAAGACTTCTTGCAACTCTGATGGTGCAGCTGGACTCTGCCATTTATGAGTCCTTCACTTCCCTGAGGTGTCTCCACCAATCCTGGTCCTCAGAAGTGGGTTCTGCAGCTGCTTTTGCAAAATTCGACGCATCTTCTCCACTGCGCCAATCCGAACCGAGGCAGTGCCCTCGAACGCCAATGCGGTGCCAATATGAGGACATCTCTGCATGGCTTGATGACGATGCATTGACCTGACTGTGACAACAACACAACGCCTATCCGAGGTCGTGGCTGCGAGGTGCAACAGCGATGCAGTGCCAATCCGAAGGCACCGCTGCGAGGCTCAACTTCGACGCATCGACCCAACTGTGTGAATCGGAATCGACACATTGAGTCTTCGACATCGCCGCTTGCTCCATACAAAGGTACTTTTTCAGTGGGCCCTGCATGGGTTCTGTAGCCAGCCTGCCCGCCATTGCGGTCGGCCTGACCTTTGGAATTGCACCCTTCCCTCACAACCTCAAATATACATTTGACTGCTAATAACTTCTAAGCACTGTTGTTGCATTTAATCTCGTAAAAATTCATATCTCAAGTTCTACTTATTGGACTTTTGTCATTGTGGACTTGTTTTACTTAGATAAATATTCTCTATTTTACTAAACTGGAGTGGAGTCTTTTTGTGGTGTTTTCACTGTGCTACTATAATTTAAGTGTTGCACAAAGACTTTACACATTGCTGCTTAAGTTGCCTACCCTGACTAGGATTGGGGCTCCTGCTTGGACAGGGTGTATACTCTGCCAAACAGAAAACTCAATTTCTAACAAGGAACATCAACGTCAGTGAACTCCAATGTTCTGCAGCAATGCCTGCTGCTCATTCTAGGCCCAGGGCCCATCGGCAGCCTCTGTTTGTGCCACGCCACCTCTACTACACTTTCGAGGCAGTTTGTTGTGGGTACCCCATCACTGTACTCCCCTCACATGAGGAAGATGGCAATTTATCACCCTTGGGTGCTCGGGCTAGTTGAAGAACAGGAGTCCAGCTCGGAGCGCCTAAGGTTCGCAGCCATCTTGTGCCCCTACTGTCTTTGCTCCAACCGCATTGTTTTAAAGTTTTGCCTGAACAAATTGTTAGGGTTGGTTTAGGATTGAGAAAATATGGTGTTAAGCTTTTTTCTATAGCTTGGGCAGTTTAGCTTTACATTTGCATGGAAGATGTTTCACAGTTGAGTGCATTTGACTACAGAGCACTATTCTGCTTGAAGCAGCGGTGACTATTGTATTAACTGTGCTGAACAGAGTTCAGAAGTTTGAATTAACTCAGAGCGAGGCTCCAATCCAAACTCTGCATTTTTATCATCTGTGCAGGATACGGAAAATCACCCAAATCACACAGAATGGGTCAAAACCTGCTGGAAGTAGCCAACTTGCCACCCAGTCAGATTTGCTGTGTTCAGCCTTATCCACTTCACTGAAAAATCATCTTAGATGCAGGGGTTCTGATGGAGCTACTGAGCCACTGTCACTCAGTGTGCAGATAATACTCAACCATGGCTTAAGGTTTAATTCACTGCTATCATCCACTTTACGCACTACTTGAGGGCCATTGAGGGGCTGCTGACCATGCATTTCCTAAAGCTACACTCAGCAAAAACCAACTTTACCTTTCTTTCAGCTTCCTATCAAATCCAGGCCTTAAGGATTAGCCATCAATGGCCTTAATACCAAACGCCTCAGGCTAACTCAGTGAGTTTTGTTCTTGACCCACAACTTTGCACAGGAAGACATGTCAGCTGAATATTTTAGTAAAATAACACTTTTTCTGTGTGTTTTGCCATGGAAAGTTATTAAAAAAAAATGCCTTGCTATCTGGTGGGATTGAACAGAGAGAAAAACACCGCCCTCAAATCTGTTTTGATGCAAAGGCGGCTATCTCACTCCTGTCTCACTCCTTGTCACATAAATAGGTTTTCCAGTTCTGAGCTTATCTATTGCAAAGCACTGATAATAATAGCCATATTAAAAAAATACCCATGGGTGCAACAGGTGTTTGTGCCTGTGTTGTTCAGTCTCTGGGGTACTTTGGTATTACAGAAGGAGTGGCAGATACTTGTGCGACATGTAACATAGATTGCAATGAGTGCCATTTTATCCTGTGCAATTAAAAGGGGCATTTCCTCATTTGCAAGAAGGTGAAGCCCGAGGCAAAAGAGGGAAATCCTTTCCTCTGCACTCGTGCTGTATTCCAGACATGAGCGCAGGGCTAAACAGTCCATCAGGAGGCACACCGATTGTGTTGCCCCATATGCAGTGGTGCACAGTAAGTGCACTCTCTGAAGGGCCCCTTGGAATGGGGTATTCGGGCTACAGTCACACATGGCACCCGTCCACAGATGGTCCCAGCCAGCCCCTTTGCAAAAGAAGGCCGGACCCCTTACGTTGAAAGGCAGAAACTCTTTTCAATACTGCATTGTCCATACTGCAAGCACGTTTGTGCGCCTGTACAGGGGACAGCACAATTTTATTTTGGAATGTGGCACACAGTCCCAGGTCACGCTGGGCGTACTCACCTGGTATAAGGAGAGATTGTTGTTCATATTAAGTTGATATAGTCTGGTGTGTCAGACCTACTTGTTCAATAGCAGCAACGTATGACTTCAACCCTCAAAAAACATTAGGAATTCAAATGCTTCTAGGGCTGGAAACAAAGTTTCCTGAAAACAAGGAGCTATTGGCAACCATGGTGGATACTGGGCGCTACAATTAAGACGCAACATAACATAACATAACATGTGTATTTGTAAAGCGCACGTTCACCCCAGCAACAGGGCATCTTGGCGCTGAATAACAGATGTTTATTGTTACCCAACTCAATGGTACTCATTTTATCGACCTCAAATGGATGAAAGGCTGAGTGGACCCGCCGGGATTCGAACCTGGGACCATGAGGTCGAACACAGGCCCCTGCAGTGGATGCATTAGTCCACTGAGCCACCAGACCCGGCCGAAATCTATTCAGCGGAATTTAAATGGATTCTAGCCCCCAAAGATTTTTGTGACATAGGGTAAATTATTATTTTCCAATACATATTCCAAATAAAATGACTAAAAACACATAGGTTTTACTGACTTACAGGAGGGGAAATACTAAAATAGTCCGGTGCGTCTGGTCCTGGCACAGTATCAAGGAGCATTATTTCTCCACAGCACTAAATTATGCATATGCTTATACGAATATTATGTAATCCTTTCTCATGGCTGGCTTCAAAAATGGATTGCCTGAGGTTAGTTCTAGCCACAGAGCCTAAAACCTGCCTTGAGTTTCCTAGTTCACTACTGCAATCTGGGGCCATATTGCACACAGTTCCCAGTAAGTGCAACAGGCGTTTGCATGTGCTTTTGGCTTCCCTGGGACACTTTGGAATTACAGAAGAGGCTGCAGATGCTTGGGCTGCCCGTTGTGTAGTATGAGGAGCGTGACACAAAATATGTGCCAGTTTCACCTGAAAAGGTCATGGCTCGATAGGACGTACACGCGTGCAAGGGCAAAGATGAAGTCAGTATTGCACGCCACATATGATGTTTGCACACATTCACGGTTCCTCCGCCCCCCCCACCCCCCCAGGGTGTCTCTTTAGGGGTGGTAGATGGAGTAAACGTTGGAGCTGCAGTTTCAAAATGAGGCTTTTCTTTCACTGATGTGCTCTTCCTAACGCAGATACGAACTGTTATAGGTTACACCTTTTCCAGGCACAGTGGCGCAGCTAGGCCTTAGGACGCCCATGGCGGCCTCTGCGTTTTCCACCAGTGGTGGCCGAATCCAAGAGGGGGGGGAGGGGGATGCTGGTGATTCCTGTGACTGCCGCCCCGCGACGGCTGCAGGTAACAGCGGGGTGCAGCCGCCACCCCCAAAACTCATGCCGCCTGGGGCAGACCGCCTAACCCACCGCCCCCTTCCTACGCCACTGGCCAGGCAGAGCACATTTTTTCCACAATTAGGTCATTTTACCTGTCTGCGTTAGGCACACACCAGTGAAGGTGCACAATGATACAGACAGTGGCAGTGCGCTCAATATCCAATATGGTCACTGGTATCCCTAGCTTCTCATTGGCTCCCCTGAGGTCCAGTGCTTAATTTGTAAATAATATAAGTGCCAGGGCTCTTGTCGGGATGCCTTGCAGCTTGCACCACATATTGCCCCTGCTATGCTGCCAATGATAGTAACAACAAAACTACTAATCATCACACTCTTACAAGTGTGACAATTCGGACTATTTCAGGCCCCCAAAGCTATAAGAATGGCTTGGGCTGCATGTAATAGTCATTTTTAATGTATATTGAATTAATAAATGTTGTTGCAGTAATCTCTAAATTAGCCACACAGCGCCTCCTCGTGGCAGACTGTCAAGCTCCGGTGTTGACAATTAAGTGCCAGTGCTTAGCACCGGAAACCACTGGTTCAACTTAAGCACTGCTGAGGTCAGCACACTAAGATGCATCCTGGTTCATTATTGAAACTTGGATGTCGGAATCTATAAGTCCAGACCCAAAGAAATTTCACTGGCTCCCTCCCAAAGCTTGATAGACATTCAGGGCTATTCATCTTTAGAGATCTAGTTATCCGGCTATGAAAGAGCTGTGATTTTAGAAGAATCACAAAATTTGTTATTCAGGGAAACTCCGTAATTTGAGAAAACGAAACCATTAGTTCTTTACTGTTTCTGAGTAGCTAATCTGAAATAATGTGTGAATGACCTTACGGGCCCGGATCTCATATGTTTATGTTTTGCAACCAATGAAGTCTTAGGGGAAGATTTACAAGCCCCTTGCGCCTCCAGTGCGTCACTTTTCGTGACGCACTAGCGGCGCATTTCACTGCCCCATATTTACAAGGACAGGAAAAGCCACCCTGCGTGACTTTTCCTGTCCTTGTAAATACGACCCCTTTACACCCAACACTTTGCGTGAATGGGGCGTTCCATGGGTGTTGCTGTGGGTGTTCCCACGCAACATCCATGGAACCAGACACATTTCCAGATTTACGAGGAATCCTTAACCTGAAAATGCTTCGGAATGGAGGCGCAACGAGGAGAAATGTTTACATTTCTCCTAGTTTATTTCCTCTTTCAATGCGTGCTGCATTCTACAGCATGCATTGAAAGAGGAAAATGCCTGTAGTGATTGTTTTTGTGCGGGAAGGTGCCCCTTCCTGCACAAAACCAATCTCCCCATGACGCAGGCATCCTTGCACCATGGTGCAAGGGTGCCTGCGCCGGCGCATGGCAGCTGTTTGTGCGCCAGCGCAGGGGAGAGCACAGGAAAGCGACATATTATTGTAAATATGTCGTATTCCTGTGCTTTGAAAGTGCTGCAGCGTGGCGCAGCCAAAGGGCTTGCGTTGCCGCGCTTTCTTGTAAATCCCCCCCTTAATTTTTCAACAAATTCATACATGTTATCTTGGTTAGCGTGCAACCTAATAGATTTTCCACTGTGTATTATTATGGAAAGAACTTCATCACCTATTTTGACCATGCCTGGGGAAGTCCAAATCTTATAATTGAAATACTATTTCTGCATCAGAGGCTCCGTTACAGTAAATAATGACCTGAGCTTACCAACGCTTGAGCCAAACTTATTTTTAACTCCCAATATTGCAGTCGAAGTACCGGATCAAGGCCCTCTCTTTTCTGCACACTACCCTACCTCACGCACTGATACTGACGGCAAGCAGGGCCTCAGTGTGGCTGTATCACTGACACCGGCAGCCATTTCACTAGATTTGCAGCTCTCTGGAAGGAAGCTGGTCCGGCTCCTGTTGGCTCTCTGCCCTGCCTCAGGGGCCTGGGCACAGTCGGGAGCTTGATTAACGGTGCTCTTGCGAACTGTTTAAGAGTTTGATGCTGAGGCGTGCAGTGCTGCAAGCACTGGGCCGAGGCCTCGCTCTCAAACCGAAGAGGCATTTCTGCTCTGCTGCCTTCACAGAGTTTAGCGAATGTCTACTGACTTCTGAGGCACTGCTGGGTTTGCGGCCTGCTGCTTCCAAGGGCAGTGCTCTAAGTGGGCCAGGACCAGACAGTGTTTAACTAAAAAAAACTGGACATTGAATCGGAGCCGACATGGGGTCCTCTGGTTCTGTGGTTTATAGGCTGAAGAAAAAGAAAAACGGTACTTACCTGCCATATGCACAAAGGAGTAGCAACACAACGTCACGGGGAGTCCCCAGTGGCGGCACCTCCGCTAAGGCGGAGGAGCGTTGCCCCCACTGTGCAAAAAGGAAAACCAAAATGACTATAACCTATCGTTATTGTCATTTTATTTTTCCGAGTGCATGCAGTCAGTGGCCTCTGTGGGGAGGGGCGGAGCAGGGGAGGAGTGATTTGCACTCCCAAAGTGCGCATGAACTGTTTGGCAGGCCCTCTTGCGCCGACCAAACAGTTCATGCGCACCTTGCATGTTCCTACCAGGCTGCATTACACAGCCTGGTTAGGAACATGCACAGGCTCCCTGTTCGAGTTTGAGCGCCGATCCACGGCGCTCGAACCAATCACAACAATGCATTGCAGCGTTGTGATTGGCTCAGGGGAGCCTGTGTGCCGGGTGCTTCCTGCTAATGCTGCCAGCCAGGACTGGAGACCGGAAGACAAAGAGGACGCAGGTAGGCGGCAGCCAGCCGGCCGTTCTAAGGTAAGTGTTTTTTTTTTGGTTGATTAACCTCAGCCTCCTCCCCCCGCCCTACCACCCCTGTCCGGTAGCAGCCGCTACTGGAAGTCCCCCTTTGTGACATGGAAACAAACCGAAATCAAGGATACTGTTGCTTACCGTTAGGTGTCCCGGGGCCCAAGATACTATTCTATGCCCATTAAATAGTTATCCCCTTTGTACAATTGGGATAGCGAGATCAAACAGTCAAGGTGGTGCTTACCTTTGAATTTACCTTGTCAAGCATTTATTGTTGATGGTCTGGGATGCTGCGTAAACTGTTTTTGGTTGTTGCTTGTTGGGTAAGGCTTTATTTAAGAATGTTTTGTGCACAAGATTCTATTTCCAGGCAGGATTCTATTTCTACCACACACCATGAGCTACATAGGCCACGCCCTCGTTTACTTAGGCCACACCTCTTGTCAAAATTTCTAGCATACGCATCCTAGATGGAGCGCTCCCACCTATTTCATCCCACTTAACACACTGTGATAGAGGTTTCATTGAGAAACGTGATAAAAAGGAACAGTTGAGCAATGTCTGTTATTCAAAAGACTGGTAATGTTCCATCTTTTTTTTTTTTTTTTTTACAATGAAACTAAGGTGATTTATAATCACTAATATACTTACATCGAGACATTGTGGCTTTTTCTTTAATCGTCAACATTCGGCAGGCGCAACATTACATCTTTTTTCCAGAATGTTGAGACATTATTTTTTCTTTCTAGCATTGAAACCTCTTTTAGTGAATTCTAATCCCTTGTGTACCGGTGAGAGTGGGTCAACCACAATTCCTTTATAAACATGACTCAAGCAGTGTCCTGGTTGTCCATTTAAGCACTGAACCGCCACAGCCATTTTCTGTGACTTCCTCTTTAGGATTTGGCTATGTTCGCACCCGAGCTAGCTCTGGGGCCACAATGAACATTTGTTAACCAGGGAAATTGAAGACCTAGTGGCAATCCAGTTCGACGTGTTAGGTTGTGCAACCCAGCCCCATCATTATCAAATGCTAAAATTCGGATCGTTTGATGTTAGGGGTGGGTGTTCGCTGTACATATGTGAGCCGTTGATTAAGAACTTTATGTAGTCCTTATGATAAGAAGTTATGATCTTATGCCTAACCTTGCCCCTACAAATTGTACAGTTAATACTTTACGGTTATCCTAGTGGACCGTTTATAATGTGTACTGCTCACTGCAGCGCAACATATCCAGATTTGATGGTCATATGCAGAGGCGGCCGGCACGGCTCGTAGGTGGCGTGGTGGGTGAGGGGCAGCGGGGGGTGGGCGTGCAGGGCACATTGTTAAATTAAAAAAAAATACACTTACCTTGCAGCCGGGTCCCACATCTCCGCTCCCCTCCGTCTCAGACTCCAGGAAACAGCCAGGCTCCCCTGACCAATCACAATGCTGCAATGCAGCGTTGTGATTGGTCTGAGTGCTGTGGTTCGGCGCTCAGCCAGGGACTGGGTGCCTGGGCATGTTCTCCATGCAGGCTGTAATGCAGCCTGCATGGAGAACAGGGAAAGTGCGCGTGACTGTTTTGGGCGGCCCGAGAGGGCCGACCAAACAGTCATTGCGCACTTAGGAGGGTTCTACCACTCCTCCCCTGCTCTGCAGCCCAGCCCCGCCCCCTCACGCAAAGCAGCCGCAACAGGAGGACAAAATAAAATGATAATAACACTACGTTATTATCATTTTATTTTTTCCTTTTTTTACTGCTGCAAGGCAGTGGGGCTATGCTCCTCCGCTTTAGAAGAGGAGCCGCCACAGGTCATATGCAGTGTACTCATACGTTTAACACAGGCCGAATGCATCACTTTGGTTCAAGGTGACCCGATCCTTACTGTAAGACTGACTTCGGCCAGCACAGGGTGGATATGCAGGACAGGAGCAGTCAACTCCAGCCTTTCTGCATTAGAAGAGCACTCTATGTTGCTTTGAGGGTGTTTTTGAGGGGAGGTAGCTTGAGGTCTGTTTTGTTTCCATAAATGGAGAAAACCTCACGATTCTCAACATGAGACCAGATGTGAGCTCCCTCAGAGTAGACACTGAAACCTGTTACTCTGCTTTCACCTGAATAAAGATGTTATGTTCCAATATATGTATAGTGCAGGCGTCTATCACTAGTTCTTGTAGGATGTGCTGTCTGAAGTGTGTGATGCAGCATGTATTCCATAACATATATTTGTAAAGCGCATGTTCACCCGTAGGTATCTTGGCGCTGAATAACAGATGTTTATTGTTACCCAACTCAATGGTACTCATTTTATTGACCTCAGAAGGATGAAAGGCTGAGTGGACCCGCAGGGATTTGAGCCTGTGACCATCAGGTCGAACACACGCCCCTGCAGTGGACGCATTAGTCCACTGAGCCACCAGACCCGGCTTTCCATGCTCATTACTGTATGGCTAACAGTGAGAGGTGGAAGAACCAGCCCCACAGTGCTGGCGTGGGTCAGGCAGTGTGTGTATGTGAACATACAGAGCATGCACTAATCAGTGGGATTTCCGTGCAGTGGAAGAGCGCACTATGGGTGGTAGATCAGATATATGTTGTGCTGGAAGAGGCACAATGCCAACTGGATGCTTTTAGGCAGTCTGGTTGCAGTTCAAATGAAGGAGAGTTTGGTGTGGGTGTTGTTTTTGTAAGGAAGAGAATGTGCAGGGTTCATAGGATTTTGGGAAAGTGGTGCGTGCTCTTTATAAGTGTGACATGGTACAGGTGGTTTGGAATTTAGTGATTTAGTGCATGTTAAGAAATAAAATAACATGCTCGTGTGGTGGGTTGTACATGTTTTCACATGTTCTAATATTGTGTATGGGGCTTGCATGTTTTCTTGGCTTGAGGAACCATCTGATGGTAGAGATGCCATGCCAAGGAGGTGGTGCTCTCTGATGCTAGAGAGTAATATCTTGCCATTTAGGGCTCGGTGGCACTGTGTTGCTTGCAGTATAATGTGGCACTAATGCTTCTAGTGTGTTCGTCTATATCAGCAGCTTTCAGTTATACGTTTGATGGCATAAATTCATTTTAAGGTGATTGACAGGTGCAAAGTAGCATCATGGGTGTTGAGGCACTCAGAGGCTCTTTTGTACTGTTGAAGAGTAACATGTTGCCATCTACAGGGGCCTGAGTACTATGGTGGTTACACAACAGTGTGGCAAGGGTGCTTTTAATGTATTATTTTGTAGTAGCGGCGATGGGTTTTGGGGTGTAGGATTGAGAATCTAATCTCTGTAAATGGTTAGTGCTGGCAGCAGTGGGTGCTGCAAGGATACCGGGGTGCAATATATGTATAAATTGAAGGCATTGAGATGTTTTGAATGTGTTTAATGCTGACTATGAGTGGCACACTACAACCTAAATGTGCCTTGGCATGTCATGTTGATTTAAATAGTATACGCTGTTGTGATGGAGCTACCCGGCGAAAAGCGCTTCAACACCTCATCAGGGGTAGTATGCGGTATGTAAATGCAAACCCTTCCCTCTTCTGTCCCTCCACTATCCTTTTCAATCCAAATTACAGACTAACATGTCCATCTCTGAAATTAATTTCATATTTCACTATAGTAATTCACCACTGATCCTTTTTGGGTTCTGGAGTAGTGTGCTACTCACCAAAAAGCACTTCAACACCTCATCAAGGGTAGCAAGCGCTATATAAATGCCAACTCTTTCCTCTTCTATCCCTCCACTATCCTTTTCAATCGAAATAACAGACTAACATGTCCATCGCTGAAATGAATTTCATATTTCAGTATACTAATTCACCACTAATCCTTTTTGGGGTCTGGAGTAGCGTGCTACTTGCCGAAAAGGTGCTTTGACGCCTCATCAGGGGTAGTCAGCGCTATATAAATGCAATTACAATAACAATATAATAAAGGATTGGCAGTCTCAATCCCCGGTGTGTCTGTTGAATGCTGGCTGGCTGCATCAGTGGTTGTAGTGGTGCATTACCTGTGTTTTATGTGTTGTGGAGTTATGGGTGGGTTTATTACTGTTGAAGCTTATCATGTATGTTAGTAAGGTAAAATATTTGCTGGTTATTAGAGAGTATGGTGTTGGCACATCCAGTGTATCCTTTTGGATTTGTCTTTTGATGTTGGAAAAGAGACACATTGAAATCCATATGTTTCTTGCAGTTGAGCTCTCCGCAAAGAGATCTAAAGTATGGTCATGTCTTCCAGTAGTTGTGTTGCTGTTGATCTGTTTAGGGCTGATAAAGAGTCACAAATGGCCATCTGTATGTGATGGTTGACCGAGAGTGTGGCAGTGATAACTGTTCATCTGTACAGGCTTACAAGAGAAAGGAGTGTCAAGGCTGTGGAAAAGATTTCTGGAGATGTATACAAACACACAGTTGGCCAACATCCCAGGTCCGGGACAGCTTTCTCAGTAGGTCGAGAGCTTTCCTTGGCACTTCAGTCATGATGGAGTTATAAAGTGTTGATTATTCTTCAAGGTGCGCTCATGGCCCTCGACCAGACTGTTACGTAAATTTTCCCGGCAAGTGCGTTTTACTATTGTATAGGATTACCTGGAGAGGTGCGGTGCCTTCACATCAAATGAATCGCTGGAGCGGAAAAGTAGTCATTGGAACAAAAAGTAAAGAAACATAAAGAAGGGCAACTCAATGAGGCCTGTCATGGCTTTCACAGAAAAGGCACAAAATCCTCTTTTTTTTTTTTTTTAGCGGTGCTTTGGAGATCCCTAACAAAGGGCTTTAAAGTCTGCAACCTGGTAATTGGTGTAATCCAAAAACTGCCCAATTACAAGCTTTGGGGGTTTAACATGCAGATTTTAGTGTTAATTGCACCAAAATCTGCATGTTCTGGTAAATACCGGGAATTTTCCCTCCGATAAATATCAGCAGTTGAACCACAAAGCTCATAAGAGTAGGAGTTACCGCCAGGGCCGGACTGGCCATAGCGGGCACCGGGCGTTTCCCCGGTGGGCCGCCAGGGTGGGGGCCGGTTTTGTGCCCCTGGGGGGCTGTTTTTGTTACAGGGACGTTTTTGCAGCATAGCTGCAATATCGGCCCTGTAACAAAATCGGCCGAAACCGGCCCTCGCAAACAGCTCGGCCGTCCCCCCCTATCCCCTGGGGGGGCCGGCCGAGCACTTTGCCAGGGCCGGTTTTGGTTCCCAGTCCGGCCCTGGTTACCGCACATAACAAAAATAATAACGCAAATAATTGGGTCATTTGAAGGAGGGCCTAAAGTATAATGAAGGCGCACGTAAAAGCACTATTCTATGCACCTATATGCCTTGTGCCAGACATCATCTCTTTAAGACCCGCTCCCTGAGATGGAACTCTGGCACATTACTTATTTTCCGTATTTACATATGTATTTGCATGGTGTGGTTCACGCCACAGAGGCAATGGAGTACTTCCATAAAACTGGAACAAGGTACATAAAGGAGCTTGAAGAGTGCAAGGACGGAGGGGGAGAGAAACAGGTAACACTCTTAGGTACATTCTGAACATTAGACATCTTCTAGCATCTGATGGCGTAACCCCATTTGCTCTGCCTTTAATGTGTTCCAGATGACAGATAAAAAGGGAGTTCTTGGTCGATTAAACCAATCTTGGGGGGGGAGAGCATACATGGGGCGAGTGCTCCTCGGTGTTTCAGATTTATGAACCAATCACCCTAATGAGTCAATTCATCCAACCACATCAAAATCAATTTTTTTTAAATCCCACTAAACAGTCCTTCAAAATCAACCTGTAACAAAGATCAATTTAATTGAGGCTTTGAAAATACATGTGGCATTTTTGCAACAGCAACTGCTTAAATTTCTATCTGCCCACATTGTTGTATATAATAATTAGATATCGAATATAGAGGATTAGCTTTTATTTTAAAAACCCTGTCTTAGAGTGGCCATTGACTACTTTTCAAGTGAAATAAAAAATATGGTGGTGAAAACGAGGTAAACGTCATGAATACATTTGAACATCTATTGAGTGACAGCAGAACGATGAAGGTGTGTGTGATAACTTTAACTGAGCGGGAAGCGTACTGAATACATTTACCTAAGAATCGTAGGGCCAACCAGAAGTTGTAGCACCATACCAGACCACACACTGGTGGCCATGATCTAATGCTAACATGCACTTGTCTTGATTTAAGGTAGAGACCTTGTCATCAGTGCTGTAGCACCACTGGGTCTATTTACTTTGTCTCACTTTATCTTCTTACGCTACACCTCATATTCATTTACTTGGTCCGCCGATGGATCTTTGAACCGTGCCGAAAGGGGTCGGATATAGGGGATCCAATCCAGTTATCCAATGAGGAGCAGGAATTGAATAACTGCCTTACAAACTTGTCATTAAATTCATCTATACAACTCTCAAGATTAAACTATACAAGTACAGAATTATCACAGCTAGACCAAATCTCCAGAAGAAATTCAGTCAAACTAGAATCATGCAAACTAATAATTCAGTTAGAGCTATGCAGAATAATAACATTAGGATCTGTTGACCAGAGACCTCTCTATTTAGATTTCCATCCCTCATTAATACTCAATTGAAATGCACAATCAATTATTGAAGATGAGACATAGAGAGACAGAAACAGAATTTGAGGATGGTTAGATTTTTATCAGTAAGTTAAGAAGAGTAAATACATCAATATCAGGCATTTGAATTTAAGAGTGCAAAATAATCACATTAATCTCTTTCGGGCCATCAATTACCAATGTTCAAGAGGATGAGTTCAGGAAGGGACATGAACCATATCAGCTCAAGTTACTCTCCCATGCGGGAAAGAAGTCCGGTAATAGCACACACAGCATATGCGTCAGCCAATAGAGTCTGCAAGGAACGAATGATGTCTCTCAGTCCGCAAAAGAGCAAGATCTCCAAAGAAAGAAGAAAAGGGTCTTCTACCTCCCGCTCCATCACACAGCGTATATTAATTCACAAGTTCCGGGGTAACACCTCCTGGGTCACCTCATCTGGTCAGACCACTCAGTCCATTGGTCAGTTTGTATAGGGTGATTGTCATGCGGCATGAAGAAGACACATTTATGGCAAAAAGGTGATGATCATCACGTAAGCTGTCAAACCATTCAAAGATGTTCTCAAAGTAGCAATTTAGTAGTGAGTAGTCCCAGTATGTGCATGGGAACTCTTTCTATGAAACATAGGGGCATATTCTCAAGGACTTATAGCCGAGTTAGCGGCACTTTATTGCCGCCAAAGTGGCGATAGATTTATCGCCCTATTCACAAGCTGGTGCTAACAGCCGATATTGCCAGTTTTCCTGCGATAGCAGCCGCAAAAACATCGCCACGGATGACACCGGCAACTAACGCTAATGAGATGCAGAGTAGGCGTTCCTGTGCAAAAGCAGCGAAAACACCACTTCGCAATATTCTCTACGACCAGCCAGATCGGCGATAAGATCCCAAAACAGGCGATAAGGCGCGTTAGCAGCAGGGATTTAACACCTGCTCCTACCTGGTGTTAAGTCGGACGACAACCTGCACCACAAAAGGGAGCCCAGACCAGAGCCACACCTGAAGAACAACAGATTCCATGGAGCTACTGATCATGCAGCTCGGAGCCCCAAGAGGGCCACAACACCCACCGCCACCACACCCAGGCCCGCCACCCCCCCTCCGGTCCCCCCCCCAGACTACCACAGAGGCAGCGCAGCGCAGACAAAGACAGCGGACCTTCAGAAAACGCACCAGCCTCACAGACTTAACACCAGAGGATGTCATTGCCCACTACAGGCTCGGTACTCACCCTGTTGATGTTGTGTCAGGTCATGTTGAGCAGTGTCCGGATCCACTACTCCTGGCACCGTATCCCGACTGATGACTGTAGCCACCATTTTCTCCATGTCATCCAGCCTCTGGTGTGCCGCAGGACCCCCACCTCCAATCTGCGTTGCTGCATTCATGTTGGCATCGAGTTTCTTCTTGGTTTTGCCCTTCACATCATTCCACGCAGGGAAGCATGAGAGCTGTATCCTGGGCCAGCAAAACTAAGGTCCTAGGAGCTAATTAACTTGTGAGAGTGAATTCAAATCGCAGCAGCCACTGCTGAAACCTTTCCACACAAGATAGATGGAAAGGAAGCTAAACGCTGTACTTCCGTTACAAGTCAAAGATCGAGAAAGAAAATGCCCTCTGTCTGAATACTAAAGCATAACAAAGAAGTGGTGCTTTTGAAAGCTAAAATGTGTCCACAACCTGATTTTTGTCAATATTTGCCTAAGCGAAAAAGCAGAACATTTCATCTTAAAGGACTCAGAGAAGAGAAACTTGAACTCTTAAACAAAACGAGTGCAGCCCTGACGAAGTTCAACCATTGAACGAAACGCGTTGGCTGATGCTTTGCATAAACCTTATGGATTGTTTGAAATAAAGACGTATATTTTTGCAACGAAGATACTGATCAAGCTTCCTTATTGACATAATACTCACTTGGGAGTGCACCGCTCCAGTGTTCTCAAAGTACTGTATATCTGCTTGGCAGTTGGCATCCTACAACGGCGGGTGCAGGAGCTGATCGTGCACACCGACTTTCAACATACTACTAAACTATCACTTGGGGAACACATCGAGGAGGTGCGGCCAATGGAGTCCGCCGTTGGTTCTCTATTTTTATTCATTCCAGCGCCTCTTGACCTCTTCCATTGTCCTCCTCAACTCTGCAACTGCATTCACATGGTCCAAGATAGTCTGCCATGTTTGCGTCTTTGTTGCCAATGACACGTTGGAGGTGACGAACAGTTGGTGGTGGTGTTCCACCACCTCCGTAACGATGATCCTGTTTTACTGCGGACTGAACCGCGTCTTCCTCGTCCTCTTCTCCTTGGCCTTACCCGACCCCGAGGTTCCTTGCTGGTGATCTGTGGGGCTCGCGTTGTCCTCTGCACTCGCTCCGGGTGCATCCATGGTGCTACGCAGTTTCACTTTTTTTTGTCTTTTTTTTCTTCTGATTTTATGGTGCATTTTCACGCATGACGTGTGGGAATTGCAGGCCTGTCGCTGGTTATCGCTGATTTTTGTATCGCGATTTGGGGCATCGCAACTTTTTTCACGTTCGTGTTTCGCATTTTTTCTGCGTCGCGTTGATTTTAACGAGTTGATTTGGCGCGTTATCGTGCGACTATCGCATGGTGCCGCCGGGTTGAGAATACAACGTTAACACAGTGTTATTTTCCCGCGATGGACTGCGATGTGCAGAGTTGCGTTAAGCTAATTTTGCGATAATTATCACACGTTCTTGAGAATATCCCCCATAGTTTCATCTCATACTGCAAGTCTATGAAGCCTTTCCATGAGAACAGAATCAAGCAAAAGAAGGAAATGCAGGCCTAAAATGAATTTAGTACATGAAATATAGAATATAAAATAATGGAAATATATATTTCATTCTAGAGTCTTGAGCTACTTACATATTTCTTTAAACTCATTTGCACTCATAAAGCAATTTAGTTTCATTGTAATTTGTTCGTGTAACTATAACATAGTACTACATTTTTAAAGTACCAACGTGTAAAATCATTTTGTAATATAAAATAATGATGTAGTTTCTAGAAATTCTCATTAGTACATGTATGAAGATCATTCTGTAGAAGTTTCAAAGTAATTGGAATTATTATGAACGTGCAGCACCACTTCTTTCTTTCCCCACTTGGTGCACATTTTCACATATGCAAAACATGGATTTTCAAAATGAGACTCCTAAAATACACACATAAATTCATCTAAATTACATTAGTTTCATAAATTCTTCACACACATCATTATTTAAAGGAGAATGGTTAATGAAATCTGTATAACACGTGAGTTATCACCTTCACATTTCTATTCCATGTTAAACTAATACGCAATTTAGTAAACATGAACCTATATTATTCACATGAGCATTTTCGTCAAATCTACACTCTTCTGCATGCTTTTATGATGCAGTAACTAAGGCCCTCATTATAATGTCAGTCGGACCGCAACCAACGGTCTGTCGGTTGCAGTCCGACCAACATCTAGTGCTGGGGTCTGACTGTCGCATTATAATGCGCTGTGGTCAAAGGCAGCATGCGGAGGTACCGACGACGATTCTGACTGGCTCAAGGAGCCTGTCCGACCGTCGGTCAGAATGTAATCCCCTACAATGGGGCGGTGCCTGCTCAGGCACCGCTGTAGGGATTACGATGTCCTTTTCAGGCAGCCTTTCAATGGCTGTCCGACTGCCATTGAAAGGCTGTCGGAAACAGACTTTGGAGGCCCCTAGCAGGGCCCCCGTCCCTCCGCGGCCTCTGCTATGAGGCCTGGAGGGCACCTGTGGTCCCCCCCAAACATCCATACCCCGCTTGCCAGGCACCACATGGTGCCTGCCACACAGTGCATGGATGTTTGTAAACATCCATTTTCCCAATGCAGCTTGTGCTGCAGCCCTTTTCCGGGCACTGCACAAGCCACAATGGAGAAATGGATGTTTCCGACCGCCTCATGGGCGGTGGCATCCTAATTCGTGGGATAGAACCGCCGACTACTAGTCAGTTGGTTTCCATTCCGACACAATGCCTGTCGACTGACATCGTAATCAGGACCTAAGCCTTTTCAGGATTTATTTCTCAAGATTCTCCAACGTATAGTGAGCACAAATTGTGTACGTTTGTCATTTTTCTCTCAAAGGTGTCAAAATCTGTTTTATGTGTCAATTAAGGGATTCAGCAGTTTATCTGCCTCATCATCAGTGACACATGATTGTCCAGAGAGCAGGCCAGAAGCTAGATGCTCCGAGGATGCTGGATATCGCAGTAAAAAAGGGCAAAACCATATCCTCAGCCTAGAACCAATCAGAAAGCCTTAGTGGGGCTGCAACATTTGCACTCTTACACCCAGCTTGGCATTAAGTGTATTCAAAAGGTGTCCACCATGACCCGGACTCAAGCATGCAGAGCAGAGTTGCCCAGCTTTCCATCACCAGACCTTGATAGGTCATACAAAGAATTGCAGTGCCCTGGCTAAGATCTAGGTGGACTAGCCTCTTCAGGCCAGGGTGGTCTTGAGACAAGAGACAAGAAATGCAGGTTGGAATTCAGAATTATACATGGAAGCTCCAGAATCAGGAACAAGACAGGTGAAAAGCAGAGCTACAAAAAGAGAGAAAGAATACATTTTTTAGGCTCAATCGTATTTATAGTTGCTACCTTTTAAGATCATACAGGCCATCTCATGGATGTTGACTTTTGCATTTATTTAAAAAGTATATATTTAGTAAAGAGCAACAGGCACAGGGTGCTCACCTTGATTACATTGATAGCCCCTACTGATGAATTGCTGGCGCCATTGCTGTCTTTTCGAGAATGGTTGAACATCCTGATCCCGCAATCCTTCAGCCTATACTACCATTTCAAGGTGGGCTCACCATTGACCATTTGTTGATTTCATGACTAGTTTTTTTCAGTGTCTTTGCTGTCCAATCGCTTTTGCATGGATCCATATCATACATGTGTAGTCCTACGGGAGAGGTGTGCATGATTTCACAAATAGTGCTTTGGAAGAACATTTACGTAGTTGGAGCCACGTCCAAGAGGTACGTATGAAAAGGATAGAAAGTTACTTACTTGAAGCAACAGAGTTCCAACTAGGACTCAGTCAACAGAGCACTGGCCCACTAGCCTTATAGACTGCTTGCTTCATTACAAGTGCCCTGTTAATCCCAATGGGGCTGGTAACAGGTAAACTCCCCGAATTACAAATAACATGGGAAGACAATGCTTTCCAAATTAGTGCTGTAAGCAAAGCTGAAACCCAGATTCCCACGTATTACTTCCAGTGCCATCTTAAGGATTTTGAGGGCTCTGGGCAGGACACTTTGGGGGAGCCTGTGCGGAAAACTTTGAATTTTATTACCAATTTCGTGCTAATTCAAGCCCATGCGATGTCAACAATATTAAATTATATGTTAAACACTGTTGCAATATGTCTTGCCTGGGACGCCAAAATCCATAGGATGACACTAAAGAGAGAGATAGTCAGAAGTAAAGGTAGGCAGAGAGGTACAGACAACGAAATAGAATAGACAGAGGTCAAATAGAGAGAAAGTTCACTTTCCCAGGGGGACCGTGGGAAGGTGGGGGTCCTGGGAAATTGTCCACTTTGCCCATGCCTTAAAACGTCTCTAGGTACTCCCCATTAACCTCCCCAGAATTAACGATGGCCATGGTGTCCACTTGTACTGGACGAGGAAGGGATGTAAGTGCTACTTCATGCCTCTGCAGAATAGGCCGAGCCCTCCCTATAACTTGTGCCTGGGACCACAGGAAACAGGGGGCGGCAAAATCCCTTCATCCAAGGGAACACTTATATTACATCCATCACTCTTAACACAGCAAAGAATTACCTTTGCTTAATAATATAGAATTAAGAGGCTTTACTTACTCAGTAGCAGTGAACACAGCAGGTTTTATATGGCCTAAAGAGGATAAATTCCTTTTGGTTTAAATTGTTTACTCATGGATTGATATCTGTGCTCATTTACCCTCTCATGCATAGAGGAGAGCTATGTAATATACAGAATGTGTAAATTATATCAAAATGTATTATTCATTGTATTTGTTGCTTTTTATGAAAGGAGCAAGCATCAGAAATCTATTATACCATTTCACGAATATTTTTGAATTTGTCCATGACATCAACTTGGTGACTTTGAAATGTATATAACAACATGAGAAAGCTTGGCTCCTTATAGCAAACTCTTTATTTCTGCATTTGCGTTCCATCTTGCATGACAGATGTACCCACGTCATGGCGTTGGCTTTTCTCCTGTCTGCTGTGATATGTCAAACTGTAAAGAGTTATGAATTCTACAAGTACTCTGCATGATGAATTTCTTGCTATGAATTTAGTTAAAGAAGCAATAGGTTTGTTAAATAAATAACCTTTTCATTTTCGTGCATGTGTGTAAGTGTACACGGATGTGTGTGCAAACAAAAGGGGGTGTGGTAGGAGTGCAATATTTGGCCATTTTTGCTCATTGCAGCAAAAAAAGTTTTGTACAAGCTTTTGGAACTGGAATTTCTGGTTGGCAGAGCCCAAGCCAGGCAGAACCATCCACTCCTGTCAGGTTCAGGTGATTACACTTACTGTATAACCTGCGCTCACACTTAGGCAGCTTGGCACTGAGCAGTCAGACTTATCCAGTTTCTGTGTTGTTGTCTTTTTTAGCCCTGTCTGGTTTTAGGCTGGTAGAACAATCCTAGTCTGGGGACACTCCATTAGGAGCAACCAAGCACTTTACAAATCAAATTATTATTATCACAGAGGCAATGTGTAAAACATTGGCACAGCACTCTCACACATATAATACACTGAGCGCCACAAAAGAGACTTCACACATGGAGTATGTAAATAAAGATTGTATTCAACACACACATTAATTAACACAACATGAACTTCATGTATTTCTGGGCATAAATCACACTTGGAAATATTACTAGCAGTACTAGGCCCAGCAGTGTTAAAATGACATCAGGAATTTTGACACTTGGGAAAAATCCTATTTTACCCCCAGCACTCTTATGCTGTGTGATACATTTTCAGAACTGGGCCCACCCTGGCAAATAACACAATTCAAATCCACACATTTCTAGGATGCACCCCAGGTAGCAATGATATCAGGAATGTGTGCACACAGGAATTTATAAAACTTTTCAGCAGCACTGTGAGCCAAGGTCGCACGGGTAAAACCAATGTCAAAATGGAGTATTTGTTAAGTAATGAAACAAACCAGTAAATCAACATTACTGTGCAGTGCCACTATTAGGACGTTGTTCTCATGCAACACACTCTCCCACACTCACACAGCACTGTAATACAGTGCAAAGGATATTGGCAAGTTCGTATGAAGCACACTTGCACACATCGTAATGCAGTGCAAAATATATCTGGCAGGTCAGTTAATAATATGAATGCGGACCCCATGGCACAATCCCTCCCACACCTCTCAGTTACCCCCCCCCACTACTCTGCCCACAGGTTAGAGTCAACAAACCCCTCCCCCCCTTCACTATAGAGGTTTAAGGCCGAAGTCACACTTAGGGCCTAGGGGAGAAAGCTGGAGTAACTATCAGGGTAACCAGGCAACAGTCGACAAATGGGTGTTGGCCACCACTCGGGAAGTTCACCCACTTTATGCAGAGCAGACACGGGCTAGAGGTTTTCCCAGTTCAATGAAGAGGTCCCTCAATTCTGCCTTCCACCAATCCAGTTCTGTGAGGCACAGGGCGGTCACGCAGTCTCTTGACCCACTTCCGATCGCTCTCGGAAGTGCTCCTCAGCCCAGTCACTTACTCTCACCACCTAGGTCTGATCCAGGCGATACTACCTGGCAACACGAAGTCGTCGGGCCAGGTGAGGAGAGGGCTGTTGATTCGCCATACTGAGGGCAAGATGGAACACTCCCACACCTCACGGGAAGTGATACACAACGTCTGGTGTGCGTTGATCCTAGTCACACCAGATAATCCAGTCACAAGGAACCACGAGTCGGGTTCTCTGTACCTCCCTGGAAATGAGGCACAACATCTGGTGCGCGATGATAACAGTTGCACCAGACAATCCGGACACAATGAACCAAAAGTTTGATTCGCAGTACCTCCCTGCAAATGAGGCACAACGTCTGGGGTGTGATAATCCGAGTTGCACCAGACAATCTAGTCCCAATCAACACACGGTCGGGTTCACCGTACCTCCTTGGAAATGACGCACAACATCTGGTACATGATGATATGAGTCGCACCAGACAATCTGGTTACAATCAACCCACAGTCGGGTTTGCTGTACCTCCCTGGAATGAGGCACAACGTCTGGTGCACGATGATATGAGCCGCACAAGACAATCTGCTCCCACATACACAGTTGCAAGTTCAGTAGTACTGCACAAGGTAGAATGCGGCACTACTACATGCACGTCCTCCCTCCGAGGGTCGCAACCTGTGAATCGGACACTACACGCAATGAGCATGCAGTCGGCGTGTCACACTAGAGAGATGCGGCACTGACGACGAAGCGGGCCACGCTGGTTCCTGCAACTGGTGAATCCGCTCACCACCAACAAGAGGCTTGTGCGTGCTGAGACCCCACAACGCAGGAGCTACACTCCTTAGATGTGGGCACCGTTTGGGGGCTCCACACAAGGCAATCCAGTCTCCAGGCGCAACTTAGTTCCAAGGTCACACCGCGCTGCAGTCAGGATCAAGCAGACGAAATAAGCACCTGAGAGGGCACCTCTCTCCAGGAGAAACACGTAGACCGTGTAGGTCCCTCATGGGAGGTCTCTGATGTTCGTGAGACCTCCACAAACAACAGGGGGCAAGCCAACAAGCCCTTGGAGAGTACACTTCAGGACGCCACACAGCAGTAGGTAGTGGGCCCAGGCCAGCCACTATTCAAACTGGGTGCATGGTCCCATCCAATTGCACAACAGATTCTTCTGGCAGTGTGCACCAAGCAGACCAGGATATCTTGTCCCACATCCCCACAAGTGTATCTCTGCCCCGCTGAAGTATGGCACCAGTAGTTATACTGTAGTGTGTCTTTGAAGTTGGGGGTGGTTCAGAGGGTTTCCCTTTGAACCACAGTTATGTCCCCTAAATTTCAGTCCTGTCTGCCATGAGGCCTTGGAATGCAGATCTTAATCTTTAGTGGGGCCATGATCTGGCTTCCCAGAGGCCAAGTGTCAAAACCTCTCCCCCCCAATCTATCCAGCCAACTCCTCCAATGGAAGAGGTCTGTCATTCCAGTTGCATGCCCAATGTTTATGGCTGTCTCTGGGGAATGCACAGATGTGCTCCCCAGCCTCCGGTGTGGACTGGAGTCAAACTAAAAGGCACACAAAAGAGTTTAGCGCAGAGAAATGCCCAATTTCTAGAAGTAGTATTTCTAAGCTGTTAATGACAAATCCACCTTTACCACAAGGGAGGATTTGTCATTGTGAATCCAATGATAGTAAACACTATGAGGCTGCTCCACTGTAAACCACAACTGCAGCTTAACATAATCTCAGCCATTCCCCCATGTTAACCTATGGGGAGAGCAGACCTCAGAGATAGTGAAAACACACATGGGAGTTCTTCACTATCTGGGCAGGGAGCACACATGTGTACCTGCCCTTCCTTTCACATACCGCTTGCTTCACCCCCCCCACCCCAGGGCTCACCCTAGGGGTGCCCTAATGTTAGTGAAAGGCACCCTCAGCAGTGGCCAATGATTTAGAAATGCGAACCTGAGCATAAGTCCAAATGCGCACACACGGGCCTGCAATGGCAGGCTTAAGACATGGTTCAAAACACCATGAGGCTACTTCCTGCTGTAAGCCAAAACTGTAGTTTAAAAGTAATTCAGCAATTCCCCCATGTTGACCCATGGGAAAAGCATACCTCTTAGATAGGGAAAACCCCCATGGGGATTATTAGCTAACTGGGCAGGGACACACATGTGTACCTTGCCTGCTCTGCCTTTCCCCCACCAGTTGCCCCACCCCTCAGGGCTTCCCTAGGGGTGTCCTAGTGGGGATCACTGACAGAATATCGAGTACCAGAATTTCGAGTTACAAAAATATCGGGACATAAATATCGTTGTCAAAAATATCGACCTCCTATCTTCATAATGGTAAGTACAAAAATATCGGAAAAAAATATATCATTGTTAAAAATATCGAAGGACAAAATATCGTTTTTTTATTTGTATAAAAAATAATGTAAAATAAATTAAATAATACATTTAACTTAAAAAAATATTTAGATTTATTTGTAAATTTTAACAATTATAAATAATAAATTTAATTTAAAAATAAATTAAACATACATATATAAAATGTAATATATATATATATATATTTACTTAAAAATAATTAATAAATAATAATTTTAATTAATTATAAAATGTTACAAATATATTACAAATTATAAATAAATATATATATATATACATACACCTGTAACATAAAAATTATTTAAAAAAATTATATAAATTAAAATATTAAAATATTTAATATTTTTTAAACCTACATTTTACACTACATTGAGTGCAACAGTAGCGAAAGTGTTGGATAGCGTAGGGGAAAAAATTACAATTCCCACTCCAGCGAGTGCAACAGTAGGGAAAGTGTTGGACAGCGGAGAGGAACAATTTACTATTCCCAGTCCAATGAGTGCAACAGTAGGGAAAGTGTTGGATAGCGGAGGGGAAAAAATTACTATTCCCACTCCAGCAAGTGCAACAGTAGGGAAAGTGTTGGATAGCGGAAGGATAAAAATTACTATTCCCACTCCAGTGAGTGCAACAGTAGGGAAACTGTTGGATAGCGTCGGGTAAAAATTACTATTCCCACTCCAGCGAGTGCAACAGTAGGGAAAGTGTTGGATAGCGGAGGGGAATAATTTACTATTCCCACTCCAGCAAGTGCAACAGTAGGGAAAGTGTTGGAAAGCGGAGGGATAAAAATTACTATTCCCACTCCAGCGAGTGCAACAGTAGGGAAAGTGTTGGATAGCGGAGTGGCACAAATTACTATTCCCACTCCAATTAGTGCAAAGGATAGGGAAAGTGTTGGATAGCAGAGGGGAATAATTTACTATTCCCACTCCAATGAGTGAAACAGTAGGGAAAGTGTTGGATAGTGGAGGGGATAAAATTACTATTCCCACTCCTGTGAGTGCAACAGTAGGGAAAGTGTTGGATAGCGGAGGGGTAAAAATTACTATTCCCACTCCAGCGAATGCAACAGTAGGGAAAGTGTTGGATAGCGGAGGGGAATAATTTACTATTCCCACTCCAACGAGTGCAACAGTAGGGACAGTGTTGGATAGCGGAGGGGATAAAATTACTATTCCCACTCCAGCTAATGCAACAGTAGGGAAAGTGTTGGATAGCGGAGGGGAATAATTTACTATTCCCACTCCAACAAGTGCAACAGTAGGGAAAGTGTTGGATAGCAGAGGGGATAAAATTACTATACCCACTCCTGTGAGTGCAACAGTAGGGAAAGTGTTGGATAGCGGAGGGGAAAAAATTACTATTCCCACTCCAACAAGTGCAACAGTAGGGAAAGTGTTGGATAGTGGAGGGGATAAAATTACTGTTCCCACTCCAGCGAATGCAACAGTAGGGAAAGTGTTGGATAGCGGAGGGGAATAATTTACTATTCCCACTCCAACAAGTGCAACAGTAGGGAAAGTGTTGGATAGCGGAGGGGATAAAATTACTATTCCCACTCCTGTGAGTGCAACAGTAGGGAAAGTGTTGTATAGCGGAGGGGTAAAAATTACTATTCCCACTCCAGCGAGTGCAACAGTAGGGAAAGTGTTGGATAGCGTAGGGGTAAAAATTACTATTCCCACTCCAACGAATGCAACAGTAGGGAAACTGTTGGATAGCGGAGGGGTAAAAATTACTATTCCCACTCCAGTGAGTGCAACAGTAGGGAAAGTGTTGGATAGTGGAGGGGTAAAAATTACAATTCCCACTAAATAAAATTCAAATTTAAAAACAAACAAAATATCAACTACAATACAAAATATAATAAAAAAACAAAAACAAAACATATATAAAAATATAAAAATTTACAAAACATAGAAACATATTATAATGTAGAAAAAAATGTAAAATATACATAAAAGATGTATTTTTTTAATTTAACAAAAAATTAACAAACAAATAAATATTTTGGAATAGAAATGAATAAATAATTAATAATAAATCAATTCCCACAATTAACAATATAAAATATTAAATACATAAATATTATTTAATAAAAATATTAATAATTTAATTATAATTAAATTACTTCCCACCCTATTCCCCTATAAACCCACAACCCGCTCCTAAAAAAATGACACAATTAACATATTTACCAATTAATTAATCAATACAAATTAACAGCCAATTATTAATTAATTAATAATACATTAATTCCCACAATTAACACTATAAAATCAAAATTAACTAAATACTAATAAATAAAAATTAATATTCAATTTATTATAATTACATTACTTGCCACCCTATTCCCCTATGAACCCACAACCCGCTATGGAACTAAAACGCAAAATTTAATTAAAATAAAATGAATAACTTCTAAAAATTTAACACATATATTAAAAAACAAATGCAATACTTAGACAAAAAAATAGAGCACATACATTTAAAATACATACTAAAATACATAACACTAACTAAAAAACGATATTTTTAACAACTATATTTTGCAAACGATATTAATGACTTCGATATTTTTGATAATGATATTTCTTACCTTAAACTCGATATTCTTGACCACGATATTCTTGCAGTCGATATTTCTGTATCTCAATATTCTGCACTCGATATTAGTGCAAGTCGACATTTCCCACTCGATATTCTGACTCTTTACCTTCCTAGTGGTAGTAAACGGCCCACTCAGCATTGGCTAATGGTATAGAAATGCCAACCTGAGCATAAGTGCAACTGCGCAATGGCAGGCTCGAGATATGTTTGAAAGGCTATTCTTGTGGGTTGTACAATCAGTGCTGCGGCCCACTAGTAGCCAGTGCAGTACCTGCCCTGGGCATGTGGTATACCTCTTTACAGGGTACTCACAGGTACAGCACCCAAACCAATCAGGTAAGCACCACTTCCTAGCATGTGTAGGAAGGGAGCGCGCGCTTTCACACTGCATTACAGCGGGAAAGTGCCCAGAGTACTAAGGCCATGAAAAGAGAATCAGCAAAAACCAGGAGAAAAAAAAGCAAAATGTTTTAGGGAAATCCCCTAAGAAGGGCCATGTCCAACACAAGCTGAGTGGTCCTCGCAGGAACTGTGACTAAAACACTAGCATCTGAAAACAGTGCTTACTTTATTTAAATAAGTGCAGGAGGCCAAAGATTTTCTTGAAGCCCACTGCCAGTCCAGCCAACTATCAGGGATTGCTAAATACCAACACTGCAGAGTCTTGATTTTACATTATACCCATTTCTTCCACCACCTTACATTTCTTGTCTCGTCTTCTCACTCTTGCTGGTCTTTTTCATCCCTGATTTCTTCCTTTGTCACTCTTTCCCTAACATCCATCCTCCCTTCTCTCTTCCTTTTCTGCCTTTGACTCTTGAGCTGGGTCAAAGTCTGATGATGAAAAGCCAAACCCGATCCCCAAAAATGCGTGCCGGTGATGACCACTTACATCCACCTCCATAAGGTGAGCAAACAAAAAAATGCTTTCTGCTCTTGGATCTTCGGGCCACTAAGTTTTATCCTCGTGTTGAGGGCCAGGAGCAGTCAGTGTTGGATGAACCCTCAGACTACAGGACTTGCTGCATGACTTTCTGTATGGACAGCGCAAGACATCTGCCCCCATGTTCTGGGGTCATACACATCCCACATACCTGGGAACAGTACAGAGGAATCCTTGCAAAGTTGGACATGAATGGAACAGTAAAATCTGGAAAGGCTTTATGTGTTACCAATTGTAATTTTTGCGCCTCTCTGGTTCTTCGAGATTCCAATAGTGCTGGAGTCTGCTGAAGGGCAGGTGCCAGTGGTGTTGTAGCCAGGGCTGAACTGGGAACCCAAAGCAGTCCTGGCAATGTGTTGGACCAGCCCCCTGGGTGGAGCGCAGTGTGAAGCACTACTGCTTTTGTTACTAGTGGCTAATATTGCAGCACTGCTGCAAAACCGGCCCCCATTAACAAAACTGGCCCACACTGCTTCAAAACCAGCCCCTACCCTTCCAGCCTCCCAGGGAAATGCCCGATGCCCGCTACGGCCAGTCCGGCCCTGGTTGTTGCTTACGTCATGAGCCTTTTCCAAACAAATTTGTCATCGGCCTGGGCCCGACATGCCAGCAGGAGAAAACCAAAGCAATGGCATTGCTTTCTTGTTTGTTTACATGAGAGCTTCTTCCTACGTCACATCAAATGCAGAGAGGAGAGGCAGCGGTGTAAGGCAGAAATGGAGGGCGGATATAAAAGAAGAGGGAGGGAGGACGAAGAGAAATGTGGAAAACAACACAAAGGAAGGAAGGACAGAGAGAAACAAAATGTCAGGAGAGTTTGAGAGACAAAGAGATTAGAACAAATAACGTTAGTGAGGAAGATCTGTGCAAACAATGTTGCTACACAGGATGTCCGCATTAAGTGCAAACAACAACAACAAAAAAGAAAAGCTTGGACCATTGCCCCACAGCAGTATTATTTAATTCCCTGTTTCTCAGAATACCTTGATATCTGTATACTGGCGGGATAGAAACATTTTCGTTCTAAAGTGTTTGAAAACGTTTTAAACATTCTAATTTCATTGCCACACAGGTTCCAGCCACTACTGGTATTCTTTGAGATAGTGCATGTACAAAACTTTTAGGATCAGATCTGGGGAAGGCGAGTAGCTATGCCTGAGCCCTTCCAGAAATCACAAAGATAATCTTTATCAAACGGGTGCCGGACCCTAAAAACGCACTCCTGCCCGTCGAGCAATGACATGCAAGGCAAAGTCCATGTGTAATGCAAGCAAAGATCAAAACAATGACAAAATCCAGTTGAAGGTCCCACAAAACACACCCATTAGGATACATTACCATGCCACACACGTTCTGGTGTATATGGGCATCAATGTGGGCATCAATGAAAAATAGGTGCACTCTCTTGTTAATAGGGTCACCGGCCATGCTGCACAATTGCTAATTTCTCTGTGTTTTATCCATTCAAAATAAATGCTAACTTACCCGGTATGAAATCGTGGTCATGTCTAGTCGAAATTCCCTGCTGCTCAATAAAGAGGTTCATAAATATACAGAGGCACATAATAGCTCAGTTAACAAGCAGTGCTTAATTTGTAAAATATTAAGTGCCAGGGCTCTGAAAAGGAGGCCACTGCAGCTTGCACCACCCATCGCCCTTGTCATCGCTGCCAAAACAACTACTAATCATCTCTCTCGCATGTAAATGCGACAGTTCAGATTATTCCAGGTCCCCAAAGCTAAAGGAATGGCTGGGGAGGTACGTATTAGCATTTTTAATGGATATTGTATTCCTAAAAAACCCTTGTTCTGCTCCTCTCTAAATTAGATGAGCAGCGCGCGCCACCATGTGGTAGACTGTTCTAAGTTTGGTGTTGTCAATCAGGTGCCGGTGCCGAGCACCGGAAACCAATTAAGTGCCAGTGCTGAGCACCGGAAAGCACCGGCTCAAATTAAGCACTGGCAACAGTGATGACCACATCTGGCATAAAATGAACTATGACAGGCTACAGTGCAGAAAAATAACACAGGCAAATCCTACTTTTTAGAGCCATCCAAATACAATGTCTGTGCACTCTCTCTCGTGAGGGCAGATTTGCATGCCCAAATGTCCACTAAATTGTATACCAACTGCAAGACACAACTCACACATTGAAAATCAGTGAAGGGCACCATGCTGTGTAATGAGAATAACATACTGTGGTATCTAAAGCAAATAGAGAGGAAAACCTCATGTCAGAAACCACAGGTTAGTTTTTCTACCAGTAGTAAACCCTTATTGCCCAAACTAGAAACCAGGGGGCATATTTACAATGAAGTGGCACATCGCGGCTTCAGCATCCTTGGCTTAACGCCGCACTCCGCCACTTCAGAAACGCAGGGCTGCACAATATTTACAACAATATGGTGCAGCCCTGCATTTCCCCCTGCGCTGGCGCTAAACGTAGCAGCCTAGCGTCAACGCAGGCACCCTTGCACCATAGTGCAAGGGTGCCTGCGTTGAGGGGAAGATTGTTTATGTGCAGGAAGGTCTCCCTTCCTGCACATAAACAATCTTTAAATGGTGTTTTGTAACTTTTTTGTGTGCTGCTTAATGCAGCACACATAGAAGTTGCAAAAAGTCATTTTTCTTTATTGTTTATGTGCAGGAAGGGTCACTTTCCTGCACATAAACAATCAATGGCAATTTGCTGTTTCTATATGTGCTACACAACGCAGCACACATGGAAACAGCAAAAAATGAGGAGAAATAAAGCATTTCTCCTCGTTTCGCCTGTTTAAGACCAGGTTTTCCCTGGGATTAATTTTGGAGCTGCCTCCTATTTACGCCACCCTTGTTAATAGGGGGCAGCGTCAAAATCACTGGGTGTTGCGGTGGAACGCCCACCACAACACCATTGCCCTCCCCTTTCACGCAAAATACAGCGTGAAACAGTGCCTTATTTACAAGGCAGCGTTAAGCCACGTTAAGTGGCTTAACGCTGCCTTGTAAATAAGGCAAAGCCCCTATCGCCACCACAACATCACTAAAAGTGACGTTGTGGTGGTGATAGGAACTTGTAAATATGCCCCCAGGATACAGAATAAGGATATTAGAACATGGTTCAGAGGTTCTCATTCAAATCAGGTCTATTCCTTTTGTAAGAACCTGTAAAGAATCCAACTTACCATCATGAATTAATTGACAGAGACCTTTCTGAATATAAATCACTTATAATCTCATTTGATCATATAACAATTAACGATGGTGAAGACGGCGGCATAGTGCTCAAAAGTGAAGGTGCTGTGAACTGTAGAATACGATACACATATATACATTCAAGGGTGTCTGCTCTTAAAACACGATTTCAAGTCCAGTGTAATTGTTGCTCCTTGTTTTGAAATGTTCCTAAAAGGACAGCCCCAGATTGGGAGAAGGTTTTAATAAAAAATATATGCAAAAATATAAAGAAAGAATGGATTATACGATTGTGATGCTTCAACGACCAGTGCCTCTGAATGTTAGAAAAAGTTTTTCAGAGCCAATGCTTATGATGCATTTAGAAAATTCAATAAACATTTTGGTTTTATTAGAGCCAGTAGCGGCCAGAACAGGTAAGAGCGGCGGACCGGGGGCAGGGCGGGGTGGGGGTCGGGGAAGTCGACATATGACAGGATAAGTTAATGTAAGTAAAAAAAATAATAAAACCACTTACCTTGCCCTCACCGCATATATTACACATACACAAATTTACTATTACAGTGCGAAGGTCTGAGTTGTTATAGTTTTTTTCCTTAGGAAATCGTTTTTTCATTTGCTAATAACTTTGATGAATCTTCACAAAACTTTATTTAAAAAAAGTCTCATCTTCCTCAGCTTCTTCCTGGAAAGTTTGGGTGATCTGCTAAGCTGGGGCAGAGAAAAAGGAGGGGCCGAAAACATGTTTTCCCATGCAATTTTACATAAGAAAATTAAACAGCGATGCAACGAAAACATCTGAACGGAACACCAAAAAAAAAAAGCAGAAAGCTAGAACTTGGTCCAGAAAGTGTGCTTGATGTGATTTGGTTTACATCTGTTCAGTAGTTTTTGAGAAACTAAGGATCAAAATATCTGTGTATTTCATGCTGTGGACCTAACAGATCAAAAGATTTGATCTGATTTGCTGCCACGACACAGACAAGATGTGGCGGTAGCCATTTTAATACTCTGTCACTCTATTCCCCCTCCTACATAAAGGTTTTAAAAAAACATATAGGGGGCAGAGTAGGGATTCCCTCCCTCCCTAGGTCTGGTATAGGGCGTCCCAGAGTGACCATCCCTGTGGCCGAAAACATCATTTTTTTGAAAAAATAGGACTACAAATCTGCGGGTGGTCCATGGATCCTTGGTACTGTTAAAAAAAAAGTGTGGTCTCAAGCACTTTTTAAAATGAAGCCCCCCCAGGGTGGGTCAGAGCCCGGGGGGCACAATGTTTTATTATTGGAGAGGTGGGAGTGCAGTGGGAGTGCAGCCTTTCTCCCCAAGCCTTCTAGAAGCCCTGGAACCCCATTCCCCAGGGACGATTCATTAATTTTTAGGGGAGGTAGGCAGGTGGCCCCCCCTTACCGCACCTTAAGAAGGCTCTGGGAACCCCATCCCCCAGGTCCAAGTTTTGCCTTTAGGAGAGGGGGCATGTGGCCCTCCTCCCGGAATCTTTTACAGGCCCTGGGGACTCAACCCCCGGAGCTGATTAATTTTTTTAGAGGAGAGGGTGTGCGGACCCCCTCTCCAAGTCTTAAGAAGGCCCGAGGACCATCTCCCCCGGTGCCAAGTTTTAATTTTTTGGGGAGGTGGTGTGTCGCACCTCCGTCCCTGACCCGTAGATTGGCCCCTGGGTCCCCATTCTCCAGCACATTATTGTTCCCTGGCTGATAGAGTGCGGGCAGGAAATACAAATTTTCCCTGCCTACACTTTCCTAGGCAGGGAACACAACTTTGCTCCCACCAGGCGGAAGCACAGAAATAAGTTGCTCCCCCCCATCTGGGAGAAAAGAAATGAAGCCTTCTCATGCTACCCCCAAGGTGCTGGCCTGGGGGCCTGCAGGGGCATCAGGGCCTTAGGTCTCCCCTTGCGGCTCCGAACTAAAAAAAAAAGTCTGTCTGTGCCCTGGGTGGGCAATGTGGCACCCACAGAAAAAGTGAAAAGGCCGGCTCCCACCGGCACCCCAATGTGTGCTGGTTGGGGGCCACTGGGGCCTTGTGGTTTCCCCACAGCCCCCAACATGTCAACATGTTGTGGGTGCACAGGGTGGGCATCGGGCACTCATAAAAAAAACTAAACTCCGGGAAGTAGGGCGTTTAAATTATATTTGTTATTCCTGGTGGTGCCCTTAGAGGGGGCAGGGGCACCACTAAGCATTTTTTTAATGATGTGGAGGGTTGCTGGGGGCACAGCAAACTCTGGCAACATTAAAAAAAGACAGTAAGTCTCCTGTGACATTGAACCCATGATCCCAGGAGAGCTTAGCATATGTTTTAAAGCACTCTGAGCTGAAGCTGTATGCTCTTCAGCTGGAGTGCAGGGAACTCTTGTGGTTGGTTCTATGGCTGTGCGTTGTGGCCTGAATTTGTTTTACAAAAACCCAAACATATGATTAATGTTACATTTAAAATTGTATTTAATATTTTAAATACTGCTTTATTGAAAATGGAATCACTATTATTAAACATTGCAATGTGTCAGTTTATGAAACATAAATGATATTATGGTTATTGGTGACTTTTGACAAAGCCAATAGATCTGTTTTATATATGTTGATGTGTTGACTCCTTGATAAAGCCAATAAACCCACTGACAGCCAATAGGTCTGCCTTACTTAAAATGACACCCTTTATATTGTTACATGACATAGTCAGCTGTGTGTGGTGGGGTCGCTCATGGGGGTTTGGCGCAGGGCCTGGCCCTGTGCTCAATCCCATGCTGCACATGGCAACTAACACCTTACTTTATGTTTAAAATACATAGAAATTCACTGGAAAAAAAAGTTACATTGATGTTATATTTAGGAATTGTAATAATGTCTTACTTTACATTAAAAAAAACCTTAGAAATACACTGAAAAAAACAAAAGCTAAAAGGGTGTTATAGTTAGATCAAAATGTCTGGTAAAACATGCCACCTAAAATGAACAAAACGACTGAAATTCACTAGTTATAGTTATCTCAAGTAACTATAACTCATGCCCCTAAGGTAACTATTACCTGTGCCCTCGCCATGCATTGCTAATTACCTCACATATTACATCACTCATGGCATGTTCTATGACATCATTGATAACATCACTGCAACATCTGAAATGACATGATTGATGACAACACTGGGCATGGTGGCGGTGCGAGTTTTAGTTATTTTAGGGCATGATTTATACTTACTTGAGAAAACTATAACTGGTGAATTTCAGTGGTTTTGTTAATTTAAAATGGGTTTCTGGGACATATGGGCCTATATTGCCATTGGGCGGTTTTGGTGACATTAACCAAGCAGCCTTTAGAAAAATTTGGAGTATTTGAGCATCTTTCCCAGTTTTATTTTTAGTATTCATTGTTTGCCTGAGACTGCAGATATGTCTGTCAATGATTTTAGAAATGTATATTTTTGTTGGTGAATACATACTGTGCTAATACGTAAAATGTTTACATTTAACAATGTGTACTATTTTAAGTTAACATTTAAATGTAAAGCAGTATTGAAATTGTAATTGTAATTGCATTTATATAGCGCTTACTACCCCTGACGAGGCATCGAAGTGCTTTTTTGGCGAGTAGTATGCTACTCTGGAACCCATAAAAGGTTAGTGGTGAATTAGTATAGTGAAATATGAAATTAATTTGAGCGGTGGATATGTTAGTTCATTATTTGGATTGAGAAGGATAGTGGAGGGATAGAAGAGGGAAAAGGTTTGCATTTATATAGCGCTAGCTACCCCTGATGAGGTGTTGAAGCTCTTTTAGGCGAGTAGCACGCTACTCCGGAACCAAAAAAGGATTAGTGGTGAATTAGTCTGGGGAAATATGTAATTATTTTGAGCGGTGGGCATGTTAGTCTGTTATTTGAATTGAAAAGGATAGTGAAGGGATGGGGAGGGAAGGGCTTGCATTTATATAGCACTTGCTACCCTCGATGAGGTGTTGAAGCGCTTTTTGGCGGGTAGCACGCTACTCCTGAACCAAAACAGGATTAGTGGGGAATTAGTGTAGGTGGACATGTTAGTCTGTTATTTGGATTGAAAAGGAATAGTGCAGCGATAGAAGAGGGAAGGGTCTTGAAAGTTTTTTTTGGGAGTTCATAGCAGCAGGAGGGGTTTTGGGGTGAGTAAAGGGGGAAGAGCCAGAGGAAAGGCTTGTTTGGGAGATCTGAATAGTAAAAGAGGTATGAGATGATGTAAGGAGGGTTAGAGGAGGGCAGAGTCTAAAAGGGTTATTTTGGGAATCATAGTAGTGGTATGGGGTTTGGGATGAATGTGAGAGTGGAGGTAGAGGATATATTGATAGAGGCATAGGGTGAGAAATAGAGTAGTGCATTGGAAAGAGTAGTAGAATGAGGTTTGAGATGAGTCAGAGAGTTGAATCAGAGGACACATTGAGAGTGGCACAGGGCTAGAAATAGGGCAGCGCATGAAAAAGAGCAGCAGAACGAGGCCTGAGATGAGTCAGAGTGGAGGTAGGGGATACACTGCGAGAGATATATGGTGAGACACAGGGCAGTACACCGGACATGCCGAACCAGGAGCAAAGCAACAAAAAAAAAGATACATAAGTACATGGAAGGCACACATATGCACAAGGAAGGCAATACATGTAGATAAAAGCTGCATTCAATAAACTCAGACCCTCAAGCGCCGCTGTACTTCAAATTAATTTACCCGTTTCTATTTTGTTAATTCAATAGTGAAGCAATTGCAGAGAAACAGCCACGATAAAACAGATTTACTTATTTATGCAGTCACTTATATACAACATATGGCAAAGTGTGGGGCTCCTGGACAGGAACTTCACTGTCCAGCCCTATAATGGGATCCATGTAAACATTCCGTGGTTTCAATTGACGTGTGCACATCTATCTTTGAGATACCCCGAACACCCCTTAAAGTCAGGCACAGGCGATGCCATGAACGTGAGCAATAAAGTAAAATGTATTTAATGGACACGGTAGGGAGTTTGTCTCATTTTATCAGCTGCTAAAATAGTCTGGAATACAAAAACCACCATGAAAATGGGTGCCAAGTTCCAGACTACGTGGAATACGCTACTGAAAGTGGTAAACTCGAAGTGTACCCTGCCCGTGGCTAAACAACCGGACATGGTGAACGATTAATGCAGCTCTTGTGAGGCGAGAGCGTGGTAAAGTTGTAAAACCTGTATAGAAAGGGGAGGGGTGTTTACACCTCGTGTCATGCTCAATATTGTCTGCAGACTGCATTTCATCTGTAACCAGCTGTGAGCCTGAGTTAGAAATTCAGTCAAATCAACTTAACCATCTCCCAACTCTTAAAAAGAAACATCTGTATAGTCTGTCCCAAGCAAAACAAAAAACAAATCAGTTTAAGTATGCCTGCCCCAAGTAGGTCAGCAGGGCTGGGGAACGGGACTTCCAATAGATTAGGAACTTTAGTGGCGCTTCTCAAAGAATACTGCCTAAGCGGGTAGAGCCTCAGCAGCTCCAGACCTACCCAACATGGCATCCCGTCCTCCACATGGCTCTATAGCGCCACTTCCCGTGCGTGCACAACCATCTTATGCTGTGGAGGCAACATGTCCCGGCCCCACAAGCCTGCCTCAACCCTTTCTCCAAACAAGCAGCATACCCCCTGATGGTAATAAATTAAAAACATACATTTTAAAATTTGCTTTTCAGATGTAGTACATTGATACTATAGAACAGGCTTGACAAGACTGAATATTGAAAATAAAATTCAGGGTGGCAGAGTTTTATTGCACAAAAATGCGGTGATATAAAAACCCATATTTCACAGGGAACCATAACTCATGGAAAATGTTTAATGTCTACCTGTGAAAAATAGGTGTCATCTTCATAATGACACTCCCCAAACCACTCTGCAGAGCTTTACTAGTATCAGAGCTATTAGGATTATGCAGCCTGGAACACCAAATTATGCAGCATGGTTATGTAAATTATGCAGCCAAACTAGAAATTATGTGGCACATTCTCTGGCAGTATTATTTTCATCAACTTAAGACAGAACCAACATTTTTATGAAATCTGCAAATTATATAGATTCTGTGGCAAATAAAGTAAATCCACAATTATGCAGTAAATGCTGCAGCCACAAAAATGTATAAATCCAATATTCCGCACCATTGCCCATTGTCTTATCAATGAAAGGTAAATGAACCCTAAGCATTTTAATTCCAATCAGTGTCCATTGTTATCTGCACTTTGAAGATAACAGCTTTTTCAAGCTAACCACCCCAAAACAAACACATAGGGCACGATTCACAAAGGTAAAGTGAGACGAAAGTCTAACTTTACGACTTTTGGTATTCACAAAGGGCATTTACGAGTAGTAAATGCCCTTTGTGAATACCGAAAGTCATAAAGTTAGACTTTCGTCTCACTTTACCTTTGAGAATAGGGCCCATTATCTATAAAATACATAACGAGTAATATAATGTAATATTGCCATTTATTGTTATTTCAGGGATCAGCCTCTGGTTCATGATGTTGCCAGGACCTCTAGATGCAATATTGGGCCATATTTTCCAGGACAGTAGCTTAGACTGTGAGAAGAAGGAACAAACTGGTTTATTTCTTTTCATTAGTAATGTATTTTCTTTGGCAAGTCTCATATTACTCGCATGCCAAAAATATATTAAATGCGTTTAATCCACAGATTAATAAGAGTAGGAAAGGCCAAAGGTAAATTTAAGGCAAAGTACACACTGATTAAAAGTAGTTGACGAGTATGCAATCAAGGGAAAAATATATGAGACGGTGTATAACTTCTAAGCCTCAATGAGTCGAATGCAGTATCTGACCCATTCCTCATCACAATAATACAGGATAAAGAACCTCTTTGTGTTTGTGGATCATCAGTGTGCATTACAAGACATAAACATTGCACATTATTCATTAACAGTTGTCCTTGAGCCGCGCAAAATCCGCAGTGGCGGCTCGCACAGGTAATGCTGTGGGGCGGTAAGGCGGGGCGGGGCCGGGTTGGGGGGGGGGTAGTGGAGTTCGACATACGATGGGAAAGTGGACAGTAAAGAAATAAATAAATAAAACAACTGACCTTGCGTTCGCCGCATCGCTGAGTCGGCGATGCCGAGAGCGCAAGGTAAAGTGGTTTTATTTATTTATTTCTTTACTCTCCACTTTCCCGTCGCATGTCGAACTCCACTACCCCCCACCCCGCCCACCCCCCCCCACCCCGCCTCACCGCCCCACAGCACAGTGATGTGCGAGCCGCCGCTAGCAAAATGATGACACGTTGGCTTTGAGGAAAAATATTAACTATATTTAACCTAAAACAGTACCAACATGACATTGATAATTCAGTAGACATAAAGGCCACATTAAATATGTGCTGGGAATGCACTTAGGCATGCACTTCTATGCTCCCACCCTCACCTTTTTTGGTGAATAATTCAATAAAATTTTGGGCAAAAAAAATTGTGTATAGTTTTACTTTATTTTGACATTGTTTCTTCTACTTTTTGTTTATTATAGCGTGTTTACTTTAAGATTTTCTATGCCTTGTGGCATGATTTGCTGGCACAAAACGAGCGGATTAAGCCAAGAACCCCTAGGGCAAATAAGAGGTGCCCAAATCTGCTGGATTTGGAATGCAGCAGGGAAAGTCGTCAGGTACAATGGGATAAGGGACAGGTTTTTCATGCTTTACAGAGAAACGTTAAATACGACTGGAAAATCCAATTAAAGTATTTCTTTGTGCAGCTACACTTAAAAGGTTAGTGCTGGCGTGGGAGCCGAAATCGTTTGAAACAATGCCACCTGTGGGTCTGAGTGATGACGACGAGCTTGCACTGCTCTGAGCAGGCTTCGAGCACGCCAAGGCCTCAGCTAAGAAGGTATTTTCTTCATACTGCTGTGAGGTTGTTATTTCAAGCTGCTGCTAGTGATGCATGCCTTATGCACGTCTCGTTGGGGAAACAACAACCTGTTCAGGCATCGACGTGCTGTAAACGCCCAGCACATAATGGCCTTGATGTAGCCTGTCAAGGAGAGTAGATAGAAAAGGAGCTGCACACAGCCTGATAGGTAATGCACGTTATTCATGTATAGATAAAATAGGAGGTATGCGAGTAGCAGTGCACCTGCCTGGGTGCTGGGCAAATGCCCTCTCCGGGAAGCCCTTCACCGCTGGTTCCTGGTGGAGTGTAAATGGCAGCTTATTGTTCCCCTAAGCACTATGGCTCAAGGGTGTCTGTGTTGGTGCAAAGCAGCTATTTTTAGAACCTGAGCTAGGGAAAACACAGGGGTGCACTGTATTGTGCAAATACAGTGCATCCCTGCGTTTTAGAAATGGCAGAGCACGGCGCTGCGGAATTTGCTGCAGCTCCGCGCTTCGCCATTTCCTTGTAAATATGCCCCCTCATTTTCAGATCTGATGCGAAGGGCTGCAAGACAGTTTGACATGCAGTATCACAGAAGTCTCAAAGTATGTTTTGTTTCTTTTTGCCCCAATACAACCCTATCTATCAATGCCTGTCAATATTCTGGATTTCCATTATGTAATGGAATTGGGTGTCCTACGAGTATGAGACCAGACAGAAAGAGTAGGACCCTGATTTCAACAACTGCTTTCCAGAGGGAGCATGCATCTCTAGATTCTGGAAAAGTGAGTAATGCAATAAAAAGTATTGGCCTGTCGGTCTGGGTTATAAGTGAAAGTACCTATTCAGTCATTGTTGAGTTTAGGTATACAATAACTCAGCTTACATGGATTCTGTCACTCATTATTGCACTCATGCACTTACTTACCTACCTACCTACCCGCTCATTGTTACATTCATCCACTAACCACAATAAACCACACACACAAACTTAACAAGCACAAACAAGATAACTAAAAATGTTAAGAATCTGCTTCAACGTAGCAGACATATTATTACAATACAAACTTATGACAGCAATTTAAAGTAGCAGAGAAAGGCCATCTTGGAATGGTGTTGTTCATAGCGTATTTTTGTTTTAAATTTCCTACATGGTCACCACGATTAAAATCAATGTGTCATCTATCCTGGCTCAGGAAAACAAGGATGCACTATGAACAATACCATTCTAAGATAATATCCCAGTAAACTTTGCACTGGGGGCCATCTTGTAGTAGTATTGTGCATTGGGTATTATTGTTATACTAATCTAAGATGAGCTTGTCAGTGTGGCATATGTCCATCATTTTTTTTTTATTTAAATTTGTTTTTATTGTTTTTTATATGTTCACAAAACTTTGAAAAACAAAACAGTTCAGAACGGTCCGTATACATATTATATATCGTCAGATACAAATGTCCAATACAACTCACAATACGCTTTCTGCCAATTTACAGGTGTGTGCTCAATAACAGGGTATAGATCCACCATAGGGGGAAGTGAAACACTATACCAAGAATATAGAAAGAAAATGCGGGAAAAGAAAATGGGGGGGAGAGGAGGACGGAAGGATAGTACAGGTGGAGAATCGTAATTGGTGGTTACATATGTACTCATTTTTGATAACGATACACTTCAATTGCCTGAATTACACAAATTATCAATATGGGTCTACTCCTTCAAGGATTTGTTAATCTGGTGGCAAATGTTAGAACAGGTATGAACACTTCTGCTTGCGTGGTTGATGTGCGAGGTTAAACGTCAGGAATTATCAATAGGCGGGTGCGTTGTGCCTATGTACTAATGGGTCTAGGTGGGCGCTTCTTGTGATACGATGTGTTCGTCGGCAGGTGCTGCCATGTCGGGTGTCAGATCTAGATCTTGTTCCGCTTTGCGAAAATCCAACAATATTACGTCCCATGCTGGTGCTAGTGGTTGCTTACGCAGCCCAATCGCATCATCGCGATGGAGTGCAACGCTCTCCGCTTGTGCCCAGCACAGAAGGGAGTGATACCAGGCCTTGGCCACTGGGGGTTCAGGTTATTTCGAGCGGCGTGTGAGCAAACGCTTAGCCACTATGAGGCTGAGGTCGATGTATCTGGACGTTACCTTATGTCTCTTAGACCTACGATATAGACCCAAGATGCATACGTCCCATGTCCAGTCTAGCGTCCGCTCTGTACACAATGCCAGTCTCCTAGTAACTTCGGCCCAATATGGCCGTATGACAGTGCAGGACCACAACACATGTAGCAGGTCAGCCCCTATTTAGTTACATCTAGCACATTTGGCGTCCGCGCGATTAAAATTGTTATTTATTTTGGCGGGTGTAAGGTAAGCTCTGTGGAGTATATAGTATTGAATGAGCCGAAATCGCGTGTTACGGGGATTTGTATGGGACTTTCAAGCATGCTGCCCCATTCACTATCTGTGACTGATCGTTGGAGGTCCATATCCCAGTGGGCGCGCAGAGAGAGCAGTGGCGGCGCTGTGTGAGCTCTGAGCGACTCTGCAAACCATTTAGTGAGGTGGCGACCAGTTCCAAGCTCGTGCAAATATTGTATGGTAAGATGTATGACAGGCTCCTGTGTTGTAGTACCCCACTGTGCATTTAGTGTACGAGTCACCGCAGCATGAAGAAGGAACTGTCCGTGTGGCAAGCCAGAGCTTTCCGCCAGCTCTTCAAAGGGGACAAGCTGCCCATCATTATATAAGTCTCCCACTGTTAATATGCCCGCCTCCTCCCATTGTGTAAGTTCCGTGCTGGATACCGCTCGGTGCCTTCTGGGGGTGCCCAGGATAGGCAGAGAGGGCGCATATGGCACAAGCTGGTGTGTAAGGCGAAGGCAGCGGCGATAGCATTGAAAAGTCACCTTCAACAACAACTGCACAGGGGGGCTTCCTCTCCTGTTAGGATGAAAGAGCGTCAGTGGCATATGTCCATCATATGGCAGTAAAGCAATGATAAACCATGGGCAATAGCACTGTCTGGGAAGCTGCTTGTTGATCTAAAAAAAACAAGCAAAATGAAAAGACATGAAAGAGGGCCTATGAAAGAAGAAATTTGATGGCACTGAAGGACACACATTTGTACGTGGATTTGCGTATGTGATTACACAAAGGGATGTCAAACAGGGCAGTAGAAGCAATGGCTGAAGTGAACTGACCCACTGCCGCGGGTAGTGTGCTATCATGATTAAGAGCAGAATGTGAGTGACATTCGAACAGACCAATTCCACAAAAGGGTTGATCCAAAGTTCCATGTATATGCATGCATGTATCTAGGCCAGACCTAAAAAGCACTTTAATGTACACACAGTTAAATGCTATGTATAATAGTATAAATATATACAATATTACAGTTGGAAAAACAAATATAAAAACCTTGGTAATAGGGTATAGCAAGGATTATTATAGTGCAAATCTTCCACCCCCACGTTTGTCAAATGGGTAAGTAACACTGAGTAACAAAATAACAATCTATAGGCTTTAGCTCAGTGCAAAATGAATCCACTCTTAAAGTCATACTGGCTTTAACATATGCTTTTTATAATGAATAAAACAGAACTACTGTATTTTTCATAACATTTCATAACAAATAGTCAGGCCTATGGCATAACTTTTTACAAAGAATCACTCAGGTCTATAGTCTTTATTTTTGGCATGCCATGATAAACACATCTAACCTACTATATTGAGACCTACACAAGTATCTTTTTCAGTGGATGCACACACCCTCTGCCCAATTAAAAGCTTGTAGAGAAGAAGAAGATTAACTTGTGGTGTAGCATAAGCCCCTCTTCAGTACTGCTTCTTTGAGTTCTTTTGCTGGTGACTACATATAATGTGGAGGAAGCGGGTCTCTCAAGCCAGACATAAAAAAGCCTTGGCATCCCAAACGCCAGTTGTCTGAGATTCCAGATAGTGAAAATAGAAAGCCAGAGCAAGGCGAAAGAACTATAAAGTCTGCAGCAGTCGACATCATCAAAGCAGCAACCTTGGAAGCCATGCTTTGGAGACAGGACAGGACAGGAAAAACTGGGAACATTAGAACATCTGTTTGAACTACTTTCTGAAACCAAATTAGTCGGTGTGAGGGACCTTTTGGGGGAGAGGAGACTGACGCTGAATCCGTTGCATAGTTTAGACCCAGCCGAAAATACATTTCAGCAAATATCTTTAGTAGTGACCCTGTGTCATCAGGCGTGACTGAAAGTACCAGGTTTCTGCCATGAAGTGCAAGACAAGGTTGCCAGTAACATAACTGACTAAATAAGGCACTTAGTGGCGGAGTGTGGGTTATCTCCAAAATTGCTAACACCGCGCTCCGTCACTTTAGAAGCACAGTGATGCACCATATTTACAATAATATGTTGCACCCCTGCATTTCTCCCTGCGCTGGCACTAAATTCAGCTGCCACAGTGCAAGGGTGCCTGCATTCAGGGAATGATTGTTTATGTGCAGGAAGGTGTCCAGAATGGTGATTCGTAACTTCTATGTGTGCTGCATTGTGCAGCACACATAGAAGTTGCAAATCGTCATTTTTGAAATTATTGTTTATGTGCAGGAAAGGACATCTTCCTGCACATAAACAATCATTCATGGCGTTTTGCTGTTTCTATGTGTGCTGCACAATACAGCACACATATAGAAACAGCAAAAATTAGAAGAAATAAAGCATTTATCCTCATTTCACCATGTTAAGACCAGGTTTTCCCTGGTCTTAATTTTGGCACTGCCTCCTATTTACGCCATCCTTGTAAATAGGGAGCAGCGTCAAAATCAATGGGTGTTGCGGTAGAACGCCCACCACAACACCCATTGCACGCCCCTTTCACGCTAAGTGTTGCGTGAAAGGGGGCCTTATTTACAAGGCGGTGTTAAGCCACATTAAATAAATAAGGCGAAGGGTTTATCGCCACAGGAACGCCACAGGAACGTCCCTCAAAGTGATGTTCCTGTGGTGATAGGGGCTTATAAATATGCCCCTTAATGCTTGAGATGAATGCAAGATAATCTGCAGGTGGCCTGCTTGAATCCCTCTGAGGTTGGTAATATGAGACATATTTCGATGGCCAATTATAATTATGTGTGAATATAGTGTAAGCACAGTGTTTTGACACAAGGATGAATTACAGAAACAGATTATCAGTGGCATTATAATTGATGCACCTTTAGACAGACCTCTTTAGCCATGCTTGAACATACAAAAGCAGAAGCCAAGTATCCATGTTGGTGGTGCAGAAATCGCTGAGGCCTCCTAAGCAAAACTATTCTTATTGCTAAACCGAACAAAGGCATCACAGAACATGTAAGCGCCAAGCGGGCTATCACTGCCAATCAGAAAAAGTAGATCTGAAATTCCGATGTCCTGCTGAAGACCCTTCAGATGCAAAAGAAACAGTACAGTCAGACTACCTGTGCAACCACAGTTGGATTAACTTCCTTATTCTCACATGTCTACTTTAAACACCAGGTAAGACTGAGGTTTCAGCCAGTGGCGGCCGACGGTAGGAAATACCGGCGGGGTGGGTGCAGGGGGCGCGGGAGTGGGGGAGAGGGGGCAGCAGGAAGCACGCGGGGGTGGTTAATAATAAAAAAACAAATTTAAACAAAATAAACCACTTACCTGGTGCTGCCAGACACCTCGCGCTCCTCTGCTGCAGTTCCTGTCCCAGGAGACCCTGGGAAAGCATCACGACTCCCATCCAATCCCCATGCTGCTCTCAAGCATGAGAGCAGCATGGGGATTGGCCTGAGCAGGCTGAAAAGACACTCCGATCAGACCAGGGAGTCTGTGGGTTTTCTCCAGCCCGGCTGTGTAATGTAGCCGGGCTGGAGAAACCTAAGTGCCCATGTGTGTTTGGCTGGCCTGAGATGGCCGGCCAAACATACATGCGTACTTAGAGAGTGCGCATAGCATTCCTCCTTCCCCTCCCATGCCCCGCCCCTCCCTGCACACGCTGGCTCAGAGCCAGCAGCTAAAAAATTAAACAATAGTAAGATATTGTTTTCTTTTTTAGCTGCTGGCTCTGAGCCAGTGGGGGGACACTCCTCCGCCATTGCGGAGAAGCCGTCGCTGGTTTCAGCACCAAGCTGGGTAATGCACATCCAAATCCTTACCAGAACACATATCAGAATTCGTAAAACTCTTTCCGCTGAGCATTTCATGTATCACTAGCTAAAACAACACATCTACAACGAAAGACACAAGAGAAACTAACTACACCTACACTACAGGTTGCCCTATGCAGACAAATCCAAAGCAAACTTTAGTCTCTGACAGAATGCTCGAGACCAGACAATGAAAGTTCCCAAGCGCTGTGAGGCCAAAATAATTGGGATACAGTGCTATACAGATCTCTGTAACATAACACATCTAGCCCAAATAAGAAAAAAAGCCAAGCAGTACAGATCATCATAGGACTTGGACATTATTTTTATATTATTTTATATTTTGTTTTTCTATAGCGCTAGTGAAGACGAGAGGCGGCTTCAGAGCATTTTCCTAATGAAGGAGGATTTACCATGGGATACAATAGGAGAATAATCAACTGAAAGGAGGATAACAATAGTAGCTTTATGTCACTAGAGCCTGGATTAACATCTGTGTTAGAGGTCGAAAGCCTGTCTGATCCTGTGTGAGCAGGTGCATTTCCGGAGAATCCCGGATCTTAGTAAATGGTCTTTGATTGGAATGGCTAGACGAAACGTATTCCTTTGGGACTGGAGTATCTCTAAGAAAACCAGCTCACTTGTCACCTTCAAAGAACATCTTCAAATCCTTTTACATAGCTCCAAACATGGATTTATTATTTAGATGAAGCTGCTGGTTTTTCCTCCAGTTTTGCCTGGCCACCTTCGAGAGGGAAGCAGGGCCGGACTGGGAGCCCAAAGCACCCCTGGTAATTTTGTCAGACCAGCCCCCGGGTAGGTGGTGGGCGGTACAAGTGTGAAGCACTGCTGCTTTTGTCACTGGGGGCCGATATTGCAGCACGGCTGCAAAACCGGCCCCCAGTAACAAAACGGGCCCCACCGCTGCAAAACCGGCCCCCTCCTTTCCAGCCTTCCGGGGAAACGCCCGATGCCTGCTACGGCCAGTCCGACCCTGCAGGCAAGGGTAATGGCTGCCATTAATAGTAAACTGCAGCTATTTACCGCGTGTGCATGCCAAGTCCTTAATCATGGTCTTATGCTGACATTCGATAAAAAGAAGACGGAAGGTCAATTCAACTTGTAACAGGTTACTGTCCAGAACAGAGTACAGTGAGTTATTCTGCCCCAGGAAGCTCATCGTCCTAAAGCTAGTAAAATGCTTTTAACCCACACAGATTGGACTATAAAAGAACAGCATATATTGTGACCCAATAGGTTTATCGCCCTAAATAGTTTACAGTCTATAACAGGGGGGCATATTTACAAGGGGATTGAGCCACCGGAATGTCGCTTTTTCTGACGTTCCAGTGGCGCAATGTCCTGCTCCATATTTACAAAGTGGTGTTAAGCCACTTCGCGTGGCTTAACGCCGCTTTGTAAAATGGTACCCTTTCATGCAGATATCTGTGTGAACGGGGCGTGCAATGGGTGTTGCTGTGGTCGTTCCACCGCAACACCTGTTGCTTTTTGACGCTGCCCCAGATTTACAAGGATGTGTAAATCTGAGGCAGCGCCAAAAACTAACCCCATTCAAAAGCAGGTGTTAGATTGGCGCAATGAGGAGAAATACTTTTATTTCTCCTCGTTTTTGCTCTTTTTATGTGAGCTGCACTGCAGCACACATAGAAAGAGCAAATCGCCTTTAAAGATTGTTTATGTGCTGGAAGGTGTCTCTTCCTGCACATAAACAATCATTCCTGCAACACAGACACCCTTGCACTATGGTGCAAGGGTACCTGTGTTGCAGGAAATCATCCCTGCAAAGCTGGCACCCTTGTACTATGGTGGAAGGGTGTCTGTGTTGGTGCTAGGCAGCTATTTTTAGAGCCAGCGCAAGGGATAACACAGGAGTGCACCATATTCTTGTAACTACGCCGCATCTGGCGTTTTTGAGATGACGCAGCACAGGCACTGCAAAATTGCGTGCAGCTGTGCCATTTTCTAGTAAATATGACCCAAGGTGTGCTGTAAGTAAAATGGTTTCAACCTACACACCTGATTCAGAACACAGCAAACTAGACTGGAGATGATTTGCTTTCAAACATTACGAATAAATGATAATAGCGCTGGGCCTTTAATAAACAGCACACTGGTATACATGCTGACCGAAAAGCTTATAAAAAGCACAACAAAATCATTTATAAATTGACCGGCTTACAAACATTTTTTTAAACTTACGCCTTAAATATTTTTAATGACAATAACTCAAATTAAAACTCATCTCAGGTGATGTTGGACTTGGCCCTTTTTGCAGGGTTATCCCCAAACTTTTTGCTTCTTCCTCCTATTTTTTCCTGACCTGTTGTTGTTAGTTTTAGGACTCTGGGCACTTTACCACTGCTAATCAGTACTAAAGTGCATATGCTCTCTGTGTAAATTGTGAACATGATTGGTTATCCATGATAGGCATATTTGACGTACTGGTCAGTCCCTAGTAAAGTGCACTAAGTGTGCCAGGGCTGGAAAATCAAATGCTACTAGTGGGTCTGCAGCACTGATTGTGCCACCCACATGAGCAGCTCTGAAAAGGTAACTCAGACCTGCCACTGCAGTGTCTGTGCGCAGTTGTTAACTGCCATGTCGACTTGGCAAGTGCACCCACTTGCCAGGCCCTAACCTTTCCATTTCTTACATATAGGACACCACTATGGTAGGCCCAAGGTACCCCCCTGGGCAGGGTGCAGTGTATGTGAAAGGTAGGACATGTACTGATGTGTGTAACATGTCCTGATAGTGAAATACTGCCAATTTCGTTTTTCACTATTGAACGGCTATCTTGCCCCATAGGACAGAATGGGGAATGCTTTGTTACATTTTACAAGCATATCTTCCCATAGGGATAAGATAGAAAAATAAAGTTTAGGCTCTCTGAACTCAGAATTTAATAACACATCTTTTACTAAAGATGGCTTTTAAATTGTGTGTTTGAAAATGCCACTTTTAGAAAGTAGGCATTTTCTTGTTTAACCATTCTGTGTGCCTCTGCCTGTTTGTGTATTGACTGCTTGGTTTTGGAGTGACAGGGGCTGGGGAGGTTCAGTCTCTCAGACAGCCACCGGGGGGGTTGATGTGTGTCCTGCCTTTCCTGAATGAGTCAGGGCTGGGCTGAATAGACCTGGGCTGCATTCAGAGTAGGGTGAGGAGTTCTCACTAGCACCTGAATAGGCCTGGCCTGCATTTAGAGTGGTGGGAAGAGATTTCCCTTGCACCTGAATAGGGCCTGTCTGCCTTACACAATGCTGTCTCCACCTCCTGCCGGGCAGCTGCCCCAGAGAGGACAGAACTGGTTTGGACTGGGCTCAGAGACCCTTGCACAATGAGAACAAAGACATTTTGGGGTATAAGTATTAGTCCTAAAACCCCTGAACTGTAGACTACTTCTGGAATCAAGAGGAACCTTTGCTGAGGAGAAGAGCTGGAGAAACTGAGGAGAAGTACTGCCCTTGCTGTGTGTCTGGGGTTGGCCTGCAGTTGCTGTTTCTGCTAAAGAAAGGAGAAGGACTTTGCTGTGTGCTGTGTCCCCTGCTTGAGGAAAGTCTCCAAGGGCTTGAGTAGAGCTTGCCTCCTGTTTTGAAGTCTCAGGAACACAAAGTCTTCACCCCCAGCTCCCCTGAGCTTCCTTGCTGGGAGTTCTGACCTGCCAGGAGTGCCTGTGACTGTGTGGGGCCTCTGGAGGTTGTTTCTGCTACTGTGAGCTGGAAAGCAACGCAACAAGAAGAAAATCGACGCATCGGTCTTCTTGCGACAGTTTTTCCGACGCAACACCGTGGTGCAAGAAGAATCTCCCCGCACCGCCGCTGAAACTGACGCAGCGCCTGTCGCCACTGCAAGAATCGGCGCATCGAGGGATCGCGTCTGAAAAGGGCGACGCAGCGCCGCTCGCCACCGCCGCATCGTTTGCCGCCGCATCCCGGATTTCCACGCATCGTCTCTATGCGGCAAGTTTTCCCCGACGCATCACCCGCGGATCGGAGTCGTCTCAGATTCGACGCATCGCTTCCCCCTACTGACCGGACCCGACGCATCACTCTCCTGTGTACAGCGGAACTGTCGCATCGCATCCACGAAGGTCTCAGGAACAACGCATCTCTTTGTTTTTTGACGCTTCTCATCGCTGCGGCTGTTAGGCTTGGTGAATTTTGTTGCAACAACAGGTACTTTGCAAGAAATCATGCATCCATAGTTTTCTATGGACTCAGTTGCTAAAACCTTTTGAAAATCATTTTTCTTAATACTTGTATGTTGGATTTTTGTTGTTTTGGTCTTGTTAAGTTTAGATAAAGATACTTTATTTTTCTAAACCGGTGTGGTGTCTATTTGTGGTGTTATCACTGTGAGTGTTGGTACAAATACTTTACACATTGCCTTTGGGATAAGCCTGTCTGCTCGTGCCAAGCTACCAAGGGGGTGAGCAGAGGTTATCTAAAGTGTGTATCCCCCTTACCCTGACTAGAAGCAAGGGTCCCTATTTGGACAAAGGTACCTCCCTCTGCCAACTAGAGACCACCATTTCTAACAGGTGACATTTCATTTACGCCGCCATAGACGCGTGTCATACCTGTCATTCTGCATTATAGTTCTCACGCAAAATGCACAGGATTACGCCATTACAACAAACTGTGTAATTGGAGATTTCATTTGGGTAAAAAACTTATTGCAGAAGCAATTAATTAGTGTGAACGAACCAAACATGAGTGACTTCTGCTTGCATCAAACTCAATTTTGTGGTATTTTGATGTGTGTCCTTGCTTTCAAAATGGAGGTGGGACGCATTTCATACTAAAATTTAGCAAAAAATGCCATATCCGTGTTTTGTATAATAAAGTGCAGTTTCACATTTCACATTTTTTAGGCATTCCACATAATTTCTGCATTTAAAATTAGCTAATTTTGCCCAGACCTATAAAACACATGAATACATCCCCAAATCTAAACTGGGGTGGCATGGTGAGCAAAAGAATGATGGATTTAACCCAGATCTCTTGACTGGGGGTGAATGTTTTGATTTGTTCTGCATTCCGTCCATCAATTGTGTCTCTTTTACATCCCCAAATAGGCACGAGGATGGTGGATTCTCTCATTATTTGTAAGTTTTGTATGTTTCTCTCCATAGCTATGTTAGTTTTGGCAGGGCTCCGAAGATTTAGTGTATTTAGAGCAGTTATGGTGAGGCCATTTGTTTTTACTTGCCTGTACCTGTTATTACCCTGATTCCTGCATTTTAAAGTTTTAATATTGTTTTAGACACTCGCAGTGTGCAGCGTGTGTTTTCGTTTTTGCTGTGTGCTATTTCAGCCTCTGATTCTTACCTTTTGGCTCACTCTTTTCGCCCCAGTCCACCGCAGCAGGTTGCTGATTGTTTGGAGGGCGGTAACTTGCTTCTTTTCCTCCCCTTTGGGTGACGCATTTCCGGGTGGCGGGGGGCGGTACTGACAATCAGTGCTCACCTATTTAGCATGGTGGGGCCGCGGGCGCGCAGCGGGTGCGCCGTTGGCGCGCCTAAGGCAAGCCCGTCTGCGCCTGGCCGCCGCCAGACATGCTGTCGGTTTGGTCAGAGATAAGTCCATCTATTCCGCTGGCGAGCTGCTGGCTATTAGGGAGGCAGTGAAACCCTGTGGACATTCTATAGGCAAGCTGCCGGAGGGCCCTTTTTGTTGTAAACACTGTGGCTTCAATTCTTGGGCCTCTTACATGCCTTTTATTATGCCTTCCCCCCCTGGGCATAGTATCAAAATTTTCAGTCTAAACTGTCGCTCTCTAGCGAAGCACTTTCTTGATGTTCACGAGCTCCTGCAGGATGAATCTCCTGATGTTCTTTTTTTAACGGAGACTTGGCTGTCAGCCGATATGGTGGCTGAGCCCGGTCTGGCGCTTCCCCAGGGCTTTAGTATCACGACTCTTAACAGAGACTCTAGGGGAGGCGGCATTGCAGTTGTTTACAAATCTTGCTATACCTGCACATTTGCCAAAATGGTTCTGGTTGGCTGTGAGTGCGCACGTTTTGGGATTGCCTTTAACGCTGGCTTCACCTTGTCGGGGCTTTTGATCTACCGGCCCCCAGGACCTTCTAAAGAGTTCAGGACAGCACTCATAGAGACAGTCAGTTCGTTGGTTATGAGAGCAGCCAATTTTACTATCATTGGGGATCTGAACCTGCATTTAGACAACCCTCTGGACCCGGAAATAGGTAGCTTCTTGGCTGACTTTGAGGCATGTCAGATGATTCAACTGGTTCAAGGCCGCACTCACTGTGCTGGCCATTTGTTGGACCCAGTTTTTTCGAATCTTCGCTCCCTTACAGTCAACTCCCTTGCCCCAGTGTGCTGGTCTTACCATTACCTAATATCTATGATTCTCACTGGGGTAGAGCCCGTTCGGAGGGCGGTTCAGCACTCCTCTTTCAGGCGCCCATGGCATAAATTAAAGACTGAACAAGTTCATGCCCTCCTTTCTACAAACACCCTTAACATGCCAAATGACCCAGACGCTGCTGATAAAGCACTGTTGGACTGGATCCTCCGGCCACTGGACGTGCTTATCCCTGCTAAGTGGTCCAAGTGTCGCAATACCAAGTCTAGTCCGTGGTACAGTGACAAGCTTGCCAGTATGCGTAAAGTTTGCAAAAGGTTGGAGCGGGTGTGGAGATGCGATTATGATTCGATCTCGAAGGGGCGCTATCAGGCAGCTATTAAGAACTACCACAGGGCCATCCAGTCAGAGCGGGCAGCTCATTTCGCAGCTGAGATCAGGGGCAGTAAGAACCCCGCTAAAAGTATTTTTGGCATACTTAAAGATCTTAAACGGGCGGGGTCACCCCCAGCGCCTCGTATGACATCAGATGAGCAATGTGAGGCTCTCGCCACCTTCTTTGTGAAGAAGGTGGAAAACATTTATAACTCCTTCTCTCTAGCTGCTCCATCTTCGGGCTCTGTTCTTAGTCCCTGCACCACCCACACTCTTGCTGCCCTCCCATCAATCTCCCAGGATGAGCTGCGCTTGTTATGTAGCAAGGTGAAATCAGGCTCTCCTGCTGATCCCCTCAAGCCGGAGCAATTTATGAATTCTTTACTCGTGCTCCTCTCTCCATTGGGCCAGGTGATTAATATGTCCTTGTCCATGGCAGTTGTCCCCAGGACCTGGAAGCAAGCAAGGGTGATACCCTTGTTAAAAAAACCTTCCCTGGATACAGCCAAACTGGAGAATTTCCGCCCCATATCTCTCCTGCCTTGGGTATCCAAGATTGTTGAGACACATGTTAATTCCATTCTGACAGGCTTCTTGGAAGACAACAATATCTTAGACCCCTCTCAGAATGACTTTCGTCCGGGCAACAGCACGGAATCTGCCCTCCTAGCAGTGACCGAAAATCTGAGGGTCACTGGATGAGGGACGCACTTCGGCACTGATTCTATTAGACCTCAGTGTCGCGTTTGATACGGTCTCCCACCAGATTCTGTTACAATGGCTGGAGGAGGCGGGTATTGTGGGCTCCGCCCTGGAATGGTTCGCCTCTTTTCTTTCTGAGAGGACCTTCCAGGTGACGGCTCCGCCTTTTTCCTCTCGGATCCATACTATCAAACAAGGGGTGCCACAGGGCTCAGCATTGAGCCCCACGCTGTTCAATCTTTACGTTCAACCACTAGCTGCTGTGGCTAGGAGCAGAGGGCTGACAATAGTATCGTATGCCGACAATACACAACTGGTAGTGGCACTCTCTGGCAATTCCATGCAGGATGCTTCCAAGTTTCGGAGCGATCTTGCAGCTATTGCCGAGTGGATGTCGGCCAACTGTTTGCAGCTCAACGCGAGTTAGTCTGAAGTGCTGCTGGTTGGGCGGGATGTAGAGCTGTGGAGTGAGTATTGGTGGCCTATGACCTTGGGCTGTGCTCCCACCCCCAAACAGGTGGTAAAAAATGTGGGCGTCTCGGTGGACTCGGCCCTCAGCTTTCAGGTCCAAACCAAGAAAGTGGCAGGGACCTGCTTCGGCATTCTGCGGGGCCTCAAACCATTGTTAGGTTACTTTGATCCATCCACCCGACAGGTTATCATTCAGGCTGCCATTCTGTCTAGATTGGACTACGCCAGCTCGCTCTATCTGGGGATCAATAAGTCTGAGACTCTGAGATTACAGAGGGTTCAGAATGCGGCGGCCAGAACTCTTCTTGGCCTCCGCAGAACTTGCTCTACCTCTAGTGCCATCCGCCGACTACATTGGTTGCCGGTGGCCAGACGCGTGGAGTTTAAGTCCCTTTGCATCACTTTTAAAATCTTGAACACTTCTTCTCCTGCCATTTTGGCCACCTTGCTCTCACCTTACACTCCCTCCCGCCAACTTCGATCCATGGGCCAATGTCTGGTGGTTGTTCCTAGGGTAAGGAGAGTACGGGCTGGTGGGCGCTCCTTTCGCACACTGGCAGCCAAACTCTGGAACTCTCTCCCTCTGTCCATCCGCGGCCTGACCAATTACTTGGCATTCCGTAAGGCAATTAAGACACATCTCTTCCCTTCGCTGTAGGTTCTTTTATTTTTTTTTCAGTGGTTCTCCTTTTGGCTGCTATTAGCACCGGGACGCCCCTTTGTTGGGGCAGCTGTGCGCTGTACAAACAATATAACATAACATAACATATGTGTGCAGACCTTTAGACAATGGTGACTGGTGACATTTCAAAGTGCATCTAATCTTTCATGAACAATCAGTGATTGTTTTCTGTTCTTCAGTGCCTGGACAACACATTCTTCAAATAATGGATAGAAATGCCATCTACTGGGCCACTTCCATGGATCTAGTGGGGAAAATAAGCTAACTGCAAATGCACGTAAAAAGAACTAGGACACCTAGAAAGGGAAAAATTAAGAAGGGGTTTAGTTAAGAATAAAGAATTAGAAACAGTTAGGAGTTTGAGGCCTTTGGATTTTATTATTCATTGAATCAGCCTTAGAGTAAGTACATGGGAAGAGCAAATGAGATTATGCGATTCTGAAGCCACAGCATTTTCTGCATATTTACGGATTTGCTGCATTTGGCACATAATCAATCATCTGCTGCACAATCTACAGAATTTAACAAAAAAATTGTTTCTAGCTCAAATGGATCAAAATTTACTAAAAACATTTCAACATGTGTTCCTGCACAGTGGAAGACGCTTCGCAAAAGCTGTCTGGTCATCTTTCAGTTGCTTATTGTTGTATTTGGTTGTCAAACTGCTACTACTGGGGTGAAATCTTAGCCCAGACAGTATTACCCTGAGTAAAAATGACAAAATACTGAAGCAATACTGTCACAAAATGTACTACATTATGCTGCATAATCAGCGGCGGTCCAGGCAGGTAAGTGCGGTGGGGCAGGGCGGGAGGGTGGAAGTCGACAGACGACAGGATAGGGAAAATTAAATAAATCCTATTCTGTCGACTCCCCCCACCCCGCTAACCTACACGGACCTCTGCTAGGCATAATTTGCCTGTTTTTACCCATTTTTTAATCAAGCCCGCTGTATAATTTGAGCCTCCCCTGTCACATAATTCTAGTAGCCTTGCACATGAGCCATTCTTTACCTGGCTTAATAGATGCCATAGAAAACGGGCAGGTGGAGGTTTTGATTAATCCTTCATATCAACTTCAAGTGAATAGCTTGATGTCCAATTCAAGAGCACGTAAAACTTATGCTTCCTTTCTTTACAGTCAGACCATGGCTATTGAGTTCAGTCAATTACTTATGGTGATGCTCTTTTTAGGTTTCGCCTGCACAGTGCTTTCGCTGTGCTTGAGAAATCTATTATTTTTAATATAAACTTAAAAGGGACTTCGACCCCGCTCCTCTCTTTCCTGGCTTCTCATTGGTTCCTGTGCATGCTATCTACTTTTCCTCCATTTCTATTGGCTGTAGCATAATTTCCTACATTTACCAATGCTTATTCCTCGTCTGCTTCTCTAATCAGTTTCCCGTTGCCAAAAAACTGTTAACATCCGCTTTGATGGAACTATTTTTTCATACAGTTTTGCCTCTTTTCACTTTTACTCTTGCAGCATATTTATATAACAATTTATCACCAGGGAGATTAAGTCATCTGCATAGAATCACAGGATGTTGCTGCCGCCAAGACTCGAACAGGGATCCCCAGCTCTCAACTCAGCAGCTATGGCCGCTGCGCCGCACGTGTTATTTGTCAGGGAGCTCTTTCCTTCTCTCAGACGATAATTGATAAAAACAGTGCTTTATTCATCACATAGGCGAAACCGATGAAGTACCAATGCTGGTTTACCCTTGCTTCTAATCTGCTGTGAATAAAATATTCTTAATTTATCTTGGCGCATGTGATAGGGAGTGTCATCAAAGCAGCTATAAGACCCACTAGCTCCATGGTAAATAATCAGTGCAGCCCCACTACATCAACTCTACTACATCGAGACACCACTAGATTGATGCTTGCCTCTACATCACTATATCACTGTATAGGCACCACTAAATCTACACTTACTGCTACTTTGACTCCGCTACATTGACATAGTCCTTCATGGGCACTACTACATTGATGCTGGCTACTGCATCAACACTACTACATCTATATGATGCTTAATGATTACACAAAGTAGCTGACAGAAACTTTGCGTACATATTATTGTCTCAAATGGTGATATTTCTTGCATAATACATTATGGGAGATTGTTATGATTTAATTCTAAGGGATAAATGTCCTATGCTTGATATGGTGGCCATGTTGTAGATGACACATGTGTTTCTTCTTCATTATCTGAATCATTTTACGCAGCCCGTGCAGGTAAGAGCGGTGGGGCCCGGTGGGGGGGATTTCGACAGACGACCATGAGGGAAAATAAATAAATAATTAATTTTCCCTCGTCATCATCCGTCGGAAATCCACCCCCCCCCCCCAAGGGCTCCACCACTCCTACCTGCACAGGCCGCAGCTGGGCACTATGCATGCCCAATAAATCAGTAAACTCAATTCCTCTCCTGAAGGAATCTTACTTTGTGTTAAAATTGTTATTCAATCCCTGTTTAGTAAAGTGTTGCACTGTGTGTTTCCTTTGCAGTTAGGATGACTGCTGGTGAAACTGTGCTGTAATAACACTGCAGTCTGTGTACAGGGCTGTGCTGCACAGTATTCAGTTTCTTCAGTCTGTTTTATATAACTTGTGTGTAGTTCAGTTTTACACGTCTTCCTTATAAGTGTTATAAGTACCTTCTCCCTTTCAGAAACTATTAACCTTCCTGTACTGATTATCACTATCTTATTTTATTTTTATTTATTTTTAGTGTTTTATATAGCGTGAACATGACCCTGAGTGTGGTATCAGAGCGCTTTACATTCACATATCTAAAAACAGTTTTGTTACCAAGTCAACAGTAGTTATACAAGTGATTTTGTGCACAACATTAAAGCTTAAAATTAAACATATATACAGTACCCCAGAGAGGTTAATGTTCGATGAGAGGTAGCATGCGTATGATCATGTTAGATCAATGGTAATGTAATACCATCTGAATGGTACTGTTCAGAGCTTGATACACTTGGGTTAGCAGTACCAAATATATTTGCTATTAAAAAATCCTATAGCCATGCCCCTTTTTTCATAAACAGTGATGGATCAGTTCATTTGATTCACTGTCAGAATCAAAGGAAGGTTGATTCATATTAGACCAGCTGCTGCAATTTTCTGTAATTCTCGAAATTTGTGTAATGTGATTTTTTTTTTTGCCCTTTCGAATGATATGAAATTGCACACGATTATTTCCTGTGGGAATCTGGTTCAGGTTGAATATTAGACAATTTTTAATCCTCAAATGAGACATTTCCTTTTCGAACGAGTCTGCTGCTGGGATCTTGTGTGACAATTCTGTGAGAGGTATACCTTGAGGAGTAGTCACTTGAGATACTGGTGAAATGTATTATGAGTTTTTTGTGTGTAATTGCTTCAAAGTTATGCATATTTCACAGAAAACACAATGTTCGCATATCCGTTGTAGATTGGAACTGTGCCTCGGTCTCTTTTGTTGTTACAGCGGGGCCTGTAGCACAGGAATCATGAGCAAATGGGGTGGAATCTGTAATGACTAATGTCAGCATTAGATCCGGTTATAATTTGTAACCGATGGAAAAGTTCTGAAGTTTAGTTCACACATAGGAATGAGCACAAGTGCTTCACTGAGATCCACTGACATTGAAGTAGAATCAGATGAGGCAGAGGCAATCCATCAGTTCTACGTCGGGGCTATGCCACCCCATTTTGCAGAGCATAAGAAGTGCCTGTCAGACTAAGCAAATGTCAGCCTTACAGACGTCATCATGTCAAAGTCACGCAGCCATGTACTTTAACATGCGCTAATGCACAGGCGCCATGCAGCCAAGGCTTGCAAGGCTGAAGACATCAAAGCCCTGTGAGGATCCTACGCTGATGACAAGGGAAGCATCATGATAGAGTCAGTTCTGGACACTTTCTGATTAAGCCCTGAAGTGCCCAGGGCTCACTGTTAATCAATGATGCCTTACACACCACTTTCTAACTCGTCACAGAGTGGCGTAGGATCAGCAAGTCTCACTGATGCCACCTCACTCTGTGACGAGTTAGGGAAGGTCTGCTGCTCATTGGCTGACCCTGGTCAAGGTTAGCCAATGAAAGGAGGCGGCAGGATATTCTTGTTCTTGCTTCTCTGTCAAAGCCTCAAGCTCCTTCCCAGGCCGTTGCGCTTCCACCTTCTGCTACCTGGTGGTCCTGCCTTCTATCGAAACGACCCACCAGGTAAGAGCTTCATTGAATGTTGGGCGCTTCTATTTATGTATGAATGCATGTGCATTTATGCGTATGCGCTTGTAAATGGGGGGGGGGGTGTGACCGTGTGAGTGCTTGTGGATGTGTGAGTGAAAGTATGCAACCTCGTGTGCCCTTGTGAATGGTTAGATGTGCTTGTGGATGAGTGGAGGTGAGTATATGCGCCTGCGTAAGGATGGGTACAAGTGAGTATTTGTGCCTGTGTGCCCACCCCATGACTATTTAAATTTACCAGCCATCATGGAGACGTGGGGCGGTTTGCTTTAAGCAGGACTTGTAGCTACAAAGTGCCCTTGATTGATGTCCTCTTCCTACAGGGGATAAAGAGGGCAGAGGAGAGATTGGCAGGCAGGGTTACGCGGACAGAAGTGATCAGGTAACTGGAGCTCGAATAGGCTTGCGGTTGGCATTCGGAGTTGGCACTGGTTGAATGCTGCCCCTGATTAATTACTGACAGGAAATACAAAAGATGTCAACTGGTTGAGGAACCAGGCTAAAGCGAGCCTGCCAAGTCTTTTCTTTCAACGTCATGTATGAACTAATCAGTCGCTGGTCAACGGAAAGTGTAGGGAGAAGAATGATTGAAAGAGTAAAACAATGCATAGTTATAAAAGTTTAAAATAACCCTGAGGCTGGTGACTTTGACACTTGAAAAGTAAGGTACTGCAGCGTCTCGTCCATAATTTAAAATATAGATGAACAGTGGATTCTGTTTAATGTCCAAATCCAACAGGTCCGCCTGATCGCCTGAATGCCTGGAATGCCCTTCCATACGATGCCCTTCCATACGATCTGCGAAATACCCAAGACCTTAGGCTGTTTAAAAAGCAGTTATAAACTTTGCTTTTTAATTAACATCCAGCCTTGACACACGCCCTTCTGTCTCCTTCAATTGGCTCCCGCGCCGGGACACTCCTGAGTATCCGTGCGCGCTATAAATGTCGTATAACATAACATAACATCAGCGTGGGCTTAAGCGCTAGATAAGAGCATGATGATGATGAAGATGACCAGGAATTGTGCTTCTCACCTATTGTGCCATCTGTCCAAGACCATCCGGGTGCAGGGGTGCATGTGGAAGGGGGACATGGCAAGAGATTAGTAAGAGGTTGCCTGGGCATCCTGCCACACGACTAGTGGCATCCATTCTTGTCCTGCAAAATTATACTATCCGACTTCTAGAAGAGTTCTCAACATCATAACATAACATAACACTTGTATTTGTAAGGCGCACTTATCACCCATGGGTCTCAAGGCACTGAATAACAGATGTTTATTGTTACCCAACTCAATGGTACTAATTTTATCGACCTCAAAATGGATGAAAGGCTGAGTGGACCCGCCGGGATTTGAACCTGTGACCATTCGGTCGAACACAGGCCCCTGCAGTGGATGCATTAGTCCACTAAGCCACCAGACCCGGTGACATCAAGACGGGTCACTAGGCTTTCCCTGGGTAGACTTCCACCCACTCCCCCATTTTTACAAATTACCATAGCAGTTGAGTTGTTTTTTTACTCTTTGCTGCCTTCTTTGAAGAAGTGTAACTGCCTGTGGCATACAGAAGTACCATAATGAAATCACGGATTTCTTCAATTTTTTTTAATACATTTCACAAACATATACACAACAATAAAAACAGTACGGTCAGGCCACAGCCAGTAAATCTTGGAAAATGAATTTTCGATCAAAATTACAACGGTTACTCCGGATATGCCAGGGCAATCCACTCACTTTTTCATTAATACAGTATAAAGGGACGTCTTATACATCTGATGGAGCTCCATTATAAAGTGCGTGTATGTGTGTCACCTCTGGTTTCTCCCAAACTAAATACGTAGCACATTTCTTTCTAGTCTCTCAATTCCTCAGCTAATTTCGGATATCCAAATACTTGAATTTTCAAGTTTCCTCTGCAAGAGCCCGTTGGCCGACACTTTTACATCATAAACCGTAGCTAGGACAAGTGGTTAATTTGTAAAAAAAATATGTGCCGGGGCTCTCGTCAGGAGGCAGCTTGCACCAGCCCATTTCTCCTGTTAGTGCCACCTAAAACAGAACCAACTACTAACCATGAAAGTGGGGAGAAGATGTGGCGTAATGGCCAGAGCTTCTGACTATGGACCTGGGGAACCAGGTTTAAGTCTCGGGGTCGGCTCAACATTCTGGGTAAATCCCTGTAAATGAATATGTCCTTAACTGGTGGTCATAAAGAGTGCCGGTGCGGAGTACCAGAAACCACCGGATCAAATTAAGCACTCTAGGAGCCATCTTTTGACTCCAGTCTTATGTCAGTTTGCAAGTGACAGACCTAGCACTACAAAAATATGGTTGCCAGTGCCATTCTTTGCTTTGGATATAAGCACAAAATACAGTGTGATAAAGACATGGCAACCAGATTTGTTAATGCCTGGCCACTTGTGTCCAATAATTTGCAACTGCTGTACATTTCCAAATCAAGTGGAGGAAGCCAGAAGCACCTGCCCCACTTTGCAGGCAACAGTCAGAGCGCTTTAAGTGAATTTTGTGTGTTCCCACTTGGGTGAAATAGACCCGGTTTAGAAATTTGAACTGAGTTCATTGATGCCAGGCATTTCTTGGCAGCACCCTGATGTACAATATGACCTTAGTCCATTCAGCATCCGAGAGCTGCACTCCACAAGCCCTGTTCCATTTCTGTCTGACCTGTAATTCAGAACTATTGTGTTCAGCAGTCAGTACCAGCATACAGGAGACCGAGGGCACTTCCGACTGCAATGTTACCACACATTTCTTTACCACGCAAGTCATAACAGCGAGAGCCTTAGGGGGTTGCTGGACTTTGGAATAGTATAACTAACTATTCCAACTCCAGTCTACGCAACAGTAGGGAAGGTTTTGGACTTACAATCTAACAACGCGCCCCCTAAAACAAGTAGTTTTAACGACTTGCGTGGTAAAGGAACGCGTGGGAATGTCACAGTCGGGGTAATGATTGCGTTGTAAATGCAGATCGTGGTAATGACTGCGTGGTAAAGGATGTTTCCCCTGAATGATCCTCACTCCAAAGTGAGTCTGACACTCCTCAACTTTGGGAATGATTGCTCACTATACAGGTCGCCTATCAACAAGCAATCACTGCAAAGCAGAGCTTGAACGACCATTATTAATATTACTGCTAATAATAACAATAATAGTTATAGAAATAATAATAATAGTTGTAGTAGTAACCTGTCTTTGTTTTCCTTTTGACTGATAAGCCCGCAGGAAATGCATATACTAATAAAATAGTGGTCATTAACCCCCAGTTTAGCAGCTTGAGCTGGGGGTGCCCTTCATTGGACAGTTTTCTTTAACGTGAAACATGTAAGTTGTTGTCTTCTGTGCCTTTGACTTTGATCGGAGACTAAGCTCTCCAAGAACATCCTGAATACAATCTCTTGAAGGCATGGAGGGTTGAAGAAAAGGAGGGGTGGAGAGAAGGATGGGAGAGGGTGGATGAATGTAGGCATGGATGGATGAATGGAGAGGTGGCTGGAGTGATAGATGGAGAGAAGGATGGATGGAGAGAAGGATGGAGAGAGGGTTGATGGATGAAGAGATGGATGGAAAGAGGATGAGGGGATGGACGTAGGATAGGCTGGGTGGAGAGAAGTATGGGTGATGGTTGGATGGAGACAAAGGATGAATGAAGAGAAGGATGAATGGACAGAGAGAAAAAACAGTGTGATGCATGGAAGGATGGATCGATGGTGAGAAGAAAGGATGTATGATGCATGAAAAAGGAAGATAGGAAAAAGACAAAGAAGGTGGGGAGAAAGACGGATGGATAAAAAAAGCAAGACAGATGGATAGACGGATGGATGGATGTATATGGATGGATGACAGACAGATGGATGGAAGAAGGGACAGAAAGGATGGAAATAAAGAAGGAAAGCATGATAGAAAAAGACAGAAAGAAGGATGGAGAGAATTAAGGACAAAATACTCAAAGAAAGATGGAGTGAAGGAAGAAAATGTAAGAATTTCAGAGTTTCCTCAGGGGGAGCAAGCTCCAGAGCGACTACACGGTTTGCTTTCCTCATCCACTCGCTCAGAGTGATATGGGATGTGGTCCAAAGTGTTTGGAGGGTATTTCATTTTTCTGACTACTCCCTTGATAGTCGTGCTGTGATGCTGTGGTGTACTCAAATGCCAGGAGTTTGCCCTATTCTTACCAATGGTGTGTTGGATGTTCTATGATCCAGTTTATTTCACTGGGGTTAAATTAAAAGGACATACATCTGAGGCAACTGTGTATAATTCTGTATGCTTTGATAATGCTTCACTCAGACACTATTTCGGTCTGAATTACAGGTAGTGGGAAAGGTTGCGATCCCTCCGCAAGTCAGAGTTTACTTAGGAATTAGAATGATATCAGTTCTTCAGTTTTTTTCGCATCCTCATAGTCTTCCTTTGAAGGATTTTCCCTAGTAAAACCAGGACTTTGCCTGGTACAATCTGGGGAGGTATGAAAAAAGGCAAAACAAGTGGAAATTCGTATTCCATATATTATTCTTCATTCTCGCTATTTACTAGTGGCGGCTCCTCCACTAAGGCGGAGGAGTGTCGCCCCACAGGAAAGATAAAGTGATAATAACACCATATTATTATCTTTTTATTTTTCTGTCCTAGCTTTAGGTGTGGGGTGGGACAGGGCTGGGCTGCCCACACAGCAGGGGGAGGAGTGGGAGCACTTTCTAAGTGTGCATGACTTTTTGTCCGGCCGTCTTGGGCCGGCCAAACAGTCATGAGCACTTAGCATGTTCTCCACCCGGCTGTATTGCACAGCCTGGATGGAGAACATGCATAGGCTCCCAGTCCCCGTCTGAGTGCCGAACCATGGCACTAAGACCATTCACGTCGCTGCTGACATGCTGGTGACAGCAGCTTTGTGATTGGCTAGGGAAGTCTGTAAGCCTGTGGACTTCCTGTTTCCTGCGTCGGACGTTGGACAAAGGAGAGGAGGCAGCTTGCAGGTACGTGGATTTTACATTTTTTTACCCCCTCTACCCCCTCCCTGCCCACCACTACTGCCCCGTAGCAGCTGTTAATGCTATTTACTGACTGCAGCATCTACCACCACCTATTCTGCAGCCCCTGCACTTGAGACAATAGTGTTCCTTGCTTCTAGGGGGGAACAACATGGAGCAGGACATGCTCTTAAATAGCTTATGTCCCTCCAATGTTGTGATCTGAGCGAGAGTCAGAAAGGTCTGTGTCTCTCACAAGCTCGTCCCTGTGTCATCACGGGCATACTGCTTGGCATTCCTATCCCAGTTTACCCAGCCCAGCTTTAGAAGCAATGTATTTTAAGTTGCAAAACTAGTTGAAGGATGATTATATTTGTCTTGGCAGGGCTACAGCGCTTGAACTTACCCCACTGATGCAGTGAGCGGCCTAGTATTGCACTGCAGGGCTCAGAGCCTGCCACCCTGAGAGCAGTCCTGTACTTTATAAACCTTGCACTGCCAATTAATTGTGTTTGCTCTCAAAAAGTAGCGGTTTGTTGCCAAAGTTGAGGTAAAGTGGTGTTAAAAAGTAAGCAAAACCCTTCCTTCCTCCCCAAATACGTGCAAGATAGCGGCATTTGACCTTTTCAGAACCTCAGCGTGACACGGGTGATGTGTCAGTGTCGTTATGCTAAAGGTGCGGCATGTGACTAGCATGTGACTAGATACACAGTCGTGTTCCATCAAAACGCTTGACAAAAAATGTATACATTTGCTTACACTTAAGGTATGAAGCTGTTTTTTCTTCCTTACTTTAACAGAGCTTTTCTGATGTGTAGATCTACAAATGTAGCAGTGACAGAGAGCACAGCTTTTAACTCTCCTTTGAAAAGACTCAAACATGGTAAAAACCTGAAACTTCCGTGGTATCATGTTACAGGTGCTTGTTCCTCCCATGCTATATGATTGCCAGGTGACCTGTGGTAATATAGAAGTGCCTATAGAAGTGAATCCGCTACAGAGTGAAATGTGAGGTACTCATCATGTCTGGGAAGTTCTGTCACAGCGACAGACCACTGAATTCATACTTGTGGTAGCTTTGATAACAAGGCCTCTGCCTTCCCTGAATGTCGCTGGTCTGGACCGCCAGCGAAGATCAGGTTTACTGGCGTTTCTGCTGGAGTGTCCTGGTGGCATCCATTTTGGATGACTTATAATAAAGCTACCAGGTTCATTGGTAGGCAGATCATCGAGTCAGTTCCAGGATCTAACCATGGTGAAGTCATGTGTGGTCTTTTGTGCGGCACTGTGAGATATTTCTCCTCTGAATCTTCAGCTGGTGGAATGAACAGGCACCAACACTACCCTTTATATCAGGCGCTATGATGAATGGCATATTCTGGGGTTATTGCTCGCCCCTTTTTGAGTAGTGACCTGGCTGCCACCACCAGCATCTCCGAGTTCCTGAAATACAAATTGAGTTGGCTGTCTACTATCGACAATGGGGCCATCTCAACATAACTGAACTATCAATTGCCGCTGGACAGATAATGATAGGGTGTCTAGGCATCAATGTAGCGATAAACACACTGAGGCACAGAAAGGCATTGACATACCACAGGAATTCTTTGTATCCAACATGAAAGGAAGCTGCCCAGTCCAATTACTTACTAGCCACAGGTTTTTTGCTCGAGAGTAAGTTAGGGTCCAGGGTGGTAAAAGACGCGCATCTTCAGTGATGTCCCATATAGCAGCACCATGCCTCTCCATTGGAAGAGAGAGAGGGGAGTTACCCCACATACCAATCATGATGCCATATTACTGATATCAGAATCTGATTAGGTGCATTCTCATTTGCCTCTGTAAGCACAAGTCCACAGATAGACATGGGATGCGGCCAATGCTGTGGGTCACACATAGTTATGTCATGTTGGTACATCACAGGGTTTCTAAGCCAGTTTATATACCTAATTTACCAAAGGCAGGGTACAATGGACATCCAGTAAACAGATGTCCCATATTGCAGCTAATCCTGATGAATGAATGTTGGAATGAATACACGTAAAGAGCAACTGCTTCCTTGAGACATCCAAATGATGACCAACCATGATAGCAGACATCCTAGACAGGGACTCACAACACTTGTGAAGATTTTAGAATAAGGTATTGCTTACACAATGTTTTGTTGTGAGGTGACTGCAGAGGTCTTCCTATATACCCCACTACTGGCACACCACAGACGGCTTTGAAAGTCGCAAGTCTATTGGGAGCAGTAAAACACATTGGGTGTACTGGCCTTGGTGCTTTTTATTTCATTATAGTTTTAGGCCCCGGTTTGTCTTTATTGGCAGAATTCCCTCATTGAAGTCCTGCTATTATGAGTTAATCCTCATGGAATGGGGAATTACTTTGTGGTTCCAGATTTGCTGGATGAAATTCCTCACTGTAGTCCCAGTTCCGTGTGGATCAATGCACACATTTACCAACTGCTCTGGTAAAACTACCAACACTGGTAAATGGGTGAGTGGGCCTGAATTGCAGCTGTGGAGGAAGAAGGATTGATAAAGTAGGGGAGGCAATGGGAAGTTGAGTCATGGAAAGGGGGATTCATGCCAGGGAAATAGGGACCGGGGAAGGAAGCTCGGCAGCTGAAGTCTTGTGCATTTCTACCTGCTGAGTTATCAAAATTGGGTGCAGTGTTCCCACACCTGCGAAAACCAGGTGTTGAATACTCGTCATGATCAGGCAGGTGGACAGGCTACTACAAAGACCCACCCACACTTGTAAAGTTACTACAGCTCTAACAGTGACAAATGCACTCCATCCCAACCATGGAGGAAGTCAAGAACCACACAGTCACAGGTACTGCAACACAACCCTTTCGAATTCATTATCAGTGGGCTCCCAAGAAATACTTTGGGCCACTGCACTTATTTTTTTAATTGAGCACTGAAGAGTCTCAGTCTCCTGATTACTTACAGTGATCGTTATTACTCTTAGTCCGACTAGTCCTCGCGCCAGTCCTGTCCATAGAAGCTGGACAGTGGTCGACAAGTCATTTCACCAGGTCATTATGAGTTAGGCACACGGTCCCCACAAGCGAGGATGATCACTGACCAAATGACCCACATGGAGGCCGACTCTTGTACTTTGTCAAGCTGACCAGTGGCTCAAATGTCTTTAAAGGTTGTCTGACAATTTTTCAAGCACCACTGATGGCAGAAGTGAGATTTTGCTTTGACAAAAGCAACTCAAAAAAGGCCATGACTTCTATTTAGCTTTTAAATACTTTTTTTGTAGATCTTACTGCAAACTTCTTCAATCACCCTAAGAAGTGGGGCAGGTCCCTCTTGGATTTTTTTCGAGTGCTGCGGCTCATTAACCTGTGCCCAGGTTACCTTGACAAGGTACAATTCCTCTCCTGCTGCGATTAGATATTCCCTGACCAGTTCTTTGAGTACAAGAATCAGAAGTGGGTTAGGTTAAAATGCAAAAATCAAGAAAATAATAAGACATTTTTGTTAGTTTTTTTCATATTTGTGGAGAAAACTTACAGGCCACAGAGTTCTCTGCATTCTTAGCCAGAGGGGGTCACAAATAGCAATGTAACTACTTAATATTCATTAGGCAGGTGGTATTGCAGTCACCTGCAAATGGCACATCTTTTGTATATACTTGAGGTCATAAACTGCATATCTATTCGCAAACCAGTTGATGTGCAATTGGAACATAAACGCTTGTGAACAGGTATTAGTACATCTCACCTGTGATCCTGTTGTAATTTGAACCAGATGCAGATAGTTCTAAACTTTTGCGATTAAAACAAAATACGGAGTTTTCATTGTCAAGGTATGATTGAGTGCATTGACTAAGTTGATGTGATGCTAGTGCTTTATAAAAGGTATATTTCTTCTAGGTACTTTAAATTAAAAAAAAAAAGATCTACGCACTATGGCCACTTCTGTATCCAAAGTCACATTACAATCAAGGTAGATAACTAGATTGTGTGCAGAGTTGACAGTTATTGGACATTAGCCCCAAAAACATAGTCAGAAGCTGCTTTAAACAAGCATTGACAATGAGAGCAGGTCTTCCGATTCCAAAATAGTATCCAGTGCATCACAATGCATTGCAGCTATTTTGGAATGTTTATATCTTAAATGAAAAACACTTTAAGATGGCCTCCAGTGCATCACAATACAGGCACATGCATGTGTGGCCACATTGAATTGTTTTTTTCTACTAATGAAAAAGCATTCTAAGAAGCTTCAAATGCGTACACATGCATCACGAGGCTCTGGGGGCCATTTTGGAATACATTTTTAAAGCTTAAGCTACCTTTGGCAATGGTAATCTAATAACAAAAGAATGTGTGGTTGCCATGGAAAGAAAAATGAACGAGAAGACCATGTGAAGCAGTTGGGTCCTTGAAGAAATAATTAAAATAATAAAATGCACAGGAAAGGGAAGGTGTGGGGTGCTATGGATGTGTCAGGAAGCGAGTGGCCAGGTAGCAGTGTGCAGCTGCTGACTGGGCCCTCTTACACAATAAATTATCAGACAAAGGAAAAAAATATATTTAAAAAAAGCAATGAACTGGGGCGTCGATGGATTGGGAGAAACAGACAAGCGGGTGGGAGTGTGGTGGTTAGTGGGAAAAAGAGAGGCAGAGAGGCAAGCCATGCACTCCATGGCCTGCTAAAAGAAAAAAGGCAGGGATGGGGGGAACCGACTAGCTGGTGGGGTTGTTTGGGTGAGTGGGCAAAAGAGAGACAGAGAGGAAAGCCATGCACTCCAAGGACTGCTAAAAGAAAAAAATGAAAAGGTAGTTCCCTCATGTCAGCAGTGGAAGGATCCTACTTCTCCAATTAAAAGGATGGTAAACAAGCTATGCTCCACAGGGAGCAAAAATAGGAATAGGGAGGAAAGGCATTGGCTGAAAATCAAAGAGCAAAGATAGACAAGAAAGCCATCCATTCATAGGCAAGGGTGTGAGCCAAAGCCTACTCAATTTATTATAGTGTTCAAAATAGGTCTTCAACAACAGAAGCTAAGGATGTCCGTAGGTGTGACCTAAAAAGGGAAGAGGCTGGGAATGTCAGAAGGATCACTGTCTTACTGGGTCTAAGGTAGTAAAAATGTGAAGACATAAAAACACAAAGGGGTGGTATGTGTGAACTCTGCTTGCGAGGTGGCTCGGCAAATTAAGCACTTGCTGGTGCAATCTGCCGTGACTTGCAGATTATAAATCCGAATCTTGGCAAGGCCCACTCTGCCATTCATCTTTCTGAGACAGATGCTTTGAGTGCCACTGAAAAGTGCAATTAAAAAATACCTGCAATGCATAGCCCTGCAAAACCTCTGCAAGTATTATATAAAAACAAGCTATTAAAACAAATTTGGTATTTTTAGAAACAACTTTGAATTCTTTCCATGAACTGGTGCCAGCCTTACTAAACATAACCTGAGTGAATAAACAACAACGGTCTTAAACACTAATAGCCCAGTCCCTGGATAGACTGTGACAGCATAATTGGCATTAAAGGAAAAGTAGAGACATAGCGGCGCGACACCGTATGCACACGGTTGCTCATCATCCCAGAAACATAAAATGGCAGCACACTGAAAGTAAAAAAGGACAAGCGCATGCTGCATATAGCAATTAAAGCTGAATCCATCTCAAAGCTACAAATAAATGCAGGAACGTAATTAGGAAACATCCATAACATGCCTAAATATTTTGCAGTGAGACTAAATTAAAGTTAGTTTTGCTGTGCTTGTGCTGTTGGTTTAATAGGCGGAGGTGCAACATGATTTTGTTTCAAACTCATAGACCCATCTTTCGCTTTTAAAAAAGTGGGCCAACATTAGTTTAGTGTTTTTATAAAGTGTGCAGCAAAATAGAGAAAGTGCTTTCACCTTGCAGAATGCACATCTCCACAAACCTACTCAAACTCTGGGTAACCTCTATCACCCTTGATCACCGAAAGTAACGTAATTCCAGATTTTTTGCCGATTGTGTGCTATTTAATGGCAGAAGACAATAACAATAAAAGTGAGTGCACATATTTCGCAATATTACTCTTTCTTGGTAGAGCTCACTATAATGAATACTTCCTGGGTCACACCGACTGCTTCTAAACTGACAATATATGTATATATTTAGTTATGGTATCTCTATATCCCTGCTGAACTGAAAAGCGTTAGTGTGGAAGTTAACAAAAAAATTAGGACTAGTCATATGAGTAAGTACATTTGAATAATGAATAGCTGGTAGAGGTTGTGAGGTTAGAAATAGGAGACGATATACAGAAAAAAGGCTTCAAGGAATAGGTTTGTGTCTTTGTTCACAAATGTTCTGGTGCTAATATAAACATCACAAGATGAAATAACAGTTTGTTTTTTAAGTAGCTCTTCACACCCCAGTTCTGTTGGCTCTAAGTGTTGTAAAAGCAGGTGTGATTGTGGGAACTTTGTCAGGAGTGCCAGGGCTGACAGGGCTTTCTGGGCTCGGACCATGAGTGACGCTCAGAGCCATTCACCACTGGTGTCCTGGGGCGTAACCTTACCGTTGAGCCCAAAACTGAGCACCAAGTACACCCCTTCAGTACTTGACTCTCAAGGTACCAAAGTCAAACAGTCCTAGGCTTTCCCACGGAGGAAGTGTGTGGTTAGAGACCAAGAACTCAACAAACAACAAATAAAGAGTAATAATTCAATATACAGGAAGCGCAAAGCCTTTCAAACGTGCTTTGCTAAATTCCCCACAACATAATATAGCACATAATGTCAGGAGATAGAAAGTTATACTGAGTGTTGTTCAAAAACTTTCAGCTTTTAATGGAGACACAGACTAGGCAGTTTCTGTGGAATGCCCTGTTTAAGATACCCATTATGCAACAACAACAAACAGTCTTTATGATACTTTATGGAGAGGGATGCAGAGAACTCCGCAGATCTTTGGGATGGCTGCCCTGGTTACCAGCGGTTGAGATTACTCCCTCCCAAAGATATGGACTTTGTTCCCCTCGTCTGTATTCTCCTGGTTGGCACAGTACCTTGTTATCTTGTTGTCCTATTGAACGTCCAGAGTTCAGGCAGCCCATGCATTCCTTTGTGACTGGTGGGATGATAGCACTGCCAGTGGCATGCAAAGTACAGCCTATTGAGTGCGGAGGGCATTGTCTTCACCCTAGACAAGTAGACCTGTGTACAGTGATGTCTGTGGTGCCTACATAGTGAATCAGATAGCGGAGGGTGTGCCAGCACCAGTCAAGCAGGCTTTGAAGTTGTGTTGGAATACGAAGCTTCCCGCTTGATGGATTTTGTGGCTTGAATTCTTGCTTGGGCCCATTCACAAAACCCACAGCTCAAACAAACTATGTGAGTTCTCAATTCTTGTCACAGACCTCTTCAGGGATGTAGGATTCCCCCCATCACTCTATTTCTTCCCTTGAGGAGACCATGAATTGCTGTTTGGCTTCTTCTAGCACCTTGTCACTTCTGATCACTTGGCTACACAATAGAACTCTGCCAGAGTTGAGTTCCTCATTACCTGCTGATTGTGGGATCACATAGTTCAGTTCAATGTTGGGACACTTCAGGGTCCCCGGGCCTCATTCTCACAGAGTGGTGTGGATCCTTCTGAGTTGCTGCAATGGACATCTTTGACTCATCCCCCCCTAGGCTCTTTCAGGGTCCCTCTCCTTCTGAGAAGCATCTTCTTTGTGAAAGGGCACCTCCAATGCTCCTCTTGAGTAATCAATCAACTTTCTTCCTCGAAGCAGGGTTCAGGGAGCCGCCCCCTTGGAAGTCTTATTCGAAATCCCCTAGGTTCTGGTTACAAAACTGGCAAGTGGAGCTGGTGGTAAATACCCCATTTGTAGAGCACAAAGAATTTTTTGATTACCACTGGTGTGGATGCCTTGGAATATGGCAGCAACATTTTGGCCTGGGTGGAAATTTCTATTGCATCTTTATACCAAAGTTGCCGACTGTAGTTGTGTTCTATTAGCCCGCTCTGAGACCAGTTGCTTATTTCACTCAGACTGGCCTAGCCAAGGTCTTTTTAGCATGATTCTAGCAAGAAAGTCTTCTGTGAAGGGAGGCCAAAAATAATTATAAAAAAGAAATGAAAGCTGTCCCGCTTATCTACCTTTAAATCTGTGCGGGGTAGCCCTTCCATTGACCAATGGACTTCAACAGGGCAGTGAAACTGGATAAACTTCAAAAGGGCCCTCTTTCATCTCTCCTTCACAACCAATAGTCTGACCCACTGCAAAGGAATCCTGGAGTAGTGCTGCAGTTTACATCTGCTGTCTGCACTCTCTTTCATCCTCCATCTTAGCAACTACTTGAATGTTGGAAACACAAAATGGAGTCCATGGTGCCTATGGCCACATGTATCATACACACCACACTCCACTCACATCTTCTTTGTACACAAGTAACAGATACACATATGACATCCATATCCCACATGCATGGGCAAAGGAACTGGTTGCAGGGCACTGGCAAACCATTTTTAAAAAGGTGGGAGAGGCCAGCAGGGGATTCAACCTGGCAGGGACACGTACTGAGGCCAGCCATGCCACTACATTTTTCAGAATAACCACTACTATCTGTTGTAAACTTTTCGTAACATCATTATGTCTATATTTGGAGCCCTGAGGAAGTCTGGCGAATGAAAAACATATTGGCTGACAAACAAGTACTGATCAGTTGGATGGTTTGGATGAACCAATTACACATGTGATTATAAACAGCACACCATTAAAGATTAATGAGGTAGCCCAGTGTCTCAAAGAACCTGGGAAACTAGAACAGTATATGCTAATGGCTGGTTCGGTCGAGAACTGCAGAATTGCTTTAAAACTTTTGGTTTGTACTGACCACTAGGAAAACCAATCAATGGTATACAGTCAACATTGAATACCATACAAACACAAGAAATAATAAGACTGATGTTCTAGACTCAAAATGTGATCGATATATTAAGTCATATATCGTGTAGAACACTACAGATACAAATATGTAAAAACACAAGACCGTTCGACAACATATACCATTACATACATAAACATGTGCCATATAATTACAATAAACACAATCCACAAATTTCAATGAGGAGTAACTATTCTAACATGTATCCAACACTGCCATGCTTGTCTCATTGAATCACCTAGTAGTCAGGACAAAGAAAAGGTTTTAGAGCAATTCTGCCTTTCTCGACAGAACCAACCATTAGCATATACTGTAAACAGCACACAGCTGAAAATATGGACTGATGATATTTACATACTGTGGTCAATATTTTGCAAATAGGGCAAAACAATTGAATATGTGACTACAATAAGATTTATATACAGAGCACTAAAATGAAATCTTGTATATTTACTACAGTAGGGACTTTATACGCAGTAGTTGATTGAGGTGTGCAACCCTTTATGATACAGGTTTTGCATAATGTTGTCCACCAATTCCATCCCAAGCTTAAGAGGGAGGGGCATTTGTGAAAGCTGGCGGTGGGTTTCTGGCAGGAATATCATCTTCTCTTGATTGCCCTGCTTAGGGGCATCACTCTATTTTCACAATGGAGGAATTATTCTCGAGTGAATAAGGCGTCTTGGTCATGAGAAACTGAGCCATGAAATGGAGGGTGGGCTCTCATGATTGTTGAAACTCAATATAGAATATCTACACACATCTGTCAGATGAGCTTTGTCTTTTAATAATTTGATATATAGGAACTACATATACTCATAATGTCATACTAATATCGAGGCTATTGTAAAAGGATTTTGCCGTCTAGTAAAGACAGGCCCAACTGTTATTAGACTATATTGGCAATGTGTCTACCTTAGAATTACTCCATTGCAAAATGATCTATTGGGAGAAATTGGTTATTCACATTTTTGATAATCACTGTTCATGGTCACAGACTTAAGACAGCCTGTGCAAGCTACAGATAGTCCATTTGGCAATACTCCAAGTATAAATGCGACTGTTGTAAAAGACACGTTCTGGCAAATCCTAGACATGTTCAAATGTCTTGTTTCAGTAAGAAAATCACCATTTACACTTTTCCCTTGTTCACTCAATCTGCATAACCTTTTTGGATGTATCCCCCAGATGATATCAGGGGATTTAAAGCTGTAATATCTTTTGCAACTTCTTTGAACAAGGACCTTTCCAACCTCAATGGGAAGGACATGTTCACGGACACCACAAAGCACAGCTGACTCAAATAAATTGATATGTTACAATATAATTAAAAATGCTGTACAACGAGATAATTGTGTATTAAATTGGGTGCCTGACGAAAATGATATTCAGACCAATGTATAGGCTCATTTCGACTAGTAATTTTAGAGGATTTGTATTGCTAGTGTTCGAAGTCAGAAGAGACACAATAATTGTTTTCCACAATTGTTTCGCAAATTGAGGCATTTATATGTCAAAATAATGTCCCAAGTTTTTTGACATGGAAGAGTTTAGAGAAAGTATCAAATGAGACTAACTTACAACCATATGTAATAAAACCCAATAGTGTGACAGAACTGAGCAATGATGCTATTTTACATTTTCTTGAGAAGTCAACCCTATATGGAAGACCAAAATTCTAAACCCAAAATTTAACATGGTTTGGCTTCTGTTCAAAATCCTCAGTCTTCAAAGGAAACATCACTCTTCCCCATTCCTAATTATATTAGGAAACTGGATAAACCTCCCTCAATATTGACTCACCTTTCTGTTAGAGTGTCTTGCAAAGCTTCATGGGAAGAATTTATTATCTAAAATCAAAAAAGGTGCGGAGAGTCACAAGAAACTTGCATACTTCTGACAGACATGTACCTTGACAGAACTCTACATTTTAAAATCAAGTTGATGTATTTTGTGCTTTGCCGTATTTGGACTTGCTTGTTTATTCTAAAGGACAACAAGCGCACCTCACCCTGGGCCGTGCTGGTTATAAAAGTAGGCTCGGCGGTGGGGCGGGCTTCTCGGTAATTGTGTCCGAAGCTTCAGGGGACAGACACACAGAAGCCAGTGAAAGCGGGCTTCCACCAGAAACTTGGGTAACTGGCGGAAGGGGGGGGGGGGGCAGAGGCAATAGAGACCAGGCCTTGCTTCTCAGATAAATGTGTAGGCCAAAGACCTTTTGACCTCTTTGACTCCTGCGATGAGTCACAGCCACCTCCCACACGTGCCGTAGAGGAATGTGCTGCTTAAATAGTTGGAAGAATGGTTATGGTTACAATTTTTATTTCTCAAATGAAACTTGATCCTCTGATATTGGGGGTATTTTTCTAAGACTTATGAAAACATTGCGGATACTCATAGTGGTGAACATGCAAGTGGCTTTCTCGTCTTCGGAATTCCAGTGGGACGGGACATGGGACAAAACTCCGAATCCTATTATACTGCTTCATGATCGTAGCTGAAGGTGGGTTCTGAAAACTGAACCTCCTTAATCCGTCCAGACTAGTCCTCGTGATAACTATGACAGCAGCAGCAGACTTTGAAGCATGGCGGATCCCTACTTCATCTACTACTGTTAAGCAGTGACTGAGGAAACAAGCGGGAGGCGCTGTGGAGCATGGTTGGAGGATCAGAACGATGGACGGATGAAGGTGGGTTGCCTTGGAGAATATCTGGAAATGCGGGACGTAGGGGAAGTTGCGTGTGTGGAGTGGGCTTCAAAGACCACCAAGGCCTCGCTCCTCTGACCGCTTGGGTAATGTTTTGGAACACATAAATTGTCCAAATCTTCAATGAAAATACTCCAAGAAGAAAAATGTATAATTTTCATGCTCCCCTCTTCCTACTGTTTCTTGGAGGTTTCCTTTTTCATTGTCAGCTTTGCTGGTCGAGCTCTGGCTGACGACGTCAGCTAAGATCAATACATTTGCTGTTGGAGATTGAAGCTGTAAGATTTACACCTAAATTTGGACAGATTGACCCAGCATGAGTTCAGGATGTAAAAATTGATTGGGAGTAGCGGAAGTATGTGCGGAATCTTAAAGCGACAGGCCCCTCAAAGAAGGCAACGTTTCAGACGTAAAGACATTAGACTGTGAGGCTGACTGCATTTCTTGTCAGCATCGTTCATTTGTGTTAAATATATGATTCAAAGCTTTCCATTAAGGTTTTTGTATGTGATGTGCACGCATATGTTCTCTTAAAAATTTCATTAGTACTTTTTCTGCTCTGGTAATCATGCACACTAAGAATAAGCATACCACTGCTGTGCACATAACGCAGAAATGCAATGCTTCCATTTCAAGTCATACTTGTTTGCATTGGTTTCTTATTGTATCTCTAAAACTGGAATGAAAATGTTTTTTTCCTTTTTACAAATCTGCACACATTTATGGCATTCAATTTTTCTCTTAAAAGTCATAACTTTTGTTAATATTTTTAACCTGGAACTGAATGAAAAATGTGTTTGGTCCAAACGTTTACCTGGTGCTGATATTCTATATTTCCAGTCTGATTTTCTCTGTGGTCTAGCTCGCATCATGTCATGTTGACGTATTTTCATGCAGCACCTTAAGCAGTAGAATATGTTGTTAGGGCCACATTTATGGCATTGTGGTGTAGGGCAGCGCAGCAAGGCACCTTGCTGCGCTGTCCTACGCCAAAGTGAAGGGGCAGGAATGCACCCTATTTGAGCAATACGGTGCATTTTTGTCTTTTCTGCCTGTGCTGGTGCTGTTTTGGCAGCATAGTGCCAATGTAGGCACCCTTGTACCATGGTGCAAGGGCGACTCCTTTGAAGGCAGGATAGTTTTTGGGAAGGAAGGAGCACCTTCTTGCACAAAAGCAATCATATGAGGCATTTTCCTCTTTCCATGTGTGCTGCACAATGCAGCACACATGGAAAGAGGAAAAAACGAGGAGAAATTAACACAATTCTCCTCGTTACGCCTCGGGAGGTGTATGGATATGACGCTTCCCCAGGTTTACATCACTTTGTAAATCTGGGCCAGCGTCAAATTCCATGGGTATTGCATGGGAAAACCCACGGCAACGTCGATGGACCGCTTCCCGGGCGCAGAGCAAGGCAACGCAGCGATTTGCGCTGCATCGCCTTACTCATGATTTATGAGGCCACTCAAACCATGCAGGGAGGCTTTGCATGAGTCCGTAAATCTTTATGAGTGCCCCGCGTCACGCATGTACCACTTTACATGGTGCAAAAGTCACGCAGGACTCTCATAAATAAGCCCCTAAGTTTGTAAGTTGGTTTCTTGAATTCCAAGCCACAATTCCTTTTGAATAGTCAATATTTTTCAACATTTTAAACAGTATATTCCCTGTGTTACTGCGGCCAGATCTTTATTCCCGGCATGACCTCCTATTTTCTTCTGAGGACGGCTGACTCAGGATGATGCTTAGAGGTTGTTTGGTGGAGAGGCGAACTGCTCAGGTAGAGCAACGTATCATAATTGCATTGCATGTGGTGGTGGGTGAGCTAACAAATTAACAGGCGGAGCCCAGTTGGAGCCGAGTCAAGGATGGAAATCGCTCTAAGACCCCGTTCATGAGCCGAGGCCCAGAAATGTCATGTAAATTATGCAACAAACATTACTTTAGAGTACAATAAGATGTCTTCAAAATTCAACACGTGGAAGGTTTTCACCTTTGGACCAGTAGCGGCCCGTGGTGGGAGTGCTGCCGGGCGGTGATGTGGGGCGGGGGAGGGGCAGGGTGGGGGGTAGTAAACTACAGAATACGGCGGCACAGAGGTAAGTAGACAAAAAAACAAAAACGAATTTCGTTGCGCGCGCAACGAAATTCGTTTTTTGTCTACTTACCTCTGTGCCGCTATTCTGTAGTTACTACCCCCACCTGCCCTCCCCCGCCCACGTCACCGTCGGCAGCACTCCACCACGGGCCACTACTGCTTGGACATCAGATTATTTGAAAAGTATTTACTAAAAGTGAGTCTTTTTAAACGTGAATTGAGAAACATCCCTGTCCCTGCCCTAATGAGAATGCTTGAGTCAGGCTCGAGTTTTCAGTGGCTGGCCTATTTCTGATTGCATGAAAGACCCAAAAACTCACAGAACATAAGGCCACACTCTTTTTATCCAGGCCAGCATGTCAAAGAGATGTAATAAGGCAGCACCACCAGCAGGGGGCAGCAAAAAGTGACATGTTGCAGCGAGATGCTAAGAATATGATCCTTTTACTGTGATGGGGAGCACAACAGGCAAAAAATCATTTATCCTTGAGGTTCCAATAATGCATGCACCCCTACTGCCCTTTGTTATATCTGTAGTGGTTGAGTAAAAGACTGGATATTACGGAAATGGTGAGCTGGCAAGAAGGTGTGTCAAGAAGAGGGAAATTGTGTATAGCTGTCTTTTGTATAGAAAGGGGCTTCTCATTGCTTCAGTCGTTACTTATTTACTAGGAATGTGTGACGGTGCAAAGGTTTCCCTCAGAAACCATTTTTAAACCTATGTAGTTCACAAAGGTTTGCAAAGATTTCGAACAAAAAAATACAGGAAAAAAAAATCCCGTGAAAGTAAGCTTTGTGAAAAACAACCCCTGACAAAGCTCTCTTTTCTATGTGGAATTTCCCACAAAATACCTTTGTCGGAAAATTCTCCTGCAAAAACGTTTTTTAGGTGATTATGTTACAGTTCACACAAACTTTGCAAAGCTGACATTCTATGCAGCTTATTCAAATTTGTGAAGTATGTCACCTTTGGAAATCTTTGCAAACAAAAAAGTAATTTCTCACAACCTTAGAATATACTTAGGCAATTAAGGCACATATTCATGTTCTGCCATTCACTCCTTTTGCCAGAAACAGGGAAGCTGCCAGGTAACAATTCCTACATTGTTTGGACGTTATGTACATGTAAATATAATCTGAATCTGATAGTGTTTGTGATATATATTTAACTAACTTCGGTTTGGCAGCGTTAAGAGCCAGAGACGAAGTGTAATAGGCAAAACCCAACCAGAGCGGTTGTATTGTAGGAGACCTAATCAGTGTTAACTTCGAACCGATGGTTGTGGTCTTTTTTTTAACTTTAAGCAAGAGCAAAAGAAAGATGGGAAGACTAGGGAGAAAAAAAGGAAGAAAAAAGGAAGAAAAGGATAAAGGTAGAGAAAGATAAGAAAACAGTGACAGAGGGAAAAAGCCAGGGTGAAAAAGGAACTCCAAGAGGGAGATGAAAAGGCAGGGGGCCATATCACAACACATTTTTGACTGGCGCTTTTAGATGTCCAGTAAGAGAGTGCTGGGTGCAAAGATCTTTTACCATCATATTATGTAGGCAGACTTGTTAGGGTGTAATATTTGACAAGGATATGTTTGTATAGTTGTTCTGTTGCATCTTATATTGTGAAATGTTGTATTGGATTTTGTACTCTTTGTGTTTGTTATGCTATTGTGGTGTCTTCTGTTGTGCTGTGCAACTTCTTTAGAGAAATCAAATGGAGCTACACTTCCAGCAAAAAGTTCCAGTGACAATCACGTACCACTGTGTAAGATAAGAAAATACTGCCGCTTCAGCTCTTAAATTACTTAAGACATTAATCAGCACAACTGAGTGGCAGACGCCACATCTTAAGTTAGCATTTCCAGTGCTCACTTTGGGGCATATTTACAAGGGCATTGCGCCGCCGGAGCGTCACTTTTTAGGATGCTCCAGGGGCGCAATGCCCTCCTCCATATTTATAAAGCGGAGTTAAGCCACTTTGCGTGTCTTTACACTGCTTTGTAAATATCGTACCTTTTCATACAGGTATCTGCGTGAAAGGGGCGTAGGGGCGTTCAATGGATGTTGCTGTGAGCGTTCCACCACAACACCCATTGCTTTTTGGTGGTGCCCCAGATTTACAAGGATCTGTAAATCTGAGGCAGCGCCAAAAACGAACGCCACTGAAAAGCAGGCTTTAGATTGGCGCAATGAAGAGAAATAGTGTTATTTCTTCTTTTGTTTTGCTCTTTCTATGTGTGCTGCTTGCTGCAGCACACATAGAAGGAGCAAATCGCCTTTAATGATTGTTTATGTGCAGGAAGGTGTCTCTTCCTGCTCATAAAGAATCATCCCTGTAACACAGACACACTTACACCATGGTGCAAGGGTGCCTGAGTTTAAACGAATGATTCCCTGCAAGTCAGGCACGCTTGCACCATGGCGCAAGGGTGTCTGTGTTGGTGCTAGGCACTTTTTTTTTAGCACCAGTGCAAGGGAAAACACAGGGGTGTGCCGTATTCTTGTGAATACGGCGCATCCCTGCGTTTTTTAAATTACGCAGCACGGCACTGCTAAATTGCTTGCAGCGCCGTGCCATTCCTTTGTGAATATGCCTTTTTATGTGATATGGCCCAGGAGAGTGTATCGGTGGTGGATATAGGAGGCAGGAGGGGAATTCAGAAATCAGCTGCCTTGGTATTTAGTAATGCCGGTAATAGGCTGTCGTGTGGGCTCAAACAAAACCTTTGGGTCTGTGGACTTATGTTTTTTTTCCAACTTTAAGCACTGAAATTTATACCGCAATAACATTTTACTACTTAAACCACACACTTTGTGTCAACAGTTAATTTGCTATGCGGAATTTGTAACGTGCCTGCACTGGTGGCCTCCACCGCTACGTACTGTATGTGATAATGGCGGTTAGTGGGTAGAAGGGTATGGTTGCAGACATATTTGTTTTTCGTATTCCTACGTAGCACTAATGCGACTACTGATGTCACAAGTGCTGAGCAGGGCTGGACTGGCCATAGCGGGCACCGGGTATTTCCCCAGTGGGCCGCCAGGGCGGGTGCAGGTTTTGGACCTCTGGGGGGCTGTTTTTTTTACCAGAGCCTGTTTTGCAGCATAGCTGAAATATTGGCCCCCTGTAACAAAAGCAGCAGCGGTGAGACAGACAGGAGTGGTGCTGAGGGAGCACACATACTGCAAGTAACAGTAATGCATTTCATAAGGCGCACTGTGGAATGACCATCGAGCAGCCAGTCCAAGGATGCTTTCTTCGGGACTCACTGAGAGGTTTCAGTTAGGGGAATAAAAGCTGTTAATGTAAGCAGTTTGTGGGTCAGCATTTGCTTTTTCCATTCTATGGCCCTTCCATGTCTTTTACATGAACACCCAAAAGACCTCAACTGCAACTAGTGTTAAGTACAATCAGAAGTAGAGGGGTGTTAAATAGTACATTTGTACGACTGACAAGTAACATGCATATTCACCTGAAGGGGGCTCTTATGCTTTTGACGGATACTAGTTATCCTACTCTCTGGTGCTCATAGAGGTGGGGGTAGGCAGAAAAGAAGCAGGGACTAAGACTGGTAAAGGGCGCACGATGAAAAAAGAACACAGGAGGAACGGAGGCTGCAGAAGTGAGAATGAGAAACATTAAGGAGAGAGTGAAAGAAGGAAAGGATTTTGAAATAGCGCCGCCCCCTCCACTCTGTAGGAACTTTAAATTTCACGTTACTGACGGCTGAGACTGTCTGTAATAAAAAGCAGTAATGCGTGATCGGCATTATTTATGGGGTCACAAGTGTGGTGGATCAGACTTGCAGAGGTCTGGGATAGTCAGTGACTGGCCCAGCGAGATGCCTGAGGTGTCGACACATCACTCGAGCCTTATCTCCCCCTAGGGTCCTCTCTGGCCTGCACTTTGGAGCGGAAGTGGAAGCTGTTGGCGCCTCGGGGTGATATCTGCAATCTTCTCTTTCCCCTTCTGCACTCCCTCAGGCATCTCTCCGAGTCTGAGGTGAGCTGCAGAATCTGCTGGTCAGTGATTGATGGTGTTCATTACCACTGATCAGAACAGCCGGGCCCCGCCTCAGAAAGGGCCTCTGCTTTTAGCATTAAAATGCAATGTCGTCTCTGTGGGACAGCTCCCTTTGTGCAAGATTCACTGCTTCAGTACTGTCTCGTGGAATGGTGAACTGGCAAAGGAGACTGTTTGCCTTCAGTTTGAGTTTGTTGCATGCTTGTTACTTGCTCCTCCCTGGACGATTTCATTTTTCCTGCTCCGTCGTGGGCCAATCATCAAATATTTTCTGTCCCTGTCTGTCACTTGGTGAAGGAGTCAGCAAGAGGCTGAACTCCTAGCCCCACCCCTGCCCCTACCGTAACCTGTCCTTATCGTGTCCCTGTCCTGGCCAGGGGCAGCTCCTCCGTTATGGCAAAGGAATGCCACCCCACTGCTGGAACCAGCAGACGCATGTAAAATAAAATGACAGTTAACTGCTTTAGTATCATTTTATTTTACTCCAGAGTCACCGCAGAGTCTTGAGAGCGGGCCATCAGGAGCAGGAGGAATGGTGGGCTCAGGGCACTGCCAGTGCGCATGTAGGTTTGGCCGACCGGCTTAGGACGGCCAAACCAACATGCGCACTTGGATATCTCCAGGCTGTTGCTTGAAGATATCAGTACTCAAGTACACAGCCTCCCAGTCCCTCCTGGAGCGTGGAACCAGCCGGCTCCGCCCAATCCCTACACTTCTCTCATGCTGGGTAATACCATCATGAGAGTAGCATCTGGATTGGCGCAGGGGACTCTGGGAGCCTGTGTGAACATCGTCTGAAGAGGCGGCGGATGTCAGGCTGCAGGTATGCTTTTTTTACTTTTTATTTTCCCCCGAGCTGCCCTTACGATTTCCCCAGCTAGCAGCCACCACTGGTCCTGGCCTGTTCCATTCATGAAGTTACTCAGGGGTAGACTGGCTGCGCCTGTCTCTCCTCCCGGGTCCCATCAATAGACAACAGTTACCTGTAGTCACAAGTACTCAGGCCCACGTCGACATCACCTTTATTGTTGATTAAGTGGTTGACACACCCCAAAACGGGCACATTTATTCCATAAAGAAACACTGAAAAACAGAGTTCTTGTTCCTCATCTCACATTCAACCATGTGATGTGAATTCTCACGTGTCATCATTGAAGCATGGCTTAATCATTTCCAAGCCGTCCCAAAATGGCTGCATGAAGCTGTGATCCAAGAGTGTACTGAACAGTACTAAATGTGTGCCAGTTTTTGCAAGTGCTGAGCATAGGCACACATTTTTATGCACCACGACTTATTTTTCATCACCAGACTTTGACCCAGAGCAAGAGACAGAAAAACTGAAAAGATAGAAAGAAGGAGGAAGACAAAGATCGGAAAAGAGTGACCAAGGAAGAAAGGAGAGATGAAATAGAAACTGAAAAAGTGAGAAAAAGAGACAGGAACTGTGGGTGGTTGAAGAAAAATGTAAGAAGTGGAATCTAGACTGGGCAGCCTTGATATTTGACAACCCTGGTGTTCGGCAGTCATTGCAAAGACTTGGCTTTTTGGTAATGAAGGTTTTCTGTATTTGTATTCCATTTAATTCTCAAAGATCAACAAATACTAGACCAAACCAAGCCTCAAGACTCGTTTAACAAACCGGACTCAGTAAATGTACTTGTTTCCTGAATAAAGTAAAGTTGAAGTGGAAATATGGTTTGTGGGAGTTTAATAGTGGCAATAGCACAAAACCGAAAAACACATAAAATTCACAAGTTAAGACAATAAACTTAATTTTCATAGCGGACATACTTAATGAATTTTAAGTCTCACCGCCATATACTGTTTACAATATCAAACACACTTCCACAGATTTACTATCACATGACGTAATGTGCAATATAACGCTTCCACACATATGTGGATGTTCATATCGTTTCATTGATTCTGAAAATATCACAAACAATCAGAGCAGGAATCAAACCGTTTACTTCAATTTTGGGTTCAGAAAAGACAGACTGTTAAATGCTCTAACAATTGTAGAATGGCAGTGGTCCTGTGGAAGGCAAACGCCGAAACGCGTAGACTGTCCCCCGTATGCACTGGTGATATGAAATAAAAATTATCAAGAAAAGCCCCTGTAGTGCCGCTTCTGCTTTTTGCCGAACTTCGCTGGATTGAATTTCATTGTGGACAAGGTACGGAGCATGCATGCATATATATATATTATCTACTGGCGGTCGCCAGTAGATAGTTATAGTTAGGACCTATTTTCCATAGGAAATCCGCGACATTCTATTTGAAATAACTCTTGCGTCGGTTGACGAATCTTCGCGAAATTTTCAAACTTTATGGCCCGCTCTGGTCCGCTCCTACCCTGAAAGTCTCAGGGTGATTCGTCAAGCGGGGGCCGAGAAAAAGGGGGTCCCAAAACGTGTTTTCCCCATTCATTTTCCCATAGGAAACTTTAGACACGGCTACAGCCCGAACTGCTGAACGGAATTACACCAAATTTGGCAAAGAGGTAGTTCTTGGTTCAAAAAGAACCCTTTTGTTAAATGGTGTAAATCCGTTCAGTAGTTGCTGAGAAAATCAAAAGTAAAAACACATATATATCTGGGCGGAGCCTAACCACACATGTCATCGTGAGATCTGATTGGCTGTCAGCACTTCATCCTGGAATTGCTGGCAGCCATCTTGGGACCAATATAAATGATAGTACCCCATTGAAATGCATTGTAGTGAATCGAAGATTTTGAGGGTTACCAAAAGGAGAACTATAAAGGGTGATAACAGACTTTAGTTACATTAGAATTCATTTGTTGATGGTACCATACTAATTTCAGGAATTGTGGTGTGTTCTAAGGTGATTTTACCCTGTGAAAAACCTTCTGCTGGGATATCATGAATCATGTTTGAGAGAAAACTATTTTCACATGCTTGTCCCATACAGTTTTGGAAGGTGCCCCAGAAGCTAAAATTAGAGCATATTTTCTGTAAATTCACATTATCTTTCTCAGTCATGTGAGAATGAAGTCTGACATTCTCAGTAAAACATGTACATCCAACAAGGGCAGAGACTGTCAGTTGATTCCTTTGTGTTCTACTGCAGCTTCCCAGAGTGTTCTAAAGAACAACTAGAGTGCTAACAGCCTTACTTATGACAAAAGTATGGCACACCTGAAGCCATCTTGATTGGAATAAACTGGTAACACTTAAAACATTTAATTTAAAAAGGAACAAAATGATGGGGTTCATCTTGTCATAGAAATTATGGTTAGTGCTCTGGAAAGAAAAATTAGGACATGTTTCAGTGTGATCTCAAATATCTTCCTGTTATATTTCAACAGGAGCAGCCTGCCAGTTGATGCCTTTGTGTTCTACTGCAGCTTCCCAGAGTGTTCTAAAGAACAACTGGAGTGCTAACAGCCTTACTTATGACAAAAGTATGGCACACCTGAAGCCATCTTGATTGGAATAAACTGGTAACACTTAAAACATTTAATTTAAAAAGCAGCGGTGAGTTTGTTGGGGGTTCATTTTGCCATAGAAATTATGGTTAGTGCTGCAAAAGAAAATTTAGTGCATGTTTTAAGTGAGATCTCAAATCCTCTTCTATTTCATTAGAAAATTCTGACATGCAGACTGAAACAATCACTTTCAATACCAGCAGTAGACTTCCAGTTAACTCCTTGGTGAGCAGTAGCTTTACTACATGAATGACTAGAGTAATAACATTCTGAATTTATGGCAAATGTGTGACACATCTGAATGCCTTCTTGATGGAATCAAAGTAAAAAACTGAAAGCATTTCCTACTGAGGAGACTGCAGTAAATGAGGAAATTAGGAAACTTCATAACAAAGAAGTCTTCCAAGATGGCCACCAGTGAAAAAAGAGCCCAAATGTAGCACAAATATTACCCAGATGTAGCCCACATATAGCCCAATGACAAAAGTGTGCAAAACACTTTTTATTTTTAGTTTTTTTGCAGTTTTATGTAGTGCAGACTGGTCAGGTATTGGAGCGTTGCATCTTAAAACATGACCCCCTACACTACAAAAACACCACTGCACTACCCTAAACCCTAAAACACTACCCCAGCACGACCCCTATACTACACAAGCACCACTGCACTATCCTAAACCCTAAAACACTACCCCCAGCATGACCCCCTACACTACACAAACACCACTGCACTACCCTAAACCCTAAAACACTACCCCAACACCACTGCACTAACCTAAATCCTAAAACACTACCCCCAGCATGACCCCCTACACTACCCAAACACCACTGCACTACCCTAAAACATGACCCCTACACTACACAAACACCATTGGACTACCCTAAACCCTAAAACACTACCCCCAGCACGACCCCCTACACTACACAAGCACCACTGCACTACCCTAAACCCTAAAACACTGCCCCCAGCACAACCCCCTACACTACACAAACACCACTGCACTACCTTAAACCCTAAAACACTACCCCAGCATGACCCCTACACTACCCAAACACCACTGCACTAACCTAAATCCTAAAACACTACCCCAGCACGACCCCTACACTACCCAAATACCACTGCACTACCCTAAAACATGACCCCCTACACTACACAAACACCACTGCACTACCCTAAACCCTAAAACACTACCCCCAGCATGACCCCCTACACTACACAAGCACCACTGCACTACCCTAAACCCTAAAACACTACCCCCAGCACGACCCCCTACACTGCCCGAACACCACTGCACTGCCCTAAACCCTGAAACACCAGCCCCTGCACGACCCCCTACACTGCCCGAACACCACTGCACTGCCCTAAACCCTGAAACACATACCCTAGCACGACCCCCTAAACTGCCCGAACACCACTGCACTGTCCTAAACCCTGAAACACCACCCCTTCACGACCCCCTACACTGCCCGAACACCACTGCCCTAAACCCTGAAACACCACCCCCAGCACCACCCCTACACTGCCCGAACACCACTGCACTGCCCTAAACCCTGAAACACCACCCCCAGCAAGACCCCCTACACTGCCCGAACACCACTGCCCTAAACCCTGAAACACCACCCCCAGCAAGACCCCCTACACTGCCCAAACACCACTGCACTGCCCTAAACCCTGAAACACCAGCCCCAGCACGACCCCTACACTGCCCGAACACCACTGCACTGCCCTAAACCCTGAAACACCACCCCCTGCACGACTCCCTACACTGCCCGAACACCACTGCACTGCCCTAAACCCTGAAACACCACCCCCAGCACAACCCCTACACTGCCCGAACACCACTGCACTGCCCTAAACCCTGAAACACCACCCCCTGCACAATCCCCTACACTGCCCGAACACTACTGCACTGCCCTAAACCCTGAAACACCACCCCCAGCACGACCCCTACACTGCACAAACACCACTGCACTGCCCTAAACCCCGAAACACTACCCCCAGCAAGACCCCCTACACTGCCCGAACACCACTGCCCTAAACCCTGAAACACCACCCCCAGCAAGACCCCCTACACTGCCCATACACCACTGCACTGCCCTAAACCCTGAAACACCAACCCCAGCATGACCCCCTACACTGCCCGAACACCACTGCACTGCCCTAAACCCTGAAACACCACCCCAGCACGACCCCCTACACTGCCCGAACACCACTGCACTGCCCTAAACCATGAAACACCAGCCCCAGCACGACCCCCTACACTGCCCGAACACCACTGCACTGCCCTAAACCCTGAAACACCACCCCCAGCACGACCCCCTACACTGCCCGAACACCACTGCACTGCCCTAAACCCTGAAACACCAGCCCCAGCACAACCCCGTACACTGCCCGAACACCACTGCACTGCCCTAAACCCTGAAACACCAGCCCCAGCACGACCGCCTACACTGCCCGAAACCCACTGCACTGCCCTAAACCCTGAAACACCAGCCCCAGCACGACCCCTACACTGCCCGAACACCACTGCACTACCCTAAACCCTCAAACACCAGCCCCAGCACGACCCCTACACTGCCCGAACACCACTGCACTGCCCTAAACCCTGAAACACCAGCCCCAGCAAGACCCCCTACACTGCCCGAACACCACTGCACTGCCCTAAACCCTGAAACACCACCCCCAGCAAGACCCCCTACACTGCCCGAACACCACTGCACTAAAGCCTGAAACACCACCCCCAGCAAGACCACCTACACTGGCCGAACACCACTGCACTGCCCTAAACCCTGAAACACCACCCCCAGCAAGACCACCTACACTGGCCGAACACCACTGCACTGCCCTAAACCCTGAAACACCACCCCTGCACGACCCCTACACTGCCCAAACACCACTGCACTGCCCTAAACCCTGAAACACCACCCCTGCACGACCCCTACACTGCCCGAACACCACTGCACTGCCCTAAACCCTGAAACACCACCCCTCAGCACGACACTCTACACTGCCCGAACACCACTGCACTGCCCTAAACCCTGAAACACCACCCCCAGCACGACCCCTACACTGCCCGAACACCACTGCACTGCCCTAAACCCTGAAACACCACCCCCTGCACAACCTCCTACACTGCCGGAACACCACTGCACTGCCCTAAACCCTGAAACACCACCCCCAGCACGACCCCCTACACTGCCCGAACACCACTGCACTGCCCTAAACCCTGAAACATCAACCCCAGCAAGACCCCCTACACTGCCTGAACACCACTGCCCTAAACCCTGAAACACCACCCCCTACACTGCACAAACACCACTGCACTGCCCTAAACCCTGAAACACCACCTCCAGCAAAACCCCTACACTGCCTGAACACCATTGCTCTGCCCTAAATCCTGAAACACTAGCCCCAGCATGACCCCCTACACTGCCCAAACACCACTGCACTGCCCTAAACCCTGAAACACCACCCCCAGCACGACCCCTACACTGCCCGAACACCACTGCACTGCCCTAAACCCTGAAACACCAGCCCCAGCAAGACCCCCTACACTGCCCGAACACCACTGCACTGCCCTAGACTCTGAAACACCAGCCCCAGCAAGACCCCCTACACTGCCCGAACACCACTGCACTGCCCTAAACCCTGAAACACCAGCCCCAGCATGACCCCCCTACACTGCCCGAACACCACTGCACTGCCCTAAACCCTGAAACACCAGCCCCAGCACGACCACCTACACTGCCCGAACACCACTGCACTGCCCTAAACCCTGAAACACCAGCCCCAGCACAACCCCCTACACTGCCCGAACACCACTGCACTGCCCTAAACCCTGAAACACCAGCCCCAGCACGACCCCCTACACTGCCCGAACACCACTGTACTGCCCTAAACCCTGAAACACCAGCCCCAGCACGACCCCCTCACACTGCCCGAACACCACTGCACTGCCCTAAACCCTGAAACACCACCCCTGCATGACCCCTACACTGCCCAAACACCACTGCACTGCCCTAAACCCTGAAACACCACCCTGCAGCACCCCCTACACTGCCCGAACACCACTGCACTGCCCTAAACCCTGAAACACCACCCCCTGCACCGCCCCCTACACTGCCCGAACACCACTGCACTGCCCTAAACCCTGAAACACCACCCCAGCACGACCCCCTTCACTGCTCGAACACCACTGCACTGCCCCAAACCCTGAAACACCACCCCCAGCATGACCCCCTACACTGCCCGAACACCACTGCCCTAAACCCTGAAACACCACCCCCTGCACGACCCCCTACACTGCCCGAACACCACTGCACTGCCCTAAACCCTGAAACACCACCCCTACACTGCCCGAACACCACTGCACTGCCCTAAACCCTGAAACACCACCCCCAGCACGACCCCCTACACTGCCCGAACACCACTGCACTGCCCTAAACCCTAAAACACCACCCCCAGCATTACCCCCTACACTGCCCAAACACCACTGCACTGCCCTAAACCCTAGAACACTACCCCAGCACGACCCCCTACACTACCCGAACACCACTGCACTACCCTAAACCCTAAAATACTACCCCCAGCACCACCCCTACACTACCCGAACACAACTGCACTGCCCTAAACCCTCAAACACTCCCCCAGCACGACCCCTACACTACCCGAACACCACTGCACTGCCCTAAACCCTAAAACACTCCCCCAGCACGACCCCCTACACTACCCGAACACCACTGCACTGCCCTAAACCCTAAAACACTACCCCCGCAGGACCCCTACACTACCCAAACACCAATGCACTGCCCTAAACCCTAAAACACTACCCCCGCAGGACCCCCTACACTACCCAAACACCAATGCACTACCCTAATCCCTAAAACACTACCCCCCGCATGACCCCCTACACTAACCTAAACCCTAAAACACTACCCCCGCACGACTCCCTACACTTCCCAAAGACCACTGCACTACCCTAAACCCTAAAACACGACCTCCTACACTACACAAACACCACTGCACTACCCTAAACCCTAAAACACTACCCCCTACACTACACAAACACCACTGCACTACCCTAAACCCTAAAACACTACCCCCAGCAGTACCCCTACACTACCCAAACACCACTGCACTAACCTAAACCCTAAAACACTACCCCCAGCAGTACCCCCTACACTACCCAAACACCACTGCACTACCCTAAATCACTACCCCCAGCACGACCCCCTACACTACCCAAACACCACTGCACTACCCTAAACCCTAAAACACTACCCCCAGCACGACCCCCTACACTACCCAAACACCACTGCACTACCCTAAACCCTAAAACACTCCCCCAGCACGACTCCCTACACTACCCAAACACCACTGCACTACCCTAAACCCTAAATCTACCCCCAGCATGACCCCCTACACTACACAAACACCACTGCACTACCCTAAACCCTAAAACACTACCCCCAGCACGACCCTCTTCACTACCTAAACACAACTGCACAATTTGTTACAGGCGTTGCAACGCAGGCCTGTGGTGCTTACTGGAAGTACCTAGTGGGCTAGTTGGGCCCCAGGGACCCTCAGGATTCAAGGTGACCTAATCCCCCAACTTAAAACGCACCACGGGGCGCGTTTGCACAGTGGTGAAGGGAGGGGCGGGGCCTCAGGTGACATGTGCGCAAACACGCCCTGTGGTGCGTTTTAAGTTGGGGAATTAATTCCCTTTGAATCCTGAGGGACCCTGGGGCCAACTAGCCCACCAGGTACCTTCAGTAAGCACAACAGAGTTGCGTTGCAGAGAGGTGAAAAAAGGTGCGTGGCATCGGAACGCCTCTCTGCAACTCAGCACTGTGGTCCTAACTGTAGGTACCTGGGGGCTAGTTGGGCCCTAGGGACCCTCAGAATTCAAGGGACTTAATCCCGCAACTTAAAACGCGCCACGAGGTGCGTTTGCACACATGTCACCTCAGGCCCCTCCCTTCACCACTGTGCAAACGCGCCCTGTAGCTGCGTTTTAAGAGGTAGTTTTAATCCCCTGCCCTATTATGTACTAGGGACTTGCAGAGGAGGTCATGCTAATCACAGGGGTACCCGAACGCATAGTGTTCCCTAGTGTATGTAGGTGTTTTCACTGTATTCTAAGTGTCTTTTAGCATAGCACTGGCTCTGGTTAGTCAGAGTCAGTTACCACCAGTACCCGTCTGAAAAAGTTGTGGGCACAGGATGATTTTGCAACAAGGCCTCTTTCTGCTCCTCTGTTGGTTCTTTCTGCACATCTTTTGCTTCTTTCTGTGCATTTTTCTTCTTTCTTCACATGTCCTACCTCTGTAGGCATAGTTAGAAACTAGCATTTAAAAAACCTTTGAAATTCACTTAAAAATCATAGGTTTCAGGCACGTTATAGTTAGAAATTAGCATTTAAAAACCTTTGAAATTCACTGAAAAAACCATAGGTTTCAGACACGTTATAGTTAGAAATTAGCATTTAAAAAACCTTTGAAATTCACTGAAAAACCATAGGTTTTAGGGACAGTTATAGTTAGTTGGACATTTCACTCGTACAAAACCATAGAAATTCCCCGTTATAGTTAGTTCAGCTAACTATAACTCGGTCCCCACAATGCACTGCTGATGACGTCACATATTACATCACTCATGACATGGTCAGTGACATCACTGATGACATCACTGATGACATCTCAAATGACATCACTGATGACATCATCCATGTGATAATTTCATGCATCTTCTCACACCCTAATATAACTTTTGATACACCCACTCTAAATTACAGACTGCCATTCTCAAAACCATAGACACTCCAACACCAAAAACTACATACCCACTCACTGATTCTTAGGTCTACACACACATCCACTCACTCACCCGTACAGTCACTCATACTTAGTCACTCAGTACAGGACTATCATATGCACTCATACACCTATATAAACACTCACACACCGCCACTCATCCATAGAGGTACTCACACACCTAGTCAGTCATGCAAAAAACTTAATCACACACCCATTTACTCACCTATACAGTTATACACACACCAGCTCACTTACTCATACAAATACTAGCACATTCTTACGCTCTTATACAATCACTGATACAAGTACACACTCATCCATACAGCCACTCTCACAATCACACACTCTCACTTATAGCCATTTATGTACTCCAACACACATATATACTGCCTTTCACATATGTAGTTACTCACACATGTACCACTGAGATATACATTCAATCACTAACACACCCATACACACACTCACCCACCCATACAGTCCATCACAGATGCACTCTTGAAACCATGCACCCAGTGAATCACCAACTCACACATCTATGCACAGAGTCACACACACCCCACCCACACAAACACTCAGGTACCCATACAGATACTCAGACAATCAATCAATAACCCATGTAGACACTCATGTAGCTATTCAGAAAGCCATGCAGCCGCTTACAAACCAACAGACAGACGGATACAGACATTCACACAGTTTAGTCACTAACCCATGCATTCAGTAAGATACATTTAATCACTCACTTGTAGAGTCAGTCACTCACGTACTAAATCATCCATTCAGACACTTATACACCCACTCATTCTTCAATACGCCTTTCCCTATATATATTAAACATATTTAAACTTTTACAGAAACACACAGTCACTGGATGATGTCATCAGTGATGTCATCAGTGATGTCATTTGAGATGTCATCAGTGATGTCATCAGTGATGTCACTGACCATGTCATGAGTGATGTAATATGTGACGTCATCAGCAGTGCATTGCGGGGCGCGAGTTATAGTTAGCTGAACTAACTATAACGGGGGAATTTCTATGGTTTTGTACGAGTGAAATGTCCAACTAACTATAACTGTCCCTAAAACCTATGGTTTTTTCAGTGAATATATATATGCAATCTGCCAACAGCCCACTGGGGAAATAATGTGAATGGACTTCCAGTCCCATAATGCTTACTGATGTGCTCACCTGAGTGTGTTTGTGATTTAAATAAAGGGAAGAATCTGGAACTTCAAATTGCTGGTGTTTGGTTGCAGTTTACCTTTGATGAAGAGCGCATGCTCGAAACGCGTCAGGACTGTTTAGGACGCGATGGGCACAACCTGACTCTCCCTGATCGTTACTTACCTTCTAAGAGTGCGGCTCAACTAGGGGCAACCTTTTCCTTTCATTAATGCGGCCAGCCCGGTCGCGAGCTGACACTGCCGCTGATGGTGCGGATCCGTTGCTGGTGACTTTTCAGCGTGATACGGAGCAGGAGGTGATTGTTGGCACTAGGGGAAGTGCTGGGTTGCGAACCGGAACGTTTTTAATTTTACTGCAATCTGCCAGCAGCCCACTGGGGAAATAATGTGAATGGACTTCCAGTCTCATAATGCTTACTGATGTGCGCACCTGAGCGTGTTTGTGATTTAAATAAAAGGGAAGAATCTGGAACTTCAAATTGCTGGTGTTTGGTTGCAGTTTACCTTTGATGAAGAGCGCATGCTCGAAAAGCGTCAGGACTGTTTAGGACACGATGGGCACAACCTGACTCTCCCTGATCGTTACTTACCTTCTAAGAGTGCGGCTCAACTAGGGGCAACCTTTTCCTTTCATTAATGCGGCCAGCCCGGTCGCGAGCTGACACTGCCGCTGATGGTGCGGATCCGTTGCTGGTGACTTTTCAGCGTGATACGGAGCAGGAGGTGATTGTTGGCACTAGGGGAAGTGCTGGGTTGCGAACCGGAACGTTTTTAATTTTACTGCAATCTGCCAGCAGCCCACTGGGGAAATAATGTGAATGGACTTCCAGTCCCATAATGCTTACTGATGTGCTCACCTGAGCGTGTTTGTGATTTAAATAAAAGGGAAGAATCTGGAACTTCAAATTGCTGGTGTTTGGTTGCAGTTTACCTTTGATGAAGAGCGCATGCTCGAAACGCGTCAGGACTGTTTAGGACGGAATGGGCACAACCTGACTCTCCCTGATCGTTACTTACCTTCTAAGAGTGCGGCTCAACTAGGGGCAACCTTTTCCTTTCATTGATGCGGCCAGCCCGGTCGCGAGCTGACACCGCCGCTGATGGTGCGGATCCGTTGCTGGTGACTTTTCAGCGTGATACGGAGCAGGAGGTGATTGTTGGCACTAGGGGGAGTGCTGGGTTGCGAACCGGAACGTTTCTAATTTTACTGCAATCTGCCAGCAGCCCACTGGGGAAATAATGTGAATGGACTTCCAGTCCCATAATGCTTACTGATGTGCTCACCTGAGCGTGTTTGTGATTTAAATAAAAGGGAAGAATCTGGAACTTCAAATTGCTGGTGTTTGGTTGCAGTTTACCTTTGATGAAGAGCGCATGCTCGAAACGCGTCAGGACTGTTTAGAACGTGATGGGCACAACCTGACTCTCCCTGATCGTTACTTACCTTCTAAGAGTGCGGCTCAACTAGGGGCAACCTTTTACTTTCATTAATGCGGCCAGCCCGGTCGCGAGCTGACACCGCCGCTGATGGTGCAGATCCGTTGCTGGTGACTTTTCAGCGTGATACGGAGAAGGAGGTGATTGTTGGCACTAGGGGCAGTGCTGGGTTGCGAACCGGAACGTTTTTTAATTTTACTGCAATCTGCCAGCAGCCCACTGGGGAAATAATGTGAATGGACTTCCAGTCCCATAATTCTTACTGATGTGCTCACCTGAGCGTGTTTGTGATTTAAATAAAAGGGAAGAATCTGGAACTTCAAATTGCTGGTGTTTGGTTGCAGTTTACCTTTGATGAAGAGCGCATGCTCGAAACGCGTCAGGACTGTTTAGGACGCGATGGGCACAACCTGACTCTCCCTGATCGTTACTTACCTTCTAAGAGTGCGGCTCAACTAGGGGCAACCTTTTACTTTCATTAATGCGGCCAGCCCGGTCGCGAGCTGACACCGCCGCTGATGGTGACTTTTCAGCGTGATAAGGAGCAGGAGGTGATTGTTGGCACTAGGGGGAGTGCTGGGTTGCGAACCGGAACGTTTTTAATTTTACTGCAATCTGCCAGCAGCCCACTGGGGAAATAATGTGAATGGATTTCCAGTCCCATAATGCTTACTGATGTGCTCACCTGAGCGTGTTTGTGATTTAAATAAAAGGGAAGAATCTGGAACTTCAAATTGCTGGTGTTTGGTTGCAGTTTACCTTTGATGAAGAGCGCATGCTCGAAACGCGTCAGGACTGTTTAGGACGCGATGGGCACAACCTGACTCTCCCTGATCCTTACTTACCTTCTAAGAGTGCGGCTCAACTAGGGGCAACCTTTTCCTTTAATTAATGCGGCCAGCCCGGTTGCGAGCTGACACCGCCGCTGATGGTGCGGATCCGTTGCTTGTGACTTTTCAGCGTGATACGGAGCAGGAGGTGATTGTTGGCACTAGGGGGAGTGCTGGGTTGCGAACCGGAACGTTGTTAATTTTACTGCAATCTGCCAGCAGCCCACTGGGGAAATAATGTGAATGGACTTCCAGTCCCATAATGCTTACTGATGTGCTCACCTGAGCGTGTTTGTGATTTAAATAAAAGGGAAGAATCTGGAACTTCAAATTGTTGGTGTTTGGTTGCAGTTTACCTTTGATGAAGAGCGCATGCTCGAAACGCGTCAGGACTGTTTAGGACGCGATGGGCACAACCTGACTCTCCCTGATCGTTACTTACCTTCTAAGAGTGCGGCTCAACTAGGCGCAACCTTTTCCTTTCATTAATGCGGCCAGCCCGGTCGCGAGCTGACACCGCCGCTGATGGTGCGGATCCGTTGTTGGTGACTTTTCAGCGTGATACGGCGCAGGAGGTGATTGTTGGCACTAGGGGGAGTGCTGGGTTGCGAACCGGAACATTTTTAATTTTACTGCAATCTGCCAGCAGCCCACTGGGGAAATAATGTGAATGGACTTCCAGTCCCATAATGCTTACTGATGTGCTCACCTGAGCGTGTGTGTGATTTAAATAAAAGGGAAGAATCTGGAACTTCAAATTGCTGGTGTTTGGTTGCAGTTTACCTTTGATGAAGAGCGCATGCTCGAAACGCGCCAGGACTGTTTAGGACGCGATGGGCACAACCTGACTCTCCCTGATCGTTACTTACCTTCTAAGAGTGCGGCTCAACTAGGGGCAACCTTTCCTTTCAGTAATGCGGCCAGCCCGGTTGCGAGCTGACACCGCCGCTGATGGTGCGGATCCGTTCCTGGTGACTTTTCAGCGTGATACGGAACAGGAGGTGATTGTTGGCACTAGGGGGAGTGCTGGGTTGCGAACCGGAACGTTTTTAATTTTACTGCAATCTGGCAGCAGCCCACTGGGGAAATAATATGAATGGACTTCCAGTCCCATAATGCTTACTGATGTGCTCACCTGAGCGTGTTTGTGATTTAAATAAAAGGGAAGAATCTGGACCTTCAAATTGCTGGTGTTTGGTTGCAGTTTACCTTTGATGAAGAGCGCATGCTCGAAACGCGTCAGGACTATATATATATATATATATATATATATATATATATATATATATATATATATAAATAATCTACTGGCGGTCGCCAGTAGATAGTTATAGTTAGAACCTATTTTCCATAGGAAATCCGCGACATTCTATTTGAAATAACTCTTGCCGGTTGACGTATCTTCGCAAAATTTTCAAACTTTGTGGGGCGCTCCGGTCCGCTCCTACCCTGAAAGTCTCGGGGTGATTCGTCAAGCGGGGCCGAGAAAAAAGGGGGTCCCAAAACGCGTTTTCCCCATTCATTTTTCCATAGGAAACTTTAGACACGGCTACAGCCCGAACTGCTGAACGGAATTACACCAAATTTGGCAAAGAGGTAGTTCTTGGTTCAGAAAGAACCCTTTTGTTAAATGGTGTAAATCCGTTCAGTAGTTGCTGAGAAAATCAAAAGTAAATGTACATATATATCTATGGGCACGGAGGATCCGCGCACCCTGAGCGCACCCTGCGCGCACCGTCCCGATCACGAGCTGCATGTTAATTGGCTGTCAGCTGGCTGTCAACATTCCGATTCAGGAAATGTTGGCAGCCATTTGTCCCTCGGTAGAACCGAGGGACAGAAACAAGTGCGCAAAGCGCACAAAAGGGAGCAGGGTAGAAACACCCTGACCCCTAGGTCTGCTCAGGGGGTCCCATAAGGACCCCTGGGCACAAAAAAGCATTTTTCTTTTTTTTTTAAATCGGCAGGATGCGCTCAGGGTGCGCGGATCCTGCCGAAAAAAAATCGAAGCGCGGTCTCCGCGCTTCGATTGTATTTTGCCCCGGGTGGCCCAAGTCCCGGGGGCATGGTGAGGGGTTAAATTTATGTATGGGGGCCTCAAAGGGCCCCCAAGCCCCAGGGACCGCCACCCCCGGGGCTTTCATTTTAAAATGGTGCGGGAGGGCACTCGGCCCTCCCGCAGCCCCGAGGACCACCACCTCCCCGGGGCTTCTTTTTTATTTTTATTTCCTGTGTGGGGGCTCGAGCCCCCACACGCCCTGAGACCGCCACCTCCCCGGGTCACTAACACATTTAAAATGGGGGTCCGTTTTGGACCCCCGAAGCCCGGGGACCACCACCTCCCGGGGCTGTGCTGATGTGGGGAGGGGGCCGCGCGGCCACCCTCCTGGAGCCTGTGGTGGCCCTGGGGACCGCCACCCCCAGGGCCGGCTCCTGCAGTGTCCCGGGGTGCCTACCCCGGGACACTGCTGTTTGCAATGACAGGACGGGAGCCTCGCGGCTCCCGTCCTGTCATTGCAAACTGCTTGGTATATTGGAAGAGAGAGCAGGGAAACCTGCTCTCGCTCCAATATCCAAAGACAATTGCTTTTCCACATGGGGAGCAGCATGTTAGCTGCTCCCCATGTGGAAAGCAATGCCGGCTCCCTTAGGACACGGGGAGCCGGCGGGACTGTGGGGGTTTGGGGACCCCCACAGTCCCCAACAAGAGGCCAGGCCCCGGAGGATGGGGTCCCCGGGGCCATAAGTGGCCCGGGAGGGGGCCACGGGGCCCCCTCCCCAGAAATAATTTTTAAAAAATAAATAAAAAAATAAAAAGGCCTGCCCCGGGGATGGGGTCCCGGGGCAAAGGAGGCCTGAGGAGGGGGCCACGCAGCCCCCTCCTTAAAAATTAATTTAAAAGTGTGGTCATGCCCCGGGGATGGGGTCCCGGGGCAGGATTCGGCCACGGGAGGGGGGCCACGTGGCCCCCTTCCCGTTTAATTAAAAAAAAAAAAAAAAAAGGGGTAAGGCCCTGGGGGATGGGGTCCCCAGGGCCCAAAAATAGGGAAAAGGAAGGGGGCCACACAGCCCCCTTCAGGAAAAAAAAAAACGATCGGGCCCGCAGGCCCTGCCCCCTTCCTTCACCACTCTGCAAACGCGCCCCCTGGCGCGTTTGCAGATGAGGAAGTAATTCCCCTTCAATACTGGGGGTCCCTGGGGGCCAACTAGCCCACCAGGAACCTCCAGTATGCGCCAGGGGCTGCCTTGCAGAGAGGTGTACAGAGGCCACGCCCTTTTACACCTCTCTGCAATGCAGCTCTGTGGCGCTTAATGGAGGTAGCTGGTGGGCTAGTTGCACCCCAGGGACCCTCAGGATTCAAGGGAGTTAATCCCCGACTTAAAACGCGCCAAGGGCGCGTTTGCACAGTGGTGAAGGGAGGGGCGGGGCTTCAGGTGACGTGTGCAAACAGGCCCCGTGGCGCGTTTTAAGATGGGGAATTAAATCCCCTTCAATCCTGAGGGTCCCTGGGGCCAACTAGCCCAACAGGTACATCCAGAAAGCGCCACAGAGCTGCGTTGCAGAGAGGTGTAAAAGGGGTGTGGCCTCTCTACACATCTCTGCAACGCAGCCCCTAGCGCATACTGGAGGTTCCTGGTGGGCTAGTTGGCCCCTAGGGACCCTCATGATTCAAGGGGACTTAATCCCCCAACTTAAAACGCGCCACGGGCGCGTTTGCACAGATGTCACCTCAGGCCCCGCCCCTCCCTTCACCATTGTGCAAATATTCCTCTAAAATCAGCCGAAATACGAATTCCGATTTACTCACCTGTTATCAGGAGAGACCTCAGTGCTGTATCTTTCAGCCCAGTACTGGTCCTGAAAAGTAATTTTAACCGTACTTACCAGTAACTTGAATTTCCTTCCATAGGCTAACATTGACTGGTTTCACTTGGAAATTCTTCTAAGTGTGGAGTTTTGGAACTTTAAAATATTCCTCTAAAATCAGCCGAAATACGAATTCCGATTTACTCACCTGTTATCAGGAGAGACCTCAGTGCTGCATCTTTCAGCCCAGTACTGATCCTCAAAAGTAATTTTAACCGTACTTACCAGTAACTTGAATTTCCTTCCATAGGATATCATTGCCTGCTTTTGCTGAAAAAGTTTCTAAGTGTTGATTTTTGAAACATGCAAATATTCCTCTAAAATCAGCCGAAATACGAATTCCGATTTACTCACCTGTTATAAGGAGAGACCTCAGTGCTGTATCTTTCAGCCCAGTACTGGTCCTGAAAAGTAATTTTAACCGTACTTACCAGTAACTTGAATTTCCTTCCATAGGCTAACATTGACTGGTTTCACTTGGAAATTCTTCTAAGTGTGGAGTTTTGGAACTTTAAAATATTCCTCTAAAATCAGTCGAAATACGAATTCCGATTTACTCACCTGTTATCAGGAGAGACCTCAGTGCTGCATCTTTCAGCCCAGTATTGATCCTCAAAAGTAATTTTAACCGTACTTACCAGTAACTTGCATTTCCTTCCATAGGCTAACATTGACTGGTTTCACTTGGAAATTCTTCTGTGTGTGGAGTTTTGGAACTTTAAAATATTCCTCTAAAATCAGCCGAAATACGAATTCCGATTTACTCACCTGTTATCAGGAGAGACCTCAGTGCTGCATCTTTCAGCCCAGTACTGATCCTCAAAAGTAATTTTAACCGTACTTACCAGTAACTTGAATTTCCTTCCATAGGATATCATTGCCTGCTTTTTGCTGAAAAAGTTTCTAAGTGTTGATTTTTGAAACATGCAAATATTCCTCTAAAATCAGCCGAAATACGAATTCCGATTTACTCACCTGTTATAAGGAGAGACCTCAGTGCTGTATCTTTCAGCCCAGTACTGGTCCTGAAAAGTAATTTTAACCGTACTTACCAGTAACTTGAATTTCCTTCCATAGGCTAACATTGACTGGTTTCACTTGGAAATTCTTCTAAGTGTGGAGTTTTGGAACTTTAAAATATTCCTCTAAAATCAGTCGAAATACGAATTCCGATTTACTCACCTGTTATCAGGAGAGACCTCAGTGCTGCATCTTTCAGCCCAGTATTGATCCTCAAAAGTAATTTTAACCGTACTTACCAGTAACTTGCATTTCCTTCCATAGGCTAACATTGACTGGTTTCACTTGGAAATTCTTCTGTGTGTGGAGTTTTGGAACTTTAAAATATTCCTCTAAAATCAGCCGAAATACGAATTCCGATTTACTCACCTGTTATCAGGAGAGACCTCAGTGCTGCATCTTTCAGCCCAGTACTGATCCTCAAAAGTAATTTTAACCGTACTTACCAGTAACTTGAATTTCCTTCCATAGGTTATCATTGCCTGCTTTTTGCTGAAAAAGTTTCTAAGTGTTGATTTTTGAAACATACAAATATTCCTCTAAAATCAGCCGAAATCCGAATTCTGATTTACTCACCTGTTATCAGGAGAGACCTCAGTGCTGCATCTTTCAGCCCAGTACTGGTCCTGAAAAGTAATTTTAACCGTACTTGCCGGTAACTTGAATTTCCTTCATAGGCTAACATTGACTGGTTTCACTTGGAAATTCTTCTAAGTGTGGAGTTTTGGAACTTTATAATATTCCTCTAAAATCAACCAAAGTACGAATTCCAATTTACTCACCTGTTATCAGGAGAGAACCCAGTGCTGCATCTTTTAGCCCAGCACTGACCCTGAAAAGTAATTCTAACCGTACTTCCCAGTAACTTACATTTCCTTCCATAGGAATCCATTGTCTGGTTTTCAGCAGAAAAGTTTCAAAGTGTCGATTTTCACAAATTACAAATATTCCTTAAAAATCGCCTGTATGACTTAAACGCATTCTTTCAACTGTTTACAGGAGATGCACCAGTGCTGGATCCAGGATCCAACACTGAGTAAGAAAAAGTAACGATAACACTACTTACCTGCTAAGTGAATTTCCTCCCATAGGATAACATTGGTGATTCTATGTGAAAAAGTTTCTAAGTGTCAACTTTTAAAATACAATAATATTCCTTAAAAATCACTACTGTAACCAAAACGCTTTTACTCAACTGTTTACAGGAGATGTCCCAGGACTGAATCTAGGATCCAGTCCTGTGGTTAGAAAAGTAATCCATAAAGTAACTAATTGCATTTAACTAGAAATTCACATTGAGCTCAATGTTGCATTGTGTTTGAAATTGTGTTGCCCATTGCAACAACTGTAACTACTGTACTTAAAACTCTATTGCCTATTTGCAAACTATTTAAACTAAAGTAATTCATTCTGAGAAAGTATATTTTGTAATGTAATGTATAATGTAATTACAATGTAATTTAATAAATAAAATATATAAAAATAAATAGTTTTAAAAAATGTAGTAAATCAGTATCAAAAAAATAAATATAACAATTAATACATTTAAAAATTGTCATTTACAAAACCTTTGAAATTCACTGAAAAAACCATAGGTTTCAGACACGTTATAGTTAGAAATTAGCATTTAAAAAACCTTTGAAATTCACTGAAAAAACCATAGGTTTTAGGGACAGTTATAGTTAGTTGGACATTTCACTCAGTACAAAACCCATGAAATTCCCCTGTTATAGTTAGTTCAGCTAACTATAACTCGCGCTCCCGCAATGCACTGCTGATGATGTCACATATTACATCACTCATGACATGGTCAGTGACATCACTGATGACATCACTGATGACATCTCAAATGACATCACTGATGACATCATCCACGTGATAATCTGATGCACCTCCTCACACCCTAATATAACCTTTGATATACCCAATCTAAATTACAGACTGCCATTCGCAAAACCATAGACACTCCAACACCAATAACTACATACCCACTCACTGATTCTTAGGTCTACACACACACATCCACTCACTCACCCGTACAGTCACTCATACTTATGGTCACTCAGTACAGGACTATCATATGCACTCTTACTCCTATATAGACACTCAAACACCGCCACTCATCCATAGAGGTACTCACACACCTAGTCAGTCATGCAAATAATTAAACACACTGCCATTTACTCACCTATACAGTTATACACACACACCAGCTCACTTAATCATACAAATACTACCACATTGTTACGCTCTTATACAATCACTGATACAAGCACACACTCATCCATACAGCCACTATCACAATCACTCACTCTCGCTTATAGCTATTTATATACTCCAACACACATATATACTGCCTTTCACATATGTAGTTACTCACACATGTACCACTGGGACATATATTCACTCACTAACACACTCTTACACACACTTACCCACCCATACAGTCTATCACAGATGCACTCTTGAAACCATCCACCCAGTGAATCACCCACTCACACATCTATGCACAGAGTCGCACACACCCCTCCCACACAAACACTGAGGCACCCATACAGATACTCAGAGAACCATTCAATAACTCATATAGACACTCATGTAGCTATTCACAAACACATGCAGCCACTTACACAGCAACAGACAGACGGATACAGACATTCACCCAGTTTAGTCACTAACCCATGCATTCAGTAAGATACGTTAAATCACTCACTTATAGAGTCAGTCACGCACCTACTAAATCATCCATACAGACACTTAGACACCCACTCATTCTTCAATACGTCTTTTCCTATATATATTAAAAATATTTAAACTTTACAGAAACACACAGTCACTGGATGATGTCATCAGTGATGTCATTTGAGATGTCATCAGTGATGTCATCAGTGATGTCACTGACCATGTCATGAGTGATGTAATATGTGACGTCATCAGCAGTGCATTGCGGGGCGCGAGTTATAGTTAGCTGAACTAACTATAACAGGGAATTTCACGGGTTTTGTGCGAGTGAAATGTCCAACTAACTATAACTGTCCCTAAAACCTATGGTTTTTTCAGTGAATTTCAAAGGTTTTTTAAATGCTAATTTCTAACTATAACGTGTCTGAAACCTATGGTTTTTTCAGTGAATATATATATATATATATATATACACACCCTGCAGCAGAGATTCACTCAGCATTGGAAGTTCCATTCGGAATTAAAAGACAGAAACCAGCGCTTGCAGTCCGAAATTCTTTTTAATGCCTGACGCGTTTCGGGGCTTTTCGTGCTCCTTATTCATAGGCTTCACTGTGAGTTAGCAGACTCGCACACACGCTCCTCTTCCTAGTGAGTAAATAATTGCCCTCTGGTGGGCCTCCAGGTGAGTTACAACTTTCGTGCATTTTGGGAGTTGTAGTGCGTGTCTGCGCATTTATTACCTTAGTAGGTTCTGTGTCCTCATCAAATTAGTGATTTTTTCAGCCCTTCAGTGGGCCTCAAACCGCATGTCTGGCTTATTAATTAGTCTTTCCAATGTGCAGAATCTAGGCTCAGCATGATTCCAAGCCTGCTGCCCCCTTTAAAATTTCCTCGGGTGGTGCAATCTCTCACGGTGGACCCCGTGAAAAAATATGAAAAACAATGTGCCCTGCAGCAGAGATGCACTCAGCATTGGAAGTTCCATTCGGAATTAAAAGACAGAAACCAGCGCTTGCAGTCCGAAATTCTTTTTAATGCCTGACACGTTTTGGGGCTTTTCGTGCTCCTTACTCATAGGCTTCACTGTGAGTTAGCAGACTCGCACACACGCATTTCCTCTCCTCTGCCTAGTGAGTAAATAATTGCCCTCTGGTGGGCCTCCAGGTGAGTTACAACTTTCGTGCATTTTGGGAGTTGTAGTGCATGTCTGCGCATTTATTACCTTAGTAGGTTCTGTGTCCTCATCAAATTAGTGATTTTTTCAGCCCTTCAGTGGGCCTCAAACCGCATGTCTGGCTTATTAATTAGTCTTTCCAATGTGCAGAATCTAGGCTCAGCATGATTCCAAGCCTGCTGCCCCCTTTAAAATTTCCTCGGGTGGTGCAATCTCTCACGGTGAAACCCCGTGAAGAAATATGAAAAACAATGTGCCCTGCAGCAGAGATGCACTCAGCACTGGAAGTTCCATTCGGAATTAAAAGACAGAAACCAGCACTTGTAGTCCGAAATTCTTTTTAATGCCTGACTCGTTTCGGGGCTTTTTGTGCTCCTTATTCATAGGCTTCACTGTGAGTTAGCAGACTCGCACACACCCATTTCCTCTCCTCTGCCTCGTGAGTAAATAACTGCCCTCTGGTGAGCCTCCAGGTGAGTTACAACTTTCGTGCATTTTGGGAGTTGTAGTGCGTGTCTGCGCATTTATTACCTTAGTAGGTTCTGTGTCCTCATCAAATTAGTGATTTTTTCAGCTCTTCAGTGGGCCTCAAACTGCATGTCCGGTTTATTAATTAGTCCTTCCAATGTGCAGAATCTAGGCTCAGCATGATTCCAAGCCTGCTGCCCCCTTTAAAATTTCCTCGGGTGGTGCAATCTCTCACGGTGAACCCCTGTGAAAAAATATGAAAAACAATGTGCCCTGCAGCAGAGATGCACTCAGCATTGGAAATGCGTGTGTGCGAGTCTGCTAACTCACAGTAAAGCCTATGAATAAGGTGCACGAAAAGCCCCGAAACGAGTCAGGCATTAAAAAGAATTTCGGACTGCAAGCGCTGGTCTCTGTCTTTTAATTCCGAATGGAACTTCCAATGGTGAGTGCATCTCTGCTGCAGGGCACATTGTTTTATATATATATATATATATATATTATCTACTGGCGGTCGCTAGTAGATAGTTATAGTTAGGACCTATTTTCCATAGGAAATCCGCAACATTCTATTCCCAATAACTTTGGCGCCGGTTGACGAATCTTCACGAAATTTTCAAAACTCGTGGGGCGCTCCGGTCCGCTCCTATCCTGAAAGTCTCGGGGTGAGTCGTCAAGTGAGGGCCGAGAAAAAGGGGGTCCCAAAACGTGTTTCCCCATGCAATTTTCCATAGGAACCTTTAGTCGCAGCTACAGCCCGAACTGCTGAACGGAATTACACCAAATTTGGCAAAAAGGTAGCCCTTGGTTCAGAGTCGTGCCTTTTGGTTAAATGGTGTAAATCCGTTCAGTAGTTTCTGAGAAAATCAAAAGTAAAATCACATATATATCTATGGCCGCGGTGGATCTGCGCACCCTGAGCGCACCCTCCCGATCATGAGCTGCATGCTAACTCGCTGTCAACACTCCAAATCAGGAAGTGTTGGCAGCCATCTTGTTCCTCGGTAGAACCGAGGCACAAGAAATTAGAAAAACAATTGCGAAAAACGCAAAAAGGGGGCAGGGTAGAAACACCCTGACCCCCTAGGCCTGCTCAGGGGGTCCCACAAGGAGCCCCAGGGCCAAAAAAAGCATTTTTTTTTTAAAAATCGGCGGTATGCACGCAGGGTGCGCGGATCCCGCCGTGATTAAAAAAAAATCGATGCGTGGACTCCCGCGCTTCGAGGGTATTTTGCCCCCGGGTGGGCCAAGTCCCGGGGGCATGCGGGGGGTGGGTTTATATTTTAGGGGGGCCTCTAAGGCCCCCGCAGCCCCGGGGACCGCCACCCCCCCGGGCTATTTTAAAAAAAACAAATAACCTGCATGTGGGGGCACATGCCCCGGGGACTGCCACCTCCCCGGGGCACTAGTATTTAAATTCGGGGGTCCATAATGGACCCCCGGCCCCGGGGATCACCACCTCCCTGGGGCTGTGCAATTGTTGGGAGGGGGCCGCGCGGCCCCTCCTAGAGCCTGTGGTGGCCCTGGGGACCGCCACCCCCAGGACCGGCTCCTGCAGTGTCCCGGGGTGCCTACCCCCGGGACACTGCTGTTCACAATGGCAGGACGGGAGCTGCGCGGCTCCCGTCCTGTCATTGCAAACTGCTGCTTCATTGAAGCGAGAGCAAGGAAACCTGCTCTCGCTTCAATGAAGCAAAGCAGATTAGCTTTCCATAAGGGGAGCTGCATGTCAGCAGCTCCCCTTATGGAAAGCAGTCCCGGCTCCCGCAGGACGCGAGGAGCCGGCGGGACCGTGCGGGGATTGGGGACCCCCACGGTCCCCAACGAGTGGCCAGGCCCCGGGGGATGGGGTCCCCGGGGCCATAAGTGGCCCGGGAGGGGGGGCCACGCAGCCTCCCTCCCCAAAAAGAAAATTTTTAAAAAACGTAAAGGCCGGCCCCGGGGGATGGGGTCCCCGGGGCCTTAAATGGCCTGAGGAGGGGGACCACGCAGCCCCCCTCCAAATATATATATATTTTTTTAAAAGAGGGCATGCCCCGGAGGATGGGGTCCCCGGGGCCAATAGAGGCCCAGGGAAGGGGGGCCACGCGGCCCCCTTCCCGTTTTTAAATTCTTTTTTTTTTAAATCCTCAGGCCCCGGGGGACGGGGTCCCCGGGGCCAAAAGTGGCCAAGGGAAGGGGGGCCACGCAGCCCCCCTCCCATAAAAAAATAAGGAAAGAAAAAAAAAAAAGACCGGCATCGTGCCGGAGGCCCGCCCCTACCTGCAGCAGTCTGCAAGCGCGCCCCCTGGCGCGTTGTAAGAAGGAAGTAATTCCCCTTGAATACTGGGGGTCCCTGGGGCCAACTAGCCCACCAGGAACCTCCAGTATGCGCCAGGAGCTGCGTTGCAGAGAGGTGTTCAGAGGCCACGCCCTTTTACACCTCTCTGCAGCGCAGCTCTGTGGCGCTTTTGGAGGTACATGGTGGGCTAGTTGGACTCCAGGGACCCTCAGGATTCAAGGGGACTTAATCCCCAACTTAAAACGCGCCACGGGGCGCGTTTGCACAGTGTTGAAGGGAGGGGCGGGGCTTGAGGTGACATGTGTGCAAACAGGCCCCGTGGCGTGTTTTAAGTTGGGGATTAAGTCCCCTTCAATCCTGAGGGTCCCTGGAGTCCAACTAGCCCACCAGGTACTTCTGGTAAGCGCCCATGAGCTGCGTTGCAGAGAGGTGTAAAAAGGGGCGTAGCCTCGGACCACGTCTCTGCAACGCAGCTCTGTGGTGCTTACTGGAGGTACCTGGTGGGCTAGTTGGGCCCCAGGGACTCTCAGGATTCAAGGGGTCTTTATCCCCCAACTTAAAATGTGCCATGGGGCGAGTTTGCACAGTGGTGAAGGGAGGGGGCGGGGCGTGAGGTGACATGTGTGCAAACACGCCCATGGCTCGTTTTAAGTAGGGGAATTAATGCCCCGTCAATCCTGAGGGCCTCTGGGGTCTAACTAGTCTACCAGGTACCTCCAGTAAGCGCAACAGAGCTGCGTTGCAGAGAGGTGTAAAAAGGGGCGTGGCCTTGGACCACCTCTCTGCAACGCAGCTCTGTGGTGCTTACTGGAGGTACCTGGTGGGCTACTTGGACTCCAGGGACCCTCAGGATTGAAGGGAACTTAATCCCCAACTTAAAATGCTCCACGGGGCGTGTTTGCACAGTGGTGAAGAGAGGGGACGGGCCTTTTGTGGCAAGTTAGTTAGTTAGTTTTAATCCCCCTGCCCTATTACGTACTAGGGACTTACAGAGGAGGTCATGCTAATCACAGGGGTACCCCAACGCATAGTGTTCCCTAGTGTATGTAGGTGTTTTCACTGTATTCTAAGTGTCTTTTAGCATAGCACTGGCTCTAGGCCTGGATAGTCAGAGCCAGTTAACACCAGTACCCGTCTGAAAAAGTTGTGGGCACAGGATGATTTTGCAACAAGGCCTCTTTCTGCTCCTCTGTTGGTTCTTTCTGCATGTCTTGCTTCTTCCTGCACTTTTCTTCGTCTTTGTGGACTTCTGTTGCTTGTTTGTGCATTTCTTTTACTTCTTTCTGTGCGTTTTTTCTTCTTTCTTCACATGTCCTACCTCTGTAGGCATAGTTAGAAATTAGCATTTAAAAAACCTTTGAAATTCACTGAAAAAACCATAGGTTTCAGGCACGTTATAGTTAGAAATTAGCATTTAAAAAACCTTTGAAATTCACTGAAAAAACCATAGGTTTCAGGCACGTTATAGTTAGAAATTAGCATTTAAAAACCTTAGAAATTCACTGAAAAAACCATAGGTTTTAGGGAAAGTTATAGTTAGTTGGACATTTCACTCGTACAAAACCATAGAAATTCCCCCGTTATAGTTAGTTCAGCTAACTATAACTCGCGCCTCACAATGCACTGCTGATGACGTCACATATTACATCACTCATGACATGGTCAGTGACAACACTGATGACATCACTGATGACATCTCAAATGACATCACTGATCTCATCACAGATGACATCATCCATGTGATAATTTGATGCATCTTCTCACACCCTAATATAACCTTTGATACACCCACTCTAAATTACAGACTGCCATTCTCAAAACCATAGACACTCCAACACCAATAACTACATACCCACTCACTGATTCTTAGGTTTACACACACATCCACTCACTCACCCGTACAGTCACTCATACTTATGGTCACTCAGTACAGGACTATCATATGCACTCATACTATTATATAGACACTCACACACCGCCACTCATCCATAGAGGTACTCATACACCTAGTCAGTCATGCAAATAATTAATCACACTCCCATTTACTCACCTATACAGTTATACACACCAGCTCACTTACTCATACAAATACTAGCACATTCTTACGCTCCTATGCAATCACTGATGCAAGCACACACTCATCCATATAGCCACTCTCACAATCACACACTCTCACTGATAGCCATTTATATACTCCAACACACATATATACTGCCTTTCACATATGTAGTTACTCACACATGTACCACTGAGATATACATTCAATCACTAACACACCCATACACACACTCACCCACCCATACAGTCCATCACAGACGCACTCTTGAAACCATGCACCCAGTGAATCACCCACTCACACATCTATGCACAGTCACACACACCCCACCCACACAAACACTCAGGCACCCATACAGATACTCAGACAACCAATCCATAACCCATATAGACACTCATGTAGCTAGTCACAAACCCATGAAGCTGCTTACACAACAACAGACAGACGGATACAGACATTCACACAGTTTAGTCACTAACCCATGCATTCAGTAAGATACGTTTAATCACTCACTTATAGTCAGTCACGCACCTACTAAATCATCCATTCAGACACTTATACACCCACTCATTCTTCAATACGCCTTTCCCTGTATATATTAAACATATTTAAACTTTACAGAAACACACAGTCACTGGATGATGTCATCAGTGATGTCATCAGTGATGTCATTTGAGATGTCATCAGTGATGTCATCAGTGATGTCACTGACCATGTCATGAGTGTTGTAATATGTGACGTCATCAGCAGTGCATTGCGGGGCGCGAGTTATAGTTAGCTGAACTAACTATAACGGGGGAATTTCTATGGTTTTGTACGAGTGAAATGTCCAACTAACTATAACTTTCCCTAAAACCTATGGTTTTTTCAGTGAATTTCTAAGGTTTTTTAAATGATAATTTCTAACTATAACGTGCCTGAAACCTATGGTTTTTTCAGTGAATATATATATATATATATTAGGTTCAAATCAGGACACAGTACCATCTGCCTGGGGAGTTCTCAGAAGAGGGAGATGATTTACTGATAACACTGATCTCTTTCAGCTAACAAGTATTAATACTAACCACAATGTAAATGTTAGGAGGGATTATTAAAAAAGTTTAGCAAGGATCCAAAGTACGTTGCAGAAGAAAAGAAACATTCTTAGCAAGGATTTGTTCACCTAACACGTAGCACTGAACATCGGTCTTTCACACGAGAATCAGAATACAGCCACAACCGAGAATACAGAAATTCACTTTTAGTGCCAACAATTCCCATCAAAACCTGAGAGTAACTTCACAATCACAAGCCAACCGCACTTTAAATATGGTTTCTTATAGTCAAAGGCAAACATTTCTCAGAGGTGGACAGGAAAACAGGTACACTTCCCCCCGATTGGGCCAGGGGCATGAATGCACGCCACTTGTCGTCAATCTATTATCTTATTATGTTAGAGCCCATCCACGTCATTTTGTGAGCCATGTGCAGATCAGTGTCATTCACCACAGAGATGCCACTGCTCAAACATTCAGTTGAAAATATGTGCTGTGTTTGTCTGAGATGAGGCGGGAGAGACTCAGTGTTTGACAGATGCCATTTTTAGGTAGAGCCTAGAGGCAGGGCGCATGCCCCACTCTGCGAGGCATGCTATGTTCAGTCTAGAGGCTTTGACTATGCCTATCACTTGTATTTGGTTTCTTGTAGTGCTCCATGTAAAATCTTGCTTTGCTATGGTCCCTTTGTTGTCTTTGAACCACCTTTTGGCTGTGTGTTTCCACTCTGGCGACTGACTCAGTTACATGAATCAGTTCACTTTCGACCACTCATGCAGGTTTGGCGCACTACCTTTTGTTTTGCCTCAGCTCGCGGAGCCCTCCTCCCACCACCTCTTGCCCATTGCTACCTTTCATGCTCGTGTAGGCACCTGTTGCTGGCCAGCGTGCATCTATGGGACTAACGAGGGAAAGAGTAACCCGTGCCACTTGTTTCTTTCCTTGAATTGCTCCCACCCGGTTTACGATTCTATACACATTCATTGCCATTACCAGCGTCCTCTAGCATGGCAGTGGATGGACGTTTTGAAAGCGGCCTCCATCATGGTAAGTGCTGTATACGCTTGGAACATTTGAGGCTTTGCACCTTTGTTCCACAGTTGATTGTAGTCCTATACTGCAATGGCTGCCCCCACTACGTTTCACTTTCCTGATGCTGTTTACATCACTGCGCCATCCCATTTTGCTGCTTCACCCATCTTCCCCCTCCTCCCCGCCATTGCTTGTTTTTCTTTGATGAAGGAAAGCTTGCAAACCTATTCCCGCCCCTCAAAATAAACATTTTTTCATAGCTCCTCCTACACAGTGTGACTGCGCGCTCTATGTCCTGCAACTATCAAAGTGGTAATTAAAAGTAGGCCATCGACTATGTCGCCCCAGTGATTCTTTCCCCTGCACTGTCATCCCAGCCACACCCCCACTATATCCGTTGCTCACCACATTAAACTACCTCCCACCCCACAGTCTGAACCCAACAAAATCCGTGAGAGCCAAAACCTGACTTGCCATGCAGATCACATAATCCTGCATGGGTGAAGGGACGGCAAAAGGGAAATTCCTCTAATTGGATCAAGACACTAACGGAGCACAATCTACCCTCTGTCATGGGCTCCAAACACCAAAATGGAATGTACTTGATTGTGCGATCCACAGAATAAAGCCTGGGGCTTTGAGTGGTATAAAACTCCCAATGGTGAGTTGTGATGTAAAAGGGCGGCAAGCGTAATATTTTGTAGCTATGCAGCTGGATCCTGGAATTGTCCAGCTGGAAGTCATCGGAATAGAAGGTGAGGAGGAAGGAGGGTGGTGCTGCTCCGCAATAAGTCCCCCAAATTAGTGTTCCTCCCCCAGTTGTAACCTCAGTGATCATCCCCAAATATTCTGTGTTCCTTGTCGTCAACCCAAATATTCACCCTGAAACTGACTCCTCCAAGTGCCCCCAATGATTTATCTTTCATTCTACGCAGGCATTCTTATGCAATGCATTGGATGATTGATTACCCACCACAGGACTGTGGGTCCATGGAGCCCACCCAGAGACGTAGATGGTGCATCCAAGGAAAACCAGGCACCACAGTTCTGGGCCTGTGTTGCCCAACTAGCTCTTTCACAGGCGAGACCTATTCGTTTTATTTCTTTGGCCATTTACACGTGCACACCACAAACTGGGTTTAGCGTACAGCTGCTACCTAATATTAGGTCTTGTAGACAAGCATTCAGATTATCAAGTTCATAAGGTTGAAATGGTGAGATGACCCTACCATAGCTCAAACCTTTGGCCTGCAATCTGCACACAGCTCTCTATAGAAAACGCTCATCCCTCAGAGTTATCCTACATGTTCTTAAATGGTCATAATTGCGGCCATGCACTGTGCCTAGATTGAAGAATGAAAATATCTATATTAGAATAATGCTGCAGATAAAGTATACATGGCTAGGGTTGCTTTTGACAACTCTATCTGTAACAGTTGGCTAAAATATATGTGGCAGATATTACCATATCATTCAAAACCACTGTACTGGTAAATAATGTAATGGTCATTTCAACTGAAGATGTGTTGTCTGTAATAGCATTACGCTACCATACATTGCATACTCCACGTTACCCCACTCCATTCTACTTTGCACCACTTCACGCCACTGCACTCTACTCTGCACCACTCCACTTATCTCCTTTCCACTCTACACCACTTCACTCTACGCCAATGCACTCTACCCAACATTACTACGCACCACTGCCCTCTTCTCTACTGCACTCTACACCACTCCATGCCACTACCCCGTTTTTTTACGGAGTTTTATATAGCATGAACTTGACCCGAAGGTATGGGGTATGAGAGCGCTTTACACGAGCACCAGTTTCGTTTACATGAGGACACATTCATTTTTGTTAGGCACGGGGAGATTAAGTGATTTGCCCAGAATCACAGGATGTTGCGAGTCCTTACCGAGACCCGAACCCGGTTCCCCAGATTTGAGGTCGACCGCCGTAGCCGTTAGGCCAACTCCTCTTATTGGTTATATACAGAGTAACAAAAATACTTATAACACTTTTTTATTATAACTTTTCAACATGCTGCACAGCAGCCACGCTGCTCTACAACATAGCTTAAAGACATAGGCAAAGCCAATAGCTCTGGCTAAACACTTATAAGATTCAAAAGGCAAGACCTATTGGCTATGCCAATGCTTGTTATTATAGCCTATGTGTCGTTCTTTTGTCTCGTTTGTTGTCAATCTCTGCAATGTATCTTCTGTAAAGCGCTCCGATACCCTCGGGTCAGGCCAGCGCTATATAAAACTTCTAAAATAAAATAATAAATAAATAAATAGCCAGAGAAGCGGCCAGCATTACACTGGTGGTTGCATCCTTATTCCTCCCCCGGTTTTTTGGCGAATTTGATAACAATGCAGAGAGGTGCTGATGAAGAATCCAATGAGCCCCAGCCTTGCTTGCAGTGTTGCTTTATGTTCTCATCTCCATGAGCAATTGTGGCCAATCTACTTCCCTTCTAAATAGGCCCGCCTCCATTCCATTTGGTTCCTTGAACTAATTCCTGAAGTTTTCTCAACAAAGCGCTACGTTCTACTTTTAATTTAGATAGGTTCCCCAACTCTTTATCCTATAAGCAGCAGCGGCCCGTGCAGGTAAGCGGGGTGGTGTGGGGGGCGGGGGGGGGCTGGGGGGGATTTTGACAGATGACGAGGGGAAATTAATTACTTATTTACTTTTTCCTCGTGGTCATCTGTCGAATCCCTCCCCAACCCGGCCCCACCGCTCTAACCTGCATGGGCGCTGCTGGCAATAAGGCAAGGGCAAGAGATTGGCCCTTAGACTGAGTGCAGATCCTTGAATCACTCCTTTAGTTTCCAAGTTTCCACCCCCGCGATTAAGTATTGTTTGTGCTGGCTAGGGGACACCCCATGTACTTTGATATCAAACATTTCTATATCAAGCCTACTGTGTACTTTGATCCATTTAGTCAGAAATTCACTCAGTCCATCACTATGATCCCTCCCCCATCCTCCTTTTCTCCTGAGCATCCACATGAACTTAAAGTTCCTCGCTACAATACAGTGGAGAGAGTGTCCCATTGCCCCATTGTCAGCATAGTCGAGCGGGGGGGGGGGGCATCTGGAGCACTGGTCAAGATAAACATGGAACTGATCAAATGAATGACTCAACAAGTGAAGGAGGGGCTTGGAGTAAATGGTCATGACGATTGCTGAAATATTCTGAATGTATTTAAACTTTATAGTTGTTTACACAAATGCCTAGACAAATATGATTATTATTCAAACAAGGTCAACTAACCCCTAAGCCTTCTGTTTGAGAGAAAAGTGGTCTGATCCATTTGGGTGATGTTAATAACTTCTGCCTCATTATAACACAAATTAGATTCCTAATAAGCATTGAAAGAGCTATATGAATTTCCTCATTATTAATATTATTCTATATGTTGACACGAATGTAGATGACAGTGGCGGGAAGAAGTCGCCCAGCAAGATGAGGGGGTGATCAAGCACGCCTGTCTCAACGCATTGTTCATCTAACATCCAATTAAAAGGAAATTAAAATCACATCCCTTGCTGGTTTCATAAATTGAAGTGCCCTTCTGTTTGACCCCTTGAGCATTTGACAAATTAATTAGATATTTAATGTGGTGCCACTGCAGTGCAACTGTTTGGGCGCCCCCGCCACCGTCCCCTTTTAGCCATTCTCCAAGTCACTGTTCACTGTGTGTCTAATTGAAAAACTGCCAGGCTGATTTACCACTTGTTGTTGTTAAGATGAAAGTAGGGGGTCTCTTTGTGCTCACTTTCACCGAGCTGCATCATTAGAAGAGATGGAAAGATGAACAAAGCCTTCAAAAACATATCCAACTTATCAGATTTAGAAGGAAATAAAGGCAGAGAATGAGGCTTTTAGATGCTGGAGTCTAAAACAGTCTTTCTTCAGTTTCTTTTATTCATTTCGCTGTTTTCAGACTAAGTAGTCCAACATAGAGCATGGACATCATTTGGGAGTAGTCAGAGGTCACAGCTGTGACCTCTACCTTGCTCCCTGCTACTCCTGGCACTTTCTTTGCGACTCCTGACCTCAGGGGGGTGGGGCATCCTCACAGCTGCGACCCCTGACTACTCCCAAATGACGTCCATGCCACAGAGGTTGTTGGCACAATGCCTTAAAACAGCCGAAGGCCAGAGGCCTATGAAGAATGAATATACAACATTTACTTGTTTGCAATCCACATTGTGCATCACGGCGCTTAGACTGATGGAGGTAAGGTATGCTGTGGTTACTTCCACCGGATCTTTGCTATTGAGTGCTACTCCTTATCACATGACACCGTCTCATCGCATCATGACCACTGTACATCGCTGTTACAGTGTCAGGCCACTTCACCTGGGGCTGTGTGAGTCAAGGACAATCAGACAATATTTGTGACTAGTATTGCCATTGTCCTTAGAAACACAGGAACCAGATTTTAGTGCAAGCTTATGGAATTGCCAAGTACTGCCTCTAAAGGCTTTGACTTTCAGATGGTAGCGGGATTGAACAGTCAAGGTCACTCTTAGAGGGTGATGTGAGGTGAGAAGTTCTGGTTCAGCTTCCACATTTATCACTCACAATAAATATAACGACCAAGCAGTGTCATACTTTTATGAAAAAATATATTGATTTTATTGACATAACGTAAATAGTGTCACAGGGCCCTAGAGGATAAATCGTTAGTCTGATCAGTATTGCAGTTACTCTGTAACTAATCTGTGCAATTAAAGTAGGGATAAAGTTGCAAATATACTTCCAAGCCACGATCAAGTGCAACATCTAATTCAGTTACTTACCATTGCACAGTTCAATAATTGATCCACTTGTTGGTAGGAGGGAACACAAATGGCTTATCGTGGGTCAGAACCATGCTATGTAGCACTTCCTGTGTCAAGCAGATTATCTGCGTGCTGGACAGTCCACCTCCTTCTCTTTTTTTGGATACACAAGCAGAAAAGTGTTTTCATGGTACTGAGGTATACTCTCGACTCCTGGAGGGGAGACAGCAGCCACGGCCGCTGCAGGTAAGAGCGGTGGGGCCGGCTGGGGGGGATTTTGAGAGATGACCACGAGGGAAAATTAATTATTTATTTAATTTTCTCTTGTGGTCGTCTCTCGAAATCCCCCCTCAGCTGGCCCCACCACCCCATCGCTCTTACGTGCAGCGGCCGCGGCTGGGAGACGGACAAAGATTCTACCTCTGACCCTTGCTTTTTTCAGTACTGGTGTGCAGAGCTCCTTCCAGTAAAAGTCAACTCTACAGAAACCAAAATACAGTAGAGTATCAGCTGGACTCTAACAGATCTCTCAGATTCAACGTTTGCGTTAAACTTGCAGGTGAGGTCAATCGGGTCAAAGTGAATTTTGCTTTCATGAGGGCTGTTAGCGCATGACACCCAAGTTTAGATGAACTGTCACTCTGGGAATCGAGATACTTCTTAGCAATCAGGTACTGTTGTTGGACTCTTGCCTCTCTGGCAGAACAGGAACCGGATATGGGGATGGGCATGTAGCCTATCTCTTTGTCTAGCATGTGCATTCGCTGCCATTTTGTTGCTCTTTTTAAGCCATAGGCGCAGTTGTATGATAGAGGCATGCATGGCTAAACCACGTGTGTCTCTACCACGCAGCCTGGACCACAAATGCATCTTAACCGCGCATTCCTTTACCACGCAATTTCGTGGTAAAGGCATGAATGGTAAAGGGGTATGCGTGGCTAAGTTCACCACTACCCGACCCCCCTGCCCTAAGCTTCATAGCCCTTACCTGTCCCCCCCGTCCTGAGGCCCAAAACCTTCCCCTGACCCCTTCCCATCTCCCGCACTGTCCCTAAAACTACCCCAACCCCTTCTACTGCCCTTAGGCCTAACATCCTAACCCCTAATTTAAAAAACTACCTTGACCACCCCCCTTAGCCCTTAAAACGACCCCTCCCGCCCCAAAGCCTTAAAAACAACCCGACTACCCATTCCCCTCCATCTACCCTGAGGCCTAAAACCTTGCCCCTTTACATACACTACCCCGACCTCCAGCACTCCCCGTGCTGTCCCTAAAACTACCCCGACCCCCCCACTGCCCTTAGGCCTAACATCCTAACCCCTAATTCACAAAAACGATACCAACCCCTGTGCCCTAAAAACTGCCTGACCCCCCCCCCCCAGCCCTGAAAACTGCCCTGACCCCCAGCCCTGAAAACTACCCGGACCCCCAGCCCAGAAAACTACCTCGACCACCCCCCCAGGCCTGAAAACTACCCCGATCCCCCAGCCCTAAAAACGACCCCGACTCCCCAACCCTGAAAACTACCCCCAACCCATATAAACTTCCCCTATCCCAAAACCCGGCCCCGGACCCACTTACCTCACCCCGTCCTCTGCTTCTTCGTCCGAGGTCTTCCTGCTTCCAAGTTCCTTCGAGCAACAGTCAGCAGCTAGACCTCGCACTGTCTTAACCACGCATATGGGTGGTTAAGGCAAGCATGGTAGCACTTGCGTAGTCGGAACACACGTGGCTGAGGCCGCGATGTTCCGATCGTTTCCCCATAGGCACTCCAGGTGGAACTGCCTTGACCCACGTTCACCGAGTACAAAGAATCCTTCCTGCTCCATTCAGTGGTTCTGAATTCAAACCCAAACATGAGCAATTGGCTGTACAATGAATCCACATGGAAGGGTGACGAGAGAGAGCACCACAGGTGGGCGGGGGGGGGGAGAAAAGGAGACGTGATCACTACTACCACTGCCAACATGTGGAGCACCTTCAACCCTAGGTACGATATGCATGCAGGGGACTCCAAACTGGTTACTGCATATCTCATGTAGCAAGGACCTTTCATGTAAACCACATACAAACAGAGAGCGTTATTAAGCTAAGCCGCTACAACAAACAGTTAGTAGGGTCATGGCCTGGTCACAGGGCTGGAAGTGACAGATGAGAAAAGGAGTACCATTTTTGATGTATTCCCATCAGTCAACGGAGCCTAGCACTGTTAGTGAGCAAGAGACTAAAATGACGTTGAGCGTTACTCATGAGACTTATGGCACAAGTCTTTTGCACAAGAAAACATACCGGGCCTGCTGGAAGGAGTATGAATGAAGCAGACTGCCAGGAACCTTTGACTCTAATAACAACATACTACAATGTGGCAGTGAGAGGAACAGTATGACACCACATAAAGATGCCAGCACTGTCTAGGACAACTCTTTTCCATCATTTTACATAATGCAGTCAAAGACAGACTCAATGAACCCTCCTATCTCATTCCTAAGCCATATACGAGGAGGGACGGACCAGGCGCGGTCTCTTTGAACTCTGTGTGTATCAGCAGACTGGGCAGTATGTGACTGCCTTCTGCCTGCGGTTTTCTGTCACAGGTAGGTCATTCTATTCTATCCTGAACGTTACATGTGGCCTGGCCCCCTCTCAACTGTAGCACTGAGCTGCAATTTAATTGACTCAGCACTAACAAACAAAAGATGTCAATTGAACAGGAAAGCATGTATTTCAAGGTTCATTGAAGTTAAAGAAAGGAAATAACTAAGGTGTCCTGCACCACTTAACTTCAGGAGCACTTTCATTTTTAAACACATCTTGCAGCAAAAGTGTAAATAAATGATAAAGTGTCTTTAAAATTCAAAAAGTGCATTTGATTAACATGCACAACTGTTTCACCTAAGTACATCTGAATATATCTGCGCATTGAGATGTATTTTTTTTTTTTAATGAACCATGAATTTAGAAGCATTCATTCTTCCCCCCACCTTGACAACAATGCAAATAGTGAACCGAGACGCAAGTCAGTTGTTATGTGCTCTTTTTGGGCGGACTGGGCTCCTAATATACATGAACAACATTATAGTTTATTAAATCAAACACAGGAAAAGGTTTTGTAAAGCGCCCATCCTGACTTCATGTATTTTGAGGTCCTCTTATATGTGATAATGAAAAAAACAGAGGGAAAGTGGAATATGACTATTACCTAGGAACACACAATTTGGTTAAGTGGGAAAGCCAGGGTTAATCCCAGGTTTTCTGGTTTCACCTTGTGCAATTTAGTCACTCAATGTGTATGCTTCGCTTCCTGTTTACCTACCCTACCACCAATTCTCTTCTCCCAACCCATGACCACCACCCTACAAACATCACTGCGGCCCTCAGTCACATCAGGGTTTTTGGCCCCAGGGAAAATGTTTGTGAGTACCCATGTTCTATTCTAAGCTGCTAAATTACACCAGGTAATAAGGGATGGGCATCGGGGATTGTAAGTTTCTTCCTCCCACGGCCTCGTTGAATTCCCTCTATGAGGCCCAATCACAAAACCGTGCTCCCCAACACAGCTGGATTATTGTGTTTGGCCACCACCAGGAAGCATTACCTGTTGACAAAAGGGAGGGTATGACATGGCGGTAAGTGATGGGATACTAATCTATTAGAAAAGAGATATTCATTAGAAAGGCATCTCATTCTTTGGAAAAGCCTTGCTCTCTTGGAATGCCTCACTAAATTGAAATCAGTGTTGCTCATTGTGAAGGTCTCTGTCAAGGGTAGGCAGACTTCCTCATCAGAAATGGGTCTTCATCATTGGAAAGCAGCCTTCCTCGTTTCAAGTGTGTCTTTTCTAGGCGCAGCACATCTCTCTCATCACTTGAATGCAATGAGACCTGTATTTCAATTTCTGTAGGAACGTGCTTCCCTCACTTAAAGGCAATACCGCTCTTTAGAAATGGTCCACTCATCAGAAGGGTGTCCCACTCACTTGAAGACAGTCTCACTCTCTAGAAAAGTTGCACACCAGCAGCATAACGAAACATGAGGGGGCCACCCTGCTAAGTCCATGGAGGCCCCCCCCTCCAGACTCACTCAGGACCTATCAGGCCAGTATACTGTGCTGAGGGGGCCCCCTGGAACTTTGTTACGCCCCTGTTGCACACCTCAGACATATGACCACTCCTTGGCAGACAGAATCATTCTCTAGAAATATCTCCGTTCTCATAAATGTGAAATGTCTCCTTCCTCACAAATGTCTCCAGCTACCTGGAAGGCAATTTTAGTCAGAAGGCACTAGCTGGAAGGCTAGCTCAGTCTTGTGGAATGACTCACTGCAGAAAGTAACATTTAAATAACATGTCACTGAAATTGTCATGTAGCAAGTCCTAGGTAGAGCCTCTGTACTGGGATATGTAAATGAAACCGTGCTTAATTTGTGCCGGTGGTTTCCAGTGCTCACCACCAGCACTTAAGTGTCAACACCACCGGCACTTATGGCACTCTGCCAGATGGTGGCGCTGTTTATCTGATTTGGAGATGAGCACAAAAGCAGTTCTTTATTCAAAATACATTAAGAAAGACTAATACCTTGCACCCAAGCCATTCTTGTAGCTTTGGGGCCTTGAATAGTCTGAATTGCACACTTGTAGGAGGGTGACGGTTAGTAGTTGTGTTGGTACTGTTGTTAGCAGCACTGGGAGAGGCAATGGGCACTGCGAGCTGGGGTAGCTACTTGATGAGGGCCCTGGCGCTTACTGTTTTAGAAATTAAGCAATGAAATGAAGGTAAAAATAAATGCGAACTCAGCAGTGTAGCCTGCAGTCTTGGACACATCCCTCCGCAGAATCTCCACTCCTTCGTCTATCTCTCTACGCTCGAATCTTCTCATTGCACGGCCACAGATCGGCCATTTTCTGTAAATGAACAGATTTCTGAGAAGTTCCCTGCGAACAAAAAGAAAAAGCATCAGGCATCGCCGCAGGGGCTTGTAAATAGGATATTATTGTCAGTTATCGCCACTTTCACTGCCTTCCATTGCCTGTACATGCATTTAAAGGTTACCATTTCTGAACGTCCCGCTAACCAGCTTTTTTAGATTTAATTAGAGCAAAAGCACAGAGATACCTGCAAGAGGGGGAGGGGGGAGAGGCTTTGATCGCCGCGCTCTCTCTCTCTGAAATATTTATGGCAAATGAAAAATATATCAATCTTACTGGGCAGCAGTGAGTCATTGAAGCCTGGATCTCAGCGGGTGCCAATTAGGCCGCCCCCGTGACGCCGTCCTGTTTGCCGTATGGCCTTGTGGACATGGGCGAAACACGAAGATGATGATGACGCTGAGAGATGTTGAAGGCCACCGCCATGTGTCTCTCGGATTGCTATTTTTGTGGACGGCTGAATATGAAGGGTTGTATGACATTATTTCGAGGTTAATGATATCGACCTACAATAATATTCCCAAGTCTAAAAGGAAGATCATCCTGGAGTGATTCTGAAGTCATCTGATGACTTCAGCCAGGCTATTCCTGCAATTAACTGGGGATGTCATCCGAAGCCATCCTGAAGTATGCCTATAGGGCAGATTATTTAAATGGGATGACTCCTCGAGTCATCAGAGAAACTACTCCAGGATTAGTTCCCCGATTACCTCAGTGGAAAAGATGTGATGAGCTTGTACTGCTGCCGGATGATCCCATGCTGATTACAGGATTAGGGTGGATTACTCCAGGATGGGTTCCTGATTACTTCAATGGAAAACATGTGATGATCATTGACTACTGCAGGATGGCCCCGTGATGATTTCAGGATTAGGCTGGATTACTCCAGGATGGGTTCCTGATTACTTCAGTGGAAAACATGTGATGATAATGTACTACTCCAGGATGCTCTCATGATGATTTCAGGATTAGGCTGGATTACTCCAGGATGCTCCTATGAGTATTTCAGGATGGGGCTTTATTATTACAGAATCATCTTGTGATGACTTCAGAATGAGACTGCATTACTCAAGGATGATCCAAGGATAACTTTAGAATGAGACTGGGACCGTATTAGTCGATAAGTTCATGATGAGGATGCATTACCCTAGGATGGGTTCTGGCTGTATTACTGCATGGCGGTTTCAATATGCAGATTTATTACTCTAGAATGACCTCGAGTAATAATAATTGTTTGACATACACTGGATGTTAAGAAATACACCGTTTTATTAGTTTGTTGGCAGAGCAAATTATTGCTACAAAAACAAGCATTGGCAGAGCCAATAGGTCTTGCCTTTTTAACCAAGTGGCTTGCCAATGTCTTCTGCCAATGGTCTGCAGTATTGGTTAATATAAACAAGCATTGGCAAAGCCAAAAAAGTCTGGCCTTTGCCAGAGCTATTGCCTTTGCCAATGTTTTAGCCATATTGTACACCAGTGTGTCTGCTGTTCAGCATGGCTAAAGGTTAGTGGGGTAAAGGAGAGTGGTGTGTTGAAAAGTGGAGTGTGATAAAGTGGTGTAGATTATAGCTGCAGAGCGCCATGGAGTGGCGTAGAATGGAGTGGTGCTGGGAGTGTTGCGTAGAGTGGTGTAGAGCAGAGTAGATTGCTGTGGAGTGGCACAAAGTTGCGTATTGTAGGACGGTGGAGTGGCAGAGTGGAGTACAGTGTTGTAGAGTTGAGTGTCAGAGTGGAATGGTAGAGAGGAGCGGAGAAGTGTGTCGTAGAATAGAGCGGAGTAAAGTGGCATGGAAGGAGTTATGTAGAGTGTTGAGTAGTGGAGGGTGGCATAGCGTGGAGTAGAGTGTTGTAGAGTGGAGTGGCATAGAGTTTAATGGAGTAGAGCATCAAAGAGTTGAGTATCATAGCGTATATCATCAAAGAGTGAAGTAGCCTAGAGTGAAGTGGTGTAAAGTTCAGTGATGCAGAGTAGATTGGCGTGGAGTGCACTGGTTTTGAGTAAACTAGTGTAGAGTGCATTGACGCAGAGTAGAAAGATGTAGAGTGCAGAGTAGATTGTAGTGGCGTAAAGTAGATTGTTTCAGAGTGGCGTGGAGAGGTGCAGGGTAGATTGGAGCGATGTAGAGCAGAGTGGCATAAAGTGCAGTGGCGTAGAGTGCAGTGGTGCAGAACAGATTAAAGTGGCATGGAGGGATGCAGAGTGCAGTGGTGCAGAGTGCAGTACAGTTGAGTGGTGCAGAGTAGAGTGCAGTGACAAGTGCAAATTGCAGTGGCCTAAAAAGCAGGTGTTTAGAGTGGCGCAGCGTGCAGTGACTGAGTGCAGTCGTGCAGAGTAGCGTGGCATTGAGTTCAGTGGCGGAGAGTGCAGTCTTGCAGAGCATCATAGAGTGCAGTGGTGTGGAGTGCAGCAGCGCAGAGTAGAATAGTGGTGCAGAATAGAGTGATGCAGCTTAAAGTGCAGTGTTGCAGAGTAGACTGTCGTAGAGTGCAGTGGTATATAATAGAGTGGCGTAGAATACATTGGCATGAAGTGCAGTGGCCTTACGTGGTGAGTAATGGGGCACTGAGAGCAGTGGTAGAAGAACGGTGGTGTCAGAGTAGAAGGGCAGGGTGGTGTTGACTGGTGGCGCAGAGTGGTGTTGTCGAACAGAGTGGCGAAGCGTAGAGTGTTGTGGAGGGGAGAGTGTGGACAGTCAGAGAGTAGAGTGACGCGGAGTGGCAAAGAGTTGTAAAGCAAACGCAGTCTACCATCCTTCTGAGATTGGTAAATGGAGAAAGATGAAAGAGTGTAATACTAACAGCTGTAAAATATAGCGCTTAAAAGAAGGAAGTATAGTATAAAATGTATTTATACTTGGGTGCTAGCAAAGATTTAATTTAAGGAATCACCAGATGGTACCGTACTTTACTGCAGCATCATTTGCAATTGGGCAGTGATGGCAGGTCTGGCAAGCAATTTTTTGTGTAAATTTCAAGAAATGGCGCCAGTGAAAGACCACTACGAGATTCTGCCTGGCCTGTCACTTTGTGACCATTGCCGAGCAGTAGGGTCTTCATAAGAGTGATTCTACATTTTGTGGTCTATGCTGGCTGGGTGAGGGAGGGAGGCAAGTTGAAATTGTTCACTGTCTGGAGAATACTGCATACTGTGGTTTGCCTGGAGTCTGAGTGAAAACTGGGATGGACAGATAAATACTGAACAAGCAGTTCTGGGTGATACCAGTACTGCACAACAATTTAAAAGGCATCTCCACAGTGAATAAGCTATCTTTGTACTAATGTACCAGACCTGGATTACAATGTGCAAAGACTTTCTGAAATAAAGGTGTAGGGAACAGCTGAGACAGAGGTGGAAACCATGAAAGGTAGTTGAAAGATTGAATAAGAACTGAAAATGCAATTGGTCTCACATTTGTTTGAGTTAGAGCTATTGGCATTGTAAATGGCAATATCTTTTACCTATGTGTTATGGAATGTATGTATGTGGTGTGTAGTGTAATTATGCGTGTTGGATTGGATTAGTTAGTTGTGAAATTGTGTGACATGGAATTGTGTGATGTGGCATGGATTGGATTTGTGTAGTGGAATTATGTGGCATGGTGTGCTGTGGAATTATATGGATAGTAAATGTGGTACTGAGTTTACTGGAATTATATAGAGTGGCATTGTGTTATGGAGTTTATTTATGTGGAATGGTATTTTGTGTTGTGGAGTGGTATGTAGTGAAGTTTAATTATATGGTGTGCTGTTGAATTTTGTGGCACAATGTGGAATTGTGTGGTGTTGCTTAGATGTATGTGGTGTGTTGTGTAATTGTGTTGTTGAGTTGTATTACGTGGTTCAGTGTCAAATCATGTGGTGTGAATTGCAAGTGTGTGGAGTTGAATTGTGTGGTGTGGAACTGTGTGGAAAGCTTTACCTGTTTGGTGACGAAAAAGAGGAACTAGGTAGAAGCTAAGCTTCAGATGTGTGTTAAAAAAGAGAGTTGGAGCTATTGGCGTTGTAAATGTCTCTTACCTGTGTGTTCTGGATTGAAGTGGATGTATGTGGTGTGTAGTCTAATTATGTGGGTTGGATTTGTTAGTTGTGGCATGGAATTGTGTGGTGTAGAGTGGATTTGTGTAGTGGAATTATGTGGTATGGTGTGCAGTTGAATTATGTGGATAGTAATTGTGTGTTTGAGTGTACTGGAATTATGTGGAGTGGGATTGCGATTAATGGAGTGTTATTATGGTGAATGGTATTTTGTGTTGTGAAGTGCTATGTAGTGGAGTTTAATGACATGGTGTGTTGTTGAATTTTAAGGCATGATGTTGAATTAGGTGTTGTAAATTGGATATATGTGGTGCGTAGTGGAATTGTGTTGTGGTGGAATAATGTTTGTTTTTTTGTAATTATGTGGTGTGGAATGGATTTGCGTGGAGTTGAATACTGTGGAATGGAAAAGTGTGGTACAGAGTAATTATGTTGAGTGGAATTATGTGGCATGATGTGGAGTGTTTTATGTGGATTGTTATGTGGTATAGAGTGGATTTATGTGGTGTGTATTTATGTGGTATTGAGAAGTGTGTAATTAGGTGGAGTTTAATTATGCAGTGTTGAGTGGCATTATGTGGATCGTAATTATATTGTGTAGTATGGATTGGCATTATATTGAGTGGTGTTGAGTAGAGTGGTGTGGCGTTTAGTGGAGTGCAGTTGCTTGGAGTGGTGTTGCATAGAGCAGAGTGGCATTGTGTGGAGAGGAGTAGGGTTGCATGCAGTGGCATTGCAAGAAGTGGCATTGCGTGGAGTAGTGTGGCGTGGTGTGCAGTTGTGTAGAGTGGGGCGGCATTGTGTAGAGTGGCGTTGTGTAGAGTAAAGTCAGATGGCTTGAAGCAGAGTGACTGGAGTAAAGCAGATTGGCTGTGAGTAAAGCAGAGTGGCATTGAGTGGAGTAGAGCGGAGTAAAGCAGAGCGGCATGGAGTAAAGCAGGGTGGAATGAAGTAAAGCAGAGTGGAGCAAAGCCATGTGGCGTTGCATGGAGTAAAACAGAGTGGCGTTGCATGGAGTGGTGTTGCGTAGAGCGGGGTGGCGTTGCATGGAGTGACATTATGTAGATTAGAGTGGTGCGGCGTAGAGTGCAGTTGTGTAGAGTGGAGAGGGATTGCATAGAGTGGAGTGCAGTTGATTTGAGTGGCATGTAGTTGTGTGGAGTGCAGCAGCGTTTCGCGCCCCCCCCCTCCTGGAGCCTTAGATGGCCCTAGGACCCCCACCCCCAGGGCTGGCTCCTGCTATGTCCCGCCAAGCCATAGAAAAGAGTGCTCCGCTTTCAGCAAGCGAGAGCAGAAAATGCTCTTGCTTGCTGAAAGCGGAGCATGTCTGTTTACCTGCCTGCTGTCAAGCGAGCAGGGAAACAGACACATTGCTTTGAGAACCAGGGAGCTGCAGTTTGGCAGCTCCCTTGGTCTCAAAGCAATGCGTGCCCCGGCAGGAGGCCAGCAGGGACTACATGGGCTTTCAGGCTCCCCCCGTGATCCCCATGGTTGCCCTGTGTGGGACTAGGGCAACCAGTCTAGAAGTCAGGCCCCGGGCGATGGTTTTCCCATGGCAAAAATCGGCCTTTGGAGGGGGGCTGCGTGTCCTGCCTCCTATGTAAAAATAATAAAAAAATAAAAGGCAGGCTCAGGGGGAATGGGGCCCCCGGGGCCAAAATTGGCTCAGGGAAGGGGACCCTGTGGCCCCCTTCTCTCCTTAAAATGTCTGACCTCGGGGATGGGGACCCCGGGGCCAAAGCCCCACTTCCCTTAGAAAAAAAAGCCTGGCAACTCGCCGGAGGCCCCACCCCCATTCTCACCACTCTGCAAAGACGCCTCCTGGTGCAAAGCTTGTTGGGGGTGATGTCCCCCGGCTTCTTATGGACCCTCAATAGCCAGGAGGACTTCATCCCCTACCAGTAGCGAGCCAGGAGGCGTGTTTGCAGAGTGGTGGAGAAGGGGCGTGGCCTCTGACAACATCTCAGCAACCCTGCTGTATGGGACTTACGGGAGGGAACAGCAGGAGTTGTTGCCCCCCAGGACATCTTTGGGGACCAACTACCCCTCCTGTTACCTCCACTAAGTCCCACACAGCGAGATTGCTAAGAGGTCTTCGAGGCCATGCCCCTTTCTCCTTGCTCTTGGCGCACTACTGGTTGGGCGATGAAGTCCACTTTACTCCTGAGGGACCTGTGGAGGCCAAGAACCCCTCCTTGTACCTCCTGTAAGTCCTACACAGCGGGATTCCTGAGAGCTGGTTGGAGGCCCATCCTCCTTTCTCCACCACTCTGCAAACACCATTACTACTTAAAAAACTTTAGACATTCACTGAAAAAAATAAAAGTTACAGGGGCGTTATAGATAGGAAAGGGAATTTGAAAAAACTTTAGTAATTCACTGAAAAAACCAAAGGTCACAGGGCCGTTTTAGTTAGGGTCAGGTTTCACTTGTACAAAACCAGTGAAATTCAGCCGTTATAGTTAGCGGAGCTAACTATAATTTGCACTCCCGCAATGCACCACTTATGACCTCACATAGTACATCACTCATGACATGGTCAGTGACATCATCCACAAAATCACTAACGCACCCACTCCCACCCCCTTAGAACCTTTCATGCACCCACTCCCACACGATAATTCACAAACCCATACCACTACTTACACACCCACTCACTAATTCATATATCTACACACACATCCACTCACCCATACAGCCATGCATACACCCAATCATTCACGAATACAGCCACTGATATATTCACTCATACATCCATACAATCACTCACACTGGGTTAGTCAGCTGTAGAGCTACTGACACACCTACTCACTCACCCATACAGTCAGTCACACAGCCACTTACCCACCCATACAATTACACACAGCCACTTCTTATGCATACAGATACTAACAAAGACTCACTCACATACAGTCACTGACACAAGCCCACACTCACCCATACAGCCACTTATATACCCCACTGCTCACCTATACTGCCCTTTACATACCCAGGTACTCACCCATATACCACTGGCACATCCATTCACTCACTCACACAGCCATACACACCATCACCCATACAGCCCCTCACACATGCATTCACTAACCCATACAGCTACTGACTCACCCACTCATTCATCAATACAGGCAGTCTCACACCCTCACTCACCCACCCACCCACCCACACAGACACCCATACCGGTACTCAGACAACCAATCAATCACCCATACAGCCACTCATGTACCCACTCACACACCCATACAACCACTCAGACACCAACTGACAGACTGATACAGACATTCACACAACCAGTCACTCACCCATACATTCTCTGAGACAGCTTATACAGTCAATCATGCACCCACTGAATCATCCAGACAGGCACTCATACACCCAGCGACTCACCAGAACACCTTGGTATATATATTTAACACTCAAACTCTATAAAAACAGTCAGTCACTGGATGATGTCATCAGAGATGTCAGTGATGTAATACGTGAGGTCATAAGCAGTGCATTGCAGGGGCATGAGTTATAGTGAGCTCAGCTAACTATAACTGCTGAATTTCACAAGTTTCATACAAGTGAAACCTGAGCTAACTATAACAGCCCTGTAACCTTTGGTTTTGTCAGTAAAAAAAAAAAAAAATTATATATATATATATATATATATATATATATATATACACACACACACACACACACATACATACATACACACACTCTCGGTCTAGGTCCACTCTCCCCACTGCTCCGCTGTGCCGCCTCTTGCCTCCAGACCCCGACCTCCTCCTTGTCCTTAAGAGTCAGTGACTACTATGGCAAAGTGTCCTTTTGAGATCAAAAATGTATTTGCTTTTAGACAATTATTTTAAAAATATTGATGTGTGGCCGATAGGTTCCACATCAATAAAGTTTTGCAAAAACTGTGAGAAAACAAACAATAACCAAGCCAAAAGGCCCATTAGCTTTCCCATTTGTTTGTTTCATATTCTAGAACATTCAAACCCAGTCAAGATCACAAAACGTACTGAAACAGCTAAATACATGTCAATATTTCAAGATCAATATGAGGGTGACATCAGAATACAACTGGAAACATTATCAGCATGTCACACAGTTGAGGGGGTCAGGCAGTGATGGTAGGTCTGGCAAGCATTTTTTTTTTTTTTTTAAAGTAAATTTCAAGGAATGGCGCAAGTGCAAGGCACACGAGATTCTGCCCAGCCTGTCACTTTGTGGCCTCACTGTTACCGTTGCTGAGCAGTAGTGTCATCATAAGAGAGTGATGTAGGAATAGGAGAGGGAGACAGAGAGGTGCACCGGGTGGTAATGGGAAATGAGAGGTGGGATAAGGGGAGAGGGGGCATAACAAAATGCAGGGTGTGTGAGACAGGAAGGATGAGGAGGACATGTGGGTGCAACAGTAAGAGATATGGGAAGGGGATACACATCTGGGAGGGAGGGAAGATGATGAGACAGGGAGGTTAAGAGATTAAAGAACAGTGATGGAGAAACATAGGAGAAGAGCAAGAAAGGTAGAAAGGGAGGGGTCGAGGGAGACATGAGGACCAAAGAGAGGGGAGATGAGCGAGACGGGGAGGAGATTGACTTGCCAACAAAACTATGTCAATGGACTGGTAATCACTAAAGTTCATGTATACATTCTGTAAAACCTTAAGGAGGTTATTTAAAATGTGGCCTTTGGTCAACAACTGCTGACCCCTTAGGCAAAGGAAGATGAAGCCGGCGTCCAGCGAGTGCTGTGTGGGCTGGCAGCCATTGTAAATTACAAACAAGTAGCCGCAATTACTGAAACAGGTGTTATGTTTTTAGTGCTCCCAGTCATTTAAGCCGGCAATGGCGGCCACTTGTTTGTATTTGAGCGCGCTATGCACGCTTTACTTTAACAATGGCTGCAGCCCACACAGCACTCTCGGGACGCGAGTGCTGTGTGGGGCTGCAGTTATTGTTAAAGTGAAAGTGCGCATGGAGCGCTGCAAATACTAACAGGCGACCGCAATTACATGATGTTGAGCCCCAAAGGTAAAGCGTGTCGCTGCGGCGAGCGCTTTTTGTAAATATAAAGGCAGCGAGCGGCGAGTGTTTGTAAATATAAAAGCGTACGAGAAAAAAAAATTAAGCACGGCCCCTATACTTAAAGCGGACTGCGCTGCTAAAATAAATAAATAATGAGATGTGGCCGCTATAGTTAAAGCGGACTGCCATCAGTGAATAAAATAAAAGCGGGTGGCGTGCTATGATGTAGTGGGTGGTATAGGGGCAAAACATTAAACAAAATAGTGCTCAAAGCCAAGATAAAGCAGACCATATAATGAGACAAGTAAAAGGTCCAGTCGTTATGGGCGGTAACAAAGGCAGACAAGGCGGTAACAAGGAGGGACTAACAAGCCCAATAACGACTTGGAAGCCAGTGTTTACGAAAGACAATGACAAACCAATTAAAAATATGGGCGGAGAGTGGACGGGACTTCAAAGTCATACTCCAATACTGCATGCCTCGCAGCAGCGCATGTGCTACACAGGCTCGACCTAAACACAGATAAAAGGAAGAGGTAGAAAGGAGGAGATATCGGAGTGGTAAAGACAGATAGGGTACAGAAGGAATGAGACGAGTGAAGAGAACCGGTAATAGCAGAAATTGGAGTGCGAGAAAGGAGGATGATAATTAAAAGTGGAAAGGGAATGGAAGGGAAAAAGCAGACCTGGAGAAGGAAGGGTGAAAAAGGAGAGAAAAGAAAGTGGGCAAGAAATACAGAAAGGTGAAAAGTAGTTTGTGAGGGGAGAGTTGAGAAAGACTGGATAATAGAAAAGGAGCATGGTGAAATTGGAAGGAACAAAAGAACATAGTGCAGGAGACGGAAAAAGGCTGTATGCCTCTGCTTTATAATATAGAGGTCTAGAAATAAAATATATAAAGTTCAGGGAGGACAGGCCTGTATCATTGCTGGGCTTCACCTAATGCATAGCTCTGCTGCCCAGACACACAATAGTGATTCATTCAACGTGACAGGGTTTTCTGCCATGAATATGTTTTACTTTATTAGTTAATTGGCTCAGGGAAAACATATGAAAACGTCACCAGAAAAGGAAAAATAGGCAGAGAGAATTACATGTATTATTATAATTCTCTCTGCCTATTTTTCCCTTCCTGGTGACGTTTTCATAAAAAACAATAAAATGCAGACGAATGGCTGTGGAATGGGGATGTTACAGGTAGATTAATGCTCTTGACATGCTTTGCAAAGTTTTTATTGGGAGCCATTGTCTGCTAAAAGACCGGAGGACCCCTTTGAAAAGAATCCTCTGAAGCCATCTGCTTCATGTAATGAAAGCTCAGTGACCTACTCGGTGACCCTGCACGCACGGGCAGGCAGAAAATAAATGTAGTCAAATGAAAAAAATTAGCAATAAGTACCGATATCCAGCTATTTAAGTTATTTGCCCAGAATCACAGGATGGGGATCCGACGCTAGGACTGAAACCCCGGGCCCCCAGTTTCAAAGTCTGCAGGTGTGACGGTGAGGGCATACCATTGACTAGTTATGGCGAAAAAAATCCCACCTTCAATCGCTACCACACATGCTTATTGTTAATAGAGCATGTAATTGATCTTAGCCTGAAGCGCTGATGTTGCGAGGCGAGCTCAGACACACTGCCTCATTCGGAAGTTCTACATTCAATGCCCTGCAGCGTCCCAAAAGCCCATAAATGATGGGATCCTATCCCCATCTATCCGAAAAGTGCCCACACTCAGTAAAGTGCCCTGAGAGGTGGAATCCTACCTCCAACTCTCTCACATAAAGCACTACATTAAAGCGCCGCATTTTAAGAGAAGCGCCGCATTTTAAGAGAGGCGGGCTCCCGCCTTTCAAACAAAAGCGCGGCAGACTAGTCCAAAGTGGAGGAGAGGCGGGAAATCACACCCACCTCACTTCCACATCTCACCTGCACCCTCAGCAAAACGAAAAAAATACGAAAGAAACTGAGCACTTTTCTTCTTTCCCTTTCAGCCTGTTCCATGTGCACACACTCCGGTGCAGCAGCAGGTTAATCTCCTCACTCGGCCTCGGCCAAGGTACAACTCCGCTTCCGTTCCAACCAGGGACGGCTGCGGTATGGTAGCCCAGACCCTACCAAAACGAGCCCAAAGGCAGCCTGTAGTGCTGCTCCGAGGCAGGAGGGGTTGGGGAAATTGATGCCGCCAGGAATTAAAGAGTATGTGCCTGAACAGAGACAGCGTGGCCGACTTTGAAGCTGGGGACAGTGTCTGTCTCCACGGGAGGCTCAACATCCTGTGATTCTGTGCAAATCACTTAATTTCGCCCTTTTCACCCTACCAACTCCAGACGGATTGTGTTTCAAGAGGGTAATCGGATGAGATATCTTTATTGCTTTTGTCACCATGTGTCAGCTTTTTTAAAAATGTTTTGTAACAACTTGTATTTAGATTAATTTATGTTTCGTATGTTTGTATAGAGGCAGCTGTCAAGTATAGAGGCAGCTGTCAATTTTTACAGGTATTTCCTTCCTATCTGGTTGCATGGCGCGTGTGCTGCATTTTTATTCATTTAACCGTGTTACCACTGGACTTTCTTACTCTAATTTCATTTAATTACATACGGACAACTCCTCCTTTATATTTAAACAACAGAGAGAGGATGTGGCATAACAGCTACAGCGGCTGCTTCGAAGCTTGGGAACCGAGTTCGAGTCTCGGCGTCAGCTCAACATCCAGTCATTCTAAGCAAATCACTTAATGTCTCAGTTTCAACAATAAATGTGTCCGTCTGTATGCAGCTAGTAAGACCGTGATTTATATCTGTATTTCACTGCAATACTTATATTAGTGTAAAAGGAACCAACAGCGTTATCGTGCTTATTTTAATGAAAGAAGCATTTAGGTTTGCATTTTGTACAAAAATGATACAGATTTAACTTTGGATATGGAAACATATGTGATGGCCAGAAAGAAACAGTGAGCCATCTAATCATTATATAGTGCTAAAAACGGACCAAATGCAGTGACATGAATGACACTTGACTAGACTGCTTAAAGGAGCGCGGAGACTTCCTTCCCTTACAGTTATTGGCGTCTCCACTAAAGACTTCTCTGATAAAAGAGACAGAAGAGCCAGTTCCAGAGCCCTCAAGTTTCGCAAGAAACTCACAGAGACCGAAAGTTTTCATCACAAGATCTGTAGCCCTGTTTTTGCCTCTATAAAACTCGGCCTACGAGTCCAAAATGAAGAGCTAAGACCGGGACTAGATAAGTGCCTCATATGTGGACTTGGGAAACGTGAGCGCTCTGCACTAGCAATGGTGTATGCAGGGCACAAGTCCTATAAAAAGAAGTGGGGGACTGACCAAGTTAGGCAGTAAGCAAATTACATCATGACGAGTGCCATCACAGCACATGACGTCACGACGCGTGACATTCCATGTGGCATCACAGTAAGTGACCTCACTGGAAGTGACATCACAAGAAGTGATATCAGATACTAAGATCTCTCACATATATTTATCAGGTTAATCATGAGTACATTTAAGTGCATTATGATAGGAGATTTGAGTTGGGGTTGTGCCATAAAAGCGGCGCAATCCTGACGCAAAATCTGGGCTTCAACTAATACATTTTATTTAACCTCACCCTCTGTTCTTGGGGGGTGCGATTGTTGAACCTCTATTTTGTTGCTACCTTCTTTGGGTTTGTTATTCATGATGTCGCAACACACATGGTGTGCATCTTATACAATGTTGTGAGCATAAATGGGTGTAATTTCTGATAGTTATATGTTTCCCTCTTCTTCATTGCTTAATTTTGCTCGCGAGAAAGTGTCACTCATAGTCTTTGAATTGTCACTCATATTAACACTAAAATTATGAAAATGTCACACTTAGCAATCTGAAACCTTGGCAGCTATGTGCAGCCAGGAACTCCCGCCTGACCTCTCAAACTGAACAGCCTACATCCACATCAAAATCAGTGTGAAAGGGGACAATTATGTTAAAATGTAAAAAAAAACTTTATTCAATCAGTCCAATATTTTCTATAGCTTATTTATCTGCAAATGGCGAAGTCTCTCCCTAAAATGTCAATCAAGTATATCATGAAAAAATACAAACGGTGGTAAAACAAGCCTGGGTGCTTTTAAATATTAGGATCAAAAAGTGCACAAAGCAAGTAGTTTGATACTGTCTATAATGCACCTTCCAGCAAGCATTGAAAATGCAATCGGTCTCGCATTTGTTTGTGTTAGAGCTATTGGCATAGCACCCAGGCCTTCTAGCATTGAAGTCTCCGCTAATGCGTGCACTGTAGGTTTAATTGCAGAGTTGAAAATGCAGTATTGTGTAAATGCTGTTCATTATGCAGTAAAAGGGAGATTCTGAAATCTTCCAAAGGGTTGAATGTCTCTAAAAATAAATAAACTAAAATGTTGAACGTTTAACTGAAGCAATCAATAAATCATCCTAAAATTCATGAACCAGTCTTTTTAATTAGAAGACTGTGGTGCTAGTCAAGTAATTCGACTGTAATTTTCAAACAATCCTAAAACCACCAGTAGCAATGCATCTTGTGAAGTAATCAGGGAATCAGTTTCAAGTCATCCTCAAATCATCAGGAACAGTCACACCTTGTGAAGTCAGCAGATAATCATTTTCAAGTCATCCTGAAATCATCAGGGTTAATCACATCTTGGAAAGTCATCAGATACTCATTTTCAAGTCATCTTCAAATCATCGGGCTCAAGTTTCTAAACTCTGCTGATGACTTTAAGAGCTTGATGACGTCTGATTACATGAAAATGACTTCTAATGTAGTTGGATGATCATCCCATGACTCTGGGATAGCTTCTAAAGTAATCCTGTTTGACCTGGGATTGCTTGCACTACATCGGCCTGTCACTACAGCTTTCTACATCTGTATAATTAGTATTGTTCCTGCCACACCTACTTATCTAGACTTTCCCTATATGGTGGTTACATGAATGTAGGGGGTGAAATATTTTTGTCAATGTGGTCTAGCACATGTGATATAGTTCTATTATGCTGTCTGAGGGGCCCAGCTTACCCCGCTATACCATGAAAGAGGAAGGTCAGCATCCTATGCATGATTGCTTTGTGTAACAGAAAATAAAGAGCTCATTTTTTAAGGTCCGTATGATTTTTTTTTGTAAGTTAAAGTGGCCGAAAGGCAGGGAAAACGTGGCCAGGGCCATCATCCATTGTTGAGTTCTCAACTTGGGCCATTTTCCTGCTCCTCCATGGGATGGTGCTCACGGTGGGCAGGCTTGAAAGTCAAAATGGTGGGTGGGGGACATTTGGGAGCCTCATCATCACCACTCATGTTTCCTAATACATGCATGTCCACTTGCTGTGTCCGGGTGCGTTGGTAGGGCATAGGTCTAAGTAAGGCTCTCAGGCCATCTAACCATTGATGTACTGTTTCTAGCAGTATCAGATCCTTACTAAAGGCCTGACTTTTTAAGCGATCATTCAGCAGTAGGCCTTATGGCAGTAGCGGCCTATGCAGGTAAGAGCGGTGAGGTGGTGAGGCCGAGTAGGGAGGGTTAGACGAGGGAAAATTAATTATTTATTTAATTTTCCCTCATCATCGTCTGTCAAATCCCCCCCACCCGGCCTCACCACTCTTACCTGCACGGGCCGCTACTGCCTTATGGTACAGCACCTAGGGAAGACTTTTACACACATTTTAATTTGGGGATCTCCAGTGTTGGCTCTCTTAAGGCAGTCGCATGGTCATTACTAATACCAAGGCTACCGGTTAGTCTGAGGGTTTCAGAGTTAACAGGGATTACAGGAGGCACCCTAAGGTTCCCCCTGAGAAATGATAAACTACAGCAAAATCAGTAATTTCAGATTCAATGGCCCGATAGTCCCATATTTCACTCTGTACTTCACTCAGAGATTTTGACTGCTTTTAGCAAATGCAACTCCCCACTCAAGCTTCGCTACCTTTGAGATAAATGTATGAAAGGGAGAGTTTTGTTTTTTTCATTCATCAGGTTGCAGTTGCTTGGGATAGAACGCGTAACAACATTTCCAGAGAGACTCTCCTGAAGGTGAAGGCAAGAAAATAATTCAGTATTTTAACTTTTGAACAGCAGATGTTGAACAACTGACCAATTACTTGTACTAAGAATCAAAGGCGCTTATTAACAAGCCCCTTGCGCCGCCAGTGCGTCACGTAGCGTGACGCCCCGGCGGCGCAACCTGCTGCGGGATATTTACAAGCACACGTAAAGCCACCCTGCGTGGCTTTACTTGTGCTTGTAAATATCACCCCTTTTCACGCAACACTTTGCGTGTTAGGACTGTAACATGGGTGTTCCTGTGGATGTTCCCACACAACACCCTTGTTCACTGATGCATTTCCAGATTTACGAGTAATCGTAAACCTGGAAATGCGCCAGAATGCTACGCAACCCCATGGGTGGCGTAGAGAGGCGTAACGAGGAGAAATGTTTTCATTTCTCCTCGTTTTTTTCCTCTTTCAATGCGTGCTGCATTCTACAGCACCCATTGAAAGAGGAAATCACCTCAATTGATTGTTTTTATGCAGGAAGGTGTCCCTTCCTGCACAAAATCAATAATCCCACGACGCATCATCCTTGCACCGTGGTACAAGGGTGCCTGCGCCAGCGCATGGCAGCAGTTTGCGCGCCAGCGCAGGGAAGAGCACTGAGATGCAACATATTGTTGTAAATATGTCGCATCCCTGTGCTTCGAAACTAACGCAGCACGGCACAGCAAAATGACTTGCCGCACCGTGCTGCGTTAGTTTCTCGTACATAGGGCCCAAAATTTCTACCATGTAATGGGAAAGCCTGCCCTCTGTAGAACTTCAGGCTAGCATGTACAGGAATTCGGAAAACTGTGCTACTTTAAACTTGTATGACAAGCCTACTTCTCTTGCAGATGTGCTCCATGTGCAAGCAATCAAACTCCAATCTTATCCTCCCTTCGAGAGCAAGGCTGTGAGTAATGTTTTGGTGGCGCTTGTTACAGATGAAACCAGCTCTAGGTAAACTGCCTGAGCTGGGCTGGTGTCAATGGATGTGTTGCATTTGTGAGTTGGTGACTGGTGGTGGGCATCACCACTCATCTTTGTGGCCCAGGACCTATTTGCCATCAGCAGACTTTGACATAGAGCAAGAGTGTGGAGAACGAAGGTAGAAGATATAGGTAAGAAAACCGTGACAGTTGGAGAAAGTAGGGCTGAAAAAGAGCCTGCAAGAGTTAACTAAAAAGACCTGAAGTGTGGGATGGTGGAAGAAAGAGGCATGAGGTGGAGTCAAGACTAGGCAGCCTTGGTATTCCTTAACCTGGCATTTGGCAGTGGCAGAGGTGGCCTCGTAAAAAAAACTCTGGTATCCACCCGAATAGGATCACAACTACCACAAAGCTAAGACCATTGTCATAAATGTGGAAGATAAATGTCTGAAGTGGGAAGTTGCCATCTATTAAAGTGATCTATAAGATTTAATACATTTCATTATTAGTATCACTTTTGCATGACCTGATATAGCCACATAGGATCTATATGATCTGGATGAGAAAGAGCTTTATGGAAACCAGTCCTGATGAATCTGTTCTGACCAATCCCTTTCCATGAAATTTTCAAAAAGAACAACATTCAAGAAGTTGATGAACTCAACCTAACACATGCCTTTCATGTGGAAAATGTTTCCTCATGACTGGTTTCCCTATGGATCACATAGATCCTCTTCTGCCCTTGGCATTTTTTTTCAGCAAAAGCTCTTGAAATATTCTAGTTTTGTGTGCAGACCTTTCCCAACAAATCCAGCACCCCAGCATTATGACCTTCAATACGCAAAATTACAGTAAAATTACCTTACGCAACATTAAACTTACTAATGCGAGGAGCATAACCCAGCAGTTAGCTCTTTTTTCTTAGCGCAAAATGCACTCTTGCATCCAAAATGGATGCATTTTGTGCAAAGGAAATGGTATATGCAGCAGAACACGAAAAGCAGCAGCCAGCAGCCCCTCACACTTACAAAATTTATTATTCCTGTTTTCCAGCCATAGGATTTTGTGCCAAATTACTCACAAGTACGCAAACAGGCATAATTGCGTAATTTTCAGTCAAAAGAGTAACGCAAAATTACCGAAATGACACTGATTACGCTGATGTAATTATAATTCCGCCCCGTCCTATTCCAGGAAACATTTTCAAGTCCTAGCAATGGCCATCTCAGTAAAATGTATAAAATGCTGTTTAATCTTATGTAGTTGAATCGGTCTGTAGTTGTTCCTCCTCTTTGCCCTATACATCTGGCACTTCATAGTATCCTATGTTTATATGAGTGCATTATAAAAGCATTAAAATAAATAAAAGACAAAATGTATTTTGGGCAGATGTACCGTGAGTTCATAGTGATGGCTTCTTGCTTTCTATACAATTTCCCTTCGTCCATCAGTCAAACCCACTGCTTTGGAGGCCATCTGTCAGGAGATGCAATTCACAGAGCTCTGTAGTAGAGGTATTTTGGGTAAATAAGAGATTCATTGAACACAATCAACCAGCCATTTTTGCCATTCTTAGACCCCTGACATGTTTCATAACTATATCTGTCAAAAGACTTTTGCAACCTTATTTTCCAGGCTGTTACCAAGGCCACCGTTCTGTCTCACCTCCCATAACACATCTGAGAATGAAAGTGTCAGATGCCTGTGCCCTTCAATGGCAAGCATCACTGGCATGTCACAGCCTAAGCCAGCTTCAGGACAAGTCAAGTACAGTCAGCCAACATTTGTAGATAAAGATATCCAGGTGCCATGTGCAGCGAGAAATGACCTAGCTTGAACGTAAAGGCCTAAAATAAGGTTAGTTACTTATAAACAAATGAGTAAACGGAGAAAACACATAATTATCACGTTTATCCTCGAGGAACCTTCAGCTTCATTGAAGCATGAGTATTAGACGGAAAGTACCGTCCCATCACTATTGTTACTTTGCTGATGGAACTGAGTGAGCAAACAGTTGTTTCCCAATGAATTGGATTAACAAGCATTTGCAATGCAATAGGTCTCGCATTTGCGAGAGTTTAAGCTATTTGCATTGTAAATGACAATGCCTTTTATTTATGTTTTGATAATTAACACATAAATAAAAGGCATTGTCATGTACAATGCCAATAGCTCAAACTCTTGTAAATGCGAGACCTATGCAAAGAAGCGGCCCCCATTGTCCCGGACTGTTTGGAAAGCTAAAGCGTGCATGGCACGCTTAATGTTGCAAGAAAGCATGTCGTGCCTGCAGTAGGAGAAACTACTTAAAGAAAATAGTGCTCACAGACTAAAGAACACTCACCGTGTAACAACCGAAGTAAAAGGGCCAGTCCTCGTGGGAGGTTATGAATGAAGACATGGTGGTACTAAGGAGGGACTAACAAGAATATTAACGAATCAGAAGCCAGCATTTATGATGGACAATGACACAAGCCAATGACAAATATGGGCGGAGAGTGGGTGGGGCTTCTATTCCTTACTCCAATACAGCATGGCTCGCAGAGCAGCGCTTGCGCTTCCCAGTCTCGACCTAAAAATGGCACGTCTTTAACACCTTTCAGTTTGACATCTGACCAGGGCCGACAACAGAAACAGCACTGCTAGATGTCTGGAGGAACGCATGAGAAGCCGCCAGTACAGAGTTTAATTATTTTCTGTGGTTGCTTGCTCTCACCGACGTCTTAGTAACAGTACATTTTGAATTCTTGCATGCGTGGAATGGCCTTTATATTGATCTAGCTAACGTCGGATTGGCTGGGTTTATTAAAGCCTTTGGGGCTGGTCCTGAGCTGGTTTGGAGTCGGACCCCCTGCTGGCTCAAGGTTGCTTCCCTGCAGAGGTCCACATTTCTCCCTATTAGCATCTCTGACATTAAAAGGCGCTTCTAGACCTGCATGCTGTAGCCGCTCTCTTCCTGTTACCATGCAAACAGGGGCTGTTCACAGGTCCTTCTGCACAACTTACATCCACATATTATAGGGCTGCAGGAGGGATATCCTGCTGCCTGGCTTAAAGCATCCCACCGGTCTTCTCGTGGCATGCTGGCGACTGGCTCCTGGCCTCCTCCTAGTCTGTTTGAGGCATCCCGCTGGTCCGCTCATAGCATTCAAATGGTCTGCTTGTGCAGCCGCGGCCCATGCAGGTAAGAGCGGTGAGGCGGTGGGGCCGGGTGTGGGGGGATTTCGATGGACGATGATGAGGGAAAATTAAATAAATAATTAATTTTCCCTCGTCATTGTCCGTCGAATACTCCCCCCACTCGGCCCCACCGCCCCACTGCTCTTACCTGCACGGGCCGCGGCTGAGCTTGAGGAATTTCAGTCTTCTGATCTCTTGCCTGCAAGGTTTCCCACTGTGTCCGGAAGGTCTAACTGCTCTCTGGGGATTTAGGATATGACTTGTAGGTCTCTCTTACCATTCTTAGCTAGGGTTCTGTTCGTCCCCCCAATCTTCTCCTCACTTGTGAAGTCTCTCTAGGGTTGCCTCTTTCACCTTTCCTCTTTAATGTATCAGCAACCACTTTTCTCTGAGATATCCCAATATCAAGTTCTCCATCACTCCTACGTGTGTAATTTTTAGCTCACAGTTGGCCCGCTGGACAAACTTTCCACTCTCAATCAATATCTTGTGGCTAGTAAGGCCTAGATGATCCTTTGCCAATTGTAACTCAAAGCCAGGCAGATACGGTCCTTATGGGGGCCAACATGGATGCTCTGGATCCTAATCCCTTCGGACTTTATTCGATTCCAGGGCACCCGTGCTCCTTCCTTTCAATCAAGCAACTTACTCTAGAAGCGTTTTGCAACTTACACTGGCAATAATGAAAGACCCTCAGTCACTCACTCATCCCATACTGAGACGTGTAGCTGACCAGGGATAATCTATTCTAGGTATGCTTCTCCAGCCATTACAATCCAACAAATTTCGCAAGTGGAGTTCATCAGTGATCTTGTGAACTGATGAACTGCCAAAAATATTATTAGCCAAGATGCAAAAAATATTCTATTATACAATATGCTGGCATCTGTAAGACGCGTAATAGCAGCTCCTTGGTAACCGTCTCAAAGGGAGAGAACACCGCCTCGATTATTGTCAAGACGCTATCATTGTGCAACGGAGACACATTGAAGACGCGCCATCACACTGCAGTACCAATGACTTCCGCTTCATCCACAACCATAACTCGTCTGACTGCAGGCTGCCCTGTTTCCTACTCAAAGCTCTCTGGGGCAGCGCCATGTGTGTGATGTTCGTTCAAAGCAATAATAATAATTGAGATTGTAATAATAATAATAACAGTAAAATAATAATCATACTGATTATCTTATTAATTGTTATAGGTGACAGTAATAATAATAATAGTGATCATAATAATAGTGTTTATATTAATTATTGTATCCAGAGTGACAAAAAATAATAATAAAATAATAAGGTATAATATCAAGTATATTATTGGCGGTTATAATAACAATTGTTATAATAATAGTGGCTATAACAATAATAATAATAATCATGGTAATAATCATAGTAATGATAATAATAACACAGTTCATGTACTGGGAGGGTTTCTGGTGTCAGGTTTTATACCATGCCTCCTGTTCCACTTCGTATTAAAATTATTACACAAGCTTGTGAACCTTTATTGCATTAGCATTTAATTACAACCCCTCCTATTTCTACTGAGGGGGAACATCTCGGAGCTCTCTCCACCACCAACCCCGGCCGATGACCTCCAGCCCTTTAGAGTCTTTAAATAGAAAATATGGCCCCGCTCGTACTTCTTTATTAACCTAAATGTCATCGGGCACACTGTGCTAGAGGGTCTCCAGACCTTGCTTCGAAATATGTTTCAGTGAGTTCCAGTGCTGTGCTGGTTTAAAATAAATAAATAAATAAACACGGCTCATGGAGCAAATCTTCCCTTACAGCTCTACTACTGTACATCATTTTCAGCAGCCATTAAACACAGGGAAACGTATTTCTATGTTTTTTGTTTTTTTATGTTCAGCCATACCTATTGGTGTTTCCAGTAAAAGAAAAGCTGAATGGACACGCGCAAAGCCATCGTCAAAACCCCCGTCCGAACTCCATGAATGGGTTGGCGCTGAATGACCTACTTCCCGCCCGCCACGCGGGGCCGATGGGAAGTGGAAAGCATCGCGCGACGGCTGAGGGAGGAGGGGCTTTGGTGGGGAGTCCTCTCTGTTTACATTCAAGCCATACACACTGGAGCCTCGACCTTCACGTGCCCTTGTGCACCTTCGCATGGCAGAGGGCAGGATAGATAAGGTCAGGGCTTTAAGTGGGATGAAAAAACTGGGGGGGTCTTTTGAAGGGGCGTGGCCCATGTATTTAAGGGTGTGGCTTAAAAACACGCAAGGTAAAAATCTGTGCTTATCGTAGTGCGCCGTCTGACTTGTATTTTGTTTCTGTCATTGCATCCAGATAAGCAAGACATCTACAACAGGACAGGACTATTGGTTTTATCACTGGTTGTTGCATAAGATAAATAAGCAGCAACTATTGCTTGTATATAATATTGAAAAAGCTTCCACTTACAGCCCTTGAGACACCACGACTATGTTGCTGCTCCTGAGTTTCAAAAATTGAAGGGAAATCCAGAGAGAAAATGACTCTCTTTAAAGGATTTCCCGTCCCCTACAACGCTCACCTGGCATGACGTCATGACGTAACTTCTCCACTAGTGAGAAGTGAGCAGTGTGAGCATGCACACATCGATGTGCCTGCTGTCACTGCAGTCCGGGGAAAAAACGGACCGCCTGTGCCAGGGCACAAAACAGAGCCCGATAGAGACCCGTTTCGAGGCCCTCTTTAAAAAACTGCCGGTGCTCAGCACCTGTGAGACCCGGCCCACTTAAAGCCCTGGATAAGGTCTAATGTAAGGGCAGAGGTCACCCACCCGTCCGTGCCTTACGCTGCATCCGCCTCCTTACTGCGTTATCTAGCTTGAGGTAAATGAAGTTAGAGACCACCGGTGGGCCGTCAATGAGCGAGATCAGCCAGTATACATGAGGAAGGCACACTGAAGGCACAGGGCACGTGACAAATCTATTGGCTTATTTGTATTTTTTACCTATTGTGTAGCATTGCCATTGGAATGGTGAGAAGGACCTAATGATAGCGCGTGTACCCATGCCTTCCCTTGGCACGTGCTGAGGATTTGGGGCAACACCCTCTGCCGGGTCCAGCAAGCACTTTTCTCCTCCACTTGGCAAGAAACTGGAGAGTTGTGTGTTCAAGTAACACCACCATCTTGTAGACGTATCTTAGATAGTGAGACACGCACGGAATCAGGCCCGCTGACCTCTTCTCTCCTCACCACAATTTACCCTTCTTGAAACACCTTGATAGGGTCTGTATCACTCACTCTCTCTATTATCGAACCCTACGTGTTGTACCATGCACCACCATGGCCCAGCACTCAGTCGCATTGTAGCTAGCTTCATGCATTATGAATAGACGACACACACACATACATCTCACATTTCCAACTATATAGTTGCATGAAAGGGAGCACTCTGGGAAACGTGTCATGCATTATGTAATAACCACCCATAGCCTTAGCATAACAACTATAGAGCTAAATTATTCTTGAATAGAGCGACTTTGAGTTACATTGTAAAAGCATTGTCCTTTTATGGTTGCTAAAATCGCATCTGCCATAGTCTTTCTTCCTCTAACCTAGGCAAAAGGAGGATCACGTACAAATGAGTGTGCATAAAATGTGCTGCATTTTTGTACTCTTTTATCACCTGACCCCGAAACACGCACTGTTAAAATAAAATTGTGTGCTTGCATTGCCTAGATTCTCCATCCCTGCCTACTTTGGGCTGTCACTTCCTTAGGGTCACAGTCACCTTGACCCCTGTTAACTCCCACAAAGTATGGTCAAGTCCAGGGGCCTATTCCAGGTGTCACTCTGGTTCTCCCACCTTCGATTCAAATGCCCACGCTGGATGGCTTGTGGGCTACGAGGAGCCATTGTGAGATGCTAAGGCAAGGAGTGGGGTGCTCTCTCTTCTGTAGGTATTCTCAGCAGCACTCTATACTTAGGCTGTCACTTCTATCTCACAGAGGGTGCTTCAGCAGCACTCAGGGAAATGTCATGTATTGCTGTACTACAGGACAAAACTCTTCGACCATACGGACCACCCCATGATGAGGAAAACCCAGAAAGAATTTTTATAAGATCCCCTTGTGAGCTTCATGCCAGTGACCACCCTCTTTTATCATTGGCACCTTATTGGCTGTTTTGCTCTACAGGCAGGGCTTTAAGTGGGCCGGGTCCCACCGGTGCTGAGCATCGGCAGTTTTTTAAAGGGGGCCTCAAAACGGGTCTCTATCGGGCTCTGTTTGGTGCCCTGGCACAGGCGGTCCGTTTTTTTCCGGACTGCAGTGACAGCAGGCACATCGATGTGCGGGTGCTCACACTGCTCACTTCTCACTAGTGGAGAAGTTACGGCATGACGTCATGCCAGGTGAGCGTTGTAGGGGAAGGGAAATCCTTTAAAGAGAGTCATTTTCTCTCTGGAATTCCCTTCTCTTTTTGAAACTCAGGAGCAGCAACATTGTGGTGGTGTCACCAGGGCTTTAAGTGGAAGCTTTTTCAATATTATATACAAGCCATAGTTGCTGCTTATTTATCTTATGCAACTAACAACCATGGACAGAGCCAATAGTCGTGACCTTTTGTAGCTATGATGTTACTTGTTGTATCATATATCTGGATGCAATGACAGAAACAGCAAAATACAAGTCGGGCGGCTCAGTATGCTAAGCACAGATTTTTAGCGTAGGTGTTTTTAAGCCACACCCTTAATTACATTGACCACGCCCCTTTGAGAGGCCCCCCAGTTTTGTCATCCCACTTAAAGCCCTGTCTACAGGCTATTCCGCCCATGTGTCAAGGCGCCTCCTCTGCAGACCTAAAGCCTGAAAATTATTTCTCCTCTTAGCCCATGCCTGTTGACGTGCAGTGGCCTAACAAAACTTGAGAGGCCCCTCTGCATACTACACGGAGCCTCCCCCCCAAGGACCCAGTCAGGAGCTCCCAGGCCATGGGCCTGCCGCCCGCGCATAGTGTCGGAGGGGGCCCCCTGGAGCTCAGGGAAACCCCAGCACCGCGGGGTCTGCAGGGGCTAATATTACGCCACTGTTAACATGCCCGTCCGCAATGCACATCTTACTCAGGGCACGAGTCGGGGGTACACGCTGGTGGACGGCGTCCCCCCACTTTTTTCACAGGGTGGACGCCGTCCACCCTGCCAAGAAGTGTGGTCCCACTGTAAAATATGCTGAATTCGTCCCGGTGTAATTTACAAACACCGGGACACATCCTGCAGCGCCTGAACTTTGTTATCTGCTTTCTATCTGCAACAACGTGCAGGCGGGGACGGGGCTCTCTTAGTTCTGACTCCTGCTGGGCCCATAACAAAGGCCGAATCGGAGTGGTCATCAGGCCTCCTTTTGTTGGAGTCTCCTGGCTGGGAGCAGTCAGGAGCCTCACACCTGATGCAAATGCAGCAGAGGGGAAACAAAGGCTCACACCTTGTTAGCACTTCACACATACTTAGGAGAGGCAGCTTTTAACTTTGTTCAGGCTCTGTTTAGGAGATATGCATGCACTGTAAAAACTTCAGATGTGTTGATGTTTCCCAGCATTTGCACAAAATAAATAGCATTTATATAGCGCTTACTACCTCTGAGGAGGCGTTGTAATAATTTAAATATCACTATTTCTTTTAAAGCACTATGGCTAGAGAAAACTTAACGCTGATAAAAGGTAACATTGTTTTATGTGTAGCTACAAAAGTGTGAATCTTCTGCCTAAATCAGAAGGGTTTGCAAGTATGCTCGAAATGTGCTAAAATGTACTCATGATACACCTGCTAAACATATATGTGAGGGCTTAAGATCTGATGTCACTTCTTGTGATGCCAGTTCCTGTGATGTCACGCGCTGTGATGTCACGCGCCACGATGTCACGCGCCACGATGTCACGCACCGCGATGTCACGCGCTGCGATGCCACGCGCTGCGATGCCACTTGCATACTGATTAACTAGGTTAGTCCCCCCACTTCTTTTTTTAGCACTTGTGCCCTGATCTTACTGATACACCAAAGTGATGGGTAGAATGCTTGCAACAGGCTCAGCCACAGGGAATGATTTTGGCTGCATTCCGGATCATCGTTTTTTACCCTCTGTGCTGGACAGAGGCTGGCCATACATGAATCCTACCTTGTCTTGCTCCCATATAATCAGTTTAGTCTAGGGTTACTTTTTTTCTGTTCATAGTGCACCTGGCCTGGAAATGCCAGCTGGACCATCCTCCGAGGTGGAGGGCCAACTCTGATTTGCATTTGGCTGGTCACTGTCTGTAATGGCACAGACGAGTTAAAAACAATGGAGTGGAAAACGGCCCACTACTTTTTAGGCTAACTCCACATGCACAGGAGCAACCTTAAATTTGACCTTGCTCCCTTTTACTTCCACCCTCTGCTTCCTTAGATTGGAATAATGGCCGTCCAAAAATTGACATTGAAATAACTTCCAAAATCCACAGTGTTCTAAATAGACCGCCCTGTCAGCTGCATTTGAGGACTACAATTGATATGAGAAGGGAGCAATCACTGTAACCTGGTCGTCATGAACACCTGTTAATTTTTTAGTAAGCTGCCATATTGCCATGACATATTGGAGGGAATTAGCTCTTGAAAGAAAGGCTCCCTGCATGCAAACCGTCTTTCAAATGGGATCTGTCAGTTTAAGGAAGATGTGGCGCTGTGCAGTTTCACCTTTAGAATTAACAACGATTCTCCTATACAGAGAAGAATATGAGGATTCATACCGAACAAGCCTGAAGGACATAGTTGTGCTGCACCAACAACAAAGCAGTTTTCAAGTTTCGCTTGACAGCACAACTGTTTACAACCAATTCTTTATAAAAATACATAGGGGCTCATTTACAAGCAACTTGTGCCTCCTTGCGCCACCTTTGCGTCACTAATGGCGGTGTCACTTTTTTCGGGTTAGGTCGGTTTTTCCTGCGTCAGAATCGGCTGCGCTCGTTTTTAATTTATGTAAGGTAGGCATTCCGTCGGAAACGCCTCCCATGAAACTGACGAAGTGGTATTTACTACTTTTTCAGTTTTTGGTGCATTGGGCCGCTGCGCTGCCAAGGCGTCACAATCCCTACGCCTGCTAAACCCAGGCATAGGGATGACACATTGGCTGTGGCCAAGGGACCACACCAGCTTTAGTGACTTGACTGCAATCTGCAATCAAGTCACAGGGTAAGTTGGCCACAGAAAGTAGGTATGTGCACGTAATGTCACATTTTGTGACATTAAGTGCTGATGTCAAACATACAAGTGGGCACCATTGCCACTTGTATGTGTCACATCCAGAACCAATATGTTAGAGCGCAAGGTGACTTTGTCACTTTTCCACACTCTAACACATTGGTCCCTGTACGGTAGGCTACTTGCGTCAGATTAAACTGACGCATCCTCACTTTTTTGACGCATTGCTGTTGTTGCGTCAGTTTCCTTGCTCCATGGAGAGCTGTATCATAAATACGGCGCATCCATGGCATCGTGAGCTATTTTGACACAGGCGCAAGTAAACTGATGCATGGCTGCTTTAGCGCAGCGATGCATCAATTTCTTCTAAATGATCCCCATAATGTATGCTTTTGATCCGCCCATAGGAGTACACCTCTCTCCCCTCTTGCTATTGGCTATTTGGTGTATTACTCCGGAGATGAGCCAGGGATATGAGCCAAAATACTATTTGGGCTAACAAAAGATTTCATATGTAAATAATACTGCAAACTATGTCAAATGTAACACTCTCAAACACATTTTTTTTGATTGAATACCAGTCTTTCACTTTAGTAAATTAAATTATAACACAGCATTTGTGTCTGTTAATAGTAGCAGTTTACAAACTCAAATTCTTCCCCATGCCCTGACATTACTGCCAAGAGTTAACGAAGAGATGTGAGCTTGCCTTGTGCATTGTATATTGGCCAGTATTGTTATTAGATGTGGAGCAATATTAATGTCTAGTAAATCATACCCAAGTGAGATTTTATATAGTACACATCCTAAACTGAATTCCATGAATGTGCTCTCAGTTTTGATACACAGTCAAAATGGGACACAATGAAGTAAAGGAATTTGTGATTTGTTAGGATCATGATCCACAAAGAGGAGCTCAATAGGGAACTTACACTAAGGGCGGCCTCCACTCAAAATGCAAAACAAAACAAAAAAGCCCTTGGTGTGACCCACACTGCTAATGCACTTTCTACAAAATGGAGTCCCCCCTATTATATATTTAGAGAGGGGACTGAGTCTAGTATTAATCTAGGAATACCCAAAGTGTATGTGTTATATTTTAAAGAAAAAAACAGGCCTGGGGCCAAAAGGAGTGGACTTTTGCAACTCATTTTTAACTCCTTTTTCTTGTGAGGAAGAATGGTCTCCTCCCTCTAAGAGGACCCAAAGACGGTGTCAAGATGTGTACCATACACAAACACAATTAGATAGTAAGTACACATGCTCAGCATTCTTGTGAACTTGTTCGGGTGTTGGTTCTTTCCCGTGCATAGGAAACCTGTCGATGATGGTAAAGTGAGGAAATTGGTGAGAGCCTGCTAATCACTCCTTGGTGGTTGCTTACGTGAGGCACTTCCTATCGCTTCTTTTTTCTTACTCTTTCTTCCTATTAGCACCAGACCTGTTTCTTTCTTTTAAATATAACACATACACAGGGGTATTCCTAGATTGATACTAGAAACAGTCCAGTCTCTAAATATAGAATATAGAATATTGAGGAAAGTGCATTAGCAGTGTGTCAGACAAGTTCATCAAGTGGGATGAGCCAGGATTTGAACCAAGGTTATCGGATTACACGTTGTGATATTCTGATACTGGCTGAATATCAAAAACACAAAAGGTGATGGGAGGAATGCTTGAAATTTGTCTAACCACAGGCAATCACTTGGGGTAGCATTCAACCCCATTGTTATTTTGCCCAACATGCTACCTCAATTTGTCTAAATGCAAAGTCACTGGGACACAAGCAGCCCAAGACCGGTTTTGCTCTGATTGGGGCTCGTCTGTTGGTTGTAGCTTGGTTCCAGTGGCACAGTGAACATGGGACCCACCCCCTCAGCAAACCCTTGCAGTTCGGGCTGGACTGTTCCACTGTTAGAGCAGGGGTAACGAGTGATTTGCGTATGGCTGGGTCCAATCTGAGGTGGCATGGTGAGCAAAAGAACTATGGGTTGGAATGCTACCCCGAGTGATTAACAGTGGTTAGACAAAGTTCAAGCATTTCTTCATCACCTTTTGTATGTTTGATTGAATGAATTTCTCATTCTCTCTCCCGTTTAACACCAAAGATTATTTGTGTTTATTTCACTCTATAAATTATTGCAGGTTGTTCAATAAATACAAGTAAAACAGGCTAATTCAATCTGAATGGAGATACCTTTACCCTGTCAAAATGTAGGTGGTAAAAAGAATAAAGTTAAATGCCTAGGAAGGCAGGAGACCATTGTCAGGTTAATACCACTGTCTTCCCCTAACTCAAACAGTAAAGGGCGAGAGGATCAAGACCTAAGCCTTTATTTTGACACAAAAAAACGATGGCACCTTGGACCGTTTGCCGTCAGTTGCAAATCTTAAGAGAGAAACATGCAAATTGCATCACAGTTGTCAACAGACAGGCAAATAACAGAAAAGCACCTTAATAGAGGCCCTGTTCTGGGCTGTCTTGTGTTTAACAGGTTGTGGCAAACTGTGTTACTGAGGTAAAAGGGCCTCACCTAGGATGCTTGGATAGGCTGCTTTGGCTCGCCAGTTCCCATGTAACATGGACCGAGCTGGAGCCAGGCTTAATCCTTGCTCGGCTAGCCCTCGTCTAGATTTATGTGGCTACCATTTGGCGTAATACTCTTGCTATCATTGAAAGCACTGAATAAATGAAGGTCGCTGGCCTGAAAACTGGACATTTACAAAGTCCCAACTTGCAAACATGATTGCTGGTTAGGTTCGTGATTCTTTAGAAAAGAAAATCTTACTCGAGTCCCTTCACGGCCTTTCTTGCTTTAGTCAAAGTCCCAGCCAGTTCTATGTGCATGAATGTCTAGTCAATAAAATGTCAGTGGGGATAGCGAAAGAAACATCACCCACCCGTTGACTATACAACTTTGACCTCTTGCCAACACATAGCAGCACAACAGCTTTTTTTTATTTGCTGCTGATGGGCTACAGGAAATACAATTCAGCTCTCAAAGAATGTAAACATAGCTATAAGAGTCTTTCTTCGCTTTCTATTCCTGCCACTTCCTTCATGATCTGTGTGACCAGGGGTAGCAAGTGTCACTGGAAGTGCCACTGTACCGGGGGCAAGTAAGCGGATGGTGCTGCTAATCCTGCCTACCCCTAATTGTCATCCCGGGCAAGATTGCTCTCAGGTTTCCCACTTCCATTTGTGTTTAGATCAGCCACTCTAGGTTTTCTTCCATTGTGGAATTCATAATCTGTGTGATTGATTAATCTTTATTGTTTGATTACTTAAATCCATAACAATTTTAAAATGCGTATATTTCATGTGTACAAAGGGTTTAAATGAAAAATTGTTGGTAGAAAAGAAAAAAAAAGTTAGAATAAAATGTCCCAAGGGTAGTTAATAACCATAGTGTCCGGAACCTAGAATGTCAAAAGGCCATAGCCTCGTTTTTAAAATCAGGAATGTGGCACGCTGGGCATAAAGGTTCTAGAAAGTTCTAAAAAAAAGAGCTTGTGGACAATTAAAATTGGGGGAACAGACGGTATTCTGATGAACAGCACAGGATGATCAAGAGTTCATGAATTTATCAACTGGCGTCATGGCCGTGCTACTGGGGGCAACAGAATTTGCGGCCCTGTTTTCCCCAAGTTTTTTTGCCACTCTGGTTACAAATTTTGTGAACCGGATATTAAGCATCATATTTTCTGGGTTCATACCAGCTATTATGGCCTGTCGGTATGTTTGAACTCCGAGTTTGATCCATTCACCCAGCAGCAAGGTCCTCCTATCGTTAAGCAATGCAGGACATGCACAGACTATGTGCTCCATTGCTTCTGAGTGATAGCCACACTCCCTACATTCAATGTTAACACTAGGGCGACGCCATTCGGGTACATACTTTAAGAAAGGCCATTCTCCCATCCTCAGTGCCATAAACTTTAACTTCCATGAAAGTGCGTATGTGCTTGATAGGTAGGGTGATTCGACCCCCGGTTTGAAGACAGAAATAACCGCCCAGGCATGTTTCCTTCTGGACAGTTTTGCCCTGTCAGAATGAAAAGACCAGAGCCGGACTCTTCTCTTAATGACAGGTTTTAACGCCTGCTGGGATGGATTTGTTCCGCAGAACTCCTCGACACCGAGTAACTGCAGGGAGTGTTCCAGGTGGCGCTGATGTTTTTGGCTGATCGATATTTCTTTCCAGAGTCTTGCCTCCAGGCTGCCTTCCCGAGAGTTGCGCAGTCTGTTACAGATCTTGATGAATGCACCGGCCTCGACGCCATGGTGATCTAATAGTGACTTGAGCTGGCGATGAGGATCTTGGCAGGCGCCATGCTCGTTTGAAAATTGTAGTTGTTAATTTATTCAGTGTGGTGCTGTTAGTCCTCAACATAATCTTGTGCCCGTAGGATAGGGAATTAGTAATCTTCGCCTTCATTACCGTTAACAATGGGGTTAGGCTTGGGCCGAGTAGCTGTTTCACCAGCTTCACTGAGGCAGCATCGAGTGACAGGGCTTTGGCCCTGACCGCTTCTTTCTGCTTTGAGAAAGATCCTCTAGAATCCAGAAAACTCCCCAAGTACTTATAGGACGATACTGTTTCAATCAATCAATCAATCAATCAATCAATCAATAATAACTTTATTTCGGCCAATTTGACCATAAAAGCACATAAAAAGTCTTACAAATCATTTGCTTTAAAATTAAACAAGGAACGGTATACATATGGCTTGGAACATATACAGATATAGCCTAAGAAAAATGGAGAACAATACAATCTTTGATAGTAGCTGTCTAAAAAAAAAACATATGATCGTCAAATATATCAGGTGGTGATAACCATTTTAAAGTGCAAGGTATACAGACCTTTTCCAAATAGTGTTTAAAAAGGTCAAAATTTAATTTCACAGTAAATCATTCAATTATCAAGACATCAGAACAATATAACAATAAAATCATTTTATAAATAATTATATCTAGAAAATGATTCTAAAACAAACAGTTCATTCCTTTAAAATGCCTAATTTGGCAACCAATATACAAAAGTTTAATCATCTGTTTTTAAAATTTGTTTTAAAAATGCTCTACGAGTACACCACATGGAGAATAAGAATCCAGCCACAGAGTAAACAATGGGGAGGCTGGTATCATATTTCAATAACCTAAAGGCATCAGAACAACGCCTGGTCCCTAAGTTTCTACATATCTGGACCAGCCATCGTCTTCTGGCTTTGCAGTATCCAGGGCAACAAAAGAACACATGGTAATCTGTTTCTGCAGAACAGTCACAAGCCGAACATCCCTGAGTTTGCACACCCGCCCATTTGTTTGTAAAAGACCGAAGTGGCAATACACCATGTCTAAACTGTAAGTAAAGCTTCCTGGCACTTGCCGGCTTGATGTCGTTTAGTGCCGGCTCTAGACTGTACTGGTCCTTGACTTCTAAAAAGGCTAGAGTGAGCTTGCCTACTGAAGGATTACTCTGGAGTTTAGCCAAATTATGCTCCCAATATGAGTCCTTTAGCTCTTTCCTGGACACTGAAGTACATGCCTCTTCTGGGATATTCCAAAGATTGCCCCGTCCCAGACTCACTAAAGTTTGTCGAATATGAGAAAGCCAGGGCAATTTACCCACACCTGGTGAGCACATCACCTCTTTTAATTCATCCCTATAAACTGCCAACTCTGGGGTGACCCACAGACGCCGCCAGAATAGAAGAGGTCTGAGGTTGACTTCATCCACGATGGCCTTTACCCCCAGATCTAAGATGAGCGGTATAAGCGGGGTGCTCCGTGGGAGACCGAATAGTTGCCTAAGAAAGGAATTTTCGATCTATCTAAGGCTGTCGGAGCAACTGTGTCCCATAATTCTGCACCATACAATGCTGCTCCCCTTGCTTGGACCTTAAAAATTTCTATTGCTGGGCCCACAGGTTTATAACTGGATTTTCGAAAAACCTGTTCAATGTTTTTACCGTTGAAAAACCACCCGCCTCTCTGCTGCTTCCTCTTCCCAAAGGTGATTGTTTTTGTTTTAGACAGATTTAATTCGAGGGAGTTATTTGTTGTGTAGGGGAGCAGCTAGTCCCTTGTGTGGCTAAGTAGCACAAGGTCATCAGCTTATAACAGATTGCTGGTACGGGTTCCATCTATTTGAGGGGGGTGGCAGTTAATGTTGTCCAGTAAGTGAGATAGATCTGAGATAAAAAGGTTACTGGCATAGTATTTAGATTAGACATCGAGAAGAGCTATCATCCTGTAATTTTTAGGATCATTTCTCCTACCACCTTTATAGATGGGATGGATAATGGCTCCTTTCCACGACTCCGGGATATTATGGTTGAGCCGGCAGTAAAAAACAGGGGAGCCAGGTGTTCTGACCACAGGTTTACGTCCGATTTGAACAGGGCCTGGGGAAGGCCATTAGGACCGGGGGCTCCTTCTGCCCTGGCTTTACTAATTGTGCGAACAATTTTGTTTCTGAGAGCTTCTGGGGCTGTCAAAATCTCAGTCGTAGTGTCGTCTGGCTTGTCCTTTTTAGGTCGAGCCTCGAATAGCGCGCAAGCGCTGCTAGGCGAAGACTTTAAGTAAGGGGGTTTCAGAAGCAGTCCAAACGCTCGTGCGTCGTGGCTGGCCTTTTTCGGATGGTTACGCGCGGCACGCGCGGCACTAGCATCTGTTAGTAATTATTTCGCTCGCTTTTCGTGCGGTTATGCGCGGCACTAGCATCTGTTAGTAATTATCTCGCTCGTTCTCGTAATGTCAATAGTCTACAGCGCGTGAATACCCTCCCCCTCCTCCCTCTCCCTCCTCGTCAGCTTCATTTTCCTTTCACTTTCGCGCCGCGCGCTGTGTCACTTTCACGGCCGCGCGGCTATCCAGCTTCCTTTTTTTTTTTTTAAATTTAACTTTCAGCGCGAGGCGCGCGCACCACTCGCGTCGCCCCCCTCCTCCCCGCGCGTGCCTTCAAATGCTTGTTTACAATTTTCTTTGTCTCGGTTTTGAATTCGTTATTCCGTAAGTGTGTAGTAATGGTCGCGCGCTGCTGCACGCCCCCGCCAGCGCCACCTGCGCGGTTCAAGCTCTGATGAGGCCAGTGGTTCCCAGAGAGACGCCTCCGCGCGCTCGGCTCCTGCTCAGGCCAGTGTGCACTAACAAGGTCCAGCTGCCAGCCTGCCTGCCCCCTGGTACTTCCATTGGGCTTCTAGCTTCCGGCTGCATTTACGACCAGATGGGCTGCCTGGCTCCAGCCCTGAAAGCGCCCATCACCATATCCTAGCCACAACCCCCTCTCTGTGCTGGCACCCACCTGGGAGTTTGTGCAACTTAATAGCAAGCCCAGGCAGCCTGTAAAACAGTGTTTCAGAATAGGCAGACGAGGGGGCTCAGAGCCACCGTCTCTCTGCATGAGCAGGGACAGGCGTATCTCCGAGGTAGAGGGAAGCCCGGCTGCCACCTGCCTTTCTGGGCGCATGGAGCGGCTGGCACTCACTACGGCTGCTGGTGGACGGGTCCTGCGGCCCCCAGTGCATGCAGCTGCAGTCTGTGCCCACAGCAGCCCAGGCTCTGGTGGAAGAGGAGAAGGGGCTGGCAGGGAGCTTGGCATCAGGCGGCCAGTGGTCCTGGCATTGAAATGGACCTTTACATATCTGTGCCCTCCGGACCCTGGCATGCCAGAGTGCTAAACATACAGGGGGAATGTGGAAGCCAGCTTTATGATAGTGCTGTACAAATCAGGGACACGTGCATGCTGCGCTGTGCATTGCTTCGCATGCCAGAGAACTGTGGATTCTGGCCTGGTAGGCTGGCTGTGACATACAGGGACATTACAGATTCTGCCATGATAAGGGTGCTGCTGTAGAGGGTAATACGAATATTGGAGTGAATAAGGCCCTCTATATTCTACACTATGTGATTTCAGGCATGGCAGTGTTGTCCTACACCCACAGGCAATGTGAGAAGCTGCCACAGCAATGTGTACCTTTTATAGAGGGGCAGTGTGCACCCTGGCATCATGGAGGCCCTTGTAACCCACAAGGCCTCATATTATGTACCCACCACCAGGTGTGGCAGCAGAAGACCCTCACTGGAGCCATCAGAGAGTACCAGGCACTGTGAGCTTTCTCCCTTCAGGATGAGCAGCCCTGACCTTTTTGGGCCTCTTTGATCACCCCTAGCAGGCCTGCACAGTGAGCAGCACTCTGGCATGCTTCCGCTGAACCCCTGGGGAGCACTGGTGTTAAGCGCCATGTCATAAGCAGCATCAAACATGTGATAGGCTTTACATCCTGGCTCTTATACGGCTGCTGCTCCTCTCGGCATTGTATTCTGTATGGACACTTACTCAGCGTACCCTACTATATCAGACAGACACCCCGCTTGCGTGCATACAGTTCTTAGGCCTGTCTACAGACTGCTGTAGCTGTTTTGAGGATCTCAGGTCATCGGTACTTCAGAAAGTACAGTAATAGATGCAGAGAGAGAGAGCGGCCATTGGGGCCCTGCAACAAGAGCGGACTTTGTCTGTTAAAGAAAGTTTTTTCAACCAACATCTTACCCTCTCTCATTATTCTGATTCTTTAAACCACAACTAATGCCGTTATGTATGCAGTTCTTGTATACTTGTTATGTTTTTTCCAGTTCTTCTTCTCTTCTGCTTAGGCTTCAGCTCGGCTGGAACCGGAGACGCTTGGCAGGAACAGATGGGGTCCTTGGCAATTGCTCACTTTAGCCATGCTTTAAAACGTCTCTGGGTGCAAAATCTAGGCCTAGGAGAACTACAAGCTTTCAAGCTTTCCCCGACTCTGCTGTCCCTGTTCTTTTCTCATTCTTTCCTCTTTTTCTTTTATCACTTTAATTTCCTTTATTTTGTCTTTTCCTCTCATCTCTGATACTTGTTCCCATGGAGTGCTACTTTCATCAAGTAACGCTAATGTAACAAGCATTGGCATAGCCAATAGGTCTCGCATTTGGGGCCTTATAAGTGTTTAACCATGCAACAGTTAATGTTGTTGCACCAAAGATATTGTGCTGCATAACTAAATACTTATAAGGTCCCAAAAGCGAGACCTATTGGCTATGCCAATGCTTGTTGTCGATTGTTGTTGCTTCCTGAACGTGGTTGGCTAGATTGTTGTGCCCAGTCTTGCCTATACTAATGGCTTCTAGGGGAGGTGGCGCTGGTTCAATTGATGCAAGGGAACTAGGATGAGCTTCCCTGGGTGTGTATTCGCTGAAATGATTTGTTAGAAAAAAAGTCCATTCTTCTTCGCTTATGTTTGCGCTCCCTTGCCTGTTTCCACCTAATAACCCCTTTTCACTAGCGAACAAAATGACTTTGGGTTGGATTTCTTGCTTGCGTGGACTAACTTCAGCCAGAACTGGTCGGCCGCTTCTTGTTTGTCCCTTTGGATGGATGACCTGAAGGCTTTTTGAGCTTGCTTGTAATTATGAAATAAACTTGCGTTTCCCTGTCTTTTCCTAGCCTGGCGTAGGGCCGAGTTTCTTTGTGATTTCAGCTTTTTGGTCTCTAATGAGATGCAAGGTTGTTTGGTGGCTTGCAGGCTATGACGTGTGGACAGGAATTCGCTAAGTAATTGGTTTACAAAGGCTTCCCATCCGTTGATGACAACAGCATCTTCTTCACTCGATGAACGAAGAAGAGATCTACATTTATACATTACGGGTCGTCCATTTCATTCTACTTAAGTTCTCTGTATAACTGCCGGATAACATGTGTGCAATTGCCTGGTGACAGGCTGCATTGAGGTTTAAGGTTATTATTTGGGGGCGATGGTCACTCTCCCCTTGCATTGTGATGCAGTAGGACTCGATCAAGGGGAGCATTTGACTACTGCTTAGAGTGAAGTCTATAAATGAGTAGGTGCGGCCATTGGTTCTTGTCCAAGCAGGCGGGATGTCCGTGGGAAAGCACATATTCAGTATGGCAAAACCCACACTGCTAAATTGGAGAACAGTGTATTCGCCCAGTTTAGACGGCCTGTTACCTGCGGGTATTGATTGAACAGCGAGGTGTGGGGGAACCGCTGGAAATACATCCCCGAGATCCTCGGACGGGTTTTGGAAGAGGTTTGTATTGAAGTCTCCGGATATTAGACACAGTATGCTGCCGTAATCACTTAATAGGTTGCAAACAATTTTGATCAAACGATCCAGTTTAGATTTCTTCTCTGTGGAGTTAGGAGAGATGTAAACATTGAGCAGGAGTGACTGTCTGTCTGAGTTGGGGCTTCTAACCACTATGCCGGCAATCCAATCTTCGTCAAATTTTAATTGTTTAATGTGCAGAGACAGTTTTCTACTACATAGATCGAGAGGCCACCTCGCAGTCTGCCGTACTTGCATTGTCTTGTGGCAGGGGACATGAATTCCAGGTAGCCTTCTATGGGGATACTAGTCGCTGACCAGGTTTCCTGAAGGAGAATGATGTCATATTTTTTTATAAATTCAATTGTGTCTAGCGATTGGGGTTTTGTAGATAGTCCATTGATGTTCCAGGAACATATAGCTGTTTTGAGATCAATTTTATTTCAGTCATTCCGGCTCCGAGATAGGGCCGCAGTCAGCCATGACCAGTCGGCTCCTTTTGTGACTTGGCGGTCGGTTGTACGCTCGTCAACGCCTGCTGAAGAGCGGCTTCTAGCTGACTTTATTACTTAAAAAGGGGGGGAACCTGTGCTGCTAGGTTGAGCCTGAGTAGTTGCAAGTATGGAGGGATTGCGAGGAATGCTAGGAGTTGTTAGATTAATGCCCCAGTTTTTAAATTGGTCGGCCTTCAATTCAAGCAGCTCCTTTGTGGCCGTGGTCACTAATGTGATTAAAGTTGCTTCTCTTTCTTGGATACCGTTACTGGGTTTGAATTCGATAGCCATTATGTCTTTAGAGTCCAGGATGCGCAATACGGGAATTTATTTAAAGAGTCTTAGAATGTTCCCGTGGTTTAAGATGTCATGCGGGCCTTGGGAAGTGTACTCTGGTGTTAACAGCAGTTTGGTCTGGATGCTGTCGTTAGCGGGTCTGTGCACTTCCACTGTGATTAAGGCCTCAGTTGGTTTGGAGCATTCATCTATTTTCCGTTGGGAAGTGGATGGTGGGTGCAAAGAAGGTGCTTGCTCGCTGAGATGGTTAGTTGTTGGTATGTTGGGAACAGTTTTGCACAGAGTCACCGGGGCTGGCTGGCTGGCTGGTTTTATCGAGTGCCGTCCGTTGGTCTGTTGCTCTGGTCTGTTGTTGCCGGCTGGGAGTGGAGAAGGGACTCTGATGCCTGGACATGGCTCTTGGAGGGTCGTGGTCGAGGCTGACATGTTGACAGTTTCCAGCTCCGTGCTGGTATGTGATTGGCCATTTTTTAGTGTCACTGGGTAGGTAAAATGCGGTGGGGAACTTGAATCGACTGAGCTGTTAATGAACCTTTAAATTTTGAGGGTGATTTTGTGAGACGTTAATAGCTAAACGGCTGGTAGTGGACTTGTGATGGCGCAGGGTGTTGTGAACGGACCCAATGGTATGGCGGGTTTGCTTTTTGAAAAATAACTGGTCATTGTATTTTTGATTTCAACTGTGTGTCTATTACGGTTTTTCCTGAGTCTTTTTTTTTTCCCGTTTGCACAGCCGATGAGTATGTGGTTGATTTAGTATTGCGTTGGTGGTTCTGTTAGGATCGACTGTCTCTTTAATGCCTGGGGAAGGAACTCGTATTTGGTCGGACGTGGGGTTGGACCCCGACGTGCTTGGATTAACGTTGGCTGAGGAGTATTGATGGTTAAGAGAGCTGTTTTTAGCGGCGCTTTGATTTACAGAGGTGGGGATAAAGGCTGGGAGGGCTGTTTTAGAACCTGGCGGTAGCTGCTAGAAGGGCCTTTCTTCCCTTTGTGTTCTGACTGAGCCGGCCGTTTTGGGGCCACCCCCGGATGAGGGACCTGAAGCGGGGAGTCAGAGTGCCCGATGTTGGTTGCTTCTTGATTGCGGTTAGTACTGACGAAAGGAATTGGGGTAGTGAAGACAGGGAGTCAATGATAGGCGAGCAACAACATACTGTTTGAACTAATTGAGCTTGTGATTGTGCTTTCATTATCAGCGAGTTGAGCGCCTCTAGTTTTTGGTCGATCCCAGCGGTGTACACGGCAAGAGTGTTTAAAAGGTCAACTTGTAGATCCAATTTATCAGAATGGTATTCCAGCGATGACACTGTTGTTTGAAGGATTTGGAGGAGTTGTGACCAAAGCACATTTATGTCGATCGGTGGGCAGCTTTCCTGGTCTGCGAATGTTTTAATTTCGTTGGTGAAAAAGCACAGGTCTAAAGAGGTATTAATCTTAATGTTATGCTCCCCGCTTGAGCAAGTCAGTTGGTGGAATTGATTGGAGGATTTTGGTAAGCCGATTGGGGACAGTGTTTTAAAATTACTTGGTTGGGTACTTGCCTGTTTCACGGCTTGAGGTGTGAGGACTATGTTGCTCTTCTGTGGATGGTCCATGGTGGTTGGGGACTTGAATTCTAAGGGAGAAAACGGACTTGGGTCCTGAACGGACTAAGAGATGGACGGAAAGTCCTCGCTTAAAATGGGGGTTGGTGAGGAAGCCAGCTCGACGGGAAGGCGAATGTCTTGTGAGCCAAGGGGAAACTGATCGGGACCCTGAAGCGGAGGATGGACCTCAGGAACTTTTTTTTGGTGCGGTTCAGCTCTTGTTGTGGAGCCAGATGGCGGTGGGCTGTGACCTGTCCTGCCGGCAACCGCATGGAGCATTGGCTGAACTTGTTTTTGCTGCAGGGCTAAGCCCGGACTGGTTTGAGGGGCGTTCAAGGATGAGTTCAAGAATGCGTCAGGTGCGCTTGGTCTTGGTTTTAGGGTGATTGCAGAGTTCCTGAAATAGTCCCTCAATGTCGCCTTCTTTGAGTAGGGTACTACGAGTGCTGGAGATGCTAGAGATCTGGATATAGATTCCTCTAGATTAGATCTCTCCTGATACTTTCCCGATGCATGCGCCCCCGGTGTTGCTCGTGGAGCTAAGGTGCTTTGGGGGGGTGAAGTTGAATGAGGGATAGCTGCTCTTTCCCAAAAGCTAAGCCGGGTTGAGGTGCTGCTGGGAGTGTTGAAGGGAGTGTTGAAGGCATTGCCGCTACATCCGTGAGTACATGGTCAGCCCCCGACTTTGGACTTTTGTTGCAGGATTTGGCTGGGCCTTTCCTGACTTGCCCAGATCTCATCTTTTGACTGTTATTGACGGTTTAGTTTTACTATGCTGGTCTTCCGTTATATTCACGTTTGACAGCTGAGGGCGGCTGGGGGCTTCGGGCTATCAAGACCTCAGGCAATCAGGACCTTTGACCATTTGAATTTGTCTCAACGGGGTGTTGCTGTCAAGGCTTTATAAGGCTGGATCCCGGTCTCCTGGTGTGGAAACTTTGGCTAAGTCGAGAGAGGTCGCTTACAAGAGGGAGTGTTGGGTCAGCTGTACTCATAACTCTTGGAGAAATCGAAGAGAAGATGTCCGCTGCTGCTCCTGTAATTACTGGGTGCTTAATACTGGGGGCTGGATGCTGGGTACAGGGACCGCGTACTGATGTACGGGGCTTTGAAGGGGAGCAGGAGGGCGAGGGTAACCGGATGTTGCCCGGCGTGGTTATAGGCGTGGTGATTACCAAGCAAGTGGGGGCTCACCAAGGGGTTACAAACCGCACCCGGACTAGCCGAGCCCTCTCCGCGGCACCCTGGTCCCAGCGCTTTGCGGCGGCCGTATACGGCTTGCCGCACTTGCTCTCGTGCCTGACGCCTCCGAGCCTCACCAGGCCTCGCCACCACTCCACCTCTCCTCCTCCGACTTTGCTGACTGTCCCCCCCTGCTGCCTCTCCGCGCTCACCCACCTCGCCCGCCACACCTCACCTCCTGGTCCACCTGGTCCCCAGGCGGGCAGGCTGTGCTGTGTGAGACGGGGAGATGAAAGGCTTGTGCGGGCAGAGGCGCTGCGGAGGCAAAGATGAGGCGCTGGTGGAGGGAAACCTCGGGGAGCCACAGGAGCTTCGGAATGGCCGGCCAGCCGGGACTCGGGGCAAAGGAACTCCGGGGGGCCAAGAGCTGGAGATCGGCCAGGGGGGGCAACGCTGTTCAGCCCCGGCACCTCGCTCCGGCTCTGCTCAGCTGCGTTGCGTCTGGCGTCACGGTGCTCCTGATTGCAAAATCAAGACTACAAGTCCCAGAATGCAAATAAAAAAACGTGAAAATACTCATGTATGCACCTAGGAAACATGAAGTGAAATATATATATATATATATGTATACATACACCTATAATATATCAGAACTACAAATCCCATAATGCCTCAAATAGTAAACCTCGACTGGATGAGCTGATCACACATCGTACAAGCTAATTTGAGAGCTCTGTGGAAGCCCTGGCTTTCCCTTCCCTGAGCAACAGCTGTAGAGAATCCTTCACCAGGAGAACGAGACACTCAAGGGGTTAATAAACGTCACTAAATGAAGGCAGCATGAGCGCCTGTATAATCCGCTAAACCATGGCCCATATTTTTTCTCAGATGATTTCATTCCTTTCCTTAGGACCCAGCATGGGTCATCGTGGGCTGGCGTCCCTCGGTTGTTTATGTTCATGTGCTATTGACTGAGAGTAAAGGGGCTGGGCTCATGTGGGCGGGGCTCGCTGCCCTTGAGGATTCCCTAGTGATCACGTTTACTCAGGGGCAAGGTTTAACTGTTCTTGCCTGACAGTGTAGCGGGGTGAAGTCAGCAGCCATTGTAGGCATCAGAAGAATTACAATAATGTGGCTTAGTTGAAGTTTTTATCCCGCGGTATTCCTTCCCCAAGCTGAGCGCAGTTGGTGGAAAAGGAAAGCTGAACTCGCAGCTCTCACATTTCTTATGCGTAAGCGGTTCAACTAATCCAGGTTTTGCTTTGCATTCTGGGACTTGTAGTCCGGTTTATCCCATGATGAAAAAGCAGTATCTCCAGTTCCAGTATGTAAAGCATAAAAACACCCAGAGTGGATGAGCTACTCACAGGTTGACCTAGGAAACTTGAAATCGTTGTGAACTATGCCCATATGGCGCCACTAGTGGTAGTAGGCGCTACAGAAATGTTGCAATACAATACATTTATTACAGAAAGTTACTTAAATGCTCGTCTTATGCTCTTTTCACCCACTTATGAACTTCAGCCGCGTGTTTCACTCAATGCTTTTTTTGTTCCAGTCGGTGGTGAATGGTCACGTGTTAGTAAGACAAATCGGTTTGGAGTCAGAGTCTTGTTACATTAAAGGAAATGTACTACCTTGCATCACTCATCAGCCTCATAAGAGGGGAAATGCCATGACCACAAGCTACACTTAAAAAACACCCAACACCCTTTTTAGTGTGAGTGTCAATTAGAAAGGAATTTGCTGTTTGAAAACACAGTCCAAGCCGCTCGGCCTAGAGATGCACCCCACTCTCCCTTTCAGAAGAAAGAACATCACTGCAGCTGTTGCATCACGCGTAAAAATAAGACTGCAAACAAGGCTGTGAGTCTCTGTGAAGTTTAAAAAAACTTGTCTTTGCAAAGAGAGGCAAACAACAAGTTATTGGTCACTTTAAAAATCTGGGCTTCCCCAAAGTCCAGGAGGAAGTAAATAGCCCACACTTTTTGAATGAAATGGCAGTCATTCCTGAGGTCCACCAGATATTTTTTCTTCTCTTTTTTAGGATACACATAGAAAAGCAAGTGGCAAATACCCTTTTTTTGTAACATGTCCTGATAAACATAAATAAGCATTGGCATAGCTAATAGGTCTCGCCTTTGGGATCGTATAAGTGTTTAGGCAGAGCTATTGGCATTGCCAATGTCTTTAAGCTATGTTGTAGATCAGTGTGCTGAGGAGATGCAGCGCTGGTGTTGAGGTGGTGCAAAGTGATGCTGTGGTGGCGCTGATTGATGCTGTGGTGGTGGTGCTGTGCTGGTGCTCAGGTGGTGCTGAGCTGGTACTGAGTTGCTGCTGTGCTGAGGTGATGCTGTGCTGATGCAGAGGTGGTGCTGTGCTGATGCTGAGATGGTGCTGTGCTGATGTTGAGTGGATGCTGTACTGGTGCTAAGGTGGTGCTGCATTGGTGCTGAGATGGTGCTGCATTGATAATGATTTGATGCTGCACTGGTGGTGGTGCACTGATGCGGAGGTGGTGCTGTGCTGATGGTGAAGTGGTGCTGTGCTGGTGCTGCTATAATGCTGAGTTGGTGCTACAATGGTGGTAGTGCACTTATGAGGAGGTGGTGCTGTGCTGAGATGGTTCTGTGCTAATGCTGAAGAGGTTCTGTGGTGGTGTTATGTTATGTTATGTTATACTATTTTATAAAGCGCACAGCTGCCCCGGCAAAGGGGCGTCCCAGCGCTGATAGCAGAAATTAGGAGGCTACTAACAAAAGCAGGGCCTATAGCGGAGGGAAGAGGTGAGTTTTAATAGCCTTACGAAATGCCAGGTAGTTATTCATGCTGCGGATATGCATTGGAAGAGAATTCCAGAGTTTGGCTGCAAGTGTGCGGAAGGAGCGCCCACCAGCACGCACCCTCCTCACCCGGGGAACAACCGCCAGATGTCGACCCATCGAGCGGAGTTGGCGGGTGGGTGTATACGGTAAGAGCAGGTTGGCCAAAATGCCAGGAGAGGAGAATTTCAACATTTTAAAAGCAGTGCAGAGGGACTTGATCTCTACACGTCTGGCCACCGGCAACCAGTGTAGCCGACGGATAGCACTGGTAGTAGGACAGGTTCTAGGGAGGCCAAGGTGCTCTGGTGATGCTGTGCTGATGCTGAGGTGGCGCTGCGGTGATTCTGTGCTTGTGCTGCACTGGTGCTGAGTGATACTGAGGAGTTGGTGAGGTGGTGGTGTGCTTGTGTGGAGGTGATGCCAGATGTGCTGAGTGATTCTGAGGTGGTGCTGAGTGATGATGAGGTGATGCGGAGTGATTCCTTGGTGGTGCTCATGTGGTGCTGTTCTGGTGCTTAGGTGGTGTTGAGGGAGGCTGAATTGGTGCTGCACTGGTGCTGAGGTGATGCTTCACTGGTGGTGCACTAATGCTGAAGTGGTGCTGGTTTTGAGTTGCTGCTGAGGTGATGCTGCACTGGTGCTGAGGTGGTGCTGCGCTGATGCTGTGGTGGGCTGCGCTGTTGCCGACTTGCTACTGTGCTGATGGTGGTCCACTGATGTGTAGGTGCTGCTGTGCATATGCTGAGGTGGTGCTGTGGTGGTGTTGAGTGATGCTGAAGAGATGTTGCGCCGGTGCTGAGGTGGTGCTCAGTGAAGCTGTGGTAATGCTGAGTGATGCTATGCTGGTGCTGAGTGATGCTGTGGTTGTGCTGAGTCTTGCTGATGTGTGCTGCGCTGGTGCTCAGGTGGTGCTGAGCTGGTGCTCAGGTGGTGCTGAGTGAAGCTGAATTGGTGCTGTTCTGAGGTGATGCTGCACTGATGCTGAGGTAGTGCTGAGCTGATGCTGAAGAGGTGCTGCGTTGTTGCTGAGTTGCTGCTGAGGCGGGACAGCACTGGTGGTGGTGCACTGATGCATAGATTGTGCTGTGCTGATTCTGAGATGGTGCTGGGCTGATGTTGAGGTGGTGCTGTGCTGGTGCTGAGGTGGCGCTGTGTTGGTGGTGCACTGATGCTGAGTTGGTGCTGCACTGGTAGTAGTGCACTGATGAGGAGGTGCAACTGTGCTGATGCTGATATGGTGCTGTGCTGATGCTTAGGTGGTGCTGTGCTGATGCTGAGGCGGTGCTGAGTGATACTGTTGAAGTACTGAGTGATGCTGTGCTGTGGTGGTGCTGAGTAATGCTGTGGTGATGCTGACTCATGCTGAGGTGGTGGTGCTGCACTGGTGCTCAGATGGTTCTGAGCTGGTGCTCAGGTTTGCTGAGTCATGCTGAGTTGGTGCTATGCTGAGGTGATGCTACACTGATGCTGAGATGGTGCTGCGCTGATGCTGAAGTGGTGCTACTTTGGTGCTGAGTTGCTGCTGAGGTGGGGCTGCGCTGGTACTGAGGTGAGGCTGCGCTGGTGCACTGATGCGGAGGTGGTGCTGCAGTGGTGCTGAGGTGGTGTTGCACTGTCTACTTGCAGGATATATTGTTAAGTAACCTTACATGCCGCGTTTGGAGAGCACAAGGAGGCATCCCTTGATATTGGTTTTATTTCACCAACAATTGAAGTCTAAAAGAACGTATGATAAGTTAAAAGCGCGCAACTTAAAGTTGCTTCAATTTTCATAAAATGGAGCAATAACAGCATGTTTACCTCTTTAATTGTATCCAAATGATCACGCTGTCAAAATCACAATGTAAATAGGTTGATCCTACTGTCGACCGTCTTCTTAAACTTCACTTCCATTAAGTAAGTATAATATTTAAGATTTGGACATTTGAGCTAATGAAACCAAAAATGTTATTGGATGAAAAACAACTTAGCCTCTGGCTGAAAAAGCGCTGGTGAAACCAAAGACAGGTGAATACAAGATAAGGACATGATTTGCAGCCCTCAGCTGAGCGCGTTCGGAAAGCCAAACAAGCTGAGGAAAAAGAAAAAGTAGTGCGCCGAAACTAAAATATATGCCGATAGTGAAATGATCCATGCAACAGGGTCAGTCTCCAGGGTGTGACCAAGACAGCAAATTGAGGGACAAAAGTGAACTATTCACCAATGAAAACGAAGGAATGAATGAAAACGGATGGGCGTGCTGAAAGCCCATACAGTAGATACAACATGTCTCGAGAGACAGCACATACGCTGCCTAGGCGAGACCTAAAAACAGGCAGGGAATTCCTGTGTGCCAGTAAGGTTTGCCAGGCATGTCTGTTGGCTCTTAGAGCACGATTCCATATGTGCTTTCTCTCAGGAGCTTGCATACAGCATCTTCAGAATCTATTGGCCAACAGTGTATCCTGCGTCTTCCCAAGATGAGACCAGTGGTGACCTCACACTGGCATAGGGTGACCAAATACCTCCATGTGATTGGGACACCACTTTTCAACTCCATGACTTGACTTTAAAATTTTTATTATCAAGTATATTATCATTATTATCTATCTTGTACATCATATAGAGATAGCACAATTTCTTGCTATGACCTGTACCATTCAAACTGCCCACTAGTCTACCAGAGGGAAAGCGCCTCGCAAACAGCTTGCTACCATGACTGCCCACAAGAGCGCCCCTGATACCAGTGGAGTCAAGAAGCGTCACCAGTACCGGCCCAGGACAGTGGCACTCTCCGACATCCACTGCTACCAGATGTGTGTTGGTCCAATTGGCTCAATTAAAATGAACCAAAACAACAACTCCCAGAATGCACTGATATGTAAAAGCAAAGTCTAGGAATGGAAAGGTGATGTGCCAATGACATGGAGCCATCTGGTCATCCTAAACTAGCATCTTTCTCCTACTTTGTTAATTTATGTATTGATGGCATGATTTGTATAGCTTTTAGACAAAAATAGTCAGTGGGGATGTGGAATTGTGTTAATAGTGAAGATGTTGAGAAAAAGTAGCTGGTGGTTAATTGAAATAAGCCTACAGCCACTCAATAACAATGAGTACACTGATATAACACACTGTGATTTGCCTTGCCTCAAGGTGATGATAGCAAGTTTATACTCAACCTAATAGTACTTATTTAATTGGCCTCAGAGGAATTAAAGGCTGAATGGGCCAGCCAGGATTCAAGCTTCCACATAGATCTTTTTAATGGAGGCGTTAGTCAACTGAGCTTTCATAACAGCATTAAGCGTTCAGTGCACCAGCATGACACTCCCTGCTAAGGCTCCCATTCAGTCTGAAAAAAATGATGAAAGATTTTCAAAACCTCAGTGGTAGGTCTCGTTCCTCAGTAAAGTAGTGTATGTAATCAGAAGAAATATTGTGTGTGTCTCCCTTATCCGCAAACAGAAACAATCAACTCTTTCAAAGGGAACTGGATGGTTTGGGCCATCTTGCATAAACACCTCTTTGAAGCCGAACAATTTGGCAGGAACACTTGTACTGACCAACCAGTGCAAAAACAATACTGCTCTGATTAATTGATATAAGAATGAAAGTGACACTGACCAATTGCTGCACAAATCGTGGTGCAAATGTTTTTTGTGTAGGCCTGAGCAAATGTGGGTAAATAATTGCTCTCCTCCAATGCAACAGTACGTAATATGAACCTTTCATTTATGCACTACTGCCATTTCCTACCCTTCCAGGACCATGCCCAGAGTTACTCTTGTCTTCCTGATGTACCACTGTGGGACTAGGGACATTTGAGTGGTACAGAACACAATGAGCCCACACACACTGCATTCTAATGCTGTTTCGAAGTATCCTGTCTCATAGACTTAAGTCAAGACTGTTGTTGCTTGAAATCTAAATAGGTGACACTTCACAGACGATCATTAGTGGTCACTCCCAATGAGTTGTGGTGGATGAAATAGCGAAATATTTTGGCAAAAATTGAAATGTGATTTCTGCCCATTGAAAAATGACGCAAGTGGACCGCTATTTCCATGTGTTTCGCAAATAAGTTTGCGAATTCTGCAGTTTTAAAGAATGCTTTGCAATTCGCAAAACAGCTATCGGTAACAAAATTTCAGATTTTGCTAGGCATGTCAAAGGGTATTTTGAGGATTTTAAAACAGTGAAAAAGGCAGGTGGGCATTCTATTTTGGTTTCACATTTGCAAAATAAAATCCCGCTCCAGGTCTATCCGTTATCCATTTCTCTGCTAAAAATTCCTGCAGCTGGTCAGTCTTTACTGCATCCCTGCCCTTTTAGCTCTGTTATTCTGCCCTTTGGCATTTGGACCTATTAATTTAACAGTTTTCATGTGGATCCATCATTTTCTATTCTGACAGTGCAGAGAGCGCCAGTCCATGAGCTTTGAGGTTTAAATGGTCAAAGAGCAACGGGGAGCCAGGCATTAAGTTTCTCCTGCTGAGCTTTACAGAATTGCAATCCGCGCATGTCTCGCTAGGGTCGGAGCAAGTCTTGACATTTGTCCTGTCACAACTCCAACAAGAAAAAAATGAAATTTTACTCCTAGTTCCACTTTTAAGGTTTCAGCAGTAGATAGATTTAGCTGTCTGTAGGCAGACATATTGCTTCCCATACATAACATATATTTAGAATGGGCTTTGGGTCAAAACCTTTCTCATGATTGGATGTCTTTGTTGTCTATCTCAGTTGTCTGCTCCTGATTCGAACAATTTCCTCCCTAATTTTGTGTTTGTTCTGCATAAGAGCATTTGGTCCTCATAGTGTTGTGATTGGATAAGTTGTTTTCTTTCACAGGGCATGTGGAGGAACTTTTTTTTAGGTCGAGCCTGGGCAGCGCATGCGCTGCTCTGCGAGGCATGCTGTATTCAGGTAGGGACTTGAAGCTCCACCCACTCTCCGCCCATATTTTTCATTGGCTTGTGTCATTGTCCACTTTAAACTGTGGCTGTTCATTGGTCAAAATGCATAGTAGTCCCTCCTATGTACCACCTTGTCTCATTTTGTAACCTCCCATGGCGACACCCCCGTTTCATGTGTTGTTACTCGGTAGGCTTTAATTACAGCCTCCGAGCAATATTTATCTCAAATAGCTTTGTCCTGCCTGCTGTTGCAGGCAGGACACGCTCTCTCCTAACGCTTCTTGTTTTATTTTTATAGCACGGGCACCGAATGCATTTGCAAAGCAATAGGTCTCGCATTTGCGAGAGTTTAAGCTATTGACATTGTAAATGACAATGCCTTTTATTTATCTGTTTTAAAAACAACGAATAAATAAAATGCATTGTCATTTACCATGCCAATAGTCCAAACTCTCGTAAATGTGAGACCTATTGCATTGCAAATGCTTGTTTATTTAACATTCAGAAAACTTCAAGCTTATGCATGTGTCCTGGTGCATATGCATGAATGCAATTGGCAAAAAGAAAAGGCCAAGGCTGCAAAGATAAAGAATAGAAGCAGAATCTAGTTTAAAGTTAAACACATTAAAAATTCAGTTAGTAATTAGTTGCAAAAAGATATTGCAATCAGTTTATTCTCAGTCAGATAAAAAAAATTTAATGCTCACAATGTGTAGATAGATGCAGAGATATCATATTTATCCTATGATGACCAGTAGTGTGCAAAAAAGAAACATATTTTCATAAATATCTCATTTCTGCTCATTACTGTTCCTTTGATCAAAAAATCAGAAGAATGAAAAGCCAATTGTTGTTTTTGCTTCTTTGTTAAAACCGTAGCTATAAAAATGCTCCTTGGCCTGTCTTTTACCTTGGCTGCTGAAGGCAGACATTATGGCATCACAAATCGGCTGTAACAACTTATTACAGTTGAGGAGGAGTGTCATTTCGTTATTACAGGTGACTAGAGATGTCACAAGTCGCCTGTAAAAAGTAATTTAGAGAGGGACATTTATTCAAGGAAAGCAGGATTCCATGTATTATAAAACATAAAAAACAAGTAATTTACATACAGGTGAAAACCCAAATCATAGTTTTGCCCTACAACATTATCGATGTGGATTAGAACCCAGAACAAATGTTGTTTTACTTTGGAAATTCTCTGGCTTTCCCATCATTCATACAATATGTTTCCTCATTCTTCCACAACAAAGAGGATACTGTGGAGCCATCTACTGGAAATTCCCATATGTTAAGCATCCGGTTCTCCTTGTTCGATGCACCTGGATTTGGCTTTGTCCTCTGTGTTTGTCTTCCTCAGTCATATTGTGCTTGGGGGTTGCTTATAAGCTGCTGATCCTGGGCATGAGGTTATTATATGTGTGTATGTGGTATTATTATAGTATGTTGCCAGCTGAAAGGCAGTCGAGCGTAGTACAGGGTCGATATACTAAACAAGTGAATGTAGACATGGGGTCCTGGGCTCTGACAGTGGAGGTAGACTATTGTGTTATGATATTCCTTTTCTTCCGGTGCATCTACACGCGGCTTCCACCAGAGGATTGTAGAAGGGAATATCGTATCCAAAATATTGACGGGTCACAATATCGTGGCCATAATATCGAGGGACAAAATACCGAACAGGTAAGTGCACGAAGGGAGGCTAAGATTGCACTAGGTGAAAATCTTAGATACTTTAAGATACCGAGAGGAGAGGTTAAATAGTAGAATGAGGTCTCAGGAGTACCACCGGACTGTTGAGAGGGATTTTTGGGGAGTGTTGCCTTTTATGCTTGGGGAAATTTATCTTAGTGAGGAAAACAAAAAAGTATCAATGGAGTTCTTGAATTAATCTTAGTCCCTTGTCAAGCTCAGGGTCATTTTTTGAACACCTTGGCACTCAAGTGCATATTTGTCTGGACCTATCCCAAAAGGGTCTGTACAGACTGAACCGCTATGTCTTATCAGCCGCGGCCCGTGCATGTGAGAGCGGGGGGGGGGGATTTTGACAGACAATGACGAGGGAAAATTAAATATTTTAATTTTTCGTCGTCAACGGCCGTCGAAATCCCCCACCACCCGGCTCCACCGCCCCCCGCTCTTACCTGCATGGGCCGCGGCTCTGTCTTATCCTCTCTGCAGAGGGCACAATCGAGCTAAGGTTGGTTTCGGTCATGTTCGGGTTCATCAGTGAGATATACGTGTCACAGTCAACCAAGGGATGCCTGTCTGAGCATAGCTATCACACTTAAAGCATCTCGCTTAAGAAAACACAAAAAAGTGATGGGCGCTATGCCTGAATTAGTAATTACTATGGATCAGTTCCAGGGCATCATTCTTGTTGCTCACTGTGCCACTGATGACAGGGACCAACTGTATCCAAATCAATATTGCCCGCACCCAAAAGGGCCAGTGCGATGGTATTACTAGAAGCTAATTTTAATTCAAGCATTCCATCCATCACCTTTTCTTCTTCTTGGTTGTTTAGTTCAGAGCTTCAGCGCATCGGACAATGGAGACCATTTTAGCCAGAATCTCAGGTTAAGAATTCATTCTAATGCATCATCTATCCAATAATCTTCATTTTATGCCTCCTTTACTCGTTTGTTTAATCCTTCTTGTCTTGTATCCTCTTGTCCTCTCTCTTCCCTTCCTTCGCTTGTCCTTCAGCATCCCCTTCTCTTCCTTTCCTCAATAAGTGTTTTTTTCTCTCTACTTCACATCGTCCCCCCTCCCCCCACCTTCTTATCTGAGTGCCATGGGCGCAGACGAGAGTTCATTTGAGGATTATGCCGCCAGATGAAAATGTTAAAGTGCTTTGCCCCCCAGGTCTTTTTCGGTTTTACGTGTGGCAGTCTGAAATGAATTTTACAACAAATAAGTGGTTTTTCTTTGCATTAGCCCAGGATTTAAAAAAAAAAAAAAAAAACCGCCTTGCTTCCCCTGTCCATGTGCAGCCTCCTTCTCAGATCACCCCTCCCCATGAAAACAGCACTGCTGCAGCAGGAAGGGCTTCCAGCATTCCGTAGCCATTTTTGCACCCTGATTAATTAGGGCGCTGACATCTTGAGACTGCGAGGGGCTTGTTGGTGCAGTGATTGAATATCCTTCAACCCAAGCAGCAAGTGCACCGGTGTCTCTTTGAACAAATATTGCAAATGTGTTAATGTCATGCCTGTTTGGAATCCGGCCCGGGTCTGGTTTCGCGGCCTGCTTCTTACTGGCACCTAGCTCAGCAGTCGCTGCTTGAGAGTGAGTTTCTATTACGGTGGCTCGTGATGCCACATTTCAAAGGATGTCTTGGTATTTTGGCAGCATTTGATATTCGCGACATTCCATTCCATCTCTCTCGAGCACGGGCCTAGAGGCTAGTTTAAGTTTCGCTGGTCCTGCTCATATCTGTTCCGGCTCACGTGTGTTAGCAAGCTTTACGGGATTTAAATGGCTTCATTACCAGGCCATCCCAATTCAGTGGTAACAGGAGTTACCTGTCGAGCTCGTGTTGTGAGATCTGCAGTAACTCCGCGGGCCTGTGGAGTTTCACCTGGAGTCTCCCCTTGAAATACTGGGAAAAAAGGAGGAATTGCCTGGGGAACTGGGAGCAGAATTATTAATTACCCCAGCAATTTCTCAGACTTGAGGAAACCCTAAGGGCAGAGGCACTGGAATTATGTGGCAGGGGAGGGTCAAATTATGCGGCAGGGTTGAGAAAATTATGCAGCAAGAAAATGCAAATTATGCGGCATTAAGCGGCACAGTTTGTGATAGTATTACTTCATTATTTTGTCATTTTTAAGCTTGTTAACAGTGTCTGAGCATTAGGTATACCTCAGTACTAGTTTAACATCCAAATATAGCAATAAGCTACATAAAGGTGACCAGTCAACCTTTGCAAAGGGCCTTCCAATGCGCAGCAACACGTGTTGCTGCATTTTTACTAACTTTGGAACCATTTGAGCTAGAAACAAAATTTATTTTTTGTTAAAATCTGAAGATTATGCAGCAGATGGTGGGTTATCTGGCAAATGCGGCAAATATACAATTATGCGAAAAATCGCCGCAGCCGGACAATCGCATAATTCCAGTGGTCCTGCCTAAGGATCCCTCTTGTAAACCACCATTAAATCTGCATGCCAGAGTTACCTGTACTACTCGTATGGGAAACTCTGGGGGAAGACAGAATAAACAGGGGAGGTAACAGAGGACCTCGTACTAAGGCCCTTAGAGCACCGTTTCTTTTGTTCAGATCTTCACTCATCCTTTCTTGATCGCTCAAAACAGTTGATCACAGAGCGTCTATGGAATCATCAAAAAAAGGGGTGCACTCCCCTCTGACAGGTCTACAGATTATCTGTTTTTACTACATTACTGAGCGTGGCTGACTCTGTCCTGTCTGATGTGTCTTGCATAGGATGTCGTGTGAGTGGGGGTCAATGACCGCCCTAAAGACAACGGTCATCATTTCGGGGTTCAGCGCAGCTGACGGCCCCCGTCCTGCCATTCTCTATTATTCAGTGACATTGCACTACTTTATGAGTTCATTGTGCACATACTAGGAAAGGAGAATTTAACGTAGGTCCAGGAGAGCGGAATTTAAGCCAGACTGTCAGCCTATTCTTGTAAGATAAATTTGTAAACAATGGATCTAACTACAAACCATTTAATTAGTCTGTGGTCATCTTTAGAATTGGACATGGATGCAGCTCCCCTGGATGTACTTCGGACATGTCTGTCCTGGGGAAAATGTTTAATGGTAGCCGTGCACGTAAATTCTAGTTGAAGATATGGGTTCTATCACAAATGAACGTTCACAAATGAACGTTGCATGAGTTTGTCCCATTTGTGGTTTGCTCCAGATGGAATCATATGAAGGCCACTTCTATATGTAAGTCCTATCCGCAGTACCTCTACTTGAGCTCCTGGCAGCATGTTCCATTTTGCTTTTAAACTTCTATGTGAACGTCAGGGTCAATTCTTTTCCTCCTTCGAAAACCTCTACTCTCCTCAGGAGTTCTATCTGTCAATCTTCTCTCCCTCTGTTATATAATTCAACCTCTCCCATCCGACATTTTCCATAAATGTCTATATTTCTCGTTTTTATTCGGTCTCTGCTTAGTGTCAGGACAAATCCTGACTCTCACTGCTAACACCCCCTTTATCTAGCCCAGGCCCTTTTGAAATCTATTATTGCTGTTTTCACTGCCTCTTCTGCTCGAAAGCAGCTACATTCTTTCCCATATTTTTGAGTGAAGACCTGGCTCGGTTCACAAAGCAATTTGCATGTGTAAGTTCAATTTCGACCTACATATTTACAGGTGGAAATTGATTTAAGCAATCCAAAAAAGTAGGAATTTGCTCTTGTACATTGATTTTTTTTGTGCATAAAATTATGCATAGGGTAATATTGCACATGAGTTAATCCTTTGCCTTGGGTAGGGAGTTGGCTTTCCATGGTAGGGATGCCTTGGAAGGTTTCACACACCCACAAACTCACCAGTCTCAAAATGATCTACAACCCACTTAGACTATGCAAGCAGTTGGATATTTACTCTTGTCAAAATTCCTTTTAAGGGGTGGGAAATGATAAGGGAACCTCACAATGTTGGTGGGGGTGCAGGGATTTCTCCATATGGCAAAATATTTTTCCTGTGGAAAAAACTCAAATAATAATCAAAGTTCAATTGCAATAATATAAAGACCTTTTCACACTACAATTGTTCCCTGTGTACAATAAAAAGTAGAACTGGCTTCACATTGATGTAATTAGCAATTCTCAAAATGTTTTAAGAAATAATCTTGGAAACATTTGTGATAGTTGACACTATAAACCCTACATGCATCAGTCTTCCAAAATCTCATGCCTCAAAATTATGTTATGCTCAGTACATTTGTGTAGCTTTTTACTATGATTTGTGTGATCCAGTGACTCGTCTGCATCCTGGTACCTTTTATGGTTCTGGGGTCTGTTGGTATTGCATTTCCTTGTCTTTCATATTGTTTTGAAATGAGTCATATTTGCTAGTGGAGAGCAAGGCTAGAATAAATTAGTGTATTGGTTAGTGATTGATCATATTGAATAGAGGGCCTGCTAGATGGTGTTCCTGATCTCTGTGGATCTGCATGTGAATGGATGCATGTGTTTATGTCTTTAGATGTGATGAAACTTTGATAATTAGAAACTCCAGGTAGGGATCTCCTGTTTATTTGGAGTGTGCAAAATTTGCAGTCAAAAGTTTGTTCATTAGCGAATTTAAAAAACATAGCAGTAAAAAATACTGAAAAAGGTGGGGTCCATGGGAAAAAAAACTCAAGGAAACAGTTTCGGTGAAAAAAATGCACACAGCCAAGATTGTGCAGGAAATATCTTTCTGCAAACCTTGTTATGTGGATCATTTCCTCAGCAGACAACGTTTTGTAATGGCGATAAACTTTGCAACGTCATGAACATGCATAATGTATCACTTTTGTAAAACCACGCCTGTGAAATTAAAATATTACACAGCCCTACTGTGCACTTGGCCATTTATGCAGAGCTTCCTATCGAAAGAGCAACTTCTAGGCACTAACAAGCCACATTTGAGTCAACCCACCCCCAAAGGGAGAAATTATGGCAGGTGAAAAAAATCATTACAGCGAAGCGTTATTCCAGAAACCTCAGTTTCTAAGCACTCACTAAGCCAGCTACTTACTGGACTGCCTTGGTCAAAGCATAGAAAGGCGTACGAAAGGGGTGATCCTCACGCTCGCCCCAAATGTTAAGCTTCATGATGACAACTGTGTTGCATAACTGACAGCTTAAGATCTTCTGCTAAATTATGGTTTATTCGACCCACAAAAAGATCAGACAGGCACATCATTTCGGAAAAGGTTTTGATTTTGTGGAATACTCTGTAACAGCATACTCTTTTTTCATTTCCTCGAACTGTTAAAGCTTTGGCTACATCCTTTTTAGACTCTTGGCCACATAATCTTCCGTCTGTAGTGCCAAAGGGCATCCAGACATAAGAGTTCCCAACTACAATGCAATTAATCAAGTATAATACACATTTATAAATGATTGAATAATTTCCCACTCTTTACAGTGTGAAGTGTGTCAAATTCTCCTGAAGGTGCCTTTGCCTCACAGTCCTGCCACCATGTGGACCAGCCCGGGAGGGAGGGAACAGCTGTCCTCAATTACACATGTCCTCATTTCTTAATTTTAAGAACATTTTTTTGGTCCCCAGTGGAAGAACCTGAGAAGCAATGCCTTTCACCAAGGACTAATTAGAAGTTGTGCTAATCAGTGGGGATAACCTGAGATATTGCTAGCAGCATGATGACACCTGATGGAACATAGCGAGGTCACATCTACCTTCCAAGGAAGACATGTTATTATTAACCATGCAGCCTCCTGCAGGGCAGTGTTTGGAAAACCTGACAATCTGACCAGGAGTGTAGAGTTTTCAAAGTTATTGTACGTTTTTTTCACTTAGATACCTTTGAAGTCAGAATTCCAAATCCCGACTAACCTTGAAATAGCTTCTTGCGTCATGTAGTTCTGTAGTTCTTTCAACACTATCTCACAGGAAGCAGATTTACAGATAGTTTCAACTACAACCTCGATTTTCTACAGTGAAGGTATCTATGTAGGGCAGAATTTCCTCAGCCATATATGTAGGATTAAGCAGAAGGACTTAAGAAGAAGAGAGACCATTGAATAGGAAAGCCATGATTAGAACTGAAGTTTCTGGTTTCACAGTTGACAGTATAATCACTAGGCCACTTATGTTTGTTACATTGCACATGTTTTACCACATACATTTATTCAATAAAATGTATATAAAATACATTGTTATAACCTTTCTTGACAATGAAATGTTTCATCGTTTGCCAAAAATGGCAAATGTCAAGGTGTTTATGTTCACTTGGGAACAACAATGAGCTGGGAGTGTGCTGAAGCAAGGCACTGATCACAAATTTTCCAGTCTACAGAACTATCACAATGGAACAGTAATGACAAATCTCTGCAGGGCTGACATACTTTTAATGGCACAGTACAAACACTTCTTTGCAGGAAGCTGATATGCATTGACGGCATCTTTGTATTTGTCCACCTATTAGCACATTTGATCAAACATGCACATTGGTGGATACATAACACAATAGCAATTTTGTGGGTAGGTCACATACGTTTTTCACTTCATTTGCTCATGCAAGTTTACTCCTGAAAATAATATTGTGAGTATGAAAATGTTACTGAAGTATTCCCCTAGAACCCTTATATTTTCACGGAGCGTAGGGGAAGGCATTTTTCCATTTGGAAAAACGTTTTCTCTGTGGAGAGTGGAAGAAAAAAGTTCATTGTGCAAAACTCCATGTTAACTGACCTGAATGCTACTGCCCCCCTTTAACTAAAAAGAATATCCAACAAAGACTCCAAACCGTGGTTCAATGACAGCCTAAATGCTGACAGACGCAGCCTGAGATTAGCAGAATGCTCTTGGAGATCCGCTCCATCCACTGGTCTACTAAAAATTCTAAGACTAAAAAGGAGTAGATACAACAAACTCATCAGAACGGCAAAAGTAACCTTCTTCAAATCCCAACTTGACAAAGCCAAAAATCGCCCGAAAAGGCTGTTTGAGTTGATTAAGTTACAATCCAATAACACTCCTATCCAATCTCCTCTCATCTCCTGCCCCCAGCCAAACTGCGATGCCTTTGCTGACTTCTTCCTTGAAAAGGCGAGTAAGATCGAATCGGATCTAAAGTCTGCACTGATCGATCTCTAACCCTCTCCTGACTCCTCCTTACCCTCGCTCCCTTTTACTCCGCTCTGTCTCTCCCCTAAAAACAATGCCTCTTGGAGTCCATTCACACCCCTCAACGACACTTCCATCTTCAACATTCTCTCGACCCTGAAACCTTTAAATCACTTCAATGATCCCCTCCCCCCCAACTTCTTTAAAGAAATGATAAGACAACTAGTCCCGCTCTGGTCCAAAATCATCAATGCTTCTCTTTTTTAAGGTGAGATCCCTGACTGCCTGATGGCGGGCCTGGTTCTCCCTATTCTCAAAAAACCGACAGTGGACCCTGAAGACCTGAATAATTATCGACCTATCACAAACATCCCTACTCTGGCAAAACTCCTTGAGAAATGTGTCCATGAACAACTGCGCAAACACATTGAGAAATTCCAACTTCTTGACCAATTCTAATCAGGCTTCCGTCCCGGCCACAGCACTGAAACAGCCATCACTCATATAGTGGACGACGCTCTCACATTGCTTGACCAGAATGAATCTTGCCTACTAATACTACTCGATCTCTCATCTGCATTTGACACTGTCAAACATGACAATCTACTTAACCTTTTGGAATGTAGGATGGGGCTCTCAGGCACTGTACTAAAATGGTTTGCCTCTTTTCTCAATAACAGAACGCAGAGAGTCAAATCCAATCAAACTCTAGCCAACTCCAGTCCCTGCACACTGGGGGTGCCCCAAGGGTCCTCGCTCTCCCCCACGCTCTTCAAACTTTTCATTGAACCACTTACTGTAATCCTCAAAGCATCTAACATCCAATATCACATGTATGCGGATGACACACAACTGTACATGAAAATCTCTTCCCCTGAAGATATCAAGACACTCAACGGAACCCTGCACAAAACCCTAAATTGGCTAACCTCCAACCACCTCAAACTAAACGCCCTTAAAACGGAATTCCTCCTCATTTCACCCACTAGGCAAATCCCCATTGTCGAGAAATATCTGAAAAACCTCTCCGCTCTCAACTGCACACCACACATCATTGATTCCACGAAATCATTGGGAATTGTGCTAGATAAGAACCTAAACATGCAAGATCACATCAGAGCATCTACCAAAGGAGCGAACTTCCAACTGAGCATTCTAAGAAAACTCAAACCCTACCTTCCCCAAGATTACTTCAAATCTGCGGTGCAAGCACTAGTCATCTCAAGACTTGAATACGGCAGTGCCACTCTTTGCGGGCTACCGAAACTCAGTTTAGCCCCCCTCAGAGCATCTCTGAATGCTGCGACTAGGCTCATCACTGGGTCCAAGAAAACCAATCACATCTCTCCGGACCTGGAATCTCTGAACTGGCTTCCGTTTGAGTCAAGGATTCAATTAAAAATAGCATGTATAACCCATAGAGCACTACACTTCAACACTCCTCTTTACCTGGCAAATAAGCTCGAACTATCGGGTGGCTCCCATTCCTCAAGGAGCTCCAGTACATTGCTGCTCAAGCCAAAGAAATTTAAAAAAATGAAAACCTACAATCGTACATTCTCGGGTATTGCCCTGAGAATCTGGAACTCCCTACCTGTGGAAACAAGACTGATTCCTTCAACACTTGCCTTCAAAAGGGAAGTGAAAGCTCTACTGATGAGCACTGCGCTGAACAAGAAGCTTTTCTCCTTTTGTCTCCTATCTTGTTTAGCTGATTAATCTGCTACCTGGCAATTGCTACGGCCTCAATGTCGACCTCTAATATGTCATTGTGTATCTGTTGTATATATCTCTACTTTTCTTCCACAGCTATCTACCTATGTCTTCCGCAACTCGTATGTAAAGCGCTCTGATACCCTCTGGGGTCATGTTCGCGCTATACAAAGCTTTAAATAAAGGCTGTACCGCCGCCTGAAAATATGCCCCCTGCAGATGATCTTCAAGGGTAGGTGGAGGGAAGAAGGATAGAACGTGGAATCTACAGTTTGTGGAATGTCTACTAGGACTCCCTGGAATAAGTGTGAATCCTCTGAAACACTGTTAACCTACATACACTACAGAAAGAAATATTTAATGTCTAGCTATCCAACTTTTTACATATTCCTTCCGCTTGTGCTCTTGTACCAATGTTGGCAATAGGCATGGCATATTTATTTTAAATGCTTTGTAAGGCATTGGCTAGCGACAGATTGTCACTTCGTAGCATGTAGGACATTGAAAAAGGCTGCACTGTTCTGTAAATAATGTTTCCTTTTGTTAGATGACACAACTTCCTAGGTTAGAGCACATTGGCATTATACTGGCTAGAAGATCGGACTGTGTCTACAGAAGCAGTCAAACTGCATATGTAGGGACCTTCTGTATATCCCTTGCCATTTGGACACTTTGACTCATTTACAGAACGAGTAGAAATGCGTTTCATAGTGTACCACAGTGGTCTTCAAACTTTTTAATACCGCGCTCTCACAATCACTTGTATAAAGATATTTAATCAGGGGCCCCATAATGGAAACATATTTTTTCACAATTATTCTATAAAATTGGCGGCTCTAAACATATTTAATAGTTTAAACATTGCAGTTAAGCTCAGCTATCCCTTTTCAAAAATGCAATCAAATACATGATTGCCAATATGCCAGGGGCTGCCTGTTCTCCCTAAAGTATCAGAAAACGGTGGAGGAACTTTAAAAGTTACCTAGAGCAACTTGCTCTTTTGACACCTACATTTAGCCATGACATGGGTCACAAATGATATAAGGATGTGTGGTTCAGTGCCACTCAGTTTTTTTTTTACTAAAACACAGCACTGTTGCCAGCATGATGCTCCTTTTGGCCAGCACCTGGGCCCTCTGAAATCAATTTTGCCTCCCAAGGAGGGCCAGACTCCAGTTTGAAGACCTCCGGGGTACTAGCACAATGATGGTGACTTCCACGGGTCCTGCAGACTCTCATTCACAATGCTTTTATCTTTAGTACCAGGAGCGGCTCCTACCGGATGGAGGAGGTGGGGCGGGGAGGGGGGAATGAAAAGGACAAAAAAAACACTTACCTGGCTTCATCCGGCCGCCGTCTCTCCTCCGTCCTCTTCTTATCTTCCTGTCTGGAGTCCGGCAGCAGGAAGTAACCCGGGCTCCCCTAAACCAATCACCACGCTGCAATGCATCTTTGTGATTGGTCTGAGTGCTGTGGTTCGGCGCTGAGACAGAGAATGGGGGTCTGGGCATGTTCTCCACCCAGGTTCTAATGCAGCTTGGGTGGAGAACATGCAAAGTGCACATGAATGTTTGGACGGCCTGAGACAGCCGGCCAATCATCATGTGCACTTTGAGTGGGCAAACCACTGCTCCCCTTGTCCCCTGCTCTGTCAGCAGAGCAGTCCTGCCCCGCATAAGGAAACGGAAAACTAAAATGATAATAACCTTGGTTATTATAATTTTAGTTTTCCTTTACCTACTGCTCGCAGACCGGAGGAGCCGCTGCTGATTAGTACTGTGGTTAAAGAAGCATGGCTGAACAGTACGAAGGAAACCCAATCCAATTATGGCTTCCTTTTACCCAACAATGGGGTATTATCTTACTTGCATTGGGTTCAACAGCACCCCTTACTGTAACCACTTCTCCTATTGTGGTTATTGCAGCAATTGCTCTGGCAACAACTGAATTGACACCATTGAAGTAGGTCAAAATGCTGAAGCAGAATTAGAGAATCTCCAAGAATGTAAACGCCCTTAAGAAATCATGTCTCTTGAAGCATTTTCCTCCTGTAACTCAGTTCTTCGTGATAGAAAAGCAGAGTGTACTCTGTGTCTGGGGCATAAGCATGAACGGGCTTTCTTTATAAAACAATATCACTGTTTTATAAAAAGTAATATTCAATTGAATGAGAAGGCCATGTCTGAGTAACAAAAATGTTTTGCAATTATTTGGGATAAAGTAACCCCTGTCTTACATTATAAGGATATTGCAAGTCACGAGGAGTTCCTTGACCATATAGAGAAAGGAGGCCAAAGAGCGAGATTCTTTATAAGGAAATGGAACTTCGAGGTGGAAGAGATAAGAAATTTGTTAGCATGAAGTAAAAAATTAGACTCTTGAGTGCAAAATTACACACACCAAAAAGCAGATAGATTTTTTTTCCAAATAAATATTAGAATCAGTTTAATACAAGCCAGATTAAAAAAACTCCCTGTAGCTTGATATGTAGAAATATGTAGAGAGATTATATATTCCCTATAAAAACTGGAAAAATAAACTTGTTACTATAAATATCTCTTTTCTACTTATCACTGTTTATCCCAAAAAAAAAACATAGCAGAAAAACGAAAAGCAGCGTTTCATTTTCGAATTGGAAACTACAGCTTTAAATATGCTCTGTGACCTGCCTTTTCCTTCATCTGCTGCCTCTGGCAGCATGAATTGAAATGTCAGAACTCAGTTGTACTAAGTTATTACATTTGGGCAGCTGCATCATTTCTTTATTATATGCAACTAGCTACATCATAAGTCGCCTTTAATAAGAAAATTAGAAAGGGCTTTTTAAAGAGATTGAAAGCTCCCATTTATGATAAGTAGAACCTTTTTAGGTCTCGCTTATAGACAGCTTTCAGTTGTTCGTTATCCAAGACCTATTGTGGAAAATGCAAATATTTATTTTGGACTTTCAGTCAGCCTACTGCTTACTGGCTGGCTTTCTCATAAATCTAAGCTGCGTGCTTCATTGTCAAAGGATTTTCTTCCTTTTCTTGTGTCTGCCTCTCTGGTTGAACCTTAACTTCTTTACTTTTCTTTTGGTTGGATGACTTGTATCCTTCCTCCACGGTGTCAGTGTTTTTTGACCCCCTCGCTGCCAGTTTTTCCACAGCCTCATTCCTGTGTTTTTTCGGTTTTACTAGGTGCTTAACTCTCGCTCAACAACTCTTCCGTTGCTCCATTCTCCCACTCCCACTGGTCGTCGGTGTTTAAAAACACTCCCCCTCCTGCTTCACTGTTGCTCCCCTCTCTCCACGCATTGTTCTTTTGAAAATATTTTTAAAAAATTGGAGGGCCCTGCAGCCGCAATTTGCTGATGGGCCACTCCTTTCTAAAAAAAATGCGCTTTGGCATACTTTTTACATTTAATGCACCAATATGAGCGCCCACCAACTTGCAATAGTAAATTAAATCAAAAAACAAAATGGCCACCACACGATGATGCCTGGCTGTGCAACTGTGATAATGCATGCATGTGCATATCTGATGCATCATGATGCTTACATACGCATGCGTGATGACACATGCAGGCATATTCCTCATCACGCTATTTTGTATTTTGCTGCTGCAGAAGAGCATTAGCATAAAGCACTGTCAAAGCCAAAAGGTTCTGTAACACAATTGAACGGTGAGACCTAATGTATTTGCCAATGGTTTTTTAAATGTACTCAAATACCCACAGTTTAGGTTGGCACCAATAAGATTGCTATCATTGATTTTACCCCAGTCATATCTTTTTCGGGTCCCCTGGAAACAGGAAGACACATGTTGTAGCAGGGGCGAGGTTACTTAGTATGCACCAGTGTCTAAATCTCAGTTGTGTACAGAGACTCCACAATAGAGGAGGAAATGTTGCAAGAATTACACTGGTGCATTTGGCACTGTGCTGTGGCTTGTCAAATGTTAAAGAATGAATACAAGACAGGAACACAACTGGAAAGCGACCGCAAATAAAAAACATTATTTTTAAATAATAATCAACAAAAATGTTGCAGTTTCAATTTATTTTTGTTTTTCTGGTTATTTGTTGAAGACTTAAGAGCATGGTTATTAGAAGCACTGTTAGTTGAATTGCAAACATATATTAAAACATTATATACGTTACGTCACTTTGCTCTGTTATGATAGACATATAATGTAAACCGCTGTGTTGCCCTTGAGCTTTGTATGCACCATATACAATTGCATAATAAATATATATTATGTACTATGGCATAGACCTATAGCTGCATATTGTTGGTGGTGCCTAGGCGATACGTAGAGCCCCATTATGGCTCAATGCCAGGGCCATCTTGTGACATATGTGACTTAGACAGTCGCCTGTTGGACCACCTGCTGCTGGAGGCATCTCCACCAAAGCTGACAGACAAGAAATGTTCTAGGGCGGGACAGCAGATTGCCAGAGACAGGTGAAGGGCTAGGCAGAAGGGAAAGCAACAGGGACGGCTCGGGTTGAGTGACAGCAAATTATAAGTGGTGTGCTCCCTCCCTCAGTTTGACGCAATGCAGGAGTCCTAAATCCCATCCTATGCAAAAGAAACAATTTTCTCTTTTTTGAGGTGGCCTGACGTTGAGTGCACAGAGGCAAGCACTGTGACACTGTTACCAGTGGTGGCTGTTTCTTCACTGTGTGCCTTTGGACAGCGCTTAGGAGCTCGAGGAACGGGCCTGCATGTGCATTACCACTTTCGTAGCGGAAGCCCGCCATACATTGAGGTAGTAAATAAAGCATATGGAAGAGGAGGAAGCTGGTAAATGTGGTCAAATGAGGAAAACCCTTTTAGCAAGAGTAGCAAGACTAAAGAGATATAGGAAACTAGACAGGTAGTTAGGACCAAGGATTCCCAGTAAGCAGTAGCAGCTCCTCATCCGAGTTAGCCTGGAGGCTCTGTTGCCCTTTCAGGTGCATGTGCGACCTTGAGAAAGAGCCAAAAACACCAGGCCTTTGCCATGGAGAAAAAGCAATGTTTTCCATTGGCAACAAATCACAGGAACACTCTATAGTGGATACTTCACAGTACAGCATCTGGGGACTATGAGCACTGACCGTCATTTATGAGATTGTTTTTAGGGTGATTTCTTCCAAGCATCTGTAGTGATTGTGAAATGGCGGGCCTGGGTGGGAACACCTTTTGCTGGTCTTCATCTTTCAGGTGAGAAATATCAAAGAGCAATATAGGTTTCAGAAGGAACAGATTGCAAGGATTTTTCATGCCCCATAATTTGGAATTGTGACATGGTATATTTCAATCAATCAATCAATCAGTCAAGTTTCTTGTAAAGCATGACTACTCACCCTTTAGGTTCCCAAGGCGCTGAGAGGGTGGGGTGGGGCTGCGGTTCTGTTGAAGAGCCAGGTCTTGAGGTCCTTCCTCAATTGCGGCAGCGATGGTGATTGCTTGAGCTGCAGGGGGAAGGAGTGCCAGGTCTTTGCAGCGAGGTAGGAGAAGGATCTTCCTCCAGCCGTAGTCTTGCAGATCTGTGGGATGGTGGCCAGGGCCAGCTAGGTGGAGTAGAGACATCTAGTGAGAGTGTAGAAGGGGAAGCGGTGGTTGAGGTATTCAGGTCCGGCGGTGTGGAGGGCTTTGTAGGCATGCATGAGGAGCTTGCGGGTAATTCTTTTGTTAATAGGCAGCCAGTGAAGGTCTCTCAGGTGGCCGGTGATGAGGTTGTGGCGTGGGATGTTCAGGATGAGTCTTGTGGAGGCGTTCTGTATGTTCTGCAGTATCTATAGTAGTTTCTGGGTGGTGCCTGCGTAGAGTTCATTGCCGTAGTCGAGTCTGCTGCTGACAAGCACATGGGTGACCATTTTCCTGGACTCGGTGGGGAGCCACTTGAAGATCTTACGAAGCAGGTGGAGCGTGTGGAAGCCGGAGGGCGAGACGGCGTTGATTTGGCGGTTCATTGAGAACGAGGAGTCCAGGATGATGCAGAGGTTTTATGTGTGGTTTTATGTGTGGTCTGTGGGTGTGGGCCACCAGGAGTCATCCCAGGCAGAGGGGGTGGAGCCCAAGATGAGGACTTCGGTCTTGTCTGAGTTGAGCTTGAGGCAGCTGTCCTTCGTCCAGGTGGTGACTGCCTTCATCCCGTTGTGGAAGTTGCTCTTGGTGGCTGTGGGTTCATCTGTGAGGGAGAGAATCAGCTGGGTGTCATCGGCGTAGGACATGATGTTGAGTCCGTGGCTTCTGACGATGGCTGCAAGTGGGGCCATGTAGATGTTGAAGAGGGTGGGGCTCAGGGAGGATCCCTGAGGCACTCCGCAGCTGATCTCTGTGGGTTCCGAGTTGAACGGTGGGAGTCTTGCTCCCTGTGTTTGGCCAGTGAGGAAGGAGCAGATCCGTTCTAGGGCTTTGTCGTGGACACGGGCATCATGGAGTCTTGCGCAGAGGGTGTGGTGGGCAGCAATGTTGAAGGCAGCTGAGAGGTCTAGGAGGATGAGGGCAGCCGTCTCGCCTCGATCAAGAAGGGTGCAAATGTCGTCTGTAGCAGTGAGGAGAGCAGTCTCGGTGCGGTGGTTGCTTCTGAAGCCCGATTGGGAGAGGTCTAGGATGTGGTTTGTTTCAATGAACTCAGCGAGTTGGGCGTTGATGGCTTTCTCGATGACTTTGGCTGGGAAGGGGAACAGAGAGGTGGGTCTGTAGTTCTTGAGGTCCGTCGGGTCGGCAGAGGGTTTCTTCAGCAAGGGGTTGATCTCTGCATGTTTCCAGTCTTCAGGGAAGGTGGCGGACTCAGAACAGTTGATGGTGCAACAGAGTTTGGGTGCGATGGAGGTGCAGGCTCTGTTGAAGATGTGGTGAGGACAGGGATCCGAGGGGGCTCCAGAGTGGATGCTCTTTATGATCTTGAGGGTGTCATCAGAGGTGAGGATGTCCTTTTGTGCAAGGTCTGCTGGGGTCTGGAGCTATTGGGTGAAGTGGTTGCGGGTGGGGTAGGTGGATCTTGGGTTGCTAAGCTGTCGTAGATCTCCTTGATCTTGCAGTGGAAGAAGGTGGCGAGGTTGTATATAGGTCCCAAAAAGATGGAATGGAATCCCACCCCAATCCAGATGCACTGCATTTATTTTGTTAGTTTCATTGCATATAACAACATTCCACAAAGTTCTTTGTTACTCATTTGTATTTATTTTTCTCCAACGTAATCCAATTTTTAGTAATCTTCATAATTTTCACATGTCACAAGAGAAACGCTTATGTCTTCACTAAACTCTTAAAGTTACAGAAATGCCCATCCGGGCCTTGTCCTGCACCACGACTGTGTACATAAGTTAATCCACGATCTTTGATCATATGTTACCCAATGCATTTCGGGCCCATTTTTGGCCCTTCGTCAGAGGTTTTCTACAAATAAAAAACATATCAATTAGATTCAGTGTTTTACCCCAATGTCACTTGTTTACTCATTTGTCATGATAATTCTTACTTTAGGCGTTTCCCATAAATCAACGTTCTATCCCGCTAATAATTGTAGCACAACACTACTGTATCCTGAATACCCATTGTAACCAACCTTGTCCCATTTAAATCACCCATCGAATCCCATCTATTATTCATAACCCTACCCCTTCAGCATTTGTATGCGAGCTGTTTTTCTTCCAAAAATATCTAATATCCCTCAAGGTAGTATAACTCTGCCAATCCATACCTCTCAAGCCGTCGTGTAATCGTCCTTCTGACTCCTTTGCTACCACTCCCAAATGAACAAACTATACGACTCTCTCGCATCTGCGCTTTTACCCTTGCTAGTCTCCACCCCTCCGTTACACCTGTTACCAATTAAACTACCACCAACCACTACTTTTTCTTCCTGCTCTTAATCATTGCCTCCAACTCCCACAATACCCCACGATCATCAGTCCGTTCCATACAATCTAAATCTAAGTGTTCCTTCATCCATTTGCCTTCGCCTCCACACCTATCACAGTGGTTACCTCAACCTCCCCTTATCCAAGTATCCATAAATAATACACCGCCCACCCGCTGGTGTCAATAACGTCATCTGGATTGGGGTGGGATTCCATTCCATCTTTTTGGGACATTCATAAACAGCTCGGGCTGACCACGTTTCCAGGTAGCACGCTATTAATGTGAGAATCTTAATACCATCGAAAGAAGGAAAAGAATAATGAAACAGGAGTGCACCGCGTCGTTCTTGAATGGATTAATCTTACTTTTGGCCCATCAGACGGGTAGCACCCATTGGAGGAATATGATGAACTTGTTAAAAATTTGAAAAGTCACAAGAGAAACAATCGTACGAACTTTCCTTTTTGTTTAAAAAGGGTTCACATGAATTACATATGAATCGGGACTGTTTGTTCTCCAGGGTCACAGAAATGTTTATTATGTTTTAGAAATGTTTATTTTTATAAGTAAAGTCAGATTGATTGACATGTGACATTTACAGTACCGTAGGCTAGAACTTTTTATGAATCGACGTTATTGACACCAGCGGGTGGGCGGTGTATTATTTATGGATACTTGGATAAGGGGAGGTTGAGGTAACCACTGTGATAGGTGTGGAGGCGAAGGCAAATGGATGAAGGAACACTTAGATTTAGATTGTATGGAACGGACTGATGATCGTGGGGTATTGTGGGAGTTGGAGGCAATGATTAAGAGCAGGAAGAAAAAGTAGTGGTTGGTGGTAGTTTAATTGGTAACAGGTGTAACGGAGGGGTGGAGACTAGCAAGGGTAAAAGCGCAGATGCGAGAGAGTCGTATAGTTTGTTCATTTGGGAGTGGTAGCAAAGGAGTCAGAAGGACGATTACACGACGGCTTGAGAGGTATGGATTGGCAGAGTTATACTACCTTGAGGGATATTAGATATTTTTGGAAGAAAAACAGCTCGCATACAAATGCTGAAGGGGTAGGGTTATGAATAATAGATGGGATTCGATGGGTGATTTAAATGGGACAAGGTTGGTTACAATGGGTATTCAGGATACAGTAGTGTTGTGCTACAATTATTAGCGGGATAGAACGTTGATTTATGGAAAACGCCTAAAGTAAGAATTATCATGACAAATGAGTAAACAAGTGACATTGGGGTAAAACACTGAATCTAATTGATATGTTTTTTATTTGTAGAAAACCTCTGACGAAGGGCCAAAAAATGGGCCCGAAATGCATTGGGTAACATATGATCAAAGATCGTGGATTAACTTATGTACACAGTCGTGGTGCAGGACAAGGCCCGGATGGGCATTTCTGTAACTTTAAGAGTTTAGTGAAGACATAAGCGTTTCTCTTGTGACATGTGAAAATTATGAAGATTACTAAAAATTGGATTACGTTGGAGAAAAATAAATACAAATGAGTAACAAAGAACTTTGTGGAATGTTGTTATATGCAATGAAACCAACAAAATAAATGCAGTGCATCTGGATTGGGGTGGGATTCCATTCCATCTTTTTGGGACATTCATAAACAGCGTGGCTCGGGCTGACCACGTTTCCAGGTAGCACGCTATTAATGTGAGAATCTTAATACCATCGAAAGAAGGAAAAGAATAATGAAACAGGAGTGCACCGCGTCGTTCTTGAGAGGTTGTATATATGTCATATATTTTCATCGTTGTGCATATTTGTGCAAGAGCTAAAGAGTTAGACAAGTGCAATGATGCTTATTTGTGCAAGATCCAAATAGTGGAAAATGCAATGATGAATAGTTGTGCAAGAGCTGAATAGCAGACAGATGCAATGAGGCACCCAATGCATATCAGCTCCCTGAAAAGATGTGTTGGTACTGTGCCATTAAACGTACAGCAGTCCTGCAGAGATGTGCCAGTGCTGTTCCTTTAAGATAGTCCTGCAGACTAGAAAAACACTGTGATCAGTGCCCAGCATCAGGACCCTGCCAGTTCATTGTGGCTCCCCAATGACCAGAAACACCTTGACATTTTGCATTTTTGGCAACTGGGGCTTCATTTCAGTAAAATATCATGAAAGGTAGAAATAAAGCATGTGAAAAAATATGTGCTTTGTTACATTTAAATGTGACTCAGTGATTATGTTGTCAACTGTGAATCCAGGAAACAGATCTAATAATGGCTACCACATATGACCAAAGAGTGAGATTCTGGCCAAACTATTTTATTTCACTATGTGCCTAAAATGTAGTGCTTGGAAATAAGCTGACAACGGCGTTAAAAGAGACGCGTAACACTTCACATTAAAGTTATATGGGACAGGGTAAACCTGCTGAAAACTAAATCATGTTTCCAAGGCACATCCAACTTCTGTAAAATCATATTTTTGAAAATTATTATTCACTGTTCTTATCTCAGAAGCATCATTTTGACTGTCTAGACTTCATGCAAGATTAGCTTTCTCGAGAGGAATGGGCAGATGGAGTGAGATGCTGATGACTGCTGTGACTGCTGTAGCTTTTGCATACGTAAAATGAAAGAGAGTGTTGATGTTATGTGTATTTGCAGAGCGCGCTATCACCTGCAAGGATATTCTGGCACTGAGCAGGTGTACCAGCCTCGCCATGGGTGAGAGAATTTACTCAAAGATGGGCAGTGGCAGCTGTTCGCATTGCGAAGTGGTGGGGTGGGGGAAATACAAAAAAGCACGGAAGACAATTAAAAAATATAAAATTTGACTTCCCTGCCACTCCAGCGGCCACCGCCTTGCTCCTCTCTCCCGATCCTCGCCTCCCGGACATCCATGAACTGCTGCACACTGTGCAGGCTCCCAGATGCCAATCCTGACACTGCTCTCATGCTGGGAATGCAATTCCCAGCTTGACAGAAGCGATGGGATAAGTCTGAGCGGACTGGTTTGCCACTCAGACAGTGCATGGGAGTCTGTGCTGTTTCTCCAACCCAGCTGTGCAACACAGCTCGGGCTGGAGAATCCTAAGTGCGCATGTCTGTTTGGCTGGCCTAATACACCCGGCCAAACTGACATGCACACTTACAAGTGCACCTACCACTCCTCCTCCCAGTCCCTGCCCTGTTAGGGATTGCCTGGCTCGCGTCGGCTGTCAGACAGAGAAAAATAAAATGATAATGAAATTGTTTTATTATCATTTTATTTTTCCTCTGCTGGCTTTTAGCAGGGATGCGACGTGCTGAAGATGAGGGTGCAAAAAAATGTACCCAGCTTATGGAGCCAATGTACCCTGAAATGGCCACGCCAGATGCTGTGCATAGCATTCTAGGATACCGCAGACGATGTGGCTGATACCGCAAGTGAATATCTAAGAATGAAAGCGCTGCCACAGGTCCATGAAGCATACACAATTCGCCCAGTGCTTACATCCCCTTGATGAAGAGCCTGATTGTTTCTTCTCTCTGTCTCCTTCTCCCCCTTGATGGTTTCTGCTAGCTCCTAGTTCCTAATTTTGCTCTCTCTCTCGTTCTCTCCCCCTCTCTCTCTTTCTCTTCCACTCTCTCTCTTTTTCTCTTCCACTCTTCTCCGTCCTGCTTGCCCTTCCCTTCGCATTTGCTGTCCCGCTCTTTCTTCAACATTATCCTGACATCGTTCTCTCACTTTTGTCCTTTTAATCGATAATCTAATTCAACTCTATTCTCCGACGCCTCATTTCCCCTCGTTTCCCATTGCTCCATTCTTTTCACTCCAGTTCTCTCCCTCATTTTCCTCCTCTCTCTCCTTGCCTCGCCTGATCTTTCATCTCCATCTCGCTCCATGCTCTCTTCCTCTCCTGGGTTAGACATTGGCTCTTGTGTGTTTTCGGCTTTTGTCGTTTCACCGCCACTGGCGTACTGTCCAGGACAAGAAAGCTGCTTCTTTGACTCCCCACCTGTTAATTCCCAGATCCTCCAGTGCCAGTAAGAGGCAGGACCATATGTAGTTGATTCAGGTGTGTGTTTGGTTATCCATCAGCCCTCATTTTACCCCATTCGGTGCAGTGTAATGGAAGGCTCCTGCTGAGGATTTGGTCAACGTGTTTGAGAGAGGCACACTTAGGTCAGGCCGAGCTCGGGGCATCCTATTGCCTCACTGTAATGAAAGCATTTTCTATCAGAGCCCACACGTTAATGGGAATTGAGGTAGGATGATGTAAAACGATTTGCCTCGGATCACTCACAGCGGTGGCCAGCACAGGTAACCGCGGTGGGGTGGGGGGGGAGGGTTGGGTGGGATTTGGGTGAAGTTGACAGACGACAGAATAGGTATAATTAAATAAATAAATAATACCTATTCCGTCGTCTGTTGACTTCCTCCCCGCTGCGCCGTGCCCCGCCTCACCGCGCTTACATGTGCCGGACGCCGTTGATCACTTAATTTGATCAGGTTCGGCAGCTGAGATTCCAACCCAGGACTTTCAGTTCTGTCACATATTATCCACTATCCGACACCTTCCACCAGAAGATTATTAATACTAATACCAATGGAAAACCTTTGACATTAATACAGCTATTGGGGACACCTTGGAAATTTAAGGAGCGATGGCTACAAAGCTGACTGAGATGTCTTTCTTGTAAGTGCCTAGTGTTTAATTGTAGACACTCATGTTCTGTAAAGCATACTGTACTTCCAAGTAGCAGATTATCAACATGTCCCCATAAAAATCCCCATGGTTTAATTACTTGTGAACAGAGTGTTGCTGTTCTCGAGTTTTGCCTTGTTTTTCATCAGCACAAGCATGCATGAGCCTTGGCATCAAAAAACTTTGTATAAAATATTTCCCGCATGGTCAACGGGTGCAAGGGAGCATGGGTTTCCATAGGCACTCACCAGCATGTCCCCATCAAGAAGGGTAGATATGTGGGCACTCTGCCCACTTTCTTCAGATATTATGTTCTGGCTGCATCTCCCTGGAGAGAGGGACAGTTTTATCAGGAGCTCTGCAAATCATATTGTCTTGAAATCTACCTGTCCAAAGCTCCCTTCCCTTCTTACTTTTCCTCCTTACAGAAGATGAGTTGGCAAGAGAGGAGGTTTAGGATGAAAGACAAAGTTATCTAACAAGATCACTGCAGCCATGTTAAGCCACAGCTCTTTCCTAACATCAACACTCACATTTTAATCCCTCCTTTAATAATCCGCCATGTTGGAGCAAGCAAGAGTGAACCACCATGTTTTTAACACCATGAGAGGTATTTTCTGCCATTGTTTTACAATTTAACTTTCTGCCACGTAGGAGCACCATGAACCCTGCAGTTGGTAGCTGAAGAAAAACTTAAGACTACGATTCTTGGAGACATCATAAATGTGTCACCAAAATGTCTTTATCAGTATAAGGCTGAATTTTTTTCGAAGATGTTACAAAATCACATACGTTTCAAACCGTTTTTCGTCTTACATGCATATTTTGCGTTCTAACAATTGGCCCAGAGTTGTTATCTTAATCACTATCACTAAAACTCTACCCTATCTTTAGTCCCCAGATTTTTTGTCCTGAAGAGACCCCGTGACGCAAGAGGGTCGAAACGTCGTCGACATTTTTTTTTAAAAAAGGGAGAGCCTTCAATTAACCATGGTTGCTCATGAAGAATTTATTGTAATTCATCTCTCATATTGGCTCCTCTTTGATTTACCAATAACCACCACACAAACTTTTGTTGCATCACTATTTAAATTTCACTGACTTGGTTATGGTCACTACACTGGGGGTCACAAATCACTTGCAAATGTGATATATGTATATACTGTATATACACAGAAAGCAAATTTTGCAAAATAAATAACACTCACCTCGGCTGAGGTGAGGACTACAAAAAAATTCTGTTCTGTGGGCCTTTTGATGAAAATCCCTGTGATAATAATTGTATGCCTTATTGAGTTAAGGTTGTATTCTAGATTGGATGTTCTAATTGAGTTAAGCAGGATATACTAATAGCTGCTAAAATTAATTACTCTTCAAGAAAATGAGTTCCTTGTGAACACTGTCTCTGCTCCTCGCAATACCCGGTTCCCAAGGACATATGGGTCGCTCTTGTTTTTTTGTAAGGACCAGCTCAAATTAAGCACTGCTTACGACGGCCTTCTTAAAGATGGTAGTGGCTAGTTCTGGGTCATTTTGACAATGAATACTTCTTCCAAAACTTCTTAGAATGTTTGGATGTTTGGGAAGATCTTCCCACCAGGATCTTTTAGGTGGCTGCGACCAGGGCCAAACCTAGTCTGTTCCTAGTAAGTAGAGTCTCTTTGTCCACCACCTTGCTGCCCACTCTCAGTTCTCACATGGCTGTCTTCGTCAAATAATATGAATAATAATAGTAATAATCAGGAGAAGTAGATCAGCAGCTACAACAACAACAACAATTACTTCTTTTATATAGCACAAAATACCACTCCATCACTTCTGGAGGCTGTAAAAATCATATGTTGCCATTACTCAATAGCTGTTCATTTATCAGTCTCTAAAGTGATGAAAGGCTGAGTAAGGCCCTTTTGAGGTTCTGACCAGGTTAATGTAGCAAGCTTAAGAAGATATATTTCTATTTTTTCATCAATACAGTGAATTTAGATTGTGATCAAATGCAATTGATTTAACCATAAACTACCGGGAAGGATAAAGGGACTCAGCAGGGCCGCCCCACACAGGGTGACCTTGTGACCTCTGTTCATACCAAGGAAAAGGTGACAGATTCTTACTGCCAAACCACCCTTGGCGCTGCTTACAATGTTTCATCCAGAGGAGTTACTCCCCTCAAAGCAGACAGTGTCAAGAATTATAGTCTGTAGCCGCAGATACATTGGGGAGATTTAACAGTATCAAATTTGATATTCTCCTGCTGACTGAATTAAAATTCAGCGAAAATTGGGTTCAGTATGTGCTTAAGGTGTCTGTTGTTCACAGTCTGGAAGCGGCCAATGCAACCTGAAAAAGCTCAGTGTTGTAAACGAAGTGAGGTGCTTGTGGCCAGGTAATCCAGTAGCCAGTAGTGTAAGTTATAAGAAGAGGTTTATTGAGACTCAGTTGCAGTCAGTTCCAGGTAACTAGTATTGGTAAGTAAGCTGTATCCCCACCAGGAGCAGCTTCCCTGCTGCTGAGCCCACTCACTCCCACTGTTCACTCATCCAAGCACTAACACTCTCAACATTCTAAATTACCTCACACACTGGCTGAGCAGCCAGGAGCAGAGCACTAGGGAAGAATGCATTGCAGAATACACAGGATACAACACACAGCTCCCTGTGAGTACATGTACTTTTACCTCATCCTAAGGCACACTGTCAAATCTAAGAGGGGTATAGGGGAGTTGGAGGGCCATGCCCCATCTCCATTTGCCATGGCCCTCCTTCGGCCACACCATTGCAGTTGTTGAAAGTGCCGGAAGGTGACAGAAAACGAAACGGACGCTGCTTCTTGTCACCCACAATAATCTGTCACACTACCCTTTACTGCAAAGCAGTGACTGCTTCAGGCAACACATGAGTCTATGCATTTGCTCAAAATGTTCAAATATGATTTTGTGTGAATATCTATATATTCATATATGAATACATAGACATATGCAAAGTCATATATAGTTGTACAGAAACAGGAGCTGCTCTTTTTTAAAGCTACATGAAACCATGGGCGATTAACACATAAAGAACAATGAATCCACGTTGTGACATAGCAAATGGTTCAAAAATTAAGAAACAATAAATATGTGAATTACAATATTTCTGTATCGCTGAAATTGAGCACAAGTGCACAGAAAAAAACAACAACACACTTTGCGGTTATACAAGACATTCACTGCTACATCTTAAGTGCTCGGTGCTCATAAGTGCACATTCAGTGATATAGAAAGCAGGAAATACAGCGTGTGTAAAAAGGGCTACATAATTAGCTATAAGTGACACTGTCAATACAGAGTAGGTCACTGGACGAATAAATCCTCAAATAGCTCCATTTGACCTATTTATCAACAATGTTTCAACGCCGGGCAGTGACTGGGTCATCATCAGGAGAGTGGGAATTGGAAGGAAGCAGAGAGCCATGTGCTAACAAAAATAAGAAGTAACATGGTTAGAATTATATTAGGTATGCAAAGTGTGTGTGAAAGTAAGTGTGCTAGTATGTTACTTACTATTGCTGACTTGCTTGACTGGGAAAAATTAGAAAAGCGGGGGAATTAGTCAAGCGCGAGAAGTGACAAAAGTTGAAAGACCAATTAATATCCAACACCTGAGCCCTTACTTGTAATGTAGAAACAAACTGAGTAACAGTTGTAAACTGGGAGTAAAATATCAACAAAGAACTAAATTAGCAAAAGATAGTGGTTGGTGAAAGACTGTAAATCCAACACCACTGACCCAAAAATTGTCAATTACTTGGAAAAGAGAAATGGGATGTGATAATGGACAAGAAATGTAAAAATTAGCTGGATAATTACTTAAGTGCTCCTGATATCTGATCAACCATACAGTCCAAAAAATGGACAGACCGTTACCTTGTCAAAAATAATTGTGTTAGATGGAAATGGCTCTCAGTCGCCCATGGTCCCAAATTTACATTTGCAGTCCCTGATGGGCGAAGCCCAGCATTAAAGAAGGGAGAAACAGTGTCTCAAGACAAGCAGCAGTAGTCCCCTCAACAAGGCCGCTCCCATCGGGGTATTGAGTTCAAATACATAAGATGCTCCCACAATTGGGTCATCCTTTATATCCAAGATGGCTGCCATCTTCACTGGAATGAAATCAGAAGAAAGACTACAGGGGTCGAGTACTGAGTGTCTAATCTTTCCGCCCATATGAGGCTGCAAAATTAATTAATAAATAAGCATGCCAAAGCAAAGGTTTTTTTTTTATTTTTAAAAAGGGGGAGAATCTCTAATCAACTAGGGACTATCCCACTCACTTAGTAATTTTACACATGGAAATCACTTGGGGATGCATAGTGTCTAGGGTCGAAATCATTGAATTACCTACGTATGTATTGACATTATAGGCACTTATGTATGGTTTGACAATATAGGCACTCAAAGTCATAGTTACATAGTTACATGTACATAGCAATTTCATAGATACAATAAATCATATATGAATCAGACTGGTGGGAGGATGGTTACTATGAGGCAACATGTCAAAGATGATATGTATGTGTTGAAGTTAATAGATCCATGTTAAAATGTACAGCTTTGGCAATACTGACCAATTTTCACAATATGCATTGTAACTATTGTCTTCTAATTAATTCAAGCACTTACGATATTAGCAAACATACATGGTGTTTGTATACAGGATATTTCATCAAACAAGTGTCGTAATAAGGCAAGTACAATAGTCAAGCTAGGGGACAGCGTTGTACCTAAGGTTAAAGTATAGTCATTACGAAGAGAAATATTAGACATCTTATTAATTCAACCACTTAGGATAACACCAAACATATGTTGTGGTTGTATACAGGCTATTACCTGGGTAAATACATTGACTATTTCCTTAGGGGTTTTGTGACTGTTCCTAAAAGCTACAACTGGGATAGTGGTGACTTCATAAACAAAACTCAGGATTTCGCAATTGACAGTAATTGAGAGATAGATCCTAATCTGACTTGACATTTAATCTGTCTTTCTATACAAATATCTTCCAGACTGAGGGCATTAAAGTGGTTTCAAATCTGGTGGACCCACGTCCTGCTCCTGAAGGAGTCCCCACCCATTCCACCCAATTTATTGTATTTTTACTAGAATTGGCTCTGAAAAAGAATTATTTTGAATCTGATGGGACTTTTTATTTGCAAACTAAAGGAACTTAGATGGGAGTTTCTATACAATTGCCCTTTACAGATGGCTCTACTATTTTTAGCTGTAGCCCAATGTTTGCCCCACTATAAATCACTTCTAGAGACGCCACTGCCGAGCTACCATTTGTCACTGCGAGAGTGCATCCCTTTCAGGGAACTTCAGGGAAAGCATGAGGAGAGAGAGAATCCTTTCAATAACTTTGAAATATGCATTGATCAATTTGCACTCAAGTTATATGCTACTTCTTTCAATACCACCTTTAACTCCTCATATTTGAAACAGTTTATTCGTATTTTCATTGCTGTTTTCTATTGGTGTTGCTTTAGAACATCCTGGTGCTAGTGGAAAAAGCAAGAAAATGTCAAACAAATGCAAAAACAAACATCAGAACCCTTAGGCCATATGCTCACTATAAGAGGGTGGTCTTCAGAGTCATAGTTAGAATTTTGGAAGGCGGGGTGCAGGGAGAACATGGACTTCCAACCCAAAACACATGTGTTCTGATAGAAGCAGCAAGAGACGTTTCTGAGAGGGCGACTGTAGACGATCAGTTCAGTGTTATGGCATGCTTGTTATAAGGCCACACCTGCAACTTAGACCCATAGCTTGCGTCAAGAGCTTTCAATGACCAGTATGGCCCTCAACAGTGGGCTATAATGCTATATAAGAACATTGGAATGTTGAGAGGACCATGAGAGACAATAGAGTGGATCAGGGTCAGTAATGGCTGGTACAGGCCTTCTCCTCCAGCATTCAAATATTTCTCTTTGTGTTCTCCTCTTAAATGTATAAAATTCTGCCCTCAGTGTTCTGAATGTTGTCACAGCCTTATAAGCCATATGCCTTGGGCTATACCAGTTGTTAAAGAACGGCTCCCTCATTCCAGGCTCCAGCTGCACAAGGGTTCAGGGCCTTTGACAACTGTTTTTGCCCTCAGCAGCGGGCAAAGGGATGTACTTTGGTCAACAGAAAACAGACATTCCATTTAAATCTCGTGATTAAGGGAGAACGCGGGGCACCTAGCTGTAAGTAAGTACAGACATTTGCATTGTATCTCTGTGTGTGACACCTCTAGAATGCTCTGGATGTAAACAATAAAAGGAGGAATGTGAACTCTCTAGGACCCTCCACAAATCTGAATGACTTTTCACCCAGTTTTATCTGCTGGTAAGCAAAAACAGAAATTAAATAGATGACTTGCAAAGCAGATAAGCACCATTGCCTGTTCTTCACAGAAATAGATGCATATGCATAGGCCCACCATCAACAGTAGAGTTGGGGGCCAAATCAGTAACTGACTTCTAAAAGACATGACTCAAATGTGCAGTTGTAATCTAAGAACAAGGTCCAACCCGGAGACTTAAGGATTCAATATGAATGCCCTGGACTTTCAGGTGGTAAATTCCACACCCCTAGAGCTTCTGATACGAGGGGGGGGGGGAGGGGGGGAGTTGGTATCTTCTGGGATTCAAAATTACCAGGAATTACCAGTGGAACACTTAGGTTCTCCTGATAAATGTGGAGTTTCCAGTGAATTTATAATTCCGAATCTAATTTCCCAGTTGTTCCTTATTCTTGGCTCCTGTTTCAAGTGGAGATTTCAGCAATTTTCAGTAGGCAGGGTGCCCAGGAGAAAAAAACCCTGGTTCTGCGTGCTCTCAAGGATCTTTTAATTTGACAGGTCTGGTAACTACTTCTTCCAGCCCCATTGAAAATATAGTGGAAGTTATAATGGGCCTCTAAGTCAAGTCTACAGTGTTTTAGATTACAGGGAACAGTGAAACTTATTAGGCATGGCAGGTTGCACCTGCCAACAGCGGTCAATATATTTGTAACAGTGTCATAGATTTTAATTTTTAATAGGCCGCAGACACACTTATGGAGGAAGACTCCATTACAACCAATTGCCTGTCTCATTCCTCTGTTTCTGTCAGAAAACCCCATCACCTCCACTGTAAGTTAATGTATTCATCCACCCTTCCTTCATCAGCTTTAGGAAATAGTAAATTTGAGCTTTCAGACTGGATTTGCTCATGTATCACCTCACTGTCATCCAAAATTGCAGAGACAAATACTGAACCCACCCTCTCAGTCACAAGGAGGGATTTAAAAATGAGTCTGCTTTTCAAACGTCGGTTGAAACTCCTCCATCATGTCCTCCCTGCTTCCAGTGGTGCTTTAACACGGCATGGCCAGAGACCACGGCCACACCCGCTGGTAAAATTTTACCGTGATATAATGATATAATAAATACCTTGTGTTTCTCATTACTGAGCTGTGTATTGATTACTCAGAAATGCTGGTACCAGGAAAAGCCTTCTTATATTGATCTTCGAAAAAACAGGCCTCAGCTTGTGAGTCTATTATTAACGAGTTAGAAAGTTGATTTTCTCAGACTGTCTGATAAGCCCTGTCTGGCTGTCCTAGATCCCCCATCCAATAAAAGGCACTTAAAGACGTCTCTTACAGTTTAAGAAGTGATATGACTGAAGATATCACAAAACTGAGCATGATTTGGTCATCCTCCAGCTTTCCATTGTTATTTGTTAGAAGAGCAGCCAGCCATCACAGCATCAAGATGATTTCCAAAATTGAATTAACTGAAACCCAAGCTTTCCATTTTGCTCTAGTGTTTTTCTACTTTCCGTCCTTCGTTTACTCCCACTATTTGATTGAAACTTCCAGGGCACCACAGATCGAATCGCCCGACCACCAGTGAGCACTGAAGGGATTCTCTGTGGTCCAGGAGTCCTTAAATGGCCGAAGCTGAGCTTCCACTTCACGTGTCGGCTAGTTAATTTGTGAGGATGATCTAATGCATTGCCTTGCAAGATAACCTCTGAGTGAATTAGTATCTTACCACACTTGAGAAACTGATGTGCTGCCTACAACCAGGCAAAGCATCTCATTACCTCTCTGCAGACGCAGCTGATCCCTCGCGCATGCTGAAGCGTACCAACCGACCTCCACCGCAGGGTCAAGTTCTGTTGGCCAGCAATTTGAACCTCCTCCACTGCATAGCGCAAGCCAGACGCTGGGCCTGCCCACATCTTAGTTATTTCTAGGAATGGGTGAAACTGCCATTTATTTTCCTTGCGCAATGTGCGTAATTTTTTCTAAACATTACCTGCAATTAGTTGCCTGTTATTTCGGCTGAAAATTACATGCAATGTCATAACTCGCGCACAAAAGCCACCCAAGAATTAAATGTTTTGCACCTGTGGCACACATCAGTTCCTGCAAGGCATTTTTCTACTCAAACCAGATTCTGGCAGAGGTAAATTACGAGAAAAGGTCTAACCACTTAAAAAACACATAAGTTAAAACAAGAAAAAAACCATAATCGGGCATTAAGCAATGCTTATGCTTAACATTCTGTCCGGGCATAGTTATTTCCCTTAGAGAAGATCGTACATGCTTGCAGCACGTATAGCCATTTTGGATCATGGCTGTTGGACCAATAGCTCTAGGTCAGACTTTCTTTCTGTAGTCTCTATCTTCCCTTGTTTTACCATAATCCTTATTTTCACAGCTTTTGGTTCTTGGATTAGTTAGAAAATGCCAATACGTTCTGCATGATTGCGCTTTAAAAATTAAAAACAACATATCAAATTAGATAACTGTCCACCAGACTGTGTGGAGTGGTCCAAGGAGTCTAGTTCATTTCACTCGTGACATTTTGCTAAATGTGTGTACAATGTTCTCTTGAGCAATGCCTTGGGTTTTGATTCTCATTAATAATGTGCTGCGGAAACCAGAGCAGATTAATGAACGCATTTGCGAAGACCCATATCTGTTCCCCTAGTGAGTATTGTACAGAGCTCTGTTCTGCGGTGCACCTCTTGGCAACCTCAAGCAGAATAAAGAATAAAAAAGATGGTTCCCGTGGGACAGGGTTCTCGAAGTCACTTTAATACTCATTAAAATTCTTTATGAACAAGTCTCCGCTGGTCTTATGAGAACTGTAGGAATTTTTTATTTTTTTATTTTACTTTCTTATATTTTACTCTATTCTATCTAATTTTACTTTTTTATGTTCATTTTTTTTAAATTTTACAGTAAATATTAAAAGAAAACTGGGCAAGACTCATCCATCAGAAGTTCATTGCAAAAAAATCTACAAATAACTTTACTAATGCAGAACACATTAAAAATGGCATTCTAAAGGAAAAAATCAAGATAAATTATGGGATGCACACCATTTTTTCATTATTTAATCCAAGTTAATCCTGATTGTCTCAGAGTGCGTGCACACTGGTTAGTGCCTTGCCCTGGTGGCACGTGCGTAATGAACCAAAAGATGCGGGGCGACTTTTCACCCCTAAACCAGTTGCACAGCTAAATTTGTAGGTGAACAAAGTTCGAAAGTTAATAATCCATTTTTTTCATTTTTTCGTACTCAGTTACGCACGTGCCACCAGGGCAAGGCACTAACCAGTGTGCACGCACTCTGAGACAATCAGGAAATAATGAAAAAATGGTGTGCATCCCATAATTTATCTTGATTACTTCATACATAATTGCCCTACCGGGGTTTTGCACCCAGCAGCATAGATGGACGAAGAAGTGGCATTTGTTTTCTTCATAGTGATCCACGCTTACGGCGCAACATCTTGTTCTTTTAAGATTTTTTCGGCAAAAGATACGTTGAATAACATTGAAGCATTCACAATTAAATATCATGTTAGAATATACGTAGAATCAAAGTTTATGGTGACAGTTTTACGATGTCTAAGCTTTGACGTAGGGCGATTTTAAGCTATTGCATTATGGGAATTGTATTTCTTTTTGAATTCAAGTCGGGATAATTTTCGTGGCAGGAAGGGGTGGAACAGGTGGTTTGTGTTTGAATGTAGGAGGGATCTCGTTTAGAGCGTCCGGTTTAAAGCGGGCGGTTACATTTGAGAGGTAACGCTTTCCCGAATTGAGAGATTGGGGCGAAAACAGCGGCAGGTATGTGAAGCAGTGTTGATGCAGCGCGGTTCGACTGTTGAATGCGTTTGGGGCGGTTGCGAGGGGTGTAAGTGGGGGAGTTGGAACGGTAGAAGTAAGTGATTCCAATGTAGGTTTAAGGATGATTGTTGAATGCTACAGAGGAAAGTAGGGTGGGTGTGTTTGAGCAGTAAGGTGACAGAGGATGTTTGAGCAGTGCGGGTGAACGGAGTGTTGCGGGTATGCTTGTGATGAGGAAAGGAGTGAAAGAGGGTTGGGTAAGAGGGGATTGGTATCCATTTGAAGCACAGTGAGTATAAATGAGTAGGAGTATTGGAGAGCATGCCAGGGAACGGGACGCACTCAAGGAGGAGGGATGTCAAGGGATTAGGCCCGATAATTGAATGACACATGTTGGGGTCTGTAAATGCTTTTTTAACGTTTCTTTTAATGTTTTGTACCCACATAAGATGACTAATACACATAATGTATGTAGTTTGATTACATCTAGGACTACTAGACTTTATTAGAATGAGATGTTTAGTATCAATCGTTAGATGCATAAATCAAGGAGACTGTTACATTGATGAATGTTTTATTATTAATTGTAGTTACCCCCGAAGAAGGGCTCATGAAGCCCGAAATGCATTGGGTATGAATAAAGAACACTGCCAGTGATGGATTCATGCGTCTGTCGTGTTTTTGATTAAGGTCCGGATGGGCACGTTCTAAACATTTGAAATCTAGGAAACAGCATGACACCCTAGCGTGGATCAAGTGTGATTTAAGCATGAAGAGAGGAACAAACAGACTGAGTACGAAAAAATGAAAAAAATGGATTATTAACTTTCGAACTTTGTTCACCTACAAATTTAGCTGTGCAACTGGTTTAGGGGTGAAAAGTCGCCCCGCATCTTTTGGTTCATTCTAAAGGAAAAAGACAGGTGATAGCTGTTATTACAGACACATATGCAATAGGCATTAAAAGTGTATACCAGTAACAAATACAAATACTGCTCTCTTAGAGAAAAAATGCCCATTCCAAAAATAAATAAACATAAAACATGAAATGAAAGCAGAAATAAAATCAGAAATTTGCCTACCAGGCCTGGCACTGAAGTGCATTTATTCTGAAGCAGATGTGCATATGTGATCAGCCAAAATGATATCACTCATAAACCAGGAGACCCAGTGGATGGAGTGGGCTCAAAAAGGCCCCATGCTTTAAGTAGTGGTGGGTGGAGGCACGCTTAGAATGACAGTTTACAGACCAATGATAAAGATAGCACACCCAAAGCCCCTGTATGTATGCATGTATGTATGTGTGTTTTTTTACTTAGGATTTTTTTTAAACATATGAGGCTGGCCATACAGCTAAAATTCTCTCTAGGCCAAAAATAAAAATTCCACGTTTTGTTTTACAAATTAGGCAATGCATAGTTACTCCATTCACCCTGAGAAGGTTCAGTGTGTTAGTGTGGAGCAGGTTTCTTTGGCCTGAAAACCATGCAACATTTGAAGGTTGTTTTTCACAGGCTTCCCTGCGCCTGGTTACTATTTGTTTTTATTTCATAATTTATGGAGCAGGCTCCAAGGAGCTTATCTCCACCTGTGGTGCAGATTAAGTATGCAGAAGCGCGCCCAGAGCCATAGATTTCCAGTGGTATCTGCCTCATTAATGCTTCTCAAAAGATCCTCTGTGCACCATGCTGCTACTGCTCTTCAAAACGACCCATCTGATTGGTCGGCGCAGCTGTGAAGCATGCCTAGCGAGGGGCACCAGTTGCTTATGCTGTGCATGGGCCCACTGTTCCTAGACATCACTTTTCAAGGATTAGAGCCAGCAGCAATGCCAGATGTTAAGACCAAAGCTTGCATGCCTATCCATGGGGGGTAAGTTACCCAGAGTGCATCTTTCTCTTCAGGGCTCATTAGGTGAGCTGAGGGTGGTAGCGCCTAGAGCTGAACCCTCGGGGGTCGAATCTTGTCTCATCTTTGCTCCTCATTTGGTATTAATTAGTTAATGAGAGGAAACTCTCCTTCCTCAGTTTTTGGGAGTTGTGGCAGTAAAGGGTGTTATTATGACGATGAGGAGCAGCACTGTGCCAGGGACAGGTAGCATTGTGCTAGTAGTAGGTGGTACCATGGTACTGATAAGTGGCATTACTGCATCATGCCAACGTATTTGTTGTATAATTGTAATACTTCATACCACTCACGAGGTCACAAAGGGCACCAAGCCAAATTGAGATCCTGTCCACCTTTTGAAGTGCATGGTTGATTGAGTGTGGGTTGCTGCTTGACGTATGTATGAGATGTTGAGGTTTTAGACATATGGTGGGGTGAACTGGTGGCTGCGCATAATCATAAGATGTTGTAGAAATGTGTGAGAATAGAAGCAGTTGAGCATGCAAATGCCTATCCTCTTTTTCCTGTCTATACTAGGGAGTGATCTGTGTAGGCGGACTGAAAACCACAATCAGCCCAGGCAAAATCTTAAATGTAACCCGCACTGCAGGAGGCCACCGCTGGAGTAAGTGGAAGGGCGTTCATGGCTATGTCATGCAGTCCACCCAGCTCAGAAAGTGGAACCCTGGACAGAGGCGGCTAGCTTAAAAAAAATGGAGGGAGCGAAAGTGCAGAACTCACCACTCATTCGGGAGCTCCACCGGTGCAGCACTTTCCACAAGCAGGAAAAGGAAGGATTTCCTTCCTGCTCGTGGAATGCAACTCCAAACAATCCTGGAGCTACTTTCATGCTGTGAAAGCAGCTCTAGGAGTGAAGGGAGCAGACTCACCCAGTGCTCATTTTGAGGCTGGGGGCCTGTGCCAGCAATCCCCAGACTGTTACACAGCCTGGGGATTGCTGGGTCTACAATGCTCATGTCGGGCTAGCCGTCGGAAGACCGACGGCCAATCCGTCATGCACACTGTAGACCAGTGCTGTAATCCTGCATTTGCAGGATTCAGCCGCGCCCCCACCCTCGCACTGTACACAGGTCAGGCCGGTGTGGTGACAAATAAAAAGGAATTGCCATGCCATTTTATTTATTTGTGTTTGCCTGTTGCGCTCGTAGCAGGCAGGGTGACGCTCCTCCGCTCCTGAGGAGGAGCCGCCCCTGGAGCTGCAACCTACTGGGGGGAAAAATGCCAAGGTGGTCTGTGTCATGCAAATATTTGAATGAGAAGAGCCAGTGGCTGATAATTATTATTTTTCTAGAATGCCTTAAGTTTGAGATTGGCTGTCTGGATTCAGTATAAACTTCCCCTAGTGTGAGACTTTATGACTGGAAGGATGGGGAAGAGTGGAACCAGAAGTAGCTCAGGTTGGGTCTAGATGAAGGTGGGGGCATTCCTCCTTTAGGAATTAGTGCCCTCACACACCCTTGCGAGTGTCATGCTTCATCATCGGGCTTAGCTCCTCGTGGGGGTGGCGCTGCTGTCCCCCACGGGCCCCGCGAGAGGGCTCTTTATCAGAGATCTTTTGAAGGAGGTGCCGCAGTTGTGCATGCGGGTCTGTGGGCCTAAAAAGGAGTGTGGGTGAATAAAAATACCTTCACGGTACCCAAAAACAAGTTTAATTCAGGGGTCCGGAAGATAAGGTTAAAAATCAATGGATAGGAGCCTCTCCTTTAAGCAAATATTGCGGAGGGACAAGTATGCTCCCGCTGCTCTCAATCCGTGAAAGTGAATAAAAGGTGCAATGTGGTCAATATAGCCCCCAATGGCCTCTTAGTTACACTGACCCCAAGAATCTTTTTAGAAGATCTGACCTTCCGCATGGAATGGTCTAAAATAGCATGGAAATGCACACGAGATTGGCTCGTATTAATCATCAACACAGCCAAACGTTTGTCGGATGAATTGCTAATCCAGATCACCCTGGCAGAAAATGGGCTCAAAGCTGGCATCTCTATCTCAGCATTTAAGTCACGACTGTCGGAGATAAATGAAGAAATGAATGATCACAAGGAGTTTCTTACTAAACAAAAGATTACTAAACTCCAGAAGGATGTTAAGCGCTTTGACCAAGAAAAAATCTATCCGTACACTAAAGACGACTATGTCTTTCAGAACTACGAGACGACATCTGATGAGGGCAGCAGCAGTCATCAAGTAGTGATTCCAGCTATGAGGGCAGGAATTACACAGCACAATCCAGAGGAGGCCAGAGACAACAACTGCCGCCTTTGTTTCAACATTTTCCATCCCACCCATTCCAGCCACCAATGTATCCAGGACAGTGGATGGGACCCCACCCAATGTGGAATGTACCACCAGGACACCCTGTTCAGACACCTCAATACCAACAATTTCCGAAACCCCCCTTTTTTCAACAGAGGGAGGGGCAGAGGACGAGGCAGAAGAAGAGGAGGACCCAAGAACGTCCACTGGCAGGATCCGGAACCAATGACCCTACGGAGCAAGACATCAGGCCAGAAACACTAGTCGTGAATTTGTCCTCCAGACCGCTGGTCAAGGGAGAATCCAGGCTCTTGGAGAAGGGCCTGGGTTTTGTTCCGACCCCCTCTGAGGACTCCTTCCAACTTCACCAGGAGCTCCACCAATTTTTCAGGAAGGTGAGATTGAAATCCTTCTTTCAAGACAAACCAGATACCCCCACTACTGGTACGGGTCTGAAGAAGAAATCCAAGTTCACACCTATGGCTGCCATGACACCTAATGAGGTACTCACCTTCGAGCAAGCCATCCTAAAGGACGTCACAGACCTCCTGAGCAAGCGTCCCTTCTACAACATGTCAAGAGAAGAAAGGAATCTCCTGAAGACTATCACTGAGGATCCAACTATTATTCTCAAACCAGCCGGTAAAGGCGGTGCCACTGTCATCCAGGACGAGAGCACATATGATGCAGAGTGCCTCCGCCAACTGACAGATAACAAATACTACCGGCCCATTGAGGAAGACCCCACAGCTCGCTTGACTATTAGGATTAAGAGCCTAGTATCTGAGGCAGAGACGGAAGGAGGGATTTCCTCACAAGAAGCAGCTTTTCTGATCAATGATGACCCTCGGACCCCCTATTTCTACACTTTACCGAAGATCCATAAAGGGACTAACCCCCCTCCAGGACGCCCCATTGTGTCCGGCATCAATTTGCTGCTGGAACCACTGAGCAAGTTCTGCGACTGGTACCTCCGCCCTCTAGTCATGAAGACTCCCACCTACCTCAGGGACACCACAGAGGTCCTGAATCTCATCGAGAATTTTCCTGAACTCGAAACCATCGACTTCCTAGTGACCTTGGAGGTAGAGGCGCTCTACACTAATATCCCCCAGGACTCCACACTGGAAGTACTAGAAACCACATTACGGAGCATTGATCCATGGCCCTACGAGACACCCATTCCATTCATTTGTGAGTGTGCCTCCATAGCCTTGAAAGAGAATTTCTTTGCCTTTCACACGCAGCTATACCACCAGCTACAAGGCACCAGCATGGGTAGTACCTTTGCGCCGAGCCTGGCCTGCTTATATATGGCCAATTTTGAGGAGAAATTCATCTTGGGGGAAGACAATCCACATAGGACCAAAATCTTGATGTGGAGACGATACATCGACGATATCCTCCTTTTCTGGAGAGGGGATGAAGAACAGTGCCAAACTTTCTGTGATTGGATAAATACCTTAGACCCTTATCTGAAGTTCACAGGCACTAGATCACAGGAGAGCATCCCTTTCCTAGACCTCCTCATCTCCTTACATGACGGGGCGCTATTGACAACTAACTACAGGAAACCCACAGATAGGAACAGTCTCCTGTTATATGAGAGCCACCACCCAAAAGAACTAAGGAACAATCTCCCGGTGGGCCAATTTTTACGTCTTCGCAGAAACTGCAACACACTCAGTGAATTCGAGGAACAATCCAGAATCCTGTCCAACAACTTGTCTGAACGACACTACCCTAAGAAAATCATACGGCAGGCACACAAAAGGGCTAAAAACAATCATAGGGAGGCCCTTTTGGAGGTTAGGGAAAGGTCAGAGACAGAGTCACTAACCTGCGTAACTACGTTCACTCCCAACTCTAACAGGATTCAAAAGATCATAAAAAAACACTGGAGGATCCTTGAAACAGGTAGTTTCACTCCTGGTCCACCCCCTCTTTTTGCGTTCAAATGCACTCAGAACCTAAAAGACATTTTGGTCCACACACGTCCTAAAACAACCATCGTTAAACAACCTACCTTATGCGCGCTCCCACCCGTAGAGGGAAGCCACCCCTGCGGGACGTGTTCTGTCTGTCCCTTGACAGCGGCATCCAAACAGATTGACCTAGGTCTGGCCAGACCTTGGCATCAAAAACACCACACTAATTGCAATACTAAAAATTGCATATATCTCATCACCTGCCCCTGTGAGATGAAGTATGTAGGGATGACTACTAGACCCGTCAAGATTCGTATAGGGGAACACAAGAGAACTATACACTGTAGGAGAACCAGCACGAGATTACTGACCCATTTTCTCGAAAAAAAACACCTACCTGACAGCCTCAGATGGACAATCATTGAATCTAATCCACACTGGGCAACCAGTACACTGTTCAGGCAAGAACAACGTTGGGTTTTTGGATTAAAAAGTAACATAGAGGGCCTGAATGACGACATACTGTGGGCAGAATTGATGTCCTAAGAACATACATTAGGGGGCTACAGCCGAGAATATCGTTACCATAGCGGTACGGTAAACAGCTTCTCTATCTAATGACCAGTTCTCTATCTTCTGACTAATTCTGCATCCCTCCAGGCCTAGCCCTCACACGGTGACATAAAAAACCTTTGGTTGTAATATCAATTATGTCTGGTACATTAACTAACATATTCACGGGTTCTCCATACATAAGGGTTCACATGGACAAGGGTGTGCTCTACATGACATTCAGCTAACATGCCCAATTCTTGTAACACAGATTTCCAAGCGCCATATGGTTATCAATATCCCACGGCAACAAAGTAGCACCAACTGAACCTTTTGCGCAGTCTTTGAGACCTTACCTAATACTCACCAGTGTGGCCCCCTACAGGTCTGATAGGCTACTATGTAGCTATTCCCATTAGAGTGAGATTTGCTCTTATACACATACACATGCTACCCCTGGCCTTGTGACCCATTTCCATCATATCAGCATCTGACATCCAGGAATGCAAACATGTGCCACCTGAGTGAACCCTAGCAATGCAAACAAACCCCTCTGTATTACACGGACCATGCAGCTACCATGCAACTTTGCCCATTATAGAGAGACTTTCTCTGATACACATGAGACCCGTGGCCTTTTGATCAATCTCCAACACTTCAGCCTTTGGGCTTCAGTATTGCATACATTTGCCAAAGTATGTACATTTGGTCTCTTTATTAGTGATCACATTTCATGCCCTGCTAGTGTTTAAACAACCAAGCGTCACATTCTGTGGGGGATGCCATGTTTTTTTTTTTGGTGTTTTTTTTTTATAATAACTCCCCCTTTTCAATATGGCTGCCATAAGCGCCACGACTAACGTGACGCTTGCACGTCCTGCCACGTCATTGTTCACGCCCACACCGGCCATTCCGACACCCGGAAGTGAGCACGCTATATGTAGAAGTGCTGGTTCACCTCTCATTACCGGCGATCCTGAACGGCGGGGAAGGTAATAGGCTGTGAGAGAAGAGGCGTTATGTAAGTATTCTCCGGCTGCTCTCCATCACGGATTCAGGTACTTTCAACAAAGAAATGCGCTCGAGATTTTTACGAGCTGACGTGCCTTTTCACTCACTTTACCGCACTTACAGAACTCCCTCTTCCTGACCGCAGTGATTCGCCTGCGAGGCCAACCCTTACGATTAGAGGGGTAGGCGGTTACGGTTGTTTGATGTTATGTTTGTGTGTGCTATGAGCAGCTCACTGGTTTTACCACGATTATTTTTACCCGATTGAGACACTAGATCGAGTCTCATCTATATCAGTTATGGCTAACGGACTGCTATGAGCACAAAGGCACTGATGCCTTATTTACATTTGATTTTCACCCGATATCATTCGGTTCTCTCACTTACCCTGGGGTATACATCTATGATATATGCATGCAAAAACCAGTCACCTCTGGTGTTACCAGATGAAGGTGACACACTGCCTGTGGGAATTTGCACTGGCCGCAATCGTGCAGTTCTCTGTCACGCATACAAATGCTTAACAATGATAGCATAGGCATGTCACTCTGAACATGCCACAAAATTAATGTGGATATTTAACCACCAGGAGAGCATTCTACCTACAGCGAATGCTCATATGTTTTATATATATGTTCTGTGCTTTGTTTGTCTCCTTGTTGTATCTCTACCAGGTTGGGATTAAGGAACACGATTGATACGTTCCTCCCAGCGCTAAGACGCATTAGACCTTATTGTAGGTATGGTGGGTTTATAGGGTGTCTTTCCCTGATTCCCACTTTCTTTTCTTTACTTCACGGTCCTGATGAAGCGCACTAGGATCCATTAGGGACCCGCACGATGCGCGAAACATGTTGACCATATTGCACCTTTTATTCACTTTCACGGATTGAGAGCAGCGGGAGTATACTTGTCCCTCTGCAATATTTGCTTAAAGGAGAGGCTCCTATCCATTGATTTTTAACCTTATATTCCAGACCCCTGAATTAAAATTGTTTTTGGGTACTGTGAAGGTATTTTTATTCACCCACACTCGTTTTTAGGCCCACACACCCGCATGCACAACTGCGGCACCTCCTTCAAAAGATCTCCGATAAAGAGCCCTCTCGCGGGGGCCGTGGGGGACAGCAGCACCACCCCCATGAGGAGCTAAGCCCGATGATGAAGCATGACACTCGCAAGGGTGTGTGAGGGCACTAATTCCTAAAGGAAGAATTCCCCCACCTTCATCTAGACCCAACCTGAGCTACTTCTGGAGACCACACTGACATTGCTTTTCAACCATAATAGGTTGACTAAACATTTTCTTATAGGAACAGTTACCTACCAGTGAGTATCACGTTAATCCTTGGTAGCTCAGGTACTGGACCTATTCTTTTCCAATTAGCTCCCCGTCCCCCCTCTCTACATTGTGTTGCGAAGAGTAGAACCAGCCTAAAACACAGTGATCTAGTTTGGCAATAGGTACAGAGTTTATGGTGGCGGAACATTGTTTCATTACTGTGGGCGGCTCGATGTTTGATGCACATTGCAACAGAAAGCTGGTGTAAAGATGGAGGTCTGGTGAAATGTGAAACCAGATATTTAGATTGAGGCGCTGTCTGGCAATGCATTCGGGGTCCTCTAGTCTGTGAGGGAAGTAGAGAGGGTCTGCAATGTATAGAATGGTCTAGAATGAAATGCAATCAGGCATCCAACATAGTGACAGTCATGATGAAGCACAGTGACAGTCCTCAGCATGGCCATATACCAGTGATGGGAGGGGCATTATGCTGTCCCCCCTCTCTACATTGTGTTGCGAAGAGTAGAACCAGCCTAAAACACAGTGATCTAGTTTGGCAATAGGTACAGAGTTTATGGTGGCGGAACATTGTTTCATTACTGTGGGCGGCTCGATGTTTTATGCACATTGCAACAGAAAGCTGGTGTAAAGATGGAGGTCTGGTGAAATGTGAAACCAGATATTTAGATTGAGGCGCTGTCTGGCAATGCATTCGGGGTCCTCTAGTCTGTGAGGGAAGTAGAGAGGGTCTGCAATGTATAGAATGGTCTAGAATGAAATGCAATCAGGCATCCGACATAGTGACAGTCATGGGTGCCAATATGATGAAGCACAGTGACAGTCCTCAGCATGGCCATATACCAGTGATGGGAGGGGCATTATGCTGGGCTCGATATTCAGTAGTGCAACCCTGTCAATCATGATGGCCAGGCCAATATCTGACTGCCAGGCCAATATCTGACTGATAGGCCAATATCTTACTGCTAGGCAAATATCTGACTGCCAGGCCAATATCTGACTGATAGGCCAATATCTTACTGCTAGGCTAATATCTGACTGCCAGGCCAATATCTGACTGCTAGGCTAATATCTGACTGCCAGGCCAATATCTGACTGCCAGGCTAATATCTGACTGCTAGGCAAATATCTGACTGCCAGGCCAATATCTGACTGATAGGCCAATATCTTACTGCTAGGCAAATATCTGACTGCCAGGCCAATATCTGACTGCCAGGCTAATATCTGACTGCTAGGCAAATATCTGACTGATAGGCCAATATCTTACTGCTAGGCAAATATCTGACTGATAGGCAAATATCTGACTGCCAGGCCAATATCTGACTGCCAGGCTAATATCTGACTGCTAGGCCAATATCTGACTGCCAGGCCAATATCTGACTGCTAGGCAAATATCTGACTGCCAGGCCAATATCTGACTGCCAGGCCAATATCTGACTGCCAGGCAAATATCTGACTGCTAGACAAATATCTGACTGCCAGGCCAATATCTGACTGCCAGACTAAAATCTGACGGCTAGGCAAATATCTGACTGATAGGCCAATATCTTACTGCTAGGCAAATATCTGACTGATAGGCCAATATCTTACTGCTAGGCAAATATCTGACTGATAAGGCCAATATCTTACTGCTAGGCAAATATCTGACTGAAATGCCAATATCTGACTGCTAGGCAAATATCTGACTGGCAGGCCAATATCTGACTGCCAGGCTAATATCTGACTGCCAGGCCAATATCTTACTGCTAGGCAAATATCTGACTGATAGGCCAATATCTTACTGCTAGGCAAATATCTGACTGATAGGCCAATATCTTACTGCTAGGCAAATATCTGACTGATAGACAAATATCTGACTGCCAGGCCAATATCTGACTGCCAGGCTAATATCTGACTGCTAGACAAATATCTGACTGCCAGGCCAATATATGACTGCCAGACTAAAATCTGACTGCTAGGCAAATATCTGACTGATTGGCCAATATCTAACTGCTAGGCAAATATCTGACTGATATGCCAATATCTGACTGCTAGGCAAATATCTGACTGATAGGCCAATATCTTACTGCTAGGCAAATATCTGACTGATAGGCCAATATCTTACTGCTAGGCAAATATCTGACTGATAGACAAATATCTGACTGCCAGGCCAATATCTGACTGATAAGGCCAATATCTGACTTCTAGGCAAATATCTGACTGATAGGCCAATATCTGTGCATGCAGACAACAAGGCAAGTTAAAAAAAAAAGTTTGACATTTCTTTAAATAGCTGCTGAAACTGAAGCGCTCATGCATTTGCTCTACAATGCTGTTTTCAGATGAATATGTTGCTGTATTGCATATGGCTGTAAAACCTCATGGGTACTCATTGTGAGTATACAGTTCAAATAAATGTGGAAAGATATCACTTGCAATTGTGAATTTCACAGTACATCAGACAATACTGATAAATACTGATAAGTTGAAGAAAATATAAATGTAGCTATGTACCAACCAACTGATGAACAAATATCTATAACCAACAGCTCTAATTATAACCTAGGCCTCTTGGTTCTACAGCAGCTATTTTCCCAAGAGCCCACATCTCATCCTTTGCTGTCACTACACGTTGAATTTATTTATTCAACAAAAATGCACTAAACAGTTTTTCACATCATAAAATTATCCTAGAAGGCATAAAGAACTCTGTAGGATTAGCAACACAATAAGAAAACAATATAAACGCAAATGCATAACTAAACAGGGCGAAACTAACTTATAGAACTACTGAAAGGCATGCTAGTGAATCATTTTGGCAATACTCCAGAAACACAATGGGGCCATTCCTGTTAGGGTTTGCCTTTGCATCTCACTTCAGTGAGTTAATAAATGCAATTGCCGTATGGCTAACAAACGTAAGGGCACGCGTGCAGGAAATGGGTGCCTACATCAGCACGTTTTTTTAGAATCTTCATAAGCGCCAGATGAACATGTGTGAAATCGACAAAAGTTTCCAGGCCTAGGCTTGTTGCACCAAACTCAAAACCTCTGTATTGTCCCATTTGCAGATGCAAGGACTGGTGATATGTACATTTGCACTGCTCACCTCTTTTTTTTCACATACACCTTTTCGCCATGACACCTTGCCTCCGTGATAAGCAATCCCTCATCCTACACCCAGTGCAAAAATATGGTACTTAGGACACTTTTCCTTACTGCCCAATGACTAATGCTAATTTTTATAGGTGTAATTTTGGAAGTGCAAGTAATGGGGGGCATTGCAATAAATCTTTGTGAATACCTACGAAGTTATGACTTTCCTAATTAGCCAGCAAGTCTGAAAAGCGGAGTACTCACCAGCGGCAGGATCTCTGAAATAGACTAGACCCTGCTATAAGAGTTGTCATGATCTCTTAATAGAAACAGAAGACAGCTCGAACACCCAGAGTCCTCCAGTCTGGTCTATTCCGTGCTTTCTAAAAACACAAACCAAGCAGCGTTGCTCTTATTTTCTTGTTACTTTTACTTCCCTGTCTCAGTTCGTAAACATTTTCAATTGTTTTGCAGTTTCTGAATTAGAATCCTCTATGATGTGGTTATTAGATATATTTACAAAGGGGAAATTGTGTCTAATTTTTACTCTAAGCCCACCTCCCACCTGGATCCAAAACTCCATAGGAGGTCTTTGACTTTTGCTCAGTGCTATAAATTGGCCGGTACTGTCCGGTACGGAGTACCGGCACTTTTTTATTTTGAGAGGGAGAGTACCAGCACTTCTCAAGAGAAATGCTAGACTTTTAATTGGAGAGTACCGGCACTTCTCAGAAACAAGCAGGTACTCTGGTACAGAGTACCTGCACTTCTATTTTTCCATTTCAAGCACTGCTTTTGCTACAATACTATTGAAGGGGTCCTAAAAGTGGGCACAGTAAGCTTTTGAGGTCTCCACAAAAAGGCTGTATACCCAGGGACGTCACAAGTGAAGGTAGAGGCCACAGGCCTTGAGCTTTCCATGGCCCCACTGTTCATCAACATTTATTTATAGATTTAAATTGCAAGCAAACTTGCTGTCTTCAATAGAAATGAGGCGTCTTATGAGGCCAAATCACTAGATGCCACCAAACGCCATGTTTTCTCTTTCCCTAGACCCTAAACCAATCCCCAGGTGGTGGACAAAGAAACCACCATTGCCTCACTATTTTCACGAAAGACACGGCTACCCAGAGAATTCCTCACACTCCTCAAGTCAACCAACATCGCATTCGAGACTTAGAGAAGCCTTATGCCCTCTCACATGATTTCTAGTTTAGCACTATGCCGGCCTGCTTGCATGTGGGCCCTGTTCCATTATTGGCACACCGATCTCTTGTTAAGACTGCCGCTCTCCTTTGCGAAAACCTATGGGAAAACTCCCATAGTTGCCAATTTGACCCATCTGAAGACTAGGCATGATGCTTCAATATCGCAGGGTTGCGCTGCTTTTTTATTTTTATTTTGAAGGGCAGTGTTGGTTGGGCTGTTGACCCCAAACTGTCCCCTACTTTAACATCTCTAAGACTCTCCGTATTCGGAAGAACCAGGTCCAAAACTGCCTCACAGCAAGTAGAATCATCTCGTAGTTGCAGTGCGGAGCTATGGATATCAATGCCCCTGCTCGCGAAAGCAGCTAAGATGCTCCACTCGGCATCTGCCAAATAAAAGTCCCTGATCAGCAGTAGCTCCCCTTTAACAGCTGTCTTGTGCATGATTTCAAATAAATCCTTATCCAATAGCTACTCCTGAAATGGTGCTCTGTGCATCTCACCATTGACTCATTGGTGTGATATAACTGGCAGGCTTTAGAATAATGAGGCTCAAGGGACGGTAATTCAAACATTTTTAATGTTATGATGAGTAAATAAAATATAAGAAAGAATCTTATTCCCTGTGATTGTTTCAGAGAGGTCGCTTATTGGCTGACATTTATTTAAGTATCCCTGGCTTGGATTATGACATTGGTCCAAGACTTGTCTCCTGGGTATTGAAGGCAAAACTGAGATCCCCTTTTATCATTTGCATATTCACACGTCAAGCTTTTGTGTTTTTTCTACAATGGCTTGTCTTGACCGAGAGCTGCAAAGGACAGGCTGAACAATCACGGGACTTGTTTCACTTCCACTCTCAGGGGGGTAGCTTCAAGGGGGTATTTGGGATATTTTCTGGTAAATAGTTGGGTATTGGTGCTTTCAATCGGATATGGTGAGTGTTTGTCAGGTTTCACCAGGAATGGTTACATACACCCAGCAAAAATGCACACATTCTCTGTTTTGAAAGTCATCAAAAATGTTGGTTATTTTACAAACTATTGTGTTGTCCCTGACTTAGTACCCCTATCAATTCGCATTCGTCTGACTTTCCACTGCCCCTTTAGCCCCCTCTCATGAGTCCTGCTTGTTGTATAATGTATTTTAACATTGCATGCCAGGGTGATTGTTGGAAAATCTGATTCTCACATCCCCCCCCAATCTTACTGACCAAGCTACGCTCCTGCCACTCTGTACTATGGTTGATGATTCTTGTCTTAGTTTTTTACCTCAAGACTGTGTGTGAAGGTACTCTATCACCAACAGTGCTGCGAGGCCACACCAGTCCATAACACACGCTATACAAGTCTTTACATTATAAAATAAAATATTAACATGACATACTTCAATGGAAGTAGCGCATCAAACACATTTATGATTTGTTTTTTAAGTCTGGATGTAGCCACATTTTGCTTCCTCCCACCACAGCATACACCACAGGATACAGGATCAGACCACCTCAGCCATTGGCTTACATGACTGAGAATGATGGCATTCTTCTGTGGCACAATGTGCATATCTTTAAAGTAAATGGTTCCCTTCAGTGCCAGGGACTACTGGTGCAATGTGTGCTTTTACAGAAAAAATATTTTGCTTTTAGACAATGCTTGTTTTACTTGGGCAAGGGCCTGGCAGAAACCCAACACTGTGTGTCAAGTCTTTATAAGAAAACCAATCACAAAGAAAACAAGCATTGACAAAGCCAAGAAGTCAGCATCCCATATCCGACCTATTGGCTTTGCCAATGCTTGTTTAATCTGGATTCTGCTCTCACACCTGCCTGTCTTTAGCTTGCTGAAGCATGCACGCTTAGTTGGAAGGTGCTTGTGGATAGAGTGCTGCTTATCCAGGTAGAGTTTGGTAAGAAGAGTGAGGTTCTGAGCAGTGCTGCAGATTGATGCAGAGCCTACCCATGCAATTACTAGGAAGAGCTTCAGGCAGGAGGAGTGAATTCATCTTTTTGAGATGCCTTTTTTTGACTAAAAATGGGCGGTTGGGTACAGTACCGCCTCACTTTAACTTTTACTGGCTGCAAAACGTGAAACATAGGGGCTGATTACGAGTTTGGCATCCATCGGCCCGCTGAACCCATGGTGGCGGTCCATGGACTGTCAGACTGGTGGTCCACCCACCGTATTATGATTACAGCGGTGGGACTGCCACAGGCCCGCCGCAACCGACGGGGATCATGGATCCTGTGGCGGTGGTACAGCGGTGAGAGGCCCTAATATGCTGGTGGCACCGCCGAGCATAATAGGAGTTTCCTCACCACCACGGTTTTCATTAAGGTGAGGCCGCCATGAAAACTGTGGTGCTGAGGAAACAAATGGGGCACTACAGGGGCCCCTGTTTCCTCAGGGTCATGGCGTGCCTGGCCCCCCCTGTGTGCATTCCCTCCCTTTCCTGCAAGGCATGGACTGCACAGTCCATGCCCTGCAGGAACGGTCTTTGTCGCTCCAATTATGGTGCCTTTTTAATGGGCAACGCCGTGGGACTGCCAAAGCACCGCCATCCAGACATGAGGAAACTCGTAATCTAGCAGGCGGTGTCAGTATGACTTTGGCGGTGGTGGAGTGGGACGCTGGCGTGACGGCCCTCTACCACACCGCCAAAGTCATAATTAGGCCATTAGTAATCTGCACTTTCATCACCAGTGGCTTTGTGAACCCCCCGCTCCAGCAGCTTGAGCGGAGGAAGGGAGGATACTACTGGACCCACAGAGCACTTTGCGCCAAACTGAGAAGAGCTTGTCACTGACAGAAAGCTCCTGGTCAGTTTGCTGGTGGCAATGCGTGAGGTTTATGGAGGTCATAGTCCACAAGCCCATTTCTTTCGTTAGAGGCTTGCCTGTGTACAACTACAGCCCTCAAAGGGCCTTTAAGTACCGGCTCATCCCCCAAGAGAAACCGCAAGACAGATTCCATGAAAACCAAACATAGCCTTGGCTTGCATCTCCGAAGTCTTGCTTTGTTTTAATAGCATGCCATAGACGCTGGAAAGTAGGACCATTTTGTAGCACGCCCAAAACAACCATGCTTGAGCAGGGCCGGCTCTAGGGCGGTGCGATCGGTGCGGCCGCACCGGGCGTTGACTTGGGGTGTGGGGGCGTCATTTTTGAAAATGTGTATTATCATTTTAAAAGCACCTGCTGCCTCGTTCCTGGCCTCCAGCAACTTTCAGACATCAATTAAAATGTCAAGAGAGTCAGGTGATTAATCCTCTTCCTGGAAAGAGACGGAGGTTTGTCTAGTGGAAGTTTTGACTCATCCTAAGGTAGCGCAGAGGGTTAAAATGCCTGCTGCTAAGAACCTGTACCATGCAGATAACGAAGTGCATATAATGTAAATAGGTCAGTGGGTTACTGCTTCTGTAAGAGGGCTCCTTTTGTTACTTGTCGTTTATAAGTCAAAATACTAATATAGAACATTGAGCTATTAAATGTCATGCAGAGCTGCATGCACACTGCAAGGTATATGTTAGAGCTATATGTTTTTTTTGTCCAGTCTTTCATTATCCTAATCTTGTGAAAAGGGTTCATTTGGGTAGAAAACAATTCTTATAATGAAAGAGAACCTGTAACAATGATGTTACGTTTTAAATTCTGAATTTGTGCCTTCCCTGAATAAGAACTTTAACTATATTGCCTACCAGTATTGATGACATGTCACTCCTACACTACACCTTGTAGTACTGTCCGATGTAACATTTCCCATACACTGAGTTACACACATATGATTGTCTCTGTGCAATGTGTGTGTGGTGTAAAGTGCCCTGACACCTTACACTGGTATGAGTGGTGCTATAAAACTAAATGAATCTGAGAGACAGTGGTTATGGAGACTTGAGAGGCACTGTTAAAGGGTGCTAGTGAGGGAATCGGTGGCAGAGGTGGTCATGGGGGGGCGCCAACAGACACTGTGGCACATGGCGCTGATCCAGCGGTATACTAACAACAGATACTCCGCTACCATATACTCACCTGGGCCCATAAACACAACTCACTCTGTATCGAGTAGACCGCTGGGGTTTAGTTTATAATTTCATATTTCTCAAGATTAGTTATTTAACATTCCTAACTAACCTTCACTGATCAAAAAGCTCTTTCCTCTGGTCGATGGACCATTAGTTGAACTAATTGATGGTGATAATTAACATAACTCTTAACTATTCTTTTAATTCTTAAAGTAAATAACCACAGACTTGGGAAGTTTTAAACATTTTTATCTAAATTAAATGCATGTGAACCGTCTCAAAATTACAGTGCATTCACCATCATCTAGGAAAAAGTAATTCAATCGATTAAACATCAAGCATATATTTCAGACTCATTCAATGACAAATGCTCAGGAAAGGAGAGGACAGAGAGAAAAGAACATCTACAATCGACATGAAATTATATTTACCAAGAATGGTGTGAAGATCAAGCCCCCTGGCCAAAGGGCTGGTAAGGGTCCCCCGGGATAGATCAGGAGACAAAGACTTCAGGATAGGATTCAGGACAGGATAGTTGGCCTCTCTAACTACCAACGTCTGCGTCGCACCCCTCTCTGACACTCTCTTCCTCCTCGAGATTCTTCCGCGATCTTCTTATCTAACCCAATTAAATTAGGATAGAAGGTTCTGCATTCGGTTTCTTCATCAGCATCTCACAGCGTCTCTCCCAGCATCAGCACCACCCACAGCACCAACAGCATCCCGAGCTCTGCTAACTAACTAAAGCTACCTCAATTATACCTTTCGTTCATCATGTACCACCCACTAAAGTTTCAATATCGTAAAAATACGAAATCTAATTGGTCAGGCAAGGGGATGATCATCACACCATGCTTACATATTACTTTTATTCTATCAATCCATTGTTTGCAAAACCCATCCCCTTAAACTTTATTCATTTCTTTCGTTCCCATACATGTCCAAACTTTATTTGTAACAAATTATAAAAAGCATGAATAGAAATCTTCAGAGTTGAACTCTTCACCCTTTGTTCTCAGGCACATCATTCTCGTCCTTGGCCCGTATTCAGAGCCACGATCATCCTTCCGGGTAAACTTCTCATGTGAGCATGCGCAGACTTGAATCAGTTGGCTCAATTCGGACAAACGTGAAAGGCCCAAATGCGCACTAATAATAAAGTCAAAAGAACAAATATTAATTTCACAAATAAATGATCACACTGTATACCACCCATCTCTACTCTAACCCCCTTTACTTATTTTACTTATTAATACTTTCCCCGCATTAGCATTAGTAAAATAGCTTGCTTTTCATTTCGGCTAAGCAGGTGCCATGCATGTGGGTCTTAAAGACGCCATTTTAGTGCTTTCTGCTCATGCGCAAGAATTTCCCTCCAAGCCTTATTCTTTGAATTTGCAGCTTGGTGTTTACTTTTCTTCGACAGCAGAGAGGATTTTGAAAAGTGAAGCACTTGGCAATCTTGCTGATGTGAAGGAAAGGATGTAGGGGCATATTTACTAGGAAACTGTCAGAGCGTGGCATTAAGCCAACAAGGCTAAAGGAAAACAGGATGCATTTAAAAAAGAAAAATTAAACGTTTCTGTTTCATTTATTTATCCCATGGACCACTGCCTGCTCTTAAAAAATATTTTCGCTGCCCAACACAAAAGAGAAGGGGTCCCATGGTCACCCCTTCCTGTTTGCAACCGGCTTACCACCTACTTGAAGTAGGTGGTAACTGTGATCGTTTTGCGACCACATTTGCAGTCGTAAACAATTGTACATACTGGGTCCGACCCGCCCTGCTGCTGCAGTGCGAAAGACGTGGTCGGGCCGCCCACCAGATTAGGAGTTTCCTCCTGTCAAGGGAGTTCTCACGGCAGTGCCTTAAAAAATGGGCACTGCAATGGGAACGCCAAAAACAGTTGCTGCAGGGTATGGACTGCAAAGTCCATGCTGTGCAGGAATTGGGGTGCATGCACATGTGCCCCCCTGCATGCACCCCAGGGTGCAGAGGCACAAGGGGGCCCTTTGTTTCCCCTTTGCCAGGGTTTTCATGGCAGAGGAACTGCCATGAAAACCATGGCGGAGAGGAAAATCAAAATATGATTGGCGGGACCGCGACGGTCCCGCCAAGCATATTGATGCCTCCTGACCACCGTAACACCGTCAGGGAAAGGCGGTTCCCTGGCGGCTGTGGCGGGGCAATGGTGGTCTGACCACCCTAATCGGGTGGTCAGGAGGCCGCCACCACCGCACCCCCACGAGTGAGACTTGTAATTGAGCCCTAAGGGCCTGATTATGACTTTGGCGGTGTGGGAGCGGGGCCACCACACCGCCGCCCAGCTCCCACACCGTCAAAGTCCACCACCAGCCGCCCGCCAAATTACGAGTTTTCCCGTTTGCTGGCGGGTGGTCCCACAGTGGTGCTTTTGAAAAAGGCACCGCAATGGGAGCACCAAAGCCTGTTTCTGCATAATATGGACTCTACAGTCCATGCCATGCAGGAAAGGGGCTGCATGCACACAGCAGGGCACAACATGTGCCCCAGCATGCATCCCCATGGCCTGAGGCACCACGGGGCCCTGTAGGGCCTCCTTAGTTCCCTCACCACCTATCCTTTTCATGACGGGCTCACCGCCATGAAAAGGCTGGCAGTGAGGAACTTGTAATATGCTTGGTGGTGCCGCAACTGCACCGCCAGCATATTACTGCCTCACACCGCTACAACACCACTGGGGAACACCAGTTCCCCGGCGGTTGCAATGAGCCTGCAGTGGTTCGACTGCCAAACTCAAAATAGGGTGGTCGGACTGCCAGTGTGACAGTAGCCGCCGCGCCACTGTGAGTTTGGCGGTCCTACTGACTTCTTATTTTGGAATTTGGCTGCTTAAAACCTATGTGAGTGACAAGAGATCAATCTTGAAACTCTGGTAATCTTTACACAGACAGGTACAGGGTTTGCTTGGTTGACCCTACCTACTTACTGAACACATAAATACCTTGAGAAAAGGGATGCAACACGAGGTGGATGACCGATAAACAAGTCACTGTCCTGAAGTTATTAGTAACTGATCACAAGTAATACCAATAGAAACAGACTCTGTAACTGTCCCACCCTTCCGACAGTCCAACCTTTCACTGCCCCCCTTCTTTCCAATTAACAGACATTCAGTGTATGCATTGTAATAACGCCTTTAGACTTTTAGTTAATATGTGATCATCTTGTGCATTATTAATTGGGATAATTTCAGTGAGATCCACTAGCTGTTACAGACAAAGGGCCTGGTTTAGAGCTTGGTGGACTGATTACTCGTCATAAAAGTGACAAACATCCCCTCCGCATTATTATAAGTGCCATAAGATATAATCCAACTGAAATACATATAAATATATATTAATATATAGATATACATATATTTGTGACGTAGAAACCCGCCCACCAAACTCTTAATCGGGAACTAAATGTGACATTGAGACATCTGCAGCAGCCGACTATCTCACACCTTTGTTCGGGCATTACTCTACGTGCTAAAATAAGACTAAGAAAATAAAAAAATTATAAAAAGAAGTTTGAATAATGTTGTTTTTCACAATAAGCTTCCTGCTAGATTTGCAATTCTCCATGGCCTTGGGCCTGTCACTCACAGGGGCTGGATGCGCATGCTGGCCTCTAATTGTATTGTTAATTACAAGCATTTAGATTGTCAAGAGAGCCTCGTTTAGTGGCTTATGGGTAATAATGCCTTCTCTTTTTATAGAGGAAGGGGTGTAATTGGAAGTGCCAGGGGCTAAAGTATAGGGTTCGGCTTTTCCTCTGAAAATAGCCAGTAGCTGTATTTTTATCTTCCGCCCCTTGTCCCGCCTCCCTTTTGGTATCCGGTGCAAGTAAGACCTTTGTGTTTGTTGACAGGGATCAGAAGACTTTAATCCACATGATATATTCTCTTCTCTTTGGCTGTTTCCTAGAATAGCCTGAACTCTTTCATGACTCGGGTTGTTCGGCTCTCTGTGTCTTCATCCGCACTCTGTTTAGAAGTGCTTATTCTGTAGTCAACGAAAATGGACTGGTCATTACTTTTAACTGATATCGGCGCTTAATTTGCATAATAATAAGCGCAAGCGCCAAAGGTTTTTCTTAGGAGCCCACCACTGCCACAGCTGGGGTTGCGAAATACCAAGGCTGCCCACTATTTTTTCTACATCATGCCTCTCTCTTACACAGCCGCGGCCCGTGCAGGTAAGAGCGGTGGGGCCGGGTGGGGTGGGAATTTCGACAGACAACGGCCCGGAAAAATGAATTATTTATTTAATTTTCCCTCGTCATCGTCTGTTGAAATCCCCCCTCCCCGCGGCTCCACCATCCCACCACTCTTACCTGCTTACCTGCAAGGGCTGCGGCTGCTCTTACATCACACTACACCCCCTCTTTATCTCGCTCTTCCAGGACTTTTTCACACCTGCTTTCTCTCTTTGTCATTGTTCTACCCTGGTGTCTTCCCCCTTCTATCTGCCTTTCTCTCTCCTGCTCTGGATCAAAGTCTGAGGTTGAAAACTAAGCGCTGGTCTCCAAAAGTGAGTGCTGGTGGCCACCACCTGCAAGCAATGACACAAATTAAGCACTGGTTAATATCTGTAGTAAATTGTACAAAGTTTCCATTCTCTGACAGACTCCAGCCCCTTAGACACATTTTCTCTATGAGCCAGTTGTATGTGTGAATGTAGACACTATTTGAGGGATCTCAAACCTACCCCTCTGTGGGAGCAACCTCCTACTGAGGGTGGACCAATGCTGCGCATTCTACCATTTTTATTTTTACTTACGTGCTGTCATGGGATTGCTATTGAAGGCAAACTTATCGGTGGAAACTCTGAAACACAGAATAAACACAGAATAAAACAGTACAGAGAGCAGCAATTATTATTCTGGGCAGTGTGATGTGCTGACCTACAACGTGTTGGTTGTCCATACCGCATCTTTGCAAGTTGATAATACAATTACAATGCTGTGACGTACATTCGGTTGACCCCAAGGTTATAGGTTCGAATCCTGATGTGTCCACTCTTTCGAGTTCTCAAAAATGAGAACCAACCAGTTGAGTAAAAAGAAGCATCTGTTGTCTGTTAGAAGTGCAGAGACCTCCTAGGGACTGAATGTGCACTCTGTGGATCCGCCTGCCATGTAATGTTATGTTACTTTACTCGCAAATAATGTCAGTAAAGGACACGCATCCACACCACCAAACTCCGAATTAAAGCAGTTTAAATCATCAGAGCAGTGCGCAGTTTTTCTGGTTATTTCAGTGGATGAGACTGTGATGCCAGGGTCAGGTGTTTGCAGTGCTTTGCATGTTCAAATTCAGTTTTCTGCATGAAGCAAGAACGCGTTCAGGGCTGGACTGGCTGTATGGGCAGTGAGAAAAACTCGATATGCTGGGGGCCTGGGTCAAGGCCAGACTGGGGACCCAAAAGCAACCCTAGCAAAAATGCTCAAACCAGTCCCATTCCTTCAACTCTTTGAGCAATTTCTCTTTCCATCCATCCGTTTTCTCTCTTTTTTTTTTGTTTGCAGATTTATATAGCGCGTACTTGACCCGATGGTATTGGAGCGCTTTACATGAGCACCAGTTACGATACACAATGACACATTCATTATTTGGTAGTGTTAGATTTGGGGGTCTCTAGTTGGCATAGGTAGGTACCTGTGACAAATAGGGACCCTTGCGTCTAGTCAGGGTAAGGGGCTACACTCCTAAAATAACCCCTGCTCACCCCCTTGGTAGCTTGGCACGAGCAGGCAGGCTTATCTCAGAGGCAGTGTGTAAAGCATTTGTGAACACATACAGTAATACAGTGACAACACTACAGATGGACACCACACAGGTTGTATTTATAAAAATAGTATTTTTATATAGACTTAACACAAGACCAAACGACAAAAATCCACAATACTGTACTCAAAAATAGACTTTAAAATGTTATAAAATAGCTCAGTTCTCTCAAGTTGTAGATGCAACACTTTACTCTCAATGTACCTTGAATGCGTAACGCAAAGAAAACAAAAGGGTCGCAGGGAAGGTGATGCGTCGGTTCCTTACACTCAGGGGAGTGGATGCGTCGGTTCCTTACTGCTGCGCAGGGGAGTTGATGCTCGCTTCCTTACTGTGTGGGGAGTTGATGCGTCGGTTTCTTACTGCTCTCCGGTGCAATGCGACAAGATGGCACCTAGATGCGATACTCTTCTCCGGTGTGATGCGACAACATGGCGTCTTGGTTGCGATGCGACAACGTTGGTGCGATGCGTGCACGCCCGACGGCCGTGCGGCGACTCGATGATCTTTGGAGCCGCGACAGGCCCTGCGACGCGCTTCTCCGGTGATGCGACGGTGTCCTCTGTGGCAGCGTCCCGCTTCTCCGGCGATGCGCCGCGCTTCGGCGATGCGATGATGACAGCGGCGTCTCGCTTCCTCGGCGATGCGATGACAGCGGCTGCGGCGGCGACACGCTTCTCATCGTTTCGTCGCGCTTCCAGCTTCCAGCGACACGCAGTCTCTCAGAAGGCCCAGCACAACAGCAGGCACTTCAATTCCCAGCAAGGGAATTCAGGGGGGAGCTGGTTGGTGAAGTCTTGTATCCCTGAGACTTCAGGCAGGAGGCAAGCTCTAGTTCAAGCCCTTGGAGATTCTTCTTCAAGTTGATAGAAAGCACACTCAGTCCTTTTCTCCTTTCTTTGGCAATGAAGTAACCACTGCAGGCCAACCCCCAAACACACAGCACAGGGGTAGTCTCCTCCTTCAGCTTCCTGGTTCTTCCCCTCAGCAAAGGTTCGTCTTGATTCCCAGAAGTGATCTAATTTCCTAGGGGTCTGGGTCCCCTTTTTATACACCTTTTCTCTTTGTTCTCTGAAGGCAGAGAGGCCTTTGCCTAGTCCAAAACCAGTTCTGGTCAGTCCTGGAGCACTTTGTTGACAAGACTCCTTCTTTCCTTTCACAGTGTAGGCCAGGGACATCAGACACACCACAGGAGGTGGAGCCAGCATTGTGGAGGAAAGGCACAGCCCTATTCAGGTCCCAGGTGCAACTCCTCCCTCCTATCTGCATGCAGATCTCTCTATTCAGCCCTGTGCTGACTCACCCTGTCTCCTGGAAGCCCCCAGCCCCTGTCACTCAAACTCCAGACAAGGAATACACAACCTAGCAGAGGCAGGCTTGGATAGTTAGGCAAGAAAATACCCACTTTCTATAAGTGGTATTTTCAAACACAGAATGTTAAAACCAACTTCACTAAAAGATGTATTTTATCATTCTGAGTTCAGGCATACTAAACTCGAATTTCTACCTGGTTCCCTGAGTCAGTTAGGATTATAAGATGTAATAATCTAACTGCCCATTCTGGCCTATGGGGAACAGGTAGCCTTGCAATAGTGAAAAACGAAAATGGCTGTAATTCACTATTAGGACATGCCACACACATCAGGGCATGTCCCACCTTTTACCTACAATGCACCCTGCCCTTGGGCCTACCTTAGGGGGGACTAATATGTATAAGAGGGAAGGTTTAGGGACTGGCAAGTGGGTGCACTTGCCCAGTCAACATGGCAGTACCAGACTGCACACAGGCTCTGCAATGGCAGGCCTGAGACACACTTTACAAGCTGCTCCGGTGGGTGGCACAACCAGTGCTGCAAGCCCACCAGCAGCATTGGATTTACAAGCCCTGGGCACACGCAGTGCACTGTACTAGGGTCTGACAAGTAAACCAATCAAGCCAATCATGGAGTCACTAATCCATACATCAATTTACCATAGGGAGCACTTGCACTGTGGCACTGAACAGCAGTGGCACAGTGCCCAAAAGCATCTAAAACCAGCAAAAACATAAGAGGCAACAGCAAAAAATGGAAGGTAGACCCACGCCAATGGTGCCAGGTCTAACACGTAGGCGTGCGGGGATTAAGTGATTTGCCTAGAATCACAGGATGTTGAGCTGACGCCGAGGCTCAAACCCGGTTCCCTAGCTCCAAAGTCTGCAGCTTTAGCTGTAAAGCTACATCTCTCTCCCTTTCTTTCCTTGATCTCTTTGATTGTTTTCTCTCTACCTTCCTCCTTTCTTCTTCTCTCTCTTCAAGCCTCCCTGTGCCTACTGCAATTAAACTCGGGGAACTAGGGAAAGTAACAGTGGCACCGAGGACGGCCCTGAGCTTTCGAAGCTGCCCTCCAACCCACTGAGGAGATGGCCGGTGGAATAAAAGTCCTGTCTGACCTTGATCAGAATGTTGCTTTTAAGGGCCGATAGACAGAGGCATCATCAGATATCCAACATGGCAAACATCCACAAAGGAACGTACACAATTGGTTTATAGACACATGAATAACTTGCCTTCTAATTACTCGTGTAGATGGTTGACCTCACTCGCTACACTCAATCAGTACAACGCGGGGTTGGAATGAGCACACTTTCCAGGGCTGCTTTTAGCTGCCTGTCCACCAGTGCTTAATTTGAGCCGGTGGTTTCTGGTGCTCGGAGCCGGCACTTAATTGTCAGCACCGGCACTTGGGACAGCCTGCCACAAGGTGGCACTGTCTCGGTAATTTTGAGATGACCACAACAACAGTTAATTATTAATGCTATATTAATTAAAAATGACTTATTACCTGCTGCCCAAGCCATTCTTATAGCTTTGGGGGCCTGAAATAGTCCGAATCCTCACACTTATAGGAGGGTGATGGTTAGTAGTTGTGCTGTTACTATCATTGGCAGCATAGCAGGGCAGTGTGTGGTGCAAGCTGCAGTGGCCTCCTGACGAGAGCCCTGGCACTTATTTTTTTTACAAATTAAGCACTGCTGTCCACCACTCTCTGTTATCCTGTCTCTATTGAGAACCACACCAAAGGCTGTCCTTGTAAGTGCAGAATACCGACGGCGCTTCCAACAGTTAATTGGGAATTACTATCCAGGGACATTTCTGCAGCATGACGCTCAGTTAAGTGGAAACCCCTAAATAGACCATAAGAAATATTTACATTACTCACTTTTACCGGGTGCTATGAAGAGTGACCAGGAGCGTTCCAGGCAAACAATAGACCTCCCACTGCCCAGTAATATAAACCAGCTCCACTTAAAAAGATTGTAGGTGATGATCTCTTCAGCAGTTTTATGAAAAATGTAAACATATGGCCTTCTACATCCCAGAAAACTCTCTCAGTGTTACAGACACTGGCCAACCTTGGCGCCAAACTAAGGTGCATTCATCTCTGTGCCTCCAGCTGTTATGACACCACATTTATAAACATTTGCACTCTATGTATACTCTCAAAAAAGAATTTTCTGTTTAACACATGACTGATGCCCAAGTTAGATCTGAAGGCTAACACCTTTCCTTTGAAGGAGCCACACGGCGAAAAATATTTTAGTCTAAAGAAAGCTCTAAATGCTCCTCTCATTGGACAGGGCTTCAATGACTGGGTAGTGTGAGACCACAGCCCATCCCTGATATCATCCTTCGAGTCCCCAAAAGTGTGGGAGGACCAGGGCTGGACTGGCCATAGTGGGCACCGGGCATTTTCCCGGTGGGCCGGAAGGATGGGGCCTGGTTTTGACCCATGGGGGCCGGTTTTGTTACCGGGGGCCGGTTTTACAGCAGTTCTGCATAATCATCCTCCTGTAACAAAAGCGTCAGCAGTCCACTAGCACCCCCCCTCCCGCTTCTCAGTAGTAGCACCCCCACCTCCCCCCCCCCCGGGCCGATCGAGCGGACGTGCCAGGGCTGGTTTCTGTTCCCAGTCCGGCCATGGAGAGGACAAACGGGTTCAGACAATTAGTGAATGTGCTTGGCTAAGGAACTACTGGGGCGAAGTCACCATCCGAACGCCTCTAAATCAGATCCCCTTGCTCTAAAATAATAATACTGAAATACTGAATCAATGCAAGGTTGTGCCATATAAATTTTTCCCCCATAACATAATGCAGGTTATCCCTGAATGCTGTGCCAACTGGCGTAAGACTTAACTGCATTGCAAAAAACTGTCTCTAGTGCCCTTGAGTTAATGTATATTACAGAGCTAAAATCAGAGGTCTTTAAATGTAATGTATTTTCGAGCTGTCCACCCAGATTGCCCTGCTTCCATACCTTCATGTAGATGTGTTCAGAGGTGCAAAGCTGTCCTCTTGTAATGGGAAACATTCAGCACAATCAATGCCATAATACAGAGTGAATGGAGAGAGTTCCGTCCTTACTCTCACCATTGACCCTGTTCTTGGAAATAAATTCTTCACCTGAAAGCGATGATTTCAATCTGATTATTCCAGGCCTTTATGCAAACATTGTATGCTTGTGTGTATTCATGTGTGTGTTATTGTCCCCATTTGTGATTTTATTTGAAGGTAATCGCTTACACAGGCCTGGGTTTAATGTGTCTATATGTGGCATAACTGAAGTTAATGAAATAGGATTTCTCTGAGGTTAAATATTTTGGGATATATGTTCTGTCTATCACTACTACAACTAAATATACATTCTCTTGCTTGCAGGATGCCCAGAAAGTTACCAACAGTGCGGCTAACCAGAGCGATCCGGACTACAAGCCTACAGATGAGAAGGATGAGGTTGTACTTAATGCGGAAGTGGGCTGGATGACCTCGGTGAAAGACTGGGCGGGCGTGATGATATCGGCTCAGACCTTAACTGGGAGAGTCCTGGTAAGCCATATTTCTCAATTTTATGCAATCAGTTTATCTGAAGGCAGGTTGCCTTTAAATAGTCGTTCAGTGGCACTGTTTGTAACTAAAGATGTCTGGAACATTTACCAAACCCTCCCTAGTGACTATGGATCAATACTTTCAAGTGTGGGGCATTCATATTTCATGTCCATCGAATACTTAGTGTTTCTGTCGATCCGGATGACATGTGATCCCATGCCATCCATCTACCACTTAAATAGCTGCATAAGTGAGATCAGTACTGATGGTTGAGATAGCCCTGATTGGAACTATTCCACACACCTGGCACAGGCTGAATGTTTCGGGGACTTGTATTTTGAGGTCGCCTCAGATACCCGGATCATCGTCAAAAACTACGTACTCTAATTGGGAATACCGCTGATCATCCTAAGCAGATTCCTGTAAAACTGGCAAAATAATTCCATTACCTATTATCCAACTAAATTTGTGCATTGTTGAGTAACACATAATATCATGCCATCTCTAATTAGGCTGGTTATGGAGTCGCCAATGGTACTGCAGTCATCATGTTATGATATCGGTTTTGATTTTGTAAATGAGTATAAATTTGATCACGCGCGGTCCTTCCCCTTTACATTCACATAATCTGCCTGTATTCCTTTCTTATTTCAGGATTCTTCTTCTACGAATTTTGTCACACTGCAAAATATAATGTAACTTGTGCATCTGATAGTATGGGTCGGGGAGTTGTGCATAAATAACAGTTACTCAACAGAATAAATTGTGTTTACTAGCATATCACATTATCTCTATGTGGCTAAACTTCAAAATCTACCAACATCTGAGTTTTAAAAAATTGGATAAATCAAGTGATGAGCCTTAAAGTACCGCATGATATGTTTCATATATATATATTCCTGTGCAATCCCTCTTTCACGTTCATTGATAAAACATTGTTACACATGGTTTTTCTCAGCACACCCTGAACGACAACGATTGTGCTGTGTTTTTGACTATACTTTTAATGGGGGACTTGCAGGACTGGACAGAAAACCAAAATCAGTCCGGACAAAAATTTCAAAACAGTCTCCCACTGTAGACTTAATGTAGCCATTGGGGCATGCTTGGGGCATGGCAGTCCAAGCAGCTCTGAAAGCAGCCCACTCGGCTGTAAGCTACCTGGAAAAATGCCAAAGGGTAAGGATGGTCAGTCTGGCCCTGGTAACAGGTCTTTGAAAGGGTTCAGTTCTAAAGTGACTCAAATTATTTACTTCAGACTGCATGTTCCAAAAGGGTGAAGTGGTGGTTCTTACTCTTACTTGGACTTTTGATGTATTAACATGATCCATTACTGGATGCGTGTCTTCCGAAGAAAAGGGGTATTAATCCAAAGCGCCCAAGATGCAGAGATTGAAGTTAAGTAAGGGTTAACCTCACCTCCATTGCGCCATGCGTCTTTCGTTTTCTGAAGTCGCTTAAGATCTTGTAAAATGTTGTGAAGGATACCCCCACTGTCAAAGACCTGTAAATCCCTTTGCACTTAAAAGGAGCAAGCAGAGTTAGTTGGCAAGTATGCCAAAGTCGTTCTGGCTAAGCTATCTTTATGAGACCGAGAGTGTCCTTCAGAATGGGTGCATACTCCATGTGTAAGAGGCTTATAAGTGTTCCCAGATGGACTGAGAGGTGAGGCATCCTCTGGATGAAGGACAATTGCCTGCTACTGAATTGGCCCAAACCCAACATTCTTCTTGACAGGGCCTTTATCAGGTGTGACCAAACAATTTTACTTGTCAACTGAATTGGGAACAGCCCTAACATCAATGAGGAGAGTAAAAATCTTGGTGTCTGGTTTGATTCAGACCTCTTCTTTAACCAGCAGGCCACCCGAATCATTAAGAGTACCAACTACTAGAACTACAAATCCATTCCTGTAAAATAATCATTGCATCAAAATCATAAGAACACTTGCCCTGTCCCTTCTGGACATCAGCAATGCAGTCTGTATCAGACACCCGAGAATGACATACAGAAACTCCAGAGGATTCAGAATCAAGCAGTGAGACACTAGTTAATTCTAAGGGAAGTTGTTAATATCTCCCCAGTCCTGACCGAGCTCCATTGGCTTCATGTGAAAAAAGAATCAAATTTAGAGGTTCAATGTATTGTATGGTGTATAAGACTTTCAAGGGCAAAGGCCCTGAATATGTGTGCAAACCATCCTCTCCTCCAGTATAGCCCTAGCCGCAGTATCAGATCAGGCACTGAAAAGAAGGAATGTCAAACCAAATTCAGAAGCATAAACCTTCAGAGTTCAGGACGGTTATCTCGTGAATTTTTGAGACCCTTGACTTAGTGACCTTCACAACTTGACAGTGTTCCCAGTTCAAGGAGGGTTTTCATCCCCCGGCTAGGCACCTACAGGACCTTACTAATACCCTTTAAATATGGACTGACCCAACTTTCCAGCTTCAGGATATCTCAAGACCATCACCAATCAAGAACTAAAAGCATTCAACTGTATTGGCCAGGTGCACACTATTCTGGGGAGCCCATAGGCCCATAGTTCAGCAACATCCAGGCTGTGACAAGACTTAAGGCAATAATTTAGCATGATCAAAAAGAAAGGAAGGAGGGAAAGAAAGAAAGAAAGAAAGAAGAAAGAAAGAAAGAAAGAAAGAAAGAAAGAAAGAAAGAAAGAAAGAAGGAAGGGGGAAGTGAGGGAGAAAAGGAGGAAGGAAGGAATGAAGGAAGGAAAAAAGGAAGGAAAGTGAGAGAGGAAGGAAGGAAGGAAAGTAAGAGAGGAAGGAATGAATGAAGGTGAGGAAGGAAGGAAGGGAGGGAGGAAGGAAGGAAGTGAAGGAGGAAGAAAGGAAGGATGTGAGGAGGAAGGAAGGAAAGAAGTGAGGGAGGAAGGAAGGAAGGAAGGAAAGTGAGGAAGGAAGGAAGGAAAGTGAGGGAGGAAGGAAGGAATGAAAGTGAGGGAGGATGCAAGTAAGGAAGGATGGAAAGAAAGTGAGGAAGGAAGGAAAGAAGGAATGAAAGTGAGTGAGGAAGTAAGAAAGATGAAAAGAAAGGAAGGAAGGAAGTGAAGAAGAAAGAAGGTCGAATTTGGATAGTTACAACTTTTAACTTTTTATCCTTTCCTGGTCACAACACTCATTCTAATCTGACACTGGTAACCCATTAGTACTACAAGTGTATTTAAATTAACTGTCAACCAACGTCAACCATCGAGGGCCAAATGTTCTCGTAGGTCCAAAGAGGCGCTTCAGTGTATCATGACATTCAGGATGTTATAAAGGAGTGTAAAGACCTCAGTCAGATACTGATATCAAAACCATAAGACTCAGCTCTTTGCTTTCATGCCATATATAATTACTGGAACACCGGGCTGCTTCATATAAGAAGACAGAATCTATTTACTTTATAAATTGTAATCCGAAATATTCACTGAAATACAGAATTTTGATTTGTTACTCAAGCAGAAAACAGTACTGGTCTATCAACAATCTCCAGAGAAAAGGTTTACTTGAAAAATATGTAAGTAGTGCCATGTTCTCTTGTTTAAAAATGTCTTTTTTGTCATTAGGGTTCCTGTTTCCTTTTCTCAATTTGCTATGTATGTTATGTTAGGTTTTTTTTTTAGAGCGCACTAATACCAGTAAGGGGTCTTGACACTAGTGTCCCGGAAAACAGAGCACAATGAGGAGAAAAACGGCAAGAGAAGCAATAACCTTAGGGAATTAACAGCCAGAAAGCTCCAAAGAAGTAAGGAATTTGGCTGTGGAGTTAAAAAGCCAGGTTTTTAAGTTCTTCCTGAATTTCAGAAGATTGGGTTGAGATCGTAGATGATTGGGTAACGAATTCCACTATCTTGCTGCAGAGTAGGAAAAACTTCTTCCACCCCAATGGGATTTTCTTATTCTGGGTACTTGTACTTTTTTCGCAGTACTAGACCGTAACGTACGAGAGGGGGACTACCACTATGTTATGTTCGATTTTTTGTTGAAATATTTCTTGATAACAAAGAGAAACAAAAAAAACGAATTTCATAGAGATAGGGTAGTCCTACATACCCACTTGTCCTATAACTAACAGTGATACAAATTTCCTATTGATCGGGAGAAGTTCTAACAGTTATCTTTTAAAGGCCTCTTCAAAGGAGCTCTTCTTTACCTTGATATGAAATGGCCTCGAAATACAAAGATTGCTTCTATGTCCCCTTGGTTCTTCTATTTTATCACCAGTTAGGAAGCTAGGAATATGAAAGACATGGAGAATAGTGAAAGCAAACTTTTTTCTTCCATTGTAGCTTCAAAACTTCATTGCTTGTGTTTCATCACTAACTAAGTATAAAAGCGGTATATGAAGAAATATGATTGGAGGCATATTACACATGTTTTTGTATGGTCTCACCTTAGATCTACATACTTTGATCTCAAACCTTTGATTTCTCTGGGCATCAGATGACATCTCAGGAAGGATTATCCTTCTGACCATAGGAGTCTTTATGAGGGCACACCCTCTAGTACTGCAATATTTCATCAGCCCATATGTAAAGCAATATCGTCATACCCCGTACGCACAACACTCTCTCATGCCCGAATTCACATTTCTTTGATATGTGAAGCCCAATTGCAATACAAACATGCCCATTATCACAGTTGTCATTCCGGAATCCCATATATGTAGAACATCATTGTCATGCCGCTAACCAAATTGCCTCAATATGTGCGGCCCATTTCAATGACAGTCTCTGTGCCAGCATGCTGCCAACCTCAGCACCCACCTCCTCCTCTTCTTTCCTCATGATTCTATTCACATTGGTTGATGGGGGTGGGGGGCTGAGCAACAAGGGCTGCAACTGTCATAAGTATAACTTCAGGCCCCATCCACTGACAACTGTACAGAGAGCTAGCCACTCAGTATGTTGCTGAAAGTACTTCCTTCTTCCTCCTAAGGCACCACTGTTTTTGACACTGCAGGGAGGAAGAGAGAGGCCTACCTCCCTAGGCTGGTGCTGGAATCACCCATGCATGAAAACTTCAATGCACTTGTGTATGCACATTGTAGGAAATCTGCCTTTTCTACGTGGTCGCCCCAGATTTTTAGCCTTTTGCTGGACCGATAACTTTTGCTTGCTTTAGAAATCTGTGCACTATACACCTGCTATAAAGCAGTAAGGTGCCTGTAATTCTCCCTTGAACCATGGTGCCAACCAGAGCATGGTGGTAGCAAGGTTGGTTTTCCCAGAACAGTGTCTGCCAGGAAAAGTCTGTAGGGTAATGCAGGGCCCTGACCAGACTATCTCTGCCCTACGCGGGTACTTACCCAGAGGAAGGCCATAATCAGTCCCCAGATGACCATTGACTGCATCCCTGACATTGAACTCTGACACATGAGAAAAGATCCAAGAGGGGCGGCTGCCAGGGCTTGTCAAAAGCACATATTTATGAGGGTACCATACCTAAGTGCAGGGTATGATTGTGTACATGAAAAGTGAGGGGTAGGATGTGGATGGCATCCACAGTAGGATGACCAGAGGGTCAGGGGTTACTTGCAATGAGAGGAAAGCATCCCAAGACTGACCCTGGTAAGGCCACTTCTGACATGGAGGTACTGCACTGCCTACGCTGTCATATAGACAGAGAACAGGGCATCTGCAGCAGGCAGAGCCCTGTATGCCACCACTAGAGTGTGTCACCCTTGAGGGAGGCTGTGTGCCTGCCAAGGAAGCCCTGGACTGCAAGCCTCACATGGTTGTTGGCCCTGGGGTGAGCTTGGACTGAGTTGAGGACAGAAGTCTGACACACGGAGCAGAATGGGCCACATAAACTTGTTGGCCATAGTGGTACTGTCTGCCTAACGCGTTGCATCTGTGAGCAAGTTAATATTATGGGCCTCAATGGGCGAACCAGCATAGGATGCAACCCAGTAGGTGGACAGTACCAGCAGGGGAGGAGAAGGGCTTCCCATGGGCAGAGTTACTGGCTATGGCAAATGCTAATAAAGGTGGGGTCATTGGGGCATATAACAGACAAGTGCCACTGCAGAATTGGTGAATTGTCCATGTTCTATATCTTAAGTAGGGAAGTTCTTTAAGGGATTGATTAGTCTGTCCTAGCTTTTGGCTGTGGGCGACGTGTAGGAAATCCACTGTTTTTGCATGGACACCTCAGATATTTTGCCTTTTGTTGGATCCTATATTTCTTCTTGTTTTAGAACTCTGTGCTCTTTTCCCTGATAACCAGTAGTACTAAAAGTGCCTTATTCCTGATTGGCACATTTAACTTGCCTGCAAGTCCCCAGTATATGGTGTAAAAAGTGCTCCAAGGGACTGTAAGGTAAGTGCCAGCACCTATTGTGCCAACCACTACGGAGGCAGTGCAAACATGGCTTCAGGCCTATCCTGAGTTGCCTGACTTTTTCAATGTAACATCTGCAATGTGACCTGATAAAGTAACTCTTTTTGACAGGTAAAAACCTCCCTTTTACATATTATTAAGCCACCCGATGTAGGCCGCAAGGTAGGTCGTATGGTATTAAAAAATGGGACATATGGAAAATTAATATTGCCAATTTCCTACAGTGACAAGGCCTAAAACGCTATTTACACTGTGGCAGGCCTACCTGTCCTTTGTAGAAAACTATAGTACTGATTAAAATACTAATAGCGTATCTCAGTGTGAGAAAAGTGAATTATTGGTTAGGGTGGTTGTTAGACCTCACCAACCAATAATGCCACTAGTCCATATCAGGTCCAGTTAGGTTTCTTTGAATCAAGCCTTAGCTCAGTCCTGAGTGGCTGTGACACAGAGCTGTCAGGCTTAACTGAAAGGAAATTAAATGTAAAGCATTTATCAGTATCAAAACGGTCAATAAATAAGAAACAAGACACAATAAAAAACCCCACTCCAATTTATTTTAAAAAGTATATTTTTATCTGAAAATAGACCTCAAAATGACAGAAATCAGATGAAGGGAACCAGAGTTATGATTTTTGTAAGGTTTTAATAAGTCACTGCTTTTTACTCAAAAAGTTTGTAAAAGTTCTAAAAAGTTTGTAAATCACTGCGTTTCACTTTTAGTGGTTGTCTATGAGCCTTGAACTCGAGGATCCAGCACTAAGTGAAAGCTTCAGGTCGACCGCGATGGATGTTGTGGTTGGATGCGGGTACCGGGTTGTTCTCGGCCAAGATTTTACCTTCACACTTTTCTGGTTCGTTTTCTTATCTATGGTGAGGTCAATGGGGCTCTCTGTAGCTTGAGTCCGGCCTTGGGGGGTCAAATTTTCAATGAAGTCCAGGGGTCAGGTGAAAGCCTCACCTCTCTGTAGCTTTTGAGACTATCTACAAACCAGCAAGTAGCAGTAGTCTATGAGTATCCTACTCTAGGCTTAGAAGCCGTTATCTTTGACTTTGGCTCACAAGTTGCAATCTTGTGGCGAGAAAGAATACACTCTAGCACTAGTCAAGTGTTGGGGGTTTCTACTCAATCTCTTGGCTACACCAGCGGAGTCAAGGGCAAGTCGAGGGCGAACTCGTCTGCTTGTCATTTTGCAGGTACAGGGCTTCTTAAGCTTTTGTGTCCCTGAAGCTTAACAGGAGGCTTGCCAACTAGCCCTTGGAGTCCACTCACTGGTCCGTGGCATAAGAAGGAGCAGGTCCAACACTTGGAATCTCTCTCTCCATGGGTTCAACAGCAAGAGCAACCCTTCTCTTTCTGAGTCTAGAGGTGTTCTGAGGCTTAAAGCCAAGGGTGGCACTTTTATGCCAATTTCAAGTTTGTGGGTAGCACGGATTCACTAGCCAAAGGGGCTACTATTCCCATAGGTCAACCTTATCCACGTTTATATAATTTCCTGTGGGGTTAGCATTAAACAATCGCACAGTGCATCTCCCTCCCCATATCCAAGATGTCGGGACCCTTCTTCCGTAGGACAGAGCCATGTGCATACCCCTGTGGTGTGTCTAGTATAATTAGCCACCCCTCCTGGAAAACTGATCTGCAACGGGTTTCCCCCCCTTGGAAGAGATGCCAACCTGTCAGCCTGCACAAATGAGATTGTGGTTCATGTTTGCATATCAGAGGCGGTAGCCCTTTTGAACCTGGGCCTTTTGCGGCCACAGCCCTTTGGCCATCCTGCTGGAGGATGTCACACCCCCTTCCACCAGTAGTCGTTATGTTCTTCATTTCTGAGAGTGCTTCACACCTCTAGGCAGGAGGGCAGCAGGAAACGGCTACTAGAACTTTGGGGCAAGAAAGTGGTGACTTTCTAAAGTCACCTATGTATCAAAAGTTACTTTAAATGGGACTTCAGCAATAGGTCGGGTTTGATGTAAAAATTAATTTGATCCATTGAAGTACTATATTTGGGGATCCCAAATAAAAGTTAGCACTTAGCACGTGGGCTAATGAAACCCTATATTAGCCAAAGGGGCTACTAGCTTTACTACAGTGAAAACGACAATTGTGAGTTTCCACTGTCAGGACATGTTAACTTTAAATTTAACATGTCTTTGTTTTGAAAATCTGACACCCTACCTTATGGTCTGCTAAGGCCTGCCTTAGAGGTGAATTACAAATATTAAAAAGGAAAGTTTGGTATGGCAAAAGGGTGATTTTATCATGTCCAGTTGGCAGTTTAAAAGCTGCTTGACTAGGCTGTAATGACAGTTCTAGAGCCATGTTTTCACTTTGTCACAACAGTGGTGGCACAATAGGTGCTGCGGTCCACTGGTGACCTTTAACTTACTAGCCCTAGGTACACTCTGTACCATATACGAGGTATTTATAGGTAAGTTAAATATGCCAATCAAGGATTAGCCAATTGCGCATACACTTTGAGGGGTCAGAGCACATGCCCTAGGGCCTGGTCAGCAAGGCCCAGTGCACTTCAGAGTAAAAAAAACAACACAGTACCATCTCTCCAAATACTTGGGAGTGATCCTACATAAAGATGCTCTTTCTTACATTCAGGAACGGGACGATCTAGAAAATCAATTAAACAAATATTAGTAATAGTTATTAAAACTCCAATTGACTTGAACTCACATTTTACATAAATATTGAGGAAAAGTACCTTTTAGAAAGGTATGCTTTACCTGTTGACCTGTCAGAAGGCCAATTAGCATAAGCCTATGCTAGCTCTCCGCCTGTGCTCATCTGTGAATAGGCGTGTAGTAGGCATGAAATAGCAAGAGCAAACAATAGGCTGTCCTGAATGTGCATAGACAACTCCTCTGAGCACAACCGAGCATGTAAGGTTGGGACTGTAGGCTTCCTTTTAACTGCACAGTGTCAAATGCTACTTGACTGTTGAGCCACAAGTATCACTTGGGGCAATCTTGAAATGGAGAGAACAGGATGCCAAGACAATTCTTGTGGATACTTGCCTGGTGGCTGAAGGACCTTGTTTTTTGTGTGCCAGACTTCTGTTTCTGAGTTTGTGTTGGGTACAGTGTCTGGCCCAAAATGGATTTTAGTGTTAGATGTGGGAGGACACTAGGATTACATAGTACACTCCCTCCACAAACCCCCAGCCCTCAGGGTTCACGTTTAGTGTGGTTGAAGTCCTTTTCCATCTTAGATATGTCCTAACACATTGCATTTTGGGCCTGTTTGCAGTAAGGCAAATAAGAACTACTGCAAAAGTAGGAAGCTCAAGGCCTGTAAACTTTTACCCCACTGATTAGGGAGGGGCCATAAATCACCCCCACCCATTAGCTAGGGCCAAGCATAAATGTGGCATCCCCAGGCCCCCTCTTCAGAACACTTGCTGGATTTACGAAAGATCAAAAGAGCACTGGAACTTTTTCGCGCTATTTCTATTTAAAACTTTACAAGTTCATATTTCTGGTTCCGCTTATTGGATTCTTGTCATTTTGGTATATTTTTTTTAAATTAAAGTTTACTTTATTCTAATTCATTTTAGGATATCTATTGTTTTGCATTTTGACGTTATTATTGTGTAGGAACTGTGTGAATACCTTACACATTGACCTACATTAAGCCTGTCTGCTCTCACATGAGGTTAAGCCCAGATTAATTTCATGACTTTGATGGCTCATCCTAACAAGGTTTGTGGTTTTTCCTTGAAGTGGGTAGCCATAGCCATCCAACCCAAATAATAATCTTCTTTCTTACACACATGGTGTGTAGCACTGTTTTAGAGGTGACCTCTTTTTTCCATGTGAGACAAACATGCTCTTCTAATCGGTACTATTTTGAGTCAAAGGTGAAAGTAGCTGCTTGTTTGGGTGCAGCCAATGTTAAGAGTTATGGCTAGCTTGTTGCCTTGTGTGCTTTCAACGCTGGATAACGGCAGCTCATCAGGCTTGAGAATAGCTGCCTATTTGGAGTCTGCTTGAAAATGCTAGAAGTGCCAGTCTGTCCACGCTGTTTATATCTAGAGGTCTTTTTCATATAAGAACAAAGGCTGAGGGAGGGCAGGATGAGAAAAACATGAAAGTGGGGTTATTTGGCTTTTGCTGTCTATATGATGTTGCACAGTTCGATTTTTAGCCCCTAGGTGGCAGCATACTCAGCAATTAGTCAAAGGAAAAAAGCCTTTGAACAGGAAGTACTAAAGAAAATGTCATTTCCTTTTATTTATACCAAGCAACAACTGCTGTCTCATCAGCCACAGCACTGATTTCATTGAAAGCGAGGACACCCTTGAATTGTGGAGGCGTGATTCAGGCCACAGGAAGTGATTGTCACTGCAGGCAGGCGATTGAGCGCTGCTGCTACATTTCTGAATGCTCAGGACCACATGCTTCTCCAGTGGGAGATTTCGGCAGCAGGGGTACCCAGTACAAAAGGTTTCCTGAGATAGGCTAGTTTCCATGGTAACTGTGGTTTCCAAGACACAGTAGCCATATATTTCTACATCCGTCTGTCACTTTTCTGTTATTTAAGGACTTGCAATTGGCCAACATTCAGCATGTGTAGGTTTTTTGTTTGCTGTTGGTGGTGTGGTTCTGTATTTTAAAGTGCCCTTCCAGGCTTTAAAAAGGGGGATCTTGGTTGTATAATGCCAGAATGTTCAATAACAGAGGCAGACACAGTGGAAATAATGGGGCACCACATGTATTAGAATCATAGCTTGTAACCCCTTCCTTTCTCTTTGCTGCTCGTCGCATGTAACCATTATGTCTTACTTGTGTTCCTACCAGTAAGTTTTCTCTTTTCCTCGTTTCTTAAAAGCAGATAATAAATGTTTCATTGGTTTTGGCTGCCTTGCATTTTTCTCCACTGCAAATCAACGCAGCAGATGAAGCACTAGGGGGCTTATTTACAAGCCACTTGCGCCACCCGTACGTCACTTTTCCCATGTTAAAAATGACGCAAAAGTGGCGCAAAAGGCTTGTAAATCTGCCCCTAGATTTTTTCTTTATCACGCAAAATTCCAGTGGCTCTCCTTCACAGCACTAAAGGATGTCTGAGTGGGTACCATGTTTAAAGCTTAGCAACCTTTTTTGTGTCGAGAAAATAAACTCTCATGCTGGGAGTTTCTTTACTCAATACAAAAATACATGGCCATACATGCATCAAGTTTTCTTCCTACGCATGGGTCCACACCACTTTCTCCCATCCCAGGCAGGGTATATGAATGATGGTTGCCTGCCCTAAATAGGGCAGGATGACTCTCACTATGGTCTTGTGGTTCTTTGGCAGATGGGTTTACGCTGATGGAGCCAGAAGATTCTCTGCCGTGTAAGCCTGGTACTTCTCCCAACTCAGAATTGAGTGAGATAATCCCAAGTTTGATGAGGCCGGAGGAAGACTGATTTATGGCAGCTCGTCTGCTCCACCAAACTCTGAATCAAGCCCAAAGTCACTTATTCATTGGAGCAGCTAAAGTTTTATCTGCACCTTCAAAGTCCAATGAATTTTTAGGAACAACAAGCTTTGGGAAGAAGTCCAACATCTCCACAGCTTTCCTGAAGCCACCATAGTAAATTTAGCCCACCTGGCATTCCCTGCACCCATATGTCCTGTCCGACATGGACAGGACATTAGGCCACCAGGATCGGGTTTTCACACCATCACCGGAGTCACAGGTGATGAAAACAATGGCGATTGGTCGGCAGCTCAGTCATTTTATATCCCTGCTACCGGAAGTCCCACCCTTGCAACTCTGGCTGTAGCGGAAGCAAGAGCGATGCGGTGCTGCACTCCCATCCATAGGTCAGGCTCCCGCTACAGCGCACTGTCATATGTAGCCCCAACCTGTTTTATTTTCTATGAAACTACTTATGAATCCAACGTGAAGGTGAGCAATAGTGAGGTACCACGTAGAAATCACACGTCAAAATTTTGGCAAGACATTAAGCAATAAAATAGGATTCAAAATATGTAAGGCTCTTTGACGTTATTGAAATGTGGCACAAAGTCTGCTCTGTAGGAATAACATAGAGGCCATTGATTCCGGAATTCTTGGGTTAACGCCAGCACTTGTGAATTGTACTTCCTATACATCATTAAGAATCATCCCCCACACTGGAAGATGGAAACTGGAATTAAAGCCAAAACATATGCTGCCAAGGTGCCACAGTTATTCTTGTGGCATCAAAGTACTGCAGTGAAATTCTGTTCCCATGTCAAACCTCAAAATCATTTTTTAATCACTTCAACACTCTTAAATCTCCTATATTTTCCTCAAAACTGCGTTTTCATCCAGAATTGACAATCTTTGAATTAGTTTTTAATTTTATTCCGTCATATTGATGTTCTGAAGTTCTTTAAGCTCAACGTTTGCTTTGGGAGTTGTACACACCCCTGGAGGACTGTAAAAGGAGTCAGGGCCGGCTTTAGTGCTGGTGGCGCCTTATGCGACAATCACTTTTGGCGCCCCCCCACACTCCATGACCGCCTCCTCAGATTCTCTCACCACCACCGGGCAAAAGTGCCCAATCTCTCTCCCATCATAAGATATTGCTAAACACAGTGCCCCCCTGAGGTCGGCACCCCCCTACACAGGTCAGTGCCCACTGCGGCCGCACCGGTCGCACTGCCCTAAAGCCGGCCCTGAAAGGAATTGTCCAGCATTTAGAATTTCGTAAATACATGTGTTTTTAAAAAAAAATATTTCATACGGCCTGGAATCTCATGGATCTTGTTGTCTGTTTAGATTGACAACAAACAGCATAGCTACAATCTGACGTTTACCAACCTACCCATCTCCATTTTCAGGCTAGCAGTGCTCTAGCCAATCAGAGATATCCTGCTTCTAAAATATTCGATTTTTGTTTCTGTCTCTTGCTGAACGAGAGATGTTTTTTATACTATCGGACTCATTAGAATAATTCACGTTCAAATGATCTTTATTCATCTATAATGTCAAAAATTGGAAGCCCTCAGATGAAGGTTAATTTTTCACCTGCTAGAAGAATTAGGGGTATGCAATATTACAAAGTTTTACAATTTACAATATCGCCAAATCTTTAGCAAATATAGCACCATCTTTGAGACGTGTTAAGCTCACAAAGGTTAAGAAAGGGGTGGTAGTAAAAAAAGGAGGTCTGTATGGCAACTGGAACATTCCCGCTGCAGCTCAGATCCACAAGCGACTGCTCGACAGCGGTTAAGTGTCTGCTACTGGTGTTGCAGCATATATCCTGTTTCCATTGGTGGAAGTCAGAGGACTGGACTCTCTTAGTAGGGAATGAGAGGTGCTGAGATATGGCTATTGTATTTCCTCACTGCTACCGAGGGCTGCAGTAGCTCTGACAAACTGCCTAACTTTCTGTACATCTAGGGTGGAACATCTGGCTGCAGATAATTGGTTTGTGTAAAGTAAAACTTCACCCAGGCTAAGTCAAGAACCTAAACACTTTCCTGGCTTCACTCAACTTCAGATTGAGTTTCACTTGGTCCACACCTAGGTTGAATGCAATTTGGTAAATATCCTGTATTAACTGGCTTGTGGGTTGCTATGTACCGCTACTGGGAGGATGTGTGGTTCCCCTCTGAACTTACGTGGCTAAATGTTAAAAAGAGAAAGAAACATGTAAAATCCTTAACAGCGACTGCAGATCATTGGCCAGAAAAGGCCCGTCAGGGTTATCATCATGGAGTATCCTGCATGAAGCACCTTGATTCATCAGCCTACAAAAAAATCTTTTCATGGACAAGGCAGTAATGTGCTATCTTATTTCATAATCCTGGCATGAGCCACCCTAAATGGAAAAACATCCTTGTTCCCATTCTTCTAAGGAGCACATATCTTCCGGATACATAGCTTCCTCATGTGCCAGAGGTAATTAAAAGAACATACACCTCACTTTAGAGGTGGGTGGTTAGTCAGACTAATGCAATTAAAGTGGTAGCTTTGTGTTGGGTTCCTGTCACTCACAAAACTGTTATATCTCGGTCATCTTTACGCTGCTGACGGATAAGTCAATGTCCCTTCCACCACCAAAGCTGTAATCTTCTGGCTCATCAGCTGTGCTGTTGTTGAACAATCACGAAGAATACTTATGGTGGAGAGTTTATCAAACTCATCGATGACTCCACCAAAATTGTTCAACACTGGAGGAGGTTTCTTCAAGTTTTTTCCACTTTATTGGTTGTTTTGTACTCCAACATCAATGTAGACTGGTCCTCACCTCATTGTTGTTTGTTACCCGAGAGCGCTAGACACTAGAAACCAGCCCACTTACAAGAACAATAGTCCCATTCTTCATTCCTCGATATATCAGCAGTATACCTGATTTTATGATACAGTAAGAGCTCCAGTCCCACCTTCAAAACATCAGTTATAAAAGTACATTCAGAATATGGTCTTCCCAGAATAAAGACCTTGTTGACAGTATGATTATGCTGTGAGTAGAAAAGATGAAGCAGGTTTTAAGGATGATCCTGAAAGAAATGATGAGATGCCCTAGGTGAATATGTACTTCTTAAGGAGCCGCTGCCCTATATTTCTCTGCTCCCAACCCTTCCAGACGATGTCTCTAATTTCATAGGTCTGATGTAGAGTGCAGCTAAGGAGTTCAACACCTCTCTGCATGCGTGTCCAATGACAATAGTTATTTGGTAGCCAAACTTGATGACCTGCCGAAGAAGAGCTGTGAGAATACCAATTTCCATTTAAAAAGCCTTCTGAAATCTGGAGAATAAGGGCCTGATTTAGAGTTTGGCAGATGGGATACTCCTTCACAAATGCTGTATTACAAGTTCATGATATACTTTGGCACCTGTAAATATGGGGGAGGGGATATCTGTCACGTTTGTGATGGAGTATCTCATTCACCAAAATCTAAATCAGGCCCTACATTTTGAAATCACCCTTTAGGAAAATAGCCCCCAACAGCCCTTCAGACTAGTAACATATGGTGCCAAATGCTGAGCTGATGTATTTGCAGAACTTACCTAAGCATAAGTCGCTTGTTTCCCCTTGCGTCAGACGCCATCCCACTCACCTGGCAATGGGAGCAGAAAAACAAATGCCACAGCCAAGAAGATAATACAATGTATGTTGCTGACCTTCAGGGCCGGTGAATAACGATGCATTCCATTCTAGATGCGAAACAGAATTGTTTCAGCTTCTGACCACTTGTCAGAAGAGACAATCAAGCTCAGAACAATTTGCCTGAGGGGAAAATAGTCTCAAGTTGTGCTCTATGACTGGCCTGTTATGCAGGGGATACTGGATTATGATGGCACATCTAGATCAAAGCAAAACCAAAGGGGATGATGGACGGAGTGTTGAACATTGCAAGCACTCACCCCCAGTCAACTGATCTGGGTTTAATCCATCATCACTCTTTAGCTCACTCCGCCACCCCAGTTCAGACATGGCCATATGCAAATTAGTCTGACCCTGTGCCTCATGGGAACAGTCCAGCCCGAACTGCCAAGCCATGTCTTCCCTGGACCGGAAACAAGCATCCTGGGACCGGTTTCTGGCTTACAGCCGTCATCAGCCAGGCTATCTTGAATCCAGTGGCAAAGTGAGCAAGGGACCCACGTCTGGGCATACCCTGCCAACTTAGGGCGAACATAGCAAAACCAAATGGGATGATGGACGGAGTGTTGAACATTGCAAGCACTCACCCCCAGTCAACTGATCTGGGTTTAATCCATCATCATTCTTTAGCTAACTCCGCCACCCCAGTTCAGACATGGCCATATGCAAATCAGTCTGACCCTGTGCCTCATGGGAACAGTCCAGCCCGAACTGCCAAGCCATGTCTTCCCTGGACCGGAAACAAGCATCCTGGGACCGGTTTCTGGCTTACAGCCGTCATCAGCCAGGCTATCTTGAATCCAGTGGCAAAGTGAGCAAGGGACCCACGTCTGGGCATACCCTGCCAACTTAGGGCGAACATAGCAAAACCAAAGGGGATGATGGACGGAGTGTTGAACATTGCAAGCACTCACCCCCAGTCAACTGATCTGAGTTTAATCCATCATCATTCTTTAGCTCACTCCGCCACCCCAGTTCAGACATGGCCATATGCAAATCAGTCTGACCCTGTGCCTCATGGGAACAGTCCAGCCCGAACTGCCAAGCCATGTCTTCCCTGGACCGGAAACAAGCATCCTGGGACCGGTTTCTGGCTTACAGCCGTCATCAACCAGGCTATCTTGAATCCAGTAGCAAAGTGAGCAAGGGACCCACGTCTGGGCAACCCTGCCAACTGGAATGGCATGGTGAGCAAAACAACGATGGATTTAGGCCCAGATCTCTGTACTGGGGTGAATGTATGACATTGTTCTGCATTCTGTCCATCAATTGTTCTTTTTGCATTTGTCACCCCGAGTGGGACGGGTATGCCCAGACGTGGGTCCCGTGCTCTCCATGCCACTGGAGCCAAGCTATCCTGGCTGATGAGGGCTGAAAGCCCGAAACCGGTCCTAGGATGCTTGTTTCCAGTCCAGGGAGGACCTGGCCTGGCAGTTCGGGCTGGACTGTTCCCATTGGGCGCAGGGTCAAGACTGATTTGCATATGGCTGGGTCCAAACTGGAATGGCATGGTGAGCAAAAAACGATGGATTTAGGCCCAGATCTCTATACTGGGGTGAATGTATGACATTGTTCTGCATTCTGTCCATCAATTGTTCTTTTTGCATTTGTCACCCCGAGTGGGACGGGTATGCCCAGACGTGGGTCCCGTGCTCTCCATGCCACTGGAGCCAAGCTATCCTGGCTGATGAGGGCTGAAAGCCCGAAACTGGTCCTAGGATGCTTGTTTCCAGTCCAGGGAGGACCTGGCCTGGCAGTTCGGGCTGGACTGTTCCCATTGGGCGCAGGGTCAAGACTGATTTGCATATGGCTGGGTCCAAACTGGAATGGCATGGTGAGCAAAAAACGATGGATTTAGGCCCAGATCTCTGTACTGGGGTGAATGTATGACATTGTTCTGCATTCTGTCCATCAATTGTTCTTTTGCATTTGTCACCCCGAGTGGGACGGGTATGCCCAGACGTGGGTCCCGTGCTCTCCAGGCCACTGGAGCCAAGCTATCCTGGCTGATGAGGGCTGAAAGCCCGAAACCGGTCCTAGGATGCTTGTTTCCAGTCCAGGGAGGACCTGGCCTGGCAGTTTGGGCTGGACTGTTCCCATTGGGCGCAGGGTCAAGACTGATTTGCATATGGCTGGGTCCAAACTGGAATGGCATGGTGAGCAAAAAACGATGGATTTAGGCCCAGATCTCTGTACTGGGGTGAATGTATGACATTGTTCTGCATTCTGTCCATCAATTGTTCTTTTGCATTTGTCACCCCGAGTGGGACGGGTATGCCCAGACGTGGGTCCCGTGCTCTCCATGCCACTGGAGCCAAGCTATCCTGGCTGATGAGGGCTGAAAGCCCGAAACCGGTCCTAGGATGCTTGTTTCCAGTCCAGGGAGGACCAGGCCTGGCAGTTCGGGCTGGACTGTTCCCATTGGGCGCAGGGTCAAGACTGATTTGCATATGGCTGGGTCCAAACTGGAATGGCATGGTGAGCAAAAAAACGATGGATTTAGGCCCAGATCTCTGTATTGGGGTGAATGTATGACATTGTTCTGCATTCTGTCCATCAATTGTTCTTTTTGCATTTGTCACCCCGAGTGGGACGGGTATGCCCAGACGTGGGTCCCGTGCTCTCCATGCCACTGGAGCCAAGCTATCCTGGCTGATGAGGGCTGAAAGCCCGAAACCGGTCCTAGGATGCTTGTTTCCAGTCCAGGGAGGACGTGGCCTGGCAGTTCGGGCTGTACTGTTCCCATTGGGCGCAGGGTCAAGACTGATTTGCATATGGCTGGGTCCAAACTGGAATGGCATGGTGAGCAAAAAACGATGGACTTAGGCCCAGATCTCTGTACTGGGGTGAATGTATGACATTGTTCTGCATTCTGTCCATCAATTGTTCTTTTTGCATTTGTCACCCCGAGTGGGACGGGTATGCTCAGACGTGGGTCCCGTGCTCTCCATGTCACTGGAGCCAAGCTATCCTGGCTGATGAGGGCTGAAAGCCCGAAACCGGTCCTAGGATGCTTGTTTCCAGTCCAGGGAGGACCTGGCCTGGCAGTTCGGGCTGGACTGTTCCCATTGGGCGCAGACTGATTTGCATATGGCTGGGTCCAAACTGGAATGGCATGGTGAGCAAAAAAACGATGGATTTAGGCCCAGATCTCTGTACTGGGGTGAATGTATGACATTGTTCTGCATTCTGTCCATCAATTGTTCTTTTTGCATTTGTCACCCCGAGTCGGACGGGTATGCCCAGACGTGGGTCACGTGCTCTCCATGCCACTGGAGCCAAGCTATCCTGGCTGATGAGGGCTGAAAGCCCGAAACCGGTCCTAGGATGCTTGTTTCCAGTCCAGGGAGGACCTGGCCTGGCAGTTTGGGCTGGACTGTTCCCATTGGGTGCAGGGTCAAGACTGATTTGCATATGGCTGGGTCCAAACTGGAATGGCATGGTGAGCAAAAAACGATGGATTTAGGCCCAGATCTCTGTACTGGGGTGAATGTATGACATTGTTCTGCATTCTGTCCATCAATTGTTCTTTTGCATTTGTCACCCCGAGTGGGACGGGTATGCCCAGACGTGGGTCCCGTGCTCTCCATGCCACTGGAGCCAAGCTATCCTGGCTGATGAGGGCTGAAAGCCCGAAACCGGTCCTAGGATGCTTGTTTCCAGTCCAGGGAGGACCTGGCCTGGCAGTTCGGGCTGGACTGTTCCCATTGGGCGCAGGGTCAAGACTGATTTGCATATGGCTGGGTCCAAACTGGAATGGCATGGTGAGCAAAAAACGATGGATTTAGGCCCAGATCTCTGTACTGGGGTGAATGTATGACATTGTTCTGCATTCTGTCCATCAAGTGTTCTTTTTGCATTTGTCACCCCTAGTGGGACGGGTATGCCCAGACGTGGGTCCCGTGCTCTCCATGCCACTGGAGCCAAGCTATCCTGGCTGATGAGGGCTGAAAGCCCGAAACCGGTCCTAGGATGCTTGTTTCCAGTCCAGGGAGGACCTGGCCTGGCAGTTCGGGCTGGAGTGTTCCCATTGGGCGCAGGGTCAAGACTGATTTGCATATGGCTGGGTCCAAACTGGAATGGCATGGTGAGCAAAATAACTATGGATTTAGGCCCAGATCTCTGTACTGGGGTGAATGTATGACATTGTTCTGCATTCTGTCCATCAACTGTTGTTTTTGCATTTATCACCCCGAGTGGGACGGGTGTGCCCAGACGTGGGTCCCGTGCTCTCCATGCCATGTATGACATTGTTCTGCATTCTGTCCATCAATTGTTCTTTTTGCAAATAGGTCTGGCTTTAAAAGAATGTTGTACGGTAATGTGAGGCATTAAAAGTAGTTAGCATTGAAATCGATATGTACTTGTATGGAAGCAAAGAACTGTAGAATAATATATGTGTAGGTTAAAAGGTCATGTGACAGTTGCACTGTCAAGTCAGAGCTAAAACTCCATGTAGGTTAATGGTCCTCCTTCCATCTAACACCATCTAACACCATACATTATCTAATTAATTAAGACACTTTATCAGCATTACAATGTCATGTGTGTGCTCCTGAAAATTCAAGCTCAGGCAGCTGGATAAACAAGCAAAATGATCACAGGTGTGTGGATGGCAAGCACTTTTTGAGGAAGAACACATCTTCTGCAAAATCAAAACATGTACATCTGGCTCCCAACATGTGCGCAGAGCCAACACCCCTCTCCTGGTGATTCTCACATAATTGTCTGGCAACAGCTGCACCATCAAGCCAGACTGTAAAAAGCATACAAACACTGTGTATGCTGTCGGGTACTCATTAACAGACATTCATTCTGTTCCTTCACAGGCAGATTTTAACCATCTGAGAGGTCAATGAAGCCTTATCAAATGTTGCTGTCAAGGAGTTACACAACCATTATCAGTCTTAAAGGGACAAGCTTTCCAATTGCTGGCAGTAAAGACCCAGGAAAAAAGCAGATGATGTCAGCAAGGGGTTGAACTTATACATTGAAAAGTGTGGGGCTCGGGGAGGAGCCCTGAGGCACACCACATTTAAGCTGCTGAACGTCTGACAGATGAGGGCCTTCCCTAACCTGAAAGTATCTATTTTCTAAAAAGGAGGGCAGCCATTCAAGTGTTTTCCCAGGTATCCCAAGTGCCTCCAAACTGAGCCGGAGGACCGAGTGGGACACAGTGTCGAAGGCCGCGCTTAAATCAAGTAGAAGAAGCGCGGCTACTCCTACGTGATCCAGGGTTTTCCTAACATCTTCCGCGGCTAATAGCATGGCTGTTTCAGTGCTATAGCCAGGCCAAAGACTGGTTTGTTTGTGATGCAGGAAACTATGATCCTCCAGAAACGCGGTCTGATGTCCATTGACCAGTTTCTCTAGAATCTTGCTAACCCCAGGAAGCAGGGATATGGGTCTATAGCTGTCAGCTTTAGTGAGGTCTAGATGGGGCTTTTTCAGAAATGGGCTTATTATCGCATGCTTCCGGGGATCAGGAACTTTTCCGCTGTCAAGCGAGAGATTATACATAGTGGTTAGGGCTGGAATTGTAATTTCTTTGCCTTTTGTCAGAATATCAATTTTTTTTTTAATAAAGTAACTTTTATATACGTAGGTGTTTTGCGGAGTGGCACCAGGGCCGGACTGGCCATAGCGGGCACCGGGCGTTTCCCCGGTAGGCCGCTAGAGTGGGGGCCGGTTTTGGGCCCCTGGGGGGCCGTTTTTGTTACCGGGGGTCGGCAATATCGCCCCCCGGTAACAAAATCGGCCGAAACCGGCCCTCGCATACTGCTCGGCCGCACTCCCCCTCACCCCAGGGGGCCCCTCACCCCAGGGGGGGCCGGCTGAGCAGTTTGCCAGGGCCTGTTTCTGTTCCCAGTCCGGCCCTGAGTGGCACACTATATGTTGACATACCCTATTTGCTAATGGAAGAGGATGGAGTTGTATGAATGGGAGTTTTGTGGGAATGAGTGAAATCGGATGTAAGTGATGGAATGGTAAGTGGTTTGCCAAAGGAAGAACTTATACTTTCTTATTTTTTTAATTTATTTTTTATTTTAAGGAGTTTATATAGCTCGAACTTGACCCGAAGGTATCGGGTATCAGAGCGCTTTACACGAGCACCAGTTGCAGTACATGAGGACACATTCATTTTTGTTAGGTACGGGGAGATTAAGTGATTTGCCCAGAATCACAGGATGTTGTGCGTCCTTGCCGAGACACGAACCCGGTTCCCCAGATTCGAAGTTGACCGCCCTAGCCGTTAGGCCAACTGCTCTCCTCTACGGAACTCTATTCCTTTGGTGAATAAAGGGTCCCTCTCATTATCTTTTTCTCTAGAATATCTATTGGTGCAGGGTCCAATGGAGAACCAGATTGACAACCAAGTAACATCATTCTCTGAGACCCCACACCTGACAACGCTAGGCATAGAAACCAGAAACTTGTTAACCTCTGTAAAGAGCCAATAAATCTTGTAGGCATAATACAGCAGGGAGATGCTTTATGTAGTTTAACAAATATCTACTAGTTATTAGGTAGAAGTAATTTATGAGAACCTCAGAATACTGTGGGTTGACCAGCCGGCACATTTGTCTCCTTCCAAATAACTTGGCGCTTGGAGAGTGGCCATTCGCCAATTGAAATTTAAAAAATAGTTAATAATCGACACATTACAGACTTCTTAAGGATACATATTTTCCTTCAGTCGAAAAAAGACGCTACAATACTTGTGCAAATGTTGCCCAGAAAACATCTGCATGGCAACGTAACTATTGGCTCTTTCTGTCTAACACAAAGGAAAGTTTATCAGGTGCACATAACTTGCATTCCCTGTATAGAAAATTGGAAAATGCAGAGGGATTGAAGAGCTTCTCCGCTTTGACAGTTTGCAAATCAAGTTTCTAAACGAAACCAAAGCTTTTAGTCATAAATTGTACTTCCTTTTGCAGAATGATTCAGTGCTTGCTGAAGATGTTGGCATAGTGTTTTCCATACCCCCTTGGGAGGCCTAAAGTGGTTTTTGGATGGAGTGTTGTTTGTATGGTTCAATTCTTTTTTATTGAGCGTATGTATTTTGGTACACATACAACGACGTAGAACCAAAGACCAGTATGGAAACCACCTTCAACTCACCCTTGCTCCTCCCCCAAGCTTCCTGCCGTACAGAGGGAGGCACGAGGAGATGTGCTATGCGTGCTGAGCCTGTCCCAGGCTCCCCTGTCCAACGTAGATCCTAAGAAAGACTGTCAGCCCTTTTTGTGGATCACTGTCCGGGTCCTTATGTTTCACTGTGTACTGTTTGTCTGCGATGTGCAATATTTTGAGAAATCTAGAGGCTTATTTATGAGAGGGTTGTGTCACGTTTGCACCACACAACATGGTACATGCGTGACACAAACCTCTAAGTCAGATTTTAGAAGCCACACAAAGCCACTTTGCATAGCTCTGAGTGGCTTAAAAAATCAGGAGTAACGCCACGCATTGCAAATTGCTGTATTGTGTTTCTCTGCCCTGGGAAGGCGTTCCATGGGTGGAGTGTGTGTGTTCCCGCGCAACTCCCATGGATGTTGACGCATCCTCAGATTTACAAGAACTTGTAAACCCGGGAATGTGCCAAAATCTTACACCTTCCCAGGGGAGGTGTAACAAGGAGAAATATTTCTATTTCCCCTTGTTTCTTCCTCTTTCTATGTGTGCTGCACCCTGCCAGGATTGTTTTTGTGGAGGAAGGTACTCCTTCCTGCACAAAAACAATCCTGCATGCAACATCAAACACAGAATTTATGTCTGATAATATGTTCTGCCGGTATCATTTTCTCTTGGGGCAGTGCCATATGAAGGGCAGCAGGGCACCAGTCCCTTCTCACGCCCTCCGGCTCTCCTGCTTCGAGGTATTTTTGCATGTACACTTGCTGGTGTATAGTATGAGTATTGTGTGGTTTGCAGCATAGCTTCTCTGCCCCTGGCACTTGTAGCTGGCATCTGTGTCTTATGGAAGAGATGTGACCATTCTGTGTCTGTTAGTGATCCAGTTCCTCCTCCCAGCTCTTCCACACTGGGGATTCACCTTCGTGTTTTGTATGGCTGTAAAATGTCAGAGAGCTGTCATTTGCCATCTCTTTTAGGAAGTAGTCACCTCTCACATGCTGATAGGGGCTTACTAGAGTCCAGTCGAATGTCTTTGTGCATTACCCAGTGTTTAATCTGGAGCTATTTCAGTATCTCCCACTCCTGAATTCCAAAGTTCTTCTTAATCTGTTCGAAGAAGCAGAGACCTTTCTGTTCATAGACTCACAGATTCTTTTACAGCCTGCTTTCTGCCATGCACCACAGGCATCCCCTCTTGCAGCTAGAGAGAAGTCAGAGTTGCCTATGTTAAGTGTTAGTGGAGTGGGAAAGGTAGGGAGCCCCTTCATGAATGTTACCACAGCCCAAGTGGTCAAAGCTGCCCTTGGGATCAGGTAAGAGCATGAGTCAACCAGGCGATATTTTCGTAGTAGCCAGACCGCTTTCCAAATATGATAATAGTTAACTAGTTTTGGAACTCCCAGACACCCCCCCGCCCCCCCAACCTGGAAGTAGGTTAACAGATTTCCTTGTGATTCAGGGTTTCTTGCTTTCACAGATGAAGAGTGTTGTTTTTTGAGTCTCCTGTGTGGGAATGCTTTTGGTGTTATGTCTGAGTGTTGGAGTTGTGCTCCAGTCTATTCAAGGCAAAATCTTAGCTGTGCTAAGTTGTGACATGCAATAACAAGGTGTGTGAGGGATAAAACTGCATTTGGATATACCTACCATAATCACCTTATTTAGCTTACATCTTTGGGCATATGGGAATGTTGGTATGAAGAATGGTTTGAGCCCATGTAGAATCAGTAACAGATCACACCCAGGTGACCAAAGATGACAAGGTAATGGGGAGATGGACGTCATTAAAATGCAGAGATGGTGCAACCGTGTGAGATCTACAGGCTTCACGATAGTGGACTTTTTGGGTCTACCAGCATTGGAGATGGCTCAGACAAATGATAGCCAGGTGCACCGCATTTGGGTGTCTATGGGATGCACTCAAAAGTGGAGATGGGCCAACCAACTGATAACCAGAGACACCACAATAGTGGGGTTAAAGGGCCACCTGTGCGTATGTGGAATAACTCGGTGATAACCAGAGACACCTCATAATATGTCTGTGGGGCCTACCAAGGAGTGGACATAGTGGAACCCAACAACTATAAACACTGTAGTAGTGCCTGTATGAGGCCCAATCAGAAGCGGGGATGGTAAAACCCAATGACAATCATAGACACTACAGTGATGAGTCGATGGAAGAGTCCAGTGTGAGGCATAACTCAAGACGTGTGTAATGAGAGTGGACTGGCAAAACGAGGCGAGAATGATAATCCCATTATAGCAGGTAGTGGTTAGATTTCATAAACTGGGTTGTGAGGCAGTTGGTAAATATGATGCCAACAAAAGACACCCTTAGCCTCACCTCCCTTTACATGGATGCCCGGGGGCAAACATTCCAAGAGGGGGATAAGAAGGCAGTAGACTAAAAAAATACAAATAAAATCACAAGCATAGATGCTATAGGGAGCCTTGCTTAAGTGGGCTCCTGTATCAGAACCAGAAATTATAATTGTGTCAAATGGTTAACTCTTTCAACACAATGCAGTAGTTTTAAAAGATTTTCAAATGCATCCCCGTGCAGAGCAACAGAATAGTGTGTGCACATCTGGATGTGAATTGCTTTGTTGTAGACCTGCCAAGCGCAGCTTGGGGCCAAGACCTCCTTCTGTCTTGTCTCTCTCACCATAAAGAGATGGCGGTCACGTGGGAGAGAGACTGTGGCTTGGAGCGAGGAGACTGATTAACCTGGGGACCCAGTCACATGATAGTAGCAGCATCAACCAGGTCCACACAGTGTCATTTGACATTACGAGCTGGGAGTGAACTATGGGGCTGAAGGAAAAGCGGTGCCATATATCCTCAGGGAGGTCAGGTCACACCAGATTGCTACATCCTGATGATATTCATGTGCTATTAATTTGTATATTTAGATAAAGGTGTATTCTGGAGGCTCTTGCCATGTAGAGCAATAATCACAAATGGCAAATGCCAGTATATAATATTGCTTCATTTGACTCAAAGTAATCATTAAATTGAATTAATCTAGCCTTACTTATTTGGGATAGATAAAGAAAAAGAAAAGATGGCACTGAATTGTGTCAGGAGATTTGTTGCAGCATTCTATGTCAGGAGAAAAATAACCTCCCGCGCCTATGCCATGCGATTATTGCCCCAGAATGGTGTATCAGGGAATGTGGTCTCCAGACAAACATGCCAGAGGAGAATAAATGCCCATGGAAGTTTTGTTGAGGAAATGATCTATCTCATGCACAAGAGAGAGCAATATCACTCACAATATAACACTCCATTTTCAAGATATTGTTAGAAGACCATTTTTAAAGCACTTGTCTTGGTCATCAATCTGTTTTGATATGTTGTGTTATGTGCTTATATCCCAACATCCCAGGTCCCACAATTACTGCTAGCTTGGCACTCTAGGAATGATTCCAGAATTCCAAAGAAACATGTCCTTGCTTGAAACAATCATTTGCCAGCATTCATGATCTGCATGGCATGGTTTGCAACCTTCCCCACATCCTCTTCTTTAAAGTAGTATTGTCTTCCAGGTGTATAGTCTAAATGGTGGAGTGTGGGACTTTTATACACTTGATGACTCAAAGGGTTCTCGGTGACCCTTCTTTGCCAACTAGCCCCTTAACTTGCCTGAAAAACATTTTTTAAAGCTGCTTTTTCACTGGATCCTTTTTGTGCTACAAGACTCAGTAGAATTCAAGATTTCCAGAGCGGATCCTTAGTTATAATATACTTCAGAAAGTAAGGCAAGAAAATAAACAAACCTAACAATTTTTAAGGTGCTTTAGTTTCACAGGCTTCAGATGATGTTCCTTAGCTATCATTCCTCTAATAAGTAGAGGCAATTCTGGAATGTTTGTTTCAGAAGAGGCTTCAAGTATTGGTTGATTTAGGAGAAAAACTGCACTGGATAGAATTTAGTGAAGAAATACTGTTCAGCTTTAGGTTCACTGATTTCTTTTTTCAATGAAGCTAGCTGGCACCCTGTCCTAGATAGAGCAGAATGTACTCCAACTTTCCACTGATGCTTGTAAATTGCAAATGCAGGCATTTGCATGGTCTAGAGTCTTGCACCCCATGGCTGCCTTCCTCAAAGTCGGGGCGCTAAGCATGGTCGAATATGTTGAAAGTGGCAGATGCCAAATTATGGATTAAACTACCATCAAACATCAGACTAGAAAAAAATCAATTTTCAAGCAGGTACTTGAACTGCCTCTGCTAGATTCTTTAAATGCTGGAAGTTCAGTTGAACCTAATGAATTTTGCACAGTCTGTACAGTTTGATTTCATAATACTGCTATGTTGTATTTTCGTTTACCATATTTCTTACTGTTTGTCCTGTGCATAAAAGTGGAGCCTGTGACATTGCAGCATTTTATAAATACAATAAACGAAGCTAAACTATTTAAACTAAACTAAGCAAAGGCCCCGTTAGTATGTGTGTGTTCAAAAGTAGGTTTATAAAGGCCAGGTCCATGCCATATATTCAGGATCTCCACTTACTATCCATTTACATGTAGCACATCTGAATGCAAATCATTTCACATAGTCAGTGGTTATTGCGAATCTCTGACATGTACATCAAGCTAACCTGGACCTACTCTGGGCACTCCTTCCAACACCCACCTACCTACACTGGACACTGGTACCTTCTTCAGAAACATGGCCATGCGGGAGATATTTAAGGTACTTTTTTGGGCATCTGCCAAACACAATCACAAAGGGCCAGATGTACGACCCCTTCATTTAGCGCCTCGCAATTTGCGACTCATTGCGAGTCGCAAATTGCGTGGCGCTAAATGAAATGTACAACAGTGTTATTACACTGTTTTGCGATTCCCCAATGGGGTCGCAAATTGTGAGGCTCATTAATATTAATGAGCCTCTCGCAATTTGCGAGCCCATTGGGAATGCCAGCCCTCCCAGGGATGGTGGCCTGCTGGGCTCAGCAGACCACCATGTCTGGGATTGCTTTTTAATAAAGCAGCTTTTTTTTTTTTTAAATGCAGCCCGTTTTCCTTAAAGGAAAACGGGATGCATTTAAAAAATAAAAAAAAATGAAACGTTTTCGTTTCATTTTTTAAGGGCAGGCAGTGGTCCCTGGGACCACTGCCTGCCCTTAAAAAATATTTTCCCCTGCATTTGCAAAGGGGAAGGGGTCCCCTGGGGACACCTTGCCTTTTGCGACCTCATTACCACCCTCTTGAAGAGGGTGGTAATTTGCAAGTGTTTTGCGACCGCAATTGCGGTCGCGAAACATTTGTACATGGGGTTGCGCTCGCTATTAGGAAGGGAACGCCCCTTCCTAATAGCGACTCGCAATTCCAAAATAGCAAGTCGCAAATAAAGTGCGACTCGCTATTTTGGAATGGTACATACCCCTATTTGTTTTTGCATGCGCAAACGGGTTCGCAAACCCGTTTGCGCATGAAAAAACCGTCGTACATCTGGCCCAAAATGTGTTATTGATATTGACCCATGCTTTATTTTGTCAAACAGTTGTCAAAATTTTTGCTTCGAATTCACATCAATTTCTTCCCTTGAACATTAATAATAAATTACTTCTTAAATATTATGTAAAATTAACATATTTAAATATACTTATTTAACAGATATTTAATTTGATGAACTAATGTGCAGTAACATTTTATTTTATTTTTTCCAGGTTAATAATAAATATTTTTAATAAATGTACATTTATATTAAACATTAAAATATTTTCTATATATTTTTAAGAAAAATAATCTTTAATAATTTTACCCATAGTTTCCCATAGGGAGATTTCCTCCATGGTGGTGGAGAGCTCCACCAATGTGTGCAAGGTTACAAGTTGAAACTTTATACTCATAAATCCTGCTGTAGGAGGCTCCACCCCCTGATTAAAGGTGTAGACATGTAGGTCTACACCTAGGTGTGAATGCGTGCTCTGAAATGGTGAATCACAAAAAAGGTTAGAGTATTGCCTTATGACATATATATGAGTAAATATACACATGTATATATTTACCTTTGTGAATAGGTTCCTGAATCTTTTTTCCCTTTTGGTTTGCTTAAATGTAGAATGTATTTTAAAGTAGACAGAGTGCTCTTTGAGAACTCATTTTCCAAACAAAGTTTTTTTTTTTATTATGTGTGTTTAATTGTATCCTGCATATTTACACTTGGGATTTATACGATATGCACTGAGCACAATATTGTTGTTTTTGTACAAATTATTGTTTATTTCTGAATTTCTAAAATAGATATTTAATATTAGTCAAATCTGTTGGCCAGACCTCATGCTCTTGACTAGCCTAAGGTTTTTTAAGTAACTTGTTCATATATATAGGATTGAGTTACACCTACATTTGTGATTAACACAGTAATGCAGAATTTAGAAATTAATAGTTATTATGAAGGCTACTGATTTACACCCTCTTTTAAGATATAGACGCGTGTTAAAATGAAGGGGTTAATATTCTTCTCCTACGCAGGACCTCAATGTACAATAGCTCTTCTGAAAGGAAATTTGGAGACAAATTCTGCAAACATTTTTCTCCTCAGCTGAGTTTAAATTAGGTTAAAATTGTCTCTTTATGTACACAAATATATTTATTTATTTGTAGGTTTATACGGCGTCGCAGGGTTACTTAGGTCCCTTCAAAGCACTATGAAAATTATCTCGCTATATGGAGGAAAATAGCACGAGAAAAGATAAAACTGGTAACATTTCCCAACTTTGTGGAGGTCAAAAATAGTGAATTTTGCACAACTTCAGTTGCAGAAAAACAACGCTTTGCACACAACTAACTCTCTGTCAGGTGGTAAGGGAACCTGGGGTTATGGCTTTTCACCTGCACTCCCACTTACCTCTGACTTTTTAGATGTTTTCCAACCAAAAACACTTTCACCTCCATTCTAAATGGGCCGGTAATAATCAGGCAGACACGGAAGTGTCATGCCAGAATCGGGATTACAGATTACGGTAGTGTGGTAAAAGTGCGGTGATGCCACAGTTTTCCTCGCTAGAATTTGAGTGGGTAAACTTTGTGCTTTGTGAGAAGGATAAGGGATGATGAAATACCACACAGAGGGGTCGATTCCGATTCGGGCCGGAAATCTCTCCGACCGAGCCGGACCCGGAGAGATTTCCGACCGAATCGGACCCGTGCAGTCCGACCGAACGAGTCCGATGCATTCGTATGCCACCGGACACGAGTCGGTCGGACTCCCATTGAACTCAATGGGAGCCGGTCGTACAACGCGTACGCGGGCTCCCATTGCCTCAATGGGTGCGAGGCGGACAAGGGCGCCCCTACAGCGAGTACGCCGCGAAGCGCTTCGCGGCGTACACGCACAGGTAGGGGGACCCACGGGTCCCCCCTGTGTGCGCCTCGCACGGGTACGCGTACAGGGGGTCCGACACGGACCCCCAAAGTACGGCTCCGACAGCGAGTTTGAGTCGGACGGCGCGAGTCGGTCGGAGCGGTCGAGGTGCGCATCGTACTTACCCGGCCGGAAAACGTCTCCATTGCGCGGTGCGAACCGGGTCCGAGCGAGTCGGTCGGAGCGGTACGATCCGGGTACGAGTCGGTCGGAGCGGTCGGGTCGCCCGGACGAGTCGGTCGGCGACTCCGCATCGTACTCGCTCGGCCGGACCCGCGTACGATTCGGTCGGGAAAAAGGGCTCCGAATCGGATCCGGTAAAGCCGAATCCTATTCGGAGCCCTACCGGCCGAGATCGGAATCGGCCCCAGAGTCTTCCTATATCCATTCTGAGCGCTGCGCGTGCGCCTCTGGGGTCCCCAGGCAGTCGTTTTAAAACGGCTCCGTACCATAAATATTTTCCATGGAAAAATGTCACGTGTTTGAGGTGCTGCGGTTTCAGCGTTCTTCATCAGTGACCCGCCTACCACAGGTGCCTGCATCAGCTGAGCAGCCCCCGGGGATGTGTTCATCCTGTCTTCCAGCGTTCCGAGCAGGGCCGGACTGGCCGTAGCGGGCACCGGGCATTTCCCGGTGGGCCGCCAGGGTGGGTGGGGAGGGGGCGGGTTTGGGCCCCTGGGGGCCGATTTTGTTACAGGGCCGTTTTTGCAGCATAGCTGCAATATCGGCCGCTGTAACGAAATCGGCCGAAATTGGCCGTGGACAACAGCTCGGCCGCACCCCCAACCCCCCGGGGGGCCGGCCGAGCACTTTGCCTGGTCCGGTTTTGGTTCCCAGTCCGGCCCTGGTTCCGAGGCTTGTCCCCAAAGCAGCATTGTTTACAGGGTCATATAAATGCACACTAGATGAGGAAAGGCGTCTCGCAAGCGCCCATTGGTGATAAATATGTGTCAAAATATTTATTTGCGCTATTTATAAACTGTTTAGCATCACGGTAAGGGTGCATCACGTTGTCTTGAATGCAACACATTTATGCAAATACAGAACCGCAAAATATGCTCGAGGGTAGGCAGTGTGAGGAGAAGGGTTTTATATTTATTTATTTTAATGTTTTGAAAAGCGTTTGCTTGTGGTAAGAGCCACTTCGTTGCGCTACTGTTTGGTGAATGTACATCTTGGCTCGCCTTGGCCTCGTCCGCAGCTGAGGGGCTCGGGTGCTGCTGGATAGGAAGTCCCCAGGGCTTTAAGTGGGATGGAATAACTGGGGGGTCTCCCATAGGGGCGTGGCCGATGTAATTAAGGGCGTGGCTTAAAACACTTAAGCTAAAAGTCTGTACTAAGCATAGTGTGCTGGCCCACTGGTATTTCGCTGCTTCTGTCCATTCATCCAGATATATAACACAAGTAACATTACACTTACAATAAGCCAGAACTATTTGCGTTGTCAATGGTTGTAAATTGCATAAGATAAATAAGCAACAACTATGACTTAGTTGTATATAATATTGAAATTGCTTCCGTTCTTGTGGGCGAGGTTGAGGCATAAGGCTAGAGCTGCCGACCTTCGAGCTGAGAAAGCAGGTTCGAGCCTGGCCTCGGCTCAACATCCTGTGATTCAAAACATGAATACGTTCTTGTGTGATGTAACTGGTGCTCCAGGTTTATGCTATATAAAACTGAAAAATGAGTCTCTTTGAAGTTACATCAAAAGCCGTGATGGGTGGTACTATTGCAGAGTTAAGCTTCTTTTTTTCCCCCACCCGGAAGGCAAAAATGTAAAGCCCGGTAGGGACCCATCTCGGCACCTTCAGCACCGGCAGGAGCCGGCCGACTTAAAGCCCTGGAAGTCCCCAGAAGGTCCCTCAACTGGACACCTCGCCAAAGGTTTAGGTTGCGTTCTTCAGGGACTTGTATCTTGGAACATGTTGTTTTCTGTATATGCTTGTTCTTAAACGTATTTGCATTTTATAGCTGTGTTAGAATGTTCCGTCATGGGCATTCTTACATCTGGCTGCATGCATGTATTCTAACCCTAGAATGCTGCCAGTGGGGCAGTTGGCGGTTGGAGCAGGACTTCATGGACGATAGCTGCTGGGCTCGCTTTACTCTCTGTATTGCTTCAGTAAATACAGACTTGGTTACTTACTTTCTGTCTGGAAAGTTGTCCTTACCCTCAACAGGGCTCTGTCCCGGAAGGGGCGGGGGGGGGGTTATTCCCATTAAAAGAGAACGTAATGAAATCAGGCAAGAATCAGCCCAGAAAGGTGCACAGTGACCAATGGTGCAGCAGGTGCAGTGGTGCAATATTTACAGTGACACTGGAGCCGAGAGCCCTGCAGGGCTCATTGATCCCTGAATTTTACTACCCAACAGCAGTGAAATGATAGTTAGAGGACATTTATAAAGAGGTGCAAGTCTACGATGATATTGTACAATAGAAAGAAAGGCTAAACAAAAAAAGGAAGGGGGTAGGCAACGACCAGACGTCAAGGAACAGGGGGTGTCACTACATGGACATCAATTAGAATTCAGTAGGGGGTAGCTGCTGTGTTCCATCGCTTTAGTTCCCCAGGCACTTCCCTTGCTATCTCTGGTTTCCAGGGTAGGATTGGCAAAGCGGGCAGTTGGGCAATGCCCGAAGCCCAATGGCAGAGGCCAGCTGTGGGCTTTTTCCCCTAGATTGTAATAACCACGCTTGGGCTTATGTGAGACTGCTTAAGGTGCTTCTGCAGAACACCATAGTCTGCAGGGGGCCCGAGCACACGCTTTTTGGGCCAGCCCATTGTCATGCACAGATTGACTGTGAACCGGCACGGGCAGACACCGCATGTGGTGTGCCTCCTCTCCATCAGGGCCGTGTGGCATGAGAAGTTTCTCTCATCGCAGGAGTTGCTGTTAGGAGCAGCAGAGTTTGTACTCGCCTTGCAAGAAGGATCATATGATGTGGTGTGGCCGACCAGTAGCGGCCGGTGCAGGTAAGTGCGGTGGGGTGGGGCGCTGCGGGGGGGATGTCGACAGACGACAGAATAGGAGTTATTTATTTATTTAATTTGCCCTATTCCGTCATCTGTTGACACCCCCCCCCCCACAGCGCCCCGCCCCACCGCGCTTACCTGCACCGGCCCATGCTGGGCCAACTAAGAAACTTCTGTGCCCTAGTTTCATGCCCTTAATTTAACAGAGAAAACACAGATCCATTTCTCAAGAATGAGTGTTTACATTCACGTTTTATTTGACCTTGCATTCTCTAAGGGTACAGGTTTTTAGGTCGAGCATTCGAGACCTCTTGTATATACTTTAGTATATACTTGTATACTTTAGTATATACTTGTATACTTTAGTATATACTTATATGTGTATGTACTTTGTGGGCTCTGGAGATCAGCCCTAGGACTTGTCTTCTTCCGCGTAGGGACTTTTTTTCTGTTCACCTGCCTCTATTTAACTGTCTTGATAGAAAACAACCAGCAGAGGTCAGTAAAATACCAGAATTGCTTTCTGCTGAGGGACTTTCTTTTTTTAATTTTTCTGGCAACTGCCTCTATTTAACTTTCTTGATAGAAAACGACCAGCAGAGGTCAGTAAAATACCAGAATCACTTTAGCATTCTCTAGATTCCAGTCCATAGAAATTGTCTTCCATAAGCACCCGTAGACAATAATATCTTTTTCAAATCTTGTATTTTCAGTGATATGACCACCGAAGGCCCTGATTTTATATTAAAAACAGCTTTGGACTATACCATTTCCCACTGCTAGGCAATAGTTCTCTCCATGTGTTCCCATACCTGGCGTGTCACGCAGTTTGGTTCTTATTTTCCCTCCATTTTAAAGAACAGTAGATGTTTCAGCACCAAGGCTAATGTGCTGCATAGCTAAATACATATAAGGTCCCAAAGGCGAGACGGGATTGCATTGCAAATGCTTGTTTTCCATGCAGCTTTAGCATCGTGCGTATTGTGAACTGAGTCTCCACTAGGCGTCCCACGTGAGTTCCAAGTTGTGGGTGTTCATGATATGGCATGATTGAGAGCTGTGGGGTTGAGGCAGAAGGCAGTAAAAAGCTCGCACACATGCAGTCAGTGGGTCATAATCGTGTTAATTTAACATGTTCATCCAAACCTTGGCCTCTTTGCAGAGTGCACACAGTGATGGTCACACATGCGGCAATTGTAAATGCAACCCTTTGTCAAAGAGTGTGAAGAAGGTCCACCGCTGTCACAATATTGGGAGTACCAAAGAAAAAGTAAATTCAGTGCGTACAAGGGATTGGGTGGGGTGTGTTTGTGAGTGGGCATAGTGAAGTGGAGGAGATAAATGGAGCACATGCAGGAGTGAAAAGCCAGTGCTGAAGACTAAAGCGATATTGTCAGATGTGCAGGTAGATAATTTCAGAAGGATGTGGGGAGAGAAACTGTTTATGGGTCTAACAGATTGAGAGATGCAGAGGAAAGTGGTGTGAAGGGGAGAATGGCAGTGGGGACAATCTGAAGCAGCAGTGGCCTGTCCTTAAGGGCAAAGTGGCCACACACGCCCAACTTTTGGCAGACAGAAGAGTGTCTGTCATGCTGAGCAAAGATCAGCCTGACAGACACTCTTTATGCCCAGGTCAGGCAGTTTGGGCTATGCATGCGGTAAATGCGCATGTGCCTGGCTGTCTTAGCTGAACATTTCCAGGCTGAGGATTTCACAGCCCTGAACTCCTCAGGCGGACAAAGGGCCTCGAGGTCCCGCCCCTCATGATGAGGGGGAGCGTCACTGATAGACTCGGACCTGGGCACTTCTGTTTTAAGCCTTGAAGAGGTCAGGGCCGAGTGTCAATCAGTGACACCTTGTCACAGAGAGGGGTGTGGTCAGCAGTCTCACTGACCCCATCACACTCTGTGACAAGTAAGGGACTGCCGATCCTCTCATTGGCTGGCCTGAGATCAGCCAATGAGGGAAGGGGAAGGCCCAATCCCCCGTGAACTTCAGAAGCTTGCCAACCGAGATAAGCGCTGCAGCTGGTATGTTTTATTTTAAATGTTTGGTGTGTGAGTAAGTGCGTGCATGTATGAATGTATGTGTATTTGTGAGTGTGTACTGTGAATGTTTAATGCACAGTGCAATTATTTTCAGAGTTGAAGCATTTCTTTTCACAAAATCATTGTTTTTACTCATTTACATGATACTGCTAACAAACATCTGCAGTTTTTGTGTTATGTCTACATGCTATAAAAGAAAACTCACAAAGAGTCATCCAAATACTGGCCAGGTCGCACCTGGTGTAAAGCGCAGGATTTAAAGTTACATGTTCCAGATCCTAAATTACATACATGTGACACCTCTTTTTAAGGATTCCGATGTATACTTCTTTGACTAGGCCCCTTATGGAGACCCACTCTACTTTTTTTGTTGCACTTAAAACACTGGATTTGAATGGAGTATACATTTCCTAGAGCATTCAGTGTTGTCCATGCCTAATTATGTAGGCCCACTCTATTCTGTCTGCTGGGTCTACTACTTCTAGCTGGAGACAGATGTTTACCACGGAAAACTGTGACTCTATAAGAACAGAAAACAGCCCAGTGACTCCAGCTGTGCAAGCCAGAGGCTGCTGATGAAGTAGACCTGAGAGGGTACAGCACCTGACGCCCTTAACTTTCAGTGTGCAGATGCTGCTGACTCTTAGGAGACACCTCTGTGTTTACCAGAGCTGCTGCCAGATCAAAGATAGACAAGCTTTAAGAGTACTGGTATAGCAGACATCCCTAGTGAGAAGAGAAGAATATAAGTTCAAGGGGGATGGGTGACGCAGCGCCCCAGCCAATGTCAAGGAGCCGAACATCCACCTGTCCAGAGCTTCCACACTTCCTTCTCTTCCTCCTTTTATTTACATGAAACTGGCGAGAAACCAGAGGACCCCATTTCTTCCTTTTGTCTCTGCTTCAAATCGCATATTTAGAGCCCTGCAGAGCACTCCTGCTTCTTACAGTGTTAGTGCACAGCAGAATATGAAATGTCTCTTGGTGTCTAATAGTAGGAATTGTTTTTATCAACAAAAGTGTACCTATTGAAATATCCTTCAATGGATGAAATGCTAAATAGGTCATGGCAGAGTCCAAGTTTTAATTTGCTGTTTGCATACAAACCTCTTCCACAGACACTTAAATCACTGAGTGAGTTTGCTGACTAGTGCAATTAATTTAACCACCTGTGCCAAGTCACCCTCTGTTTTACTAAAGTCTTGCACTTTGAGACTGCGTGTGTCTACATTGATGGAATGTGTTATGGTGCTGTCTGCACTTTGACCCTTACTTCAGATCAGGTAGTGGTGCTAAAGAAGGTCCAAAAGAGAACATTGCCAGCCCACTCTTGGCCACTATTGGTTGCCTCAATTGACTTTAGCCCCAGTCTTGAGGAGCATCCTACTGTAGACAGACAAGTAGAAGGCCCAGAAGACAGCTGCTGCTTAACCTCATAAGCACTTGAGGGAGGACAGAGGGTGCAAAGTTCTCCAGCACTGCTGCATTTGTGGATGCACAGAAAACATAATCATTGTATTAAGTGAACACTTCAGTCAAGGCCTGGAACCAAAAATTGCTAAAATTGTACTGAGTTTGACAAGGAAAACCTGGATACCATCTCTGGTCCTCAAGTAAACAGCAGTGTGGAAGTGCAAGTGGTCCTTATCACAACCAAGTATTTGTGTCTGTTTTTTGTACCTGTAAACATGTTTCTGGCCCCACCTAAGATCAAAATTTTATCATTTAAAGCTGCGGCAAGTCTTGATTTGGCATATCTGCCTTTTATTAAGCCTTCACAGGCATTTCAAGTATGTTCTTCTTTTGGCTTCTTTTTGAGCACCTTCTTCATTTCACTAAAAACATGAATGAGGTAGTGCCTTTGCTTGTGAGCTATAAAGGTACTGTGGAATCTTCCAAAATGTTGTTTCATAATGAATAAACAATTTTTTGTTTGGTCAACTCCCAACTTAGCCTCCTGGTACTAACAAGTTCTGCCTCACAAAAGCTTGTGAGCCTCAAATGGTTGCGATCCATGTATCTGGGTCACTTTTTTTGTCAGGTACCCGGGCCTATTTCTGGTTCCAAACAGACCCTGGTGGTTTCTGGGGAACTCGTGCCAGTGGCAGGAAGAGAAGGCAACCAGGGATCTAAGAGCCATGGCTATTTTCTGTACTTTCATCTACAGGCCCTGCTTCCACAACTACTCGGCAGCACAGCTGTTGTGGAGTTAGGGCGGAGCAATGGGTCGACCCTGTGATATCATCACAGTTAAAGTGTGCCTTATGTGTCTTCTGCTTGCACAAATGAGAGACCAGCATCCTTTAAGTGATGCTATAACAGAGTCGCGTATGATAACATGGAGACGAACACACCAGACAACCAAGAGAAATGGAGCTCTATATATATCAGCAAAGGATGATCTTTGAATAGTATAGTAGGTTTTTGTAGTGAGCATAGGAGAAGAGTGGATTTGGGAGTACTGAAATGTTTTGTGAGATAGCAAAAGATTATAAAAGAGGAGGTAGTTCTGGGATTTGTGACAGGTGTTTATGAAGGAGAGACAGAATGCTTAAATAGAGAAGGGGTTATTGGGGGAAGAGTGAGAGACACTTTCAGCAAAAATGGAAATGTCCTTTTGAGACTGCTGAAGGTGCAAAAGGTGAGAAAGTAGAACAAAAAACAACAAGACAGTTTGAAGAGAAATGAGAGAAATGTAACATTGATAAATATCACATATAGCATGGTTCACACTCTCTCCTGTGGCACGGGTGTTCATGTGGGGCATTATGGTACATGCGTTAATTTTTCTCTTATTTAATTTCTTTTTTAAGTCAATTAAATGCACAGTCACATTGAAGATCTCCTGACCCATTGTTTCATAGTTTTTGCATTTTCAGAGGAGAATATTTCTTGTATTCAGTGGTGCTTAGGTGCGGCTTATGTATTACTACAGTGTATTACTAAGCGAAGAATGATGCGTCCCACCAGCTCAGATAATAGACATAGGATTTACTTTCGGTTCACAGTGGTATAGCTATAGACATATACCAGACACCTCCGCTCATCTGGACTCCTACTCGCGCACACCACTTGCATGCGCAAAAACAGATCCGGCGGTCGTGCAAACAGATCCGGCGGTCATGTCTTCTCCTACCTCACTCTTAATGTGTGGGACAACCTACGCCCACACATCACAACTGCCTCCTCATTTCTTGACTTCTGCAAGAAACTGAAGACCTTGCTCTTCACAAAACCTTGGCCCTCATTCGGTCCATACCGCTTCTGTATCAGTGCCAGGATACTCTACTGGCGAGTATTGCACTGTACAAATACACATAGCATAACATAACATACACCTCAGTACGTGGGTCTGCAATTTATCTGCACAAGCAAGTTTTTATGAAGCTGGCAGCCTTTTTATATTTTACATCATTAGATCATTAACTTGAAAACTATCTGCAGCCACAGTGTGAAATGTTCTAACAGCATTATAAAGGTCATTACATTTCCTGCCTGGTTAGAGACCATTGCCTTGGGTTTGGGCTTTTCACTCAGGGCATAACCATAAAGCCCTACACATCATGCAATAATTGTATTTCAGGTGTATCAATGAATCTTCATTAATTTTCCTAATCAAAATTTGTAAAATATTTACAATACAAGCCTTTGCTGAAGCTCGCACATGCCCATTTCACGTTTCTTTGAATCTTTGCTTTCAATGTGTTTTAATTTCCTTGGATTAGGCATTTAATCCTGCTGTGATTACAAAACCGTCACTCGTTTAGGTGCCCATGAGATACCATTGTAGTGAAAGATTTAATCTGCCCATAAAATACCTTTACAATAGTACATTTTTCATGATTCACCCACATCTGTAATGAAGACTATCATCTTTCTCAAAACTGAGACTGCTAATTTGCATTACCCAATTTTACTAATATCACAGCTGCATGTAGCAATATTCACTGATAAAATATTGTCTGGTCAGGATATCTTAGCCAGAATATTGATTATTGATCCTTGCATCATCCAAGTACTTAGAGAAGAATTACAAATCTTAACTTACCTATACATACTTACCTTCACAATTTGCTGGATATGTTTTAGGGTGGCATTGATCCAGCGATCTGGGACTAATAATTTTCCACAGACTAGGCCCAATTTCATTACCCAACAAGTCCCTTCACGCTGGGTTAGTGAATTACTAAACAAATTACCAAAATTACCAAAATCCAAATTGTATCTTCATTTCTATTATACCAATTGTGGCGATGCAATCTTTATATAGTTGACAGGGTTTGGCAAACTAATACTTGTTTCTAGAATACTCATAAACTAGAAAAACACCTCTAATAAAGACAGACACATTTGTATATTTATAATGTTGATCTAAATAATGTGAAATAAATGCTCATCAATACCAAAATACAGTACAAATCATTGATCATCATAGAGCATCAATATCAGAGAAATAAAAATACATCTCAATTCGACAGCGCATAAAGGAGTGGAAAGGCGAAGAGACAAAAGATTCAGAGACAAAATACATTTGCAAATGATTATGCAAATTCAGTTTCTGCCTATACTAACCCAATTGAATAGGAAATCTACTCCCTGGCCATGAGAGCAGTAAGGCCCCTCAAGAAGAGTTGAAGAGGCAAAGATTAAGTCAGGAATCAGCAGACAGGACAGCCCGCTCAAGAAAATGAGACAGCAAAGAAGGCCTCTCCTCACGCAGGTAGGAAAGCAAGCCACCAACTAACCTAACCCCTCCCACCAGGAACCTCAATTATACCCTAAGACCCAAATGTCCAACCCACATTTGTGTCAGAACAGAGGATTTTTCTACACATGATTGGTTAAGGAAGGGGGTGTACTGTCACACCACTCTCGTCATGTCCACCTCACTCAATGTCTTATTGTTTATTTATTCTGCATATCTACTTCCACCCCAGGAAATACAAATTCGAGCCACTGTCATATCATTCATTTCCTCCATCCCAGTCATGTAGCAAATTCTGTGTCACATTTATCCGCTTGTGCCGCATAAAGAGGAAATGTTCTTTCACTCGAGGAAGAAAGATGTTTCTTTCAGCATGTCTCTTGGCAGGCAAACAGGATCTGTGAAGGACACTTGTCTTCTACTTTCACCATCTTGTTCAACTTTATTTTTCGGAATTTATTTTATTCTCATTAACCCCGTGTTTTCCCGCAGAACAGAAAACCATGCTTCTATGAAAAACAAACACAGGCATTATTAATCACTCATAATGCTTTTCATTACTCATCCACCCCGTGCTGAATCTATCCATGCGCAACCCATGTTAATATTATTTTACTAGCAACCGTTAATAATGTGCACAAAAGCAGCTTTGGTCCTTTATGTTCGTTTTGTCAAGAAGCATTTGCGGCCTACTCCAGTGCTTTAGTACGCGCCTGCGCTAATAGCATTTTCCTCATGTTAGGCTGTTTTCCACGTTAGTTTTTCACCGCACACTGTTAATAAATGTTACTGAGGGTTCAATTCGAGCAGGTTTTATTTTGCGAAAACCCTGCTCCATCAATCCCCCCTTTGATGGCGTTTTGAGCCATCACCAAAATACCTACCAATACAAATTATCACTTTTAGTAAGCAGTTGTTCTCTCTCGCTTTACCATTATTCCATCTAAAGCCTTCATTATTTCATAATAATTCCCTTTCTTGTCCTCTAATTCCATCTCTTCTCTCTTTCTCTTTCTTGCTCTTCGTTTCACATCAGATGTTTCCTTTTTGCATTTACAGCATTTATAAATCAGAAAAATCATTAGTATTGCTGTAGCTACTGCAATGATAGGCGTTAGTATTCTTCCTAATACACTATTCCCAAAAGTAGCAAACCAATTGTCCATGGACGAAAAACTCTTACTAAGGGGCTGATTAGGATGGCGGTCGGAAAACCTCCCCGACCGCCATGGTAGCGGGAAAAGACCGCCCGCATGGACCGCGACAAAACCGACGGTCGAATTACGATGGCCTGCGGTCGAAATCCGACCGCGGCGGCCTGATCGTGGGCTTTAACATTGCGGCAGTTGCTGCTGCCCGCAGCACCGCCGCGATGCCAAAAGGAGCATGTCCTGCATTTCCCTGCACTGCGTGGCAGGCACCGCACAGTGCTTGCCACCTGGTACAGGGAAATGTAGGGGGTACCATGGGTACCCCCCCAGTGCACCCACACCACCCCAACACATTGGGGGCCCGCAACGGGCCCCTGGAAGACAATCTCCACCTGCCTTTCCATGGCGGTTTGACCGCTGAGGAAAGGCTGGCTACCGCCGGCATCATAATCCTGCCGGCGGAGCCTGCTCTGCACCGCCACCATTATCCCTGTCCTGCTCTGTTGGCCAGGCAGGAGTGCGGATGGCAACCGGCGGAAAAGCGGCGGTCGGAATTTCCCACCGCCGCAGTCACCACCGCCATCCTAATTTGACCGGCGGTTTTCTGGGTTGCGATCGTGGGCGGATGTCCACCGCCGGGCCGGCGGTCGCCACCGCCGGACCGGTGGTGGACATCTGCCCGCCATCCTAATCAGCCCCTAAGTTTCTCCCAAGCACCGTCAACCTTTAGTTCAGCCAAATCTTCTCAAAGATTTGTAATGTTCTTAATATACCCCCCCAGACTCTTACTCTTATCAGGGATATAAGTACAACATTGTTGAATTTTCAACATGTTACAGACTCCACCCTCTTTGGCCAATAATACATCAAGGGCAAGTTGATTTTGTAAAACCATAGACCTAATTGCAACCATCTCAGTAGCAATCATCAGGAAACCACCAGCAGTATCTGTTGGTAAACGATCAACCACTGTGGACAATTTTCTAATTTTATGTGAGTTTAATATGACTCCAACTGAAGGTATCAATGCTCCAAAAATATCTCCCACTATTTCTGAAAAACTCACTCCTCTCTTATTACGTATTAATCCATTCTTTATTTCCTTGATTCTATCATTTTTATCCAAGTGATACACCTTAGGAAATACTATCCCAATATAGCAACATCCATACCAATGTGCAGGCAACCTATAGTAGGCATTCTTACCACACACATAATAGATTCCCGGAAAGACAGGATCAGTTCCTCCTTTTATTCCCCATCCTCCCGTAATTAGGAAAGTATGATCACACTCACTAGAACCAATGACATAATTGTTATAATCAGTTTTTAATCTAAGCAAGCAAAGCTTCCCTCTATGATGCCAGTCCAGGGTCATGGCAGCGTATGTCTCACCCTTTTTATAATCTCCTTCTCTGAAAGCCCATGGAGGTACATGAGACTTTTGCTCAGCAGCTTTTCTCTTGAAATCCTGCCTTCTATCCTCTACCATGTTAATGAATTCTATTTCTTCAAACCGCAATCTACATGTTAAGTTATGTCTATGTGCATATACTATATCTGTTGTTTTTGTTGGATGAAAAAATCCCCCCATATATTCTGCATTTTCAGCACTACTTACTCTATTCATGTTCTTTCTAATAGGAATTTCTGAAAACGCTAAATCCATGTTAGAATAGTAATATTGTAAGCTACCTTTCTCGTAAAAGAGACTCGTTAGAACACTACAAGACACTCCATATGTTAAAGGTAGGTGATGGTAAGTCACCCCCTCTGAGACAGACGATGGTAATTGCATGCACACATAACAATCTCTCGCATCCATCGTATCAACATACTCATACAACAACTTAGTAAAAACATTTAACGAAAAGTCATTAATTGATTTATCTTGATGGTAAATGCTGTCACCTTCCATCTTTTCTATATTAGTATGTGAGATTTCTTTAAGACTTTTAGAATCTACTTTCTCACTCGTCACACCATTAGTATTATTTTTATGGGTATTTACCATTAAGACAGGCACAATAACAATTAGTGTTAACCACACCAACATTAGTAATAAAATACTAAATAAGCAAGCATTAATACATCTACGTTTAAACCTATGATTTTGATATCCAGTCTCTGCTATTTTTGCCATTTTAGTGAAAAAAGTTATATCAATTCAAAAAGAAAAAAGAAAAACTAGAAAACTAGAAAAACTATAGAAAAACTATGAAACTAAGTAGTGTATCCAAACACTTCAAGCCTTCTTCTTCTTCCTTCACCCCCTCTTTTTATTTTTTTTGTTTTTTTCACAGCCTTTGATTCAATTTCTTCTTTAGTTCTCTTTTCTTCTCCGAATGAATTCTTTAATTTTCTGCACCCTTTAGTTTGCACAGTTCTTTTAGGGTGATTTAAAACCTTTTGCTTCACTCTGTTTTGTACCAGTGTCTTCTTTGCTCTGATCTGTATGCTCAATTTCTTCCAATACCACATATGTCCATTCTGGAGCTGTGTATTTCTTGTTCGGAACTCTTACTCTTTTAGTTTTCCAAACTAATTCTTCTTCTGACTCACTTTGTTCTGCTTTGTTTGGTACTTCAACTATCGTGTCTGGTATTTTCTTTTTCAGAGTGTATTTCAGTCTTTTCAGTCCTTTTGGCCACACATCACCTTTTCTTGCTTTCTTAACTTGCACAGTTCCTTCTGCTTCAGTGTCAAGTTCGCAAGTTCTTTTATTCAGTTCTTTTCTGTGTTGCACTCGATCTTCATTCTCATTTAACACTTCTCCATCATCATTTTCAACAGCAGTCTTACGAGCCCCAGAAGCTGGTGCCCACTTTATTCGACTTTGTTCTCAATCAATCACGTGTTCAATACCTTCAGAATCTGTAGCTTCAGACTCTATGGTTTCACGTTCTACAGCTTCTGGCTCTTCTCGACTCTCTGCCAGTCTCTGCTCTTCTTCTTATTCTTGTCTTTCAAGTGGACCTGGGGCTCTCCTTGTGTGACTTACGTGTATCCAATTTGGCAAGCCTCCACACTTCACTGCTGTTGTTGTCACCAGTATTACCTGGTATGGGCCATGGCATCTAGGTTCCAGACACGATTTTCTCACATGCTTCTTCACCAAGATCCACTCTCCCGGACTTAAATCATGTGCTTGCTCTTGCTGTGTTGTGGTTGTACTTTCTCCAACCTGATGAGACACAGAACACACTACATCACCCAATCCTTTGCAATAATCAAGCACCAAATCATCAGTTATATTCATCAGTTAATTTGCTGGTACAATCAGCTGTCTCATTGCTCTCCCCATTATAACTTCATGAGGGGATAATCCAGTCTTTTTATCAGGAATGCTTCTCAGACTCATTAATACCAAGGGTAAAGCATCTGGCCATTTCAGTGCTGTGGATGCATACACTTTTGACAGTCTTGATTTAATAGTGCCATTAATTTGATCGACCACACCTGAGGTTTCTGGTCGATAGGCACTAAGCAGCTTTTGCTCAATTTGTAATGCTGCGCAAATCATCCAAGTTATTTCATTATTAAAATGAGTACCTCTATCCGTTTCTAAAGAGACTGGAAATCCAAATCTAGGAATGATTTTTCTCAAAAGCAACTTAGCAACTGTTAAACCATCATTTCTTCTTGTTGGATATGCTTCTACCCAACGAGAAAACAGACAAACAACAACCAAGACATATTTCAGTCCATTACAAGGAGGAAGCTCGATGAAATCTGCCTGTAATCTAGTAAAAGGACCTGCTGCTTTTCCAATCCGCCCCCAACTGACAACAGTCTTTCTACCTGGATTTTGCGGCTGGCACACTACACATCTCTGGCAAAGACTCTCTGCAATAACCCTGAACTTAGGATTGTACCATGACTGTTTGAAGAGTCTAATCATAGCATCTCTTCCCACATGTGTTACTCCATGGTACATCCTTGCAAATTGTGAAAGCAAGCAGTCTGGCATTACTGGTCTATCATCCACGTACATCCATATATTACATCTTCTGGTCTCCTTGTACAACCTGATTTAATCCAAATTTCTTTCTCTTCCTCACTAGCTTCTTCTTGCAATTGTCTAACTTCATCCCATGTTTCTACAGAAGAGAACATCAAGTGACAATTTGTATTCTTTTTTTCTGCTCCTTTATTAATCGAAACCGAATTTTGTGCACAGAAACGAGCCACTTGGTCTGCGTATCTGTTGCCACTAGTCACATAATCATTTCCTGATTTATGTGCCTGGCATTTGACCACTGCAATCTCTTTAGGCAATTGTAATGCATTCAGCAAATCTCTTACATCTTTGCTATTTCTGATTGGGGATCCTGAAGATGTCAGAAATCCACGTTGCATCCACAATTGACCAAAATCATGCACCACCCCGAAACCATATTGATTATCCGTAAATATGGTTATCCTCAAATTTTTGCCAATTATACAAGCCCTGGTCAAAGTGACCAATTCAGAAATTTGAGCTGAATTTATCCCTCTTAGACAAGATGCTTCAAGAACCATAGCCACTGTACATACTGCATATGAAGCATGCAATACACCCTTTTCATCTCTCAGACATGAACCATCTACAAACATCACACAATCTGATTCTGGCAATGGTGTATCTTTAATGTCAGACCTTGGTTTCGTACACAATTCTGTCACATCCAGACAATCATGATCTGCTTCATCTTTTACTTCTTCACAACTCGAACTCGGCAACAAAGTCGCTGGGTTCAGTGTCATGCATCTTGTTACTGTCACATTCTCAGCACCCAAGATCACTCTCTCATATCTAGTCAAACGACTACTTGTCATGTGCTGTGTTCTCGTCCTTGTCAGCAAAATGTCAACAGAATGTGGCACATACACTCTCAATGGATGTCCCATCACAATTGATTCACTCTGCTCCAGACTCACACATGTAGCAGCCACTGCTTTCAAACAACCTGGCAACGCTGCAGCCACTGAGTCCAAAGTAGCAGAAAAATATGCCACTGGACGACGCGCCATTCCATGTGTCTGCGTCAAAACTGAAATTGTACATCCATCCTTCTCACAACAGAACAATGCAAAATCTTTAGAATAATCTGGCATTCCCAATGCAGGTGCTCGACAAAGATTATCTCGCAACTCAACAAAAGCCTTCATGCTTTCTTCATCCAGTTTGATCGGATCGACTACATCTTTGTGAGTCAATCTCTGTAATGGCTTGGCTATCAGTGAAAAACCACTGATCTACTGTCTGCAGTATCCAACCATGCCCAGAAACATTCGAACCTCTTTCTGTGTTCTGGGAGGACCCATTTGCAAGATCACAGCAATTGGATCTTGTGATACTTTCCTGACACCTTTCTCAATTTTGTGTCCCAAATATTGCACCTCTTTTTGACAAAACTGCAATTTGGCTGGTGACACTTTGTGCCCACCTACTGCCAAATGGTTCAGTAAAGCAATTGTATCTGTCACACATGCTTCTCGTGTCTTTGATGCCACCAATAGATCATCGATGTATTGCACCAATACTGTGTCTTCTGGCATAACCAATGATTCCAGACACTTTTTCAGAATTTGATTGAAAATCAAAGGACTCTCTGTATACCCTTGAGGAACTCGGCACGATGCCAAGACACGGTCTCCGAACCGGAAAGCAAAAAGATATTGGCTATCCTGATGCAAGGGTATCGAGAAAAATGCTTGGCACAAATCAATCACTGTGAACCATTCCACATCACAGGGAATTTGGTAAAGAATTACTGCTGGGTTTGGCACTATAGGACAACAAGGTACTACAATCTTATTAATTTTTCCCAAATCTTGCACAATTCTATACTTGCCACTCGGTTTTTTAATTCCCATAATAGGTGAATTACAAGGACTCCCTAGTATCTCTCTCAGAATACCTTGTTGAATCATTTGCTCAATTACAGGAGTAACTCCTGCAATGGTCTCAGGACTCATTTTATACTGTGGTGTTTTCGGAAATTCTGCACCTTGTTTGACTAAAATTTGAATTGGATCAACACCCTTCATCAATCCGATGTCTTTCCCTGTAAAATCCCACACATCAGTCGTCACAGTATCTTTCAATTCAACAGGCAAATCCTTTGCTGTAAATAAAGGATACAAATCATTCACTTCTGTCCCTTGCCTTGCTAAGATCACTTTGAAAGCAACATCCTCATCTGGTGTTTGAAAAGCAATACCATCTGGTGTGCAGTAGATCATGCAATTCATCTTACACAACAAGTCCCTACCTAAAAGGTTCACCGGACTCGTGTCGCACACCACAAACCGATGCAAATCTCTAAATTCTCCAATATGAACCTCCATTGGTTTGGTCACTGGAGTTCTAATATACTTATTTGAAACTCCTACAACTTGGATTGTTACTCCCGAGAGGGGTAGGTTTGGAATTTCTGCTGCTCTCACAGTAGAACGGGTAGCACCAGTGTCCACAAGGAATGTAATATCATTGCCTTCCACTTTCCCATCCACTAAAGGACCTGATTGATCTACCTCTAGAGATGCGCCAAGCACGCACTCTTCCTCCCCCTCAGGCACCGTCATTGAGATGAATCTGAATCAGTCTCAGGACATTGCAACCAATATTGCTAAATCATCTGTCCATTTTGTTTTTTACCAATTTGTTCACTCGTTTAAATCCAGCATTCGCACTGTATCTCTGTACCTGAGCATTCACATTATTTGGCATAGGAGCTCGAGGCACTTGTACCTGCTGTACCTGTGGTGTAACTACCTGTTGCTGTTGCAGCTTTTGTTGATTCACAACCACCTCATTCTGCATTTGTGGATTAAAATTTTGAACCATTTCATTATTTTCTAACAAGAACTTACACTCGTTCTTCCAATGTCCTAACCTTCCGCACGCATGACAAGGAAATTTCCTCTTCATTTCTTCCTTATTATTTCTACCTCTTCCCTTTCCCGATAATTGCACTTGAACACCAGCATTCGGTAGAACAATCATACCAGGTACCTGACCATTTTGGAAATTCTGATTCTGCCCTTTCATTTGGAAACCTGTTTGAGAAAGATCAACAAAATTCCCATTTTTCTGCTGTGCTGCTTTCACTTGCGCCCACATCATTTTCTCTTTCAATTTCTTATGCCTAGATTCAATATCATCACTACAATACTTTCTATACCTCAGTATCTCATCCACTGTCTTGTTTTGCCAACAAATCAAATGCTGCTGAATCATATTACTAATTTCAGGTTTCAATCCAAACACAAACTTATACACAAAATGTCCCATATCCTGGTCAGTTATGCTTTCAAAACCACTATACTGTTTAAACACCTGTAAAAGTCTCTCGTAATAGGCATGTACTGTATCTTTTGACTCCTGTGTCGTCCTATCAATCTTAATCCAGTCTGTTTCCTTTGGGTAAATCTTACTCTTCAAATAAGTAATTACTTGATTATATTTCTTCATCACCTCTTCTGAAGGCGCTCCAGTTTTAACATCTCTAGGATATTCCTTGTGAGAAGTTGGCCTCGCATATGCTGTCCACTAGTTATAGTGGGCACCTTGCACCAGTCCAAACGACCCTTATTGATGATAGGTCTAAAGACAACCTTTATTGAAAGTTATCCTAGTGGTAGCTATGGAGAGCAGCCTTCAGGCTAAGTCTTGAAGGAGTGTAAAGCAGCTTGGTTTACCAGATTATAACCTCTTGAATGACCAAATGAAAGGAGAACCACACAAGGTATATATATAAAATATATGTATTTATTTCTAGACACTAACTACTAATCTCTTTATGAGATTAGAGTTCAAGATACACAATATCACAGTATTAAAACGACAGTAAATAGCACAATATACACTGGGCCCCAGGGGGGGGACCAAACCATGTATTAAGAAAGTGGTATAAGAACCACGACTTGACTAGACACAGTGCCTAGAGCACGTAGAATCGCTGGGACCCCAAGGAACCACCCAAGGTAGTGACACAGGAGACCCACGGGGGACGTGTGCAGTGTGAGAACACAGCCGCGAGCGCCATAGGATTCAATGCGGAAAGTCGCGGTTCGAATTTTAAAGATAAAGGACACTTAGGAGAGGACTTTGAGCAAACCCCTTTAGACTTAAGGGATTCTAGGGCCAACACCCACGTGAGCACCGGAGTACTAGAGTTACCTCACCCAGGGAAGCCGGGTGCATAGGTGTCAAAGGGTGTCGGGAATCATCGTTGTTTTCAATGGCGATCTGCTGCAAAGTGCTGCTGCCGTGAAGAAGAAAAGTGTCCGGGTGGATCCAAGCCTGGATCGAAGATGTGAAGAACCTGAAAGCAGAGGGGACAGAGTCTGGGTAACTAGCCAGTGACCAGGAGCGGAGCAATTGAATGCCCACCGATGTCGGGGGCTTCAGGTGCAAAGTGGTGAAGCTTGACTCTGCAGCCACAGGGTCCCGGAGATGTCAATGACAACCAGGAGCTGGATTCGAGCTGTCCCACAAAGGATGTCGAGTGCTGGGGTGTCGGTGGTCGGATTGACCACAACAAGTCTTGGAAACAGCAACCAATGCAGGAAGAGAAAAGATGCTTCTGTGCGGACCAGCAAGATCCTGGGGACTCCCCAAGCGATGGAGAGTCAGGGCACATCTGGAGCAACCAGGGAAGCCCAATAAAAGCTAGAGTTGCCTTCTTGGGGACCCACAGGTCAACAGACCAGGGATCGCGAAGGGACCTCGTGAGGAATCACAAAATGGCGGCCCACGGAACACTCGTGGAGTGTAGGCCTACAATCTTCCGTGCAATTACTGCTCGGGGTCAGGGCTACAAGTAACCCAAAGCTCAGTCTCAGGGGTTGCCGGAAAGCTGATGCTTCTGCAAATGGTTGCGGTGTCCAGGGGTTCGGGTTGCACGGTCTCCATGAGGGATACGGGCCTCAGACTTGCTGTGGGCACAGATCGACCTCAGAGACCTCGGAAAACCCACCTTCTGTGTGGCAATATTCTTCGGAGTCCGCAGGAGCGTCGGAGATGCCAACCGGTCAGTTGCGTTAAAGGTGCCTGCCTTGCAGGGGAGTAACTCCTTTACTCCAAGGGAGATTCTTCAGTCATCCAGCGTAGTGTAGATCGTCAAAGTACTTGGTTTCTGGTAACAGAGTTTAGTCCAGGTGTAATCTAAAGTCCTGTAGTCAGGGTTTCCTACTTTATACCCAAGGAAGGGGTGGGACAAACTATGGGGACCCACCTATGGGAGGGTCAGGAAAGAGGGGTGGCTACACCCATTTCCTTTGTCCAGTTTCGCGCGAGAGCAGGGGCTGTGTGCCCCTGCAGCCGGTTTGAGCTGGACTATGCACAGGGACACCAAATGTGCCCCCAGTGCAGACTTCAACGCACTCTGAGAGTGCACCCACCCAGCCCCAATACACTAAAGCCTGTCTGGGGGGTGGTCACACCTCCCTGTGACAGGAAACCTATTGTCCAGGCCTCCACTGCCGGAGTTTCGTCCAGCAGCAGGAGGGCAGACTCGTGTCTGTGGCTGCAGCATCCATTTTGTGTTGCCAGGGTTCTGTTAAGCTGGTACTGGATGTACCGGTGATTCCAGGTTGCTCCCTCTAGAAGGGAGGAATCATACCTCCCACCCCAGTGCTGGGGTGGAGGTATGATTCCAAGGTGTTTGACACCAAACACGACAATTTTCCATGCAGCCATTCTCAAGTTAGCATTTACCGCGGGGTTATAATGCACTTAAGAGTATATGGCCTGGCTGCATCACAAACAACCCCGGAATAAAGATTCCGAAAGCTGCAGAGGGGCTCTGCTCATGCATGGGCACCCTCTCACATGAAACCCAGCACCCTGCCTTCAGGATTGTTAAGGCCTGCCATAGGGGTGACTGATAGGTTTACATGTGCAGTGATATGGAGAGATATAGGGAACCTATATCTCAGTAAGGGGTGGATACACCACCTTACACAGGCTGCTGTAGCAGACCTGTTGTGTCATTGTAAAAGGCTTCCCAGGGGTGGCACAATACATGCTGCAGTCCCTGGTAGGCCTCTGGGGTACCTATGCCCTGAGTACATAGTATACCATATACTAGGGACTCACAAGGGTACCCCAGAATCCAATCAGGAGTGTACCTAAAGTACATACAATCAATTTAGAGTAGAAAGCAGATATACTGGGGTCCAGATTAGCAGGGCCTCAGTCTGGCTAAGTCGAAAAACAGTGAAACATCAGCAAAAAGTGGGGGTAACTATAAGAAGCAGATCCTACACTCCTACACAACCCCCCCCCCCCAAAAAAAAACGTCAGGACATTAAACTAACCTTGACCAGTTGAGTCTTCATGTTCTAAGTGGAAATATCTGGAGAGTCTATCTGCATTGGCATGGTTACTCCCAGGTCTATGTTCCACTGTATAGTCCATCCCCTGTAGGGAAATGGACCACCTCAAAAGTTTGGGGTTTTCACCCTTCATCTGTTTTAGCCATAAGAGGGGCTTGTGGTCTGTCTTAACAATGAAGTGAGTGCCAAACAAGTATGGCCTCAGCTTCTTCAAGGCCCAAACCACAGCAAAGGCCTCCTCTCAATGGCTGACCAACGTTTCTCTCTGGGGGTCAACCTTCTGCTAATAAAAGCTACTGGCTGATCCTGACCTTCATCATTCAATTGTGATAACACAGCCCCTACCCCCAACTCAGATGCATCTGTTTGGACAATGAATTGCTTGGAGTAATCAGGACTTTGCAGAATGGGAGCAGTGCACATGGCCTGCTTCAGGTCATCAAATGCCTTTTGACAGCTAACTGTCCACTGAACTTTCTTTGGCATTCTTTTAGAAGTTAAGTCATTCAAAGGGGTCACTATGGATCCATACCCTTTGACAAATCTTCTATAGTACCCAGTCAGGCCCAAGAAAGCTCTGACCTGAGTCTGGGTGGTTGGAGCAACCCAGTCCATAATGGTCTGGATTTTGCTCTGCAATGGTTGAACCTGGCCTCCAACCACAAGGTGGCCCAGGTATACAACTTGGCTCTGCCCTATCTGGCACTTGGTGGCCTTGATAGTGAGGCCTGCCTTTTGCAGGGCCTCTAAAACATTTCTCAGGTGGACCAGGTGATCCTCCCAGGTGGAGCTAAAGGCAGCAATATCATCTAGATATGCTGCACTATAGGCTTCCAGGCCTGTAAGGACTTTGTTCACCAACCTTTGAAAAGTGGCAAGTGCATTTTTCAAACCAAAGGGCATCACCACAAATTGGTAGTGCCCACTAGGGGTAGAAAATGCTGTTTTGGCTTTTGCATCCTCAGCTAGTCTGATTTGCCAGTAGCCAGCTGTCAGGTCAAATGTGCTAAGAAACTTGGCTGAGGCCAAAGTGTCTATAAGCTCATCTGCCCTAGGGATTAGATGGGCATCAGTCCTAGTGACTGCATTGAGACCCCTGTAGCCTACACAAAACCTCATCTCTCTCTTACCACCCTGGGTGTGAGGTTTAGGCACTACGACTACTGGACTAGCCCAAGGGCTATCTGAGGGTTCAATCACACCCAAATCCAACATCTTCTGGACTTCAGTCCTGATGCAGTCCCTGACATGGTCAGGTTGCCTGTAAATCTTATTTTTAACAGGCAGACTGTCCCCAGTGTCCACTTCATGAGTGCACTCAGGTAGTCTGACTTGGAGTCAGAGAGAACATATGTCTGAACTGATTGAGAACCTTTCTGCAATCAGTTTGCTGCTGGTCAGTGAGGCTGCCTGCCAAGGCTACACCATCTACTGATCCATCATCAGGGTTCTGAGAGAGCAGGTCAGGGAGTGGATCACTCTCTTCCTCCTGTCCCTCATCAGTAGCCATGAGCCAGCCCATGTCTGCCCTGTCAACATATGGTTTCAGTCTGTTGACATGGAGCACCCTATGGGGGCTCCTGGGAGTTCCAAGGTCCACCAGATAGGTATCCTCTCCCTTCTGTTCAACAATTGTATGGGGGCCACTCCACTTGTCTTGGAGGGCTGCTGGGGCCACAGGCTCCAACACCCATACTTTCTGTCCTGGCTGATAAACAGTCAACACAGCCTTTTGGTCATGCCAGGCCTTTTGTAATACCTGGCTAGACTCAAGGTTTTTACTTGCCTTCTTCATGTACTCAGCCATCCGGGAGCGGAGACCAAGTACATAGTCCACAATATCCTGTTTAGGGGTTTGAGAGGTAACTCCCATCCCTCCTTCACTAGACACAATGGACCCCTAACTGGATGTCCAAACAGAAGCTCAAATGGGCTGTAACCAACCCCTTCTGTGGAACCTCTCTGTAGGCAAAGAGAAGGCAGGGCAAAAGTATGTCCCATCTGCGCCTAAGCTTTTCTGGGAGACCTTTAATCATGCCCTTCAAGGTTTTGTTGAACCTTTCAACTAAACCATTGCATTGTGGGTGATAAGGGGTGGTAAATTTATAATTTACTCCACACTCCTTCCACATAGCAGTCAAGTAACTAGACATGAAGTTTGCATCTCTGTCTGATACTACCTCCTTAGGAAAACCCACCCTGGAAAAGATTCCCAGGAGGGCCCTTGCCACCACAGGAGCTGTGGTGGTCCTGAGGGGAATTGCTTCTGGGTACCTAGTGGCATGGTCCACCACCACTAGGATAGATCTGTGCCCAGATGCTGTTTGAGGATCTAGGGGACCAACAATGTCAATCCCTACCCTCTCAAAGGAAACCCCCACCACAGGTAGTAGTATCAGGGGGGCCTTTGTAGTGCTACCTGCCTTACCACTGGCTTGACAGGTAACACAGGAGCGACAAAACTCCTTGGTGTCTTCAGACATATGAGGCCAATGAAAGTGAGGGACAATTCTGTCCCAAGTCTTGTTTTGGCCTAGGTGACCTGCCAATGGGATATCATGTGCTAGGGTCAATAGGAAGCTCCTAAACTTCAGAGGTATAACCAACCTCCTGGTGGCTCCAGGCTTGGGGTCTCTACACACTGAGTAAAGGAGTCCATCATCCCAATAGATCCTATGGGTACCACTAGCACTCCCAGCAGCCTCAGCAGCAGCTTGCTGTCTGAGGGAATCAAGAGAGGGGCAGCTCAGTTGCTCTTGGCTCAGATCTGCCCTGGAAGGGCCCCCTGTCCCCAAGAACTCAACCTGATCAGGCTCAAGCTCCTCTGGGACAGTTCCTTCTTCAGGACTGAGATCATCTCCCTCAAGAGACTGATCTGCATTCTGAGGCAGGGGGGAAGACACTGCCTTAACCCTACTGCTCCTCCTCTTGGGAGGCACCCGGTCCATTCTTCCAGAATCCAGGGCCTGTTCAGTTTTAGACATTTTTGCCTGTGACCTGGTCATAGCAAACACATCTGCAGGGATGCCCAACATTTCTGCATGGGTTCTGAGCTCAACTTCAGGCCAAGCTGAGCTTTCCAAATCATTTCCAAGCAAGCATTCAACAGGGAGGTCTGCACTTACCACAACCTTCTTAGGGCCAGTTACCCCTCCCCAGGAGAAATTAACAACTGCCAGGGAATGGTCTGTCCTGACATTGCTAGCATTGGTCACTTGGTACATTTCACCAAGTATGATCTGCTCAGGGGCTACAAGATCTTTTGTCACCATTGTGACACTTGCTCCTGTGTCCCTGAATGCCAAAGCCTCTCTTCCATTGATTAAGGGCTGCTGTCTGTATTTACCCAGATTACTGGGACTCACATAGGAGGACATATCCATGCCTCCATCACAGACCAGTACAGCCTGAGTGGGAACTCTGACTAGGCCAGAGTCCATCTCAGATCCCAGGGTCAACCCTATTACACCCTTATTGGGAACACCACCACTTGGAGCTGAACTAGGGGGAACAGTTGCCTTAGGGGCAATGGTGGCTGGAGTTGAGTCTTTGGTCTTTGTACAATCACTAGTCCAATTGGTTTTCTGCTTACAGATTTTACACCATGGTTTCTTTTGGCCTTTTCCTTTGTTAGATTGTGACTCCCCACCAGATGCAGATTTTTGGGGCCCTTGTGAAGACTTCTGGTCTTTACCCTTCTCCCCACCTTTATCAGAGTTCTTAGAATCTTGCTTCTTAGAGTCCCCACCTTGGTTCTGAACCTTCTTCCTCACCCTGGTTCTGACCCACTTGTCTGCCTTCTGACCCAATTCTTGGGGAGAGGTCAGATCAGAGTCCACCAGGTACTGATGCAACAGTTGATTTTGACAGTTATTAAGGATCTGCTCTCTCATGATTAAATTATACAAACCTTTGAAATCACATACCTTACTGCCAAGTAACCAGCCTTCCAGGAGCCTTAGTAGCACAATCAACAAAGTCAACCCAGTCCTGAGTCTGTGCCTTTTGGGTATCTCTGAACTTTAACCTGTATTGTTCAGTGGTTAGGCCAAACCCTTCAATCAGAGCACTCTTCAGGACTTTGTAATTGTCAGCATCCTCTTCTCTTACAGTTGAGGAGCTTGTCTCTACCTTTGTCTGCAAAGGAGAGCCACAAGATTGCTGCCCACTGCTCCTGAGGGACCCTCTGTACCTTACAGGCCCTCTCCAGTGCAGTTATCCATTTGTGGATGTCATCCCCACTCTGGTAGGGTGGGACAATCTTGTTCAGGTTCCTATGGTCATGAGTATGATCTCTACCTCTAGGGACACTGCTGCTGCCACCATGGGACCCTAGTCCCAATTTTTGTGAAGCTTTCTGAAGCTCCAGGGATTCCCTGTCTAAGGCCAATTGCTCTCTCTTGATTCTTAGCTTAGCTTTCTCAAACTCAAGCAGTTGGCATTTCTTCTCATAAGAGGATGCCCTTTTATGAGAAGCAGAGGACCCTATAGAAGTACCAGAATGATTAGATTCCTGAGAAGGAGATCTCGATCTTCTTGGTAGACTATTAACCCTTCCAGGTGGGGTAAAGAGAACCCCAATGGGGTCTCCTTCCTCACCTTCAGGAAGAATTGGATTTTCCAGGTGGGACTCATTTTGATCCCCCTGGCCAGCATCAGAGTCTGGGTCATAGTAGTTTTCACTACCTGGCCTTTCCTCTTCTACTGCCCCACCCAACTTGCCTGGCTCATCAGACCCTGGTGTCTTTCTGAGGTCATCTAACAGCAAAGCCTCTATGAGGCGTTGAGTGCTTGCATGTCTCCCTGTTTTCAGTCTCCTAGAGGTACACATATTTCTCAATTCCTGGAATGTGAGATTGTCATACCTAGTGAGCAAGGTGTCACTGACTTCAGGCCTTGAAGACATTCTAGTGTGGTGTGGTGTATGCACCTACCTACTCTAGTGGGAACTGAAACTCTCTTGAGTTGTAGAAAGGGTGTGCTAAGTGTTGTAACCTCTTTAGTACCAATGGTACATTCCGTCACCCCTTTGATCCCCCGTTCCTTGGTTCCTCCCACAGGGAGTTCAGGATAGAATGTTGGGACCTATGGTCAGTTGTGGAGAGTGGATGGCCAATTAAACAGGACTGAAACTTGCTATGTTTCCTGTTGTTCTTTACTTTCAACATTGGCGACGATTACTGCGTAGGGGGCAGTGTGGCCATCTCCCCTCTGTGTGCTCTCTCCAGTTACTTAGAGATCCAAGGGAAAGAAGAACCGTGAGAAGGATGTCTGATTAAGAACTCTCAAGAAGACAATACACCGGGGTATGAGAATTTTCTTGACCGCTATCTGTGGATGCAGCTAAGGGTGAGAGTTTGCATAGAGCTGTGTATTCCACCTGCATCGATGGACTGGCTGTGCGTTCAGAAGTATATACGTTTTGGGTGATGGCGTGATGTCGTTGCCTGCTCTAAATAACCTGGAGGAAAAGGTGGAGGAAGCCATATGTTGAGGAGCATAGCTGTCATCCCTGAGGTCGAACGAGTAATTACGCATACATTTTCACTGATGCAGCGCTCGCCTGTGTACTCGCATAGGAAGCACTTAAGTGGAGCAACAACGGACGGATGAGGCCATCCTGACTGGCGAGGTACAGCCCAGTACGGAGCATCAAGGAGTAATCAAAGGCTGGGAACGTCGCTGAAGGTGAGAGTCGGCGGAGGGACTACGCGTCAAATTCCAGTCACATATCGGAGTCGGGCTGTGCTAGGAGGGAAGTCTACCTCAGTCCGAGCCCAGCTGGTGAAATTCGTCATTTCGAGAGAGTCACTGAGGAGAGTGGGTAGGGCGCTGGAGTCTCTTACCTCAGTGTCCCCTGCTTTCCTTCCGCTTCATCTGCCAACAGCATTCCCGTTGATCAGGCGCAGCAACGCTAGTCTTCCGGGCCTGCGCATTTTCACCTCAGGGCATTTCAGCGTCCTTTTGCTTTCCAGGTTGTTGTGTTTTTCTCCCGCCGAATTCCGTCATCTGCAACTCTGGGGAATCAGGGCAGCAACGCTAATCATCTAGGCCTGCGCACTTTCTCCCCAGAGCGCTGGAGCGCGCCTGACGTCTTCTAGTGTTCATTGAGGTAAATTTAGATCGCGTTTTTCAGCATATTGCCGCTTCAGCCCGCGATCAATACGTGCCATTTTCTGGGGGATACTCTGCATTACCTCAAGCGCCTGATGCCTTCTAAGTGTTCATGAGGTAAATTTAGGTCGCGTTTTTGAGCACATTGCCGTTTCAGCCCACTATCAATACGTGCCATTTTCTGGGGGATACTCTGCATTACCTCAAGAATTAAAAAAAAAGGAAAAAAAATAATAATAACATAAACGCTGTGAGTAACTGACATCCTTGTCCTTAACAGCTGACATTATTACTTTCCTACATCCAAAATTTGGAGTGGGTTCCTGATTTATATTCTTAAGCCACATGTAACTGATTCCTTACTGTCAGTTCAGTTAATACACTGAAGGGGATTGTACTTTCCTGTGTGAGAAGTGTTGCAATTTTCAGAAATGTGATGATAATATTCCATTTTTATGTGATATCTGTATATTTTATTGGGAGAAAATAAGACACTTGCAACCTTATCATCCTGTGTTCACATTTGCATATCTAGTCCTTTGTGTAATTGTACCCACTATGATGGCTGCAGCGAGCAAGAGCCAACCCCCATCCTTTTTGAATGAAGTGGGAGAGCCGGAAATAAGTTGGAAAGAGTGGGTTAAATTGTTCGAGTCATACTTGATTGCCATAGGAGGAGAGCGCTTCACTTCCATGCGCAAACAGCACATCCTTCTCCATAATCTGGGGGTATATGGGCGCAAAATATATGAGACATTACCCGAACCGGTGGGTGAGGGGGGTGAAGCAGTGGAAGGAATGGATATTTTTGAAAGTACTATGGCTAAACTAGAAACACATTTTGGGGACAGAATAAATGTAGTGTTAGAACGACATAAGTTTTTGGGAAGGGTACAAGGGAAACAAGAATCTGTGACTAATTATATTGCAGCACTGAGAGGTCTCACACAATTATGCGAATTTGGCAACCTCGCAGATTCACTAATAAGAGACCAGTTGGTAAGATGCACGAACAATGTGCGTATACAAGAAAAACTGTTAGCCAAGAACCCCAGTCTTAGAGAAGCTGTTGATATAGCTAAATCAGTGGAACATACTGCAAAGTGCATTAAAGAAATGAGGAGCCCTAGTGAAGTAGTAGCCAGTGTACAAGGTGATGAAGAGGATTGTGATGTATTAAAAGTAAATTACAAGGAAAAGTCATACAACAAGACTCCAAGTAGGGAGAGGAACTTAAGGTGTTACAGGTGTGGAAGTAGCAATCACCTAGCTAATAACCCTAACTGCGCAGCAAAAAGTGTCACATGCAAAAAATGCAATAGAAGGGGACATTTTTCAAGGGTGTGTAGAGAAGGTGAACCCCAAGCCAAAGAAGGTGGGGGCATTGAAGGATCTTGGGGAAGAGAAATAAAATGTGTACTGCCCATGCAGAATAGGTATGTTTTGCAGGTTAAAGAAGTTTCTGAGAGTGTCAATATCATCCACCCCAAATGTGAGATATCCTTGAACAATAATACAGTAACTATGTTTGCAGATTCATGTTCCCCATTCACATTGTTGAATAAAAATGATTTTGAAGGGTTTGAAGGGGAAAATAGGGGTAGTTTAAAGGAAGCAGACATTTCACCTACGGGGTACAACAGGGAACCCATACCCCTGCTAGGTATGAAGGAGATGCACATTAAATTCAAAGGCAGGAACACTTTTGGGAAAGTGTACGTTGTAGAGTCAGGATCAAACCTGTTAGGCTGGCAGCACCAGAAGGAATTGGGCATCATTCTTAACCCCAACAGAGAAGAACAAGTACTACTTACGGAGGAAAATATGGAAGAAGGAAGCATATATGATGAGTTTAAGGGGTTATTTCGTGAGGATTTGAATCTTCTGCACGATTTTGAGCATAAAATAAAACTTAAGGCCAACGCCAAACCAGTTGTACATAAACTGCGCCCCGTGCCACAACAAATGAGGGAGCCACTGGAGAAAGAACTAAAAAAACTATGCAGCATGGGGATCATACAACCAGTGGAATGTTCAGAGTGGTTGGCGCCAGTCGTAATCGCAGCCAAGGCTAGTGGGGAAGGCATCCGTCTATGTGTTGACTTGAGGAGCCTGAATGAGAGTATATGGGTCGAAAGACACCCCTTGCCAAACATAAATGAGATGCTCAGCACAATGTCCCAAGCAAAATACTTCAGCGTCATCGATCTCTCAATGGCCTACCACCAAGTAGACCTGCACCCAGAATCAAGACCACTCACCGCATTCATAACCCCTCACGGTGCATTCATGTTTAAAAGAATGCCGTTCGGATTAGCGTCTGCTGCGGCAGTTTTCCAGAAGGCCATGCAGCAAATTTTGAGAGGGGTAAAATGTGCAATGTGCTTCCAGGACGACATCTTAGTGTATGGTCGAAATGTGGAGGACCATGACATAACCCTTAGACAAGTTTTCAAAAAACTCATGGAAGCTGGTTAGACAGTGCAGAAATCCAAGTGCAAGTTAAGAGTGACGTCTGTCGACTACCTAGGACATTCTATCTCTGAGGAAGGGTTTAGACCTAAAAGCAACCTACTAGATGCTGTGAGGAATGCTCCATATCCAAAGAACAAGGAGGAACTGAAGTCCCTTTTAGGGCTGATGGAGTACATGTCTAAGTACATTAAAAACTTTTCGTCCAAATGTGAACCCATACGAGAACTATTGAAGAAAAACAAGGAGTTCGAATGGAATGAACAGCACAAAGGAGTAGTGGATACCTTAAAAGAAGACATCTTAAGTTCGCCGGCTTTAGGGGTATTTGATTACCAGTACAAAACCATCCTCACCACAGACGCATCCAACAAAGGTCTGGGGGCCACCTTATCTCAAAGGAACGGAAAAGAAGAAAGAATAATTGCATTCGCATCCCGATGCCTTACAGACGCAGAGAAGAATTACTCTGTAATAGAAAAAGAGGCCCTGGCGTGCTTCTGGGCAGTGAAGCATTTTAAATTCTTCCTATGGGGGCTCAACTTCACTATTCGTACGGACCATAAGCCACTCACCTCCATTTTTACGGTGAAAGGTATGGAAAATTGTACTCCACGCATTGGGAAATGGATCCTAGGCTTAGAGAATTTTAATTTCAAAGTGGAGTACGTTCGGGGGAAGACAACAAGGTGGCAGATTTTTTATCCAGAACACCCTTAAAAATGGAACAACCAGAGGAGATGCTGGATAGCCCCATCATGGTGGTAGACAACCCCGCCATCACAGAAGAGGAATGGAAGAAACACATGGAGGAAGACAAAGTTATGGACAGGATAAAAGTGGTATTGACAGAAGGATGGCCCAGCAGATGCAGTGAGCTGGAAGAAGAACTCAAGGAATTCTGGGAAGTCAGGAACGAGTTAAGCATCATAAAAGGAAAAGTCTATCGCCAGAACAAAGTAGTACCACCTGTGGGCCTCAGGAGAAGGGTGATGGACCTGGCACATGAGGGACACTTAGGCGCAGCATCACCAAGAATAGAGTTCGTGCGAACTTCTGGTTCCCCAGGATGGATGCCATGGCAGAACAACTAGTGAAAGACTGCGTGAGCTGTGCAAGGAGTGATAAAACCAAGTCTTTATGCAAGGCCCCTCTATCTCCTACCATGGTACCACTCAGACCGTGGAGCAAACTAGCAATGGACATTATTGGACCAATGGACAATCTGGGAATGCAGAGGAGGTTCATGTTGGTGTTGGTGGACTACACCTCACATTGGGTCACCCAGAAATTCGTACATCGTGTAAACACCAATACCGTCATAGAATTCCTGAGAGATGTGTTCTCGAAGGAGGGCATACCCTCTATTCTCGTCACCGACAACGGTGTACAATTTACATCCCAATTTATGAAGGAATTCTTGGAGAACTGGAACATCAAACATGAACTGACGGCCTTGTATTGTCCAAAAGCCAACGGTCTAGTTGAAAGGGCAAATAGACTAATAAAAGAACACATCCAACTGGCCCTAGTCAACAATCTCGAGCTAGAAACATCCCTACGAGATTGTTTGTGGGCATATCACACCACACCCAACTTGGTAACAGGGGTCTCCCCTTTGTCTCTCTCAGGGGAGGGAACCATGCACCAAACTTAACCCTAGTTGGTTGGGAGGAGGTAGGGCTGTAGAGAGATACCCCGAGGAGGTAGGGAGAAAAGTAGACTTGCACCAAGCTAAATACAAGGAATGGTATGACAAGAAGAACGGGGTCAAAGCTCCTAGCTGGGAAGTAGGTGACGTGGTGCAGGTTAAAAGAAGTGTGAAGGATCCCCACAGCTTAAGTAAATTCTACCCTCCTGGTCGCATTGTAAAGGCGTTAAACAACGTAGTGCAACTTGACAATGGGCAATGGTGGAGTTGTGATAAAGTTGTGAAGTCTCAAATGGTTCATGAATAAATGTGTAAATATGTCAATGGTAATTCTTGTAAGGAGGGAGGTGTGTTGTAACCTCTTTAGTACCAATGGTACATTCCGTCACCCCTTTGATCCCCCGTTCCTTGGTTCCTCCCACAGGGATTTCAGGATAGAATGTTGGGACCTATGGTCAGTTGTGGAGAGTGGATGGCCAATTAAACAGGACTGAAACTTGCTATGTTTCCTGTTGTTCTTTACTTTCAACACTTAGCCCTTGACACACAACTCTAAGTTCAGTAGAACTTACTGTATTCTAAACTTGATTTATATGTACCTATAGTGGTTTTCAGTTAGTCACTCAAAGAGATTATCTGGTAAAGCAATAGCAAACTTGAATCCCACCGCTGCCACCAATGTGAGAAGTTGGCCTGGCATATGCTGTCCACTAGTTATAGTGGGCACCTTGCACCAGTCCAAACGACCCTTATTGATGATAGGTTTAAAGACAAACTTTATTGAAAGCTATCCTAGTGGTAGCTATGGAGAGCAGCCTTCAGGCTAAGTCTTGAAGGAGTGTAAAGCAGCTTGGTTTACCAGATTATAACCTCTTGAATGACCAAATGAAAGGAGAACCACACAAGGTATATATATAAAATATATGTATTTATTTCTAAACACTAACTACTAATCTCTTTATGAGATTAGAGTTCAAGATACACAATATCACAGTATTAAAACGACAGTAAATAGCACAATATACACTGGCCCCAGGGGGGACCAAACCATATATTAAGAAAGTGGTATAAGTACCACGACTTGACTAGACACAGTGCCTAGAGCACGTAGAATCACTGGGACCCCAAGGAACCACCCAAGGTAGTGACACAGGAGACCCACGGGGGACGTGTGCAGTGTGAGAACACAGCCGCGAGCGCCGTAGGATTCAATGCGGAAAGTCGCGGTTCGAATTTTAAAGATAAAGGACACTTAGGAGAGGACTTTGAGCAAACCTCTTTAGACTTAAGGGATTCTAGGGCCAACACCCACGTGAGCACCGGAGTACTCGAGTTACCTCACCCAGGGAAGCCGGGTGCATAGGTGTCAAAGCGTGTCGGGAATCGTCGTCGTTTTCAATGGCGATCTGCTGCAAAGTGCTGCTTCCGTGAAGAAGAAAAGTGTCCGGGTGGATCCAAGCCTGGATCGAAGATGTGAAGAACCTGAAAGCAGAGGGGACAGAGTCTGGGTCACTAGCCAGTGACCAGGAGCGGAGCAATTGAATGCCCACCGATGTCGGGTGCTTCAGGTGCGAAGAGGTGAAGCTTGACTCTGCAGCCATGGGGTCCTGGAGACGTCGACAACAACCAGGAGCCGGATTCGAGCTTTCCCACAAAGGATGTTGAGTGCTGGGGTGTTGGTGATTGGATTGACCACAACAAGCCTTGGCAAAAGCAACCCACACAGGAAAAGAAAAGATGCTTCTGTGTAGACCAGCAAGGTCCTGGGGACTCCCCAAGCAATGGAGAGTCAGGGCAAGTCTGGAGCAACCAGGGAAGCCCAATAAAAGTTAGAGTTGCTTTCTTGGGGACCCACAGGTCAACGGACCAGGGATTGCAAAGGGACCTCGAGGAATCACAAAATGGTGGCCCATAGAACACTCGTGGAGTGTAGGCCTGCAATCTTCAGTGCAATTACTGCTCGGGGTCAGGGCTATAAGTAACCCAAAGCTCAGCCTCAGGGATCGCCGGAAAGCTGATGCTTCTGCAAATGGTTGCGGTGTCCAAGGGTTCGGGTTGCACGGTCTCCACGAGGGATACGGGCCTCAGACTTGCTGTGGGCACAGATCGACCTCAGAGACCTTGGAAAACCCACCTCCTGTGTGGCAATATTCTTTGGAGTCCGCAGGAGCTTCAGAGATGCCAACCGGTTAGTTGCATTAAAGGTGCCTGCCTTGCAGGGGAGTAACTCCTTTACTCCAAGGGAGATTCTTCAGTCATCCAGCGTAGTGTAGATTGTCGAAGTACTTGGTTTCTGGTAACAGAGTTTAGTCCAGGTGTAATCTAAAGTCCTGTAGTCAGGGTTTCCTACTTTATACCCAAGGAAGGGGTGGGACAAACTCTGGGGACCCACCTATGAGAGGGTCAGGAAAGAGGGGTGGCTACACCCATTTCCTTTGTCCAGTTTCGCGCCAGAGTAGGGGCTGTGTGCCCCTGCAACCGGTTTGAGCTGGACTATGCACAGGGACACCAAATGTGCCCCCAGTGCAAACTTCAAAGCACTCTGAGAGTGCACCCACCCAGCCCCAATACACTAAAGCCTGTCTGGGAGGTGGTCACACCTCCCTGTGACAGGAAACCTATTGTCCAGGCCTCCTCTGCCGGAGGTTCGTCCAGCAGCAGGAGGGCAGACTCGTGTCTGTGGCTGCAGCATCCATTTTGTGTTGCCAGGGTTCTGTTAAGCTGGTACTGGATGTACCGGTGATTCCAGGTTGCTCCCTCTAGAAGGGAGGAATCATACCTCCCACCCCAGTACTGGGGTGGAGGTATGATTCCAAGGTGTTTGACACCAAACACGACAATTTTCCATGCAGCCATTCTCAAGTTAGCATTTACCGCGGGGTTATAATGCACTTAAGAGTATATGGCCTGGCTGCATCATCAAACAACCCCGGAATAAAGATTCCGAAAGCTGCAGAGGGGCTCTGCTCATGCATGGGCACCCTCTCACATGAAACCCAGCACCCTGCCTTCAGGATTGTTAAGGCCTGCCATAGGGGTGACTGATAGGTTTACATGTGCAGTGATATGGAGAGATATAGGGAACCTATATCTCAGTAAGATACACCACCTTACACAGGCTGCTGTAGCAGACCTGTTGTGTCATTTTAAAAGGCTTCCCAGGGGTGGCACAATACATGCTGCAGCCCCTGCTAGGCCTCTGGGGTACCTATGCCCTGGGTACATAGTATACCATATACTAGGGACTCACAAGCGTACCCCAGAATCCAATCTGGAGTGTACCTAAAGTACATACAATCAATTTAGAGTAGAAAGCAGATAGACTGGAGTCCTGATTAGCAGGGCCTCAGTCTGGCTAAGTCGAAAAACAGTGAAACATCAGCAAAAAGTGGGGGTAACTATAAGAAGCAGATCCTACTCTCCTACATTCCTCTTTTGGCCAATCAACTGCATTCTTACATTCAGTCCATAAATCAGCTGGAACTACAATATCAAACAAACCATCCAAATCTTTCAACAAGACCTTTGAGACCTTTACAAATCTCTCTACCTGTTTATACCACTCGACAGGCTTTTCTCTCAACTTTGGGAAGTCATTCGTAAAAGACAATATGTCCTGTCTTGACCAAGGAATATGAACATATCCACCACTCGGAACTTCTCTCATTAGATATATCATTTCAGCAGGTTCATTCTCTTTTAACGGAAGGAAAGCAGATGCAGTCACACCTTTACTTGCAAGCGCCTATTCTTTCTTTCTCGCCCACCTGCCTTTCCATCGTTCCAATTCACCCCATCTTTTAAGAGTATTAATCAACTCCTTTATTTGCAATCATTTACCAGATGCATTCAAACTCTCCAGATCCTTATCACTAAAATCCAACCTATATGTCTTTTGTAAAGCTTTTGATTTCTCAATATCCACTCCATATTCCTGTGCTGCTTCTGCCAACTTCTCATGCAAATTTCTCGCTTTCAATGTAATATTCTTACATAAGAATAACAACTCATCATCCTGATAGTTACTCAATCTCTCCGGACTTATTGTACCAATAATAATTTCTCCCAGATCTACTCTTAACCTACCTATATCTATACTCTGTTTGGACTTACTAGGTGCCATTCCTCTAATCCAATCATCCAACTCTTCTGGCGAAGGTCCCACTGAACTCCCTGATACTGAAGTCGTTTCTCTCACATTTGGCATTCATTTTCTAGGATCAATCTGTACACTCCTTTTTGGTGTTTCGGTCACATTTCCATTTGCTGGAATATCAATCAGTGACGTACCCATCTCATTTGATTCTGGCCCACTAACATTCCTAGCACTAGTCACTGGAACTGTCAATGCATGCACTCTCGAAATATTTTGACCCTCACTATACAATGGAATTATAGGACCAATTGTCACCGGAACTGATAACGCTTCTGCATTTAAATTAATCTGACTAATTTTCTGAGTCAATTCTTCTTTTGCTCTATTGAGCATTTCGATATCTCTCTCCTGTGAGACTCGAGTAGCTGATGAAGACTGTAAAACTAATGGAACTTGTGAAGCTTGTGGTACCTGTGGAACTTGTGGAGCTTCTATTTCAATTAATGGTGCATTTGGAGTAATCCCATCCGGACTCTCCTGATATGGTGGAGGTCTCTTCAATAGCATCTCATCTAATAACTCATCATCAATTTCATTTGGATCTGTATCTAGTTCTAAAGTCTCTACATTATTCTTTTTCTCCTTGCACTTTCCACCAGCTTGTCCCTCAGTAACCATTACTGGATATAATCCATCTATGATTACATCTCTCCTCCACCTTTTCATCTGAGCATCCCATTTAGCTTCTGAATACCATCTCATTGTATTCCTATACTTCATCCAATTCCTATCTCTCTCCCTTCTGTACGCCTCATGTTCCCATTCCTCAAGCGCCTCATACTGCATAGGTCTAGGATTTGGTTTGAACGAATTCATTCGTCTTCTCAAATTTTCTAAAACTTTTACATTGAAAGTACCATGCTCTGGGATAGCTAAAACTCCATCATCCTCCGTATAACTCACCCAATTCTCTAACCATGTACACGTATGATATCCACGCTCTATCATCATAAAAGAAGCAGGCGATCTTGCAGGAGGTACAGGAATTCCCTCTCTAGTAACTATTGGCTTGTTTTTTTAAAACAAATCTTGTATCATTTTTATCAACTGCATTTTCAACTCTCTCTTTCCCGCTAAATATTTTAGAAATCAAGGAAATCCTTCCGTAATTCCACTCACTCTATTCAGCCTGTGTCCTAAAATCTGAAAATATCAAGACACTAAACCGATCCTTCAAGTCACTAACAACGGATTCAGCAGATTTTAAACTTTCATCAACTTTCAATTTTTTCCACCTCTCTGGGGTTCTTCCTTACACACCTGCGAAATGTTTGAAGAAAAAGTAAAACACAAGAATGGAGACACGTAATAGATGGACTTGAGCAAGTGTTGTCTGTGAAACTAAACCTATCTCTGCTCTTATAGCCTGGACCATACAGGTTTGGGGCAAGTTAAGGGGTCTTTTTAGACATTTGCCGTCCCAATAATTGAGTCAATAGGATTATCTAGAACTAATTACTCAGCTCCTTACAAAACGTGGTAGATGAGTTCATCATAATAAGCTTGAAATAAAAGAGAATGTGATAACCCCTCATAAAGCTCATTATAAAGAAGTAATGCATTACTGGACGACAATGTGTGCACCAGCGTTACCGCTAAATGTAATGTCAACATGAGAGAAGAGAGAAAAGCATCCCCAAATACTTATAGGGAAATGACTCTTTCCAATTTCTCCACTGTGTACCACCATGCCCTTTCTTACTAGGAGTACCAAAAAGCAGTATTTTGGTTTTCTCAATATTTATAGTTCATTTATTAACTTTGCAATAATTCTCAAACTTTATCGGCTCTCCCTGAAGCTCAACCTATGTATAAACCACAATTGCCAAGTTGTCTGCGTATACAAGACAGGAGATGCGATGCACATCTATCTTTGGAGAAAAGGCTTGTGAAGAATGTTAGAGAAGAGTTAAATCTGCCAGTTAAACAATAAATAAAATAGGTGCCAGAACACACCCTTCACATAATCCATTCTGAATCTTAATGCGCTCTGACAGCTGACTCGGAGGTCCCAGTTCCACTTAGACCAATTATTACTATGCAATACTTGCATATATACTTATAACCCTGGGGGCATATTACAGGACTTCTGTTTTTTTCCCCAAAACTACCTGCTCCCCCTTGTTGCCCAGAAATACATAAACCAGCAGCACAAATAGGCCTGCTGCTCGATCGATCTCTGAGTCAGCACCAACAGTGTGGAAAAGTGATTCACTGTAAAATCCTGAAACAATCCTACTGTCAGTTAATAGGATCATGTTCTTCCACTCAGGGAAAAATTCTTTTCAGAAGAATTTTTGCAAGAATATTTGATGCACCATCACAAGGCATGATCAGTCATATCCTCACTTTTTAAATATGTATTTAATAACTCCACTCTTCCAAGAGGAAGGTATATGTCCTGCTTTAATGGACTTGGAGAAGAAAGGAGCAAGCTGGCTCTCCCACGGTTGGTATTTTTAGTACTTAGAATTGCAGTTAAGTTATCTGGACCTGCTGCTCTTTTAAATTTCATCTGCTTGATTGTGCTTTCATCTAGGTGTTTGTGCTAAATTTTACACGTGATATTTTGGCAGGGCGATATTAAAAACTCAGGGGTAGATTTACAAGAAACTGACGCTTCTCTGCGTTATAGCAGAGATGCGTCAGTTTACTTGCGTCACTCAAAAAACGCCTTGCGCCACCATGGATGCGTCGCATTTACAATGCCGCGCACCATGGCGCAAGGATTGACAGATGCGTCACGCATCTGTTGGCGTAAAGGTAACGCATTGCTGGAGTCGTGTTGCAAGCACGACGCAACTCCAGCAATGCTCAGGAATGCCTATTCCTATTGTGCTGCATCACTCCTTACGCCTGCTTCAAGCAGGCGTAAGGTTTTGACGCAGTGGCGTCGTAGAAGTGGCGCAGTGAAATCTTGTAGATTTCACTGTCACTTTTATGAGGCTTTCTTGCGTGGAACGCCCACCCTGCATACATTATGCCTGACGCAGGTATAATGTGACGCAGGGCTTTACAACATGATGCATCTCCCTAGATGTGTCACATTGTAAATGTGTTGCAATGTGGCACATTGTTTATGCCGCCGCTGCGTCACAAAAGTGACACAAGGGTGGCGTCAAAGTGTTGCAAGGGGCTTGTAAATCTGTCCCTCAATATTTTGGTAGAACTCTATTAATAGTAATCCCATTCGTTCTGCGCATCATGATTCCAATGGAACATTTCTCTAACCCAAGACCCCCAACACACTTCTTGAAGCTCATCAGAGGCCTCGCTCACATCCCTTCCCTTAGTTACCTCTTATGTTTCACTTTTTTTCCACTACTTTCCTGCTAGTCCTGGTCGCGAACGAGGTTTCTGTTCTTCCTTCCTTTTTAAATGCATTTGCTCTTATGGAGTGTCTGGGATGCTCAAGGTTTACTCCTAGGCTACCTGCCTCTACGTGGATGTACGTTACGGAACTCATGACCTGTTACATGGAGCAGCACACTTTGCAGCATAAATTCGATTGTTATTGTTTCTCAATTAATGACTAATCACTTTATATAGGCATACTACAGATGGCACAACTGTGTCAATGGCGTGTTCTGCTGGCAAGTAGTTTTCTATTGTTCCTGTACTACAAATGGCATGATGTAATTTGACACTCTCACAAAAGTAAGGAAACCTCAATAAAAATTATTAAAAAAAGAAAAAATTATTCCAATGGAATGTAGTAATAACAAATTGAGGGGCATATTTACAATCCCCTATCGCCACCACAACGTCACTTTTTCTGACCTTGTGGTGGCGATATGGGCTTCGCCTTATTTACAAGGCAGCGTTAAGCCACTTAATGTGGCTTAACGCTGCATTGTAAATAAGGCACCCTTTCATGCTATACTTAGCTTGAAAGGGGGGGACAATGGGTGTTGTGGTGGGCGTTCCACCCCAACACCCATTGATTTTGAAGGTGCCCCATATTTACAAGGGTGGCGTAAATATGGGGCAGGGCCAAAATTAAGAACAGGGAAAACCTGGTCTTACCCAGGCGCAACGAGGAGAAATGTTTAATTTCTCCTCGCTTTTGCTGTTTCCATGTGTGCTGCATTGTGCAGCACACATAGAAACAGCAAAAGGCCATTGATTGTTTATGTGCAGGAAGGTGTCCCTTCCTGCACATAAACAATCATTAAAAAAATGACGTTTTGCAACTTCTATGTGTGCTGCATTAAGCTGCACATAGAAGTTACAAAACGCCATTTCAGATTGTTTATGTGCAGGAAGGGACACCGTCCTGCACATAAACAATATTCCCCTGCAACGCAGGCACCCTTGCACTATGGTTCAAGGGTGTCTGCGTTGGCGCTAGGCAGCTAAATTAGTGCCAGCGCAGGGGGAAACGCAGGGCTGCACCGTATCCTTGTAAATATGGTGCAGCCCTGCATTTCAGAAGTGCCGGAGTGCGGCGTTAAGCCAAGGAGGCTAACGCCGTGCTCCGTCACTTCCTCGTAAATATGCCCCTGAGTTTTTCATATTAAATATCAGAACAACTTTTAAGTAGCTTTGACATTTGGGAAGGTGTGCATCCTAAATATCTATCCCAGAATATCGATGTGACACAATATCGAAGACAAAGTATAAAAAAAAATATCAACAGGTAAGTAAGTCTAGATTTCTCCTACTTAACTCCACCTATGAACCTACACGGTACACATTTTACAATGTACATAGATGTGGAGTTAGGAATAGTAAATATATACTTCCCTATATGCACTTGCCGTTTGATATATTGCCCTCATGTTTTCTGTCCTTGATATTCTTGTACCACAAAATTTTAGGAGCCGATATTCAGTATTGCAATCATTAAGAAGAAAGGATATATAAGGCAGTGCTGGGTAATTGTTAGTACTGATGCTAGAGGGTCAGTGTGTCCTCTGAAATGAGTACTCTGGTATCTTCAGACTGATCTGAGTATGCCTCAGCAACAAGATGCACAAACGTTTTTCCATTTCCTGGGAATAAGATGGAGGGTCTGGCTGGTTGTCTCTGCTGAGAAGAGACAAGGATTTATTGTTTTCTCTGTGTTCACTAAGGCCTTTGGGGATCACAGAGCTAAAAGAAGAACTGGCATTTCCATTACTGTTGGCAAGCCGCAAAATGGCTTTTTCATTTGTGAATAATTGTTTTCATTCCTGGAAAGGTAATGGATAATTTTGTTAGTCGCGTTCACTCATTTGACATAATACACACGACAGGAGTATGACCCATAGACCAGGTTGAGATCTGGGTAGGTACGTTAAGATTAACAACAATGTCTCAATTCAAAATGAACCATAGTTGACTGGGCGCCGTGAATTGCGCTGAAATGTCAGCGCATTCACGGCGCCCAGTCAACTATGGTTCATTTCGAATGACTTCTAATACATGATCTATGACTGTGAATAACCTTAATGACATCAATAACAACTCCACAGGAGAAAGGGTCCTAGGGAAAGTTTAACGACCAAACTACAGATTTAATCCCCAATACAACTAATAGCAACAACAACAAAAATCTGGTGGTCTTTTAAAAGGAGCCAGTACTGAATCATTAATTAACACAAACAGTGCCAACACCCTGGATACCAAAGGACATGTAATCGAATAATTGTCCTTCGTGAACTTGTCGAACTTCTTGGACTTCCATCAACTACCAAGAGTGGTCAGTGTCATCATTTGGATATCCTTCCTTCCTACCACTACTCTTCTAAATCACAGAAGAGGATCATGTGGATCGGATTTCGGCCAAGTCACGAAAATCACAAAAGGAAGAAGTAAAACCAGGATAGAAGAAAACTTAAGACCATATGTTCACTAGTAACTGGCCTTACACCAAAATGTTAGGGTGATGGAATTCTAAGTGCAGTTCTAAGTGCAGTGCATATAAGTGAAGTTAAAAAGGATTTGGAAGAGAGAAAACCTCCTTTTAATTCAAATATCTCTACCAATCCTGTATTAAAAATAGTGCAGAAACGGCTTTGAACACATAGGCCGCTTATAGTATGGTCAACCAGTTTCAGCTTACTGGGCCACTTGCCCAAGCTTTCTTCAGGACCTAAACAACAACTACTATTGCTACTGCATTCCCAATTGGATCATGAAACGTGTATGTGTAGTGGGAGAGCTCGAGGCACCGACGGAGAGGGCGGGGTCTCCCATACCTGAGTATTTACCGGGTGAGGTGAGGTTTTGACTTTACACAAGAAAGGTGTGAAGAATGTTCCGCCTTTATGGAATAATGACCAAGTAGAAGGTCGTATTTTTATGACAATTTTATACACATACACGTTTCATGATCCAATTGGGAATGCAGTAGCAATAGTAGTTGTTGTTTAGGTCCTGAAGAAAGCTAGGCAAGTGGCCCAGTAAGCTGAAACTAGTTGACCATACTATAAGCGGCCTATGTGTTCAAAGCCGTTTCTGCACTATTTTTAATACAGGATTGGTAGAGATATTTGAATTAAAAGGAGGTTTTCTCTCTTCCAAATCCTTTTAACTTCACCTATATGCACTGCACTTAGAACTGCACTTAGAATTCCATCACCCTAACATTTTGGTGTAAGGCCAGTTACTAGTGAACATATGGTCTTAAGTTTTCTTCTATCCTGGTTTTACTTCTTCCTTTTGTGATTTTCGTGACTTGGCCGAAATCCGATCCACATGATCCTCTTCTGTGATTTAGAAGAGTGGTGGTGGTAAGGAAGGATATCCAAATGATGACACTGACCACTCTTGGTAGTTGATGGAAGTCCAAGAAGTTCGACAAGTTCACGAAGGACAATTATTCGATTACATGTCCTTTGGTATCCAGGGTGTTGGCACTGTTTGTGTTAATTAATGATTCAGTACTGGCTCCTTTTAAAAGACCACCAGATTTTTGTTGTTGTTGCTAATAACCTTAATGAACCATATATTTTTGTATATAATTGTCACTTGTTCACGTTGCGCCGTTCACTGTTTTTCTCGCACTTGTCACTTGCGCCGTCACCTTGCGTGTCACAAGCACATTAGTGCACAAGAGTTTGGGTTGCCCCTGCAATTTCTGCCTACAGTGCTGATACAACTGTCTTATATTGTTTGTGCAATTCAATTCTTTATCTCTAATACATGATGCCTTGGGCACATTTTACAACAAACCACGAGTCTCCCTTTTCCCTTTTCTAGTAAAGTTTTGTGCATTCTTGTGAAATTGTCTTTCTCAATAATACCGGTTGAGACATTGTTGTTAATCTTAACATTCATTTGACATGGCATCAAACCCATGTTGTTCAACATTACATGTCGATGTGGGGGTTACGTCTAGTTTTCAGTTTTAATTTTTTACCAGTGTTGTCCTGTGTGGGATATTATGTGTGCTAAGGGTTATTATGCCAAAATATTGACCACAAAAATATCGACCTGCACTAACATTGACTGCAAGATATCGACTTACGCTATAGATTTACTATTGTAACTCCACATCGGCTTATCTTGTTGATATTGTTCAAGTTAACGTGAAAGTAATGCTTGCAGTTGATATTGTTGCTGCTCTATATTGCAGAGTTGATATTTTCGAAGAACACCAGAACACGTTTTATATACTTTTTTCCAGTAGTTAATTTGTAAAAAAAAGAATAAGTGCCGGGACTCTTGTCAAGAGGCAGCTTGCATCAGCCCATTTCTCCTGTTAGCGCCGCCTAAAACAGAACCAACTACTAACCATGAAAGTGGGAAGAGGATGTGGCATAATGGCCAGAGCTGCCGACTTCGGACCTGGGGAACCAGGTTCGAGTCTCGTCGTCAGCTCAACATCCTGTGATTCTGGGCAAATCACTTAATCTCCCTGTGCCTACGATAAATGAATGTGTCCATAACTGGTGCTCATGAAAAGCGCTAGTATTAATGAATAAGTGCTGGTGCTGAGCACCGGAAACCACCAGCTCAAATTATGCACTTCTTTTTTCCTTCCATATTCAATAATCATGTGTATTGTTCTTTGTATATAGTTCATTGTTCTTAATTATGTAATCAAAAGCATGCATTACAAAATATGAAACAATATATTATGAATTTCCTGGTAAAGGTGCAGCTTTTGGAAATGGGCCTACAAAATGCCAAACTTAACAAGATTCTTGTATATTTGCATAGGTAATGTCCTCTGCCCTAAACTTCTCATAAAGCTTGCACACTAGGGAAGACTTGACTACTGTAATTGCCTCTATGGTGTACTGCTGGACTTACAACTAAACCAGTTACAGAAGGCCCAACATTCTGCATTCAGATTATTGTCTCGCAAGAATAGAGAGCTCCATCAACAAAAGCTAGAAAAGTTCTTGACTGGCTTCCTGTCAAAGAACACAAGTAATCTGAACAAGGAGTTTGACTAGAAAATGCGATACTGACATGGCACAGTGGCTCAAGTGGCCACTATCACTCTTGGTTTGCACAATCCTATTTAAAATCATTGTGCTCTCTCGATGTTTATGCATACTATGGAACACAGGACAAACCATACCAGACAGATGCTTACAGGGGTTTCAACGGAAGTGCGTTGCCCACAATCCCCAGAGCTGGAAAATAAAATGGCAATATAGTTTATTTAGTTATTTAGCAACTGTCCCGAACTGAGTGTCAGGACGGGCAGGGCCAGTACTGCCAAGTTGCAGCAGCAGAGAGGAATTCTGAGCGCTTTACAATGCGTATGTCTTTTTGGCCGACTTTCTTGGGCCAGCAGGGTTAGAGAAAGCGCAGGCCTCCAGCACTCTTAGGAGCACTGGGAGAGCCTGCTCTATCCAATTCTGGCGCTGTTTTCATGCTGTGAAAGCAGCGCCAGGATTGGATGGTGCAGTTTCATGCATCAGGAGATTCCTGGAAGGCACCCGAGGGAGGAGGATGTCGCGCTTCTGCAAGGTAAGTGAATTTATTTATTTATTTAGTACCTCTTGCTAGACCACCCTCGGTATAAGCAAGCCACCACTGTGCTTTAAGAAAGTGGAAGACCAGACAAGACCCTTACATGCAAGGGGGGACACCGAGAATCTCTCTATCTACTCTTAGAAAAGCACCTTTGAAGGGGGTTGCGCTGCCTAACAATAGGAAATATTACAAAAGTCCAGCTATCGATTGGTAATGACTGGGTCGCCCTCCTCAGGATGGGAGGACCTTGGTCTCCACTTTTAGATCCTGAGGGCTCTGGTTCAGATCCTGACCTCGGTGCTAGCCCCAACATCATATGATTCGAGGCAAATAAATTAATCTCCCAGTGCCCAAATGTGTATAAAATATATTATTGCAATCCCCACTTAATGTACATGAACTATGACCGTCTCTCACGCCCTCGTGTAATGTACAGCACTCCTTTGCTTCACACATATGTTCGTGCTATATAAATACAAATACATACATGAACCAGCACCAAGAATCAATAGACATGCATTAGGATGGAAGGGATACATACATGTCCTACAGGAGAGGAAAACTCCACACATCTTACCAACGGTTACACTAATGGTAATTAACACTTGGAACTGGGCAAATTGCTTTGGTGCCCGATTAGTGGATGTCAAAAACCTTAAAGAATTTAAAGAATAGTTTAAAATTGGCATCTGTAAGTGACCTATGGGACAAAACTCAAATTAAAATATTTGATCAGCTACAATTAGAATTTACAATGGAAAGATCACAGGCTTACAAATACCTTCAGTTAAAACGCTTACTAGCCAGTTTAATGCTAAAGCATACTAATGTCCTGAAAGAATCACCAAGAGAGGAAAGACTTGTTGGGGCATGATGAAGCAAAAAGGCAATATTGCAAACATGCAGCACACTAGCGAATAACACTTCCAACCAACGAACGAACTTAAAATTACGATGGTAAAATATCATCAGGGAAATGGATGAAACAATATGGGTTGAGTCAGCCTGGGCTAATTATAAAACGATCATAAATGTATTACACAAGATCACAACTTATACGTTTTGGCAAAGTGTGAAACGATATTAGCCATAAGGGGGGGATGCTGAATGAAGGAACATCTATTTATACTCTGTGGGACTCTACCAGCATCCGTGGCCAGGGCCGGACTGGCCGTAGTGGGCACCGGGTGTTTCCCCGGTGGGCCGCCAGGGTGGGGGCTGGTTTTGGACCCCTGGGGGCCTTTTTTGTTACCGGGCGCCGGTTTTGGTCACAAGTACAGAAAATGATAGAAAAGGCACTGAAATTGTAGTTACACTTGGAGATACCTATTCAACGCCTGGGTGTGTGGATTGATCAGGATGTCACAAGATACCAAAAGATATCCGTGAACGCAGGTTTGGTTGTGATGAGAAAAGATATAGCACAAAGTAGGAGGAGACACAAAATGCTGACCATTGAAGAATGGTGAAAAAATGTGAAATGATGCATTGAAGCTGAGAGCCTAATGGTCAAAAGTGGGGGATGGGTGCTTGAAAGAATTTGAAAAAAACTGGAAAGAATATCATGGCGTAGGCTGATACACCAAAGCATGACTAATACAGATATCATAGCAAACACAAGGAGATGATGGACGGAGCGCTGAAACTTTTCAGACATTCACCCCCAGTCACAGATCTGGGTTGAATCCATCATCGTTCTTTAGCTCACTTTGCCACCCCAGTTCAGACACAGCTATATGCAAATCAGTCTTGACCCTGTGCCTCATGGGAACAGTCCAGCCCGAACTGCCAAGCCAGGTCTTCCCTGGACTGGAAACAAGCATCCTGGGACCGGTTTCGGGCTAACAGCCCTCATCAGCCAGGCTAGCTTGAATCCAGTGGCAAAGTGAGCAAGGGACCCACGTCTGGGCATACCCTGCCAACTTACGGCGAACAAAGCAAACACAAGGAGATGATGGACGGAGCGCTGAACCTTTTCAGACACTCACCCCCAGTCACAGAAACCGGTCCCAGGTGCTTGTTTCTGGTCCAGGGAAGACATGGCTTGGCAGTTCGGGCTGGACTGTTCCCATGAGGCACAGGGTCAAGACTGATTTGCATATAGCTGTGTCTGAACTGGGGTGGCAAAGTGAGCTAAAGAATGATGATGGATTCAACCCAGATCTGTGACTGGGAGTGAGTGTTTGAAAAGTTTCAGCACTCTGTCCATCATCTCCTTGTGTTTGCTTTGTTCACCCTAAGTTGGCAGGGTATGACCAGACGTGGGTCCCTTGCTCACTTTGCCACTGGAATTAAGCTAGCCTGGCTGATGAGGGCTGTTAGCCCGAAACCGGTCCCAGGATGCTTGTTTCTGGTCCAGGGTAGACATGGCTTGGCAGTTCGGTCTGGACTGTTCCCATGAGGCACAGGGTCAAGACTGATTTGCATATAGCTGTGTCTGAACTGGGATGGCAAAGTGAGCTAAAGAATGATGATGGATTCAACCCAGATCTGTGACTGGGGGTGAGTGTTTGAAAAGTTTCAGCACTCCGTCCATCATCTCCTTGTGTTTGCTTTGTTCGCCCTAAGTTGGCAGGGTATGCCCAGACGTGGGGCCCTTGCTCACTTTGCCACTGGAATCAAGCTAGCCTGGCTGATGAGGGCTGTTAGCCCGAAACCGGTCCCAGGATGCTTGTTTCTGGTCCAGGGAAGACATGGCTTGGCAGTTCGGGCTGGACTGTTCCCATGAGGCACAGGGTCAAGACTGATTTGCATATAGCTGTGTCTGAACTGGGGTGGCAAAGTGAGCTAAAGAATGATGATGGATTCAACCCAGATCTGTGACTGGGGGTGAGTGTTTGAAAAGTTTCAGCACTCCGTCCATCATCTCCTTGTGTTTGCTTAATACAGATATCATGGCAAAAGGAACATGGGAGGGAAAGGACATTGTGCCAAAAGTTGAGGTAGAAAATGTATTTTGAATAAGGTGATTTTAATTTTTTGACAGATTAAACAATGATAGACACTGGAAATATGGGTGCTCTATGTGCTGCAGCACCCCCAAAATAACAATAATGGATTTCAGAAGGTGAATGAACAATAAAGATGACTTGAAATGTTTTGTTTTATTGTGTCACATTTTCTGTGTATTCATAGACAGAAGTCAAATGTCAGGCTATGGGCCTTATTATGAGTCTGGTGGTCCACGGACCGCCAGACTCATGGTGCGGTCCCCTGACTGCCCTATTACGACTAGGGCAGTCAAGCCGCCCTGGGACTGCCGCAACAGTCGCAACCATGCAACGGTTGCATGGCGGTCCTGAGGCCGCAATATGCTTGACATGACTGCCGCGGTCGTGCCAAGCATATTACGAGTTTCCTCTCCACCGCGGTTTTCGTGGCGGTGAGGCAGCCATGAAAACTGTAGCAAAAGGAACAAATGATGGACGTAATGCTGAACAATGCAAACATTCACCCCCAGTCACAAAGATCTGGGTTTAATCCATCGTTCTTTTGCTCACCACACCACCCCAGTTTGGGCAGAGAGGAAACAAAGGGGGCCCTGCAGGACCCCCTGATGCCTCACGCCATGTGGATGCACACAGGGGGGCACAACATGTGCCCCTCTGTGTGCATGCACCCAAGTACTTGCACGACATGGACTGCAGCAGTCCATACCGTACAGGTACTGCCTTTGATTTTCACATTGCGGTGCCTATTTCATAGGCAATGCCCCAGAACGCCAAAGAACCGCCCACCAGACCAGGAGAAAACTCCTGAACTGGTGGGTGCTTCGTACACGGGTTTGGCGGTCCCGATCCCACACCACCAAACTCGTAATGAGGCCATATACCTTCTGACAAAATGCTTCTTATTCCTGTAACATGGAGATTGATATTTACTTTTCTTTCTCTGACTGCAAAGGTAGAGGATTTTGTGATATAACCTATCTGACAGTCTTGTTGGGGTACAGGAAGTGTGAAAGGAAAAGCTGGAGAATGTCAGTTGCTGTCTAAAACAGAACATTTAAATAACTGTAAAATAACTTTAAATATTAAAAAATATATCAGCAGTTAGAAAGGCATAAATCAAGCAAATTTTTTTGTAATTCTGAAGTGTGATGGAAACAAAGATTTTATGGGATTAAAACAAATCAAACCACTTTACTTGGTGATGCGTAAATGGTAAATATTTGCTAAAAGCTGATTACAACACATTTTCGTTTGAGTGCCATATGGTTTTATCAATAAAACTGCATGTTGTGTCCATTTCAATTGAAAATGTGCTGTTTGTAAATGACAATGCGATACCACATTATGTTTTAGTAATTTGGGACAGTATGCTCCACAATGTATCACCAACTACATACCACACCCCTTTCACTCTCCCTATAATTGGACATAGCTCATTTGCTATAATTTTTCTTCGAGTGGCACTTGCATATTTTTACAATCCCTATGACTTCAGTGATGTAACTGTGCTAGCTGCACCCCCACTTTGAAAATTATTCCAGCACCACCAGACAGAACAGAATAACGTTTTCGTTACAAAATAAAATGTGTTTAAAAAAACCAGGATCTTGGATGGTCAAATGCGTTCACAGGCATCTACCTCTGTACCTGGCCACCAGTGAGAAACTTAAGGAATCCTATATCAAAATGTAATACATTTAGCGAGAGGTACAGTGTTCTCAGAAAAGGAGCCTGTCTGTTGGAGTTTCCACCACGTTTTACGTAATTATGCGAAATTTAAGAGAAATTATATGAACACCGAACCTAGCAGTCACTGCAAAATGTATCCCTAAATCCATTTTAGATGCAAGAACACATTTTGTGCTAAAAAATAGCGCTAAATCACACATGACGCAAACATCAGCCACTTGTGTTCCGTATGATCACATTGTTTCTGTGGCCCTTTGGTAGGATCTTTCCTCGAATAGATAGAAAATTATGCGACATAGCATAATGGCTTTATTTCAGACATTTTGCATAACAAGAGTAATGCAAAACGCAGGCAATATGCAAAATTACACTGGGGTAAGTACAATTTCACCCAGGTCTAATCAATACTTGAGAAATTCATCCAACGTAAGCTTTAGGAAGAATCTAAAAATGCACTTCTTTTAAGGTAATGTCCCAGAAGAATAGCAACTAGGCACCCTTGGGTAGTTAGTGCAATAACACACAATCAATTATGTGATCTGGTGGATTTTCATTTGGATTTGTCAGAAAATGAAGGGTTTCCTTTCATGACCTAACTCTTAATCAGGTGGTTAGTGTTCTCTTTAATGAATAGAGCACACCGGCGTAACCGTCCCTACTTCACCCCTGAAGCAGAACTAGTTTATTATCTCAATTCAGCAGCAGTTGTCCTGTTTCATGCTAATAAAGAACTAAATTGCAGTATCCTTTCTCATCACTAGAGGGCGATCAATAGATCAAATGTAATTATTTTCTTTTTTCTAACGCTTGAAAACCAGCCATGTCATGTGGAGCAGTTTTTACATCCCGTCAGGAGATGTTAGAATAAGACAACAGGCCCTCTCCATAATATAATATCTGTATAGGAACCCAGAGCTTGTTTAACATTTCCTTACATGAAAGGATGGCCTTGCAAAATGGCAGACCGGTGGGACTGCAGCAGCTTCCTTGTGACTACCTTAGAGCACAGCAGTCCCAACTGTTTTCTTCATCATTGCCCTTCTAGGGCTAGGCTTTCATATCAGGCGGGTAACTCCTGCAAGGCATGCAGTGCAATGAAGTGACAAGAATGGCTGTTGATAGGCACTTCTCCAGCGCTTAATTTGCAAAATAATAAGTGCAGCCGCTGCAGGTAAGGGCGGTGGGGCCGGGTGGTGGGATTTCGAGAGACGACCACGAGGGAAAATTAATTATTTATTTAATTTTCCCTCATGGTCGTCTCTCGAAATCTCCCCCCACTCGGCCTCACCGTTCTTACCTGCAGCGGCCGCGGCTGAATAAGTACCTGTTCCCAAACTCTCAGAAGTCTGCAGCCGCCTGCCGAATGTAGAGTTGCCAAATAGTAAGTCTGCCTATTCTTGATTCCACCTCATGTCCCTCTCATCCACCACCCTAATCTCACTTCCACTTTTTCTCACTCTTTCAGGTTCTTTTTGATCACTGCTTTCTTCCTTGGTCACTGTTTTTCGATTATTCTCTTTGTGTCTCCCTTTTCTGCCTTTCTCTCATTTATTTAGGGTCAAAGTCTAATGATGGAAAAATAAGTGCTGCCTCCCACAAAAAAAAGTGGCGGGGGGCCCCACCTGCAACCACTGTCTCAAATGAAGCACTGCATGTCTCTGTCTTTCCAGCACAACATAAACCAATTTATCACATACGCAAGTAAGAGCTGCAATCTACTTTCTTTACATAGATGGAGTGAAAACATAGAGATGCCTGAGAAGATGAAAGATGAGAAATCATTTTTAATTCAGTACAGCTAAGTGCAGAGTCATGCACTGAGGATGGCAGGACACAAGGGAGTAGTGCAAGATACTGCGTTAAGTTATGAATAAGGCTCCCTGTTTTCCGTTTTTACTGATTTTTTACAGATAAATACAGACAGAAAACCATTTATTTTCCTGTCTGTATTTATTTTTAAATGTGATAAAAATGGAAATTTGGTTGTTTTTGAGTGATTCTAAATGCTGTCACTCATGACTGCCAGGCCAATAGCTGTGCGGATTGACAGGCACGGGGATTAAAAAAAATATAGGGATTTTAGCAAAGAACCTTAAACAGCAGTAGATTTGCACAACCCTGATACTAAAATTTACATATTTTCTTACAAGTGCATATTTTACCACCTGCGTAGGTATATATCATTGAAACCTGTCAGGCGTTCAGGCACGAGTGCACATTAACTGTTTAAATAAATGCAGAAATATACACATTTCAGCTTCATTTTTTCACAAAACCTAATATAAATATGGATAAATACAGGTAAAATGTGCAAAGAAAATAAATATGGATAAATATAGACGAAATTACAAAAATATAAATACTATAAAACCAGGAGCCCTAGCTATGAAGTCTACCAGTCAGGGGAAGAATCCGGGAGATATTGTGAAAGATAACCTCATGACAGCCAGAGTCGGATGAGACTGGGATGCAATTTACAAGAAAGGTCAAGACCTGAAAAGAAATGGCAAGGGCAAAATCTCAGTTTGTCCCTTTACCTGGTGTAATTAAAATTCACCAAAACGCTGCAGGCTGATGTTCTGTCCAACAACTAATGGATGTCAAGCTGTGGGCATTAGCGTCTGTGCTGCACTAACTTGCTTGTTCCCCGATTCTGGAGGACTTTCCAACCAATCCTGGAAGTAACTTAGGATGAAGGGTCTTCCTGGACTGGGGACCAGAGAAAAAGCACAATGATTATAGCAGCAGACATTTCTTAGTAGAGAAGACACTCTGGCAAGAGAGTCTCTTACTTTCTTGACGCTTCTCTGCAGTACTGTTCTGTCTTTAATGGAAAGGCGCCACATAGCCACTATGAAATTGTATGACAACTTCTCGTGAGGGATGGTGTGTCATACTTTTAATAGGATAGTATTGACATCACCCAGCAGGGATGCTTTTCTCCTCAGGAGGTTTGTCGTAATTCAATTACATAAAGATGACCAACTTGTTTGGTGTGAAAGTCACGGCACTGGGCAGTTCTGGCGTACATTATAAGTAATAAAGACTTTTTGTTGATTTTTTTCAAATTGAACACATCTCCAGAATAATGAGGTGATCATGGGTTGAATTTACCTCTGTGGTAAGCCACCGATACTTCAGTTGGCGCTGCAGCGTTGGATCTGAATACACGCTGATCACGCCTCTTGGATATACAGGCACATCTTAGTTAAGTGTGCCCCTGCCATATAATTATGAATTTAGCACGTTTCCAACAAAAAGAGGCGCAGTATAGGTGAATTCATACATGACAGCTGCTGCTGAACTTAACACCTCCTTTGGCTATGAAAAGGCTGCATAGTTGGGTTTGTCGTTACCAGCAGCCTCGTTATGGTTTTGTGTACCTGTAGTTAAACAACTGTGACATACATGATTCTCCTGTTTCATTGGATACATGGTTTGACCTGCTTTTCCTTTAGGTTTCATGGTTGCAAAATATAGAAATATTGCAATTAACAAGTGTAATGCCTCCTCAGCAGAATACATTTGGCTCCCACTCCACATATAGATGACCAAGTTAGTTTAGGGGAATGGTGATTACTGCCTACTCTGCTTCTTACAAATACCTCTATTTTATTATACTTTTCATCAGTCACTCTGAACTCTGGAGATAAAGCTCCTATTGGCTACACATGTGAAGAAGAGTGACAGGACTACATTTAAAAGTTACTCAGTAGAGAACAAGACATGGGTAGACGGGGGCTAGCGAGAGAAGGAAGAGAAAGAGTGCGAAATAGGGGGAAGGCAGAGAGACAATGTTCCGAAAAAGCAGAGGACAGGAAGGAGAAAGAGAAAAAAGGAGTGGGTAATAGAGAGAAAAGATAGAAAGAAGAAGAAAATATTTACAGAGTGAGAAAACTAGAAAAAGACTTGATGAGAAGGTGAAAAGCAAGAAATGAGGATGAGAGTGGGAGAAAAGAAGGGAGTCTATTGGGAACAGGCTAGAAGAGGGAACACGAGGGAAGAAGGGTTAGAGAGACAGATACAGAGAGTACACAAAGGGGTGATGGGGCAAAGTGGGCTGAGATGAGATGGAAGGAGATGAGAGAGAATTAGAGCTTAAAGGAGAAAAATGAGAGCTAGAGACATGTGGAGAAAAGGTGATTGGAGATTTTAAGAAGGATTAGTTTAACACATTTTGATAAGCTCCCCGGACTTTCCCAATATGCTTTAAAATGCAAAAATGCACAATTTTGCAATTCTTTTCCTAAAACATGACCTTAGTTTAGGACCCAGAAACCAATCTGCAAAGTGGTCTTCAAAGTTCTATTAAGGTCTGCCCAATGTTACTTGCACCACTTTGCCTTTTGCCAAATCTCTTAACCGTGGCACTCCACCACCTTGTGTTTTGTAACTATGGATATTGGTGAGATGTGCCGATATTTTCTCTTTCAATGTATGTCAGTCATATCTAGAATTTGTTGACAAGTTACTGAAAAGTACAACATACATGTTGAGATGTGTGGGTTCTATTAAGAAGATAATTTGGATTTCTAGAGTACACAGACTTGGCAGTCTCTTAACTAACCCTGGGCGTAGTTCGCGAAGTAGCGCTACGCGAAGCTACGCAAAGTGCAGTTCGCACTACGCGAGCTACGCGTAGCACTACGCGAACTGCGTAGTGCGCTGTTTGCGATGATTGCACAGTGCCGGATGCTTGTCCGCACTGTGCAATCATTGCAAACGGCATCTTGCACAGTGCGAGCTGTCTTTTACCGCCGCTCGAGTAGATTTTTACTCGAGCGGCAGCTTTCTCAACGCGGACTGGTAGTTTCTCATCGCGAGCGGTCGCGAGCATACGCGACCACTCGCAATGAGAAACCTGACCTCCCCGCATTGAGAATCTCGCCGGGATGTTTATTTTCCACGCTCGCGAACGGCAACTTGATGTTGCTGATCGCGAACGAGGAAAAAGTCTCGCCGGGATGTCATTTTGCTTGCTCGCGGTCGCCAACTTGACGTTGAGGACCGCGAGCAAGCAAAAAATGACCGCTGCACTACGCTACGCTACGCGTGTTTGCACTGTGCTACATGCAATTCGAGTTGTGCGAAGTAGCGCAAACTTCGCAAACTACGCGAGCGTAGTGTAGTGCTTTGCCCAGGGTTACTCTTAACTGCTTCATTCCAAGACGCCTGACATTAATTTGCACCTCTAGTGATGAAGAACAACCCTCTGAAAAGAAATAGTTTCCATTTCTAGTACCCATGGCAGGCTCCTATGTTTTTTACATTAATTACTCAGAAAAGTACATGGTTGTCTAATTAATGTTACTTACTTAGAGGGTGACACTACGAGGCGTTTATGCAAAGAGTGATAGAGAAGAGAAATCCAGACAGTTGAGCCCAGCAGCCAAATGACAGGATCTATGCAAGCATTGGCAAAGAGAGAGGTTGTCACATAGCAGGATCCTAGATGTAAACCATAAAAGCACCACTCACTAGCAGAACCTTTAAGGACATGGCCTCTAACTGGCTAATTGTGGCCTTATGACTGAAAGGGGACTAGTATCCCCAGCTTAGATTCCACCTATTTTATTAATACCCAATTTGATGACAAATACATTTTCCCCAAATATCCATTATGGCTTATTGAATGGCAAATACTGCTAGACAACTGGCAGTCTCGAGTATAAATTAAAAACATTTGGCTGGCACAATAAAAAAAACAGCATAAACAAACCTGCTCAAGATTAACCACCACTGGCCCCCACAATCACTGAGCCCCAATCCATGGTTGGTGGCTGTCTGAGGAAGGTCTTCAGCACAACCTCCCTGTAACTTGGAGGGGCATATGCTGATGTCTGTGCCTATTTAAAGTCTGTGCAGTTTTCTCCGGAGTTTTTGATGAAATGCAATTGAACTATCAACCCGTTGCCTCATCAATACAGTGAAATTCTTTGTGCAACCTTCTCGTCTTCTTCCTCATAAAATTGTATTTAAATTTGATTTAGCTTTCATCATTGTTGCAGCACTAATGTGTATAAAACACACTGTTTGCCACTAATTTCACCAAACAGTCCTTGATCGAAATGATCCAATCTACTTCTAAAGCTCTTTATAAATTAGTGACTTATTGAGGTAAAACGAAGTTGAAAAGAATACACCTTTCACGAAGACAGATGAAGTTTCATGATTTTATCTGAAGTGAGGTATATTCCATATGGCTATACCAGGGGAATAATTTTCTGATGCAAAATGTTCGAGATAGAATATTATTCAGCTGAAAATTGTATATCCAACATCTCAGCTAAGTGGAATGGGAAGTGGGCTCCCGTAGAGCACAGTTTCTTTTTGTTAAAAAAATAATAATAATTTCACAAGCTTTGCATTTCACTAAAGTTTGAAAAGTAAAAATAAATAAATCTGCAAGTCAGCTGAGTTGTAACTTTTCACACCCTTGCTTTAAATTGCATTTAACCAATTAGATTCCATTTGATTTCATTTGATCAATGGGATTTCAAGCAGGGTGTGGAAATTTGTTGGAGGATGCTTTTAAAAGTACCATTTTCCAAAAAGTTCCTAAATAGAATAATAGCAAAAATATATTAAAAGGTATAGTGTGTTTGCAAGCCCTGTTTACTGTACCATTTTTCATACAAATATCAGGAAGAGAATGCAGCCCCAAAGTGCTTCTTCAATTTTGGGTCATGACTGGGGTCATGCCCCTCAAACATACTTCTGCCTGATTGTCCTAACCCTTAATTTGTTTTACTAGTAGATATTTTGTTCAAGGAACATGTGTACCAAAACACACAATGTAGCACCAAAGGTCTTCCTATATTAATAGAACCAAATCCAAAATGTGATTTCCATGTGTCATAATCTGTAAATGTAGTCTTTTTGTTCACTGGAACCATATGAATGAAAAAGGCCATTATTTGGCCCTCGTTTATAGATTCTCTTCGTTTATAGATTCTCTGTGGTGTTACTGGAGACTAGTAATTGTGTTATCACACGTACTTTAAGTGGTATTACCCCAATGCACCTTTAATTAAAAATAGCTTTGTTTAAACAGTGCAGAGTTAGCACTAACAGATTTCTGGTATCAGGGATGTTTTCCAAGGCTGAAATGTGGTTTTACCAGGCACGTGCAAACTGGTAATGTCACAACTTGAAACAACAAAAGCAGTCGGTAATAGTGCAGTAATCTATTTATCATAAAGTCTGCACAAAATGTACTCACTTTCAATCTTTTATAAATCTTGGCCTAGTGTTATTGTGTGTTTTGGGTGTACCATCTGATTTTAATGAGAGTTTTAAGAAGGTGGGAGGAGAGTGGTGTTGTATAGCATTCATATTTCTTTACTCGGCTGTTAACTTTTGAAGATTTTTTAAATTATTTTATATGAACTGCATTTGTATAGCACATTTCCACCATTTATTTGATTCTGAAACATTTTCGGAATCTGGGAGGCATTTGACATGTGGCCCAGGAAATCAAGGGCCCAGCATGCTTGTCCATTTCAGGAACTTTAATGTGAGATAAGTCCAAACGTCTTTCTGCTTCGGCGTGGCACCACAGAGATATAGCGAAGAGTGGACCCAGACACCATGTCTTGCTAAGGATGATACCCATATAGTCATAGCAAAGCCCGGGTCAGGACAGGCTCTCCTTCCGGGGCTTGTTACAATGTAGATACATGCTATACATTTCATGATATGTTTTTGACATGAACGTTGCCACCAAAAATCCACTTGTAGCGGGAGTTAAGTCACACACCTTTTGACTCCCAGTAACATGAAAGGATTGAACCATTTTTTTTTTGTCCTCATTTTGCCGTATATCATGCTGGGTTGTACACTAGTCTCTCTAGGTCTTACCGGTGGGAACCATACCGTGGACCATACAGTGAGACCAAAAGAGTGGTGACCCGCATGTACACTACTATTTCCAATTCTATCTCCTTTACTAACTGAGCCTGCCGGAGAATAGGAGATAATATGGCCAACAGAGTAGGTGGCATAATCATGGGACTCACGTTTCCATTTCTCTCCACTTTATCAACGGAGCCCACACTTTCTCTCTGCTTTTTTGATCACATGCCATATCAGATTCACTTACATAAATAATACTCCTAAGGCACTCAGAGAAAATCGGAGGATTCTCAGATTTCCATAATTTACAAATCTCCCGTCTTGCCAACAAAACTACATAAAACAAAAATTTAGATTCAGCAGCAGTAATTTGTTCTTCTAAGTCCAAACTTAACCCAAAGAAAATTGGGCATATGCTTACTTTAAATTGTATCCCAATGGTTTCTCCCAAAAAAACCTTATCGCATTCCAAAAAGGAACTATTTTTGAACATAACATAAACATATGTATAACATCCGCTGCGACTTGCATACACCTGGGGCAGGTATAGGTATTCCCAGTAACTTTAGAAAGTTTTACAGGGGACCAGTAAACTCTATATGTGGTAAACAGGTGGTTCCGTTTGAGTGGTGCCGATTTTACTACTTTTCGTAATGTAAGATATGAGTTGGTCCACATTTGCATCAAGTCTCGGTTATCAAACTCTTCACCCCCCAATTTTAAGATTTCATCCTCGATCTTTCCACCCATCTCCACGAAAGCCCAATACCAAAATGATGTTTCCTTTCTCCAGCGGCCAGCTCTCATTACTTGGTCGAATTTAGAATCCTCAACCTCAACCCAGTCTTGCGTTGTCCACCAGGAACTCACTTGATAATATTTGAACCTTGTCAGCCGACCGTTGGTACAGTTGCTCAATGCTTCCTAACTCATCAAATTTATACCGACCTTAAGGTCTGCCCAGTAGCAAGTACCTCCTGTTTTCAAAGGCTGACTTAACTGATCCCTCAAGCACTCCGGTGTACCTGGCGAGTCCCAGAGCGGTGCCCACGATGAGAAATATGGGACTCTTAGAGTTTTTCGCACATACATCCACGTATGTAATGCTGACTTTAAAATCTTGAGCCTCACCTTTTTAAAAAATTTGGGATCCCCATATTTAAACAGAAAATTGGTTTGACGTTGTGTACATCAGTCAACAATGCTTCAAAAAGTACACCTATCATTGACTTATCAGCTTTATTGGCCAGCATACGCACATTCTTAAACTGAAAAGCGTAACAATACACTAGTAAATCTGGTAATGCCAGTCCTCCGATTTCAAGCCGCCTACGTAGTTTTTTCCAGGAAATCCTAGGGCCTTTTGATGCCCATATAAAACTTCCTATTCTTCCCTGAAGTTTTGCTATATCTTTCTTCTGGAAGGTCAACGGAATAGTATTAAAAAGAAATGTCACTTTTGGTAGAATGATCATTTTTATAAGGTTGACCCTCCCATAAATATTGAATGGTAGATTCACCCATTTAGAGAGTAGACCGATTACTTCTTGGCTAACTTTCTTCCAATTGACCTTTATGATATCTTCCATTTTCTGTGTTATTTGCACTCCCAGGTATCTTATTTGGTTCTTCGCCCCACAGCTTACTACACCCTGGTTCCAATCCATAATCTCAGTTTTCCCAGGGTTCACTTTATACCCAGAAATAAGGCCAAAAACCTCCGCCTTCCTCATCAGGTTTGGGATTGCTTCTTGCGGGTTACTTGTGTATAACAACAGGTCATCAGCATAAAGCCCTAACTTAACTTCAAAATTATGAAATTTAAAAGGAAGAATCGCCGTATCTGCCCTAATCAAATTAGCCAGTGGCTCGATATATATATTAAAAAGGAGCGGGGAAAGGGGGCAGCCCTGTCTTGTCCCTCTAAAGATTTCAAACCAATCTGACAGCCTCCCATTTATACTCTAGCTTTGGGCCATGATACAGGGTCTGAACCGCCCTTACCATATTTTGTGGAAAACCAAAGCTTCGCAGAGCCTCCCATAGGTATGGCCAGTGTACCTGATCGAAGGCTTTAGCAGCGTCTACTGCAACCATAGTTAAGGGTAATTTCCGAGCTTCTGCCATATCTATAGCTCCTAATAACTGAAAAGTCAATTCGTTTAGTTGCCTCCCTGGTATAAAACCCCTTTGAATTGGGTGAATAACCTTATGTATTGCCTTAGCTACCCGAGATGCAATGATACCAGAAAAGATCTTGTAATCTGTATTTAATGAAGATATCAGCCTATATGAATCTATCTTCCGTGGATCCTTATTGGGTTTCAGAATCATGGTAACTGTGGCTTCTAACCAGGATTTAGGGACCTTCTTCCCACCCATATATATCTCATTAAATAAAAACTTGTAGAATAGGGATTACAATGTCTATAATACAAAGGAAGACTTCGACAGGAAGACCATCAGGTCCAGCAGCCTTTCCCTTAACCATTTTTTTACACTGAGCCCTTATCTCCCCCTCTTTAATCTCTCCTTCTAGGGCTTTCAATTGCTCCATAGATAGCCGAGGGAGTATTGTTAAACCAAGCCACTCCTTTATATCTACTTGACTAGGTGAAATGTCTTCTCTATATAATTCTTTCATATATCTACAAGCCTCTCTACAGATATCTGAATTAACATTAAGAAGGTCACCTGATTCACAGCTAACCAGCTCCCATATTGTATTTCTTGCCCTATCTGCCTTTACTTTCCAGGCTAATAGTGAGCCACAGTTTTCCCCATAGGCGAAATGCTGTAGTTTACTCGCCTTCCACTTATCGAATGATCTTTTATCTATCTTTGCCTGGAATGCAGCTTGCAGCCCCTCTAACTCTTTACTTAGGGCCTGTACTCTATTTGGATCCTCCATAGATGCCTTCTGTAGCTCCCCTTCTTTATTCTTAATATCGTTGATTCTATTCTCTCTTTCTTGTTTCTCCGTTTGATTTTTCCCTACCATAATAGATTTTAGGGCTCCCCTTAAATATGTTTTGTAAGCATCCCACACAATATCCCCTTCTGCTGTGCCCTTATTAATAGTGAAAAAGCTCTCAGATTTTTCCCTCAGATCTTCAGTTACCATCTCTTCTAAGAGAATCGCCCTATCTAAGGTCCACCTTCTACACTCCCCTTTTTGGTAATATCTTAATGATAATACCACAGCAGAATGGTCCGATATTATAGCTGGGATATGAGTCACCTCTATCACCTCTCCACATAGCTCCTGATCTAATAAAAAATAGTCTATGCGGGAGTGGTGCCTATATTTTTTGCTATAAAAGGTAAATTCTCTCATATCCTTTTTCATTAAATGCCATATATCAACTAAATTAAATTCTCTCATTATAGTTGTTAATCTAGAGAACGTTTTTGGTGGATTTGTGTATTTTGCTTTCGAGGTCCTATCCAATCCTTTATTTAGAACCAGATTAAAATCTCCTCCTAATATAATAGGGGCTGTTGTCTCCAACAGAGAAGACTCCAATTTTTCCAAAGAATCTGGGTTATCGTTATTCGGCCCATAATACACGGCACAGACCAAAGTCCTGCCTTGAACTGAAAGAGTTGCCACTAGCCACCTACCCGAGAGATCTGACTCATAGTTAACTAACCTTATTTCATGGTTACCTTTTATAATAATAGTGACTCCCCTGGTACTTCCTCTCTGATCAGAACATACAACCTCCTGTACCCATCTAAGCTTTCTAAAACACTGCTTACACTCAATACTTTCCAGATGAGTCTCTTGTAGTAATATTATTTGAGCATCGCTATCCTTTAAAAATTCAACGACCCGTGACACTTTTTTTTAGATCTTAACCCGTTTACATTCCATGTCAATATATTAACTATTTTTACTTTATCTATACTCATCTCACAGGATCCAATTGTCTGATGTAAGTCTTGAGTCCCCCCTTTGTATCATTAGGCCCAACTGGTTCCTCTCAGAAGAAATCAAAAGCTACATCAATGAGAACAAATATTTTTTTATTTTTCTCCCTCTGCTCCCCACACCCAGTGCCCCTCTTCCCCCCTCCCACCCAGGAAACCCCCCTTCTACCTCTTGGGCGATACATTCCGCCCTTCGTGAGTCCCCATCCCAGAGGGAGAGAGACAGAGGAGGCAGACAACGATGAAAGAAGGAGAAAAAAAAAGAAATCAGACTGTCTGTTATCTACATCTCATTATGATTATTGTCGAGCCCCAGCATGTAATAACTCATTTATCCATTTGTCGTATGAATACATCAACTTCCTCTGGGTCACTTATATTATACATTTTATTCCGCCACATTATTTTCAGCATGGCTGGAAATTTTAGTTGCACCTGGGCTCCCTTCTCTCGAAGCTGACTGATCTTTGAACTAAGTTCCCACTGCCTTTGGGCCGTCCTCTTCCCTAAATCTGATCTAATCTGATACATAAAATCTTCATGCTTTAAGGAGCCCTCTTTTAATGCCCGTCCTAATACCAACTCTTTCATAGTGAAATTCAAGAAGTTAATCAGAATTTTTCTCGGGGTTTTCCTATCTGGGTTTAACCTAAAGGGATCTCTATGTGCCCTCTGAATCTCTCTCTCCCATTCAATATCTGATCTGTCAAACATGATTTCTCTCAGAAGGGTACATATAAAAGCTTTAACGTCTCCCTTCTCGACTCCCTCAGGAATTTTTAAAAACCTCAAATTGTTACGGCGAGATTGTGTTTCCAATCTTTCTATGTCCTCTTGTAATCCTCTGTTCTGTTTCTTTAACAATTCGATATCCTTAGAATTTTCCGAGGCTGTTACTGACAATGTTTTAACTTCCTCTTCCAGGGTACTAGTACGTTTCGCAATGTCATCAAGTTTTTCCTCTAGTACTTCGCATTTATCGTGAATCCCCCTTTGATTAGATTCAGATATTTCAAATTTCTCAAACAAATCTTGCCTCAGATTTAAGAATAGTTTTTCCATGGAGTTTTCACCTACACCTGCACCATCTCCACGGTCAATTACGCCCTCCTCACTGATCTCACGGCTCTCCCCCTGCTTCAAATTATCTGTCTCCCCCATTCTTCTACTGTCTTGCAAGGATTCTGAGCTCATATGTGAGGAGATAATGGGGCTGATGCTAAAACCCTGATTGGGGCTAATACTAAGGCTGGGGCACGTACTAAAACTAGGGCTTGGATCTAAACTGAGACCAGTTAACACCCTATCGTTTTCAAGCTGTTGCCCATCCTCGTTCGCTGGTAATTCAGCTAATACGGAAAATCTATTCTCCACAGGGAGAGGGGCTGGTTGCATCTGTGTCGTAGGCTTTTTCCCCTTTGTTTGTGAACTCTCAACGTGTTCCATTATTTTAAAATATGACCTTAAGGAAGGAGAGGGTTTTACTGGGACTCACACTTCCTTCTGGATTTGAACCATTGATCTAATCTTAGTTCATCAACAACTTACTGTTTGCTGCTGTGGGGACAGAGGAAAGGCGAGAATGGGAAGCTACAGAGAGCTGCCAGGGCTCTTGGTGCATAGATTATGTTTAGGGATCCTGGTTGTATGGTGTTTATTTTCTTGACATTTCCGTCTGTATTTATCCATATTTAATTTTTCCTCATTTTTTCTGTACTTATCCATTTTTATTTTTTGTTTTCTGTATAAATGAAGCTGCAATGGGTATTTTTCCATAGTTATTTAACTGATAAATGTATACTCGTATTTGAATGTCCAAAAGGTTTCAGCAGTATACAGTGCAATATTGTTATCTGAAAACACTTGCATTGTAGAATAGCATCAATGACTGTAGATCCGCACTTAATTAAGCTTAATTAGGAAATCTATTGTATTTTTTCATCTCCCTACCTCTCAGTCTGTACACCTACTGACCTGGCACTCATGATTGACAGTAGAAAAAATCATCCAAAGAAAGCCTATTTTCCATGTTTTTCTGTATTTAAAAATAAATACAGACAGGAAAATAAATAGTTTTCTGTCTGTATTTATCTGTAAAAATCAGTAAAAACGTAAAACTGGGAACCCTAATCATGTTTTATTGCTGCCTTCGTGGCCCCTCAAACAATAGGTAGCAATTGAAGTACCAGGTGTGACAAAGGGCAAGCCAGGAATATCCCCTTGGTTACCCCTAGATGATGCCTACGGTTTCTACCTCGCTCTCTCAGAACAGTTATTAAATAAGCTTTACCCCAAGTCTACAGTGAGACATTCTAATTTCCGCGCAAGCAGAGAAGATGCATAACCGTTGCAGGCGGCCTGGTCAATGTAAAGTGTCCTGTACCCCAACCACAAGCCCTGAGGGTTCTACAGCAGGTTATCACCATCTTCAAGTGTTAAATCCGCTTTCATCAAAGTAGAACCCTAGGTACCCGGGAAACATGGGATGCAGTGCATAATTTGTGCCAGGGGCTGCAGGTGGCAGGCACCAGCTCTTATTTTGGGTTTTGCGACTTATTTTATTTCATCAGACTTTGAGACAGAGCAAGGGAGAGAAAGGCAGGAAGGGAAGAATGAAGGAGGAAGAGAAAGGCAGTGAAGCAATGACAAAGAGGCAGCAGGGGTGAAAAGACACTTGTAAGAGTGAGATAAAGAGATAGGAAGTGTAGGGTGGTGTAAGAATGAGGAGGAGGACAATCTTTTCTCTTTTATGGCCTGATAAATCTAAGCCAGATGCCAAGCTTCTACACTGCTTACTGCTCGTTGCCACATCTTGGACCTTAATTGGGCAGATGCCTATTGCTTTTTTATGGGGTTTCCATCAAGTATACAAATAAAAGAGTGCATTCTGTGGTTTCAACTCATCAGTGAAGGACACCTCATGCCTCTGGCCTTTGACTGTTTTCATTGATCACGTGCGGACAGTCCGATTATTTTTCTTGGTCACATATTGTGTATCTTTATATACCGTTCCCAACTTGCACTTTGAGAAGGCATCAGTGCGGCATACTGTGAATCCCATCCAAATCCCTAAAGAAGTAAATACATCTTATATCACATTTTGCTGATCAAGGCCCTTCATCACTAATTACTGTTATTGTCCATTACCAGGAGAAATGGCAATTTGTGATTTGCAAATTCTTACCTTTTTAATATGATTAGCATTGTTGTTATTACTTCACATTATTCGTATCTCACAGCGATGTCTTCCATGACAAAGTTTTTCTATATTTAAAAAACAGTCTACTGTTGTCCATCCTTCTATCTTGGGCTATTTAGGCGCTACGAAAATTAAACATATACTACCCACAGGAAAGTTGAGCTACAAAGACCAGTCTCTGCAGAACTCTAATAGGGCCATGCTCTCTTGTCTTTGTGTACTTGTTTATAAGAACATCAGCTCACATGAAGCCTTCCATTACAAGCCTATATATATATATATATATATATATATATATATATATATATATATATATATATATATATATATATATATATATATATACATCACTTTTTTCGCACTATCCACCTTTCACTCACAGCTGTTATTAACCAGATGGTGTTCCTCTGGGTGGAGGAATGTAGATCACCTGGAGAACCGAACATTCAGGTGATAAAGACCCAATGATAATGCGATTCACCTAACTGGAAGAGCGGAGAATCAACATATACCGCACCCTGAGCTAGTGTGGCTTAGGGTCTTCGTGAAAGAAACTCAAAGACCCTGGAATATTAAGATATGTGATTCATTCCCTTTTGATTATGACTGTAACTATAATGGAAGCCGAATGAATCTCTGCTTCTTGCTTCCCCCTTGTATAATACGAATATAAACATTCTTCACTTGCTCTTAACTTGAGCTACGGGTGCCCTGACTGTGTTATTGCTGCAGGTACAGACAGTAGCACTCCTAATGCCTGAGGTGACAGTAGAGGTGCATGAGGGAAGGTATGTTCCTGAAGGTGTTTTACTAAGAAATCAGTCGGTGCAAAGGCCACAGCATGCTGCTTGTGTGTTTCGAAACAGAATAGATCCGCTTAGGATGAACAACCATCTTTTACTTACCAACTTCAAATGTAATATGAAAATTATTGACTTTAACCATCTTCCAACAGATTCTAGCACTGTCTCTCTCGCCATATGACCATTGCTGCCTTCTCTGGTTTCATGCAGTGCATAACATTGCTAATCCCATCTATAGGCAAGACACCAAAATTAACGGAGCTCTTACACTGCACGTGCTTCTACTTTCCCTGCCACTCTTTGCCCTGCTTATGCATTGCTAAAATGGTATATACTCACAACTCTTTCCTTACTCCTTGTTAGACCTGGCACCATTGGCGTGGGTCTCCCTTCCATTTTTTTTGCTGTTGCCTCCTATGTTTTTGCTGTGTTTTTGCTGGTCTAGATGCTTTGGGCACTTTGCCACTGCTATTCAGTGCCAAAGTGCAAGTGCTCCCCCTGTGCTGCAGTAAGGAACAGGTGCGCCGCCTCCCCCGAAGCAAGGAACTGATGCATCGCCTTCCCTGTGACCCTTTTGTTTGTATTGCGTTACGCATCCAAGGTACTTTGAGAGTAAAGTGTCGCATTTACCATCTAAATTGAACTAAGCTATTTCTACCATTGGAAAGTCATATTTTGTTTACTGTATTGTGGATTTTTGTCGTTTGGTCTTGTGTTAAGTCTAGATAAAGATTACTTATTTTTCTAAACTGGTGTGGTGTCCATTTGTAGTGTTTTCACTGTGTTACTGTATGTGTTCACAAATGCTTTACACACTGACTTTGAGATAAGCCTGCCTGCTCGTGCCAAGCTACCAAGGGGGTGAGCAGGGGTTATTTAGGAGTGTAGCCCCCTTACCCTGACTAGAAGCAAGGGTCCCTACTTGGTCAAAGGTACCTACCTCTGCCAACTAGAGACCCCCATTTCTAACACTCCTTGACTATTTTTCATTGTACACCTCCAATGTATCGTGTTCATATACTCTAGTTAGAGCGCTCTAGATTCCTCTTGGATTATGTCCTCTCCATAGAAAAGTCGAATTAAATGCATAAATGCAGGGGCAGCTCCTCGGTTTGTGCGGAGGAGCGGCGCCCCACAGGCCAGAGCTGATAAATAAAATGGTAATAAAGTTTATTTATTACCATTATATTTTTCAGCAATCGGCCCGTCCTGAACTGAGTGACAGGACAGGGTGGGCCCAGTGCTACCGAGCGCCAGCAGGGAGCTGTGCGCTTTAAAATGTTCATGACTCTTTGGCCGGCCGTCTTGGGACGGACAAGTCAAACACTCAAATTTTAAAGATCTCTAACCTAGCTGTCTTAGACATTTGGGTTAGAGAAAGCGCAGGCCTCCAGTGCTCTTAGGAGTGCTGAGAGAGCCTGCCCATGTTGTGAGAGGAGTGCCAGGATTGGTTAGTGCAGTTTACTGGTCCCGCTGGAAGAGAGACGACTAGTGGAGGTAAGTGTTTTTTTTTTTTTTGCGTCCACACTACCCTTGGTACATGGCAACCGCCACTGAATAAATGTAGTGCTTGTGGTAGAGAGTACTTTGGCCCTGTGTCTCTCCTGCTTCGCTGGTATTGAACGTGACCTATTCATTGTCCCCAGATCTGTCTCTGGGTGCCTGCAGCTGTGTTGATGTAAGCATGCATGAGCAGCCGGCACGGCTCGCGGGTAGGGGGGCCGGCGCACGGGGGGGCTGCGAGCTGCATTAGAAAAAATAACACTTACCTTGATGCTGCCGCAGCCGGCTCCCGCATCTCCTCTCCTGCTTGCCTGTGTCCGACTCCAGGTCGGAACAGGAAGCAGGCAGCCAGGCTCCCACCCCTAAGCCAATCACATCGCTGCAATGCAGCGTTGTGATTCGTCTGAGCGCCGTGGCACGGCGATCAGCCAGGGTCCGGAGGGGTGGGCATGTTCTCCATGCAGGCTGTAATGCAGCCTGCATGGAGAACAGGGAAGTGCGCATGACTGTTTTGGGCGGCCTGAGAGGGCCGACCAAACAGTCATTGCGCACAGCACACAAGTGTTCTACCACTCCTCCCCTGCCCTGCAGCTCCGCCCCCTCACGCACGCTGCCGCAGCAGGAGGAAAATATGAAATGATAATAAGATTACGTTATTATCATTTTCTTTTTTTCTTTCTTTAGCTGCTCCCTGGCAGTGGGGCGACGCTCCTCCGCCATGGCAGAGGAGCCGCCTACATGCACCCTGTGCTAATCCCTAAAGGTCCTGGGTCCTCTCAGAGTGAAAGACAGCACCAGTAAGGCCTTTTCCCGCGCCTTTGCCAGCAGTGCCAGCTCACAGTGTCAACGCCTCGCCTGTCATTAGTCACTTGTAGAAATGCCGTGTCAGGAACATAATGATCAGAGGTATAATTACATTATGAGGCAGAATATATTGTTTCATTAGAAAACCGCGAGCTCTCGGATTTGGAAGTGCGTCATTATTCAAGAGAGGGAGCTCGTCTTCTTTCAGAACTTGGTGTCGCTTCTGGCTCGTTTTTTCACTTAAGCCCTTTTGACTGCTGGAAGCATGCACACTGAGAGTCAATTGTTAATAAGAAAGCGTGTTTGCATCCAGGAGCTTTTTCAAATAAGTTGTTTACTGTAATAGTTTAAATGTTTTGCTAATGTGTTAGATCCTAACTTTTGCATCTTGTTACACAGAATGTTTAAACAGTGCTTCAAAACACCAACCACAAAATAGTTTTTTTGACAATCGGAACATGATAAAAAAAAAATTCGGAGAAAATTGGGAAGATCTAAGCTTCTTTGGGACCACACACCTAGAACAGAAGGAAAATGCAATATCAGGCCAAAAATTAGGGCAAAATATAAAAAGTGGTACTGCTAGACGCGCTCTGAACCTTGTGACTTCAGGCAAGATCTTGTTGCACGAGGTGGCCATGTGCACCTGTGTTTAGGAACACTCACCTTTCTCACACTGCTCATATCACAACGCCTTACTTGTCATTAATCTCTGGATTACTACAGCTTGACACTTATTTACGTTAGATGTCACATGTGTGAAACAGTGTCTAAACTGCCTCACATTGATCAATCTTGGGTACTATTTTCAATGTTTCAGTCCACATCACAGAAGCATCCATAGCAAATTGGGTTCCATCATTCAGACTATTACAATTCAGCAGTGTGTGTGTGTATATAAGGTTTGTCAAGCTTTACCTTGGCCTAAATATTTGTCTTATTGATCTTAAGGTCATTTCAGCACAAGATATAAGCCATCTGTTTCAACGTTCTCCCTGGATGAATCTATCAACTTAGCAAATTCTTTAGGTTATTTCTTTTGGTGATACTATGTCAGATAATAGCGTGTCTTTTCCACTCTTTCCAACTATTTCTGCTGGGCAAGTTAAGTAGGCCTTTTTAAATACCAAGTCAGGCTCACCAACTCATTCCTGACCTTCATTTGGTCACTGACGTCGTAGCTGAGGATCTGTTGTACATGTTGAATTCAGTGATACATTCTGGTTGTTTTCCAAAGTTATGTAAAGAAGCCATAGGGCCGTTGTTGGAAAAAAACAATCTTAATCTCGAAGATTTGAAAAACCACTGCACGATATCCTTGTTACCTATTCCCAATAAAATGGTGGAAAAGTACCTTAATCGGCAGCTTATGACATTTATTGAAACACATGAACTGCTCGATCCATCGGAAACAGGCTTTCGAAGTAAACATGGCACAGAATGAGCATTGGCAACTGCAGTAGATAGTATAATATTATTAGTAGACAGGGCCGGACTGGCCGTAGCGGGCACCGGGCGTTTCCCCGGTGGACCGCCAGGGTAGGGGCCGGTTTTGGACCCCTGGGGGGCCGTTTGCATTACCAGGGACCTGCAATATCGGCCCCTTGTAATAAAATCAGCCGAAACCGGCCCTAGCAAACAGCTCGGCCGCATCCCCCTTTCCCCCAGGGGGGCCGGCCGAGCAGTTTGCCAGGGCCAGTTTCGGGTTCCAGTCCGGCCCTGTTAGCAGATGCTGGAGAGGCTGCGACTTTGATCAAGTTAGATCTGCCCACAGCCTTTGATAGGGTTTCCCAGCTACTCCTTACTTCTTGCCTGTCTCAGTTTTACCTTGAGCCTCTTAAGATATTTTCTGTTAGATAGATCACAGACAGTATTATGTGGACAGTTTTTTTTTAAACCTTTCCCTCTTCTGTATGGGGTACCATTGAGGTCTTCATTGAGTTCCACCTTGTTCAACCTATAGGTATACTCCATGGCTAAGTTGATTCAGTCTTATGGTTTTCGCGTTGTCCTATGGTGATGACACGCAGATCATTGTTGCCATTACGGAGGATGTACATTTGATGGCCAGTAACTTTAACAACTGCATGAGGGCATTTTGTACCTAGATGAAGGACAAATGCAAAATAAGACAGAGGTCCTCATCTTTGGCTGCCATTCCTCTGTTTGGGATAACAACTGGTGGCCAGAGCTGTTGGGCTCTCCTCCTTCCCTCGTTAAGTCTGCAAAAAATCTTGGGGTGATTTTTGATCAGCAACTTTCTTTTGACTTACAGGTCAGTCACACGGTGCCCCCATGCTTAAACAACATTAGAACCTTCAGTAAACTATTTCCCTATATTCTGATTTCGCATGGAAAACAGTAGTACTCACCCTGATTTCATCAAGGCTTGACTACTGTAATGCGCTTTATCTTAACATCAACAAAATTTCTTTAATAAAACTTCAAACTGACCAAATTGCAGAGGCTCGTCTTGTTCTTGATGTTCCCAAGCGCCAATCTGTTTCTGGTGAACTTTCAAAATTGCATTGGCTCCCAATGAGGAAAAGAATTATATTCAGGCCCTTATGTGTTGCTCACAAGGCCCTATACAATTAGGACCCCAGGTTTATTAGATCCAAGGTGCAATGGTGCTCTCCTACTAGGGTGCTTTGTTTAGCCAAGCGTAAACTGGTGGTGGTTCCTACAATTCGCCAAACCCGATGGGGTGGCAGATCTTTCTCTGTTGCCACAGCTAAACTGTGGAATTCTTTGTCTTTCCTCATTTCTGAGATCGAAAATCATCGGGCCTTCAGGAACATCTTAAAACATGGCTTTTTACTTTGTTGGGGCGCTAGGAATTTAAGGTGAGAATGTTTTTTTCTCTTGTGAATCTAGTAGGCTTTTAGTCCCTCAATGCCTTTTTGGTATATTTGTGCTGTACAAATTGTTTTTTATTGCATTTGATTTCATTTCACATGGTGAAATATTTTTAAGGTTGCCAGGTCTACTTTTCCAGACTGGGCTTTGGCACACCTAATAGCATTCCAGGTAAGGTGCTCTTTTCCATCCCTGTAACTGCTAGTATATAATTATTTCACTCTTTATGTGGATGGTAATGCAAGAGCCTTGCTCCTTCAGATTCTCACTGCTTGTCTACGTTCCAAGAGTAATACCCCACCTCTGGGCCCCAGGGAGACCAGAAGAATCAAGAGTGCCTATGGTCAGGTGAGGGGTAGCAGCTATTACCCATTGTTGATATCCATGACTTCTATCAATGAGGATGACAGTCTCAGTGACTGTATATCAGACTATCATTCTCATTCATGGATGTAATGGATGCTACCCCTCACTTGTTCAATAGATAACAGCAGAGGGTTGACCACAGGGCATGACCTCCACATGTCATGAGTGATGTAATATGTAAGGTTGGGTGTTTGCACAAAACATCGGAGAGACAATATCATGTGGGCAAAATATTGTGTCAAGAATATCGAGGACAAAAATATCATGAAGGTAAGTTTCTATGGGTAAGCAAATTTTAACTATACTTAACTCCACATATATGTACCTTAACAATATATATATATATATATATATATATATATATATATATATATATATCTTCAAGGTACATATATGTAGAGTTAAGAATAGTAAATCTGTACTTACCTCATTGCACTTACCTTCTCTATATTTTTGTCCTCAATATTTTTTACACAATAATCAGTCCACATGATATATGTTTCTCGATATTCTGTCAGACAACCATAAGGTCATAAGCTGTGTGTGATGGATATGCAAGTTATATTTAGCTCAGTAAAGAATAACTTGTGTATTTCAGTGCCTTTTTTTTAAACATCAGTTTTTATCTTAAGACATCACCTAACTAGAATGCCACTTTAACCATTTTTGTTTAGTGAAATGCAGTTTTCCCCCTGAAAGTTAAGGTCTTATTAATATACCTAACTATAACAGCTCTTTATTTTTGTCTTGGTTACTATTATTGCATAGTAGAGATTACCTATGCCACTCACTATTGAATAGCTACCTGTTGCATTCATAATTATCTATCTCATTTAATTGTGATTACTCACGAGGCACACATAATTCATTATCTTACAGCCTACCTACTGATGAACAACTGTCTCGCCCACTTCTGAATATCTACTCTACAAACTCGTGGATACTAGTCATTGCAATAGTGAATGCCAGTTTGATACATTTTTGAGTACCAATCTCAACAACTGTCCCTCCGGATTGTACACCTGTTCTGTAGTCTATTTAAAACATATCACACTTTGTAGCGAATGCTTATCCAACTCCCCATGAAGGCATACATGGCTTATCCTAACAATATCAATTTGTTGATGAGCTTTCCTACAACATAATTATTGTTTTGCATGCAAGGAAAAATGTGTATCAATGTCAATATACGCTGACCTGCCCCCAAATGAGTAGCGTTCAGGCACATTAATGGAGACCCACCCATCACATTAGTCAAGTGTCCATCATATTACTGAGGACCCAACTTGCATATGTGCACATTAATGAAGAGGGGTGAAACCACGAAACCGGTCCTAGGATGCTTGTTTCCAGTCCAGGGAGGACCTGGCTTGGCAGTTCGAGCTGGACTGTAACCATGAGGCACAGGGTCAAGACTGATTTGCATATGGCTGGGTTCAAACTGGAATGGCATGGTGAGCAAAAAAACGATGGATTTAGGCCCAGATCTCTGTACTGGGGTGAATGTATGACATTGCTCTGCATTCTGTCCATCAACTGTTGTTTTTGCATTTATCACCCCGAGTGGGACGGGTATGCCCAGACGTGGGTCCCGTGCTCTCCATGCCACTGGAATCAAGCTATCCTGGCTGAAGAGGGGTGAAACCCCGAAACCGGTCCTAGGATGCTTGTTTCCAGTCCAGGGAGGACCTGGCTTGGCAGTTTGGGCTGAACTGTTCCCATGAGGCACAGGGTCAAGACTGATTTGCATATGGCTGGGTTCAAACTGGAATGGCATGGTGAGCAAAAAAACGATGGATTTAGGCCCAGATCTCTGTACTGGGGTGAATGTATGACATTGTTCTGCATTCTGTCCATCAACTGTTGTTTTTGCATTTATCACCCCGAGTGGGACGGGTATGCCCAGACGTGGGTCCTGTGCTCTCCATGCCACTGGAATCAAGCTATCCTGGCTGAAGAGGGGTGAAACCCCGAAACCGGTCCTAGGATGCTTGTTTCCAGTCCAGGGAGGACCTGGCTTGGCAGTTCGGGCTGAACTGTTCCCATGAGGCACAGGGTCAAGACTGATTTGCATATGGCTGGGTTCAAACTGGAATGGCATGGTGAGCAAAAAAACGATGGATTTAGGCCCAGATCTCTGTACTGGGGTGAATGTATGACATTGTTCTGCATTCTGTCCATCAACTGTTGTTTTTGCATTTGTCACCCCGAGTGGGACGGGTATGCCCAGACGTGGGTCCTGTGCTCTCCATGCCACTGGAATCAAGCTATCCTGGCTGAAGAGGGGTGAAACCCCGAAACCGGTCCTAGGATGCTTGTTTCCAGTCCAGGGAGGACCTGGCTTGGCAGTTCGGGCTGGACTGTTCCCATGAGGCACAGGGTCAAGACTGATTTGCATATGGCTGGGTTCAAACTGGAATGGCATGGTGAGCAAAAAACCGATGGATTTAGGCCCAGATCTCTGTACTGGGGTGAATGTATGACATTGTTATGCATTCTGTCCATCAACTGTTGTTTTTGCATTTGTCACCCCGAGTGGGACGGGTATGCCCAGACGTGGGTCCCGTGCTCTCCATGCCACTGGAATCAAGCTATCCTGGCTGAAGAGGGGTGAAACCCCGAAACCGGTCCTAGGATGCTTGTTTCCAGTCCAGGGAGGACCTTGCTTGGCAGTTCGGGCTGGACTGTTCCCATGAGGCACAGGGTCAAGACTGATTTGCATATGGCTGGGTTCAAACTGGAATGGCATGGTGTGCAAAAAAACGATGGATTTAGGCCCAGATCTCTGTACTGGGGTGAATGTATGACATTGTTCTGCATTCTGTCCATCAACTGTTGTTTTTGCATAGAATGCCACTTTAACCATTTTTGTTTAGTGAAATGCAGTTTTTCCCCTGAAAGTTAAGGTCTTATTAATATACCTAACTATAACAGCTCTTTATTTTTGTCTTGGTTACTATTATTGCATAGTAGAGATTACCTATGCCACTCACTATTGAATAGCTACCTGTTGCATTCATGATTATCTATCTCATTTAATTGTGATTACTAGCGAGGCACACATAATTCATTATCTTACAGCCTACCTACTGATGAACAACTGTCTCGCCCACTTCTGAATATCTACTCTACAAACTCGTGGATACTAGTCGTTGCAATAGTGAATGCCAGTTTGATACGTTTTTGAGTACCAATCTCAACAACTGTCCCTCCGGATTGTACACCTGTTCTGTAGTCTATTTAAAACATATCACACTTTGTAGCGAATGCTTATCCAACTCCCCCATGAAGGCATACATGGCTTATCCTAACAATATCAATTTGTTGATGAGCTTTCCTACAACATAATTATTGTTTTGCATGCAAGGAAAAATGTGTATCAATGTCAATATACGCTGACCTGCCCCCAAATGAGTAGCGTTCAGGCACATTAATGGAGACCCACCCATCACATTAGTCAAGTGTCGATCATATTACTGAGGACACAACTTGCATATGTGCACATTAATGAGTACACAGCCCGTACACTAGTAAGAACCTATCTGCATATGAGTATTAGTATGAGCACTCATCCATTACATTAATGTATACCTAACCAACATACAAGTAGGTTTGAGGTAGTACATGAGTAATAATCACCCTACATGTAAGTGAGCACCCTTTTAGCACATTAATAAGTATCCGTCTAGCAAACAAATTGATGAAAATCTATCCTACACATTAATGAGAACCCACCCAGTGCATTAGTAAGTAAACGTTGAGCACATTAATTAAAATCCATCCTGCGCATTAATGCAAACCCACCTAGTGCATTATTAATATGTACTTGTCCAGCACATACCCTTTAAACTCTTACACAGAAGGAATCATTTAGAACATGGATAATCTGGTCTAGTTGTGACTGATCAATTCTTCTATGCACGAACCCATTCACAGTTTAAACATACTATTCTCTTAAGTCCCAAATCTGACCATTATTGACTCCCGGCCATTGTCCTGGTCATTGTATGTCGAGTTCTTATAAAAAAAAAAAATATATATATATATATACCAAAACGTTCTCTCCACCGATATCTTGGTTAAGAAATCAAAAAAAGATACAGACCAAGGATAGCCTTAATACTGCTGAGAAGAGGTTCCCTCCTTCAAACAACACCTCTGACATCTTGCGGATCACCACGTCTGCATTTGACAAGCTTGTCACTTTCAACAAAAAGTCAGGAAAATCCTTCAATTCCAAATACAACAAATGGTTCTTTGAAGGATTCAACTCTAAAGAGTTGTTGAAACACTGTTGTGTCCTGTCTGACAGAACCACTTACCATATCCATGACATAGGCTATAAAGTCCAATCTGTTTTAGCGGTGTTTGTCACAAGATTTGTAAAGTAGCCCCCCAACAAAATTAAATATTCGATCATCACATGTCTCCTAAAGCTACCAGCTGCTGGCCAAAATAAGTTTTCCAGCTACAGACTGGACTCTGGCCTCCCTGCTATCTGTAAAATCATAGAAAAGGGAACCACTACAGAACTCCCAGCTTAATTGGAAGGGAATAACCTCTCCTGTGACTTTCAGGCTTCAGGCCCTTATTTGGAAGGGAATAACTTCTCTGTGACTTTCAGGCTTCAGGTCCTTGAGAGGCACTGAAACTGTCCTTTTGAAAATTGGGAAAAAAACTGTGCAGTGATCATCCTAAACTTTTCTGCAGCTTTTGACACGGTCGACCACAGCAGGCTTGCATCTAGACTCAAGTCTGTATTTGGGCTAAGAAATGGTGGCAGAAGTTTTCTGCACTTGGCCCCGAAATTATGGAACACGATGCCCATTAGTCTTAGGAAACAAACCAATTTGCAACTGTTCAGGAAGGCATTGAAAACCTGGTTATTCGCTCATAAATCGTAGCCGATCAGTACCGACCCTGCATAGAGTAACGACAGCTAGCGCTAAGACGCCACAGCAAACACACGCTCTATAAAAACCATCATTTCATTTTCATTTCATTTCATTTCATTTGTGTATTCCAACGGTTTAGATCATTCCTTGTTAACCACACCCATCTGGTGAAACACAGTCCATTCATATCAAAGAATACTTATGTTGCCTGAGGTGATCCTCAACGATCAGTTCTTTTGCTGGCTTCCTTCAACGCGCATCTGACTCCCTTGTTGCGATTCTCAACATCGGCTTCCCCATGTGTGGGGATACTCAAATGCACATCAATATCCTGAAAGAACCAGGAAATGATAGAGAAGTCCACAATTGTCTCCAACAGAGGCATAAATACATCACAAACAATTAGTTATGCCTGAACATCACCAAAGCTGCGATCGTACTGACTGGCCCTGAAAAATATAAGGCTTTGGCCATGTTTGACTCCATCCTCTAGGCCCACCACACCTAAATGAATCAGAAATCTGAAATTCGTTTTAGGCATTGAACTATCTTTCCCCCTCAGTTAAATGTTGTCACCCTGTGTTCTTCTTCATTCATCTCTTCTAGATTCTCTACTGCCAAAATATCAAGGCAGAATCTCTCCCATCATAGCTGTGGCCCTCCAAGCATTGACTACTGTAACTAACTTGACAGTGGTCCCCTAGCCAAAACCTTGAGTAAACTAGAAAGTGCGCAAGACGTTGCTGCTCAGGTCATCTTTAAGTTGCAAGACTCTGATCACATCAAGTCAGTAAACAATTTACTGCTCTGGCTGCCCATCAAATAAGGGATCACAATTTAAGACCCTCTATCAGGTACATAAAGCCATGCGTGGGTCAAACCCAGGCCTCCTTTTCAAACTTTTCATTATATACTGCCAACCAGGTACCTAAGGTGAGTTGCCCAAAACCATCTCCCACAATTCTTGGCAATACTGAAATGGTTAGGGAGCAAGTCTCTACACCAACAAGACTCCTTCTTCTGGAACTCTCTACAACCATATTTTCCTATTGAAACCAGCCCATCTGGTGCTCGACGGCTTCTTTTGGTCACATGAGCGCCTTACAAAAATAAAAATAAAAAATTAAAAAATATATTTTTTTTTTAGTTTAAATTAGTTACTAATGTCTTGAACATCAGTGAGGCCAAGTGCACATAAGCATCCCATAGCACATTAATGTATACCGATCCTGCTTGTCAATCAGAACCCATCCAGTATGACTGTACCCACATAGCACATTAATGACTACCTAGCCAACATATAATTGAGTATAATTCCACAACATTCCAATGGATCCATTCAGCACTTTTGTGAATCTCTCCAATGCACATTAGCAAAGACCCACCACCACATTACTGAGTATCCATCTAGCTTGTTGGTGAGTACCCACCCACACATTAATAAAAACACATCAGGGATATTAGTGAATACCGACTTAGCAAATTAGTATGCACCCATCTAAATACATTAGTGAGTAGCAGTGGCGGCTCGCACAGGTATCACTGCGGGGCGGTGAGGCGGGGCGGGGCGGGGCTGGGTGGGGGCCTAGTGGAGTGTGACATACGACGGAACGTTTAGAGTAAATAAATAAATAAACAAAAGCACTTACTTTGTGCTTGCAGCATCGCCAACTCGGTGATGCTGCAAGTGCAAAGTAAGTGCTTTTGTTTATTTATTTATTTACTGTAAACATTCCCATCGTATGTCACACTCCACTACCCCCCAACCAGCCCCGCCCCGCCTCACCGCCACGCAGCAATACCTGTGCAAGCCGCCACTGGTGAGTAGTCATCTAGCGCATTAGTGCATACATACCGTCACTTTAGTAAGCACAAATGAGGCATCTTAACATACACCATCCCAGTAAACATAATGCATATTAATGAGAATAAAGCCAGCACATTAGTCAGTGTTCATCAAGTTAGCAGGTACATGGCCATCACATAAATGAAAATCCATACATCATAGCATTATGAAGCATACTACCAGCACATTACTGGGTGCCCCACCTGCATGTTAGCGAGTACCTATTCAATGCTGGTGTAACCCATCCAGATAGTTAATGATTACTAAGCCAGCAGATTAATAAGTATCCATACTGCAGATTTGTGGGTACTCACCCAGCATGTTAGTGAAATTCACTCAGCATACGGTGTGTATTCAAACATCGCCTTAGAAATACCCATCCTGCATTTTTGTGACTGCCCTCCTAGTACGTTAACAAGTGCCCACCCAGCACATTGGTGAAACCCCATCCTTCTCTTTACTGTAGTTACCCACCACATTGGTGGGTACCCATCCAGCAAAGTAATGAGTGCCCATATTCCACATCAGTGAGTATCATTTCAGCACAAACAACACTAGTCATCCTAAACATTAGTGAGTATCCATCCGGCACATTTGTGAGTAGCTACCTACATATTAGCACAAGTTGGAGTACCTTTAAGTATTCATCCTGCCCATTAGAGGATACCCATCTAGCATACCAGTGAGTACCCACTTAACCCATTAGCATGCATTAATTAGCACAATAGTACATACCCACCCAGCACATTATTTTGCAGGCGTGTTGCACATTAGAGAGTACCCATCCAGTACATTGGTGAGTATTCATCCAAGAAATGAGTACCCACTAGCACATTAACGAATACCCACTCAACACACTAAGGGCCTGAGTTTGAGTTTGGCAGATGGGCTACTCCATCAGATGCAATAGATATCCCGTTCGCCTCGTTACAAGTGCATTATATCATATCAAAAAAGCTAAGAAAAGGTACTATTCAGACAGAATTCAAAAGGCTAAATGTGCAAAAAAAGCTAAGAAAAGGTACTATTCAGACAGAATTCAAAAGGCTAAATGTGCAAATAAAGAATTCTATGAAATACTCAATGAATTTCGCAAACCAAATTGCCTAGAAGGAACTCATCCTGCTACTCAAGATTTCAAAGACAAACTGGCAAATCATTACACAGACAAAGCAGACACATTGGACTCGTACTTAAAACAGAAACAAAGCACCAGCACTAACCCCTGTACAAAACAACAATCCAAGAATACTCTAACCCAGCCTCTCCGTTCCTTCCAACACATCTCACACAATGAATTTATGGACCTGGTCAAAGCAAGCAGGCCTGCTGGCAGCCCTTCTGACCCCTGTCCACCACAAACTTTCAAGACAATTCTTTTAACAACCTCTGCTGCCACTGCAGTAAGAAGAATCATCAACGATTCCTTAACTACCGGAATATTCCAGAAGAACAAAAAAAATCACACATACGCCCTTTACTGAAGAAAACAAACTTGGACCCGCTGAACCCTGACAACTACATACCCATTACAAATGGACCTTTCCTGGGCAAACTGATAGAAAGAGCAGCGTTCGCCCAGATGTCACAATTCATTGAAGAGAATGACATACTCTCAGACTTCCAAACAGGATTCCGTCCGGGAAGAGGCACTGAATCTGCCCTCCTTGCCATCTGGGATGACCTGAAGAATACAGTTGACCGCAGCGGGGTTGCTGCGCTACTCCTCTTGGACCTCTCAGCTGCCTTTGACACGGTTGACCATGACACTCTGAAACAAAGACTCTATGAAGCAAGCATAGAGGGAACTGCTCTAGACTGGATCGCGTCCTACCTTCAAAACAGAACTAATGTCATCCATACCCCACCTTTCTCGTCCAAACCATACTCCACAAAAGCATGGGTCCCTCAAGGTTCTATCATCTCGCCCATGCTTTTCAACATCTACATGAAGTCATTACCGGTACTGATCAATCAATTTCACCTCACGTGCTATAACTATGCAGATGACACGCAAATACTCCTTCAACTGGAATGCCCCAAAGATATTGAAAAATCCCCAATTTTCAGTTGTTTCAGGGCTGTGGATCAGTGGATGACTTGGAGCCATCTCAAATTGAATGCTTCAAAAACAGAAATACTCACGTGTGGCAATTGGAAATATTACGACCCGCTTGCCGCCTGGCCTGATGAACTGGGATCACCACCTAAAGTATCGAAGGAAGTAAGAAACCTCGGAATGACCATGGACTCAGAGCTGTCGATGAATGCCAAAGTGGACAAACTAGCAAGATCAAGCTTTGTCACTATAAAAACGCTGCGACAAATTTTCCCTCATTTGGGATTTCCACACAAGGTCCAAGCTACCATCTCCCTTGTTCTGTCCAAACTCGATTACGCCAATAGCCTCTACCACGGATCACTTTTAACGACCATGAAAAGACTACAACGGATTCAGAACTCGGCTGCCAGACTACTCTTGCATATCAAACCGCGAGACCACATTTCACCTGCCTTGAAAGCCCTGCATTGGTTACCGGTTGCCAGAAGATCCACGTTCAAGCTACTTTGTATCACCCACAAAGCAATACATGGAATGGGACCGCTCTTCATCAGGAATAAAATCACCAAACACATTCAACAAAGGAACCTACGCTCCAAAGGGGCATCTCGCCTCAAAATCCCAAGATACCAGAAAAAAAACATGGGTGGCACATCCTTCTCTGTTCAAGCAGCCAAACTATGGAACTCTTTACCCCCCAACATAAGATCCACCAACAACCACCTTATCTTCAGAAAACTACTCAAGAATTGGGTCTTCCCCACATAAGCACCATACGCAAACAGAAATTTACAGCATATCCCTCTGTATATAAGCATTTATTTTCACTATAGATATGTACCTATCTTTGGGTATTGCTTTGTATAAACATGTAGAATAATTATGTTGTTGTAAATAAATAAATAAAAATCATCTTTGGTCTACATGTACTTACTTCCATTGTGCATCTATGTACCTTCCATGTACTTGGATCTGTGTGTCTGTTATTTTTCTCCTGAAAAAGCATATCCAATGCACTACCCTATTTCTCATCCTGTACCTCTATCAATATCTTTAATCTATATATACTTACCTCCTTTATGCATCTATATACTTTCAATGTACTTATGGATCTATATATTTATCACTTTCTTCTAATTTAGCATTTCAAATGCACTACCCTATTTTCTCAGCCTAAACTTCTCTCAATATATCCTCTGTCCCAACCTTCTGACTCATCTCAAACTTCTTTCTACTACTCTTTCCAATGCACTACCCTATCTCTCACCCTATACATCTATCAATATATCCTCTACATCCACACTCTCATTTATCCCAAACCCCATACCACTACTATGATCCCCAAAATAACCCTTTCTAGACTCTCTCCTACTCTACCCCTCCTTGCATCACCTGACACCTCTTTTTACTATACCGATCCCCCAAAACAAACCTTTATAAACTCTCCCCTCTGACTCTTCCCCTCAAAAACCCCTTTTACTCATCCAAAAGCCTCCTCCTACTGCTATGACCTCAAAAAAAAAGAGAAGAAAAATAAAAAACCTCACTCTTCTGTCCCTCCACTATCCTTTTCAATCAAAATAACAGACTAACATGTTCACTTCTCAAATTCCATATTCCACTATACTAATTCACCACTAATCCTTTATGGGTTCCAGAGTAGCGTGCTACTCGCCAATAAAGCGTTTCGTCACCCCATCAGGGTTACCAGCGCTATATAAATGCAAACCTTTTTCCCTTTTCTACCCCTCCCCAACCCTTCTCAATCCAAATAACTGACTAACATATCCACCACTCAAATTACTTTCATGTTTCGCCATACTAATTCAACAGTAATCCTTATGGGTTCCAGAGTAGCGTGCTACTCGCCAACAAAGCGCTTCAAAACCCCATCAAGGGGTAGCAAGCGCTATATAAATACAAACCTCTTTCCCTCTTCTATCCCGCAACCTACCCTTCTCTATCGAAATAACTGAATAACATATCCACCACTCAAATTACTTCATACTTCACTATACTAATTTTCAACACTAATCCTTTATGGGTTCCGGAATTGCGTCCTACTCGCCAGAAAAGCGCTTCAACACCCATCAGGGGTAACAGGTGCTACATGAATGCAAACCTTTCTTCCCTTTTATCCCTACGCTACCCTTCTCACTCCAAATAACTGACTAATATCCACCACTCAAATTACTTTCATATTTCACCATACTAATTCAGCACTAATCCTTTATGGGTTTCCGGAGTAGCGTGCTTCAACACCCCATCAGGGGTAACAAGCGCTGTATAAATACAAACCTTTTTTTTCCTCTTCTATCCTTCTGCTATCCTTCTGCTATCCTTCCGAATAACTGACTAACCTATCCACCACTTAAAATTTACTTGCATGTTTCACTATACTAATTAAACACTAATCTTCTATGGGTCCTGGAGTAGCGTGCTACTCGCCGAAAAAGCGCTTCGACTCCTCGTCAGGGGTAGTAAGCGCTATATAAATGCAATTACAATACAATACAATACAATATCATGGCACTTGTAATATGGCCGACAGGATATCTTCCATGTTTCTGATGGAGTAACCCATCCTCAAAACTTTAAATTAGCACTAAGTATTCATTCAGCACCTTGAGTACCAATCCAGCTCATTATTGAGTGCCACATCAGTATTTTAGCAACTTTCCTGGACATTAGTGAGTACATATTCTGCACATTATGGAGTTCCATCAGAGCTTTAAGTGGGCCGGGTCCTGCCGGTGCTCAACACCAGCAGTTCTGTAAAGCAGGTGCTGAAACAAGTCTCTATCGGGCTCTCCATTTTTGCCCTCACCCCCAGGGTGAAAAAAAAAATCTTAACTCTGCAGCAGTACCACCCTTCACTGCCTTTGATGTAACTTCAAAGAGACTCGTTATAGTTCTTTCAGTCTCATCTTGTCAGAACTGAAGCATTTTCGATATGTTATACAAGGAAGACATAGTTGTTGCTCATTGTTGCTTATGGGACTAACAACCATTGACAAAGCCAATAGCCCTGGCTTGTTGTAGGTGTAATGTTACTTGTATTATGTATCTGGATGCAATGACAGAAGCAGCAAAATACCAATCGGCGACACTATGCTAAGCACAGATTTTAAGCTTATGTGTTTTTAAGCCACACCCTTAATCACATCGGCCACGCCCATTGAGAGACCCCTCAATTTTTTCATCCCACTTAAAGCCCTGAGTTCCATTGTAGGATATTAGTGAGAACAGATGGGACTGCCATTTAATAATAGTAACAAATATAATTCAAACACATTATTGAGTACCCACGCAGGCCCTTATCGAATATTTATTGTGCACATTGAGTACTCCTCCAGAAAACTACTGAGCAGCATTCCAAGATTAGTAAGTACTCATTTAAAGTTTACATAATCTATACTTTAGTGAGATCCTACATAAAAAATACCTGGCACACACCCTAATGAAAAGAGTTGCGCATGGTAGTACATATCTGTACACAACTGCGCACAACCATCCCTAAGCCAATTTCCGTCCCGTGCCTGCCTTAGAAGCACCTTTCCCTACTCCCCGAGGGACACCTGAGGCGCACAGCTGTGGTTGCCTCTTTAATCTCCAGCTCACAACGTGCGTGAGGAAGAGGCCAGAGTTCTTGAAAACAAACGGTCAAAATATGCTTTAGCTCAATAAAGGTTATGGCCCTTGCAAGATGGCATGCTGTTTTGTTTTAAAACCTGGCACTATCAGGTCCAGGAATTCAGTGCTCCGCCTAGCTGTCTTTCATACTGGAGCATCACTCAGTGCATCTCTGGTGAGCGCTCATCTGAGACGGAAGAGTGAATGCCAAACATGCATTCTGGAAGTAAAATGCAGATCAGCGTTCGCGAGACGCGTGTGCGTATCCCTCTGAATACCAAAGAGGAGCAGTCTGCCCTTGGACGTCTGTGTGGGAGATCAAGAGAGGCCATGACGTCATGCACTTCACAAAGAAGCGCTGGTGGGCGGTGGAGCTGCATAAAATGGATTCCTCGGCTGTGAGATTTCGAATTTTTATTGAGGTGCAACACACGCTTTAGGGTTCAGTGAAAAGTACTTGGAACATCATATTGAAAACAATATCGTCTTGCAATTATCGGAGTTGAAAACAAATTCACATTGTTTCCCTAAGAAAATATGTTGCACGTCCTTTAATACTGACAATTGATGAAAATCTACTCTAAATGCCAATAAAGTATTTGGACATCTCCCGGACAGCAGAGATTGACAGTGAGGTACACAGAATTATAATTGAATATTGAGTACCTGGGAGCGCGTGGTCTCCTTGGTTGATGTAGCGCTCTGCTTTCAGGGTCACATTGAGCTCTGTGAATCACAAAGTGCATCAGTGTTATTTATAAAGAGAAGCTCTTGCTCTTATCACCTGTTCAAAGCACAAAGAACAGTGGTTAAATTTCGATTCTAAGAACTTACTCGTGGTACTGTCCAGCCTAGGTCAAAACTGGCAAGGTTTTCTAGATAACCAAAATTGTGTAGATGAGATCCTTTTAGATTCACACACATATATATTATCTACTGGCGGTCGCCAGTAGATAGTTATAGTTAGGACCTATTTTCCATAGGAAATCCGCAACATTCTATTTGAAATAACTTTGGCGCCGGTTGATGAATCTTCGTGAAATTTTCAAACTTGTTGGGGCGCTCCGGTCCGCTCCTATCCTGAAAGTCTCGGGGTGATTCGTCAAGCGGGGGCCGAGAAAAAAGGGGGGTCCCAAAACGTGTTTTCCCCATTCATTTTTCCATAGGAACCGTTAGTTGCAGCTACAGCCCGAACTGCTGAACGGAATTACACCAAAGTTGGCAAAAAGGTAGCCCTTGGTTCAGAGTCGTGCCTTTTGCTTAAATGGTGTAAATCCGTTCAGTAGTTCCTGAGAAAATCAAAAGTTAAATCACATATATATCTATGGCCGCGTAGGGTCCGCGTACCCTCCCGATCATGAGCTGTATGGTAATTGGCTGTCAACACTCCAAATCAGGAAGTGTTGGCAGCCATCTTGTTCCTCGGTAGAACCGAGGAACAAGAAAGCAGTAAAACAACTACGCAAAATCGGCGAAAAACACGCTGGGTGCGCGGATCCTGCCGATAAAAAAACGAAGCGCGGGCTCCCGCGCTTCGTGGTTAATTGGCCCCCGGGTGGGCCAAGTCCCGGGGGCATGCGGGGTTTAATTTAATAATAATATGGGGGGCCTCTAAGGCCCTCCAACCCCCGGGGACCGCCGCCCCCCGGGGCTTTATAAAAATAATGGTGGCGGGGGCACACGGCCCCCCCGCAGCCCCGGGGACCGCCACCCCGGGGCTTCTTCTTTTTTCCAAAATAACCTGTGTGGGGGCTCGAGCCCCCCACACGCCCCGGGACCGCCGCCCCCGGGGCTTTATAAAAATAATGGTGGTGGGGGTACACGGCTCCCCCGCAGCCCCGGGGACCGCCACCCCCCGGGGCTTCTTCTTTTTTTTCTTCAAAATAACCTGTGTGGGGGGGCTCGAGCCCCCCCACACGCCCCGGGGACCACCACCTCCCCGGGGCTTTGTAGATATTGGGAGGGGGGCCGCGCGGCCCCCCTCCTGGAGCCTGTGATGGCCCTGGGGACCGCCACCCCCAGGGCCGGCTCCTGCAGTGTCCCGGGGTGCCTACCCCCGGGACACTGTAGTTTGCTATGACAGGACGGGAGCCTTGCGGCTCCCGTCCTGTCATAGCAAACTGCTTTGAATTTTGGAAGAGAGAGCAGGAAACCTGCTCTCTCTTCCAAAATTCAAAGCAAATTGCTTTTCCACACGGGGAGCTGCATCTTAGCAGCTCCCCATGTGGAAGAGCAATGCCGGCTCCCGCAGGACGCGGGGAGCCGGCGGGACCGTGGGGGAGTTGGGGTCCCCCCACGGTCCCCAAAGGATAGGGCCAGCCCCAGGGGATGGGGTTCCCGGGGCAAGTAGTGGCCCGGGAGGGGGCCACGCGGCCCCCCTCCCTAATTTAAGGAAAAAAAAAAAAGGCCGGCCCCGGGGGATGGGGTCCCCGTGGCCTGAGGAGGCCTGAGGAGGGGGGCAACGCAGCCCCCCTCCATGAAAATGTAAAAAAAATAAAAGGTGGCAATGACCCGGGGGATGGGGTCCCCGGGTCAAAATTGGCCACGGGAGGGGGGCCCACGCGGTCCCCTTCCCATTCCTTTTTAACAAAAAAAATAAAAGGGGGTAAGGCCCTGGGGGATGGGGTCCCCAGGGCCCAAAATAATTAAAAAGAAGGGGGGCCACACAGCCCCCTTTTTAAAAAGAAAAGAAAAGAAAAAAATCCGGCATCGAGCTGGAGGCCACGCCCCTCCTTGGCAGCACTCTGCAAACGCGCCCCTGGCGCGTTTGCAGAGGGAGAACGATTCCCCTTGAATACTGGGGTCCCTGGGGCCAACTAGCCCACCAGGAACCCCCAGTATGCACCAGGGGGCTGCGTTGCAGAGAGGTGTTCTGAGGCCACGCCCCTTTTTACACCTCTCTGCAACGCAGCTCTGTGGCGCTTAATGGAGGTAGCTGGTGGGCTAATTGCACCCCAGGGACCCTCAGTATTGAAGGGGACTTAATCCCCCAATTTGCAACGTGCCACAGGGCGTGTTTGCAGACATGTCACCTCAGGCCCCACCCCCTTCCTTCACCATTGTGCAAATATTCCTCTAAAATCAGCCGAACTATGAATTCCGATTTACTCACCTTTTATCAGGAGAGACCTCAGTGCTGCATCTTTGAGCCCAGTACTGATCCTGAAAAGTAATTTTAACCGTACTTACCAGTAACTTGAATTTCCTTCCATAGGATATCATTGCCTGCTTTTTGCTGAAAAAGTTTGTCGATTTTTGAAACATACAAATATTCCTCTAAAATAAGCAGAACTACGAATTCCGATTTACTCACCTATTATCAGGAGAGACCTCAGTGCTGCATCTTTGAGCCCAGTACAGATCCTGAAAAGTAATTCTAACCGTTCTTACCAGTGACTTGAATTTCCTTCCATAGGCTAACATTGACTGGTTTCACTTGGAAATTCTTCTAAGTGTGGAGTTTTGGAACTTTATAATATTCCTCTAAAATCAGCCGAACTACGAATTCCGATTTACTCACCTGTTATCAGGAGAGAACCCAGTGCTGCATCTTTTAACCCAGCACTGACCCTGAAAAGTAATTCTAACCGTACTTACCAGTAACCTGTATTTCCTTCCATAGGAATCCATTGTCTGGTTTTCAGCAGAAAAGTTTCAAAGTGTCGATTTTCACAAACTACAAATATTCCTTAAAAATCGCCTGTATGACTTAAACGCATTCTTTCAACTGTTTACAGGAGATGCACCAGTGCTGGATCCAGGATCCACCACTGAGTAAGAAAAAGTAACGATAACACTACTTACCTGCTAAGTGAATTTCCTCCCATAGGATAACATTGGTGATTCTATGTGAAAAAGTTTGTGTCAACTTTTAAAATACAATAATATTCCTTAAAAATCACTACTGTAACCAAAACGCTTTTACTCAACTGTTTACAGGAGATGTCCCAGGACTGAATCTAGGATCCAGTCCTTTGGTTAGAAAAGTAATCCATAAAGTAACTAATTGCATTGAACTAGAAATTCACATTGAGCTCAATGTTGCATTGTGTTTGAAATTGTGTTGCCCATTGCAACAACTGTAACTACTGTACTTAAAAGTCTATTGCCTATTTGCAAAGTACTTAAACTAAAGTAATTCATTCTGAGAAAGTATATTTTGTAATGTAATGTATAATGTAATTACAATGTAATTTAAAAAATAAAATATCTAAAAATAAATAGTTTAAAAAAATGTAGTAAATCAGTATATAAAAAAAAATATAGCAATTAATACATTTAAAAATTGTCATTTAAAAAACCTTTGAAATTCACTGAAAAAACCATAGGTTTCAGGCACGTTATAGTTAGAAATTAGCATTTAAAAAACCTTACAAATTCACTGAAAAAACCATAGGTTTTAGGGACAGTTATAGTTAGTTGGACATTGCACTCGTACAAAACCCGTGAAATTCCCCCGTTATAGTTAGTTCAGCTAACTATAACTCGCGCCCCGCAATGCACTGCTGATGACGTCACATATTACATCACTCATGACATGGTCAGTGACATCACTGATGACATCACTGATGACATCTCAAATGACATCACTGATGACATCACTGATGACATCATCCACGTGATAATCTGATGCACCTCCTCACACCCTAATATAACCTTTGATACACCCACTCTAAATTACAGACTGCCATTCGCAAAACCATAGACACTCCAACACCAATAACTACATATCCACTCACTGATTCTTAGGTCTACACACACATCCACTCACTCACCCGTACAGTCACTCATACTTACGGTCACTCAGTACAGGTCTATCATATGCACTCATACTCCTATATAGACACTCAAACACTGCCACTCATCCATAGAGGTACTCACACACCTAGTCAGTCATGCAAATAATTAAACACACTGCCATTTACTCACCTATACAGTTATACACACAGCAGCTCACTTATTCATACAAATACTAGCACATTCTTACGCTCTTATACAATCACTGATACAAGCACACACTCATCAATACAGTCACTCTCACAATCACACACTCTCGCTTATAGCTATTTATATACTCCAACACACATATATACTGCCTTTCACATATGTAGTTACTCACACATGTACCACTGGGACATACATTCACTCACTAACACACTCTTACACACACTTACCCACCCATACAGTCTATCACAGATGCACTCTTGAAACCATCCACCCAGTGAATCACCCACTCACACATCTATGCACAGAGTCGCACACACCCCACCCACACAAACACTCAGGCACCCATACAGTACTCAGACAACCAATCAATAACTCATATAGACACTCATGTAGCTATTCACAAACCCATGCAGCCACTTACACAGCAACAGACAGACGGATACAGACATTCACCCAGTTTAGTCACTAACCCATGCATTCAGTAAGATACGTTTAATCACTCACTTATAGAGTTAGTCACGCACCTACTAAATCATCCATACAGACACTTATACACCTACTCATTCTTCAATACGCCTTTCCCTATATATATTAAAAATATTTAAACTTTACAGAAACACACAGTCACTGGATGATGTCATGAGTGATGTCATTTGAGATGTCATCAGTGATGTCATCAGTGATGTCACTGACCATGTCATGAGTGATGTAATATGTGACGTCATCAGCAGTGCATTGCGGGGGCGCGAGTTATAGTTAGCTGAACTAGCTATAACGGGGGAATTTCACGGGTTTTGTACGAGTGCAATGTCCAACTAACTATAACTGTCCCTAAAACCTATGGTTTTTTCAGTGAATATATATATATATATATATAACTCGTTATCAAGGTCTGAAGGCAGACCGAATAGCGTTGGGGATTTTTTGTACTCACATTGCTAATAAAAAAATAAATAAAACTTGTTCGTGAGTGCGCTCCCTACTTTCTGTGCTTCCAAGCCAGACATCGGAAAATATTACTGGCCAGGCCCTGCCGGGGAGGTAAACGCACCGCCGGATAACAGAGCGCCTTTCCGTCCGTTTTGGGCAGAGACAATTGATATATATATATATATATATATATATATATATATATATATATATATATATATATATATATATATATATATATATATATATATAAAAACATCTTTCTGCTGATCACTTTTTCTTTTTAAGGAATTAAGTCAGCAGAATAAAAAAACTGTTTTCGGTGCATTTGTTTAAACTGCATCTCTAAATGTGCTCCATTACCTGCTTTCCACCTTGGCTGCTGGCTCTGGCAGTGTGACATCAGAACTGAACTGTTATAAGTTATTAATTTTTAGCAGCTATCTCATTTTTTTATTACAGCTGAATAGAGACATCACACCTCTATTGTAATAAGTAATTAGTGATTTGCTTTTATACAGGGATTATAGTCTTCCATGTATTATGTAGGTTTATTATTTAGATATCCTAAAAATAATGGCTTGGACCCAGGACCGGACTGGCCGTAGCGGGCATCGGGCGTTTTCCCTGGAGGCTGGAAGTGTGGCGGCCAGTTTTCACAGTGGGGGGCATTTTTTTGTAACTGGGGCCCGGTTTTGAGTGGTACTGCAATATCGGCCCCCAGTAGCAAAAGCAGCAATCCTTCACACTAGCACCTACACCCCTACCCCCACCCCAGGGGGGGTTTTACAAAATTGCCAGGGCAGCTTTGGGCTCCCAATTTGGCCCTGCATGGACCGGATCCTCTTGCTCATCCCTACTTTATCATTTCCTAATTGCAGCTTCAGCTGTTTTTAGGAAGAGACGGTTATGCATGTGGAGATGGGGTGTGGCCTGTGAAGCCTCTGACATCGCCTGTCTTAAACAAGTGACATGAGTGGGTGAGTCCCATGTAGGGCACAAGCTCTGTTTAGTCCCACAGCAATGGAGCATGTGATCTGGAAGGGAGTCCTGGCAAGTTTTCTAGTGCATCTGAAGGAACAGCTGGGCGCCACTCTGCAGTGACGGTAGAAAGAGGGAAAGGGCATAATTAGCCGTCGTTCGAACAAATGCATCTGAAGAACCACTCATCAGCATCCCTGGGTTCATTTGAAGAAGAAGATGATGACAAAAGCAAAGTGTCCTGTTGCTGTGGGCCGCTCCAATGTTAAAAGGTTGTGAATGATGGCAGTTCCCTGAGGAAGGACATAGGCCATCACAAGACACAATGGTATGAGCTAGAGTCAGTGGTAATGGAAAATTCTCTGATTTCTGCAAAAAATGCTGGATCCGGCAGGAACTAGATCATTTATTTATTTTTGCAATTTTATACAGTGCGGACATGGTCCGAAGGCATCAGAGAACTTTACACAAGCAGGAGATAAGGGTTACAGCGGGTTACATTAATAGTAACTAAACACAGATGGTTACTTTGGTGGGTGTGTGCTGGAGTAACCACAAGAACAGTTACAGCAAGTGGGCAGGTGAAATGCACATTTAAAGCATTGATTATGATGGTGGGGGTCATATAGCGAGGGCAGGTCAGATCGCAATCAGAGAGAGTACTTAAGTCTGATTCGAGTGAGAATTAACCAGGATGTCTGTCAAAAAGGAGGAGCTTGAGGTCCCTTTTGAAGGCTACGATGCAGGTGGTTAGATGGAGCGAGCCAGGCAGAGAGATCCAGATTCTAGTGGCACTTCCAGAGAAAGACTGGTTCATGTATTGTTCTCGACTGAAGGTGGGGGGTTACAGTAGCAGGGATTGGGCATTACTAGAACCCTTATTTGCTCTGGAGATTTTCAGTTTCTCATTTAGATAGGAGGGTGAGGAGGAGTGCAGCGCTCTGTGGGTAATACAAGCGATTTTGGATTGAGCCCGTGCTTCAATGGGGAGCCAGTGGAGGGTTAGCAGAGCAGGGGAGATGTGGTCAGATTTTTTTAGACCTAAAATGAAGCTTGCTGCAGCATGTAGTGTTGCTCTCAGAGGGCCATAGTGGACTTGGCGAATGCCTGAGAGGAGGGCAATTTCATAGTCTAGTCTAGAGAGCACGAGTGACTGCACCACTATTTAGAGATCTTGTTCAGGAATCAGTTGTCTGATGTCCCAGAGCTGCCTACGTTGGAGTCGTGCGTTGTTGGCCATGGCTGTGATGTGTCTGTGAAGATTGGGATGATTATCAAGGGTAATGACGAGTGATATGGCACTTGACAATGGTGGGGCAGCCATCTAGCGCAGGAAGGTTAGCCATCCATTTTTGTACTGGCGTTTTGGCTTTCGGAGGTAAGATCAAAAGAAATTCTGATTTAGTTGGGTTGAGTTTGAAATGGTGGTTGGACATCCAGTTTTTAATCTTTAAGAGAGTTTTTGAAAGCAGGGCAATGTTTTCAGGGAAGAGATTTTCAAGTATATTTGGGTGTTTTGGGCGCATAGGTGGAGTTCCCTGAACCGCTACCCAAGTTCCACTTTTCTATTTTGGCTAAAAGTCATTTGTTTTGGGACTAGGATGTTCAAAGCTCTCCTTTTGTATTTTTGGGATGTTACGAACTCCAACAACACAGCTTCAAGAGCGTTTTTATGCAATTTTTTCTTTCCACTTGTTAAGACATGATAGTATAACATTGCTGCCTATTCCACCACCTTTTCTCACTATTCTTTAGCAAAGCTTTTAATGCAGCCATGCAGCAGACGTGCAAAATGTCACTGGTGGATCTGCAACACCCTCCTTCCCAGTCTTCTAAGTGTGTGTAGCTATCTACAATTTCAAAAGTTAGTGATATAACATCTTAAAAGGAGTCACTGTTTAGTGCATGTTTGACATGTCCCAGAATGCTGTGTTATGTTATGCTATATCATACACTTTATATACAGACCAGCTTTATCAATCACCTGTCTTCTAAGTGCTTCATGTAGTCTTGCTTAGGTCTACAATTTATTCTATTTCACAATAGAGGATATTTATGTGGGTTTGGCGGTCATTTGATTACCTCCTGGTCTGAATGAGTCGTAGTGAAGTGGCTTAGAGGGTGCTGGTATTCTCCATGTGTATGCTGTTGCAATCTGCTGGGCTGTCCCATTTAGATGGGTTGATTTTAGAGAGTATTTCTCAGTAGATGGTTGGGTCTTATGTTCCTTCACATAGCTTGAGTCAGCTCTACTGGTGTTATCTGTTGTTTCTAGCATGCTAGAGGGCTTCTGAATCAGTAGCTTGACTCATTCTCTATCAATCGGTTGGTTTATTTTTGTTTGTGTTGTGATTTTTGGTGCCTAAGGCTGAGCTGTCCTGTCCCCACTGCTCTGGTACTTGCCTAGGAACTAACGGACAGAGTTCATTCCAAAAAACTGTGCCTATATCCTGTACATGTGCCTCATCTGCTATGTTCCTGGTATTGTCTAGACTGATTTCTCTCTGAATAGGGTTTCCTTTCTCCCTTACCCAAGAACCTGTATAAAGACCCATGTGTCTCCCTGTCATGCTGTTTCTCACTCCCCCCACAAGAATTTAACTTTACTGGAATACTTTTTGTACAATGCTGTTGCCTCTTTTGGTGTGACCATCACATGGGACTTCTAGCTGAGGAATAAGACGTGGAAATTGGAATAAATCAGATTCCCTCTTCCTTTTCTATTTCCTGTGCTGACCCCACCCAGTATATTGTGGCAGAGGATGCAAGGAGATGGAAAACGATTTGCCAAGGAAAACATACATATACCACTTGCGGATCCAGAACGCTGGCTTCTTCCGCAGCAAACATCTATTGATGTAATGACATTTTAATTTTGTCTGTAGAATGAGAGAAAATTAATCAATCTCGGGCAAAGGCATCATCTTTCTTATCTGCATAGACTGTACATGTCAACAACAAACGTATCCATTTGACTGAATTATTTCTTACTTATTCCAGTGGCTTAATTTCCCCAAGGCTTTCGATGTCCATGGAAAATGTATCCATTTCAATGAATGGATTTTTAATTTTTCCAGTGGTTTATTTTTCAGTGCGCTACAGATGTCAAAGCCAGATTTATGCATTTGACTGCTCATCCTCTTAATTTTTCCTGCCACATATGAAAAGCTGTATTAAATAATTACTAATGAAAGTACAATGCTCCTTAGGGAAACCTTTGATATAGTACTGCTCGATTTTAATAACATTGCTTGGACTTTTCTTCTTTTCTGTTGCACCCTATTCTACCTTTTTTCTATTGTGGCATACGCCTCAGCTCTATCAATTTGTAAAATTTATCAGCAAACTTACTTTCTTTTCATGTAATAATTTTGTGGACAGGCCAAACACTCTTCATTACTATCAATCAGGTTTCATACCAATCTTGTCAGAGGTTTTTGCAGGGCATGGGTAAAAAAACAGACATTCGTGGCCAACCCTATTTCTATTTATGCCAGGTGACACCTGATTCGAAGTATAAAAAAGTCCCCCGGGGCAAAAAACAGATAGTCCTAGTTTTTTGTCTTGCGTCTGGTGTCCTCTGGTGCCATTTTCGTGTTAGCTGCCTCACCTTAAATAACAAATAATAATAACAAAAATCACAGTCTTGCATTTCAAATATATGAATAGATTTTGACTCAAGAGCCCAGGATCTTGCAAAGAACGGGGCTATGGGGCACATGCATCAAGCATTTTACCGGTCGCAAACGGGCCGATTCGCAGAATCGGGCCGTTTGCGACAGTAACATTTCTTTCCCGATGCATCATAGGCATTCCATTCGCAAAAAAGATAATCACAATTTTTGCGATTACCTAATTTGCAAATGCATTTAGGGAATCGCAATTTGCAATTCCCTAAATGCGATGCATGTTGCATTACCAAAATGCGACTTTGCATTTAGGAATCGCAAATTACCATCACTTCAAGTTGATGGTAATTTGCGAATCCTTTGAAAAATGCACAAAAGTGCATTTTTCAAAGTGCAATGTGGTGCACACACATGGCCTTAGGGCATGTGTGTGCGCCACATGTGCACACTTACCTTTTTTGGGGGGTGCATCATGGGGGCCTTAGGCCCCCTAGCACCCTTGCAATTGCAATTTGCGATTACTAATTTGGTAAAAATGCATTCCCATTCATTCCTATGGGCCTATAGGCCCATAGCAATGAATAGGAATGCATTCCCTAATACCGAATCGCAATTTGCGATTCGCTATTAGGGAATGTTGAGGATTTGCAAAAATATTTGCGTATCCTTCATGTATAGGCATTTGCGATTACCAAATAGCGAAGCCTTAAAATTCGCTATTTGGTAATCGCAAATGATTACCTTGATGCATGTGCCCCTTAGGGTATAATGCTCCCTATGACCTCCTCCCCCTCTTGTGACTCCCTTGTTTCAGGCCTGAAATGGGCATGGAAACCACATTGGCTGATATTAGATAGGCCTTTTTTCATTCAAAGATGCTAAGCAACCAGAAGCCTTTATTGTCTTATATAGGTAAGTGCTGAAAAGTGCAAAGAAGTGCAGGATACTCTCACAGTGCCTTATACCTGGACCACCCCTCCAGTGGATAAAGTTGTTCCTATATGACTGAAGGCAAGGGTTTAAATAGGGAATGCCATCTCCTCAACCATATCTATTTAATGCAGAGTGCCTCAGGGTTCAGTGCTATCACTGCTATTGCTCAAAAGATGCACGCGACCTTTTGTAGCAGTGATTTCCCAACATCAGCTTTATTTCCAGTTGCACCCTGCCGATACTCAGTTTTATATTTCAACTCGAAAATAATCAAAGCAAAGTACTGAGATCTAAAACGTGCTTAGGCGCAAACATTACTAGAAGACTGAAACCTTTTATGCCTGAAAGGTTTGAAACAAAGGATTACAGAAAATACAATAGGTTCTTGTTTAACATTCAAATTCAATTAACTGGATCTACCTTTGGTGCCCACGCACTCAATAAAGCTTTTAAATTGATTATTAGATGCACTGATCTATGCTAGAAAAGACTATGGGCCTGATGATGAGTTACTCGTTATATTTCAACCGATGCATAAACCCCCGTTTACGCACGGGTCGGAATTACGAGTTAGAAGGTATTTAACACATCTGATATTTGTCGGATGCATTAAACACCTCAAGCTTCGTTAAACTTCGGCAGGTCAAACTTGCTGAAATTTAAAAGAGGAAGGGGCATATGTTCAAGGGGATTGCACCACTTTTTTTCGATGTTCCGGTTGCACAATGCCCTGCACCATATTTACAAAGTGGTGTCAATCCACTTTGCACAGCTTAACGCCGCTTTGTAAATAAAGTACCCTTTCACGCAGATATCTGTGTGAAAAGGGCGTGCAATGGGTGTTGCTGTGGGCGTTCCAGTGCAATGCCCATTGGTTTTTGATGCTGTCCCAGATTTACAAGGATATATAAATCTGAGGCAGCACCAAAAACGTACGCCATGCAAAAGCAGGCGTTAGATTGGATCACCGAGGAGAAAGACTTTTATTTCTCCTCATTTTTTGCATTTTCTATTTGTGCTGCATTCTGCAGCACATATAGAAGGAGTAAAATGCCATTAATGATTGTTTTTGTGCAGGAAGGTGTCCCTTCCTGCACAAAAACAATCATTAAATAATAGCGATTTGCTACTTCTAAGTGTGCTGCAGATACAACACACATAGAAGTAGCAAATCACCATTATTGATTGTTTATGTGCAGGAAGGGACACCTTCCTGCATAAACAATCATCCCTGCAAAGCAGGCACCCTTGCACTATGGCGCAAGGGTGACTGTGTTGGTGCTGGGCAGCTATTTTCAGTGCCAACGCAAGGGAAAACACAGGGGTGTGCAGTATTCTTGTAAATACGGCGCATCCCTGCGCTTTTGAAATGACACGGCGCGGCAGATTTTGCCGCAGCACAGTGCTGCACCATTTCCTTGTACATATGCCCCGAAATGTGTATGGTATTTACTGTACAAGGTGGATTTTGGTGTGTTAACAACAAAATCGGCATATTAGAATTCAACCTGTACTGGATCGATGTGGCTGTTGTGATCCAGTATTAATTAAGATCCGGGAACGCGTTAACAAGTGAATCGTGGACTATAGAAATGGTGGCCAGTGGCAGGAGTGGTCACTTTGCTTCATGTGTGAGTGGGTCAGGAGTTCAATAGTCTATTATAAGGGACACTCCGGTTTTTCCAAGTGAAGGAATTTTAATTATCGCATTTGATGGGAGGTAATCGGATCGGGTGAAGGGGACAGCGGTGGTAAGGAGATTCATGTGTGTGCGGGGACCCGTTAACTACCAAGAGCATAATGAGAGGCTGTGCAGCCCTGCTCTGTAATTGTTCTTCGATGGGAAAAGTGATTAATCTAAATCTTCATTAATTCAAAAAGCGCAGGTCACTTAAATTCTGCTTTCTCTCTTTGTTCTCTTTTTAATAGGCTGATATCTTACTAAAAGTATGGATGGGGAGACTGCCTCAGCATGTTTTCTCAGTGCCTGGATCATATGATAGGCATAAGAATATCAATTGCTGCATATGGAGAAATGTGTTTGCAATATATTTGAATAGATCATGGGCACTCAAGAAAATCTAGATAGAGCAAGTACATCCGCCTTTTGTTCTGAGGCAGGCAGAGCTTAATTTGGGCTAATGATTTTTGGTGATGAGGCATTTTTGGGTTCTGGGACTCGTTTTTAGGTCGAGCCTCGAGTAGCGCGCAAGCGCTGCTTAGAGGCGAAGACTTAATGTAAGTGAGTTTTCAAAGCAGTCCAAGAAACGCTCGTGCGTCGTGGCTGGCCTTTTGAGATGGGTACGCGCGGCAAACATGTGTTTCCAATTATCGTGCCCAGACGCGGGCGCGATAAGTGGAAACACATGTCTGCCGCGCGTACTCATCCAAAGGCCAGCCACGACGCACGAGCGCTTTTGGGACTGCTTTGCAGGCTGCCGCGCTTGCTCGCCCCCGCTCCTCCGTGCTTGTTTTTCTAGCTTTGCACCATCTGGCATCTGGAGTGTCGCCTCCTCTTGTAAACGAAACTACAGTTAACACGAAGAGAGAAAAGGAGCAGCCTAAAATTGTCGCGATGCTTGTTTAATCCCTTGTTATATTTTCCTCTTGTGCCAGCTCTTCCACACATTACCCACCTATTCAAATTCGCGCCCCAACTTCCCACACCCCACCTGCTGACCCCGCTCATTCAACCCTCTGTAGCCCTTCTAACTCTTCACACATAGCCATGTGTTAATGGGCCGAGCCCGGCAAAACCCCCCTCCTCTCTGAATGGCGCCCAATTGCCGCCCTGCCATTTCCCAGCATTTGCGCATACCTCACCTGCATTGACAACGCCCACCCTACACACTTTAAAGTCACCCGACCGCACCTAACCTGCGCAACCCCCCCCCCATCCCCTCGCACGCTGTTCCACTCCTGCCGCCCAAAGAATCGAGTAGGGGGTTTGGGGGCGGGGGGGGGCGCTTCTGTTGTGTTTCCGGCTTTCAGCTGCTATATGGCCTAGTCTCGGCACAGGCTGCTGCTTGGGAGAGTGAAGCTGCATCAGCTAAGCTTGTGCAGTCCCGGCACGTGGCAGGTTCACAATCCAGGGCATCTGAGTTCATGCTCGCCAGGTACTGCTTGTTTGGTTCGTTGTGAACAAACTTCATGTTAATTTCACCGAGGGAACATTGTCATAGGATGGCAAAAAATGTTTGGGTCCCAATTTGTCAGTCCCAATGCATTTCGGGCTCTAGGGGCCCTTCATCAGGGGATGTTCAATATCTGTGTGAATGAAGCACGAAAGTGGCTAAGTTACCAGTCCTGTATGAACAAGGTCTAAGTTCAAAGAGTATGGGGATAATGGTGCAGATAGCTCTATTTCAAGCGTGAATTGACATTCATGCTGACATGTGCACGTTGAAATTATAAACAAGTAACTCAACCAAGAAAGTGAAGTAAGAATGAAAAACGGAAAAAGCCTCCCATGCATGCAAAGGAGGTTGAGGTATAAGGTGCTGCCGTAGAGTAGACGGCGAGTGATGTCTCTAGAAGGCTGATACTCATATGAAATGCGTTAGTAACGCATGCAGCATGCCCTTCAAAGGCTAAGTCACCGTGATGACGGCGGGCAGGTCCACTGAATGTGAATCACCGTACTATCTATTAAGCCAAGCGGTTAATACCTCTATACGGTAAATATGACTGTGCTGTGTTACAAAACACTAATCGTTAAACTAGTGAAAGACATACTGGGCAGTGACTAAATAACCGAGATTGGCGGCAGGTGTTGAAGTTTTTTGCAGTGAACGTAAACATGCTGTATTACATGAGTCATACATGCTGGCTGCGGGCATTCCAACTTCTGATAGTGAGCGTGACATGCTGTGTTGCGCGAGTTGCGCTCCGTGGTGAAACATGCAAAAAAATGATCAAGATTGAACAAAGCTCACCTCGCAGATAGTTGCCAAGAGGATACCGATGCTCCCGAGTCGGACGGAATCAACCGGCTTGGTGGACGCCAGTGTTAACAAGCATTGGCATAGCCAATAGGTCTCGCTTTGGGACCTTATAAGTATTTAGTAATGCAGCACTACCAGCTCCAAGGTTGCTTATAAATAACCAGCAAAGGGATGAGGCATAGTAAGGGAAGGTGTTGTACTCGAATCCTTTCCTGCACTGTTGAATGTTTTTAGTACTGACTAATCTGGTCAAAAACACTGCACACAGGCTCTTGGTGCCACAACCACAGGACCTAAACCTTAGCAGGTTAAGGAGCATGTTTTAAAAAAAATAGTTTTGAAGTGCCATAGTCTCATAACAAAAAATCTTGCACATTTAGCTCATATAAGTGTTTAGCCATGCAACAGTTGATGTTGTTGCACCAAGGATATTGTGCTGCATAACTAAATACTTATAAGGTCCCAAAAGCGAGACCTATTGGCTATGCCAATGCTTGTTAATCACCAGACTTTGACACAGGGAAAGAGAGAAAGACAAAAAAGGGAGAAAGAATGAAAAAAAATAAAGCAAGGAAGACAAAGGTAAAAACCAGGAATGAGAAAGAACCTGGAAGAGTGACATACCTAGTTAAGAAGTGTGGTAGGAGCTGGTGCACAGAGCAGTGGTGCAGATGGTCTGAATATAATTCCTCTTTAGATACATTAGTCGACCCTCATAATGACTGTCCAACCCTCCCCTCTGGAGGAAGTCTCACTCTTTTTGAAGTTAGTTTTTGAAACTTTTGTTACATTAGACTATAAGACTGTTGCACATTTTTATACCTTGACAACTTTGACCAACAGAGTGGGAGATCAGAAAGAATCCCACCTATTGCCCTCAATAGCTGAATGTTGCAGCCTTCCCTCAGCTGGAGGGAGTGTTCCTTCATGGCTTCCTTTAGACCTCCTGCTCCAGACACCAGTGACAGCTCACAACATCTTTCGTTGTACCTCGTAGGAGAGCCCTGGGTGAGTTATTGCCTCACTGACCCCCTCGTCAGTGGCTGCTGGTAAGGAACGGTGGTACGGGGGCAAGCGGAGGTGGGGGGGGTGAAACAATAAAAAAAATATAGAATGAATAAAAATAAACTTACCTGCCGATCACGTCCCAGCCGCAGCCTCTCCGCCTCCTTTCCTCCTCACAAGAAACACCCGGGCTTCGTAAGCCGATGACAACGCTGCAATGTAGCGTTGTGATTGGTTCCCCTACTCCAATCACAGTGCTGCATTGCAGCATTGTGATTGGTCGGCGCTCAGACGAGGACAGGGTGCCTGTGCATGTTCCACACCAGGCGGTGTAATGCAGCCTGGTGGGGAACATGCAAGTGCACATGAATATTTGGCCTGCCCAAGGCTGCCGGTCAAACATTCATGCGCACTTTGAGTGTGCTCACCGCTCCTCCCCTGGCACCTGTTCTGGACAGCCGCGCCCCTTCCTGCATTTAGTAAGGTAAAATAAAATGATAATAACGCTTTGTTATTATTTAATTTTACTCTGCACTGCTCATAAAGCAGTAAGGCAAAGCTCCTCCGCCTTAGCGGAGGAGCCGCTCCTGCCCCTCTTCCTCCAAATACCAGTCCTCAAACAGAGTACGGGTCCAGCAGCTTCCACTACCCTTTGGAGATGAGAGAAAAAAAAACCACACCTGGCACCCCAGTCGGCAGAATCCATATTGCCCTGGGAACAGGCAACAGTGGGGTTCCGACAGGGGGACCTATGGGTGCAAGGTCATCAAGTGAGGGAATATCTACAGCAAAAAAGCAATTACATAGTGTGTGAAGTGCCATGTTCTGCAGGAAGGCTGTGGAGTGGTTAGAGTGGTTACCATAGCAAGCCTAACTGGCATTGACATTGACAGCAAATTGGAATATGTAGGCTGATTGACAATGGATATTGAAACCCAGAAGCTAGAAATGCTCAGAGTTGCACAGTTAGACACACACTATGAAGATGCTATAAAACAGTGTTGGTATGAGTTTAAGAAGCTTAAATGTAAAGAATACAGCAATGCCCATTCCCTGCAGACAGGGTCAAAATGTATTTTAACATTGTAAAGCCAATATGCTTGACTCGCATTTCAAGTCCTGGCTCAATAATACATTTTAAAAAAAACAACAAAAAAACCTGGTGCGGTATGAACTAGATTTCTCTAGAGAAAGTATTTTGCAGAGGTTTTTGAATCCCCAAAAATTCCCAGGTCTGTTGCTGTTCACTTCATTTGCTTGACACTACTCTGGAATATCCATTTCCTCCCCTGGGAGCAAATGATGTACTGCATTGTAACTTGTATGCAAATCGAATTTCGTGTGTAAATTCTGTTGTTTTTTTATTTTTATTTCAAATGTTTTTTTTCACTTGTACATCAAGCCATTTGTTCACCAAATTTGAAATTAGGATTGCACATGGTTTTGTGAATCGGGCTCTCCCTTCTTGACACAAAGTCTTGGACTGCTTGTTTCTCTGTGCTCTTTTCCCACAATTATGACCTGAATCTTAGTGGTGGCAAAAATGCACAGAGGGACAAGTGGCCACTGACTAGGGATTTGAAGGAGCCCTTTGCCCTCAGTCCAGTTTGTTAAAGCGGGTGTCCTGCTTTCAAGTGATACACACAAAGGATTCCAGTGAATAACCTCCCTTCACCTCCACCCCGTGGCACTTCACCTGCTCATGCCTATTGAAGAATCATTCTACCTACTGTCAGTCCTCCAAACTTCTGGGAGGCATACCTTCGCTATACGTCTCTGAGGTTTTCAGAATTTTGGATACAAAATGCTGATAGATTTAGAATAGGGTTAAATCCCCTCTATTAATGAACCATAATTTGGGAATGCTCTTAATTCAGCTGCTTAGTGCATTATATGCTACAAGTTCCCTTTGTACGGCTTTCCATGTTTTATAGGCAAAATAAACATAAACAAGGCATACTTTTGGTGTTACTATGGTTTTTGTCTCCTGTTAAGAACACAAAGAGACATATTCTGTACAACTTTATAAGTGGCAAAACAGGTAATTGTCTGCTACCCCTAATATACTTGTTTTATCTACCTAAATAAGAAATGGGCAGATGAGAGAAAAGTGAAGTACAAGTACTTATCTTCTTGGCTTTTTGAGGAAGCAGTCTAGATACAACTAAAAAGAATTAGTTTGTAATTTAGAGGGCGCTTGGGCTGTTTTGGATACTGAGTGGTCTTGTGCAAATTGCTGTTATCTCCCTACACTTAGTCTTGCTTATAAAGTCTGCAGAGGTGATGCGCTGCATTCATTCTCCCAGCTGAGTTCTTCAATTTGCTTGTCCTTTCGGTGACCTGATGATGAATTTGTAGTCCTCCATCTGCAGGATATCTCTGTAGGTTCTCCGCTGTTTAATTTTAGCCACTGCTTGTGAATGGTTAATTTTACTCTGCAAAAACACCCACATGATGCGTAGAAAATGTACTGCCAAGTATCAAAATCCATCCTTTCCTTTTCTGTGTGCTGTATGGTAGACACTCATTTTGAGCTTTGTGGCTTGCAACTTCAAGCTAGTTAGTATTGATTAAGCCAGAGTACATGGTTGTAGCGGTGTTGAGTGAGAATGCGCCTGGCAGAATACTGTTTTTTAGATATTCTTCCGCAGGCCTGTGTGAATGTGACGTGAATGTGTGTCACGTTTTTCACCTTAATATTCCATAAAAAGATTCCATGGGGACCTTATGCTCCCACATACTAGGACACTCTACACATATTTTTCTTAAATATTATAGGATTACGGTCAGAATGCTGAAAATATATTGACCCAGTATATTCCAGAGTCAATTAGTTATATACTAAAATGTTTTAAGAATGCCTTCATTAATCAGCCAGCTCCCTCCCATAAAGGGGTAATAGGGTACTTTCTTTATTCACTTTTAATCTGATTTTAAAAAAGAAACTCAGCTGTATGGTGCAACTCTGGATTTCAATTTCTACAGTTTTCTTTTTCTGTACAACTTTGTTTTGATTATCCTATTGTCCATCTTACATGTGTTTCGCTTCCTAAGCTTACTCAAGGCATGCCAGCTGTGGATCTCCTAAAATTACATAACTTGTTTCATTATCTATGATATACAACTCAAAACAATCTCCTTTTTTCTGTTTTATTTGATTATGGTAATTTCCTTCTAGCTGAAGTAGTATGGTAAATTTCCATCGATTATATTTTCACCATGTGAAATTTTGGATTTAAAGTGCTCTTTTATATTCCTTTTCACCTACGGTCCTAGTTTTCTTGCTGTCCATTTTATCTTGTTTGTACGCGCAACGCACACCGGCTTTCTATGTGGTTTGGCCCTGAAGACTGAGGTGAACCTCTGAAACTGCAGTCAGATACCTGCCTTCACTGATTCACATTGTTCAAGAAAAGATTATAAGATTCTTTAATTTTTTGTAAAAGGTGATGTTCTGTAATTTTTTTTCATGTATGTTGTACATACAACAGAACTGTGATGTGATACATAGTGTTTGTCCCTGTTCTGCAACATGGACGTCAGCACCAACATGCTAAATGTTGTGGACTTGACTTTACCCAGCCTTTGGCCCCCTATGATTTCACGTTTGGCACCTTGCCCCTTCTTCTCCCCTCCTCATACTCCACTTTGCTGCTATGTGCTAGAGCAAGTAATGGAAACTACAGCAACTCAGCATAGCTCTTCGAGCATTGTGTTCCTCTTAGGGCTGACCTATAGCAACAGCTTTCACTGTCTTACCTTCCTATTGTAGTCTCAAAAATAATACATCATATTCATAATAAATTACATACAAAAAGGGGCTTTTGGTTGGTCTTATTTTTCTTTTGGTTTGTTGTAGTATCAATCAGTCATGTATTCAGGCCACAGGGCAATGTACATAAAATGGACACTAGGTCAGCCCCTTTCAGCCACTGAGTGTCTTCTTGGACTGATTCATTTTTTGGCTCAACCACACCCATAGGTATTTATAGTGTATGGTACAGTGTCAGGCTGTACGAGTGGCAGTATTTTGCCTGTTTATCTGTCATTCCACACTTGGAAGAGCGCACATTGAATTTTGACTGCCCACTAGCATAGCAAATCTCACGGCTGCCCAGTTGAATGTGCTGCAGCCCGTAGGCGGGGACATCACCCTCACTTTTTCATAGAAGGCGTGCTTTATTGCCCTGCATGGCGTGCAGAGCAGCGTACAGTTACACAGCTTTAATATATTATGGCAACTAAGTGCCCAATCCATGATGGCCACCATAGTGTTCACAAGACTACGGCACATATTTCATCAGGATAAACCAGGTAATCCCTCCCAGTGCTCTTTGTGTCCATAGACTGAATGCAGAAAATAGCACTTCAATTCCTTCGTCTTCTTTCGTGCGTGTTCCCTCAGGCAATAAGCAGATGCCACGCAAGGCTTCATTTGGCTGCTGCTTCTTCGCTTATGTCCTTTTTCTGTGTCAACCAATGGGCACTATGTCAATTATTTTGATCATTTACCTAACAAAGTCATTGTTTTTATTATTAAATGACTATCTTTTTTAATTGTTTGCAAGCAGTGCACCACAATTAGTTTTTCTTTATTTGCCCCCATTGTTTTGTCTTTGTTAATTTGTTTCCTGTAACTATTTTTGAAGATGAACATTTTGCTTGCTTGCGTTCACTGCTTATGCAATGGCGTCTGGCACGAAGGTGTCTAAAGGGGCGCAACATACCTGAAGAAACTGTTTTTTGATTCACAGTCTTCCTAGATCACGGGCTCTGTCACAGAGGGTACTGCATTCTCAACATGCTAGAGCTTACAAACTAGTTGTCCCTGGTAGATGACTCTATGTTTATCTCAACACACATTAATTGTTTTAGCTTTTGTGATTTTGCACCTTTCCAAAAACTCCCAAAAATGCAGAATAACACCTAACAGTAGCCTATGCACATTTCATTTTCGTTTTTTTTCTCCATATATGTTAGAAAACCTAACTGCAGAGCAAAAACGGCCAGCACATTCCAGCAACTACAAATCTTTTAGTCAGATACAATAATGCATGTACTTTGCAGTCATCTCTGTTGCCTGGGCTTTGAAATCCTTTAAGTAACAACTTTAGCACCATTTATGGCACTGTATGGGTGAAAAACACCTTTGCGTCACGTGTTTTTATGCTCTGGCTTGACAGGGCAGCTGCCTCCAGACAATTATGTAATAATCACCAGGAGAGGGACTTTAGCCCCGCCCACACGTTGGGAGCCAGGAGTACTTGCTTTGATTGGGCAGAAGTTATGTGCTTCTGCAAAAAAAGTACTTTCCCTCCACACAGCTGTGATAATTTTGTTTGTTTATCCAGCTGCTTGAGCTTGAATTTTTAGGGGCAAACATATACCATTGAAGCACTATTAAAGTGTCTTAGATAACTAGATAATTTATGGTGCTTTTATCTGGCAACAGCAGAGACGGGAGGAGGTCAGCCCATTCATATACAGGGATTTTTATGTCTGGCTTGATAGTTCACTTATAAGCCAGACCTATTGGCATAGCCAATGCTTGTTCTTTGTCGGTGTCTTTAAATTGGATGCTATTTTATGCACTACTAGTTTCAAAGCCTGTTCTGAGAGTACTTTCCTATATGGTTGTTTTTACAGTATCTAACCCTTACTGTCGGGGGCTTTGCCGTTTCCATAGCTCTTTGCAGTGGCATTAAGTAGCCGTTACTAATCCAGTATTCCACCCTTTTTATTAGACACAATTTTTTTGTACATCATTATTTTATGCCACAATAATATTTTTATTTTAAATACATTTTTAAAGTTCGTATTGAGTTTTGCATTTTGTGTAGATATTTTGAGGTATTCAAATCAATTCTTTAACTTTTTGCACGTTTGAATTTGTATGTAAAATATTAGTGTACTTGTTTTTATAATATCGCTACTGCTTTCTGAGACCTCATCTTTAGAAATTGCTATAGTCTGTCTGCATCCGTCTGTACTCTCACCCAGCAGCCCAACATTCATTCATTAGCTCAGTGGCGTGGAATCATTATTTATGCATGCATTCACTTTGCCAAGCACTCTGATACTTACTGATTCACCCATTCTTGTGCTCACTCATCCCTCCAACTAGTGACTTATTCTCATATTTACTCGTTCACCAAGTCCCAACTACACATACACAACTTGACAATCATTGAAGAAGCAAATTCAATTACAAAATGGCTGCCCTATTGGCTTTGCCAGTGCTTGTTTGTTTATCTCATGCATTAACTTCTAGATCCCTGAGACCAGCAGTGGCAAGGATACCTCCAGTGGTACCAATGGTCAAGCCAGCATGGATAATTGTCGTCCAATCGTAATGCAGCAGATACTACTCTACCAGCCCGAGACGTTTACACATCTAGTGGTTGAAAACAGACAAACGCTTCATCCAGACCCAAGCATATCCTGGGCTCTGGAACTGCCTGCAGGACTGGTTGTTCATCTTGAGCTGGATTTGGCAGTGAGAAGAAATCGCCAGTTCTCCAGAGGCTGCTCAAATGGAGTTAGGAGTAGTCATTGCATGTGTCCACCACTCTGATTAAATTATGGATGGAAATTGGTAACACAGAGGTTGGAAGGGCAGTTGTCCTGCCTGTTTTTAGTGTTATCAAATGATGATGCTCTCCAAGGCTTTCCATTTCCGGCTGATTCGACGCCAGCCTTATCTCCGCAACTGGTTTAAGAAACACAGTTCCAACAGCAGCTGCAGTGCTGTCCTGGGGTTCTTGTACGAAGCACAGCTGCAGTGCATTACACAATGTCAATATAAATCACAGGGCTGAACAGAGATTTTAATTTTTTCTTTAGGTCTGGTTTGACAGTGCAGCAGTTTCCAGACATAATGTGATCAACCTAAAAAGCTTTCAGGAGTATTATAGAGAGGGATGTGGGCTCCGCCCACATGTTGGTAATCAGGAGCACATTTTTTTTTTTTAATGCAGATTTATATAGCGCGAACTCGACCCGAAGGTATTGGAGCGCTTTACGTGAGCAACGGTTACGTTACACAAGGACACATTCAGATTAAGTGATTTGCCCAGTGTTGGAAAACGAGGCAGTATCTGTGAGGCCTGCACAAATAACATGACTCCATTTGTCCTTCACTGGGAACCAAACACCCAATTGTAGCGCCTGACTCTCAGAGGGTAGCGTTGCAGAGCAGTCTGAGGCTTTACTCAAGAGAGGTGGTGTGGGCTAGTAATCGCCATTTGCAGGGGCGCAGAAATAACACTCAATAATTGATTGTCCAGTCTGTACTTTGCTTTATAAAAGTAAGAGTACATTTATTAAACACACACACTACTCAATACTATGCACCAATTTACAAATATACATAAGCTGTTGGAATTACTTTGTGACATTGCGTAACATCTCCACCCCTCCCAAAAGGGGGGGGGGTGGGGTCTAGTACCACCACTCCCATGTATGCACATCATCTTGCCCCCTAATGCAGTGTGTTGAGCATAACCTGCAGAGAGGGCCCTGCGCACTGGCACCATCCCAGTGGCGACCCACCCCATTACCTCAACACGTATTAAAAATAGGTTCACCTGCCCTAGTGACACATAACCCTGACTGAGCATCTTATATTGACCATACAGTATGCACCCCTACATATTCAGGGCTAACAGTCTGGGTTGTTCCTCACTTAAGCGCAGCAGCAAAGATACATGTTTACGCACACTTTAGAATGACAGTACTCAGCACATTTGTTGGACATTAAAATGCATTGCAATTACAGCCCCTAAAGGCATCACAGATGAAATCACAGGATTACGCATATCCAGCCAGACACCCTAGCAGGAGTGTCTTGCAACATAACCCACTTTGCTTATGACATCACCTTACACAGGTACCTTCACATTACATATGTGACCCTCAGTCCCTCTAAAAAGGAACAACCGTGAGTAAATGCAGTTCTGGTGCAATTACACCTCTTCACCTCCAGGGTATGCCCTTCACCAGACATCCCCAACTCAGCCCTTCACTCCATGAAGCACTTCAAAACACACCCTCAGCTGTAGAACAAAAGTTCCAGCCCAGAAGGTGTTAAATGGAAGCTGAGCCCTTGAGGGGTTATCCTGTTTAAGTCCCCAAGACACTTAGGGTGGGACTTTTCTCTTCGTACTGGGGGAAGACTGCGCTTCTCCAGCAGCTCCCCCAGCACCCTTGCACCAAGTTGGTGGTGACCCCGTCCTCCTGGGGCACCACAAGCACCAAAACACTCGATTCTGAAATGCCTAGCAAGGCATTATGGGGCGCTTCGTGCTCCGCTTTCCGCATAATAGATGAGCGGCTCTCCCGCTGTGCCGGGGAGAGCCGCGCGGAGTTGCTGGCGGCTTCGCGGCATCTTCAGACCTCGGTGGGGTCCCGGTCCCACCCGGACCCCCAGGTAAGGGAATGCGGCTCGGGGAGCCTACCCCCGGCCGCTCTGCACATTTTTGGGGCTTGGTCCCGCCCGGGCCCCTTGCACCTCTTCTTTTGGGGTCCCGGTCCCACCCGGGACCCCGCCTGTCTTCATTGTTGGAGGGCAGCCTGGGGAGCCCACCCCCGGCTGCCCCCGCCGGCTCCCCGCCGGCTCCCCACGCGGCCAGCACCCACATGTGCTGCCGCGGGAGCCGGCTGGGAACTTCTGGTCTGCCCGCTCCCGCGGGCAGACGTGTCCTCGTCCTCCGGTCCAGCTGGACCGTGGGGGAGTGCGGCGGCACTCCCCCGGTCTTCTCTTAGTCTTCGGGGCCCGGGGATGGGGTCCCGGGCCCCCGGGCATCTTTGGGGGGGGCGCAACGGCGCTCCCCTCCATCCGGTCACTTCGGGGCCCGGAGATGGGGTCCCGGGCCCCTCCTCCTCATCACGGGGAGCGCGACGGCGCTCCCCGGCTGCTTCGCTCGGTGGGGGCCAGGGTGGGCTCCTGGCCCCCCGCGGGGAATCTCCACGGGGAGCGCGACGGCGCTCCCCGACTCTGACTTCGGGGCCCGGGGATGGGGTCCCGGGCCCCCTTTGACCACTCTTCGCGGGGGCGCGACGGCGCTCCCCCGCCCCCGTCTTCGGTGGGGCCAGGGTGGGCTCCTGGTCCCCAGCTGGGCACCTTCGCGGGGAGCGCGACGGCGCTCCCCGTCTTTACTCCTCTTTGGGGGCAGCCCCGGGACCTGACCCACCCCGGGGGCATCTTGGAGACCGGCGGCGGAGCCCCACGCGCTTCGTCGTCGGTCCGATTAGGGGTCAAAGGTCGCCTACCTTCCGGGGGCCATATCTCAGCCCCTGGAGGTCCGATCGGCCCCATTTTCGTGTCTTCTTGCTCCTGGCGGCGGCCCCCAGCCACTGGGAGCACTCTCCTTCGCCCTCCGGGACTCCAAGAGGGTGCATTCTGCAGGGAGCGGTCTTCACTGGCTCCCTGCGCCAGACTTTCGCCTGGCTCTCCTCCTGGGCCTCTCTTCTCCCTGCGCAGAGGCTCCTGCTTCTGCGCATCGGTCCTGGGCTCTTCTTCTGGCACTGTTAGGGGCCTGGGGGCAGTCAGGGGGTACCTCCTTCCAACTGCCCATTGCCAGGCTCCAGCACCTTCCGCCTCAGCAGACCACACCCCAGAGAGAGCTTCTCTTCCTGTGCAAGCACTTTTTAAAAGTTGAGTAGGGGGCTGGCAGGAAGTCTCTGTTGGTCCTCCCCAACAGCGCCACATCACTTCCCTGCCCCTGCTCCCTCCTTCTTGTCCAGCCTCTGGGCTGGTTCAAAATGGCGTCGTCCAGGGTCTCTGGCCACATGGTCTCTGAAACCAGAGCCCTTCCCTCCTAGGTGCAGCCTGGTGCCTGGCACCCAGTGATAGCTGCTGATGGATGAGCCTGTAGCTCCGCCTATCTTCCCTTCGTGGAAAGGAGGTCTTCGCTCTGGGAGGGAAAGGTCATCAATCCAGCCTGCTGAGGTCAACCCCCAGCCAGGCCCTGGTTATGATCTGACTCAGAGAGATGTAACATTTCTGGATGACCCAAAAGCAGTACAAATATGACTCTGGACTCTGCAGAATACTTCTTTTCACATCCGCTACAGTGGACTTTAGTGCGTGTCTGGAATCTGTAGGCCTTATGGAAGTTAATCTAGCACATGGGCTCCACATCCCCATAGGGGAATAATGAAGTGAAAAACACAGTAAAGCACACTGACTTTCAGTGGCATTTTCCTTCCTAGTGTATAAGGCCTATTCCGTGTCACCACCCAATTCTGCATAAGTCCTGCCACACCATTCACTTTGTAGCTGCTCCTGGACTGCGCACGCCAAGAATCTCCCCTGCGCAGCCCCTACACGTGTGCACACGCATGTACACAGGTGTCTGCATGTAACCAGCCCGGTGCCCCTTACTCCAGCTGCTGCGCAGCGGCCTAGTCAAGCTAGGGGGACACCAGTAAAATCCACATGCCGTCTCCTTCATTATGAGTTCACTGTGGATGAGTCCCAATTTATGAGGCTCTCCCACAGTAAAAGCTCCACACATAGGTGCTCAAAAAGCGATAAATCTGGGCGGCCCATCGTGTCAGAACCACCTTCTAACACACGCCGCGCCCAGCTGATTCCTACAGGGAAGAAGTAGCCACTCTACATGGGTATTCTTCCCGTAGTCAGCGATAACTAGTTATAAGGGGTTCTGACCAGACCCCCTTACTCACCAGTTATCCGCTTAGACCACCTACTCCTCCCATCCATGAAATCTCCCCCCATGATAGGGATCCCAGACTACCCTAAGAACCCTCCGGGCTCTAGGTTAGATACCTCTAGGTCACTCATGGTCTACATGGGCTTGGCCTCACTAGGCCCACCTTTGCCCTTGGGCATGCAACACTATGCCTACCCCTTCTCTGGACAAGGGTCCAGTGCCTCAGCACCGATGCGGTCTTCTGGGACAGGTCTACATCCCATCCCCTGGGTCACTAGCTGGTCTCCCTTCTGGAGTTTGTTCCAACCAGTACCCTCTCTCCGTTTGGTCCTTGCACCCCAAAGATGCAACCTCTCTGGACCCTCACCCTCAGCCTGCCGCTGAGGTCATTATGCTGCCACCACCCTTTCGGGACGACTGGCTTCCCTAAAGAAAGCACAGCCACTCGTGCTTTCCCCACACAGAAAAGCACCCTTTGGCCACTGGCCTGGCTCCCTGATAGGACCTCAGACCGGCCTCACTACCACACTGGCAGTGCCAGGGAGGAACACTGAGGGTGCCCCGTCAGACATCCTACAGCTCATTCCCCCCATCAGTAGCTCCCCACGGAAACTACCCCGGGAACCTAGACCCCTTCCTTGTTCTCCGCTGCGAGAACAGGGCCTATGCACCCTTCCCTCCGAGAGGCGCGCTCTCCTCCCAGAGTACCCTTAGAGAGCCTGTGGGCCCCGAGTTAGCTAGACCCAGGCCCACTTCTCATGGCCCTCCCCGGTCTCCCAGCAGCGCCTTGGGAGACCGCCCAGGGACCTACATGGTCCCTGGATGGCCTGCACCACCCCTTATGAAGAGCAGGGTCCCCTCCCTAAGATAGGCCCTACCTGCCTTCAGGGTAGCACGACCACACCAAGCCAGGACCCTAAAGATCCCGGCTAGGCCTGCACCACCCCTTTGCGAACCGCAGGGTGCCGTCACTTAAGATAGGCCCCACCTGTGTTCAGGGTGGTACTACCTTGCAGAAGTCCACCTCCTGCCCCGAGCTAGGGGAACACCCCCATGCTCCTGGTCCTTGGGTTCAAGACCCACAGGACCTACCGGACTGGTCACCGTCCACCCGACCCTGTCGCCTCAGGGTCCACCACTAACCCTTCACCTGGAAACTAGGGAGTACGTCACCCCGCTCCGATCTCCACTGGGTCAGTTACCTAGCCCACCTAGGGTACCTAGGGGCTACCACTACACACCATCACTCAAGAACTACCCTCCTCTGGGGCCACCCCCTACCAGGGGCCACCTCTGGGTCGCTCACCTCCCCACCAGTTAACCTGGGGGCCTACCGGACACCCAACTCTACCACACCCTCCTCCCACCGTGGGAAAAGTTCCCGGGGGTCCCCCACCATGGGAACCCCTGGGGCGTTACTACCCGGGGTAAAGAAACCTCCTGCCCCACCCTTCCAGTGGTTTTGGCCTGCGCCAATGCAAGTACTTTCAGTGGGGGAAGAATACCTGGGGCCCCTTCTGTGGAAACCCTCCCTGCCCTTAAAAAGCGCTGGAATCTCCCAGGACCCCCTCTTTCTCCTGTCCCCCACAAAGGTCAATCCACCCCGACACCCCACCTGTGATGTAGGTATCAGTTGCTGTCCCTATCTCTTGAGGAGCCACCCTCCTCATGCAAGTGTAGTGCGTGTGGTGTTAGGGTTCAAAGGTGTACAATATGGCTTAGAACATTTGTATGCAATCATTTCCTGGAAAGCACCATCCCGCTAGCACATGAAAATCAACATAGCGCGGTCATATCAATACAGTTTACATTTCAACCATAATATCTTCACATGACCCGTATGTGCGTGGGGCTTTCCTTTCCCATACCTTTAGTTCACCTAACCAAAACTTTGAACCCTTCTCAGAGCCTTGCGCTCTTCCATTTGCTCATTACTGCATAGGCAATGTGTGGCAAAACTGGACTTATCAAATGCCATAAATGCGCACCAGAATGGGATACTATGTTTCCCGCCGCTGGACACCAATGTTGGAAAACGAGGCAGTATCTGTGAGGCCTGCACAAATAACATGACTCCATTTGTCCTTCACTGGGAACCAAACACCCAATTGTAGCGCCTGACTCTCAGAGGGTAGCGTTGCAGAGCAGTCTGAGGCTTTACTCAAGAGAGGTGGTGTGGGCTAGTAATCGCCATTTGCAGGGGTCGCAGAAATAACACTCAATAATTGATTGTCCAGTCTGTACTTTGCTTTATAAAAGTAAGAGTACATTTATTAAACACACACACTACTCAATACTATGCACCAATTTACAAATATACATAAGCTGTTGGAATTACTTTGTGACATTGCGTAACATCTCCACCCCTCCCAAAAGGGGGGGGGGTGGGGTCTAGTACCACCACTCCCATGTATGCACATCATCTTGCCCCCTAATGCAGTGTGTTGAGCATAACCTGGAGCGAGGGCCCTGCGCACTGGCACCATCCCAGTGGCGACCCACCCCATTACCTCAACACGCATTAAAAATAGGTTCACCTGCCGTAGTGACACATAACCCTGACTGAGCATCTTATATTGACCATACAGTATGCACCCCTACATATTCAGGGCTAACAGTCTGGGTTGTTCCTCACTTAAGCGCAGCAGCAAAGATACATGTTTACGCACACTTTAGAATGACAGTACTCAGCACATTTGTTGGACATTAAAATGCATTGCAATTACAGCCCCTAAAGGCATCACAGATGAAATCACAGGATTACGCATATCCAGCCAGACACCCTAGCAGGAGTGTCTTGCAACATAACCCACTTTGCTTATGACATCACCTTACACAGGTACCTTCACATTACATATGTGACCCTCAGTCCCTCTAAAAAGGAACAACCGTGAGTAAATGCAGTTCTGGTGCAATTACACCTCTTCACCTCCAGGAGATGCCCTTCACCAGACATCCCCAACTCAGCCCTTCACTCCATGAAGCACTTCAAAACACACCCTCAGCTGTAGAACAAAAGTTCCAGCCCAGAAGGTGTTAAATGGAAGCTGAGCCCTTGAGGGGTTATCCTGTTTAAGTCCCCAAGACACTTAGGGTGGGACTTTTCTCTTCGTACTGGGGGAAGTCTGCGCTTCTCCAGCAGCTCCCCCAGCACCCTTGCACCAAGTTGGTGGTGACCCCGTCCTCCTGGGGCCACCACAAGCACCAAAACACTCGATTCTGAAATGCCTAGCAAGGCATTATGGGGCGCTTCGTGCTCCGCTTTCCGCATAATAGATGAGCGGCTCTCCCGCTGTGCCGGGGAGAGCCGCGCGGAGTTGCTGGCGGCTTCGCCGCATCTTCAGGCCTCGGTGGGGGGCCCGGTCCCACCCGGACCCCCAGGTAAGGGAATGCGGCTCGGGGAGCCTACCCCCGGCCGCTCTGCACATTTTTGGGGCCCGGTCCCGCCCGGGCCCCTTGCACCTCTTCTTTTGGGGTCCCGGTCCCACCCGGGACCCCCGCCTGTCTTCATCGTTGGAGGGCAGCCTGGGGAGCCCACCCTCGGCTGCCCCCGCCGGCTTCCCCGCGCGGCCAGCACCCACGTGTGCTGCCGCGGGAGCCGGCTGGGAACTTCAGGTCTGCCCGCACCCGCGGGCAGACGTGTCCTCGTCCTCCGGTCCGGCTGGACCGCGGGGAGTGCGGCGGCACTCCCCGGTCTTCTCTCAGTCTTCGGGGCCCGGGGATGGGGTCCCGGGCCCCCGGGCATCTTCGGGGGCGCGACGGCGCTCCCTCCATCCGGTCACTTCGGGGCCCGGAGATGGGGTCCCGGGCCCCTCCTCCTCATCACGGGGAGCGCGACGGCGCTCCCCGGCTGCTTCGCTTCGGTGGGGGCCAGGGTGGGCTCCTGGCCCCCGCGGGGGAATCTTCACGGGGAGCGCGACGGCGCTCCCCGACTTGACTTCGGGTCCCGGGGATGGGGTCCCGGGCCCCCTTTGACCACTCTTCGCGGGGGGCGCGACGGCGCTCCCCCCGCCCCCGTCTTCGGTGGGGCCAGGGTGGGCTCCTGGTCCCCAGCTGGGCACCTTCGCGGGGAGCGCGACGGCGCTCCCCGTCTTTACTCCTCTTTGGGGGCAGCCCCGGGACCTGACCCACCCCGGGGGCATCTTGGAGACCGGCGGCGGAGCCCCACGCGCTTCGTCGTCGGTCCGATTAGGGGTCAAAGGTCGCCTACCTTCCGGGGGCCATATCTCAGCCCCTGGAGGTCCGATCGGCCCCATTTTCGTGTCTTCTTGCTCCTGGCGGCGGCCCCCAGCCACTGGGAGCACTCTCCTTCGCCCTCCGGGACTCCAAGAGGGTGCATTCTGCAGGGAGCGGTCTTCACTGGCTCCCTGCGCCAGACTTTCGCCTGGCTCTCCTCCTGGGCCTCTCTTCTCCCTGCGCAGAGGCTCCTGCTTCTGCGCATCGGTCCTGGGCTCTTCTTCTGGCACTGTTAGGGGCCTGGGGGGCAGTCAGGGGTACCTCCTTCCAACTGCCCATTGCCAGGCTCCAGCACCTTCCGCCTCAGCAGACCACACCCCAGAGAGAGCTTCTCTTCCTGTGCAAGCACTTTTAAAAGTTGAGTAGGGGGCTGGCAGGAAGTCTCTGTTGGTCCTACCCAACAGCGCCACATCACTTCCCTGCCCCTGCTCCCTCCTTCTTGTCCAGCCTCTGGGCTGGTTCAAAATGGCGTCGTCCAGGGTCTCTGGCCACATGGTCTCTGAAACCAGAGCCCTTCCCTCCTAGGTGCAGCCTGGTGCCTGGCACCCAGTGATAGCTGCTGATGGATGAGCCTGTAGCTCCGCCTATCTTCCCTTCGTGGAAAGGAGGTCTTCGCTCTGGGAGGGAAAGGTCATCAATCCAGCCTGCTGAGGTCAACCCCCAGCCAGGCCCTGGTTATGATCTGACTCAGAGAGATGTAACATTTCTGGATGACCCAAAAGCAGTACAAATATGACTCTGGACTCTGCAGAATACTTCTTTTCACATCCGCTACAGTGGACTTTAGTGCGTGTCTGGAATCTGTAGGCCTTATGGAAGTTAATCTAGCACATGGGCTCCACATCCCCATAGGGGAATAATGAAGTGAAAAACACAGTAAAGCACACTGACTTTCCCTGGCATGTTCCTTCCTAGTGTATAAGGCCTATTCCGTGTCACCACCCAATTCTGCATAAGTCCTGCCACACCATTCACTTTGTAGCTGCTCCTGGACTGCGCACGCCAAGAATCTCCCCTGCGCAGCCCCTACACGTGTGCACACGCATGTACACAGGTGTCTGCATGTAACCAGCCCGGTGCCCCTTACTCCAGCTGCTGCGCAGCGGCCTAGTCAAGCTAGGGGGACACCAGTAAAATCCACATGCCGTCTCCTTCATTATGAGTTCACTGTGGATGAGTCCCAATTTATGAGGCTCTCCCACAGTAAACGCTCCACACATAGGTGCTCAAAAAGCGAAAAATCTGGGCGGCCCATCGGGTCAGAACCACCTTCTAACACCCAGAATCACAGGATGTGGACGCGACCCCGAGGCTCGAACCTTGGTTTCCAGCACCAAAGTCGGCAATCTAGCCGACGGACCACATCCTCTCCCTTTGATTGAGCAACGGTTGTGTGTTTTCCCTCCGCACATTGGTTATTTTGTTAATTTATCCAGCTGCCTTAGCCTGCAGCAGTATGGCTGCCTGGGATTGAACTTTCAGGGCACAAACATTAGATTGAAATGCTGTTAAAGTGATTTAGATAATCAGATTATTTCCAGTGTTTGTTTTTCGCTGGCAGCAGCACAGATGAGAGGAAGGCAGTCATGAGGAACGTACTGAAATCCCAGTACCCCTCCCCCCCTTCCATCATTTCCTCTTTCATTATTTTATGTAACTGACATTGGTGAGTGTGGGTTTGAAACTAATATTGGGACTAATTCACATAACTTCCAACTTGAGATTCGGAAATTTACACATGAAGGCTTATGCCTGTGCTTTTCATATATTTCTGAATTTTGTGGAAATGTGAACGACGAATTCCAAGAGTGCACATGTGTAAATTTCCATATGTGCAAATGTTACGCTAGAAGAGCTTTTGCACGTGCTACCGTGTTATTTGGTTCGCCTTAAGGAAATAATTTTACAAATGAAGAAGAGCCTTCTCACTCACCCCTACAAACGTTTCCTCTCAACTTCTGTCTTGAAATCAGTTATAACCCTGTCCTTGAGAAGAGAAAATGTATGATTCTTTTCAGGTTGGAACACTTTGTTTTGATGAATACACCAAGACTTGCACATTTTCGTGTGTGGTTGTATTACTGAATATTGACACCAACAGTATCGAGATACAAGGTTATAGAGGACAGAATATCAAGGGACACAATATGGAAAGATAAGTGCATTTAGGGGAAGCATAGATTTCCTATTCCTAACTCCACATTTACGTACTTTGGAGATATATGAACTGCCTAGTTAGTGCTTAATTTGTGAAAAAATAATTGCCGGGCATTTGTCAGAAGGCTACTGCCTCTTGCACCACCCTTTTCCCTTACCAGGGCTGCCAATGACAGTACCAACACAACTACTAACTATCACACTCCTTCAGGTGTGACAATTCAAATTATTCCAGTCCCCCAAAGCTATAAGAATGGTTTGGAGGCTGGTATTAATCACTTTTAAGGTATATTGAATTGACTAACAACTGTGTCTGTAAATTAGACAAACAGTGCTACCATGTTGCAGACCATCATAAGCGCCGGTGTTGACAATTAAGTGCCAGTGCCGAGCACCGGAAACCACCGGCTCAAATTAAGCACTGTGCAGGGAAGTACATATATGTGGACTTAGGTATAGAAAATCTAGAATTGCTTACCTGTTGATATTTTATTTTCGATATTTTGCCCTGATATAGTGGGCTCGATATTCAGAGTGAACACTGCATGTGTTCCCCAATGTTTGCTGGTGGTTCGTTCTTGAAATGCCTGCAAACCTATCCCTCTTAGGAGAATTGTTCATAGTCAACACCTCATCAGGGGTAGCAAGCGCTATATAAATGCAAACCGTTTTACCTCTTCTATCCCCTTCACTATCCTTCTCAATCCAAATACCTGACTAACATATCCACCACTCAAATTACTTTCATATTTCACTATACTAATTCACCAATAACAATGTATGGGTTCCAGAGTAGCATGCTACTCACTGAAAAAAAAACCACTTAAACCCCCCTATCAGGGGTAGCAAGCGCTATATAAAAATGCAAACCTTTTTCTCTTCTCTATCCTCCAGTATCCTTCTCAATCCAAATAACTGACTAACATATCCACTACTCAAATTACTTTCATATTTTCACTATACTAATTCACCACTAATCCTTTATATGTTCCTGAGTAGCGTGCTACTCACCGAAAAAGCACTTCAACGCCTCGCCAGGGGTAGTAAGCGCTATATAAATGTAATTACAATACAATACAATATAGTGATTAAACATTATCTTGGCAAGATGGCGGCTGAGTGAGATCCTCCGATACTCACCCCCGCATCTCTTCCGGAGATTTCCCGTGATTACGAGGCTCTTTTTCCAGGCGGCGCTGGCTATGCGCGGAGACAATGAAGGTTGGCCTCTGCTGAATGGATGGTGCAGAGGCTGCCGCAGATCGGCTGTTCGACGACCCTTGGCGAGGAGCGTGCAAGACGAGGGCCGGTACAGACGCTGGGAGTTTCTCGCGCGGCTCCTACTGACGGCGGCCGCCGCTGGCTGTAGGAATATTGACGTAGGAGCGGCGCTGCTTAGCAACACAGACGCCGGAAAATACAGAGCACAGCGAGGAGGACAGATGGCGGCTCGCGGTGCTCGGAGTAAGACGCGTTTCACGGCGCAGGCGGCTGCATCTGCACAACCCGAGCAGAACAAGAAAACAGATAATGATCGGAAAAAACAAGAACCGCATACTGGTAAGGGCGGGAAGCAAGTTATCAGCAAAAATGTTTTGTCAAAAGGTGTTGTAACTGGGGACCAGCACAAAAGACAGATAGCTATAACGAGCCTGTTTCCAACTAAAGGAACAATTGAGTTTGAAAAGGGGCGAGAGCATTTAGAGGACATAAGCGGTATAATCGATATCCCAATTGGAACCCTTACTGGTGTCGAACCATCTGTTATAGACTGCTCTGGCTCCAACGTTACCCCTGACACAATGACGGTTAACAGTAACGGGCGGCTATCATGGGGGTCCAGCGATGAGACAACCATAGTTGGCTACGCCAGAACTATCTTTAAAGGAACACCTAGGAGGGGTGGAAGTTCTAGTCAAAGGCAATACCTCGGATACGGTCCTCCTAGCTACAACATCAAGCATAGCTAAAGAAGTCCCAAATGGGCTAAATATGTCTAATGATAAGGACCTAAACCTCCCCATTCTTCCCACTGAAAAGGAAAAGGAAATACAGAGGAAAATACAGAGGGAAAATAACTATGAGACGGGTTCTTTGTCTCCAGATCCTTTGGAAAATTTGTATTCGTTGAATGAGGAGTCTGGGGAATCAGAAAACTTGGCTTCAAGCTCAAGCAGTTTTGAGGAACGTGATGAGGATACATCCACTAGTTATTGTAGTCAGCAAGGAGAAAAAAAAGACTACCCAGGAAAACTAAGAGGCTATCGGATGGAAAAAGGGTTGGTCAGAGATGGAAAGCGACAGAGGAAGAGGGAGAACTAGGCTGGGATTACTCGGACACGCAGACACTACTAGGTAATGAGGTACCTGAGATTATGAAATCGCCTAGTAAACAATTAACGAGTTTGCCTGGACAGAAAGACTCGGGCTCACCTGGAGAACCATCCTTATCCCTGATTCTACAGTCTCTTAAGTCATTTCAAGACGAAGACAAGATGGAGAATCGACAAGCCCGACTGGCCTCTAAAAAGATACAGGGCTCAATCAGAATAGTTGGGAAAACATGCACCGAGATTGTGGAGAGATTAAGTTTATTAGAAAATCGAACTGAACAGCTAGAAACCACGGTTGATACCTTGAAAAAAACAACAATGGCTCAAGAAAGTATCCTGAAAGATGTAATGTGGAAGATGGAGGAGGCGGAAAATCGGCAACGCCGCAACAATCTAAGGTTATTAGGGATACCGGAGAACAGCGAGGGTGAGGACATCAGGAAGTTCACAATTAATCTGCTAAAAATCTCTCCCTGAATTGGCACAATGGGACTGGGATACAGAAATCCAGCGGGTGCATAGATTTCCTCTAAATATATCAAGACGACGCCCGAATGACCAACAATATCCAAGAGCAATTTTAATTTTCTTCGGTAATTTTCTTCTTCGACAATCTGTGTTCAAATTGGCGAGACCTGACAAGAAAAGGAAATGGGAGAACTTCTCGTACTTTGTCCGACCAGACTTTGCTCATGCTACAGTGGAGAGGAGATGGCGACTAAGACAGATGATAGAGCCATTTCAGAAAGCGGGTGCTACCGTTTATTTACAAATCCCTGCTAAATTAAAAGTCAATTTCCAAGGACAGTATTTCTATTTTACATCTGAAATACATGCGCAGAAAATGTTAGAGGAAATTACTACAGGGAAAAAGGCGCAAGGAGAATAATCACTAGAGACTGGATTGGAAATAAGGCTGCTATCCCTTATTTATTTGATATTTAGTAACCATTTTGATTCGCATTGTATTTCTTTTTTCTCCCTTTTTCTCACTAGTTCTGGTCAGTAACGGCCAGTAATAGTTAGTAATGGTCACTGATTTGGGGGCTGGGGTTGTTTTTTTTTCTTTTTTTCTCTTCAAAAGTTTTCCTTGGGATGGGAGCACTTTTAGATAGTAGTAATTTATTGCATGTAGTTAATTAAAACCATTACAAATTGTGTTTAAAAAAGCATTGCTTCGCCCAAAAACTGTGATTGGTTTAAAAGAATTTTTTTAAAATTGGGAAAAGCCCTTTTTCAAAATTCAACGTTATTCAACAATACTCTGTGTATAAATAGTTCTCTTTTTTTTTTTTTTATTAGTCCGTCTTTTTACTTATGTCTTAAAACGTGTGCTAAAATCCTGGGCAGTATTGTGCCGTCACTTGTATTCTTATCGTTTCTTGTCGTTGTGCTCCTGCGATGTAACTGTGAGCACTATGTGTTTGATATTTGTAAAAGTTGATTTACTTTCTGCAGAAATCTGGCTGCCCTACATGAGATCTGCAAAGAGTGGCTGTTTAGCAGTAGCATTAAGGCCGGTCGGCACGATCTAACTTGGGAGGAGCGGAATGCGTGAAGTAGGAACTGCCTTCTCAAATGGTTCACCGTTGGGCAGATGCACACTAGGTGTATAAGGGATTCTTCCATCTGTCCACAAAGTCTGCAGAGCATAGTTGGCCATGCTTGTTTCCACACGGAAACTTGGTCTTTTGATGTAAATGCTCCCAGTCTGACCAAAAGTAGTTGGTGTTGAATTGATGGAGTTATATGCTGGACAAGATATGGCTGGGGCAATTGTGTCTCATATGTCGATAGAACCATCCAGCCGTGTTTTTTCTTTGATAGAGCTGCTTTGTCCATTATCCAAGCCTTTTGTTTTGCGGCGTTATTGGCTATTTTTTTGAATGCGGCAAAGCTGTAGTCAGTGTTCCAGGCATCATGCAAGTCTAGCGTTGTTAGTGCGTGTTCAAGGACGGTGTGCCAGGCTTTTGTTCCTTTAGGTTGGTTCTTTATTTCTGTCAAACAGTGCCCCAACAAGGAATCCTCTTCTGCAGCTTTTAATTTCCAGCACGTTTTTATTATCGCTGCTTGTCTGACGGGATGTTGATTTAGTAGCCCAAATTCTAAGCGAACTTGGGCTTGTGACGTGAACTGCGGCATCCTGAAAATTCGTTTGAATAAACCTGACTGTTGGAGGTTCAGGAAGTTGGCATCTTGACCTTTGAATAATTCTGAGCCATAAGTAAGGGTCGGTAAAAACTTGGCTGCGATGACTTTTAATAAGTAGAAGTTTGAAGGACATTGCAGTTTCTGTTTTAACATGTTTAGTGCAAAACGGAGTTTGTTTGCTTGTGCTTTTCTAAGGTTTAGATGTTCTTTGAGGGTGAACCTTTTGTCGACCACTACTCCCAGATATTTGTAGGAGTCACAGTGCTCTATTCTATTTCCTGATGCATTCCACCGATATTTTTTTCCATTTGGCACTATCGTGGCCGAAAAACAAATGACCTTGGTTTTTTCAGGTTCAAGGACAAGCCGTGATCTTCCATATATTCGACCAACTTTGTGATCAAGCGCTGTAGGCCTACTGGTGTCTGGCTGCATAAGATGATGTCGTCTGCATATTGAAGGCTTCTTATTTTATAATGAGCGATTTTCGGGGGTCACTTTGAACTTCTAAGAGCCTTTTGTCCAGATCTGCGGTAAAGATATTAAAGAGGCTGGGAGCCAACACGCATCCCTGCTTTAGGCCAATATATGTAGGGATCCTTGCTGTAGTGCAATCTCCGTTACCCAGTTTTATCTGTACCCATGTGGATGTATACAAGTTGATGATGGCCCGTAGTAGTAATGGTGGAACGCCCCAATTTGCCATCTTTTGCCACAGCTGTTGTCTGGGTACCATGTCAAATGCTGCTTTTAGGTCGATAAAGCAGGTATACAGTTTGGCGGATTTACGCTTGGCTTTTTCGACCAAAAGATTCAATGCAAGCAGGTTACACATCGTATTTGTGCCAGGTCTAAAACCTGTTTGTGTGACTGGAATGATCTTGCTAGAAGCGACCCAATCTTCTAGAGCTGTGAGAAGGTTTGATGCATATAGTTTTGCTTCAACGTCAATTAAAGCAATTAATCTGAAGTTCGCTGGGTCTGACCTTGCACCTGCTTTGAAAATTGGATGCAGAATGCTGCCTCTCCACGATGCTGGCACATTGGTTGTTTGGAAGGCATGGTTGAACAGAGGTGTGAAGTACTTCGCCCAAAATGATCTATCATGTTTAAAAAGTCCATTCGGTAGGCCGTTTGGACCTGGCGCTCCGTTGGATCTTAATTTTTTTATGTTCATTTCAATTTGGTTCGATTGAATCCAGTTTTCATCAAACTGATTTTCTTCCTCTTTTGATTGGTATACCGTGATGTTATCTGTAGTGTAATTTTGGTAATTGGTGTTCTTGTCTGTGTGGTTTTTGGTTAGGTGAGCTATCCAGTCTGCCTCTAGGATGTTCGCGTTGTGTTGGCGGAAGGATCCATTCGCAATACTGTTAATTTCCGCCCAAAATTTTTTGTTATTATTTGATTTACTTGTTTCCAATAGTTTTAGCCAGATTTCGGTTTGTTGTTTTTTCTTTGCCATCCAGACCTCTTTTTTATAATTCTGTCTTAACTGGTATATTTGTTGCTTTTCCCCTTCGGTGGTTGTTAGGACATTTCTACGTAATTTTCTTATTTCTCTGTTTAATGTCCTTTTTTCACTACTAAGGAGCCTAAGGGCTCTGTTGTTTTTTTACACATTGTTTTGTGTTCTGCGATGGGAATTTAGAAATCAGCATCTTGGTCATATCCACCCAATTTGCCCATAGTTGTGTTGAATTTTGTGCTTGCGTGATCGATGGTGTGTTTTTTAGATAATTCATTATTTCATCTACGTTTTTGCCATTCCATGCCAGCCTTTTTAGGTTGTAGGGGCTCGGAGTATCGGACAAGTCATTGCTTTCTGCAGCTCTTCGTGTGTGGATTTGAAGGTCGATTGACTGTGGGCTGTGGTCGCTCTCAAGTCTGTATGTTATTTGAAATCTTGAGATCTTTGGCAATAGCTCTATGTCCACTATTGTATAGTCTAAAACGGAGTGTGTCTGCTTGGTTATTCTGGTTGGTTTTGCTGGTTGATCTTGAGGGAAGCGACCGTTTAAAATTATCATTTCTGTCTCGTGTAAAATTGAAACGCATGATTGACCGATGTGGTCCTTTTTTCGATAATTTGTAATTACCGGGGGAATCATTTGCTGTTTTGATTTGGTTTGTTGCTTCGTTTGCTCCGAAGCCTCTTGAAGTAGGAACATATTGAAGTCGCCCGACAGCATGATTCCTGCTTATGGAAAGTTGATTGCAATGATTTGATCAACATTTTAAATGTCGTGATTTTCTCTTGTTTTTCTTTTGGGGCTGGGTGGATGTAAATATTGCAAATTATTAGGAGCCTTTCCACTTTATTATGCTGCTGGCGATTAAAGGGACCTTGCGAAAGTGAGATTTTTATACATTGGATCCAAGTTTGTCCTAGATCTATCTGTTCGTAGGACCATGGTATTTTTATGCTAAGGTAGATTGATAAACCACTGGATGGTCTACCTGATGTATTACCTTTTATGGCGGGTTGGTGGAGTTCTTTGAATCCACTGATCTGTGTTGGTGACGTAGTCCAAGTTTCCTGAAGTAGTAGTATGTCGAATTTTTCAAAAACAAATCCTCACCTGCCTTGCTGCCTAAGCCATTAATGTTCCAAGCATTTATTTGATATTTAGTAACCATTTTGATTCGCATTGTATTTCTTTTTTCTCCCTTTTTCTCACTAGTTCTGGTCAGTAATGGCCAGTAATAGTTAGTAATGGTCACTGATTTGGGGGCTGGGGTTGTTTTTTTTCTTTTTTTCTCTTCAAAAGTTTTCCCTTGGGATGGGAGCACTTTTAGATAGAAACTGGCTATTTGTTCTGGGGGAAGTTGAGGGGGGGGGGAAGGGAAAAGAAAATATCAAGAATCGGGAGGGCGGCGGGGGTGCGGCGAGGATGAGACAGACGCCATCAAAACAGGCTCAGGACTGAGCCTGATTGCCTATATACTGGTGGGGGGTGGGGGGTGCAGGAAGGGGCGGGGGAGGAGCTGAGAAGCTCAGACCTGGGGTAATGATGATCTTTAATAATTTTAAGTCTAATGTAGAAATAAGTAGTAAGGGGAGAAAATATTTAAATAGAATAAATATAGAGAAGACAAGTAAATATATATCAGGGATCAACAAATATCAGCATGGATAAGTTAACAATTCTGACTATCAATATTTGTGGCCTTAATGATGAAAAGAAAAGGCAAAGAGTGGCTATCGGGTTACAACTGATTGGGGCTAATATCCTTTGTGTTCAAGAAACACATATTGAGGGATCTCAAATACATTTACTTAACAAACTGGGTTTTAAGGTGGTTACTGCCACAACACAAGGGGTAAGGACAAAGGGTGTAGCTATATTGGGGAAAGCGAGCGGGACACAATTTACTCGTTCCATGTCGGATAAAAATGGACGATGGGCTATTACTGAGTGTCAGCAGAACAATGGGGTTAAAATGACTGTTTGTACAATATATAGTAATATTAGTGATGACCCAGCAGTTTTAGATTATATATCTAATGAGCTCGTTCATTGGCCACTTCCAGTAATTATCTGCGGGGATTTTAATTTGAATTTACCTAGTAATTGGTCAGAGGATCTTGGCTTCCAGTATAAGGGCAGGAAGCCAAGAGTCTTTCAAGCTTTCAAAAACCTATGCCAAACCCATGGTCTGATAGACAGTTGGCATGTGGAGCATCCGAAGGATCCAGGTTTCACTCATTATTCCTACCCACATGCACGCCACGCAAGATTAGATTATTTTTTGGTTTCTAATACACTAGCCGCTAGGTGTACTATTGAAAAATTACCAAGGGTACTCTCTGACCATAATCCTCTTCTTTTAACCATCGAACGTGGGTCAACAAAACATAATAGGAAAACATGGACGTTCGAAAGGGCATTATTAATAAATGAGAAGTACTGTGATTCTATGCGACAGTGGATTCCTAGATTTTTAGAAGAGAATATAGGTAGTGCAACAATCGATATTGTTTGGGATGCCCTAAAGGCTCGAATTAGAGGTGAAACACTTCGATTTTCATTGAATGCTAATAAAAAAGCAAAACAAGATATGAAAGTACTTCAGAACAACATAGTTATTGCAGAAGAAGGTCTAATAAAAGCCATACAAGAGGGAAGGGATAGCGAAAATGAACTCAGACAGATTGCAATTGCTAAAAACTGTATTATAGAAGTATTAATGGTAAGAGCTATCGATAAAGCTACAATATATAAGGAAAATGTATATGAATTAAATGAACAGGTGGGACATCAGTTGGCGGTACGAACTCGAGAACAAAGCACTGCTAACTTTATTAAGGGTATTCGGGATCCAGAAGCTGGGTTAAAGACAGATCCCGACGCAATTAGAACTGCATTTCAAAAATATTATCAGGATCTGTATAAGGATACTGATATACCACAGGAATCAATCAAGGAATATATTGATCAAGACAGATTTGTTAGATTAGAGAGTAATGACGTAGAAAGTATGGATGTTATTCCGCAATGGGAAGAAATTCTTCTCGCATTAAATAGTCTCGCTCCAGGTAAAGCGGCTGGAATGGATGGGATTCCCGCTGGATTTTACGTTAAATTCTCCCCACAAATAAAAAATATACTGGTAGAGCTGCTCGCACATATATTTCAGGGGGGACAACCTCCGGGATCTTGGTCCATGGCCAAAATCGTGTTTTTTTAAAAAAAACATAAAGATTCTACGGAACTCGGGTCGTACCGCCCTATCACATTAATAACTGGTGATTCTAAAATCTATTCCAAGTTATTGGCTACACGATTAGCCCAGAACATACATAAAATTGTATCGGTACGGCAGCATGGGTTCATTCCCGGCAGGGCGACTACCGACCATATCCAGAGGGTAATTTCACTGTTTGACTGGTCTGAGGTAACAGGAGACCCTATGGCACTTATATTATTAGACGCCGAAAAGGCTTTCGATAGGGTCTCCTGGAAATATCTCTGGGCAGTCATGGCAAGGTGTGGTATAGGGGAACCCTTTATCAAAGCGGTACAAATGCTGTATCGGGATCCATCCGCCGTTGTCATGGTGAATGGATCAATATCAGAACCATTGCCTATCACCAGAGGGACAAGGCAGGGGTGCCCGTGTTCGCCTCTTTTTCGCTATATATATCGATCCATTCATCCGGAGATTAGATAACAATGTATTGATCCCACCTGTTTGGATAAGAGACCAAGCCACAAAAATGCTTGCATACGCAGATGATATTGCGTTGGTTACTAGTGACCCAGGGAATGCAATTGGGGTGATTGAAGAAGAAGCTAGGATCTTCAGTGTGATATCCGGTTACAAATTAAATCAAAGCAAAACTCAAATTATTCCTAACAGCAAAATCGAGATGACCGATATCCGAGTAACAGAGAAAGCCATATATCTCAGCGTTAGCATAACCGCCAAAATAGGGAATCTAGTTAATGATAATATTGCTCCTCTAATGCAACGTACAAAAAAAGATATGATTCGCTGTAATAATCTCCATCTATCTATCGGAGGTCGGTGCAACTTGATTAAAATGCTTTTTTTGCCTAGATTTTTATATTTTTTAGATCAATTTGTTTGGAATTTCCACCGCAATTATTTAAAGACATGGATAGTATGTTTTCTAGATTTTTATGGGGGTATAGGAAACCACGAAGAGCACTACGAACCATTACTTTACCTAAAGATAGAGGGGAATGGCATTGCCTAATCTTAAATTATATTATTGGGCCACCATATTGAAATACTGTATTAATTTACTATTTAAGACAGATGCCAGTAGTGTAGGGAATATTCTAACACCGCAAGAGTTGCTATTAGGAAATGAATCTAGAGAATGTTTATGGCGTCATGTGAATGATAGTTACTTTAAAAAAGTTAGATTTAAGTCTATATTCGGTATCTATAAGGCTTGGAATTTTATCCGTAAATTAGTGGGTATCGGACGATTATCTTACTATACCCCAATTTATAACAATAGTAATCTTCCCGGGATCTTTAACGACATATGTATGGAAAGATGGGTATCGAACGGGATTACACAACTTGGATGTTTTTATACGATTTCAGGACTGAAATCTTTTGGGGAATTACAGTCGGAGTACAATCTAGATCATCTGGATTTCTTTAAATTCCTTCAAATTCGGGATTTTCTTTTGAAGAAGGGTGGGGGGGGGACTTAAATTCCAAATAGTTCAGATAATGGAGAATTTGTCTAAAAAGACTGATATAAAAATTGGAGAAATTTACGAATTATTGAACATCTGTAATCCAGATGATTTGGATAAATATATAATGAAATGGCAGGCTAAACTTGGGGTCTCGGCTGAAACTGTCCACCACTCCTTCATAAAATATCAGTCCTGTTTAATGTCTATTAAGTTACAGGCTCAATATTATAAAACCTTTTTTTTTATACTATACTCCCTATAAAATTGCTAAATGGGGGACGGGGAAAGGAACTACATGTCCTAGATGTGCATTAGCCGAAGCTGACAGCATACATTTATTCGCTTCCTGCACAGTATTAACAAATGTATTGAATGATATTTCAGCCTTTCTATCAGAAGTATTTAACGCAAGAGTAGAAATTCTCATTGATGAGATTATGTTAGGTGTATCCAATATTGACCGACCAAAATATATGCGAGGGCTGATATTTGTCGCTATGGCGGTCTTTAGATTATGTATTGCGTCAGCATGGCTGGACACAAACTCACCCGTGTTTCAACAGTGGAGATCCCGATTACTGGCTACCTGTAGTTTAGAGGTAGCAATATATAAAAGAAAGGGACGTGGTAAACGTAAAAAAGGACTGGCAATATGGGATCCGCTATTGCAATGGTCACAAAGACAAATAGACAATACTTAATTAATACATGTTAAAATTTCTAATATAGACTCGGATTGTCTAGGTCTTTGTATTAAGTGAAATCTCTTTTATGTCTTTTCTCTTTTTTCTCTTTTTTTTTCTTTTTTTCTTTTTTTTTTCTACTATAATACTCATGATGATACGCAATGAAATAAAATATTGTTTGTATTTGGTAATACAGGGCAGGTCTGAGCTCTGGGTGGGGTGGAGGGTGGGTTATTTGCGGGGTGTAAATGTAAAAGTCTTTAATAAAGAGTTTAAAAAAAAACAAACAATACAATATAGCAATACAGCAATACTGGATGAATGTTCTGTAAACCATTTTTTTTGTCATAAATATCATGGTTTGAGCACCTAAGTGAAACTTAGGTTCTCAAATAGCAGTTAGTACTTTTGGCTTTTTGAATAAGGAACAATTAATATTAAAATACCTTTTAAATCCTCTTTCAATAGTATACTAATGAAAGTGATCGGGTTCCTAAAGAGCCCTATAAAACAAGCTTTGGCTTTAATGTGCCACTGCATGTAAACAAAGGCAATCACAAACACTGTTTACATATATTACATGCTGATCCCATTAAAGCAAGCACTGTTTGCTTTGCCAGTGCTGAGAGAAAGTTGCAAAACTTGATTGCTTTCTGTAAATAATGACCATAAAAGATAAACAATTATATGGAACAAACTGTGCTTTTAGATGTAAATTATTCCCTCATACATTCTAATGGATGCGCCTCTTGGAAGTCGGAATGCTAAACTAAAGAGCAACTCCATGAGGTGAGAGAGAATTGTGCCACTGGTTGAAGTTAAAGCCTACTGTGTCTTATATTTGAAAGCATTGCTGTGGAAAATTCTGTCAGACCGCTATGTTGTCAAGCCAGACCAATAAAAGTACAACAGGCTCACGCAACTCTCGATTTAGGGGCTGATTACGATGCCGTAGGAAACGGCTCCGACCCTCGGTCGGAGCCGTTCCTACAGCATCGTAATCAGCAGTTTGGATTCATTTCCGACTGACCCATTTGGATGGAGTCGGTAGGAAATGAATCCAAACTGGATTTCCGAATGGCTTCCGATGGGCTCGGAGAGTCCGTCTGCCATTCGGAAAGCCTCCGCCCGGCTCTTTCCGCCCGAGGGATTACAATGTCTGATTCCGACAGCCTTTCCGACACAGAAAGGCTGTTGGAAGTCGACCCCCCAGCAGGGCTCCCATGGGTGCAAGGCCTCCGGATGGCGGCCGAGGTCGCACCTATGGTGCCCCCCTGTTGATCCCTGCACCCTGTGGCAGGCACCTTGAGGTGCCTGCCACGGGGTGCAGGGATGAACTGCACCTCTTCTCTTTACAATGAAAGCATGCATTCCAGTCAGAATGCATGCTCCCATTGTAAAGAATAGGAATGCCACCGAACAGTGTTCGGTCGCATCCTAATTGCTGGGTTGGGACCACTGACAGGAGGTCGGTCGGTCCCAGTGCCCAATCGATGTCGGACGGACTCAGGTCCATCCGACATCGAAATTGGCCCCTTAGTCTTGCCAATCACCGTTTGCTTATGAATGACTAGGAGAACACAGTGACACTTTTTTGCATGCTGTACTTAAATTAAGTGAAGGCCACTGTGTATTTCTTTACTCTTCTGGATATCTATATTTATAACAATCTTGTGTTGTGTGATCAGAATTTATCATTTTAAGAGTTTGTGTCAGTGCAACATGTTAGGAATGGTAGTATACTAATTGCCGATTTCAAGGATGGCTGGAGGAGAAGAAGACAAACCATTAATGTCATGGTACCTTGGGAGGAAGTTGGCAATTGGTTACTGGAGACTGTAAATTGAGAATGCTTTTGGGGAGAGTGGCCGTGAAATAAAAAATGTACAACTGATAAACAATAAAAGGGAAAAAAGTCACGCAGCTATTAATTACATGAACAAAGGCGAAATTAAGCTTAAAGAAAAAGAATGCCCACTGCAAAAAAAACTGTAAAAAATGGTGCAACTAAATGTTGTATTGCTATTGGTTATTTGTAGTGCGTCCTTCTTTTCTAAAAGTTGTGAAAGCATTACTCTTCGAAAGATTGCTTCATATAATAAATTGACTCTACAGAGTGTCAGACAGTGGGCAAGAGAGTGTTTCTCAATACTCCAAACAAAAAACACAAAAAACTCTGACCATGTTTTGGTGAGATTCATTTAGGGTTATAAGGTACTTTAAGGTTTAGTTTTTATTTAAAAAAACAAACAAAAAAAAACAGTTACTGATGGTTGAGTAGTAAGGAATACCAATATTTTTAATAGAAGCAGAAACGGATTTGTTAGTCTGCGTGTTCAAACCATACTCTTTACATTACACTGCAGACGACTAACAAACAGTTGCTTCTTACGTTCTTTTTCTACATTTTCATGCAAGTGTACTTTCCATGTTACGCTGTGGGTGAAATATATTTGTTGGTCAGGGCTTATTGATATTGAGTTTAGTTCTGGCCTCTGATTGTCGTCAATAGTAGGCGAAAATATTCACTTAAGTTACATAGCTTCACCAAGAACAAATCAGAATCAGGCCCTCTATCTGGAACAACAGAATCAGGCACTCTATTTGGAACAACAGAATCAGGCCCTCTGTGTGGAACAACAGAATCAGGCCCTCTATCTGGAACAACAGAATCAGGCCCTCTGTGTGGAACAACAGAATCAGGCCCTCTGTGTGGAACAACAGAATCAGGCCCTATGTGTGGAACAACAGAATCAGGCCCTCTATCTGGAACAACAGAATCAGGCCCGCTATCTGGAACAACAGAATCAGGCCCTCTGTGTGGAACAACAGAATCAGGCCCTCTATCTGGAACAACAGAATCAGGCCCTCTATCTGGAACAACAGAATCAGGCCCGCTATCTGGAACAACAGAATCAGGCCCTCTGTGTGGAACAACAGAATCAGGCCCTCTATCTGGAACAACAGAATCAGGCCCTCTGTGTGGAACAACAGAATCAGGCCTTCTATCTGGAACAACATAATCAGGCCCTCTATCTGGAACAACAGAATCAGGCCCTCTGTGTGGAACAACAGAATCAGGCCCTCTGTGTGGAACAACAGAATCAGGCCCTCTATCTGGAACAACAGAATCAGGCCCGCTATCTGGAACAACAGAATCAGGCCCTCTGTGTGGAACAACAGAATCAGGCCCTCTGTGTGGAACAACAGAATCAGGCCCGCTATCTGGAACAACAGAATCAGGCCCGCTATCTGGAACAACAGAATCAGGCCCGCTATCTGGAACAACAGAATCAGGCCCTCTGTGTGGAACAACAGAATCAGGCCTCTATCTGGAACAACAGAATCAGGCCCTCTGTGTGGAACAACAGAATCAGGCCCTCTATCTGGAACAACAGAATCAGGCCCTCTATCTGGAACAACAGAATCAGGCCCTCTGTGTGGAACAACAGAATCAGGCCCTCTGTGTGGAACAACAGAATCAGGCCCTCTATCTGGAACAACAGAATCAGGCCCTCTGTGTGGAACAACAGAATCAGGCCCGCTGTCTGGAACAACCGAATCAGGCCCGCTATCTGGAACAACAGAATCAGGCCCTCTGTGTGGAACAACAGAATCAGGCCCTCTATCTGGAACAACAGAATCAGGCCCTCTGTGTGGAACAACAGAATCAGGCCCTCTATCTGGAACAACAGAATCAGGCCCGCTATCTGGAACAACAGAATCAGGCCCTCTGTGTGGAACAACAGAATCAGGCCCTCTATCTGGAACAACAGAATCAGGCCCTCTATCTGGAACAACAGAATCAGGCCCGCTATCTGGAACGACAGAATCAGGCCCTCTGTGTGGAACAACAGAATCAGGCCCTCTATCTGGAACAACAGAATCAGGCCCTCTGGGTGGAACAACAGAATCAGGCCCTCTATCTGGAACAACAGAATCAGGCCCGCTATCTGGAACAACAGAATCAGGCCCTCTGTGTGGAACAACAGAATCAGGCCCTCTATCTGGAACAACAGAATCAGGCCCTCTGTGTGGAACAACAGAATCAGGCCCTCTGTGTGGAACAACAGAATCAGGCCCTCTATCTGGAACAACAGAATCAGGCCCTCTATCTGGAACAACAGAATCAGGCCCGCTATCTGGAACAACAGAATCAGGCCCTCTGTGTGGAACAACAGAATCAGGCCTCTATCTGGAACAACAGAATCAGCCCCTCTGTGTGGAACAACAGAATCAGGCCCGCTATCTGGAACAACAGAATCAGGCCCTCTGTGTGGAACAACAGAATCAGGCCCTCTATCTGGAACAACAGAATCAGGCCCTCTGTGTGGAACAACAGAATCAGGCCCTCTATCTAAAACAACAGAATCAGGCCCGCTATCTGGAACAACAGAATCAGGCCCGCTATCTGGAACAACAGAATCAGGCCCTCTGTGTGGAACAACAGAATCATGCCCTCTGTGTGGACAACAGAATCAGGCCCTCTGTGTGGAACAACAGAACCAGGCCCTCTGTCTGGAACAACAGAATCAGGCCCTCTGTGTGGAACAACAGAATCAGGCCCTCTATCTGGAACAACAGAATCAGGCCCTCTGTCTGGAACAACAGAATCAGGCCCTCTGTCTGGAACAACAGAATCAGGCCCTCTGTGTGGAACACGCTCTATTCTCTTGCCACCTCTGTTTACCTTCTCAGTATCATGCTGGTGATGGTTGTTTCAATCCTTCACGTATTAGATGTACACTAACCCCACAGAGCCTCCGTAGAAAGTATTTCTAGGCATACCCACAGTTGTTAATCAAGACTTCTGTCTTCAGCTTAGGTTGGTTAATCCTCTGCCTGACCTAGTTAGTTTGACAAAGTTTGATAAACATTATTTTTTGTCCATAAGGGTGGCCTCTTCTGATTAATATGCATCACTAGATTAAAGACACTCGCCTGTTCCACCACCCTTCCTGCGGCTTCCATAGGATAGAACCCACCATCTTTCAAACAGTCAATTGTTCTTCCTTGACTTTTATTCTCTCTACTGTGTTGATGTCAGTTGAACGTCCATCTCCTTCAAAGGAACAATAGCTTTTATATTATGAGTTTTGTCATCCTAATTTGAATTCTTTCAAATATGCAGCATTTTATTGTTTGACTTGGGAACTCCTATTCTCTGGTGCTTATATTAACTAGCATGGTGTTTGCAGGTTCAGCCAGGCATTTGGGAGTCTTTCTGGATTTGCAGATACATTAAATGTTGTGTCCTATTATTTGATAGTGAGTAGATTCACTGTAGACGTTCTCTTTGTCTTGTGTACCCTCAAATGACCTTTGTAGATTTTCCAATGTCTGCACCCTTTCCTGTGTCTCATCGTTATCCCCTGTTTCGGCTCTCAACTTTCCTTGCTTTTCCACCCTCCCTCAGGTTCCTGGTTGTCTGTACTTTTTGCAAGAGGAGCTGGAAAGCAGTCTAGGTCCAGAATGTGTTGCTACTGTGATAGCAGTGACAAAATCCCGGAATGGCCATGCACAGCTGGTTGTATTGGCCCTATATGAAACAAACAGAGGGTTCTGCAGAGCTACGGACGTCCTCAATTAGGAAATGCACCCTGCTGTCACACATTTAGAATGACATTTTGGCCTTTTTGAAATGCCTGCTTTCTAGGCGACACTGAAGAAGCATTATGTGGATAGGGGCATTCATCTTTTAACTTCATGTCACCTTAAAACAGTATTTTCTGCACATTCTACATATGATATGTATAATTGTGAATATTGTGAAAAACCATTTCTCCAGCTTTATTTACTTACTTAAATTTCCATATTGCATTTAACCAAAGCACTTTACAAGATTTACTGAAATGGTCCAATATAATTATAACATGATGACAAAGTTAAAATCAAGAAATGGAGGAAACGTTTCGAGTGAAAACCAAAGTGGAAAGAGAGAAACTTTAGAATGAATTTAAGTAAACGTGGAACAGTCCTATAAGTAAATGTCTAAAATGACATACCACTAAGGTCCAATACCTCAGATCATTCTTTCACCGTAGAGGAGATGCACCACAACCAGAAATCAAACCAGAATAGATCTAGATGCAACAGGAAGCCAGATGCAAAAGCCCAACCAACACAGCAGTCAAGATCCATTAGATGATGAGGGAGGACCTCTGATGAATCCCACTGGTGTCTGCTGGTGGTTTCACACTGCAGACTTGCAACAGGTGTTTGGCCTCACACACCTGCTCCATGGAGACCCTCCAAGGCCTCGACATGATGCTGGAATCAAAAAAGAAGGAGCAAAGAGGAGGTGGAGAGAGAAGCACCCTTTATTGGCTTTCTTTCTAAATAACTGTAGATCAAAGAGGAGTTCATTGGGTCATATGGAAATCTACGTAAACTATCCAAAATAAATGCATTGCCAGGTTCCAAGTGCATTCCATCTGAACGCAATTTTTAAGTCATAGTTGGCAATTGCATTTATATAGCGCTTACTACCCCAGACAAGGCGTCAAATCGCTTTTTCGGCGAGTAGCACGCTACTCCGGAGCCTATAAAGGATTAGTGTTGAATTAGTATAGTGAAATATGAAGATGATTTAAGTGGTGGATAGGTTAGTCAATCATTTGGATTCAGAAGGATAGCGGAAGGATAGAAGAGGGAAAAAAGGTTTGTATTTATATAGCGCTTGTTACCCCTGATGGGGTGTTAAAGAGCTTTTTTTTTTTTTTTTTTGCGAGTAGCATGCCACTCCGGAAACCCATAAAGGATTAGTGGTGAATTAGTATAGTGAAATATGAAAGTAATTTGAGTGGTGGATATGTTTATCAGTTATTTGGATAGAGCAGGGTAGCGGCGGGATAGAAGAGGGAAAAGAGGTTTGCATTTATATAGTGCTTGCTACTCCTGATGGGGTTTTGAAGCACTTTTTTGGCGAGTAGCACGCTACTCCGGAACCCATAAGGATTAGTGTTGAATTAGTATAGTGAAATATGAAAGTAATTTGAGTGGTGGATATGTTAGTCAGTTATTTGGATTGAGAAGGGTTGGGGAGAGATAGAAGAGGGAAAAAGGTTTGCATTTATATAGTGCTTGCTACCTCTGATGGGGTGTTGAAGCACTTTTTTGGCAAGTAGCACACTACTCTGGAACCCATAAAGGATTAGTGGTGAATTAGTGTAGTGAAATATGAAATTTGAGAAGTGAACATGTTAGTCTGTTATTTTGATTGAAAAGGATAGTGGAGGGACAGAAGAGTGAAGGTTTTAGACTTTTTTTTTTTTTTTGGGAGGTCATAGCAGTAGGAAGAGGCTTTGGGATGAGTAAAAAGGGGATGTGGAGGGGAAGAGTCAGAGGGAAGAGTTTAGAAAGGCTTGTTTTGGGGGATCAGTATAGTAAAAGAGGTGTCAGATGATGCAAGGAGGGGTAGAGTATGGAAGTGTCTAGAAAGGGTTATTTTGGGGATCATAGTAGTGGTATGGGGTTTGGGATAAATGAGAGAGCGGATGTATTGATAGAGGTATAGGGTGAGAAATAGGGTAGTGCATTGGAAAGAGTAGTAGAAAGAAGTTTGAGATGAGTCAGAAAGTTGGGGTAGAAGATATATTGAGAGAAGTATAGGGTGAGAAATAGGATAGTGCATTGGATATGCTGAATTGGAAGAAAGTGATAAATATATAGATCCTTAAGTACATGGAAAGTATATAGATGCATAAAGGAGGTAGGTATATGTAGATTAAAGATATTGATAGAGGTATAGGATGAGAAGCAGGGTAGTGCATTGGATGTGCTTTTTTAGGAGAAAAGTAATAAATATATAGATCAAAGTACATGGAAGGTATATAGATGCATAAAGTAAGTAAAAAGATGCATTAGATAAACTCTGGTTTTTCAAGTGTTATTGTACTTTAAAAATGTATTTGTATTTATTTTTAACAACATAATTATTCAACATGTTTATACAAAGCAATACACAAAGATATGTACATATCTATAGTAAAAATAAATGCTTATATACAGAGGGATATGATGTAAATTTCTGTTTGCGTATGGTGCTTATGTGGGGAAGAGCCAATTCTTGAGTAGTTTTCTGAAGATAAGGTGGTTGTCCGTGGATCTTATGTTGGGGGGGGTAAAGAGTTCCATAGTTTGGCTGCTTGAACAGAGAAGGACGTGCCACCCATGTTTTTTTTCTTGTATCTTGGGATTTTGAGGCGAGGTGCCACTTTAGAGCGGAGGTTCCTTTGTTGAATGTGTTTGGTGATTTTATTCCTGATGAAGAGCGGTCCCATTCCATGTATTGCTTTGTGGGTGATACAAAGCAGCTTGAACGTGGATCTTCTGGCAACCGGTAACCATTGCAGGGCTTTCAAGGCAGGTGAGATGTGTTCTCATGGTTTGATATGCAAGAGTAGTCTGGCAACCGAGTTCTGAATCCGTTGTAGTCTTTTCATGGATGTTAAAGGTGATCCGTGGTAGAGGCTATTGGAGTAATCGAGTTTGGACAGAACAAGGGAGATGGTAGCTTGAGCCTTGTGTGGAAATCCCAAATGGGGAAAAATTTGTCGCAGCGTTTTTATAGTGACAAAGCTTGATCTTGGTAGTTTGTCCACTTGGGCATTCATCGATAGCTTGAAGTCCATGGTCATTACGAGGTTTCTTACTTCCTTCGATACTTTAGGCGGTGATCCCAGTTCATCAGGCCAGGCGGCAAGCGGGTCATAATTTTTCCAATCGCCACACGTGAGTTTTTCCGTTTTGGAAGCATTCAATTTGAGATGGCTTCAAGTCATCCACTGATCCACGGCTCTGAGACAGCTGAAAATTGGAGAGTTTCCAATGTCTTTGGGGCATTCCAGTTGAAGGAGTATTTGTGTGTCATCTGCATAGTTATAGCACGTGAGGTGAAATTGATTGATCAGTACCGGTAATGACTTCATGTAGATGTTGAAAAGCATGGGCGGGATGATAGAGCCTTGAGGGACCCCTGCTTTTGTGGAGTATGGTTTGGACGAGAAAGGTGGGGTATGGATGACATTAGTTCTGTTTCGAAGGTAGGACGTGATCCAGTCTAGAGCAGTCCCCTCTATGCCGGCTTCATAGAGTCTTTGTTTAAGAGTGTCATGGTCAACCGTGTCAAAGGCAGCTGAGAGGTCCAAGAGGAGTAGCGCATCAACCCCGTTGTGGTCTACTGTGTTCTTCAGGTCATCCCAGATGGCAAGGAGGGCAGATTCTGTGCCTCTTCCCGGACGGAATCCTGTTTGGAAGTCTGAAAGTATGGCATTTTGTTCAATGAATTGTGACATCTGGGCAAACGCTGCTCTTTTTATCAGTTTGCCCAGAAAAGGTCCATTTGTAATGGGTCTGTAGTTGTCAGGGTTCAGCGGGTCCAAGTTTGTTTTCTTCAGTACAGGGGGTATGTATGACTTTTTTAGTTCTTCTGGAAATGTTCCGGTAGTTAAGGAATCGTTGATTATTCTTCTTACTGGAGTGGCAGCAGAAGTTGTTAAAAGAATTGTCTTGAAAGTTTGTGGTGGACACGGGTCAGAAGGGCTGCCACAGGCCTGCTTGCTTTGACCAGGTCCATAAATTTATTGTGTGAGATGTGTTGGAAGGAACGGAGAGGCTGGGTTAGAGTATTCTTGGATTGTTTTTTTGTAAAAGGGTTAGTGCTGGTGCTTTGTCGCTGTTTTAAGTACGAGTCCAACGTGTCTGCTTTGTCCGTGTAATGATTTGCCAGTTTGTCTGTGAAATCTTGAGTAACAGGATGAGTTCCTTCTAGGCAATTTGGTTTACTGAAATTCATTGAGTATTTTACAAAATTCTTTATTTGCACATTTAGCATTTTGAATTCTGTCTGAATAGTACCTTTTCTTAGCTTTTTTAATAGCTGTCTTGTATAATCTGTTAATTTTCTGTAGCTGAAGTTTGTCTTGTTTGGCGTTTGTTTTGAGCCAGGCATGTTGCAGCTTTCTAATTTGTTGTTTTATGTCTTTTATCTCTATATTTCTCCAAGGCGCTTTTTTTCTTTTGTTCTGTTGTGTGGTTTTGAGTGGTATCTATAAAGAACATATTTTATACTATGCATACCTTAAGATGCTTTGCTTCAGCCTCCTTCAGCCACAGGCTTATTTGACTCAGGAGCCTTCATCTATTGCCTTGAAATATTTTCAATCACATTTGTGATCCGTTCACGGTAGTATTTTAGTCACACCTTCTTTCTACTGGTTCTTAGAGTGTATCCTCCCGTCTTTACTGGAGCACATGAGAGACTATTTTACAACTTAAAGAACACTTTTGCCAGACTTTTAAATATGCATATCTTCTGTGCATTGTATATACAAAGCAGTCACTTTTAGGTCGAGCCTAGAGTAGCGCGCAAGCGCTGCTTCTGGCGAAGACTTTATGTAGTGGGGTTTTCAAAGCTGACCACACGCTCGTGCACAATGGCCTTTTCTGTGCGGTTACGCGCACGTTTCAGGCACGATGCACGAGCGTGTGGTCAGCTCTGCACGCTGCCACGCTCGCTCGCCCCCGCTCCTCTCTTCAAAGCTTTGTTCTAGTTGCTTACACTTTCGCGGCCGCCGCATTCTAACAGCGCGCGCACCACTCGTTGTCAATTGCTTTCATGTGGAGGGTGATATTCCAGTGGGCTCCTCCGTTATTACTGAATAAAGTTCAGTTACCCATTGTTGCGTTTAAAGGGTGGTGAAATAGCCGCACTTAATCCAATGGTATTTTCGCTTCTGTTGATGCAAACGTGCTTCATCCGACGGTATTTTCACTTATGTTTAGTGTGTTATTATTTTAGTTGCTTTCAACCTAGCCATTGTTTCGGGAATGTGTGCTTTTGATCCGTTTTAACTGGGACTTCGTGCGCACGCTTTTTTAAAATTTGTTTTCAGCCTAGACCGTGTTTTCGTAATGTTCGCTTTTGTTCCGTTTTAACTGGAACTCTATGCGCACATTGGGCGTCGTTTAATTTATGTGCTTTTTATACGATCTAATCTGCATCAGCATGTTCCGATGTCTTCTTATGTCGACTTGGTTATGATTTCTTACAAAGCGGGGTGACAAACTTCGGTCCAGGAAGGCCACGTCCATGCCAGATTTTAGGAATGTAAAATTAACATAGCTGCACACGCACTGAATCTTAACGCCCGTCATTTACGTCTTTGGTAGTTATCCTGAAAGGCGAGTGGGAATCCAGCCGACCTGGGCCAAATTTGGATGATCCTGCTGTACAATTTCCAGTGCACACTGATTCTTTATTGCACACCTGGACTACTGTAAACATTTTCTGCTGTACACGGCTCCTTGCACGCACTGATGATGAGTTGTTTTTCGAAGTTGGCTAGCTTCATATTTCGTGACTGTCATGTGGCTCTTGTCAGATCTGTTAGCAGATTGTGAGTATCTGCAAGATACGATAAATGTTTCCTGTCCATAAGTGGAGGACGCACCTGTAATCTGCCAATGTAATCAGGACTCGAACACGTCACACTCTTCTGGAATGCTGGTGTGATCAGGAGTGTACAGCCTGGGAGGGGTGCTGCAGTCTGAAGTACACTGTCTCGTGGCGCGACTGCACCAGGCCACGTGGCCATTCCAACATACAGAGATTTGAATTTGGAATTAAAAAAAAAAAATTTCATTAGTTTCCTAAACAATCCAAGCCTTACTTTTAGCCAAATGTAATGTAGCAAGTGATAATAGGTATTTACATTTTTAATATCGGCATGTTTCTGCCTTTTTTCTGTGGGGGTGTTGGCACGGGGAGAGCATGCCGAGACTTGAACCCAGTTCCCTATTTTCAATGTCAGCAGCTCTGAATGCTTGATTCTTTCTCCCAAACAATTGTTATTTAGGACTGACTGAGGGCGTCATTTAACCAAAACACGAATAAATGTTCAGCTCGCTATGGTTAAAGCTGCTCTCCCAACAACATAAAATTATATATACTCATTGGTGGGGAGTGGTGTTTATGTTTCATTATACAGAACGATCAAAACATGTTTCCCATTCTCTGAAAGAATAATACATATTGAAAAATGCCTTGTTTACTTAAATATTTTTGATAATAAAAGACAGATCTTTATTTAATTTTTTTTAATTCTTGGAGATTGCTTATTATCTATTTTTCCGTAGATTGATCCAATTCAGTGTAGCGTACCTGGATGTTTAGTGTGACACGCTACACCACACAATTCCACACCACACAATTCACGGCCACACAATTCAACACCACCCAGCATAATTACACTCCACATAATACCACTACACGCAACATGATTCAACTCCACATAATTGTTTACACACACAAAAGCTTACAGTTGATGTTGCACCAAGGATATTGTGCTGCATAACTAAATACTTATAAGGTCCCAAAAGCGAGACCTATTGGCTATGCCAATGCTTGTTTTAATTGTTTCACAATGCAGCTGGCTTTTTTTATTGCTTTTGTCAGCATTCAAGGTCGAGTGTCAAACCTATTGGCTTTGCCAATGCATGTTTAGAGAGCTATCGAGTGAAAAAGTATTTTAAATTCCCTTTGCTTTTTCAGTGAGCAATGTTCTAAAATATTTGTCTTTTCTGTTTTGCTATGATCTTTATACCAGAATCTGAAGAGCTAACTGTGCACTGTAAACTGTGCTTATTGCTAAAAAAAGAAGTGCAATACTAAAGGCAGGAAACTATGAGGCTTTAGTGAGTTGAGTGAAACCGAAGGTAGAGAGGTGTGTAGTGCAGGGGAACTACAATGGTATCCAGTAACTGTCCGTAGCCCGGGAGTGATGGAGGCAATCTAAGCCTGGCTCACACTTAGTCCTCCGCTCATAGGCATTTCTGTGGCCTCTGATTCTGGTGCACATTGGGTCCTTCTCAACATATATTCTGATCGCATGCCTGGGCGAGGTGGGCGCGGTCCTAGAATTGATCTCATCGTTTCCAGCCCAGCAAACCAGTCTGTCCAAATGACTCCTTCGAGATCTAGACACCTGCCAGTGACTTGTGGAATCTACCAGAGTTTTGTTTCTTCCCCAACAGCTTTCTGTTTATACATGGTGCCACCTGAGGTCCGACTTGCCAATCATGGAATTCATATTCACTTGTACGGGGCCAAAATCCAACTGTCCCTGGAGGTGCTGTTGGCATCGCACATCTACAGCTAACTTCTCCTACTCTTATAACAAAAATCATACACGCATCCTGATTACACCTGTCCTTACCACACAGGACAAATTATACCCTCCTGAAACAAGTTGCCAGGCACCTGCCTCAAGCGCTGGTCATCTCACATGTAGACAATGACCTTCTTACTGGTACACTTGTCACTCCTGAGGTTGCTTTTAAAGACGTAGTACATACTGAGGTTGGCTCATAAAAAGACAAAGTTTGTCCACATCTCCTGCTTCCGATCAGTCTACACTAACAACTGCTCTCCAACAATATTTCCCCCAAACAAGACTCATTCCTTCCTTTCTTCGATTCAGGAGCATCTCATCCATGGAATTATTACAACACAACTAAAAACATTGGGCATTGCTTAGAGATTGGGGGTTGCTGGCCTTTGCCAAAAAATGGCAGATAAGGTGTCTGCCAATCTGCCGGTTCTCCCCTCCCATTTAGAGAACGGGAGCAACAGGGTTTCTGACCCAGGAGCCTGAACAGGCTCTGCCATTGAACACTCTTGACCCGATGGCTTAACTGCCACGTTGCCTGATGGCCGCCCCACCCCATTTAGAGCGAGGCGACTGTCACTCATGGTCACGGCTCAGGTCTGTCATGCAAGGCATTGAAACAGCAAAAGAAAATACAGAGACGCCCGTTGATCGGCGCTCAGATTGGAACAGGGAGCCTGTTCATGTTCCTCGCCAGGCTGTGTAATGCAGTCTGGTAGGGACATGCAAAGTGCGCATGAACTGTTTGGTCGGCCCAAGAGGGCCGGCCAAACAGCACACCACTCCTCCCCTGCTCTGGCCATCCCCGCCCCACATTGAACAAGGCCACTGACTGCGTGCAATAGGAAAAATAAAACGATAATAAGTTATTGTCATTTATTTTTCCATTTTGCGCAATGGAGCAACACTCCTCCGCCTTAGCAGAGGAGCCGCCACTGGTGCTCGGTTTCCACCTTTCCCTCTCGCTTTACACAGTCTCGCCCACTTAGACAGCGGAAACTGCTGGCAGCCGCGTCTTCAGCACCCAATCTATCAAGCCGCCTAAATTGCATGATCTTAGAAATGACAGGCGTCTGAAATCAGGCAGAATTCTCTTATTATTGGGTGAACATCCTGCTTCTTAATCTTGTGCCTGGACTTTTTAATAGCTTCGACTTCTACGACAAACTGTGAGTCCTCTTTGCAGATTCAATTTAAACGCTGTCAGGGGGAGCAGCTTTTTCTTCTTCTGTCGGAGCTGCCATCTTTTTTTTTCTAGTGACTTCATTTTTCTCTTTTTTAAACTGTGCAGAGCTTTGGAACGGCTGTTGGAGGAGACCTCAGTTCTTTCATTTGCTGCTTTGTTTTACATGCTCAAGTTTCTTTACTGTTTTCTATAGTCCCTTCTGTCATTGCTTCCTTGCTCGCTCTTGCCCACTTTTTGCCTTCCTTCATGTGTATGCTTTTTTTTTTATACATTCTCTGTGTGTCGCTACGTTTTTATAAGTCTGTTTATTAGTTTCACATATTCATTCAGTCATACCTTGCTCTTTGATGGGAACTATTTTTTATGTTCATTGTTTTTAGGACCTGACTTAAATTGTCACAAAATGTATAACCTTACTTAAATTCTATAACTTCAGGTGGATTCACTGAATTGTCTCGCTGTAATACAAAATGGTTTATGCAGTTTTGCAAGACTTCAGTGGTATTTTGCTCAATTCACTTGGCCCGACCCTTTTATCCTAACCCTCTGGCCTCGTGTCCCGCATTTCCAATAGCTAATGATACGTTTACATTCCATAATGTTTTCTTTACATCTCAGTTATTTCTTTCTCATTCTGGGGAACTTCAAAAGTGCTCAGGATTTCATTCTATGGTCTTGCTATCAGAGGTCTATGCATCCCTCGCCTCTCTTCCCCATGTAAATTACACTTTTGACTCTGGCCCATTTCTTGACTTCTTCCTTCCGTATAATTAATGCTGGACCATCTAGTTCCCTCTAATGCTTGGCATTATATCCCTTTCCGTCAGAATCAAAGCAATATCCGGAAATCTACTGATTGTTTTAATTGGTTTGGGGTGCAGAAATAGGCACAGCTAAGGCTTCTCATGGGAGTTTAGGTCAGCTCTGTCCTGTGTGTTTTCTAGTTACCCCTTGAATCCCTTCCACAATAGCCTCTTGACGGGGCGTTCCCTCACCATATGGTAGAAATTTGTATCAAGATAGTCACACCTATTGCTTTTCATATTATCTATCTCTGCTAAACTATTTATACTTTTGGGTACATGTATGTTTTGTGCAGATAATAAAATTGTGTATATTTAAACCTTGTATTTCTAGAGGTTTTCTGGAAATACTCTAGGGCTTTGTCCAATTTTTGGTCCTCTAGTTCTCTGTCTACATTACAACCCCATGCCGCCTTACATTTCCCTAGGTTTGTTTTGGTCATTGACATTAATGCTTTTTTAAACCCAGGTGACAAATCTTTGCCGACTCCCTATAGTTAACAAGTTTTATAGGACCTCATGTGCCTGGGGTTCCATTTATTTGGTGGTCCCCTTTTGACTCAAGATGTTCATACCTGTCCCATATGCAAGGAACTGGTTGTCTAGTAATCCTTCCCCATTCAATCAAGGTTGTTAACTATTTAAATGCGCCTGTCTCATAACATTCACCCATCATTGTTTATCCAACTAAGATCCATTACTCCATCTTATGAGGGTGGAGGAAGCCCTGTCTAAATGGGCCCCTCTTAAAGGCAATGCTGAAGCATATAGTGGGACCTGTGTGGTTCCTTTTATCCTTCTTTCCCAGCACGTTATTGTTATTCTAAGTAAGCGAGTTTGCCCACGGGTTTCACGGGTAAGTAAGTAGTGCTACTGGGGCCCCTTGTTTCAGTGCCTATCCCACTGCTCCTAGTTCCTCTAGTTGCTGTCCATCCAACCATCCGACTATCCATTGTAACTAAACAGCCAGAGAGTATAGCCCGCAGTGTGGGGCTTCAAGACCTTCCTTTGCAACCATCAAATTCAGGTTATCCCTCGTGACTCTGTGTCTGTTACCATCCCAAAACAGTTAGCTAAGTAACAACTCCAGCTCCCTGAACCAACTTCCAGGTATCCCGACTGACAGACTCACAAAAAAAGTGCAGATACCTTGGCCGAATACCCATCTTTGAGGGAGCTATCTGGGCCATAATCTAAGCTTGAGCATTCTCCAGAACTCTATGTGCCCCTCAATGCTCTTCTTGCTAGGCCCAGATTCCCTTCTCTTAAGTCTTCCTCTCTGTGACATATCTTTATCCCCAAGTATCTAAAAGTATGTTTTCCAAGTGAATCTCCCTGTATCTCACCTGCAGTGTCGCTCTATTTTATTTGAGGCAATAGGAAGTGCATATGTTTTTCACATGTTCATTTTTAACTAAGAAATCCTCCCAAAAACGTTGAGGAACTGGATTGTTGCATTCAATCCTAGGTTGCCACCTCTGAAGAATAGAAGCATGTCCTTCACATAAAGCAAAATGTTATGTACCACATCCCTCAGCATGTATCCCTCTACCTTCTCCCCCACTCAAATGATCTCAGCAAGATGCTCAATATCTAGTGCAAAAAGCATCCCTGTCAAGTGCCTCTGTGTATACTGCATGGGACAGATATATGTTTTCCTGCGTACACACTTCAGTTTGGAATATAGCAGTGTGATCCATTTGATTTATTCCTCTCCCAACCCCATTTGGTCCATAACCACCATCAGATACCACTAATTCGGATTATCAAACACTTTTTCCATTTCTACTGATATCTCTGTGGGTTCATAGTACAAATCATGTGGTGTCCCCTCTAAGACCTAGTCTCTTGGAGTTGAAGATGTATTACAGGTAGGGATGAAGCCATTTTGCACCTTCTGTATTAGTGTCAGTAGTATGGGGTGAAGCTTTCTCATAAGTACTTCACTTAATAATTTGTAGTCGCAATTGAGCATGGAGAGAGGACTGTATGAGGGGACATCAATTCGATCCCTGTATGGCTTTGGTAATAATACTCTGAGGGTATCCCTAGTTGTGTGGCTGAAAGACTGCCCAACTCTAGGGTATTTGCAAATATTTTGGCCCATTTGGATGCCAGTATATTTTTCTGTTATGCCATATCTATATTCACTTTCCCATATTTTGTCTCTTAGGGTGTCGTTTGGACCCTAGGTAGCCTGTGCACTAGGCTGCATGGGTGGCGGAGGCCGTCACCCCGCCTTTTCAACAAAGAACCACCCACCGTATTGATAGATCCCTGCCTGCCTGGAGGGGATTGTTTCATGAAAGTGCTTCAGCTGGTCCATCAGAGCACTTTCATCAAAAATGAATTCCAGATAGGTCACCGTGCTGTTGCAACATGTGCAGTATTTTTGTTTCTATTTCAGAATCAACCCTCTAAGCTGGGTGTTGTTTCTGAAACATGAAAAGACAATAATCCTGTTGCTCAGGATGTTTTTCCTTGTGTGATCACTATATATCTTCAAATACTGTTTATGCTACTTTTTAATTCTACTTTTAATACTACTTGATTTGCTTTCAATAGGATTTTACTCCTCAGCTTATCTCTTGATGTTCAATAAGTCTGTGTTGGCCCTTTATTCCTGTAACACAGTCCTCCTATACTAAGTGATCTGAATCCCTGTGGCCTTGTACTCTCTATCCAATACATAATAAATCACTTAATATAAATATGCTCATTTTTTAGGACATGCCATTCTGTCCTCTGCCAAGGGGATAAAGGGTGCCTGTGTGTGGGCATGGATAACCTATGCTGTAAGGACCGGATTGGTCCTCGTAATGTGTAATCCAAACTAACCAAACAGTTGCGTGGCCAGGTTACGTTAAACCCAAATGCCTTCCCACCATACCCAGGCATGATGTTGGACCAAAGAGTGCGTTTCCTAGAGCTCCATTTAATGAAACACAAGGTGGATTGAGTTCTGCACACCTGTAACCACAGAGGCACATTTCAATGCCCAATTTGAGCCTGAGGCAAAGGGTTTGAAGGCATGGGCAAAGTGTCCCCTGGACCAGGGCCCCAGCCTTTCAGGGGCCCCCCTAATAGAGCCAGTTCTGTTCTTCAAACAATCTCGCCCTGATGGCCTTGAATAATTCTTAAACAGATTGGTTCAAATACAGTTTTCCTTTGATTTATTTTTGATGTGGGTGATGTGTGGGAGCCTATTACAGGCATTTTGAGAGAATTGTTTGATTTTCAACAGCATACAACATCCATAAAAAAGTGTCTTTTTGATCAAAACAGGACTTCACATATGAGAATTGGGAGGGGTACAAAGATTATTTGCAATAATAGTGAACTGCTGCTGCCTTATAATATTAAAAACACACATAGCTATCCCTGAATATTAGATGTAAACACATTTATAATTTGGACCAGTGTACCTGCGCATTAATTTGATCAAGCCCAGCTAGTAATCCAACTTACTCCAAAGAATCTCGGTAAACCAATATTATACTAGGCTCTTTGTGATCATGGTCTCCCTAATTCATAATTTACACAGCAAAGGAAAAACAGCTAGCCAGTAAAACGTATAAGCAATAAATATAGGAAAACCAGTCATGTTTCGAAAAATGGCACACAAAATGATTCCCAAGTGGCAGTAAGGAACCAGCACAGTGGCCACGAACATCTTAAGACAGGCCTGATGAATTTGCTGATTTTTTTGTTGTCTAGGAAAGTACATAGAAATTCCATGGCTAACCAAAAAACAATGTATAATTTAATTTAGGGAATACATCCTGATGTCAGCGGTGTCGGGTAGGACTTAGGCCTTATGTGATTTGTACTGGCAATCCCTCTTCTAAGTAAACCTCCAGGTTTGGGTAAAAAGCCATCTTGTCTCATCTGCCTGGCAAAGGACATGTGAAACAAGTGAATGACATGTTGGCTTAGCAGGGGCCATAAATACTGAGGAAGGCATGGAAACAGACTTCAAATCAGAACATCTAACGTGACTATAATCACAGTGTCCAGACTGAACATCAACATTCTCCACCAGGGTTTTACTGAGATCACCCTGTCCTCTATGTTATTTGAGTGGATCCTCAATTTGCGATCTCTCCAGCCTCAGGCAGTATCCTCGAATAATAAACAACATGTTAATGTGCTAGGTTGAGCTCTTACTTGGACAATGAGACCTGTCCCTGCATACACCACTGTCCACCTAACCTGTGAGATGAAACTCCTTGACGTGGACACCGTCTGCACACTAGAATTGCTCTATGATACTCTTTGGTATACTTTTAGATTGCAAGCTAATCTAAAGCTCTTTAAAAGCTTGCTTTTGACATTTCATGTTCTGGTACTGCATGTCGCCCGTTAGGCTTGGCATCTTTGGCTGGGTTTCCCCTGACTTTTTGCCTCTACCTCCTGCATTTTTGATGCTGTGCTGGATTTTGTTTTTGCTGGCTTAGATGCTTTGGGCACTTTGTCACTGCTGATCAGTGTCAAAGTGCAAGTGCTTCCAGTGTAACTTGTTGTTACAAATGGTTCTCCCTGATTGGCATATTTGATTTACTGGTAAGTCCCTAGTAAACTGCACTGAAATGTGCCAGGGCCTGTAAATCAAATGCTACTAGTGGTCCTGCAGCACAGATTGTGCCATCCACGTGAGTAGCCCTGAAAAGGTAACTCAGACTTGCCACTGCAGTGTCTGTGCTCAGTTGTTAACTGCCATGTCGACATGGCAAGTGCAACCACTTGCCAGGCCCTAACCTTCCCTTTTATTACATGTAAGGCACCCCTATGGTGGGCCCAAGTGACCCCCCTGGGTCACAGTGTGTGTGTGAAAGGTAGGACATGTGCTGGTCTGTGTGACATGTCCTGATAGGGAAATTCTGCCAATTTCGTTTTTTACTATTGAAAGGCTATCTGCCCTATAGGATATAATGGGGAAAGCTTTGTAACATCTTACAAGTATAACTTCCCATTGGGACAAGATAGAGAAATAAAGTTTAGGCTCCCTGAACTCAGAATTTAATAACTCATCGTTTAGTAAAGATTGTTTTTAAATTGTGTGTTTGAAAATGCCACTTTCAGAAAGTAAATCAAAAGCCTGGATAAACTATCCAGGACTACTAAGTGCACTACTGCAAGTCACTAAAAAGTGTATAACAATTTCAAAGCAGTTCAACTGATTCTTAATAATAAACACAATTCTTCATCCAATAAATTCAAAATGAGTCCATAAAACCACGTTTCCTCTCAGTGACATAAACTTGAGAAAATGTTCAATAGCTGTTTATTGCCATAAGTTTGAAGACGAAGTCAAATAGCGATGAAAAAATCAAAATACTTCATGTCAGCAGAAGGTTAACACAAGGATAACTCCCAATGCATTTCGGGCTCTTTCCTAGCCCTTCATCAGGGGAACCTAAAACATTGAATAGCATAACAGTTCTGTCACCATTAAAACAATAATTCAAATACATGTAATAGTGAAACAGGCTTAGAACGAGGACAGGGCTGATGAACCATAGAGATATACACAGGATCAGTCTGAACGGAATCCACTTAACACAAGAGATAAGCAAACGCAATTATTGTGTCATAGTGCAAGTGACACTAGTTATAAAGTGAAAAAGTGCTGTCTCAGAAACCGAGTCAAAGAAGAAAACCGAATCCGAAAGGAAAGTAATCGTAGAGTACCATCACACGATGTGCTCTCAAACATACCACCAGTGAGTGTAATGGTATAATTCACACGGAGCGTACCTTTAACGTTCACGCCCGACTGGACGGCGGGATTTAGCAGCAGAAGCTGAAAACGAAGAGCCAGAATTCTTGTAAAAGCTATGCGAACAACCACACAGGGTCGTCAACTAAGTTTCTTGAGGATATTAACCTTACCCACTACTCAAAACAGCATCAACCCGACTCCAAGTTGCCAGATAGCACGAGCGTGCAGGACGCCATGTAACAAGTGAGATCAGATGGGTGAATGTTAAACGCAAGTGCCAGTGACGTATGCGAACGTCCACGTTTGTGATGGAAATAAAAATAAGACTGTCCTAGTAGTGAAACCGTGAAAAGAAAGCCGACGCAACAAAATAAATAAATAAAGTGACTGCGATAGCACAAGGAGAAAATAGTGAAAAAATGCACGTGAAATATTGGTGCCAATGCCACCTTTCCTATGTGAGTTGCACGATTAAAATGATCAAAGTGAGCGCGGTGACGCTCAGTGACATGCAGAAACATTATGAAAAACTGAACTGGCAGTAACAGAAGAAACCTGTACAAATAGTATGGTCCAATGAGAAACAATGAGAAACAAACGTGGATAATACTCAAATTCCTCCACTAATATAGTAAAGTCTATCTGTAACATAACACATTAAAATGTGAAAGCTGAAAAAACTTGTGAGAGGATACCAGTGCATATGTGGACATTTGATAAGGTAACCCAAAGTAAGTACAAAGCATGTATAATCATGAGGACAGTAATAACAATTCAGATCAAAACACCCCTTGTAATAATCACAAAAAACAGGCAAGTTCAAATTTATCATTGAGCCCTTTCGGAGAAAGGGTATCCATAAACCATATCCAGTGTGTTTCGCGTTGAGATAATAATCTCGACATGTCTCTCTCCGGTGAAATGTTTACCACCTCTAACACACTGAATCTTAATTGTGCAATGGTGTGACCACCAATGTTGTGATAACGGAGAGCTCAAGGTTTTAGTCCTGATTCTATTTTTGTGTTCTGTGATACGAGTTCCTAAAGACCTCTCCGTTTTACCAACATAGTGTATGCCGCATGGACATTTTATAACATAGATAACATGATGACTGTTACAGTTAGCTGTGAAGTTCAGTATAATGTTTTTACCAGAATGAGGGTGTGTAATACTTTTGCCAGTAATCTCATTGTTGCAATGGGAGCAATTTAAACATTTAGTCATCCTTTTAAGTGAGAAAGATGTAAGTGCGGTAGGTTTGTTCAGAATCTCCTTAAGGTTGCTTGATCGTTTGTAAGCGAATAATGGGGATTGGAGAACATGCCCTTAAAATCAGGCTCTGATTTGAGAAGATCCCAGCGATTAAGAATTATTTTTTTAATCATGGAGGAATGGGTGGAAAAGGTTGAAACAAACACCTCTCTAGAAGTTGTATGTATTCTTCGAATATTTGACAAAAGACACTTCCTATCCAGAGACTTAGCACAAGTTTCTGCTTGATCGAGAACATCTCGAGGATAACCCCTCTCCAAGAATCTTTGTTTAAACTTTGAAAGAGTATTGTTGCATGAATCGGAGTCCGAAGTAATACGCCTGATCCTGGTGAATTGTGAAAATGGAAGATGACGCTTAAGTGACCAAGGGTGGAAACTGTTGTACTGTAAAGAATTGTTACGATCAGTTGGTTTGCTGAACACACTGGTGGTGATTGAAGTCCCCGAGCGTCTAATGCATACATCCAGATATGAGATGTTTTGAGAGTCAATCACAGACGTGAACTGGATCCTAGAGTTCTTGTTGTTCAATAGTTGTATTGGACTTTCCAAATCCCGCCGTGAACCATGCCAAATAATCAGGATATCATCAATGAAACGACGCTATAGAATAAGATGGTCAGTCCAATGCGAATCTGAAAGAATGTGCTCCATCTCAAATCTCATCATGAAGATATTGGCGTAGCTGGGGGCACCCGAAAACCCCATCGAAGTGCCATTCGTTTGGAGATAAAACCGATCTTTCCATTGAAAGTAACTGTGGAATAAACAAAAGTGTAAAAGTTCCAGCAGAAAAACCTTATTCGCTTGCAAATCCTCATGTCTTAGAAGTGCCCATTCAATGGACTCAATTCCTTCAAGGTGGTTAATAGAGGTATATAATGCTACTACAGCCACCGTACATAGCCAAACCTCATCAGTATCAGGAATGTGCATTCCATCCAAAATCTGAAGCAAGTGCGTGGTATCTCTCAAGTAAGATGAACCAGCTTGAACAATAGGTTGGAAGAATGTGTCGAAATACTGACCCAAAGGGTCATGAATAGATCCGCAACCAGATACTATTGGTCTTAAAGGAGGATTGAACAAGTCTTTGTGGCTCTTTGGAAGCATGTATAGCCCCGGTCTCCGGGGATAACGAGTAAACAGAAATTCTTTAGTCTTTTCAGTGATCCATTTCATGTCCACGGCCTGAGTCAATATTGATGTGAGTAAGACTTGAAAAGCAGCTGTGGGGTCTTCACTTAATGGTAAGTAGGTGGATTCATCATGTAGAATACCTTCATTCTTATCTTCATAGAATTTCCGATCCATAATCACCAGTGCACCACCCTTGTCTGCCTTAGTGAAGTGTAGGGATTGATTCATCCTCAAAGATTTAAGAGCAGCATTTTCGCTTTTAGACAGGTTCATTTGAATCGATGATTTTTTGGGTAGTTTAGCCAAATCCTGTTTAACGAAGGTCTCAAACATATCGATGATTTTATGAGAAATAGGGGACATGAAACTGCTCTTAGGCTTGAATTCACGATACTCTGACTCCTGTGTGACTTGAGGTTCAATAGTGGAGAAAAAGTATCGAAGACGCAGTTTCCTTGTAAATTTATATAGAGCAATCTCTGAATCTAAAGATTTAGTGTGAAATGTGGGCACAAACGAACTTCCTTTATTCAGTACCGAAAGTTGATTCGGAGTCAGTTGCTGGGATGAAATATTGATGACTAATGTTTCTTTTGACGTTGTGATGTTCCTGGTTTTGCCGAATCGGTGCTGTTAGACTTGGCATCTTTTGGCGTGTTTCCCCTGACTTTTTGCTTTCTGACCTCCCGGTTTTGACTCTGTTTTTGCTGGTGTGGTGATTCTGCGCACTTTCCTCACTGCGGTCCAGTGGGAAAGTGCAAGTGCTCCTGTATAAAATGTGTTATGGATTGGTGTTTCCATGATTGGCCTATTTGGTTTATGTGTCAGTCCCTTGTAAAGTGCACTGCGAGTGCCAGGGCCTATAGACCAAATGCTGTTGGTGGGCTGCAGCACTGGATTGTGCCACCCGCGCAAACAGCCCGTAAAGTGTAACTCGGGCCTGCCATCGCAGAGCCTGTGCGCAGCCTGGGGCTGCCATGTCGACTTGGCAAGTGCACACACTTGCAAGTCCCCAAACCTTCCCTTTGCTACATGTTAGTCACCCCTAAGGTAGGCCTAAGGTACCCCTGTGGGCAGGGTGCGGTGTATGCGAAAGGTAGGACATGCCCGGGTGTGTGCGGCATGTCCTGATAGTGAATTACAGCCTAGTTCGTTTTTCACTATTGCAAGGCTACCTGTTCCCCTAGGCCAGAACGGGCAGTTTTGATTATTACAGTTTATAATCCTAACTGACCCCGGGAACATGGTAGAAATTCGAGTTTAGTATGCCTGGACTCAGAATGATAAAATGCATCTTTTAGTGAAGTTGGTTTTAACATTCTGTGTTTGAAAATACCACTTTTAGAAAGTGGGTATTTTCTTGTCTAACCATCCAAGCCTGCCTCTGCGAGGTTGTGTATTCCTTGTCTGGAATGTGAGTGACAGGGGCTGGGGGATGCCAGGAGACAGGGTGAGTCAGCGCAGGGCTGAATAGCCAGATCGACCTGTAGATGGGTGGGAGGGGTCGCACCTGGGCCCTGAATAGGACAGTGCCTTCCCTCCACAATGCTGGCTCCACCTCCTGTGGTGCGTCTGATGTCCCTGGCCTACTCACTGAAAGAAGGGACGGAGACTTGTCAACAAAGTGCTCCAGAACTGGTTTGGACTAGGCGAAGGCCTCTCTGCCTTCAGAGAACAAAGGAATTTGGGATATAAATATTGGGGCCCTGACCCCATGAATTTAGATCTCGCTGGAATCAAGGAACCTGCCAAGACGAAGAGCTGGAAGAGCTGCCAGGAGGAGTACTGCCCCGTTGCTGTGTTGTTGCTTTGTTGGGTTGGCCTGCAGTTGCTGCTTCTGTCTTGGGCAGTGAAAGGACTGGACTGAACTTTCTACGAACTTGTGCTGAGTATCTCCAAGGGCCAGGAACCGAGCTGGCCTCCTGTTAAGAAGTCTCAGGGACTACAAAGACTTCACAAGCCTCTGGGTACCGCTTCTGGAACGCTGTTTCAGTTGCCACAGAGGAAGGGAACTGCAACCGACTCCGTCAACCGAATCCATCCCTGGCCGGTGACCTGTTTGCACCGCAGACCGCATCGCCCCGCTTCGCATCGCAACCCTGGTCTCACCGTGGGCGGCGTCCGACGCCACCAACATCGAGCCGCTGCTTGCACCGTGACCTGTGGGCACCGCAGTTCGCATCGCATCGCTTCACTGAACCAACCAGCCCCGACCGACGAGGTCGCTGCAACTGGCTCAAGAGTCGTAACCGCACCGCATTTGGGGCACCGCTCGCACGTCTGCGACGCACCGCTCCGACTCGCACCACTGTCCGACGCCAGCTCCCGCACTCCGGCTTGGTCGCCTGCATCGCAACCTGTCAGCACCGCATCGAGCATCGTCTCGCCCTGCATCGCACGCCTTGGACTCACCGACTCCGTCTGCACGACGCTCATCGAGCCGCTGCCTGCACCGCATCGAGGGACACCGCACCTTGCATCGCTCTGTCTTGCACCGCAACCGCGACGAGCGCCGACCGGCTCGTACACTCCGTACCAGCCACAACGAGAAAGGTACTGTAACCGAGTCTGTTCACGACTCTGCTGGCCCGTATCGACGCGGTCGGCTGGAACTGTTAGACTCTGTGGTTTTCAGCATCACGGTAGGCTCGGACGGAGCTACCGACTCGTACTGAACTTTGCTTTTGTGCTATTCCTGCAAAGAAGAAGTTAACGTATCAAGCATTCATTCGTAAAGTATAGTATTGTGGATTTTTGTCGTAATTGGTCTTGTCTTGAGTATATAAAATATTGGTTATTTTTCTAAACTGGTGTGGTGTCCGTTTGTAGTGCTTACACTGTATTACTGTTGGTTATGTGCAAATGCTTTACACACTGCCTCTGAATTAAGCCTGACTGCTCGTGCCAAGCTACCACGAGGGTGAGCAGGGGTTACTTCACGAGTGTAACAACCCTTACCCTGACTAGGAAGAAGGGTCCCTACTTGGACAAAGGTGCAAGCCCTTGCCAACTAGAGATCCCATTTCTAACATTGGTTGTCAGCGGTGAGGATAGGACTTGTGTTTGCACGTGACTTACAGTGATTGGTGTGCACTACTACCATATCGCAGACCATTACGTACCACATACTGGTTCTTTTTCTTTTGGCCTATTTTTGATCTTGCCAGTTTTCAACTCACGACTTTTGTCATGCCTGAATCAATTGCATCATCCGTTGCATCTCTGGAAGTTATCTTTGAGGAGGACAGGTTGGAATCCTACGCCGTAAAGGAGTTACGAGCGATTTGTAAAAACTTGAAAGTCCAAATCAAAGGCCTCACAAGGAAGGAGGAGCTACAGAAGGCGCTGAGGGCCTGGGTAGCAGCCAGACATGCCAATGGGCAGCCTGGTGATCTCAGTGAGGAGGCGGAGGAGCCTATTTCCAGGGTTGATGTGCTTTTGGGTAGGGGGGAACCCGCCAGGTCAGGCAGCAGCAGTCTGTCCCCAGAGGAGCTGGAGGACAGGCGGGAGGCAAGGCAGTTTGAGCTGCAGAAGCTCAGACTGGAGAGTGAGCGGGAGGAGAAGAGATTGGCCATAGAGGAGAGGAAGATGCTCTTAGAGCATGAGAGAGAACTGAAGGAGCTAGAACTTAGGAGTAAGTCAGGCTCAGATGGTGGCAGCAACTCGTCCAGAAAAGCAGACAGGATTGTGCACATTCCCAAGAACGTAGGCAAGGAGTTCAAGAAGGGGGATGACATACAAAGGTGGTTTCAGGGTTATGAGGCAGCCATACACATGAATGGGGTCCCTGAGGAGAATTGGGGAGCAGGATTGTGGCCACTTTTCCCGGAAGAAGCAAGGGATGCTCTGATAGCTTTGGGTAAGGGGTATCACCTCACCTATGCTGACATGAAGGATGCCCTTCTCACGAAGTATGGTCTTACTCCTGAAAAGTACAGGGATCAGTTCAGGTCCAGTAAGAAGTCTGATGTCAACACTTGGTTGGAATGTGTGGATGTGTTCTGCAGGTCGCTGGATGGTTGGGTAAAGGGCAGTAGTGTAACAGATTTTCAGGGGCTCTACAACTTGATTGCATGGGAGCACTTGTCTAGTCTATCTTTTGCAGATCTGCGCCAGCACCTAGTTGATAGTAAGCTAACTGACCCCAGGAAGCTTGCTATGGAAGCGGACCGCTGGGTGAGTACCAGGGTCCACAAGAAAGCGTTTGGGGAGACTCAGCCAAAGGTGGGCAGGGTCCCCAGCAGAAAGGTGGGGGGACAAGGGTAAAGCACAGGAGTTCTCTAAAGGGCCCCAAACTAGTACCCAGGGTAAAGGTTCCCAGCCCCCGGTGATAAAAAGAAAGGGGTCTCTACAGGAAGCCTGTTGAGACCGGCCCCCGCAAGTGTTATGCATGTGACCAGGTAGGTCACTTTAAGGGGGACCCCAAGTGCCCGAAGGGGACACAGCCACCCACCGGTGGACAATCCAAAGTGTTGGCTAGTGTAGCGCTTGGGGAGGAGGGATGCCCACAGGAGAGTGGGGATCCCGCAGAAATGACCCTTGTCTCACTAGGGGACAGTGAGATGGTCCCAGGAAACTAGGTGCCCCCTAACACAAAGAAATATAGCACCTGGGTGACCATTAACGGGAACAGGGTAGAGGCTCTCAGAGATACTGGAGCCAGTGTGACCTCAGTCCGGTGTCACCTGGTGTCTGAGAAGCAAGTAGTCCCAGGAGCATTCCACCAAGTAGTTGCTGTAGACAACTCTGAGCGCCAGTGTATGGTGGCGCAGGTTCCCTTTGAATGGGGGGGGGTCTCAGGTCCCTTGAGGGTGGTTGTGAGCCCTACCATGCCTGTAGATTGTCTGCTAGGAAACGACCTGGAGCTCAGGAGGAGGTTGAGCTCAGGTCTCACTTGGAGATGCTTGGGTTGCCAGAGTGGGCATGCGTGTCTACTCGGTCAATGGCAGCCAGAAAGGGTGATCAAAAGGACTTGGAGCCTGAAACAGTGGCCCAAGTCCCTGCCAAGAGAAAGGGCAGGGCGCGGGAAACCGGCCCCCGAAGTTCCCACGGACCGGGAGGAGGCGGACCTCGAGGGGATGCCCCGGTGCCTACAGGGAGCAGGTAGCTGAACTGGGAGACATCTCTGAGCTGACCCATTGGCAGCAAGAAGGGGGTCCCACCAGGGAGGAGTTCTGCAGGGAGCAGAGCGAGTGCCCTACTCTGGAGGGTCTGCGGCGGCAGGCTGCAGACCAGGCAGCTAGTAATCAGTCCGGGTCACATCTGATCTACTGGGAGAGTGGTCTCTATACAGTGAGCCTAAGGTTGCTGAGCCTGGGTCAGCCCGTGTGCTGGTGGTACCCCAGCGCTTCAGGACCTTCCTACTGGGTCTGGCTCATGACGTGCCTTTGGCAGGACATTTGGGGCAGGACAAGACCTTTGACAGGCTTGTCACCCACTTCTTTGGCCCCAAATGCGAAGGCAGTCAGATGCACACTGCAGGTCTTGCCAAACTTGCCAGGCAAGTGGTAAGAGTGGGAGGAAGGTCAAAGCTCCTCTTCAACCTTTTCCTGTAGTTGGAACACCCTTTGAAAGGGTAGGGATGGATATTGTGGGGCCACTGGATCCCAAGACAGCCATGGGCAACAGGTACATCCTGGTCTTGGTGGACCATGCCACCCGGTACCCGGAGGCAATCCCTCTCAGGACAACGACGGCGCCAGTGGTGGGCCGGGCGTTAATGGGATCTTTTCCCGTGTGGGATTCCCCAGAGAGGTGGTTTCTGATAGGGGACCAATTTCATATCGAAGTATATGACATCCCTGTGGAAGGAGTGTGGTGTAACCTACAAGTTCACCACTCCTTACCACCCACAAGGAAACGGTCTGGTGGAGAGATTCAACCAGACCTTGAAAGGCATGATCAAGGGTCTAACAGAACCCATGAGGCGTAAGTGGGACGTCCTCTTGCCATGCCTACTCTTTGCATACAGGGAGGTGCCTCAGAAGTCTCTTGGGTACAGCCCCTTTGAGCTCCTGTATGGCCACCCTGTCAGAGGACCTCTGAGTTTGGTAAAGGAAGGCTGGGAGGCAGCTCCCAGGAAAACTCCCCAGGATGTATTTAGCTACATGCTGGCCTTTAGAAACCAAACTGCCCGCTTCAGGAAACTCGCTCAGGCGAACCTAGAAGCAAGCCAGGAAGAAATGAAGAGATGGTATGACCAGAATGCCACTCTGGTCGAATTTCAACCTGGGCAGAAAGTGTGGGTCATGGCCCCAGTGGCACCTTGTGCCTTGCAGGACAAGTGGACTGGGCCATATGAGGTAAAGGTGCGCAAAGTGACGTCACCTACCTGGTGGATTTGCAGGCTCCAAGGAACCCTTTGAGGGTCCTTCACGTGAACCGCCTCAAGCCCCACTTCGAGAGGTCCGAAGTGAGTATGCTCTTGGCGACAGATGATGGGGTGGAAGAGGAGAGTGAGCCTCTCCCTGACCTCCTGTCTACCAAGGAGCGTGATGGGTCAGTAGAGGGTGTGATCCTCTCCCCTACTCTGACTCAGGAGCAGCAGGGGACTGTCGCCAGTTGTTGGGACAGTTCGCCCCGCTGTTCTCTCTGACCCCTGGTGTTACTCACTGGTGTACCCATGACGTGGACACCGGTGACAGCCATCCTGTGAAGCACAAAATTTACAGGTTGACTGACCGGGTCAGAGCCAGCATCAAGGAGGAGGTCTCTAAGATGTTGGCGTTAGGGGTGATTGAGCCCTCCCACAGTCCTTGGGCCAGCCCAGTGGTCTTGGTCCCAAAGGCTGCGGCGCCCGGTGCCACTCCAGAACTCCGGTTTTGTGTGGACTACCGTGGGCTCAATGCCATCACCAGGACTGATGCGCACCCCATCCCCAGAGCTGATGAGCTCATTGATCGGTTGGGAGCTGCCCGGTTCCTCAGCACATTTGATTTAACGTCTGGGTACTGGCAGATTGCCTTAACCGATGGGGCCAAGGAGAGATCAGCATTCTCAACCCCAGAAGGTCATTACCAATTCCGGGTGATGCCCTTTGGGTTGAAGAATGCTCCTGCCACCTTTCAGAGGTTGGTCAATCAGGTGTTGGCTGGGCTGGAGGATTTCAGTGCCGCCTACCTGGATGACATTGCTGTGTTCAGTTCCAGCTGGGAAGAACATTTACAGCACCTTGAGAAAGTGTTGAGGGCTCTGCAAGGTGCAGGTCTCACGATCAAGGCCAGTAAGTGCCAGATCGGGCAGGGTTCGGTGGTGTACTTGGGACCCCAGGTAGGAAGCGGCCAGGTGGCGCCCCTACAACCCAAGATTGACACCATTCTGGCTTGGGAACCCCCAAGACCCAGACAGAGGTGAGAGCCTTCTTAGGTCTCACCGGCTACTATAGGAGATTTGTTAAGGGCTATGGCACCATCGTTGCCCCCTTAACAGAGCTGACCTCTAAGAGGCAGCCCAGGAAAGTGATCTGGACTGAGTCCTGCCAGGAAGCTTTTGATGCCCTGAAGGCAGCCATGTGCACGGCGCCCGTGCTCAAGGCACCTGACTTCTCCAAAGAATTTGTCGTGCAGACTGACGCTTCAGAGCATGGTGTGGGAGCGGTGCTCTCACAACTGAACGAAGAGGGCCTGGATCAGCCTGTAGTCTTCCTTAGCAGGAGACTACTTCCCAGGGAACAGAGGTGGAGTGCCATAGAAAGGGAAGCTTTTGCTGTGGTCTGGATGCTGAAGAAGTTGAGACCATACCTGTTTGGGACTCACTTCCGGGTTCAGACAGACCACAGGCCCCTCAGATGGTTGATGCAAATGAGGGCGAGAATCCAAAACTGCTGAGGTGGTCCATCTCCCTACAGGGAATGGACTTTACGGTGGAACACCGTCCTGGTACAGAACACGCCAACGCAGATGGTCTGTCCAGGTTCTTCCGCCTTAGTGAAGAGAACTCCAATGGGGTTGGGTAGTTCTCCCTACTTTCAGCTGGAGGGGACATGTGTTAGACTTGGCATCTTTTGGCGTGTTTCCCCTGACTTTTTGCTTTCTGACCTCCCGGTTTTGACTCTGTTTTTGCTGGTGTGGTGATTCTGCGCACTTTCCTCACTGCGGTCCAGTGGGAAAGTGCAAGTGCTCCTGTATAAAATGTGTTATGGATTGGTGTTTCCATGATTGGCCTATTTGGTTTATGTGTCAGTCCCTTGTAAAGTGCACTGCGAGTGCCAGGGCCTATAGACCAAATGCTGTTGGTGGGCTGCAGCACTGGATTGTGCCACCCGCGCAAACAGCCCGTAAAGTGTAACTCGGGCCTGCCATCGCAGAGCCTGTGCGCAGCCTGGGGCTGCCATGTCGACTTGGCAAGTGCACACACTTGCAAGTCCCCAAACCTTCCCTTTGCTACATGTTAGTCACCCCTAAGGTAGGCCCAAGGTACCCCTGTGGGCAGGGTGCGGTGTATGCGAAAGGTAGGACATGCCCGGTGTGTGCGGCATGTCCTGATAGTGAATTACAGCCTAGTTCGTTTTTCACTATTGCAAGGCTACCTGTTCCCCTAGGCCAGAATGGGCAGTTTTGATTATTACAGTTTATAATCCTAACTGACCCGGGAACATGGTAGAAATTCGAGTTTAGTATGCCTGGACTCAGAATGATAAAATGCATCTTTTAGTGAAGTTGGTTTTAACATTCTGTGTTTGAAAATACCACTTTTAGAAAGTGGGTATTTTCTTGTCTAACCATCCAAGCCTGCCTCTGCAGTGTTGTGTATTCCTTGTCTGGAATGTGAGTGACAGGGGCTGGGGATGCCAGGAGACAGGGTGAGTCAGCGCAGGGCTGAATAGCCAGATCGACCTGTAGATGGGTGGGAGGGTCGCACCTGGGCCCTGAATAGGACAGTGCCTTCCCTCCACAATGCTGGCTCCACCTCCTGTGGTGCGTCTGATGTCCCAGGCCTACTCACTGAAAGAAGGGACGGAGACTTGTCAACAAAGTGCTCCAGAACTGGTTTGGACTAGGCGAAGGCCTCTCTGCCTTCAGAGAACAAAGGAATTTGGGATATAAATATTGGGGCCCTGACCCCATGAATTTAGATCTCGCTGGAATCAAGGAACCTGCCAAGACGAAGAGCTGGAAGAGCTGCCAGGAGGAGTACTGCCCCGTTGCTGTGTTGTTGCTTTGTTGGGTTGGCCTGCAGTTGCTGCTTCTGTCTTGGGCAGTGAAAGGACTGGACTGAACTTTCTACGAACTTGTGCTGAGTATCTCCAAGGGCCAGGAACCGAGCTGGCCTCCTGTTAGAAGTCTCAGGGACTACAAAGACTTCACAAGCCTCTGGGTACCGCTTCTGGAACGCTGTTTCAGTTGCCACAGAGGAAGGGAACTGCAACCGACTCCGTCAACCGAATCCATCCCTGGCCGGTGACCTGTTTGCACCGCAGACCACACCGCCCCGCTTCGCATCGCAACCCTGGTCTCACCGTGGGCGGCGTCCGACGCCACCAACATCGAGCCGCTGCTTGCACCGTGACCTGTGGGCACCGCAGTTCGCATCGCATCGCTTCACTGAACCAACCGGACCCGACCGACGAGGTCGCTGCAACTGGCTCAAGAGTCGTGACCGCACCGCATTTGGGGCACCGCTCGCACGTCTGCGACGCACCGCTCCGACTCGCACCGCTGTCCGACGCCAGCTCCCGCACTCCGGCTTGGTCGCCTGCATCGCAACCTGTCAGCACCGCATCGAGCATCGTCTCGCCCTGCATCGCACGCCTTGGACTCACCGACTCCGTCTGCACGACGCTCATCGAGCCGCTGCCTGCACCGCATCGAGGGACACCGCACCTTGCATCGCTCCGTCTTGCACCGCAACCGCGACGAACGCCGACCGGCTCGTACACTCCGTACCAGCCACAACGAGAAAGGTACTGTAACCGAGTCTGTTCACGACTCTGCTGGCCCGTATCGACGCGGTCGGCTGGAACTGTTAGACTCTGTGGTTTTCAGCATCACGGTAGGCTCGGACGGAGCTACCGACTCGTACTGAACTTTGCTTTTGTGCTATTCCTGCAAAGAAGAAGTTAACGTATCAAGCATTCATTCGTATAGTATTGTGGATTTTTGTCGTAATTGGTCTTGTCTTGAGTATATAAAATATTGGTTATTTTTCTAAACTGGTGTGGTGTCCGTTTGTAGTGCTTACACTGTATTACTGTTGGTTATGTGCAAATGCTTTACACACTGCCTCTGAATTAAGCCTGACTGCTCGTGCCAAGCTACCACGAGGGTGAGCAGGGGTTACTTCACGAGTGTAACAACCCTTACCCTGACTAGGAAGAAGGGTACCTACTTGGACAAAGGTGCAAGCCCTTGCCAACTAGAGATCCCATTTCTAACAGGTGCCCTCTGCGGAAAAGTAGGCATTTTCTTGTTTTTCCATTCTGTGTGCCTCTGCCTGTTTGTGTATTGACTGTCTGGTTTTGGAGGGACAGGGACTGGGGATGTGCATTCACTGTAGATAGCCACTGGGGGGGTTGAGTTGTGACTGGCCCTTCTTGGATGACTCAGAGCTGGGCTGAATAGACCCTGGTTGAATTTAGAGTAGTGGGAGGAGATTTCCTTGCACCTGAATAGGGCCTGTCTCCCTTGCCCAATGCTGTCCCAACCCACTGTGGTCATGCTGAACCAGTGAGGACAGAACCGGTTTGGACTGGGCTCAGAGACCCTTGCACAAAGAGAACAAAGACATTTTGGGGTATAAGTATTACACCTAAAACCCCAGAACTTTAGATCAGTTCTGGACTCAAGAGTAACCTTTGCCAAGGAGAAGAGCTGAATGTCTGTGAGGAGGAGTACTGCCCCTTTTGCTGTGTGCTGTGTGGGGTTGGCCTGCCGTTGCTGTTTCTGCCAAGGAGAGGACAAAGTCTGGAACTTTGCTTTAAACTTGCTTGGGCCTGTGTGTGCTGGCCACCTGTTCTGAAGTCTCAGGGACACAAAGACTTCACCCCCAGCTCCCCTGAACTCTACTGCTGAGAGTTCTGACCTGCCAGGAGGTGCCTGTTCCAGTTGTGGGCCTCTGGAGGTTATTCCTGCTGTTGGGAGCTGGAAGAAAAGAAGAACTGAAGAAATTGACGCATCGCTCTTCTTGCGGCTGTTTGTACGATGCAGCACTGCTGTGCGAGAAGGATCTCCACGCATCACCTCGCCGCTGCCGAAACCGATGCAGCGTCTGTCGCCGCTGCAAGAACAAACGCATCAACAGGTCGCAACTGAAGAAACTGACACAGCGCCGCTCGACGCTGCCGCATCCCGGATTTCCACGTATCGTACCTGTGCGGCAAGTTTTCCCGACGCATCACCTGTGGACCAGAACCGTCTTGAAGTCGACGAATCACTTCTCCCTACAGACCGGATTCGAAGCATCACTTCTCCTGCGTGCAGCAGAACTGTCGCATCGCCTCCCCATGGTCTCAGGAACTGACGCATCTCTTTGTTTCTCGACGCTTCCCATCTCTGCGGCTGTTTGGCCTTGTGAATTTTGATGCATCTGCATGTACTTAGTGAGAAATCACGCATCCATAGTTTTCCATGGACCCAGTTGCTTGAAACCTTTTTAAAGTCATATTCTTATTACATGAATGTTGGATTTTTGTCGTTTTGGTCTTGTTGAGTTTAGATAAAGATACTTTATTTTTCTAAACTGGTGTAGTGTCCATTTGTGGTGTTATCACTGTAATACCGTGCGTTTTAAGTACAAATACTTTACACATTGCCTTTGGGATAAGTCTGTCTGCTCGTGCCAAGCTACCTAGGGGGTGAGCAGGGGTTATCTAAAGTGTGTATCCCCCTTACCCTGACTAGAAGCAAGGGTCCCTATTTGGACAAAGGTACTTACCTCTGCCAACAAGAGACCCCCATTTCTAACATTGCCCCTTTCTTTGAGTGGCCGTGAGCACAGAGATGCTGAATCCTAATTGGCTGACAGCTTGTCTGCCTTGGTGAGCTGGTGTCAAGACCTAAGGCAGAATTAATTCATCAGCAACCGGTATGAATGAGTTGAGTGATAGTGAGTTGACAGCTCTCCAAAGCAGTTTTGGTCCCACTGGACTCTGAATCTGCAAATCAGCAGCTTCTGCGGTGTTATTTGCCTCTGAGAGTCTCCCGGGCCGCTACCTGAATCCATAGCACAACTGCGATCTCTCTCCAGCTTTTCCTGAACACTGTGCCTGCCCCCAGAAATATTTTGTGCTCTACTCTGCGTCGCTTGCAGGAAGAGCTGCCCATGATTTGTCAGCGACTGCCTTTAGTGTAACAGTTTTCGATCTAGCTTTGACTAGGGCCTTTTGATTTTACTAAAATTATATGTATAATTTACTTGTAAGAGCTTTCAGGTAGCCTACTTCACCTATTGGTCTATTGTAGTGCCATTCACATTTGTCTTCTGCCACTAGAGCATATCACATGGGGCAATGGGTCAGCCCATTTTAGCCATTGGCAAACATACTGTGAGTGATGGCATTCTGATCTTTCAGAAGGACCACACCTGCACATTAAATAGTTCCCTAAAGTGCCAGGGACTACTATGGCAAAGTGGGATTTTGAGACAGAAAAAATATGTTTGCCTTTAGTTATTTGTTTTTTTTAATATGTTGGGGAAGATGTGGGACCCTTATCCATGAAAAAATAAAACAAGCATTGTCAAAGCCAAAGGCTGGCAGCCAATGTTAGAACTTTTGGCTTTGCCAAGCTGATTATCTTTGTGAGGGAAGCATGCACTTCTGTTGCCTGTATTACACTTGCTATCCCTCTCTCTCTTGTTCTGTGTGTGTATATCTGAATTTTGCACTGTTGTTTCTACCAATGCCTACTTTCTCTAAACTAGGCCAGATGATAAAGTGAACCAATGTACCTTGAGAGTAGTCCGACCTATTCAGTCTTTTCAGTGATGTAGAAGAAAGCACTCTCGCATTCTTGAAAAAACGCCACCAGGATCTGTGTACTCGCGCTCAACTGCGCTGACGAAATTCTGATCAGACCGCTCCACTGTAAATATCTACAGTGGAGCGGTCTGATCGGAATTTCGTTATGTTTTCTCCTTGTCCCTGCAGTGGTGGCACAATCAAATGCTGCAGTCCACTAGTGACATTTAACGTATAGGCCCTGGGAACCTCTGGCACAATATACTAGGACTTTTAGATAAGTTAAATGAGCCATTCAGGTACTAGCCAATTGTACACACACTTTGGGGGTCAGAGCACTTGCACTGGGGCCTGGACAGCAGTCAAAAAACCAGCATCATTAATCCAAAGTCTTGGAGGGGTGATCATATAAAAAGAGGTCCTTTCCAACAATGGAGACTCAAAGTTGTCTCCCACATAGCAACACAAAATAAGAAATGTTAAGCATTGTCAAAGCCAATAGATTTTGGAGTGCAGGGGGAGAGAAGTACACGACAGAGATGGATCGAAAATACATTCACCCTCATGAAGTGCTTAACACAAAAGAAACAAGAAGTTCTTGAAAAGTAAGCAGTGGAAGGGGCTAAGGCAACCAATCAAAAGAGGTGGAAAGAGGCAAAGCTCATGGCAGGGACAAACACCAGATTGACAAGCTCGGACATGAATAACGAGCAGTCAAATTAGAGTGACAAGGAAAGGCAACCAATGGTAAGCAGGCTCCAAGCCCCTGCATGTTCATGATGAGCCAGAATATGTCTCATAACAGACAATGCGTGCACTATCTACCAGGCTTTGGTCTAACTAGACAGTGCATCTTTTTCACTCAGCTGCAGATAGTATGATCATGGCCCCAGGTGTGGGTGGGGCATGAGGGCAGGCCAGAAATAATGATTTACACATTATGTGCAGGTTTGGGGGGGAAACAGCGTTTACAACGCTGTCATTACATCGCTGTACCATTACAACGCGGTCGTTACAAAGGCTGCGTTGTTAGTACGCGATGCATTTACATCGCAAGTCATTACAACGACTTGCACTAGGAGGCGCTGAAGTATTGGAAATGAATTCCAACACCTTCCCTACTGTTGCGCAAACTGGAGTAGGAATAGTAATTAATAATATTCCTAAGTCCAGCGCGCCCCCTAGTGCAAGTCGTTGTAATGACTTGCGATGTAAATGCATCTCGTACTAACAACGCGGTCGTTGTAATGACCGCGATGTAAAGCACGCGATGTAATACATCGCGTTGCAATGTACCATATTCGGTTTGGGGTGATGTTGGGTGTGGCAGTGATGGGCTTTATGTGTTCATCGAAATATGCTTCTTTAAAAAGTATATTTTATTTTTTGCTTTTACTGATGAGCCCTGCTGATTGAACATTCACACTATCAGTGAACTCTGGGGTGCGGTGGGGGTTCCTATGCCACTGGAACTAAAACCCTGACTTGCAGGTGGCACACAGATCTCTGCTGTTGGTACGTTATCCCATTGGATATTCTCCCTGCTATTAAAACATGTGGTCTTCAGATAAAAGACAGCTTTCTATGGCCATTGCATCAGCCCACTGGAATTTCTCACTACATTTGTGATCAAGTACAAGGAGCTTACATACAGCTTCGTACAACAGGTACATTAAGCCACTGAGATACCATACCTGAAAATGCAAAGTTTGTCACCATCGGCACATGGAAATTCAAACCAAGCTTTCAAAAATGCACTCTCTTCTGTCAGCCCCCACCTCTTCACACACCCTTAGTGGAGATGTTGTGTGTTTGTTTGGTGTGGGGCATACTCATCAAAACCTTTCACTGAGCAAAAGCCAAAACTATTTGCTTTGTGATTGCTTGTTTGGAGTCGCTTTAATTGTATGTCCTTTGCAATTTGGAATGAAAAATGGGCTGGAAGATGCTGAAACAGCATAAACTAGGATTAGGTTCATGGTATATACAGTTCCCACAGAAATTTGTTGCTATTGTGGTGGAAAGCCCCAGATGAGTAACGCCCCCACCCATCAGGCCTGTTCCCCCAAACATTAAAACAAACAGCTGCCTGAATGAAGGACTCAAGGAGGAGGCAAGGCTGGTATAAGTAATTTATGTTTGTTTGTTAAAGTATTTTATATAAAGCTAACATGTTCTTGCTGCAACCTCAGCGCACTCTGATGCACTGTAATCACATAGGGCCCGATTCACAGAACTAACTTACGTCAAAATCCTAAACTTACAACAATTTTGGTATTCACAGAATGAACTTACACATTTGGGTATTCACAGCATGAACTTACACATTTGGGTATTCACAGAATGAACCTACACATTTGGGTATTCACAGAATGAACTTACTCATCCTAACTTTATGTCTGCACTCGGGCCGGAATTTCCGGCCGGTAGTGAGATTCCGGCCCGGAGGTGGAGATTCCGGCCGGAGGTGGAGATCCGGCCCGGAGGTGGAGATTCCGGCCGGTGGTGGAATCTCCGCCACCGGCCGGAATCTCCACCATCGGCCGGAATCTCCACTTCCGGGCCGGAATCTCCACCTCCGGGCCGGAATCTCCACCTCCGGGCCGGAATCTCCACCACCGGGCCGGAAATTCCGGCCCGAGTGCGGACATAAAGTTAGGATGAGTAAGTTCATTCTGTGAATACCCAAATGTGTAAGTTCATTCTGTGAATACCCATATGTGTAAGTTCATTCTGTGAATACCCAAATGTGTAAGTTCATTCTGTGAATACCAAAATTGTTGTAAGTTTAGGATTTTGACGTAAGTTAGTTCTGTGAATCGGGCCCATAGAGATGCCGAACCAGAGCAGTATCCAGACAATCACAGTGAAGAGAGGGAGAATCGTGCATCCAGCCAGGCTTACTGAGATGTGATGCTCTTTCTACTGGCCCCCCAAATGACTTAATTTCACCCTGATAGACCCCAGAGCCACCTGGAATTAGCAGGCCCTGTATGCGAGTGATCTCTATGGGACAGATGATGGATAACTTCAGTCTGGGTCGCCTTTGAGTGCACATGCTTTAAAGGAGAAACGACGGGGGCCTGCTATCAGGATAGTGGCCATGTTAGGCCAGAGTTGGACTATGTGTGGGAGTAATCTTCCTAGGTTAGGTTATATTAATGTATGGAGATGCTGTTGCACAGAATTACATAATTAATGATTGCTGATAGATATACGTTTGTTAATATATATAACAATTACTAGCGAAAACATTCATCCAATGTATACATATATGGGCATTCATCCATTTAATAAAGAAAGGTGACAGAGATCCAATGTGAGGTAAATTTAGTTTATTCTGTTTTCTTCCACATCTAGACACAACAGCCAACACGTGTTTCACCCCGGAGTGGCGTGCAGGCCTGGGGCATTATCAAGGCTGGAAAATATAATTGGCATATAAACACATTAAAAGTATGCATACCCAAAGTATGTGTGCAAAACGATCAGTGTTGGGTGTAAACCAAGACAAGAAACCAAGTGTGGACACACTCGTGATCCACAGCAAATGAAGTGAGATGTGGCCAAAAAACACTGTGTCCACCATCCATTTTGCTAGGCTAGCCTTTTCCCGCTCACTACCACACTACCATCATATTTTAAGAGCGGGCCTTAGCTTGACCTCTAAAATATACAGGTGACATACCAGCTTACTTAGACCTGACAAGTGTACCTCAATGCTTGCTAGCAGAACAAGAACGGTCATGGTATACAATACCGCACCCTGTATGATTCCCAAAGTTACTTGGGGGCTCACTCCCTTGGCCAACCGTCCTGAAAAGACTCAAGCAAACATGAACGTGAAAAACTACTGATGGGAGAAGCACTCCTAAACAAACATTTGGTGAGAAATAAGGCCCAGTTCAATACTTTATGGCATTCTTAATACCAAATGGAGAAAAAACAAGTTGTCTCAACAAAAATAGTCACAGCATCATATCATACAGGACAAAACATCACAAACTGCTTGCTCTCGTAGATGAAAGAACTACGGCCCAGATGTATGACCATTCTGTTTTGTGGGTCGTAAATTGTGATTTTTTGCGACTCGCAAAACGGAATGTACTAGTGTGTCTCAGACATGACCTGCCTCATCAATATTCATGAGGCAAGTTGCAATTTGCGACCCATTGGGAATGGGCTACTATCACAGGGATGGTGGCCTGCTGGGGACGGCAGACCACCATGTCTGTGTTTGTTTTTAAAATAAAGCAACTTTTTTTTTCAAATGTAGCCAGTTTTCCTTAAAGGAAAACGGGATGTGTTTAAAAGAAAACACTGAAAATGTTCTTTTCATTTTTTAAGGGCAGGCAGTGGTCCGTGGGACCACTGCCTGCTCTTAAAAAATATTCTAACATACATCCACAAAGGGGAAGGGGTCCCCTCGGGAACCCTTCCCGTTTGCGACTGACTTAAAACCTACTTGAAGTTTGCAAAACAATCGTACATCCCCCTGCGACTCGCTATTAGGAAGGGACGCCCTTGGCACGCCCCTTCCTAATAGCGACTCACAAACCCTATTTTGCAACTCGATAATAAGTAAACGACGCGCAAAATAGGGTTTGTACATACTACAACCCTTTTTAGTGGTCGCAAACAGCCCGATTTTCCGTTTGCGAGCGCTTAAAACGGTCGTACACTTGGCCCTACGTTCAGCAAATTGCAATTAGCATATGTACAATTAAGACTCTAAGAAAGTCTTCACCTTGGTTTGTGTCAGCTGACATGCCTGTGATATGGAGCTAATTGTAAGTTATCTGGAACAAGAATTTGATACATCGCTTTACATTATTGAAACAACAATGTAAACGCACCACTGGGGGGTCTATAACTTGGTTTTGTCTCTGCTTGATGGAGGTAAATAGAAGAAAATCTCACCCCAGCTGACACCTATTTGAAAATTGTGACAAACATCTCTTCCTCTGCAGAGTTGCCAAGGTGCCCATGACCCGTTTGGCACCTTCTGACATTGCTGACTTTTTAGCCAACGGCACTTTGCAGGCTGGGATGTTAGAACTGCTACTCACATTTAAGTTTGTGTCACTTATTTGATATGATCTTAGCATTTGTACCCTCTCCGGCTTGAGACACAACATATGAATGTGTTCCAGGTTTTCAAAGCACAGAGAGCAGTCTGTTACCATAGCAACTGCAACATTACGCCAGAATTTACACTGCAGGGTGCAGTGCTATCCCAGCAGGGTGGATTTTGCTCAATGAAATAAACACAAGGCATTCAGTGATATAATCTGTGCTGCTGGTTAGAAATGTGTAGGGAGTGCAGGCACACAACCCCATGTCCATAGATCGCTATGTGTGGCTAGAGCTCTCATGATATGTGAAACTGCACATGGCAACAATGCGTCACAGGGAAAACAATCTGCCTAAAAATACACTTGTGTGTCACTAGGAAGCCAAGTTTTGAGTCCAAGACTCCCGCAGTCCCTGTCTTTCCCACTACTTAATTTGAACCGATGGTTGCAGGTGGGACCTGTCAACACTCATTTTTAGGGACCAGCACTTATGTTTCCTCATTAGCCTTTCATCCATTGAAAGAGAGATAAAAACATTGACAAAGGGAAAAAACGGGAATAAAAAAAGCCTGCAGGACTGTGATGAAAAAGTAGAGTGTCTAGTGAAGGACGAAAGAGGTATGAGGTGGAGTCAAGACTATGCAACCTTGGCATTTGCAATCATGACATTCGTAGCCAAGGGCGAGCTTCTGAGGAAAATGTTGGACCCTGGCACTTAATATTTCACAAATTAAGCACTTGCCTTCCCCACTAGGATTTTCATTTAGATTGGTATTTTGTTGTGGTATTGCTATGATTTGGTAATTGCACTTCCACAAACGGTAATGTTGATATTACTGCAAGCTAAGACGCGAAAAACAAGTTGTAACATTGTTTAGGTATTTTATGCCTGTAAAGGTGCACAATTGGCGACAACATTTTGGTGGTTGCATTGTGCACAAATTTCCCATGCAGAAAAAGTAGTATTACTGCGTTGTTAAAACGGTACTAGGTATTTTCCCCAAACCACATTCTAAACCTTTAGCAGGTTTTTCCTCCCGCCTGACAAACTCCAAATGCGGGGCTAAGACACGGCAAGCTTCTATGTTAAATACACCAGACCGCTACTAACTGAATTTCTTTCTAACCCCCATCTCCGTCTGATAGCTGCCCGCGGCAATGTCGCGCGAATCCATAGATTTGTAATTTATCGTGTGGTAAATGGCTCATGAGCTCTGAATGCTGTCGTGAAAATGATGGATGCGCGCGCTGCAACCTTGCCTGATGACAGAGCCGGCAGCGCAGCAACCTGTGGCGGTCATTGCTAATTCAGAAGGATTGAAAGGTGACTCCCACCCCTCTCCCCCTGTCCACGCAGCCCTCAGGTCATCACCCGCCCACCCCTTCCTTGACTACTCCATTCGCGGGCCTGCAATAGACGTGTTGCGTAGCACCGCCCTGGCTCGATGACAGTGAAACCGTCAGACTGTGACCGCGGCACGTGCCGATGCTGAAGGTGAGCGCCAGACAAACCCGCAGCGGATGCTTCAGCGAGGATGGGGTGCTGCATCAGTTGATGGCCCCAGGCCCCTCGATATGAATCAGTGAACAGCCTCAGTATGGGAAATGGGGTCCTATCTGCAAGCACCTGCTGTGGAAACGGAACCGTCGAACATGCGTCAGAATGCCTCCAAATTGGGAACTATTGCTTTCCCATCGAAAATCCAATTATCCCCGGGGCAGGATCTCGTTTCGTGCGACTATTCAATTTATTTAATGTGATAGTTTCATAAAATGAATCTTTTGTTGCGAAATGTGCTTTGACGGTATCTCGCGTCATGTGTTTTTTAGCCGAATGCTCAGCTTCCTTTAAAACGTTTTGTGAGCTACCAGAAGGCGACAGGTTAGAGTAAAAAAATGAATCTTGGCGAAAATATTTTACTCAAGCTAGTTTCCTCTGGTGTATGCAGGAATTTTTAACGCGAGAAGTACCCTTGGTAAAAAAAAAAAAAAAAAATGACGCAAAATTGTGTAATGTGTTGAGAAATTTCCCAAATTTTGCTTAACGTGTAACTGGAATTTCGTTAACTGTTTTAAAATATCTCTCAGGCCTAAATATCACCAGGGCCAAGTGAGTTATGCATAACCATGGTCACAGTGTTTCCTGCATAATTATTGAATTGCTGCACATAACCACCATCTGCTTCATAATTTGCAGATTTCATCCCCCCCAAAAAATTGTAACACCAGCAAATCAAAAGTTACTTAAAAACTGCCACAGTGGTAAGTTCAAATGGTCACACCTTTCAGTTGCTTAATGCTATATTACGGCATTTAGCTGGTACTAATGACAATAAACTTTGTCAGATAGTATTATTGTGTGTTAAAATAGCGAAATAATACTGCTACAAAATGTTCTGCACTGTGCCCCAAAGTTTGCTGTTTCTTGCCCCATAATCTAATCAATCCTGCCGCATACTTTGGTCGTCCTTGTAGCACAATTCCACTGCTCCTGATTCTTAACATTGCTGAGCGTAAGGATGAGCTATGACTCAAAAAAGGGGAAGCTTCGAGCATATCATGATGTTCCCAATTCCATCAATAAAGTTAATAAAACACATACTACACTAGATACATTTTCGTATGGGCTTTGGTAATATCATGCACATTTTTCGTGTGTCACAGTTATAAGCAAAATTACAAGCATGAGCATAAGTGAGGATGATATAGTAGGTGATCAGTCAGACCTGTACTGTACTGAGCACTGCAACCAGAGAGACTACGGGGCATATTAGCAATGCCTGGCGATAATTATCGCAAAGCGCAATTAGCGCTTGGATAATTATCGCCAGGCATCGCCGGTTTCTATCGCGGAGTTAGCGTGCAATCAGCAATGCTAATCTCCAAAGCGATAGAAACCTTGAAGAACAGTGTGAATATCGCCGGGAAAACAGGCGATATTCACACTGTTCCCCAGTTCTGCTTGCTGATAGTGCGAGGGGACTTAGCCATGTAATCCACCTCTCATTGGATTACATGGCTAAGTCAGGGTGGGACCAGGTGTTAGCAAACCAGCGCTAAACGTGTTTAGCGCTGGTTCGCTAATCACCGCCCCTGCCTCGCTGATAGGCGTTAGCGACCTCAGCGACTGTTTCCAGTCGCTGTTAGGTGGGGAACGCCTACTTTGCATGCCATTAGCGATAAATATCGCTGGCATGCAAAGCGGCACCCAACCCGGTCGCTATCGCCTACAAGCTGTCGCTAACAGCAGTTAGTGACAGCTTGTTGATAAGGCGATAATATTATCGCTGCTTTAGCGTGAAAAAGTCCCGCTAAAGTGGCGATAATCGCCTTGCTAATATGCCCCTGAATTTCTTTTTAACTGCATTCATGCACTTGACATACAAGTGCACATGCTTATACCAATCCATCAGACACTACATGCACAGCATGCAGCTACTTCACTCTGCTGTGCCAAAATGACTACAGTTACAAAGCTGGTGGGACACTAGAATGGGGGTTACCAAAACCTAGTTCTTGATTCAGCTTTTACTCCTCTGTGTTTCTTCCAATGTAAAAATACCAACTTGTCATGAATTTTGATGGTGAAATTTAGTTAGAAACTTAGGCAGCGGCGGCCGCTATATTAGGGCGGAGGAGCGCCGCTCCCCCACCACCACCAGCAAATAAAACGATAATAAAACAGGTTTTAAACCCGATTTATTATCGTTTTATTTTAATACCCTGGATCAGCCCCATTGACTCTGAAGAGTCTTGGGGGCGGGTCCAGGGGCGGACACTGCTAGTGGGGGAGTAGTGGGCTATCCCTTCACTGTGCATGAGGGATGTCCGGCCAAACCCTCATGCGCAGTGAAGCTCTCTCCAGCCCCAGCTGCGTTGCTGCTGCTGGAGAGAGCAGGCACAGGCTCCCAGTTTGCCTGGGAGTGCAAGTTGCCGCCGGGCATGCCAATCACGAAGCTGCTTTCAGGCAGCGTCAGGATTGGCCGCAGTGTAGTCTGGGAGCCTGTGCCCAGAAGCAGGAAGAGTGCGATGCGGCAGGAGATGGCGCCGTTAAGGTAAGTTTTTTTTTTTTTTGTGTCCCCCGTTCCCTCCTCCCCACCTTGCTCCTATGGCCCGACCTGCCTGACACTTTGGCAGGGGATGGGCCACTACTGAACTTGGGGGCATATTTACAAGGAAATGTCGGAGCGTGTAGCTGCACCAAATTTGGCAGCGCCGTGCTCCAACATTTCCAAAACACAGGGATGCGCTGTATTGACAACAATATGGAGCACTCCTGTGTTTTCCCTAGTGCTGGTGCTAAAATTAGGTGTCTAGCGCCAACGCAGGCACGCTTGCACCATAGTGCAAGGGTGTCCACGTTGCAGGGAATGATTGTTTATGTGCAGGAAGGTGTCCCTTTCTGCACATAAACAATAATGTCGAGTTGCTACTTCTATGGGTAAGTAGCAAATCATCATTATTTAATGATTGTTTATGTGCAGGAAGGGACAGAGCTTTTTGCTCTTTCTATGTGTGCTGCGGAATGCAGCGCTTATAGAAAAATACAGATAAATAAAAGTATTTCATCTTGTTTCCCCATCCCAACGCCTGCTATTGCATGGCGTTAGTTTTTGGTGCTGCCTCAGATTTATAAATCCTTGTAAATTTGGGGTAGCGTCAAAAAGTAATGGGTGTTGCAGTGAAACGCCCACAGAAACACCCATTGCATGCCCCTTTCATGCAAAGTGATACATGTAAAGGGACTGTATTCACAAGGTGGCTTAACACCGATTTGTAAATATGGAGAAGGGCATAGCGACACGAGAATGTAGCTAAAAGTGATGTTCTGGTGGTGCTATCTCCTTATAAAAATACCCCTTTGTGTCTGATTTAGAAATTCGCAAACAAACATGACGGATATCCTGTCCGCTTTCTTACAAGTGCATTATACCCTAATGCACTTATAATACTTGTAATGAGGTGGGAGTAACCCGTTCACCAAACTTTAAGTCAGGCCATTTAGTTTTCTTTTCATGACTTCTCTGCACTCGATGAAGATCATCTGGATAGCCATAAAATGCACCAAACTCGGGTTGTCTAGGTGCCTGTGAAATGTTCTTTACACTGGAGTAATTAGCAAAATTTCAAGCATTTCAGGTTTTGAGAAAAATGAGTAATTTTGCAAATTACACAGGTTTGGGTCATGGCACACGTTTTTACATAGTAGACTGGATAGATCAGAAAATGTCTCATGGGAGACGAGTTTTAGGAGAAAATCTATGGATTTTCCTCTTCCAACCATTCCGCTTGCCCATTTCTTGAGTGACATTTGAAGGCAAGGTAGGCCCCTGACGTTTTGAAAAGTTTCAGAGGGAATATTATGTGATTTCTGACTCCTTAATTGTTCATTTTAAAAATCAAAAAAGAGTTTTACCTTCTAGGGTAACAATAGATTTTAGTTGCATGGATCAGGCCCTGCATCGCAGAAAACAGAAAGGGAGACTTTTCAGCACAGAGACTAGAATCTCTCACTTTAAAGTTATCTTGACTGCGCTGTTTGGAAATTAATGTTTTTTTTATTTATTAATCTATTTTCGACAATAACAGATTACAGTGCAATGGGCTGGTGACATTACCTCACCGCTGTGTTTTCATCAAGTACATTTACCTGGTATATCACATAAAATGATATTCAACATAACTGCCTCACTAGTCCCTGACGTTCAACTATGTCCCATATATGTTACATGTTTGCGTGTGGGGAAATGCCACCTTTGGTGCTCCCAATGAGTATGTGGGTGTGGCCCGCAGGGTAGGCACAAGCGCAACATGGACCTGTGGAGAGATACAGTGTTGTATGTACTAGCAATTCTGAGGGAGTTATGTACCCTAAATAAGAAAGCTATCATGTAGACATGTTGCTTATATGTCTTATAGCTTTCTCTTGGTCATCCCCAGCTACCAGTTCAGAACGCACTGCACACTCGTGGCCTGACATCGTTTTTTTGGTTCCAATTTGGCAAATTGTTTATCTCAAATTGCGCCATCTTGACCCCTCCATGTTATGTTATGTTATGTTATGTTAATCGGTACTTATAAAGCGCACGGCTACTCCACAGAGTGTCCCGGCGCTGAAAAGACCACAAGATAGAACAGAGAGCGCCAGACAAAGGATAGACGAGAACCTATTTGTTGAAATAGCCAGGTTTTTAATCGCTTCCTGAAACTGAGAAGATCCTGTACCTGTCTGATAGATAGTGGCAGACTGTTCCATAAACGGGGGGCTAGCACTTGATAGGAGCGGCCCCCAAGACGGGAGCGTGCAAACTTAGGATTGGTCAACCTGAACTGCGATGAGGACCTTAAGGTCCGTCGTGGGACATAGTGCTGAATCCTCTTCCTAATGTACAGGGCCCCAGTACTCTGGAGAGCTTTAAACGCCAGGACCAATGCCTTAAATTGTATACTTTTCCGGACTGGTAACCAGTACAGGAACTCCAGATGGGGGGACATTCGCTCTCTAAGTCTCACCATGAGACTGGCTCTGGCCGCCGCATTCTGCACCACCTGCAAACGGTTTAACAGGTAGTCCGGAAGGCCCAGGTACAGGACATTGACGTAGTCCAATCTTGATACAATCAGGGCCTGGACTACAGTCTTTCTATGAGATACCGGCAGCAAGGGGAGAACGTTTTTCAACATTTTTAGTAGACCAAGGCAGGTGCCTGCCACCGATTGAATCTGAGCCTTCATGGACAATGCATCGTCGAACTTGACCCCTAGGTTCTTTACAGAGCTAACAGGTAGAGTAGGAGGGGACATGTTCTGGGGCCACCATAGATGCCAAGCATCATGTGGTGCTGCACCAAAGAATATAATTTCAGATTTCTCTGGATTACACTTTAGCTGGTTCTGTCTGAGCCAAGAGAACACAGTCGTCAGGCACATATTGATCTCATCACCTCTGAACTCGGCACCCTTGTCACATGTGAACAGCAGTTGTGTATCATCGGTATATGATACGATTTTAGCGCCATGTGACTCCGCTAGAGGCGCCAAAGGGGCCACGTACACATTGAAAAGTGTGGGGCTCAAAATTGAGCCCTGTGGGACCCCGACCTCCATAGGGGGAATGGGTGCCGAAAAGGGGGGGGGGACCAGATTGTTTGCTGTCGGTCTCTTAGAAAGGAGGAGAACCACCAGAGTACCGTGCCGCCAATGCCACACTCTCGGAGTCTCTGTAGGAGTAGGCTGTGGGGCACGGTATCAAAAGCCGCGGAAAGATCCAGCAGTATCAACACTGCCTTTCCCCCTTTGTCGAGTGTCTCCTTGATAGTTTCGGAGACTTCCAGTAAAGCTGTTTCAGTGCTAAAGTTGGCACGGAAACCCGACTGACTAGAATGAAGCAGATGGTTGGACTCCACAAAATCCGTGGTGACAAGATTCACGCATTTTTCCAAAACTTTGGAAAAGAAGGGCAGCAATGATATTGGTCTATAATTAGAGGCAATCGAAGGGTCAGCCACTGGCTTCTTTAGAAGCAGGACAATCTTTGCATTTTTCCAGCAATCAGGCATCCGGCCCTCGCTCAGGGAGGAGTTCATAATCAAGTTGACAGCTGGGTTAATGCTTTCCGCAATTGATGACAGTACATAGGCTGGGCATGAGTCAGCTGGAGAACCGGACTTAAGAGATTTCATTATCTCCAGAAACTTCTCCAGAGAAAAGAGAGGGAACTGCGTGAGGGAAGGCCCAGTCCAAGGGTTATTGGGTGATGAATTTTCTTTCAACACTTTGGGCGGAGCCTCAAAAGAGTCTTGAATAGTTTTAATTTTGGCAAAGAAGTAACGTGCCAGATGATTGGTCCATTCACAGGTGGGTGTAAATGGACAGCCGACAGCACTGGGGGCTGAAAAATTCTTTACAATCTTGAATATTTCTTTGCTTTTATTCCTAGCGAGGTCAATTTTAGAGGAATAAAACAATTTCTTTTCCTCACGTGTTTTACAAAAGTGGACTTTCAAAGCCTGTTTGTAGATGGTTCTGTCAGTCGGACTAAAACCATTCCGCCAGACTCTCTCTAGGCGTTTGCAGGCGCTCTTGCTTTTTCTAAGAGATTCCGTGAACCAAGGGGCAGAAGCTCTACCAGTAGGAGTGGCGCGAATGGTAGAGGGAGCAAGTTCGAGAGAACGGAGTAGGATCCAATTCTCGAGGGAAGATACGTCGTGCTCTAGGTTCTCACTATAGGGAATAGGGTGTTGCCTGAGTGCATCACATATCGCCTCAGGGGTAATCTTATGAAATGGTCTATAACTGCTCGGGCGGGGCTTATTGTAGACCCCCCTGATGATTCTGAGTCATGGTGTCCGCCTCTGTTCTGGCCCCATTGTGAGGTCTCGCAGTCAGTCCTTCACTGCTGGGGGCTGGCTAGTATTCCATGCCATTCCTATCCATCTCTTAAATAACAACATGGCTAGATCAAAAAATCTATGTACGTATTTACCTTTAGATGGTTGTGGCATCAATCGAAGCAGACACAGCTCAGGAGTGTTCAGTATTATCCGTCCAATTATGTCTGATACTATCCCTGTCACCCTCTCCCATGCCGGGCGCAGCACTGGGCATACCCACACCATATGATAGAATCCTGCTTCTGACTGTCAGCATCTTGGGCAGGCCGAGGAGGTCCCCCCGTACATGCTGTGCAAGTGTTTTGGGGTGAGATACGTTTTATGGAGATAATTAAATTGTATGTTTTGAAATTTCCGATTTCTCAACATTCGCTTGACCTGCTCCCTCATTCTTTACCATTGGTCATCTGGGATGTCTTGACTTAGGTCCTCCTCCCATGATGTCTTGGATAATGGGCGATCTATGGATCCTTGTGCCATGAAACAGTTACACAAGGCTGTGACGTCCCTACTGGCTATGCCATGTGTAAGAGCACCCTGGAGTGGGGCCAACACCTGCTGTTCCTACCTCCCTCACCCCACCTGGACATAAATCACATATACTATGGCATTATATGTATGAAACTGGCCTGCATTCAAGCCGTATTCTTCTTGCAACTCTTGATAAATTTGCAACCTAGTTTCCTCTAACAGCTCTCCAACCCGAGTGATTCCCCGCTTCCTCCCAGTGTCTCACCTTGTGTACCAATTGAGTCTCGCACTGCTCAAAGAGGGTCTATAACTCCAACTCCTGTGCATATGGGGGTAGGGAACATCGCATAAATAGACATTTAGTCCAGCATTTCTTTGCAGTGGACATAAGTGCGTTGTCTGTTCCCATCCATTTGGTCTGGCTCAGCAGCCAGGCCAGTACTAATCTACCACTAATTGCTGCCTGTACATTATTTCTCTCCATGCAGGGACCTGCTCCCAGTCACTGCACTGGGCACTGAAGCCGTGCCATCACGTACAGTTCATAAAAGAGGACACCCATTCCCCCCTCCCTCAGTGGGTGCTGTGCCTTGTAGAGGGCTGCCTCTCTCCTGCCACCATCCCATATCAAATCCGAGAGTGCACCATTCAAAGCCCTAAAGAACGAGGTAGGGAGGACTACGATCAGTGCTGAAAAAAAGTACAATAGTTGGTGAAAATGAACATCTTTTCTATCTCCACCTTGCCCATCAGAGACAACAGCAAGGACCTCCAGAAACACATGGATTTTCTAATCGATGTAAGTGCCCTAATCAGGTTTCCATTTATTAAGTCTGCCTCTGTAGGATATATGTGGACCTAAATGTGTTGTATCGTCATTCGAGCCTGGCATGCAGGCCACAATCCCTCTGCGAAGTCCTCATGGGCCTCATAGGGAACAGACCCGACTTGTTCCAGTTCACCCTTAGGCCCGATCCTGCTCCAAATGACCCCAGTGCCTCCATCAGGGACGACAGAGACTCACCGGCGTGTCATAGGTAGAAATGGCATGTCTTGATATCATGTCTATCGCCCGAATGCACGCTTCCCCATTCCCCTCCCCGCATAAGAAGTCTGCTTGCTACTGGTTCCATTGCCAATGCAAAAATCAGCGGTGATAGTGGGCAATCCATCCTCATGCCCCTTTGTATACTGAACGGAGCCAAGATCGTCTGACCTGTTTTAACTTTGGCCAACAGCTGATGATATAATGTTTTAATCCAGTCAAAAAATATCAGTCTAAATCCCATGTCCAACAGGACCTTAAGGAGATATGACCAGCCCAACGTATCAAATGTCTTTCAGATGTCCAGGACACCGCTAGGCAGGCCTCCTGCGACATCTCGTCATCACTCATCAAGCTCCAGAGACAACAGACATTGAGGAAGGTGCTCCTACCTGGAATAAATCCATTTTGGTCCATATGAACCAATGTCCCTATGAAAGGCAGCAGCCTATTCACCAGTAACTTACCCAACAACTTATAATCTATATTGAGTAGGGAGAGTGAGCGGTAAGATTGCATGTCTGTGGGTTCCTGATTTGGCTTAGGTAGTACCGCTATTAGTGCTTCCCTCATGGAGTCCGGCAAGATACACTCTGCCCTCACCTCCTCATAAACCTGTAATAGTTTTGGCACCACTAGCTTACGTTAGGTGGCTTAAAAGTCCCCAGCCAGTCCATCTGACCCTGGTCTCTTATTGTGCTCCAGCTGTCGAAGTGCTGCATGGATCTCATCCACCTGTAGTGGCTGTTTGAGTTCCTGCGGTTGAAGCAGGTTATTTCTGGGCAGCCTGGTCTTGTGAACATAAGTTCCTGAGCATTGGTTGTTGCCCAGCGTGGGGTCTGTGTATAGCATGTCGTGGTAGTCGGCAAAAGCTGTGTTAATGCCCTCGTGCATGCTGAACACCTACCCCTGGGGTTACGATGGCTCCTATTAGTGGTCTCGCTGTTTCACCCCTCAGGAGCCAAGCAAGTAAGGTACCGGTCTTATCGCCCTCACCATGTTGTCTGGTCACGTGTTGCCTGTACTTTATGTTACCAAGTCTAGTGGTCAAATCTGTGTGTTGTTTGCGTAGCTCATGTAGCGGCTCTGGGTGGGCTGTGTAGGTGTTGCCTTTTCTGTTATGCACATGGCCCATTCCATCCCTAGCATCTCCTTCCGTAATGTGGATTTAAACCCCCATGTTTGTGTTAATGCAATATCCTCTTACCACTTCCTTAAATGTTTTCCACTTAGTCGCTCTGATGGCGCTCAGCAATATATTGCATTATGTGTGCACCTATTGTGTCAGGAAACAGTGCATCCAACAATGACTCGGTATGCAACTGCCAGGTCGGATCCTGACTCTGTCTCTTCCCCAGTGCAATGCCAGCAACAGTAGGCAATGATCTGAGAGTGTGCAGGCCAGCTACTCAGAGGCTGTCACCTTTCTCTCAATTCCGACCTGCTGAAAAACATGTCTAGCCTGGTATGCAGAAGGTGCACCACCGAAGAAGTATGAGTATTCTCGTTCAGCGGGGTGCATGGCTCTCCACACCTCGAGAAGTGGCCTGCTTGTGCCTCAGTCCTGGAGGTGCTGAGTTACTCTGTGATATGTTTTATTAGGCATTGGTGGAGTAGAGCGGTCTAACCCCAGATCCATAACACAGTTAACCCCCCCATAGGCACGGGGTTTGCAAATTGCGTGTAAGGGATGGGGTGAGTTGGTCAAGAAAGTCAGAGTGGTTCACATTTTGGGCATATATCACTAGAAGTGTCAGGAAGGCTCCATCTAGTTGTCCCTCCGCCACCACATATCTGACATCCGGGTCTGTTTTGCAAGTATCCAACACAAAGGACACTGCCGGTGCCACCCAGATCAGTACTCTCCCGGCAAAGGCTGAGTAGGTCATGCGATACAGCTGTCCCCACCACCTCCTACATAGTTTTTTAAGTTCTGACTGCACCAGATGAGTCACCTGAAGGTAGGCAAACTATATGTTGTGGCGCTTTAGGTACGTGTAGACTGCATGGTGTCTTTTAGGAGTTGCCATGCCGCAGACATTCCATATCACAACTTTGTACAAGAGGGAGCGTGTCCCACTATTTGGTGCCATCTTTCAGGTGAATAAGCGGGCCCAATCAACTGCATGTCTGTGCCTGACAGTTGCCCTGTTGCACACACGTCCCCCCGCCCGCCCCTTCTGTCAGTGGGAAATGTTGGGTCTTTGGTCAGTGGTTAAAGGTTCCATGATGTAGTATGTGTAATTCATTGCCAACTGCGTAAACCTCTGTACTAATTAACCCCCCTCCCCCTCCCCCCAGGCATTGTGCTTTGTATAAGCCCCACCATAAACAGTATACAACTCCACTCCAAAACATTCAAACTGAAAATACATTGTTGTGTCCCATATGGCATGTGAGAGCGTAGCATAGGGGCACAACCTACTCCTGTGATGCTGGCCTGCATCTTTGTGTCATCCCCCCTGCCAGCCTAGAGCTGTGTTACCTGCAGTTGATGCATTAGTCCTTAGCCTCTCCTTAGGTACACCAGTCGGGTGTTCATATCATGTCCTCAACCTAGATCATCAGCCAGCCCTGGAGTTCAATGCGGGGCACAATGATGGGACCCGGACAAAGTACCAGATTTATCTGTGTCTGGGTTGGAGTGCGATCCATTATTCGACTGCAGGACTGCGAAGGGGTTTCCACTGCACTGTAGAACCTCTGCTACCACCTTAGTTCTTGCTTTGGCTGCCTGATTTTTCATTGGGTGGCCGTGGTCCTGCGAAGTTTAGTGGATCTTGCTCATGCCCAATGCAAAGCCTCCAGGCCATCATCAGCCAGGCCCACAGTCCCTCTTGATTGTAACCCTGTCAATTGTTCCACTGTGGTGTTAAAGAAGCGTGTTGTGTCTCCCTCCACCACATGAAGTCTGGCTGGGAAGAGGGGGGTGTACCTCAGGCCTATGTTCCGCAGTTGTTGCTTCACCAACCCAAAAGAGTTACGGCGTTTTTGGACATCCGCCATGCAATCTGGATAGGCCCTGATTGTGTATTTTCATAGTTCCAGGGGACTTTAGTGCGGAACAGTTGCAGGATGAGATCCCTTATCATGATAACCAAGCAGTCTTGGTATCACATGACGAAGGGCCGCTCCCGGCACTCAATGAAGAAAAACTTCAGGAGCCTTCCAAGCCAGCACTGTTCATTAACCAGTTTTCAAGGAAAAGTTCCATACTTAAGCACTCTTCTTTTTCTGTTAAACCTAAGAGGCGAACATCGTTCTGTCTAGATCTGGGTTCCACATCATGCGCCTGTCGTTTCAGCTTCTTGAATTCCATCTCTAGGTCCCACAGTTGGTGGTCGACGTTCTGGACTGTGGGTGCAGTGACATAATTGTGGATTCCGTGTTATCTACTCGGTCAGACAGTTTTGTATAATCCACGTATAGCAAATTGACTTCAATGGTTACAGCATCTATTTTTTTGCTTTTAGTTTCCAATGTGGTTTAGTGTCTTGTATAGCCTGGAGGATGTGCTCAAATTGTCCAGTGTGTCTTTCAAGTGTTGGTTCCAATTGGCTCAGGGGGCCCTTCAGTGATGACTGTGGGGCAAGCATCTCCCCTATATCCCTAGAATGGGTCTCCTGCTGCCTGGGCATTTTAGGTTTGACCATTTCAGCAGCAGTAAGGAGGCACAACCTGCATGGCAATGTCTGGTATCCGCATCAAAAAGATTGCTCAGTAGTCGTGTTAAGCGATCAACACCGGCCCTCACGGCTCCATCAGCATGCAATCATACCTTGTTCCCTCACTGCTGCATGAGTGTCATTGCTGACGAGCATCTGGCTGATGTTCACAATATCAGTTACATCTGTCTCTAGTTTCTCCGCTGAAGCGACTCTGGCAACTCACAACGCCGCAAGACCCGGTCTCACCCCCAAGGGGGTTCTCAAGAATGTCACCAGTACATGCAGAACATGCAGCCCCTTCCCACTTTGTCTGTCATTCACACGGGGTTACTGTTGGAGTTTGTGTCCCACCCCACAAACACAGGACACTGAAGTGCAGATTGGGTTAGGCCGCCATGTGGTAGCCGGCTGGAGCAGCTTTCACCACAGCACCAGTGTTGAAGGTCCGTGAGGCCTTTTCCCAGAGGGGTTGTCGGATTCCCCGGCGTCACTGGCTTCCCGCTGCTTTGGCCAAGACGGCACTAGAGCTCCACTCAGGTGAAGTGGGCCCCCAGTTCACCATTCACCATGGAGCAATTTCCCCCCTTCAGTCACCAGAAGGCCTCTACACCTGGTTCAGCAGTCTAGGCCGTAGACCCCATCTGCAATGAACTACCGCCCGCACCACCATGACACGTTACTAGTGCATGCTGTCTCCGTGTGGGGCCACGTCGTCTCTCCTATCACATGGTAGGGTTAACCTGAAGCCCAGCACCACCCTGCTGGGCCTGAGGAGCGCCGCTGTGTCCCTGCTGCCTCACCGTACCTAATGCAGAGGAACACAGCCGCCTTGTCCACTCCTTTCTCCTGTGGATGACAGGGTCCGCCCACCTTGTGGAGTCCCATGACGGGCTTGTCACTGCTGCTTCCCTATGTGGGGCAGGAAAAATTCAATCTGCTAACATTTAGACCCTAAGAACTGAGGAATTATTGGGGAAAGCAGGACTACTGTGCTCAATTCCCCTTGTAATTCCCCATTTACACACTCTTTTTCGCTTGGAGATTTTGCGTGTTTCATGCAGTTGACATCTCTGGTAAATCGTAGTAAACCTGTAGAACATTTGTGGATCTAGTAATTCAGATGAGCCAATAGCTGCAGTAACCCGGAATTGAGGGCCTACTGGTAACCGGGGCTCTAGAGTCAGGAGGTACTGGCTTCTCCATTAGCCCAGGTGTCTACTCTCTAACCCCCAAATGCTAGATTAGTAGACTAGCAAAGACAGGCAGGTGAGGGGGCTGGACCTATGATTAGGGTTTCCTGGAACTATACAACCAAATTTGAATAATCGCAACATTCTGCTTTACCCAGATATGTATATGAATTAAATACATTCAATGATAAGCCTCAAACAGAAAGCACACTGCTTTGACATGTGCTCCAAGACAAAATGTGCCAAAGGCATTCTCCATAGGGGATTGATGCATCCTATTCTATATTATTTAAAGCCTTGCATTATGAATTATTGCATCCTTTATTATTTACAATATGTTACTTATAACATGCAAACTCAGTTGTCTCAATGCCCAGGAAGGGGTTGCGACACTCATGAGTTATTTTTGTTTTACTTGCACCATAACACACAAGCTCGACTATTTCTAGACACAGCTGGGGGAGCAGCACCAATCAGCCTTTTCAAGTTCAAATACATGACCTTCAAGTTGATTCTGATATAGCCTTTCAGCCAGAAGAAAGTCACTGCTGTCTGTGACTTCTTACACCTCCTGTGATCAGCTTAGTTGGTATTTAGAAAGACCATCATGAAGGGCATTGTCTTTCTAGGGTAAACATCCTTTACAACGACTGAGTTACAACGCAGTTCATTACCCCGCATTTTTTACTCCACAAAATCTTTTACAACGCAGGGCTTTACACCGCAAACCATTACAACGCATTCCCCATTACAATGCCCCGGTGGAATTAGAATAGTAAATTGTGTTGTAATGGGCAATGCATTGTAATGGATTGCGTTGTAAAGCTCTGCGTGTAAAAGATTTTGCGGAGTAAAAAATGTGGGGTAATGGCACGCGTTGTAAATGCGTGCGGGATAAAGTGTCATATTCTCCTTCTAGAGTTTTAATCCAACGAATACTTAAACTATTGTTGTGTGGGGATCTGTGTGAAGCTTGTGGCTGCCTGTTTTCATTGAGGATAATTTTTATTTGGCCATCGTGTTGACCTCGAAGTTTATTTCATGCTGTTGGTTAAGACGCATTCCATGGTTTTTGAGTGGTTTGCAGTAGGTAACTTGGTCACAAAAGGAAGTTGGGGCATGGAGAATATGTCCTGTGCCCTTCAAGGAAGGATCAAGAAGTTAGTAAGAAAGCCTGTACCCTCGCGCCATTGAATTCGATGCTACTCCTTCACATCCCCTCTTCAAGGAGCTTCAGGCTGTGGTGACCAGATTTTGAAAAACAAAAATCGGGTCATTCCACAAACAGAATTTGGGCTACAATTTTGAATCACTGAGGAGTGCACACGGTCCGATTTAATACCTCTCACCAACTTAGTAATCACAGACAATGAAGCTCTCAAGAATTTAATGCAACATTTAGACACAGTACCTTAGTACCACATGTGCTAACTAAACTGCTTTCTGCAAGGAGGCTGCTAAATGATCCCGCAGTGGAACACATGAAAATTTGCTTCCCTCTGAGTTCAGTCAACCCTTTCTGAAAACCGGGAGATGTGAAATTTGTCATGGCAGATTGTGAAAAAAGTGGATATATAGAAAACACCATGTTTGTAATAGCTGCAGTTTCAAAGGACAATGGTTTCAGCATGATTGCTGACTCTTAGTCACTGGTGAAGATCTTAACCCACTTCTAGGAAAACAGGAGATACATTTGAAGTCAGCAATGTCTTGAGAACATTTCCATGTGTGATTTAGGTGAAATCTCCTAACAAGGAGAACAATCATTGATAGGAAACATTCTCTTCAAGTGTCAGCAGGTTGCCCCACTCCAAGTAAGGTTTCCATGCAGTGCTTCAGATAAAACTAGGTTGTAAAGAACTTGAATGTGGAATAATTCATTGATGTGTGAGTCTGGAATGGTGGCAGCCAGGATATCACTGAAATCCCACACCTGGTCAGTTATAATTGGTCGAGAGCAGAATCCCACCCAAGGATACCCCTCCACCCAACTTGTAACCGGGTAACAGTGTTGATTACTCTTTTCTTTCATTCACCAAACTTAATAACCAGTGATCCAGCAAACTTAATGCAAGGCTTAATGGAACGCTTCATCTCTAGGAAACCCCAATGTGATAGCAATCCACTCTATACATTAAGTAAATAAATTAAAATAGTAATCTGTGAAATGTATCTCCTGAAATATGAATTTGTGTTGTTTATGCATAACTTACAGATAAACAGTATATAAACAGTATATATGAAAATGGAAATGGGCGTTGAATTGAATTTTGATACTTGAAAAGTTGTGCCAGACAATCTACACTCAACAAGTGTTTATATTGTCAGCAAATAAATGTCCATTTTTTGATTTTTGTGAAACTACATAAAAGTAACTTGCTCTTTCTGGCTGTGAATCAGATGTGCTTATATCTTTTAACTGGTGTGGTTCAAAATAGCTGACTGTTAGCCTTTATGCAGTCTGTAAGTGTTTTCTTCCCTCATGCATATGGACCATTTCAGGTATTAAGCAAGAATATGACAGATGTGACCAAGGAGGAGGCATATATGGTGCTCTGCTCTGAATCAGTAGGATGTTTAATTCTAAAGCACATGAATCATTGGTGTGTATCAAACCGTCTACTGGTGATATGTGGTAGGCTTGTTCCTATAAGCATTGCCATCAGTGAATTAACAAAAATGCCCGGCACTCTATGGCAGTTGGCGGTCATTGGACTGTGACTATCATTTTAACGCTTAGTTATGACTTATTTCACGATGGTTGGGACTTAGTGCATCCCTTGTACTGCGTGATCAGAGGAAACTGCTTTGAGATGTTAAACCTCCTTCTTGGTAACCTACATTTTAGACTGGTTGTATCTGGGTTGGATCCATGTGAGGACATAGGGGGTTATTGAGAGTTTGGCAGAGTGGGTGAACCACTATAAATTGGCATTGCTCCCACTCCGTCAAGTCCCAGCTGCTTCGCTGGTGGAAACTATTGACCTGGCAGCCCGTCCGTCCCAGGTTCCCCAGGTCACGGAGGGGGTAGCCACGTCATATTTAGGGTCAGGTGACCATCACTGATTTTTGTTCCCGTACCCACATGTGAGGCATGGTTGTTCCGGGGGAAGAAAATATTCAACTTTCCCCGATGTATAGGAGAAAACTGCTCATGCGACATTTGACTTTTGCTCTGCCCACTATTGTAGTTTGTTGTTGCAAAACAAAAGAGAATGTTGACAAGGCCAATTCAGCATGGCCGGCCTGTTTGATATTCACCATCAATGAAAGTGCTTCCACCATCTTGGTGAATGCTCCTTGATTAGACTACTCCCCACCAACAAGAGGGGATCTCTAATGGTGTGCAGGAGGTGGGTGCGGTCCTCCACCAAGTGAGTAAAGGTTAGTGTCTGTGATGAACTGGCCAGTTAGCGGCCTGCCCCCTAACATATGAATGACCCCAAAACCTGCAAACTCATCAATAGCAAAATATAGATCACCAAACTATGTAAGTAGCTTCCAGCTTAAATTTAAATGTGAATTTAATTACTAGATCCAGCCAAACTCACTTTCAACATATTTTGGCACTGGGTGAATTTACTACTCTAACTCTAGCCCTAACATATTATGGGCTAGGGCTTGAGGATGGGGTTAGTTGCAGTTTGAAACTTCGGTATATAATATATTTGCATATGGTTGTGATTTTGACACTCTAGGTTTTGTAGCTTATGAGGGCAATTCACAAAAAAGCAGTAATTCTCCACTCATGTAAGTACTCCTACGAATAACTAAAAAAACTAAAGATTTTGAAATTCACAAATATAGTGTGCCAGAAGCGCGCCTGGAAAGCTGCTCCAGGCACATGATTCCAGATGTGCTACTGGGAATGTCATAAGATATATTTTCTGGATTCCCATTGCCCCAGTGTGTCCACCGCCTCTTACATCCCCAACTAAAGCACATCAAAGCTGACCATCACTGAGCCCAGTGTAATTTCTTTCCCTGGGGGCCACGTGAAATCTAGTATTGTGGATAAGAAAGTGCAGTGCTTAATCTGAGCCGGTGGTTTCCGGTGCTCGTGGCACTTAATTGCTGGCACCAGCACTTAATTGCCAGAACTTGCACTTATGACAGCTGCCACATGGTGGTGCAGTTTGTGTAATTAAAGATGAGCAGAAAACACTTGTTTGCTAATTCAATAAACATTAAAACAACTAACACCTGGCACCCACGCTTTGGCGGCCTCAAACAGTCTGAATTGTCACACTTGTAGCAGTGTGATGGTTAGTAGGTGTGCAAGTACAGTGGCAATGTGTGGTGCAAACTGCGGTGGCCTCCTGACAAGGGCCCCGGCACTTATTTTTTTCTCGCAAATTAAGCACTGGGAAAATGCTAAGGCAAAAACGTTTAAAATAGATAAATGTTCGAGCTTCTTTCAAAAGCGCAGGTTGCAGAGTTTGTAGTCCCGTTATGTTGTCAGTTTCAGTAGGATTTGGAAGCATATTGCCTTGCAAGATGTTTTACCTCTGCATGCATAGAGTGTCTCTTAAAACATTTGAATAAATCAAGCTGGCTCTTTCCTGAGGGATAATGAAGGCGGTCGTAAACCGCCTGAGCAGAGCCATAAACCCGCTGCAAAATAAATTGGACTGGGATAGAAACATATTTTAAAATTCATTTTCTTGAACCTTACACGTCATAGCTAAGAATGTCCTACCTCTATTTTGATTTTCTGCTTCCCATATTTTACCTTTCACTGCGACGAGTGATAGGGGTGAGCGAAGTTTCACTTTGCAACGTTTGCCGTTTCCTACATTTGTCAAACTTAGCTGACAGGAGAAATACAATATTTTTATGCAAATGATTTTTTTCGCTTGACGTGGATTTTTGCCGATTTTTTCTCCCTTGCAAAATTACATTTAGTGACTTTTTGGCACACAGGTTGTTGAAGATTTGTGGAATAGAAACCTTCACAAGTACATACACACACAAATACATATACAAACACAAATACATACAACCAGAGAATAGGTGGTATTTGCTCTTGAAAAATATATAATAGAAATTCAGCTTTGTTGTTATGCTGTTACACTATAATATGCAGTATTGGAAAAAGGCGGGAAATCTCAACAGCATCCCTTGGGTCTATATTAATCATAATTAGGGCTCCTGGTTTTATGGTATTTATTTTTTGGACATTTCAGTCTGTATTTATCCATATTTATTTGTTGTCAACTTTATCTGTATTTATCCATACTTATTATGGGTTTTGTGAAAAAATAAAGATGAAACTGGTATATTTCCACATTTATTTAACCAATAAATATGCAGTCATGCTTGAATGGCTGCCAGGTTTCAGTGATATGAACACCCCAGAAGATAAATCAATGCACTTACATGAAAATATGCACATTTCATTATCAGCCTTCTGCATATCTACTGCTGTTTACGCCTCTTTACTAAAACTTTCTTTTTTAACCCCCTTACCTATCAATCCACACAGTTATTGGCCTGGCAGTCATGACAAAGTGTATTTAGAATCACTCAAAGAGCACTCAATTTCCGTTTTTATCCACATTTAAAAATAAATACAGACAAGAAAATAAATGGTTTCCTGTCTGTATTTATCTGTAAAAATCAGTAAAACGGAAAACAGGGAGCCTTAATCATAATATGGGTGATTAGTGCACTCTGGAACTTCCTTTGGGGGCATGAAACCTTGGATCTAGTCAAGGATAAATGCTGCAGCTATTTTAACGCCAAGTCGTTCTTCATAAATGACTGGAAGGCTCCTCGTCACAAGAAATAAGTGCTCAGAGGCTTATTTACAAGCCCCTTGCGCCGTCTGTGCATCACTTTTTATTATGATCCAGTGGCGCAGAGTGCAGACCCATATCTATGAGGCCATGCAAAACCACTTTGCATAGCTTTTCATGGCCTCGTAGATTTGGTGTAAGGCAATTTGATGCATTGCCTTACACTGCATCAGAGGGGCGTTCCATGGCCGTTGAGGTGAGTTTAACGCAATACCTATGGGGTTTGACACATTCCCAGATTTACTGTGATCTGTAAACCTGGGCATGCGTCAAAACTGTATGCCTCCCCATGGGGAGCGTAACGAGGAGAAATATCTTTATTTCTTGTTTTTTCCTCTTTCTATGTGTGCTGCATTCTGCAGCACACATAAAAAGTGGAAAAAGCCTCTATGGATTGTTTTTGTCCAGGACGGTGCCTCATCCTGCACAGAAACAATTTTGCTAGCAATGCAGACACACTTGCACCATGGTGCAAGGGTGCCTGCTTTGGCGCTAGGCACCAAATTGTGCGCCGGCAGAAAGGACAGGAATGCATGATATCTTGCAAACAGGCGCACTGGCACATGTAACATCAGTGGGGCAGGGGCAGGGTGGGGGGGAGTCGACAGATGACAGGATAGGGAAAGTAAAATAAAAAATAAATAAAATCACTTACTTTGGCTCGCCGCATTGCCAACTCGGCGATGTGGAGAGCACAAGGTAAGTGGTTTTATTATTTCTTTTATTTTACTTTCCATATCCCGTCGTCTGTCGACTTCTCCACCCTGCCTCTTCAACGCCCCACCTGCCCACTGTGTTACCTGTGCCGGCCGCACCTGCTTGCAAATATGACGCATTTCTGCCCTTTCGAATTGGCGTAGGGCAGCACAGCAAAAAGGCTTGCGGCGCTGCCCTAAGCCAATTCATTGTAAATGAGACCCTAAGGGGCATATGTACAAGTCCCTATCGCCACGGGAACGTCACTTTTTGTGACGTTCCCGTGGCAATAGGGGCCTTGCCTTATGTACAAGGCAGCGTTAAGCCACTTAACGTGGCTTAACGCTGTCTTGTACATAAGGCACCCTTTCACGCTATGTTTAGCGTGAAAGGGGCGTGGATTGGGTGTTGTGGTGGGCGTTCCACCACGACACCCATTGTATTTGACGCTGCCCCCTATGTACAAGGGTGGCGTACATAGGAGGCAGCGCCAAAATTAAGACCAGGAAAATCCTGGTCTTAAGTTGGCGAAACGAGGAGAAATGCATTATTTCTCCTCATTTTTTGCTTTTTCCATGTGTGCTGCCTTGTGCAGCACACATGGAAAAGCAAAATGCCATGGTTTGTTTACGTACAGGAAGGTGTCCCTTCCTGTACATAAACAAACCTTTTTGAATAATGCCATTTTGTAACTTTCATGTGTGCTGGATTAAGCAGCACACATGAAAGTTACAAAATGGCATTTTGGGAATGTTTATGTGCAGGAAGGGACACCTTCCTACACATAACCAATCCTCCCCTGCACACAGACACCCTTGCACTATGGTGCAAGGGTGCCTGCGTTGGCGCTAAGTTGTTAAACTTAGCGCCATCGCAGGGGGAAACGCAAGGCTGCACCACATTCTTGTGAATATGGTGCAGCCTTGCGTTTCCAACGTGGCGGAGTGTGTCGTTAAGCCCAGGAGGCTAACGACACGCTCCGCCACTTTCTTGTACATATACCCCTTAGTGTTTTGCTGAATCTGTCATGCAGTGCGCCATGATTAGAACAGCTTGTTGAGAGCTTGGCAAAGAGGCCTGGTGCAGTTGTGAAACGAAATAAGATATTTTTTTGTTAAAAAAGTATTTTATTGAGTTTTCTTAAAAATGTCAGAGAAAACTGTGGAATGTTAACCACGAGTTCTCAAAAAGAAGTGATAATTAACAATACAAAAAATATTAATAATACTGTCCCTTGCAAAATATTTAAATTAAACAAAAAACCATGTATTGCTCTGCCTGATTTCAAAATGAATCTCTTGAAACTCCACATATGCGAACAAACTCTAATCCCAACTTTACTACAGTATGGATATAGCGTTAGGGAGAGGAAAACGTGGGTGTTGATATGGGCAGACTCTCATTGACATTTGAAACTTTCTGCTCTGTCCAATCATCTCACGTTTTGAACTAAGCCCATGAAGAACTAAAACACTTTCAAGTGTCGTTTATGGAATGTCGATTGCTTAAAAAAAAATATCGCAATTTTAGACTATACTTAATCGCCCAAGGCTAGAGGAGCGCACAAATACTAGGATAAAGATTGTAATAGTAGGAGATGAGCAGGGGATATGTTTAAAAGACAAGAATAGTCCTTACTTTACAAGTGAAGTGGCGGGTGCTTTAGCCAATGAGGAAATGGTATACATCTCTCTTTGACAGGAACCTTGACTCTAGAAAGAGCTGTAGCTCCAGCTATAACTGTAACACTTCGTCTGTTTCAGATTTTTTGTTCTGCAGCAGTGGCGTAGCTAGGCCTTTTGCCGCCCGTGGCGGTCCCAGCCTTTGCCACCCCACAGCTGCCGTAAGAGCGGGGGGTGCATGGCGAACGAATCCTGCAGTTGCCGCCCCGCGCAGCCGTAGGTAAGAGCGGGGGGAACGACAAGACGACCACCCCCAAAACTCATGCCGCCCGGGGCGAACCTCCACCCCGTACCCGCCTTGCTTTGCCACTGTTCCGCAGTCTTCAGAACGCTTGTCTCGCTAGTGAGTCCTGGTATTCCTCTCTTCTGATCCATTCGTAGTAGCAGGTTACTTACATCTTGTCAGCTCTCTGTTTGGACCTGCATATTCTTGATAGAAGAGGACCAGTCCACTCATCCTCTACACTGGATATTTAGACTGCTCTCAGGTCACCTCTGCTCATAGAGTCTCTGTTCAGAATCGTCCAAGCTCATTGCCTTTTCTGCCCCCCTTTGCAACTTAATGACAGCTCATATCTGCCTCCCACTTAAAAAGGGCCTGTGCTATATCATCCAGGTGAAATCCCACTTCAATTGACTCCAAAATATTGGATGACTACAATATTGTGGGTCAAAATGTTGTGTATATAATAATATTACAGACAAAAATATCGAAGATAAGTATGTAATTTTTTACAATAATATCACAAATAAAAATATAGTTTACTATTGCATTGTTTTTTGTTATGTTGTTTTATTGTATTTCTGCATGTTTATATTGAATAATGTATGCTATTGTGAAAGTTGTTTTTGATTATTTTTGAAAAACTATTACAGTAATGTTTAGTTTTTTTATTTTATTGGAGGTTTGTTGGGCAGTTTTTGTAGGTTATATTTTGCTTAATGTTACTTCGTTAGTATTTAAAATTAATTTATTGGTATTTTATTTTCATGTTTTAATATTTGTTTTAACTTTGTAAAACATATAATTTTTAGTAGGGGTATTGTTGAACATGTCCACTTTATAATGTTTGATATTATTATTTTTTTGTTGACTATTGTTTTCATTTCATATTTTGCTTTTTTTGAAGTTACTGAATTATGTTATTAAGTGTTCAATTATTTTCTCAAATTTGTATCACTGTTGTGGGATCTTTTTGGGAAACATGGGTGGTGTTTTTGTAAATAAATCAGTATAATGAATTAAAAAGTAAAACATGTAACATTTAAAATCTTAAACTTTTTGGGTTGTGAATTTTTTTTAAATGTAATTATTGTTTGTGTGTTTTATGGGGGTTTGATGGCTACTGTTTATTTATTTGTTTTGGAATAATTTGAAATGGTGTTTTACAATTCTGATATATTTGTAATGTTCTCAAAAATATTTTAATGCTTTTTTATAAATGTCAAGATGTTTAATTGAGATTATGGCCTTCATTAGGATATTGGTGGGACTGCCACCGACAGGCTGTTGATGGCGGTCCCACCAACATCCAGGATAGTGGTCCGACTGCCACATTATGATGCAGTCGGTCGGACTGCAGTGGTCAGAGGGACAGACCGACGCCTCCAACAGGTTCAAGGAGCCTGTCGGGGCATTGGTCGGAATGTAATCCCTACAATGAAGCTGGTGCCTGTGCAGGCACCACACTAGGGATTACGATGTACATTTCTCACAGCCTTTTTATGGCAGTCCCACTGCCATGGAAAGGCTGTCAGAAAGGGACTTTGGGGGCCCCTAGCAGGGCCCCTGTCCCTCGTGTGCCTCCGCCATGTGGCCGGGGGGCACATGTGGTGACCCCCTAAACATCCATGCACCATAGTCCAGGCACCATATGGTGCCTGGCCCACGGTGCATGGATGTTTAACAACATTCATTTTTCTATTGCAACTTGTGCTTTGGCCCTTTTCCAGGCCGCAGCACAAGCTGCAATAGAAAAAGGGATGTTTCCGACTGCCTACATGGCGGTAGTATCATAATTTGGAGGGTGGGACCTCCGGCTACTTTTCGGGCGGTCCCACTCCTGCTGCGATGGTGGTCGGACTATTGTCCGACAGCCATTGTAATAAGACCCTTAGTTTTAAAAAATTTATTTTACATTTCTGAAATAATGTGGTGATTTTGAGACCCCCCTCAGCCCTCATGTATGGTCTGTTTTCAGTGTTTGTGTCACTGGACATAGAACAGTAAATTCACCCCCCCCCCCCACACGTATACACTTTTGCCAATTTTAGTTAGTCTAGAGATCAATAGTGAATTAATCCCACTTTCACCACCGTTTGTTACACTGGAGTTTTTTAACAGTTAATTTGCCTAACCCTTTCCCAAAAAATACACTTGCTCTAGTGTAGGTTATGGTAGAGTTAGAATAGTAAATCTGATCGCCACAGCGTATTCACTGTTCCCAATTTAATTTGGGCTGGAGCTAGAATAGTAAATCTGCACCCCCAATGTAAGCAGTTTCCCATTGTCTGTTAGATTGGAGTTAGAATAGAAAGTTTGACCCATGCAATGTATGCAGTTTCACTAATTAGTTAGAATGGACATAGAATAGTTAATCTGCCTCTCTCTTCATTTTATTCATTTCCGCTAATGTTTTTGAAACTGGAGTTTTAATAGTTAATTTGCCAACTCCTCCCCCTCAAAAAATACACTTACTCTAGTGTTTGTTATGCTGGAGTTGGAATAGTAACTCGGACTCCCCCCCATTCCCCTACGAATGCAATTTTCCAAATAATTTGTGGACTGGAGTTAGAATAGTAAATCTTCCACCTTCCACAAGCAGGCAGTTTTCTCAGGGTTTGTTAGACTGGAATTCAAATAGATAATCTGACCCCTACAATCTACGCACTTTTCCCAATGCTTTTAGATTGGAGTTAGAATGGCAAATATGACTCCCCACCAGTCCCCCCCATGCATGTACTTTCCCAACATTAGGTAAGACTGGAGTTAGAATAGTACATCTGACCAACCTCAATGCGTGCATTTTGCCCAATGTATGTTAGACTTGAGTTAATGGACGTCAAATCACTAAAATGCCAGGGGTAGCGGAAATTACACTATCCCCATTTTGCCAACACCTAACCTAAAATTTTAGACAAACACATGTTTCTTGCTGTGAGGCTCTAATGGTCATCACCCAACCCAATCATTTTCCAGAATAAGTTCAAATTAAACCAACTATTCAATATAAGAGGGGCCCTGAGTACAGATTGAGATGCATGTGTAGTGCCCATTTATAGAAATGTGCAATGCAACACATCAAGTACTTGTTATATTACAAGTTATTACAAGTTTTAAAAAAACTGCAGAGCACATGTTAGTGGTATTCTTATAACTTGTGATGTAACTTGGGATGAAGAGAATGTTATGATTCAGTCAAATTTGAAAGTTGGTGATAGAATGAGATGGGAGATGTGATGGCTGATTTTGTTCATTACACTTAAATGAAATCCACAAGTTAATGTTACCAGGACTGAGACCTGTTTTCTTTTACATATAACTCCCTTTGTACAATAAATTAGCTCCCAAGTGAACATCATTTGGTTGTTGTAGCTCTGACACTCCAAAGAAACTTTTGATCAAGTTACATGCATTTGATTTTATAAGTTAAAATTGTGTCAATATTTGAAAGAGGACCAATAGTAAAAGAGATTTAGAGGTAAACCTAGTGCTTTGTACAATTACATTGCGCAATACAGTGATTAAGCCAATGAAACAATGTTGGGACTCAAACACTAGGTACATTTTAAAAATGTGCAGAATGGCATCCCACATCTTTTTAATGAGCATTTTTAAGAAAGGTGTTGCAAGTTTAAAAACGTGGTCTCAGTGGTTTTGCAAGCAGTAACATTTGAGAGGTAAAAGTGTGTCAGTCCATGGGTGCAGAGTGTGTTTTCGTCTTCTGTGCTTCATGGAAGGCTTGGTATGTAAACAAACAAGTAGCAGTGTGTACAACTGCTAAAGCTGGAGTTAATCTTGAAGTGTTCCTAAACCACAATTTTAAAACTATAAATCATTTTGCATTGCACTGTGTTTAGAATCATTATGAGTTGCCTCTACCTCTCTATGTGCGGTAGTCCCTATTTTCAGAGTCCAAATACAAGGTATCGGACCCTTACCTATGCAGCTCGTCTTCCCTACCCCACCTTTCATGGACTTTCCACCTTCTTCTCATCCATTCCTCAACCATGAATTGAAATCTTAGCTACTGAGGTGTCTGGGGTGGAAAAGAACATTGGCTGCAGAAGGTGACCCTGGCTTGTAGAATGCTGTGTTTATTTAATGTCCTCTATATTCCCATTGTGATCTCTAATGTAGGGTTTGCAAAGCAAATGCCAGGGGTAGCAAAGGGAAAGTCAGGGACTTAGTTATGACCTTTGGTGACCCCTAAAGGATGTCCATGCTGGAGTTAGAATAGTAAATCTGAACCTCCACCCCTTCCCAAATGTATGCACTTTCCCCAATATGTGTTAGATTGGAGTTTGAATAGTAAATCTAATGCCCCCACCACCAATGTATGCATGTCACCATTATTTGTCAGACTGGAGTAAATTTGACCCCTCCTCCAACTATACCCTTACCCCAATGTTTGTCTGACTGGAGTTTGAATAGTGATTCTAACCAAGTCAATGTATTCAATTTCCCCAATATTTGTTTGACTTGACTTAGAATAGTAAATGTGACCCTGCTGCTCACAATATATGCATTTCCCCAATGTTCGCTGCATTGGTGCTAGAATAGTGTATTTGAATTTTCTTTTATTTGTTTATTATTTTAGTGATTTATGATTGGAGTTAATTGACTGTGTTTTACCTTATCCTGAATTTTTAAGATGAGAGCATAATCATTTTAAAGATATTTTAATGATTGTATTTATTTTTCCATTCAGTTTTGTTTTTTTAAATCTTTTTTCTGTTATTTGATATTTGTTAATATTTTTTTAATTTTCTTTTTTTTAACCCATTTAAAAACAATGTTTAATGGTTTAAATGCATGTATTTATTTTTATTTAGTAATCATGTAGTATCTTTATATTAATTTTTATTACACAATATAAGTTATTAATGCTACATTTGCTAAGAATTATTTTTATTTGTGTGGCAAATTTATTTTAATTTATAGTGAATTTAATAGTAATTGTTTTTTTTAGTTGAAAAAATATTTTAAAGTTATATGTATTTTTAAGACTATTTCTTTTTAAAGTTAATAAATTGTATGCTTATATGTTTTTATGGTATTTTGAACTATGTACTTAAAAATAATTAAAGTTTTATGTTAACTTACAATAATGCTAATTACAAGTAAATACATATACCTTCTAGTACAATGTGGATATTAAGGACCACGATATTTTAATAGTCAACATTTTTGCACGTTACATTGCATGTATGAATATAAAGTCTATGTTTTTGTTGTTGATGTTTTGACAGTACTATTTTCGTACCAATATATTTTTGTGGTCCATATTTTGTCATACTTCCTCCCAGGCATAGGAGCCACTATATTACAAGCATTTCCTACCTTTTCTTGTCAGTAACCTGGGTCTCTTCAGCTCCTGAGGTTTTCCCTAGACCTGCGGTCCCAGTGCAACCTTGCTTGCCAAATTCAAAATGTTTCAGCCTAGCTAGGACAGTTCCCAGAGACAAGCTGCACTACTTCTCTAGCACAGCAAACACTAACAGTGGGATCTTTCTCCTGTTTGCTTAATTGGGTCCTTCCTGCTGCCATATCCAGTGTTGTAGAGCTGAACGTTCTTTAGATTAGATGCAGTGGCACATTATATTCAGGTTAGTCTGAGTTAAATGAATTCAAATGGGAGACCTGCTCAAAAACCTTCGCCAAATCTCAGCCTTCTTGAGAATTCAGGCACACTACAACCAGTATAAGGAGGTATCTACTGTTTTCATTGGTTTTGGAACCATCATCGGAAGAATCTGGCAGTGCTGCTCCTTTACAGACGATAACACCCTTATGATGGTGTTTTAGGCTTTGTATACCCAGTTTATGGTGCCATGAACTGAGACCTGGACTAAGGACTTTGAAAGTATCTGCTTTTCTCCATCCCACCTTACATCCTGACTCAAAGTTATCCCCACTCCGTGTCTAAAAATGCTCGGCATTTCGAAGCCACTAAACACCCTATTTAAAATTTGGTGTTAATAAAATATCCACCTATTGCTGGAACAAGGACTATGCGCCATATTAAAAAGAACTGGTCATAAAAAACAAGTTGCAAATTGCGACCAGTATTTTTGCAACCAGTGCGGTATTTTGCAAACCGAATATTAAAGGGTTAGGCCTCAAATTGCATCCCAGTACAATTCACAGCTATCACAGGCATGGTGGCCTGCTAATAGTGACGTTAGCAGGTCACCATGTCTGTGATTGCTTTTTAATAAAGCTAATGTTTTTTTCTTACTGCAGCCTGTTTTCCTTAACGGAAATGGGACTGCATTTAAAAGAAAAGTTTATATTGTGTTTGTTTAAGAGGCGGCAGTGGCCCTGTGGCTTACAGCCTCCTCTAAAATAAATGTTTTTTATGTACATTAACAGAGGGGAAGGGGGTCCCAAAGTGACCCCCTTTTTTTTTAGAATGGTTTTGCGACAAGATTTCAGTTGCAAAACATTGATACATATGATACAGATTCAGTTTTTGGAAGCGACACCCACAACACACTCCTTTGAGATACCAAATTGGTATTCACTTCTAACTACATTTAGCAGTTTGGAAAAACTTTTTCAAATTACTATACATTTAGTACATAAGTAAACAGGTTTTAGCGTTAGCAAATCCTCTGATTTTCCAAATCGAAGGGGTTTGCTGGTGATAAAAACCCTTTGTACATCTGGGCCTAAATCCTTAGGGGGATCCGCCCATGGAATTCCCTCCACCATACTATGCATGGGGCACTGGCGTAACGAAACTTGAGGGGGCACCCCCTGCAAGGTACGTGGAGGGGCCCCCTCCGCACTCATTCAGGGGCTCTCCGGTCAGAGTGTTGTGCTGAAGGGCCCCTGGAGCTTGGGGGCCCCCCACACCGCGGGTGCTGCGGGGGCCTGTGTTACACCACTGGCATGGGGTGGAAGAAATGTTATTGGTTGACTTTCTAAATTTAGCACTTCCTTCAGAAGTTGACAGTTTTCTATTTCCACCATGCTCTAAATCAGACTCCTACCTAGAGAACCTATAGGTACATTAGACTGCCTATTGTGGATCACGTCTTCTTTTTCTCTTTCTCAACCAAATGTTATGTTTTGAAAAGCGACAATTTACTGTTGTCAGTGTTTAATTTTGAAAAACGTAAGTGCATTGCTCTTAAGTTTTTCTTAGGAATGCGCTACAAGTGCTGCCGAAAGGCAGGGTTACTGAAAATCAAGTGTTTTTTTTACGTGTGCCAGGTGAACGTACATTATCTCATTGGGAACTCCTGTTAGGGGTCCTTACTTATGAATGTTAGGTGAACATTCATCCATCGTGTGCACTGTAGTTACTATTCTTGTGTGATAATACTTTGGTGGTAATACCGAGTGATCGCTGCGGTACCCTCCTTTTCGCCCCCTTCTTTGTCATTTCTGAAAATCAAAGCTGCCTAGTCTTGTTTCGACCTCATGCCTCTTTCTTCCACCAACCTACACTCACTCTTTTTCTCTCTCACTCTTACAGGTCCTTTTTCACCCCAGCTTTTCTCCAGTGTCACTCTTTTGCTATCTTTCTCTTGCACCATGTGCTCAAATTAAGCACTGCTTATTGCCCCATATATCTTGAAGTCACTTGGATGTGGTTGCTGCTGGGTACTGTAATGTGGTGTTGCCTCTGTGAGGGAAGGGGGATTTTGGGGGCAGCCGACCACCAGAAGTCTGCTCTCGTGGCAGATTAGGAGGGTGGTGCAGCCCACGCGCTGCCATTTTGTGTTCTGATATTTTTGTAACCCAAGATAGCCCAAACTATATATAGTGTTGTGTTGGGCTCCCTGTCACCATTTTAGGCTGGTGACAGGGAGCTATTAGGCAAATTTCCCTGCCCACCCATCCCTTAAGATAAGGTTTTCCCGGGATCCTATCGGTCTGTGGTTTGTTCCTGTCAGGCTCCGATGGTGAGACAGGTGCACAGCGTTGTTGAGATTGTATCATTGTCGCTTGGAACAGGTGCTTGCGGGGGTCTCGAAAGTTTTGCAGACCTTGTCAGAAGTTTGGTTAGTATTACCAGTTGGTGAACCATGTCCAAAGGGAGGGTAAGCAGGTAGTTCAAGTTTCATTTTAGGACATTTGGTTGCTTAGGGGTTTATACATGCAGTCATAAGCCGTAGTGGGAATAGAAAGTTTAAAATGTTGAAATGCACTACAGTTAAATGAGATAGCTGTGGGGTGGTCTTGTGGGCGTAGGGGTGGGGGACATTGGTTAGTTTCATTTGATGTTTAGCGAGGTTTCGTTTTGTAAGGCAGTTTGCCAGGTAAAGTTTGTGATGTGTACCTATTTCAATAAAGCAGCCTTTTTCACACAACAAAGTGGTCAGTGATATGTGCTGCACCCCTCTCTCCTAAGCGCGAGCGCCACCGGAAGCTGAGGTGCTGTAGCCAGCAGTCACCTGCTGCTGCCTTGGGCACGCTTTCCACACAGGGCGCGGAGAGAGGCGTGCTTGCCGGAAGATTATGTGACAATGTGAGGTAATTTGGAAACAATATGGCAGTTCCCGCACGAGGTGCAATCATGAACCGCCAGCCTCCCGCAGTGTCGCAAACGAGGAGCTCGGGTGTGACACCAGCTCGGGGCTTCCTCCTCCTGCACGGCCTGTGGTGTATTGAGACCTCACGCTGAGAGAAATGCAGAGGCAGGAGACTTTTGTAAATGGAACTGTTTTCCATGCGACTATTTCAAAAAGTAATAAAGCCCTTTGTGTTGCAGAGGATGCGTGACACAGTTTACCTAGCACGGGGATGCCTTTGCTATTTTGCAGAAATATATTTTTCACTTAAAGCAGCACTGCTCTCAAATTAAGTTTTAAAAAAAGGCATCTGTTTTGGGACTCCTTTTAGTGGTAGGAAAATATGGAGCACCTGTCCCACTTCGGAAATCAAATAGTCTTTGTGGAGAGCATAGCTGAGGCTAGCACCATGGAGAGCAGCCCTGGCTGTCAACGGCTGCGCTTCTGACCTGCTCATGAATGTACCCGAGCAGGAAGCAGGTTTTTAATGCATGTGGAAAAAAACACTGCCTGAGCTGGAGCAAAGTGGTGAAATTCTCTCTACCGTCTTGTGCTTCATAAACATGCCCAGTTTGGGTGTTTATCTTTGCAAAAACACAAATTCGAGCAACATGGCTTCATTACAAACTCTTACCAAGGCGTAATGTGGCACCCTGGGGAGACATCCTGGTGATCAGAGACATGCCTAGCGCCTCTAATGCAGACGCCTCTTTAGACGATTTTAGTGCATTTTGAATTCTGAAGTAGATTTCGTTTTTCTTGCATCATATCTTTTATTTTTTTATCGTAGGAGTGACTGTACCAAACTTTTCAGATCATTTTCTTTGCAAAGCTAAGGAATGTGTTGGTTTCTTTTGCTTCTGTCTGGCAGCAGTGCAGAACGTAATTGCTTCTAGGCAGTGAAACGGAATTTAAGGCAACATGGCTAAGCTTACAATTTGATGGATCGAACAAGCAATTTTCAAAATATGGAAGTTCACTCCTTTTTGAGTCGAGCCTGGGCAGCGCCTGCGCTGCTCTGCGAGGCATGCTGTATTGAGGTAACCCTGCATATTATTCTGGGTATGACATAGCGAACTCCTTAATCATGTAACATATGTTTCTGGATCCTTTTATTTCATGTGTGCTGAATCTGCCTGTTGTTTCATGGAACTTATACGTCCACATAAGGTACAGGTACATAAGCCACCAGCCCTCTCAGGGAGCAATCTGGTACAGACATGCTCTCAGGTCTTAACTTTTTTCGCGATCCCTCGTCTCGACCATCTATATGCGGCTTTCCTTCACCTTACTGGTTACTATGAATAATACCTTCCGTTATAAGACTATTTTAGCTTCTATTACATATTGTTGATTATTAATCCTAAACGTGTTCTTACTTTCTGATCCAGCGAATCATATATACTACCAGCTGCGGCCGCTGCAGGTAAGAGCGGTGGGGCAGGCAGGGGAGCTAGGGCGGTGGGCTGGGCGATTTTGAGAGACGACCACAAGGGGAAATTAAATAAATAAATAATTTTCCCTCGTGGTAGTCTCTCGAAATCCCCCCAGCCGGTCCCACCCCCCACACCGCTCTTACCTGCAGCGGCCGCGGCTGTATAATACTAACCTCTGCATCTGACTGTTCAGCATCATATTAACGGTAGAGACCCGAATACTATAAAATGACCAATCTTGTTAGGCCCCATATCTGGCCCATGCAAAATTCTGTTCCCATTGTTCACTACGCATCCCAATTTCTTTATTAATAGTTGCTATATCATAATCTTTTCCATTTTGCAATTGCGACAGTTGGTGTATTATGACTGTTACTTCCACCCTAACCTTCTGATCCCTCTTACCCCTCTTGGTCATTTTATACCTTTCATCATTCATCCACTGTCTCTTAGAAGTTACATATTATTAACCTTATTTTTCCAGGATTACAAGACTTTCTCCAGGATATCATTGCTCACCCACTGGTATTCTGTTGCAATGCTCCATACTACAAATAAGGCACTCAAACCAAGCCATCATGATCAGATTGACCGCGCTGTACTTTGGCCTGGAAGTAGTTGACTACCGAACTCACTTCCTTAAATACACAAGCGCAGTTAACTTCCTTGCCCATGCCGACCGCAAGGGAATATACTACTCCGTGACCACCAGTAAGGAAATAACTTATGCCACTTCCCATTTTAGATGCATCGATCCCTCGCCTGACAAGGCTTTCATGGATCACTGACAGAATATCGACAGTCAGAATATCGAGGTACAAAAATATCGACACAAAAATATCGATGTCAACAATATCGAAGTCCTATCTACATAATGGTAAGTACAAAAATATCGAAAAAAATATTGTTGTCAAAAATATCGTTGTTAAAAATATCATTTTTTTAATGTTTAAAAAAAAAAGTAAAATAATACATATAATTAAAAGAAACATAGTTAAAATTATTTTAAAATGTTTAAAATTATAACTAATACATATAATGTAAAAATAAATTAAACATATATATGTATAAAATATAATATATATACTTAATAATATTTATAAATAATTATTTTAATAACTTATAAATTGTTAAAAAACATATTAAAAATTATAAATACATATATATATACACATACACCAATAATATAAATAAAAATATAAAAAATATATATAACAAACTAAAAAATTAGAATATTTTTAATCTTTTTAAAATACATTATACACTACATTAACTAAAACAGTAGAGAAAATATTGGATAGCGGAGAGGATAAAATTACTATTCCTACTCCAGAGAGTGCAACAGTAGGGAAAGTGTTGGATAGCGTACGGGTAAAAATTACTATTCTCACTCCAGTGAGCGCAACAGTAGGGAAAGTGTTGGATAGCGTAGGGGTAAAAATGACTATTCCCACTCCAGTGAGCGCAACAGTAGGGAAAGTGTTGGATAGCGTAGGTGTAAAAATTACAATTCCCACTCCAGTGAGCGCAACAGTAGGGAAAGTGTTGGATAGCGTAGGGGTAAAAATTACTATTCCCACTCCAGTGAGTGCAACAGTAGGGAAAGTGTTGGATAGCGTAGGGGTAAAAATTACTATTCCCACTCCAAAGAGTGCAACAGTAGGGAAAGTGTTGGATAGCGTACGGGTAAAAATTACTATTCCCACTCCAGAGAGTGCAACAGTAGGGAAAGTGTTGGATAGCAAAGGGGAAAAATTACTATTCCCACTCCAGTGAGTGCAACAGTAGGGAAAGTGTTGGATAGCGTAGGGGTAAAAATTACTATTCCCACTCCAGAGAGTGCAACAGTAGGGAAAGTGTTGGATAGCGAAGGGGTAAAAATTACTATTCCCACTCCAGTGAGTGCAACAGTAGGGAAAGTGTTGGATAGCGTAGGGGTAAAAATTACTATTCCCACTCCAGAGAGTGCAACAGTAGGGAAAGTGTTGGATAGCGTAGGGGTAAAAATTAGTATTCCCACTCCAGAGAGTGCAACAGTAGGGAAAGTGTTGGATAGCGTAGGGGTAAAAAATACTATTCCCACTCCAGAGAGTGCAACAGTAGGGAAAGTGTTGGATAGCGAAGGGGTTAAAATTACTATTCCCACTCCAGAGAGTGCAACAGTAGGGAAAGTGTTGGATAGCGTAGTGGTAAAAATGACTATTCCCACTCCAGAGAGTGCAACAGTAGGGAAAGTGTTGGATAGCGAAGAGGTTAAAATTACTATTCCCACTCCAGAGAGTGCAACAGTAGGGAAAGTGTTGGATAGCGTAGGGGTAAAAATTACTATTCCCACTCCAGAGAGTGCAACAGTAGGGAAAGTGTTGGATAGCGTAAGGGTAAAAATTACTATTCCCACTCCAGACAGTGTAACTGTAGAGAAAGTGTGGGATAGCAGAAGGTTAAAATTAACATACTTATCAATTAAATAATTTTTTTAATTAAATAACAAATTAATAATTAATTAATAATAAATTATTTATAAATAATAACAATTTTTTTAAATAATTACTTCATTATAAATTACTTCCCACTCTATTCCCCTATAAACCCACAACCTGCTCCTAAAAAAAATAACACAATTAATATAATTATCAATTAATCAATTAATAAAAATTAATTACCAATTAATAATTAATTAACAATAAATTAATTATTAATACCAATAAATAAAAATTAATAATTACTTTGTTAAAATTAAATTACTTCCCACCCTATTCCCCTATAAACCCACAACCCGCTCCTAAAAAATAACACAATTAATATAATTATCAATTAATCAATTCATAAAAATTAATTACCAATTAATAATTAATTAACAATAAATTAATTATCAATAACAATAAATAAAAATTAATAATTACTTTATTAAAATTAAATTACTTCCCAGCCTATTCCCCTATAAACCCACAACCCGCTCCTAAAAAAATAACACAATTAATATATTTATCAATTAATCAATTAATAAAAATTAATTACCAATGAATAATTAATTAACAATAAATTAATTATCAATACCAATAAATAAAAATAAATTATTACTTTATTATAATTAAATTACTTCCCACCATATTCCCCTATAAACCCACAACCCGCTACAGAACTAAAACGCAAAATTTAATTAAAAATAGTTAAAATTTATAAAAATTATTATTAAATTTACTATAATTAAATTACTTCCCACCCTATTCCCCTATAAACCCACAACCTGCTACGGAACTAAAACGCAAAATTTACTTTTAAAAACATTAATAACTTCCAAAAATTTAATACATATATTTAAAAAAAATATACAATACTTAACAAAAAATATAGAACACATACATTTAAAATACATACTAAAATACATAACACTAATATAAACATCGATATTATTAGCAACGATATTTTTACAAATGATATTACTGACTTTGATATTAACAAAAACGATATTTCTTACCTTCATGTCGATATTCTGGTCACCGATATTCTTGATGTCGATATTCAGTCCCTTCGATATTTCCAACTCGATATTTTTGTACTCCGAAAATAAAAACTCGATATTATGTCTGTGCACCGGCTTTCATGTAACTGCAACTCAATCTCACAAGAGTACTAGTCTGCCCAACCTGACTCCTACGCAGCCGCCCCGGACGCCAACCAGGTGATGGTCATTAACGCCCAACCTTAAGTACTGCTGTTTATACTTTTGGGGTCGAACACTTGACTCAATTTACTTTACGTTTATTACCCAGACCACATAGAGAATATAATGTTAAACTAGACGTGCCAATTACGATAAGAATATAGTCTATGACTATTTCCTCTTGTGGGTGCCCGGCACCACATACCAAATGGTGATGGTTCCCTCTGATACGTATGGTCACTATTATCTATCTTTGATGTTTTTCTTCCTCACCACATGGCATAAACTGCAGGGTTCACCCACAGATGCCTATGGCACCGCTACCTACAGTTGGGGTAATTGGGGTAGTGTCTTGCCGACCTATTCCACTTACACACCCTACTCTCTTACGGGCTTCTGTGAAATATTTAATCTACACTCCAGCACCCGCTTCACAGGCTTTTTCGTGAGACGCACTATTTCCATTTTTATTATCCAAATACCACGCTAAGAAGGCACACTTCTCAAAATATATTCAATTTTTTTTCTAATGTGGACAGTATGACAATTTATTTATCATAATACTGTTTACCTTTTTTATAAATACTGCATCTTCTGTACTGTTGTTTCATCTGGACGAACGTATGTACATTATTTTACATACCTATCTATTGCTGGTTTTCCGTATTTCTATGAATGGTGTTGTCCATGTGTTATGTTGGTTTGCCTATCATGTGCATTCACACCTGTGTCTGAATAACGGTTATTTCTTCCCCAACATAATTTGAATTATGATTTTCGGTTTGGTAATGATGTTGTTATCACAAATTACACGATTCGTTATCTCGGATTATGCCCGAATTTTGGTATTATGAATGTTTGAAAAACTGTGTCTTTTAAACCCTGTATTGTCTGCATTGTTTAGTGGACATTTTACTCCTGTATGTATTTGTGTTTGTTTCCCTTTTTTTGGGGTCTATGTCCCAAATAACTAATCGGCCTTGAGAAAGCCCCAAACTTGCAGGCCGCAAGGGGGAGAAACACGTGTTGGCTGACTTAACATATGATTGGGACTCAGTGATTCTGATGCCACAAGAATCACTACCCTTTGCGCATGGGATTTTCTTGAAAAAGAAAACGAAATTATTCATCAACATTTTGGATATTTTTATGATAATCAATAGAGCATTTCTGATTGATGGACTCACCACTGAAATGCCCACAAGTTCAGATTGTCTTGTCACATTATATGGTACGTTTTATCGGGCACTGCAAACTAGATTGCTCTCGGACCCACAAGCAGGTCACATGCCATGACTGGCATCTGGCAGGGCACAACCAGAGATCAATCACAGCTCTACATTAAATATGTAAGCAAAGCCCTGTGCAAGAATGGGCATGAGGAATGTGCATAGGGAAAGAAGACCACAACCTTGGTGTAACACAACAAAAGTACTTGCAATGTCTACTAAAACTCACAATTTCTGATACACAGGTAGGTTGTTTGTGTGACCTTCCTTGAGTAAATCTCAACCAGACAATGATAGAATTGCTCTTGTTTGCCAATAACTCCAAACAACCACAGCTCCAAGCTTGGCTGATCATCGTGAACCTAGACAGCTTCACCAACCAGGTGACAAGAAATGCGAAATCATTTAAATTCACCCTCGACCCGACATCGCCTTCAAAGATCACATTGGCTAGCAAACCAAGACAGCGTGGCACCAACGCTCCTCCTAAAAAACAAAATCTAAACTATTTCGCCATGAAAGCAAAGTCAGAAAACCAGTGCAAGCCCAGTTCCCTCCCACCTCGATGTAGGCAATGGGCTGCTCAACAACCTCTCCGATTCCACTCTGGCACATCTGAAGACATCCTACACACTGTGGAACATCATGGGCTTGAAGAAACTCTGCCACATCACCCCAACACTCATGACATTGCACTGGCTACCCCTCTAGGCCTAGATAGTCTTCAAAACCAGATGAATAACCTACCATTTATAAGGCCTAATAAACTAACCACCTCAGGTATCACCATTCTGGAAATAAAGAAAGTGCAAGAAGGAAAATGAAACAGCCATTTCCAAACCCCACCAACATCAGAAGTGCTTCAACTATCCTGCAATTCAGAAAGAAATATGTGTTAAGCGCTCTGTGGATTACCGACTAGGTTAGCCCTTTACCGATATCACTACATACATGCATGAAAGGAATCTTGGAGGCAGAAATACCCTAAACTGGAGGGCAGTGAATTGATCTATGAGGAGAGCAAACAGGCCCATTTCTTAATGACGGAGTCCACTTGCCGAGCTTCATTCTGCAATGATTGTAGATGTCGAATTTGATTTGCTTAAAAATCGATTAAATTTACATAATTCAGTCAAGAAGATGCAATTTACATGAGGGATCTATTTGAACAAACTAAAAAGCTTCTCACTGATAGATAGTGGAGGATTTTTTCTGAAAGGTCGAGAGAAACCGGGCAAAGAGCCAATCGACGCTTTTCTATTAACAAAATAGATAATTTCGAGGCTGGGTTTATGTCCTGAAAATAAACAAAAAACTGTCTCATCAACCCTAATTTTTCTTCCCTTAAACAAACCAGTAACTTCCTAGTTTCTTCTTGTAATTGTGTCTGTGGTGAAAACTAAGCACATCAGTTGTGTGTGCAAAGTTTGGAGTCGATAGTAGGTTTTAATTAAATAACATTTTGACAACATTTTTGGTCCCAAAGATATGTGCTCAGTTTATTTTTTTCTGTGGTATTAGAAAATGCGATGAGCATCATTAAGCATTTAGGGCTGGTGCAAACATAGGTGCAAACGATTTTGGAGTTTGTTTAGCATGAGCCTTGAATACTGGTTGAGTGCAAATTAACTTCACCCAGGCTTAGTGCAGGAAAAACCAACAATAATGGCTGCAGAAGGGGCACAAAAAGTTTGTACGTGTTATGCTCAGTTTTTACCACAAAGGTGTAAAATGGGGTTAAAGGAAGCTCATTCAGAGACTGATGAGTGGCCTGCTAGCCCACAGGTCAGCGGAAGCTATGGTCTCTGCTCTTCTGGTGGAGGACGACCTAATATTTTCTGAGATCCCCACCTGCTTGGTCTTGGATCTCACTGCCTTCTGAGCAGCTACTGGTGCAGTGGCTGCTCTGAAGGCAGAAAAGTTTGCTGAGCTGGTGTCCTGGGGTTTAGGCCCCACTCATCAAATGTTTATGTTTTTCAAAAACAAACTCCCAAAACAGCATTTTGTTCTGGAATCAAAACACTACAGCCCGGACGTGCAGTAGTTTCCTGCCTGCACGTCACGGTCATGGTATGATTTTTCCTATCTGGCACCACCAAGCTGTGCCAGGGCTGCAGAATGGTCCTGTAGAGAGGACTGACTTCTCTTTCATTTGCTTGGGACTGCAAGCTCCAGAAGGGACCCTAACTCTCACGAGGAGGGGCAAAGCATCAGTGACGTGCTCTTAAGCGCTGGGATTTCCTGCAGGCGTGGATAGACTTCTCTTTCGAGTTGCTGGGGACTGCAAGCCCCAGAAGGCACCCTATCGCTCAGGAGGAGTGGCCAAACATCAGCGACATGCTCCTAAGCCTCTGGGATCCTCCGGCCCATCTTTGCCCATCATCGGCCGGAAGAGGTTGGGCTCGGCCATTTCTCTGGGCCCGAGGCTGTAAGAGCTGTCTGGGTGAGTGTTTGTCTCCTTTATTTCTTTTCACCTAAATCCGGTTCTCGCTGCATGACTGCTGTGAGAGCACCTTTCTTTTTCAACAGACTGTTTGTTTAGTGGGTTCCCATAGTAATCCAACATTGTAATCCCAGGAGGCTGTGGAGGCTGTGGACATTACATTAGTATTAAGATGAGGAACAGAAAGACACCGGGGGCCAGGGACCATGTTAGCTCTCATCGTGAACCGTAGGGGTGGTTACTGAGGAGATAGATCTGGCAGAGCTGTGACTATCCCTTGAACTCTGCGAACATCACGCCACCCTGGGTTTACTCCTCCAGGTCAATCAGATTTCTGGTGAGCCTTTGGTTTCTGTGGCTGGTTTCAGGACTGCTTCGGAGGGCTTGGACTGTCTGTCAACAAAGTTAGGTTCAAACGGACCGATTACCTCACCAGTGAGTGAAGAAAGACCCCCAACCAAAAGGAGACGTCAGTCGAAACGGGTCTGCAACACAAGTAGGAAAGAGGCAATGTGCACCCATAATGATTTTCTACCACAAGCATATCACGAGCCACTAGGAATATTACCAAGGACAACATTAAATCTATCTCAGCCCATCTTTTAGAGCAATTCAAAGAGATTAGTAAAGCCAATATGGCTCCCCTAAGGAAAAGTTGAGTTCTCTGGAGGTATTGGATTTAGATACATTTAGACTGCACAAAGGTAAGACTGGACCAGTAAGCACTGTGCTAACTATATCAGCTAATGATACATCTAATGATGCAGTTGCCCAGTCAGGGGTGAAGCAGATTCCGCCACTTGGCTCCATTAATGCTATACCTACTGTAACCCGAGAGGGCAATCCCAAAGTTACACCAATGTCTCAAACTGGGAGAGACAATTTAATTGGGATTGCAGAAGGACCACACGTCAGTTTGGAGAAAGACGGGCCAGGCATTGAACTGTACAAGGGGAATCATTCTTGCCTAAATCCCCCCCCAGAGTGCTGCCCATATGGTGGAGTATTGACAAATTCTCCACTGTTGCTACCATCTGCTGAGGAGTCCACGGTTCAACTTAAGACCAAGGTCTGCTTCAGGTTAAGCGAGAACTCTGACTTTCATCCTATGGAATACAAGGACATTTAAGTTGTTAAGGGGATTGGATGGATTGGCGATTGGCTCTTTGGATAAGCAGCTGAAAGGGGATTATATTGTCATTAATTGCCGTTACCCAGGGCTAGCTTCTAATATTTGGCAAAGACAGTTGACCAGTGGCATTCATTTGGTACCACTGGGTTTTTTTTTACAAACATTTACAACCCAAGGTGGAGATGGTGCCACAGGGACTCCCGCTTAATGCAAGGGTGGAGGTCGGACAGCCTCTTCTCACCAGAAATAAGTTCTCCGCCCTGTCGGAGCTAGAGGACACTGATTGACAACTTCCTATTTGTAATTCCCCAGAAGACCTAGGGATGCCGGCAACATCAGATACTGATTTTGTACGTTCTGTGCCCTTGGATACTCCTATCAGGAGAGATTCTTAGTTTCATCTTGTGTGTTGGAATGTTGCAGGTTATCAGACTAAGCACCATCATGAGGATTGGTTTGAATATATCTCCAAACCTGATGTAGTGATGATGCTTGAAACACTGACCTCGGGGATATTAAATGGGATGGTTATGAGAGTTTCTTTGTTCCTGCTATCGATACCCTGGGCGGAGACCTCGGGGGAGGGGGGGGGAGGGTGGTGACCTTGATTCGCATTGCAAAGAGATACAAGGCTGTTCAAGTTGTATGTAAGCATCAGGGGATTTTAATTGTATGGGTTATTCTTCTTAATAAGTTTAACTTTTTTGTTATTAATTTTAACAACCCTGTTTGTGAGCTAGGCTGTCAAATCGATGTCTTATTTTCTGTCCTGACTACCTTAAAACACAGATCAGCTAGTATGTCCAATGAATTCCATGTTATAGGAGGTGGGGATTTTAATGCCAAAATAGGTACAAATACCACCTTAACAGATCCATTTGTAGTGAGGGACAATCATTTATACGACCAGGCTGTTAAATGTAGGGGGCTGAAACTTTTTGAGACCCTTTTAAATTTTGGTTTGATTAATGTAATTGAGAAGATGGGTGATCTACTTACACAGACACCCACTTTTGTGGGATGGGGTCATGGTACAGTGATTGATTATATCTTTGTTACAGAGGATTTGAGCCGACTGGGAGTTCAAGAAGCACGAACACAGTGATCATAATCTAATAGAACTGGTACTTGATGTACCTGATTACAGGCGTCCTCGTAAACCTACAGGGCCGACAGACCTGGGCATAAAGGAAAATTAGCTTAGGGTTAGTTGGCGAAGAGCCCATATTCCGCCTGTATTGACTTCTCTGGTGGGATCAAAGTAAGGACTGATTATGGATAATCTATTGGTAGATAATCTCTCTACATCTGAAATCCTATTGCTATTGAGAAATTGAATAGCTCAGTGAGGGATCAGATTACTGGAGAAGTATGAGAAGGTTGTCAAACTTCATTTTCTCTCGGAGATTAGATTCTATCTGGGAGAAGTTGTATAAGCCATTGGGGATATTCCATTTAAAAAGGCGTTGGGCCCTGACAGAGTACCGATGGACCTCTATAAAGAGAATATCCCTCTGTGGGCACTTAGCATCACTAACGTTCTTAATGCTGCTGTCTAACAAAAAATACCTGCCTTATGGCAAATGGCTTGCATAGTACCCGTTTTTAAGAAAAGAAACAGAAAGGATCCCAGGTGATGTAGACCAATATCTTTGTTGGATTCAATGGTCAATATTGTGGGACGTATCATTTTACACAGAATTGAGGACTGGGCCCAAGAAAATGATATTCACAGCTTTGTGCAGTATGGGTTTCACGAAGGCCTTGGGACTGAAGAGCAGTGCTTGACCCTACACGTGATAATAGGAACATATACGACTTTTATTTGCTTTTATGGATTTTAGCAGTGTCTTTGATCGGGAAAATCATTCAAAACTTTGGGGAATATTATTTAAGTTAGGGCCTGCCCTACCAGATAGTATAATTTCTACAGTCATTGCATGAGAGGGCTAGTGGATCAGTTAGGTATGGCATAGAGGGTGAGTGCACCAAATCTTTTAATCTTTTTTAAGTGGTGTCCATCGGGGGTGTGTTTTAGCCCCTATTTTATTTCTTTTATATATTAACGGTTTGCAACCCTTTTTAGTTTCTCAGGGAAAGGATCTCCTCCTGTGAAAGGTAAGCACATGCCGGCCTTACTCTATGCTGATGACGTGGGTTTTGCTTTCACGAACACTTAATGGTTTACATGGCCTTATTGATGACTTTGTTAAATACACAGATGACCTAGAAGTTAACCTATCCAAAACACATTATATGGTGTGTGGTAAGCCCCAGTGCAAAACCAGATCCATGGTGATAAAGGGGCAAATTATTAGCCTGGTTAATGAGTTCTCCTATTGGGAATAACTTTTGACGCTAGGAGCTGCTGGTTACCATGTTTATCGAAGCGCTCTTCATTCTGTGGGGGCTGTGTTTGGGCTGGTATCAAGAATCGGCAACAAACTATTTGTGCCCTTACTGAAGGTGTATAAACTAAAGTGTTTACGTATTATAACTTTTGTGGCATCTATAAGGGGGTATCGGGACTGCCTCAGGTTGCAGAAAGAAGAGAATCACTTTTTTAGGTGACTGCTTGGGGTAGGGCCAGGAAGTCCCCATTTGTTTTTACACAATGAATCAGGCCTAGGTTTTGTGGAAGATTGTAATAAGCTTGCACCACTTCTCCTCTAGATTGCGGTTGGGGGAATGCGCACACCAAATTTAACAGAGAGATTGTTTCTGACTGTTTGGCATGTGATTTGGGTTATAAAACCCATGGTTAAGTTATATTAGGAGCACTCCCAACAGTTTGGGAAGGCAGGAGCTGTTTTTATCCTCACATCTGTTTAATAAAAGGGAGTCCGGTTGGGCCAAGAAAGAGTTCTTGAGACTTGCATCTGCTGCTAGAAAGGTGTAGGAGCTTGAGAAACCATTTTTGAGAGTCTATACCATGTATAAGACATGTCAGGGCATTGAACCTTAGCTCTCCCAGGTTAATAATGTTTGGGAAAGATAACTCTTATCCAAGTCCTGGCTGGGCTCTGTCTTATGCAATCTTTGTTTCCCTTTGGGTAATTACGACACTAAATATACACTTGTGTGCACCTGTAATGGTACCGCCCTTCAGACACTGATGCACTTTACCCTTGTTTGTAAATACTATGAACCTTTTAGACACAGATTTTTATTACCTATTTTAAAAGCCTTGGGCTTTGACAATGTTGGCCTTCACTTTATTATCTTTGCACGGTAGCTGATCCTGCTGTGTGTTTTTCTGTAGGAGCTTCTTTTGAAAATGTGTTATGTTGGCGTAATTTTGTGAACATTTAATACTATTATGTGTAATTATGATTCACTCATTTGATGTTTACTGTGTATTTTATGTGATGAATATTCTTTTATGATTATTTTTTTAATAATCAAAGATAAAAACGATGATGGTGATGTCCTGTACTGGGAAATTTAGTGATTGTTACGAAACTGTAAAAACAGGAGGACTGACAGTCATTATGACTAGCAGCCCATTGGTTTATGAGCGGCTGGTCAACAGGTTCAACTGGCAGAGCTAGTTGAGGCTCCACTGGTGGAAACCTCCAGTTCCACCACCTCAAAATGAGGAACGAGAAATAAGAGTTTGACAAGGCCTGGGAATCTGCTCGGTCAAACACTACATAGACCTCTTAAGTCATTAACCTGCACAAATGTTATTTGTGCTGGTGAGTTTTTGAACTCACTGTACACAAACTAGATCCTTCGTTTTCATCAAAACAAACCAAAAAATAGCAGGAGCTTGAGAAAAAAATACATGAAAAACTGCAACATATAATAAATATAAATGCACCGTAGAGCTGTGAGGCATGTGGTTGAAGATTTTGCACAGACTTGCATGGGCTTGCATTTAGAAGTACCGGGTTATAATCTGGACAACAGATGGCCATCAGTTCTATCTCTGTAAATAGTGTTACGGGTCCCAATCGTCCTGCAGGTGGTTGTTCCTGGCCCTCTGTTATAGTTGGCACAGAGGTTAACAGTCTCAAAAGACCACTACGCAGCCTGCGAGGACTGTAGATAGGACATTCAATATAACATAAAACATGCCATTTGAGCATACATCTCAAGATGCTTCGTGGTAGAGGCCAGAAGCCCTTAGACTTGATTCCATTCCTGTAATTCTCCATGCAAATGCCTTAATTCTTAAATTCATGAATTGTGAACACAGGCACGGCATAATAGATAAGTGTTTCCTTCAGCTGGTCATGCTGTTGTATAGTTTATTTATTTTGCACTACATTGTAGCTGAAGACTCATTTTAAGCATGATCGTCATAGACAGTTCAAAAGGAAAGCAATCATTAGGCAAAAGTAAACAAAAGATACAGTACACAATACAATAAAACAAACTTAGGGAGTAGTGATCACATTTCCACACATACCATTGCAAGAGTTTCAATATTTCATACTGTATACATTTCAAAAGTGCAATCAGCAGTATAGTGTCCTGTTTTAGGTCGAAGCCTACCATACAGCACCGTTATCTGGTTGCAAAGACATATTGGGGACATGCTGAAAGTTTCCGTAAATATGCATTCTGCCCATTGCTTACCATTGGCTTTGTGTTTTGTAACTCACATTTGTTTGCTTTCTATTTGCTGGCTTTGTTTGTTTTAGGTTATCCAGCATGTCTTTGTCCCTCCTGTGGAGCATAACCTGTCTAACACCTCTCTGACTGGCTCTTTGTATTCTTCCACAAATGCTCACTTTCTGGGAACTCTTTTCTTCTGTTTTTGCGAGACACTCTACAACAGTACATCTGTTTACAGTTGTCTCCCTTGTATGCTGGTTCAGAGAAGTCAAGATGCTGTATTTTTTTAATAGGTTTCCTGACTCTTATGTTTCTACTTGACTAATTCTACTTATCTCTCCCACTACCAGCTCATCAATCTCACATGCCTATGATAAACAATGTTCTGTCTACGAGCTTGTTTATTTTGGTCAGTACTCTTTACCAGTAGATTAACTTAAACAATCCTCTTCCTCGTTTAAATGCCCAAGCCATAGGCGCTGGAGGTAGGGGAGTGGGGTGCTGAAGCACCTCCAAAAGAAACGTGCTGGGGTTGTGTGACGGAACCACGCATGCCTTTACAACGAAATATGAGTTGTTAAGGCATGTATGGAAAAGACATATGTGTGGTTAAAACTTTCAACCCCTACTCCCCGCCCTGAGCCCTAAAACCCCCTCAGGGCAAAATCCTACTCTGACCCCAGCCCCCCACCCCCATACCCCGACCCCTGCCCCCAACCCTGAGCCCTAAAATGGCCACCCAAGCCCCAAAAAAACGATCGCAATCCCTGGCCCCCGCCCTGAGCACTAAAACAGCCTCAGGCTAAAATATTACTTCGACCTTAGGCCCCAGCCATAAGCCCTTAAATGGGCCCCAAAGCCCAAAAAAGTACCCTGATCCCTGTCTCCCACCCTGTGCCCTAAAATGGCCCCCTAAGCCAAAAAACAACCCCTTCCTCCCTGCCCTGAGACCTAACACTACCCCCTCCCACTTGAAAACCAAACCCCTCCCCCGAGACCTAAAAACTTCCCTGACCCCCCCCTAAGCCCTAAAACCTACCCCGCTCCCAAGCCCTAAAAACTACCCCAACCCCTGAGTCCAAAAACTTCCCCGTCCCCCCAGTCCTGAAAACAAACCCAACCCTTAAAAACTACCCCCATGCCCCAAAACCCAGCCCCAGCCCCACTCCTTCTTCTTCCTGGGCGCACCCATTGCAGCAGCTAGACCGCGCATATGCCTTAACCACGCATATGCGTGGTTGAGGCATATGCGTGGTTAAGGCAAGCGTGCTTGCACTTGCGTTGTTCGGGGAAGCGTGGCTGAGCCCGTGTTGTTCTGGCCGTTTACCCATGTGTTGGAGTTCAAAAATTGAATGTGCAATAAAGACGCCTTTACATTTTGTTTTTACCTTGTCATGTGTGCTGTGCATTCAAAGACAGAGGTCAAATGTCAGGCTCTGTCTTCCGAAAAATCGCTGTTTATTCTTTTTAAAGAGAACTTGGTGTATACTTTTCATTCTCTGACTGCAAAGTGGTAGGATTTATGTGACAATCGTGCTGGATATCAGGAGCATGAAAATGCTGTAGGATTTTCTTCTTTTCTAGCACACCTAAAAATTGAAATGTCTGTAAATGAGCTGTACAAATGTTTCAAAATATATCAGAATTAGAAAAGCACAAATGAAGCACATTTTTTATAATTCTGAAGGGTGGTGGAAACAAATATTTTAATACGATCAAAACAAATCAATACACTATGTGATGCTGACTTCCCCACATTATTGTTTGTTCGCGTTATAGTTTTATCAGTAAAGCTGTGTATCTGTGCAAATGTAAGGGTCATTTTGATGGAAAATGTGTTGTCTGTAATGGCAGTGCGCTACCACACCCTTGCTTTTTCAATATATTTGCAGCAGTGTGCTCCAAACCGTACCACAAGCTACACATTACATCCTTACCACTCTCCTGCTGAATACATTGGCCACACTTGTTTTTATGTGTGTGAAAGGTGGATTTTCCACAATCCCTATGACTTCAGTGATGTAACATTAAAGGCAGCACTCCACTCTGAAAATGTTCTAGCACCACTGGTGCATGTCAATTGCGAAATATCAATTCATGCACGAGCCCTTGCTGGTGCACATCTTTTCAACTACCCTATTTCTATGCAGGTCTTGAAGGAAGCAGTGTAATGTAATTTAAATAGCATTTGCTCAAATATCTGGTGAGAACTACTCAGCTTTTACTTCAGTACTGAGTGATATTACACAAGTGCTGAAAAAGACTAGTCTTCAATTGAGAAAGCCTATATATTGTGCTGTTTGTAATTCACATCTCAGCAAAACATTATAACAGTTTTTGATAGGATCATCTGAAAACAGTGCAGGGACACAGTCAGAAGAATTATCACAATGTACACGGATATTACAAACAACTATTAGAAGAACCACCTAATATGCTCCTTTTATCAGCAACACTTATAGTGCAAGCTTCGACAAAGCTGAGGAAGGAAGTCTTTGTCTTAGAGTTTTTATAGCACTTGCTATCTTAGCAGAGCCTGTTTCTAAGCTTTCCTGATTTCCTAATGTTTACAGATGAGAGACACAAAGGAACAAGGAGATTGTGAGGTCTAAGATTCTATTTTATTCAAATTTAATAAGCAAATTACTTTTTTTTCATACTCGACACACTCGCTACAAAGGTAGCAGAGAAGGCTCACCCCAGCGTGTGGTAGAGAGACAGCGACACAGATACAGCATTGCACAGTATTGTCATATCTGTATCTCTTCTTGAGACTAGGGGCAGTATGGAATGAAACCCTCAAAATGACTCCATGACTCACAGTCCACATCATGTAAATCTTTCACTCCACCTACACCCACCTTACATCCACTTCTTCCCTGACCCCCACATGCTGGCATTAATGCATCCCTGGAACGTGCCACAGACCATACGTTTTGATCCCTGGGAAAATGTTTGCGAGTACCCATGGTGTACAGCATCACCAAAAACAAGTGGCAAAGCCAATAGGTCCCAAAGGCGATACCTATTGGCTTTGCCAATGCTTGTTTAGGTCTGCGGTTAGACATAATCATTTGACTTTACTAAAATTATATGGAGAATATACTTGCTTATAGGGCTTTCAGCAAGCCCTCTTCATCCATTGGTCTCTTATTGTAACATTCATATTTTTCTTCCACCCACTACAGACAGGATAAGACAGTGGGTCAGCCCTCTTCATCTATTGGCTTACTTCACTGTGACTGACGGCATTCTGCTTTTTCACAAACGGGACAGACTGTCAACCAAACAACAATAAAGGTTTGCATAAACCATGACAAAACAATCATTGACAAAGCCAAAAGTCTCCCGGGCTATACCAGAATTATTTACTTTGACACTACTTGTCAATGATTGCAAGCAGCGAATCGGTGCCATCATCATAGAAAGTGAGTAGCGATACAGCGACATCCTCATGGTCGGCGAGTAACAATATGGTGCCATTGACATAGTTTGAGAAGCCATATACTGTTTTCTGTTTGAGCATGAGAAGTAATCTCGTGCCAACCATATTCAGTGCGAGCAACAATATGGTGCCAATCTCGCAAAGCACCAACAGCAACAAAGTGCTACTTGAACAGAGTGTGAGCAGCAATACAGTGTCATTCCCGTGAAATGTGATTAGGTATACAGTGCCAGCCACAGAGTGTGAGAAGCCATAAAGTGCAAGCAGCAATTCGATCCATTTACAGAGACGGTTCCTCAGCAATGGCGGAGGAGCGTCGCCCCACCAGCTCAGAGCCAGCAGCTGAAAAATAAAATGATATTTTATTATTGTTTTATTTTTCGGTACCTGCCTGAGCCAAGCGTGTTCAGGGAGGGTTGGGGCCGGAACATGGCAGGGAGGAGGAGTGGAGTTCACTTATAAGTGCGCATGTCAGTTTGGCCGGCCGTCTTAGGCCGGCCAAACAGACATGCACAGTTAAGTTTCTCCAACCCAGCAGTGTGGAGAAACAGCACAGACTTCCTGTAACAGAGCAAGCGTTAAACCAACCCACTCAGGCCAATCCCTGCGCTGCTCTCATGCAGCGCGGGGATCGGATTGGGAGTCTGTGATGGTGTCCCAGGGACTGCAGGGAGGAGAAGAGCAGAGAAGCACAGAGGCACGAGGCAGCCCGCAGCATCAGTTAAGTCTTTTTTTATATTAACTCCACCAACCTACCGCCTTTAGTGCCCCACTTCCCCGCCACTTTTCATTGGCAGAAGCTGCGACTGTCCATGACTAGAGGAAATGGACAGATGTCTGTAAAGAAGATAAAAATAGCTTTTACACCTTCTAAAATGCTTTATGTCACAGTAGCCTGAAGGGTTAAAATAAGATTGTTCCATGATAAACTCAGTGTCTAATCTGTTGGCACAGACAGTCTTTCCATTTCCAAAGATCTATTTTTGCAATGACTTTAATGGACACTCAATTTGTTATTTTAAATTTTGCAAGCTTCTTTTCTTGTACTCAAAGCCCTGTTGGCTTCCATATTCGGTGATAAATGATAAACTGTATAACAGCCCCAAGGGCGGATTTAAAAGGAAGAGGAATGCTTGTCTCTGGCAGCCCTCAAGTGATTCCAGCCTTTGGCTGGTTTCAGTAACGCATTAACTAGGAGACGTTCCCACTGCAGTATCTCTTCTCAGTGAAGAAAGTTGGCAGCCACGTCCCCCATCTGCCTTGTATATAATGCTCCGCCACCAGCCTGATAAATAACTCCATGGAATAGGCCACACAAGGATTCTTCCGTGAGGTGCCTGGTGATGAGCGCGAGAGCCTGGGTGGAAGAATACCAGGGAAAGTGGATCGTAGTGCTTGGAGAGATCGGCTAGCCACCCTGACAAGCAAATCATGCATGACACAAACAAGCAGACTATAAATTGGTGGCATATGGCAAACCACTGTTGGACTTACTGTGTACTGAATTTTAGAAACGCAATATCGCACAATGGGTTTGGGCTTTTTCTAACTGTATTAAAATGCAAAGTAAATCAATAGCCAGTGCTCTATTTGTGCTGGTGGATGCAGGTGCTGGGCAACAGCACTCAGTTTTTGAGACAAGACTTATTTTTCATCAGATTGACAAAGAACAAGAGATTAAAAATAGGGAGAAAAGAAAAAAAGGAGAAATATAAGAAAACAGTGACACAGGGAGAAAGGAGGGATGAAAAAGAACCTGTAAAGGGAGAAAAAGGGACAAGTGTAAAGACAATAATCAGTATGAAATACACACACAATATTGTAATCCATATCTGTTGTTGCCAAATCCATGAAATCCTGCCAGTTTAGATTAGCTTTTCAGTAGTGACTTTGGCTATCTAGCAAGGTCATAGCCCTCCAGTGACTTTCTGTGAACTTTAGCTGCCATTTGGCCCCATGTCACATGTGACTCATTTAGCCAGTCCTGGCTATCTAACTAAAAGCACATTGGGATTTGTAATTTTTAAAATAATTAAAGCAGTGAGCTCACTGCTATGGCTATTTCACTATTCATGTGGGGACAACTATTTATATACACTGATAATGTTGTGCATGACATTTGTTATGTAAGAAATGAAATATGAAAACATGGCACAACAGCAGACAACAGCAGGGAGTGTCACACAGCTATTCTTGGTGAAAGAGCAGTGCAGGCCAAAAACTCGTGCTGATGAAAAAGAGGTGAAGAGTTTACTTGAGAACAGAGTGCATGACCTGTAAGGTCATAGTTAAAAGAAAACCCTTGTTTGACAAGCTTGAAGGAATTTATGGCCCTAGCACACAGGTACACTAGCACATATTCTGTGTTTTCAGTAGATTGAAACATGATTAGACAATGGGAGTATGAGACTGAATTAACCAAGAACTGAGGGAATCTGATAAGAGGTCTTAGGAGCACAATGATAGAGAACACACACAAATATATATGCATTCAATCCAAATACACATGCATTCAAAAGTAGAATACATATTTTGTTAAGCTTTGCTAGAACTGTAATAAAGGATGTATAGAGAATTAGGTTAAAGTCTAGGGTCACGGATGACCTCATGTTTTTCCATAACTAATGTGTACCAATGTGTAACTGCTTAGTAATTCATTGTTTGAACGTTGTAACTACCATTGTTTAACTGTGTATAAAAATAGGTGCCTGTGAAGCAGCAAATTGAGACCGGCTGTTTACTTGTGTGAAGACAGTGGCTTTCCCTGTCGTGATAGTAAAGAGCTGTTTTTACATTGCCAAGAGGAGTCTGCCTTTTTCTTCATTTTTAAGTTACCCTGCAACACATTTTTGCCAATACTGTTGTTTGAGGCCACAGCCTTTATGGTTGGTGTTGCCGGACAATTATCTCCTATTTGAAACTGTATGATGTCAGTAATTTGAATGTAACCATTAGTGTCTAACCCTCTCAAATCTGTCTAACCTGACAGGTAACTCACTGTCTATTGACTAAAATCATGAGATGTATGTAGCTTCTCATTTTTCCCTCCAAATACCTTAAATCATATTATATGACTGAAATTCTGCTTTGAAGGGGGGAGGAAGGGAAAAACGAAAGAGGGTGGAAGGCAGCGCGGAAGAAAGATGCATTATTCATATTTAAACATGACAGGAGCTCATGCCAAATGACATACTCCTACTATTTACATGTTGAGGATATATCTGCTGCCTGAACCTCAAAGGTCCCTGTAATGTAAACAAAAGCCCTGGTCCCAGTGCCTTCAAGGTCCATCTCTACTGAGGGACAGCTCTAGCACCTAGTGGCTGAGGAGATCCTATCCCCTTCAAGAAGATTCTCAGTGGTACTTGCTAGGTGCAGGACTGGAAAATGAAACAGGTGGAAGACTCAAGCGAAAGGAAATAGTGTTTACATATTTAATTATGTCCAAATGCACCTGAGAAAAGGTGGACTCCAGCTCTTCATCTACTTCAAATCGGTCTCACTAATAAGGTCCCACCACTTTAAACATTACCGTACCACCATTGAGTGTTTGACCTCCTAACATCTCCGACCTCCCTCTTCTCTTATTCTCCTAATGGTTGGATGGGATGGCTGTGAAGGTCCAGTGAATGGTGAGTGTAGAAACTCCTGCTGGAACAGTGTTGCAGGCATGAATGTGACCATGGGCTGAACCCTCAGCAGTCTGTCGGTGCGTGCTGTCCGAGGAGGGAGGCCTGGATTTTAATGGCAGGCTGCTCTTCAGAAGCCAAAAAAGAAAGAAATGAAAGCCACTTAGTATCAATGATCTAAAAGCTATGACTTCTTCAGAATATGTTCATTAAGTTAAGAGCTCCAATTATGGTAATTGTTCTGGGCTAGTAGGGAAAGAGTTGGCACACAGTTATATGGCTACTTTTAGAAACAATCCCATTAAAACACTAGAAATGACTGAATGGTTCAAAGCAGAAACAGAAGAGGTCCTTCTCTGAGCACAGTTCCTTTTTCCTCCTTCTGGCTCTTCTTAGAAAACACATGAGTTAATTCCCAATGGTGATCTCATGTATATTTTTGTAATTAGGAAATACCACTTTTTCAAACAGCTGTGGGAGAAATAGGGTTTGTAATGTTTGTAGGAAAGCACAGTACTTTTAAAGAGAATATGTATCTCACAGGTTATGCTCTAAAGATCTGTGCAGTGTTACCTTTCAGGTTAGCAGTAAAATGCAATTTCCACAATAAGGAAATGCTGGCTGGCTTACACCATAGACACCATAATGAGGGTGGTTGCCACCAGACACCAATGGCTGGCAGCAACAAGATGCCAGTGGATGTCTGGGGATAACAACCACAAAATACACAATCATATATGCATACGCCCCTCTACCAATCCCCACAGGCCAAAGAATGCTTGAATTAATCTCAGCCACTAGTAACTACTCTGGCTGCATCCAATGCTTAATTTGTAAAAGGATGAGTGCTGGTGCCCAAAGATGTGCTCAGAAGCCCGCTCACAACACTATTAAATGTTAGTGCATCGAATACAAAGGCCACATAATCTTCAATCAATCTCAAGCCTCTTTAATCCAATACCAGACACCCCATGATCCCTTTATCTCACTCTTGCAGGTTTTTCCATTCTCCCTTGTGACATTTTTTCCCATCTTTCTCTTCCTCTTTCTTCCTCCCTTGGGTGTTTTCCACTCTTGTGCTCTTGCAAAAGGAAAAATAAGTGCCAATCACCAAAAATTAGTGCCAGTGGCCCCCACTGGCAATCAACTACTCAAATTAAGCACTGGCCGCGTACCAGTCCTTCATTATTTTGCATACCAAGTCACCTCAGTTTGGTCCAATCAAAAAATAACGATGGACTGGGATGCGGCCCAACTAATTACTACTCACTGAGATTAATTCAAGCATTCCAGAAAATCTAGTTGATATGGATTTATGTCAGGAGAAGCAGGGCGAGACTGAAGTTACCCTACCATCTTCACTGATTGAAGGTGAAAATTTAAATCCAACACCTTCCTCTGCCCTTATTGATGTAATACTGGTTATGCATGGGACCCTAAAAGGTATATTGGAAGCCTTGGTTGTGTTAAATAAAAATCAGCAGTCCCACACCTCTTTTTTGCAAAGTATTAATTCAGAACTACAAAAAGTGAATGCTTGCCTACCTACTCTTATAAGGCCGTTAAATGTATCTCCGGAGGTTACACATGTGTAAGTCCTGTTATTCGTGAGTGAAGCTAACATATTAGAAGTCAACACAGCCCAAAGGGAACTTCTGATATTATTGTAGAGGAGAGAGGTTCTGTATATATTTCTTATCAGCCTATGCTGATTAAACGAAGACACCAAAATAATTTGATTTATTCCAGAGGGCCATGGTAGGAAAAATGCATGGGCTTACAGCAAAGGAGGTGAAGAAATCCAAAGGAAAAAAACTGTTACCACGCTAGGTGTCGAAATTGGAGTTCCACAAGGATCCGCACTCTCACCCATTCTCTTCAACCTCTACTTGGAACCTCTCACCGAAATTCTGAAATGGTCTGACATACAATATCACATATACACGGATGATACTCAACTGCATTAAAAAATTCCTCACCGGACGACACCACTACTCTCAACCATGCTCTTCTGAAAACTCATCAGTGGTTATCTCACAACCACCTTATGTTAAATACACTCAAAACAGAATTCCTCTTGCTTGCCCCCCACAATCATACTGCACCCATTCAGGACTGGCTCAAACAACTAACAGCCCTCAATTGCACCCCACATATTGTGAGCTCCACTAGTTCACTAGCCCTAATCCTAGACAAATGCCTCAATATGCAAGATCACATCAGTGCGACAACAAGAGGAGCCAATCTCCAACTATGCACATTAAGGAAAATCAAACCGTTCCTGCCGCCTACTGATCTGAAACAAGCTGTCCAATCCCTAATTATCTCCTGTTTAGACTACGGAATTGCGACTCTGGCAGGGCTACCCAAAGCTAAACTGGCCCCTTTAAGGGCCACTCTGAACTCTGCTGCCAGACTCATCATGGGCTCAAGAAGGCATGACCACATCACACCAGACCTAATACAACTCAACTGGCTCCCCATCGATACAAGGATCAGGTATAAGATAGCAAAACCAAAGGGGATGATGGACGGAGTGTTGAACATTGCAAGCACTCGCCCCCAGTCAACTGATCTGGGTTTAATCCATCATCATTCTTTAGCTCACCCCGCCACCCCAGTTCAGACATGGCCATATGGAAATCAGTCTGACCCTGTGCCTCATGGGAACAGTCCAGCCCGAACTGCCAAGCTATGTCTTCCCTGGACCGGAAACAAGCATCCTGGGACCGGTTTCTGGCTTACAGCCGTCATCAGCCAGGCTATCTTAAATCCAGTGGCAAAGTGAGCAAGGGACCCACATCTGGGCATACCCTGCCAACTTAGGGCGAACATAGCAAAACCAAAGGGGTGATGGACGGAGTGTTGAACATTGCAAGCACTCACCCCCAGTCAACTGATCTGGGTTTAATCCATCATCATTCTTTAGCTGACTTCGCCACCCCAGTTCAGACATGGCCATATGCAAATCAGTCTGACCCTGTGCCTCATGGGAACAGTCCAGCCCGAACTGCCAAGCCATGTCTTCCCTGGACCGGAAACAAGGATCCTGGGACCTGTTTCTGGCTTACAGCCGTCATCAGCCAGGCTATCTTGAATCCAGTGGCAAAGTGAGCAAGGGACCCACGTCTGGGCATAACCTGCCAACTTAGGGCGAACATAGCAAAACCAAAGGGGATGATGGACGGAGTGTTGAACATTGCAAGCACTCACCCCCAGTCAACTGATCTGGGTTTAATCCATCATCATTCTTTAGCTCACTCCGCCACCCCAGTTCAGACATGGCCATATGCAAATCAGTCTGACCCTGTGCCTCATGGGAACAGTCCAGCCCGAACTGCCAAGCCATGTCTTCCCCGGACCGGAAACAAGCATCCTGGGACCGGTTTCTGGCTTACAGCCGTCATCAGCCAGGCTATCTTGAATCCAGTTGCAAAGTGAGCAAGGGACCCACGTCTGGGCATACCCTGCCAACTTAGGGCGAACATAGCAAAACCAAAGGGAATGATGGACGGAGTGTTGAACATTGCAAGCACTCACCCCCAGTCAACTGATATCGGTTTAATCCATCATCATTCTTTAGCTCACTCTGCCACCCCAGTTCAGACATGGCCATATGCAAATCAGTCTGACCCTGTGCCTCATGGGAACAGTCCAGCCCGAACTGCCAAGCCATGTCTTCCCTGGACCGGAAACAAGCATCCTGGGACCAGTTTCTGGCTTACAGCCGTCATCAGCCAGGCTATCTTGAATCCAGTGGCAAAGTGAGCAAGGGACCCACGTCTGGGCATAACCTGCCAACTTAGGGCGAACATAGCAAAACCAAAGGGGATGATGGACGGAGTGTTGAACATTGCAAGCACTCACCCCCAGTCAACTGATCTGGGTTTAATCCATCATCATTCTTTAGCTGACTTCGCCACCCCAGTTCAGACATGGCCATATGCAAATCAGTCTGACCCTGTGCCTCATGGGAACAGTCCAGCCCGAACTGCCAAGCCATGTCTTCCCTGGACCGGAAACAAGCATCCTGGGACCAGTTTCTGGCTTACAGCCGTCATCAGCCAGGCTATCTTGAATCCAGTGGCAAAGTGAGCAAGGGACCCACGTCTGGGCATAACCTGCCAACTTAGGGCGAACATAGCAAAACCAAAGGGGATGATGGACGGAGTGTTGAACATTGCAAGCACTCACCCCCAGTCAACTGATCTGGGTTTAATCCATCATCATTCTTTAGCTCACTCCGCCACCCCAGTTCAGACATGGCCATATGCAAATCAGTCTGACCCTGTGCCTCATGGGAACAGTCCAGCCCGAACTGCCAAGCCATGTCTTCCCCGGACCGGAAACAAGCATCCTGGGACCGGTTTCTGGCTTACAGCCGTCATCAGCCAGGCTATCTTGAATCCAGTGGCAAAGTGAGCAAGGGACCCACGTCTGGGCATACCCTGCCAACTTAGGGCGAACATAGCAAAACCAAAGGGAATGATGGACGGAGTGTTGAACATTGCAAGCACTCACCCCCAGTCAACTGATCTCGGTTTAATCCATCATCATTCTTTAGCTCACTCTGCCACCCCAGTTCAGACATGGCCATATGCAAATCAGTCTGACCCTGTGCCTCATGGGAACAGTCCAGCCCAAACTGCCAAGCCATGTCTTCCCTGGACCGGAAACAAGCATCCTGGGACCGGTTTCTGGCTTACAGCCGTCATCAGCCAGGCTATCTTGAATCCAGTGGCAAAGTGAGCAAGGGACCCACGTCTGGGCATACCCGTCCCACTCGGGTGACAAATGCAAAAAGAACAATTGATGGACAGAATGCAGAACAATGTCATACATTCACTCCAGTACAGAGATTTGGGCCTAAATCCATCGTTTTTTTGCTCACCATGCCATTCCAGTTTGGACCCAGCCATATGCAAATAAGTCTTGACCCTGCACCCAATGGGAACAGTCCAGCCCGAACTGCCAGGCCAGGTCCTCCCTGGACTGGAAACAAGCATCCTAGGACCAGTTTCAGGCTTTCAGCCCTCATCAGCCAGGATAGCTTGACTCCAGTGGCATGGAGAGCACGGGACCCACGTCTGGGCATACCCGTCCCACTCGGGGTGACAAATGCAAAAAGAACAATTGATGGACAGAATGCAGAACAATGTCATACATTCACCCCAGTACAGAGGTCTGGACCTAAATCCATCATCTTTTTGCTCACCATGCCATTCCAGTTTGGACCCAGCCATATGCAAATCAGTCTTGACCCTGCGCCCAATGGGAACAGTCCAGCCCGAACTGCCGGTCCCAGGATGCTTGTTTCCGGTCCAGGGAAGACATGGCTTGGCAGTTCGGGCTGGACTGTTCCCATGAGGCACAGGGTCAGACTGATTTGCATATGGCCATGTCTGAACTGGGGTGGCGGAGTGAGCTAAAGAATGATGATGGATTAAACCCAGATCAGTTGACTGGGGGTGAGTGCTTGCAATGTTCAACACTCCGTCCATCATCCCCTTTGGTTTTGCTCAGGTATAAAATAGCCTGCTTGACGCACAAAGCACTCTATCAGAACATGCTCACGTACCAGGCAAATAAACTTGAACTATATGGTGGGAATCGTGCACTAAGAAGTTCACACACTCTACTGCTGAAACCACCAAAGTTCAAAAAGAAGAGAACCTACAGCTGTGCCTTCTCAGGTCTTTCCCCGAGAATTTGGAACGCTCTCTCACCAGAAATCAGAATGAACCCCTCGTCCTTTGCATTTAAAAAAGAAGTCAAAGGTTTGCTCCTGAATAGTTACATGTGACAATAGTTCTGTAGCCTTACAAACGAATGGTATTGACCTTACAACCCTGCCTTCCTTTGTCTACCAGGCAATCTTCATCTTGTTAACTGTTTACATGTCTATTTTGTCTCCATTGTGCTTCTACTGCATAAGCTTAGCTTGCTATTATCTTCTCCCATGCCAGCCTAACAGCTGGCTTCGTTTGTACAGGGGTCTGATACCCTGCCGGGTCCTGTTCGCGCTCTATAAAACTTTTCAAATAAAATAAAATAGCTAGAACAATAAAGGAGATAAAAAGATTAACAGTGGAGCAATCCTGTCCTGGGACTTGCTTTCTTAATAGGGCTGCAGTAAGAGAGAAAAACAAAATTCTGGCTGTGCCAAATTCTCCTCGTAAAAAAAATATATCAAGGGCCGGATCTCAAGCTGCGCAGAAAAATAAGAAGGAAGGTGTGGAACTTATGCCTGAAGCAGTGAAAAATACTGAACATATTAATGGCCCAAAGCAGCCTCTGCAGTTCCAGGATGATTACAGCCATTATCCCTTGGTGTTTGATATTCTACTGAAGGGGGAAAAAACAAGAAAACTGTGGGGCATATTACCAAGGATTTGCGATAATTATTGCAAAGCGCGCTTAGCGCTGTCTTTTTTTATCGCCGGCTATCGCTGGATTTCATCGCGGAGATAACGCGTTATTATCAACGCTTATCTCCAAGGCGATAAAAAATCCAGCGATAGTGGCGAAACCCAGCAATAGCGCGAGAAATCCAGCGATAAATTCACTGCGCTAATGGAAAGTTTGCTAATAGGCAGGTGAGGACTTAACCTTACAATCCACCTCCCATTGACAAGATGGTAAGTCAAGTTTTTATCAGGTGTTAAATTCCAGCGAAAATCGCGGTTAGCGTGACTTTTTATCGCTCGCGGGCATTGATAATAGGGGAAGTTGTGTTTGCGACTGTTTGCAGTTGCTTTTAGTTGGGAACACCTACTTTGCATGTCATTAGCGATAATTATCGCTGACATGCAAAGCGGCAACAAAACGGCCGCTATCGCCATTAAGCTGTCGCTAACGGCTGTTAGCGACAGCTTGCTAATAGGGCGATAAAAATATCGCCGCTTTATCGGCAAAAAGTGCCGCTAAAGTGGCGATACTGCCCTTGATAATATGCCCCTGTGACCCTTAAACAGAGTTAAGCTTCTTTCCCTGTTCAGCTAAATTTGTGAGTTATCAGATATTGGATCTACTGATTTAAAAATTGTGGGGTTCTTGACAAATAATGATGGAAGAGAAGTAGCTAAAGTTGATTTTATTTCTTTATTGACAGCCAATGCAGTTTGTAAGGCAGTAGGCAGTCTGAACTCCTTAGGGCTATTAGCGCCACTAGGCCCGGTAATCCATCCACAAAGTGGCCAGACAGTGGTGATGCTGAGGCATCATGGAATACTGCTAGGCAGCCAAGTCTGTTTCAATCAAGATAACTCCCTTCTTATAGCCATTTACATAATGTAAGCTTTAGTGGGCCAAGTTACGACAATATGACTAGGGAGAACTTGAGGATCGTGGTCACCAATAGACAGAAATATGAGGGTTGGTTGATGATCATTTCTCTCCCCTTAGAAAATACGTTCAAACAACCCCGTGGTTGTGTCAAGGTCACCAGACATAGGATACAGAACACTCAAGGAGCACAAAATTCTGCAGTTGGATTATACGCGGTTATCTGCAGTGTGTAAGGTCAGGAAAATTACAACCTCTTTTAGAAGACTTCCATATTATCCTCCTGCAGGAGACTTTGCTCCAAGAGTTCCCGAATTTAAATGGTTTTATGTCAGTAGGTATAGCAGCATACGTAAGGGGCGAGGGCAGATTGTGCAGAGGGCTTTTAACATTAGTGTCCACTAGAATTGTAAGCACTGTAAGAAAGACAGAAGCTATAAGTATGTAGGCTCACTTTTCAGTTGTTGAAATCCTGACAGACCAAAAGCAAGAGGAAACTCTAACTTTAGTAAATGTTTATTGGCACAAAGAGATTAAGGCCTATTTGTCTGAATTTTTGGAAAGTCTGGAAGTAAAGGTATCAAGCATAACCTCAGAATTCAAGGAGGGTGTAGTGATCATTTCAGATTATTTTCACACTAAAAAGATTTATTAGAATAGATGAACTATTATATGATATCTTAGTGCTGTACAATATCCCAGGGGCAAATTTTATATTTGAGAAAAAAGGGTGTGATTCGAATGTTATTTGGGACTGGCTGGGTAGGAGCGTTCTAATAAGTTTGAATGGTCGCTCTGACTTTGATAACCCAGCAGCGGCTACATTTAGCATTGGTTCACAGCTCTATCCTATTGATTACATCTTTGTTCCTTGCGATAAGTTTACGTTGTTTAAGGATTTTAAGATATTTCATCATGAAGGGAGCAACCACTGGGTTTTACACAGGCAGAGCTTTTAGTGGGTAGGTCCTCAGCACCGGCAGCTCTCAAAAAGCAGGTGCTGAGACGTGTCCCTATCAGGCTCTCCATTTTTGCCCTCACTGTCAGGGTGAAAAAAAAATCAACTCTGCAGCAGGTCACTGCTTTTGATGTAACTTTAATGTTACAGTTTTATAAAGGGTGAACCCATTGGTATTGGAGCCACTTTACATGAGCACCAGTTACATTACACAAGGACAAACTCACTTTTTTTTTGGTATGCATGAGGACATTAAGTAATTTGCCCAGAATCACGGAATGTTGAGCTGACACTGAGACTTGAACCTGCTTCCCCAGCTCCAAAGCTGGCAGCTCTAGCCGTTTACACCAAAATCTACCACAAGAACTGAAGCATTTTCAATATTATACACAACAAAGCCATAGTTGTTGCTTATTTATCTTATGCAACTAACAACCATTGACAAAGCCTGGCTTGTTGTAGGTGTAATGTTACTTGTTGTATAATATATCTGGATGCAATGACAGAAGCAGCAAAATAGCAGCCGGGGGCACACTATGCTAAGGCCCGGTTTTTAGCATGCATTTTTTTAAGCCACAACCTTAATTCATCATCCACGCCCCTTTGAGAGACCCCGCCCCCCCCCACTTTTTTCATTTCACTGAAAGCCCTAACATTAAGGAAAGTAGTTTTAAATGAAAAAGTGTTAACTTTAGCCATGGATTTTACCCGTAGACTAATCACCCGATTGGACCCAAAACAGTTGACTGAACTTAGTAAGTTCCAAATGATGTTCCCTCCAGCACCAATTTAATACTTTTGCCCACAAACTAGAATGGTTTGTATCTTCAAGGGACAGTGTGCTTAGATGCCTCCATGCCTTTTTTAAGGTCAGAGGGTAATTTGAGAAATAATTATGTACCTAGATATGGAGAAGGATGGTTCGATGATGAGTGCAAAAAGCTTAAGAAAGAGTTAAGGAAATCACTGTATTTATATAGGGTATGCGCATCGTCGGAGACAGCCAGCAACGCCATATCAATGACAAGGCAATACAAGGCCTTAATTAACAATAAAAAAATAAATTTTTATGATAAAAAGTGGAATGAAATGTTAGCGGTCATACAGGTGGGGATCAGAGAAAATTCTGGGGCTAGTGAACAATTTAACAGACACACATGCAGTGTCCCCCACCCATAAGATACCTGAAGAAGATTGGGTAATGGTATGTTTACTTCTATTGATCTGCAATATGATTGTACAGCTGGTTTAGAGACCTTAGAGCTGTTCTCAAAAGAGCAGATCAAGAATATAATAGTTGGGTTTAAATTAGGCATACCTGCAGGACTGCATAATATACCAGCAATTGTTTTAAAAACAAATGTTGACTGGTGGGAAGAGAAGTTGTTGCATCTGTATCAATGAATAGTTGAAATGGGAAATATCCCGGAGTCCTGTAGGGGCTTTTTAGTAAAACCCTTATTAAAGAGAGGTGAAGGTAGAAATACAGCAAATTATAGCCTAATTAACCTTATGGATGTGAAAGCAAAGATATTTTCAAAAATTTTGCCAAATAGATGAAAGGAGTGGGTCTTAGAAAATAAACTCCTGCCTTTTGAACAAGGTAGTTTTCGTTCAACCATGGACCACTGTTTTGCATTATGGGTCTTAATAAAAAAATCTGTAGAAATAAGCCAGAGATTGTGCAGGCTGTTTTGTAGACTTCTGTAGGACTTTCGATACGGTAGATAGTGGGAAATTATGGGATAAACGCAGTACTTGGTAGACCCTGTGGGATTTGTTGTCACTGATCCAGGCACTGCATACTACAGACTGGACACAGGTGGAGATAGATGGGTCAGGTAAATCAACAAAAAAATAAAAATTGACAACGGCCTACGACAAGGCTGTATGTTAGCCCCAATCATTTTCAGTCTTTATGTAGCTGATCTCTCCATATGCCTGAGTGAAACTAATTGTTTTTCCCCAAAAATGGGAGCAATCCATATCCCCTGCTTGATGTATGTGTATAACCTCGTTATTTTGGACTACATCGCAAGAGGTCTCTGAAAAAAATGGGATGCATTAACAGAATATTGTGCATTAAACTGTCTGAGAATTAACTTGAATAAGATGAAGGATTTAATTTGTGGAAAAAATCTTACCCCATTTTAATTGGTACATTAACAACATGAAAATAAAAGAAGTTACATCCTATAAATATCTGGGATTGTCCTTTAATACTAAGCTGAAATGGAATGATCATTTGCAGGATATATGATTGAGAGCATTGTTACAGGCGGGCTCCCTAGTGAAATTTAGTAAGATGTCTGGGGGTCTGTCATTTTTACCACTGTTAAAGGCATTTTTGCATAAGATTCCTCCTTTAGCTTTGTATGGGTCCAAAATATTGTGTGTAGATAAAGGGGATATTTTAGATTAGTTAGAAAACCTATGGATAAAATGAGTTTTAAATCTCCCAAAGGGGTCTGTGGCACAGAGTATTATATGCAAAATAAAGCTGATTTCCTGGGCATATATGGCAAAAATATGTCTTTTTTAATTCTTAAATAATCTCACCTGATTGGACTGTCCTGAAAGAATAACCCAGGTATGCTGGATTGAAGCCCAACAGAGTGAGTTAAAATGGGCTCAGATACTCAAAAAGGAAAGTACTTACTCTTAAAGATCATATTTTATCTGTAGATGTTTTTGCCAGCTGGGAGCCCTTTCCACATAAGAAGTTACTGCGGGAAGCTGCTTGGATTTTGTCTCACCAGTAAGATAAGTAGTAGTTATCTTAGAGATCCTCAATCCAAATGACAGTGTCTTTCTTCTGCAGCCTGGAAACTGGCCCTTATCTTTATCACTTGTTGGATACTTTACTTTGTATGGAAATAAAAAAATAGAATAGGCCTTAATCCTCTTATGACCATTCAGTTTCTAGCTGAAAAAGTAGGGGAAACAAGGGCTATTGTGTATGCACTTTACAAAGGAAATTTACTATTATTTATGTATTAATTGATTGTCCCCCTTTTTATCCAAGTGACGGAAATTCTTAAGACCACTATTTTTTAGATATGGTGCACTATCTGACTCTCTTGCAATTGATGTTCTTCTGACTATGCACTTTGTTGATGTATCTGTGGGACATTTTTTTGATCTTTGAGAAATGGACTGTTAAAAGAATTGTGATTTTATTTATGTTTTATGTTGTGCTGATGACGTGGGGGTTTCAGAATGTTTTATGCCTTATGGACAATTATGGATTAATTTTAACATAAGGCTATAGGGTTATTTTACTGTCGATGATCAGAAATGTGGCATTGGTTTGAAATTGTTTAAAGGACAAATGGCCAAATAAACACATTTGTAACCTAAACCTTGAAAGAAAATCTTAGTTCTCAAATCCAAGACCTAAGGAGGGAATTTCTTTCAGTAGTGCAGTGATGGATGTTAGTCAATTTTCAAACTTTCTACACCAAAGACAGAGGGCCTCATTAACAAGCCCCATGCGAGGTCACTGCATCACTTCTTTTGACACAGAGTTGGCGCAATAAGTGACCACACTGCATCATATCTACAAGCTGACATTTTGGTGCCAATGCGTCCGTATGTAGAGCCCTGCGTAACATTATACCTTGGCCAGGTATAATGCATCCAGGGTAGGAGTTACCATGCAAAAAAGCCACGTAGAACTGGCATTGTGAAATTTTACAACATTTCACTGCGTCACTTTATGACTTCACTGCATCAAAATACTTACGCCTGCTCAGACCAGGCATAAGGAATGACACAGGGCTTTTACAATGGGACTCACCTATATGTCAGTTTTACGACCAACTCCAGAAATGCGTCACTTTTGCACCAACAGATGTATCAGTATGTCTGACGCATCTTTTAATCCTTGTGCCATGCAGCACCATATTGTAAATACAGCACACCCATGGTGACGCAAGGACATATGACTCAGGTGCAAAGAAACTGACGCATCGATGCCGATGGATCAGTTTCTTGTAAATGAGGCTCGGAGTCCTTATGACCACGTCCCTTTCCAGACACTGGATTTTTTATTGCCTGGCCTCAGATTATGGATCTACCTCTTTCTCCCTCTGATGTAGTTCAGAAGCTTACTGCTTTAGTCGAACTTTACCCTCATTCCACAGGTATATAAAGTGCCTACTACCTGTTTTTTCTACCTACGCATGATCAAAGGATTCTTACATCGAAAAAAGCTTACACATCTGTTGTTAAATGCCTTCATTTAATCTAGATTGGATTATGCTAACTGTCTACAACACTTGTAGTTGGAAGAGAATATCACAGCTTGGATTATCACCAATATCCCAGGCCAGGCCTCTATCACCAAGGTTCTGAAATTGCTTCAGCGGTTGTCTGTCTGTGCCATAATTGTGTTTCAGGTCTCAACAATTGTTCAAAATCTGTTTATCACAACAGTCCCTCTTTGTTTACCAAAACAATTCACTCTTCTTCTCAAAATCTTCTCATTGCTTCTAGATCTCACTATGTTATCTTTGATGGTAGAACTTTTTGGATTGTCACAGCCAAATTGTGGAACTTTGTACCCTACTCCTTGAGAGCTGAAACCAACATCCTGCTTTTGACAAATCAGTTTAAAATGTGGACATTCAATCATTAAGACTAATTTCTTTTCTCCTCTGTTGTTTTAAGTGCTCTTCCACTCTTGATATGTATTGTGCTTCCAAGCAAACACAATAAGATGATGGTCGGAGCACTGAAACTTTTCAGACACACACCCCCAGTCACTAATAGATCTGGATTGAATCCATCATCATTCTTTTGCCCACTTCGACACCCCAGTTGAGACCCAGCCATATGCAAATCAGTCCAGCCCGAACTGCCAAGCCAAGTCTTCCCTGGACCGGAAACAAGCATCCTGGATTGAAGCTAGCCTGACTGATGAGGGGTGTTACCCTGAAACCGGCCCCAGGATGCTTGTTTCAGGTTCAGGGAAGACCTGGCTTTCCAGTTCGGGCTGAACTGTTCCCATGAGGAACAGGATCAAGACTGATTTGCCTATGGCTGGGTCTGAACTGGGGTGACGAATTGAGCTAAAGAACGATGATGGATTCAACCCAGATTTAACAGTGACTGTGGGTGAGTGTCTGAAAAGTTTCAGTGCTCCGTCAATCATGTCCTTGTGTTTGCTATGTACTTAGTCAACGCCAAAAAGCTTTGCGTACATGCGCTTATAAATAAAAATAACATAACATCACATGATTTTAACTTGAAAATTGCATGAAGCACAAGTTGTAATTGGTGAATTCATGAAAACAAAAATTGCAAGGTGTGTCCCAATCGAAGTGGGGCTTTATCAGCACTATGTTCACCATTTCGACAAATGAGAGGAAATGGGGTACTGCCGTCTATCCCGGTGTAGATGATGGCGTGGTAACACCACACGTAACCTTTGGGCACATTCTGCCAATGAACATCATAGGGGGTTTATCACCCATCGCAAATGTGACCTATCTCCAATCACTTTCTACATCTAGCACAGCCTACATAACATCTGGTCTGAATGTACTGAGGCAGTGTTAATAGCAACAAAGCAGAGAGCTCTGTTAGCGCCATGTTTAGTTTCTGCAGTTTTCACTTCTGTCATTGTCCATCCATTGTGCATCATCCTATTTACTGCTGAGGCTCTTGGGGTGACAGGGGAATAGAGGGCACGGCATGTGAACCCTACTTTCATCCTCACCAGCGGCGGCCGGCACAGGTAACCGCGGTGTGGCGGGGCAGGGAGCGGCAAGGGGGGCAGCCGACAGACGACGGAATAGGTAATATTTATTTATTTAATTATAACCATTCCATCGTCTGTCAACTTCCCACCCCGCCCCACCACGTTTACCTGTGCTGGCCACCGCTGATTCTCACTGTGGCACCAGAAAGCTCTAGCTTAGATGTGGAGAGACAGATGGAAGCTCGTATGAGGCACGTCACAGCAGAGATGCCAAATGTCTTTCGAAACCTCCTGGACTTTGCAGAAGGTAGTTTTATTCACAGGAGAGATGCTTACGACTTTTGGTACTGACCAAGAGAATTACTGGAAGTTTCTTAGACAAACATTTTGTGACTTCACGTAATTCTAGTCACGTCATTTCTATGGTAAACAAAGTCGAAGTTTAGGTGATGTTGTCTCTTCCAGTGCAGTAAGGGTGAGGAGCAGATTAGTGATATTATTTCTGCTACCTTTGAAATTTTGGTGAATTCATAACACTAGTTGTAGGGGCAGCTCTGTGAACAAGCATAGACAAAGCCAATAAGTCTCACCTGTGACACAGGAGCGCAGAACAACTGGCTTTGCTATGTCTGTCTTGGTTTTTCCATTATTTATGGAAAAAACATTATAACAGACGGTTGTTCATTCTAATGCGTGTGCAAGGATGGATGGCCACATAGAAATGGTTTTGCATACAACTTAACAAAAGCCATTCCAAAATGGTCAGCATGCATGTTTAGACACCCACATGCTGAGCTGCCAGACAGAAGGAAAGAGGAAAGCAAATTGGGCAAAGAAAGAGATGGAGAGAAAATAGTTCCTGATGTACTGCTGTGCAAGGTCTTGACACCAGCAGATGGGTTCTATGGGTTGGGTTCTCAGCTGTAAATGAGGCCGGGATCCGTGAGTGTGGCAGAATGGGTCATCCACCAGTTTTTGGGCAGTTTCCTCATAATTGCCACGCTTCAGATAACCCCTTAGACTTCTTAGCTAGTAAAGCTCGAAAGGTGACACTCACACACTCTGTAACCACTATAAATGCAGAAGCCAATACCTGTCCAGTAATTCAATAATTAGGTGGCAAAACTTGGAAGGCAACCCTCTCATCCCCGAATCTTTCTGAAGCCATACCGATACCCAATACATTAGGGCATGATTTAGATTTTGGCAGATGCAGCCAAAAATTGGGGGGTGTCCAGTCCAATCTCTTTTCAGGATTAACATTGGCAGATGTTGCGTCCACCAAAGCCCACTAAAATTCTGCGACACCAGCATTTTCTGCATATTTATTGATTTTGTGCATTTGCCTAATAATCCATCATCTTCGGCATAACTTGCAGATGTAACAAATTTGTAACTTACACCTATCAAAAGTTAGTAAAAACGTTGCCACATCTGTTTCCATGCAGTGGCAGGCCCTTCACCGCATAGAGACAGGTCACCTTTCATTTGTTGATTGCTTCATTTTGGTGTTAAACTGATACTAATGAAGTGAAACATCTGTCCAGACAACCCTGGTGTATAATTTGTCACTCCCCTGCCTCATAATTCTAGTTGCACTGTGTTGGCACAGGGGACCCTGCAATTTCAAAACCCCAAAATCTACCTCAGCAGTATGCCTACAGTTTTGATGAATCAGAGACACTGTTAAACCTCAGTTTCATGAGGCACTGTGTCCCTGAAGAAAGGCACCTCCCAACACATCAAAAATCAGTAACTACAGTTGATTAAGTAAAACGGCAACTCAATAACTGAGTTCTAGATCAGCGGAAGGGTTAAAGGGTTTTATTACAAAATTCAGAAATAAAGTGATACAGAGTCAAAGCCATGAAGGCTCTCGGGCAATAGGCAATAAAGAGGAATGCAAAATCAATAATTAGTCTAAGCCACAAAGGTGCAGCAAACCAAAATCAGGAGAGAATTGGACAGCATCCCTAGTAAAGCTGGAAAGTCCCCTAACTCAATTCCAAATCAAGGGTTTTTATAAAATATGTTCATATATAAAATAAATAGAACTGCAGAATCATTGTGGTGGGAGCAAATGTATCAGCTCATTAGCAAATCAAAACACAGAAATATTTAACACCATATTGCCTTACCACCTAAGCACTACCTCACTTCATGAATATTTATTCTGCCCCTTTATGCTAATATCATCTGGAGATGATCAAACAAGTTAGTTACACAAATAACAGGTGGAAATTCGTGATCTAGCGGAAAGACCTTGAAGAAATAGTTGCTGTTTTGGGACTTAGCCAGGGAAAGTTAATCGAAAACAGCATGAACAATAACAATGGAAATGTCACTAATAATTTTCTACTTGACTACATGCTGCAGAAATGACAGGCAGTGAGATGTGCAGGGGAGGACAAGAGTGACTAGATTGACATCCATTTTAAAAATCATGGTGATTAGGCCCACATTGAGGCCTAGTTGACAAGAGTCAGAAAAACACACTTCCAGAAATCATATGAAATGTGTTTCTAAAATAATAGTACTATATCAGGGTATATATGTGTAATCGAGTGCGGAAATACACGGTGCACGTTATTTATGATGCACAAAAATATAAACACACAAAAATCCTTTGCACCTGCAGTATTTAGATTGTGCACACTCCAAGTAGAGCAGGCGAGACAACAACACATTTTTGGTGAATGTGTGACATCCACGAAACTCTAAATGATCCCACAAGTTTCTTAATAATCTATGGAATCTAATGCTCTGGTGCTCTGTAGTGGGGCACGTGCCACAACTGTGTGTGAAATATCTCTGCCTTAGTTGTGTCGATATTTATACCACCGTTTTATTGCGGAGGCCTTTTAACATCAACCAAGAGGTGAGTCAGCCGCCTGGATTCATTAGTCACACTTTATAGCGAGCATGTTCTCATAAAACGTCTAATCCCATCGAAACGATATACTTGCAGCTAAGAGCCTGCACTTGCTGTTGTACATAGCGGGAGATAAGGTGGCAGTGGCTCTGCCCTCTTCAGCGCCCCCTGTCCGCCGTGCAGGATCTGCAGGCAGCAGGAGGACACCCACCTCTGAGCGGCTTGCAGCTCCCCTGGGCTGTTTACCTCTCACAGATGCCGCTAAGTGATTGTGGCATTAGCATTAAGAGGGAGGCCGCATCCAGGCATGGAGATGCGATTACACGTCTGCTCCAATCCAGCGCAGGTAATGCGTTTAACTGCAGCTCTTTAAGCAGCAGAGACTTCTCCTGTGCTCCAGGAAAATGTAGGTAAAGGTGTATTTATAGGGCAACACGGAACCTTGGGGCCGCGAGTTAAACAGGCCGTTCACAGCCCAGGCTTTCACCATCGCCCACGCTGCGAGGCGCCGAGTCCTGGCACGTGCCGGAGGCGCCAGATGTGACGTAGGGACTTCCACATTACTAGGACAAGGGGAACCCCGGGAGAGGCAAAAGCAGGCCCACGAATTTCCATGTCAAGTTTAGAAGTAGCATCATTTAGAACCATATGCGTTGACGTGGTAATGATGTACGCGCTTCACTCTCGAAATAGTGTGGTGTTTTCCTGCCCAAAATCTGACAGGTTTGCCTGCCAGAAACTGCGCAGGAAGAAGCTGTGGTAATAGCCATTTTTAAAGCATATTGCATAAATAATTAGCTGTTGTTGTGGTCATCTCGAAATTAATCAGACAGCGACACCCTATGGCAGGCTGTCACAAGCGCAGGTGCTGAAAATTGAGTGCTGGTGCCGAGTACCGGAAACCACCAGCTCAAATTAAGCTCTGGGTAATGGCGCACCTTGGAATCCCAATTCAGGTGCAAACTCCTGTTTTAACAATACGCATTTGCGAGAGTTTAAGCTATTGGCATTGTAAATGCCAATGCCTTTTATTTATCTCTTTTGACAACACATAAATAAAAGGCATTGGCATTTACAATGCCAATAGCTCAAACTCTTGTAAATGCGAGACCTATTTCACTTCAAAGAAGCGGCTGCCATTTACCCAGGCTGCTTGGAAAGTGAAAGCGTGCATGGCACACTGAATGTTGCAGGAAAGCACGTCGTGCCTGCAGTAGGAGAAACTCATTAAAGAAAATAGTGCTTACAGACTAAATAAGACATACTGTGTAACAACAGAAGTAAAAGGGCCAGTCCTCATGGCAGGTTACAAATGAAGTCAAAGCGGTACTAAGGAGGGACTAACAAGCCTATTACCGAATCAGAAGCCAGCATTTAAGAAGGACAATGATACAAGCCAATGACAAATATGGGCGGAGATTCAACACAATACTCGAATACAGCATGCCTCACAGAGCAGCGCATGCGCTGCCCAGACTCAACCTAAAAAGGGAAAATTGTATGTGATGCAAACAGCTGCATCTCACGTTTAATTCATTCACATTCGTCTCATGCTTCCATGATAGGATTTGCACTTGAATGAATGCTCAACTGGGCAACATGGCTTAATAGTGTAATCTCAGTCATTTTCCATAACAATTGCAATGCAAAATACCAGAAATTACATTAGATTATGCTGGCATAAATGACATTTCACCGAGCCCGCCTGAACCGCAGAAGGCACAGCCACCTCTGCCCACTTATAAGACTTCCCGATAACCGCTCTGATTCAGTGACTCAGAGTGAACATTGCTGAGTTTCAATCTCTTTTGATTATCATAAACATAAAAATAGATGATTGGACATGCAGAACAATATTGAGTGCAAGAAGTAAGTTAGGACCTCTAGTGCAAGTCTAATACATATCCCTGTAATGGAGGTAATGACTATGATGGATCTTCCTCCTGAGCCAGCATGTCTTCCAGAAATCAGAGGAATTTCCGTTTCATTCCAACTTTAAGTTCAGCCCTCAGTCTCTAGCTCTGTGTCTGGATGTTGACTCTAAAAAACCCTTGACACCATTAGAAATGCCTTGTGGCACTGTTATTGATGAAAGACGTGATCCTATGCCTTCAGTGTGCCTGACACGCGCGAGCGTACACACACACAAAACTCTTTGTGTTCTTTGCCAATAACATTAGACACTTTGTAACACAAAGTACATCTTCATGCTCAGCATACAACAACTTTCACACAATAAACACAGCACCAGACAGATTTGCTGTTGCATCACTTTGTCTTATTTAACATGACCGTTCCCTTGCAATGCAGATAACATAGTTAAGCCACAAGGAAGCCGTTTGCCCTTAGGTCCTTATGAGGGTAGATTGACATTTACACTAGATCGACATCTATTTAAATATTAGGATGGGCTCAGTGCTTAATTTGTAAACCAATTAGTGCCGGGGCTCTCGTCGGGAGGCCACTGCAGCTTGCACCACGCATTGCTCCTGCCAGCTGGCAATGACAGTACAAACACAGCTGCTTAACCATCACACACAGCTGTTGTTGTGCTAATACCTAAATTAGCCAGACAGCGCCACCATGTGGCAGACTGTCATAAGCTCCGGTGCTGACAATTAGGTGCCGGTGCTGAGCACCGGAAACCACTGGCTCAAATTAATCACTGGATTGGCTTTTCTGGTGAATTAGCGGTGACATTGTTCTTTGATATACAGTCCGGTCTTTGTTTCTCCCCTCTATAGACACACTTGAGCTAATAAAGGTAACCTTCAGATCTATCTGCTTTGAGCTGGATAATACCATTACAGTTTCCGGAGGCAGGTATTTCAGATATCGCACCCAGCAAGGCACTGCGGAGTAAGCAAAATTGCATGAAATACATGCAATTTTTCAAACATCATGAAAAATGACATGTATTTTATGGCGATATTTATCTGGTATCTCACTAAAACCATACTCGGGCATTCATTGCATAAAAAGTCACAGAAGATCAAGATCAGGAAAAAACTTAAAACTTGGCTCTTCCCATAACAACTTCTGTACCCTGACTGCATCTTCTCCTCCGCGCTGGGAAGCCTCCAGGCAGCCATGCGCTCAATAAATCCATAAACATAAACATAAGATGTCTGCAGGAGGCTAGTTCAAGGAGAAATTGTCTCCTGCAAGACAATGTCTACCTAAATCAGTTTCCTGAGGACAAAATTTATGAGAAATTGTGCAACTGCAAAATGGCAAAAAAAAATCACACAATTCATGTAATGAGAAAATCCAGGAATTTCGTGAGATTTTGCCTGTGTAATAAAACTTTTGTGTATGCTTCCACCGCCTTGAAGACTAGTTGGTCATGCAGTCTAAAAGGCATATGATGAACAGTGTGATTTCTTCACACTGCCGCAAAGGGCTTCTAGCTGTAGTTCTTTCACTCTGGCACCTTTCACCAGCACCTTTCATCACCACTAGATGGCATTTAATTTGCAGGGTGGGCTAAATAAAATTACTAACTCATCCTTGACTGCTCTCATCTGTTACTGACACCACCTAACCCTAAGGACAACAATGTCCTCCCTCACGTGTGGCACAACACCATATCATTCTGGCAACACTTCAACAGACTTTGGTCTACAGTTGAATAGCACTTTACTCATAATATACAGTCTCACCAGTTACTCCAAATTTCATCCACCCCTCCATCCATACATTCACTGATCATTCATCCTTTCACTCCTTTATCCATATATCTTTCCTTTTACTTCATCCATCCATCCATCCTCCCTTTCACTAATGCATCTTTTCACTCAACCATCCACATATCCATCCATCTATCCACCCAAACTTTCAATCAGCCATTCCTCCACCCTTTCTCTTATACATCCATCGTTTCACCCATCCACACATCGATCTACTCATCCATCCACCCACCCTTGCACTCATCCATCCATCGAACCTTCCATCCATCCATCCTCCCTTTCACTTATCCATCCATCTTTTCACTCAACCATCCATCCATCCATCCACCCACCCTTTCACATAGTCATCCATCCTTTTGCTTATCCATCCATCCTCCTTACATCCATCATTTATCTCATTCATCTTGCCATCTCTCCATCCAACTTTTCATTCACCCATCCATCCACCCTTTAACTCACACATCCATCCATTCTTTAGCTCACTTATCTACCAACCCTTTCACATAAATTCGGTGTCTTTTTCTGTCGAGCTGCAGACAGAAGAGGCTCATCAAGGACTCCACCGCCCCCACTGGATTTGCTGAAGCGGGGGGGGGGGGGTTAACGCCTGTGTATGGATGGATGGACGGACAGACAGAATGGAGAAGGATTGAATGATGGAAGAAAGAATGGACAACAGAATGTAAAGGTGAAATGGTGGATGGAAGGGTGAAAGGACGATTGCTTAGATGCTTGGAAGGAGGAGACAAGCGAGCACTTCTGGGGAGGGTCACAATGACTTGCTCCTCTTGCTCGGTGCCATAACAGCTTTGGTTCAAAGTGGTGGGAATTTTACATTTCTGGCCGCTCCCTTGCTCAGAAGTAAATGCACGGGATGGAGTTTTTTCCTGACAACAGAGACGAAGAGACAGACGGGACAGAATGGCAAGTCGCAGCAAGCATTGAGTATTAGGGACAATACGGAAATCTAACCCTGATCATCGCATTAATATTTAAATGAGAGAGGGTGGCAAAGCCTCCTGGGAGAAGGAAGCTTCCAGCAGCACATTATATATTAACGAGTTCAGCATTGTGTTATTTTGTTATATTTTTTCCAGGGTGTGTGGTGGGAGCGTGCTCCTGTGGTTACACTGGGGGAAGTCGGGCGCTCTCTAGCTGTGATGGAAAATGCTGCCTGCCCAAGGGTGCTCAGAAGTATCACCTGAGGTTGAACGATCTAATGGTGTAGAGAGGTATTCTAACATATGTTCAGGCGAACATGCTGTTCTGACCACAATAGACCTTCTGCCAATTGAGAGTGGAGGGAGGAAATGGAGGGAGACAAACTCATAGTTGTTACATCTTACACACGGTAAGCAGCTCCTCAGATGAGACAAAAACAGACCAGCCCTTGTTTATGGGAGAAAATGTAGCACGCGGGATGTATTCACCTACGACAAAATATACCTTGAGGGCAATCTCTTTTATTTATACACATAAGCAAGTTCCACTATAAAATTCACATTCTGAATGTGTACACCGACATACTCCCAGGATTAAGGCGGAAGTATTTACCTTTAATGATTCAAGACTTGAGGTTCGAGGTTTGATTCCTGTGTATCTTTGGATGTGGCTCTGTTCAGGCACCCAGGCTGGTACGTCTAACCTGTACTTGGTCTTTGGCTGGACCTCCAACACCACCTTCTCAATGCCTCATTCTTCATTCTGATGCCCAAGTGACCTGAGGTATATATTTCATGCTACTTTCCAGTCGCAAGCATCGTTGCTGATCCCTCCTCCATTAGGTTTGAACAAAGTGTGGGAGAATTTGCTGAGTCGTGATTTTCCCTTAGAGTTGAGCCTGTGGTACCCTGCTAGATATAGATTTGTTGTTTTTGGAATGGTTCCATCACAGTCCCCATGCACCACTTTAGGCCTCCTTTGCACATCTCACCACCATCAAACTGGTCATGCCCGCACCTTTCATGCTCAAACACCCACGCTGGAGATCGTTTGTCTTCTCATCCCAGGAGAGATTAATAATAAATTATTCAATTGTTCCAATTTTTTCTGTCTTTTAAGAATAGCCATGAACATTGGACAAACAGATGCAAGAATGAACTCTAGTTACACGCAGTGTCTTTTAGCAGGTCTTGGTGGTCACCACTAACCGCTTGTGAGGAATTTGCAACTTTATACTTGATTGGCCAAGGTTACAGTTTTGAACTTTGTCAATGAGTACTCAGGGGAAAGCGGAAGGTGCTCAGTTCTGGCACAACAGAGTGGTTAGGGGCACATCGGCTATTACTGAAAGTGTCCTTGAACTCGCTAAGGAACATAGGAATGTGGGAGGAGGAGATATTGTGTCCCTCTGTTCACATTTAACGGTCCTCATACATTTCCTTTCTATGTTTCTATCTATGTGGAATATGTTTGTCCAGGCTGATCTTTTTCCTCCAGTTATTCTGGCAGGAACATGTTGAAAGCCATAATTACTAAAGACATAACTGGAGTCAAGAGGGAGGGAGGGAGGGAGGGAGGGAGGAAGGAAGGAAGGAAGGAAAACAGACCTGTGATTTGAAGGAAGGAAGACAGACCCAAGCAGACATGAGGGAGGGAGGGAGGAAGGAAGGAAGGAAAGGAGGGAGGGAGGGAGGGGGGGGGGGGGAAGGAAGGCAGGCAGGCCCAAGCAGACATGTGCTTTGGATTCAATTGCCTGAGAACAGGAGGGGTGGAAACGGGATAGGACAGGCTCAATTCATTCAGAAACACATCTTTTACCATATGAATCCTGTTGGCTCCTCTCTAGAAAGGCTTTAAAGAGAAGACCAACGAGTTTGCCCCCAGCCTGCCCTTCCCCAGCACGCGCCCGGGCATGTCCCGAAAGCTCTCGCGAGTGATGGAGAGGACGCGGCCGAGCTCACAAGTAGCTCTTTGACGTGCACTGCAGTGAGCGGTGATGGCGGGCAGGCGGGCTTCCACAGCTCTTGATGACACACAGCGCCTGCAATGTTTGCAAAGCTCAGCAGGCTGCCAGCGCTTCTACATTATGGCAATAAATTAGTAGAGCCGTTTGCCAAAAATAGGCCGAGAGGATGACGAACAGAAATTAGATTAATGGATAAGGGTGGTCTCTCTCTGGCGCTCTGAAGGGCAAATTTATGAGCCTTGTGGTTGGAGGAGCCTGGCTTCTCTGCGTGTCCCACCTCTGTGGCTGCGGCGGAAATCTTTCTGGGGACGCTTTACTCAGGTTAAACACAGCAGGTACTGGGTCTGTGGCGGCCTCCTGACTGGGCCTAGTTACTTGGCTCTTCTTTCATGCCACTTGGTGTGTACAGGTCAAAGGAAGTGTCTGGGCTGTGGGGGGACTGTTGCTGTGGATGGAGCGTTCAAGGTATAAACTTGTAGGACCATACAGGGACAGGAAGTTTAGAGAGTGATAAGTTTAACGACAGGAGGCCAAGTAATTGGGGGGGGGGGCTTGAGGACAGGGGACATCAGAGATAAGGAGCATTGGAAACAGAAAGGTTGAGAGACACATAAGAGACATAGATGCCGATTCATCAAACCGCAAGGGTTGGAGAATGGACATTGCAGACCGTATGACCTTCCATGACTGTACAGAGTTAAAGCCTTGCCCTATTTTAAGCTCCACAAAGCCTCTTATTTGCTGTAGGAGGACTTCAGGAAGTGCAGGGAGTGGGGAAGTACAGAAAGTAGACATGGATTTTAGAGCCCTCTTTAAGTCATGTGTTTACTTATGCAGTTTTGTATAGCACAAACTTGTCCCAAAAGCGTTAAAGCGCTTCACAGAAACAGAGACAGTGAAACCAATTAGAAGCAAGCACCAGAAAAATCAAAAACAATATTGATGCCATCGAAACTAACCATCAGCAAAAGCAATGGGTAACTATACACGTATGTGAACAGAATGATACGAAGAGCAGAAGAAATTGGAGAGTGTCCTAAACCAGAAGATTCCAGGACATCAGGATAACACATAGAGAAGTGAGACGGGATAAGCTGACGAATACAGACAAACAAAGTTGGTGTAAGTGATGTAAACCTAAGGGAAGGAAATAAAGCAGAGAGAGAGCATATGGTGAATAAGAAACACATAAGAGGAAGAGGTTGAGAGAGGGGCAGGAATAGAAGGAGCGGTTTAGAATAGGGAGTAAAAATAAAAGAAGGAATGCAACCCAATTTAAAGTTATAACACAGCGAGGTTGTGTGGGAGCTCAAAGAAGGTACAGTTGAAAGAGAAGAAGATTCAGCTCAAACATGAAAGTGTCAAGTGATGTAGCGGCTCCTAAATCTGGAAAGTGGGAGTTCCAGATTCTTGTTGTGTTCCCAGGGAGTGAAGGATTATGTTCTTGCTGTTGCCTTCATAACATCTCAGATAAGGGGCAACAGGGAAAGTGTCAGAAATTCCAAGGGTAAGCCTGGAGTAACAGATGCTATTATTGGGTACCTCTAAATGGCATCCATGAGAGAAGTGGAAACGAGGAGATGGAGACTGCAACTTAGTGACACAGAGAAATGAAAATATCATATATAAGACTGCTGCCAATGGTTAAGTAGAATGCCACAAGACCTGAATTTTCTCTGTCGTACATTACACAGGGATAACACATTACATAATTCACACTTACATGGGTTAGATGGAAGGATGCAAGTGAGTTCCACCATAAAGAAAAAGCACACTCAACAAGTCAGATCATCCTCACATATCTAAGCTAATGAAAAGGACAACCCCACAGCTTTGGTGGAGCCACCCATCGCCTCCAGGAATGCTGTAACATACACAAACCATACAACAAGTTGCTATACATAAAATGACATAACATGATATGACTTGCATGGCATAAGATAATACAGCATTACAAATTATGACATAATATAACAGAGACTATAACTTAAATGGTGGCCATGTTGCTTTTGCTAGGAGTCTGTGGCTCTGCTCTGGGATGTTGCTCATGGTCAGCGATACTGTGGATTCATGCAGACTCCTATATGCAATGCAGTGGTGGATGAACAGCATCAAGACCTAATGCTTTGAGCTGAATGGCCACCTCACTCCATATCATCACAGACACACTGTTTCCAGTCCTGGACATTCATGTGATGACCTAATGCATTCTGGGAGTTTCAGACTTGGTTTACCTAGATCATACTTAACTTAGTTACAGAGCTGATAGCAAGAATTTGCCAGAGAAATGCCCAGTATTGAAAACACGGTGTCAGTGAAGTCATGAAGTTAGGTGGGCCATTTTTGAGGTGGAAAAAGCGGTACATAGCACCAGAAAAAGCACCTTCAGGATAATCAGAAAATATACAAATCTCTCCTCCAGTGCTTAATTTGTAAAAGAAAAAGTGCTGGTGCCCATAGCTCTGCTAAGAAGCCTACGGCGCAATTAAACGTCGGCACACTTAATACCAAGGCTGGTAGTGTTAGAACCACCACATGCCTTTTTAATCTGCTGCCAGATGCTCCCTTCTCCTTTATCTAGCCAGTGGCGTAGCTAGGCCTTAGTCCGCCTGGGGCAGTCCCTGCATTTGACGCCCTGCGGCGGCTGCAGTGAAGAGCGGGATGAGGGGGCGGGGGGGGATGTCGTCGGATTCCTCGTACTGTTGCTGCCCCGCGAATGCCACACTGAAGAGCGGGGGGACGATTGCCGCCCTCAGACGGCAGGTAAGAGCTGGGTGGAGGCCGCTGCCACCAAAACCCATGCCGCCCAGGGAAGAAGCCCCACCCTTGACAAGCCACTGTATCTAACTCTTGCAGGTTTCTACTTTCTCTGTTTGTGAAGGTTTTTCCGTCTTTCTCTTCTATATCTTTTCGATTTGTGTGTTTTTTCCCTTTCATCCTCTCTGTAAATATCTGATGCCAGAAAATAAATACCAGTCCCCAAAAATAAGGGCCGGTGGCCCCCACCAGCAACCACTGGCTCAAGTTAAGCACTGCTCTTCTCTGAATATGTGCTGGTAGTGATTATTAGCAGTCTTTGCCTGTGTTGCATCAAATATGAATTCCCCCGTTGAGGAAATGGCTTCCACGCTCAAATATTGGCAGAGCAAGTCGGAGTGAAATCGGCTGTCGCACAGGTTTCACTATTCGTTATACTCCCCTCTCTGCAGTTTATTACAAGATACAGTTACTGATCGCAACACAAAGAACTCGTTCGTTCACACAAGCATTTGAAAATATATAATTGTGACAATTAGATGATATGAGAATCCCTGGTGCGCGGGGTTTCTATTGTCCCAGGCGCAGAGCATGCTGGGGGAGAGGAGGTGGGAGTCAGAGAGCGATTGCGCTGGGAATGTGTAGGTCGCCTGTACACTGCGTCATGAGAACAGGTTTACCTCACGATGCTTTGTGGGTTGATTGGGGGGAGGGTGGTTGTATTCCACAATGTTCCAGAATGGCTCAGAGGCAGAGGTCCTCTACGCGCGAGCATACTCTTTTCACTGCTATCAATGGGTATAAAAGATGACATGGAAATTAGTCCTGGAAATTACTCTTACTTATTTGCCCTTAATCCGAACCCTTTGCAAGTGTGCAGAATTTGGGGAGCAGAAAGAGTCGCGTTTGCGGGGCAACCTGGAAACAAGCCTTGTGTGAGACTGAGCCATAAATCCTAACTGCCAAAATTCAGGAATGCACCGCAAAGTTCTTGCTACTCTCGCTACCCCAGGTTTATGTGGTGTCTCTAACCTACCATAAGCAGCCTTTAGACAACCCTACACTACCAATGTGTGGTAGATGGATTATAAATCGGTGACAGCGTACCATAATGCAGCTCCGGTCTCATTGAATCCTGGCTTCTTGAATGACGCAGATTGAAATGGTGCTACTATGTGTCAGTCAGTGATGGGGTTAAATAGGGTACCCCCTGAGATAACCAGTTCTTGCCATGCTAGCCAGATGTTACTGAATATTTATCACACCAGGCCGGTGACACAAAGCTTACAATGTCTGTAGGCCTGTAGTAAATTGCCACCCTTCCAACTTAAGTTGTGCATGGACGAGTTCGGGGTAGACAGTCAGGGTATACTTGGATATTATAGCTTGTTGGGAGAAAGGGATTTTATTAAGTTAAGTTGCAGTAGGTAAAGAGTGGGAGAGGAGTCTTATGAGATGAGGACTAAAAATGGAGGGAAAAAGTGACAGAAATGGAGAAAGGGATGAAAGAAGTGGCAGACAAGGTGGCCGCAACAGATGAAGTGGCGGAAATGGAGACCGGGAGGAAAGAAGAAGCAGAAATGGAGATCAGGAGAGTTTGAAGGAATGGAACCGGGAGGGAAGAAGTGGCAGAAATGGAGACCAGGAGAAAATGATTCTAATAAGTGAATTTACAGAAGGTAAAGAGTGGGAAAGGACTCTTATGAAAGGAGGACTTAAAATGGAGGCCAAGGAGGAACACGTGACAGAAATGGAGACAGGGAGGAAAGAGGTGGCAGAAATGGAGGCCAGGGGATTGGCAAAAATTGAGATTGGGAGAAAATAAGTGGTGGAAATGGAGGCTGGGATGAAATACTTAGCACTTAAGAAGTCTTGGTGTGGGAGAGGATATCTATTACAATAGGGGGTGGAGGAAAGCAACATGGGTGGAAGCAACAGAGGGGAGGCATAAGCAACACAGGGGACTGAAAGCAACAGGAAGGGTGCTGGTGGGGGAAGGAGAAGCAATTGGCGAGAGAGCAACGTAGAGTGGGTGAGGGAGAAGCACACCAGTGAGCAGGCATCCTGAGTGGGGAGAAGAAGCAATGGGTGAGAGAGGAGGGTGGAGGTGTGGCGGAGAAGCAACATTAAGCAGATCAATGTGGAGCAGGCAGGAAAGAAGCACATGGGTGACAATGTAAACTGGGGAAGTACTCAAAGGCAAGGCAAACTGATGGAAGGAAAACCAGGAAGGATGAGAGTGGTATTTGGTGTGTTAGAGAACATCATGATTGACAGTTGATGATTGATGTTACTTTTTGAAATGTTTCAACAAGGAAACTCTGTGGACATCAATGACTCAGGACATGCAAGGTAGCAGGAAGAAGAGATGAAAATAGTGTGTCAGTTATCTTAACAATTAAAGGGCAATCATCTTAATGGCACGGATTGATGAGCTAGTTACAGGTGATATTGCCGCACTAGCTATCAGAGGCCATCTCCAATGAGCACAGTAAATGTGAAATTTTGATACAACCTCCACAAGAAGGGACGGATGCCGGGGCAGGCATGGACCGAGGGTGAAGAATAAGGGTAAATACAATCTTTCAACAATTATGTAGGTACACACATCACAGTTGTGTATGTTTTAGGCTCACAGTTTTAACTGCGCCAGGAAAGCTCCAACCCTAATGATGACAGTGAGGCTAGGAAGTCCTTTTGTGGATGAGGGAGGCGAGAAGCCTTGTTAAAGCCTTCTGCTGTCAATGTGCATAAGAAGTGGCCATTGTGTCAGAGAGCAACAGCAGCAATGCACACAAAGCAGACCTTTAAACATCTGCACTTAAGACTAAGGATAGGCACATATTTCCTAGACATAAAAAACTGTATTTAAAATGTGGGTGGGAGGAACACAGTATGAATGTGGTAGAAGAGTTTCTATTTTCAAAAATAACTGCTCTTGGCAAGTGAATAACCCATCAATATATACACTATTATTCGAAGAATCACACCGTACTACTTCACCAGTCTAGGAAAGGAAAAACCAAAGGATGTGTATGTATACAAATTTAATTTAAAATAAAACATCATCAGAATGTACATCAAGTCACTTTCAAAAATAATAAAAATTGATAAAATAATTTATCTTACAATAATTCAACATATTAAAAAAACATCAAAGAGAAATATAAACAACAGACATAAATGTTTGTCATTAACATTGGTTATTCCGAAAGAATCAATAGCAGTATTGGTAACATTTGATTTTTTACAATCAATACTTTTGTTCCTCGGATGTAACCCCACAAAAAAAGGCGTCGACGCGTTTCGGTGGTGTCAAAGCAGGATTAAACCACCTTCTTCAGGACAATGTATAAGCTACCCCTCTTTCTTATGAATAACCTCCGATATTGGGGTGACTTTCACTTTGATGGGCCGTTCACACTTGGGTGCTTGATGAATCGGCCATTTTGATATAATAAAAACCCTCGATATTGTGCGTCATTGAATATTTCTTAAATCTCCCTTTTATTTCAATTCGGGAGTGGAAGGCTGGTCATCAATGTGAACCCTTGATTATTTGAATCCGTAGGGGTTAAATTTGATCCAACTCCACCTCAAAAGGTGTAAACAGATTAAAATTAATTAGGTACCGCAAAATAGTCGGTCCTATAAGCCGATATAACCTTCTGTTAGGTGAATGAGGGCATGGGTTTATTCTCGATTAGCATTCATGAAAACATTTCCCCATGGAACTGGAGCTCAAAACATGCCCTTGAAATACTCTTTTATTGTGCCGATAATCTCCGCGTACCGATAAACGCTGGAAGAGTTTCTAGACATTTGACAGTACCACAAAACTATGGTGCTGAATGAATGAATCCTGGGATATGTCCAAAAACAGGGACTTGTCATATTTACCTTATCTTCATTAAGGTCCAATCAATGGAATCGGAACCTCATAGGCTTTTTTTTTAGTTTTATTTAGCACGAACTCGACCAAAAGTATCTTGAGCGCTTGACATGAGCACCAGTTGAGTTACAGACGGACACATTCATTTTGTTAGGCACGGGGAGATTAAGTGATTTGCTCAGAATCACAGGATGTTGAGCGTCCCTGTCGAGACTCAAACCTGGTTCCCCAGCTTCGAGATCAGATCGCTCTAGCGAGGGCCGGCCAAACAGTCATTGTGTACTTAGGAGGGTGCTACCACTCCTCCCCTGCAGCCCCGCCCGTCACGCACAGCTGCCGCAGCTGGAGGACAAAATAAAATGATAATAACTTTACGTTATTATCATTTTATTTTTGTATTTTCTTTTACTGCTTCAAGGCAGTGGGGTGACACTCCGCCGCCTTAGCGGACGAGCCGCCACTGGAAGCCTCTATGTCATGGATGCAGAACATCCTTTTGCGAACAGAAAGTTTTCACAGCCCAGTCAATCATTGTTACAGTACTTTTACTCAAATATTGACTAACTCATGAAGCAGTTTCTTCCTTGAGTTGCAGTGCATCACATTAACTAATAGTTGACTTTCACCATCTATCACAACAACAATAACCCCATGAAATGCCATACACTAACACCCAACAGAACACATTATAGAGACCTCCATGCATACTTGTAACAAGATCCAGATATCACCATACCTCCATCGTAGGGCATGGAGGTGTCTACTGATCAAGAAAATGCACAAGCAAATAATCAAGCCTTACTCCTCCGACACCAAGTCATACACTACCAGCTCAATGAGAAACATAAAGCTACCCAACCAAAAATATGACCAAAACAAAACAAAGCTAGCCCAACATCAAATGCTGAATTGACCCTGGATTGCCATGGTAACCCATGAACTAAATGGAAAATCTCCGGATATCTAATAGCATTAGAGGTCCCACAGAGGCAGATTATGCACTGTACAAATGCCAAACACATAACATGATGTGACACAATAAAGAAATAAATAATAAATAAACGAAATCTGAAAAGAGACAAAAAAAGCATACAACTTCAATGACAATCTGACACTCTAAAGCCATTCCAGAATTTACAAGGTCCTCTCACTGTTACTTTATACCCCATTCATCTGCACATACAGGGAACATTGCAAGAGAATTACAAACGTGTAAACAGAACACAGTCCCCAGCAAACTCATTCATCTTAAAAGCACTATCCCTTCAGTCACGACACTGCCTACTTGATGCTAGACGGACTACCTTCAAGGCACTGTGCAGCCATCCATGCCACTTGGCCACTCATTCTTTAGAATAAACTCTGTCCCTACCACCAGTCTAGACTGCTGCACTGGGTTTGAACCACCTCTGACCCTTCCTACATTCAATTACTCATGCTCTGGCCGAAGGGCCTTCACATTTTAGACTTCTAAAATAAGAAGAATCGATAAAGACTTGGAATTCTGTTAAAAACTTGCCTCCTTTGATATTTTTAATCATTATAAAACCGACAACTACCATTGAAATCAAAAGTACGCATCTCCGCGCGCACCTGCATCAACTCACGCTTTTCTGCACACCTCACTCATGATTATGTGCCGCTACCAGTTCGTGGCGCTATGTTCAGAGCACATCTCGGTACCTTACACACATCACACTAAACTTTCCATGTGGGCCTAACTGCTAGCAGCAAGCTATCGAAAATGCACTCTCTACGCCGATGTGAACTGGAACCCTCACTTTGCATAATACAGGATAGCAAATGAAAATTAACAATGCATAGCATAGGACATAATAAAATAAAATGATCTTAGATAGAATAGCGTAATGTAGCATAGAAAAGTATAACAAAGCGTAGTATAACATACAATACTATGGCAGAGCAAAACGACATAAAACGTAACGTAACGTAATGCAATGTAACAAACACAATACATAACATAACAAAGAAAACAGAACACAACACAACTTAACGTAACGTAGCACAACACAACATTACATAACATAGCACGACATAGCACATTTGTATGTGGTTGGTTTGAGATCCAAGAGTGGTTTCTTCCCAAAGATCCCTCCATTGGAAAGTTATTTATAAGCTCAGGCAGGCGGATGAGTTAGGACACCATGGCCCTGATGTACGAAGCCATTTAGCATTTCTTAACCGGCGTAATCGCTATTTCACCCCTTTAAGAAATGCTAAATGGCCTTTTCAGATGTACAAAGGGCCAAAACCGGTCGCAATTTGCGATTTCTACTGTGTAGACCGTGATTTAGGAATCGTAAATAGGGATTACCTATTTGCGAATCCTAAAGCACATGTACAAAGCATTTCCTAAATGTGAATTGGGCATTTAGGAAATGCAATTACCATCGACTTCAAGTCGATGGTAATCATGTGCAAAATTTAAAAAAATGATTTAAAAAGGCATTTTTTATTGTTACATGAAGCACACATAGGGGCACATGCATCAAGCCCGCATTTTGCGATTTCTAAATAGCGAATTTTACCGATTCGCTATTTAGAAATCGCAAAATGCAATGCATGAAGGATTTGCCCAAAAAATGCGATTCCTTAAAATTCCTTAATTGCGACTCGTAAATTGCGAAGTCGCAATTAAGGAATTGATTCCATTCATTCCTATGGGCCTGGAGGCCCATAGGAATGAATGAGACATATGCGCAATTTGCGAGTACTCCATTGGTACTCAGCAAATTGCATGCACTTTCAAGGGTGCAATAGTGCCAAAGGACACCCTGTTGCACCCCTGAAATTGTTATGTACACCCATAGTTGCGCACACACATGCCCAAGGGCATGTGTGTGTAACATGTAACTTTGAAAAATGCACTTTTGTGCATTTTTCAGAGGTTTCGTAAATTACCATCAACTTAAAGTTGATGGTAATTTGCATTTCTTAATAGCAAATTCGCAAATTTTTATTTTTTGTTGCATTGCATTTAGGGAATCGCAAATTGCGATTCCTTAAATGCACTGCAATTTAAGAAATCGCAATAAATTGCGATTTCTTAAATTGCGAGTGCCAAACACTTTAATGCATCGCAAAAGGCCTTTTTGCGGGCGCAAACGGCCGATTTTTGCGAACCCATGGCTTTGCATTTCTTAAATTGCGATTTCCTATTAGGAAATCGCAATTTAGGAAATGCAAACCATTTCCTATTTCGCCCATAGGCGGGAATGCAATGGCATTTCCTATTTGCGATTCCCTAAGAGCGATTCCTAATCTATAGGAATCGCTACTAGGGCATCGCAAATTTTGTACCTATAATGTGCTTTTGCATTTCTTGAACAGCAATTCCTGCGAAGTCACTATTTAAGAAATCCAAATGGGAACATCTGACCCAAAATTTCGCCCCCGATGAGCACATTATCCAAATCCCCCTGTCCTTTGTTTTCGCTAGGGCAATTCTATATTTTTGGCACCTCACAAAATGGTGCTGGGTCGGTTTATTATGCTATATTGAAAGGCTGAATTTACAAGCAGCTAACACAGCATGAATGCAGTGTTAGAAAAGCCTTGGCCCCAATTAGCGCACTGCGGGCGCTCAAACTAAGGGTGTTAATATATGGCTGCGCGCAAACCAGCGTTTAGTCAGAGCAAAGACTTGAAGCATAATATTATGCTTGGGGTTTAAAGGGTGTCTTTCAGCCAAATAGACCTTTACAGTGACAACCCTTTGCAGACACTCTGTGCATGCAGCAGCTGTATGACTGCCAGACTGCTGTTCGTCAGGGTCTGAACCTGGAAAGCCGAAGAGGGGTGCCTTGTTCAAGCGGCACTTTGTTGATCATCCAACGACCAAGGCCTCTCAGGAGTGAAAGTGTCCATCCTAAGATCACACATACCATTGATTGAGCCGGGACTCACAATTGCATTTGCCCATAACTGTGGCCTGAGTGATGAATTCCTCATGAAATATAGTACACTTTCCAGTTTCCATCCAGCTGGTAAAAAAAGAGCTTTTATTCCAGTTGCGTATTACTTAATGGGAGATTATATAGCGCTGTATACCAGCATATTGTAGCCTCAGTGCGCTTTTAGAAGGGATACAGGCAGGAGGAGAAAGTCTTAGTGGCAGAGGGACAGTGCATCTGCCAGTGAGGTATGGTCCCTCATCCAATAAGCCAAGGTGTGATAGTGAAGCCTTGAGTGGTTCAGCCATTTCCTTAGGGCCTGGGATGTTACAATGGGAGGGCATGGCAGGGATATTTACATTTCTCCTCTTTTTCTTGCTTTGTTCCGTTCTGTATGTCCTTTCTTTGTAGTATGGCTACTTGGTTCCCTTTTCCAACACACTTGAACACCGCAATGCGGATGCGAATTCCAGTTTGCGCCTGTGATGGGGTAATAACTAGTCTGGCAGTATCCGCCTCACTGGATTTAGCCCTGCAGTTTTCACCATGTAAAACGTGGCATAAAGTAAGCACGAAAATACTACATATTCTGAATGTGTTCACAGTGGTGTCATCTTAAGGGTTTTGGGGGCCCTGGGCCATAAATATTTTGAGGGCCCCTGTTAGGGACAATTTTTTATTTATTTCTCATTTCTAGTTGACTTTGGACCCCATGATGCCAAACAATGCAAAATTATGTGTTAAAGTTTAACGAGGTCACACAAAACAGTTGAAATAGGCCTTTGCTCGGGACCCCAGAAATCATTACGATGGCATGGAGTAGTGAGACAAAGTCAGAGGTAGAGATAGGCCGAGAGTTAAAGTGGTCTAGAAAGGGAATTGAATATACATACATACATACATACATATATATATATATATATATATATATATATATATATATATATATATCACTCCACAAGGTTGCCCTCAATGAAGACGCCTGCACATGAGGAGCTGTCACCCTTTTATTGTCGACGGCAGCAGAGTCAGCATACCATCTTGACTTATATCTTAAAATGCCATGCCCGACGCGTTTCGGACATCCATATGTCCTTGTTCACAGGCTTGCAGCAAAGAAACAACAGCCATAATGTGGAACACCTGATAAATACTGTCCAAGTCCCACCCCAGTGGGCGTTGGCAGAATTGCCTCCTGGTACTTGTAGTTCCACATGATATCAACTCCAGTGGGTGCTGCTGTATTGAAAGTCTATTACCCCAGTGGGTTAAATCAAGGTTAGAACACTGCTCCTGCTGCCCTTGTCCTCAGGCAATAATGGCCCCCTCGTTCTTTCAACGCTCGTAATTACGGGCGCTGCAGAGCCGCCTACTCAGCAGCGGGGCGTCTTCACGGCTGGACTGGCCGCTAAACATCACTCCACAAGGTTGCCCTCAATGAAGACGCCTGCACATGAGGAGTTGTCACCCTTTTCTTGTCGACGGCAGCAGAGTCAGCATACCACCTTGACTTATATCTTAAAATGCCATGCCCGACGCATTTCGGACATCCATATGTCCTTGTTCACAGGCTTGCAGCAAAGAAACAACAGCCATAATGTGGAACACCTGATAAATACTGTCCAAGTCCCGCCCCAGTGGGCGTTGGCAGAATTGCCTCCTGGTACTTGTAGTTCCACATGATATCAACCCCAGTGGGTGCTGCTGTATTGAAAGTCTATTACCCCAGTGGGTTAAATCAAGGTTAGAACACTGCTCCTGCTGCCCTTGTCCTCAGCCAATAATGGCCCCCTCGTTCTTTCAACGCTCGTAATTACGGGCGCTGCAGAGCCGCCTACTCAGCAGCGGGCGTCTTCGCGGCTGGACTGGCCGCTAAACATCACTCCACATGGTTGCCCTCAATGAAGACGCCTGCACACGAGGAGTTGTCACCCTTTTATTGTCGACAGCAGCAGAGTCAGCATACCACCTTGACTTATATCTTAAAATGCCATGCCCGACACGTTTCGGACATCCATATGTCCTTGTTCACAGGCTTGCAGCAAAGAAACAACAGCCATAATGTGGAACACCTGATAAATACTGTCCAAGTCCCGCCCCAGTGGGCGTTGGCAGAATTGCCTCCTGGTACTTGTAGTTCCACATGATATCAACCCCAGTGGGTGCTGCTGTATTGAAAGTCTATTACCCCAGTGGGTTAAATCAAGGTTAGAACACTGCTCCTGCTGCCCTTGTCCTCAGCCAATAATGGCCCCCTCGTTCTTTCAACGCTCGTAATTACGGGCGCTGCAGAGCCGCCTACTCAGCAGCGGGCGTCTTCGCGGCTGGACTGGCCGCTAAACATCACTCCACATGGTTGCCCTCAATGAAGACGCCTGCACACGAGGAGTTGTCACCCTTTTATTGTCGACAGCAGCAGAGTCAGCATACCACCTTGACTTATATCTTAAAATGCCATGCCCGACACGTTTCGGACATCCATATGTCCTTGTTCACAGGCTTGCAGCAAAGAAACAACAGCCATAATGTGGAACACCTGATAAATACTGTCCAAGTCCCGCCCCAGTGGGCGTTGGCAGAATTGCCTCCTGGTACTTGTAGTTCCACATGATATCAACTCCAGTGGGTGCTGCTGTATTGAAAGTCTATTCTTGCAGCGGCGACATGCGCTGCCTCGGTTTCAGCAGCGGCGCGGCGGTGCGGGGAGATTCTTCTCGCACCACTGCGTTTTCATCAGAAAAACTGTCGCAAGAAGAGCGATGCGAAGATTTTCTTGTTGTTGCGTTGCTTTGCAGCTCCCAGCAGCAGAAACTACCTCCAGAGGCCCCACACAGTCACAGGCACTCCTGGCAGGTCAGAACTCCCAGCAAGGAAGTTCAGGGGAGCTGGGGGTGAAGTCTTTGTGTTCCTGAGACTTCAAAACAGGAGGCAAGCTCTACTCAAGCCCTTGGAGACTTTCCTCAAGCAGGGGACACAGCACACAGCAAAGTCCTTCTCCTTTCCTTGGCAGAAACAGCAACTGCAGTTGCTAAAATGTATACCCCAAAATGTCTTTGTTCTCTTTGTGCAAGGGTCTCTGAGCCCAGTCCAAACCAGTTCTGTCCTCTCTGGTGCAGCTGCCTGGCAGGAGGTGGAGACAGCATTGTGTAAGGCAGATAGGCCTGTTGTATCCTGCTTCTCCCTGCTCTTCTCTCTTTCTTGTCCTTTCTTAGTCTCTTGTACTCTGCTGCTCAGCCTGTCTCTATGATGTCATCCTTAGTTCTATCTTTGTATGTTTAAGTGTACTGTCAGTTACCTTGGAGGCTGAGCAGCAGGGCAGCTGCTCCCGGTGGGGCCTTTATTGGAACTTTACATAATTCTGCTATCTTCATTATATGCTGTGTCTAATTATCTTATGACTTCAAATCAACAATAAATCTACATCTGTAACACAGCAACGAAGGATTCATCTTTATTTATTGGATGTTACACTGGCGACGATTGGAGAAAAGAAACCACGCGTAAAGAGAAGAAATTACTAAAGAAACAAAGATAAACTAGCTAAGCCTGATTCCCAACGCCTTGGATGCCCCACCGGTGTCTACAACAACAGACAGCCTACTGAAGTAAGCTCTGGGAATTTGTTTGAACCTGCTACCTTACTAACTATCTACTCATTTGATGTTTTGAGCGATGGACATTGCATGGATTGGATGATTTCTCTACAGAGGATACTGAGTTGAAGATTAGGGATTCAATATTACTAGTTTGGATCTTTTGCAGTTTGCTGAAGTGTTTGATGCAACACACCCCAGAGAGCCGTTTTAAGTGTGCAGAGCAAAACCCACACTTCTGGTGAGCAGTTACGTTGATTTAATGATGCAGAGTTTGGTGAAACTGAGGACCGTTTGAAGATAGATGTGTCCCAACGTTTAAGAATTCAGCAACTTTTAATAGACTTTCTTCCACTACCCCATCTAGTCACGACTTACAAGAGGACTCATATTTTGAAGTGCCCTGCTGTGAGATCGGTGGAGTGTTGTCACATTGATTTTTATCGGGGTGAGCCTAACTTTGGAAATTAATGTTAAAGGCATGCTGTGTAGTTTAAAAGAAAAACTGCCGCGCAGACATTTAAAAGTTTAAACTAGGCACGCGCTGCTCACCTCTTCAACTTGATCAGCTGGAGAGTCTTATGTGACGTTTCTTGTCGTTGCTAAGCAGATCTCATTGCTGCCTTTGGACGATTTGCACCATAAGCGTACCTGGAGCCACCCGGCAAGCGTAAGATCAACGTGCCTCCATTTTGTTATTTCAGCACTAAGTTTACTCTTTAGCCGATTGGCCGGGCACTCATCCTTGTTCTTCTGTGCTGTTGCCTCTCGACTCTGAAGAAGTATTGGAGTTTGATGAGGTATGGGTCACAAGGTGTGCACAAACGGCTGGCAGTTGAAGGAGGCAGAGTTTTACCACAGGGACGCTGTGAAGACTGGAATCTCTGAGGTTCGGGGTGGTGAGTCTAACTTTTCCAAGCATGTAGTCACTCGTGTTGCCAAAGGAGAACGCATGCGACAAACCTGGTTGGCATTTCAACGTTGTGCTTCCAATTTCTTTACTTTGGGTGGCTGCATGTTAAGGAAAAGATTATCGGTGTTCCCATTCTCACTTCAGTCTACAAGTCAAGGAGGAAGCTGCCTCCGAAAATCAGACAACGGTGACTACATTTATTATTTTAATTTGTTATGTTTAAGAACTTGTGTCAGCATCTTGCATATTAACTCAGTTACAGAGTGTGTTTATTTTTGTATTCTGTTTACGCTTTGGTATGCAGTACTAGTGTGTTCTGTATAGTATTTTCGTCATGCAGGGTATATCCATTTACCAAATGTTAGCCTGCATTGCTCATTATGTGTTACAATATGCGAGTTATTGCTTTGTGTCTGTTTTCAGTGTTTCTGTGATGGTGCTGGAAATGCTCGGTTCACCATATTACAGTAGTGAGCCACTTACATGCTCAATATTGATTGAGGTGCTCAACGTTTATCTTATTCTGCTATACTTACTACTCATTTGTTTTTAAGTGTTGTTCCTATTTTGAATTTTCTTGTGAGGAGTTGATTTTAATGCGTTCTTGTGCGGAGCCATTTTCATGCTCAAATTTTCATTGAGGTGCTCAATTATATTTATTCTGGTGGTTAGTTGTAGGGATTTTAATTCTGCTACATTTGTTGGAGCCATTTATTTGCTCAATATCTATTGAGGTGCTCCGTTCTAGTTATGCTTATTGGTGATGGGCCGTAAGGGCTCAGTTTTTATTGTCATTCCAGATGAACCACTTTATGTGCTCTATTTGTTAGAGGGGTTCAAATGCTTGCTGTGAGGAGCCGCAGGGGCTCAGTTTATTGTCAATTTATATGAACCACTTTATTGTGCTCTATTTGTTAGAGGGGTTCAAATGCTTGCTGTGAGGAGCCGCAGGGGCTCAGTTTATTGTCAATTTATATGAACCACTTTATTGTGCTCTATTTGTTAGAGGGGTTCAAATACTTGCTGTGAGGAGCCGCAGGGGCTCAGTTTATTGTCCATTTAAATGAACCACTTTATTGTGCTCTATTTGTTAGAGGAGTTCAAATACTTGCTGTGAGGAGCCGCAGGGGCTCAGTTTATTGTCATTCCAGATGAACCACTTTCTGTGCTCTATTTGTTAGAGGTGTTCAGATTTTATTTATGATTGTCGGTACTGAACCTTTATTGCTCAAATCTTCATTGAGGTGTTCAGTTCAATTTTTCATGGTTTACCATAACCACTTTTATTCTTGTTAGCTCATGGTGTTGGTACAATCTTGGTACCCTCGCCCTTACCTCTTCTCTCCACCATTCTGAAGAGGGTGTTTATTTTTGTGCGTTTTATGTTGTTCCATTATTTACTCTTCTGCTCTCTGTTTTGTCTTCAACTTTTCGTTTAAAGGGGGAAGGTGTGTTGTATCCTGCTTCTCCCTGCTCTTCTCTCTTTCTTGTCCTTTCTTAGTCTCTTGTACTCTGCTGCTCAGCCTGTCTCTATGATGTCATCCTTAGTTCTATCTTTGTATGTTTAAGTGTACTGTCAGTTACCTTGGAGGCTGAGCAGCAGGGCAGCTGCTCCCGGTGGGGCCTTTATTGGAACTTTACATAATTCTGCTATCTTCATTATATGCTGTGTCTAATTATCTTATGACTTCAAATCAACAATAAATCTACATCTGTAACACAGCAACGAAGGATTCATCTTTATTTATTGGATGTTACAAGGCCCTATTCAGGTGCAAGGGAAATCTCCTCCCACCACTCTAAATGTAGACTGGGCCTATTCAGGTGCTAGTGAGAACTCCTCCCCCCTACTCTGAATGCAGCCCAGGTCTATTCAGCCTAGCCCTGACTCATTCAGGAAAGGCAGGACACACATCAACCCCCCCCGGTGGCTGTCTGAGAGAATGCACCTCCCCAGCCCCTGTCACTCCAAAACCAGACAGTCAATACACAAACAGGCAGAGGCACACAGAATGGTTAAACAAGAAAATGCCTACTTTCTAAAAGTGGCATTTTCAAACACACAATTTAGAAACCATCTTTAGTAAAAGATGTGTTATTAAATTCTGAGTTCAGAGAGCCTAAACTTTATATTTCTATCTTATCCCCATGGAAGATATAATTGTAAAATGTTACAGAGCATTCCCCATTCTGTCCTATGGTGCAAGATAGCCTTTCAATAGTGAAAAACGAAATTGGCAGTATTTCACTATCAGGACATGTTACACACATCAGTACATTTCCTACCTTTCACATACACTGCACCCTGCCCAGGGGGGTACCTTGGGCCTATCATAGGGGTGTCCTATATGTAAGAAAAGGGAAGGTTAAGGCCTGGAAAGTGGGTGTACTTGCCAAGTCAACATGGCAGTTAGAAAACTGCGCACAGGCACTGCAGTGGCAGGCCTGAGACATCTTTTCAAGGCTACTCATGTGGGTGGCACAATCAGTGCTGCAGGCCCACTAGTAGTATTTGATTTACTATGTAATATGTGACGTCATGAGCAGTGCATTGCGGGGGCGCGAGTTATAGTTAGCTCAACTAACTATAACATCCGAATTTCTCTGGTTTTGTACGAGTGAAATGTCCAACAAACTATAACGTCCCTGAAACCTGTGGTTTTTTCAGTGAATTTCAAAGGTTTTTTAAATGCTTATTTCTAACTACAACGTCCCTGAAACCTATGGTTTTTTCAGTGAATTTCTAAGGTTTTTTAAATGCTAATTTCTAACTATTTCGTCCCTGAAACCTATGGTTTTTTCAGTGAATTTCAAAGGTTTTTTAAATGCTAATTTCTAACTATAACGTCCCTGAAACCTATGGTTTTTTCAGTGAATTTCTAAGGTTTTTTAAATGCTAATTTCTAACTATGCCTACAGAGGTAGGACATGTGCAGAAAGAGGAAGAAAGGCGCAGAAAGAAGCAAGAGAAATGCAGAAAGAGGCAACAGAAGTCCAGAAAGACAAAGAAAGGTGCAGAAAGAAGCAAAAGATATGCAGAAAGAACCAACAGAGGTGCAGAAAGAGGACTTGTTGCAAAGTCATCCTGTGCCCCCAACATTTTGCTGACGGGTACTGGTGGTAACTGACTCTGACTAACCAGGCCTAGAGCCAGTGCTATGCTAAAAGACACTTAGAATACAGTGAAAACACCTACATACACTAGGGTACACTATGGGTTGGGACACCCCTGTGATTGGCATGACCTCCCCTGTAAGGCCCTAGTATATAATAGGGCAGGGGGATTAAAACTACCTCTAAGTCAGAGGTGCAGAAACATGCTACTTTAACTAGTAGTCGCGTTTGCAGAGTGGTAGAGAAAGGGTGCTGGGCCTCCGACCAGCGCTCAAGAATTCCGCTGCGTAGGCTTCTTGGCCCCCAAAGTCCCTCAGGAGTAAAGTGGACTTCATCCCCCATCCCGTAGTCTGCCAGGAGGCGCTTTTGCAGAGTGGTGGAGAAAGGGGGCATGGCCTCCAAAGACGTCTTAGCAATCCTACTGTGTGGGACTTACTGGAGGTAACAGGAGGGGTACTTGGCCCCCAAGGACATCCTTGGGGGCCAACTACCCCTCCTATTACCTCCAGTAAGTACCACACAGAAGGATTGCTAAGTTCTCATAACAGGCCATGCCCCCTTTGCCCACTACTCTGCAAACGCGCTCCCTGGTGCACTCTGCGATGGGGATTGAAGTCCCCTTCACTGCTGGGGGTCCTTAGGGGCCAACTAGCCTACCTCTTACCTCCAGTAAGCCCCACACAGTGGGATTGCTGAGAGGTGGACACAGGCCACGTCCCCTTTCTCCACCACTCTCAAACACGCCTCCTGGCGCGCTCTTGGTTGGGGGATGAAGTCCCCTTTCCTCATGAGGGTCCCTGGTGGCCAACTAGCCCACCAAGTACCCCCAGTAAGCCCCACACAGCTGGATTGCTGAGAGTGGTCCGAGGCCACGCCCCCTTTTTACACCACTCTGCAAACGCGGCTCCTGGCGCACTGCTGCTCGGGGGATGAGGTCCTCTTGTGTCCTGAGGTCCTAAGGACACAAGAGGACCTCATCGCCCCCACCAGCAGTGCGCCAAGAGGCACGTTTGCAGAGTGGTGTAAAAAGGGGTGTGGCCTCAGACCACCTCTCTGCAATCCAGCTGTGTTGCGCTTACTGGAGGTATCTGGTGGGCTAGTCGGCCCCCAGGGACCCTCAGTATTCAAGGGGACTTAATTCCTCAACTTAGAACGCGCTAGGGGGTGCGTTTGCAGAGTGGTGCAGGCAGGAGGCTGGGCCTCCGGCGAGATGCCGGCTTTTTTTCAAAAAATTTCTTTGAAGGGGGGCTGTGTGGCCCCCTTTCTTTCAATATGTTTTGGGCCCTCTGGACCCCATCCCCCAAGGCTCCCCTCCTGAGGCCAATTTCGGCCCCGGGGACCCCATCTCCCGGGGCATGGCCAGACTTGTTTTTTTATTTAATAAATTTGGAGGGGGGCCGCGTGGCCCCCCTCCTCAGGCCAATTATGACCCCGGGGACCCCATCCCCGGGGGCCGGCCTTCTGCTTTTTTAAAAAAAAAATGTTATTAAAGGGAAGGGGGGCCGAGTGGCCCCCCTCCGGGGCCACTTCTGGCCCCGGGGACCCCATCCCCTGGGGCCAGCCCTCACGTTGGGGAAGCCCCAATGCCCCCACGGTCCCTGCCGGCTCCCCGCCTCCTGCGGGAGCCGGCATTGCTTTTGGGCAAGGGGAGCTGCTGACATGCAGCTCCCCTTGCCCAAATGCAATCTGCTTTGCTTTTTGGAAGCAAGAGCAGGTTTCCTGCTCTCGCTTCCAAAAAGCAAAGCAGGGTTTGCTATGACATGGCGGGAGCCATGCTCCCGCCCTGTCATAGCAAACGGCAATGTCCCGGGGGTGGGCACCCCGGGACATTGCAGGAGCTGGCCCTCGGGGGTGGCGGTCCCCAGGGCCATCAAGGGCCTCCCAAGGTGAAGATAGCCCCGGGGAGGTGGTGGTCCCCGGGGGTCCACAACAGACCCCCGTATTTAAATAAACAGTGCCCCGGGGCAGTGGTGGTCCCCGGGGCAGTGTGGGGGGGGCTCAAGCCCCCCCACACTAATTATTTTCAAAGCCCCAGGGAGGTGGCGGTCCCCAGGGCTGCGTGGGGCCACGTGCCCCCGCAATTTATGTATAAAGCCCCGGGGAGGTGGTGGTCCCCGGGACTGTGGGGGCCCCCGTGGGCCCCCTCTATATAATTTCGCATTGCCCCCGGGACCTGGCCCACCCGGGGGCTTAACAATAACGAAGCGCAGGAGCCCGCGCTTCAGTTTTTTTTTGTTTTCTCAGCCGGATTTGCGCACCCAGCGCAAATTCAGCCGATTTGTTTTGTAAAAAAAATGCTTTTTGGGCCCTGGGGATCCTTGTGGGACCCCCTGAGCAGGCCTAGGGGGTCAGGGTGTTTCTACCCTGCCCCATTTTCTTGTTTTTCATCTTTTTTTTCTGTTTTCTTGTGACTCGGTTACCTAGTCACAAGATGGCTGCCAACACTTCCTGGTTTGGAGTGTTGGCAGCCAATCAGAAGTCAGCTCATGCTCGGGAGGGTTCGCGAATCCTCCTTGGTGCTCAGATATCGATATTTATATTTTTTGAATTTCTCAGCAACTACTGAACGGATTCACACCATTTAAAAAAAGGTCGCTTTCTGAACCAAGAGCTACCTGTTTGCCAAATTTGGTGTAATTCCGTTCAGCAGTTCGGGCTGTAGCTTGTTCCAAAATTTCCTATGGAAATTAACATGGAGAAAACGCGTTTTGAGACCCCCCTTTTTTCTCGGCCCCCGCTTGACGAATCACGCCCATACTTTCAAGACAGGAGCTGACCGGAGCGGGCCATTAGTTTTGAAAATCTCGTGAAGATTCGTCAACCGGCGCCAAAGATATTGGCAAATCCAAAAACGCTTTTCCTATGGATAATAGGTCCTAACTATAACTACCTACTGGCGACCGCCAGTAGGTAATATATATATATATATATATATATATATATATATATACATATATATATATATATATATATATATTATACATATATATATATATATATATATATATATATATATATATATATATATATATATATATATATATATATATATATATATCACACAACGAAAACACTCCTTCTGGCTGACACAGACCCGAGAGGGGTGGCGTGCATGCCGGCGGAGCAAGCCGGTAGTCAAGTTACGAACAATCCAAGATCCGCACGCTCTCAGTGAAGCACGACAACGAGCAAAGTTCAAAGTTGTTTATTGCCCCCGCAAAATATAATGGATGACCAAGATCTACACAGGTAAAATTTCTTAGCTACTGGGTAGTTCACCTGTAGTACCGGTATGTCTTATGCACTACAAACAAATATTATCTACATAGGTACAATGCAGTACCGCATTCAGCCAGGTACTGACATTACTCTCAGCCGTGGCTTGTGGGGTGTATTGTTGAATGTTTGACCCTCTCAGTTCCAGCTTCTCCTTCTTTGGCCTGGTTAGTCACCTTGCCTATATGCTCCCAAAGCCCCACGGAGAGCACTTTCTGAATTATGTATGTGCATGTGAGTGAGATCTAACTTAAAGGCTTACCACCAGTCGGCTCACTGCCACCCCAGGGATAGTGGTGCAGGGCCAATTTAAAGAGCCCCCCACAGTGGGCCTACCTTAGAATTCACAGGGGGACAAAGGTCACTGAAAAACGCAAAGCATCTTATTTGGAATGAGCATTTTTTAAAAAGTTACCTTTTCTGAATAGTAAATTGATTTTTTGATGTTAGTCATTGTGCAGCAGATCTCTTGTTTGTCTGCTAAAGGTCAGTCCACTGACATTTTCCACATTTGAATTTGATATTTTCACATTTGAATTGCCCTCAGTAGCATTTCTATTTTACATTACCCTATGTGTTGTATTTGTGTGACTCACAATGGCATTTTCCTACTGTGCAGAGTGAATAATTATTTTTCCAATTATATTTTCCTGTCGCGTTTCAGCTAGTGATACATCTGAGTGGGTTGATGCAGTTGCTGGGGATCTATGTATGTATTTTTGTAGGTGAAACTCTTAGTAGATAACGATTAAATAGTTACAGAGCTAAGCTGCCTTCCTGCCCTCTGGAGCAGGGATTATGTACACTGACTGGCACTTCCAAGTAGCTCCTAACGCTCCACAGGTCATAAATTCACACAGGCAGCCCTCCAACAGCCCACATACAGCATGCCCACTTATGAATATCTGTTGTTCACTCCATATACACCATAGAAGATAACACAGCGAGCTGGTGGAGCACATTTTTTTTTGCAGTTTTATATAGCTTGAACTCGCCCCGAAGGTATTGGAGCACTTTACATGAGCAAAAGCTGGTTACACAAGGGTACACTATTTTTTTTTTTTGTAGACACGGTGAGACAAAGTGAATTGCCCAGAATCACAGGATGCCGAGACCCGAACCCAGTTCCCCAGTACCAAAGTCGGCAGCTCTCCCTGCATCCAAAATGGTCTACACATCCGTCCAATAATAAAACTTCTGACACTCACTCCCCCTTCTCCAACTGAAACCAAAATGGCTGCTTTCTTTTCGACACCTAGCGGCTTCCCCCTCACGCAAATTATAAACAAGCCCATTTTCTGCCAACGGTTTTCTCTGGTGTAGGTACACCTACTGAAAGAGGAAGTTCTTTTTGCTGCAGTAATATTTTTCACTGTCCGAATTAGAAACTGCTAACGTTCTAAAGAATGACTGATTCTGCCATTTATTTTTTGCCCTGACAGTGTCAGACATTCAGGACATTTCCCATACACACCACTCAACCTGATACTGTCCCTTGAACATACTGTCCCTTGTTCACTGCCCTGTACATGATGCCCCATTACAGCCCTCAGTGCTGGCTAGTGACAGCAGTGGCAGCCAGCGCAGGTAAGGTTGGTGGGGCGGGGCGGGTTGGGGAACGGAGAAGTCGACAGTTGACGGCGTACGTAAAATTAAATAAAAAAATTAATAAAACCACTTATCTTGCGCTCACCGCATTTATTTATTTTTGTATTTAATTTTACCTACCCTATCATCTATCAACTCCCTCGTCCCCCAGCCTGCCCCGCCCCACTGCTCTTACCTGTGCCGGCGGCCACTGAGTGACAGAATTAATGGCCGTGTGGACCTATCACACGAAACAAGATGCTCAGAGCTTAGGGGCTAACTGACTGTGCATCATTCCAGTGGCATAAAAAAAAGTTGACCTATCCCTACCCGGTGCCAAAAGAGAATTGAAGGGCCCCTCATTCTCTCATATCTCCCAAATGGATATTCATAGACGTTAGGGTGAATGGGGCCTCCCTGAAGGGTGTGGACACCCCTGCACCGCTGGGGTGCAGGGGCCTTGGTTGCGCCCCTGCAACCTTTATGAAGGCATCTATGTAAGGGGCCTGGCAACTCCTGCCTGTATCTGCTTGTAATTGTAATTATATAGCGCATACTACCCCTAACGAGGCATCAAAGCGCTTTTCGGCGAGCAGCACGCTACTCCGGAACCCAAAAGGATTAGTGGTGGATTAGTATAGGGAAATATGAGTATAGTATTAGTTTAGGGATGTACGAGTTAATTTGAGCGGAGGACATGTGAATGTTTAGAGGGACTGCATGCTTTGCTAAATATGTGCAGCACACAACATTATGTTCCCAAACGTGCATACTCAGAGAGAATCTGATTTCCACATGCTCATTCTAATAACAGTCCTCCTGGCATCGATAGGCCTCCCACCCAGTGCTATCAAATGAGGGAAACCTAATAAAAAAATATTTATTTAGGGGCGTGACCTAGGAAGCATAAAGAACTGTGGTCTACACACGAAAGACGGTCGATTAGTTTGACAAATTCATAATTAAGATTATATTGGTACAAACAGCATTACTGAAAAGAGCAAAGCAACAGGTTATCCGTGTAATATATAAATATATATGTGTTGCATGCTTAAGCACGGCCATTGGCAGTGAATAAATTTGGCCTGGTATCCGGCTGTTTCCATATCGCTGCACTTGCTTCAATCTCTTCCCAGGGCCTCAGGCACACACACACCTCTGACGTGATACCCCTAATCCCTCGCGTTGTAGACACGCTGCTGCCACACATCACATTGCTTTTCATTCTGCGAAGAATCTGTGAATTTAAGAAAATGCAACGTTTTCACACCTACCCACCTGAGGACTGGCACGCGCGTCCTTTGCCCAGCAGGATCACGTGGTGTCTGCGCTGATCCAATGCTAGATGAAAGAATGTCCTAGTTGTGCAGCACGTTTGGTAGAGAAGCATGGCACCGCATGCTTGCCTCTTCAATTGAAACGAGATAGAAATTACAGGGTTGCGTCCCCGGAACCCCACTATCAAACTGCGTCATACATTGGAAAAGCGCAGATGGTAGGTAATAGGCCTTCAAGGGACGCCCGCTTCCGAGGCCACACACAATATGTGTGTATCCTGTCTGCTATCGGTGTAAGCCAGGGTTGGATTGGGATTAGAAATTGGCCCAGCACGCTAAAAAAAAGTGGACCACTTTTGCATATTGCCTTTCCTCAAAACACTGCTTCAGCGAAGTTTTATAAACACCTAAAACAAGTGAGACCATTTCTGCTCAGGCCCCCTGCCCCCGCTCAGTATGCACACATTAATTGCCCGGCCCAGCGAGAGAAAGGGAGTGACACCTCTGCCCGTTGATAAAAGGGAGGTTTTGGACGCCCATCTGCCTCCAGAAAGGCCACTCAGGGCCCCACTGGGCCACTGACGACATCTGAACACACCGGACACAGCCCAAAGCGACCCCCAGGCTGCCAAAAAAGCAGCCCACAGCTGGAACTTCGATACCGGCCCCTCGGCCATTGCCCGAGTGCCCGCCTTACCAATCCGACCCTGGTGTAAGCCTTCAGCATTAATGCTTAGGCCACTCAGAGCCAGAACCCTCTTACTTGTCCCGCTCTTACCTGCGGTATTATTTACTTGAAGCTTTTGGTTTGCCAGTATTTACCTGTAAACAAATGAGTTCAGGGGCCATAAGGTTTTTGTTAGGAATCCGCATGCACTGCTCTTGAATGTCAGGGTTGCCAAATACTAAGACTGCTGAGTCTTTTTCGACCTCATGTCTGTTTCTTCCACCACCCTAAACTTTCTGTCTCGTGCAGATAATTGTTCGCCCCTGGTTTCTCCCTTTCACACTTTTTCATATGCTTCTCTTCCTCCTTTCTCCCATTCTCTTTCTTTGAATCAAAGTCTGATGCCAAAAAGAAGTCTTGGGGGCATATGTACAAGCCCCTAGCGCCATCGGAGCGTCACTTCTTTTGACGCTCTGGTGGCGGTATGCCCTGCACAATATTTACAAACTGGCATTAAGCCACTTTTTGTGGCTCAACGCCTCTATGAAAATATGCTACCCTTTCAGGCAGAGATGTGAGTGAACGGGGCGTGCAATGGGTGTTTCTGTGGGCGTTCCACGGCAACACCCATTGCTTTTTGACACTGCCCCAGATTTACAAGAAGGTGTATATCTGATGAGGCGCCAAAAACTAACGCCATGCAAGAGCAGGCGTTAGAATGGCGCACAAGGAGAAATGTTTTTATTTCTCCTCGTTTTTGCTTTTTCTATGTGTGCTGCATTCTGCAGCATACACAGAAAGAGCAAAATGCCGTTGATGATTGTTTATGTGCAGGAAGGTGTACCTTCCTACACATAAACAATCGTTAAATAAGGACGATTTGCTACTTCTATGCGTGCTGCAGAATGCAGCACCCATAGAAGTAACAAATAGCCAAAGGGATACCTTCCTGCACAGAAATAATCATTCCTTGCAACACAGGCACCCTTGCACTGTGGTGCAAGGGTGCCTGGGTTGGCGCTAGGCAGCTAATTTTAACGCCAGCACTAGGGAAAACACAGGGGTGCGCCGTATTATTATAGTAAATACGGAGCATCCCTGTGTTTTGAAAATGTCGGAGCGCGGCGCTGCCAAATTTGGTGCAGCTCCGCACTCCGACATTTTGTTGTACATATGCCCCTTGATCCCCAAAAATGAGCGCTGATGCAACCACTGGCAACCACCAGCTCAAATGATGCACTTGTTTTAATATCTCCCATGTAAACTGAACAGTACTATTCTGTGGCTGCCAGGTTACCCACCACCAACTTCTGATGCTCGCATAATTTATCAGTTGTGATGCACTTACATTGGCTCCCGGTTCAGCAGAGAATCAGGTTCCAGTGCCTCTGGGTTGTACACAAAACTTTAGTTAGCCATCCAATGCTGCTTGTCTAATCTGTTCCTTCCTTCCTGGCTGTTATCTGCACTCTTCCTTAGCACGCTTCACAAAAGTCCAGCCATTGAAGAAGTCACCTGCTGTGCCCCCCTCCCCGCCCACCGATGCCACTAATTGTATTATTTGAAATCATTGACAATGGATGATCTGATTAACTACTAGATTAATTCATTGCTGGTAGCGCCCCTCCTTGTTTGTGTACGTCAGGCAATGGCAGATGCCATCTCGTCAGGGGTAGTAAACGCTATATAAATACAATTACAGTTACAAATACCATTTGGGCATTTGAGTGCTCTTAGAAAGATAATAAATCAATATTGTAATGAATTGACAGGATTTAGTTAATTCTTTTTCTATGCTGTGCTGATATGTGGAAACATGTTTTCTATATACACATATTTGTAATGTTTGCACTATAAGAACATTTTGTGTCTTTGTACATTTTGATACAACAATGTCGGATATATATCTTTTTATTCTCTGTAACCATAGCAGTGCATTCAATTTATGTCTTTTGAAGAACAACAAAATAAATTGCTGTTGTCAAAGAGAAAAAAGAAATAAAAAAAAGTACACATGAAAAGAAGATCTGCCCAAGGCCATACTCTAAAGTAGAAGAAAATAGCGGGATTTCTGTTTAAAGGTCATTTTCTTCACAGGTAGCTTTCCCGTTCATGCTGATCAAGTGAACTCAAACTGTTCTGCACCTAATTTGCTTCGACAAAATACGTGGAATCTCATTTCATTTGAAGTATTTATTTATTTATGTATTGCACATCTTGATATAGCGCTTCAAAGATCACAGGCAAAGGGTGACAAGTGATAGTGCAGCGATACACAGGTAGATAAAGCAATTATAATTTTCAACAGGATAAATAGATAGAGGCCAGGGAGACATCCAGCGAGTTCAATTGGATAGTTATGTTCAAGCGAGGTGGCCTACCAGAATATTCAATTATTCACATATACCTACAAAAATATTGACTGCACAATAACGACTACAACTATATAGTGAAGATAGGTATACATAGTTAAGTATAGATTTGGTTTTTCTTAACTCAACATCCATTTACCTTGTCAATACATATATATATATATATATATATATATATATATATATATATATATATATATATATATATATATATATATATATATATATATATATATATATATATATTATCTACTGGCGGTCGCCAGTAGATAGTTATAGTTAGGACCTATTTTCCATAGGAAATCCGCGACATTCTATTTGAAATAGCTCTTGCGTCGGTTGACGAATCTTCGCGAAATTTTCAAACTTTATGGCCCGCTCCGGTCCGCTCCTACCCTGAAAGTTTCGGGGTGATTCGTCAAGCGGGGGCTGAGAAAAAAGGGGGGTCCCAAAACGTGTTTTCCCCATTCATTTTCCCATAGGAAACTTTAGACACGGCTACAGCTCGAACTGCTGAACGGAATTACACAAAATTTGGCAAAGAGGTAGTTCTTGGTTCAGAAAGAACCCTTTTTGTTAAATGGTGTAAATCCGTTCAGTAGTTGCGGAGAAATTAAAAAAATAAGAGTCAGAAAATCAATTTCCCATAGGAAACTTTATGCAAGGCTACAGCCCGAACTGCTGAACGGAATTACACCAAATTTGGCAAAGAGGTAGTTCTTGGTTCAGAAAGAACCCTTTTTGTTAAATGGTGTAAATCCGTTCAGTAGTTGCTGAGAAAATCAAAAGTAAAAACACATATATATCTGGGCGGAGCCTAACCACACATGTCATCGTGAGATCTGATTGGCTGTCAGCACTTCATCCTGGAATTGCTGGCAGCCATCTTGGGACCAATATAAATGATAGTACCCCATTGAAATGCATTGTAGTGAATCAAAGATTTTGAGGGTTACCAAAAGGAGAACTATAAAGGGTGATAACAGACTTTAGTTACATTAGAATTCATTTGTTGATGGTACCATACTAATTTCAGGAATTGTGGTGTGTTCTAAGGTGATTTTACCCTGTGAAAAACCTTCTGCTGGGATATCATGAATCATGTTTGAGAGAAAACTATTTTCACATGCTTGTCCCATACAGTTTTGGAAGGTGCTCCAGAAGCTAAAATGAGAGCATATTTTCTGTAAATTCACATTATCTTTCTCAGTCATGTGAGAATGAAGTCTGACATTCTCAGTAAAACATGTACATCCAACAAGGGCAGAGACTGTCAGTTGATTCCTTTGTGTTCTACTGCAGCTTCCCAGAGTGTTCTAAAGAACAACTAGAGTGCTAACAGCCTTACTTATGACAAAAGTATGGCACACCTGAAGCCATCTTGATTGGAATAAACTGGTAACACTTAAAACATTTAATTTAAAAAGGAACAAAATGATGGGGTTCATCTTGTCATAGAAATTATGGTTAGTGCTCTGGAAAGAAAAATTAGGACATGTTTCAAGTGTGATCTCAAATATCTTCCTGTTATATTTCAACAGCAGCAGCCTGTCAGTTGATGCCTTTGTGTTCTACTGCAGCTTCCCAGAGTGTTCTAAAGAACAACTAGAGTGCTAACAGCCTTACTTATGACAAAAGTATGGCACACCTGAAGCCATCTTGATTGGAATAAACTGGTAACACTTAAAACATTTAATTTAAAAAGGAACAAAATGATGGGGTTCATTTTGTCATAGAAATTATGGTTAGTGCTGTAGAAAGAAAAATTAGGACATGTTTCAAGTGTGATCTCAAATATCTTCCTGTTATATTTCAACAGGAGCAGCCTGTCAGTTGATGCCTTTGTGTTCTACTGCAGCTTCCCAGAGTGTTCTAAAGAACAACTAGAGTGCTAACAGTCTTACTTATGACAAAAGTATGGCACACCTGAAGCCATCTTGATTGGAATAAACTGGTAACACTTAAAACATTTAATTTAAAAAGGAACAAAATGAGGGGGTTCATTTTGCCATAGAAATTATGGTTAGTGCTGTAGAAAGAAAAATTAGGACATGTTTTAAGTGAGATCTCAAATATCTTCCTGTTATATTTCAACAGGAGCAGCCTGTCAGTTGATGCCTTTGTGTTCTACTGCAGCTTCCCAGAGTGTTCTAAAGAACAACTAGAGTGCTAACAGCCTTACTTATGACAAAAGTATGGCACACCTGAAGCCATCTTGATTGGAATAAACTGGTAACACTTAAAACATTTAATTTAAAAAGGAACAAAATGAGGGGGTTCATTTTGCATAGAAATTATGGTTAGTGCTGCAAAAAGAAAATGTAGTGCATGTTTTAAGTGAGATCTCAAATCCTCTTCTATTTCATTAGAAAATTCTGACATGCAGACTGAAACAATCACTTTCAATACCAGCAGTAGACTTCCAGTTAACTCCTTGGTGAGCAGTAGCTTTACTACAGTGATCTAATGAACAACTAGAGTGCTAACATTCTGAATTTATGGCAAATGTGTGACACATCTGAATGCCTTCTTGATGGAATCAAAGTAAAAAACTGAAAGCATTTCCTACTGAGGAGACTGCAGTAAATGAGGAAATTAGGAAACTTCATAACAAAGAAGTCTTCCAAGATGGCCACCAGTGAAAAAAGAGCCCAAATGTAGCACAAATATTACCCAGATGTAGCCCAATGACAAAAGTGTGAAAAACACTTTTTATTTTTAGTTTTTTTGCAGTTTTATGTAGTGCAGACTGGTCAGGTATTGGAGCGTTGCATCTTAAAACATGACCCCCCTACACTACAAAAACACCACTGCACTACCCTAAACCCAAAAACACTACCCCCAGCACGACCCCCTACACTACACAAGCACCACTGCACTATCCTAAACCATAAAACACTACCCCCAGCATGACCCCCTACACTACACAAACACCACTGCACTACCCTAAACCCTAAAACACTACCCCAACACCACTGCACTAACCTAAATCCTAAAACACTACCCCCAGCACGACCCCCTACACTACCCAAACACCACTGCACTACCCTAAAACATGACCCCCTACACTACACAAACACCACTGCACTACCCTAAACCCTAAAACACTACCCCCAGCATGACCCCCTACACTACACAAGCACCACTGCACTACCCTAAACCCTAAAACAATACCCCCAGCACGACCCCCTACACTACACAAACGCCACTGCACTACCTTAAACCCTAAAACACTACCCCAGCACGACCCCCTACACTACCCAAACACCACTGCACTAACCTAAATCCTAAAACACTACCCCCAGCACGACCCCTACACTACCCAAACACCACTGCACTACCCTAAAACATGACCCCTACACTACACAAACACCACTGCACTACCCTAAACCCTAAAACACTACCCCCAGCACGACCCCCTACACTACACAAGCACCACTGCACTACCCTAAACCCTAAAACACTACCCCCAGCACGACCCCCTACACTGCCCAAACACCACTGCACTGCCCTAAACCCTGAAACACCAGCCCCTGCACGACCCCCTACACTGCCTGAACACCACTGCACTGCCCTAAACCCTGAAACACCAACCCTAGCATGACCCCCTACACTGCCCGAACACCACTGCACTGCCCTAAACCCTGAAACACCACCCCCTTCACGACCCCCTACACTGCCCGAACACCACTGCAATGCCCTAAACCCTGAAACACCACCCCCAGCACGCCCCTACACTGCCCGAACACCACTGCACTGCCCTAAACCCTGAAACACTACCCCCAGCAAGACCTCCTACACTGCCCGAACACCACTTGCACTACCCTGAAACATCACCCCCAGCAAGACCCCCTACACTGCCCGAACACCACTGCCCTAAACCCTGAAACACCACCCCCAGCACGACCCCTACACTGCCCGAACACCACTGCACTGCCCTAAACCCTGAAACACCACCCCCAGCATGACCCCCTACACTGCCCGAACACCACTGCACTGCCCTAAACCCTGAAACACCACCCCCTGCACGACCCCTACACTGCCCGAACACTACTGCACTGCCCTAAACCCTGAAACACCATCCCCAGCACGACCCCCTACACTGCACGAACACCACTGCACTGCCCTAAACCCTGAAACACTACCCCCAGCAAGACCCCCTACACTGCCCGAACACCACTGCACTGCCCTAAACCCTGAAACATCACCCCCAGCAAGACCCCCTACACTGCCCGAACACCACTGCCCTAAACCCTGAAACACCACCCCCAGCAAGACCCCTACACTGCCCGAACACCACTGCACTGCCCTAAACCCTGAAACACCACCCCTGCACGACCCCCTACACTGCCCGAACACCACTGCACTGCCCTAAACCCTGAAACACCACCCCCAGCACGACCCCCTTCACTGCCCGAACACCACTGCACTGCCCTAAACCCTGAAACACCACCCCTGCACGATCCCCTACACTGCCCGAACACTACTGCACTGCCCTAAACCCTGAAACACCACCCCCAGCACGACCCCCTACACTGCACGAACACCACTGCACTGCCCTAAACCCCTAAACACTACCCCCAGCAAGACCCCCTACACTGCCCGAACACCACTGCACTGCCCTAAACCCTGAAACATCACCCCCAGCAAGACCCCCTCCACTGCCCGAACACCACTGCCCTAAACCCTGAAACACCACCCCCAGCAAGACCCCCTACACTGGCCGAACACCACTGCACTGCCCTAAACCCTGAAACACCACCCCCAGCATGACCCCCTACACTGCCCGAACACCACTGCACTGCCCTAAACACTGAAACACCACCCCCTGCACGACCCCCTACACTGCCCGAACACCACTGCACTGCCCTAAACCCTGAAACACCACCCCTCAGCACGACACCCTACACTGCCCGAACACCACTGCACTGCCCTAAACCCTGAAACACCACCCCCAGCACGACCCCCTACACTGCCCGAACACCACTGCACTGCCCTAAACCCTGAAACACCACCCCCTGCACGACCTCCTACACTGCCGGAACACCACTGAACTGCCCTAAACCCTGAAACACCACGCCCAGCACGACCCCCTACACTGCCCAAACACCACTGCACTGCCCTAAACCCTGAAACATCAACCCCAGCAAGACCCCCTACACTGCCTGAACACCACTGCCCTAAACCCTGAAACACCACCCCCTACACTGCACGACACCCTACACTGCCCGAACACCACTGCACTGCCCTAAACCCTGAAACACCACCCCCAGCACGACCCCCTACACTGCCCGAACACCACTGCACTGCCCTAAACCCTGAAACACCACCCCCTGCACGACCTCCTACACTGCCGGAACACCACTGAACTGCCCTAAACCCTGAAACACCACGCCCAGCACGACCCCCTACACTGCCCAAACACCACTGCACTGCCCTAAACCCTGAAACATCAACCCCAGCAAGACTCCCTACACTGCCTGAACACCACTGCCCTAAACCCTGAAACACCACCCCCTACACTGCACGAACACCACTGCACTGCCTAAACCCTGAAACACCAGCCCCAGCACAACCCCGTACACTGCCCGAACACCACTGCACTGCCCTAAACCCTGAAACAGCAGCCCCAGCACAACCCCCTACACTGCCCGAACACCACTGCACTACCCTAAACCCTCAAACACCAGCCCCAGCACGACCCCCTACACTGCCAGAACACCACTGCACTGCCCTAAACCCTGAAATGCCAGCCCCAGCAAGACCCCCTACACTGCCCGAATACCACTGCACTGCCCTAAACCCTGAAACACCACCCCCAGCAAGACCCCCTACACTGCCCGAACACCACTGCACTAAAGCCTGAAACACCACCCCCTGCACGACCCCCTACACTGCCCGAACACCACTGCACTGCCCTAAACCCTGAAACACCACCCCCTGCACGACCCCCTACCCTGCCCGAACACCACTGCACTTCCCTAAACCCTGAAACACCACCCCTCAGCACGACACTCTACACTACCCGAACACCACTGCACTGCCCTAAACCCTGAAACACCACCCCAGCACGACCCCCTACACTGCCCGAACACCACTGTACTGCAATAAACCCTGAAACACCACCCCCTGCACGACCTCCTACACTGCCGGAACACCACTGCACTGCCCTAAACCCTGAAACACCACGCCCAGCACGACCCCCTACACTGCCCGAACACCACTGCACTGCCCTAAACCCTGAAACATCAACCCCAGCAAGACCCCCTACACTGCCTGAACACCACTGCCCTAAACCCTGAAACACCACCCCCTACACTGCACGAACACCACTGCACTGCCCTAAACCCTGAAACACCACCTCCAGCAAAACCCCCTACACTGCCTGAACACCATTGCTCTGCCCTAAATCCTGAAACACTAGCCCCAGCACGACCCCCTACACTGCCCGAACACCACTGCACTGCCCTAAACCCTGAAACACCACCCCCAGCACGACCCCCTACACTGCCCGAACACCACTGCACTGCCCTAAACCCTGAAACACCAGCCCCAGCAAGACCCCTACACTGCCCGAACACCACTGCACTGCCCTAGACTCTGGAACACCAGCCCCAGCAAGACCCCCTACACTGCCCGAACACCACTGCACTGCCCTAAACCCTGAAACACCAGCCCCAGCATGACCCCCTACACTGCCCGCACACCACTGCACTGCCCTAAACCCTGAAACACCAGCCCCAGCACGACCACCTACACTGCCCGAACACCACTGCACTGCCCTAAACCCTGAAACACCAGCCCCAGCACAACCCCCTACACTGCCCGAACACCACTGCACTGCCCTAAACCCTGAAACACCAGCCCCAGCACGACCCCCAACACTGCCCGAACACCACTGCACTGCCCTAAACCCTGAAACACCACCCCCTGCATGACCCCCTACACTGCCCGAACACCACTGCACTGCCCTAAACCCTGAAATACCACCCCCTGCACCACCCCCTACACTGCCCGAACACCACTGCACTACCCTAAACCCTAAAACACCACCCCCTGCACCGCCCCCTATACTGCCCGAACACCACTGCACTGCCCTAAACCCTGAAACACCACCCCCAGCACGACCCCCTACACTGCCCAAACACCACTGCACTGCCCCAAACCCTGAAACACCACCCCCAGCACGACCCCCTACACTGCCCAAACACCACTGCCCTAAACCCTGAAACACCACCCCCTGCACGACCCCCTACACTGCCCGAACACCACTGCACTGCCCTAAACCCTGAAACACCACCCCCTACACTGCCCGAACACCACTGCACTGCCCTAGACCCTGAAACACCACCCCCAGCACGACCCCCTACACTGCCCGAACACCACTGCACTGCCCTAAACCCTAAAACACCAACCCCAGCATTACCCCCTAATCTGCCCAAACACCACAGCACTGCCCTAAACCCTAGAACACTACCCCCAGCATGACCCCCTACACTACCCGAACACCACTGACCTACCCTAAACCCTAAAATACTACCCCCAGCACAACCCCCTACACTACCCGAACACAACTGCACTGCCCTAAACCCTCAAACACTCCCCCCAGCACGACCCCCTACACTACCCGAACACCACTGCACTGCCCTAAACCCTAAAACACTCCCCCCAGCACGACCCCCTACACTACCCGAACACCACTGCACTGCCCTAAACCCTAAAACACTCCCCCAGCACGACCCCCTACACTACCCAAACACCACTGCACTGCCCTAAACCCTAAAACACTACCCCCGCATGACCCCCTACACTACCCAAACACCAATGCACTACCCTAATCCCTAAAACACTACCCCCGCATGACCCCCTACACTACCCTAAAGCCTAAAACACTACCCCCCGCACGACTCCCTACACTACCCAAAGACCACTGCACTACCCTAAACCCTAAAACACGACCTCCTACACTACACAAACACCACTGCACTACCCTAAACCCTAAAACACTACCCCCTACACTACACAAACACCACTGCACTACCCTAAACCCTAAAAAACTACCCCCAGCACGAACCACTACACTACCAAAACACCACTGCACTACCCTAAACCCTAAAAAACTACCCCCAGCAGTACCCCTACACTACCCAAACACCACTGCACTACCCTAAACCCTAAAACACTACCCCCAGCAGTACCCCCTACATTACCCAAACACCACTGCACTACCCTAAATCACTACCCCAGCACGACCCCTACACTACCCAAACACCACTGCACTAGCCTAAAACACTACCCCCAGCACGACCCCTACACTACCCAAACACCACTGCACTACCCTAAACCCTAAAACACTCCCACCAGCACGACTCCCTACACTACCCAAACACCACTGCACTACCCTAAACCCTAAATCTACCCCCAGCATGACCCACTACACAAACACCACTGCACTACCCTAAACCCTAAAACACTACCCCCAGCACGACCCTCTTCACTACCTAAACACAACTGCACAATTTGTTACAGGCTTGCAACGCAGGCCTGTGGTGCTTACTGGAAGTACCTAGTGGGCTAGTTGGGCCCCAGGGACCCTCAGGATTCAAGGTGACCTAATCCCCCAACTTAAAACGCACCACGGGGCGCGTTTGCACAGTGGTGAAGGGAGGGGGCAGGGCCTCAGGTGACATGTGCGCAAACACGCCCTGTGGTGCGTTTTAAGTTGGGGAATTAATTCCCTTTGAATCCTGAGGGACCCTGGGGGCCAACTAGCCCACTAGGTACCTTCAGTAAGCACAACAGAGTTGCGTTGCAGAGAGGTGAAAAAGGTGCGTGGCCTCGGAACGCCTCTCTGCAACTCAGCTCTGTGGTCCTAACTGTAGGTACCTGGGGGGCTAGTTGGGCCCCAGGGACTCTCAGAATTCAAGGGGACTTAATCCCGCACCTTACAACGTGCCACGGGGTGCGTTTGCACACATGTCACCTCAGGCCCCCCTCCCTTCACCACTGTGCAAACGCGCCCTATGCTAGCGTTTTAAGAGGTAGTTTTAATCCCCCTGCCCTATTATGTACTAGGGACTTGCAGAGGAGGTCATGCTAATCACAGGGGTACCCCAACGCATAGTGTTCCCTAGTGTATGTAGGTGTTTTCACTGTATTCTAAGTGTTTTTTAGCATAGCACTGGCTCTGGTTAGTCAGAGTCAGTTACCACCAGTACCCGTCTGAAAAAGTTGTGGGCACAGGATGATTTTGCAACAAGGCCTCTTTCTGCTCCTCTGTTGGTTCTTTCTGCACATCTTTTGCTTCTTTCTGTGCGTTTTTTCTTCTTTCTTCACATGTCCTACCTCTGTAGGCATAGTTAGAAACTAGCATTTAAAAAAACCTTTGAAATTCACTGAAAAAACCATAGGTTTCAGACACGTTATAGTTAGAAATTAGCATTTAAAAAACCTTTGAAATTCACTGAAAAAACCATAGTTTTCAGACACGTTATAGTTAGAAATTAGCATTTAAAAAACCTTTGAAATTCACTGAAAAAACCATAGGTTTTAGGGACAGTTATAGTTAGTTGGACATTTCACTCGTACAAAACCATAGAAATTCCCCCGTTATAGTTAGTTCAGCTAACTATAACTCGCGCTACCATAATGCACTGCTGATGATGTCACATATTACATCACTCATGACATGGTCAGTGACATCACTGATGACATCACTGATGACATCTCAAATGACATCACTGATGACATCATCCATGTGATAATTTCATGCATCTTCTCACACCCTAATATAACTTTTGATACACCCACTCTAAATTACAGACTGCCATTCTCAAAACCATAGACACTCCAACACCAAAAACTACATACCCACTCACTGATTCTTAGGTCTACACACACATCCACTCACTCACCCGTACAGTCACTCATACTTAGTCACTCAGTACAGGACTATCATATGCACTCATACACCTATATAAACACTCACACACCGCCACTCATCCATAGAGGTACTCACACACCTAGTCAGTCATGCAAAAAACTTAATCACACACCCATTTACTCACCTATACAGTTATACACACACCAGCTCACTTACTCATACAAATACTAGCACATTCTTACGCTCTTATACAATCACTGATACAAGTACACACTCATCCATACAGCCACTCTCACAATCACACACTCTCACTTATAGCCATTTATATACTCCAACACACATATATACTGCCTTGCACATATGTAGTTACTCACACATGTACCACTGAGATATACATTCAATCACTAACACACCCATACACACACTCACCCACCCATACAGTCCATCACAGATGCACTCTTGAAACCATGCACCCAGTGAATCACCAACTCACACATCTATGCACAGAGTCACACACACCCCACCCACACAAACACTCAGGCACCCATACAGATACTCAGACAATCAATCAATAACCCATGTAGACACTCATGTAGCTATTCAGAAAGCCATGCAGCCGCTTACAAACCAACAGACAGACGGATACAGACATTCACACAGTTTAGTCACTAACCCATGCATTCAGTAAGATACATTTAATCACTCACTTGTAGAGTCAGTCACTCACATACTAAATCATCCATTCAGACACTTATACACCCACTCATTCTTCAATACGCCTTTCCCTAAATATATTAAACATATTTAAACTTTACAGAAACACACAGTCACTGGATGATGTCATCAGTGATGTCATCAGTGATGTCATTTGAGATGTCATCAGTGATGTCATCAGTGATGTCACTGACCATGTCATGAGTGATGTAATATGTGACGTCATCAGCAGTGCATTGCGGGCGCGAGTTATAGTTAGCTGAACTAACTATAACGGGGGAATTTCTATGGTTTTGTACGAGTGAAATGTCCAACTAACTATAACTGTCCCTAAAACCTATGGTTTTTTCAGTGAATATATATATATATATATATATGTGTGCAAGGTGCATAGATCTAGACTGAAGAATAGTTAATCTATACTTACCGTTGTGTAGTCGCCTTTGACAATATAGTAGTAGTCGATATTCTGCAGTCATTATTTTTGTTGGTTGATATTTGGGAGCACGAAGTTCTGCCATACAAGCCTAGATAAAGCACCATTATCATCATCCTATAGTATATGAGAGAGATACTCGACAAGTACATTGGGATAGTTAAGATTGGGTGAGGTGTACTACCAGACTATTGTAATATATATATTGACTGAAAAAAACAAAGGTTAAAATAATGTTATAGTTAGGTGAACATTTCCGTGACATCATAGCGTTTAGATTAAAAAAAAAAACTAAAATTCACCAGTTATAGTTTTCTATAGTACATATAACTCATGCCCTAAAGTAACTATAACTAGCGCCCCCGCCATGCACAGTTATGTCATTAATGATGTAATCTGAAATGTTGCAGTCATGTTATCAATGATGTCATAGATCATGTAATGAGTGATGTAATATGTGGGGTAATTAGCAGTATGTGACCAGCCCCTGCGTCTTGCTCCTCGCAAGCAGCCAACCCTACCCTGTGCGAGGCCAGGCTCTGCATCCAACCCCACACTGGCAAGCAACCCCACACTGCGCATGGCCTTCTGGCATGTGCAGTGTGCGGTTGGTTTTGCAGGTCCTCACCACACTCAGGCAGACTTACTGCCTTTGTCAAAGAGTTACAACACCAAATATAAAAAAAAGGCCTACTAGGTTGAAAATTTGTTAAAAGAAAGACTCAAAGACATGTTGATGTTTTTTTTTTTTTTAAATCAACATTTCTCGTAGTCTTTCTTTTTACTATTTTCAGCCCACAAAATGCAATCATAAAAACAACCTAGCCCACCCGGGAGACCCACATTTTGCATTTTTTTTGGGGTCCACTGGGAGAACCCAAGAGGCCCCATGGCCCAAGCCGGCTCCTCAGCTGGCACCCATCAGGGTAACAGCGGGAGTCAGCATTATTTTCTTAAGTGGGTGCCCCACTGCCCACCTGTAGCACCCGTAGCTGCCCCTGCCAGTTCCCTGGCCAACACCATACTGGGTGCTGTTGGGAGCCGGCACCTTTCCTCTACTCCTGCTCGGGTGGGAGCAGAATTTTTTAACTGCTCCCGCTGGGTGGAAACATAGTTCTGTTCCCTTCCTGGGAGTGCAGGCAGGGTATCACCGAACACTCTCCTGGGCAGATAACCAAAGTGTCCCAGGAGTGGGCTCCCTGGGTCATTGTTAAGTATTGGGGTTCCCGAGGCTGATATCTGCTCAGAGACGGGGAGCTCGACCCCCCTCCTCGATTTAAAATAAATTTGGCCCTGGGGTAGGAGGTCCCTCGGGCCACATTTGTATATATAAATTCAAGGTTCATAGATGTGGATTTATGAACAGTAAATTTATACTTACCTGTGTATACGTACCTTGAAGGCGTAGTAGAAATTGATATTCTGTAGTTGATATTTTTGAAGGACGATCTTTTGACATCTATATTCTGCTATACAACCCTAAACAAAGCAGCTTTCATTATCAGTTCAGTATTAACAGTAGTAGTATGTGAGAGACATTAAGCAAGTGCATTTGGACAGTTAGTGAGTCAGTCAATCAACTTTATTTAATTATTAGGACAAAATCATAAAAGACCATAGATACAAGAAAACATAAAAGTACATTAAATTAATTTTGTCAAGACCTACATATCGGATAAAATAGGTAAAGCATTCAATTAATATATAAAATTAGATAATACTTAAAACATGTAAAGTAAAAAACTATTATGATACCGATTTTCAGAAAAAAAAGCCAACTGAGGCAGTGTAGAAAGCATTTGTAAAAAGCAGAAGGCTATTCTTCATCTATCAAAACCAATTATTTTCATAGGAGGCATCAAAAACAGTAGGTGAAGAGTTCATAATACTTACAGAAAAACAGAAGTGTAACAAAGTTTGCTTTGAGGATTCATTACAAGGGCATGTGCACATTGAGGCTGTATTGTATTGCCCCAGAGGGAATTAAAAATGACAGCAAATTGTACTCTGTCTGAATTTTAAAAGGAGTGCTTGTTCCCTTGTGTGTAATTTGATCTCAACATAGGGTTCACGTCCTCAGAACCATTGCATAGGTCCTTATGAGTTGTCTTTATATTCAACAGTTTCTCTCTCCAGCCACCTGACATTCATAAAGGTCAGCTTCATCTATACGTTATACTTTGTAGACGTCGAGCCTGGAGATGTAAATAAAGACGATCTACCTGGTTCTACTGTAGAGAACTTAATACTAGGCCTGGGTGGTGAACTCTGCTTCGTTCGCGGGGTTTGCAGAGTTTTCTGCACTCCACGCTCTGAAAAGCTCACAGAGTGCAGAAAACTGCGCTCCGTTTAGCGCAGCAGAGTTTTTTCCTCGCTCGCGTTCGCCAGCGGTAAGTTGGCGAGCGCGAGATGCCACTCGGGTAGAATTTCTACTCAAGCGACAGGAAGATCAGCGTGAACGACACCTTGCGTTGTACTCCACTGCTTGCGGAAGTCTGCAGAGTTTTTTTGTCACTTCGCAGAGTTCCACGTAGCGGAACTCTGCGAACTACGCCCAGGCCTATACAGGGAAGCAAAAGAACTTTATGGCCTAAGTCACAAGATAAACAAACTTCAACTATACCTTTAAGGATGCATGCTCATTACACTATATTGAGATCCATAACAACAAAGGGGATAACTTTGCTCTTCCACAAAGCCTAGCACTAACTGCTCAGGAACTAAACAGTATTGGGCTACTCAGGAAGCCCCAAAAGGGATCTCCATTAAATGGTTCTTCTCTACCTGCAACCTTCACACATTAGAGTACCTCCAAATATCAGCTCCATAAGATAAAAAAAGAAGTCATTTCCTATTGTGAATTTCTAAGAAATGGGCTTGTTTCCAGTATTTGATGCTAAAAAACAGTGTTCCTACTGATTGTGAGAAGCGCTGCTTCCTTAAAGAAATACAGGGATCCAATTTCTGGCAGAATCAAAGTTTGCCCCAGATGGGAACTGTCTGTTTTTGACATTGGTTTGTCCTTCACTGTAATACGTCGCAAATTCAGACCTTTGAGACCACAAGCCATATTGTAGGTTTTGGTCAAGTTTGTCTCAAAGATCAGACTCGCTGTATAATGGACTAAACCATCAATATGTTTCTTTAGGTCGTTAGGGTACAAAATAGCAATACACCGTCATCTGCATACAGCAACTTGGGCACTATCTTATTTTTAATGACTGGCATGTCGTGCACCTTGCTATCAAAATATCGTTATTTCTGTTAATATATAAAAGGAATAGAATAGATGCCAAGGAACATCCCTGGCGTGCACCTCAGGCACTTTTGAAAGAACCGGTGCCCCTGCCTTGTTTCCTAAACCTAACCGAAGTGGATAAATCACGATGAGGATATGGAGAAAGTTCACCAATTCAAATTCCTTTTCCCTATTGTGAAGTACACTCCACAGTTTGGACCTATTTAGACTATCAAAGCCAAGTGTTCCCACCAGGTTTAACTACTATAGATTTACTCAATATCAGTTGTAAATTTACACATTGTTCAAGTATCCACAGCCCCTCTCTGAATCTGTACGTAAATTCTGATAATATTTTAGACTCTACTATCCATGTTAGAATTCTGTCTAGAACAATTCTACCAACAATATTTACTGTTGAGTCCAACTGAAGCTAGGTTGGTAGCAGAATGCATCATGACGGTTGCCCTTTTTGAAAACCAGTACTATAATAATAATAGCAGTGTGTAAAGACTGAGCAAACCTATATTTACATCCAGCATATAGAATATTCGTGATTAATAGTGGTCAGAGATACGTATTAATTTTATAGAGGTACCTTGGGACTCCATACTGGCCCATTAGTTTGTTAGAAGTTATTTTGTTTAAGACAGCTTCACTTCATGTAAATAAACCTGAATTTAGAGGGGATAGGGTGGTAGGTCCTGGCCAATGTAACATCTATCAATAACCCACTTGCAGTATATTTTCCCAAGATGGGCAAACCAAAGTTATGCTTTGATATGTAAGCAGACTCTGCTTCCAGGAAGGAATGAAGAACGTGGCAGCCTGGATGAAGGACAGCTGCCTGAAGCTTAACTCAGAGAAAACCGAGATCCTCATCCTCGGACCCTGCACCACCGCCGGGGACAACACCTGGTGGCCACCCACCCTCGGGAGCCCACCCACCCCTACAGACCACGCTCGAAACCTCGGCATCATCCTTGACTCCTCCCTCTCCATGAACCGCCAGATCAACGCTGTCGCCTCCACCAGCTTCAACTGCCTTCGCATCCTCCGCAAAACCTTCAAATGGATCCCCCCCGACTGCAGAAGGACCGTCACCCACGCGCTCATAACCAGAAGACTGGACTACGGCAACGCCCTCTACGCCGAAATCAACAAAACTCTTCTACGCAAACTACAAACCATCCAGAACGCCGCAGCCAGACTCATCCTCGGGACACCACGCCATGAGCACATGACCCAACACCTACGTGGCCTCCACTGGCTCCCCGTCGAGAAGAGGGACACTTTCAAACTCCTCACCCACGCCTACAAATCCCTCAACAACATCAGACCCAACTACCTCAACGAGAGACTTTCCTTCCACGTACCCAAGAGGAACCTCCGCTCCGCCGACCTCGCCCTGGCAGAGGCCCCCTGCATCCGCAGAAAGAGAACCGGCGGGACAGCTTGCTCCTACATCGCAGCAAAAACCTGGAACGAGCTCCCTGTGAACATCAGACGCTCCCCCACCCTGCACACGTTCAGGAAGGACCTCAAGACCTGGCTCTTCGACTGACCCGGAGTTGCCCCCCCCCCCACCCCCCAGCGCCTTGAGACCCTCACGGGTGAGTAGCGCGCTATATAAACCCCCTGATTGAACAATCAAATCAAACTTTTGAATCAAAGTTTTATCAAAGTTTGAATCAAAGTTTTACGTAATTCATTTGAGTTGATCGTCTTCCTAAACCCCCTGTTGTCGTTTAGTTTACAGGAAAAAACAAGATTTTCCAAAGTCCCTTTAAGAAGATCTTACTTCCTATTTTCAATTGCTACTTGATATGCCTTTCTACAGCCAACAATCTCTAGTCTGTCTCTGGGTTGGCGTTTTAAAGGTGGCCAAAATCTTTTGTTAGCTTGCCTACAAACAATTTCAAGCCACCCCGGGGAGTCTGAATCAAAAACCCTATCTGGCTTAAAAAGTAACAATTTGATACAATTGCTCAATTTGATGAAAGCGTTAGTAACTCCCTTTGCACTATACCCCAGTGATAGACACTAATTAACTTACTTTTTATTTCCCTCTAGCAACTTATTCAACAACCCAAAAAAGTTTTAAATCTTCATACAAGCCTTAGACCTTTATCTTTAGTGGTGGTTCGAATGGGCCCTCTTTCTTCATTACTATTACTATCTTTGGGGACTGCTAAAGTGAGCACAAAGGGATTATGGTCACTAAAGGTACTCACTTTCGTCTCCACTGCCAAAATATGGTGTTCAAAATTCCTTGACATAAAAAGGTAGTCAATAATTGAACAACAGCCCCTCACAATAAAAGTAGGTATCTCACAATTATTGGTCCCTATAAACTCTTTGACATTAAATAGATCATAAGCAGCCAAGTGATGGAAATATTGCCTCGCTGTATATAGTAACTTGAGAGCCTTCCACCTAGAAGGGATTTGCTACTTTATCATTGAATTGTCTCCCAATCAGCAATCTAAAATCCGTAGAAAGATAATGTAGGCGATGGATGCAGCTCATGTAAGGCCTTTAAGAAAGTGTACTGCGAGGTCCCTCTTGCAGGCATAGATTGGCAGGGTCTCCCTAATGTCCTTATAGTAAGATCTCAATTTAGTTAAATTAATCCAATTTCAATACATTGTGTAGACATTTGGCAAGGCTCTCAGCATGTTCTCGTCACTCTTTCCTCATGACGCAGGTTTTTTTTCAGCTTCAAATCCAGTTCTGCTCTGAAGAGTGATTTTTCAATACATTCATGACAGGCCTCATTGAAAACAAAAATTAAAGGGTAAAGTGGCCGGGCACTGCCAATATGTCTCATCAACCCAGGCCTGCGCTGTGAGTGTATAATTACACCTGGAGGGCATTACCATGTACATAACTCCACAATTCAGTTATTCGTGGAATCAAGACCGGGACGTCTGGTGCTCAGAAGGGACCCAGGAGCTCACTTGTCACTCTCATGAAATCATTACACCTCAGATAAGAGCTTTTTGTTTATTTTCGTAGTTTTCGAGGAACGTTTCCAAAGGAAAGCAAATAAAGCAAAGGATTTCACGTGGTGATGCTTGTGATGACAGCTCGAAGAGATATTCGGCTTCTTGGGGTTCAAGCTGTCAGGTAACCCAAAATGATGGGGCCCCACTGTAGAATGTGATGAGGTGTCCCTAAGTCTCCCATCGCTCACAGATATTCAATAGTCTTGGGCTGAGGGCCCCATGAAGGGTTGGGAGCCTTCCAAAGATTTGGCATCCCCTATGCCTCAAGGGCTCGAGGGGCCTGTGTTACACACCTGGGTTCGAGAACTTGTTTATCAAAAAAACTTTACAGTGTAGCTTAGTACCGACCTACAGAGTCGGCTCCTCCGTTATGGCAGAGGAGCATCCCCCGCCCCACCAGCAGCTGCAAAAATTGAAAAATAAAATGACAATAAACCATGTTTATCATCATCTTATTTTTCTTCCAGGGCCATGTTTTGGGCCCAGGGCCTAATTGATGACGGGCACGAAGAGAGAGTGGTTGGCACTGCTGTCAGTGTGCATGTTGGTTTGGATGGCCGTCTTAGGACGGCCAAATCGACATGCACACTGACATCCCTGCAACCCAAGCTGCATTGCAAGTTGGAGAGAACAGTAGGCACAGGCTGCCAGTCCTCGTTGGATCGGAAAACCAGCCTGCTCAGGCCAATCTCAGCGCTTCTCTCATGCTGGTACGAGCATAAGAGAAGCGCTGGGATTGGCCGTAGCAGAGGCTGGGAGCCTCAGTCTGTGCACAGCAGTCATCAAAAAGCAGGAGAATGGTGATCAGCAGGAAAGTTCTAATTTCTTTTTTTATTTTGTCCCCCCGGGTTGCCTCACCACTTTCACCCGATACCAGCCGCAACTGCCAACCTATGGCACTCTTGGAAAAGTCTCACTAGTCTGTGAGTGCACCACAATCCTCACCTCATATTTCTCTGCCAGTTTAGAATTGGTGGGCTACTCATTTCTAGAATTTGGAAACTGAAATAATTCTGCTCTACGGGTCAGTCAGTCCTAAAACTGGATTACCTGCATGGTCCCGCACTGTGTTCAGTTTTAAACTGCCATATCGACCTGGCAAAAGAAACTGCAAATCCTTGCCACACAGATTCATTGGAATTGACACAGCACAAAGCAACCCCATGCAAGACCTCGCATTGTGGGCCTCACACCCCTTTAAACTGACGCCGAACAAATCGAAGCCTTGCAAAGCAACACCACATAGAACGCGCTCCAAACACATAAGGTACTGTCCAGCAGACTCAACTGGGTCCCTGTAGTTGGCCTGCACTCCATCGCTGTCATCTGGAACTTATAACTTTGTCTTGGTCCGGTGCGACCAGAATACCACAGTTGGCGCTTTGTGCTTTTAAGCACTATTTTTACCTATATATTTAAACTTGCATATCTCTCGTTCTACTAATTGGATTTTTGTTGTTATAGTCTCAAATATTTTATTACATTTTACTCTATTTTTCTAAATTGGTGTGGTATTTTTCTAGTGTTGTGTTTTCACTTTATTACTATTTGTGTGCTGCATAAATATTTTACATATTACCTCTAAGTTAAGCCTGACTGCCAAGCTACAAGGTTGTCAAGCACAGGCTAATTTGAGGTTTGCTTATGTTCCACTCTGACAAGAATTATGGTTGCTGCTTGAATTGGGTTTCACTCATCTCAACCAGTAACTCAATTTCCTACAGCCATCAATTCCAACAATGCCCTGTCTTTTATTAACAGATGACTGGCCTGGTGGCTATAGGATGAAGTTAGATGAATTAAGGAGATGCCTTAGGAGCTAGTGCAGGCTTTGTGTTGCAAAGGTTACAACTTTCTCCATTGGAGAGATGTAATACAGAGGGAGACTGAAACATAAGCAAATTTGCTTAGGATAAGTGCCATGGTTGAAGAATTGATTGACAGGTTTTGTATTTGTTAAAAAATTGATATTGGGCTGCTGTGGCTGTGACAGTTAAGAGTGATTCCTTCCATGTTATGGGCCTAGAAAGCACACGGAGGCTTACAGCGGATAGTGCGGAGCCAGCGTCTAGGCAAATGAGACAGGGTTGGGATGGAGGACGTGTGGAGGTGCAGGAAATCGTTTTTTTGTTGTAGACAAGTGCAAAATGAAGATCAAAATACTCACAATTTCCATTCATGTACGATGGCTGCTGGATGACTGCACATGTTCCACAGTGAAACAGCACAAGTCACAAAACTCACCCTCATACTGATTAAAACAATGTTGTTTTACCTTTTAGTTGTGTGGCCCACTCCTGTTATTTGTCACTCTGCGGTCCTCCGTGTAACTGCCATTGAGATGACACCACTTCATCAATCAATCTTTATCACGGATCTGGCTAACATCTCCCTACCCACTCATCTCCCACAAACTTATCCCAATTAGTTTTTCCAAACCCACTTCGATCAAACACAAAAGCAGGCACTGCATTTGCCATCATGCACAAATTGACATGATCCTACAAAAGACTGGAGATACACGCTTTCAGTATATTCAGAGTCCTGTCATGGTACTTGTTGAGGGCATCAGTGAAGTCCCTCACCTTCCATGTCAGTTACATGACCATAGGTGCCAACTAACCTTTTTTGATGAATTCGCTGCCCTCACAGGCTCCACATCCATGACCCACAACAAATACACATTACTCTTAAAAGTCCAAAATCCTGATAGAACCCCTTGCCGATCTCATCAACAAACATAATTCAACCAATCACACCACCACTCCTTCCCTGCATCAAAGCGACAGTGGAGTTCTCATCAGGTCATTTCTCTCTCCACTCTCACCTACCAAAACACAACTTTTCTAGATCGGCTACACTACCCTGCTATTCTCTTTTCAGTGTGGCATTAGTATATTGTTTTTTTCATTACTTCGTCGTCCTCTCTAGTGATGTTTAGAGCCTCGATTAGCCCTGGAGAATTGTCAGTCAAGATCATTCGTCCAGTTTTTATTTTAAAACCACATTCATGTTTCAAGATTTGGGGGCAGATTTACAAGAAAGTGACGCATCTGTAGAGATGCGTCACTTTCCCTGTGCCACCGTGAGAAACCCTTGCGCCACCATCGATGCGCCGTATTTACAATACGGCGCACCATGGCGCAACGATTGACAGATGCGTCAGAAGTTCTGACGCATCTGTTGGCGCAAAAGTCACATATTGCTGGAGTTATGTCGCAAGCATGACGCAACTCCAGCAATACATGGGGAAGCCTATCCTCATTGTACTGCGTCACTCCTTACGCCTGCTCCAAGCAGGCGTAAGGTTTTGACACAGTGGCGTCCTAAAAGTCACGCAGTGAAATCTTGTAGATTTCACTGCGTCACTTTTACGAGGCTTTCCTGCGTGGGAACGCCCACCCTGCATACATTATACCTGACGCAGGTATAATGTCACGCAGGGATTTACAACGTGACGCATCTCCCTAGATGCGTCATGTTGTAAATTTGCCGCATTTTTTATGCTGCCATTGCGTCACAAAAGTGACGCAGCGGCAGCGTAAAAGTGACGCAAGTGGCTTGTAAATCTGCCCCTTGGTATTTAAAATACCTCCGCTGCCCAAAAGGGATTTCTCCTTTCCTCAGACGTCGGACTATATGTCTTTCCCAGATTATTAAAAGGCTCTGGTGAGTTTTCACCAGACAGTCTATCTATTGGATGTGAGGTGTTAAAACTAGGCCTCTGTAAACATTTTATTACATCCCCTTAATACAAAATTACGAAATTCCCAAAAACTATTTTCCACGGGAGCTGGTTCGAGCAGAAAATGTCTTGGAAAGGATATTTTCTCCTTGAATCAGAACCCTTACAGGCATCACGTATGATTTTTATATACAAGGGATTGTCATGCGAGAAATGGTGTTCACCTAATTTTCCTGAAAAGGCGTGACGCTAAATTTCACACACTGCAGATTAAAAGTTGAGCTTGCAGAGAACTATTGAAAATGATGATGAAGGAGGAGGAAGCCTGGCTTACTGTTAAATATGAGAGGAGGTGTAGTATTACAACTACAGGGCTTACTTATGCCTCGCATTACAGCTTGCTGTCTCACAAAGAAACGCTTAAGTGCTGCACTCCAGGCATTGCAGCATATTCTTGCACACTGAAAAGCCTTTAGAATAAGGATTGCTTTTAGCAGACTGCTTGGTGTGTGACCTGGTTGAAAATGTCTTTGTTTGCCTGGTTTTCAAACTTGCCCGGCACATCAGTGTTCGGTGTGAAACTTTTTCTACACATCAGCACTTGGAAACCCAGAGAAAATTGAGGTTTTTTATTTTTGCCAGAGTCCTTGACTTTAATAATGGCATTTGCTGCTTCCACAGCTCTGCTTCTATCTTCTTAAGAGGCGAGCCGTTGAAACTGATGAGCTTTCCAGATAAAGGTGTGAAAAGTACGATTGAGAAAGAAACAGGGTTTTGACATGCCCTTTGGAAACATAAAGAGAATCAGAAACAGTGCTGCTATTTCTTGACTGCTCACAATCTTTTATGATCTCTCTCAAGGCTTTAAGTGGGGAAAAAAAACTGGGGGTGCTCTAAAAGGGGCGGGCAAACCTCAAAGGGGTGTGGCCTATCTAGTAGGGGCGTGGTCTAAATAAAGATAACTAGTGTAGCAGTACCCCCTGCTCTGACAAGCCGTCAGCTCTAGGACTCCTCAGAGTGTCATCAGATTTGGAATACCCTGCTCAGGCTCGCTCTCTCCCCTCCTTATTACAGCAAGCCTATGTATGGGTAACGCCATACACCCTCCCCAGTACCCCAAGACGGGTGTCGTCATCCCAGGAAATGCCCAGGCAGACACCTCCCGTATAGGTTGGCTTCACGTGAGGCTGAGTGTACTAGAAGCACTGCTCCCAGAAGGCAACACGGCTTCACAGGGGTGAGTTTTAACGAAGCCACCACCCCGTCAAAACATGCCACAGAGTCCTCCTACAACGCAGCTCACCTGGCATGACGTCATACCTTGACCTCCACTACTCAGTAGTGAGCAAAATGAGCATGCGCACATCGATGTGCATGCTCTCACTGCAGTCCAAGAAAAAAAAAAGATAACGGACTACCTCTGCGAGGCCCGAAAATAGAGCCCGATAGAGACCCGTTTCGAGGCCCCCTGAAAATAATTGCCGGTGCTCAGACCCGGACAGACCCGGCCCACTTAAAGCCCTGAGTAGTGCCTTCTATTACCATGTTACTCCGAACTCCTTATGTAATTTACTTCACTCTATTTTAAAGCACTCTGACACCTCTGGGTAAAGTATGCGCTTTATAAAAACACATAAATAAGAGGCGTCAAACTAGCAGTCGCGAATAGGATTGACTTGTTCGTGAGATCGGGGGTGGTTCGCAGCGCGGCCATTCATAGCCCTGCCGAGTGCACGCGTCTCGGTTAAATAATAATACATGTTACTAATTTCCTCTGATCCCCCACAAGCATTGCAAATTGCCATGCACAAGTTGGTTGCCGTTAAGCAAAAAAAGCTGATAGCGACGCTCCTGCCATCTCTTCTTTGGTTGCTAGAAGGTGAGTGGCTCTGGGCTGGGTTATGGCTGGATTGATTAATGTCAGGCAGAGGTTCAAGTAAGGGCGAAGTGGGCACTAATTCTAGCACAGGATATTGGCTCCTGTGTGAAACGTCACTTGTTAAATGTATTCCAAGCGATGCTGTAAAAATGAACTTGCTTATAAAAGTAATAAACGCACCAGCAGCCAGGCGCGCAACGCCCATTGGGCATAAATGGCTTCACTCCCCCCCGCCCCCTCGTGTGTGTCAGCCCGGGCTGAGACAGCTTCCCGGGCACACACACAGCCGCACCCGAGTACTTCACGGGTCTTTAAAAGACCATTTACTTGCTAACGAGGCTTTGTTGTTTTTTCACCCCTTCTTAGAACCCCTGCATCTCCACTCTGACTATCGCTGGAAGAATTAGCCCCCCCCCCCCGAAATGTGGCTCTAGTTGCGCCTCTGCCAGCAGCCCGAGCAAGCTCCCAACTTCAACTGCTGAGGAGGGGAACATTTTTGTTCATACATTCGGATTCTCTATTCTAGAATGGTGACGTAAAATGCAACACATCTGTCTTTAAGAACAATAATACAAAATGAGACTATATACTGAATGATTCCCATAGGAAATAAAACAATAAATGCAAATATATTCATTTTAAATGTGAAAATAATGCAACTAAAGCTACCTATTACTTAATGCCCATTGGAAACAACACAGGACCACAAATATACCCTCACGCGTAATCGCTCAACCTTGATGGTATCTTCCTTTGATGTGCACTCCTTCGCAGATCCACTCGTTCTGTCATTCAGACCTGCTTACCAGCCAAAGGTGCCTGCTGTTCTAAATCAGCATATTGTACATCACCAGAAGATTCTTTCCGTACTAAGCTCGAGTCCAGACGCACTCCCCACTTTTTCTCAACTTCACCACATTACTCACGTTCCATCGCTTCCTATCTTCCAACATAGCTGTAAACCTTCCAGTTCTACTCACTGCAGTCCAAGAAAAAAAAAGATAACGGACTACCTCTGCGAGGCCCGAAAATAGAGCCAGATAGAGACCCGTTTCGAGGCCCCCTGAAAATAACTGCCGGTGCTCCGACACGGCCCACTTAAAGCCCTGATCTCTCTGAAAGTACAGCACCCCATACCCGCTCCGCTTGTACATGTCTGCTGAGACTCCCCTCACTTCCCCCTGCAAGTCCAATCCTCAGAGTGGCCTCAGCCAATCACTGCCTCGAAATTGTCCTCCTTCGACCAATTATAATTTCAGTGAGGCATGAAACAGTCTGACTGTCCTGACACTCATCGCTACTAATTTCTTTTGTGATATATTGGAAAAGTAGCACCTGTTGTACATTATTAGGATATGGCAAGCCATGTTGTATATTATTAGGATATCGCAAGCCATGTGGAGACCCTAGACCATATAGAGGAAGGTGGGCAAAGGCTGAGCTCCTTTATAAGTACTTGGAACTCCGAGATGACGTGCAATGTCCCTTTGATGTATGGCGGAGGGTATTTTAGCTCTTATAATATATGGTCACACCATCACACTTCTCACAAAACTTTACAATCCATGCAGTCTTGCTCCTTGACATGAAAGAGATTGTATTGCTGCAGACATATAGAATAAAAGTGGAATTGGTAGTGCGAAATTAAACACACTGAAAACATTTAGTAATTTGGTGCAAAGTAATATTAGCACCAATTTAATACAAATCAGATTGAAAAAAGATTGTAATGCAAAATGAGTGATAGCATGTAAAGATAGTTTATCTTTTTGGTAATGAATTACAGAGTGTAAAAAATGAACATATTGCCATTAATATCTTAGTTCTGCTAATCACTGTTAATTTTAGAAAAACAGATCAGAAAAATAAAAAGTCAGATCTTATTTTGTTGTTTGACCTGCAGCTGTAATGGTGCTCTGTGACCTGCCTTTCATCTTGGCTGCTGCCTCTGGTAGGAGGACTTATGATGTCACAACTCAACTGTAATAACTTATTTCAGCTGAATAGCTGCATTATTTTCTTTTTACAGGTGACTAAAGATGTCACAGCTCCACTATAATAAGGAAATTAGAGACAGGCTTAAGTTGTTAGCATGCAGGCGCCCATATATTACATATATTATCGTGATGTATAATTCGGGAACATCCCATGCATAGTGCATTCAATCCACTGTCAATACAGACCCTTAAGGGCTGAATAAGTAAGGAGTGTGAGCATGTGGTATTGGACTCAGATGATTTTTCTCCCATCATTTACAATTAGATATTTCTCAACTTATAATTCTGTACATCGACACTCTAAGGTAACAGCGGCTCAACTTTATTTCTTGCAGTACAACTGGAAGAGCTTTCGAAAGTTTAAAACTTATTTTACTTCAGGGATGCTACACAAATCTCAAGAAACTAACTATGTGTCTAGTTTATTTTTTATATGTCTTTTGAGTTGTGTACTGTGAGAAGTGTTTTATACATGAAATCTGCATATAACAAGACCATGTGCACGTGGTATGTCACAAGCTTTTGATAGCGCCACCCTTCAAAGCACGATTGTTATGCTCATTCACAAGCCCGGGCTATGCATGATCTATTTAAACATAGTCGAGCCAGGATGCCAATGGATTGGGCACATGTTTAATTGAGAGGAAAATCACCATGGGCACCTTTGTTGTAACCCATTCCCAGCCCCTAAATACTTTCCACCTCCACAATAACATCTTACTGTATAACTTCAACTTGACCCCTTCAGTTGTTGTGACTTGCTCGGGCCCCGCTGGCATTTCTCTTGCCTGCGTTCTTTTCTGCCTCACCGGGTTGCCCACCCCTGGACCAAGCCTACCATTGTTTCCTTCCCTCATTCTCTCTTTACTTCCCATTTTTCTCTTTTCTTTTATCCCTAATCTCGGCCTTAGAGCCCTTCTAACCGCCACCTGAAGAACTCCTTATTTGAGGTCATATATTTGCCCTCCCACCACCTACTGGGGTGCTCCGTCCCCTGTTCAAATATATTCTGTTCCCCAGCAGGGATAAATGAAACCCGTCATGACTGAATAATTGCAGACCTTTATACACTGTGGGGCATATTAGCAAGAACGGCGTTAAAATTATTGCCGCTTTAGCGGCAGGAAACTGCCGCTAAAGCGGCGATAATGGGCTTGATAATATGCCCTTGAGAATACCAATAGAAGCCCATGTTCTGCTGTGATCCTGGGCTTCTATTGGAATTCTCAAGGGCATATTATCAAGCCCATTATCGCCGCTTTAGCGGCAGTTTCCTGCCGCTAAAGCGGCGATATTTTAACGCCGTTCTGGCTAATATGCCCCTATGTCTGCGTGTTTAACCCCATCTACTTCCGGCACTTTGCAGAACCCTGGCACATCCCTGTTAACGTCCCTCCTGGTCCTATTGACAGTTTTTTGCACCCCTGGGCAATAACTGCATCCACATTACCACAGTCTCTGGCCATATCTCTCTCACCGTCCCCAAATCCTTTTCCACCATTTTTTCCAGTTCCCATCCCTTAGCTGGTCCAAATAATTCTCCCTCAAATGCAGTAACAATTCATCTTGGTGGAGCCATTTTCGCCACAGTTCCCAGAGAGCCTGTATCAATTGACACCACGCCATCCACTACCATCGCACTACCACCTCATCCCCGTCCAAGCGAAACTGGGCACCGTCCCTCTGTTTCTGAGCCAGCACTCCAGCCCACTAATCAATGGAGTGGACGCATATCCATACTGCCTTTAAATGCAATCCCACCTGTCAATGAAAAGAACATTCTTTCAGTCACAGAACTCCTACCTTCATGGTCTCCCATACCCCCACATGATAGCACCCGCATTCATGGTCAGACTCACTCTCTGGCGGCTTCTCCTCTCCATGTCCTGGCAACTCAAGGACCTACCGCCTCCTTACTTGTCTTGTCTTGTCTGTGGAGCCCACGGCACTCGTATGTAAATCTTCCAGTTGTGGCCGGGGCACCCACAGATGTCATTTAGGGTCACCAGGGGTCGCAGCTGTGAACCCTGGCTTGCCCTTTGCTAACCCTAGCAAGGCAAATTCAGTGCCAGGAACACAGAGGCAGCTGGGGCTCCACTCTCTTTATTTTCTGTCAATTTTTTATTACACTAATATTGAATACATAAAACATATTATTCACTAATAGTGTAATAAAAATGGAGTACAATAAACTGGAATATGCCATTCCATGACAGCTGAGGTAAGTAAAAAAGGCTTTTAAATATATAATGTGTTAGAGAGTGTATTTGTGTGAATTTGTGTGTATTTGTAATTATGTGTGTGTCCATTCTCTTTGTGATCTCTGGAACATCTGCCCCACTCTGGAGGAAGATGCGACGATGCAATCGCTGCCTCTGCATCACTGCACCCACGCTTCTTTCTCCCAAATCTTCCTGGGCGGAGAGGGTGGTACCCACCCATCCGCCTGGGGCACTGCTTGACAAATCCACTGACAGTGAGGACGGACAGAAGGACAGGCTCTGCCTTTTTCTCAATCTCCCTTTCAAAATTGCTTTGCTTAGGGAGTGTGAGTGCCAAGGCAGGAGAGGTCACAGAGAGGCAAGAGTACTCCATACGGTACTGTGGAGTGGACCCGCTTTTGTACTTATGGCCATCCCCAGTTCCGCATTAACAAAGAGGCAAATGTAGGCACCGGCTTATGGGCCCCACTCCTTTTAGGGGCCCCGCAACAAGGGATCAAAATAATATTTATTTCATCTTGAAAGAAAAGTACAATCAAGCTTTCTTAAACTGTTTCCAATTAATTTTTGTTTAATAGCATTCATTATTGTTAGTGTTTTGTTTTGTGTAATAAAATTGGTTTATTAAAATTGTTGGTTGGTAAAATAAAACATTTATTAGTATATAATTTGCGAGGGGGAGCCCCGAAATTTCGACTGCCACTGGGTTTAATCTGGCACTGGCCATCCCGTGACAGGTACTAATTGTGATGAACTGTGACTCAAACGTTTGTGAGCCCGCTCCAAGTGTCTGCATTATATTTGTATCACTGCTGATGTTTCATCTTTTTGAGAAATTGGCTTTACGAATAAAAACAAAACAAAACCAGGCTTCTTCATGAATATTAACGGGTAACGGTTCGAAGTATTCCATTGTTATTAACAACAAAGGTAGCTAACAGTCGCTTTCTGTATTTTTCCTCCAGGTTGTCACAGTCTTCGCCCTCAGCATTGGTGCACTTGTAATATACTTCATAGATTCCTCAAAGTAAGTACAAACATTCACTTTCTTCTTTTTTATTGTCATAGCAGCAACTAGTGAGTTTAAATAAAGGAATTCTCTCCTACACAAGGTCACCCCTTAAATATCAAACATAACGTTCTGTGTGCATGAAAAGCCCCTGCTCACTTTTTATGAAGCAGGGATTGTATTCAGTGGGAGAAGCTTCTCTGAGGACCAAGTGCGACATGAGCTTAGGCAGTGCTTAATTTGTGCCGGTGCTTTCAAATGGTGGGCACTGGCACTCGATATTTTTTTATCATCAGACTATAACAGAGATGAGAGACGCCATATCTATGAACAGGTGTCTTAAACACTGATGCTCTGTGGTTTTTCCTACCATTTCTGCTCGCCTGCCACTCAAATGAAAAGCAGTAGTCTGGTAGACACCACCCGAGTCGAGTGTCTGTAAGGTCTGTGTTGGAGAATCTTCATGTGAATTAAAAAGATACCGAACTGACTTTTGCTCACTTACAGATACTTTGCGTACAAATATAAGATGGAAAGTTTCCATCAAAATATTATTTATGTACTTTTTTTTTGTCAGTCATGATTAACTTTATTCGGCTAATTAAAGCCATCAAAGTGCAAAGAACAAAACAGAACAAATCGAATCTACAATCATAAAATACATATATATAAAATCAATTAAGATCTCCCATCTCATGACAATGTAGCAAAAACCCGTAAGACAAATATTAATCCTCGTAGAGTCCTGCTCCACTCAGAATTAATTTCTACAATAAAATAGAATACACTCCATTGAGTAATACGACACTTCATACAAGAATGAGCACACCTCGAGGATCCATAACAGGGAAAATGACAATAAAGATAAAAATACAGCCCACCAGCACATAATTAGGCATGGAAGTAAAAGTATAAATAAGATAAAATTAGCCCAGCTTACGCTTGTCCGACTTTGAAAATAAAAACATGAAACAAGTTTTTAAATAACATGATTCAAAGCGGTGTCCACACAGGAGTTCATAAATGACCTATTCCTATGCCTAATTGCTCCTGTTAGGAAACTTGCTACCCCGAAGCAAACCATAGGTGACGCTAGCATTTGTAGATATACCAGCGCCGGCCTAACTTGTTCAAAGTTACAGCCTCTTAGCAAAGGAATAATACATTTTCTGCGCAATGAATTGTAATATGCACAGAAAAATATTATGTGAAGAGTGTTCTGGTCCGAGACATTATCGCAAGTACAAGGATTTAGTGTTCCTTCTTTGAAATACCCTTTCGGGAAGGCAAGGAGCCAGGGAACCATATTCAGCCTAAATCTTATCAAAACAAATAGATGATACGATTTGTTTATATAAGATAAATATGGTTGCATCTGTCGACCCAGGCTCAATATAACAAATCTTCTCACCATGGGTTTTCCAATTCGTTCTCCTCCCGTATTGCTCTTCGTTTGTCCAAAAACTGCTGCTTGAGGTCTCTAATGGCCGGTTTACCCAGTGCTGTGGGGCTCAAAAATAAATCCGGGCAGCCAAGAGTTTCCATCTGGTCCTTAATGTATCTAAACCACGGAATATCTAACACCTTTTCTAGGGTGAGGCAATCTTGGATGATCAGTTGGTTAAGATTTGGAGTAGGTTGTGCCCAAATTCTCAGCCAACGCAACAGAGGGGCAACTGCGATCTGATCCGAGATAAAACCTGCACCTAATTCCTCGTGTATGCTAAAAATTGGCGTGGAAGCAGGGACCGAGAGCAATCTACGCAAAAAGGTATTTTCGGCCCCCTGGATTTCTCTGCCATCTGTGTAACCCCAGATGTCACTCCCATAAGTCGCCATGGGAAGACACTTAGCATTATAGATCTTCATAAGTGCGGGGAATGGTTTTGAACCTATTCTTTTTGCAAAGTCTAAAATGGCTCCCGATGCTCTAGCTAATACATTCCTTTTGTGTGCGCGCTGTGTGCACCAAGAGCGCCGGTCATCAAAGAGTACTCCTAAATATGGAAAGGCGGGGACTTTTACTAACTCTAGTCCCTTGCAATAGAATTTAACCTTCATTGCCCTCTTTGAACCTATGGACATGGCATGTGACTTTTTAGAATTAATGATTAAATCCAATGACTCCATGAAGTCAATAAAGCAATTTAAAAGCGTTTGCAACCCTCTTGCAGTCCTGGCCACCAACACCGCATCATCTGCATACAGAAATGTGGGAATCATTTTGGTGCCGGCTCTAGGGATGTCTTTACAGCAGGAAGTCAGAGAATCCCCTAACTTATTAATGTAGAGGGTGAACAGCAGGGGGGCCAAAATGCACCCCTGCCGGACCCCTCTTTTTACAGCCCAGGAGTCAGTCAGGCTGCCATCTTCATTAAAGCACACTGCCGCTGTTGTATTTTCATGGATGGCTGCCAAAAATGAAATCACGTCAGCATCCAGCCCTATATCTTGAAGAATTACCAAAGTTTTGATCTATTGACGAGGTCGAAAGCCGAGGTTAAATCCATAAATGCCAAATGGAGGTCCCCGCACTTTGCAACTGTATACTTCCCTATCACCAAATGGAGATTAAGGCATTGGTCCAGCGTACCTTTCCCCTGCCTAAACCCATATTGGAGATCGGAAACTATACTTGCTTGATCGAGCCACTCTGTTAGGCGTGCCAGGACAACTTTACCCATAATTTTGGCCGCGGAGTCAAGGAGCGAGATAGGCCTATAGCAGGCCGGATCGTCCCTTGCACCCTTCTTAAAAATCGGTATGATAACCGCCTTGGCCCAAGACGGGGGAAAACCAGACAGACAGGCTGCATTGAAGACCTGGGTTAAAATCTTAGCCCATAACTTAAGATCTGCCTTATAAAGGTCAGCCGGTACTCCATCGGGGCCTGGAGCTTTCCCCCCTAGAGTTGATGTGATCGCCTTATTAACTTCATCAATGGTAAAAATAAGGTGGTGACTTACACAATCACTAAGTGATGACCCTGCGGAAATTCCGGGGGTCACATCGCTATAAACTTTCCCAAAAAGTTGCACCCACCTCTCTGCTGGAACTAGGCAATCTTTACTGGAGTTTGGTGAATCGTCAAACAATGGACTGTTTACAACAGACCAAAATCTAGAACTGTTGGCCAGCACACTGGCCTGTCTGAGCTCCTCCCACGCCATCTCCCTTAGTTGCCTTTTCCGCCTTTCCACTGCAAGTTTATAAACCCTTCTTGCATTCTTAGCCCGTGGGGCTACCATAGGTTTTTGCTTGAGTTCCTGCATAAGTTCCTTATGGGTATTCATACAGGTTTCATCAAACCATTTTTAAAATTTTTGGGGCCTTGATCTGCAGGATGCAGTTAAATTCAAAGCAACCTGCTTAGTGATTCGGTCAAAGGCAACAAGGACAGATAGTGGTTGGGAGTCATCCGCTAAACAAATCCCAAACTCCTGAGCACAGCTAGTAATTAAACTGTCAATGAAACTATCAGGGGTAATCCTTTCCCACCTTATTCTACGTGCTTGGTCTATGGGCACGATATTATCATTAATAAGTTGAGTCATGGTCCTTCCTTTGTTTACAGCATGTATATTAAGATCCAGTGTCAGTGGGTTGTGATCACTAAAACAATTTTTTGTTGCGCTTAGTGCGCTTAGTGTCGACATCAATGAAGAGGAGACCAAAATGTAATCAATTATGCTGTGACGGCCATGACCAATGTATGTAGGTACGGGGGCTATCCTATCCGACTGCGCAGGGCAAATCAAGTTATGGGTTGATAAAAAACTTTCTAAAAAAGTACCGGAAGAGGTATGTTCAAAATGGGTTAGGCCCAAAGGGCCATAATCCTCCTCCACCCTTGCTAAACAATTAGTGCGGCAAACGTGAATATTAAAATCTCCCAGAACTAATGTATCATAGTGTGTTTCAGTGCTGTCACCATAATTGCCCAAAAAAATAGTGAGAGCTCTAAGATGCTCTAGCTCATCAATTCTAGTGAAAGAATTATAAAAATTAACCACTAGAAGAGTTGGCAAGTTCTTCCCTGTCAATTCTACAGCTAGAATATGGGGAGAACATGATTCAATCAGCTTTGCTTTGTAGGACAACTTGAGGCTAATTATCAATAGTAACCCCCCCCCCTTGCCCTACCCATGCTGGATGGTGTAGCAAATTTGCAAAAAGATGTAAACCCATCCAAATAGTAAGTTTCATTAGCTTCCCACGTTTCCTGAAGAGCTATGATATGATGTGTGGCAAGGAACAGTTCCCAACTAGCATCGCCCTTTTTTGCCCTTAAGCCAGCAATATTCCATGTTAAAACTTTCATTATACCTCCATCAATTATTGTTAAAGTAGAACCAGGTTTTACTATGCCATCAGATAAAGTCTCGTGGTTCAAGGGACAGATCGGAATGGGGTTCGATAAACTAACCATAGGCACATGTGTTACATCGTCCAGTGTTTCCACCAAATTGTCTGAAACAGCAAGTACTGCATTACCGGCATGTAGTCAGTCTTGAGCATCTAAACCAGAAAGAACCTGAAACCTGTTAGTCAAAGAAATAGAGGGAACAGTCAACGTCATAGTTCTCACAGGGGGCTTATAAAAATATCCCAATGGCAAGGCCCAAATGGAGGTAGCAGACATAGGACATGGATCCTGGGCCCTTAAAATTCTCTCAACAACCACAGGATTTCAAAAATTGATGACCACACAGTCCCCCTCAAAGTTCTTTAATGATCGTCCCACCCACCCAACTCTGCGCACCATGATGATGTTGTTGCTCATGGGTGCCCTAAAACCTTTTATTTAGATAACCAATCTACGATTTTATTGCGCAGTTGGGTCCAAGATTCAGTTTGGTCTGGTCTAAGTGGTGGAACACCGGCCAGAACCAAAACATAGGGACATGCGGCCGGGGGGAGATCTAAAGCATCTCTAGAGCACTTAGTAGTCACAACATTTACCACTTTGGAGCTATCTCTATGGTAATTACTAGCTCTCATAGTGGACTTGGCCTAATCAATAGATCGTGGTCTCAAAGGGCCCACAGGCTGGTGCGAAATCTGATCAACAGAACAAAAAGGATTGACTGTGCCGCCTGTCCCCAGGCCTCCCAGGCCCAAATGTGCGGTATTCCCCCCAAGGCCAGATGTCGTGCATGATGGTCGAGACATAGCAGGGCTCGCAATACCAGTAAGCTCATTTCCTGCTCTATAGACCAATTCCCTATTGTTGCCCCCCACAGGGCCGATGGTTTCTGCTATTACCGGGTCCACGGATGCTTTGGCAGCCCCTCGTGCCACACATTGACACCCACAAGCCTCTTGGTTATCTCGGTCATTACTAGATTTTAAAAGATGCGACAATTTTTCTTCAATCGCCCCTAGTTTGCTTAAGAGAGGCGCTAGGAGAACATATATTAGGGTCTCCAAATGTTTCCAGTGGTCAGGATCATTTCCAAGATCCACCATAGTGTGCGGGTCAATGTTGGGAAAAAGAGGCGTACCACCGTTAAGTTTCGTGGGGTGATTCTCACGTATCCCTAAAGCCTGATGTTTAAGTTTGGCTTTGGCCTTGTTCCTCGATGCCATACTTCCCCTTGTACGTTTTGCAGGTGGCTCAGCGTTCCCTTCCTCACCATTCCCTCCTAGTCTGGGTTTAGTAGAGCATGCCACACTTTCCCTTTCCCTAGCAGCTCTTTTAGATCTAGTAGCCGGATCACCTTGAGCTACACAGGTCGTGTTTAAAGTATGTGCTAGGGTTGAAACAGGAGGTGCGGGCAGATCTATTTTCTCCTCAGATATGATAATCAACGATTCCTTAGGTAAACTCAAACTAGGATTTTGGATAGGTTCCATAGTGCCTAGGTGGTCCACCTCCAATACCCCCGAATTTAAAATTGTCCCATCTGCTAGCTCCCCAGCCGGACTAGCAACAAGTACATCCAGACTTAAATGATCCGTGATTTGCGGAACGCCCAAGGGAGATTTGGCCAAGGTTATAGCCCCCAAGGATGATCTTTTTTGCGCTGCAAAAGTACCCAGAGAGAGCCTTTTTTCAGTAAGCTGTATTTCATGTGTTAATACTGTCTCCGCCCTCGATAAGAACGCATCCAGTGTACCCACTACTCCCCCCCAGCCCTCAGGCCTGGAGCTTTACGTTTAGTAGTCATAACGAGTGCCTAAATATATAACACCGCCTTCTAAACAAGCAAATATGTCAGGATAGATATAACAATGAAGTGACCTTACAAATACGACCAAAGTTCGGAGTTCAAAATTTCAAAGTGTCTTACACTGCAAAGTGGGGTGGCCCGGCCCTGCCTCCTCCTGTCTCGGACGGGCTCAGACGGCCCGCCCTTGGCCCGGGCTTCGCCCGGACGTGTTCCGCGAAGCGGGTGCCGCGAGAGGCTATGTAGGCTTTTTTCCCCTGCTCAGGTGCGGCACGTTAGTGGCAGTCAAGGCTTCCTGGGACTTGCAGTCCCCTCAATGTCCAGCAACGACCTCCTCCAAACAGCGAAGCGGCTCCCGCGAAGCGTGTGCCGCGAGAGGCTATGTAGACTTTTTTCCCCTGCTCAGGTGCGGCACGTTAGTGGCAGGCAAGGCTTCCTGGGACTCGCAGTCCCCTCAATGTCCAGCAACTACCTCCTCCAAACAGCGAAGCGGCTCCCGCGAAGCGGGTGCCGCGAGAGGCTATGTAGGCTTTTTTCCCCTGCTCAGGTGCGGCACGTTAGTGGCAGGCAAGGCTTCCTGGGACTTGCAGTCCCCTCAATGTCCAGCAACGACCTCCTCCAAACAGCGAAGCATTAGAGTGCTTTAAATATAATTAAATATTCATTTATTTATTTAGCGGTTATATTTAGCATTGCTTCCCCAAAATGATGTTAGTGGAACTAACACAGCGCAAAAGAATTATTTAACTATTGTTCTAAAGCACTGCGATGTCAAAATGGAATTTGTGTAATATAGGTAGAACAAATATATGTATTTTCATTATTATTTCACTTGGGTTATGCCTACAGAAAAGAGTTTGTGCTACGTCCCTTAACCCCTTGACCGCGATCGGAATTCCGCTCGTATGCTGGACATTCCGATCGCGGGTGGGGTCGTGACGAGCTCAGCTCGTCATGCGCACAGCGCTACCGCGCAGCATGACGAGCTGAGCTCGTCATGAGCACGGAAAGGGTTAAATCCCACAAAATTACCATCAATATCAGACACTGCTCAAGAACATTGGTTTTCAAAAAGCGTTGGCATTATATTTTTACCAGAGCTACCACCAGGCTTAACCGCTTCGGTGCTCATGACGAGACCAGCTCGTCATGAGTCACAGTGGAGCTGTGCTCATGACGAGCTGGTCTCGTCATAACGGCTGCGCGCCGCCCACGCGGGATTAATTCCCCACCTGTGTGGGAGAATTAATCAGTGGGCGGGGTTGTGACGAGACCGGCTCGTCATGAGCACAGCTCCACCGTGACTCATGACGAGCTGGTCTCGTCACGAGCACCGCGGCGCCGCGCTCACCCCCCGCACCCGTTGGGTAGTTACCCCCGCAGGGAAGGGGTTAAGCCAATCGGGTAACTCAGACCACCCTGTGGACCTGGTTATATTTTTCAAATGGTTCCCTAAAACCCTAAAAGGTAGACGTCCCCCTGAAGAATTGTCAGTTTTGCGCCTAATCAAAGCTATACAAAATTAAGTAAATATGGGGCTTATCTATCAAGGGTTTGCGTCGTGTTTGCACGACCCTGAGTGGCTTGATAAATCGGAAGTAACGCAACGCAGGGCAAATCGCTGGGTTGCGTTACTTTGCCCCAGGGAGCCATTTCATTGGCGCTGCATGGGTGTTCCCATGCATTCACCCGTGGATTTTGAAGCATTCCCAGATTTACAATTACCGGTATTCCTGGGAATGTGCCAAAATGCTACGCCTTCCCAGGGGAGGCGTAACGAGGAGAAATATCTTCATTTCTCCTCGTTGCTTCCTCTTTCTATGTGTGCTGCAGAATGCAACACATATAGAAAGAGGAATATGCCCTAGGGGATTGTTTTTGTGCAGGAAGGTGCCCACTCCTGCAAAAAGACAATCCTGCATACAACGTAGGCACCCTTGCACCATGGTGCAAGGGCGTGCCTGCATTGGTCCTAGGCAGCCTATTGTGCGCCAGAGCTGGGGAAGAGGCAAGAATGCGCCATACTGTGTTAAATACAACGCATTTCTGCCCTTTCCCTGTACTGCAGCAGAGCAATGTGACCTGGTGCTCTGTGCTACTTTTTAATAAATTTGCCCCTAAGTATTCTTATAGGGACCATCTGATCAATTATGTCAGCTTAGATCTCGGTATCCGAGCTGACATCATCAAACATGCAAACATTCTATATGATTATTGTTGGTTATTGATACAGACTCAGGGCTGGGGGGAGAGAAATGTGTTTTTCTTTACACAGAATGATCCTATTAAAGCCTGGTGCACTGGCATCCATCTCTTAAAGCAGAGCTGCAGTGAGCCCCCATGCAGTATGTTTTTCATGTATTCAATTGCCCCCTTGGCAGTTTCCTGGGCAGCATCTATCTTCTGCTAGTCTGGCCTTCTCTGTGCAATAACTAGGGTCTGAAATTCAGCAGTAAGCCCCAAAAAAATAGTTTGTCGTTGTACTTTCTGAATACAAATACCTCTAGTGAGTGTCACTCACACGGAGTCTGATGAGCCTGGTTTATGTTGAGGTGGTTTAAATTGAACCATTTACTTAGTTGACTATTAAAAGGTTTGGCTCCAAGTAGATACAATTTATACCCAACAGTAGGCTATTTTTCGTCGAGTCTTCCTAATACACAGTCTAGGGCTCTGATAATATCCTGATACGGGTGCAAACAGGAGTTTTTACAGTGATCACAATTATGAGTTTTGTGATAAATAGTGTACCCTTGCAGGTTTGCCCTCATATATGCCAGAAGGCCAAGCTTGCTGGTTTTATCTAGGAAAAGGAGTGAAAAATTGGCAAAAATGAAGAATTTGGGGGCATATCATCAAGAACGGCGTTAAAATTATCGCCGGTTTAGCGGCAGAAAACTGCCGCTAAAGCGGCGATAATGGAGCTTGATAATATGCCCTGGAGAATTCCAATAGAAGCCCATGTTCACACCAGAACATGGACTTCGATTGGAATTCTCAAGGGCATATTATCAAGCCCATTATCGCCGCTTTAGCGGCAGTTTTCTGCCGCTAAACCGGCGATAATTTTTAACGTCGTTCTTGATAATATGCCCCTTGGTGAGTTACTTACCAACTCTGCACGTTATTCCTCCCTTCTAAGTTGAGAACTCGGAATCGGACATGTTACTCCATCTTGTAAATTGAAAAGCCATAAGTGCTAGGAGTTACAGTAAAAAAATAACTATCAGCGCCAACTTTCTCTTTCACATATGCACATCATCCTCTTGATCTGAGGCATTGATCCTTTTTTCCAAAGCCAGCTCATGTAGAGATGGGTGTTGCAAAAGTATGTCTCTGTTTTAATTAATCACAGTTGTTTAGTGGCACAGTCGAGCCAGGCAAAGAGTTTCTCAACTCAAGCCTTTTTGCTCAGTAAGTGTGCAATCTTCAGCTTGCAGTTTGAAGAAGCATGTGCAGTTGTTCAGAGCTTAAAGGCTGCCTCAGGAAATGTTTATGTACCTAAATGCAAAACTGCACCTTCCAAAGAACATTTCAGCTCTGCAGTCACCTCACTTTTCATTAAAAATATTTGTGAATAAAAACATTTAGTTGCAAAACCATTGCACTAACAAAGTAGCATAAGACGGACCAACAATAAGAGACAAATGGGCAAATGTAAAGGAAAACTGAAAGGGAATCAATTAGGAGGCACAAAACAAAGGTAAGGGAACACATGTTGAGTGGGCAAACATAACGAGGATGGATAAACAAATGCAATCATGATATGTTGCCAGGCATAGAGCAATGTTCAGACTGATGTTAAGTGTGCTCTGCTGCTGCTAACCTGGGAGTGACATCCTGAGCTCTTTCCAGTGCTTAATTTGAGCCAGTGGTTTCCGGTGCTCAGCACCGGCACTTAATTGTCAACACCGGCGCTTGTTACAGTCTGCCACAAGGTGGCGCTGTCTACCTAATGTAGAGATGATCACAACAACTGTTAATTATTCATTAAATATACATTAAAAATAAGGATTACCTGCTACCCAAACCATTCTTATAGCTTTGAGGTCCTGAAATAGTCTGAATTGTCACACTTGTAGCACTGTGTTGGTTAGTAGTTGTGTTATTACTATTAGTGGCAGCATGGCAGGGGCAATGTGTGGTTCAAGCTGCAGTGACCTCCTGACGAAAGCCCTGGCACTTATTTTTTAACAAATTAAGCATCTTCTTTCCCTCCTGTATTTTAGCAGAACAGCTTTCCACACCTCTCACTGCCCTGTCTTCCAGGGTTTCCAAACTCGACCCTGGCAATAACGGGCAACTCTAGTGTTTCTTCGTGGAATCTTAAAAATGTCAATGATTATGCCTTGCTCCGCAGGTGGCTGTGATGAAATTCTGACATAGATTTAAGATTTGTTCTGGTGTAAGGTTTAGGATTAAGCAATGGCCATGATAATAATTGTAATTGTAAATGTATTTTTATAGCGCTTTCGACCTTCGATGAGGCATCAAAGCGCTTTTTCAGCAAATAGCACACCAAAGATTAATAATTGTTTTTTCTTGTGCATTGGTTGTGTTAAGTTTGTGCTCTTGATTTCATGCATGTTTAGTAGAGTTTGGAGTAGGGATAGAATGATAGGAATTAGTTTGAAAAAGGGGGAGTTTGTAGTAGGGATAGAATGATACGAATGGATTTGTAAAGGGGAAGTAGTACGTTTTTGTAAGTAGTGGTCGTGTGTCCTTGTTATTTTTGTTGGATGGCTAAAAGAGGGTTGAAACTTTGAGAAGGATGTTTGGGAGTTCATCGTTGTCAGAAAGGGTTGGGATGAGGCAGAAAGGGGGAGGGATGGGATGGAAGCAAGGTTATTGTATTTTTTTATTAGCAAGATGTAAATAATCTATACATACACACACATATATGTATATATATGCACATATATGTATATATTTGTGTATATATATATATATGCATACACTATATATACATACACACATACATTTATATACACACTCACACACACAGAATGCCTCATTAATTTAAGCTTAATTAATCCCCCTCTATATACATACCCATATGTACATTGAAGAGACAATATTTACATGGTCTGCTGTCCAGATCTGTCTTGTGGTACATCTTTTATGTTTTTAAATAAGTGTAATTAACTTATATATACATAAATATACACAAGTCACTGATTGTAGTTGTTAGTAGTCAGCTTAACCTTCTTTATATGCACCTATGAACATATAAGCAGTAGTTTTGACAAGGTCGGATATACACACATATCTAGTGGTGCAATATACAGTTTCCCCTTATATAAATGTGTCTACTTATAACAAGAGGCATAGTTCAAAGTGCAATGATGTACTTGTACAATGACAGCTCTTTCCCTTTACTGTGAGAAGTTTAGTTTGTCATGTCTGATTATACTGTTGTGGTATAGTCTTGAATTGCCAGTATAGTTGTCACGTGGCAAGAACCAGCTCTTGACTAATCTTCTGAAATGGAAATGGTAGTATGTAGATCTTATACTTCTGGGTAGGGAATTCCATAGTTTGGCTGCTTGAACAGAGAAAGGTGTTCTACCCATGTTTTTTTCTTGTATGTAGGAATTATGAGTTGGGAAGCCATTTATGAGCGCAGGTCCTTTTGCCGATGATTATAGTGCAAGTTATGTATAGAGCCATGGAGAGCATTACAGGCAAGGTTTAATGTAACTTCCATGGTTTGGGTTACAGGTAGGGTTACAGTACAAGTTACTTTTAAGAAAAATACCATTTCACACAGCAATTAAAAATATATAATCACAGTCTATTATCACAGACCATGCACTGCACTCTCCAGCTGTTTTTTGAGGCATGAAAAGATCACATCGGTTGTTGGTTGTTACAAAAACATGGTCCCTACACCACTGACTTAAAGTCACATTTACCACTTAGTCTTCATTTGAACATCTGATGGTAAAATGCTCCAGAAGTGGTACTTGTGTATGATCATTGCAGTTGCTTACAGTGCACCAGATTTTAAGTATCGTTGGGAAGGGACAAAGCATTTGATGAGAGATTTTAATTTTAGGTTAGATCAAATTGATGCCAGTGTGATTAACTTTTTAATTTATTAGATGTCTGGGCTTTTAATCAGTGAGCAGATGATCCAACACACTAGTAAAGGCCATTTAGCTGATCATTTTTATATAATAACTTTGACATCTTTTTATCCCAAACCAGTAGTTCTTTTTTAGATAGTCCTTTTTAATTCCTTATTATTATATATTTGTTTCTGATTCTTATGTATTGCTACTGTATTGCAAATGTATTTCTTTTTATCCAAAGCAATAAAAATATTTGAACACAAAAAGGCCATTTCCACCCTTGGAATTCTCCCGGTCACAATATCGGACCATGCTCATTGTATTGCAGCTTGAAACTAGCTGATGATGCATAAATACTCATTTGTCGGATTTCCATAAATATGAAATAGAATAGAAAGGTGATCATTCCTATTTAGAAACATTTAAGATATCTTTAGTTGTTGGTCATCTTCTTTCCCTTTACCTGATGATGATGTCATACCCACGAAAGAAAGATTGGTGTGTTTTAATTTTAAAATTCAGGAAATATTAGCTATTAGATAAAAATAAGATTCACGCTGGAAATACACAAGGCAAAATGAAAGACTGGCAAATGGAAGGGTTGGGGAAAATCCCTATCACTGAATGATAAATGACTATGAGGACACCAGCGAAGTGAGAAACCTTTCTTAACTAAGTCAGTTTTGTGCAATCGCCAATCAGCTGCTGAACCGCTAATATTTACTTTGAAAACTTTAAGTCCAAAGGAACCATTAAGACCCTATTACAAAATATGAAATGTATTTAAAATATCCTATGATTTATCTGCAGCTGTTCTTAATCTAGAAACAATGTTGTGCCTGGGTATACGGGTATTTTCCTGTCGTTTGGTCTTTGTTCCTCTAAGGGTGGCAGGCTTCCTGTTGATGGCTTCATATTCAAGTGCTCTCAGACCCCACTTTTGAGAAACACTTAAAACACGTGCTAACAAAATCACTGGTTCACAACATGGAAGCCCTCAACAGGACTGCAAGTGCCTGTGTCCCTTTTTTCCTTGCATGGAACGACTAAAAACCATATCTAAAACGGGTGCCACAGAGGCCTGGCTTTGTTACGGGTTGGGATTGGATTCCCTAAGGGGTGATGTTCAAGGTGAAGTCACCATCTTGGCATCAGTTCTAGACAAAAAATGTTCCCTGGATCTTTGGTGGCTCTTCCTTTTTAGGTCGAGCCTGGGCAGCGCATGCGCTGCTCTGCGAGTCATGCTGTATTCAGGTATGGACTTGACGCTCTGCCCACTCTCCACCCCTCTTTTTAATTGGCTGCTACTACTGTCCTTTCTAAATGGTTGCTTTTGATTCATTAATAGGCTTGTTAGCCCCGCCTTAGTAATGCCTTGTCTGCATTTGTAAACTCCCATGAGGACTGGACTTTTTACTTGTGTTGTTACACAGTCTGTTTTAGCTACAGTCTGTGAGCACAATTTTCTTTAATGTCTTTAATCTAGCTGCTTTTACAGGCATGACAGGCTATCCCTAACCCCACCCTGTTTCATGACATCGCGGCGCCCGATCATGGACGCTGCACTTTATCTTTCAAATATGCTCCCTGCACAGCGTGGCAGTTCTGCACGCGCTATGCTGCTTAAAAATGCTTTTTATTTTTAAAAGCACCCTATACGGCACTTTTACTTTAATGGCAGCCGCACCAATTTCTTTAGATGAGCCACGTCTTAAAGAAAGGGGCGTGGCCGACTTTAAAGTGAAAGCACGGCATGGGGCGCTTTTACAAAAAAAAAACATTTGTTTATCAAGTTGACAAACAAATGTTTTTTTTTTGTAAAGGTGTCCCATACGCGCTTTCCCTTTAATGGCGGTTGCGCACCTTTCTTTACACAAGCCACATCTAAAGAAAGGGGCGTGGCTACCATTAAAGTCAAAGCACGGCATGGGGCGCTTTTACAAAAAAAAAATCATTTGTTTTTCAACTTAAACAAATGCTTTTTTTTGTAAAAGTGCCCCATACCGCTCTTTCACTTTAATGGGGCGCGGCTGCCATTAAAGTGAAAGCACAGCATAGAATGCTTTTACAAACAAGCATTTGGAATGCAATAGGTCTCGCATTTGCGAGAGTTTAAGCTATTAGCATTGCAAATGACAATGCCTTTTTTAATGTTTTAAAAACCATCTGGATGCAACCTTTATATGGATGCACTGTTCCAAAGCCTAGGGCAGTGCGTCCTATTACAGTCAATGTGCTGTTTCGAGTGAAGGCACAAGTTTCTGTCTCCACTAGGAAGAACCAATTATAGAAATAGGAAGTAGCAGCTTTCAGTGAGTGATTGCATCTGCCTTCCTGGGGATGCCTCGGGGGAGGGGACTGGGATCCCGATGCCCCTCCCAATGGGCATCCTCGAAGTCGTTTGACTGTGCGCCACCTCTATTTGGTCAGTGCACCTCCTGATGGGCTCTTTCTCTGCATCCATATATGTGATATAGCATTGTACAAAGGCAAAGGATTCCCTTATCTTCATGGTCCACTGCCTCATGCAAATGAGGACACACACCCTTGGGGCTGCAATCACACTAAGGGGCCGATTCCGATCTCGGCCGGAGGCGCACCCAATACCATTCGGTCGGGAAAAAAGCCATGCGAAAGCCAGTTTCCCGACCGATCCGTACAGCACACCGAACGAGCAAGTACGATGCGCACAACAGCAAAAATTCCGGCCGAGCCGTACTCACCCAAACCAGGTCCTGTTCTCCGACCGAGGCGAATCCGGAAACGCCGAATCGAGTCGCACGGAAGGGAAAATGCAGCCCCGTCCGGCCGGACAAGTACGATGCGCTTTCCGTACGCGCCGAACCCGTCGCTACGCACGGCACGTCAAAGCATCCGGGAGGGCGCACATAAGCTCCGAATCGCGCCACAACACGATCCACGGCTACGAGACGAACACAGCACAGACGAGGACGGCGCGAGCGACGAGGACGAAGCGAGCGACGAGGGACGAAGCCAAGCGGCGAGGACGACGCGAGCAACGAGAAGGACGAGCGACACGAACCAACCATGAATCCCTTCGTCCCGATCATACCAATATTCTACATCTACTACCGGAACAGGCACGGACGCGTACGGCGCAGAAGGTAAGTCAGACACCAACCACAAAACACATACAACACGTACACGACACATCACACACATACACTGGGAATCTGAATATACTTGCAACAGCAGCACCATAGGGGCGGGATGCCCATCACCAATGCCACATATGCACACAGGGGCCTGAATGCGCGCCACCACCCCAACCCAGGGGGGGCTGGATGCCCACCACTACTACCACCCTCACCCAGGGGGGGCTGGATGCCTACCACTACTACCACCCTCACCCAGGGGTGGCAGGATGCCTACCACTACTACCACCCTTAGCCAGGGGGGGCAGGATGCCTACCACTACTACCACCCTCAGCCAGGGGGGCAGGATGCCCACCACTACTACCACCCTCACCCAGGGGGGGCTGGATGCCTACCACTACTACCACCCTCACCCAGGGGTGGCAGGATGCCTACCACTACTACCACCCTTAGCCAGGGGGGCTGGATGCCTACCACTACTACCACCCTTAGCCAGGGGGCAGGATGCCCACCACTACTACCACCCTCACCCAGGGGGGCTGGATGCCTACCACTACTACCACCCTTAGCCAGGGGGGCAGGATGCCTACCACTACTACCACCCTCACCCAGGGGGGCAGGATGCCCACCACTACTACCACCCTTAGCCAGGGTGGCAGGATGCCTACCACTACTACCACCCTTAGCCAGGGGGCAGGATGCCTACCACTACTACCACCCTTAGCCAGGGGGCAGGATGCCTACCACTACTACCACCCCAACCCAGGGGGGCTGGATGCCTACCACTACTACCACCCTTAGCCAGGGGGCAGGATGCCCACCACTACTACCACCCTCACCCACGGGGGCAGGATGCCTACCACTACTACCACCCTTAGCCAGGGTGGCAGGATGCCTACCACTACTACCACCCTTAGCCAGGGGGCAGGATGCCTACCACTACTACCACCCCAACCCAGGGGCGGCTGGATGCCTACCACTACTACCACCCTTAGCCAGGGGGGCTGGATGCCTACCACTACTACCACCCTTAGCCAGGGGGCAGGATGCCCACCACTACTACCACCCTCACCCAGGGGGGCTGGATGCCCACCACTACTACCACCCTTAGCCAGGGTGGCAGGATGCCTACCACTACTACCACCCTTAGCCAGGGGGCAGGATGCCTACCACTACTACCACCCTTAGCCAGGGGGCAGGATGCCTACCACTACTACCACCCCAACCCAGGGGGGCTGGATGCCTACCACTACTACCACCCTTAGCCAGGGGGCAGGATGCCCACCACTACTACCACCCTCACCCACGGGGGGCAGGATGCCTACCACTACTACCACCCTTAGCCAGGGTGGCAGGATGCCTACCACTACTACCACCCTTAGCCAGGGGGCAGGATGCCCACCACTACTACCACCCTCACCCAGGGGGGCTGGATGCCTACCACTACTACCACCCTCACCCAGGGGGGCAGGATGCCTACCACTACTACCACCCTCACCCAGGGGGGCAGGATGCCTACCACTACTACCACCCTTAGCCAGGGGGGCTGGATGCCTACCACTACTACCACCCTCACCCAGGGGGGCAGGATGCCTACCACTACTACCACCCTTAGCCAGGGGGGCTGGATGCCTACCACTACTACCACCCCAACCCAGGGGGGCTGGATGCCTACCACTACTACCACCCTTAGCCAGGGGGCAGGATGCCCACCACTACTACCACCCTCACCCACGGGGGCAGGATGCCTACCACTACTACCACCCTTAGCCAGGGTGGCAGGATGCCTACCACTACTACCACCCTTAGCCAGGGGGGCAGGATGCCTACCACTACTACCACCCCAACCCAGGGGGGCTGGATGCCTACCACTACTACCACCCTTAGCCAGGGGGCTGGATGCCTACCACTACTACCACCCTTAGCCAGGGGGCAGGATGCCTACCACTACTACCACCCCCAACCCAGGGGGGCTGGATGCCTACCACTACTACCACCCTTAGCCAGGGGGCTGGATGCCTACCACTACTACCACCCTTAGCCAGGGGGGCTGGATGCCTACCACTACTACCACCCCCACTCATAGGATGGACAATGCATGACACAACAAGCACACCACAACCTAGGGAATGCAAGATTAAGACATCCCCCCACCACCATGACAAGCGTGTGTAGGCTGTGTCAAATGCCTACAACACCGAACATGACTTTCAACATACAATGTGACCCCCTAGCACATGTGCCACACATATATGTGTGTGGCACCCACAATGCAAGCAGCCCATGACCATTGTGGCAATGGGGCCTAAACCCCCATCATCACAGTGACCAAAAGGTAAGTGTGGGGTCCATAGCTGAAGCACATTTTGACCATTGTGGCAATGGGGTCTAAACCCCCATCATCACAGTGACCAAAAGGCAAGTGTGGGGTCCATAGCTGAAGCACATTTTGACCATTGTGGCAATGGGGTCTACACCCTCATCATCACAGTGACCAAAAGGTAATTGTTGACAAAGAAAGAGCTGCAACTGCCAAACTGCATGGATCATTCCTGCTCACAGAACCAAAAACTCATCTGTGGCAAAGTAGTGTATGTGTCCCATTGCAACATAAATTGGGGGAGCCAAATACTGCAGTGCAAATGAAACATTCCTTTGGCCATGTGCAGACAAACAACACCCATGGGGGCTGAGACCGTCAACAGTCATCAATGACACAATGACAGAAGTGACCATCAGAATGCAGAACCACATATTTGCACCAATGGGCACACAAATGCAGATACCCTGTGGAGACAGCAGATGTGAGGTGAACAGATACCATACCATGGCAGCAATGGGACACACAAACCATGATCACTGTGCTGACCGATGACCTAGGAGTCCCAGGGACAGCAGGGGAAACACACCAAACAACATACAGCCAATGGCACACCCAAGATATGCCAATGCAGTGGTGCAGATGCACAAACACAAACAGGCAGACCAACACTGTCATCATACACAGCAGGTGAGGGGTGGGGGTGCCAGTGTCCCCAGGCAACCACACAACACATGAGGAGAGCTGAATACCAATCATACAGATGTGCATACACTGCCACACTAAGGTAACTCATGGATCCAAATCCCCTATGTGGGCAAGCAGGCATTGTCAGGTGAGAGGGAGCACAAAACACACATGTCACACAGGCACGTAGGAACAACAACTGACACAGCAAGTCACAGACACACCACAGCACCACCCCCAGGGCCCCCACAATGTGGTGACCCTGGGCTGAATAAAAATACCACTGTGATGACAAAGCTAAATGTCGTTCACACTATGAACCACAGTCAGGTGTCCTGAGCAACAAACTACCATCACACCTACACAAGCACAAATCAATCAGCATGGCCAGTAAGCCAAGGCCAACATGGAGGCAGGGGCCTAGCCGGGCAACAACTCTCATCTGCACACACTCAACACCACACCCCTCGACCTCCAACAATGTGCAGCAGTGAAGTACACATGCACTGGTGACATTGCACATGCACCCATGACTATTCCAGGGTGGTGGGTGGGAACCAAGGTGTAGAAACACATCACACATGGACACTCAACAAGACTCCTGAATGTCTGACACACTGCACACTACGCTGTACATGGACATGACGGCAATACCACACCGACCAATGGGATCCCAGCCACAGTCACACACCAATGAAGAAGCCAAGGTCACCCACAAAGAACACACATAGACAACTTCCAACATTGCAGCTCTGACCCTGAGGAGTGGCAGCAGTCACACACACAACATGTCACAATCACTGAAAGATAACACAAACTGGAAATCACATGACAGGGGCAAACAACAAGTGCCAAGGGGAAACCTGACTGTGACCCATCTGCGTCTGCACACAAACTCAGCCCTGACAGCAAACACACCTATGGGTGACACCCTGATGACCAGTAATGTGCCATGCACCCACATCACAGAGAACACAGGGAGAAGACTTTGGGGGAACATAGCTCAAGTCAGCAAGCATCACAAACAGGTACAACACTAGGGATCACAGCATGCGCAGATGAATGGAAGTGAACACACAGACATGCACATACAACACACACCTTGGGTGCAGGCAATGTCACACGTGTACACACTGCCATGAGGGGACTCCACTCCTGTGTGAGGAAAGCTGTGCCATATGTTGCCTCAGTAGGGCCCCATCATGTCAGCTGAGCACTTGGTCACACAATCAACAATTAGCACCAAATGAGGGCTCCCATCACATCAGCCTGGTCATGGATGTGCCAACGGAATCATCAGCACAGATCCAACACACTTGTATAGCAATGTTGCACTGACTACACGGATGAGTCCCTCCCCATTGATGCCCAAACCTGCATGTCCACTGGAGATGGCAACACGGTCAGGGAAGTAGACAAATGCAACGATGGCAGGCACAACAGATGTGCAGGGGTGGAAGCCACAGATATGAAATTGCCAATGTAAGTAGGAAACCCATTGCCAAATACTGAACACATGACACCCTCAGATGCTGCTATTGATGACATGGATACACCACATGATAGGACACATTCCCCCTGGACCACATGGGTTCCTGCACAGTAACACTTCATAATCATGAGACCAGATATCACCATCACTGCAGCAAGGGCATGGTTAGCTGCACCAACAACATGTACATCTGAAGCATGAGCACTAGAGAAAAGAAAGTTGCTTTATTCAGCATATGTGTTGAGGCCAAACGAAGTCCTGAAAAAAGAGCAAAGGCCAATGGCCAGTCCATTGTCAAAGTTCAAACAGGGTGACACTGGCAGATGTCACCCTACGCATGCCTGCACAATACCAGGGACAATCCACTAGGAGGGGCAACCGGGGGGCAGGCCAGGCACCGCAGGGACAGGATCAGGGCTCACCAGGGGAGTCAGGGAAGGGGTGGTGGGTGCAGGAGAGCCACTGACAACTGCAGTGGAGGTGTCTGACATGGTGTGTGCCGGCACAACTGGGGGGCATGACACAGATGTCGTGGGTGCCGGCACAACTGCAGTGGACCCTGCAGATGGGGTGGACAGGTCCGCCACTGCAGTGCCCAAGTCAGACAGGGCGGTAGTGGACTCCACTGCAGTGCCTACCTCCAGGGGAGGAGAATGGGGAACAGGCAAGGTGGGTTGGACAGAGGGGGGACACCCTCACCACATCAGTGGCACAGACAAGCGCAGCGGGGGTGTGGTGCTGGGAGAGCAAGTGGCAGGGGAGAAGGCCGGAGCATCTTGGGGATGGTATATCTGTGGGTGGGGGAACCTGGGGCAGGGTGTGGTGGGGGCACCTGTGCAGTGGGGGCCTGAGGGATGGAGGACGGAGACCTTGTGCCTGAGCTGCAGGGTGGTGGCGGGGTCTTGCTCTTAGCACTCCGGGGGGACTTGCGGGTGGGGGCCTCAGTCCGTCTGCGCCTGGGGGAGGGTGTCCGGGGGCGAGGGCACTCTGCTCCGTGTGGGTGGGCTTCCTCTTCCCCCGGGATGCTGGAGCAGCTTCATCGGTGGGGAAGAGGCCGAGGTCACAGAGGAAGAGCTGCTGTGACTTTGGGGTTGCAGGTGAGGCAAGGGAGGGTGCTTTGGAGGGAGAGGGAACTGAGGACTGCGCAGTGCATGTGGATGCGTGTGTGTGTTCCAGGGCCCCATCCCCTGTGAGTCTGGCTTCAGTCCCCTGAATGTGCGTGCGTGTGCGTTTTGTCATTGGCGTGTGTGTCAGTGTGCTGGATGTGTGTGTGCTGGTGTGTGCCTGTGCCAGTGTGTGTGTGCCTGGGATGGGTAAGGTGCTGGGGAGTGTGGATGGAGCAGAGGCAGGAGGGGTGAGGGACCGTTTGAGGAGGGACACTGCTGCCGTCAGGGAGGAGTCCATGGACCTATTGCCCCTCTGTAGGTCAGACATGCCCGATGAGATGCCCTCCATGAACGACACCAGCTGAGTCAACAGCGCGGTGTGCGCATGGAGGACACTCAGCATGGCTGTCTGCCCTACATGGAGCTGGCGAAGGAGGTACACAGACTCCTCACTCAGGGCAGCAGGGGACACAGGGGCAGGGGGTGCGGTGCCTGGCCCAAAGGAGACACGCTCCCGGACATGGGAGCCTCCACGGACCTGGGGAATGGGAGCCGATGGGAGGGCGGTGGTGGTGCTGGTGGTGGCGGGGACAGCAACACTAGCTGGGGTGTGGTGGCTGCTGACACCCGCCTCCACAAGGGAGTCATCCTCCGAGTTGCTCTGGTCCTCAGCTGAGGTGGATGCTGCTGAGGACTCCTCGGTGTGGCTCCCCTCGCCCTCCGTGCCACTGGGTCCCTCCGACCACTCCTCGGCTGCTGACCCAGTCTGGCTCTCTGGCTCCTCCTGGTCCGTGGAGCTGTCCCCTTCCGTGGCCGTGGATGTATCTGCAAACAATGGGGAAACAGACAGACATCAGTCACCTGCACCAAACGCACACACCACTGTGAGCACAGCACATTACAGAGCAAGCCCTGGCATCATTAGTTGTACATTGCTAAAAGTGCCCTAATTGAACAGGAGAAGTCAATTGTCAGTCTGATGCCAAGCATGGCACTCACATCCCACATGGCCTTGCACCCATCTGTCTGGTGTCTGTTGGATTGCAACACCCCAGTGTTGACACATGCACCAAGTACACAGTAGTTGGACAGTGCAGAGGACACGGTGTGGACACATCACAGCTCTTGCCACTGAGTCAGTACAGGTTCACGGATGTAAGGGATGCCCAGAGTCAAATAGGAAATGCATGTGATGCATTCCAGCGACAGACACCATGATGCACCCATGTCCTGATAGCCAGCGCCACTATGGTGTGCATGTAGCACATGTCACTCCCCTGCAGGATCACCAATCAGTAGACACATGCCATGGCGGAGGCATGACTGCAAAGTCATACATCACTGTCTCAGTGATGTATGACTTTGCAGCCAGACTAACAACACTCTGCACTGTGTCACAATAGTAGGTCATGGGGAATGCAAGTCCTGGAGCTGCACAAGTGCACATGTACATCCCCCCACAACACATCCTCTTAACCCTCATCTGTCCAGGTCATACCTATTGGACATATGGGAGACCTGTGACACTACCCTCTGAACCTGAGCCCCTCACACTCTGCTGTGCATGGGGAACAGCTGCCTGAACTTCACATTTACATGCCCCAGTCTGCATGGGCAGCTGATCAGACACCTATGTGTCACACAAGTATCGTCTCCTATGGTCACATCTCCAGTGGCATGCTGAGCCCCTACCAAGAAACTCCACAGCAGTCCTGGCGACTAATCCACAGCACACTGACACAGAGGCAGACACCTGAGGGGTCAAATCACTGTGCACAATGTGTCCTCTGATACACGGGAGTGGGAGTACAGAGTGTATTGTATGGCCTGGAGTAGGCATGACTGTCCAGCCCCACATGAATGAGGGATGAGCCCTGGACTGTAGGCAGCTGGCTAAGTATGTGTGACACACGTCATATACATACTCCTGGGGCCCAAACATTGTTCCCACCCGCAGCATGGGTGTGTGCCAGGTACCCCAGCCACATGTGGTGGATCAGCTCAGCAATTGGACCACAGATCAAAGTAACACGCTGAATACATGTCAGAATACAGGCATTGTGTAAGCAATGGACCCACCCATGATGCCCACCACAGAGTCAGGGAAACAGATGCTGTCTCCCACCTTGAGTCAAGCAAACTGCAAGGACACAGTCCTAAGTGACAGAATTCCCTGCATGTAAGGGCCACACCTGGGTATCAGATGAGGAGTGGGCAGTGCACAATAGAGGGACATGGCTCCTGGACAACATGACTGCTGTACTGTGGCAGTTCAACCTGGCCCGAGGAGGGCACATAACATGTTAGACAGAGTACACAGTGCAGTCTTTGACTCACCCCCTCCTTGCTGCTCTCTGGCCTTCAGCTGCCCATCCAGGTCTGGAAAGACCACCGCCAGGATCCTGAGCATGTGGGGGTCAGGGTCCGTGTTCCGCCCCTCCTGCGAGGAGGCGACAGCTTCAGCTGGACCCGTGCAATCCTCCGGGTCCAGCCCCGAAGGTCCTGCCACCTCTTTTGGCAGTTGCGGATCCGGCGCTTGTAGACCCCCACGGACCGGACAGCCCGGACGATGTCCTTCCATATCTCATGCTTCCGATGGGCAGAAGCCTGTCAGGATGACAAAGTGATAAGGCCATTATTACACATGCAACATATCCGTGCATGACACAGTTGCATATACATGTCGCAATCACAGGGGCACATGGTGTACCCAGGCAGTGCACGGCTGCCCATGGACAGTTTTCCAGAAGTCACTACATGGTATCATAGCATGGGGAGTAAAACCCTGTTCAGAAGCACTGTCACTGCACCATACCTGTCCAGTGCAAGTCACTACACACTATGGGGGGTGACAACTACTCAGTGAGCCTGCTAGCCAGTGGTGTGCTGACTCTCAGCCTTGCTAGTCAGACAAAATGCACATTCAGAAAGGCAGTGCACAGAACACTCACCTGCTCCCCTGGTGTCCCATACAGCTTGCTGTACTGTGGAAGTAGGCTGTCCAGCAGGGCCTGGTTCTCTTCAAGGCTGAAGGCTGGGGCTCTCTCCACAGTACGTGCCATTGCAGGGTCCAGAGGGGCAGAGACAGCAGCAGTGCAGTGGCAGATGTCGTCCTGGAGCATGTAGTGCAGGCAAGTGGGCTCTCAGGGGAACATGCAGCAATATATATGTGCTGGAGAGGCAGATACTGTCCCTTGTGTCCAAAGTGATAGGTCCAAGTCGTTTGCATCTTCTGAATCTGGCCAATCCATGGAATAGCAGCACCAAAACACGCCCACAGCATCCTTCAAAATTTCAACTTCATGACATACATGATTTTGCAACATTGTTGTGGGTGACCAACTGATTTTCCAGCAACCGACTCGTTCGAATATTCGAAAACGCGTCCGTTGCCAGGCAAGCCCATTGTCAATGGGTGCGCACCGATCGGTCCATTGAGGTACAACGCGCACAGGGGTACAACGCGTACCCGCACACATTGAATGCAATGGGCCGGCCGGAGGCACCGATCGGTCCATTGCAGTACAACGCGCACAGGGGTACAACGCGTACCCGCACACATTGAATGCAATGGGCCGGCCGGAGGCACCGATCGGTCCATTGCAGTACAACGCGCACAGGGGTACAACGCGTACCCGCACACATTGAATGCAATGGGCCGGCCGGAGGCACCGATCGGTCCATTGCAGTACAACGCGCACAGGGGTACAACGCGTACCCGCACACATTGAATGCAATGGGCCGGCCGGAGGCACCGATCGGTCCATTGCAGTACAACGCGCACAGGGGTACAACGCGTACCCGCACACATTGAATGCAATGGGCCGGCCGGAGGCACCGATCGGTCCATTGCAGTACAACGCGCACAGGGGTACAACGCGTACCCGCACACATTGAATGCAATGGGCCGGCCGGAGGCACCGATCGGTCCATTGCAGTACAACGCGCACAGGGGTACAACGCGTACCCGCACACATTGAATGCAATGGGCCGGCCGGAGGCACCGATCGGTCCATTGCAGTACAACGCGCACAGGGGTACAACGCGTACCCGCACACATTGAATGCAATGGGCCGGCCGGAGGCACCGATCGGTCCATTGCAGTACAACGCGCACAGGGGTACAACGCGTACCCGCACACATTGAATGCAATGGGCCGGCCGGAGGCACCGATCGGTCCATTGCAGTACAACAGCGCACAGGGGTACAACGCGTACCCGCACACATTGAATGCAATGGGCCGGCCGGAGGCACCGATCGGTCCATTGCAGTACAACGCGCACAGGGGTACAACGCGTACCCGCACACATTGAATGCAATGGGCCGGCCGGAGGCACCGATCGGTCCATTGCAGTACAACGCAGCACAGGGGTACAACGCGTACCCGCACACATTGAAAGCAATGGGCCGGCCGGAGGCACCGGTCGGTCCATTGCAGTACAACGCGCACAGGGGTACAACGCGTACCCGCACACATTGAATGCAATGGGCCGGCCGGAGGCACCGATCGGTCCATTGCAGTACAACGCGCACAGGGGTACAACGCGTACCCGCACACATTGAAAGCAATGGGCCGGCCGGAGGCACCGATCGGTCCATTGCTGTTCAACGCATCACTGTACATGTGACTGGCATATGTCAGCATGCCTGTCTCAGATGGACATATGCCAGCCACAGATAGCTCCCAGGGAGTGAGGGGCACACCTACATCACGACAGCCTGTCCAAACCTTATCATAAGGCATGTAAGGCTGCATTTCCTATTGTGTGTATGTTGGTGTACATGTTGTCCTGTGGGTGTCACCTGTGGGCAGCCACCCCCAGGCTGTGCACGTGTTAATGGGGACAGGATCCTGGGTGTTACGTGTACGTGACCACTGTGATGTGCAACTGTTCATATCTGTGCATGTGCCATGGTCACATTTCACAGTGGTGTTTGTGTATGTCATGTCACATACCCCGTGAGTCCCATGTGGGACGGTATGTTTGAGCCAGGGTGTCCCAGTGGCACAATAGTGATGGCCCTCCACAGTCTTTGTGCATGTAGTGTTTACAATGTCTCTGATTTCATGTGCACAATGGGAGACAGTCTCCACATCCACGTTGTGTGTGCATGGACTCTGATGTTGTGCGTGTGTGTCACAGACGTCCATGGCTCTCCTGCCATGGCAAGTGTGGCCACTACCTGTGGGGGTCATGTTTGTTTTGTTGTGGTGTACACATGATACTCCAGGTGATGCCAGTGTCCATGTGGCATTACAGGGTCCCTGGGAATGTGCCTGTCGTTGAGCTGTGGTGCCTGGGGCACATCTGTCCTCACATGTCACTGGGGGGTGACTGTGACACAGCATCATGATATCCAATGGGCCAACCTGGGACAAATTGATGCCACCTGTAGGACCGTGTTGACAGATGTTGGCCATGTATGTACCATACATGTCGTTCCGGTACTGCACACTTCATGTAGTTGTGCCTCATGATGATGTATGTTGGGATCTTGAGTGTGTTCAATGCCGCATATGTGGGGTGACTGACGATCTTGCTTACTTCTCCTCTGCACTGCAGGGCTCCTGCTGTCCATCGGCCATTCCCAGACCTGGCAACGATGGTGGAACGGGACAGCATCCGACGGTACCGCTTCACCAGGCAGCTGATTGAGGATTTGGCAGTGCAGTTGTCCCCACATTTGCAGCCTGGCCGGCCGTATCCTACAGCGCTGACCCCCAAGGTGAAGGTGATGGCAGCCCTACACTTCTTTGCCACCGGTACCTTCCAACATACTGTGGCGTCTGCTGGTGGGATGTCACAGACCATGTTCAGCCGTGTGCTCCGCGATTTCTTGGCGGCAATGTTGCTCTTCCTGAACCGGTACATCTATTTCCCTAGACTGCGACGACTCACTGACGTGAAGAGTGACTTTTATGCCCTGGGGAGGATGCCGCATGTCATTGGCTCCATTGATGGGACACATGTGGCTTTGGTACCACCACAGGCCCAGGAGCAGGCCTACAGGAACCGCAAGCACTACCACTCGGTCAATGCACTGGTGGTGTGTCTTGCAGACATGACCATCACACACGTGTGTGCCCGTTTCCCTGGTTCAGCACACGATGCCTTTGTGATGAGGAGTAGTCGCATCCCCAGGTTGATGGCACAGATGCAGAACCAGCGTGCCTGGCTTGTCGGTGTGTACTGACTTTGTGCCATTGTGTGTGATCTGATCTGTAGTATTCCGCCCACTTTTCCAAGTCAGCTGATGTGCACTTGTCTGTCCGTAGGTGACTCGGGATACCCCAACATGCCGTGGTTGCTGACACCCCTCAGGAACCCTGTGACACCTGCCCAGATGCGCTACAATGAGGCACATGGTCGGACCAGGAGAGTGATTGAGCGGACCTTTGGTCTCCTGAAGAGCCGCTTCCGCTGCCTGGACAAGACCGGAGGGTCCCTCCCATATGCCCCTGCGAAAGTGTGCAAGATTATCATCGTCTGCTGCATGCTCCACAACCTGGCAGTGCGGAAGGAGTTGCCTCTCATCCAGGATGACGATGACCAACATCCGCCACCTGTGGAGGATCCTGGCCTGGACCACGATGCCAGTGACGATGATGATGATGATGGTGATGGTGATGTCCGCACACAGCTCATCACCAACTTCTTTAGCTGAATGTGAGTATCCTGAGGTGTCATGTCAATGATGTGAGTTGGCATGATGTGTGGGTGGTGCTCTGGTGCTGTTGGAGTGTGTCCATGGGCTACTTGACTGGATGTGTGTTGCGATGTGTGGTGACAGGTGGGCTGTACTCCCCAACAGTGTTGACATGCTAACTTGGTTCTGGGTGGGTATCTTGTAACATGTATTGTGCATGAGTTTTGCTGTTCTGTCCTGTACTCCATTGCTTTTGACTGTGTGTCATTTCTGTCCTTCACAGGGTACTTTCAGATTCGTTTGGTCAACTGTGTCCACCGACAACGTGATTGCACATCCAGGCTGGTAGCTGTTGTGTCCCTACAGGTGATGTGCGCCACACCCATGGACTTCCTTCTGTCTACAGTTGTTGACTGTGTGCCCGCTACCAGGTGGGGTTACCTTGCATCTGTAGTGGTTACGGCATGTTGCTACTGTGTAATAAACCTGTGCTTCACTTAGTGATGTGCGTTGTCTGTGGTCACACATTTGACTGCCATTTGCTTACTGCACCTGTGGGCTACTTGACTACAACTGGGAATGGGTGTGGTGTCTGTGCATTGCACCGTCTTCCCTGGCAACATCAGTGTAGGCAATGAGTCAGATGGCCTAGGTGTGTATGTGTTGTGTAGCCCTGGTGGTGTGTCTCCCTCATATGTGTCACGTTGCCTGTACTCACATGCCTGTGTTGTCCTTGCTGTTGCAGTTCGCATACACAGTGTAATTTTGTTGTTCATCATCCCCATAACAGTACCCACGTTGGAATCACGACAGAGGCAAGTATGGTGTATTATTGTGTTTATTGTGATACATCTGTGATAATAGTGCATAGGATGGATTGTGCTGTACATGAATCTTGCAATCCCAAGTTCCTAGATGAATAGAAAGTCCAGGTAGACAGGATCCCCAGTATCGGGGCCACAGTTGTCTGACACATTGTTCCAACTTGTACTCCCCATGCAATGTGTGGGAGTAGTGTTGCCATCAACAGGGTGAACAGTCTGTGCACAAAGGCGAAAATCCAGAACAGGTTCAGGCTTCCTGGGAGTTGCGCTTGGCCATCAGCCTCTCACTTTCCCCTCCTCGGACGACCCCTCTTCTTGGGGGGGGGCCCTCAAGTGCAGGCTGCTGCGGTGCAGGGGACTCTCCGCCAGAGTCCTCCTCCCTCCCTGTGGCAGTTGCAGTTTGTTCGGTACCAGATGTTGTTGGCACACAGGGAGGTGTGGACTGGTTGCTGTTCATCTGGCGGAGGCATTGTAAAATGTCCCTGTGCACCGCCGTCATCTCATGTAGTACATCCCACTTGGACTCCACGCGGGTCATGTGGGAGTCCACACGTGACATGTGGGAGTCCACACGTGACATGTGTGACTCCACATGGGACATGTGGGAGTCCAAGCGGGCATGATGGGCAGCCTGCTGCTGTTTGATGTCTCTGAGGAGCCCCACTACCTGGCTGAGCTCTCCGGTGCTGGACTGGTACGCATCAGCTATGCGTACCAGTTGTGGGTCTTCATGCACACCAGCAACGTCTGCAAGCAGCGACCTCTGTCTCCCACCCCTCCCACCACCCCTGCTGACATGTGCAGTGTGTGCAGTTGCACGCACAGATAACCCTGGTCCACCTTGGGGGTTGGTGGTGGTGGTGGTGTCCATGGCCCCAGGTTGGTCCAGGGTCACTGCGCTGGTGTTGTTCCTTATTCTGTCCATGTCGGCAGGGATGGTATTCGTGGTGACAGTCGTTGGAGGGGTGGGTGCAGGGGGTGCAGCTGGTGGACCTGCTGGTGCTGCAGCTGGTGGTCCTGCTGGTGCAGCATGTTGACTTGCACCGGATGTGCCAGGTTGTTCTTCATCGTCCGAGGAGGACAGAGGCTGTACGACGCCAGTGAGCTCGGCATCCTCTTGAGCCTGGGACTGGGACTCCTCAGCGTCTGCTGCTGTGTCCCTATCATCACCTGTTTTTGGGAGACACAAACAATGTATGTCATGTTTCTGCAGGCATCAGTGGTTGACACACCTGACAGTTGTGACTGTGCCTCGGGGTGCGGGCCTGTACATTGTATTGTCCTAAGTCGTCACAGTCAGGGGTTGATATTGGTGTGGCACATTGTCCTGCATTATTTGGGCATTTCTATGTATTCTCTGGGGTGTGAACATGGTCTGCATTGATTGTGTTTGGTTGACAGCCAGACCTCCTTCCCACCCACCCACCCACCCAGTCAGTTATCCCACCATGGAACGTGCTTGCATTGCAGGGAGTGTAAGTTGTCTCTCAGGATGTCAGTCAGAGGTGTCCTGCTGTTTGTTGGTGCACAGTTGGCAGCAGGGCCTTGTGCTCCCCGCAGCAGTAGCCAGTGTCAGCCATCTTGTGAGTCCTTCTCCACTCCCTGTGATGTGAGCATGGTTCAGGGTGGTGTTGATGGGCCAGTTGTGAGGCTGAGCAATGTCTGTGACTACGACTCCCATCATGCTATTGCCTCCACCCCCTTCCCAGCATGCCCATGCTTCCTTCCTTTTGACTCTGCTTCCCTGTGGGGTGGGCTGGCTGTGCTGACAGGATGGCTGGGAGTGTTGTCCTGGCAGTTGTTTGGCTAAGAGTCCCAAGAGTGTCCCTGTGCTTCACACAACATAACCCAGGGTGGTGGTGCTTTGTGGGATCTTGTGTTAGGATGGAGGGCATTGCATTCTACCAGGTGGGTACTGTGGAGTTTGTGTTGGGGGGGGTGTGAGGGAGGTGCTGGTGACTATGGTCAGTGCTGCAAGTCCCCCTTCCCACCCAGCCAGCCGGATATCCCACCATGGAACGTGCTTGCATTGCAGGGAGTGTAAGTTGTCTCTCAGGATGTCAGTCAGTGGTGTCCTGCTGTTTGTTGGTGCACAGTTGGCAGCAGGGCCTTGTGCTCCCCACAGCAGTAGCCAGTGTCAGCCATCTTGTGAGTCCTTCTCCACTCCCTGTGATGTGAGCATGGTTCAGGGTGGTGTTGATGGGCCAGTTGTGAGGCTGAGCAATGTCTGTGACTACGACTCCCATCATGCTATTGCCTCCACCCCCTTCCCAGCATGCCCATGCTTCCTTCCTTTTGACTCTGCTTCCCTGTGGGGTGGGCTGGCTGTGCTGACAGGATGGCTGGGAGTGTTGTCCTGGCAGTTGTTTGGCTAAGAGTCCCAAGAGTGTCCCTGTGCTTCACACAACATAACCCAGGGTGGTGGTGCTTTGTGGGATCTTGTGTTAGGATGGAGGGCATTGCATTCTACCAGGTGGGTACTGTGGAGTTTGTGTTGGGGGGGGGTGTGAGGGGAGGTGCTGGTGACTATGGTCAGTGCTGCAAGTCCCCCTTCCCACCCAGCCAGCCGGATATCCCACCATGGAACGTGCTTGCATTGCAGGGAGTGGAAGTTGTCTCTCAGGATGTCAGTCAGTGGTGTCCTGCTGTTGGTTGATGTGCAGTTCCCAGCATGCCCTTGTGCTCCCCACGACACAGCAACAGTGTCAGACATCTTTGATGGGCCTTCTCTACTCTCTGTGGGATGTGCATGCGTGAGTGTGAGCTTGCTGGGCCATGTGGTGGGGGATGTAGAGCTGTGACTACGACTCCCATCATGCTATTGCCTCCACCCCCTTCCCAGCATGCCCATGCTTCCTTCCTTTTGACTCTGCTTCCCTGTGGGGTGGGCTGGCTGTGCTGACAGGATGGCTGGGAGTGTTGTCCTGGCAGTTGTTTGGCTAAGAGTCCCAAGAGTGTCCCTGTGCTTCACACAACATAACCCAGGGTGGTGGTGCTTTGTGGGATCTTGTGTTAGGATGGAGGGCATTGCATTCTACCAGGTGGGTACTGTGGAGTTTGTGTTGGGGGGGGTGTGAGGGGAGGTGCTGGTGACTATGGTCAGTGCTGCAAGTCCCCCTTCCCACCCAGCCAGCCGGATATCCCACCATGGAACGTGCTTGCATTGCAGGGAGTGTAAGTTGTCTCTCAGGATGTCAGTCAGTGGTGTCCTGCTGTTTGTTGGTGCACAGTTGGCAGCAGGGCCTTGTGCTCCCCACAGCAGTAGCCAGTGTCAGCCATCTTGTGAGTCCTTCTCCACTCCCTGTGATGTGAGCATGGTTCAGGGTGGTGTTGATGGGCCAGTTGTGAGGCTGAGCAATGTCTGTGACTACGACTCCCATCATGCTATTGCCTCCACCCCCTTCCCAGCATGCCCATGCTTCCTTCCTTTTGACTCTGCTTCCCTGTGGGGTGGGCTGGCTGTGCTGACAGGATGGCTGGGAGTGTTGTCCTGGCAGTTGTTTGGCTAAGAGTCCCAAGAGTGTCCCTGTGCTTCACACAACATAACCCAGGGTGGTGGTGCTTTGTGGGATCTTGTGTTAGGATGGAGGGCATTGCATTCTACCAGGTGGGTACTGTGGAGTTTGTGTTGGGGGGGGGTGTGAGGGGAGGTGCTGGTGACTATGGTCAGTGCTGCAAGTCCCCCTTCCCACCCAGCCAGCCAGGATATCCCACCATGGAACGTGCTTGCATTGCAGGGAGTGTAAGTTGTCTCTCAGGATGTCAGTCAGTGGTGTCCTGCTGTTTGTTGGTGCACAGTTGGCAGCAGGGCCTTGTGCTCCCCACAGCAGTAGCCAGTGTCAGCCATCTTGTGAGTCCTTCTCCACTCCCTGTGATGTGAGCATGGTTCAGGGTGGTGTTGATGGGACAGTTGTGAGGCTGAGCAATGTCTGTGACTACGACTCCCATCATGCTATTGCCTCCACCCCCTTCCCAGCATGCCCATGCTTCCTTCCTTTTGACTCTGCTTCCCTGTGGGGTGGGCTGGCTGTGCTGACAGGATGGCTGGGAGTGTTGTCCTGGCAGTTGTTTGGCTAAGAGTCCCAAGAGTGTCCCTGTGCTTCACACAACATAACCCAGGGTGGTGGTGCTTTGTGGGATCTTGTGTTAGGATGGAGGGCATTGCATTCTACCAGGTGGGTACTGTGGAGTTTGTGTTGGGGGGGGTGTGAGGGGAGGTGCTGGTGACTATGGTCAGTGCTGCAAGTCCCCCTTCCCACCCAGCCAGCCAGCCAGATATCCCACCATGGAACGTGCTTGCATTGCAGGGAGTGTAAGTTGTCTCTCAGGATGTCAGTCAGTGGTGTCCTGCTGTTTGTTGGTGCACAGTTGGCAGCAGAGCCTTGTGCTCCCCACAGCAGTAGCCAGTGTCAGCCATCTTGTGAGTCCTTCTCCACTCCCTGTGATGTGAGCATGGTTCAGGGTGGTGTTGATGGGACAGTTGTGGGGGGGGGCAATATGTGTGAGTGCGACTCCCATGATGCTATTGGCTACACTGACTTGGCCAGCATACACAGAATTCCTTCCTTTGAGTGGTCTTCACTGTGTGTTGGTGTTGTTGTGGTGGCTACATGTGTGGATGTGTGTGTTAGTTCTATTTGTGCCACTGCCTAGCTGTAGTTGTGGTTGTGTTTGTACATGTGTTGGCACAGTTGGATGTGACTTTTTTGATGGCATGTGTTGTGTTTATCTGACTGACATACACATTTTGGGATGATTCTGTTCTAGTTGCTGTGTAATTGCTATGAGTGCATGGTTTGACTCTCCCCTTGACAGTGATGTGTGTGTTTTGTGGCAGTTTATTGTGTACATTTGTTGTGTACTCACCAGGCTCTGGGATGTCCTCTAGTCCATATACGCTCACTGGCGGAAGGATGGCCCGCACCTTCTCCTCCCAGGGCCTGAGGTATACTGGCTTGGCAGGAGGGCCACTGCCGGTGTATTGGCTCAGGTGGTAGTCTTTCTTGAGCAGCTCCCGGACCCTCCTGCGCACGTCATACCACCTGTTCTGGATGTCGGTCTTTGTGCGCCGACATGGTGATTGGGCGTTCACCCTGTTGATGATCCTCTCCCACATCTTGGTTTTCTGCGACATGGGGGTCTGTTGGACCAGAGTGCCAAACAGCTGTGGCTCCACCCTGAGGATCTCGTCTACCATGACTTCCAATTCACTATCTAGGAACTTGGGATTCTTCTTGGGGGGCATGGTGATGGGTGGTGATAGTGGGTGCTGTGTGTGTTGGTGTGCAGGTGAGGGTGTGTGGGTGTGTGTTGTGCTGGGTGTATGTGAGGTAGGTATTTGTTGGTGTGCTGCTGGTGTGTGGCTTGTGTGAGGGATGAGCTGTGGGTGTGTGGTTGCTTTCTCTTGGGTGCTGGCAGTGGAATGGCATTTGCAAAGGCTCATGGTAGTGATTTGTGTCCTTTATATAGGTGGAGTTGTTGGTGTGTCTTTGTTCTCTGTCCCCACCCCCAGTATTTATTGGCTTGGTAATTGCTTGTTTGGCCTTTTTTTGGTTGATTTTTCCTTTGTGCTGTTTGTGTATGTTGGAAACGTTCTTGTGACCGAGTCGGACCCTGCATTGGTCTCGTACGGTGTTTTCCGTTTCGTTCACGCTGTGTTTGTGCAGTTTTGTATGCTGCGTACGCGTCGGTCGCGGTGTATTGTGTTGCTTCGGCTCGGTTTTGTATGCGTGTCGGTCGTACGGCTTGTCCTCCGTCCGACTCGGTCGTGTTTTCGCGCCTTGCATCGTACTTTGCAGGTTGGAGTTGGCGGGTACGATTCGGTCGGATTTGTTCCGGGTGCGTGTCGGTCGGTTGGATTCGCGTGTTTTTCCGGCCGGATTGCTATTTTCCGAGCGGGTCGGTCGGTCGGCTTGGTTTCCTGACGTGTCGGTCGGATTTATCGCGGCTTGCATCGTACTTGGCGTGTCGGGCGCCACTGGTACGTGTCGGTCGGTATTTTTTCCGGATCCGAGTCGGTCGGTGCTTTTTCCGGCCCGAATCGGAATCGACCCCTAAGTGTGCCCCAGCATGGTCCATATTACAGAAAGGGATGTACAAGCATCTGCAGCTCCTTTTGTAATACCAAAGTGGCCTAGTGATGTAAAATGTGAGTGCACAATCCCATTGTGTGTCCAGGGCACATTGTATAATACACCTCTGAAAGCCTCACTACACACCCCCACAGATCAATCCAGAACTGCGATGTTCATATTGCTCTGTGTGATCACCCATGTTGCTCTGTGTGATCACCCATGTTGCTCTTTGTGATTACCCATTTTGCTCTGTGTGATTTCTCGATCCATGTGTAAAGGAAACATATGCAGGTGTAGCTTACTAACCTACACTGAAAGGCACAAGTCCCAAATAATTTTGCATGACTAAGGTGGTGCACAGAAGTACCTTTTACGGGCCTATTTCCTGATAGCTTGAGGAGATTTTATCCCATTGACAGAACCTACTATTACTGAAGACTTTCTAGCATATTCATCCACGCCGCCCACCAGACCACTTCTAAGTTGTAATCTGGCAGGCGAGCGGAGTGGACTCTTGGCGGTGCGGGGGTGCGGAGGTGGCGTGCCACCCACACTGCTAAAAGTCATAATCGGGGCCTTAGTGGAGGGTAGGCAATCTTGCCTAACCCTTGGTTTTTGTGTGACTCACCAGAAAGGAAGAAAACTACAGAAACTGTGAGCACATGTCTATTAATCATATATTTCCAGTTTTCGAGTAATTGTGTGCATTGGGCAACATTGATAGAAGTCATGGAACTGTGGATGGACACACTGTGATCTGCCATCAAATGAATGTTTACCTTGAGGTCTACCTACTTACACATAATTCCTGATGATAATAAGAAGAAGTATTCATTTTATGAATTATTTACAAATACAAAATGTGTGCATTACTTCTGCTTAGATTTTGCAATTGTACATTTCTTCTGGGCACTCTGAGACAAAGGGCCTCATTAGGAAGGCGGTGAGAACGCCATCAACAGCCCATCGGTGGCAGTCCTACCACCATCCATAGAACCGGTCCGACCGTCGGATTATGATCCGGTGGTCAGAGCCATCGATCGTAGGGACAGACCTCTGCTTTTCTGATGGGCTCAAGGAGCCCGTCGGGGCAGCGGTTGGACCGTAATCCCTCAGACACCGCCGTAGAGTTTACGATGTCTGTTTCCATCGGCCTGTACATGACGGTCCAACCGCCATGTACAGGCAGACGGAAAGGGACTTTGGGTGCCCCTAGCAAGGCCCCCATCCCCCATTGGCCTCCGCTATGGGGCTTCGGGGGCACATGTGGATCCCCCCAAACATCCATGGACTTTCATGGATGTTTAAAACATGCCTATTTCTATTGTGGCTTGTGCTCCAGCCCTTTTCTGGGCCACTGCACAATCCGCAATAGAAAACAGCATATTTCTGACTGCCTGCAGGGCGATCAAATCGTAATTTGGCAGGTGGAACTTCTGACTACATGTCGGCAGGTATCTATCCCGTAATGATGGTGATCAGATGCTCATCCGACCTCCATCATAATAAGGCCCAATGTTTGGAGACATGAAAAGTGGGATGTAACACAATGGTTGACCAGAACCTTTATAACTGCCTTTCCCACACTCATCTTTACACCTAATGTGTACCTGAATAAATTGGGTTTAAGTGCTACAGAAAAGTGGGAACATACATAAATTGTGCCATTTTAGAAAACGCAAGCAAGTAAAAAGTCAAATAAATTATTATTAATGATGAAAAACGGTTCCTCTTTAGAAAATTTGATTGAATCTCCTAGACAGATGCATTCATAACCTGCACATTGTGCCGATTCCGGTGATGTAAGTTTAACGAAACAGGCATATCAGTTATTTTTGAGTATGCCATACCTTTGCCTACATATTCCTGAAAGTTAAATGAATCATGCAAGCAACTGTAAATTTCCACAGGGCATAGTTGTATTCTACACAATGGGACATTTATGCCTTTTTGTGAATTGCGGTATTAAAAAAATATTCAAAAGGCCAACTAAAATGTGTAAAAGTAAAGATTTAATCGACTGCAAGTCATTGTGGTACCACAACTCACAAAGTAAGACTCAACTGTGGTACTAGTTTTCTGTTGCCTCTCTCAGAGAGTGAATTTAGGGCCTGAATAAGAGTTTGGTGGTGGGTTTCTATGTCACAAATGTGAAGGATATCCTGTCCGCCTTGTTACAAGTGCCATATGATATAATTAAGGCTCCCTGTTTTCTGTTTTTACTGATTTTTACAGATAAATACAGACAGAAAAACATTTAATTTCATGTCTGTATTTATTTTTAAATGTGCATAAAAACAGAAATTGGGTGCTTATTGAGTGATTCTAAATACACTTGTCATGACTGCCAGGCCAATAACTGTGTGGATTGATAGGTAAGGGGGTTTAAAAAAAGGAATTTTAGTAAAGAGGCTTAAACAGCAGTAGATATGCATAAGGCTGATACTGAAATGTGCATCTTTTCATATAAGTGCATTGATTTATCTTCTGCAGGTGTTCATGTCACTGAAACCTGGCAGGCATTCAAGCATGACTGCATATTTATTGGTTAAATAAATGCGGAAATATACCCGTTTCAGCTTTATTTTTTTCACAAAACCCATAATAAATATGGATAAATACAAATAAAGTTGACAAAAATAAATATGGATAAATACAGATGGAAATGTCAAAAAAATAAATACCATAAAACCGGGAACCCTAGATATAATGCAGTGGTAAAAAAAGGTTGATGGGATATCAGTCACATTTGTGACAGAGTAACCTGTCCACCAAACTCTAAATCAGGCCTTATGCTGCTTTTCAGTGCACTTCTTCTCTTGACCAGCCAAAATAATTTACCCTGATAAAAATGTATACCCAGCAATGGCTGCTGTGCAGTTAAGCTAAGTTTAGTTTCAAAAAATGTATATATTGCATATTTTGCCATTTTGTTCGGTATTAGCGTGCTTTCTGCAGTTCTGTGACTTTCACATGGCTTCGGAGTTACTATTGCAGATTGGAGTCTGTTTCTCCTTTCCATGCATTCTGGTCCATCCAAAGAAAGCACTTAACTCTGGAAAGAACTCGTCAACAGACCATTCAAGCAAAAGAAATCAGGCACTGGCAAAGCCAATAGACGGGGCTTGTATTTTGAGTCCTGAGTGTAATATTTTAAAAAGGCTATTGTAATGATAAAAAAAAAAAAACAGTAGCTTCTGTCTACAGTGCACCTATGGAATGAAGAATTTAATGTGTGAAGATTCAATTTATTTCTGAAATGTAAAATAGTCCCATGTGCTTTTCAATGAAAGCTCTCTATAGGGGGGGAATGGTACACCAAACAGCCAATATCATGAGGTGAGAGGATAATACTCCTGTCGGGCGCAGTAGTATCCATATAAACTCACTCTATGTATATGTTAAAGAATTGTTAACAATAGGTATTGCAGACAGCTGTGTTGTGAAGTCAGACCTAAAAATGGAAAAGTATTTTGGTACACTCACCCATACATCAAAAACATTTGAAGATGTTTCAATGTTTCCAGGTCAAACTCATTTCACTTTCACTGTAACCTACACAAACCACTTCTAAACTTTGAAAATAGCATCTACCAAACAAAAAGCTAAAAACAATCAATATCATTAAAAACTAGACCTCTCAGAGCCGCCCAAAATGGGACAATTGGGAAAAGACTTAGGGCTTTATTAAGAGTTTGGCGGTGCGGAAGCGGGACCGCCCCGCTCCGGCACCAGCGAACCCATGTTGCAACTGCCCGCCAGATCAGGAATTTTCTCCTGTCTGCTGGGCGGTTCTTTGGCATTCCCAGGGTGGTGCCTATGAAATAGGCACCGCAATGGAAACGTCAAAATCAGTACCTGCGCGGCATGGACTGCTGCAGTCCATGCCGTGCAAGTACTGTTGTGTATGCACACAAGGGGGCACATGTGTTGCCCCCCTATGTGCATCCACACGGTGTGAGGCACAAGGGGGCACTCTAGGGCCTCCTTTATTCCCTCACTGCCACACTCTTCATCGCGGTCGCTCCGCCATGAAAAGTGTGGCATGAGGGAACTTGCACTATGCTAGGCGGGGCCGCAGCAGCCCCGCCAAGCATATTACGCCCTCAGCACCACTGCGCAACCGACAGGGAATGGCGGTTCCCTGGCGATTGCAGCGGATGTGGTGGTCTCCAGGTGGCCACACTGCCCTAGTCGTAATAGGTCTGTGGATAGCCAGACTCATAATAAGTCCCTAAGATGCCGTAATAAGGGCTCTAAGTGCTGTGCAAACACCAACAAAATGTTGTCATAATTCCCAAGCTGTTGACATATGATTTGCTGTGCTATAGTACAGACTTGAGTTCACTGCTTCTCCTGACAGATGCATAATTCTTTCCTCTCCTTTCTGTCACCTGCACGCCTTCCACTCTTCCCGCCCTTGCAGGAGGCTGGCGGCTTCCTGGCTTCTGAGCAGTCCCTGCTGACCATAGCTTGGATCAGCCAGCAGTGCTTCCCACGTCACAGCTGCCAATTCTCCGACTCAATACATCTTAGGAGAACGGAATCTAGTGAATGAAGGGACGCGGGCACCCGAGTGCTCAGATCAATCACTAATATGAAATGCGGATTTGTATTATAAATGGCACGCATACAAAATGCTTTTAAGCTAATTCACTTAAAGCGTGCCAGTTAGGTAAGTGTTGAGAGGCTTGCAGTGCTGACTCCACATTTTCTAGCAAGGTGGCTTGAACTGCAGCAGCGACTCCACAGTCTGCATGTGCAAGCATTGGTATTAGTCCAGTCAGGGTCGGACTGAGACAGAAAATAGGCCCAGGCACCAAAATAAAAGTGGCCCCCATTAGTGAATGAGAAAGCTAAAAAAATGGGCCGTTTGCAATTTGGGGATGGTTTGAACTTGTAGAGACACGCTGTTTAAGAGTTCTGCAAGCAATCGAAGCATGCGTGGATTGCAACTGGCTGCAGGCAATGTTTGTTGCAATGTCACAGAAATCAACAGAACAAACCAGCCCAGCAGACCATAAAACGTGCCCTCAAACAGCCAAAGAAACGCCGAACCACTGGCCTGTGGGAGCAGCCCATCATACATTGCCTGATTACCCTATGAGCCAGACCGACCCTGAATGCAGTGCAAACCTAGCCAAGGATCAACCAAGTGATGTACATTATGGGAGCTCACAAGATCGTATTCATTTAGGGCCTAATTACGAGTCTGGTGGTCCTCGGACTGCCAGACTCATGGTGTGGCGTGGGTGGCGGTCTTCTGACCACCACATTATGACCTTGGCGGTCAAGCCGTCATGGTACCGCCGACTTCGCCAGGGAACCGCCATTCCCTGTCGGTGGCACAGCAGTCTTGAGGCAGTAATATGCTTGGCAGGACCGCCACGGTCCAGCCAAGCATATTACGACTTTTCTCACTGCCACTGATTTCATGGAGGTCTTCCCTCCATGAAATTTGTGGCAGTGAGGAAGGAAAGGGAACCCTTCAGGGCCCCCCTGTGCATCACTCCATGTGGATGCACACAGGGGGGGGGACACAAAATGTGCCACCCTGTGTGCATGCACCCCCAGTTCCAGCAGGCATGGACTTCACAGTCCGTGCCGTGCTGGAACTTCCTTTGACATTCCCATTGCCGTGCCTATTTTATAGGCACCACCGTGGGAACGCCAACGGGAAGTAGGAATCCGGGATAAAGCGATAGACTGGCTTATCTATTTTTTGGAAGACCGATTCTACCAAGGGATGGAAAAAGACTGCTTTTCTGATCGCCTGCCAATTAAATGTGGTTTGCCATAGGGTTTGTCTCTCAGCCCTACGCTATTTAACATATATGTGCAACAGCTTGCCACTATTGTGCAGGAGTTTGGCATCTCGTTGTATCTTACGCAGATGACACCCAGCTGATTGTCTCTCTGTCTAATGGCCCCAACCAAGGAAACCAACAATTGGTCCTCTGCCTGAACAAATTGTCCCACTGGATGCTGAACTGTTTCCTAAAACTAAATGGAGAGAAGACAGAACTAATGATATTAGGTATCATGGCCATACCCAGACCAGTTGGCCAACCTGTATGGGTAATCCTCCTGACCCCAAACCTGTCATAAAAAATCTAGGTATCTGGATGGATAGTACCCTTGCAATGGACTACCAAGCAAACAAATTGTCTGGAGTCTGCTTCAGGTTTTTAAGAATGCTCAGAAAGATACTGGCACTCATCCCAGAGCAGTTAAGAAAAACTGTAAAGCAGTCCCCCATAGTCTTGCGCCTGAACTATGGCAATTCTCCATACCTAGGCTCACTGAAATATGTTATAAAGAGACTTCAGGTTGTGCAGAATGCGGCAGCAAGGCTCCTGCTAAAAATCCCTAGCTACGTCTCCGTAAGAGAATCCCTCAATCAGCTCTATTGGCTGCCGATCGCGGCAAGAAACAAGTTCAAATCCCTATGCATCACACACAGGGCAATAAATAATAAAGGCCCAGAAAAACTGATATCCACCCATGCCCCCTCCAGACTATTAAGGTCCTCCCATCTACACATTCTCCGCACAACCAGAATCAAAAGATCAAGATGGGGAGGAAGATCCTTTGCACACCTGGTACTGAAACTGTGGAATTAGCTCCCACTTGACCTGAGATCATTGCAAAATGAACTCGCCTTTAGGAAAACACTCAAGACCTGACCCTAATTCACTAATGGGATCCGCTCTTACTACAGCACTCATCAGCGCGGGAAGCCCTTGGGCAGCCATGGGCTCTACAAATCATAAATACAATACAATGCAATACAATGGAACCGCCTTCCAATGACTAAAAATGTTATAATACGAGGGGTGGTTCTCACGCGGGTTTGATGGTGAGGTCCCGCCGCCGCACCTTAAAATTCTTAATCGGGCCCTAAGAAGGGATTTGCATCTTTGGATTGAATTCCAATAATTTAAAATCACATTTTGCATATTTACATTTTTAGCCAAGGGAGATTAAGTGATTGCCCAGAATAACCGAATGTTCAGATAAATGCCAATGCTGGAATGCGAATCCAGGTCTCAAAAGTCCTCTGCTCAGCCTCCAAACAACATGACCTCCCTACAGTCATCTGTGTAAAGAGGCTCAGGGAGAATGAGAGAATGAATTTGATTGGAGGGCAAAATAAGGGATGCTCACGTAGTTTGCCATATACTGAGATTCTTTCCCTTTTGATTGCTGTTGAGAATTCAGTCAGAACGGTAGGATTTTGATGTCATGTTATGGTAGAAAGATTTGAATAGCCCTACATTGCCATTCGAGTGACTATGGTGCACTTACAGAGCTTTGGTACCTTCATGCCGGTGCTTTATTTGAGTACCTTATACAAAACCAGTGCTTTATTTGTAGCAGTGTTTTCTGGTGCTCAGCACCAGCACTTATTTCTAAACACCAGCTCCTATCATGGGATTACACCATATGGTGGCGCTATATGCCTGTTCTTCTGCTAAATTTATCAGTATAGTTTTCTTTTAAAACTGATAAATTTAGCATAAAGGTAGTGCTGGTACGGGCATTAAGCAGCAACGGCAGGGCTGTTGGTGGTGCCATCTGGAGTTTACTCCTTAGGTCCGGGCACCTAACGTTTTACAAATTAAGCACTGCCACACCCTGGTTAAGGGAATTCCATCACAGACCAGAGTCTGTTTTCTGATTATTTGAATTGGATCATGAGTAAATAATACCTAGAAAGTCTCAATCCAGCACCCAATGGGTGAGAAGCTCCATTATTCATATCATTGTCCCACTGTGTCACAAAGTCATAGGAGGTTTTTGTATCAGAACAAAGACATAGTGCGAGACTACGAAGGGACCACTGTGTCACAACTGGCGTGGTACTAGGGAGAGCAGGCAGCCGTCTGTTGGACTGAGAAAATATGTTCAGCTGACTCCTTCTAGCATTATGTGAGTTAAGTTAGCATTTGCAGCACCATTTTGTATTCAGCCGCCATTTTGTGTCATGATCAAAATGAAACTTCTGTCTTATACTGTCTGCCTCAGCAGAAACGGCAGCCTCAATTGTTTCTTTTATTCAAGGTTGATCTTCTTTGCACTAATGAATAGCTTGTTCTGTGTTTGCATGCCTTTCCTCGTATGTAGCCCTGCTCCCACTCTCAGAGAGACGGGCACGGGCTGAGATAACCTTAAAGCTAAGATAGTGTGTACCCGGTCTCAGGATGGTAGCTCATCCTTCTGTACCTCCTTTGTTCATCTGTGCCCAGGCTAGAAGATTCCAGTTTGGGCGGCTCATAGGGGTGTTGGAAAGGTATATCTGACTTTACCTTGTGAACGGGGGTCAGTCCCTCGGCAGCTGTCTATGGAGGCTGGTCAGACTGGACACCGCTCGAGCGAATACTAATAAATAACTTGGATTGTATTCTCTACTGTCTGACCGACTCTTCATTTGTATGGAAGGCTGAGAGGTGGTCGTGAGTGACCCGCGTGGCCCAAATCGGGTCACTTCCTTCAATCTGCGGTCCTTCACTACTGTCATATTTGTGTGCATCTATATCATTGTTTCCTGTCTATCTGAGAAAAGTTGCTGGCAATGAGCCTAGACTAGTGGGAGCAGAACATAGTTTGAAGGATTCATTCTGTGTTTTACACTAGCTCCCTTAATGATCAAGAAAGAAGTTACGTTTGCCTTAGATAGAAGTAAAAAGTGCTTACAACTGCCTGTCTCCAACTCTCAAATATTATATTGAGATGGGAACTATTAGAGGGCAGTAACATATTTATCCAAAACTAATTTCCCCCAAAGTTGCAAGAGGCACATTTCCATTCAGCCTGTGGTTGCACACCAAGATCAAAGGGTACTTGTCCTCCATTTTCCAAAACAATTTTCTCAGTACATTATTGCTTCTTTTCATGTACTGCTTTTAAAAACCAGTAACCATGGGACATAAACTTTCCAGTTTCTACTCGTCCCAAATGACCTTGAAATAGAGCAGACCTACCATAAGGGCCCACAGCTGACTGATGCGTGGGCTCAAACACCATTATTTGTAGCCATGGTTATTTTGTTGCACTGCTAGTTTATGTACTCACTAAAAATAGTGGTCAATCAATTAATCAATTAGGGTTGGTAAAGCGCATCTACACACCCCTGAGGGTCTCAAGGTGCTGAGGGGGAGGGGGTGGCTCCGTTGAGTGCTGGGGTCATCCGAAAAGCCAGGTCTTGATGTCCTTCCTGAACTGGGGCAGTGGTAAGTTGGCGCTTCATTGGCAACGGCGAGGCCCCTCAGATTCTTACTGAATGCAACACCTTCAACCCCAACATTAGAGTGTGGGCTGAGTCTCGGGACTTCTGGTGTTCAGGGCCTTTTAGCAGAATGGTCTGCAGGCAAATTTATAGCACACAGGGGAAAGAGTACGCGTAAAGAAACAAATAAAGTCTACTCACATAGATACACACATGCACATGTAGGACACAATAGGGTCAACCACAATATTGTTGTGCATTGTTAGCCTCGGAAAAATATTGGCTAGTAAAATTGTTTTTTTAGAAAAATTTCTATTTATATTCTATTATATAATTATATAATATTATTTTGGGTTGCGTATACCATATAAATGTAGACAATATAATCATAAAATGCATAGGGCATATAACTGCACACCTAAATGAATTAATTCAAATTTTATAAAATACAAACATCCTGGTGCTAAGGGAACGGAAAACCCTCACCGAGCAGCCATTTTTAACAGAAAAGGTGGGTCTTGAGAACCTTCCTGATATGTTCAAAGTTGCGCATTAGGTGCAGACGGATCGGTAGGGCATTCCACAATGATGACACCACAAGAGAGTACCTAGAAAATTAAAACACCCTCCACTTGAATCATACCTCTACAACGAGCATGCAGAGTGAGCACACCTGACCTTTATCCTTTCATCCTCCTTTACCCTTTCATCCTCCTTCGCCCTTTCATCCTCATTCTATCCATCTATTGATCAATCATTTCACCCTTCTATCTATTCATCCTTTCATCTGTCAAACCATTCACCTTTTCATCCATCCATTCACCTTTTCATACATCCTTTCACACGTACCATCTGTCCACTCATTCATCCTTTTTTCTCTCAATCTTTTCACTCTTTCATCACTACACGTGCAAATACCCTTATGGGTGATTGACGAGCTGTAAAAACACCAATAACATACATCTGTTTTCCCTTACACATATCCCTTATTTGACTTTTTCATTCTATCCTTTCACCCTTTCATTCTATTCTTTCACTCTTCCATCCATTTATTCCCACAACCGTCTATCCTAATTTTCACCTTTTTTATTTCGTTTCACTGTCCTTTCTTTCACCCTTCCTTTTTTCTCCTGTTCATTCTTTCATATCTACCTATATTTTGTCTCACGCTTTTTTCTTTGTTATATTTCTCTCATGCACACTTTTTCTGTTTGTCTCTTTCTCAGTTTTGACCCCTTTGTTCACCATGACTTGATTTTCTTTTTTCTTTTTCCTTTGCCTATGGCCTCTGTCATGGTGTTCCCTATCCATTATTTATTAGCGTTTTGTCTGCCGATGGAAGATGCCACAAAGGACTAATGTAATGTTTTATCGGGATCAAGTTGACCAACCCACGAGTCCCATGGCAGCCCCACTTAAACTGCTTAAGTGTGGTTGGGGGGGGGGGAGGCTGCCCTATGCCACTGTGACACCAGTGCTAAAAAAGAGGGTCTCCAAAATGATACCTTTGAAAACAGAGGCACACCCCGCAGAGGCTCTGCAGCAGACTGAAGAGCTTGCTTGGGAATGCAGCTAGTCAAAAGTACCCTCAGCGTTAAGGAGCAGACCCATGCGGCCTTGGGGCTCCAGACTTTGTGCTGTATGCCTATTGTGCTCAGGCACAATTTTTGCACTTCTGGCAGCACCCTTCGCCATTTCAACCACATGTTGCCATTGAAATAGACAGGGTTGCCCCCCTCCCTTTGACAACAGCGCTGTGTCAAAGCTACAAACGCCCAAGACAAGAAATTGACACTACAGAAACCCTGTGCGGGGATTGGGGCGGACTCTGCAGGAGGGCAAATTTAGACGTGATATACGCACCATCCATACCACTAGCCAACAACCCACTACTTCCCCCGTTAATGGAACAGGGCGCACGAGCTCACGCACACCAGAATGGTTTGGACACATTCAGTGACCTATACCCCGGCGGCCAATTCTCATCCTCACACTGCAGCAAATGGGCAACTCACCGCAGCGCTCGCCACTAGACACGCTATTGTACCTCCAACTCTGGGCAGCATGCCGTGCAAGATATAATACATTCCCTGCGGCCCCGCCACCACTCCCAGCGCTGAAACACATGCTCACGGAAACATCGGCCCGTAAACTAATTACTCGCATCTACACTATCACACAGCGCGAATCTCCAGTCATCACACCCAGTTCGCGCAGTGCTTGGGATACAGACATTGGCGACGCCATTTTGGATGAACAATGGACCTTTTGTTGCAGTCAGTTAGAGAAGCTTTCCCCGAACTACCCCCTTATGCTAATACACTTCAAATTCCTGCACAGCTTATATCACACTCTGGTACAATTACACCGCATGGACCTGCGGCCGGACACAAAATACTGGAGATGCGGGACATCACAGGCAACCTTCCTGCATCTGGCCTGGGAGTGCCGGCTCATAGCTGGATTCTGGGTTGAGGTGTTAAAACACAAAGAAGACATAAAAAATCAGAAACTACAGAGAACCCCCCTGGTGGCGCTATTGGGATACTTGCGGAATATTCCGACAACAGGACGGCAACTTACAGCGCTCCTGCTAGCAAAAAGGTGTGTTGCTATATACTGGGGGAAGACAACATCCCCAACCATAAAAGCCCAGGTAGCAGATGTTGCATACTGCAGAGATCAACTGTCGTGCTATTGGGAACTTATACCAGCTCGCTCTCGCCCCAAGGATATATGGTCCCCATTTACATGCTGGCTCCGATCCTTAGATGGGGATGCACTATAATAGGCATCATACAAGCACAACAAACCCAGGTCTGCAAAACACTGCATTTCAAACACATACACTGGCTGGATACTGGCCCTTGGAAGTGGACATGGGTATATGTGGGTACTGCTTGACGGGAGGCAATTTAACGAATCTGACGTTAGATCGGAGAAAAGGCTGAGCGCTTTGTATGTATGTGCCATAGCAAGTTCTAGATCTCCTAGCTGTAAATAACAAAGCCTAAGTAAAGTACATACAGGTTGGACAATATGAATAATGCATGCCTTGTAATGTATCTGAACTAGCAATGTTGGATAAACAATTGCGGTTGTTTTCTGTTAATAATTGTAAAACTCAATAAATAAAAAAAATAAAATAAAAAGGAGCAGACCCATGAACAGGGTTGTGGCCAAAACACAGCACTTTATATGACATCCGTTTAGAGACTGGCGTGCTGTGCAGTCTCTGTCGAGCCAAGTAGTCCTGTCAGAGATTGGCTCGGCAATGCGGCGAGCGCAAGGTAAGTGGTTTTTTTATTTTTTTATTTAATTGAACTTATCCCATCGTATGTCAACTTCCCAGACCCCTGCCCCCACCCCGCCCCACCGCTCTTGCCTATGCCGGCCGCGACTGATAGCCCAGTCCAGAGATAACTGCTGCATTGATCACACAGGCTCTTGAATGTGCAGAAGGGAAAGTAAGAATTTTCTTGAGTGTCTTTGTTTGGAAGTAGTAGTTGGAAGTGGTAGGCTGAGACAACACAAGTGATCTGATTTGATAGGTTAGGGTCATAATCTGACCAGAATCCAAGACTCTTTCTTTTGGCTGCCGTAACAGGTGCCGTGCTCATGCACAATTGATAGATGGTAAAAGATCAAGAGGGAAGTAGCGCTAAACAGTAGACAATACACCTCAGGCTTTTCACATTCAACCAGTGTTACATAGCCTTGCCTTATTTAAATATATGCCGAGGTTCTTCCGCTGCCTTAGCCAACCTCAAGATGGGTTGGGTGTAGGAGACTACTCTGAAGCCAAGGTCCTTAATTATAGTTGAGAGTGAATGGAGATAGATGTTAAATGACAGGCGAAAGTGATAAGCCTTGGGCGACCCTGCCCTTGACTAGCTGTGGCTGTGATTTACAAAATGGGAAGTTCCAAGGACTGACTCCTTCCAGTAAGAAAGCACGCAAACCATGCTCTTGCATTACCCTAAAGACCCACTTCCTAATTACGCCTGACGAAGATGCTATCAAAAGTGGCAGTTACAATCTAAGGTAATTGAATAGGGCAACCAGTGCTGTCTCCGTTCCCAGCGCTGGCCCAAAGCCCATCTGATTGGAGCCTACGAGAGAATTGCCTTCAAGATGGCTACACAGCAAGCCTACAAGAAACCTCTCCTCAATTTTAGAAAACGTTGATAAGAGGGAAATAGCTGAATAATTGTTTTTGGTGGAGGGATCCAAGTTAGGTTTTTCAGCAGTGGTTTAACAACCTTGTCAAAGGTGACTTAGTACCTCACAGGCCTGGTTCATACTTAGTTTAGTCCATTTATGTGGCCCACCCCATTCCGTATGTGGGGGAAGGCATGCAGTTTCTGAGCACCAGCTGGTTCTCAGCATAGACTGTTCAGTTGTTTTATTAGCTCTGGAGTGGCAAAAATCAAATAAACAGTATGTCCAGCAATGTGCTTGGGACTTTTAACCATCTGACAAAGGCTGAACAATGAAGAGCTACAAGCTTGACTGCCAACCGGATCATTTACCTAAAAAGTTAATTCACCCACCACGATAATGTTAGTTCCTTTAACAGAGAATTTTCCACTGAGCTCATTAACATTGTCTAAATATGTGTTAAGGGCCGAAGGAGCGCGATAGATTCAAACAAAGAAGATGGTAAGTTTAGGTGATAAAACATAATGGCCGACTAAGACCTCAACAAGGGCATATTTTTCAAGGGAATCAAGAGCAACTGTTAATTGAATTTAAAAGCCAAAGAAAAATTAACACCCTTCTTGTATTCCAAACCTTGCCCCCCTAATCATAGCCCTGAATCCAGCCCTAACCCCAAACCTGAACCTAACCTGACCCCGCACCTAATAATCATCATATAATACATGGGATTCTGCAATCCCTGTATAAAGGCCTTCCTCTAATTTCATGAAAATTGCCGAATTCTGACACACCCAGTCAGTGATTATAAAGAAGAGCGGTCGGACCTAGACTGTAATAAGTTATTGCAGTCAAGCTCTGATGTCACAAAGCCTCCTGCAAGAGCCAGCAGCCAATTTGAAAGGCTGTGGTGGTCCCCGGGGCAGAGGAAGCGGCTGTATGGGCCTCCCCAGCATGCATTTATAAACAATGTGGTGGTTCAGGGGGCAAATTTAAGCCACAGAAGGGGGAGGGGCTGTGCCCCCCCTCCCTTATTAAAAAAATGAGCCGGGGACTTGGCTCACCCATGAGACGATAATTAATGAAGCGCGGGAGCCAGCGTTTTTTTTTTTTTCTCAAGTTCTGTGGATCCTGCCAAATTTTTGGGAAAAAAAATGCTTTTTCTGCCACCATGGGGTCCCGGTGGGACTCCCCCAAGAGGACTAGGGAGACAGGATGTTTCTACCCTGCACCCCTTTTTTTTTTTTTTTTTTGGGACTCGGCTCAAGCTGAGTCCCAAGATGGCTGTCAAAACGTCCTGGTTTGAAGTGTTGGCATCAAATCAGATCTTAGCACGAGATCGGGAGGGGTCGCGGATCCTCCGCATCCCCATATATACAAATTTGGATTTTCTTTAATATTTCAAAAACTACTATACAGATTTACACAAAAACAACAAAGAAGCACTTCCCTGACCAACATCTACCGACCTGCTAAATTTTGTGTAATTCCGTTTAGCAGTTCGGGCTGTAGCTGTGTTTAAAGGTCCTATGGGAATTAACATGAGGAAAACGCGTTTTAGGACCCCCCCTTTTTTCTTGGTCCCCTCTTGATGGACCATCCCTGAAGCTTTCAAGACAGCAGCTAAAATAAGTGGCAAACTAGTTTTGAAAAATTTGCGAGGATTAATCAAACAACGCCAAAGTTATTGTTAAATTAAAAAGCTCTTCCTATTAAAATTACATCCTAACTATAACTACCTACTGCCGCCAGTAGGTAATATATATATATTATATAAATAAAAATTAAAAAACAATTACAAAAGATCTGGTAATTAACAGCTCCTCCAAGACTCTCAGTTTAAACCAAATAAAACTGTTGAATAAAGGACTCTCTTTTTACCTAAACAATGACATTGATCTACCTAATTTTCATATTGACCTGTATAAATTCTGCCGTAAATTCAAATTAAAAAAAACATTTTGAAATAATACATTGAACCCATCCAGGAATACAGCAACAACTATAGAAACATCTCCAATAAATTTAAAAGATATAACAACTTTAAGAACTTTGACATCCTAGAAAAAGAACTAGAAATGAACCCTGAAGAGATGAGACAATCTCCTGAATCTGACAAACAATTTTGCCAGAACATGGGTATTCCAACATGGAAAGGAGGAAACAGTGGTTTAAAAGCGCAATCGACTTTTTGCCCACAATTGCCACTTGGGAACAAAGTTGATCTCTTCCATGAGATCACGATAGAAGATATTAATCAACTAATGCAAAGAACCTCCCGAAATAAACATGATGAAAAAGATAAAAGATCGTTGAACTTAACTGAAGGAGAATACAGAGCCATAAAAGAATTAAAAGAAGATTCTGACATCATTATCAAAGCCTCGGACAAAGGCGGTAATATTGTGGTACAGGACCTTGAGGATTACCTAAAGGAAGCCAACAGAAAGTTGAAAAATGAAGACCATTATGAAAAACGTAAAAGTAATCCCATGGAAACTGTAACTCAGGAATACCATCACAAATTACAGGAATGGAAAGACTTAGATCTGATTGATTTAGAGGAATACATGTATTTGAAAGTTGAACATCCTATTATTCCGACAATATATTTTCTACTAAAAGTACATAAATCATTAACTAATCCACCGAGAAGACCAATAGTGAGTTCAATTGGTTCCTTTTGGAAAAAACATCAAGATTTATCAATATTTTTATAATGGATTTTATCACATCCTTGCCATCCTACTTACGAGATACAATGGACTTTCTCAATAAAATCAATAAAATTCCTTGGAAAACGGATTACATAATGGCAACCATTGACGTGACATCATTGTACACATCAATCTTACATGAAGATGGAATATCAGCTGTAAAATATTTTTTGAAAACAAGATCAGTTAGCTTCCTTGAACACTTGGAAATGCTAAAAGATATGCTGACATATTGTCTAACTCATAACATCTTTCTTTTTAGAGGAGAATATTTTCCTCAAAAACAGGGGGCTGCGATGGTTACCTCTTTTGCACCCACATATGCTAATCTTTGGATGGGACTCTGGGAAATTGTAGTTGCACAGAAAGAAGGTAATCATAACATCAAATTCTGGACAAGATTCATTGATGATCTTTTTGTTATATGGGAAGGAAATCAAACTGAATTTGAGAACTTGTTACATTCATTGAATGACAATAAATACAACTTGTCCTTCACAACTACTATCAGTAAAGAAAGTGTCATCTCCTGGATGTAGAGGTCTTAGTAAGGAATCGAAAGTTCTGTACAAAAATACATCGAAAACCGACTACATGTAACAGACTACATGCTAACAGTGGACACCCAAAAAATTTAAATGGAGTATACCGTAAGGAGAAATGCTGAGAGCAAAAAGGAACTGCTCAGAAACATCTGATATGGAAAAACAATTGAAAGAAATGAGTAATCGATTCCTTGAAAGAGGCTACCCATGGGAAGTAATAGAAACTGCAAGGAAAAGAGTCAGGCAACGATCAAGAGATGAACTTCTGATACCTCAAACAAGAAATGATAAAAAAAAGAGAATGAAAAAGAAAAAATTGTTTGATTATGGATTTTAATAAGAAAAATAAAGAACTAAAAGATATTTTACAGCTGAATTGGAAAATCCTTACATTAGATGAAACCCTGAAAAAAACATTGACCACAAAGCCAAACATCACATATAGGAAAGTGGCTTCCCTGGGTGATATATTAACACAAAGTCATCTTGTCACCAAGAAATCACCAGCCCTGTCTTGGCTAAACACACCTGGCTTCTGGAAGTGCTCAAAGTGCTGAGCATGTGAACATGGTCAAAACACATCCTCATATAAACTTCAGAATGGAAAAATTGAAAAAATTAAAGAGCATATTACTTGTGATTCCAAATTTGTAGTCTATATACTAGAATGTCCCTTTGGGAAACAAAACTTCGGGAGTACCATCAATAAGTTGAAGCGTAGAATCCTCCAACATCTTCATGCAATACAGAATCATGATTTCTCTTATCCAATTGCGAAACATTTTTCAGAATATCATGCAAGTGACAATCAACAGCTGAAATACTTTGGAATAAAACATATAGGAGTGAAGGAACGAGGAGTTGATTGAACTTTAACTTTAAGACGTATGGAATCTTGTTTTATCATAGCACTTGGAACTGAAATTCCATATGGACACAATCTTGATGCGGAATTATATATGCATTTGAGAAACTGAAAACTTTTGGAAAGTGAATCTTATCAGCTATTGAACTTCTTATCTGTTTCTCTTATCCACATCTCACTTTACACCTTCTCTCATCAACTACATATCAATATTAATCATAGATTTTTTAAACACAATTCTTCATTTGTATTTATCAAATTTATTAAGATTTACGAAACATGAAATGATTATCGAAGTGCTGTAGAATGATTAGAAAGATAAAACGAATGAAGTAATTGATAAGAGGATATAAGATTGCTTACAATATGAGTATTGTAACTATAAGATGAATTACATTCTAGAACATTTAAGAGTAGAATGTCATGATACACTCATTGACAGACACATATAAAGAATAGCATCTTAGATTTATTCATTATAAAATTGAACAGATTAACATCAAATTTATAATAGAGCACTTGCACTTGCAATTTATGTATATGCATATTAAAGGTTCACATCAACTATAAGTGGAACAAACATTTACATGGATAATGAACAAATTCTAGATAAATTACTTAGAACCAAGGTGGTTGAATAATGAAGAATTTAAATATTGTACTTTACATAAATTTCTAACTATGAAATGAGAGAAAATTTTTATCAGGATTTATCTATGAAGTGAATGATTTTAAATAGTGATTAGATAATATTGGGAAGTATAATAATTTATTCCATAGAAATCATGAAATTAATCTCTCTCCCTTTCATCTTCCATTCTTACCACCTACCTATCTCTGAATTTTATCTGTGGATTTTATCTTTTGAATATTACATCACACTGCGTGCAATTAATCATCTTAAATATAAACTACTTACCTGATTTGTATTTGATAATTCTCTGCACATGTTCCTATCAGGCACTTGCACTTTTTGTCAACACCTCACTGCCATAAGGAGGAATTTGCTGAGATGAGCATGCAAAATGTACTTCCGTCCATCTGTGTGTTTGCACTATGGTGTAATCAATAAAAAGAAAGAAACATACCTTCTATGGTGCAGTGAGTTTCTGTTGAGGAGGTGAAGCGGAGACAGTGGAACATATATATATATATATATATATATATATATATATATATATATATATATATATATATATATATATATTCACTGAAAAAACCATAGGTTTTAGGGACAGTTATAGTTAGTTGGACATTTCACTCGTACGAAACCCATGAAATTCCCCCGTTATAGTTAGTTCAGCTAACTATAACTCGCGCCCCCGCAATGCACTGCTGATGACGTCACATATTACATCACTCATGACATGGTCAGTGACATCACTGATGACATCACTGATGACATCTCAAATGACATCACTGTTGACATCATGCAGTGACTGTGTGTTTCTGTAAAGTTTAAATATTTTTAATATATATAGGAAAAGACGTATTGAAGAATGAGTGGGTGTATAAGTGTCTGTATGGATGATTTAGTAGGTGCGTGACTGACTCTATAAGTGAGTGATTTAACGTATCTTACTGAATGCATGGGTTAGTGACTAAACTGGGTGAATGTCTGTATCCGTCTGTCTGTTGCTGTGTAAGTGGCTGCATGTGTTTGTGAATAGCTACATGAGTGTGTATATGAGTTATTGAATGGTTGTCTGAGTATCTGTATGGGTGCCTGAGTGTTTGTGTGGGAGGGGTGTGTGCGACTCTGTGCATAGATGTGTGAGTGGGTGATTCACTGGGTGGATGGTTTCAAGAGTGCATCTGTGATAGACTGTATGGGTGGGTAAGTGTGTGTAAGAGTGTGTTAGTGAGTGAATGTATGTCCCAGTGGTACATGTGTGAGTAACTACATATGTGAAAGGCAGTATATATGTGTGTTGGAGTATATAAATAGCTATTAGCGAGAGTGAGTGATTGTGATAGTGGCTGTATGGATGAGTGTGTGCTTGTATCAGTGATTGTATAAGAGCGTAACAATGTGCTAGTATTTGTATGATTAAGTGAGCTGGTGTGTGTGTAACTGTTTAGGTGAGTAAATGGCAGTGTGTTTAACTATTTGCATGACTGACTAGGTGTGTGAGTACCTCTATGGATGAGTGGCGGTGTTTGACTGTCTATATAGGAGTAAGAGTGCATATGATAGTCCTGTACTGAGTGACCATAAGTATGAGTGACTGTACGGGTGAGTGAGTGGATGTGTGTGTGTAGACCTAAGAATCAGTGAGTGGGTATGTAGTTATTGGTGTTGGAGTGTCTATGGTTTTGCGAATGGCAGTCTGTAATTTAGAGTGGGTGTATCAAAGGTTATATTAGGGTGTGAGGAGGTGCATCAGATTATCACGTGGATGATGTCATCAGTGATGTCATCAGTGATGTCATTTGAGATGTCATCAGTGATGTCATCAGTGATGTCACTGACCATGTCATGAGTGATGTAATATGTGACGTCATCAGCAGTGCATTATGGGGCGCGAGTTATAGTTAGCTGAACTAACTATAACGGGGAATTTCATGGGTTTTGTACGAGTGAAATGTCCAACTAACTATAACTGTCCCTAAAACCTATGGTTTTTTCAGTGAATTTCAAAGGTTTTTTAAATGCTAATTTCTAACTATAACGTGTCTGAAACCTATGGTTTTTCTGTGAATTGCAAAGGTTTTTTAAATGCTAATTTCTAACTATAACGTGCTTGAAACCTATGGTTTTTTCAGTGAATTTCAAAGGTTTTTTAAATGCTAATTTCTAACTATAACGCCCCTAAAACCTATGGTTTTTTTCAGTGAATTTCAAAAGGTTTTGTAAATGACAATTTTTAAATGTATTAATTGTTATATTTATTTTTTTGATACTGATTTACTACATTTTTTAAAACTATTTATTTTTAGATATTTTATTTATTAAATTACATTGTAATTACATTATACATTACATTACAAAATATACTTTCTCTGAATGAATTACTTTAGTTTAAATAGTTTGCAAATAGGCAATAGAGTTTTAAGTACAGTAGTTACAGTTATTGCAATGGGCAACACAATTTCAAACACAATGCAACATTGAGCTGAATGTGAATTTCTAGTTAAATGCAATTAGTTACTTTATGGATTACTTTTCTAACCACAGGACTGGATCCTAGATTCAGTCCTGGGACATCTCCTGTAAACAGTTGAGTAAAAGCGTTTTGGTTACAGTAGTGATTTTTAAGGAATATTATTGTATTTTAAAAGTTGACACTTAGAAACTTTTTCACATAGAATCACCAATGTTATCCTATGGGAGGAAATTCACTTAGCAGGTAAGTAGTGTTATCGTTACTTTTTCTTACTCAGTGTTGGATCCTGGATCCAGCACTGGTGCATCTCCTGTAAACAGTTGAAAGAATGCGTTTAAGTCATACAGGCGATTTTTAAGGAATATTTGTAATTTGTGAAAATCGACACTGAAACTTTTCTGCTGAAAACCAGACAATGGATTCCTATGGAAGGAAATATAAGTTACTGGTAAGTACGGTTAGAATTACTTTTCAGGGTCAGTGCTGGGCTAAAAGATGCGATACAAAAGGGGATGATGGACGGAATGTTTGAGCCAATCAAACACTCACCCCCAGTCAACTGATCTGGGTTTAATCCATCATCATTCTTTAGCTCACTCCACCACCCCAGTTCAGACATGGCCATATGCAAATCAGTCTGACCCTGTGCCTCATGGGAACAGTCCAGCCCGAACTGCCAAGCCATGTCTTCCCTGGACCGGAAACAAGCATCCTAGGATCGGTTTCTGGCATTTCAGCCGTCATCAGCCAGGCTTGCTTGAATCCAGTGGCAAAGTGAGCAAGGGACCCACGTCTGGGCATACCCCCGCCAACTTAGGGCGACCAAAGCGATACAAAGGGGATGATGGACTGAACGTTTGAGCCAATCAAACACTCACCCCCAGTCAACTGATCTGGGTTTAATCCATCATCATTCTTTAGCTCACTCCACCTCCCCAGTTCAGACATGGCCATATGCAAATCAGTCTGACCCGTAGTTCGGTTGATTTTAGAGGAATATTATAAAGTTCCAAAACTCCACACTTAGAAGAATTTCCAAGTGAAACCAGTCAATGTTAGCCTATGGAAGGAAATTCAAGTTGCTGGTAAGTACGGTTAAAATTACTTTTCAGGATCAGTACTGGGCTGAAAGATGCAGCACTGAGGTCTCTCCTGATAACAGGTGAGTAAATCGGAATCCGTATTTCGGCTGATTTTAGAGGAATATTATAAAGTTCCAAAACTGCACACTTAGAAGAATTTCCAAGTGAAACCAGTCAATGTTAGCCTATGGAAGGAAATTCAAGTTACTGGTAAGTACGGTTAGAATTACTTTTCAGGACCAGTACTGGGCTGAAAGATGCAGCACTGAGGTCTCTCCTGATAACAGGTGAGTAAATCAGAATTCGTAGTTCGGCTGATTTTAGAGGAATATTTGTATGTTTCAAAAATCAACACTTAGAAACTTTTTCAGCAAAAAGCAGGCAATGATATCCTATGGAAGGAAATTCAAGTTACTGGTAAGTACGGTTAAAATTACTTTTCAGGATCAGTGCTGGGCTAAAAGATGCAGCACTGGGTTCTCTCCGGATAACAGGTGAGTAAATCGGAATTCGTAGTTCGGCTGATTTTAGAGGAATATTTGCACAATGGTGAAGTGAGGGGCGGGGCCTGAGGTGACATCTGTGCAAACGCGCCCCGTGGCACGTTTTAAGTTGGGGGATTAAGTCCCCTTGAATCATGAGGGTCCCTGGGGGCCAACTAGCCCACCAGGAACCTCCAGTATGCGCCAGGGGGCTGCGTTGCAGAGACGTGTACAGAGGCCACACCCCAGTTTACACCTCTCTGCAACGCAGCTCTGTGGCGCTTTCTGGACGTACCTGTTGGGCTAGTTGGCCCCCAGGGACCCTCAGGATTGAAGGGGATTTAATTCCCCATCTTAAAACACGCCACGGGCCTGTTTGCACACATGTCACCTGAAGCCCCGCCCTCCCTTCACCACTGTGCAAACGAGCCCCGTGGCGCGTTTTAAGTTGGGGGATTAAGTCCCCTTGAATCCTGAGGGTCCCTGGAGTCCAACTAGCCCACCATGTACTTCCAAAAAGCGCCACAGAGCTGCGTTCCAGAGAGGTGTAAAAGGGGCGTGGCCTCTGTACACCTCTCTGCAACGCAGCCTCATGAGCATACTGGAGGTTCCTGGTGGGCTAGTTTTCCCCAGGGACCCCCAGTATTCAAGGGGAATTACTTCCCAGGGGGCGCGTTTGCAGACTGCTGCAGGGAGGGGGCGGGCCTCCGGCACGATGCCGGTCTTTTTTTGTTGTTTTTTTATTGGGAGGGGGCTGCGTGGCCCCCTTCCCTTGGTCACTTTGGCCCCGGGGACTCCATCCCCGGGGCCTGAGCATTTTATTTTAAATAAAAAAAAACGGGAAGGGGGCCGCGTGGCCCCTCTTCCCTGGGCCTGTTTTGGCCCCGGGACCCCATCCCCGGGGCATGCCCTCAATTTTTATTTTTAATTTGGAGGGGGCTGTGTGGCCCCCTCCTCAGGCTCATTTAAGGCCCCGGGGACCCCATCCCCGGGGCCGGCCTTGCTCTCTTTTTTTTTTTTTTAATTTTTTATAATTTGGGGAGGGGGCTGCGTGGCCCCCTCCCTGGCCACTTATGGCCCTGGGGACCCCATCCCCCGGGGCCTGGCCTCTGGTTGGGGACTGTGGGGGTCCCCAATCCCCCACAGTCCCAGCCGGCTCCCCGCCTCCTGCGCGAGCCGGCATTGCTTTCCACATGGGGAGCAGCTAACATGCTGCTCCCCATGGAGAAAAGCAATTGGGTTGCATTTTGAAAGAGAGAGCAGGTTTCCTGCTCTCTCTTTCAAAATGCAAACTAAGCTTGCTATGACAGGACGGGAGCCGCGAGGCTCCTGTCCTGTCATAGCAAACTACAGTGTCCCGGGGTAGGCACCCGGGACACTGCAGGAGCCAGCCCTGGGGGTGGCAGTCCCCAGGGCCATCAAGGGCTCCAGGAGGGGGCCGCGCGGCCCCCTCCCATCCAGTGCACAGCCCCGGGGAGGTGGTGGTCCCCGGGCTTTGGGGGTCCGTAAGGACCCCCATATTCAAATCTTTAGTGCCCCGGGAGGTGGCGGTTCCCGGGGCATGTGGGGGGCTGGAGCCCCCCACACAGGTCAAAATTTTTTAAAAGAAGCCCCGGGAGGTGGCGGTCCTCGGGAGCAGCGGGAGGGCAAAGAGCCCTCCCGCACCATTATTTTTTAAGCCCCGGGGGTGGCGGTCCCCGGGGCTTGGGGGCCTTAGAGGCCCCCATATAAACAATAAACACACTCCCCGCATGCCCCCGGGACTTGGGCCACCCGGGGGCCAATTAACAACGAAGCGCGAGAGACCGCGCTTCCTTTTTTTCTCGGCGGGATCCGCGCACCCTGAGCGCATCCCGCCGATTTTTTTTTTAAATGCTTTTTCGGCCCAGGGGTCCTTGAGGGACCCCCTGAGCAGACCTAGGGGTCAGGGTGTTTCTACCCTGCCCCCTTTTGCGCTTTGCACACTTGTTTCTGTCCCTCGTTTCTACCGAGGGATAAAATGGCTGCCAACACTTCCTGATTTGGAGTGTTGACAGCCAATTAGCATGCAGCTCGTGATCGGGAGGGTGCGCGAATCCGACGCGGCCATAGATATATATGTGATTTTCCTTTTGATTTTCTCTGGAACTACTGAACGTATTTACACCATTTAACAAAAAGGGTTCTTTCTGAACCAAGAACTACCTCTTTGCCAAATTTGGTGTAATTCCGTTCAGCAGTTCGGGCTGTAGCCGTGTCTAAAGTTTCCTATGGGAAAATGAATGGGGAAAACACGTTTCGGGACCCCCCTTTTTTCTCGGCCCCCGCTTGACGAATCACCCCGAAACTTTCAGGGTAGAAGCGGACCGGAGCGGGCCATAAAGTTTGAAAATTTCGCGAAGATTCGTCAACCGGCAAGAGAGTTATTTCAAATAGAATGTCACGGATTTCCTATGGAAAATAGGTCCTAACTATAACTATCTACTGGCGACCGCCAGTAGATAATATATATATATATATATATATACACCTATATATATATATCTATATATATATATATATATATATATATATATATATATATATATATATATATATATATATGCAAAAAAGAAGCAGAGAATTCTGGGTAGTTTTCAAGTTTAGGTGGAAAGCAGCTCCTGTATAGAGCACCCTCAACACCAGCTCACCTCAAATGTCTGCTTTTCTATCAAAGTCTTTAAGAGTACGATTAGCACAGTGCCATCCACGCCGAGATATAAAGGGACAAAGTCTCTTGCCATTTCTACAGCCACGTTTTTAAGCATAGGACTAGAACAGTGCTATCCATGCTGAGCTGTAAAATGGCAAAAGCCTTTTACCACTCCAGGCACAGTGTTACAGCTTTGAATTGGTAAAATACCAACAAAGCCAGCCTGAAATTAATAAAAAAGCAACCCCTGACATGTGTTTAACTCTCATTAGAGCTCTTCAGAGAGGTATAGCTTTGTCCAGACACAAGGGAGCACACAGTATAAATCAAAACAATACCCTTTCAGGCTTAGAGTGACAAATAAATTATGCAAATAAGAAGCAGAGAACTCTGGGTAGTTCTCAAGTTTAGGTGGAAAGCAGCTCCTGTATAGAGCACCCTCAACACCAGCAACACTCTAAATTTGCTCACCTCAAAAGTCTGCTTTTCTATCAAAGATTTTAAGCGTAGGATTTGCACAGTGACATCCATGCCGAGATAGAAAGGGACAAAGTCTCTTGCCATTTCTACAGCAACGTTTTTAAGCATAGGATTAGCACAGTGCTATCCATGCTGAGCTGTTAAATGGCAAAAGCCTGTTACCACTCCTATATACATATAATTTTGGTTAATTAATAAAGTTCATATTAAAGTGTTTTAGATTTGTCATAAATTAATAGGGTTATGTTTCATATATAGTATACGTTTTAAGTGAAGTACTTTACCTACTGTTGCTTGGATTGGAGTGGGAATAGTAAATGTTACCCCTCCAGAGTCCAATGCTTTCCTTACTGTTGAACAGACTGTATTGGAAATAGCTAATTTTACCCCTCCGATGTCTAACGCTTTCCCTACTGTTGCACAGACTGGAGTGGGAATAGAATATATATTATTCCCACACTTCAATACTTTTGTTTATATTGGGTAAATACACAACATAATATCAGATGACTCTTAAAGGTAGATAGGACTGTGGAGCCTCCACACCTTTGCACAAATGATAAAGGACAGATGTCAGTGTCACGCTCTTCAGTGAGATTCGCTGTGCTCTGGCACACGTTATTCCAAAAAAGCATGTGCCCTCTTCTCTACACTTTGTAAGTGTAATTGTAAATTGTATTTCTAGAGTGCTTACTATCCCTGAGGAAGTGTTGAAGTGCATTGTGGTGAGTAGCACACTACTCTGGAACCCAAGGTTAGAGGTAACAAGCATTTGCAATGCAATAGGTCTCGCATTTAGGAGAGTTTGAGCTATTGTCATTGTAAATGACAATGCCTTTTATTTATGTGCTGTTTTTAAATCAGATAAATAAAAGGCATTGTCAATTACAATGCCAATATCTTAAAATCTCGCAAATGCGAGATCTATTGCATTGCAAATGCGTGCTATAATTTTTTTTTAAAAGTGTTAGGAGACAGTATGTCCTTCCTGCAACAGCAGGCAGGTCAAAGCTATTTAAGAAAATAGTGTTTGGAGGTTGTAATTAAAGCCTACCGAGCAACAACACACATTAGCAGGGGGTGTGCTCATGAGAGGTTACAGAATGAGACAATCAGAACTAAGGAGGGACTACTAAGCCTTTTAACAATGAACAGTCACAGTTTATATTGGACAATGACACAAGCCAATTAAAAATGTGGGCGGAGAGTGGGCGGAGCTTCAAGTCCCTACCTCAATACAGGATGCCTTGCAGAGCAGGGCATGCGCTGCCCAGGCTCGACCTAAAAAGGTAGTAGATGTTCCTGCTCGTGGGATCTCATGCATTTACTGCCTTGCTTTGAAAGGGTAGATTGATTCAAGAGGAATAGTAAAGGAAAAGGTGAGGTGTTATTGGTAGGAGTGGACATGTACGCCTGTTAGTTGATTGAATTGGATAATGGAGGGAAGTATTTGGAGAGGTTGTTTGGGAGTCGATAGTAGTCACAAAGGTTTGGGATAAGTCAGAGAGTGTAGCTACAGGCACAGGGTGAAAGCGAAAATTATATATCCCCCATAAGTAAAAATGTATATACCTATGTATAGAGAAATGCCCACAAACTAAGTATATAGCGATATGTATATATACATACACACATTAACACATTCTACTTATTACATTTTAAGTACAAGGCATAAAGCTCCCTATATACAAACTTATATGTACCTACATGTAGCAATATTTACATGGGCAGACAATTACATGTGTGTTGTGCCTAAATATACATGGCCAGTGTAAGAATAATTATTTTGTATTTTTTGTTATATATATATATATATATATATATATATATATATATATATATATATATATATATATATACATATATATATATATATATTCACTGAAAAAACCATAGATTTCAGGCACGTTATAGTTAGAAATTAGCATTTAAAAAACCTTACAAATTCACTGAAAAAACCATAGGTTTTAGGGACAGTTATAGTTAGTTGGACATTGCACTCGTACAAAACCCGTGAAATTCCCCCGTTATAGTTAGTTCAGCTAACTATAACTCGCGCCCCCGCAATGCACTACTGATGACGTCACATATTACATCACTCATGACATGGTCAGTGACATCACTGATGACATCACTGATGACATCTCAAATGACATCACTGATGACATCATCCAGTGACTGTGTGTTTCTGTAAAGTTTAAATATTTTTAAAATATATGTAGGGAAAGGCGTATTGAAGAATGAGTGGGTGTATAAGTGTCTGTATGGATGATTTAGTAGGTGCGTGACTAACTCTATAAGTGAGTGATTAAACGTATCTTACTGAATGCATGGGTTAGTGACTAAACTGGGTGAATGTCTGTATCCGTCTGTCTGTTGCTGTGTAAGTGGCTGCATGGGTTTGTGAATAGCTACATGAGTGTTTATATGAGTTATTTATTGGTTGTCTGAGTATCTGTATGGGTGCCTGAGTGTTTGTGTGGGTGGGGTGTGTGCGACTCTGTGCATAGATGTGTGAGTGGGTGATTCACTGGGTGGATTGTTTCAAGAGTGCATCTGTGATAGACTGTATGGGTGGGTAAGTGTGTGTAAGAGTGTGTTAGTGAGTGACTGTATATCCCAGTGGTACATGTGTGAGTAACTACATATGAGAAAGGCAGTATATATGTGTGTTGGAGTATATAAATGGCTATAAGTGAGAGTGTGTGATTGTGAGAGTGGCTGTACGGATGAGTGTGTGCTTGTATCAGTGATTGTATAAGAGCGTAAGAATGTGCTAGTATTTGTATGAGTAAGTGAGCTGGTGTGTGTATGACTGTATAGGTGAGTAAATGGCAGTGTGAATAATTATTTGCATGACTGACTAGGTGTGTGAGTACCTCTATGGATGAGTGGCAGTGTGTGAATGTCTATATAGGAGTATGAGTGCATGTGATAGTCCTGTACTGAGTGACCGTAAGTTTGAGTGACTGTACGGGTGAGTGAGTGGATGTGTGTGTAGACCTAAGAATCAGTGAGTGGGTATGTAGTTATTGGTGTTGGAGTGTCTATGGTTTTGCGAATGGCAGTCTGTAATTTAGAGTGGGTGTATCAAAGGTTATATTAGGGTGTGAGGAGGTGCATCAGATTATCACGTGGATGATGTCATCAGTGATGTCATCAGTGATGTCATCAGTGATGTCATTTGAGATGTCATCAGTGATGTCATCAGTGATGTCACTGACCATGTCATGAGTGATGTAATATGTGACGTCATCAGCAGTGCATTGCGGGGGCGCGAGTTATAGTTAGCTGAACTAACTATAACGGGGGAATTTCACGGGTTTTGTACGAGTGCAATGTCCAACTAACTATAACTGTCCCTAAAACCTATGGTTTTTTCAGTGAATTTGTAAGGTTTTTTAAATGCTAATTTCTAACTATAACGTGCCTGAAACCTATGGTTTTTTCAGTGAATTTGTAAGGTTTTTAAATGCTAATTTCTAACTATAACGAGCCTGAAACCTATGGTTTTTTCAGTGAATTTCAAAGGTTTTTTAAATGCTAATTCCTAACTATAACATGTCTGAAACCTATGGTTTTTTTCAGTGAATTTCAAAGGTTTTGTAAATGACAATTTTTAAATGTATTAATTGTTATATTTATTTTTTTGATACTGATTTACTACATTTTTTTAAACTATTTATTTTTAGATATTTTATTTTTTAAATTACATTGTAATTACATTATACATTACATTACAAAATATACTTTCTCAGAATGAATTACTTTAGTTTAAATACTTTGCAAATAGGCAATAGACTTTTAAGTACAGTAGTTACAGTTGTTGCAATGGGCAACACAATTTCAAACACAATGCAACATTGAGCTCAATGTGAATTTCTAGTTAAATGCAATTAGTTACTTTATGGATTACTTTTTCTAACCACAGGACTGGATCCTAGATTCAGTCCTGGGACATCTCCTGTAAACAGTTGAGTAAAAGCGTTTTGGTTACAGTAGTGATTTTTAAGGAATATTATTGTATTTTAAAAGTTGACACTTAGAAACTTCTTTCACATAGAATCACCAATGTTATCCTATGGGAGGAAATTCACTTAGCAGGTAAGTAGTGTTATCGTTACTTTTTCTTACTCAGTGGTGGATCCTGGATCCAGCACTGGTGCATCTCCTGTAAACAGTTGAAAGAATGCGTTTAAGTCACACAGGCGATTTTTAAGGAATATTTGTAGTTTGTGAAAATCGACACTTTGAAACTCTTTCTGCTGAAAACCAGACAATGGATTCCTATGGAAGGAAATACAAGTTACTGGTAAGTACGGTTAGAATTACTTTTCAGGGTCAGTGCTGGGCTAAAAGATGCAGCACTGGGTTCTCTCCTGATAACAGGTGAGTAAATCGGAATTCATAGTTCGGCTGATTTTAGAGAAATATTATAAAGTTCCAAAACTCCACACTTAGAAGAATTTCCAAGTGAAACCAGTCAATGTTAGCCTATGGAAGGAAATTCAAGTTACTGGTAAGTACGGTTAGAATTACTTTTCAAGGTCAGTGCTGGGCTAAAAGATGCAGCACTGGGTCTCTCTCCTGATAACAGGCGAGTAAATCGGAATTCGTAGTTCGGCTGATTTTAGAGGAATATTATAAAGTTCCAAAACTCCACACTTAGAAGAATTTCCAAGTGAAACCAGTCAATGTTAGCCTATGGAAGGAAATTCAAGTTACTGGTAAGTACGGTTAAAATTACTTTTCAGGATCAGTACTGGGCTCAAAGATGCAGCACTGAGGTCTCTCCTGATAACAGGTGAGTAAATCGGAATTCGTAGTTCGGCTGATTTTAGAGGAATATTTGCACAATGGTGAAGGAAGGGGTGGGGCCTGAGGTGACATGTCTGCAAACACGCCCTGTGGCGCGTTTTAAGTTGGAGAATTAATTCCTCCTCAATCCCGAGGGTCCCTAGGGGCCAACTAGCCCACCACGAACCTCCAGTATGCGCCAGGGGCTGCGTTGCAGAGAGGTGTACAGAGGCCACGCCCCTTTACAACACTCTGCAACGCAGCTCCATGGCGCTTACTGGAGGTACCTGGTGGGCTAGTTGGCCCCAGGGACCTCAGGATTGAAGAGGATTTAATTCCCCATCTTAAACCCGCCACGGGGCCTGTTTGCACACATGTCACCTGAAGCCCTGCCCACTCCCTTCACCACTGTGCAAACGCGCCCGTGCGCGTTTTAAGTTGGGGGATTAAGTCCCCTTGAATCCTGAGGGTCCCTGGAGTCCAACTAGCCCACCATGTACCTCCAAAAGCACCACAGAGCTGCGTTGCAGAGAGGTGTAAAAGGGCGTGGCCTCTGTACACTCTCTGCAACACAGCCTCTGGCGCATACTGGAGGTTCCTGGTGGGCTAGTTGGCTCCCAGGGACCCCAGTATTCAAGGGGAATCGTTCTCCATCTGCAAACGCGCCAGGGGCGCGTTGCAGACTGCTGCAGAGAGGGGGCGGGGCCTCCGGCACGATGCCGGTCTTTTGTCTTTTTTTTTTTTTTGTATGGGAGGGGGGCTGCGTGGCCCCCTCCTCAGGCCATTTAAGGCCCCGGGACCCCATCCTCCGGGCCGGCCTTAACGTTTTTTTTTTTTTTAAATTTTCTTTATGGGGAGGGGGGCTGCGTGGCCCCCTCCCAGGCCACTAGTGGCCCCGGGACCCCATCCCCCAGGGCCTGGCCTCTGGTTGGGGACTCCCCAATCCCCCACAGTCCCGCCGGCTCCCGCGTCCTACGGGAGCCGGGCATTGCTTTCCATAAGGGGAGCTGCTGACATGCAGCTCCCCTTATGGAAAGCAATTCTGCTTTGCTTCATTGAAGCGAGAGCAGGTTTCCTGCTCTCGCTTCAATGAAGCAAAGCAAGTTTGCAATGGCAGGACGGGAGCCGCGAGGCTCCCGTCCTGCCATTGCAAACAGCAGTGTCCCGGGGGTAGGCACCCCGGGACACTGCAGGAGCCGGCCCTGGGGGGTGGCGGTCCCCAGGGCCACCACAGGCTCCAGGAGGGGGGCCGCGCGGCCCCCCTCCCATGTCTTTAAAGCCCCGGGGAGGTGGTGGTCCCCGGGGCTTCGGGTGTCCAAAACAGACCCCCACATTTATTTTGTTAGTGCCCCGGGAGGTGGCGGTCCCCGGGCGTGTGGAGGGCTTGAGCCCCCCACACAGGTACTATTAAATTTTAAGAAAGAAGCCCCGGGGAGGTGGCGGTCCCCGGTGCTGCGGGAGGGCCGAGAGCCCTCCCGCACCATTTATTTTTAAAGCCCCCCCACATATTATAAATAACCCCCCGCATGCCCCCGGGACTTGGCCCACCCGGAGGCCAATTAACAACGAAGCGCGGGAGACCGCGCTTCGTTTTTTTTTTTTATCGGCGGGATCCGCGCACCCTAAGCGCATCCCGCCGATTTTTTTTTTAAATGCTTTTTTCTGCCCAGGGGGTCCTTGTGGGACCCCCTGAGCAGACCTAGGGGGTCAGGGTGTTTCTACCCTGCCCCCTTTGTGCGTTTTGCGCACTTGTTTCTTTTTTTTTTTCTCGGCGGGATCCGCGCACCCTAAGCGCATCCCGCCGATTTAAAAAAAAAAAATGCTTTTTTCTGCCCAGGGGGTCCTTGTGGGACCCCCTGAGCAGACCTAGGGGGTCAGGGTGTTTCTACCCTGCCCCCTTTTTGCGCTTTGCGCACTTGTTTCTGTCCCTCGGTTCTACCGAGGGACAAAATGGCTGCCAACACTTCCTGATTTGGAGTGTTGACAGCCAATTAGCATGCAGCTCGTGATCGGGAGGGTACACGGACCCTACTCGGCCATAGATATATATGTGACTTTACTTTTGATTTTCTCAGGAACTACTGAACGGATTTACACCATTTAAGCAAAAGGCACGACACTGAACCAAGGGCTACCTCTTTGCCAAATTTGGTGTAATTCCGTTCAGCAGTTCGGGCTGTAGCTGCGACTAAAGGTTCCTATGGAAAAATGAATGGGGAAAACGCATTTTGGGACCCCCTTTTTTCTCGGCCCCCGCTTGACGAATCACCCCGAGACTTTCAGGATAGGAGGACCGGAGCCGCCCCAACAAGTTGGAAGCTTTCGCGAAGATTCGTCAACCGGCGCCAACGTTATTACAAATAGAATGTTACGGATTTCCTATGGAAAATAGGTCCTAACTATAACTATCTACTGGTGACCGCCAGTAGATAATATATATATATATATATATATATATATATATATATATATATGGATGATGTCATCAGTGATGTCATTTGAGATGTCATCAGTGATGTCACTGACCATGTCATGAGTGATGTAATATGTGACGTCATCAGCAGTGCATTGCGGGGCGCGAGTTATAGTTAGCTGAACTAACTATAACGGGGGAATTTCTATGGTTTTGTACGAGTGAAATGTCCAACTAACTATAACTGTCCCTAAAACCTATGGTTTTTTCAGTGAATTTCAAAGGTTTTTAAATGCTAATTTCTAACTATAACGTGTCTGAAACCTATGGTTTTTTCAGTGAATTTCAAAGGTTTTTTAAATGCTAATTTCTAACTATAACGTGCCTGAAACCTATGATTTTTTAAGTGAATTTCAAAGGTTTTTTTAAATGCTAGTTTCTAACTATGCCTACAGAGGTAGGACATGTGCAGAAAGAAGAAAAAACGCACAGAAAGAAGCAAAAGATGTGCAGAAAGAACCAACAGAGGAGCAGAAAGAGGCCTTGTTGCAAAATCATCCTGTGCCCACAACTTTTTCAGACGGGTACTGGTGGTAATTGACTCTGACTAACCAGAGCCAGTGCTATGCTAAAAGACACTTAGAATACAGTGAAAACACCTACATACACTAGGGAACACTATGCGTTGGGGTACCCCTGTGATTAGCATGACCTCCTCTGCAAGTCCCTAGTACATAATAGGGCAGGGGATTAAAACTACCCCTTAAAAACGCGCTACAGGGCGCATTTGCACAGTGGTGAAGGGAGGGGGGCCTGAGGTGACATGTGTGCAAACGCACCCCGTGGCGTGTTTTAAGTTGCGGGATTAAGTCCCCTTGAATTCTGAGGGTCCCTGGGGCCCAACTAGCCCCCAGGTACCTACAGTTAGGACCACAGAGCTGAGTTGCAGAGAGGCGTTCCGAGGCCACGCACCTTTTTCACCTCTCTGCAACGCAACTCTGTTGTGCTTACTGAAGGTACCTGGTGGGCTAGTTGGCCCCCAGGGTCCCTCAGGATTCAAAGGGAATTAATTCCCCAACTTAAAACGCACCACAGGGCGTGTTTGCGCACATGTCACCTGTAGGCCCCGCCCCTCCCTTCACCACTGTGCAAACGCGCCCCGTGGTGCGTTTTAAGATTGGGGGATTAGGTCACCTTGAATCCTGAGGGTCCCTGGGGCCCAACTAGCCCACTAGGTACTTCCAGTAAGCACCACAGGCCTGCGTTGCAACGCCTGTAACAAATTGTGCAGTTGTGTTTAGGTAGTGAAGAGGGTCATGCTGGGGGTAGTGTTTTAGGGTTTAGGGTAGTGCAGTGGTGTTTGTGTAGTGTAGGGGGTCGTGCTAGGGGTAGATTTAGGGTTTAGGGTAGTGCAGTGGTGTTTGGGTAGTGTAGGGAGTCGTGCTGGGGTAGTGTTTTAGGGTTTAGGGTAGTGCAGTGGTGTTTGGGTAGTGTAGGGGGTCGTTCTGGGGTAGTGTTTTAGGGTTTAGGGTAGTGCAGTGGTGTTTGGGTAGTGTAGGGGGTCGTGCTGGGGGTACATTTAGGGTTTAGGGTAGTGCAGTGGTGTTTAGGTAGTGTAGGGGGTCGTGCTGGGGGGAGTGTTTTAGGGTTTAGGGTAGTGCAGTGGTGTTTGGGTAGTGTAGGGGGTCGTGCTGGGGGTAGTGGTTTAGGGTTTAGGGTAGTGCAGTGGTGTTTGGGTAGTGTAGGGGGTCGTGCTGGGGTAGTGATTTAGGGTAGTGCAGTGGTGTTTGGGTAGTGTAGGGGGTACTACTGGGGGTAGTGTTTTAGGGTGTAGGGTAGTGCAGTGGTGTTTGGGTAGTGTAGGGGTACTGCTGGGGGTAGTTTTTTAGGGTTTAGGGTAGTGCAGTGGTGTTTGGGTAGTGTAGTGGTTCATGCTGGGGGTAGTTTTTTAGGGTTTAGGGTAGTGTAGTGGTGTTTGTGTAGTGTAGGGGGTAGTGTTTTAGGGTTTAGGGTAGTGCAGTGGTGTTTGTGTAGTGTAGGAGGTTGTGTTTTAGGGTTTAGGGTAGTGCAGTGGTCTTTGGGTAGTGTAGGGAGTCGTGCGGGGGGTAGTGTTTTAGGGTTTAGGGTAGTGTAGGGGGTCATGCGGGGGTAGTGTTTTAGGGATTAGGGTAGTGCATTGGTGTTTGGGTAGTGTAGGGGGTCATGCGGGGGGTAGTGTTTTAGGGTTTAGGGCAGTGCAGTGGTGTTTGGGTAGTGTAGTGGGTCGTGCTGGGGGAGTGTTTTAGGGTTTAGGGCAGTGCAGTGGTGTTCGGGTAGTGTAGGGGGTCGTGCTGGGGGGAGTGTTTTAGGGTTTAGGGCAGTGCAGTGGTGTTCGGGTAGTGTAGGGGGTTGTGCTGGGGGAGTGTTTGAGGGTTTAGGGCAGTGCAGTCGTGTTCGGGTAGTGTAGGGGGTTGTGCTGGGGGTAGTATTTTAGGGTTTAGGGTAGTGCAGTGGTGTTCGGGTAGTGTAGGGGGTCATGCTGGGGGTAGTGTTCTAGGGTTTAGGGCAGTGCAGTGGTGTTTGGGCAGTGTAGGGGGTAATGCTGGGGGTGGTGTTTTAGGGTTTAGGGCAGTGCAGTGGTGTTCGGGCAGTGTAGGGGGTCTTGCTGGGGGTGGTGTTTTAGGGTTTAGGGCAGTGCAGTGGTGTTCGGGCAGTGTAGGGGGTGGTGTTTCAGGGTTTAGGGCAGTGCAGTGGTGTTTGGGCAGTGCAGGTGGTCGTGCAGGGGGTGGTGTTTCAGGGTTTAGGGCAGTGGTGTTCGGGCAGTGTAGGGGGTCGTGCTGGGGGTGGTGTTTCAGGGTTTGGGGCAGTGCAGTGGTGTTCGAGCAGTAAAGGGGTCGTGCTGGGGGTGGTGTTTCAGGGTTTAGGGCAGTGCAGTGGTGTTCGGGCAGTGTAGGGGCGGTGCAGGGGTGGTGTTTCAGGGTTTAGGGCAGTGCAGTGGTGTTCGGGCAGTGTAGGGTGTGGTGCAGGGGGTGGTGTTTCAGGGTTTAGGGCAGTGCAGTGGTGTTCGGGCAGTGTAGGGGGTCATGCAGGGGGTGGTGTTTCAGGGTTTAGGGCAGTGCAGTGGTGTTCGGGCAGTGTAGGGGATCGTGCTGGGGCTGGTGTTTCATGGTTTAGGGCAGTACAGTGGTGTTCGGGCAGTGTAGGGGGTCGTGCTGGGGCTGGTGTTTCAGGGTTTAGGGCAGTGCAGTGGTGTTCGGGCAGTGTAGGTGGTCGTGCTGGGGCTGGTGTTTCAGGGTTTTGGGCAGTGCAGTGGTGTTCGGGCAGTGTAGGGGGTCAGTGCTGGGGCTGGTGTTTCAGGGTTTAGGGCAGTGCAGTGGTGTTCGGGCAGTGTAGGGGGTCTTGCTGGGGCTGGTGTTTCAGAGTCTAGGGCAGTGCAGTGGTGTTCGGGCAGTGTAGGGGGTCTTGCTGGGGCTGGTGTTTCAGGGTTTAGGGCAGTGCAGTGGTGTCCGGGCAGTGTAGGGGGTCGTGCTGGGGGTGGTGTTTCAGGGTTTAGGGCAGTGCAGTGGTGTTCGGGCAGTGTAGGGGGTCATGCTGGGGCTAGTGTTTCAGGATTTAGGGCAGAGCAAAGGTGTTCAGGCAGTGTAGGGGGTTTTGCTGGAGGTGGTGTTTCAGGGTTTAGGGCAGTGCAGTGGTGTTCGTGCAGTGTAGGGGGTGGTGTTTCAGGGTTTAGGGCAGTGGTGTTCAGGCAGTGTAGGGGGTCTTGCTGGGGTTGATGCTTCAGGGTTTAGGGCAGTGCAGTGGTGTTCGGGCAGTGTAGGGGGTCGTGCCCGGGGTGGTGTTTCAGGGTTTAGGGCAGTGCAGTGGTGTTCCGACAGTGTAGGAGGTCGTGCAGGGGGTGGTGTTTCAGGGTTTAGGGCAGTGCAGTGGTGTTCGGGCAGTGTAGGGGGTCGTGCTGGGGGTGGTGTTTCAGGGTTTAGGGCAGTGCAGTGGTGTTCGGGCAGTGTAGGGTGTCGTGCTGAGGGGTGGTGTTTCAGGGTTTAGGGCAGTGCAGTGGTGTTCGGGCAGTGTAGGGGGTCGTGCAGGGGGTGGTGTTTCAGGGTTTAGGGCAGTGCAGTGGTGTTTGGGCAGTGTAGGGGGTCGTGCAGGGGGTGGTGTTTCAGGGTTTAGGGCAGTGCAGTGGTGTTCCGCCAGTGTAGGTGGTCTTGCTGGGGGTGGTGTTTCAGGCTTTAGTGCAGTGGTGTCCGGGCAGTGTAGGGGGTCTTGCTGGGGGTGGTGTTTCAGGGTTTAGGGCAGTGGTGTTCGGGCAGTGTAGGGGGTCTTGCTGGGGCTGGTGTTTCCGGGTTTAGGGCAGTGCAGTGGTGTTCGGGCATTGTAGGGGGTCGTGCTGGGGCTGGTGTTTGAGGGTTTAGGGTAGTGCAGGGGTGTTCGGGCAGTGTAGGGGGTCGTGCTGGGGCTGGTGTTTCAGGGTTTAGGGCAGTGCAGTGGTTTTCGGGCAGTGTAGGCGGTCGTGCTGGGGCTGGTGTTTCAGGGTTTAGGGCAGTGCAGTGGTGTTCGGGCAGTGTACTGGGTTGTGCTGGGGCTGGTGTTTCAGGGTTTAGGGCAGTGCAGTGATGTTTGGGCAGTGTAGGGGGTCGTGCTGGGGGTGGTGTTTCAGGGTTTAGGGCAGTGCAGTGGTGTTCGGGCAGTGTAGGGGGTCGTGCTGGGGCTGGTGTTTCATGGTTTAGGGCAGTGCAGTGGTGTTCGGGCAGTGTAGGGGGTCGTGCTGGGGCTGGTGTTTGAGGGTCTAGGGTAGTGCAGGGGTGTTCGGGCAGTGTAGGGGGTCGTGCTGGGGCTGGTGTTTCAGGGTTTAGGGCAGTGCAGTGGTTTTCGGGCAGTGTAGGCGGTCGTGCTGGGGCTGGTGTTTCAGGGTTTAGGGCAGTGCAGTGGTGTTCGGGCAGTGTATGGGGTTGTGCTGGGGCTGGTGTTTCAGGGTTTAGGGCAGTGCAGTGGTGTTCGGGCAGTGTAGGGGGTCGTGCTGGGGGTGGTGTTTCAGGGTTTAGGGCAGTGCAGTGGTGTTCGGGCAGTGTAGGGGGTCGTGCTGGGGCTGGTGTTTCATGGTTTAGGGCAGTGCAGTGGTGTTCGGGCAGTGTAGGGGTCGTGCTGGGGTGGTGTTTCAGGGTTTAGGGCAGTGCAGTGGTGTTCGGGCAGTGTAGGGGGTCATGCTGGGGGTGGTGTTTCAGGGTTTAGGGCAGTGCAGTAGTGTTCGGGCAGTGTAGGGGGTCTTGCTGGGGGTGGTGTTTCAGGGTTTAGGAGGCAGTGGTGTTCGGGCAGTGTAGGGGTCTTGCTGGGGGTGATGTTTCAGGGTTTAGGGCAGTGCAGTGGTGTTCGGGCAGTGTAGGGGGTCTTGCTGGGGGTAGTGTTTCAGGGTTTAGGGCAGTGCAGTGGTGTTCGTGGCAGTGTAGGGGGTCGTGCTGGGGGTGGTGTTTCAGGGTTTAGGGCAGTGCAGTAGTGTTCGGGCAGTGTAGGGGATCGTGCGGGGGGTGGTGTTTCAGGGTTTAGGGCAGTGCAGTGGTGTTCGGGCAGTGTAGGGGTCGTGCTGGGGGTGGTGTTTCAGGGTTTAGGGCAGTGCAGTGGTGTTCGGGCAGTGTAGGGGGTCATGCAGGGGGTGGTGTTTCAGGGTTTAGGGCAACGCAGTGGTGTTTGGGCAGTGTAGGGGGTCGTGCTGGGGCTGGTGTTTCAGGGTTTAGGGCAGTGCAGTGGTGTTCGGGCAGTGTAGGGGGTCTTGCTGGGGGTCGTGTTTCAGGGTTTAGAGCAGTGGTGTTCGGGCAGTGTAGGGGGTCTTGCTGGGGGTGATGTTTCAGGGTTTAGGGCAGTGCAGTGGTGTTCGGGCAGTGTAGGGGGTCTTGCTGGGGGTAGTGTTTCAGGGTTTAGGGCAGTGCAGTGGTGTTCGTGCAGTGTAGGGGGTCGTGCTGGGGATGGTGTTTCAGGGTTTAGGGCAGTGCAGTAGTGTTCGGGCAGTGTAGGGGGTCGTGCAGGGGGTGGTGTTTCAGGGTTTAGGGCAGTGCAGTGGTGTTCGGGCAGTGTGGGGGTCGTGCTGGGGGTGGTGTTTCAGGGTTTAGGGCAGTGCAGTGGTGTTCGGGCAGTGTAGGGGGTCGTGCTGGGGGTGGTGTTTCAGGGTTTAGGGCAGTGCAGTGGTGTTCGGGCAGTGTAGGGGGCGTGCTGGGGGTGGTGTTTCAGGGTTTAGGCAGTGCAGTGGTGTTCGGTCAGTGTAGGGGTCTTGCAGGGGCTGGTGTTTCAGGGTTTAGGGCAGTGCAGTGGTGTTCGGGCAGTGTAGGAGGTCGTGCTGGGGGTAGTGTTTTAGGGTTTAGGTAGTGCAGTGGTGCTTGTGTAGTGTAGGGGCCGTGCTGGGGGTAGTGTTTTAGGGTTTAGGGTAGTGCAGTGGTGTTTGTGTAGTATAGGGGGTCAGTGTTTTCAGGGTAGTGCAGTGGTGTTTGGGTAGTGTAAGGGGTCGTGCTGGGGGTAGTGTTTTAGGATTTAGGTTAGTGCAGTGGTGTTTGGGTAGTGTAGGGGGTCGTGCTGGGGGTAGTGTTTTAGGGTTTAAGGTAGTGCAGTGGTTTTTGTGTAGTGTAGGGGGTTGTGCTGGGGGTAGTGTTTTAGGGTTTAGGGTAGTGCAGTGGTGCTTGTGTAGTGTAGGGGTCGTGCTGGGGGTAGTGTTTTAGGGTTTAGGGTAGTGCAGTGGTGTTTGTGTAGTGTAGGAGGTCATGTTTTAGGGTAGTGCAGTGGTGTTTGGGTAGTGTAGGGGGTCGTGCTGGGGGTAGTGTTTTAGGATTTAGGTTAGTGCAGTGGTGTTGGGGTAGTGTTTTAGGGTTTAGGGTAGTGCAGTGGTGTTTGTGTAGTGTAGGGGGTCATGCTGGGGGTAGTGTTTTAGGGTTTAGGATAGTGCAGTGGTGCTTGTGTAGTGTAGGGGGTCATGCTGGGGGTAGTGTTTTAGGGTTTAGGGTAGTGCAGTGGTGTTTTTGTAGTGTAGGGGGTCATGTTTTAAGATGCAATGCTCCAATACCTGACCAGTCTGCACTACATAAAACTGCAAAAAAACTAAAAATAAAAAGTGTTTTGCACACTTTTGTCATTGGGCTATATGTGGGCTACATCTGGGTAATATTTGTGCTACATTTGGGCTCTTTTTTCACTGGTGGCCATCTTGGAAGACTTCTTTGTTATGAAGTTTCCTAATTTCCTCATTTACTGCAGTCTCCTCAGTAGGAAATGCTTCAGTTTTTTACTTTGATTCCATCAAGAAGGCATTCAGATGTGTCACACATTTGCCATAAATTCAGAATGTTAGCACTCTAGTTGTTCATTAGATCACTGTAGTAAAGCTACTGCTCACCAAGAAGTTAACTGGAAGTCTACTGCTGGTATTGAAAGTGATTGTTTCAGTCTGCATGTCAGAATTTTCTAATGAAATAGAAGAGGATTTGAGATCTCACTTAAAACATGCACTAAATTTTCTTTTTGCAGCACTAACCATAATTTCTATGGCAAAATGAACCCCCTCATTTTGTTCCTTTTTAAATTAAATGTTTTAAGTGTTACCAGTTTATTCCAATCAAGATGGCTTCAGGTGTGCCATACTTTTGTCATACAGTAAGGCTGTTAGCACTCTAGTTGTTCTTTAGAACACTCTGGGAAGCTGCAGTAGAACACAAAGGCATCAACTGACAGGCTGCTCCTGTTGAAATATAACAGGAAGATATTTGAGATCTCACTTAAAACATGTCCTAATTTTTCTTTCTACAGCACTAACCATAATTTCTATGGCAAAATGAACCCCATCATTTTGTTCCTTTTTAAATTAAATGTTTTAAGTGTTACCAGTTTATTCCAATCAAGATGGCTTCAGGTGTGCCATACTTTTGTCATAAGTAAGACTGTTAGCGCTCTAGTTGTTCTTTAGAACACTCTGGGAAGCTGCAGTAGAACACAAAGGCATCAACTGACAGGCTGCTCCTGTTGAAATATAACAGGAAGATATTTGAGATCACACTTGAAACATGTCCTAATTTTTCTTTCTACAGCACTAACCATAATTTCTATGACAAAATGAACCCCATCATTTTGTTCCTTTTTAAATTAAATGTTTTAAGTGTTTCCAGTTTATTCCAATCAAGATGGCTTCAGGTGTGCCATACTTTTGTCATAAGTAAGACTGTTAGCGCTCTAGTTGTTCTTTAGAACACTCTGGGAAGCTGCAGTAGAACACAAAGGCATCAACTGACAGGCTGCTCCTGTTGAAATATAACAGGAAGATATTTGAGATCACACTTGAAACATATCCTAATTTTTCTTTCTACAGCACTAACCATAATTTCTATGACAAAATGAACCCCATCATTTTGTTCCTTTTTAAATTAAATGTTTTAAGTGTTACCAGTTTATTCCAATCAAGATGGCTTCAGGTGTGCCATACTTTTGTCATAAGTAAGACTGTTAGCGCTCTAGTTGTTCTTTAGAACACTCTGGGAAGCTGCAGTAGAACACAAAGGAATCAACTGACAGTCTCTGCCCTTGTTGGATGTACATGTTTTACTGAGAATGTCAGACTTCATTCTCACATGACTGAGAAAGATAATGTGAATTTACAGAAAATATGCTCTCATTTTAGCTTCTGGAGCACCTTCCAAAACTGTATGGGACAAGCATGTGAAAATAGTTTTCTCTCAAACATGATTCATGATATCCCAGCAGAAGGTTTTTCACAGGGTAAAATCACCTTAGAACACACCACAATTCCTGAAATTAGTATGGTACCATCAACAAATGAATTCTAATGTAACTAAAGTCTGTTATCACCCTTTATAGTTCTCCTTTTGGTAACCCTCAAAATCTTCGATTCACTACAATGCATTTCAATGGGGTACTATCATTTATATTGGTCCCAAGATTGCTGCCAGCAATTCCAGGATGAAGTGCTGACAGCCAATCAGATCTCACCATGACATGTGTGGTTAGGCTCCGCCCAGATATATATGTGTTTTTACTTTTGATTTTCTCAGCAACTACTGAACGGATTTACACCATTTAACAAAAGGGTTCTTTCTGAACCAAGAACTACCTCTTTGCCAAATTTGGTGTAATTCCGTTCAGCAGTTCGGGCTGTAGCCTTGCATAAAGTTTCCTATGGGAAATTGATTTTTTGACTCTTATTTTTTAATTTCTCCGCAACTACTGAACGGATTTACACCATTTAACAAAAAGGGTTCTTTCTGAACCAAGAACTACCTCTTTGCCAAATTTTGTGTAATTCCGTTCAGCAGTTCGGGCTGTAGCCGTGGCTAAAGTTTCCTATGGGAAAATGAATGGGGAAAACATGTTTTGGGACCCCCCTTTTATCTCGGCCCCCGCTTAACGAATCACCCCGAAACTTTCAGGGTAGGAGTGGACCAGAGCGGGCCATAAAGTTTGAAAATTGCGCGAAGATTCGTCAACCGACGCAAGAGTTATTTCAAATAGAATGTTGCAGATTTCCTATGGAAAATAGGTCCTAACTATAACTATCTACTGGCGACCGCCAGTAGATAATATAAAAAACATATATATTATTGCACATTCCAGCACAACAGACACGTAATTGTCTGCCCATGTACATATTACTACATAATATATATATATATATATAATATGTATATGCTAGGCATGCTGTATTAAGGTAGGGACTTGAAGCTCCGCCCACTCTCCACCCACATTTTTCATTGGCTTGTGTCATTGTCCAATATAAACTGTGACTGTTCATTGGTTAAAAGGCTTAGTAGTCCCTCCTTAGTTCTGTTTGTCTCATTCTGTAACCTCCCATGAGGACACTCCCTGTCGCCAGTAGGTAGTTATAGTTAGGACCTTGTTTCTATTCAAAAAGAGTTTTTTCTTTTGCCAATATCTTTGGCGCCGTTTGACAAATCTTCACGAAATTTTCAAAACTAATGGTTCACTGAGGTCACCTCCTGTCTTGAAAGTTTCGGGGTGATTCGTAAAGTGGGGGCCGAAAAAAAGGGGGGTCCCAAAACGCGTTTTCTCCATTTAATTTCCATAGGAACTTTAGACACAGCTACTGCCCGAACTGCTGAACGGAATTACACCAAATTTGTCAAAAAGGTACCTCTTGGTTCAGAAAGCATGCTTTTTTTTTTAAATGGTGTAAATCCGTTCAGTAGTTGCTGAGAAATTCAAAAAATAAAAATATCGATATCTGAGGGCCGAATAGGATTTGCAAACCCTCCCGAGCACGAGTTTCATTCTGATTGGCTGCCAACACTCCAAACCAGGAAGTGTTGGCAGCCATCTTGTGATCTTTTGACTCGGTAAAACCGAGTCACAAGAAAACAGTAAAAAAAGGATAAAAAACAAGAAAAGGGGGCAGGGTAGAAACACCCTGACCCCCTAGACCTGCTTCGGGGGTGCCACAGGGACCCCCAGGGCCCCAAACATTTTTAAAAAATATTTCCGGCCGAATTATCGCTGGGGGCGTGAATCCGGCCGAAAACTTTTTTAGAAAATGAAGCGCGGGATCCCGCGCTTCGTTTCTTTGAGCCCCCGGGTGGGCCAGGTCCCGGGGGCAATGAGGTAATTATATGCGGGGGCCCAAGGGGGCCCCTGCAGCCCCAGGAACCACCACCTCCCCGGGGCATTTAATTATTTTAGGGCGGGGGAGCCTCATGGGCCCCCCCAAGCCCTGGGAACCACCACCTCCCCGGGGCTAATGATTTAAATGCGGGACTGCCACCTCCCCGGGGCTACTTTCAAAAACAAAGTGTGGGGGGGCTCAAGCCCCCCCACACTGCCCCGGGGACCACCACCTCCCCGGGGCACTGTTGATTAAAATGTGAGGGTCTGTTGTGGAGCCCCGGGGACCACCACCTCCCCGGGGCTTTAAACAGTTGTGAGGGGGGCTGCGCAGCCCCCCTCCTGGAGCCCTAGATTGCCCTGGGGACCGCCACCCCCCAGGGCCGGCTCCTGCAATGTCCCGGGGTGCCCACCCCTGGGACATTGCCGTTTGCTATGGCAGGGTGGGAGCACGGCTCCTGCCCTGCCATAGAAAACACTGCTTTGCTTCTTGGAAGCGAGAGCAGGAAACCTGCTCTCGCTTCCAAGAAGCAAAGCAGAATTGCTTTAGGGCAAAGGGAGCTGCATGTCAGCAGCTCCCTTTGCCCAAAAGCAATGCCGGCTCCCGCAGGAGGCGGGGAGCCAGCTGGGACCGCGGGGGCATTGGGGCTCCCCCCGCGGTCCCCAACGTGAGGGCCGGCCCTGAGGGATGGGGTCCCTGGGGCCAGAAGTGGCCCAGGAGGGGGGCCACTCGGCCCCCTCCCTTTTAAAAAAAAAAAGGAATGGCCAGGCCCCGGGGATGGGATCCCCGGGGCCAAAAATGGCCTGGGAGGGGGCCGCTTGGCCCCGCTCCCTATGTTTTAATGATATAAAAAATGGCCGGGCCCCGGGTATGGTCCCTGGGGCCGAAAATGGCCCAGGAAAGGAGGAGCCATGCGGCCCGCCTTCCTTAAAAAAATAATTTAAAAAATGGCCCAGCCCCGGGGGATGGGGTCCCCGGGTCAGGAATCGGCCTCGGGACATTGCCGTTTGCTATGGCAGGGTGGGAGCACGGCTCCTGCCCTGCCATAGCAAACACTGCTTTGCTTCTTGGAAGCGAGAGCAGGAAACCTGCTCTCGCTTCCAAGAAGCAAAGCAGAATTGCTTTAGGGCAAGGGAGCTGCATGTCAGCAGCTCCCTTGCCCAAAAGCAATGCCGGCTCCCGCAGGAGGCGGGGAGCCAGCTGGGACCGCAGGGGCATTGGGGCTCCCCCGCGGTCCCCAACGTGAGGGCCGGCCCTGAGGGATGGGGTCCCTGGGGCCAGAAGTAGCCAAGGAGGGGGGCCATCGTGCCCCCTCCTCTTTAAATAAAAAAATAAAAAAGGAATGGCCAGGCCCCGGGGGATGGGATCCCCGGGGCCAAAAATGGCCTGGGGAGGGGGGCCACTTGGCCCCGCTCCCTATGTTTTAATGATATAAAAAAATGGCCGGGCCCCGGGGTATGGGGTCCCTGGGGCCGAAAATGGCCCAGGAAAGGAGGAGCCATGCGGCCCGCCTTCCTTAAAAAAATAATTTTAAAAATGGCCCAGCCCTGGGGGATGGGGTCCCCGGGTCAGAATTCGGCCTCGGGAGGGGGGCCGCGCTGGCCCCCTCCCGTTTTATTTTAAATGAAGAAAAAATGGGACAGGCCCTGGGGATGGGGTCCCCAGGGCCCAAAAAGGATTAAGGGAATAGGGGCCACACAGCCCCCTTCCTAAAATAGGGAAAGAAAAGGAGGTCGCAACTCCCTGAGGCCCGCCCCCTCTCTGCACGGCTGTGCTTACGTGCCTCCTGGCACGATCTGGGTTGAGGGATGAAGTCCCCTTTGATGGTAAGGGTCCCTAGGGGCCAACTAGTCCATCTGTTACCTCCAGTAAGCCTCACACAGTGGGATTGCTGAGAGGTGGTACGAGGCCACGCCCCTTTTTACACCACTCTGCAAACGCGCCTCTTGGTGCACTGCTGGTGGGGCGATGAGGTCCTCTTGTGTCCTGAGGGCCTCAGGACTGAAGTGGACTTCATCCCGTGAGCAGCAGTGCACCAGGAGGTGCGTTTGCAGAGTGGTGTAAAAAGGGGGCATGGCCTCGGACCACTCTCAGCAATCCAGCTGTGTGGGGCTTACAGGAGGTACCTGGTGGGCTAGTTTGCCCCCAGGGACCCTCAGGAGGCAAGGGGACTTCATCCCCCAACCAAGTGCATGCCAGGAGGCGCGCTTGAAGAGTGGTGGACAAAGGGGGCGTGTCCTGTGTCCACCTATCAGTAATCCCACTATCTGGGGCATACTGGAGGTATCAGGTAGGCTAGTTGGCCTCTAAGGACCCCCAGCAGCGAAGTGGACTTTAATCCCCATCCAAGAGCGCGCCAGGGAGCGTGTTTCCAGAGTGCCGGGGAAAGGGGGCGTGGCCTGCTATGAGAACTTAGCAATGCTGCTGTTTAGGACTTACTGGAGGTAATAGGAGGGGTAGTTGGCCCCAAGGATGTCCTTGGGGGCCAACTACCCCTCCTGTTACCTCCATTACGTCCCACACAGTGGGATTGCTAAGAAGTCTTCTGAGGCCATACACCCCGTTTCTCCACCACTCTGCAAACGCGCCTCCTGGCACAGTACTGGTTGGGGGATGAAGTCCACTTTACTCCTGAGGGACTTTGGGGGCCAAGAAGCCCGCCTGGTACCTCAAGTAAGTCCTACACAGCGGAATTCCTGAGCGCTGGTTGGAGGTCTAGCCCCCTTTCTCCACCACTCTGCAAACACGACTACTAGTTAAAGAAGCATTTGCAATGTAATAGGTTTCGCATTTGCGAGAGTTAGAGCTATTGGCGTTGTAAATGTAAATGTTTTTTACTGATGTTTTTTGGAGTGGAGTGGATGTACATTGTGTGTAGTGGAATTATGTGGTATGTTGTGCAGTGAAATTATGTGGATAGAAAGTATGTGGTATTTAGTGTTTAGGAATTATGTAGAGTGGGATTATGTGTTATGCAGAGTAATTATGTGGTATGGTAGTTTGTGTTGTGGAGTGGTAACCTCAGGTTTAGTCTTCCTCATTTCCATAGAAGCTAAACCATGAACTCAATGAGACAAAAAAAGAAGTAATCACTGAGCAGCACTTCTGGACCTACTCAGAGGTATGAGCAGGGCCACTGGAACTATGCAACTGTTTGGCTGCACCGACTTTCGCACAATTATACATTTTCCGCATTAGCCACATAACCCATCATCTGCTGCCTAATCTGCAGATTTGAAAAAAAAAAATCTTGTTTCTAGCTCAAACGTTACCAAAAATGCAGCGACAAGTGTTACAGCGTGGTGGAAGGTCCTTTGTAAACCTAGAATGGTCACCTGTTACTTATTGCTAAATGTGGGTGTTAAATTGGTACTAATGGTGTGCAAGCCACTCTTTTTTCTTTCTGCGCCTCTCTTGCCTCGTTCTGCATTTCTGTTGCTTCTTTCTGCACCTTTCTTTCTTTTTCTGCACTTCTCTTGCCTCTTTCTGCACATCTCTTCTACTTTCTGCACCTCTGTTGCCTTTCTGCACCTCACTTGCTTCTTTGTGCACCCCTCTTGCCTCTTTCTGCACCTCTCTTGCCTCTTTCTGCACCCCTCTTCCCTCTTTCGGCACCCCTCCTGCCTCTTTCTGCACCTCTGTTCCTTCTTTCTGCACTTCTTTTGTTTCTTTCTGCACCTCTCTTGCTTCTTTCTGCACACCTCATGCCTCTTTCTCCACCCCTCTTCCCCCTTTCTGCATGTCTGTTGCTTCTTTCTGCACTTCCTTTGTTACTTTCTGCACCTCTCTTGCTTCTTTCTGCTCCCGTCTTGCCTCTTTCTCCACCCCTCTTCCCTCCTTCTTCACCTCTGTTGCTTCTTTCTGCACCTCTCTTGTCTCGTTTTCTACCCCTTCCCTCTTTCTGCACCTCTGTTGCTTCTTTCTGCACCTCTATTGCTTCTTTCTGCACACCTCGTGCCTCTTTCTGCACCTGTGTTCCTTCTTTCTGCACTGCTCTTGCTTCTTTCTGCACCCCTCTTGCTTCTTTCTGCATCTCTCTTCCCTATTTCTGCACCCCTCTTGCCTCTTTCTGTACCCCTGTTCCTTCTTTCTGCTCTTCTTTTGTTTCTTTCTGCACCTCTCTTGCTTCTTTCTGCACCCCTCTCGCCACTTTCTCCACACCTGTTCCCCCTTTTTGCATCTCTGTTGCTTCTTTCTGCACTTCTCTTGCCTCTTTCTCCACCCCTCATCCCTCTTTCTGCACCTCTGTTGCTTCTTTCTGCACTTCTCTTGCTTTTTTCTGTACCTCTTCCCTCTTTCTGCTACCCTCTTGCCTCTTTCTGCACCTCTGCTCCTTCTTTCTGCAGTTCTTTTGTTTCTTTCTGCTACTCTCTTGCTTCTTTCTGTATCCCTCTTGCCTCTTTCTCCTCCCCACTTCCCCCTTTCTGCATCTCTGTTGCTTCTTTATGCACTTCTCTTGCTTCTTTCTACACCTCTCTTGCTTCTTTCTGCACCCCTTGTGCCTCTTTCTGCACCCCTCTTCCCTCTTTCTGCACTCCTCTTGCCTCTTTCCGCATCTCTGTTGGTTCTTTCTGCCCTTCTCTTGCTTCTTTATGCACCTCTCTTGAAAATGTTGGCACCCCTCTTCCCTCCTTCAGCACCTCTGTTGGTTCCTTCTGCACTGCTCTTACTTCTTTCTGCATCCCTCTTGCCTCTTTCTGCACCCCTCTTCCCTCTTTCTGTACCTCTCTTGCCTCTTTCTGCACCTCTGTTGCTTCTTTCTGCACCTCTCTTGTCTCTTTCTCCACCCCTCTTCCCTCTTTCTGCACCTCTGTTGCTTCTTTCTGCACCTCTGTTGCTTCTTTCTGCACACCTCGTGCCTCTTTCATACCCCTCTTCCCGCACCCCTCTTGCCTCTTTCTGCACCTGTGTTCCTTCTTTCTGCACTGCTCATGCTTCTTTCTGCACCCCTCTTGCTTCTTTCTGCACCCCTCTTCCCTCTTTCTGCACCCCTCTTGCCTCTTTCTGCACCCCTCTTCCCTCTTTCTGTACCTCTCTTGCCTCTTTCTGCACCTCTGTTGCTTCTTTCTGCACTTCTCTTGCCTCATTTTCCACCCCTCATCCCTCTTTCTGCACCTCTGTTGCTTCTTTCTGCATTTCTCTTGCATCTTTCTGCACCTCTGTCCCTTCTTTCTGCAATCCTTGTGCCTCTTTCTGCACCCCTCTTCCCTATTTCTGCTCCTCTCTTGCCTCATTCTGCACCTCTGTTCCTTCTTTCTGCACTTCTTTTGATTCTTTCTGCAACTCTCTTGCTTCTTTCTGTATCCCTTTTGCCTCTTTCTCCTCCCCACTTCCCCCTTTCTGCATCTTTGTTGCTTCTGTATGCACTTCTCTTGCTTTTTTCTGCACCTCTCTTGCTTCTTTCTGCACCCCTCTTCCCTCTTTCTGCACCCCTCTTCCCTCTTTCTGCACTCCTCTTGCCTCTTTCTGCATCTCTGTTGGTTCTTTCTGCACTGCTCTTGCTTCTTTATGCACCTCTCTTGAAAAGTTTGGCACCTCTCTTGCCTCTTTCTGCACCCCTCTTCCCTCTTTCTGCACTCCTCTTGCCTCTTTCTGCACCTCTGTTGGTTCTTTCTGCACTGCTCTTGCATCTTTCTGCACCCCTCTTGCCTCTTTCTGCACCCCTCTTCCCTCTTTCTGTACCTCTCTTGCCTCTTTCTGCACCTCTGTTGCTTCTTTCTGCACTTCTCTTGCCTCTTTCTGTACCCCTCTTGCCTCTTTCTGCACCTCTGTTGCTTCTTTCTACACTTCTCTTGCTTCTTTCTGCATTTCTGTTGCTTCTTTCTGCACCCCTCTTGCCTCTTTCTGGACCCTTCTTCCCTCTTTCTGCACCTCTCTTGCCTCTTTCTGCACCCCTGTTCCCTTTTTGTGCACCTCTCTTGCCTGTTTCTGCTACTCACTTGCCTCTTTCTGCACTTCTCTTGTCTCCTTCTGCACCTCTGTTGCTTCTTTCTGTACCTCTCTTGCCTCTTTCTGCACTTCTCTTGCCTCTTTCTACACTTCTCTTGCCTCTTTCTGCACCTCACTTACCTCTTTCTGCTCCTCTCTTGCCTCTTTCTGCTCCTCTCTTGCCTCTTTCTGCACTTCTCTTGCCTCTTTCTGCACATTTCTTACTCTTTCTGCACCTCTCTTGTTTTTTCCTGCAATTCTCTTGCTCCTTTCTGTACTTCTCTCGCCTGTTTCCATATTCAAATGGGAAGTGCAAGCTGTCAAGTTTAAAGGTCTGCGCGCTCTCGTGACTGAGGTATATGTCTACTTCCACATGTATTCTCACATGTGTTATGCATCTGAAGATGGTAGCTTAAAAAGCGGGTAGCTTCTCTTATAGGTGGTCAAATCATCTTAGTTCTGCTCTGTCATTCGGTTGCACAGGCAGACATGTCTTATGTATATATTTGTTATAGAGCCCCTCAAATATACTATTGAATACCCACGTGCCCTGTATTGTGAGAAGAAAGAAATGCATACACCTTTTTTTACACAAATTTACAGAGTATGCTGTTTGAAACACAGGTATTCAAGTGTTTGTACGTTTATTTTTATTTAACATGTCACTAGGTAAAAGCATAGACACGCATGCATACCTTCACAAACTTGGTCAGACTTACAACAGTGATATGCTTAGGATTGCTGTTTTATATTTGGTAGGCCTAACATTCTGAGCAGTCGAATAATAGTGAACCTTCAAGAGAAAAGTGAGGTTTAAGTCATCTTGGGAGAAGGATTAGTGATTAGGGTACTTTGTATGAGTCTGTTGTAAGGTGTAGTCAAAGTAAGCCTCTTTCTGCACCTCTGTTGGTTCTTTCTGCACATCTCTTGCCTCTTTCTTCACCTTTCTTCCTCTTTCTGGAATTCTGTTGCCTCTTTCTGCATTTCTCTTGGTTCTTTCTGCACCTTTCTTCTTCTTTCTGCACCTCTCTTTCCTCATTCTGCACTTCTCTTGCTTCTTTCTGCGCCTTTCTTCCTCTTTCTGCACATGTCCTACCTATGTAGGCATAGTTAGAAATTAGCATTTAAAAAACCTTAGAAATTCACTGAAAAAACCATAGGCTTCAAGGACGTTATAGTTAGAAATTTTCATGTAAAAAAACCATAGAAATTCCCTGAAAAAACCATAGGTTTTGGGGACGTTATAGTTAGAAACTAGCATTTAAAAAAATCATAGAAATTCACTGAAAAAACCATAGGTTTCAGGGACGTTATAGTTAGAAATTAGCATTTAAAAAAACCTTTGAAATTCACTGAAAAAACCACAGGTTTCAGGGACGTTATAGTTAGTTGGACATTTCACTCGTAAAAAACCAGAGAAATTCGGCAGTTATAGTTAGTTGAGCTAACTATAACTCGCACCCCGCAATGCACTGCTGATGACATCACATATTACATCACTCATGACATGGTCATTGACATCACTGATGACATCAATGATGACATCACTGATGACACGTGGTAACACGTGGTATTTGCTAACCACGAGTGAGGGGGGCTGTAGGTGACTGTGGCTGAATTTGCATATTGCACTTTGTTGATTGCACTACTTTTAAAATTGTATTTTATATTACGTCCTTTTAAAAATTGTGACATACTCCTTATAGCGCTCTCGACCCTGCGGTGCTCGCCTGTTAGAGTGAGCCCGCTGTACTTTGGGTCAGCGCTCTAGTCTTTCTTCCTTCGGGGGCATTAAAACACACGCTGGCGCGACCGCGCAGCGTGTAACACTTGGTATTTGCTAACCGCGAGGGGGGTGGCTGTAGGTGACTGTGGCTGAATTTGCACATTGCACTTTGTTGATTGCACTACTTTTAAAATTGTATTTTATATTGCATCCTTTTAAAAATTGTGACATACTCCTAATAGCACTCCTAATAGCGCTCTCGACTCTGCGGTGCTCGCCTGTTAGAGCGAGCCCGCTGTACTTTGGGTCAGCGCTCTAGTCTTTCTTCGGCCGCGCGCGCCGAAGGCAAGCCCTACTGCGCCCGTCCGCGCACCGACCACGCACAGCACCGGCCATGCTGCCCATTTTGGTATCTCACACAGAGGACAAAGGGGCTACCATTATACGAGTGGGGAGCTGCGAGATATTGGTGAGTCAGGAGTGGGGATGGAGGGGATTACTTCTCCCAGGTTGCAAGTAAAGCTAGAGAAAGAGGATAAGCTCGTGTGTGGCCTACTTAATGTCAGATCCTTATATAAACACGGCGTGGAGGTCCAATTATTGTTGGATACCCACAATATGGATGTCCTTTTTATGACTGAGACATGGACACGACCTGGGTCAGACCTGGAGCTAGGGTTAAGTTGCCCACCGGGCTACAAGGCACTACACAAACCCCGGCAAATTGGGAAAGGAGGAGGGGTTGGAATTATTTTTAAAGAAAAATGGGATTTTATCTCAGTAGACATTGACGAGGTGAGTGGCTTTGAACTAGTGGGATTCGCGTTACAGGACCCTAAGGGACATTTAATGACTGGTATAGTCTGCTACAGACCACCTGGAGTAGCCAGCTCTCAACAGCAGGGTGCGCTGGCAGACGTCCTCAGTAATATGGCGTTAACCCATTCAAGATTACTCATTTTAGGAGATTTTAATTTGTGGCCTAATGGGAGCTTGGATTCAGGATATAAAAGTCTTCTCCAAACATGTGAAGACATGAATCTGACACAGTGGGTCTTAGAGCCCACGCATAGGGGTGGGCACGTATTGGACCTAATTTTTGCAAATAAAGACCTGATAGAGATGGGGACAGTCTTGCCAGTAGACTGGTCCGATCATCATTTAGTCCAATTCGGGATTGTTAGCCCGAGATTGAAAATAATCAACCCTAAGGAAAATAAGAATCTCAACGGTAGGGATTGGAGGGGACTTGTAGGAAAGGCAACGCCTTTGCCGGAGTTTTTTGTGAATAGGAGTAGACCTTCTGCTCCCTGGTATAATGATAATTTGAGACTTTTGAAAAAGAAATGTAAACAGGCAGAGCGGAAATGGAGAAGGGCATATAGAGACGAGGATAAAAATGTGTGGAGAGAAACAATAACTAGTTATAAAAAAGAAATAACTATGGCAAAAGCTGAGTATTTTGCTGACTCTTCTGAAATCTCCTAATAGCGTTAGGAGTATTTTTAAAATAGTGAATGACATCACTAACCCTGCCTGCACAAAAAGGAGATTCCCCCCACACAAGATCTCTGTGATGGGTTGGCCACCTTTTTTGAGGAAAAAATTAGCAAAATCATTAAGGGGCTACAAGTGGGAATTATGTCCACGAGGGAGGATCAAAATGGAAAGTCTCAGGGGTATCCAGCCATCCAGAAACAAGAGCAGGAAATGGCAGAGACCTCTGGCAGACTTGATCATTTTGATATACCATCAGAGGTAGACTTTACCAAATTAGCCCTTACTGTTTCCTCAGGCTCTCCGTTGGATCCGCTACCTCACAAAATATGGAAAGCCTTAGGAACAGAGCTCCTTCCAGTGCTCATGCTGATCTGCAAGCAATCTTTGGAGAGTGGATTAGTGCCAACATGCTGGAAAAAAGCGATAATTACACCTCTTTTGAAAAAAGCTTCGCTAGATCCAGCTTCTCCAAAGAATTATAGGCCCATCTCCCTGCTGCCCTTTCCAGTGAAGATCACAGAGCGACTGGTCAGTAGAGCACTCTCCCAGTTTCTTGAAGTTAACGAGAGACTGGAGGATGTGCAATTTGGCTTTCGCCCAGGACATGGGACAGAGACTGCCTTAGTGACCGTATTGGACGATCTTCGAATGCGGGCGGACAGGGGACAATCAGCAATTTTGATTTTGCTGGACCTGTCCGCCGCATTTGATACGGTCAGTCACGAGGTACTACTGGCCAGGCTCGGGGGAACAGGAGTAGGAGGGCTGGCACTGGAGTGGCTTCAATCCTACCTTTCTGATAGGCAACAGGCGGTTGCTCTTCCCCCGTACCAATCACAGTTCATGAATGTCCAGCATGGTGTGCCACAGGGGTCTGCTATCAGCCCAATTCTATTCAATATCTATATGAGGCCTCTGGTTGCTGTCATCAAATCACATAACATTAGTCTTGTGAATTATGCTGATGACACTCAATTGATTCTGTCACTAGAAGGCCACCAGTCGCTTTCGCTGGAAAACTTTCATTACTGTTTGCAAGATACCGCATTATGGCTACGAAACAACTATTTACAATTTAATGGGGAAAAACCGAGATCCTGTGTTGCCCAGCTGGGAAGGTTCCCCTCCCACTACCGACTGGGTTTTGGCCACTCCCGGTGACAGCTCCACTGATTCCCGCTAAGGCAGTACGCAATTTAGGAGTTAGCTTTGATTGTAATCTGAGTCTAGAGTCTCAAGTAAATAAAACAGTTGGTAGCTGTTTCGCGCTGATTAGAGTGCTCCGAAGGATCCTCCCACTGCTCCTCACACAGACTAGATCATTGGTAGTAGGGAGTATTATTCTGAGTCGACTGGATTACTGCAACGCATTGTTGCTGGAGTCTCCAAAACATCTGATAGGGAGACTCCAGAAAATCCAGTCGATGGCGGCTAAGCTAGCTCTAATGAGACCACGTCAATCATCGGCATCTCAGGCCCTTTCTGAGCTTCACTGGCTCCCAGTTATGCAGAGGGTACAGTTCAAGTCGCTATGCATAGTTTTCAAGGCTCTGCATGGCCTTGGGCCCAAGACATTACAGAGCAGATTTGAATGGTATGTCCCCTCGCGTAACCTTCGTTCCTCCTCAGCTAAACTGGTGAGAGTGTCCAGGTTTAGAAGAGTCAGATCAGGGGGAAGGGCCTTCAGTATTGCAGCAGCTTCGACTTGGAACAAACTCCCAGTCGAACTTAGGCAGATGGAAAACCTGCTGCCGTTTAGAAAGAAGTTGAAGACTTGGCTCTTTCCTAGGACATAAGTTTTTGGTCGTGGTTTCTTAGTTCTATTGATTCTATGCCCTCCAATATACTTAGAGCTTAGCTGGTCTCACGTGTTCAAGCGCCAGGATACCCGTAGGGTCACAGTGCGCTCTATAAATGCTGATTACATTACATTACATTACATGACATCACTGATGACATCATCCACGTGATAATCTGATGCACCTCCTCACAGCCTGATATAACCTTTGATACACCCACTCTAAAATACAGACTGCCATTCTCGAAACCATAGACACACCAATACCAGTTACTACATACCCACTCACTGATTCCTAGGTCTACACACACATCCACTACCTCATCCATACAGTCACTCATACATGCAGTCACTCATCAATACAGCCACTATAATATGCACTCATACACCCATACAGGCACTCACACACTACCACTCACCCATAGAGTTACTCACACAGCTAGTCAGTCATGCAAAGAATCAATCACACTCCCATTTACAAAACCTACACAGTTATACACACACCACCTCACTTATTTATACAGATACTAACACTTACTTACTCTCTTATACAATCACTGACACAAGCACACACTCATCCACACAGCCACTCTCACAATCACTCACTCTCGCATATAATCATTTATATACTACAACACTCACATATACTGCCTTTCGCATATGTAGTTACTCACACATGTACCACTGAGACATCCATTCACTCACCAACACAGCCATACACACACTCACCCACCCATACAGCCCCTCACAGACGCACTCTTGAACCCATACACCCAGTGAATCACCCACTCACACATCCATGCAGGGAGTCACACACACCCCACACACCCACACAGACACTCAGGCACCCATTCAGGTACTCAGACAACCAATCAAAAACCCATATAGACACTCATGTAGCTACTCACCAACCCAAGCAGCCACTTACACACCAACTGACAGACTGATACAGACATTCATACAGATTAGTCAGTCACCCATGTATTAGTAAGACACGTTTAATCACTCACTTATACAGTCAGTCATGCACCCATTAAATCACCTGTTCAGACACTCATACACCCACTCATTCTTCAATACACCTTGGCATATATATATATAAAACATATTTAAACTTTTTAAAAACACTCAGTCACTGGATGATGTCATCAGTGATGTCACTGACCATGTCATGAGTGATGTAATATGTGATGTGATCAGCAGTGCATTGCGGGGCGTGAGTTATAGTTAGCTCAACTAACTATAACGGCCGAATTTCTCTGGTTTTGTACGAGTGAAATGTCCATCTAACTATAACGTCCCTGAAACCTGTGTTTTTTTCAGTGAATTTCAAAGGTTTTTTAAATGCTAATTTCTAACTATAACATCCCTGAAACCTATGGTTTTTTCAGTGAATATATATTTATATATATATATATATATATATATAACATCACAGCAGGAGGTCCCCCGGGAAAGACTTTCACTGATGGTAGTTTTTTTGTCATTTGTTGAGGGTGAAATTTGTCCTTAGTGCTTTTAAGGGTACCCGTCCCTGGGCTGGGGAAACAATTAACCCAGCTAATGTTACAGAACATTAAGCACGATTGATGCAATTCGAAAAGCAATTTCTTACAACACAGAGCAGTTATCACAGCCTAAGCCCCCACAAGTCTCCCACCTTCCTTCTGGTACAGTTCGTACTCATTACCCGCCACATGAGCTACAAACGTGAATGTAGCTGGAGGGCACCCCTACCCCCTGGTAGCTCCGCAGACCTCAGCTCCCAGGGTCACCCAAAACCCACCTGTCCCACAATCGTTTCTCAGAAGACGGCAAAGAAATTGGGGAATGCACAATTCGCTCAGTCTGTGAGAGTCAGAGCATCCAGCAGAAGTGATGAGGATCCAGCCGGCAGCCACACTCCAGCAAGAAACAAACCAAACATTCTACAGTGAGGGTGCAGACATTCTCTTCATTAAAATGTGGGACTGGTGATGGGCCCGGAGTGGAATGGGAGCACTTGCTGTGTGCTTCTTGAGTATGGCTTAATGAAAACATTAACTGCAAAACAGGTTGCATGGTAGTGTAATGTTGTATCTCAGACAAGATACCTTCACCCCCCAGTGTCAACACAAACAAGCATTGGGAAAGCCAATAGGTTGTGGTTTTTCTTTAATTTTGTTTTTTTGCAAGCATATTCGGTAGAAATTAAACTTTTAAAAATAAAATAAATAGTAGATAAAAAGAAAGGAGTGACTGGCCTACCAGCACTGGCTCTGAGGTGCCCTATGTATTATGCATAGTTTAGTAAGATTAAATATGTAATATAATTACGTAAAGGGGCTTTTAGACTGGTATCTTCTTCCATTGGTCTGTTGTTATGTCATTTGGAATTTTTTTCCGCCCACTATAGCATAGGGCTACGGGTCAGCCCACTTTATCCATTAGCTAATGTAACTGTAAGTGACAGCACTCTGCTCTTTTCACAAGGAGCATATCTGCACATAAATTAGTTCCCAGTGGCGGCTCCTCCGCTATGGCACCCCACTGCTATTTCAGCAGTTTAAAAAATAAAAATAAAATGATAATAACAAGCTGTTATTATCATTTTATTTTTCTGCGAGGTATTGGAGCCAGGTCAGGGCTGAGCACAGTGGGGAGTGGTTTTTGCACTTAACGCCAGACCTACTGACTTTGCCAATGCTTGTTCATGAGGCTGGTGATACAGCAAAAGCTTTCTTTAACCCAGAACTAAAAATAAATTAAATAAGGGGCACTGCAGTGCTTATCCTAAAGCTGCGCATGGAAAGAAGTACTAAAAACACTCTGTGTTGTTTCTGGAACTGCAAGTCAGTGAACAAGGGTTCAGACCTGTTGGCTCTGCTAATACTTTTATTCCTACCAGATGGTCGCCATTCGTGTGCACACTACCCTACAGGCATCTTAAAAATGCTTTTTCGTAAAGCTTTAAAATAAGGGTTTCAAGGTGTCAGCCATGCATATTCATGTTCGCCATCTTGGACTACTTTTTCATCAAGCATTCCAAGAGAGCACTGTGCATGTGTGCAGGGATACGCTCACACAGGCAGCCGACTTGGAATGGGTAAGAAAATTCTAAGATAGCCGCCTGAAGCTGGAATAGATTGAGTGGCAGACAGAGTATAATGGGGAAAATGGGCGTAGGGAGGGACCTAATTTGTAAATAAAAAAAGGCAGGGGGATAAGAAAGGAAACATATAGAACAAGGAGATGGGTAGAGAGAGAGGATGAAAAATGCTCATGCTAGGGGTGGGCAGAAAGTTTCGTTCCGTTGGCAAAATTGGCGGAATTTGATGACTCCACATTACTCTTGCAAATGGGAGTTCCGGCTAAATTCTGCCAATTGCTGCATGATGGAATTTTGGCCTGAGAGGCTCCAGAAATGCGAGCGTGTGCAAGATTTGAAGTCGCTTAGCACCATTTTCTAATGCAGGTGGTTGCAAGCGGTAGTGGTGAAAGGGCAGCTTCTCGAGTAGATTGCTGCTGCTCGAGCGGCAGCAAAATCAACTCGAATGACTGCGTGCTCTTGTGCACCCCATGGTGCCGTTTAACACTGATTTTTCAGTGCTGCTCGCGCTACTGGCGCTAAATTGCAGTGCGCCATGCATATTTCCACCTGTCGGCGGTATTCTGCAGAATCACGCAGAGCTTTTATGTAACTCTGCGGAATTATACGGAGTGCAACTCTGCGAGTTCCTCCCACCCCTGCCTCATGAACTGCAATGCAATGTCTTGACATAAGCAATGGAAGGATAAAAACTCATCCAGTCAAAACACAGTGAGACTGAAATGCTCCAAGGAAAAAAGTAATTGAATCAGGAGCAGGGAACTGAGCTACACAAGAAAGACAATGAATTATGATTAAAGAGCAGACACAAAACCTACTCTAAGACTATGTTCGAAACATTACGTCTGTTGATGAGTCCTAAAAATGACTCTCAAACAACTTAGTGCTTCTTTGATTACCTCTGACATCGGACATTTGTAGGGCAAGACACCCTTGCTCTAACAAGTAAGTAATCAAACTCAGTTACGTATTACTAAATAGGCAAAGTAGGGACCGGCCTATGTGTCCCACCCCTTTTAGGGGCCCCGCGACAACGGATCAAAATACATCTTAAAATACATAAACCAGAGACATCAGATTAGCATAACAGTTTGTCTCTTAAAAGCTCATCTTCTGACAGCTGTCAGTTTGTAAAAGAAATCTGGTGGTACATTGGGTATTAGGAGATAATTTGTGAGGGGGGCATGAAATTTCGACTGTATGGGGCCTCCACAGGGTTTAATCCGGCACTGATCAAACACTTCCTACTTCTTCCTTTCAGCAACTTCCTGTAGCGTTGAGAAGGTCTGTAATAGCACTAAGGGCTCAGACCTTTTCTAGCTCAAAGCCTCCATTTAGACTGACAGTAAGGCAGCACAACAAATGGTGAATGGAATGCCTGAATTCATATCAGCCAGTCAGTGGTGCAACACCTATGTGAAGGGAAGGTGCAAGTGGTCTACTTGGCCCTATTTATGTCGATTTTAAGCCATTGCACCAAGGCGTGCCTGAGGGGTCCGTGTTAAGCCCAATCCTATTACATATCTATATTCATTCTTTGGCACACCTGATCACATCTTTAGGGTTCAGCTGCAGGAACTATGCCACTAATACCCAAATGATTATTGCCATGGACAGGGTGGGTGCCCAGGGCCGGACTGGGAACTCAAAGCAGCCCTGGCAATTTTCTCGGCTTAGACCCTGGTGAAGCACTGCCAGGCCCCGGAAGGTTGGAAACGCGTGCTTGCTGCTTCTGTTACTGGGGGCCGGTTTTGCAGCCCTGCTGCAAAACCGGCCCAAGTAACAAAACTGGCCCCCACCCTTCCAGCCTCCCGGGGAAATGCCCGATGCCCGGTACGGCCAGTCCAGCCCTGTGGGTGCCTCACCCTGTGAGTCCTTCCATCAGTGAATGTTGGCGGTTTCACTTTGGTTCAAAAATAATACTTTGAAGTTCAACTCGGACAAGCTTGAGGTACTTTGGGTCGACCAGTCTCAATTCACTTGCCCTTTCCAGTTTGATATTTGGCCTCCCTCCTGGACCATTCCATCGGGTCTGGCTAAGGTAGAGAAAACTTAGGCTTCAACCTATAGCTAGAATTATTGTTAGCTAGACAGGTCAACCATCTAGTCTCAACATGCTTTCACCTACTGAGGGTAATTAAAAACATCCTACCTCTGCTTCCCAGAACCACCCATCGAGTTGTAATACAGGCGAGCGACTATTTTAAATTGTTCGGATTATTGCATCTCTCTGTTCCTGGTCCTGCCTGTGGGACTCATAAAAAACTGCAGAGGATTCAGAATGCGGCGGCAAAAGTGGCCTTGGGCCTTCTTCTATATGTCTCTTTGGCCTAGGACAGACAAACATGAGCTTCCAGTGCATGAAACAATCATTTTCAAATCTCTATGTCATGTTTTCAGAGCTGTTCACGAGATAGAGCCTTTCTACCTTAGAACTAAATTTAACATATTGTCCCCACACCCTCCCTCTTTACTCCACGGAAGCACCCCTACGGACTATTCCTATATTTAAACGAACTTGTTGTGGGGGCAAGGCATTCTTGGTATCTGCAGCCAAACTTTGGAACCATCTTCCTCTTACACTTCATAAAACACAGGATTTGGCGTGCTTTAGAAAAGATCTAAAGACTTGGGGGCTTATTTACAAGTCCCTTGCGCCACTTTTGCATCACTTTTAACATGGGAAAAGTGACGCAAAAGTGGCGCAAGGGGCTTGTAAATCTGCCCCTTGGTTGTTATGGGATCTAATTCGATCTCTGGCTCATAGCGATTCTCTCAGAACCAGGGCACATTTTTAGGCCTTTGTTCTCTTTTAAAAAATTATAAGATAAGAATCACTTTGTTGACTTTCTGAAAATGCAAGCAAAATGTGTGACCTTAAATTGAGAATGAATCCTGGACTTTATCAGTTTACAGCTCTAAGCAAAAACCTGTGTGCTCTTGCCAGAACAATTTATCTAGAGATGGGGGTGCATTTGGACACACATCCCTGTGTACAGTCTACATCACACAATAAGATGTGAAATAAAGAAGACAGCCTGACCTGACTGTGGGTCCACTCAAAAACCCCGCTGTGGACACAGTGTCCCATCATTAGATAGATTTAGCATCGGCAAGTCAAAGTCCAGGACTACTGATTTATCATTTTTTCCCTATATTTTCGCCAAGTTTGCTTGAAAATAAACAGTGCCCGACAGAAATCAGGATTGTTGTGTTCTTAATGTTCAAGGGCTAAGAGTTTAAGCCGCAGCACCAACCGCCCTTCTGACGCTGCGTCCAGACAGTATTGTTTAGAAACAGTTGCCTCCTTTTCAAACACTCTTCCTGAGTCACAAGGCAGATTTTCCAGGACATAAATGGAAAACGAACATTTCCACACGTTATGCTCTTTCACTCCGATTACCAAGCTCAACATATATTTTCAGAGATGTCTTATGTCGGAAAATGTCTACTTCTCCGCCATGGTTTCGTGTAAGAGGCAGGTCCCTCAGTGAATTCCTAATGTTAGGAGAGAGCACCATAGAAAAAAAAAGTTTATAAACTCTAGGCCCAAAATGATGTGGGTGCAAACAGAATTTTGCATCTGAATCAGTGTTAGAGGCATTGAACAATTTTTACACTGACATGGTGATTTTTCTATGCACACATTTTGCTGGATAAAAACCGACGAAATACGTGCTGCAGAAAAAACCGCAAACGGAAGTTTCAGGTTTACATCTTGGAACGGGATAAACCATGCAGTATTGGTGTCATATTAACCCTTGTGACCTTCGGAACTCAGAATGGAGTGGTAATACCTCAGCAGAGAAGAAAACAGCACAAAGCTGTATCATTTATTTCTAAGTCTGGGCGGTGACCTCCGCTCCGCTCATGGAGTTTGCGGAGATTTCTGCACTCTGCGTTACGCGGAGCTAGCAGAGTTCTGAAAAACTCCGCTCCGCGTAGTTTTTTTCCTCGCTCGAGTTCCTCAACGTCAAGTTGGCGAGCACGAGCGAGGAAAATCCACCTCACGGCGAGATTTTTCCTCGTTCACGATCGTCAACATCAAGTTGGCGAGCTTGGAAAATCAACCTCCCGGCGAGATTTCTCAACGCAGGCGGTCAGATTTCTCATTGCGAGTGGTCGCGTATGCTAGCGACCGCTCGCGTTGAGAAACTGTCCGTTCGTGTTGAGAAAGCTGCCGCTCGAGTAAAAATCTACTCGAGCGGCAGAAAGGAAGCAGCGCCCGCTTGCACTGTGCATGGTGCCATTCGTGATGATTGCACAGTGCAGACAAGCACCTGGCACTGAAAATCACCTTGAACAGCATTTATCCAACGCACTCTGCCGCTTGCGGAGCTCCGCGTAGTGCGGCGGAGTCTTTTTTGCACTTCGCGAACTCCGCCGAGGCTTATATATTTCCGTGTTCGGGATTACCTCTTAGTGTAAACACCACACTGAGAAATGGGGACTTTAGAAGGGTTATTAGTTAAACCGTCTGCTCACTACATAAATCTGCGTGATCCTCCCAGGCCCGTAGCCAACATCCAGTAAACATCTTTCTATTTTTTTCTGGACAAAGAAAAGTGATCTGTACCCTAAACGTAGGAGTTGGAACTTGAAGTGCTGACTTTTTCTGTAGTTTTGGGGTTTTGAATTTAGGGGCATGGCTGAGTTTGCTACTTACTTAAAGGATTCCAGTGCCGCAATTTAAAGCAGAGGTACTCAAACTAGGGAGTGGGGCCTGACCTCTTGGGGGGAGGCTCTAGGCTCTGGGCATGAGGAGCTTTTATTATGCCCCTAGGAAACAGTTGTGCTTAATTCAATGCTGTGTTTTAGTGAAGAAAAACAGAGTTGCAGCCATAAATAATGAATTTTTCATCATTTAAAGGCTGGAAGTAGGTGTCAAAGCAGGAGGGCATGGTGAATGAAGGGCTCCAAGGAGTCACCCCTCCCTCCACCGACCCCACATTTCTGATAAAGAATCAACTATTGGTACTTTTACACTTTTAGCGAACCCAGGCTGCCTCCAGCATGTTGGCCATCATGTATTTTATTAGATTTTAAAAGGGTACTGAATATTGCAGCAATATTTGGAATAATAAATATGATCAAAGCTGACAATTTTATAGACTAATTAAAAGAAATTATGTTTGTCATCTTGGGGGCCCTGATAATTTTTTTACACAGTGGAGGCGGAGGGCACAGTATTAAAATTTTTGAAGACCACTACTCTAAAGTGATCCAATGCCACATATCAGATTTACATTTTCGGGCTCAAAGTAGATTTTGACCTCAATAGCTGTAATAGGTCTAGTTCGCAAATGGTTAACAACATACCGCCCTGGTGTTTCTTCTTAACTTAGCTGGCAAGTTTTTTCTTCAGAAGGACCTATTAGTCCAGGTGGCTTGCGATTAATTAGGAAAATAATAAGTGCAGAGCCCCAAAGATTTTATGCAGGAGCCCTCTACCCGTCCTGGTGAATGCAAAGGTTACTTAAGGCTGCCTAGTCTTGATTACACCACAGCCTCTATCTTCCAGGGCCGGACTGGGAACCAAAACCGGCCCTGGCAAAGTGCTCGGCCGGCCCCCCGGGGGGTTGGGGGTGCGGCCGAGCTGTTTGCCAGGGCCGGTTTCGGCCGATTTTGTTACAGGGATGATATTGCAGCTATGCTGCAAGAACGTCCCTGTAACAAAAACGGCCCCCCTGGGGCCTAAAACCGGCCCCCACCCTGGTGGCCCACCGGGGAAACGCCCGGTGCCCGCCGGGGCCAGTCCGGCCCTGCTGTCTTCCACCACCCTACACTACGTGTCTTTTTTCTACCAATGTCACAGTTTCCATATCTTTCTCTTTCTCCTTCATTTTCCCCTTTCTGCCTTTCTCTATGTCTTGCTCTGGGTCAAAATCTGGTGATAAAAAATAAGTCTGGGTCCCCAAAAATGAGCGCCGCTGCCCACCACCTGCAACCACCAGCACAAATTAAGGACTGCTATTTGCTTTTTTAACTTAATTTCTTAATAATAGTGTGCTGCAACTAAGCACATAGCACCACCTCTTCAGTACATTATCTTTTCTCAGCGTTTTGAAATGCATTTTCTTTCCATTTTCCGGCTGTGGATTTCTTTGTGTGATCATGATTTTTGCAGTTATTTTGGGTGTTTTCCTCTGCTTCTCTTTTGATTACCATTTCTTTCTACAAACAAATCACATTGCACATACCATGATTTATTGAGAAGTAGTTTTGCAAAAGGTTTACATCAATGACAAGGTGTAGGTATATCCTTTATGTATCAGGCGTGCACGGTTTCAGTCATTCAACATCTTTCAGTTTATGCTGCTAGCCGACAAACGACGTAGTGTGGCCAAAAGCAAAATCTATTCTTTGATTTTGCCTTTGGCCACACTATATGATTCATAAAAGATATAGCATGCATAAGGACCACATATGGGGATTGCACTATTCCCGGTTCAGAAGCCTACATGGGCTTGGACATAACAGTTCCATAGATGGAACAGTGGAATTAGGACACACAAATACAAGGTATCCTAAAATTATCAATATCAGACACAAATTAAATAGGAGACTTGATATCCTTGAAAGGTCATAAAATGTCAAAGACAATGCTCACTATGCTGTGAGAGTCTCTCTCTGTCTTTGGCTGACACATGTGCCAACACTACATAACGCCCTGAAGAAGTCTCTGTTAAGGGACGAAATGCATTGGCTACATGGAAGAAACTTTTAAAAATAATAAGATGTGAATAAAGGAACCCTTTTAAAAAAACCTTGATGGAGTCTGTGCACTCTGTAAAGTATGTATTTTGTACTGCTCATGTATTTGACATGATGAATGGTGGATGCTGATCTTTGTTTCCAAATTGTTCTATGGAACAGTTCTGTGTGGAAGATTAGGAGGCTGATCTTCTGGATCGATGCACCACTGTAATATATACTAAAAGGTTTCACTAAAAGAGATAGGTGTGAATTGGTTGCCTCAGCCTCATCTTTGTAAATCACATTTTCCATTTATTAGTGCAAGGATCTGGAGCAATGTCCTATTCCCATCAAGACCGCTCCCTCTCTCCTAGAATTCAGAAAAAATGGATGTCACACCTCTTCTAAGAACATTACACGCTAGAAACCTACATGTAACCTACCTTTCTTAATATGAAACTGAGTTGTATCCCCAGGGTCCTTCTAGACTTGCACTATGTAAGGTCCATACATTCATCCATTGATAAATACATGCAATGCTATTAAAAATAAAATGTCTCAGACTAGATTGCTGGTCAGGCAAATAGTTGTTCTCACTGGCGCTTAGCCTCTGCTGCAGGCAGCGAAATGAAAAGAGCATGCTGTTACACTTATTATGGGATTGTAGAATCAGAAGACATACTGCCAAGGAACTTTTTAAAATAAATTACACCTTACAAAAAAGGCCTACAATTAATTATAAAATATGTCAATCTCAACACCCTCTGCAAAGCTGTGCTTTGTGCCAATAATCACTTCTATGTCACCAGGATGAATATATCCTTATATGTTTATTAACTACCCTCAAACCTGCCTAAATTGGCAAGTATGATGAGTTAGGTGCCTTGGTTCCACGAAATCAGTGGCATAGCTAGACGTTGTGCAGTCCGTGGCGGTTACTAGGTTTGCCGCCCGGCCACCGCATGCAAGAGCGGTGGGTGCTGGTGATTCCCGCACCAGCTGCCCCACACGGCCGTAGGTAAGAGGGGGGAGGCCGCCGCCCTCAAAACCCTTCCTTGCTACGCCACTGCACGAAATAGAAAGTGCCCAGAATTTTCCAAAGACATCGGGCCCTGACACGCTGATCCAGAAGCAGGTTTTTCATTTTTAAATATTCGCTGGAGTTATGTAGAAATTAAAAAGAGTGAATGTGGCCTTTGGGGGGGGGGGGGGGGCTTCCAAATTCTTAGGGGGCAACCTGCCAAAGAGTTCTTTAAAGTAGAGCTTTCCTTGAACTCAGGGGTTTCAAGATGTGTGGTGGATCCATTACTTCTTGATCTGTTCCCAAGAATCAGTTTATGTGACAAGTACCCAAGGATATTGGTGTAATAGCAAGACTGCAGCCATTTCTCAGACTCCCAAAGATTTACAATCTACTGTATGAGTATATTATTGAAACTTTTCAATGTCTAGGTAACAAAAACAGAGGCTTGGCTCTAAGAGCTTTCATTTTAAACAAAAGATAATAATGTAGGAATTTAAATTCTTTTAAATATCTGGGTTATCTTATTCTTTTCAATTTTTCCTGGGAATTTCATCTTGGGACAATGCGCTGCCATACGTCAGCTACAATGAAAGCTCTACAGAAATGTTATAGCGTGTAAGGGTGAGCAGCTCTCACCACTGCTCAAAGACTGACAAGGGGAAGTTGCGTCACAAGTCGTGGTTGGTGCTCAGATTTGAGGATGGGGGAGCGAGAGAAAGTTTCTGAAGGCAGTTATGATGATCATCTCTAACTTTACACCTAAATATCTCAATTAGTGAAATAGTAAGGAGGCTGTGCTAAGTGAATTTAAAATGGCTGAGTGAATTTATTGATACCTAAAATATGTATTTTGTGTGTCAACTCTCCTCCAGCTTCTCTGACTTATTTTTAATAATTGCCACAATCAGGAGTTGGAGTTTAGTTGTCTAGTTGTTCTTTGGAGAGTCTATTTGAGCGGTATGAGGAGGTAAAGAGTGCTTTGCTTCTCAGATAAATCATATCTATGTTAAAAAAAATACTTCAACAATTATCAGTCAGCTCTGGTGTCCCAGTGCCTGTCTATGGGGGATTTGCTTGGACTATAACATCACACGCTGTAGGTCCCTCATCCTGAATTCAGAAATATTTATGTAAAAACTGGTCTGGGTCTTCTCCAGCCTCCTTTTTAAGAGGGGTCTGTAAAGGGATACCTAAAGAATAGGGCCATATGTAAACTCTCCAAAAGGCACGAGTCAATTTAATAAACATTGGACTGGGCTGAATGCCCTATGTTTTCAAAACGGTGAAATAAATATTTAAAAGTCTTGGAAACTATTAGAAAATGTTTAGGAGGAGGAGTACATTACATTTTTATTACTGGGTATAACCAATTAATTTTTGGATAAATATAAAGTGTTCATTTTATATTGACATAGCATTTGTTAATTGTATTTACAAACAAGTGCTACAATACCATGATTTATATGTGTAAATTCACATTACGAGTTCGCAAAGTGGGAACATTCGCTCATAAATTAATTTACCCACACATAAAATTACACTGGTATGATGCAATATTACATGGGAGTAAATCCGCTCGCCCTTACATTGAGTAGGTGTTTCATGGTGGGAATCCCATGGTAAGTTGGTGAACACCGAAATCCGTCTGAGTTTGTGTGTGTTCATGAACTTTTTCATGGTCCATGCACACTTTGGAACAAAGTGTGGATTCACCCCCTGTCAAGGACAGGAGAGAAGCCATATTCTGGTAGTCTGTGTCGGAATGCGGATTAATCATGATCTAAATTGGAGCGATGCAGCATATGAGGTTTCTTTTAAGGAGAAGTATAGTTGTGGAAAACAAGAACGGTATCTAGTACAAATGCACCTTTGTTAATATGTCACAAATTTATTGTAAACTCGGCCATATATCGTTTTTGATAAATAGCATGTGTAATCAGTTCTGCTGGAATAATCAAGGCTTTTCCTGTGCAAAATGTATGGAGCTTTTTTTAAATGTGAAAGCTTTGCATGCTTAATGGAAAAGAATTACGCAAATATCTGTGCAACAAGAAAAAGGGCCAACAAAACATTTTGGCCCCCATTACGATGTCGGGCGGATGACCGTTTCGGTGAGGGAACCACCTGACCATAGGTCGGTTGTTCCGCATATCGAATTAGGATGTGGTAGGTTTACAATGGGAGCTTGTGCAGCGGTCCGAAACCGCCCGCAGCACAAGCTCCCATTGTAAAATGGAAGTTTTTGCACATCCCTGCACCGTAGGGCCAGAGGAGAAGGGGAACCTACTAGGGGCCACCAGAGTCGCTCTCCGACATCCTTTCCATGTCGAAAAGGCTGACATGGGAAGGCTGTCGGAAACCTACATCATAATGCTGACGGCGGAAACACCTTCCTTAAGGGATTATGCTTGACTTCCAACTGGCCGACGGGCTCCTTGAGCACGTCGGAACAAAGTTGTTTTTCTCAGCCGGTTTACACTCCTACCGCCGACATTATAATTCGTTGGTCGGAATGTAAACCTACCATGTCGGTTGATAAGCCTTAGACAAGCGGTCCGAGGCTTACGACCAACATCGTAATTATGCCCTTAGTTGATGAAATCTTTTGCATAAAACTTTTTTTGTGGTAAAAATCAATTGTTTTGTGGAAATTTTCACCTGCAGGCAAAGTTTTGCTAAGATGATAGGTTTTGTAACTTTTGTGTTTCTGCCCATGGTGACTGCTAAAGAGGGAATAACTCACCACATTAGGGTCGTCGAGGTCACCTTGAGGACAGGTGTGGCCCATGCAAAGCACAAGCCAATGGCGGGTTTAAACAATGCCCATCTGTGACGATCATTACTAAGGGGGCGATGGACTGTGGGAAATTATGTCAGCATGAATATAAGGCCCTAGGAGGATAAGCCCCATCTGTGTCCTCTTTCTTCAGGTAGAACATTTTACTCCTCAAGTTCACAACTGCGAGCCAAGTAGTTGATTGACAGGGCGGCAGGGCTTGGACACAGTGAGTTCCTAAAAATAGATGGATGTACCTCTAGTGGTAAACTGATGCACAACAAAGAAGTACCCGAAAGACTTAGAATGTGTCAAAACAAAGAAGCTGAAGGGCTGGGAGGCTGACCCAAAAGAGGGTTAAGAGAAGTTGTTAGTACAACGAACAAGGTGAAGGAGGTGTGGGGCAACAGGGCATAAGGCAAATTGCAAAAATGAACAATGGTCATAATAAATACAAAGGGGTGCAAAAATAGCTTTTTAAATTTCATGAAGTACAAAGTTTGGAAACTTCACAAAACGTTGCTAGTGAAAGCTACAGCTATCCTTGCCTCCACCTAGGGAGGAACGGGTACGTAAAGCATTGCCAAAGCCAGTCATCACCAGGCAGCCCCAATGGTCATGTTCACAACATCATAGGTACCTCTTTTGACAACTAGTTCAGTCTAAGGTTTGAGTGTGACTGGTCTGTACATAGAGGTACGAAGGCTTTCGTTAGTCTCACCTTGCTCTCCAATGCTTCCAGCATCTTCTCCACCTTGAATTCCCTCTCTACATGTAAGCAGTGCTTAATTTGAGCCAGTGGTTGCCGGTTTCCTCATCAAACATTTAACTGGAGGAAGAGAGGAAAAACTCATAAAGGTGAAAGAAGGTGGAAGAGAAAGATGGGAAAAAAAGTCACAAAGAGATAAAGCAGAAACCTGCAAGAGTGAGATAAAGGAGCAGTGAGTGTCTGGTAGTGGATTGAAGAGGCATGAGGTGGATTCAAGACTAGGTAGCCCTGGTATTCGGCATGCCAACATTTAATAGCACCAGTCGCAGGATTCTGATCAGAGCTTTGGGCACCGGCACTCAGTCTTTTAAAAACTATGAAGAACTGCTTCTGAGGTTGATGATGTGGCACACCTCTTCCTCCCAGGTTTTTTTTTTTAGAGTTTTATATAGCGCAAATTCGACCCGAACGTATCAGGATGCTTTACATGAGCACCAGTTATGTTGCAGACGGACGCATTCATTTTTGTTAGGCATGGGCAGATTAAGTGATTTGCCCAGAATCACAGGATGCTGAGCGTCCCTGCCGAGACTCGAACCCGGTTCCCTAGCTTCGAGGTCGACCGCTCTAGCCGTTAGTCAACATTCTCAACCCAACTCCAATTCTGATGCTGGGCGGACCCCAGCTGCCAGGGACTCCTGTATCTCTCAGTTACCTTGCTTCAGTTTTTGGAAGCTCTGCATGCAATCTTCGATCCATCTTCTGCCATAGTTTCCCCCTCACCTTGCACTTGCTTTGCAAAGGAGATGGCTTCCAGCTTCTTCACCTACTCTACAAGAGGTTGCAGTTCATTCTCGCTGAACTTTACTTTTCTCATACTTCTGAGGCCACGGTAATGAATTGTGGTAGGTGCGACACTGGATGCGATCCAGTGTTGCAGGTGGAACTGGATTGTGAAATCTGAGATGGCTGCTGCCGATGTTGCACCAGGTTGAACCTTCGCAAGGCAGGCTTCGTGCTACAGGAAGGGTAAGCATCAGGCACAAATACACTCTGACAGGTTCTTCAGTACACTCTTAGTGATGACAGAGGGAATGTGTGAGCTGCTTCTTGTTTTATATGACAACTTCCTGTTCAATACTATTTCCCACACATGTGCCATTTTACCAGGCCAGGCAGTATTGGGTGGTATTTCCAAGTGTGAAAATCTGATTCTTTAGTTGAAGAGATCATAAAGCAGTTTTTAATTTGTAAAACAATAAGTGCCAGGTCCCTCGTCAGGAGGCCACTATAGCTTGCACTACCCATTGCCCCTGCTACTGCCACCAATGACACAACCAACACAACTATTAACCATTTCACCCTACAAATGTGACAGTTCAGACTATTCCAGCCCCTCCATGCAATAAGAATGGCTAGGGCAACAGGTATTCACCATTTTTAATGCATATTGAATTAATAAACAACTGCTGTTGTATTCATCTCTATTTCAGAAAAAATCAGCATCACCATGTGGTAGACTGTCATAGAGAGTGTTGACAATTAAGTGATGGTCCCGAGCACTGGAAACCACTGGCTCAAATTAAGCACTGTCAGAAATCAGGAATATCGGCATTTCAAAGCAGATTCAGCATGGGTCCTTAGAATATGTGTCTTTAAGTTTTATCATGAAAAGTTGTAAGTAAATTGTATATAGTTTATGGGCTCAACCAGTCCTGCCAAGTACCATGCATCAGGTGTTAGACTAACGCATTTTAGTGTGGTACTCCACATGAAATGCATTGTCACGCATATATGTGTTGTGTCTCAGCTGTCACTGAAAGCACCAAGGAAGCTGGTAGCAAGCCGTCCGTGGTGTACACTGCGGGGGCTGTGCTCCCGCAGGCTTTGGCTCTCACACTGTGAGCTAAGGCTGTGCTGGCAGGCTCACACTCACAGTGACAACTGAACTGCAGTGCTTTTTTTTTTTTTAAACTGCGGTGCTTACTAGTATCATGGATTCATATGTGATCAGATTCCTCGCGGCACTGCTGACTGAGTCTGCAGCCTGATGTCATGATCCCATCCGAGGTAGTGTCCATTGACCAGTCAGATTGTTGCTACAATTGCCGGCGCCGTGTTGGATGTCACATCCTGCTGCCGTGCTGGAGCGGGGAGTTTTGAAGAAGGTGCGGCTTCAGGCTGGCTGGCTTGTAGGCAGCGTTGCAAATTTAATGGTCATGGAGCCACTTGCAGCGCTGCTGCAGGCAGCTCGCACCTGCCCGGGCTGCTGCCAAGCGTGCTGTAGCTCAGGTTATTTCCCCCCCCCGCCCGTGTCTAATTCAGCCCAAGCCGACTGACTCCAGAGGGAGGAGACCTGACCGTGACCTGGGAACTCACAGGAGTCTGGTCATGATCTGTGGTGGCCGCAGGCCGGGTGGGAATTGGAAACCCAAATTGCTGTGGCTTGTGGCCTCTCCTGAGCTCAGTCTGCTTGCGGCAGCCTGCCCTTGCAGACCAGAGTCGCTGCCTGCGAGCAGCACCCGCCTGTGCCACAGACTCGACTTCTGACTGACTCAGAACTCATCTGCGGCCCAAGTAAGTATCAGCCAGAGAGCCTTAAATCATAGACAGTGAATCCCTCTTCTTCATTGCTTCATTTTGCTCGCGAGAAAGTGTCACTCATACTCGTTGAGATGTCGCTCATAATAACACTGAAAATATGAACACGTCACACATGGCAATCTGAAACCTTGACAGCTATGTCTCAATGTAAACTCTATTAGGGAGGTAGAGGTAGCGAGGTGATAGTGCATTGAAAGAAAGAGTACCATATCTTCCGAGAGTCGCCTGTAAACGAGTGCTGCGAAGCAGAGCTTTACTCGATCTTGGGGATATCGAAATGGGGCTAGAGTTACTCCTTGAAGATTTGTAAATGAAACGCGGTGGGAAATTATGTCAATCTAGTATTGTATATCTCTTGCTGGATAACCAACCTCCGTGACGTCTTTATTTAGGAATACAATTTCATCTCTCAATTTGTCAAGTCAAGAGCCAAGTAGTCGACAGGGAGGTGTGGTTCGGATTAGGCAACGCCCTTAAATTAGTCTAGAGTTCCCCTAGTGGACAATTGAGATACTGAAAGAGGTTACCCAAAGAGCTCCAATTCATGGGAGTTAAGAAGCTCAAGGGAGGGGTGGATGGAATAAAAACAACAAATGGAAAACTGTTAATCCAACAAACACAGCGGGAGCAGAACGAATCTCCCAGTAGCGAGGGATAGTTTGAATAAACATGAAGGGGTCAGAAAAAGCTTTGCAACTTACGTGAAGTGCAAGGTTTGTAAGCTTCACAAAACTTTGCCAGCAAAAAGTACATTTGATTTCTCCAACAGCCATCTAAAGTGTATGGTTTAAAAATGCAATGATAAATGTTAGACAGTGTGCAGTTCAGGGCACAAGTCGGAGGTACACGCAGGTACACTGCGTCCACCCACTATTTTCACAGGGTGGACGCTGTCCCCCCTGCCAAGAAGTTGGACCCCACAGAAATATGCTGAAATTGTCCTGGTGTAATTTTTAGACACCCGGACACATACAACAACGCCTGTACGTTGTCTGCTTTCCATTTCCAGCAGCAAAGTGCAGGCAGCGAGGGAGACTTTTTTTTCTCACCTCCAGCTGGGCCGAAGTTAAGGGGCCATCAGGCCTCCTTTTGTTTGAATATCCTGACTGGAGGCGGCCTGGAACCTCACACTTAAATGTAAATGCCACGGAGGGAAACAAAGGCACACAGCTTGTTATCTCTTCACAGGTACTTAAGAGAGGCATGCTTTTGCATTTGTTCAGTCCCTGTATATAAGAGATGCATGCACTGTAAGAATGTCAGGTGTGTTGGTCTGTCCCAGTATTTACACAAATAATTTCAATAGCACTATTTTTTATTTCTTTTATAGTGCTGCACAACCCAATGCAGGGTGTCAGAGCTCTTTAAGTAACATACACTTTATACATTGACAATAAATCATGTACATGTGTAAATCAATGTACAAGATGAGTTAAATGATACAGGGAGAGTTACAAGGTGTAGGAGTCACATGTCCTTCATAGCTCACTGTGCTATATTACAAGGATCACAATTTATGAACTGCAAGTAACAAAATGATCTCTGTGCTAAAAGCAATAACCCACTTTACTATCAACATAAAATAAAAATCTGTCATCTGCGTGTTACGGGATGTGCTTTGCAGGAGACACGTTAACCTTATACTACTTTGATTCAAATCTGGGACTTCACAAAACGCAGATCTCTCCAACAAACGCGTTCAGCTCTAGAGTTATCTCACCATTATTATTATTCCCTGAGATTTACTGGGCACCTTTACAGCAGATGCCTTAACCCAATCAAATATTTTAAAATGTAGACTTTGCAACCAATTAAACAGAACAGATCTACAACCATGCTTCTCCTTGTTGCCAATTTCTTTGTGGCAGGGTTTTAAAAAATAAATGTATTAGTTGAGGCCCAGATTTGCATTGGGATTGTGGCACTTTTTTGGCACAACCCCGAGGCCAAATCTCATTTGTTAAATCTCATAATGCGCTTAAATGTACTCATGTTATACCTGATAAACATATGTGGGAGGTCTTAATATTTGATGTTACTTCTTGTGATGTCACTTTCAGTGAGGTCACTTCCTGTGATGTCACGTGCAATGTCACTCGTCGTGACATTGTGCGCTGTGATGGCGCGCATCATGATTTCACTTGCGTACTGCCTAACCTGGTTAGTCCCCCCACTTCTTTTTTTAGGACTTGTGCCCTGGTTCAGTTATCTCTTCAGAGTGCGCGTGCATGCTAATTACTGTTTATAGATCAATCGCAGTGTAGAATCTTATCTGGTCCAGTTTACTTTGGACGAATGGCACAATTCACAACCAATGCAAGAGGCGAGGACATACTGTTTGTTTATTTAAGTATGTGGCTGACTAGCATGCAATGCATGATTTATTCCTTGTTTCGTTTTTCTTAAATAAAGATTAGAAGCAAAGGAACAGAAAGTGTCTATATTGGCAGGTGCGTCGCTATCAATAGTGAAGCGGGTACAAGGTCAATGGGGCACAGGGCCCTGTATAAATACGATGTATTGATATACCTGTTTTGAAAAGCACCAAGAAGCGGGAATCTTCCCATATGTGGGAGAGGAGCGCCCCCCCGTGGCTCTATATGCCGCAATCCTTTCAGCTCCTTTATTGATGCGTTGTGGTTGGAATTGCTTTCGACAGATCTATCTTGATAAATGATCTTTATTATGAGGAATTGCCTTTGAGTCTGACATTTAAACAATTGCATACTGACAGGTGTATTTCGCTCTCTGCAGTCTCCTCCCGCTGACAGATTCTCTGGGCAGCGGTGCGCGCGCACACCCAGAAGAAAAGGTTTTCTTCCTTTTGCAGCTCAGATTTTGTTCGTCTTGAGCCCGAGGAGTCAAAGTATACTTTCCAAGGACAAAGTGAAGCGTGGTTTCACAAAGTGGCTGATTGCGAAATATTTTTCACGTTTCCTTTTTTCCCCGCCTATAAAAACCGTATTGGCCCGTCAAGGTGTGCATATTGTAAAGGATTTATGTAGAGCATCATGGCCCAGATTTACAAAGATTTTACATTGTGGTGTCACTTTTTTTGACACGCCCAACGCAAAATCGTTTTGGTGTTCACAAAGTAACGCTACCTTGCATATCTTTGGGTAGCCATCCGCGGGTGTTTCATGTGAGCTCTCTTTCACTCACTCATGAATTTGGACAGAAACCCATACTTGCAAACAGATGTAGAAATGGGCTTGCACTAAAATTGTGCACCTGCCTGAGGCTGACATAACAAGGAGAAATATCTTCAATCCACACTTGCAAAGAGGAAATAACGAAGGAAATAGCCTCAAAGGATACTTTTTAAGTAGGAATGCACCCATTGGTGCACAAAAACTATCCTGTCCGCAACACAGACACTCTTGCACTATGGTGCAAGGGTGCTTGCGTTGGCGCTAGGGAGCCCAAAGTGCGGATGGGGAATGGAGTAGGTAATACAGACGGGTGATTCTTTTGATGAATGTGTGACTACAAAGGACCCAACCCCGTCTGTGACGATGATTCTGGTATCCCCTAAAATCCAGGGTCTCAAACTTCCACTGAACAAACAGGTAGGAATATTTGGGTAGGGCTTAACTAAATCAGGGGCATATTAACAACCAGGCGATAGTCAATTATCGCCGCTTTAGCGTCCGTTTTCGGACGGAAAGCGGCGATAATTCTATCGCCTAATCAGCAAGGTCACGCTATCGCGTGAATCCCTGCACTATCGCCCTTTCCCCCAACGCCCATCCTTGCATCTCTAATGAGATGCAAAGTGGGCGTTACTGGCGTACCCCAGATGGGCTACGTTGTTAATATCGCCGATGTGCACATCGCGATATTTACAAGGCAGCCCACAGGATTATAGCAGACGTTAGATTTTGGCGAAACGGCCGTTTTCGCCAAAATCTAACGTCAGCTATAATCCCGACTTAGCCATCCCTAACATAGGGGGTGGATTGTGCTGATACGACCACAGGGTCGTATCAGCAAGGTTAACAACGATACTTTGACGGCGGACTGCTGTTTCTGCACCTCACACTAGTTTCAGTTAAATCAGGTTCCTTGCGCAACTAGCCCTTGCACCAGCCGTCGGGTGATGCCTCTGTACGTCAGATCCTAAGCAATTGAGGGGTTGGGCGTGCGCAGGCAATGAAGTCCAAGAAGTCAATGTTTAGTTTTTCAAATGAGTCTTTATTTTCACTTAATTAGTTCTCACAGGATTGAAGATTTTATGGACAGCCAACGCGTTTCGTTCTCATGACGAGAACTTCGTCAGGGCTGAAAATAACATAAACATACATTTAAAAAGAGAAACATCTCACAACACAGAAGGGAAAACAGACAAAACAATAAAGAAAGACATGAGTTCCCCATGTCCGAGAAGTAGAAAATATAATTGTGTCACAATCTAAAAACAATTTCAACCTAAAGACAGAAGAGCAATCAATCGGTATTTCAAATGCTCTGTAGGCTATATAATGGAGTGTTACAGAGATGGAGCAAGAGTATTAAAAGACATAAAACATAAAATGAAGTGTTGCAGAGACGGAGCAAAAGTAATGAAAAACATAAAACATAATTACATCACATTTTTAAAAAACGTCAACATGAAAAACAAGACGTATTTGTTAGGAACCTCATTCAGTACGGACGTTTGCAGACTGGGTGGTTACCAAGATGTAAAAAGAGATTTCTAATTTGAGTTATAACAGATAAAAGCACATGTATCTAACGTGACTGAAAACATGTTTAATCACTGAATAATACATATATAAAGAGGGAGAAACGTACGCTCAAGGAGAATAAGGCAAGAAAGCCGTGCATTTTACCTAATATTCTAAGTTGCGTGTTAGATGAGTTTATCAAGTGATTAATATATACAGAAAAAGAGAGAGACAAAAAACGGACTGAAGTATAATGAAGCTAGCGGGCCGTGCACCTCACCTAACTGGCTGTGAGGGGGAAAGTTGTGGATTTATAAAAAGACGGATTAGTGGTTAGGTCTCACCTCAGTAGGCGAATGTCATTCCTTTGATGTATACTAGGTAAGTTTGGCCTGGTTCCAACGTGACCTGTAAACCATAAACCGTAAAAGCTAAAAGGTAGTATATAATATCACAGCAGTTTGTAAAGGAGGTGAGTAATATAACTGCAGTATGGACTGGATTATCTCACCTTTCGTGTAGGATTCGAATACGCGATCCCTTAACCAAGTCGGTGTTCCAGGTAAGTAATCTGGAAACACTCAGGATATCGCAAGGCCTCAGTTGGCCTAAGTAGCAAATCTAAAATCAATTAAATCGGAATGCTTAGTTATAATAAAGAAAAAGACGCTCTTGCTATATTAGTACTTTGTACAATTCAAAGGAAAACGGGGCGACTATGTCTGTCCTGTTAATGTTGCTAGATCAGCGTTATTATATACTAAAAAGGGAAAGTTTCCCCCATAAATGCCCCGATAATTGGTATGAACGAGGTGGTTTCGCCTCCTCGGTATTGTGTTCATTTAAAGACAAATTGTGCCCCCAAGTGGTATAAACTGGTGGCACCAGGTTGGTGAAGCTAATTTCGGGAAATCAATAGCGTAATTTTAACAAAGGAACGGTTTTAATAAGTGTAACAGGATTCTCGTCGTTTCTGAGCTCAAAATTTCAAGGAAATCTAAAAGGACCACAAGAAAATGAAATTAGAATAAAAGGTTTGGGCGTAAAATCGTTATAAATAGGGCTGCTATCCCTCGACCAACCCAGCACCCTAATGATTCCATCTGTGCAATATGCAAGGTTCTAATGCTCAGTTAAACATTTACGAACCCACAACAGAAAAAGCCCGTGGTGATAGTAACAGCGTACTTCCTCCCCAAAGTCCTTACCTCAAATTGCGAGTTCTCCTGCCAGAATGAGCGAGGACCGGTTTTGGCGCCAAGTTTGACTTTTAAAGGGAAAGTCTACGCACCGATGCTGTCACTGACGCTGTTAATTGGCATCGTCATCACGTAATGGTATGTGATGGAATTGATGAGACGCAAATTTGGTTGTTCTAAAAACCAGGAAGTGGACAGGGTGATTAACCCATACGTGGTGGCCATATCAAGCGACGCCGGGGGATGTGTTTGAAAATGTGATAGAAACCGGGAAAAGGAAGAGAGTTCTTGAATCCGGTGAATAACGTGAAATTCTAGTTCAGCAGTATAATGAATAAGGGGGCAATAAGCAGAAAGAGAAAAAGAATAATATATCTAAAAGTTATTGTACCAATAGATCAGCAATATTCTATGTTATATTAGTAAATTAGCTTCAAAGGAAAACGAAAAGTACATGTTTTAGATAATTACTGGCAAAGTGTCCAAATAAACGGCAAGGTTAGTATTTTAAAATAAGGACTTTCATAGGATACAAGTGAGAAAAGATCTCAAAAGAGATACTGCCAAGAAATTTACAAATAAAGGAAGATTAACAGTGCTTAGAAATTGGTGTCTTAATGGCCTTTATGTCTGAGTGCAAACACTTGATTGTAGTTTCATTTGCATTTGGAATTTCTTGCTGCACCAACGATGGGTATAGACAGTACAATTCACGAAAACCACCATGTCTGGGTGCAGGTATCATTCTCATTTTGGATATTTCTGTACATTGCTGAGGGATACAGAGAAAAAAATATATATATATATACATATATATATATATATCTACATATATATTTTCCCCTCAGGGCACCAGTACCCAGAAGTTGGTGTCTTAAAGTACTTTACGTCTGGGTGCAACCACGATTATAGTTTAATTCACATTTGGGATTTTAGGTGCATCAATGATGGTTATAGACAATTCAATTTACGAAAGACCACCATGTCCGGATACAACCAGTTAGTATTATTCTCGTTTTTCATTTAATACATTTCTGTACAATACTGTAGGATACAAAGGATACAATACTAAGGCATCCCCTTTCCCTAGTTTAATAACACATAAGATAATCCATGTACCTAAAGCATGTTATCATACATCGAAGTGAAACATAACTGAATCAGAAGACCAGTTATATCTGTTGATAAGCGAAAGACAGAAACATTTTTAAGCTTACTGGTTGATTTTCCATACGACCCAATCAGCCCTGTCATATCCCAGGTGTTATGGATTTTCCTCCAGAAAGAAATGCATCTCATTATCGGTGTTGTGCCCATATGTGACAGCACGTAGCCTACAAATCCACTTAGCCTCACACTGTCTGAGACGGAGTTCCTTGTTTCCACCCCGCTTTCCTGATTCAACATGCTCTATCCCATAGAACCAGAACGTATGGTCTCCAGGGTGGAAAATAGAAAAGTGTTCTGCAAGTGGATATCTGTTGTCGCCATGTATGATGGCTCTCCTGTGTTCTTGAATACGGAGTTTGAGGTTCCTTTTAGTGCTGCCAACATAAATTAAATTGCACGGGCAACCAATCAGATATATCACATGAGTAGAGTTACAGTTGATGAACTGTTTAATCTTGTGCTCTCTCGATCCATTGTGTGAAAAATTAATTGTTTTGTTGACACCAAATTTGCAGATATTACAAGAAGTGCAGGTATAAAACCCATTAGGTTTCTCTGGCAGCCAATTACCTGTTTCTTTCGTGGTTGTTACATAACTGGGGCACAGTCTGTTTTTAAGGGTACACCCTCTCCTGTATGTGATAGAGGGGTTTTTGCTTATATCACTCTTCAGGCTGGGTATCTCCTGTAACAGATGCCAGTTACGCTTAAACAGCCTGAAGATTTCATCACTATGTGTAGTGTATTCAGTTATAAAACGTACATTCTTTTTGTTTCTGCCCTCTTTTTTGTTTGTGGTGCGCTCAGCAAGGGTGGAATCTCGTTCCAAATTATGTGCTCTCTCTTCTGCTATTTGTAAGGTCCTTTGGGTATAACCTCTGGCCTCAAATCTCTTTTTTGCCTCTGTAATGTTCCTAGAGAAAGGCCCCTCCTCACTACAATTGCGTCTGATTCTGACCATTTCTCCAAATGGTATGTTACGAATTACAGAGCTAGCATGGGCACTGCTCGCATGTAAAACACTGTTACATGCCGTCTTCTTGCGATAGAGTGAGCTATGTATCACTCCCTCCTTAATGTAAAGGTGTAAATCAAGAAAGTTTATTTTTTCTGGATGGAAATCCATAGTAAGACTGACATTATAAGGGTTATTGTTCAAGTATGTGTGATAATCTCGCAAGGAGGCCTCTGATCCTGACCACAGACAGATAATATCGTCGATGTACCTCCCCCAGAATACGATGTGATCGATCCAGGGGGAGGCACATTTGCCCCAGGCATGCTCCCTCTCGTACCACCCCATAAAGAGGCAGGCGTACGAAGGAGCAAACCTGGAACCCATGGCAGTCCCTTGCCTTTGATGGTACCAGGTCCCATCATGGAGGAAGTAATTTTTAGTCAGAATCAACTCGATCATCTCGAGTATCATTCCGTTATGTTCATAGTGGTCAGCACTCTCCCTATCCAGGAAGGATTTGACTGCTAAGAGTCCATTGCGATGGTTGATGCAAGTGTATAGACTGACTACATCAAAGGTCACAAAGAGTAAGTCTTCGGACCAGCAAAAGTCTTTAAATTTCCCCAAAATGTCCTTACTGTCACGGACATATGAAGCCAAGTTGAGTACATGTGGTTGAAGTTTAAGATCCACGTACTCCGATAGTTTCTCAGTTGGGGAGCCTATACCAGAGATGATTGGTCTACCTGGGGGGAAGGTCCCTTCCTTGTGTATCTTGGGAAGGATGTAGATACATGGGTATTTAGGGGTTGTCACCTTTAGATAACGATATTCATTGTCAGATAACAAACAAACATCCTTCCATTCCGTCAGTTTCATGTTTATGTCCCTTGTGAGCTCGCCAATGGGGTTATTCACAATCCTTTCATAACACTCAATATTATCGAGTTGTCGCATGATTTCCCCCATGTAGTCTGAGGTGTTCATCACGACTACATTCCCCCCTTGTCTGCCTCCCTAATGACAATACTCTGATCATTCTCAAGTCTGCTGAGGGCATATCTTTCGCCGGTGGTCAAGTTATGTGGGGGTCTGTTTTTAAACCTGATGGGAGTCTCCATGCGGTGTAATCCCTCAGTAACTTTTTCATAGAATAGGTCAATGTTGGGATGGTAAGAAGAAGATGGTGTAAACTTGGATTTGGGCTTAAGGCCACTTTCAGTATTGAGGTTCTCTGTTATGTTGAAGTCTGCTAGAATTGACTCTATATCAACCTCCTCCTCTCCCTCTAGGGAGACCAAGCATTGTATATTCTTGATATCAGATATAGAATGTGTTGTGGACAGTGATGTTTCAGTAGACATAGATACAGAGGGCATTTTGTCATGGAAAAAATCTTTTAATTTGACAGCTCTAACAAACTTAAACAGGTCCACATGTAAATTAACTATGTCACCATCCTGGGTCGGGCAAAAATTAAGACCCTTACAGAGTAGTTTTTCCTCATCAAAACCCAATATACGGTTTGAGAGGTTAACAATTTTCAAATCATTAGCTTGGTCATTTACAACATCTCGTGAATCTGTGTCATTGTTATGCATAGTTATTATTTCTGTTTTTTGGAGCGGGTTGACATCCTCAAATCTTCTTTTGCTGTCCCTCCCATGCCTCCCTTTGGACCTGCGCCTCCCTCGCCTTGTTTTTTGGGGTCTTTTTTCTGTTGCTTGCCACTTATTCTCAGTTTCGCTAGCTCTCTTTGGAACGATGTGCCTTCCTCTAAAGGGTGGTCACTGGTGGTACTGATAGATGTGACACTACTTGATGATGCACAGGGTCGTATCAGCAAGGTTATCGCCGTTTTGCAGGGAACATCGCTGGAAAACCAGCGATGTTCCCTGCAAAACGGCGATAACCTCGCTATCTCCGGAATTTTTATCGCCCTGGCGAAGCGTGTTGTTAATAACGCGCTACCAGGGCGAAAATTTCCAGAGATAGCCAGCGATAAGAAATCTATCGCTAAGCACGGCCAGCGATAATTATCGCTGGCCGTTGATAATATGCCCCTCAGTTTCCCTATCATTTCTAACCCATCAAAAATAGAGATTGTCTATGTACATACCACCTGTAGGGATCCTAACGCCCTGACGAATGCCCCAGACCTTTTAGGCTAGTTACCAATGGGCAGAAACATGTTGGCAGGCAGTGGTTGGGTGTGAGTCATTACAGTCCAGATACCCACTGAATTTTGATTTTTAACCATACCGAGTGTCCCAATGAATAAAGGTATGCCTCTGAGTACACTAAGGTAGTTTTAAGTATACATCTGTATCCCCATCCCCTTGGTGTTGTCCAGTAAGATTTATGCAAGAACTCCCTCCTACTTAGTCAGTCTTCGATGATGTTGAGTCTGCCCTGGTGGCACTGTCCTACCAGGGTGGGGAGAGGATTCCTATGATGAAGCATGACACTATTAGTGTGTGAGGTTTCATCTTCCATTAAGGTAGACTTCTTATAGATAGGAATCTAAGTTCTGTGCTGTATATTGACGTGTATTAGCCAATAATCTTGGAGTATCTATTTACACTGCTTATCATTCTTTGATACTTGTCACCGTACCATTATGTTGTGTTAAGCTTTGTGAAGGGACGTACGGTGTCATACCCTTCTCCTCTCCCTTATCTGTGTTTTCGTAGAGCAGAACTGTGTCAGTCCCTTGAAGATATGGTGCAGTTCTGTTCTCTCTAAGTGACGCAACACAGCACAGCAACTTTGTTTGCTGTACTGAGTTGCACCACTTTGTAAATACACCCCATATCCCTTGATTCATAGGTAGCTTGTTGCTACGTAAGGCTTGGTTGGTTGGAAGGGCGCATTTGTAAAGTGGCCTAAATGTTTCGGTGTTGTGGTCAAAATGTTACCTGAAGGAGAGAAAAGATTACTAAGAAGACATTGACTGAACGAGTGGACTTGTACAGCGCATTTTATAACACAAGATGACTCTCGGCTCGTGGTCTGCAGTACCCGCCTAAGAAAAGCAGACAGAAGAAACACTTCATTATGCATGTATTTCCAGAAATCTCTTCTGAAGCAACCGAAGGACTTGATACCTTCTTCTTATGGCCTGATTTGACAAAAGAAAGGGAGGGTGTGTTTGCTCAAAACTGGGTTTGGTTTATTCCCAGGGTCAACAATGGTAAATTGTTCAAACCAGGATAAATAAACACCAAGGCCTTCATTTAGATTTTGAAGGGAAATGAAAATCCTCTCATTTCTGAAGGAAGGTTTAAATATGGAACACCACCCACCCTTCTGAATTTCGTCCACAATAATACACCTAGGATGCAGGAAATTCAGGTACTGGATTCTACTCTCTGGTGTAATTCCAGGTATAAATAAGTTCTGGCAACAAAAAATAGGGTACAATTTTCTCCATTGAAAATGTGTTGATTTATTGTTTTACAATGCTTGGGGTATATCTTATGGTTCTCTAAATTTCAGTAGACATGTTTTATCCCTCAACAGAAGGCCATCATAGGGCTTTCCCAAGGCTAAAATAGCATACATTTTCTATGCTGTCGCCTCTGCATAACCAAGATGGCTGACACACACATTCATGTCATAATTCATGACATGTATTATGCAGACGTCACATACCACGCCACCTTTAAAGAGACTTCACGAATACAGTTATACCAAACTTTTGAATAGTGACCTCCTGACAGGAACTATGTTTGTGCAAACCACATTCTAATAACGATTCACCTGTATTGTATTCACTTCATGTGCTATTTGGGTAAATCTGTTATTCCTTTGCGCCTTTTGACCTCCATGACTTATTTCATGCCTAATCAACCATGCTGCTTTCTTCTCTACGAACACACTTAGGGGCATATTCACAAGGACTTATCGCCGAGTTATCGGCACTTTAGCGCAGCAAAAGTGGAGATAGATTTATCGCCCCATTCACAAGCGGGTGCAAACTGCAGACATCGCCAGTATTCCCGCGATAACTGCCCCAAAATTTATCCCCACGGGTGACACCACCAACTAACCCTAATGAGATGCAGAGTAGGCGTTCCCGTGCAAAAACACACGAAAACACCACTACACCACTTTCACAACGAACTGCCAGATCTGCGATGCGAACCAAAAACAGGCGATAAGCCGTGGTAGCAGCAGGGATTTAACACCTGCCTTCTGCTGGTGTTAAGCAGGACGACTACCTGCAGTATGAAAGGGAGCCCAGGCCAGAGCCCCATCTGAAGACCCACAGATGCCATGGAGACAATGATCATGCAGCTCGGAGACCCAAGAGGGCCTCAACACCCACCGCCACCACTCCCAGCCCCCCTTTCCCCCCGGACAAACACATAGCGTGCACGACACAAGAGCCACAAAAAGCGCATGATGTCGCACAATGACAACAAGAAACACACATGTGTGGTCAGAAGAACGAGAAACAGTCACCCATCATTGAAGTAACAACCAAAAACGTTATTGAAACACAACACAAAACACCAATGCGGATGACTCCTGTCGTGTCCATCCGGGACAATCATGATGTCACGGCCTGGAAAATAAAGCTCAAAATCAGAACGTGTGTCATGCGCACATCAAAGGAGCGAGACACAGAGAAAGAGAGAAGGAATGAAAGGCAGAGAGAGAAAAAGAGAGAGAAAGGAAGAGAGGGAGAGAGAGAGAGAGAGAGAAGGAAAGGAAGGCAGAGAGAGAGAGAGAGAGGAGGAGGAAAGGAAGGCAGAGAGAGAGAGAGAGGGGGGGAGGGACACTGCCACCCCCGCGCACCCAGGCACCACTGCTCACCTGCTGCCACTGGTGTGTCTCCAACCACGTGCCGGCATACACGGCAAGCCACCAGGTCTGCAATCTGTAATCGAGGCCAGAGTCACTCATGGCAGAGTCCATCTCACTGCACACGGCAACAATGCCTGCCCGCCCCTGCGCACACATGCAGCCGCACCCTAGCCCCTCCCGCCGGCCAGCGCTGGCTGTCCACCCTTGCGCACCCAGGCCCCACTGCTCACCTGCCGCCAACGGTGTGTCCCCCAGTGGGCACACCACGTGCCCGTGCAAGCTCCAGGCCCTCGCCCCGCGACCATGGCATGCTCCACATCATGCAGACCCGCACCGCGGCCCAGCAGGTCCCACACATGACGCTGAGTCCTGAGGCATCAATGGCAGAGACCACATCAGTGCACACGTCATCATCGCAGGCTGCACACCCGCTCAGCAATTCCGGTGCGCCTAACCCTGTGCAACCCAAGTCAGCGCCACGTGGTGGTAGGCCCGTGACGGCCGCATGGCTTCGGGTGCCACTAACCCTGTGCGCAACAACTCATGGGCCCTTTATGATTGAGAATCGTGGAACGTCCGTCATCCAGTCACCTCCGGCAGTGGGGAATGTGACGTTGTCGGCCCCTTATATTGGCGGAGTCACATGGCCTGTGACGCCTGTGCCGGATGGGTGTGGTGTGTGTGCAAATCTGCCCTCAGGGAGTGGCCGTGACATGCTGACAACTAGACCCTTGACCTGCAGACCACTAGCGTGTAAACCTGCGACATGTGGCTATGTGGCCCCCCCCTCGGAGCGTAAGCAGAGTGGTCTGGCCTGGCGTATGCCGGACCAGCGCAGGGCTTGCAACAATGACTCGGGGGCTCTGGGCGTGGTTCAGTCCATGTCCGGACAAGGAAGTGACTGATGCGTGTGTCCCTGTTGTAGTGTCTACGGCACCCGGAACGCAATCGGCAATGTAGCACACTGTGACTGGAATCCCACTAGATGAGCATCATTGACGTTAGGGGGAATCACTGTCCCTACATTCATCCACACATTCATACTTGAATGATGAAAGACATGACACAGCAGTGCGTTTCTGAATGTTTAATGCACATCCAGTGGAGTTTTGCAGCTGGAGCAGTACAGGGCCCTACCAACCCCACTTCACAACATGGGCCCGTGGAGGGCCAGCCAGAGTCCATCAGGGAATGACAAGTACAGCGGAAGCGAAAAGTACAGTCCGCAGTCTGGTCGCCGTGTCATTGGTCACCAAACAGGATATGGCAGTCCATGTCGCAGTCCAAGGTGAGTGCAGCAGAGTGTATCGGGGGTCAGTGGAAGGTCATGGGGCCATGTGCGGCACCAAGCAGCAACAGACCAGGTGGCGGAAATGAATGCTAGTGCCTCCTTCTGATCTCAATCCCATCCACGTCCTCGGATGTGTGCTCTGCCTCACCTGTGGGTGGTGCAGTTCTGGCTGCAGCACTGTGTGCCACTGGCACATCAGGGGCCGGGGGTGGATTGTCGGCCGCACTGTGTGGCAGTGACACATCAGGTGCCGGAGTGGAAATGTCTGCCGCACTGTGAGGCACTGACACGCCAGGGGGCGGAGATGTGGATGGTGTAGGGGCAGCAGCATTCATCTGTGCCACGCCTTGTGGCAGCAATGCCATGATGAGGATCTGCAGGGCATGGTAGATCCCAGCTACATTTTGCTGATGTGCAGCGGTGGCTGCCATCCTTTCCGCCTCCATCCGCACCATGTCCTCCATGAGCCTCCGCATGTGTGCCAGCTCACGGCTGAGATCGCCCGAGCCACTCTGAGCGGACAGGTGTTCTTGTCTCCGAGTCATGACTCCAGCGATGTCAGCCAGGGCTCGTTGGAGACCATGGAGCGGCCTGTGGGTGTCCGTTAGGGACTGAAGGTGGTCCCTGATGGGACTTAGACACCCATGGATGGCGTCAATTTGGTAGCCATGAGGTCGAACCCCACCCGCACCTGCTCAGCCATCTCCCTCTGGCCCTGCAACACACGGCGTTGGAAGGCCATGTGTTGTTCGTGGGGATCCTGGGAAACAGCTGGGGTTGTGAGTTCCTCCTGCTGAGTGGTTTGTGGAGTGGGTGGGGTCTCCTCGATGCAGCTGGGCTGCCCTGATCCTGGAGGTGAGTTGCGGATGATGTCAATGATGTCTTGGAGGGCTTGGGTGTCGCTGCTGGGGGTGTCCTCCTCGTCATCAGTGAAGAGTGGCTGGGACTGCTCTGCAGGAGGTGTTGATGGTGCCTCTGCAATGTGAAGGGGAGATGCTGTATTACAATGTGTCCACATGTATGTAGCCGCATGGTACGTGTTCACATTCAGACAGCATGGCAATGTACATTGTGACAGTCTGTAGATCAGGGCCATGATCCAGAGTCATTGTGGGTGTGCACTGTGCTCTGCTTGATTGTGCATGTGTGCCATTGTGGCCATCTCCCCCGTCCCCCAGTACCTGGTGGTTACTCACCCTGTTGCTGTTGTGTTGTGTCATGTCGAGCAGTGTCCGCTCCCCCAACTCCTGCCACGGTCTCCACACTGATGACTGTCGACACCAGCTCCTCCATGTCATCCAGCTCCAGCTGTGGCGCTGGACTCCCACCTCCGGTCTGCATTGCTGCCTTCTGGTTGCCTGCGAGTTTCTCCTTGGTTTTGCGCTTGATGTCAATCCATTGCCTCTTGACCTCGTCCATTGACCTCTTGTGCACTCCGACGGCATTCACCTTGTCCACGATGGACCACCATATCCCATTTTTGGTGCCCAATGACACATTGGAGGTGACGAACAGTTCTTGATGGTGTTCCATCACCTCCGTGACCAGGATCCTATTCTCCTGCGGACCGAACCGCGTCTTCCTCTTCTTCTTGTCCTTGCCCTTCCCTGTCCCCGAGGTCCCAGGCTGGTCGTCCGGGGTGCTTGTGGGGTTCCGCTCGTCCTCTGCGCCTGCTCCGGCTGCCTCCATGCTGCTTCGGTGTTGGTTGTTTTGTGTTTGTGGGTTTTTTCTACTTTTGTAGTGATTTTCCCGCCTGCCGTATGTGTATTGCAGGCCTGGCACTGCTTATCGCTGATTTCCTCATCGCGGTTTGGGCCATCGCATGTTTTTTCGCGTTGGGGTTTGTGTTTTTATCGCTGTCGCAGTAGTTGTATCGCGGACATTGTCCGCGTTTTCGGGAACCTATCGCATGGTACCGCCGTGTTGTGAATTCCACGTTAAGTATTTTCCCGCGATAGACTGCGATATGTGAAGATGCGTCAACCTTTTTTGGCGATGTTTAGCGCACGTTCTTGTGAATATACCCCTTAGTCTACAATCAATGACTTGTTATGAAGAATCGATGTGGTAACCTATTGTCACAATTAACCTACTAATTTACTGCTTAACAACTACCTCAGCACTCTTACAATTTGATTCACGTTCCCTAAAGACCTTGCCCCCATCTACAGACTCTTTTGTTATGATCTCCGGACCCAGTCGGTCCCTACTTTGGCACTGACGTCATTACTTTAATGATGTATTGTTATGTACCTTTCTTGTCTGTTCTCACAATTTTATTGCTGTTTTGTGTATACTTCCATTGACTGCGTTTGACCCACACGTATCCTCACAAGTATCTCAAATTAACCTATGATCACATATTGTAAAGCACTCTAATACCCCCGGGTCTAGCTAATGCTATATAAAACTCAAAAATAAATAAATATATACATTATATGTTACTGAGCAACTGTGTTCTCACAAGTGTAGTGTGTGCCTACAGAAATGTAATTTTGTCTACTTATGGCTTTTCCAGTTGACTTTTAATTCTTCACTAAGAGAGAGAGAGAGAGAGAGTGTGTGTGTTTGTGTGTGTGTGCGCGCACGCCTGCACAAAAAGTCTGCCCCTCAATGTTCTTTGCAATATATACTTAATGTATGTTTGTTCAGTCTTGAGAAAACCCTATGCTAACTTGCTGCTTTCAGGTGAAACGTGCTGGCTGAAACTTTAGAGCACCACAAACCGTCCCACTAACATAATGTAAAAGCAAATATATTTGTGTTTTACAAAGAACATTGTACCTTCTTACGTGTTACACGAACTGCTGTATGCCTGAAAGTGTATCTGTCTGTTTTTAGTGTCTATGCTGTTTTGAACTATTAACAAGAAAATTACGAATGAAAGCAGAAGTGTCAGACTTCGACATGAAAAATTGGGTATCCCAAATCTATTACTTTTGGTTCTGGCAACACTGAGCAAGCAGTGGCCACATGACATGAAAGCCCTAGCTCATTCATAAAACGAAGCAAAAGTAGGTGCATAGGAATGAGTGAATTAACCTTAGTCACTGGAAATCACTCGTGGCATCACTACGTTCTTTCATCCTCTTGATCAGTGTGCCATTATACTCAAGAACCAACCATATGTAACTCAATGTTGACCCTGACCATAAACGAACAGTCCAGCCTGATTTACTTGGCCAAGCGCCTGCAATGCGAACACAAACAACTACAGCCTTGTTGTGTTAATAACTAGTGTGTAGTTTCAGCTCCAAATGCACAGCAAGCTGTGGAACCTGTGTCTGGGCATACCAATGTCACATAGTGCTACTCACTGACTAAAAGACAATAGTGATGGAGGGAGTGTTTGAATTAATATTAAACATTGGTCTTTCCTCTTGGCAGCATTCCATCACATTTTTTGATCTTCCAGACATAGACCAACCACTGAGATCTGCATGATCAGTGCTTAATTTGTAAAACAATAAGTACCAGGGCACTCGTCAGGAGGTCACCCCAGCTTGCACCACCCATTGCCACTGCCGTCCCTGCCAATGACAGTACTTACAAAACTACTAGCCGTCACACTGCTACAAGTGCGACAATTCAGAGTGTTCGAGGCCCCCCCAAAGCTGTAACAGTGGCTTGAGAGGCAGGTATTTGCTGTTTTAAAGTCTTTTTGCTTAATAAACAACTGTTGTTGGGGTCCTCTCTATATTACCCAAACAGCGCCACCATGTGGTAGCTGTCATAAGTCCCAGTGTTGTCAATTAAGTGGCAGTGCCAAGCACCGGAAACCACCAGCTCAAATTAAGCACTGTGCATGATGCACATTCTGTCATTAGTGTGGTCTTATAGCGCCTTCAGTTATGCATCGTGAACAACAAGGCATCACACCTTCTGAAAGGGAACACAAGTAAATAATAATAACCCGGTATTTGTAAAGCACAAACTAATCACCGCTAAGGGTCTCAAGGTGCTGGGGGCCGTCGGGAAGAGTAAGCGAGCTTTTGCCCAGAGTCACATGGTGCTGGGCTGAGGTGCCGCCAACGACCGAACCGTGAGCCCCGTGCTCCAGAGTCAGCTGCCCTGGCTGCTGCTCCACACCTCTACCATGTAACCCCGATAATTCTAAACATGTTTTTGGCCTTGTTGGAGCTGGTCAGTGAGGGGCAGATACAGCTCCTATGACCTCATATGCTACAGGACTCACCACGTGTGGGCATTACTGTGCAATTTAGAGCAGCTGACATAGAAATCTGATTTATATCCATGTTTCAGTCTATACAAATAGTTGGGGACTTGAAATTAAAATGGTTTATGCCCACCCAACCAAGCAGAAAGTAACCGAAATATATCCGCCACCAACACAGGGCAAATCGTAGAGCTCAAAATATCAGCACTAAATACTGACAATTAGGGAATCATCACAATTTATAATCTATCATGATAAAAGCAATAGCAAATCTCGCACAGTATGATGAAGCATTTCAATAAATCACCACGGTGTTAACTCTTTTAGTGCACAGACAAAGGATTTTCATTGAATGATGCAGTTCAATATGCACAGACATGCCAATGACTCAATCTGTGCATTAAGAGGCTTTAAACAATGCAGTGGGAAGAGGGAGGCATTCTAATTAGATATTATATTTAATACATTTGAGGAGACCTATTACACATTTATTGTGCAATAAGATGTATTTTAATTATTATGTGTAATGTGAAGCAATCCAATATTTCATTCTATTACTCACAAACTCACAATGAAAGGCCCCAACAAAGAATGTAAACAGAAGTAGCAGCCACATGTTCGGTAACTCCTTGCACACGCCACAGGGTCTCGAAATACAGGCATTTTTTAACAATTGTGAGAATCATGGAGGCGGATTGATTCTGTTCACCATTCACAACAGGCCCCCAACCATACTGCGGCTTCTGCATTAAAAGTGACACTTAGGGTCATTATAATTGTAATTGCATTTATATACCCCTGACGAGGCGTTGAAGCGCTTTTTCAGCGGGAAATACGTCGGGGAATTCCTCTTTTCTCAAATGTATTTTTTATTTTTCTTGGAAGAGTTTTAAAAAGAACACATCGTATAAACATTAATATCTGTGAGAAGGACAAAAAATTCTTCAAATATTTCATTTAGTTACATAACAGCAGACATCATATATAATTCAAAAATATTGAATAAATAATAAACTATAAATATTATATTGCACATCTTCCCAATTCCACCTTTCATGTTAACTAAGTTCTTTCATCCTAAAACTCCCCAAAGACTACAAAATTTCGCGTAAGAGCCTGATATCAGAGCATATTTCTTTCCCAGTTCTTTGACTCTATTTAATTTTAATTGCCACTGTTGGAATGTCGGAATTATTCCCAATCTCCAATTTTGCAGTATAATTGATCTCGCAATCAAAACAAGAATCTATATTCTTTTTCTTTGCAGAAGACCCATTTTTATATCAGATGAATAGCCCATGAGTGCAGTCTGGACATCTATAGATTGAGCCAATTCTAAAACATGAAGGCAATATAGTTCAATCTCATTCCAATATGCCCTAATTCCTGGGCAGCTCCAGATTGTATGGGTTCATGACCCCGTCCCCCTCCTTCCTGCATTGAAAACAATCAGATGATATTTCAGAATTTATTCCATGCAAAAACACAGGAGTTCTATAAAGCAGCCACTTGGAGAAAAATTGCATTCACCTAAAATGTGCCCCTTTTATTAGAGTAAAATTAAATTAATTAATGTTATTCTATGTATCAGGCAAAACATCAATATCTTCTTTAGTATGCCACTTACTCCGTACTTTCCCATTCACAATTACACTTTTATTTTGCCTCAAAATTGAAACCCATCCACTAATAGATCTTCTCATTCTAGGTTCCAGCAATTCCTCCGCTAGTTCCTGACTTGCCTGTATTCTATGTGCATCTAAATCCCTTAAAAAAACCTCCAATTAAAATGAAGGATCACTGGAGCATATTTTTATGAAACTGAATCCCTGGTTCTATATCCCCCCAGACCTTCCATGATTCTTCATTTAAGAAATCTGATATTGAGCCAAAGCCATTACTTTCCCACCTTGAGGCAGCATTTGTTTCTAAAGGGGGTCCTTCTCCCACAAAGACGTCCGTCAATTTAGTTATACCATCAATGTTTGGAATTTCACAGTGTTTGAATATCTGTGCCTTCCATTTTATGTACCACTGCAAAGTCTTATATCTAATTTTTTGGGGTGTTGTGGTAAGACGTAAAAAATCTATAATATCATATTCCTGATTAAATTATTTCAAAAATAATCATCAAACCCGTAACTGCTTAAAGACTTAATGAATCTAAAAGTGCTATGTGCAAAATTCGCAAAATAATATATTTTTAAATTGGGAAGAGCTAATCTCCCTTCTTTCAGAGGCCTATATAAAGTGTCTAGTGCTAAACGAGGTCTTTTATTTGCCCAAATAAAAGCTGTAAACATGCCCTCCATTTCTTTGAAAAACTTCATCTGGAGAACCAAAGGAATAGCAGCAAACAAGAAATTATACAAAGGTAAAACAGACATCCGGATTAAAGCAATACAACCTATTATAGAAAGAGGTAACTTGTTCCATCCAGCAAATAATGCCTTAATCTTGTTAATAAGAGGGGTATAATTTAATTGAAATATCGCTTGGGTCTACAATTAATTAATGGATAAAATTCATGTAATAAAGTGTCTTGTGCACAGTTACATAATAAAACCTCTGTTTTTGACTTGTTGATCTTATAACCTTCCAAGTCCTGATATGTTTGAAAAATTGAGAAAACCCTTTTCTGTTTTTTTATATCCGGCTGTAAAAACAACACTATATAATCTGCGTATAATTTGATGGGAGTCATACCACTTACGGGTCGGTCTATATTTGGTGTTGTACGAATGGCAATAGCTAATGATTCTATAAAAAGGGCAGAAAGTATTGGTGACAGGGGACATCTCTGTCTTGTCCCCCTATTTACCGCACATGTTCCAACACTTCTTGTATTTATGATTACTTGGGCTTTTGCTCCCTTGCATAAGCTAGATATTAACCAACTCAATCTGATAGGAAATCCGAATTTTTTAAGAATAGTAAAAAGGCTCTCCCACCTTACTAAATCGAAGGCCTTTTCTGCATCTAAAAACTGCAGGTATGTTTTTCTGTGCAAAATAATCTACGGCTTCTAAAAAAAAAATAGCTGTCTTCCGGGCACAAAACCGCACTGATCTGGATGAATTAATGTTCCCATAATTTGACTAATCCGATTAGCTAAGAGTTTTGTAATAATCTTGTAATCAACATTTAAGAGGCTAAGGGACCTATATGAACTGATATTTTCTTTATCTTTAAAAAAAAATTTTTAAACTAACTACCGTTGGTAAACATTGGCCTCTAGAATATTTTTTCCCAACTTTAACAATTCTGGGTTTAACACTAATGCAAACTTTTTATACATTTCTGCCGGAATACCATTTTCCCCGCAGGCTTTGCCATTGGCTAAAGACTTCATGACTGCTTCAATCTCATTGACAGTGATTTTTGCTACCAATCCTTGTACTTGATCTTGTTTTTATCTTGGGATATCTAACTTGTTTAAAAAATTGAGCGCTGTTGAATCACCCTGTTGTTGAGTACTATATATTGTTTCATAATGCTTAAGAAATTCCTCCATTTATATAACAATGGGGGGTTGGGCCTATATTCACGTCCAAACTGGGCCAAAAATTAAGATAATAACGAAGAATTAGTAATGTAAATTGGAAATAAGTCTGCACCGCTAGTGTCTCTTTTCTTATTGAAGGACTGGTCATTCATGTTGTCAATGAACTTTTGTTATGTATTTGTTAAATGTTAACTTTATTGTATTTATGATTTGATGGAATGTTGAATTATAATGTATGTTTTTTTCTTGTGACATGATTTAATGTCTTTTATGTACGCAATATAACTAATGTTGAAAGTAAAAGGTGAAATAAATACACCAAACCCTCTTTATGTGTTAAAAGGGTTTATCTAAAGACACTCAGCAAAATAACACGTCCACACAATTCTTCGTTATTAGCTTAAGAAATTCCTCCAGCATTTGTTGAGAGTCCTTAATACTTCTCTGTTACATGGTCTATTATTGATATTATCTTATTTTTCTCTTGGCGATCTCTCGTCTGCCAAGCCAGTAGCTTACCCGCATACTCACTTTCTTCAAACACCTTTTGTAAATATGCGTTATTAGCTATATATCCGCAATCATAATAATACTCCTGCATGCGTCATCTAACTTTCCTAAGTGCACCCTTATTAGCTGTTGTTGGTGAATGTTGCACATCTGCACTTGCCTGGTTTAATTCTGTCTCAAGCTCAGCCCTGAGTATCCACCTTTCCTTCTTCTTTGCAATCTCTTTGGATGTAATATATCCGCGTATTGTAGCTTTATAAGCCTCCCATATGTTCTCAATACTCGCTGAGTTATTATTTATTTTAAAAAAGTTAACTATCCCTCTCTGGATCTCATTAGACCATTCCTCATCTTCGAGATTTACTTTATTAAAAAAAAAATCTTCCACCCGGCCTCTCTACCTTAATGCCTGTTATCTCCATTTTTACTAAGGCATGGTCAGAATAAGCATTTTGCATGTGGAAATATGCCTTTAACTGTAAATTCTGTGTAGAGAAAAAAAAATCTAGTCTGGCAGCTGACTTGTGCCTACCTGAAAAACGTGAATATTTACGTTTATCTGGGAACTTTTCCCTCCATAAATCTAGTAGGCCTAATCCGTGCTTGCACTGTAATATGCCCGCTGCCATTCGTGGTTTATTCTGCCTATGCTTATCTGTTGATGAAGCCCCCTCTGAATGTTGTAGAAAATTTCCCCCACCCCTAAAATCAGTAAGCCAGGAAGTTTAAGCAGGGCATGATATAAATCTATAATTGGGGTCGGATTATCAGTTATTGGGGCATATATTGTAGCTATCGTAAGTCTGGTATTATTGATAAATCCACTGATAAGGGCCCATTTGCCTTCCATATCTGTTTGGGAAAAAGTAACTTGCAGGGGGAAATATTTAGTCACATAGTGCGACACCTATATGTGCTGCACTCACGCATGATAAACACTGATATCCAGCCCATTGCTCGAACATTTTAAAATGTAGTTCCTTTTTAGGTCGAGCCTCGAGTAGCGCGCAAGCGCTGCTTAGAGGCGAAGACTTATTGTAAGCGAGTTTGAAAAGCAGTCCAAGAAACGCTCGTGCGCGTGGCTGGCCTTTTTGGGATGGGTACGCGCGGCAAACATGTGTTTCCAATTATCGTGCCCAGACGCGGGCGCGATAAGTGGAAACACATGTCTGCCGCGCGTACTCATCCAAAGGCCAGCCACGACGCACGAGCGTTTTGGGACTGCTTTGCAGGCTGCCGCGCTCGCTCGCCCCCGCTCCCTGTCCCCCGATGCGCCCCGTAGTTTCCGGCTTCGCTCCCCTTCTACAGAAACAAAGAACACCTCACTTGTTTACTTAAATCCGGGGCAGATCAATCAGCTATACTAAAGGCGGAACAGCCTCATCTCCTAAATAAAAATCGGAGACAGTACCCTAGTTTTTCCAGCTGACGACACTAAACCAATTGCGGCTACAATTCCCAGCATTGCTGATAAATGCTGAAAAAAATCACACCAGGTTACAAGGAACCCTCGCGGCGTCAACCGACAATATGACTCTACATAGATAGCCACCAATTCGATGTAAATAGAACATAGCGGTACTTCGTCTATAATAGGTTCATAAACTACATGGTACATGATGACACCCCAGCCTGCTCAGCCCTTATCCCCACAAAGCACGCAAAGGCACCATTGTCAACCATCAACCCTGCAGCGCAAAGGACACAAGGCCATCCTACTTTCTTTTATTTTCAGCCCCTCTGCACACTTAGGCAATAAACCGAGCCCTCCAACACCATTGATGACAAACCTCCCTGTTCATTGTCTCAAATGTGAACTTTACCTCGCACCTTCCGGCGACAGACATCCCACATATTAATGCTCTAATTTGATTTCGAATCAACGTTAACATAAAACGAGCAGCTCCAGAATAAGAAAGCCCACGCATCCCCAAACAAACCTTGCATGCCCGGAAGAAGCCCCTTGATAGTAAACCGGAAGAGATAGTCCCGCTACTCCGGAACGCGTGGTACAGCCGCAAGTGAGCCGGCTGGCGCTGCTGGCTGGTTGATTCTCTCCACGAGTCGTTGTTGCCTAATGCCTAGCATACACGCAGGGCAAATGACCCTGGAGACGCAACCTCTAGCACGCGACAGGGAGACTCGCTTTTTTGCATCCTAAAGAAAGTCAAGATCAGCGCAGCTGGGTCCGCATGCGTCCTGTCTCACTGCCTTTGAGTTAGGTTCTCCTTGTCATGCAGCGGAGGGGAACATACATGCCAACATTTTGGTAAACGAAAGTGGGAGATCTAAAAAAATAATCGGGAGAATCTATTTCTCCTATTAACTTCTTTTACGGCCTGCATCGTGTCTATTGGCATGCATGGAACCTGCAAGTGGGCTGCTGCAGAATCGGATATCAGAAATTCAAATAACAGTTTTTTAGGTCTCGGCCTGCACCAGCGCAAGAGTTTTAGTAAGCGGGTTTTGGAAGTGCAAACACTGGCTTTCGGCTGGCGACCAGCTTGAGTTCACGATGGCGTGCACGCGCAGCTGGCATCTGGGTTTCCTATCTCTTCCTCATTTCCTCGTCATGGCTCATTAACTCTCTGGACTCTGATGTTTCAATCGCAGCAGCAGCTCACATTACCAACTGAGGGCCTTGGACTACAGTCACATGAAAAACAACAGCGATTAACATTGAAATGCAAGCTTTTTTTGTCTAGTTAGAAATATTGCTTCGGTGGGTTGATTTCACCTTATATCGCTATTTGTTTTATATTGGGAGTCACAGCCTAATTACCAGTATTTTTGTCTCTCACTGTTATTTTTTTTATATTTATTCGCGCAAAGCACAAAGCTATATTTAAGGTTACTTTTTCCGCGTCACTTCTTCACTCTATTTAAACTCCACCCCCCACTCTTATTGTCTCTCTCCTTCTCTCTCTCTCCCTCTCTAATTCTCTCTCTACTTAATTAACTCTCCCCTCTCTCTTTTTAGCCTTTCATTCTCTCTCACCCCTTTATCTGTTTCTCTTTCAAACTCCTTCATTCACTCTCTCTCCCCTTCTTTCTCTCTCTCTATCCCGCTCCACTCTTTATTCTATGTACACCCTTTCTCTCTCTTTCTCTCTCACCACCCTCTCTAATTGGGCATTATATCTTCACTCTATCTCTCACTCAGCAACACCACAGCATCACTCAGCGCAACCACAGCATCAATCAGAGCCAGCACAGCATCAATCAGAGCCAGCACAGCATCACTCAGCACCAACACAACATCTCTCAACGCCATCACAGCATCACTCAGTGCAACCACAGCATCACTCAGCACAACCACAGCATCACTCAGCACAACCACAGCATCACTCAGCACAACCACAGCATTACTCAGCACAACCACAGCATCACTTAGCGCCACAACAGCATCACTCAGCGCCACCACAACATCACTCCGCGCCACCACAGCATCACTCAGCACCACCATAGCTTTACTCAGCGACACCACATCATCACTCAGGGCCAACACTGCATCACTCAGCACCACCACAGCATCGCTCAGCACCACCACAGCATCGCTCAGCGCGACCACAGCATCGCTCAGCGCCACCACAGCATCGCTCAGCGCCACCACAGCATCGCTCAGCGCCCCCACAGCATCGCTCAGCACCGCCACTGCATTGCTCAGCACCGCCACTGCATCGCTCAGCACCGCCACTGCATCGCTCAGCGCCACCACAGCTTCACTCAGCGCCGCCACAGCATCACTCAGCGCCGCAACAGCATCACTCAGCGCCAAGACAATATCACTCAGCGCCGCCACAGCATCACTCAGCGCCAAGACAATATCACTCAGCACCACCACAGCATCACTCAGCGCCAAGACAATATCACTCAGCACCACCACAGCATCACTCAGCACCACAGCAGTATCACTCAGCAACACCTGAGTATCATTCAGCATCACCTCAGCATCGTCTCCGCAACAGTCACCACCACCACCACTACCACCTCAGCATCACTCAGCACCACCTCAGCCTGCTCTCGGAATCTGGCATCTGTTGATTCTCCCCTAGCGTCTGGCCGCTGCTAGTGTTATAATACAGGTACTAGTTCCCAACCTTCACCCTCCGATTGTTTATGCCCCCTCAAAAAAAAAAGCTTTAACAAACAACCATTGCCAGCATTGCAAGAACAAAAGAAAACTGAGGACATTTTTTATTGTAAATACTTTTTTTAATATGGTCGTTCAGTTTTACATAATGCCTTCTTGGTCATATATAAAGTAACAAAAATGCTTCTGACACTTTTTTATTATAACTTTTCAGCATGCCGCACAGCAGCCACACTTCTCTACAGCACAGCTTGAAGACATTGGCAAAGTCAATAGCTCTGGCTAAACACTTATAAGGCCCCAAAGGCGAGACCTATTGGCTATGCCAATGCTTGTTCTCAATATAACGGGTTTCCTGCACGAGCACTAAATCAGGGGAGTGTCCTCTCAGCCATGTATCTGTTGCCCTGGTCTTGCATTTATTATTCAAACCATTAGCATTCAATGTCACAATCCGAATTGATTTTCTATATTGTACTGTCATTTCGCATTATTCATATATATAAAATATCCATATAGCTTCACTGTCTCCCCTTGAGGGATCCCTATCCCTGCTTGCTTATCAAAGTGCCATTTGCCTTCTAAAAGTGCAATGTGCCTATAAACCCTGATGTTTTCCATTTTTGCACTGGATCCATATACCTTCAGTATATTACCTACATATTTACCGTACTTGGTTCTCCCATTCCTAATCATTGTATAAAAATACCACAGCTTGTATCATAAAGTGCTGCATGCAACCTGAAAGTGCACTGTGCTTATTTGCTATATCTAGCTCGATACTTGCTTGTCTAATTGCCTCATAAAGCACCGCCCCTCCTGTTTTAGAAAAGTGCCACTTACATCTCAAAAGTGCAATGTGCTTATGAACTATGCCTACTTCCTGTATACTACCCGGATTCATTCTAATATATTTGAGTTTTTTTTCCATTTATCATTCCTTGCCTTCTATTAACTATATTGCTGTTAATTAACCAACTAAAAATAAATGACACCCCCCCCCTCTTCCCCAAATTCACCTCGGGTGCCATGTTGTTGCACCCTCCAGACTGTCCAGAGAACCCTCGTGCCCCTCTAGACCTCAGCTTAAATTACATCTCAGCTCGACAAATTCTGCAGGAACGCCTGTGCTTCTTCTATATTCGTAAACAGATGAAAACAGCCCTTGACAAGAACTTTAAGGGGCAGATTTACAAGCCCCTTGCGCCACTTTTGCGTCACTTTTCCCATGTTAAAAATGACGCAAAAGTGGCGCAAGGGCCTTGTAAATAAGCCCCTAAGTTTCAACTGCTGCATAATTGATGCCTGTGCACCCCGTTCTTTAAATGAGTCGATCATTTTAACAAATTACCTTTGTCTGCGTGCAGAAACAGCTGACATATCATTAAAAAATCTTAAATTGCGGTATTTCCTCAGTAGATAATGTTCTCTTTTCAATGGCTTTAGACAAGATGGATACCCTAATACGATTGTCCGCAAAGTTAACTAAAATTGTACAGGTTATCTGGCATTAGCCTGTCGTTGTGTGGTACCCTATGGGCCCTTGTGACAGTCAATTCCCCTTTTGACTCCAAGATTGCCTTTCTTATCTGAGAGTCCATCCAGTCACATACATTCAGTTCTTCACTTCCTTCTGGTATGCCCACGATCCGAAGATTTGAGCGTCTATTATAATTTTCCAAATCCATGATTTTGTTTTCAAACAAGCTTTTAATTTTCTCCAGTTGTTTAATTTCTCATTGCATGCTCTCAACTTTATCTTTTAATTTTCTAATTCGATCTTTCGCTTCCGTCATCCTTTTCGGGAACTTAGCAATATTTTCTTCTATTTTCGTGAGTCGGTCATGCAATGCTGGAATTTCCTGTGTCTGAGTTGTTTTAAATTCTCTTATCTCTTGCTAAAGGTTTTCAAACATATTTTTTATTGACAATTCTGAGTCTCCTAGATCTATCTGGTGTGCCTGGTTGCTAGCCCTGTTTATTCTTCTGCTGGTAACGTTATTTGTGTAACATCTTCCTCTATAAATTCATTGCTGGCTTGTCTAACCTCCGCTGTTATAACTCCAAATAGCTGTTGACCGCTATTCTCCGGCTGTGCACATTGCATCTCCATTGGTGTATATGCCTTAATCTGCTTGAAGAATAATGGATACTGTTTACTGCCAAATGTACTTGTAGCGGGCTCTACTTGGTTTATTAATTCCTTGCCTTCTGCCCCCAGACTGTTATTACCCAAACCCTCTGCACCTTCCGCTTCCTCCAACCCTGAAGACATCGGAAGATCAGCTGCATCACCTCCACTTTCATTTTCTGACCCCTTCTCATACTGTGTCTGATTTTTAGGGGAGCCTTCATTTTTTTCCTCTTCTATGAGCTGCTGGACATTCAAATCCATTCTATGTTGGACCGCCCTCTGCAGTCGAGTTGTATTGGCAGCTTCAACTTGATTACCCTTTCTGGGCTGGTGTCGACTGACTGAATAATTCAGTACTAGTGTTCACTGTCTTTTTTTAGCAGTGTACACATACTTAGGTAGAGGCAAAGTCACTGAATTAATAAAATCCTTTGCAATGTTTCTGTATATTGCAAAATTCAATTTGAGTCAGTTTGAAAACTGTGACTGTCTCCTTAGCTTTTTTGCACCTGCTGCTTTATCTCTTCATATCTACCTTAAATCTTCCATTTTGCAGCTTCCATCACCCATCTGGCAGATAGCTGCATAAATATGCACCGAGAGTCTGCCTCCCAGGCTCAGTAGCACCCTCAGGTAGTGAGAGCAGCCCGTCCCGGCTCCTCGCGATGCAGCGCTCTCACCTATCACTTCCTGGGGAGCAGGCACGATGCCTGTTGTGTCTCCTTCTTGTGCGTCATGGGTTTCTTTTTCTCAAGAACTGCTACAAACAGTTTCACGTTTTCAGCCGCTAAGCACCGCTGCTACTGCCGCCACTGCTGCTGGTACCAAAAAAGGCTGCTCCCGGTTCAATCGTGAGTTGGAAAGCCATTTTAATAAATGTGAGATCGTTACCCAAACACTGTACTGAGGTATGGGATTTACTGAATTCCCAGGCCCCCGATGTAGGTTTCCTAACGGAAACTTGGCTGAAACCCTTTTCTATTCCGCCCATTGCTTTGGCCCTTCCAGAACAGTACCGCATCCTACATCTAAATAGGGATAGCAAAGTAGGTGGAGGGGTTGCGATTGTCTTCAAATCATCCCTAGAGGCTACGATAATCGACACTTTCCTAGATAATTCAAGTGAGATTTGTGTCTTTAGAATTGAATTCTTCCCCCAGGATCACTGGAAGGGTGCTCTAGTATATCGCCCTTCAGGGCCTCTAAAGGACTTCTCCCTAAAATTGATGGAAAGGATCGCCCCCCATGTCATTGCATCTAAGTATTTTCTCCTTCTTGGGGACTTTAACATACACAGCGAAGATAAAGAAAACACTGATGCCGCGCTGTTCTTAGCAGACATTGCCACTTTAGGGCTGGAAATTAACAACTATGGGCCGACCCATGTAGCAGGTCACACTCTTGATCTCATTCTTACCAATTCGCCCCATATACTCTCCCTCCCCCATGGCACCTGTGATCTGGACAGATCACTCTCTTTTCAACTTCCAGATAAACAGACCGTATCAGACGGTCGCCAACCTCCCTCACAGCGGGAAGACTACACGTCTATGGCACAAAATCTCAGAAGAGAACTTCTTGCAGGAGTTCAGACCTCCTACTTTCACTAAGTCCAGAGATATAAATAGCAGACTCAATGAACTTCATCACGCTATAGGGACTGCCTTAGATACAATAGCGCCTCTTAAGCCATTACAGCCCAAACCGCTAAGAAAGCAGGCAGTCTGGTTCTCTCAAGATTTACGTAGAGAGAAATCAAACTGTAAAAAGCTGGAAAGAACCTGGCGTGAATCTCGTTCACAGTCAGAGAAAGATATTTTTAAATCAGCAATAAACACATACCATAAAAACATCAAGTTAACTCGGAAAAGACACATCTATGTGCAACTAAGTGAAGCAGGAAACTCAGGGAAGGAATTGTACACGATTCTCAAATCATTTACATCACCTACGGCCTGCACTAATCCTATCCCTGCCTCTCAGACCTTATGTGATAATATCTCCGACTTTTTTGATGACAAGATAGAAAAAATCTATGACACCTTCCCTAGTGTGGTGAGTGTCGTTGATACTCTCCCTCGTACAGTGCCTAGTGAGAATGACATGCTGGCTCGTTTTCCTCCCTTGCAGGACTCTAAAGTAGAAGAGTTGTTGAAAGCAGCAAAATCAGGATCCCCCATTGATATCATGACAGCCAAACTGTTTGCCTTACTGGCTCGGCATCTCGCCTCTCCTATAGGCTCCTTATTCAACTCCTATCTGAGTGAAGTAAAAGAGGCTTTGGCTTGGAAATCTCCGCAAATCCTTCCGATTCTTAAGAGAACCAACATACCGCCCACAGAATTATCTAATTATCGTCCTATCTCGCTCCTCCCCCTCATGAACAAACTCTTGGAGGGACATGTCAACTTGCAGCTCATGGAATATATGGTAGCTCAGTCATGTCTAGACCCTTCACAATCTGGTTTTAGACCGAAACATTCTACCGAAACTACCCTGCTTGGTGTTACTGACTTTATTAAACTTTCTCTGGATAATGATAAGGCAGTGTCTTTAGTGCTGCTGGACTTGTCCGCAGCCTTTGACACTGTAGCACATCATAGACTATTGCAGAGACTAACTGAAATCGGCGTAGTAGGGCCAGCATTTCAGTGGTTTTCCAGCTTTCTGGAACAGCGCACCCAAACCGTGAATCTGGGTATTTTCCGCTCTGAAGCTAAATCTCTTAATAAGGGGGTTCCTCAGGGCTCATGCCTCAGCCCCACATTATTTAACATATACGTGGCCCCCCTTGCAAAGATCATCAGAGAACACGGCTTTGTCCCTTTTTCATATGCGGTCGACCCGCAACTCCAGTTTTCGCTTGACAATAACTCGGACGCAACTAAACAGCTTTTTGCAGAGGGTATGCGTGCTATCTTCAACTGGATGACGAAGAACTTCCTCCAGTTGAATGCCAATAAAACCGAAGTCCTCCTGTTTGGCAAAGCACAATTTCTCTGGTCCCCCGAATGGTGGCCGGCAGAATTAGGCCCTGCTCCTATCCCCACTATCAAGGCTAAAAACCTAGGAGTATACCTGGACCTTTCCTTATCTTTGAAGGACCAGGTGGATGTTGTCTCAGGCTGCTGTTTCGGTATGCTAAAGCTTCTCCGGAGAGTGTTTTATCTTCTCCCCCTATCGGTGTGCAAGACCCTACTCCATGCTCTGGTAGTCAGTCGTTTGGATTACTGTAATGCATTACTGGGAGCAGCAAATGAGACGGTGCTAAACAGGTTGCAAGTGGTTCAGAACACTGCAGCTCGGTTGGCTCTGAATCAACCATTCAGGGCTCCCTCCCAGCCGTTACTGAAAGGTCTTCACTGGCTTCCCATCCGTGACCGAATCAAGTTTAAAATATGCTGTCTGATTCACAAAACCATCAACGATAGCGGGCCCAAGTATATGACTGAAAGTCTTGTCCCCTTTCGACCCAGTAGATCCCTGCGTTCAAGTGGGAAGGCTCTGTTAGTAGTGCCTCGGGTCAACAAACTCCGAACGGGGGCAAATCTTTTGCCTACGTAGCCCCGCGTCTCTGGAACTCGCTCCCTAGTGCCTTACGTATGTGCCCTAACTTGCTTAAATTCAGAAAACTATTAAAAACAGAACTTTTTAAAGAATGATTGCCCTTACTACCTCCTGACTTCTATCCGCTGCTAGCGCGGAGATACCCCTGCCGGGGTGAGTCCAGCGCTCTACAAATCCCTCATTCATTCATTCTTTCATTCATTCATTGCTGCAGCAGATGCCATTGCTGCCTCGCTTCACTTCGCTACCCCGATCAGCATTCCTTGGCTTCCGGGGGGAGGGGCCTCGAGTACATTAGCGGTGACGCGTGTGGGCAGCTCCCCCTGCAATCTCCCGTTTCACAAACTCTTGTAGTGTTGCTGTAACAAAAAACTTGGAAGACTACAGCACATTTTATACTATATTATTTTATGGGGCACTTTTCTATAGTGCAAAGGGTTGCAGTGGTTATTTTATAGAGCTAAAAGAGGAAGATGGAGTGAGGCATGGACCTCAATTAGGTGCCCCTGGTACTGCCCTTGCTACCTCTGGTCTCGGGGGGGATGAAGGCATGGACATAAGTAAAGTGGGCTCCAAGCGTTCTGTTTACTTCCTGTGTTTTTTCACTCACTGCCTTTCCTCCAGTGCTTCATTGGCACACTAGAGGCTATTGAGGGTCTCAGGAAGAGACAAGAGGTCAATCCTGTGATGTCATCATGGTGCCTAAGGATGTATGACTTCTGCTACGCCTGGCATTTTGGTGAACTGATGTCATGGATGGAGGTCACAGAAAGGAGCAGGGGGGTCTATGGGCACGTTCAGAGACTAGATTTCCCTAAGTGGGTCTTCAGTACTCTTCTGAATTTCATATACTTAGGTGTGAATCAGAAATACAGTGGAGAGAGAGAGAGAGAGAGCCTGATGATGAAGGGATTTTCCAAAGAAACATTTTTTTGCTGTGTCTGTGATGTTTAGTCAGATCTTTGGTGTACATGAGCTTGTAAAGCAGCCTAACTTCTGACAAATAGGGTGCCTTACAATGGAAGGCCGTAGCGGTTAGGAGAAGTTTATGCAGATTGATGCTTTGATCTTCACAGCCACTGTAGAGACTTATTGGCTTGAGAACTGTAGTCAAACCTCTTATAGCCAAACATATGGCCTAGTCCTGGGCCCAGTGTAAAATGTCCTGGTTCAGTTAAGTAAGCAGAGGTGGGCCAGTATCCTTCAGCAGAAGGAGAGAACATTGAGTAGCAGTTTGCAGAGTGAAAAACGGCTCTCACAAGTAGGCCTGGGCCTGAAATTCCTCTCCACTCGCAGAGTTTGTGGAGTTTTTGCCACTCTGCGGAGCAGGGTTTTTTCCACGCTCGCCAACGGTAAGTTGGCGAGTGCAAGCGAGGAAAATCTTACTCCAGACCACCTCCCGGTGAGATTTCTCAACATGGTCAGTCGCAGATAGTCGCCACCGCTGGCATTGAAAAACCTTCTGTTCGCGTTGAGGAAGCTGCTGCTCGAGTAGAGCATAAACTAGAGCAGCAGAAAGAAGCAGCGCCCTCTTCCACTGCGTGTGGTGCTGTTCGCGCTGGGGCAAACACCCGGGGCTAAAAAATCTATGTGAACGGCGCAACGTAATGCACTCTGCTGGTTGCAGAACTAAAAATAGCACAGTGGAGATTTTCTGTGAACTCCGTCCAGGCCCTAGTCACAAGTTTGTGCTCGACACAGGTAGATAGATTATTTGCTTGGTGTTCTTCATCCTGAAAGGATCCCACTGATAATGGAAACAAAATATGGTGACTTTCTACCTTTCCTGGGTCTACAAGAACAACATTCAATTTCAAAATCTTGTTTTTATAGTTGATAGGACATTTCACACAAGGAAAACCCCACCTCTTGAGGGCTGGCAGTGCTACTCAAAGAGAGGGTGCATGGGTGTGTGAAGTTGCATTGCAGGGCAAGTTGCAACATCACAATTTTTGTTTATATTGCTTCACAAAATAAAAGAACATCTTTAGTTAGCTGCACCTCAGCTGAAAACGTGTCCTGCTACAGTGAACAGTTACTAAGGGCAGAACGGGGAGTGTGTATTGCTTAAAGGCACTCTCCTGCCCCCTGATCCAAGTCACCATCTCTGACCAAAAGTCCTAAGCATCATTGCTTAGCAGACTCCTGCCTGGCCCTCCCCTAGGTAAGCGGAGCTAAACCCTCTCACAGGCCCCACGAGCGGTCTCTTTCTGTGGACCCAGAGCTGTCCTCTTCCAAGGGAGCGCACAACATTGCCTGCACCCGCTGCCCATCCAACCACACACCTCGTGAGTTACCTGTGTGAGGAGGGTTCCAGGTGGCCACCCTTGAAAACAGGGCTTCACGCTAAAGGATGTCCTGTGGCATGATAGCCTGCCTCTTGCCACCAGGATGATTGTGTGAAGCCAAAAAACATCACCCTCCTTTATCTGTGATTTTATATATATATATATATATATATATATATATATATATATATATATATATATATATATATATATTCACTGAAAAAACCATAGGTTTTAGAGACAGTTATAGTTTGTTGGACATTTCACTCGTACAAAACCAGTGAAATTCCCCGTTATAGTTAGTTAAGCTAACTATAACTCGCGCCCTCAATGCACTGCTGATGACGTCACATATTACATCACTCATGACATGGTCAGTGACATCACTGATGACATCACTGATGACATCTCAAATGACATCACTGATGATATCATCCAGTGACTGTGTGTTTCTGTAAAGTTTAAATATGTTTAATATATATAGGGAAAGGCGTATTGAAGAATGAGTGGGTGTATAAGTGTCTGAATGGATGATTTGGTAGGTGCGTGACTGACTCTATAAGTGAGTGATTAAACGTATCTTACTGAATGCATGGGTTAGTGACTAAACTGTGTGAATATCTCTATCCGTCTGTCTGTTGGTGTGTAAGCGGATGCATGGATTTGCGAATAGCTACATGAGTGTCTATATGGGTTATTGATTGGTTGTCTGAGTATCTGTATGGGTGCCTGAGTGTTTGTGTGGGTGGGGTGTGTGTGACTCTGTACATAGATGTGTGAGTGGGTGATTCACTGGGTGCATGATTTCAAGAGTGAATCTGTGATGGACTGCTTGGGTGGGTGAGTGTGTGTATGGGTGTGTTAGTGGGTGAATGTATATCTCAGTGGTACATGTGTGAGTAACTACATATGTGAAAGGCAGTATATATGTGTGTTGGAGTATATAAATGGCTATAAGTGAGAGTGTGTGATTGTGAGAGTGGCTGTATGGATGAGTGTGTACTTGTATCAGTGATTGTATAAGAGCGTAAGAATGTGCTAGTATTTGTATGAGTAAGTGAGCTGGTGTGTGTATAACTGTATAGGTGAGTAAATGGGTGTGTGATTAATTTTTTGCATGACTGACTAGGTGTGTGAGTACCTCTATGGATGAGTGGCGGTGTGTGAGTGTCTATATAGGTGTATGAGTGCATATGATAGTCCTGTACTGAGTGACCGTAAGTATGAGTGACTGTACGGGTGAGTGAGTGGATGTGTGTGTAGACCTAAGAATCAGTGAGTGTGTATGTAGTTATTGGTGTTGGAGTGTCTATGGTTTTGAGAATGGCAGTCTGTAATTTAGAGTGGGTGTATCAAAAGTTATATTAGGGTGTGAGAAGATGCATGAAATTATCACATGGATGATGTCATCAGTGATGTCATTTGAGATGTCATCAGTGATGTCATCAGTGATGTCACTGACCATGTCATGAGTGATGTAATATGTGACGTCATCAGCAGTGCATTGCGGGCGCGAGTTATAGTTAGCTGAACTAACTATAACGGGGAATTTCACTGGTTTTGTACGAGTGAAATGTCCAACTAACTATAACTGTCCGTAAAACCTATGGTTTTTTCAGTGAATTTCTAAGGTTTTTTAAATGCTAATTTCTAACTATAACGTGCCTGAAACCTATGGTTTTTTCAGTGAATTTCAAAGGTTTTTTAAATGCTAATTTCTAACTATAACGTGTCTGAAACCTATGGTTTTTTCAGTGAATTTCAAAGGTTTTTCAAATGTTAGTTTGTAACTATGCCTACAGAAGTAGGACATGTGAAGAAAGAAGAAAAAACTCACAGAAAGAAGCAAAAGAAATGTAGAAAGAAACAGAAGTCCACAAAGACGAAGAAAAATGCAGGAAGAAGCAAGACATGTGCAGAAAGAACCAACAGAGGAGCTGAAAGAGGCCTTGTTGCAAAATCATCCTGTGCCCACACCTTTTCCAGACTAGTACTGGTGGTAACTGACTCTGACTAACCAGGCCTAGAGCCAGTGCTATGGTAAAAGACACTTAGAATACAGTTAAAACACCTACATACACTAGGGAACACTATGCGTTGGGGTACCCCTGTGATTAGCATGACCTCCTCTGTAACTCCCTAGTACATAATAGGGCAGGGGGATTAAAACTACCTCTTAAGACGCGCCATGGGGCACGTTTGCACACTGGTGTAGGGAGGGGTGGGCCTGAGGTTACATGTGTGCAAACACGCCCTCTGGCCGTTTAAGTTGGGGGATAAAGTCCCCTTGAATCCTAAGGGTCCCTGGGGTCCAACTACCCCACAAGGTACCTCCAGTAAGCGCCACAGAGTTGCGTTGCAGAGAGGTGTAAAAAGGGGCATGGCCTGGACCACCTCTCTGCAACGCAGCGCAGTGGCGCTTACTGGAAGCACCTGGTGGGCTAGTTGTCCCCCAGGGGCCCTCAGGATTGAAGGGGAATTAATTCCCCAACTTAAAACGCACCACAGGGCGTGTTTGCACACGTCACCTCAGGCCCCGTCCCCTCCCTTCACCACTGTGTAAACACGCCCTGTGGCCATTTTAAGTTTTCAAATTAAGTCCCCTTGAATCCTGAGGGTCCCAGGGGTCCAACTAGCCCACTAAGTACCTCCAGTAAGCGCCACAGAGCTGCGTTGCACAGAGGTGTAAAAAGGGGCGTGGCATGGACCACCTCTCTGCAACGCAGGCCTGTGGCGCTTACTGGAGGTACCTGGTGGGCTAGTGGGCCCCCAGGGACCCTCAGGATTGAAGAGCAATTAATTCCCCCATTTAAAACGTGCCACAGGGCGCGTTTGCACACATGTCACCTCAGGCCCCGCCCCCTTCCTTCACCACTGTGCAAACGCGCCCCGTGGCGCGTTTTAAGTTGGGGGATTAAGTCCCCTTGAATCTTCAGGGTCTCTGGGGTCCAACTAGCCCACCAGGTACCTCCAGTAAGCGCCACAGAGCCCCATTGCAGAGAGGTGTAAAAAGGGGCGTGGCCTGGGCCACCTCTCTGCAACGCAGCTCTGTGGCGCTTACTGGAGGTACCTGGTGTGCTAGTTGGCCCCCAGGGACCCTCAGGATTGAAGAGGAATTAATTCCCCAACTTAAAACGCGCCACAGGGCGTGTTTGCACACATGTCACCTCAGGCCCCGCCCCCTCCCTTCACCACTGTGCAAATGCGCCCCGTGGCGCGTTTTAAGTTGAGGGATTAATTCCCCTTGAATACTAAGGGTCCCTGGGGGCCAACTAGCCCACCAGGTACCTCCATTATGCGCCAGGGAGCTGCGTTGCAGAGAGGTGTTCAGAGGCCACGCCCCTTTTTACACCTCTCTGCAACGCAGCTCTGTGGCGCTTACTGGAGGTACCTGGTGGGCTAGTGGGCCCCCAGGGACCCTCAGGATTGAAGAGCAATTAATTCCCCCATTTAAAACGTGCCACAGGGCGCGTTTGCACACATGTCACCTCAGGCCCCGCCCCCTTCCTTCACCACTGTGCAAACGCGCCCCGTGGCGCGTTTTAAGTTGGGGGATTAAGTCCCCTTGAATCCTGAGGGTCCCTGGGGTCCAACTACCCACCAGGTACCTTCAGTAAGCGCCACAGAGCTGCGTTGCAGAGAGGTGTAAAAAGGGGCGTGGCCTGGACCACCTCTCTGCAACGCAGCCCTGTGTCGCTTACTGGGGGTACCTGGTGGGCTACTTGGCCCCCAGGGACCCCCAGTATTGAAGGGGAATTAATTCCCCATTGTAAAACGCGCCACAGGGCGCGTTTGCAGTGTGTTGCTAGGAGGGGCGGGGCCTCGGCACGATCTCCGTGTTTTTGTTTTTTTATTTGAAGGGGGCTGCGTGGCCCCCTTCATTTTACTTTTTTGGGCCCTGGGGACCCCATCCCCCAGGGCCTTACCCCCATTTAAATAAAAATAAAACATTGAACGGGAAGGGGGCCGCGTGGGCCCCCCTCCCGTGGCCAATTCCAGGCCCGGGGACCCCATCCCCCGGGGCATGGGCACATACATAATAATTTTTAATTATGGAGGGGGGCTGCGTGGCCCCCCTCCTGAGGCCTCTATTGGCCCCGGGGACCCCATCCCCCGGGGCCCGGCCTTTATTATTTTTTATTTTTGGGGGAGGGAGGCCGCGTGGCCCCCCTCCCGGGCCACTTCTAGCCCCGGGGACCCCATCCCCCGGGGCTGGCCCTCTCCGTTGGGGACCGTGGGGGGGTCCCCAATTCCCCCACGGTCCCGCCGGCTCCCCGCGTCCTACGGGAGCCGGCATTGCTTTTCCACATGGGGAGCTGCTGACATGCAGCTCCCCGTGTGGAAAAGCAATCTGCTTTGCTTCTTTGAAGCGAGAGCAGGTTTCCCGGGGGTGGGCACCCCGGGACACTACAGGAGCCGGCCCTGGGGGGTGGCGGTCCCCAGGGCCATCACTGGCTCCAGGAGGGGGGCCGCGCGGCCCCCCTCCCAACATCTGCACAGCCCCAGGGAGGTGGTGGTCCCCGGGGCTTGGGGGTCCGTAACGGACCCTCAAATTTACATTTTAAGTGCCCCGGGGAGGTGGCGGTCCCCGGGGCGTGTGGGGGGGCTCGAGCCCCCCCCACACAGGTATTTTTTTTTTTTTAAATGAAGCGCCGGGGGCTGGTGGTCCCCGGGGCTGCGGGGGGGCAGTGTGCCCCCCGCTATTATAAATAATTAAAGCCCCGGGGGGTGGTGGTCCCCGGGGCTTGGGGGGGGCCTTAGAGGCCCCCCAAACTTTAAAAAAACAAGCCCCGGGGCTGCGGGGGGGCTGCGTGCCCCCCGCAACTCATTATTCAAGCCCCGGGGAGGTGGCGGTCCCCGGGGCAGTGTGGGGGGGATTGGGGCCCCCCCACACTTTTTTTTTCACTGCCCCTGGGACTTGGCCCACCCAGGGGCTAATTAGTAACGAAGCGCAGGCTGCCGCGCTTTGTTTTTTTGTTGTTTTGCGGCCGGATCCGCGGATCCGGCACGCATTTTGCCGATTTAAAAAAAAAAAAGCTTTTTTGGGCCCTGGGGGTCCTTGTGGGACCCCCTAAGCAGGCCTAGGGGGTCAGGGTGTTTCTACCCTGCCCCCTTTCCTTTTTTTTCGCGTTTGTTTTACTCTTTTCTTGTGACTCGGTTCTACCGAGTCACAAGATGGCTGCCAACACTTCCTGGTTTGGAGTGTTGACAGCCAATTAGCATGCAGCTCGTGGTCGGGAGGGTGCGCGGCTCCACCGCGGCCATAGATATCAAAACTTTTATTTTTTGATTTTCTCAGCAACTACTGAACGGATTTACACCATTTTTAAAAAGGGTGCTTTCTGATCCAAGCACTACCTTTTTGCCAAATTTGGTGTAATTCCGTTCAGCAGTTTTGGCTGTAGCCTTGCATAAAGTTTTCTATGGGAAATTGATTTTTTGACTCTTATTTTTTTAATTTCTCCGCAACTACTGAACGGATTTACACCATTTAAAAAAAAGGTCGCTTTCTGAACCAAGCGCTACCCTTTTGCCAAATTTGGTGTAATTCCGTTCAGCAGTTCGGGCTGTAGCCGTGTCTTAAATTTCCTATGGGAATTAACATGGAGAAAACACGTTTTGGGACCCCCCTTTTTTCTCGGCCCCCACTTGATGAATCATCCCGAAACTTTCAAGATAGGAGCGGACCGGAGTGGGCCATTAGTTTTGAAAATTTCGCGAAGATTCGTCAATCGGCGCCAAAGTTATTGGGAATAGAATGTTGCAATTTTCCTATGGTAACTTGGTCCTAACTATAACTACCTACTGGCGACCGCCAGTAGGTAATATATATATATATATATATATATATATATATATATATATATATATATATATATATATATATATATTCACCCAAAAAACACAAAGGTTACAGGGAAGTTATAGTTCGGCTCAGATTTCACTCTTAGAAAATCAGCAGTTATAGTTAGCTGAGCTAACTATAACTTATGCCCCCAGAATGCACTGCTTATGACCTCACATATTACATCACTCATGATATGGTCAGTGACATCACCGACACCACTGATGACATCACTGTGAGTGGGTGCGTGAGTGTCTAAGTGGGTCTGTGAGCGGGTGCATGAGTGGTTCTGTGAGTGAGTACATGAGTCTCTGAGTGGGTCTGTGAGTGAGTGCATGAGTGTCTTTGAAGGTCTGTCAGTGGATGGATGAGTATCTGAGTGGGTGAGTAAGTGGATGCGTGAGTATCTAAGTGGATGTGTGAGTGGCTGTGTGAGTCTCCGAGCAGGTCTGTGAGTGGGTAAGTGAGTGTCTCAATGGGTCAGTCATTGGGTGTGCGACTCTCTGAGTGGATCTGTGAGTGGGTGCATGAGTCTCTGAGTGTGCCTGTGAAAGGGAACATGAGTGTCTCAGTGGGTCTGTGAGTGGGTGGATAAGTGTCTGAGTAGGTCTGTGAGAGTGTGCAAGAGTCTCTGAGTGGGTCTGTGAGTAGGCGCGTGAGTGTCTCAGTGGGTCTGTGAATGGGTTTGTGAGTCTCTGAGTGGGTCTGTGAGTGGATGCATGAGGGTGTAAGTGGGAATGTGAGTGAGTCTCTGAGTGTGTCTCTGAGTGTGTGTGAGTCTCTCAGTGGGTCTATGAGTGGGTGAATGAATGCTTGAATGGATATGTGAGTGGGTGCATGAGTGTCTGAGTGTGTCTGGCAGTGGGTGCATAAGTCTCTGAGTGGGTGCGAGAGAGTGGGTCTGTGAGTGGGTGCATGAGTGGGTCTGTCAGTGGGTGCATGGTAAAAAAAAGTAGGGTGCACTTGGGAGCAGGTCCTCGTACCAGCTCCCCGTGTGACAGTCTTCCTGTCCAGCTTGCTTGCAGTCCACTACCCTCTGCTGCCATCGGTTTTGTGCCTCCTCCGCTCGTTTTCTGCTTATTTTTCTGCCTATCTCCTCGCTCCTGCCCTCTATTTTGCCTCTTTCTGCTCATTCTGCCCATTATTTTGCCTCTTTCTGCTCACTCTTGACATTTACTTTGCCTCTTTCTGCTGGTTTCTGACCTTTATTCTGCCTCTTGCTGCTGGTGTCTGACCTCTGTTCTGCCTCTTTTTGCTTCCTTCTGACCTTTATTCTGCCTCTTCCTGCTCCCTTCTGACCTTTATTCTGCCTCTTTCTGCTTGTTTATAATCTTTATTTTGCCTCTTGCCGCATGTTTCTGACCTCTGTTTTGCCTCTTTCTGCTAGTGTCTGACCTTTATTTTGCCTCTTTCTGCTTGTTTCTGACCTTTATTCTGCCTCTTTCTGCTCCCTTCTGACCTTTATTCTGTCTCTTTCTGCTTGCTTTGCACCTTTATTTTGCCTCTTTCTGCTCATTATTTTGCCTCTATCTGATCTGCTCGTTTCTCACATTTATTTTGCCTCTTTCTGCTCATTGCTGGCCTAGATTCTGCCTCTTTCTTCTCATTTCTGACCTCTCTTCTGCCTCTTTCTGCTCGTTTCTGACCTTTAATCTGTCTCTTTCTGCTCATTTCTCACCTTCATTTTGCCTCTTTCTGCTCATTGCTGACCTTCGATCTGCCGCTTGCTGCTTATTTTTGACCTTCATTTTGCCTCTTTCTGCTAATTTCTTACCTTTATTTTGCATCTTTCTGCTCATTGCTGACCTTTATTTTGCCTCTTTCTGCTTGTTTCCCACATTTGTTTTGCCTCTTTCTGCTCGTTTCTCACCTTTATATTGCCTTTCTGCTCATTTCTGACCTCTATTCTGCCTCTTTCTGCTGGTTTCTAACCTTCATTCTGCTTCTTTCTGCTTGTTTCTCACCTTTAGTTTGCATCTTTCTGCTCATTGCTGACCTTTAATCTGCCTCCACCTGCTCGTTTCTGACCTTTACTCTGTCTCTTTCTGCTTGTTTCTCACCTTTATTCTGCGTCTTTCTGCTCTTTTTTCACCTTTATCTTGCCTCATTCTGTTTGTTGCTGACTTTTATTTTGCCTCTTTCTTCCCATTTATCACCTCTATTTTGCCTCTTTTTGCTCATTCCCCCCCGGACCTCCAGGGGAGCCTCAATAACTATGACCGGTGAATTTTGGTGTTTCTTATAATGTAAAAATCAAGGATAAAGTGGCAATATAGATAGGTAAAAATGTCAGTAAAAAATACAATATAAAATTAATAAACACTGAAATTCACCAGTAATAGTTATTTGAGCTAACTATAACTTGTGCCCCGCAATGAACTGCCTATGACCTCACATATTACTTCACTCAATGACATCACTGGTGACATCACTGATGACATCTCAAATTACATAATTGATGACATCACTGATGACATCATCCAATGAGTGTGACAGTTTGCTATAAGCGCCTGACGCTAAAGGTATTTAGTGAATTACACTAGAGCAGATTTTCCATAGGTTCTGCAGCGCTAATAAGTGTAAGATTTTGCAACATGCTTAGCCTCCTAATGGGGCTTGTGTTTGTAGAGGGTGTGTTCTTTGTATTAAGAGTCCATCGTAGGATAAAAGCTATACATAATAGAAGCTTCACCATCTAACAGGGTTTGAGAGTCTGTATGTTGTGGGCTTTCCATTCAATATTTTGCACAGAACCACAGCTGTGCGTAGTAGTGGCTTTACATCCAAACAGAGTTTGAATGTCAGGGGGTAGTAGTGACCTTACAGCCAAATAGAGTTTTAGTGTCTGGGTGGAGTGGTTTCTCCATGAAGAGCTGTCTACAGGGCAAAGGCTGTGTGTAGTAGGGGCTTGCCCACCTGATGAAAATTGGATGCTTGGAGGGAGAGGGTTAACAGTGAAGAGAGCTCTGATCAGTTAAAAGGCTCTATATAGAAGGAATTTAATCATGTTATGGGGCCTGGGTTTCTAGTGGGAGTGGTTTCTCCGTGAAGAAATTTGCACAGGGTGAAGGCTGGGTGTAGTAGGAGCTTGGGCACCTAATGGGGATTGGGTGCCTAGAGGTTGTGGACTCTCCGTGAAAATGTATGCACATTGCGAAGGATGTGTACAGAAGGGGTCCGGCCACCTAACAGAGCTTGTACCTCCAGAGGCACTGGACTACAGTCTAATTATTTTATATAAGCACTTATGTTTATGTATTTATGCTTTACATGATTCTGTGCCATTTAGTACTTCTTTACATATTTCATAGGCTGTTCTGGTTTGCACAATAAATTGAACAGCAGTACGGTATATGATGTCATCAGTGATGTAATCAATGATGTTATTTCAGACGTCATTAGTGATATCATCAATGATGATATGGAACATGTCATGACTGGATGCATTATCAACGTCAAATCTGCAAGTGCTGTAGCCATCAATGTTCACACACCTCAAAGTCCAACTTGCATCTTTCAAGGTCTTATTCTGGCCTTTTTGAAAGAATTCTTTGTTAGTATATGCCCCATTTCTTCAGGAGCTAAAGTTTTTCCCATACCTTCATTATAGTGTTCATAATTGTGAATAAACTGCCTGTCTGTGGACAATTTATGCTGACCATCCAGGAGATAAATAGAGTTTTCTATTTATCCTGATCCACCTTAACAGAGCCATGCTGAGTGACAGCTTATGACAGAATGCAGGGGAGTCTGGGTCAGCCTTTCTGAGACCTCGGAATGGAGGTTGTCACGAAACAGCTCCCTCCTCTTGTGATTCTCCCTGTGACTAGTTTCAAAATGTTTCATGATCACTCCTTCCAGTGCCAGACCCCCGCATCACTCATGCCACCCCACTGTGCCATGTAGAGTGGCAGCTTGTGGAATACTGCAGGGGGTTCTGGATCAGCATTTCAGACAGAAGGAGAACTATAGTAGACGTGGCTTCCACTAGGAGATTTACGCAGGAGCACAACAGTCGAGCGCAGGAGCTTGATCATCATAGACACATCAACAAAGTCATCTTTCTACAAAATTGATAAGTCATCCTGGAAACACCAAGGTGAAGGGGAAAGCTGGCAGCCAGGAGTGAGAACTCCAAGCTGATAGACCGTTCTAAATTCGCAGTGTTTGGCTAATGTGAATAGGAGTCCTGCTGCGCGGGAAGAAAATCATTTGTAATTTGGCACGAAAGTCGCACAGAGGGCACATTGCTCTATGGTGCGTCATGCAGAAGGCCTCCAATGCTGACAGGAGTTGTTATGCTAACGAGTGACAACAGGGCATCTGTCTGCAATAAGAAGCAGCTACATTTCACACAACAGGAAGATTCTAGGATGCTTTAGCGGTGGTGGACTGCCAGCTGAAAGCAGCCCTGGAAATTGTATTCAGACCAGCCCTGTATTGTATCAAGGGCTACAAGTAAGTCCAACCGTGTTCAGGAGAATTTGGACAGGCAAATTGTAAATGTATCTACAAGAAAATGATGCATGTTCCCTCAATGCTGTTTGCTAGGCTGGTTAGCTTATGGTCCCATGGTCCACTCAGCCCTGAAAGCAGCCCCCTGGTCCTCAGCCTATCGGACATTTTCAGTGGGTCTTCAGTATGGGCAAAAGTAACAAATGATGGACGGAAGGTTGAACAATGCAAACATTCATCCCCAGTCACAAAAATCTGGGTTTAATCCATCGTTCTTTTGCTCACCATGCCACTCCAGTTCAGACCCAGCCATATGCAAATCAGTCTTGGCCCTGTTCCTCATGGGAACAGTCCAGTCTGAACTGCCAAGCCAGGTCCTCCCTGGACCAGAAACACGCATCCTAGGACCGGTTTCTGGGCATCATCTCTCATCAGCCAGTCTAGCTTGAATCCAGTAACGCAGTGAGCACAGGGCTCACGTCAGGGCATACCCTTTCCACTTAGGGCAACAAAGGCAAAAGGAACAAATGATGGACGGAATGTTGAACAATGCAAACAGTCGCACCCAGTCACAAAAATATGGGTTTAATCTATCGTTCTTTTGCTCACCACGACACCCCAGTTTGGACCCAGCCATATGCAAATCAGTCTTGACTCTGTTCCTCATGCGAACAGTCCAGCCCGAACTGCCAATCCAGGTCCTATCTGGACCAGAAACAAGCATCCTTGGACCGGTTTCGGGGCATCACCCCTCATCAGGATGCTTGTTTCCGGTCCAGGGAGAACTTGGCCTGGCAGTTCGGGCTGGGCTGTTCCTATAGGGGGCAGGGTCAAAAGTGATTTGCATATGGCTGGGTTTAAACTGGAATGGCACGGGAGCAAAAAAACTATGGCTTTAGGCCCAGATCTCTGTACTGGGGTGACTGTTTAGCATTGTTCAACATTCTGTCCATCAATTGTTCTTTTTGCATTTGTCACCCTGAGTGGGACGGGGATGCCCAAATGTGGGTCCCGTGCTCTCCATACCACTGAAGTCAAGCTAGCCTGGCTGATGAGGGGTGAAACCCCGAAACCGGTCGCAGGATGCTTGTTTCTGGTTCAGGGATGACCTGGCCTGGCAGTTCGGCTGGACTGTTCCCATAGGGAACAGGGTCAAGACTGATTTGCATATGGCTGGGTTTAAACTGGAATGGCATGAGGAGCAAAGAAACAATGGATTTTGGCCCAGATCTCTGTACTGGGGTGAATGTTTGACATTGTTCATCGTTCTGTCCATCAATTGTTCTTTTTGCATGAGTCTTCAGTATGTGCATGTTTTTGTAGCACACCCCTCTTGGACAAGCTCTATTTCTTCTCACATGCAATATCTAAATCAGTTCTACCTTGGGCCCAACCATGTACATCAGTAAGATATTTAATAATGAAAACCTGGGAGAAGAGAATACGTAATTAAAAGGGTTTACATTTGAAGACTCTCTTAGTAGACCGATGTCAGATAGCCAGTTCATTTGTACAGGCAAGTTGAAGACCTATTGTAGAGGGCAGGTTAAAGGTTACTTCGTAAAAGACCCCACCAGGAGCAGCATCCTCTTGACCAGCTACTCTCGCTAAGTGTCTTCCAGCCATGCAGCGTCTCCCCAAAATTATATGACCTCATACGCTTTGCTGAGTAGAGGAGGGAACAGTGGCGTACCTCTGTCCACCTCAGCCCCTGCGGTGCGGGGGGCCCCCCCAAGTTCCAGGGGGGGTCCCTCAGCACAGTACTCTGCCCGGAGAGCTCCGTAATGACTCTGGAGGGGGCCCCTCCAGTAACCTTGCAGTGGGGCCCCCTCAAGTTTCGTTACGCCAGTGAGTGAGAAGGCATGACAGAGATTACAGATTATAGTAGTTTAAGATGGGAAGCAGTGGCAATTTAAAATTATGGCAACTGTAGGGCAGGTTTTGTTAAGTATACCAAGAATCATTCAAAGATGACAACTTGTGTGGGCATGCACTGGTGGCCATCTTTGAATGTTTTTATGGAAATAATACAGTTCAAAGATGATGCCAGCATATATTGGGTTTACAAGCATTTTCAGTGCCAGTTTTTTCAGTGGGGAGCTGTATTAATGGGTGTGGACAGTGAGGGTGGGGACATAGAGAATGGGGTGGAAGTGAGGAGATAGAGAGAGAGAGAGAGAGAGAGAGAGAGAGAGAGAGAGAGAGAAAGAGAGATGGGCAGCGCGGACAAAGGGAGGGTGTGAAGTGAAGCGAGGAGGACAATGTGGGGGGGACCAGATAGAGAGAAGGTTTGATGCAGGGAGAGAGAGTGAGGGATGGCAAAGGGAGCAGCTGTAAGAAAAGAAGAGAGGGAGAAGCAAAAGAGAAAATAGTCCTTCAGGCACTGGAATACGTGGGCTCCCTGGGAGGTGGGAGGAAGCAAAAACAGTTGATAGAATGAGGTGCGAAACCAATCATTTTGGGAAGTATCTTAGATGGGAGTGGCAAGGTCTCAAGCTAATGGCTGGAATTGGACGAATCCAAAAAGCCAATGGTTCGAAGAGGGCTAACCCAAACCATTCTAAGTATATGTTAAATAATTATAAACAATAGATTTGATCAAGATAGACAGCTAGCGCTGCATAGAGAGACTTAAAAAGTAATGTTACACAAGGTAAGGAAGAAAAAGTCATTTGAATGAAGTAACTTATATCACTTGTTGAGTGACTGCCATGGGTGAGGCCTAATATCTGCATGTGATTTTGGCATGATGGAATACGTGCAAGGATGGTGAAATAGAGGAATCTAAATGGGAGATCAGTGTTACAACCAGTGCTTAATTTGTTCAGATGATTGCATGTGGTGGGCAGTGGCACTTATTTTTGGTGCCAGGGACTTATTTTTCATCATCAGACTATGACCGATAGCAAGAGAGAAAAAAGCAGAAAAGGGAGAAAGAACTACCTTTGAGATAGAGATGAAGTGTGTTCTTCCCCCGTTAACTGTGCCTCTTTTTATTTTAACTTTTTTTAAAAAAGAAGTGAGGTGACAGACAATTGGCTAGCCTCTTACTCAACCATAGAAGATTACTATGCTGTTAATGCCCATCCCTAACCCTTGACGATTGTTCCATTCACCTGTTCTGGAGGCTGGGGGATGTTGTTTCAGCTGTTTATGCTGAAAGAAGAAATCAAAACTTCTCAGATTGGTACATACATGAAATGTACAAAAGAGTAAGCAGTGATACCTAGGTCCCTGTGTGAAAGGAACATGTTCTGTGTTTAATTGCATTTTCTTACAGACAATGTCATCATTTAGGACCAAGCTCAAAAGGAAGAGATGCTAACAATCCATGCAGCCCCTGGACAGATAATAATTCTCAGCTGGGAGGGCATCAGCAACCCTTCGGGGCTTTGGTGGAGTATGGTGCATAGAGGGGAAGGTCATCAGTAATCCCACAAGTTTCTGCATGGGGAATGATGCTCAGAGGGGAAGGTCACCGCTTACCTCTCAAGTTCCTGTTTGAAGAACGATGCTCAGAGGCCAAGGTCGCCAGCAAACCCTGAAGTCCCTGGATGGGGAATGATACTCAAAGGCCAAAGCCACCAGCAGTCCCCCAAAAGCTCCTAGGTGGGGGGTGTTATCAGAGGAGATTGTCATCAGCAACCCCTCAAGTTTAAGGGTGGAGAGTGATACTCAGAGGTGAGGCGCAGTAGTAACACATGAAGTTTTGGCAGAGAATGGTACTCAGAAGGAGAAGAGTCACTAACCCCTTAAGTTTCATAACGATGAATTGTACTCAAAGTTGAGAGGCAGAGCTCACCCCTCATGCCCAAGAGCAGACAATTAGACTCAGAGGGCAGGGCATCTCAAATCCATAGGTGAAGAAGTGGTACTTAGAGGCAGATTTACTTTGATTTGTGGGAAGATCAGCTGCATTGCAGTGTGCAAATTGCTAAAAATAGTGCAGAGTCGTATTTGAAAAGCATTGCTTGTCGGTGACATTACCAGCCAAGCAAGCACAAGTAATGTTGTGCTTGTGTAGCGCAACATGCAATTTAGCATTGTGGCATGGCACGCAGGCTTGCCAGTGGTATCTTGCAAGACGTTTGTGCCATACTCGAGCGATACCCTTGTGTACAAGTGTCTGCACACAGACAGCCGCCCAAGGTAGATTGATTGATAAGCATACTTTTCATGATTGCTACACTTAGCACTCATTTAAAAATCACACTATCTCTATCCCCCCAACTTTTACCCGCTGGGTGTGCCTGTTTTCATTGGTGTTAGTATGCCACGCAGTGCTAGATCAGACTGCTTTATGTGACTGTTGTAGATAAAGGTTTGCGTTGACCTCTATAGGTGCTGCAAAGTTCTTCCCCCAAAACGCTGACTATGAATCCTTTCTGAGGTGTTTTGTGATATATGAACCAAAGCCATTCTGGAATGTGCCTGCAGAGATATTTGGTGAAAAAAAAAACATTTTAGTGCATCAAAATTATATTGAAGCTATTGTTCACTTTCTGAAAAAGAAACAATGGATGGACGGAATGCTGGACAATGCAAACACTCACCCCCAGTCACAAGGATCTGGGTTAAATCCATCATTCTTTTGCTCACCACACCACCCCAGTTTGGACCCAGCCATATGCAAATCAGTCTTGACCCTGTTCCATGTGGAAACAGTCCAGCCCGAACTGCCAAGCCAGGTCCTCCCTGGACCGGAAACAAGCATCCTGGGACCGGTTTCAGGGCATCACCTGTTGTTCACTTTCTGTCGCTTGAGGATCCATACAAAGCTTCTTAAGTCTGCACCTTGGAGCGCGGGGCATCAATAAACCCCCATGTTCTGAGATGGACAATGCTACCCAGGCGGGTGTAGGTGGGAAGCACCAGTAACCTCTCAGGATCCTGAGTGGAGCACTGGAACTAAGAGGAACATGACAGCAGTAACTCCACAATTACTGAAAGAAGAATAGTTCTCATAGTAGGGGACCTCTGTGACTGCTCGGTTCTTGTGTGGAGAAGAGTTGAAAGAAAGCGGGCCTTCAGCAACCTCCACAGCTGCTCGGCAGAAATTGGCAGCTGGTCTTTAAAATGTCTGGCCATCTCACATCAGTTTCTGAGAAAAGAAGCTGCCATGTTGGAAAAGCCAAAATGCAGTTGTCCAGGGGGTGTTTGTACTGTGGCCATTCAAGTAAAACAGAGAAGTGCTAAGTTCCTATTCTGTTTTCAACCTCCACAGTTGATGGGCAGAAATTGGCACTGGTCTTTAAAATGTCTGGCCATCTCACATCAGTTTCTGAGAAAAGGAGCTGCCATGTTGGAAAAGCCAAAATGGAGTTGCAGTTGTCCAGAGGGTGTTTGCACTATGGCCATTCAAGTAACACAGAGAATTGCTAAGTTCCTATTCTGTTTTGAAAGCTTTCCACAGCTCAGAGGTCATTTACCAGGGCAGTCGACGTGCCTGTGAGATGCTCTTCCTCTCCTGGAAGCAGGGGCCCAGTGAGAAGCCTAAACTGGTAATCTAAACCTGCCATGAAAAAAAGATGAAACGGCTGCAATAATGAGCCCCGCGGGATCCCTGCACTCGCCACTCATCCGTCCCTGTTCAGTTCGCTCGTTCACATCAGTCCCTTAAACGCGACGCTTGATGTCTCTGGGCCACGCTTGCACGCGCTGCTCTGCGGCTGTCCGAGGCCCCCGCAGGGGGCCACTAAAGAGGGCAGCCCTCTAGTGCCAGCTGGGCACCCCACACCCCCGTAGGGGCAGGGACTCAGGGAGGAGTCCCCCAAGCCTGGTCACAGCGCGATAGGCTAGAATCACGTCCGGGGCGCGAGGACAGGGGGAGGGGTATATAGGCCTCCCCCCACCATCTTGTCGTCCTCTTTCGCGCGCCCGGACACGCCGTCTCCCACCCTACCGCTTACCCGGCGTGGTTCGTGGCAGGCAGGAGGCAGAGAATGTTGTAATGTTGTCTTTTTCGTTGCAGGCGGAGTTACAGGGCGATCTGGAAGCAGAGGGGTACAGAAGGGTACCTCTGCGCGGCACCATGGTGGGTGCCAGAGCCAAATCCTAGGAGCCTCATGGGAGGTTCCTAGAAAACCGTGTCGGCGCCCGTTAGTCCTTCGGGCGGTTGTGGGCCTGAACAACCGGGGGTTTGCTATGCTACGCTCCGCCCTGAAAGGGGCGTGAGTAATAAGGAACCATGTGTCACGTGATCCGGGAAGAGGATCACCAGAAGTGGCAGCACAGATGGGGTTCGCCCCAGTGCTGCTTGGCTCATCAGGCGGGCAGGCGGCCTAGAGGGTTGCCTGCCCTTGGATCGCCCGTAAGATAACCCACCATATTACATAACGGTGTATGTAATAAACCTGCAGCAATTTTTACCCAAACAAGAAATGTGTTGTGTGATTATTTATGAGCATGCATGTTACGTTGGAGGGGTGGGGTAGGTTTCCAATGCTGGTACTATGCTCGCAGTAACCACTGGGGCCTGTTCAGCTAACGGTGGCCAACTTTAATGACAGAATAAGGCGACAGCAGGCCTCCGGAAAGGGCAGCAGGAAACGACTTGTTTCCAACGGGCCATGACTCATTTTTATTTCGCAGTTTTTTATAGCGCGAACTTGGTCCAAGGGCATTAGAGCGCTTTACATGAACACGAGATTGCATCACACGTTTTTAAGGCACAGAGAGAAGTGACTTGAAAAGAAACACTGGATGTTGAGCCGATCGAAGCCGGGAATCGAACCTGGTTCCACGGTCTGACTCCTTCACATGGCCTGGCAGTTGTGCACTCACAGAAGCAGGTGTTACACAAAGTCACTGTAGCGGTTTGGTCTTTGTTCTATTGTCTCAAACTTCACCATATGCAAGGTGGAACACATACTTCTCAGTTCTCACCAGGCAACGAACACAATCCAAATTGTAGATGCAAACACATCTTCAACAGAACGGATTATACAGAAGAACATTCATGCATCCAACACAATTCAGAAGCACTATACATCCCTCAACAGCACTCAAGCTCCCAAAACCACTCCATTTCTCAATGAGATAACAGTAGCACTCCACTTCAAAGCCCACACATAACACACTACATGCAGACCCACCCAACAGTTCACAGCTAGATTGATGTCAAGGGATATTGTGGGTCAATACATGACACCATGATCTCAGTTATCGTGCACACACTCCTAAAGTCTTGAAGTGTGCATACCTATCCTTTAGATGGCATAGGTAAAAATCTCTGGCTACTTACATAAACCACACTGCAATCACATTTACAAACAAAACAAAATCCTTCACAAACAGAAAACAAACACCTATCTCTGATGAAATCCTCGCGACATAGCCGTGAAGGTACCTGGACCTGATAGCACTTCAAGGGAGTACAAACAGTTGCATATTCCTAAAAAATCACTGTAGACTTAACATAACATAACATACCATAACATTACGTGTTGTAACTGCAGAGCGAGCTCAGACTAGGTTGTGACAGGCTGGACTAGGGGTGAGTCAATGGAGTCCTTAATTTCACACAACATTGCAAGCACATGATATGTGGCTTGGTCTAGCACAGGGGTCTCCAACCTTTTCTGTAAATGGAGCTACTTATGTTCTATGAAAATCATCCCGCGATCTACAATTATTGGAGTTGTAATAGAGACAACGTCAGACAAGGTTCCATTATTTACCACTCAAATATCAGCTTTAAATATATTTTGACAATTCAACTATTTTTCTCCAAATATCAGCTAATGAGTTCTGAAAATACACACATTTTCTTCTCAAGTACATAATTTTCAGTTCTGGTATACTATATTAATTCAAGCAAGCAAAAGCTTCTGATTTAGTAGCCAGGTCTGCACACAGGAGAGGCTACTTACAGCTACCTATAGAGCTACCAGTAACTCATGCTACTCGTTGGAGAAGCCTGTTCTAGCTCTGCTTAACAACAAGCCATAAACCACATGTAGTCCATGTAACTACATGTGTAACACAGTTGCGTCTCGCAGAGGGAGTGGTGCCGGGCGGTGGGGCGGCAGAGGGGTTTGGTTGGGGGATAGTGGAGTCGGACATACGACGGGCAGGAGTAAAGTAAGTAAATAAATAAATAAAACTATTTACCTTGCGCTCGCTGCATCGCCGAGTTGGCGATGCAGCGAGCGCAATTTAAATAGTTTTATATATTTATTTACTTACTTTACTCCTGCCCGTCGTATGTCCGACTCCACTACCCCCCCACCCAGCCCCTCCCCCGCCCCGCCTCACCGCCCCGCAGCACTCCCTCTGCGAGCCGCCACTGGTGTAACATGATACATAACAATGGCTGCAAGACGTCCAAGTCTTACTATTGTGTACTATATGAAATATTTATTTTAAAAAAGCGCTACTTGGTGTTGCTACATTTGCAAGCACGTTTTTCTGATTTTCTAACATCTGTTATTTTAATTTTAATTTTGATTAAAGTGGCACCAACCACTTTCCAGGATGCACCAGAGCACTGTACATTATGTATGTCAAGAAACGTGACATTAAGCAAAAACAACACTTTCATTTAAAAGCAGCATATAATCAAAGGAGGAGTTTAGCAATACATGCAACAAACATTTATTTAATATGTATGCATGTGATTTAAGAAGCCACCTGGCTCGGTGTTGCCTGCACAGGGGCAAAAAACAATGTTTTGCAGTCATTTTAGGTGGCAGTTTTCCCACTTACATCTCCTTGTTAAAAAATAAAATGTACATCACTTTTCAGGTGGATTAGAGGAAAGCAATTTTATCTCGGTTTCTTTTTAAAGACGTTAAACTGTAAATAGAACAAATTGTAGTGATAAAAATAAGCAATAGCATACACTCAGACAGTATATTCAGAATAAAGGAAAACACTAAATAAGCCTTGTAGCTGATATTAGGTTATAAATACTTTATAAATGAAAATATCTCTAGAGCCCTTTGCTGCTTCACTCAATTAGTTACAATGCCTCTGCTCATAGAATGCATCTCAGCCAGTGCTTATTGTCAAGGCCGGACTGGCAGTAGCGGGCACCAGGCGTTTCCCCGGTCGGCCGGAAGGGTGGGGGCCGGTTTTGTACAGGTGGGGGCAGTTTTTGTTGCTAGGGGCCGGCCGGACGTAATTGCCAGGGTTGGTTTGCGATCCCAGTCCGGCCTTGCTTATTGTGTGCTAAGGATTGCAGGCGGTCGTTACCGGCACTTGTTTTTGGGGACCTGGACATATTTTTCAACATCAGACTTTGACTTAGACCAAGAGAGAGAGAGGTAGAAAAGAAAAAAGAAGGAGGAAGCAAAAGTTAGGAAAACAGTGACACAGGAGGGAGACAGGGAGGGAAAAGAAACAGCAAGAGTGAGATAAAGAGACATGAAGTGTAGGGTGGTGGAAGAAAGAGGCATGAGGTGGAATTAAGACCAGGCAGCCTTGGTATTCAGCAACCGCCTGCATTTTGCAATGCGGGGTGGTGAGAATATAAGAACAACTTTGAGTTCATTAACATATTTTTTTACAAATTAAGAACAGATTTCCTTTTATAATCTCATCCTCCCCACTAGCCTAGAAAGCATGAATATTCTGTTTGGGAAATTGAGGCATTCTGTGTACCCGCAGGACTACATTATTTATAATTACTCACTTATAGAGATATTGGGCCAGATAATAAATAATAATTATTACCCAACTCAAGGTACTCATTTTTTCCACCTCAGAAGGATGAAAAGTTGAGAAAACCCTTCTGGATTCTGTGAATTCCGATGAGTCTACTTAGACGCTCTCTGCAATGGATGCATTAGACCACTGAGCTAAATACGTCTTAAGGACTAGGGTATGATGGAGACCAATCTCACCTGATATGGACTGTTAGGGGAAGAACCGTCTGGCTCGGTGTTTCCTTTTTTAAGTTTCAGTTGAAGAGAGCTTTGGCTGTCTGAGGGTGGAGTGTATGGCTTTAAGTAGTGATCATTACTTGTGACAAGGGGCATTGCATAGTAAACTGTTTGCCAGTAGTAGTTAATGGATCACCTTGGCTCGTTGGCAAAATAAATAAATAAATAAATAAAGTAGAGCAACTCCTTTCTGGGATGTGCAACACCACTTGAATTCCAGGTCTCATGCAGACCCTCACTGGCTGATGTTGGGTGTGCAATAGACAGACATAGTCAGAGGTCAGCAAAAGGCACTACACTGAAGCAGGAAGCAGGGGACATGGGCGGACATGATAGTTGCCTATGTACAGTTTTATATTCTGTACAGCTTCTCCACCCCATACTGCTCAAAGTTCCATTAAGCTACCAGTAATGAGCATGGTGCAGAGAAGAGGGGTTTTGGGGGATTCATACAATAACCCCAATCTCCCTTGGGTTCTTTCCGTCTCACTGCCTCACTATGACCCTCAGCCACTTCAGCCCCCAAATTTCCAATGACTCAGCTTAGCCACCTGATACCAAAAAGAATATACGCAGTGGTGGCTGGTGACATTTGAAAGAGATAGGGCGTAAAAGTGCAGGATGAGTGTCCTGCGGCGAGCGAGCCTGACCTTCATAATTGGGGGTTCGGAGGGGGGGTTCTCCCCCCGGGGAAAGTTTAAAAATAGTGGGCAAATGGTGCATTTTCAAGCAAATTTGAGGAAGCAAGAAGATTAATAAAGCAATTGTGAAAGTCTAGTTATGACATCATTAAAGAGCCTCTGGGTGGCATTACTTGAACTGCTGACACTGTGGCAAGCTGAGGTGTTCTGGACATCCATTCCAAAGACCCCATGTTCTTGTACACTGAGGAAGGTAGAGCTGTGGTACAGAGTCAAATTCTAAGCTAGAAAATCCGAAGGCTAGTAGGGCTGGAGAAAAGTCAATCACATGTCAGCCCGGTGTCTCTGAAAGGCCAGTATGGCTGTGGCGGTGTCAGTCACTTGTCAGGTTGATCATCTGAAAGGCTGGGCGGGGGGGTAGGCGACAGTGTGTGTCAGTTAAATGTCTGACTTGTGCCTCCAACAGAACAGCTGTCAGTCGCTTTGTCACTTGTCAGGCTGTTGACTTTAATAGGTCCGCAGGGCTGGGTCAGTGTCCGTCACTTGTCAGGTTGAACATCTGAAAGGTTAGCAGGGTTGGACAGTCTCAGCTGCATGTTCGACTTGTGCCTTAATGACCAGCTGGACTGTCAGTCACGTCAGTCCGGTGCCTATCAATGGTCAGCAGGGCTGGGGCAGTGTCACTTCCATGTGAGGCCCTGCATCATGAACAGCTGTGCTAGGAGATATATGCCTGGCCCTGGCAGAAGAGGGAAACACAACAGGGTGTGCAGAGAGCATGGTTCATTCACAGTTCCATGTGAGGGACACTCTGCATAGGCATGTAGGCCTCAGTGCACAGCAAGTGTCTGAGGGCCAGCAAAAGGCAAGAGGCTCTGTGCAGGGTCTTCACAAGACTTACAGCAGTGTCTGCCAAGACTCCCAGCTGGGTACAAGGGACTGAGCTGAGAAGTTGGCCTGGCATATGCTGTCCACTAATTATAGTGGGCACCTTGCACCAGTCCAAACAACCCCTTATTGGAGATAGGTTAAAGACAACCTTATTGAAAGCTATCCTAGTGGTAGCTATGGAGAGCAGCCTTCAGGCTAAGTCTTGAAGGAATGTAAAGCAGCTTGTTTTACCAGTCTATAATCTCTTGAGTGATCAAATGAAAGAGCACCACACCAGGTATATATTCAAAATATATGTATTTATTGCTAAACACACCCCTCTAGTCTCTTTATGAGGCTAGAGTTCGAAGTACACAAGTTATAAGTTATTTAAACACAGTAATAGCACAAATACACGTTTGGGCCCTATGGGCGTACCAAACCATATACCAATAAAGTGGTATAAGAACCACGACTGAACTAGACACTAGGCCTAGAGCCTCTAGAAGTGCTTGGACCACAAGGAACCACCCAAGGTAGTGACACAGGGGACCCACGGGGGACGCGTGCAGTGTAAATACACAACCGCGATACGCCGTTAACTTCTATGGAGAAAGTCGCGATCAGGAAATTAAAGAAAAGGGACACTTAAAGGAGGACTTGGAGCAAACCCTTTGAGAACTAGGTCGTTCTAGAGTCTCTACCCATGGGAGCACCGGAGTACTCATGTTACCTCACCCAGGGAAGCCGGGTGCATAGGTGCCTTTCGGGGTCGGGTTTCGTCGTCGATTTGAATGGCGATCTGCTGCAAAGTGCTGCTGGCGACCAAGTGGAAAGTGTCCGGGTGGATCCAAGAGTGGATCGGAGATCTGAAGAACCTGAAAGCAGAGGGGACAGAGTCTGGGTCACTAGCCAGTGACCAGGAAGGCGATGGACAGATGCCCACCGATGTCGAGTGCTTCAGGTGCGTTGACGGTCGTCTTGACTCTTCAGCCACGAGGTCCAGGAGGCATTGTCGGCGACCAGGAGCAGGATTCGGGCTGGTACACGATGTCTGTCGAGTGCTGAGGTGTCGGCGACCGGATTGGACCCAACAAGCCTTGGCAACGGCAAGTCTCGATGAAGATGAAGATTGTCGATGGTGCAGACCAGCAAGGTCTGGGGAACTCACCCAGCGAGGGTAAGTGAGGGCAGGCCTGGAGCAACCAGGATGCCCAAGAAGAAAAAGATTGGCCTTCGTGAAGGGCTACTAGCTAACGGGCTAGCAACCGCAAAGGAGCCTCGAGACGTCGCACGTGGATCTGGCTCACAGGACACTCGTGGAGTGGAGGCCAGTGATCTTCAGTGCAGTTGGTGCTGGAGGCTAGGGCTACTCGAAGCCCAAAGCACGACTTCGTGGGAGACCCAGAAGAGGATGCACTTGCAAATGTGCTCGGTGTCCAGGGGTCACGGTCTCCCATTACCCACGATAGCTACGGGCCTCAGCTTTGCTGGGGACTCAGGGTAGCCTCGGGGAAGTCTGAGAATCGACCTCTGGTGTTGCAAAGACTTCGGCGTCCGACGGGAGCTTCAGAAATGCAGACCGGACAGATGCGTCTTTGGTGCCTGCCAAGCAGGTGAGTCACTCCTTGACCCCAAGGGAGATTCTTCTGTCCTCTAGTCTTGAGTAGAGCGTCGAAGGTCCAGGATTCTGTTTCAGAGTTTCGTCCAGGGATAATCTAAAGTCCTAAGGACTGGGTTCCTATACTTATACCAAGTTTAGGGGTTGGACTACTCTGTGGCCCCACTATGGGTGGGTCAGGGCAGAGGGGTGGCTACACCCCTTTCCCTTTGTCCAGTTCGCGCCAAAGCAGGGGCTGCAAGCCCCTGATCCGGTTTGAACTGGGGTATGCACAGGGACACCAAATGTGCCCCCAGTGCAGGACTTCAAAGCACCCGAAAGTGCTCCCGCCCAGCCCCAATACACATTATCCTGTCTGGGGAGGTGGTCACACCTCCCTGGGACAGGAAACCTATTGTCCAGGCCTCCCCTGCTGGAGTTTCGTCCAGCAGCAGGAGGCCAGACTCGTGTCTGTGGCAGCAGCATCCATTTTGTGATGCCAGGGCTTTAGAAAGAAGTTACCGGGCTAGCCAGAGTTAACATGTCTTTCCCATCTAGAAGGGTGGAATGCTACCCCCGCCGCCAGAATTGGCGGGGGGGTAGTATTCCAAGATGTTTGACACCAAACACGACATGTTTAGGTGCAGCCATTCCAAAGTTAGCATTTAACGCGAGGTTATAATGCGCTTAAGAGTATATGGTCAGGCTGCACTACAAACAGCATCAGAGAAGGGTCTCCGAACGCTGCAGTGGGGCCCTGCTCATGCAGGGGCACCCTCTCACATAGGAACCACGCACTCTGCCTTCAGGATTGATAAGGCCTGCCATAGGAGTGACTTATAGGTTTATATGTGTGTATGTATTTAGTGATATAGGTAACCTATATCACAGTAAGGGGTGCATGCACCACCTTACCCAGGCTGCAGTAGCAGACCTGTGGTGTCAGTTTGGATGGCCTTCCAGGGGTGGCATAATACATGCTGCAGCCCCTGGTAGGCCTCTGAGGTACCTATGCCCTTGGTACATAGTATACCATATACTAGGGACTTATAAGGGCACTCCAGATTCCAATCAGTGATGTGCCTAAGGCACATGGAAACCATTTTAGAGAGGAAGCAGCTAGGCTGGGGTTCTGATTAGCAGGGACCCAGCCAGACTAATGTCGAAAAACAGTGAAGCATCAGCAAAAAGTGGGGGTACCCATGTGAAGCAGATCCTACTCTCCTACAGGCTGGACATAAGAGACTGTGTCAGCAAAATCTTCATGAGACTCACAGCTGTGTTTGCTCTTTATGAGGCTAGAGTTCGAAGTACACAAGTTATAAGTTATTTAAACACAGTAATAGCACAAATACACGTTTGGGCCCTAGGGGCGTACCAAACCATATACCAATAAAGTGGTATAAGAACCACGACTGAACTAGACACTAGGCCTAGAGCCTCTAGAAGTGCTTGGACCACAAGGAACCACCCAAGGTAGTGACACAGGGGACCCACGGGGGACGCGTGCAGTGTAAATACACAACCGCGATACGCCGTTAACTTCTATGGAGAAAGTCGCGATCAGGAAATTAAAGAAAAGGGACACTTAAAGGAGGACTTGGAGCAAACCCTTTGAGAACTAGGTCGTTCTAGAGTCTCTACCCACGGGAGCACCGGAGTACTCATGTTACCTCACCCAGGGAAGCCGGGTGCATAGGTGCCTTTCGGGGTCGGGTTTCGTCGTCGATTTGAATGGCGATCTGCTGCAAAGTGCTGCTGGCGACCAAGTGGAAAGTGTCCGGGTGGATCCAAGAGTGGATCGGAGATCTGAAGAACCTGAAAGCAGAGGGGACAGAGTCTGGGTCACTAGCCAGTGACCAGGAAGGCGATGGACAGATGCCCACCGATGTCGAGTGCTTCAGGTGCGTTGACGTTCATCTTGACTCTTCAGCCACGAGGTCCAGGAGGCGTTGTCGGTGACCAGGAGCAGGATTCGGGCTGGTACACAATGTCTGTCGAGTGCTGAGGTGTCGGCGACCGGATTGGACCCAACAAGCCTTGGCAACGGCAAGTCTCGATGAAGATGAAGATTGTCGATGGTGCAGACCAGCAAGGTCTGGGGAACTCACCCAGCGAGGGTAAGTGAGGGCAGGCCTGGAGCAACCAGGATGCCCAAGAAGAAAAAGATTGGCCTTCGTGAAGGGCTACTAGCCAACGGGCTAGCGACCGCAAAGGAGCCTCGAGACGTCGCACGTGGATCTGGCTCACAGGACACTCGTGGAGTGGAGGCCAGTGATCTTCAGTGCAGTTGGTGCTGGAGGCTAGGGCTACTCGAAGCCCAAAGCACGACTTCGTGGGAGACCCAGAAGAGGATGCACTTGCAAATGTGCTCGGTGTCCAGGGGTCACGGTCTCCCGTTACCCACGATAGCTACGGGCCTCAGCTTTGCTGGGGACTCAGGGTAGCCTCGGGGAAGTCTGAGAATCCACCTCTGGTGATGCAAAGACTTCGGCGTCCGACGGGAGCTTCAGAAATGCAGACCGGACAGATGCGTCTTTGGTGCCTGCCAAGCAGGTGAGTCACTCCTTGACCCCAAGGGAGATTCTTCTGTCCTCTAGTCTTGAGTAGAGCGTCGAAGGTCCAGGATTCTGTTTCAGAGTTTCGTCCAGGGATAATCTAAAGTCCTAAGGACTGGGTTCCTATACTTATACCAAGTTTAGGGGTTGGACTACTCTGTGGCCCCACTATGGGTGGGTCAGGGCAGAGGGGTGGCTACACCCCTTTCCCTTTGTCCAGTTCGCGCCAAAGCAGGGGCTGCAAGCCCCTGATCCGGTTTGAACTGGGGTATGCACAGGGACACCAAATGTGCCCCCAGTGCAGGACTTCAAAGCACCCGAAAGTGCTCCCGCCCAGCCCCAATACACATTATCCTGTCTGGGGAGGTGGTCACACCTCCCTGGGACAGGAAACCTATTGTCCAGGCCTCCCCTGCCGGAGTTTCGTCCAGCAGCAGGAGGCCAGACTCGTGTCTGTGGCAGCAGCATCCATTTTGTGATGCCAGGGCTTTAGAAAGAAGTTACCGGGCTAGCCAGAGTTAACATGTCTTTCCCATCTAGAAGGGTGGAATGCTACCCCCGCCGCCAGAATTGGCGGGGGGGTAGTATTCCAAGATGTTTGACACCAAACACGACATGTTTAGGTGCAGCCATTCCAAAGTTAGCATTTAACGCGAGGTTATAATGCGCTTAAGAGTATATGGTCAGGCTGCACTACAAACAGCATCAGAGAAGGGTCTCCGAACGCTGCAGAGGGGCCCTGCTCATGCAGGGGCACCCTCTCACATAGGAACCACGCACTCTGCCTTCAGGATTGATAAGGCCTGCCATAGGAGTGACTTATAGGTTTATATGTGTGTATGTATTTAGTGATATAGGTAACCTATATCACAGTAAGGGGTGCATGCACCACCTTACCCAGGCTGCAGTAGCAGACCTGTGGTGTCAGTTTGGATGGCCTTCCAGGGGTGGCATAATACATGCTGCAGCCCCTGGTAGGCCTCTGAGGTACCTATGCCCTTGGTACATAGTATACCATATACTAGGGACTTATAAGGGCACTCCAGATTCCAATCAGTGATGTGCCTAAGGCACATGGAAACCATTTTAGAGAGGAAGCAGCTAGGCTGGGGTTCTGATTAGCAGGGCCCCAGCCAGACTAATGTCGAAAAACAGTGAAGCATCAGCAAAAAGTGGGGGTACCCATGTGAAGCAGATCCTACTCTCCTACAGGCTGGACATAAGAGACTGTGTCAGCAAAATCTTCATGAGACTCACAGCTGTGTTTGCTGAGACTGTCAGCAGAGTACAGGACACTCAGCCACATCCGCTGCAGACAAGGGACTGTTAGCAGCTGCAGCATCTGAATGAGACTCTCAGCAGAAAACAAGATAGAAGAGAGTGTCACCACCATCTGCAGCAGGCTGCTATCAGGAGACTGCCAGCGCCATCTGCATGACACTCTCGGCTGCATTTGGAAGGAGAGAGTGCAGCATGTACATGAGACTCGCAGCAGAAGACAGGGAACTAAGCGACAACACTGAAGAGTGTGCGCTTCTCTGCGCGTGTGTTTTTTCCCCTCTCAAAGAGTAGTACGCCAAACAGGTCTTCACTGGATGCTATTTTGCAATATGTCTCTGCCATCCCATTCCATCATAAAGGCTACACTAAATACATATATCCTAGTAGATTGATGGAGGATCATTTAGTTTGAGGTCTGAAAATTAATGAGTCCTTTGAATGCTTGTACCAAGACATATATATGTCTTAATAAAGGGCCACAAACCATTTTCCTTACCCAAACTTGTGTCCCACGTATATGTTCAGGCACATAATGTGATGAAAAACACACATATGCAAATGGCATATGTATGAACATGCGTGAGTGAAAATGTACACAATACTGATTAAATGTTTGGCTGGAATTAAAAAGAAAAAAATCAGAATTGTCCTGGGAAGGATTCATAAACTGTCTGGCTAGGACAGAAAATGAGAGCAAACAACATTGACCTAGGCAAGACAAGGAACTTCTCTGGAAGAAGAGATGAGAAAGAGTGGACTAGCCTGGGAAGAATGATGAACTCTATTAGGAAACTGGATTAGTCGGCAAAGGACTGAGAAAAGTCTGTGCAAGAGGAGAAGTGAGAAGCAGGACTGTGCTGAACCGGTCTGCTAAACTCTCAGGAATAGAAGACAGAAGCAGGGCTAGGCTATGCTGCACTGCTTAATGAGTACTGTTTGGAAATAAAGAGCCTGGCACTGTAATACATCAAATCTAGAGCAAGTTCAGTTTGCTTAGCCCAGCACAACACAGCCCATGTCACCAAAATCAAGCAAATAAACCAGAGCACTACTCCCAGTTCCACCCGATCAAGAACACAACTCCTGCCTGCCCCTTCCACTCCACCCGCCACCCCAACCTCCTCTCTGCACAAACGCTTTCAGACAGCCAACCTTATTTAATACCTTCAGTGTGTCACTGACCTCCAGGGTGTTCCAAGTCTGCAGGCAGCAGGGAGCTACCCCATCTCATGAGAGAAGTGGAACTAAGCATTGAAGTTAACTTGCCGCTCGTCACAGTGGGTTCTCAAAAAAGGACTTGTTGAATGTGCCGAACCAGTAGAGCTGTACCTTCACCGTGTCAAGATTTGTCTTGGGCGCCAGTCCAAGTCACAAACATATTACAGCCTCTGTAGGACTGTGCAGCTGAGCATCCCAATCATGCCGCACGAGAGGATGAGGGGCCAGGCTGCCATATGATGATACACTGTCAGCTGTTACGGTGGACAACCACCTCTCTTCGACCCTGGGTGCAGAGCACGCTCGCAGCAGCTAAATGCTAACTGCTTCTGCTCGTTTCATTTTGGAATAGTTTAACATATACTGGCATTTCACACTTCAAAGTGAATGTGCTGCTGACCCCAGGACCATGAAACAGAGTGACAACAAGGTGTTAATGCAGTAATGCGAGGACAATCACTAATTTGCATTAGTCTAACCCCATATGCCTGATGCTTGGCAGAGCTGTCTTGACACACGCAAACACACATACTTGCGCAGCACACACATGCTCACCGCTGGGGGACTACCCATACCCACTTACTCCTCTCTTAAGCGGCAGTCTGTAACTCAGATTGTCTGTCCTCCCTCATAGATTCCCATGTGAATGATAAAAATAAGGGCCAAGTAGGGGCACATTTCAAGGTCAGTTTTTTTCCAGGTGCTTAGCACCTGAATCATAAACCCATTAAAAATCAGCTCTAGGCCCCCTCCCTCTGTATCTCCGAATGACTACACATGCCTGGGATACTAACTGTCAACCGTCCTTGGATCTGGACACGTCTGCTACTTGCTTTAATGAGTCACGTATGCTGCACAGCACGTCGTGGATAGCCAGCCTCGTGTGCACCACAAATCTTTCCCAGTTCTTCCCAGGATGGGGTAGGGACATGGAGGCTTGCTCTCAACCCACGCTGTGACGAGTTAGGGAATGGGTGGTGTGCAGTGATACGCAGTGTGCCCTCGCTGATTGACAAGCAGCCTTGGAAACCCAGGGCTTATGTTCAAAGCACCCAGGCTGTTTACAGTCAGCGAGGCTGAAATGCGTCAATGGGGGCAGTGCCTGTAGCGCGGCGGGGCCTGAGGATTAGAAGGCCGCAGCAGCGCTGGAAAATGAGGTACACTGAGGCAGTTGGATAGTTACTGGCCGGAAGACCCCGAGCGGTCTCCTGCAGTTTATTTATCCCCTCGGGTCGTGCCCGCCCCGAGGGGTGTATGCATGCGTGTGTGTGTTACAATGTAGAGGAGAGCCCGAGTGGCTCTCTACATCCCTCCTTTCTTTTAGTGATCGACCCTCAGGTTCTTCAGGTTCAGGGAGAGGTGCACACAAAGTCTTTCAGTCTTTGACTTGGCGCAGGGTTCGGCCGGAGACCATACTTCTGGCTCCGGGAGCTGGAACTAACCACTGCGTCCGATGGTGCGTTCGGGGGTGACCCAGTCACCGTGTCCTGGCAGAGCCGACCTGACTCAGGGACAATCTCTTCCCTCGCGACTTGCGAGCTCCTCAGTGGAGAAGTCATCAGCCCTGGCGAACCAGATGGGTAAGACTGGGGGTATCATCGGAACTTTCTGACTCTTCGTGATCACAGTTCTGATCGTAAATCTTCTTGAAACTGGACACATTCCTTGTGACGACCTGCTGCCCTCTCTGGGCAGTGACCATGGTTCCTTGAACGTCCACCACAGTCCACCCTTCTGGCTCATAGGGTGTCCTGAACTTCCAGCCGGGGTGTCTGTCCTTGACCACGACACGGTCTCCTACTTTCAGCTGCGGCTCTTGTGCCCGATGGGCTTCACTCGCCTTCCGGTTGGTCATTGTTCGTCTCGCTTGGACAGCTTCGTTGTCCCATTCTGGGGGTTTCCATGTTAGATCCGTCGGGATGCTGTCGCGCGGGGGCCTCTTGAAGAGCAAATGGGAGGGAGCACACTTGGTGGTACTGTGTGGCGTCTGCTGGTAGGCATCAAGGAACTGATCAAGTGCCGCTTCTGCCTCTTCCTCTCGGTCCACAGCAATGTGCAGGGCCCGGTTGAGTGTTCGCATGAGATGCTCAACTTCCCTATTAGCTTGGGGCCACAGAGGGGTGATCTTCCGATGGTGGATTGCTCTTCTTTCCAGGTACTCTTGGAATTCTCGGCCTTGGAACGGGGGCCTGTTATCCATCCGAATTTCCTCCGGCAGTCCCATGAGCGCAAAAGTCTTGTTTAGGACTCTTTGGACATGCGTGAACGCCGTTAATGCCACCACCTCCACAACCGGGAACTTTGAGAACGAGTCAACCATCACCAACATGGTGCGCCCATCCGGAAAACTCCCGAAATCAAGGCTGATCTTAGTCCATGGGGTTTCGCTGGGCTCTCCAGTGATCACCGGCGCTGGCACCGGGTCTCCCCCAGTGATTGTGCAGGCGTGACATTGCCTCACCATTTCCTCTACCATGGAGTCCATAGCTGGGAACCAGACCTTGTTCCGTAGCCTGGCTTTTGTCTTTGCCATCCCTTGGTGTCCGACATGCGCCAGCTGAAGGATCCTCCGCTGTAGCCTCTTTGGGATGATGATCACGTGTCCGCTCAGGACGACTCCCTGCTCTCCCACGCTTAGTTCATGGCGTACTTGCCAGATCTGTTGCCGGGCGTGACTGTCCTCTGCTCTGAGTGCCTGAGCCCCATCCATGAAGTGGGCCCAACCGTTGCTTAGGAGGGTAGCCTTCACCCTGGACAGTGTCTCGTCTTCATCCGTTGCATGGCCAATTTCCTCGAGCGTCATGGCTGTGGGGCATGCTTCCTGCGAGACCATTCTCACAAACGCCTCAGAGTATGCGACATCCGCCGGTGATCCTCGAGGTGGCATGGCTTCCGGGTGTCACGATAGGTAGTGTGCCGGGTTGTGTGCCCCAGGGCCGAAGACAACTTTGAAGTTGTATGCCTGCAGCTGCACGGCCCATCTCTCTATTCTTGGGGGTGCCAGTCTGGACGATCCTGCAAAGAGCGGGAGTAGTGGTTTATGGTCGGTGACCACCTGGAATTCCTGGCCATATAGATACAAGTGAAAATGTTGACACGCCCATTTTATCGCAAGGGCCTCCCTCTAAATTTGGGCATACCATGTTTCCGTGTCCGTGAGTGCCCTGCTGGCGTACGCCACAGGTCTCCAAGTTTCTTGACCATGTTCTTGAAGGAGGACAGCTCCGAGGCCTACCGGGCTGGCGTCAACGATCAGCTTGGTGCGCCGCCCCGGGTGAAAGTAGGCCATAACCATCTTGTCCAGGAGTGCTGCCTTGTTGCTGTTGAATGCCGTGTTGGCAGCCACAGTCCATTCCCACTTGTGATCATTGCGTGTGAGAGTGCGGAGCGGTTCTGACAGGGCGGCCAGATTTGGAATGAATCTGCCACAGTATGTGCTCATGCCAAGAAAACTTTGTACCTCCGTGGGGTTCTTCGGGGTGCTGGCCGCTCGGATGGCCACGGCTTTCTTGGGGTCCACTTGTAGGCCTTCCCTGGTGAAAGTGTACCCGAAGAAATCAACCGACTCCTGGTAAAATGAACACTTTGCCTTATGAAGAATCAGTCCGCAGTCTTCGAGTCGCTGGAGGGTGGCCCGGAGGTGAGTGTGGTGTTCTTCTAGGGTGTTCGAGAACACCAGGATGTCATCACTCAGGTTGATCACACCCTGCAGACCCGACTGTGCTTCCCTGATGGCGTTCTGGAAGACTTCGGCTGCCGACGACACCCCGAAACTCAGTCTCTTGTATCTCCTGAGGCCAACATGTGTTGAGAATGTGGTGATGTACCTGCTCTCAGGTTGGAGCTCCAGCTGGTGGTACCCCGCGTTCAAGTCCAGCTTCGAGAACCATTTGGCTCCATTCAGATCGGCCACTATGTCGTCCTTGGTGGGCGTGATGTGGCGTTCCCTCTTGACGGCCATGTTCGGTAGCCTCATGTCCACACAGAGCCGGATGGGTCCGGGCTGCTTTTGTTTGGGAGCCACGACCAGCGGGGACACCCACGGTGTTGGACCGGACACCTTCTCGATCACATCGAGGTCCTCCAGCTTCTTCAGCTCTTCTTCCACTTGCGGGCGGAGATTGAACGGCACCCTCCGGTGCCTCAGGGCAACTGGCCGCACGGTGGTGTCGATGTGGAGCCTGAACCGTTTTCCTTTTAGCTTGCCCAGTCCAGTAAACAGCGCTGGGAACTCCCTCAAAATGGCTTCAGCGTGGGAGTCGTGGATCTGGTGGGCAAAGAAGACTAGTCCCAGGTCTTCTGCCGTATGACAGCTGAGCAGTGTGCCTTTCCTCCCTTCCGTGATGTGGAATCGGGCCTCCGTGACGTGCTTTCCGCTGGTGATCCTGGCCTTGATGACTCCTTGGAGGGGAAGTGGATCTGTCCCTCCTCCGTAAGTGTATATTCGGGACTTGGTGGGTGCGAGTGGGGGCCGTGGCAACAGACGGTCATACTGCTCCGAGTCCATCACGTTGATGGATGCACCTGTGTCGATGAGTGCCCGTACGGCCGTTCCTTCTACCAGGACAGATCACATCGGTGGCGGCCTCCGGTGCTTGTCAGACCTGCTGACAAAAGACACGACGAACAGTTCATCGTCATCATCTTCGAGGGCGAGGCAGCGGTCCTGTGGCGGGTCATTCCCTGTCGACGGCGTGTCATCGAGTGAGACCTGGCGCAGGCGTTGCGATATACCCCGTGACCTCGGAGGAGCCTGCCTGGATCAGCCGCTGCGACACACCTTGGCGAAGTGGTTTATCTGCCCGCAGTGGGAGCACGTCTTTCCTCTCACTCTGCACACGGCCGTCGCAAAGTGGTCCTCCTCACAGTAGCCACATGGCCCTCCGGTCATCGTCCTTGGTGCCTAGCGAGCCATGTTGGGGCGCCGTTGGATTGCCTCCACCCTTTCCTCTTTGACGGGCGCATATCTGGCTGCGTGTGACGCTGCGACAGGCTTGTGCAGAGCAGCCTCCATTTCACCAGCCCGGACGTCCGACAACTCGTGAGACCGGGCCAGGATGAGGATCTCGTCCAGAGTGATCCCCGGCTGTCGAAGGATCAGCTTCCGCAGCAGTTTTGAGCGGCACCCCTGGATGACTTGCCCGCGAATCTCCTCCCTCTGATTTGGGAAGGCGCACATGCCTACCAGCCTGCGCAGTCACGTGTAAAACATGTCCACTGACTCGGTGTCCGACTGCGACGCCTGTCTAAACTTGAACCGCTCGAAGTCGGGGTTAAGTTGAGGGTCAAAGTGCTTGTTGAGCGCGGCGACCGCTGCCTCGTAGTCATCATCCTTGCCTGTGTTGGGGAGCGTTTCGAAAAGATCGTAGATCTCCGAGCCTCCATAATAGATTAGTAGCGACCTCTTCACGGTACCATCCATCTCTCTGGTGCCCTTGAAAAAGTGGTTCAGCCGTCCGACCCACGCCTTCCACCGTGGGACCGCCGTGGCGGGGTCCGCTGTTTCGCTGAAGGGCGGTAGTGGGGCGAAGGCCGTGTGACCGTATCCCGGAGGTGGTGCATTAGCACCCCTGTCTGGATTGTCCCCTCCGGCCTGCTGACCGGCAGTGCCCTCTGGAGCCTGGTTCCTCATGGCACCTGTGTGCTTGGGCGCAGGTGCGGTGGCGCAGTCCTGATGCTAGGGTCCTGTGAGTAAGCTTGAGCGCCGGCACCTGACCACGTGTGGCTTATTGTTCTCCTGGCCCAGTCCTCCTGCTCATCTGGTGACGGGTGACACCCTTCTTGCCCACGTGGGGAAGTACCCAGGTGACGTGCAGGCTCTGTTGTTGGAGGTATGCCTGGCTGGTTCTCCCCCTGGGTCGTGTAGACACACTTTGTGGCTGCTCTGTGTGCTGGAGGCCTGCTGGCCTGGGCGGGTATCTGGGCCTCTCTCTGAGATGTTGGGCTTCCGGCTCGCCTGACTGCCGGCAGGTGGGGAAGGCAGAGGCCTTGTGTGGGACACCCTTGCTTGCTGACGCTGTGTCCCAATGCGGGCGGCCTGCAATACCGCTATGCGCCACTGCGGGGGAAACCCTTATGGGCCTGCCACTCACAGGTGACGTCTTCGGCCTCAGCACGCACCGCCAGCTTGAGCACGCTCCCGCTGCTCCGGGGAGGCGTGCGGGCGGGTGCAGGGTGCGGTGGAGATTGTGGCGCCGATGCAGGTGTGGGCCTCAGCAGCGGCAGCAGCGTGGGACAGACGACACGTCCCTGGGCTGCCTCTGACGTCGCACGTGAGCGCTGGCCGAGCTTCTTGCCGCGCACCAGAATGGAGCGGCGCGGGTGGGCTCCGCAAGCTCACAGCAGGGCAGTGACCTGGAGGCGGTGCACGCGTCGATCGTGACTGCCCTCGTCGCCAATGTAGCGCGGCGGGGCCTGAGGATTAGAAGGCCGCAGCAGCGCTGGAAAATGAGGTACACTGAGGCAGTTGGATAGTTACTGGCCGGAAGACCCCGAGCGATCTCCTGCCGTTTATTTATCCCCTCGGGTCGGCCCCGCCCCGAGGGGTGTATGCATGCGTGTGTGTGTTACAATGTAGAGGAGAGCCCGAGTGGCTCTCTACAGTGCCTTACAATGTTGTAAGCCACCGGGTGCCAGGGCTGAAATCAGGTAAGCAATATCATTTCAGCGACGGCTGGCATATGCGCTCTAACACGTGTGCCTATTGAAAGTGCCTGGTTTTGCCTGCCCCTCGCGCAGAGCCAGGGTCACACTCTTTGAAGGTGTAATGAATTAAACATTCGTAAAAAGAAATACGAGATAGCAATTGAGGCAGAAATTGAAGGGGGTGGAGCCCTGCCACCGCAATCAAGAAACTGCCCCTGAATATACTCCTTCTGAAGTTGGCCATTGGCTGAAGTGAGCTGTCTCACTGCCTCAAGCTGCATGCTGTAGTGAGCGTTGGGAAAATGGGAATGACCGTACCCCAGACCAATGGTTGAAGAGCGATAGTTGAAAACCTCTTTAATTAAATATATCATATACATAATTTTAATAAAATTAAAATGTCTTGGCTAATGCCAGACCTAAAAAGTAACCCAAAGCAGAGGCAAAAGGAAGGGAGGGAAAGTCAACAAGCATTGGCAAAGCCAACCAGTTGGGCTATAATATGCTACTGTATGTAAAGACAGACATTCACAATGCTGTTTACATGCATTAACCCACAAAGGCTGTTTATCACATTAAACAGACCATCTACCAAATCACTATTTTGCTATTCACAAATTTCCAGCAATATTTATAAAGCCCCGCAATCCCCAAGTAATGAAACTAACTTGCCATGAAAAATGGAAATGGACTGCATTTTCTCCCTGTTGTGTTTGTTTTGTTGTTTCAGTGCTTCCGTATTATCAAAAAATGATGCACTGACATTGGCTCCTAGAAGCTGCACGTCATTACGTTCCTCTTCGTATCTCCAGTAAAGTCCTGGTGCAGGCACGAGAACATTCTTTCTCCTTGAGCTGCAGCATCTGGCCACTGCCTGACCTGTGAGTCAGAGGACGGGCAGTGAAAAACATGAGGGGAATGCTCGCAGTGAAAGTGACATGGCTTCCACTCTGCTTCCTCCATACTATGGGAATTGCTTTGAGGAGAGAGCGCGGATGCCTGCTGTGACTCTTTAATTATCTTTTCGCTTTTTATCTACGCAGCATGTCTTGAGGACCCACCGTGTTATGCAACTGCTGATAAAACTTAAGCTTTTGTACATAAATCATCTGACAAGCGCTCAGAATTAAATGATTTCTACCAGCATAACTCCTATTCAAAATCTTCTTCACATTTCTAAATAAAGGAGTGTATATTTTTTATTTAGTAGAGTGTGGCTCAGTTTCTATTATCAGAAAAAAGAGAGAGGAATTGGTGGAGGGGCTGGTAAGCTGGGTTTAGGCTAACCTTTACATGTGAGTCAAAGCTAATTATAAATTAACAATATGTCATAGTTGAAAAAGGTTACTGACAGAATATCAGAAGCAAAAATATCAGGTGGACAGAATATTGTGTCAAAAATATTGAGGACTAAAATAGTGAGAAGCTAGGTGTAAATAGGCAAGTATAGATTTATTATTCTTAACTTCACATTTACGTAGCTTGAAGAGATATATATATCATCAAAGTACATATATGTGGAATTATATATAGTAAAACTTTGCTTACCTATAGAAAATTACCTTCACTATATTTTTGTTCTCAATAATCTTGCAGTGTCGGCTGGTAGGGGACGGTGGCGGGGGGTGGGGGCAGGAGGGGTAGAAAAAAAATAAAAAAGACTTACATGTGAATGCTGCCGCCACCTCTCCTCCGTCCTCTTTTCTCAGAATGGAAGCACCCAGACTCCCAGTCTTGACCAGCCAATCACGACACTGCCCTTACAGCAGCATTGTCATTGGTCTGAGTGCCGTTGTTCTGGGAGCCTGTACATGTTCTCCACCCAGGCTGTACAATACAGCTGGTGGAGAACACGCACAGTGCGCATGACTGTTTGGCCAGCCCAAGACGGCTGGCCAAACCGTCATGCGCACTTATGGTGGGTGCAGCCACCACTCCTCCCTCTGCTGGCGTCACGCGAGCCCAGACCCACCCCGCCTTAACATGGAGCTTAAAGGCAGACTAAAAATAAAAAGATAATAATGTTCTGGAATTATCTTTTTATTTTTACTTTGCTCTGCTTTTAGAGGAATGGGGCGATGCTCCTCCGCCTTAGCGGAGGAGCCGCCCCTGTAATCTTGACATGATATTTTGTCCCACAATACTTTTGCTTCAAATATTCTGTCTACACACCATTTGAAAATGTGCATGTTTGTAACAGTACTAAACGAAACCAATGCCTCCCCAATGTTTGATTCGAACATTTCAAAGTACCTCTCCAGGATGGTAGGTACACTTCTAGCACTGGTCAGAAGGTGCAGATAATGAAATTTATGAACAGAGATTTGTGTTTTCATCTGACACTCATCTTACCGTCCCCACCCCCATTTTTAAGTGGTATCTAGAGCTTAGAGGCACTGAATGGGTGGGACTGGATGCACATTAACTCGAGTGACATTCCTCTGAAACAATCACAGCTGCCAATAATTAATTACAAAAGTGGGGATTTTAGGATTTTTCTGATGCGTCCCCTACCTGTGCTGCCAAATGCTGGGGTTTCCAAAATACCAAAGCGGCCTAATGTTGACTCCACATCTCACCTCTTTCTTCCACCACCGACACTTCCTTTCACTCAATCTTGTATGTTCTTTTTAATTCCTGCTTTCTTCCTTCCTCTGTCACAAATGTCCCATATTTCTCCTCCCATCCCTCTTCCTTTTCTCCATTTTCTTCTCTAACTCTGGGTCACAATCTATTGATAAAAAAGAAATCTTGGTCTTCAGAAATAAGTGCCTGTGTCCAACAGCCGCAACCACTGGTACAACCACATGCAGCTTTCCCTAAAAAAGAAAACGGTCTGCTTATCAGAGAATTGGGAGCGTATTAGACTGCTCCCTCTCCCCTGCACATACCTATAGTTTAGGAAATTATTTTAATATGGGAGGAGAGGAAAGATTAGCTAACAACCTGCATGACCAGAGTTCATCTAGCATCAGTGGTGGCTCATCCGCTAAGGCGGAGGAGCGTCGCCCCACAGAGCAATTAAAAAGGCAAAAATAAAATGACAACAACTTAACGTTATTATCATTTTGATTAAGCGTACTGGCTCAGCTGGTTGGAGGGCGGGTGGGGCTGGGCTGTTTAGAGGCTGGGGGAGGAGTGGTAGGCACTTCCTAAGTGCGCATGACATTTTGGCTGGCTGTCTTGGGCCAGCCAAAATGTCATGCACACTTTGCATGTCCTCCACCCAGGCTGCATTACAGCCTGGGTGGAGAACATGCCCAGCCTCCCAGCCCCTGTCCTCAGACCAATCACAACGCTGCTGTAAGGCAGTGTTGTGATTGGTCAGGGGAGTCTGGGAGGCTGCGTGCTTCCTGATGCCCTGGAAGAAGAGAAGAGGACGGAGGAGAGGCGGCGGCCAGCCGATTGGCCGGCTGCATCCAGGTAAGTGGTTTTTTTTAAAATCCCTCCCTCCGCTCAACCCCCTTTCGCCCATTTGGTAGCAGCCACTACTGTCTAGCATAACTGACTTGTGCTCACCTCACACACATAATGGGATGTACCCATCACTCTGAGGCCTGCTGGAGGAGGGACATGATGACAGTACAGCCCAGCACATGTATCAGATATTGGGTGGGGCAGAGATCAGGAAGGGAGATGGATGGGGTAGAGAGGGGGAAGTAAAAATTATTATTGAAGCACTCATAATAGGGAAGAATGGCAAAATGAATGGGCACAGAGGCACAAGAAATGCTGCAGAGGCATACTCATTAAAAGATAGTGAAGGGCACAGAGTGGGGTGGCATATGAAAACATGGAACAGAGTTGGAAGAAAGAGAGAAAGCTTGACAAGGAAGGAGAATAACAAAAGAACTGTGACAGATAGTGGTGCTTGTATGTTTCTTTGCCAGATCGGTTTCCAGTCAGTGGCATAGCAAGGGTCCCATGAACACTAATGAAAGCAAGAAAAACAGATCCCCAGCTCCTGGATTGCCCTGCTGCACTAATGATCACCCCTTTCACATTGCCTCTTCTGTACACATTGGCTCTGAAGCTGCTTTCAAATGCACTTTTGTGGTTGCTGCTGCACTTCCAATTGGGATGAACTGGGTTAGAAGTGTTAAGTGGATTAACTGGATCCACAGTGTTTCTGTAACCAGATATGGGTCACCAAAGTGCTGCAAAAATGCTGCAAAAGCACAATTGGATGCCTCAAAATGTCCACATTTGCTGCCATAAAATGTACCAATCCATATCACAATATCTTAGGGTGCTGATTAAAGACTTCTCTATTGGCTCTCCCAATGCTGAGAAAAAGGAAACAAGAAAAGCACTGCTTTTGTATTCAACACATTATTGGAGATAAAGAAGTGAATATGACAAACAATGTTATGATTGAGTGTCAGATGTAAAATAGTCCAGTAGAAGCACTTCCTAGGATAACTGGAGTGATACATCAAATAGCCGAGGCAAGAGGTGAGAAAGTAATACTCCTGTGTGTTGGGCCAAAAGCCACTCTATGTAACTTTAAAGAATACGTAACAATGGGTCCGATTTGGAAGTTGGTCAGAAAGCCTCCGACCAAAGGTCGGAGGCTTTCCGACCGACATCCATGGTTTGAATTCCGACCGAAGTATTATGAATACGGCGGTCAGAATTCAAACTGGGCAGTCATTCTGGCTGGATGTCGACGGGCTCAAGGAGCCCGTCGGCCAGTCGGAGACCAGCCCGTAATCCATATGGGTGGCATTTTAGGCCGTCCGGATTACGATGCTCGGTTTCCAGCAGGCTTTCCATGCCGGGCTTTCTGACATGGAAAGCCTGCCGGAAAGCGAGTTTGGGGGCCCTTAGCAGGGCCCCCTTCTCCTTACCGCCTCCTGTTGGAGGCGAAGGGGGCACCTATGGTGACCCCCTGTTGATCCCTGCACCGTGTGGCAGGCACCTTGAGGTGCCTGCCACGCAGTGGAGGATGAACACAATCTCCCATTTCTCTATGGGAGCTTGTGCTACGGCCGGTTTACAGCCGTGGCACAAGCTCCCATTGAGTAATGGGAGTATATGACCCCACTGTGAGAAGTTGGCCTGGTATATGCTGTCCACTAATTATAGTGGGCACCTTGCACCAGTCCAAACAACCCCTTATTGGAGATAGGTTAAAGACAACCTTATTGAAAGCTATCCTAGTGGTAGCTATGGAGAGCAGCCTTCAGGCTAAGTCTTGAAGGAATGTAAAGCAGCTTGTTTTACCAGTCTATAATCTCTTGAGTGATCAAATGAAAGAGCACCACACCAGGTATATATTCAAAATATATGTATTTATTGCTAAACACACCCCTCTAGTCTCTTTATGAGGCTAGAGTTCGAAGTACATAAGTTATAAGTTATTAAATCACAGTAATAGCACAAATACACGTTTGGGCCCTAGGGGCGTACCAAACCATATACCAATAAAGTGGTATGCGAACCACGACTGAACTAGACACTAGGCCTAGAGCCTCTAGAAGTGCTTGGACCACAAGGAACCACCCAAGGTAGTGACACAGGGGACCTACGGGAGACGCGTGCAGTGTAAATACACAACCGCGATACGCCGTTGACTTCTATGGAGAAAGTCGGGATCGGGAAAATAGAGAAAAGGGACACTTAGAAGAGGACTAGGACAAAACCCTTTGAGATCTAGGACTTTGAAGAGTCTCTACCCACGGGAGCACCGGAGTACTCGTGTTACCTCACCCAGGGAAGCCGGGTGCATAGGTGCCTTTCGGGGTCGGGTTTCGTCGTCGATTCGAATGGCGATCTGCTGCAAAGTGCTGCTGGCGGCCAAGAGAAAAGTGTCCGGGTGGATCCAAGAGTGGATCGGAGTTCTGAAGAACCTGAAAGCAGAGGGGACAGAGTCTGGGTCACTAGCCAGTGACCAGGAAGGCGATGGACAGATGCCCACCGATGTCGAGTGCTTCAGGTGCGTTGACGGTCGTCTTGACTCTTCAGCCACGAGGTCCAGGAGGCGTTGTCGGTGACCAGGAGCAGGATTCAGGCTGGCACATGATGTCTGTCGAGTGCTGAGGTGTCGGCGACCGGATTGGACCCAACAAGCCTTGGCAACGGCAAGTCTCGGTGAAGATGTAGATCGTCGATGGTGCAGACCAGCAAGGTCTGTGGAACTCACCCAGCGAGGGTAAGTGAGGGCAGGCCTGGAGCAACCAGGATGCCAAGTAAGAAAAGGATTGGCCTTCGTTAAGGGCTACTAGCCAATGGGCTAGCGACCGCGAAGGAGCCTCGTGACGCCGCACGTGGATCTGGCTTACAGGACACTCGTGGAGTGGGGGCCAGTGATCTTCGGTGCAGGTGGTGCTGGAGGCTAGGGCTACTCAGAGCCCAAAGCACGACTTCTTGGGAGACCCAGAAGATGATGCACTTGCAAATGTGCTCGGTGTCCAGGGGTCACGGTCTCAAGTCACCCACGATAGCCACGGGCCTCAGCTTTGCTGGGGACTCAGGGTAGCCTCGGGGAAGTCTGAGAATCCACCTCTGGTGATGCGATGACTTCGGCGTCCGACGGGAGCTTTAGAAATGCAAACCGGACAGATGCTTCTTTGGTGCCTGCCAAGCAGGGAGTCACTCCTTGACCCCAAGGGAGATTCTTCAGTCCTCTAATCTTGTCGTAGAGCGTCGAAGGTCCAGGATTCAGTTTCAGAGTTTCGTCCAGGTATAATCTAAAGTCCTAAGGACTGGGTTCCTATCTTTATACTAAAGATAGGGGTTGGACTACTCTGTGGCCCCACCTATGGGTGGGTCAGGGCAGAGGGGTGGCTACACCCCTTTCCCTTTGTCCAGTTTGCGCCAAAGCAAGGGCTGCAAGCCCCTGATCCGGTTTGAACTGGGGTATGCACAGGGACACCAAATGTGCCCCCAGTGCAGGACTTCAAAGCACCCGAAAGTGCTCCCGCCCAGCCCCAATACACATTATCCTGTCTGGGGAGGTGGTCACACCTCCCTGGGACAGGAAACCTATTGTCCAGGCCTCCCCTGCCAGAGTTTCGTCCAGCAGCAGGAGGCCAGACTCGTGTCTGTGGCAGCAGCATCCATTTTGTGATGCCAGGGCTCTGGAAAGAAGTTACCGGACTAGTCAGAGTTAACATGTCTTTCCCTCTAGGAGGGTGGTATGCTACCCCCGCCGCCAGGATTGGCGGGGGGGTAGTATTCCAAGATGTTTGACACCAAACACGACATGTTTAGGTGCAGCCATTCCAAAGTTAGCATTTTACCGCGAGGATATAATGCGCTTAAGAGTATATGGTCAGGCTGCACTACAAACAGCATCAGAGATGGTCTCCGAATGCTGCAGAGGGGCCCTGCTCATGCAGGGGCACCCTCTCACATAGGAACCATGCACTCTGCCTTTAGGATTGATAAGGCCTGCCTTAGGAGTGACTTATAGGTTTATATGTGTGTATGTATTTAGTGATATAGGTAACCTATATCACAGTAAGGGGTGCATGCACCACCTTACCCAGGCTGCAGTAGCAGACCTGTGGTGTCAGTTTGGATGGCCTTCCAGGGGTGGCATAATACATGCTGCAGCCCCTGGCAGGCCTCTGAGGTACCTATGCCCTTGGTACATAGTATACCATATACTAGGGACTTATAAGGGCACTCCAGATCCCAATCAGTGATGTGCCTAAGGCACATGGAAACCTTTTACAGAGAAAGCAGATAGACTGGGGCCCTGAATAGCAGGATCCCAGTCCAACTAAGTCATAAACCAGCAAAACACCATAAAAAAGTGGGGGCAACCATATAGTCAGATTCCACCTTCCTACATAACCCCCCCCCAAACAAAAGGAGATAAGGCTAACCTTGGCCAGTTGAGCCTTCATTGACTAAGTGGTCATATAAGGAAGCACCTGCACTAGTATGGTTGCCCCCTATCTTATGGTCCACTAAGCAATCCCTCACCCTAAGGGTATGAGAGGGTCTCCACCATGGGGAATCACTACCTGTGGTGTGCTTAGGTAAAGTACAAGGCTGGTGAGGTGTCTGAGTAGAGAAGTGAGGCCCTAGGAATGTTGGCCTCAGCTTCCTCAGATCACTGGTCACCATGTATGCCTGTCTTTCCATGACTGAGTTGCACTTTGCTCTAAGGGTCAACCTTTGGCTGCCTACAGCTGGGGGTTGGGTCCCTTTGGCTGGACTACTGGAGGGACAGGGCAGGTCTGGAACCTTCAGGTCCCAGGTTTGCCCTTGCCTACCAGAGTCCTTCTGGGGGAGGTCCCTTCATAAAGGCATGGGGGATCCCTCAGTGTGTAGAGGAATTTTCACCTGGCTAGGGCTACTAGACTGGGTGCCCCTAATCTGCTGATGGGGGCTTCCTCTGGACAGGGGGCCCTGGGGGCCCACTGACCTCCCTGACCTCTGCAGCCCTGGGCTGGCTGAGGCAGGGTAGAGAGGGGCAGGTTACCTGCTCCAGACTGGGTACCACCTTGGAAGGGTCCTCTGCCATCAGGGGTGTGGCCAGGCCAGGCCTGACTACCTCTGGGGCAGTTCCTTCACTAGGGGTAGGGTCAGTTCCCTGAGGAGGCTGACCCTTACCTACTGTCTGGAGGGAAGAAGACTTTTCTTCAACCCTTGTGCTCTCTTTTGGGGGAGAGTGGGCCATTCTTTCAGGCTCCATCTCTCCAAATTCTTGGGCTGGGGCTGTGGCCATTACAGCCCCACTAACCTTTACATGGACGCCCAGCATCCTGAGATGGGTTTGGTGTTCAACTTCAGCCCAGGCTGAAATTTCCAGATCATTGCCCATCAGGCAATCTACAGGTAGGGTTGGGGACACTGCCACTCTTTTTGGGCCTGTGACCCCCTCCCAGCTGAGATTGACTATGGCCATGGGGTGATCTGTTCTGACACCATCAATGTTGGTCACCTGGTATTTAAACTCAGGTAAAAGCTGGTGAGGGGGACTAGTTTCCCTGCCACCATGGTGACACTAGCCCCTGTGTCCCTAAATGCCACAGCTTTCTGACCATTAATTATTGGCTCCAATCTGTACCTGCCCAATGCTATGGGACCCATGGTAAAGGTGGCAAATCCTATACCACCATCAGAGTCAGAGGAGTCTGTTGAGGGGTCCCTGTCTAAACTAGGGCCCACCTCTGTTCCTCTTGCAAAAGCACCTAACTTTTTGGGTGCACTACTCCCAACTGGAGGATTACTACTGGTAGTACCAGGAGGGGTGGTAGTAGTTGTGGGAGGAACATTTTCTTTATTGCCAATCCTGGGGCAACTGGGATCAGTTTTCCAGTGCCCAGGCTTTTTACAGACATGGCAATATGGTTTCTTTTCAGGAGAGGAAGGAGTTTGGGACCCACCCCCAGAAGAGGAATTTTGGGGCCCTGTAGGGGACTTATCCTTAGATTTATCCCCACCTTTCTCTTGGGACTTAGTAGAATCTTTCTTCTGGTCACCACCCTGATTTCTAGTTTTTACTCTGGTTCTGACCCATTTGTCTGCCTTCTTTCCCAATTCTTGGGGAGAGGTCAGATCAGAGTCCACCAGATACTGGTGCAAAAGCTGGTTTTGACAATTATTAAGGATCTGCTCCCTCATAATCAAATTGTACAATCCTAAAAAGTCATGCACTTTGTTGACATGTATCCAAACTTCCAGAGCCTTTGTAGCACAATCTACAAAATCAACCCAGTCTTGAGTCTGAGCTTTTTGGGTGTCTCTGAACTTCAACCTATACTGTTCAGTGGTTAGGCCAAACCCATCTATCAGAGCACTCTTCAAGACTGTGTAATTGTCAGCATCCTCTTCTCTTACAGTGAGGAGCTTGTCTCTACCTTTGTCTGCAAAGGAGAGCCACAAGATTGCTGCCCACTGCCTCTGGGGGACCTTCTGAACTTTACAGGCCCTCTCCAGTGCAGTTATCCATTTGTGGATGTCATCCCCACTCTGGTAGGGAGGGACAATCTTGTTTAGGTTTCTATGGTCATAAGACCTGTCCCTGTCTCTAGGGACATGGCTGCCACCATGGGACTCTAGTCCCAGTTTTCTTCTCTCTCTAAGGAGATCTAGGGATTCCCTATCTAAAGCCAATTGCTTTTTTCTGATCTCCAGCTGAGTTTCCTCATACTGGACCAGTCTGGTTCTCCTCTCATGAGAGGATTCCCTCCTGTGAGATGAGACAGAGCTCCCTACAGAGGTGCCAGAGTGGTTAGACTCCTGAGAAGGAGATCTAGACTTCCTGGGCACACTCTTAATCCTTCCTGGGGGACAAAGAGGGCATCATCTTGATCATCCTCATCATCATCCACAGGAGGGATTGGGTTTTCCAGGTCAGGGTCATTGTCACCCTCCTGGCCAGTTTCAGAGGGGGGCTGGGGGTACTGGTACCCCTGGCCTCGTCCTCTTCTTCTGCCCCACCCTCAGCTCCTACCCCTTCAGTCCCTACAGGCTTACTAAGGTCATAAGCCACCAACAACTCCTTGAGGTGTTGGGTGGTGGGGCTTTGGCCTGTCCTTATTTTTCTCAAGTTACATAAAGCTCTCAATTCCAAGAATGGGAGTGTATCATACTTGGAGGGTGGAAGCCCAATGGCTTCCTGCAAGGATTCTTTGGATCCTGCCCTTAAAGACATTACTAGTGTGGTGTGGTGTATGCACTACCTACTCTAGTGTGGCCTACTAAACTCTCTTGAGTTGTAGAAAGGGTTGTGCTATCCCTTAACACACAACTCTAAGTTCAGTAGAACTTACTGTATTCTAAGCTTAAATTATATGTACCTTAGGTACCTTTAGTGGTTTTCAGTTGATCAATTCAATTGAGATTATCTGGTAAAACAATAGCAAGCTGGAATCCCACACGCTGCACACCAATGTGAGAAGTTGGCCTGGTATATGCTGTCCACTAATTATAGTGGGCACCTTGCACCAGTCCAAACAACCCCTTATTGGAGATAGGTTAAAGACAACCTTATTGAAAGCTATCCTAGTGGTAGCTATGGAGAGCAGCCTTCAGGCTAAGTCTTGAAGGAATGTAAAGCAGCTTGTTTTACCAGTCTATAATCTCTTGAGTGATCAAATGAAAGAGCACCACACCAGGTATATATTCAAAATATATGTATTTATTGCTAAACACACCCCTCTAGTCTCTTTATGAGGCTAGAGTTCGAAGTACATAAGTTATAAGTTATTAAATCACAGTAATAGCACAAATACACGTTTGGGCCCTAGGGGCGTACCAAACCATATACCAATAAAGTGGTATGCGAACCACGACTGAACTAGACACTAGGCCTAGAGCCTCTAGAAGTGCTTGGACCACAAGGAACCACCCAAGGTAGTGACACAGGGGACCTACGGGAGACGCGTGCAGTGTAAATACACAACCGCGATACGCCGTTGACTTCTATGGAGAAAGTCGGGATCGGGAAAATAGAGAAAAGGGACACTTAGAAGAGGACTAGGACAAAACCCTTTGAGATCTAGGACTTTGAAGAGTCTCTACCCACGGGAGCACCGGAGTACTCGTGTTACCTCACCCAGGGAAGCCGGGTGCATAGGTGCCTTTCGGGGTCGGGTTTCGTCGTCGATTCGAATGGCGATCTGCTGCAAAGTGCTGCTGGCGGCCAAGAGAAAAGTGTCCGGGTGGATCCAAGAGTGGATCGGAGTTCTGAAGAACCTGAAAGCAGAGGGGACAGAGTCTGGGTCACTAGCCAGTGACCAGGAAGGCGATGGACAGATGCCCACCGATGTCGAGTGCTTCAGGTGCGTTGACGGTCGTCTTGACTCTTCAGCCATGAGGTCCAGGAGGCGTTGTTGGCGACCAGGAGCAGGATTCGGGCTGGTACACGATGTCTGTCGAGTGCTGAGGTGTCGGCGACCGGATTGGACCCAACAAGCCTTGGCAACGGCAAGTCTTGGTGAAAATGTAGATCGTCGATGGTGCAGACCAGCAAGGTCTGTGGAACTCAAACAGCGAGGGTAAGTGAGGGCAGGCCTGGAGCAACCAGGATGCCAAGTAAGAAAAGGATTGGCCTTCGTTAAGGGCTACTAGCCAACAGGCTAGCGACCGCGAAGGAGCCTCGTGACGCCACACGTGGATCTGGCTTACAGGACACTCGTGGAGTGGGGGCCAGTGATCTTCGGTGCAGGTAGTGCTGGAGGCTAGGGCTACTCGGAGCCCAAAGCACGACTTCTTGGGAGACCCAGAAGATGATGCACTTGCAAATGTGCTCGGTGTCCAGGGGTCACGGTCTCAAGTCACCCACGATAGCCACGGGCCTCAGCTTTGCTGGGGACTCAGGGTAGCCTCGGGGAAGTCTGAGAATCCACCTCTGGTGATGCGATGACTTCGGCGTCCGACGGGAGCTTCAGAAATGTGAACCAGACAGATGCTTCTTTGGTGCCTGCCAAGCAGGGGAGTCACTCCTTGACCCCAAGGGAGATTCTTCAGTCCTCTAATCTTGTCGTAGAGCGTCGAAGGTCCAGGATTCAGTTTCAGAGTTTCGTCCAGGTATAATCTAAAGTCCTAAGGACTGGGTTCCTATGGGTTGGACTACTCTGTGGCCCCACCTATGGGTGGGTCAGGGCAGAGGGGTGGCTACACCCCTTTCCCTTTGTCCAGTTCGCGCCAAAGCAAGGGCTGCAAGCCCCTGATCCGGTTTGAACTGGGGTATGCACAGGGACACCAAATGTGCCCCCAGTGCAGGACTTCAAAGCACCCGAAAGTGCTCCCGCCCAGCCCCAATACACATTATCCTGTCTGGGGAGGTGGTCACACCTCCCTGGGACAGGAAACCTATTGTCCAGGCCTCCCCTGCCAGAGTTTCGTCCAGCAGCAGGAGGCCAGACTCGTGTCTGTGGCAGCAGCATCCATTTTGTGATGCCAGGGCTCTGGAAAGAAGTTACCGGACTAGTCAGAGTTAACATGTCTTTCCCTCTAGGAGGGTGGTATGCTACCCCCGCCGCCAGGATTGGCGGGGGGTAGTATTCCAAGATGTTTGACACCAAACACGACATGTTTAGGTGCAGCCATTCCAAAGTTAGCATTTTACCGCGAGGATATAATGCGCTTAAGAGTATATGGTCAGGCTGCACTACAAACAGCATCAGAGATGGTCTCCGAATGCTGCAGAGGGGCCCTGCTCATGCAGGGGCACCCTCTCACATAGGAACCATGCACTCTGCCTTTAGGATTGATAAGGCCTGCCTTAGGAGTGACTTATAGGTTTATATGTGTGTATGTATTTAGTGATATAGGTAACCTATATCACAGTAAGGGGTGCATGCACCACCTTACCCAGGCTGCAGTAGCAGACCTGTGGTGTCAGTTTGGATGGCCTTCCAGGGGTGGCATAATACATGCTGCAGCCCCTGGCAGGCCTCTGAGGTACCTATGCCCTTGGTACATAGTATACCATATACTAGGGACTTATAAGGGCACTCCAGATCCCAATCAGTGATGTGCCTAAGGCACATGGAAACCTTTTACAGAGAAAGCAGATAGACTGGGGCCCTGAATAGCAGGATCCCAGTCCAACTAAGTCATAAACCAGCAAAACACCATAAAAAAGTGGGGGCAACCTTATAGTCAGATTCCACCTTCCTACATAACCCCCCCCAAACGAAAGGAGATAAGGCTAACCTTGGCCAGTTGAGCCTTCATTGACTAAGTGGTCATATAAGGAAGCACCTGCACTAGCATGGTTGCCCCCTATCTTATGGTCCACTAAGCAATCCCTCACCCTAAGGGTATGAGAGGGTCTCCACCATGGGGAATCACTACCTGTGGTGTGCTTAGGTAAAGTACAAGGCTGGTGAGGTGTCTGAGTAGAGAAGTGAGGCCCTAGGAATGTTGGCCTCAGCTTCCTCAGATCACTGGTCACCATGTATGCCTGTCTTTCCATGACTGAGTTGCACTTTGCTCTAAGGGTCAACCTTTGGCTGCCTACAGCTGGGGGTTGGGTCCCTTTGGCTGGACTACTGGAGGGACAGGGCAGGTTTGGAACCTTCAGGTCCCAGGTTTGCCCTTGCCTACCAGAGTCCTTCTGGGGGAGGTCCCTACATAAAGGCATGGGGGATCCCTCAGTGTGTAGAGGAGTTTTCACCTGGCTAGGGCTACTAGACTGGGTGCCCCTAATCTGCTGATGGGGGGCTTCCTCTGGACAGGGGGCCCTGGGGGGCCCACTGACCTCCCTGACCTCTGCAGCCCTGGGCTGGCTGAGGCAGGGTAGAGAGGGGCAGGTTACCTGCTCCAGACTGGGTACCACCTTGGAAGGGTCCTCTGCCATCAGGGGTGTGGCCAGGCCAGGCCTGACTACCTCTGGGGCAGTTCCTTCACTAGGGGTAGGGTCAGTTCCCTGAGGAGGCTGACCCTTACCTACTGTCTGGAGGGAAGAAGACTTTTCTTCAACCCTTGTGCTCTCTTTTGGGGGAGAGTGGGCCATTCTTTCAGGCTCCATCTCTCCAAATTCTTGGGCTGGGGCTGTGGCCATTACAGCCCCACTAACCTTTACAGGGACGCCCAGCATCCTGAGATGGGTTTGGTGTTCAACTTCAGCCCAGGCTGAAATTTCCAGATCATTGCCCATCAGGCAATCTACAGGTAGGGTTGGGGACACTGCCACTCTTTTTGGGCCTGTGACCCCCTCCCAGCTGAGATTGACTATGGCCATGGGGTGATCTGTTCTGACACCATCAATGTTGGTCACCTGGTATTTAAACTCAGGTAAAAGCTGGTGAGGGGGGACTAGTTTCCCTGCCACCATGGTGACACTAGCCCCTGTGTCCCTAAATGCCACAGCTTTCTGACCATTAATTATTGGCTCCAATCTGTACCTGCCCAATGCTATGGGACCCATGGTAAAGGTGGCAAATCCTATACCACCATCAGAGTCAGAGGAGTCTGTTGAGGGGTCCCTGTCTAAACTAGGGCCCACCTCTGTTCCTCTTGCAAAAGCACCTAACTTTTTGGGTGCACTACTCCCAACTGGAGGATTACTACTGGTAGTACCAGGAGGGGTGGTAGTAGTTGTGGGAGGAACATTTTCTTTATTGCCAATCCTGGGGCAACTGGGATCAGTTTTCCAGTGCCCAGGCTTTTTACAGACATGGCAATATGGTTTCTTTTCAGGAGAGGAAGGAGTTTGGGACCCACCCCCAGAAGAGGAATTTTGGGGCCCTGTAGGGGACTTATCCTTAGATTTATCCCCACCTTTCTCTTGGGACTTAGTAGAATCTTTCTTCTGGTCACCACCCTGATTTCTAGTTTTTACTCTGGTTCTGACCCATTTGTCTGCCTTCTTTCCCAATTCTTGGGGAGAGGTCAGATCAGAGTCCACCAGATACTGGTGCAAAAGCTGGTTTTGACAATTATTAAGGATCTGCTCCCTCATAATCAAATTGTACAATCCTAAAAAGTCATGCACTTTGTTGCCATGTATCCAACCTTCCAGAGCCTTTGTAGCACAATCTACAAAATCAACCCAGTCTTGAGTCTGAGCTTTTTGGGTGTCTCTGAACTTCAACCTATACTGTTCAGTGGTTAGGCCAAACCCATCTATCAGAGCACTCTTCAAGACTGTGTAATTGTCAGCATCCTCTTCTCTTACAGTGAGGAGCTTGTCTCTACCTTTGTCTGCAAAGGAGAGCCACAAGATTGCTGCCCACTGCCTCTGGGGGACCTTCTGAACTTTACAGGCCCTCTCCAGTGCAGTTATCCATTTGTGGATGTCATCCCCACTCTGGTAGGGAGGGACAATCTTGTTTAGGTTTCTATGGTCATAAGACCTGTCCCTGTCTCTAGGGACATGGCTGCCACCATGGGACTCTAGTCCCAGTTTTCTTCTCTCTCTAAGGAGATCTAGGGATTCCCTATCTAAAGCCAATTGCTTTTTTCTGATCTCCAGCTGAGTTTCCTCATACTGGACCAGTCTGGTTCTCCTCTCATGAGAGGATTCCCTCCTGTGAGATGAGACAGAGCTCCCTATAGAGGTGCCAGAGTGGTTAGACTCCTGAGAAGGAGATCTAGACTTCCTGGGCACACTCTTAATCCTTCCTGGGGGGACAAAGAGGGCATCATCTTGATCATCCTCATCATCATCCACAGGAGGGATTGGGTTTTCCAGGTCAGGGTCATTGTCACCCTCCTGGCCAGTTTCAGAGGGGGGCTGGGGGTACTGGTACCCCTGGCCTCGTCCTCTTCTTCTGCCCCACCCTCAGCTCCTACCCCTTCAGTCCCTACAGGCTTACTAAGGTCATAAGCCACCAACAACTCCTTGAGGTGTTGGGTGGTGGGGCTTTGGCCTGTCCTTATTTTTCTCAAGTTACATAAAGCTCTCAATTCCAAGAATGGGAGTGTATCATACTTGTAGGGTGGAAGCCCAATGGCTTCCTGCAAGGATTCTTTGGATCCTGCCCTTAAAGACATTACTAGTGTGGTGTGGTGTATGCACTACCTACTCTAGTGTGGCCTACTAAACTCTCTTGAGTTGTAGAAAGGGTTGTGCTATCCCTTAACACACAACTCTAAGTTCAGTAGAACTTACTGTATTCTAAGCTTAAATTATATGTACCTTAGGTACCTTTAGTGGTTTTCAGTTGATCAATTCAATTGAGATTATCTGGTAAAACAATAGCAAGCTGGAATCCCACACGCTGCACACCAATGTGAGAAGTTGGCCTGGTATATGCTGTCCACTAATTATAGTGGGCACCTTGCACCAGTCCAAACAACCCCTTATTGGAGATAGGTTAAAGACAACCTTATTGAAAGCTATCCTAGTGGTAGCTATGGAGAGCAGCCTTCAGGCTAAGTCTTGAAGGAATGTAAAGCAGCTTGTTTTACCAGTCTATAATCTCTTGAGTGATCAAATGAAAGAGCACCACACCAGGTATATATTCAAAATATATGTATTTATTGCTAAACACACCCCTCTAGTCTCTTTATGAGGCTAGAGTTCGAAGTACATAAGTTATAAGTTATTAAATCACAGTAATAGCACAAATACACGTTTGGGCCCTAGGGGCGTACCAAACCATATACCAATAAAGTGGTATGCGAACCACGACTGAACTAGACACTAGGCCTAGAGCCTCTAGAAGTGCTTGGACCACAAGGAACCACCCAAGGTAGTGACACAGGGGACCTACGGGAGACGCGTGCAGTGTAAATACACAACCGCGATACGCCGTTGACTTCTATGGAGAAAGTCGGGATCGGGAAAATAGAGAAAAGGGACACTTAGAAGAGGACTAGGACAAAACCCTTTGAGATCTAGGACTTTGAAGAGTCTCTACCCACGGGAGCACCGGAGTACTCGTGTTACCTCACCCAGGGAAGCCGGGTGCATAGGTGCCTTTCGGGGTCGGGTTTCGTCGTCGATTCGAATGGCGATCTGCTGCAAAGTGCTGCTGGCGGCCAAGAGAAAAGTGTCCGGGTGGATCCAAGAGTGGATCGGAGTTCTGAAGAACCTGAAAGCAGAGGGGACAGAGTCTGGGTCACTAGCCAGTGACCAGGAAGGCGATGGACAGATGCCCACCGATGTCGAGTGCTTCAGGTGCGTTGATGGTCGTCTTGACTCTTCAGCCACGAGGTCCAGGAGGCGTTGTTGGCGACCAGGAGCAGGATTCGGGCTGGTACACGATGTCTGTCGAGTGCTGAGGTGTCGGCGACCGGATTGGACCCAACAAGCCTTGGCAACGGCAAGTCTTGGTGAAAATGTAGATCGTCGATGGTGCAGACCAGCAAGGTCTGTGGAACTCACCCAGCGAGGGTAAGTGAGGGCAGGCCTGGAGCAACCAGGATGCCAAGTAAGAAAAGGATTGGCCTTCGTTAAGGGCTACTAGCCAACAGGCTAGCGACCGCGAAGGAGCCTCGTGACGCCACACGTGGATCTGGCTTACAGGACACTCGTGGAGTGGGGGCCAGTGATCTTCGGTGCAGGTGGTGCTGGAGGCTAGGGCTACTCGGAGCCCAAAGCACGACTTCTTGGGAGACCCAGAAGATGATGCACTTGCAAATGTGCTCGGTGTCCAGGGGTCACGGTCTCAAGTCACCCACGATAGCCACGGGCCTCAGCTTTGCTGGGGACTCAGGGTAGCCTCGGGGAAGTCTGAGAATCCACCTCTGGTGATGCGATGACTTCGGCGTCCGACGGGAGCTTCAGAAATGTGAACCAGACAGATGCTTCTTTGGTGCCTGCCAAGCAGGGGAGTCACTCCTTGACCCCAAGGGAGATTCTTCAGTCCTCTAATCTTGTCGTAGAGCGTCGAAGGTCCAGGATTCAGTTTCAGAGTTTCGTCCAGGTATAATCTAAAGTCCTAAGGACTGGGTTCCTATGGGTTGGACTACTCTGTGGCCCCACCTATGGGTGGGTCAGGGCAGAGGGGTGGCTACACCCTTTCCCTTTGTCCAGTTCGCGCCAAAGCAAGGGCTGCAAGCCCCTGATCCGGTTTGAACTGGGGTATGCACAGGGACACCAAATGTGCCCCCAGTGCAGGACTTCAAAGCACCCGAAAGTGCTCCCGCCCAGCCCCAATACACATTATCCTGTCTGGGGAGGTGGTCACACCTCCCTGGGACAGGAAACCTATTGTCCAGGCCTCCCCTGCCAGAGTTTCGTCCAGCAGCAGGAGGCCAGACTCGTGTCTGTGGCAGCAGCATCCATTTTGTGATGCCAGGGCTCTGGAAAGAAGTTACCGGACTAGTCAGAGTTAACATGTCTTTCCCTCTAGGAGGGTGGTATGCTACCCCCGCCGCCAGGATTGGCGGGGGTAGTATTCCAAGATGTTTGACACCAAACACGACATGTTTAGGTGCAGCCATTCCAAAGTTAGCATTTTACCGCGAGGATATAATGCGCTTAAGAGTATATGGTCAGGCTGCACTACAAACAGCATCAGAGATGGTCTCCGAATGCTGCAGAGGGCCCTGCTCATGCAGGGGCACCCTCTCACATAGGAACCATGCACTCTGCCTTTAGGATTGATAAGGCCTGCCTTAGGAGTGACTTATAGGTTTATATGTGTGTATGTATTTAGTGATATAGGTAACCTATATCACAGTAAGAGGTGCATGCACCACCTTACCCAGGCTGCAGTAGCAGACCTGTGGTGTCAGTTTGGATGGCCTTCCAGGGGTGGCATAATACATGCTGCAGCCCCTGGCAGGCCTCTGAGGTACCTATGCCCTTGGTACATAGTATACCATATACTAGGGACTTATAAGGGCACTCCAGATCCCAATCAGTGATGTGCCTAAGGCACATGGAAACCTTTTACAGAGAAAGCAGATAGACTGGGGCCCTGAATAGCAGGATCCCAGTCCAACTAAGTCATAAACCAGCAAAACACCATAAAAAAGTGGGGGCAACCATATAGTCAGATTCCACCTTCCTACACCCACCATGTGAGGTCGCATTGTAATTGCGGTGTCGGGACCGCCGACCGGAGGTTGGTCGGTCCCGAGACCACGACGGTGCTGGTCGGAGGCAACTCCGACCGACATTGTAATGAGGCACAATATGTTTTACTGACATTTGAGCTGTTAGGTCACAGCTAAAACTAGGAGGAGTTAAGAGACAGAAAATAAATAAAACAAATAATTGGGAGAAGGAAAATTGACTAAGAAACAGGAAGAAGGAGGTTAATACAGTGTGGGTAATTACATTCCTTTTTTAAATTACTCTGTTGTTCTGTTCTTTATAGCAAATGCAAATACCCAGACAACATTCAACAGATTACAAAATACCCCAGACACATGTTACCTTTAGAACTGGTATGGGCAAATACTAGTTCAGTTGACTAAACATTTGGGTTGGATGTTAGGCCTACCAAATTTTGCTTTAAAATCACATTCCCTCCTATTGTAATAATTCCAAACTATTTCAGCCATTCCAACCAATTCAGATACATTCCGGATCATTCCAAAAATCCCTACTAATCCAAAATGTGCATTCCAACTGGTTAAAACCATCAGAATTGTCTTTCAAATCAACACCGACCAATTTAAACCGTTTAGCTATTATTACTCGTAGCAACTTGTTTTCACACGGCATCATATATGCTATTCTTTTGCTGCTTCTAAGTGCTGTAGCTAGCAGATGTTACTCTTACCCAATTTTTTTTACTCGTTTTTTTGACCTTGGAAGGATGAATGTTTGAGTTGCAAGAATGAAATGCTTGGCCTCTAGAATATTGCATTCTGTCAGCAGCTACCATTGGCTCAACGAGTCATCCTATACCATCACTATTCCATCCTAATCTACCAATTTCCACTATGTCCTCTCTATTTCCAGCAAGTTCAATAGTCCTAAACCATTCTGATATCATATCAAGGCCTAAATAATTCCTGCACCTGGTGGTTTTTGTTGATACCCCTTCCCCAGGCAATTTGGATTATAGCCCAGGCTTACCCCCTTTCTAACTTGCTCTCACATATCAGCCCTTACTAGGTCTGGTGTTAGCCAAGAACTTTTGATTTTACTAAATTTATATTTATATATTTACTTATAGGGGCTTTGAGGCATCTCTCTTCATCCATTGCTCTGTTATTCTGTCATTCACATTTTTCGTCTGCTCATTACAGCATACTGCATGGGGATATGGGCCAATCATCTTCAACCATTAGCTAAATTCACTGTCAGTGTCAGCATTCTGCCCTTTCACAAGTGCCAATATGGCAATGTGTGCTTTTTAAGACAAAAATATGTTTGTTTTTAGTCATTATTTTTACATTGATGCTTTATTTCTGGTGCCATTTTTGGACATAAGACTCAAACCATCTGACAATGCACTTTTAAATATGTTTGCCACTTTTGCAATAAAGACAGGTGGCTATATAAGAAAACTCGAGGGGTTGCAGGATAAAGTATAAAGCAAGTGGACTTGTGGGTAGGAATCTATGGTTTCTATTATGGTTTTGGTGAGATATAACACTATGATAGGAGTCCCAGGTGAATGAAATGCTGCCACTCACTTGCTCCATGTGCCTCTGTGCTATCATGTTTGCTGTTCAGTGTGTTGGGCCTCTGGGAGCTATGCTCTGCTATGTGTTCACTACTTGTAGATTTGTGGACCATTTGCCACGTACAACAGGGATGATTTCCACTAACGATGAGCTTCTCCTCTTCTCCTACCTGCCTCAATCCATGTCCCTTGCCAGTCATGAACTTAACCAACACACCAGCAAGGTTTGTCCCTGAATATCAAATCAGCAATATTGATGAGACAGAATATCAACAATAAAATATCGGCAGGTAACGAAGTCTAGGTTTTCTATACCTAACTTCAAATACATGTAACTACACAGTACATATATCTTCAAGGTACCTAGATGTGGAGTTAGAAATAGCAATTCTATAATTCCCTATCTGCACTTACCTTTCGATACTTTGCCCTTGGATATTCTGTCCTCTATATTAGTATGGACCAATATTGTTGGCGTCGATATTCCCTATACAATCCGCCAGCAAAGCATGGATGAGAAGGGGTCATGGAGAACTCATAATCGAAACTGTATCTGATGCTCTTCCCCTCTCCTGCAGTGTTTTCTCCTCAAACATATGAAAACAACGCTGTCTGAGCAAGACCTAAAAATATGTTGTCTCCACCATCCTCCACCTCCCTCACAGCGCAGTAAACCACCAACTTGCTTGTCGGCCAGACCTACAGCCGGATCCCTTCAGAGCTGCAATCCCTTTAGAAAGCATTGAATTTGACAGCAAGCATCAAGGGCCAGGGCCATGTGTGCTCGCCAGGCTCTCCTCCATGACTGCAGTGCAATGTGGCATGAGCCATGAGCGCATCCTGTTCTGGAATGCTCCCTTAAGACTTGACTGCAGCTTAAAGAAATCTATTGCATTGATTTGTGGTTGTTTTAATCATATCATCCCTTGTACTCTGACCCTGTTGCACCAGAAAATCTTTACAGATGGGGCTAATGCATAATTGAATTTTGTGAAGATTCTGTAGGGTGGCGTGAACAAGGATGGCTCTGAATTCATGAGGTTTAACTCTTTCATAGATGGTGCTCCTCAGTCACAAGTCACAAGCGGAAGCCCCATGGAGTCAGTAGCTGACTAATGCTGCATGAATGAGGCATACCGTATAGAGCTAAGGTATCCTGTATACTATTGTTGCATTGTAGTTACATTTATATAGTGCTTCATACCCCAGATGTGGCATCGAAGCACATTTGTGGATGGATAGCATGCTACTTTGGGGAGCGCTCTTGGTGGAAGAACTGTGAGGGGCATATTTACAAGGGCTGATCGCCACCACAACGGCGATAAGCCCTTGTAAATCTGCCTCTCACACTTAATGTGCCACTCACACTTACCGTGGTTTAACGCTGCCTTGTAAATAATGCCTCTTTCATGCAGCGTTTAGCGTGAAAGAGGCAGGCAATGGGTGTTGCAGTGAGTGTTTCGCCGCAACACCGATGGCTTTTTGACGCTGCCTCCTATTTACAAGGCTGGCGTAAATATGGGGCAGCACCAAAAATAAGACCGGGGAAAACCTCATATTAAACTGGCACAATGAGGAGGAGCTTAAACTGGCGCAATGAGGAGAAATTATTAATTTCTCCTTGTTTTTGTTGTTTCTAAGTGTGCTGCATTCTGAAGCACACATGGAAAGAGCAAAAAACCATTAGTGATTGTTCATGTGCAGGAAGGGACATCTTCCTCCACATAAACAATCATTAAATAATGACAAGTTGCAACTTCTATATGTGCTGCATTCTGCAGCAGACATAGCAGTTACAAATCGCCATTATGGATTGTTTATGTGCAGGAAGGGACACCTTCCTACACATGAACAACCATTCCCTGCAACGCAGATACCCTTGCACTATGCTGCAAGGGTGCCTGCGTTGGCGCTAGACAGCTAAATTTAGCATCAGCGCTAGGGGAAATGCAGGGGTGCGCCATATTATTGTAAATACGGCGCATCCCTGCGTTTTCAGAATGTCAGAGCGTGGTGTTACCAATTGTGACATAACACCGTGCTCCGCCATTCTGTTGTAAATATGCCCCTGAGTTTGCAATGTGGACAGTGTGAGTAGCGTTTTCACATTGTGTGTGAGGACTTGAGCTCTGCTCTTATTGTGTTTTGTCACTGTGACATGGTCTGCAGTGAAGCAAAAGTGCACTAGTGCATAGTGGAGAAATCTGAATAGTTCTGGTGTCCGAGAGCAGAGCCGACTGCTGATATCGTGCCACCTAGACCGTGTAGTTGTGCTTGTGCATGGAGTAGAGCAAAGGAGAGTGCAGATAGTTACACATGTGGTTGTTCTTACCATCCTCAGGACGATTGGTTCCAATTTTGGGCTGGTATCATCCTGAGTTCTGTGCTGTCTATACACTTATGGATCTGATGCAACCTGTGCTAGGAAAGAGCGAAAAGGCATGAGTCTTTGGTGCTGCATTTGATTTATATTTGAAGTAAAAACACAATAGGACAGAAACATGGAGCAATGTTTTGAGGGTATCAGAGGTAAACATCAGTAGGACAGTGTGGCGCAATGTTTAATGGGCATTTAAGATAAATAAAAGCAGGAGCATGCATTTTATTGTTCTGTAGCTTTTGTATAGGGCTTCATTGTCGGGTGTGCAAAATTTAATTGCAAGAAATTTCAGAAAAATTACTCAAAATTACACACAATTACATGAAAAGCAAAACCGGCATTTGGTGTTATATTTTAAAATGAAATGCATTCTCTTGTCCATTTTCAATGCGAGGACATATTTTGCACTAAAAAAATAGCGTGAAAAAACACAAGCACCACAAACAGCAGCCACTTGTGTTTTGGACATTCATGTTGTTCTAGTGCGCATGCGCTGATTTTTTGCCACAGACAGCATGAAATTATGCGACATGGCATTATAGCGTAATTTCAGGATTACCGTGTAACAAGCGTAATGCAAAATTACTGTAATTAAGTGCGATTACGCCAGTGGAAGGAAATTTCATGCAGGACCTACTTCATTCCCCTAGGTGGGCTGCAAAATCACGGTTTTGAACAGGTAACATGCTACACTGTGGGGAACACGTAGTTGGCAGAGTGTTGTATTTTTTGTGATCCTAAATGGCAACTGTTTTGGTATTGTTCATGAGTAACCAAAGAGGTGTTCTTATTCTGTGTTGGGCTCTGAGCCTAGCAGTCTGGGTCTGAGTGGGTAATCAGAGAAGAACCAGTTGTCCATATGGCAACATGAGTAAAGCAGGGATGTTGTCAAATTTGCAAAATGGTGCCTAATAGGCAAGAATGGGACTTAGTTACATGAGCAGTAGCCATGCACCTTTTTTTCAAGGGCAGCAATACTGCCCACTACAGGACAAATATAACTCATGAATGAGGAAAGAAGCAAAAGAGTGTTCAAGGCTGGCAAGATGAACAGAAAATACCCCATTTTTAAAAGGCTCATATCCACCAAGTGATTGGAGGCTGAAGGAAGCCAAAATTTGACCCATGCTCATGTTCCAGAAGATGAGCCACAGTTAGGGCATGGCTCAACCTCTAGCCAGGTGGCCACCCTGCACATATGAGGGTGAGAGACAAAGTGATTTGTAGGTTGCTGTTGCTGCTCTAACATCACAAGAGAGGATCGGCTTGCCCCATGTTACCTTTCTGTCTTCATCCCTCCATGTGAGCCCATTACATTACCTTAGATGCCAGAGATCCTTGCTCTGAGGAGCTATCCTCTTGCAATTTTAGAATTTTCTCCCAGACAACTTCCACTTTTATTATTAGTAGGGAATGACATTTCAAGGAAAAAAAGAGACAATGTAGTGAAAGGAGACCTAATCTGGTTCTATATTTTTTGTTATAGCAGCAGCATGGCACACATTTGGTAGTTTTCCTTTTGTTAAATCTTATCTCAGTTCTGTGAGCCTTGTGAAATGCAGTATGTATGCATGCCTTCACAAGTTAACTTACATTCAGATCTCCTCTGCCTGATCCCTTCATACTGCCCCCATGTGCCCATCCCATTATTTCTGCCCTCTCTGGGCAGAGTTAATTCCATCTAGGAAGACAGAAGTAGCCAAACAGGTATCATTTCCTGTTCTAGACAATTTCAAATTCAGCTCTCTGAACACTTGCTCCAGCCAGCAAAGTGTGTTGATTGAGTCCGCTGGACACTGCAGCTCACTTTTGACCTTGGGAGAGTGCAGCCTGCGAGTCAGGGTAAGGATCTCATGGAAAGATGTATGGGAAATTTTTATTGGATACTTCAGGTGACTTTCATTTTCATTCACATAAAATGTGGATTTTTCTGTAACACAAACACATTTGTGCATTCCAGGTGCCATATTGGCACAAAGCTCATTCTTCTAGCTTGGAACTTCTCTGAATTAATACATCAAGTGAAGAAAGCACTTGTAGGAAACAATGAGCATAGACTGCTTCAATCTGTTTCTGACTTTTTCTGACTAAAGTTCAGGCGTTAACTCAGAGAATTTCCTAGTTAAATCTTTGGACTGGAGACGCCTCAAACACATAACCGGCATTGGCAAAGCCAGTAGGTCTAACCTATGCGAGAGCTATTGGTTTTGGCAAGGTGTTATAGCCATGTTGTACAACATTGTGGCTGCTGTTCAGCATGGCTAAAAGTTAGTGGCATTGAGTGGGGTGGAGTAGATTGTAGTGAGAGAGATTGGGGCAGAGTTGAATGGGGTAAATTGGGTTAGAGTGGAGTGGGGTACATTGTCGTAGAGAGGAGTGGGGGTAGAATGGAGTGGGGTGGATTGGGGTAGATTGTAGTGGGTTGGAGTAGATTGTGGTAGATTGGAGTGAGGTAGATTGGAATGGGGGAGTTGGGTAGATTAGTGTGGCAAATTGGAGTGGGGTAGATTGAATTGGGGTAGATTGGGGTGGAGTGGAGTAGATTGGGGAAGAGTGGGGTAGATTAGAGTGGAGTAGATTCGGGTAAATTGGAGTGGGGTAGATAGGGGTAGGGTAGATTGGTGTAGATCAGGGTTAGAGTGGAGTGGGATAGATTGGAGTAGAGTGGAGCAGGATATATTGGGATAGATTAGAGTGGAGTGGGGTAGATTGGGGAAGAGTGGGGTGGATTGGGGAAGATTCAAGTGGAGTGGGGACGATTGGGTGGATTATAGTGGGTTAGAATAGAATGGAGTGGGGGTAGATTAGGGTAGTTTGGAGTGGGGTAGATTGGAGTAGGGTAGTTTGGGGATAAGATTGGAGTGGGTTAGATTAGACTGGAGTGGGGTAGCTTTGAGTGGCATGTGGTAGATTAGAGTGAAGTGGAGTGGGTTAGATTGGGTAGAGAGGAATAGAGTGTGGTAGATTGGGGTAGGGTGGAGTGGGGTAGATTGGGTGGATTTGAGTGGGTAGATTGGAGTGGGGTAAACTGGAGTAGAGTGGAGCAGAGTAGATTGGAGTGGAGTGAAATTAGATAGATTGGAGTGGAGTCAAGATTAGAGTGGAGGGAGATAGATTGGGGAAGAGTGGAGTGGGGTAGACTGGAGTGGAATGTAGTGGGGTAGATTAGGGTGGTGTGGAGTGAGGTAGATTGGGGTGGAATGTAGTGGGGCAGATTATGGTGGAGTAGAGTGAGGTAGATTGAGTGGACTAGAGTCGAGTAGATTGGAATGGAGTGGAGTAGTTTGGAGTGGGGTAGATTAGAGGGAGTGGGGTAGATTGGAGTGGGGTGAATTGGAGTGGGGTATAGTTTGGTGGGGTAGATTGCAGTCACTGGGAGGCAGCGGTGTAGCTACAATGATTAGGGCAGCAGGATAGACAGAAAAAGGGTTCACAGCGATGTTCCCTGTGAATTGCTCCAATCAGGGCATTGAATGCGTTGAAACTTCCTCTATTTTTGCAAGTTGTCCAGTAATCCACCCTCTACTTTCACACATTCACTTAGTAACCTCCACACTAGGCTTATATACCATTTGGCCTCACTGCAACTAAGCTTTTTTTGCAAGCAACCGAGAGGAAAACACGCTGACTAGTATCTCGCATATATAAGTATATTTGTGAGACTATTTGGGATTTTCCACAACAACTGGAAGTGTTTGCCCCCTTGGCCGATAGGAAGCAATAGCCCAATACTAGCTACTTTCAGTCACTCCTCTGAGCCAGCAAAACGTGTTAAAGACTGTACTGTGCTGAAGAACACCCTGAAGAAAAAGAATTAGTCTATGCAGAGTGCAGACAGCTGACATTTGACCTCTATTTTTGAATGCACAGCAAATTTGACAAGATAAGAATAAGATTTAAAGGCCTGTTTACAGAAAGTGAGTTTATGGAAGAATACAGTAAACAAGGTTTGGGCAACGGGAGGGACGAACTCAAACTGGACAGCCTAAGGCAAATAAAGCCAGCAAATAGCTAGAAAACGTGAACTACAAACCACAAAGCCAATGTTAAGCAACAAGTGGAATGCACTCCTATGTCAGGTTTCTGAATGTCCCCAAAATGTCTGGTAGACTGTGACCTAAAAACAGGTGTGTGGCTCTGTAATACGGTCAGCACAGTTGTTCAAGTTATGAGCCTAGGTCTGTACTGGAGTTGGGAAAAACCGAATAGCATAGAAATGGGAAAGGGTGGGGGTGGGACCTCCTCTCACTACTTTCATAACCAACACAATCTTTTATACTCGAGTTTAATGCCCGCTTTTTAAAATTAACAATTCAAAAAATGTGTTCTCTTTTAGAACAGTAGCTCCACATGTTGCATTTTGTTTTCTTTCAGCACTCCACATAAATAACTAAACCATTCCACCCCTTCAAAGAATACGTTGAACTAGAAAGCATCGTAGAGGGGAGAGACATTCACAACAATAGAAGCAGGTCGAATCCCTAGAGACTTAGCGTCAGAAAAGCCCGCTCCTTGTTCGCAGTTCTCACTTGAACTGCAGGTGAGGTAATTAAAAGCCTGTGTTTTTTGCTTGACGAGTGTTTAATCGAGGAATTGATGTGTGAGCCTGTGGTGGGCTGCTGCGAAGGAATCCTGCTATCCAAGCGGATCAGGTTATACGGAGATCGATACTTCAGCTGTTGCTGCGAAGGCGGGTTCGGTTTTCAAGTGAAAGAAAGGGCTGCATTTGTGTCGCCGCAGTTAGTAAACAGAAGGAAGTGGGCGGGATGAAAGGAGCGCCGCGTGCACAGTACACTCTACCAGGCCTGCTGTTTTGTAATGTGTAGGATTTGGCAGCTCCGTCGAGAGGGGGGTCGTAAGGTTGGCCCCTGCAGCCCCTCCGGAGCAGGAGGACACAGACAACCCTTCTGGGTCCTCAAGCTTGGCTTTAAGTGGTCTCAGACCCGTTAGTAATTAAAAACAAGCATTTGCAATGCAATAGGTCTCGCATTTTAGAAACTTTGACCCATTGGTATTGTAAACAGTGGCGGCTCGCATAGGGCGTGCTGCGGGGCAGGGGAGGGTGTAGTAAACTCGGACATACGACGGAATGGAGGAACGCGTTCCTCTGTTCCGTCGTATGTCTGAGTTTACTACCCCCCCACCCTGCCCCTCCCCCGCCCCACCGCCCGCAGCACGCCCTATGCGAGCCGCCACTGATCGTAAATGACAATGCCTTTTATTATTGTAGGTGTTTTCTAAACACAGATAAATGGCATTGTTATTTACAATGCCAATAGGTCAAAATCTCGCAAGTGTGAGACCTATTTGTTAGACGTGGCATCCTTGGCGTGGTTTCCCCTGACTTTTTTGCCTCTACCTCCTGTACTTTTGACACTGTGCTGGAATTCGTTTTTGCTGGTTTAGATGCTTTGGGCACTTTGCCACTGCTGATCAGTGCCAAAGTGCAAGTGCTCCCTGTGTAAATTGTTATTATGATTGGTTATCCATGATTGGTATATTTGTTTTACCAGTAGGTCCCTAGTAAAGGGCACTGAGTGTGCCAGGGCTGGTAATTCAAATGCTACTAGTGGGCTTGCAGCACTGATTGTGCCACCCACATGAGTAGCCCTAAAATGATGTCTCAGGCCTGCCACTGCAGTGCCTGTGCGCAGTTTGTTAACTGCCATGTTGGCCTGGCCAGTGTACCCACTGGCCAGGCCTGACCCTTCCCTTTTCTTACACATTGGACACCCCTATGGTAGGCCCAAGGTACCTCCCTGGGCAGGGGGCAGTGTATGTGAAAGGTAGGACATGTACTAGTGTGGGTAACATGTCCTGATAGTGAAACACTGCCAATTTCGTTTTTCACTATTGAAAGGCTATCTTGCCCATAGTACAGAATGGGGAATGCTGTGTAACATGTTTACCTGCATATCTTCCCATAGGAGCAAGATAGAAATTTGGAGTCTGGTATCCCTGAACTCAGAATTTAATAACACATCTTTTAGGAAGGATGGTTTTTAAATTCTGTTTTTGAAAATAGCACTTTTAGAAAGTGGCTATTTTCTTGTTCAACCTCTCTGTGTGCCTCTGCCTGTTTGTGGATTGACTGTCTGGTTTGAGAGTGACAGGGGCTGGGGTGGCTCCAGGAGTCTGGGTGAGTCAGCACTAGGCTGAATAGGACCTATCTGCATTTGGAGTGGTGGGAGGAGTAGCACCTGGGCCTGAATAGGGCTGTGCCTGCCTTCCACAATGCTGGCTCCACCTCCTGCAGTGTGTCTGATGGCCCTGGCCCACACTCACAAAGGAAGAAGATGTGCACTGGCAGAGTGCCCCCAGAACTGGTTTGAACTGGGTCCAGGACCCCTCACACATAGAGAACAAAGACTTTTGGGGTATAAATACTAGAGCTGAAACCCCTGAAAGTTAGACTACTTCCTGATCAAGAGGAATCCCTGCCAACGAAGATCAGCTGAAGAGACTGAGGAGAAGTACTGCCCAAGTGTGTCTAGGGCTGGCCTGCAGTTTGCTGTTTCTACTGAGGAGAGGACCAAGGGACTTGCTGTGTGTTGTGTCCCCCTGCTTGAAGAAGGACTTTGATGAGTGCTGTGTCCAACTGAAGAGAAGTCTCCAAGGGCCTGAGAAGAGCTGGCCTCCTGTTTCTGAAGTCCCAGGCACAAAAGGACTTCACCCCCAGCTCCCTGAACTTCCTTGCTGGGAGTTCCAGTCTGCCAGGAGGGCCTGTAACTGTGTGTGAGGCCTTTTTGCTTGTGGGAGCTGGAAGCGCGACGCAATGAGAGAGAAGCGTGACGCCGCCGCAGCAGCCGCTGTTGCATCATCGAGGAAGCGTGTCGCTGCTGCTCGCCGCCGCAACACCGGAAAAGCGTGCTGCCACCACAGAGGGTGCCGTCGCATCACCGGAGAAGCGTGTCACAGGGTCGTCGCATCGCTGAGGAAGCGCGCCGCCACTGATCGCCGGCGCAACACCGGAGAAGCGTGCCGCCATCACCGAGGGTGTCGTCGCACAACCGGAGAAGCGTGTCGCAGGGCCTGTCGTGGCTCAGAAAACCACTGAGTTCGCCGCACGGCCGTCGGGTGTGCACGCATCGCCTCCCCGTTGTCGCATCGCAACAAAGACGCCATTTTGTCGCATCGCACCGGATCATCGCAACGCATCGAGGCGCCATCTTGTCACATCGGACCCGGAGCGCAGGAAGAATCGACGCATCGCCTTCTCCGCGCCCCTTTTGTTTGCTTTGCGTTACGCATCCCAGGTACTTTGAGACTAAAGTGTCGCATTTATCATCTACAAGTTTATTTTTGCAACAACCCTTTTTAAAGACATTCTACTGAGTTTCTGTATGTTGGATTTTTGTTGTTTTGGTCTTGTTTAGTTTAGATAAAGATATTTTATTTTTCTTAAACTGATGTGTTGTCCATTTGTGGTGTTTTCACTGTGTTACTGTGAGTGTTGGTACAAATACTTTACAAATTGCCTTTGGGATAAGCCTGTCTGCTCGTGCCAATCTACCAAGGGGGTGAGCAGGGGTTATCTAAAGTGTGTATCCCCCTTACCCTGACTAGAAGCAAGGGTCCCTATTTGGTCAAACGTACCTACCTCTGCCAACTATAGACCCCCATTTCTAACATTGGTGGTCAGCGGTGAGGATTTGAACTTGTATTTGTACTTGACCCACAGTGATTGGTGTACATCACTAGATTAGTGCAGACCACTACGCAACCACATACTGTGTTTTAGTCCTGGTTCTATTTTTGATCTGATCCTTGAGTCATCCACGCATCATGTCTCAAAAGGGTAAAGCAGCAAGTGAGAAGGCAGAATTGGAGTTTCACATTGAGGATTTGTATTCCTACAAGGTAGATCAACTCAAATAATTTTGCAAGGATTTGGGATGTCCCACAAGCAGTAGCACTAAAATGGATGAGCTACAGAAGGCCTTAAAAGCCTGGTGGGAGGCCAAAGGAGCTGAAGAGAGAAATGATACAAATATGGATGAGGATGAGCAAGGGGATGGGTTCGGGTCACAGGATTTGCCTGTGCCAAGAGCAGCCTCCAGGGCTGGCAGCATCCATTCCGCGGGGAGTCTCTCCCGGGAAGTGCGGGAAGAGAACCAGATGTTCAGAGAGCATGAGCTGGAAGTTTTGAGGCTGAAAAACCAAGCCAGGGCAGAGGAGAGCAAGGGCGCTATTGCTTTGGAAGAGAAGAAAATGCTTTTGGCTCATGAGTTGAGCATGAGGGAACTGGACATTAAGGCCAAACAACTGGAGTCCAGTTCCAATGGTGGCAGCGCACAGCCAGTGCATGGGGGAAAGGTGTACATACCCAAGGATTTAGTGCAGAATTTCCAGAAGGGAGAGGATATTTATGCATGGTTTGAATCATATGAGCTTGCATTGAGGATGAATGAGGTGCCTGAAAAGAACTGGGGGGCGGGCCTATGGAAACACTTTGAGGCTTCTGGGAGGGCTGTTTTACCACCTTTAGAGAAGGCGGGTACCCTGACCTACGCCAATATGAAGGAGGCCTTATGCCTCAAGTATGGGCTCACCCCAGAACAGTACAGAGTGAGGTTCAGGAACTTCAAGAAGCATGATTCAGACACTTAGGTTGAATGTGTGAGGGTGTACACGCGTGCACTGGAAGGTTGGATAAAGGGCAGCAAAGTTACTGATTATGAAGGGTTGTGTCATCTAATTAGTTGGGAGCACTTGAGCAGTCTATGTGTTCCAGAGCTGCGCCAGCATCTTTTGGACAGTAAGTTAACTGATCCCAGTGAGCTTGCTAAGGAGGTGGACCGCTGGAAGCACCAGGGTCCACAAGGGGATTGTGGGTACCACAGCCAAAGGTGGGCAGGGTCCCCAGCAGAAGAGTGGGGGGGACAAAGGTAACCAAAAGGAGTTCTCTAAAGGGCCCCAAAACAGTTCAGAGGGAAAGGAGTCCCAGCCCCCCAGCCTAAGACGTCTCAGCCCCTAAGGGCGGGCGTCCCATGCAGGGTCCCCCAGGTGTTACTCGTGTGGTGAGAGAGGCCACATTGCCCCTAAGTGCCCCAAGAAATCCCAAGCACCCACTGGTGCTCAGTCACCGGGTTTAGTGAGTGTAGCTTTGGGGGAGGAATTAGTTTCCAGTGAAGGGGAGGAGCAAGCAGTTATGACCCTTGTCTCTTTAGGAGACAGAGAGATGGTCCAGGAGACCTACCTGCCTGAGAACACTAAAAAATACAGGCAGTTGGTGACCATCAATGGGAGGAGGGTGGAGGCTCTGAGAGACACAGGAGCCATCGTGACATCTGTTAGGTGTCAGTGGGTGTCTGAGGAGCAGGTAATTCCCAATGCACTTCACCCTGTAGTTGCAGCGGACAACTCCTAGCGCCTCTGCAAAGTGGCGCTAGTTCCCTTTGAGTGGGGGGGGGGTCTCAGGTTCCTTGAAGGTCGTTGTTAGTCCATCCATGCCTGTAGACTGTCTGCTGGGAAATGACCTGGAGAGTTCCCCATGGAGGGAGGTGGAACGCCAGGCTCATTTGGAGATGTTGGGTCTGCCTGAGTGGGTTTGTGTGACCACTCGGTCAATGGCAGCCAGTAGGGGTAATCAAGCGGACCTGGAGCCTAAAACAGTGGCCCAGGGGCCTGCCAGGAAGAGGAAGGGCAGGGGGCGTGGGAAACCAGCCCCCACAATTCCCACGGTCCAGGAGGAGGCAGAACCTGAGGGGGATGCCCTGGAACCTGCAGGGGAACAAGTAGCCGAACTGGGAGACCTGCCTGAGCTGACCCATTGGCAGCAGGAAGGAGGTCCCTCCAGGGAAGAGTTCTGCAAGGCGCAGATGGAATCCCCTTCTCTCAGTGGTATGCGGCAACAGGTTGCAGACCAGGCAGCAGGTGGCGAGTCCAAGAATCATCTCATTTACTGGGAAGATGGATTACTCTATAGTGAGCCTAAGGTCGCTGAGCCCGGTGCAGCCTGTGTGCTGGTGGTACCCGAGCGCTTCAGGACCTTCCTCCTGGGTCTGGCTCATGACGTGCCTCTCGCAGGACATTTGGGGATGCGACAAGACCTTTCAGAGGCTTGCCACCCACTTTTACTGGCCCCAAATGAGGAAGCACGTCAGTACACACTGTAGGATTTGCCAGACTTGCCAGGCAAGTGGCAAGAGTGGAGGGAAGTGTAAGGCTCCCCTCCAACCCTTTCCTGTGGTGAGCACCCCTTTCGAGCAGGTGGGCATTGATATTGTGGGGCCACTGGAACCCAAGACAGCCTTAGGCAACAAGTTTATCTTGGTCTTGGTGGACCATGCCTCCAGGTACCTGTAAGCTGTCCCTCTCCGGACAGTCACAGCCCCCGTGGTGGGCCGTGCATTGATGGGGATCTTTTCCCGTGTGGGGTTCCCCAGAGAGGTGCATCCATGATGTGGACACTGGGGACAGTCTACCTGTGAAACAGAAATTTTACAGGGTAGCTGACAAGGTCAGGGCCAGCATCAAGGAAGAAGTTTCCAAAATGTTGGCACTAGGGGTAATTGAGCCCTCCAGCAGCCCATGGGCTAGCCCAGTGGTCTTAGTACCAAAAGCTGCTGCACCCGGTGCCACTCCAGAACTCCGGTTTTGTGTGGACTACCGTGGGCTCAATGCGGTCACGAAGACTGACGCACACCCCATCCCCAGAGGTGATGAGCTCGTGGATCGGTTGGGCGCTGCCCGGTACCTCAGTACGTTTGATTTAACATCTGGGTACTGGCAGATTGCCTTAACTGAGGGGGCCAAAGAGAGGTCAGCGTTTTCAACACCAGAGGGGCACTTCCAGTTCCGCATCATGCCCTTTGGGTCGAAAAACACCCCTGCCACCTTCCAGAGACTGGTCAATTGGGTACTGTCCGGGCTGGAGGAATTCAGCGCCGCTTACCTGGATGACATTGCTGTGTTCAGCTCCAGTTGGGAAGAACATTTGCAACACCTCTGTGAAGTGTTGAAGGCTCTGCAAAGGGCAGGCCTCACTATCAAGGCCAGTAAGTGCCAGATAGGGCGGGGATCTGTGGTGTACTTGGGACACCAAGTAGGGAGCGGCCAGGTGGCGCCCCTACAAGCAAAGATTGATACCATTCTGGCTTGGGAGGCCCCAAGACCCAGACAGAGGTGAGAGCCTTCTTAGGTCTCACCGGGTATTACAGACGGTTTGTCAAGGGGTATGTGAGAAGTTGGCCTGGTATATGCTGTCCACTAATTATAGTGGGCACCTTGCACCAGTCCAAACAACCCCTTATTGGAGATAGGTTAAAGACAACCTTATTGAAAGCTATCCTAGTGGTAGCTATGGAGAGCAGCCTTCAGGCTAAGTCTTGAAGGAATGTAAAGCAGCTTGTTTTACCAGTCTATAATCTCTTGAGTGACCAAATGAAAGAGCACCACACCAGGTATATATTCAAAATATATGTATTTATTGCTAAACACACCCCTCTAGTCTCTTTATGAGGCTAGAGTTCGAAGTACATAAGTTATAAGTTATTAATTCACAGTAATAGCACAAATACACGTTTGGGCCCTAGGGGCGTACCAAACCATATACCAATAAAGTGGTATGCGAACCACGACTGAACTAGACACTAGGCCTAGAGCCTCTAGAAGTGCTTGGACCACAAGGAACCACCCAAGGTAGTGACACAGGGGACCCACGGGAGACGCGTGCAGTGTAAATACACAACCGCGATACGCCGTTAACTTCTATGGAGAAAGTCGGGATCGGGAAAATAGAGGAAAGGGACACTTAAAAGAGGACTAGGACAAAACCCTTTGAGATCTAGGACTTTGAAGAGTCTCTACCCACGGGAGCACCGGAGTACTCGTGTTACCTCACCCAGGGAAGCCGGGTGCATAGGTGCCTTTCGGGGTCGGGTTTCGTCGTCGATTCGAATGGCGATCTGCTGCAAAGTGCTGCTGGCGGCCAAGAGAAAAGTGTCCGGGTGGATCCAAGAGTGGATCGGAGTTCTGAAGAACCTGAAAGCAGAGGGGACAGAGTCTGGGTCACTAGCCAGTGACCAGGAAGGCGATGGACAGATGCCCACCGATGTCGAGTGCTTCAGGTACGTTGACGGTTGTCTTGACTCTTCAGCCACGAGGTCCAGGAGGCATTGTCGGCGACCAGGAGCAGGATTCGGGCTGGTACACGATGTCTGTCGAGTGCTGAGGTGTCGGCGACCGGATTGGACCCAACAAGCCTTGGAAACGGCAAGTCTTGGTGAAGATGTAGATCGTTGATGGTGCAGACCAGCAAGGTCTGTGGAACTCACCCAGCGAAGGTAAGTGAGGGCAGGCCTGGAGCAACCAGGATGCCAAGTAAGAAAAGGATTGGCCTTTGTTAATGGCTACTAGCCAACGGGCTAGCGACCGCGAAGGAGCCTCGTGACGCCGCACGTGGATCTGGCTTACAGGACACTCGTGGAGTGGGGGCCAGTGATCTTCGGTGCAGGTGGTGCTGGAGGCTAGGACTACTCGGAGCCCAAAGCACGACTTCTTGGGAGACCCAGAAGATGATGCACTTGCAAATGTGCTCGGTGTCCAGGGGTCACGGTCTCAAGTCACCCACGATAGCCACGGGCCTCAGCTTTGCTGGGGACTCAGGGTAGCCTCGGGAAGTCTGAGAATCCACCTCTGGTGATGCGATGACTTCGGCGTCCGACGGGAGCTTCAGAAATGCGAACCGGACAGATGCTTCTTTGGTGCCTGCCAAGCAGGGAGTCACTCCTTGACCCCAAGGGAGATTCTTCAGTCCTCTAATCTTGTCGTAGAGCGTCGAAGGTCCAGGATTCAGTTTCAGAGTTTCGTCCAGGTATAATCTAAAGTCCTAAGGACTGGGTTCCTACCTTTATTCTAAAAATAGGGGTTGGACTACTCTGTGGCCCCACCTATGGGTGGGTCAGGGCAGAGGGGTGGCTACACCCCTTTCCCTTTGTCCAGTTCACGCCAAAGCAGGGGCTGCAAGCCCCTGATCCGGTTTGAACTGGGGTATGCACAGGGACACCAAATGTGCCCCCAGTGCAGGACTTCAAAGCACCCGAAAGTGCTCCCGCCCAGCCCCAATACACATTATCCTGTCTGGGGAGGTGGTCACACCTCCCTGGGACAGGAAACCTATTGTCCAGGCCTCCCCTGCCGGAGTTTCGTCCAGCAGCAGGAGGCCAGACTCGTGTCTGTGGCAGCAGCATCCATTTTGTGATGCCAGGGCTCTGGAAAGAAGTTACCGGACTAGTCAGAGTTAACATGTCTTTCCCTCTAGAAGGGTGGAATGCTACCCCCGCCGCCAGGATTGGCGGGGGGTAGTATTCCAAGATGTTTGACACCAAACACGACATGTTTAGGTGCAGCCATTCCAAAGTTAGCATTTTACCGCGAGGATATAATGCGCTTAAGAGTATATGGTCAGGCTGCACTACAAACAGCATCAGAGATGGTCTCCGAACGCTGCAGAGGGGCCCTGCTCATGCAGGGGCACCCTCTCACATAGGAACCACGCACTCTGCCTTTAGGATTGATAAGGCCTGCCTTAGGAGTGACTTATAGGTTTATATGTGTGTATGTATTTCGTGATATAGGTAACCTATATCACAGTAAGGGGTGCATGCACCACCTTACCCAGGCTGCAGTAGCAGACCTGTGGTGTCAGTTTGGATGGCCTTCCAGGGGTGGCATAATACATGCTGCAGCCCCTGGCAGGCCTCTGAAGTACCTATGCCCTTGGTACATAGTATACCATATACTAGGGACTTATAAGGGCACTCCAGATCCCAATCAGTGATGTGCCTAAGGCACATGGAAACCATTTTACAGAGAAAGCAGATAGACTGGGGCCCTGAATAGCAGGATCCCAGTCCAACTAAGTCATAAACCAGCAAAACACCATAAAAAAAGTGGGGGCAACCATATAGTCAGATTCCACCTTCCTACATAACCCCCCCAAACGAAAGGAGATAAGGCTAACCTTGGCCAGTTGAGCCTTCATTGACTAAGTGGTCATATAAGGAAGCACCTGCACTAGCATGGTTGCCCCCTGTCTTATGGTCCACTAAGCAATCCCTCACCCTAAGGGTATGAGAGGGTCTCCACCATGGGGAATCACTACCTGTGGTGTGCTTAGGTAAAGTACAAGGCTGGTGAGGTGCCTGAGTAGAGAAGTGAGGCCCTAGGAATGTTGGCCTCAGCTTCCTCAGATCACTGGTCACCATGTATGCCTGTCTTTCCATGACTGAGTTGCACTTTGCTCTAAGGGTCAACCTTTGGCTGCCTACAGCTGGGGGTTGGGTCCCTTTGGATGGACTACTGGAGGGACATGGCAGGTTTGGAACCTTCTGGTCCCAGGTTTACCCTTGCCTACCAGAGTCCTTCTGGGGGCGGTCCCTACATAAAGGTATGGGGGATCCCTCAGTGTGTAGAGGAATTTTCACCTGGCTAGGGCTACTAGACTGGGTGCCCCTAATCTGCTGATGGGGGGTTCCTCTGGACAGGGGGCCCTGGGGGTCCACTGACCTCCCTGACCTCTGCAGCCCTGGGCTGGCTGAGGCAGGGTAGAGAGGGGCAGGTTACCTGCTCCAGACTGGGTACCACCTTGGAAGGGTCCTCTGCCATCAGGGGTGTGGCCAGGCCAGGCCTGACTACCTCTGGGGCAGTTCCTTCACTAGGGGTAGGGTCAGTTCCCTGAGGAGGCTGACCCTTACCTACTGTCTGGAGGGAAGAAGACTTTTCTTCAACCCTTGTGCTCTCTTTTGGGGGAGAGTGGGCCATTCTTTCAGGCTCCATCTCTCCAAATTCTTGGGCTGGGGCTGTGGCCATCACAGCCCCACTAACCTTTGCAGGGACGCCCAACATCCTAAGATGGGTTTGGTGTTCAACTTCAGCCCAGGCTGAAATTTCCAAATCATTGCCCATCAGGCAATCTACAGGTAGGGTTGGGGACACTGCCACTCTTTTGGGCCTGTGACCCCCTCCCAGCTGAGATTGACTATGGCCATGGGGTGATCTGTTCTGACACCATCAATGTTGGTCACCTGGTATTTAAACTCAGGTAAAAGCTGGTGAGGGGGGACTAGTTTCCTGCCACCATGGTGACACTAGCCCCTGTGTCCCTAAATGCCACAGCTTTCTGACCATTAATTATTGGCTCCAATCTGTACCTGCCCAATGCTATGGGACCCATGGTAAAGGTGGCAAATCCTATACCACCATCAGAGTCAGAGGAGTCTGTTGAGGGGTCCCTGTCTAAACTAGGGCCCACCTCTGTTCCTCTTGCAAAAGCACCCAACTTTTTGGGTGCACTACTCCCAACTGGAGGATTACTACTGGTAGTACCAGGAGGGGTGGTAGTAGTTGTGGGAGGAACATTTTCTTTATTGCCAATCCTGGGGCAACTGGGATCAGTTTTCCAGTGCCCAGGCTTTTTACAGACATGGCAATAGGGTTTCTTTTCAGGAGAGGAAGGAGTTTGGGACCCACCCCCAGAAGAGGAATTTTGGGGCCCTGTAGGGGACTTATCCTTAGATTTATCCCCACCTTTCTCTTGGGACTTAGTAGAATCTTTCTTCTGGTCACCACCCTGATTTCTAGTTTTTACTCTGGTTCTGACCCATTTGTCTGCCTTCTTTCCCAATTCTTGGGGAGAGGTCAGATCAGAGTCCACCAGATACTGGTGCAAAAGCTGGTTTTGACAATTATTAAGGATCTGCTCCCTCATAATCAAATTGTACAATCCTAAAAAGTCATGCACTTTGTTGCCATGTATCCAACCTTCCAGAGCCTTTGTAGCACAATCTACAAAGTCTACCCAGTCTTGAGTCTGTGCTTTTGGGTGTCTCTGAACTTCAACCTGTACTGTTCAGTGGTTAGGCCAAACCCGTCAATAAGAGCACTCTTCAAGACCTTGTAATTATCAGCATCCTCCTCTCTAACAGTGAGGAGCTTATCTCTACCTTTGTCAGCAAAGGAGAGCCACAAGATTGCTGCCCACTGCTCCTGAGGGACCTTCTGTACTTTACAGGCCCTCTCCAGTGCAGTTATCCATTTGTGGATGTCATCCCCACTCTGGTAGGGAGGGACAATCTTGTTTAGGTTTCTATGGTCATAAGACCTCTCCCTATCTCTAGGGATATTGTTGCCACCATGGGACTCTAGTCCCAACTTTCTTCTCTCTCTAAGGAGATCTAGGGATTCCCTATCTAAAGCCAATTGCTTTTTTCTGATCTCCAGCTGAGTTTCCTCATACTGGACCAGTCTGGTTCTCCTCTCATGAGAGGATTCCCTCCTGTGAGATGAGACAGAGCTCCCTATAGAGGTGCCAGAGTGGTTAGACTCCTGAGAAGGAGATCTAGACTTCCTGGGCACACTCTTAATCCTTCCTGGGGGGACAAAGAGGGCATCATCTTGATCATCCTCATCATCATCCACAGGAGGGATTGGGTTTTCCAGGTCAGGGTCATTGTCACCCTCCTGGCCAGTTTCAGAGGGGGGCTGGGGGTACTGGTACCCCTGGCCTCGTCCTCTTCTTCTGCCCCACCCTCAGCTCCTACCCCTTCAGTCCCTACAGGCTTACTAAGGTCATAAGCCACCAACAACTCCTTGAGGTGTTGGGTGGTGGGGCTTTGGCCTGTCCTTATTTTTCTCAAGTTACATAAAGCTCTCAATTCCAAGAATGGGAGTGTATCATACTTGGAGGGTGGAAGCTCAATGGCTTCCTGCAAGGATTCTTTGGATCCTGCCCTTAAAGACATTACTAGTGTGGTGTGGTGTATGCACTACCTACCTTAGTGTGGCCTACTAAACTCTCTTGAGTTGTAGAAAGGGTTGTGCTATCCCTTTACACACAACTCTAAGTTCAGTAGAACTTACTGTATTCTAAGCTTAAATTATATGTACCTTAGGTACCTTTAGTGGTTTTCAGTTGATCAATTCAATTGAGATTATCTGGTAAAACAATAGCAAGCTGGAATCCCACACGCTGCACACCAATGTGAGAAGTTGGCCTGGTATATGCTGTCCACTAATTATAGTGGGCACCTTGCACCAGTCCAAACAACCCCTTATTGGAGATAGGTTAAAGACAACCTTATTGAAAGCTATCCTAGTGGTAGCTATGGAGAGCAGCCTTCAGGCTAAGTCTTGAAGGAATGTAAAGCAGCTTGTTTTACCAGTCTATAATCTCTTGAGTGACCAAATGAAAGAGCACCACACCAGGTATATATTCAAAATATATGTATTTATTGCTAAACACACCCCTCTAGTCTCTTTATGAGGCTAGAGTTCGAAGTACATAAGTTATTAATTCACAGTAATAGCACAAATACACGTTTGGGCCCTAGGGGCGTACCAATCCATATACCAATAAAGTGGTATGCGAACCACGACTGAACTAGACACTAGGCCTAGAGCCTCTAGAAGTGCTTGGACCACAAGGAACCACCCAAGGTAGTGACACAGGGGACCCACGGGAGACGCGTGCAGTGTAAATACACAACCGCGATACGCCGTTAACTTCTATGGAGAAAGTCGGGATCGGGAAAATAGAGGAAAGGGACACTTAAAAGAGGACTAGGACAAAACCCTTTGAGATCTAGGACTTTGAAGAGTCTCTACCCACGGGAGCACCGGAGTACTCGTGTTACCTCACCCAGGGAAGCCGGGTGCATAGGTGCCTTTCGGGGTCGGGTTTCGCTCGTCGATTCGAATGGCGATCTGCTGCAAAGTGCTGCTGGCGGCCAAGAGAAAAGTGTCCGGGTGGATCCAAGAGTGGATCGGAGTTCTGAAGAACCTGAAAGCAGAGGGGACAGAGTCTGGGTCACTAGCCAGTGACCAGGAAGGCGATGGACAGATGCCCACTGATGTCGAGTGCTTCAGGTATGTTGACGGTTGTCTTGACTCTTCAGCCACGAGGTCCAGGAGGCGTTGTCCGCGACCAGGAGCAGGATTCGGGCTGGTACACGATGTCTGTCGAGTGCTGAGGTGTCGGCGACCGGATTGGACCTAACAAGCCTTGGCAACGGCAAGTCTCGGTGAAGATGTAGATCGTCGATGGTGCAGACCAGCAAGGTCTGTGGAACTCACCCAGCGAGGGTAAGTGAGGGCAGGCCTGGAGCAACCAGGATGCCAAGTAAGAAAAGGATTGGCCTTCGTTAATGGCTACTAGCCAACGGGCTAGCGACCGCGAAGGAGCCTCATGACGCCGCTCGTGGATCTGGCTTACAGGACACTCGTGGAGTGGGGGCCAGTGATCTTCGGTGCAGGTGGTGCTGGAGGCTAGGACTACTCGGAGCCCAAAGCACGACTTCTTGGGAGACCCAGAAGATGATGCACTTGCAAATGTGCTCGGTGTCCAGGGGTCACGGTCTCAAGTCACCCATGATAGCCACAGGCCTCAGCTTTGCTGGGGACTCAGGGTAGCCTCGGGAAGTCTGAGAATCCACCTCTGGTGATGCGATGACTTCGGCGTCCGACGGGAGCTTCAGAAATGCGAACCGGACAGATGCTTCTTTGGTGCCTGCCAAGCAGGGAGTCACTCCTTGACCCCAAGGGAGATTCTTCAGTCCTCTAATCTTGTCGTAGAGCGTCGAAGGTCCAGGATTCAGTTTCAGAGTTTCATCCAGGTATAATCTAAAGTCCTACGGACTGGGTTCCTACCTTTATTCTAAAAATAGGGGTTGGACTACTCTGTGGCCCCACCTATGGGTGGGTCAGGGCAGAGGGGTGGCTACACCCCTTTCCTTTGTCCAGTTCGCGCCAAAGCAGGGGCTGCAAGCCCCTGATCCGGTTTGAACTGGGGTATGCACAGGGACACCAAATGTGCCCCCAGTGCAGGACTTCAAAGCACCCGAAAGTGCTCCCGCCCAGCCCCAATACACATTATCCTGTCTGGGGAGGTGGTCACACCTCCCTGGGACAGGAAACCTATTGTCCAGGCCTCCCCTGCCGGAGTTTCGTCCAGCAGCAGGAGGCCAGACTCGTGTCTGTGGCAGCAGCATCCATTTTGTGATGCCAGGGCTCTGGAAAGAAGTTACCGGACTAGTCAGAGTTAACATGTCTTTCCCTCTAGAAGGGTGGAATGCTACCCCCGCCGCCAGGATTGGCGGGGGGTGGTATTCCAAGATGTTTGACACCAAACACGACATGTTTAGGTGCAGCCATTCCAAAGTTAGCATTTTACCGCGAGGATATAATGCGCTTAAGAGTATATGGTCAGGCTGCACTACAAACAGCATCAGAGATGGTCTCCGAACGCTGCAGAGGGGCCCTGCTCAGGCAGGGGCACCCTCTCACATAGGAACCACGCACTCTGCCTTTAAGATTGATAAGGCCTGCCTTAGGAGTGACTTATAGGTTTATATGTGTGTATGTATTTCGTGATATAGGTAACCTATATCACAGTAAGGGGTGCATGCACCACCTTACCCAGGCTGCAGTAGCAGACCTGTGGTGTCAGTTTGGATGGCCTTCCAGGGGTGGCATAATACATGCTGCAGCCCCTGGCAGGCCTCTGAGGTACCTATGCCCTTGGTACATAGTATACCATATACTAGGGACTTATAAGGGCACTCCAGATCCCAATCAGTGATGTGCCTAAGGCACATGGAAACCATTTTACAGAGAAAGCAGATAGACTGGGGCCCTGAATAGCAGGATCCCAGTCCAACTACGTCATAAACCAGCAAAACACCATAAAAAAAGGGGGGGCAACCATATAGTCAGATTCCACCTTCCTACAGGGTATGGCACCATTGTTGCCCCCTTGACAGAGCTGACTTCAAGGAAGCAGCCCAGGGAGTTGATCTGGACCGATGCCTGCCAGACTGCGTTTGATGCCCTGAAAGCTGCCATGTGCACGGCGCCTGTGCTCAAGGCTCCTGATTTCTCCAAAGAGTTTGTGGTGCAGACAGATGCTTTAGAGCATGGAGTGGGAGCAGTACTCTCACAATTGAACGACGAGGGCTTGGACCAACCTGTAGCTTTCATTAGCAGGAGGCTACTTCCCAGAAAACAGAGGTGGAGTGCAATTGAAAGGGAAGCTTTTGCTGTGGCCTGGGCGCTGAAGAAGCTAAGGCCCTACTTGTTTGGGACTCACTTCCGGGTTCAGACAGACCACAGGCCCCTCAGATGGTTAATGCAGATGAGGGTGAGAACCCAAAACTGTTGAGGTGGTCCATCTCCCTACAGGGAATGGAGTTTACGGTGGAACACCGCCCTGGTACAGAACACGCCAATGCTGATGGTCTGTCCAGGTTCTTCCGCCTTAGTGATGAGAACTCCCAAGAGGGTGGGTAGTTCTCCCCACTTTTCAGCTGGAGGGGACACGTGTCAGACCTGGCATCCTTGGCGTGGTTTCCCCTGACTTTTTTGCCTCTACCTCCTGTACTTTTGACACTGTGCTGGAATTCGTTTTTGCTGGTTTAGATGCTTTGAGCACTTTGCCACTGCTGATCAGTGCCAAAGTGCAAGTGCTCCCTGTGTAAATTGTTATTATGATTGGTTATCCATGATTGGTATATTTGTTTTACCAGTAGGTCCCTAGTAAAGGGCACTGAGTGTGCCAGGGCTGGTAATTCAAATGCTACTAGTGGGCTTGCAGCACTGATTGTGCCACCCACATGAGTAGCCCTAAAATGATGTCTCAGGCCTGCCACTGCAGTGCCTGTGCGCAGTTTGTTAACTGCCATGTTGGCCTGGCCAGTGTACCCACTTGCCAGACCTGACCCTTCCCTTTTCTTACACATTGGACACCCCTATGGTAGGCCCAAGGTACCCCCCTGGGCAGGGTGCAGTGTATGTGAAAGGTAGGACATGTACTAGTGTGGGTAACATATCCTGATAGTGAAATACTGCCAATTTCGTTTTTCACTATTGAAAGGCTATCTTGCCCATAGGACAGAATGGGGAATGCTGTGTAACATGTTTACCTGCATATCTTCCCATAGGAGCAAGATAGAAAATTGGAGTCTGGTATCCCTGAACTCAGAATTTAATAACACATCTTTTTGGAAGGATGGTTTTTAAATTCTGTGTTTGAAAATAGCACTTTTAGAAAGTGGCTATTTTCTTGTTCAACCTCTCTGTGTGCCTCTGCCTGTTTGTGGAATGACTGTCTGGTTTGAGAGTGACAGGGGCTGGGGTGGCTCCAGGAGTCTGGGTGAGTGAGCACTAGGCTGAATAGACCTATCTGCATTTGGAGTGGTGGGAGGAGTAGCACCTGGGCCTGAATAGGGCTGTGCCTGCCTTCCACAATGCTGGCTCCACCTCCTGCGGTGTGTCTGATGGCTCTGGCCCACACTCACAAAGGAAGACGATGTGCACTGGCAGAGTGCCCCCAGAACTGGTTTGAACTGGGTCCAGGACCCCTCACACATAGAGAACAAAGACTTTTGGGGTATAAATACTAGAGCTGAAACCCCTGAAAGTTAGACTACTTCCTGATCAAGAGGAATCCCTGCCAACGAAGATCAGCTGAAGAGACTGAGGAGAAGTACTGCCCAAGTGTGTCTAGGGCTGGCCTGCAGTTTGCTGTTTCTACTGAGGAGAGGACCAAGGGACTGTGCTGTGTGCTGTGTCCCCCTGCTTGAAGAAGGACTTTGCTGAGTGCTGTGTCCAACTGAAGAGAAGTCTCCAAGGGCCTGAGAAGAGCTGGCCTCCTGTTTCTGAAGTCCCAGGCACAAAAGGACTTCACCCCAGCTCCCTGAACTTCCTTGCTGGGAGTTCCAGTCTGCCAGGAGGGCCTGTAACTGTGTGTGAGGCCTTTTTGCTTGTGGGAGCTGGAAGCGCGACGCAACGAGAGAGAAGCGTGATGCCGCCGCAGCAGCCACTGTCGCATCATCGAGGAAGCGTGTCGCCACTGCTGCTGTTCCCCGCCGCAACACCGGAGAAGCGTGCCGCCGCCACAGAGGGTGCCGTCGCATCACCGGAGAAGCGTGTCGCAGGGTCCTCGCATCGCTGAGGAAGCGTGCCGCTGCTGTTCGCCGCCGCAACACCAGAGAAGCGTGCCGCCGCCACAGAGGGTGCCTTCGCATCACCGGAGAAGCGTGTCGCAGGGCCTGTCGCGGCTCAGAAAACCACGAGTTCGCCGCACGGCCGTCGGGCGCGCACGCATCGCCTCCCCGTTGTCGCATTGCAACAAAGACGCCATTTTGTCGCATCGCACCGGATCGTCGCAACGCATCGAGGCGCCATCTTGTCGCATCGGACCCGGAGCGCAGGAAGAATCGACGCATCGCCTTCTCTGCGCCCCTTTTGTTTGCTTTGCGTTACGCATCCCAGGTACTTTGAGAGTAAAGTGTCGCATTTATCATCTACAAGTTTATTTTTGCAACAACCCTTTTTAAAGACATTCTACTGAGTTTCTGTAGGTTGGATTTTTGTCGTTTTGGTCTTGTTTAGTTTAGATAAAGATATTTTATTTTTCCAAACTGGTGTGGTGTCCATTTGTGGTGTTTTCACTGTGTTACTGTGAGTGTTGGTACAAATACTTTACACATTGCCTTTGGGATAAGCCTGTCTGCTCGTGCCAAGCTACCAAGGGGGTGAGCAGGGGTTATCTAAAGTGTGTATCCCCCTTACCCTGACTAGAAGCAAGGGTCCCTATTTGGTCAAAGGTACCTACCTCTGCCAAGTAGAGACCCCCATTTCTAACACTATTGCTTTGCAAATGCTTGTTTTTCCAAGAGCCTATGTGCGGGGAAGGAGAAAGAAGAGAGCTCACATGAAACAACTCCTTGGCTTTTGAAGGGGAAAGGCGGACAGAGAACATGAGCAGGCTGCTGACTTTCAGTATGCTTGCAGTGCATAAACACCCTGAGATGGTAATGTGGTATATTAGTGCTATATAAAACACTTGAACAATTATAGAGACTGAATGTAAAGACTCACAAACAGCAGGAAGCCTGCTGCACACAAACTGGGAGAGGCCTGCAGCTTAAAGACTGCGACATACTGCACACAAACTACCTGCCGCACTTAGACGTCCTGCTATATACAGACTCAATCTGAGACATGGTCCTACTGCACACTCGCAAGGCTTTTGCACACAGATCTTCTGATGCAAATGAGTGAGGGCTTCTGCACAGTGAATGAGCCTCTGGTGTACTGCAAACATAAACCTTTGGGCGTTCTGTACTCAGTGTGATATGTGATCAAACAGCACAAAGACAGTTCGACACCTACTGGGTCTTAAGCCTGCTCCTAGACAGCAGATGATGTCTGATTTATAATTAGAAGCCTGACACTATTGCCCCTTTATGTGCATAGTTAAAGGTTTACCCTACTGGATGAACTGATAAGTATAAAAATAACAAAATGCAGTGGTTCAGCCAGTTATTAATTTGAGAAATGAGTCACTAAGTCCGGGATACAAAAATAATTCTGTGTATCTGGTGCACACCTAATGTGTTTTTGTTTTTTAAATTTTTATTTAATCTGGTTTAGCCAAAGTTCCTAAAAATGTGCATATAAATATTTGCATAGCAAATAATTCACAAAAAACGGATTTAAAGAGTAAACGGGTTCTCTTTATTTCGGAGTTGATTATTTTAATGATTTTAAATTCTACAAGACAATTTATAGAAACCTCGATTTTTTTTGTTTTAGTGAGTAGCAGCTCAGGGCTAAAAAAAATGCTTGTGTCAGAAGGAGATAGAATGGTGCGTAGGATTTTTAAGTTATTACAACTGTGGGAAAAACAGGTATTTTGTACGTAAAGAACAAGCAAGGCAGGGGAGACAGCCTAGTTTTTGCAGCCCGACAACAAAATCAATAAGCCTAGAAGAAAAATACTAATTACTGTCTTATTTACAGGGATATTGCACAGGCATTACCAAAGCTGCTCCAAATGACAGTCAAAGCACGAGCACCCCTACGCATTGAGTTCAATCAGAGAAAGGCAGTTAGTGTCCAAAAAGTGGCCCAGCCCAGCACCTCCTCGAGGGAGCTTAGTTTAAGGAAGACCCGCCCATTCACAGGATTTTATTAATAAATGGACTCAAATGAGCAACCAGTCAGTCCATTCCCAGAACATGAGGTTCAGAAAACTAAGGTAGCTAGCTGCTTTACAAAAAAATAACTTCAGCTGAACCCCAAGGATCCACCATACTTTATTATCACACTTTTCATCAGTGGAGTTACAGGTTCAGCTAAGTACAGAGGCAGCATCTGCAGGTAGCCAAGTACCAAATAAGCTAGGCCACTGACCTCAGAGCGAGTAGTCAAAATGACAAAACCTCCTAACGCAGTAGTCCGCAGCCTGTCGGTCGGGTTGCGTTCGCATCAAAACAAGGGGGCCGATTCACAGAAATAATCTGAGATACAATCCTAAACTTACTACTTTTGGTATTCACAGAAGGCATTTAGTAGTAGTAAAGTTAGGACTCCTAACTTTACTACTACTAAACTGAGACAAAATCCTAACTTTACGACTTTCGGTATTCAAAAATGCATTTAGTAGTAGTAAAGTTAGGAGTCCTAACTTTACTACTAATAAATACCTTCTGTGAATACCAAAAGTAGTAAGTTTAGGATTTTATCTCAGATTAGTTCTGTGAATCGGCCCCAAGGTTGGTAAACACTCAAGTAAAGACTTAGGTAAAAGAACTGGTCAATGAAGCAAAGAAATGAAACACTTCAAACAGGACGTAAAAGTTAAACAAGGCCCTTAACCCCTAAGTGACCTCTGACTTAGAAGTAGAAGGCATAAACAGTGACAGAACCGGTGGGAAAGTTATATATACTGGTCTTCAAATGCATTACACTTAACTTAGCTAATAAAACAAACGCCCCTTTTCACTTACACATCAGTTAGCATTGTAAGCCCTGAACAGGTGAAGTGTTCACTGCGTGCACACAGTGATACTGCGTACACACCCAAATTAACCTCACAGTGTTAGTGAATTACATTACAGCCTATAGATAGGTTGTGAGCACACTAATAAGAGTACACTGATAGCGGGCATATAAAAATTGTGCACACGATTGTGAATCCAGCAGTGGGGCATGCACGGAGCTAATAACTATACCCTTCGTGCTGCGAACATGCCGATGACTCCTTTGACGTTTTCTCACACTTACATCAGCTATGTTTTACTCATCTATCACGCTGCTAAAGCGAGTTTACAGTGCAGTGTTGTGCACAGACATAGTTACTAAACAGCAATACTACGTCCACTTTAATGATGAAGGTTACGACTTGTGACTCAGCTTAAAACTATCTTGGAATGTTCCGGTCGAGCCCTCGCCCCCTAAACATTTCTACTTACTCCCTTGTTTGCTTATTGGCTTCATTTGGGATCTGTCGTCTTCTGCGCCTGTCCTGCTTACCTTGCCACATGCCTGCTATTTGAATTAAGACTTTTTTACTTGTACCCATTGGTCGTCGGCCTCCCTGACTAGTGCTACTACAATACCTACCTATCTGCACTTTCAGAGTATAGCAGTGAGACTTGACTCCCAAAGTCTTTCGGTAGGTGGAACCTGCTCTGGTGCTACCTTTTTGAAAGTGAAATTGTTTGCACACCTACCCCACCTATTGCAGCGATGCCATGCCAATAGTGACCCTTCTTCGCAATAAAACACACAAATAGATTTGCACGGCCACCCTCCACTTGGCCGCCAGACGTGTGTACAAGCTGCCGACACAACATGTTCTTCCTGCGGCTGAAGGGTCGGGTTTGCTGGCTGCATCGGACTCCCATCTCTTCACGTGCAGCAGGGCAGGCATTGCATTGGTCATCTTTCCCTGGAGAGGATGCCAGTGGTAAGCCTTGTGGAAAGCCCAACGCACATCCTTTTTCTGTGCTGAAACTGAGTATGTGACTTGTTACCCATCGTCTTTTCTCCAGGCCGTGCTTGACGGGCCTCTCGTAGTCAGTTCAGGCCATGTAGTGCTGCTTGGCTGCATCCTCTCGGGATGTGTCTGTGTCTTTTTGCGACAGCGTCAAGGTTTTCTTTAAGGCTGTGTTTGAGTTTCAGCATTCCTGCGACAACGACGAGGATGTGTGTGTGGTGGGGGGGTAGGGAGGCATTGTTGAAAAAGCGGCCGCTATAATAAAAGCGTGCCCTGCTTACAAAATAAACAAGCATTGGCATAGCCAATAGGTCTTGCCTTTGGGACCTTGTAAGTGTTTAGCCGGAGCTATTGGCTTTGCCAATGTCTTTAAGCCATGGTGTAGAGCAGTGTGCCTGCTGTGCAGCATGTTGGAAAGTTATAATAGAAAAGTGTTATAAGCATTTTTGTTACCTTATATATAACCAGGAAGGCATTATGTACAACTGTACCACCCTATTAAACAAGCATTAGAAATGCAATAGGTTTTGCATTTGCTTGAGTTAGAGCTATTGGCGCTGTAAATGACATTTTTTTTACCTATATGTTATGTATGTGGTGTGTAATGGAATTATGTGGGTTGGATAGGAATTATTAGTTGGGCAATTGTGTGGTGTAGAATTTTGTGGTGTGAAGTGGATTTGTGTAGTGGAATTATGTGGCATAGTATGCAGTGGAAATATGTTGATAGTAATTGTGTGGTATTGAGTGTACTGGAAATATGTGGAGTGGGATTCTGTGTTATATAGAGTAATTATGTGGATTGGCATTTTGTGCTGTGGAGTGGTATGTGGTGTAGTTTAATTATGTGGTGCGCTGTTGAATTTTGTGGCATGATGTGGAATTTTGTGGTGTGGATTGGATTTATGTGGTGTGTTGTGTAATTGTGTTGTTGAGTTGAATTGTGTGGTTTGGTGCAAACGTTTGTGGTGTGGATTGGATGTATGTGGTGTGTTGTGTAATTGTGTTGTTGAGTTGCATTATGTGGTTTGGTGTCAAATTTTGTGGTGTGGATTGGAAATGTGTGGAGTTGAATTGTGTGGTAGGTCGGTCGCTCCCCCACCACACAGCTCCGCCTGTGTTGTCTGCCCGCTGCTCCTGTAGGTAAGATCGCCCTCCGCTTGTGGCCCCGGTGCCCGTTTTTGTCTGCTCTCCCCTGTTTTTCCTTTCTGTGCCCCTCGCTGCCCCACTGTTGTTGTGCCCGTGATTTTGTCTGCTGTCCCCCTGTTTTTCCTTTCTGTACCCCTCGCTGCCCCACTGTTGTTGTGCCCGTGATTTTGCCTGCTCTCCCCTGTTTTTCCTTTCTGTGCCCCTCGCTGCCCCACTGTTGTTGTGCCCGTGATTTTGTCTGCTCTCCCCTGTTTTTCCTTTCTGTGCCCCTCGCTGCCCCACTGTTGTTGTGCCCGTGATTTTGTCTGCTGTCCCCCTGTTTTTCCTTTCTGTACCCCTCGCTGCCCCACTGTTGTTGTGCCCGTGATTTTGCCTGCTCTCCCCCTGTTTTTCCTTTCTGTGCCCCTCGCTGCCCCACTGTTGTTGTGCCCGTGATTTTGTCTGCTCTCCCCCTGTTTTTCCTTTCTGTACCCTCGCTGCCCCACTGTTGTTGTGCCCGTGATTTTGCCTGCTCTCCCCCTGTTTTTCCTTTCTGTGCCCCTCGCTGCCCCACTGTTGTTGTGCCCGTGATTTTGTCTGCTCTCCCCTGTTTTTCCTTTCTGTGCCCCTCGCTGCCCCACTGTTGTTGTGCCCGTGATTTTGCCTGCTCTCCCCTGTTTTTCCTTTCTGTGCCCCCGCTGCCTCTCGCCACTCCCGCCGCTGCGTTCCTGCGGCCCCGCCCCTGACTGCCCATTCGCTGCCCCTGCCTCCCTCCTCCCAGCTGCTCCTCCCTCCCACCTCCCCATAAATGGCGGCCGCTGCACGGTGAGGAGAGCGACCCTTGACCTTGCCAGGTAGGTCGCTCCCCACCACACAGCTCCGCCTGTGTTGTCTGCCCGCTGCTCCTGTAGGTAAGATCGCCCTCCGCTTGTGGCCCCGGTGCCCGTTTTTGTCTGCTCTCCCCCTGTTTTTCCTTTCTGTGCCCCTCGCTGCCCCACTGTTGTTGTGCCCGTGATTTTGTCTGCTGTCCCCCTGTTTTTCCTTTCTGTACCCCTCGCTGCCCCACTGTTGTTGTGCCCGTGATTTTGCCTGCTCTCCCCCTGTTTTTCCTTTCTGTGCCCCTCGCTGCCCCACTGTTGTTGTGCCCGTGATTTTGTCTGCTCTCCCCTGTTTTTCCTTTCTGTGCCCCTCGCTGCCCCACTGTTGTTGTGCCCGTGATTTTGTCTGCTGTCCCCCTGTTTTTCCTTTCTGTACCCTCGCTGCCCCACTGTTGTTGTGCCCGTGATTTTGCCTGCTCTCCCCTGTTTTTCCTTTCTGTGCCCCTCGCTGCCCCACTGTTGTTGTGCCCGTGATTTTGCCTGCTCTCCCCCTGTTTTTCCTTTCTGTGCCCCCGCTGCCTCTCGCCACTCCCGCCGCTGCGCTTCCTGCGGCCCCGCCCCCTGACTGCCCATTCGCTGCCCCTGCCTCCCTCCTCCCAGCTGCTCCTCCCTCCCACCTCCCCATAAATGGCGGCCGCTGCACGGCCGCGCAGCGGACGTGCGCAGCGGGCGCGCCGCTGGCGCGCCGAAGGCGCGCCTAAGGCAAGCCCGTCTGCGCCCGTCCGCGACTGGACCGCGCCCAGCGCCAGAACCCCTGGATCCCACCAACGCAACACTACTCGACGGACCTACGACGCCGCCACACTCACCGCACTCAATGCCGGCCGGAACCCTGCCTGCTACCGAGCCTCACCGAGACGCACCCACGGACCCTTCACCTGCCAAACCTGCCGATTCACCTGCCCCCGGACGTGCACCACCTCCGCCAAGTCGAGCACCAGCAGCAACCACCTGAAATGCATCCTGCTGAACACCCGCTCCGTCCACAGGCACGCCGTGGAACTCTGGGACCTGCTCGACGCAACAGCACCGGACATCGCCTTCCTCACCGAGACCTGGATGAACGCCTCCTCAGCGCCCGACATCGCCATAGCCATCCCGGATGGATACAAGATCACCCGGAAGGACCGCGTCAACCAGACGGGAGGAGGCATCGCCATCGTACACAAGAACACCATCCGCATCTCGACTAACTCCGACGAGACCTTCACCGCCGCCGAACACCTACACTTCCAGATACACACTGACCCCAAGACCACCCTCCGAGGCACCCTCATCTACAGACCCCCGGGACCACGCACACTATTCAGCGAAGACATCGCAGACTTCATCAGCCCGCACGCCATGCCCTCAGCCGACTACATCCTCCTAGGGGACCTCAACTTCCACCTGGAGAACAACAACGACAGAAACACCACCGCCCTGCTGGACAACCTCGCCAACCTCGGACTCAAGCAACTGGTGAACACGCCCACCCACTACGCCGGCCACACGCTTGACCCCGTCTTCTCGTCCAGCAAGCACATCTCCTTCAGCCACGCCACCGGACTCCACTGGACCGACCACAGCTGCGTCCACTTCAGCTTCAGAAAGACTGCGACCCACCACCACCCGCAACAGGCTCCCGCCGGAGCTGGAGCAAGATCACCGCCGAGCAGCTCACCGCCTCCCTCAGCCAGAACACACCCACCAACACAACGGACCCAAACGAAGCAGCCAGCAACCTCGCCAAGTGGCTGACCGCCTGCGCCGACGACCTCGCACCACTAAAAACCCTCCCAGCAGACCCGGAAGCAAGAAAACCCCTTGGTTCACCAACGAACTCAAGGAATCCAAGAAGAACTGCCGCACTCTCGAGAAAACCTGGCGACTCGACCAGACCACAGACAACAGGACCGCCCTCAAGCACGCCACCCGCAAACACCACCAGCTGATCCGTGCCACCAAGAAGTCGGCACTCAAAGAACGACTGGACAACAACGCCCATGACAGCAAGGAACTTTTCAGCATCGTCAAAGAGTTCTCCAACCCCAGCGCCGGAAACAACGACATCACCCCTCGCAAGACCTCTGCAACTCACTCTCCGCGTTCTTCCACCGCAAGATCACCGACATACACAACAGCTTCGACGCACAAACAACGCACCCTACCGCCGAACCAACGCCCGCCACCACCACCCTCTGCAACTGGACCCCGATCAGCACCGAAGACACCACCCGCACGATGAACTCCATCCACTCCGGATCACCTACCGACCCCTGCCCACACCACGTCTTCAACAAAGCCGACGCCACCATCGCACCCCATCTCCGGGACATCATCAACTCCTCCTTCCACACCGCCACCTTCCCGGAGAGCTGGAAGCACGCCGAGCTTACCGCCCTCCTGAAGAAACCAACGGCGGACCCCACCGACCTCAAGAACTACCGTCCCATCTCGCTCCTTCCGTTTCCGGCCAAAGTCATCGAGAAGACCGTCAACAGACAGCTTGCCGCCTTCCTCGAGACGAATGGATCCCTCGACCCCTCGCAGTCCGGGTTTCGGGCCAACCACAGCACCGAGACCGCCCTTATCGCAGCCACCGACGACATCAGAACCCTAACCGACAACGGGGAAACAGCTGCCCTCATCCTCCTGGACCTCTCTGCGGCGTTCGACACCGTCTGCCACCGCACCCTAGTGAAGCGCCTCAGCAACATCGGAATCCGAGAGAAAGCACTGGAATGGATCATCTCGTTCCTCGCCGGAAGAACCCAGAGAGTCCGCCTCCCCCGTTCAGATCCGAAGCCACCGAAGTCATCTGCGGCGTTCCACAAGGATCCTCACTCAGCCCAACCCTCTTCAACGTCTACATGAGCCCCCTCGCAGCCATCGCACGCCGACACAACCTCAACATCATCTCCTACGCCGACGACACCCAGCTGATCCTCTCCCTCACCAACGACCCCACCACCGCCAGAGCCAACCTACACGACGGGATGAGAGACGTCGCCGACTGGATGAGGAACAGCCGCCTTAAACTGAACTCAGATAAGACGGAAGTCCTCATCCTGGGCTCATCACCCTCCGCCTGGGACGACTCCTGGTGGCTCCCCGGCCCTGGGCACCGCGCCCAAGCCAACGGACCACGCACGCAACCTGGGCTTCATCCTGGACTCCTCCCTGTCGATGACCAGACAAGTCAACGCCGTCTCATCTTCATGCTTCAACACCCTGCGCATGCTCCGCAAGATCTTCAGATGGATCCCCACTGAAACCAGGAAGACCGTCACCCAGGCACTCGTCACCAGCCGACTGGACTATGGGAACACCCTCTACGCCGGAACCACAGCCAAACTTCAAAAGAGACTCCAGCGCATCCAGAACGCCTCCGCACGACTCATCCTGGACATCCCCCGACACAGCCACATCACCGTGCACCTGAAAGACCTGCACTGGCTCCCCGTCAGCAAGAGAATCACGTTCAGACTCCTCACCCACGCACACAAGGCCCTCCACGACCTGGGCCCAAAGTACCTCAACGACCGCATGACCTTCTACACGCCCACACGCCAGCTACGATCAACCAGCCACGCCCTCGCCACCGTACCACGCATCCGCAAGAACCACCGCCGGAGGAAGATCCTTCTCCTACCTGGCAGCCAAGACCTGGAACTCCCTCCCCACTCACCTTCGGCGAACCCAGGACCATCTCTCCTTCAGGAAGCAGCTCAAGACCTGGCTGTTCGAGCAGTAACTTACCCCCTCCCCCAGCGCCTTGAGACCCTCCCGGGTGAGTAGCGCGCTCTATAAATGCCGTGATTGATTGATTGATTGATTGTGTGTGGAATTGTGTGGATAATCAACATTAACTTGTCAAAAGCAACACACCACAGAAGCAACCAGCTTTTGGCAAAGTGCAGGACCTAGTAACAAGTCTCGCTCACCCTGCTGCCTCAACCTATTATTTAAATTAACAAGAAGGGAACTCATGAGCCAAACCACTCGAGAAGTAGTGCACCTAGCTGTTTAACCATTTTGCTACACGTTCATACCGATTTGAAGGCATGGTACCATAATTGTCAAGTCGATCCATCTCACACACCACATCTTCAACGAGCTATGGCTCAACCAACCAACATTTAACAAATTATTATTTTTATACCATATGCAACAATATTAAAAGCAATTCCACGAGTCCCAGAATGCAATGTATTGTTAAAAGGCCAGCGCTGTCTGAACATGTTGCATATAGCATGGACTCTTGTCAGTTAAAAATGGATGTCTCAGGTTGGAGAAGAAGCAATATGTTTGGCATGTACATGTAATGTCTTGCCTGCCGGGGACCTACGAGTATGAGAGAAGCAGCTCCGATGCACGCTGAGGCTCGAGCACAGTTGAGAGATGCAGGGCAGCTGATGGTTCGGAGGTGAAGGGGGCTCGTTAAGGAGGTAGGTGAACTCACTCACCAACTGCAGTATCCACATTATTGCAGAATGCTCGGTACCGCTCAGATGCACCAGTTATCTGCTGGCTTCAGCCTCAGCTCGTGGTACCAGTGGCACGCACAGCACACTGGGGAGCAGCTAAGCAGCCATCCAAGTGGCAGGGAATCGCTGCCATCCAGCCGAACACAAAACTTGTCAGAGTCACATGCTCGCATTGTTTCGAAGTGGGACATTCATCGGAAGTTAATTGCGAGAGGTTGGGAAACGTAAAAAAAAATAAAGTACAATTAAGCACATTTAGTAGCAGGCCACTAGAGGAGGTGTGACCAGAATGGGGCTCGATGCTACAATCTCAACACTGCCGTTTATTTTTATTCCAAAATGTTTCCTTGATTGCGCTGTGATGAATGCTCTGGCTGATCCTACCATGTCCGCGAGTGAACTTATCCCCATGTACCAACGATGAAATGGAAGTGCACAAATAAAACAGCACAGCTACAGCATGCTGGGGGGGGAGAAGAAACAGGGACGGGCGGAAGCGGCAGAAGAAACAGACACGAGGTTGTGTGGAGACCCCGAAGCAGTTCCGTGTGGATGACTAGGAGCCTGCTCTTTTTTATTGGATGTTTAATGCACTTTGGGTTGATAGAGAGCAGCGGTCGAAGTGCATGAAAAAAGTGTGGAGCTGTGATCCTGAGTCCAATGGGGGTGGGATCAGTGATTGTCGGGATGAGAGGGGGGGCGCATTTCGGTCAGGTAGCCGACTTCTTGGAGGGAGGCGGCGCTCATGGGAAGCCGACACTTCGCCTTGTGGTGAAAGCTTTTGAATGACTTTTATTTAAAGAGGCGGCCACATTTGAACAACAAACATTTTACCAAAAATTCAAGTGGAAATCCCGGTAAACTTTAACCATTTTCAAGAGGAAAGTCTCATCAGTTTCAACAAATACTTTTATTTAAGGCTGTTTCACAGCAACCTTTACACTGACGGCGCCTAAAATACCGTGAGAGCAGTTGTCTCATTGGGACCGATTTCTAAGAATAAGCATCAAAGTTAAAAGAAACGCGCGGCCGCAAAAGTGAACGCGACCGCCATCTGTTTCCAATTAACGCGACCGCGAGACAGGCAAATGTAAACAAGCGCGGGCACGATAATTGGAAACAGATGGCGCCGCTGCTCGCTCCCGCAAGGTGGATGCCGTACATGCACGAGTGCTCATTGAAAACAGTGCAGTACATGCACGAGTTTTCGAAAAAGTACAGACCGATTCCAAGAGGTCATCTCCTAAGCAGCGCTTGCGCGCTGCGTTAGGCTCGACCTAAAATGTAAATACTACACTGTAAAAGGAGCAAGTTCAGCAGAAAATAAAGGCGCATGGCCTCTTGAAAGCGGACCACGCCGTAAATTAAATAAATAAATAAATAAGCGCAGTCTCTATAGTTGAAGCGGACTGCGCTCTAAAGTAAATAAATACATTAAAGGTGCTGCGATGTCATGGGTGCAATAAGGGAAGCGCTTTAAAGAAAATAGTGTTCACCAACTTATATTACAGACCATGTAACAACACCAGTAAAAGATCCAGTCCTTATGGGCGGTAACTAAAGGAGACAAGGCGGGACTAACAAGCCTCATAATGAATCGGAAGCCAGCGTTCAGGAAGAACGATGGCACAAGCCAATTAAAAATATGGGCGGAGAGTCGGCGGGGCTTCTATTTCATACCCTAATACTGCAGGCCTCGCAGAGCGAGCAGCGCATGCGCGCTGCAGCTAGTCTCGACCTAATGAACACACAAATATTCATGTCCTTACTTTTACTGACAAATAACACTGATGTATTTGTGAACAACTAACGGAAAAAAACTATTAAGGTATTCCATGTCAGTGATTTAGTTCCTGTTTATATTTCACATTTTTTACCTATTATTACACCAGAATTATGGTTGGGTGACACACTGTAGGTAGGGATCACAAAAATGTAGTTTACGTGTTTAAGCCGTGATTTAATTACATTGGCCATGTCCCTTTTAGTGACCCTTACTTTTTGCATCCCACTTAAAGACCTGGCCCCCCATTCAGCCCAAGGTCAATGAATATCTCTGAGATGTGGGAGACTCTGGGGTCCCTCATTACATTTTGTAGAGGCGCCATAATTTTGTGTTACGTCACTTCACTTTGTAATACTGGTTCTTCCATGAAAAACATAGGAGGAGTTCTTGAAAGCCTTGACGTTTGATTTAACCACAGAAAACTTTCATTTCTTACCGTTCTTGCTCCATGTAGGCCATATGAGAAAATATTTTTTATCCTGTGTCTGACAGACCAGACTGAACCTTGTGGTATATCAATATTTATAACCCTTTAGACACAGTACATCTCAAATTGATCTGAAAAAAATTCTAGTTGTTGCCAATCATCACAGCTGTGGGTGGATGCATGGTATCAGAAGGAAAAATGCACAGTTACAGAAGGATACACCTCACCAAATGACTGGGTGTTGTGGACTCTCGAAGTGGCAGACGTATGACGTATGAGGGCAAGGGGTCTGACACCTGAAGTAATGACAATTGAAATCCAAACTAGAGGAGAGATAGAGGACAATACAGTAGAATCAGGTTTAGCACCAGGTAGTTGAGATTTCTGACATCACAATGCAGGGTTTTGCAATAGTATTAGACGAGAGTTGATATTACAGGAACATATATGAGGGCGATATGGAATAAGCGAGGTAAGCAATAGGAAATCAGAGGGTAGCTGGAGAAATTCCATCTGCCTTGCCAAATCCCTGACATTCCTTGCTTGAGAGTGGCTTTGTTTATAGGCTGAAGCCCACCAGACTGCAAAGCTGTCTGGTTGCAAAGACATATTGGGGACATGCTGTATGCTTACTTATGAATGCATTCAGCCCATTGCTTACCATTGGCCTTCTGTTTTGTCACTCACATTTGCTTTCTTACTATTCACTGCATTTATTTTTCTCAACAAATGCTTCTCCCTGACTCCCTCGCATTGCTTTCTCACCATGAGCTTGTCCCTGTCAGCTTCACGCACCTCTTTTTTGTCCGTTTGCTGCCCCACCCATGCTTGCTTTGTTGCTACCATACCAGCATCTCTGTTCTGCTTCTGCCTTTCACCTACGCCCCGTGTTGCTTCCGCCCCCTTGTGTTGCATCTGCACCCACACATGCCCCTATATTGGTTCTGCCCCCTGTTGCTTTGCCACCTCGTTGCTTCCTCCCATTCATTTTAGAAAGAAATCCAAGATGAGTTTTTTTTCTTTTTAGTTACCGATCTAACACGGATTGGTAATTAAATTTTTTCAAAAGTGACAAAGTCATTCTGTAGGCACATGAATTCATGGTGCCCTCACCTATAAAATGGTGCGGCTGGCCGCATCAAGATTTAAAAAAAAAAAAAAATGTTGTTGGCTGAGCATTGCCCTTCCATTAATCTCTACAAACATCTTATACTCAAAACTCGTTTGAAACATAGGGACATATTTACAAGGGCACAGCGCCAGCACAGCGTCACCTTTACCGATGCTCCAGTGGTGCTATGCCCTGCTCCTTATTTACAAAGCACCGCTAATCCCCTTTGAGTGGCTTAACACCACCTTGTAAACAGGGCCCCTTTTCACGCATCACTTTGCGTGAAAGGGGCGTGCAATGGGTGTTGCTGTGGGCGTTTCCATGCAACCCCCATTGCATTTTGACGCTGCCCCAGATTTGCAATAATCTGTAAATCTGAGGCAGTGCCAAAAACGAATGCCAGTGAAAAGCAGGCGTTAGAGTGGCTCAATGAGGAGAAATACTTTTATTTCTCCCCTTTGTTTGCTCTATGTGTGCTGCATTCTGCAGCACACATAGAGGGAACAAAACACCATTAACAATAGTTTTTTTGCAGGAAAGTTTTTCCTTCCTGCACAAAAAAATCATTAATTAATGTTGATTTGCTACTTCAATGTGTGCTGCAGAATTCAGCACACATAGAAGTAGCAAATCACCATTATTCATTGTTAACTTGCAAGAAGGGACACCTTCCTGCACATAAACAATCATCCCTGCAACGCAGGCACCCTTGCAAAATGCGGCAAGGGTGTCTGCGCTGGTGCTAGGCAGCTATTTTTAGCGCTGGCGCCAGGGAAAACACAAGGCAGAAATCTGGTGAATACGGTACATTCCTGCGTTTTTAAAATGACGCAGCATGGCGCTGCTCAATTGCTCGCGGCGCTGCTCCATTTCCTAGTAAATATACCCCAAAGTCTGTAGCATTTTCTGCTGTTTAAGGCATTGCTAGGTATGTGTGCTTCGAATGAGTCTGTGTGCCACTACCCTCCTCTAAAGAGATGCATTTATCACTGGCCTGCAAAGGCCAGTAGCAGTTGTGATTCCAGTGAAGAACCCGTTCGGTGTTACCCACCTGCGATCCACTGACAGGAAATGTTTAGGGTCTTGGTGAAACTCTCCAGTCATAGCATAGTGGACGATTTCTATTGCACAGGCCTTCACAGCAGCTCTGACCTCTTCAGTGAGATAGCTCAGTAGATTAATGCTTCCACTGCATAGATGTGTGTGGGCCCTTCACGCCACAGGGGTGGACTCAGAATAATTCCCCCAGCTTTTTCATCCTTCTGGGGTTAATAACATTAACAGTGAGCTTACTGATAGTGTGCATGATGCAGAAGTGACGCACTTCCCATTTTCTGGCCTTGATAAATGACATTAGGCCATCTTTGGACTGCGCTATTCATTACTCTCAGTGCGTGGATGACTGGTGCCTTTATGAAGCAGCATCTTTGCCCTTGGGAAGTGCCTGCCTTGCACCGCATGAGGCTTTGTTCTGCATAATGATCAGTGGACCCGCAATGACACGAATGAGGGTGGCACTAAACCCTTAGGGCCCCATTTACAAGAAAGTGACGCATAACGCAGTGATGTGTCAGTTTTCTTGCGCCTGCGGGAGAAACCCTTGTACCACTATGGATGTGCCGTATGGCACAGAGTTTTTTGGCACATTGCTGGAGTTGGCGTGAAAACCAATGAAACTCCAGCAATGTGTCAAAATACAGAGGCGATGAGTCAGTTTTCAGTAACGGATCGTCCACTGTAAGGGGATCAATAAAATAGAGCGTGAAAAGGTGGAAAACTCACCTTGCGCTCTATTACATTGGTTCTGTATGTCACGCATGCAAGTGGGCAGAGTGTACTTATGTGTATCACTATGCCCACTTCTATGCTTGACATAAGAGAGTAATGTCACAAAATGTGACATTTACTGTCTTACCTACCTTATGTATGCACTTACCTGTTGGGAAGACGTCATTTCCATCGTAGGAACTCACTTCAGCTAGTCAACTTCCACTGCAACAGCCAATGCATCATTCCTACGCCTGGGTTTAGCTGGCGTAGGGATTGCGACGCATTGGCAGTGCAGCGGCAGGCTGCATTAAAAAAAAAGTGATAAATACCACTGTGTCAGTTTCAAGGTAGGGGTATCCAATGGAATGCCTACCTTGCATAAATTAAAATGGCAGATGGCACAGGCGATTTTCACGCAGGTGAAAACTAACGCAGCCTGTAAAAAAGCGGCACATCTGCATCCGTGTAATAATGGAGTGTCAAAAAAAGTGGCGCAATGGTGGCGCAAGGCGACACGTAGGGGCTTGTAAATAAGCCCCTTACACATGTATGCCCTACTGTTACCTTATTATGTATATGTAATTTAAAAAAACAATCTGACAGTATGGTACCAAACAGTGTTTGGGCTATAGAAGAACTTGAGAAATCAACCAGAGTAGCGGGCGGGATCCAGGCTTAACTATGATTTGTGGAGCAATATAAAGATGGATGAGTTATTTACCAACCTAAGGGTCTTCAGCCAAGTCATCACCATCTTACCAGGTAGCGTCCTTAAACTGTTCAGTTGTGAAGTCAGTCCTATATTAGTGCACATGTTCTTACAGTAGACACTTGTACACGAGCTGTTTCAGAAACGTCAAGACATTGCTCTGGTCTGTGCATAACAACAGGTGCATCAGCCAACTGAGCTATCTGTCAGCAAAAATGTATTCAACTGTCCAGCACACATTTTGGTGCGATTGCGAGCCCTCATAGTATGCCTATAATTCTGTCTTGGTGTCAGGGACACAATGCCGACTGCATGCGCGTCGTTTTCGCTGCTGTTGTGTCCTTATCTGTGAGAGCAGTAGCAAGAAGGCCTACTGAACACGAGGGGCTTGTTCTCCTTTGGTGTATAAATCCTCTCTCTACTAACCACATACAACATATTGAGTAAGCTCTTATTCGAATATTAAGTATTGACAAAATGCATTTGTGCTGCTCACGCACCTCTGTTTTACTCCATGCTTAAGAACAGCTACGAGTTAGGTTCTAAAAACCTGCACTTGTAAGCACAGATGTATTAGTTCCAGTTGTAAAAAAAAAAGCACGTCTCAGATGCAAGCACATTGGGACAGTGAGTATCTACTATTAACCACCTGTTGGACATGGCCCTTCTTGGGGGATTCCACTAAAACGTTTAGCTTTTTTCCTCCTGGTTTTTGCTGACTATCTTTTCGTGGCCTTAGGACTCTGGGCACTTTCCCACTGTACTTCAGTAGGAAAGTGGGCGCACCCTTCCCACACATGCAAGGAAGGAAAGCTTACTTGATTGGTTTAGGTGCTGTACCTGTGAGTGTCCTGTAAAAAGGTACACCTTATACCCAGGGTGGGTACTGCACTGGCTAGTAGTGGGACGCAGCACTGATTGTACCACCAACCAGAATAGCCTGTCAAACATGTATCATGCTCAATTGTGCCTTTCTCACTCATTAGCCAACCCTAAGTGGGCCTTTCATTACCAACAGAGGAGGTTACCTCTTGAGGAGGTGAAGCATGTGGTAGGTGAAAGGCAAGATGCGTACACATGCATGTTCTTCCCAGGTAGTGAAGAACCCCCATGCGGGTTTTCCCTACCTACAAGGTCAGCTCTTCCCATGGGACACCAATAGGGTGTTGCTGATTCTCTGTAGTGGCCTTAGGGCTTTGGGCACTTTCCCACAGTAAATGCAGTGTGAAAGGGTGCACACCCTTCCTATACATGAGGAAGTGATGCTTACCTGATTTTTTTAGATGTAACAAGCCTGCCTTTGCGAGCCTGTGTATGCGCAATTTCTCCTCTGGTGTCTTTAAATATGTGTCCAACTTGTCATTGCAGGCCAGTGTGTGCACACTTGCACCTATGGTGTTTTAAACATGTGTCCAACCTGTCATTGCAGGTCTGTGTGTGCGCAATTGCACGTGTCCTCAGGTTGACCTCTTTAAATCACTAGCCAATCCTGAGAGGACCTTTCCTTACCACTAGAGCACCCCTAGGGTATGTCTTAAGGGGTGAAGCAAGTGGTAGGTGAAAGGTCGGGCAGGTACATATGTGTGTTCCCTGCCAAGGTAGTGAGGAATACCCATGTGTGGTTTCACTACCTAGAAGGTTTGCTCTCCCCATAGATTAGCATGGGGAAATGGCTGTGATTACTTCAAGCTGCAATAGTGGCTTACAGTGGGGCAGCCTCATAATGTTTCTTATTATTGGATTCACATTGATAAACCCTCTCCTGTGGTAAAGAGGGGTTTGTCAATAATAGCTTAGAAATGCCACTTCTTTAAAAAGCGGGTATTTCTCTGCTTTAAAACTCTTTGTGTGCCTTTTAGTTTGACTAGACTCCACACTTGAGGCTGGTGGAGAACATGTAGGCATTCTCTAGAGACAGCTATAAATACTGGGCATGCAAGTGGAACAACAGAGCTTTGCCATTTGAGGGCCTGGCTGGATAGATTGGAGGAAGTGGTTTTGACACTTGGCCTCTGGGAGCCAGATCATGGCCCCACTAAAGATTAAGATCTGCATTTCACGGCCCCAGGGCCGACAGGACAGAAATTTAGGGGAGACATCTGTGGTTCAAAGGGAAACACTCTGAACCACCCCCTACTTCAAAGGCACACTACAGTATAACTACTGGTGCCATACTTCAGCAGGGTAGAGATACACTTGTGTGGACATGGGACCGGAGATCCTGAAACTGTGTGGTGCACGCTGCCAGAGGAATCTGTTGTGCACAAGGAGGGTTACTGCCATTGGAAGGAACCCTGCAACCTTCCTGAATAGTGGCTGGCCTGACTCCCTGCTGCTGTGTGGCACCCTGAAGTGTGCTCTCCAAGTGCTTGTTTGCTTGCCTCCTGTTTTTTTTGGAGGTCTCAGGGGCATTAAAGATCTCCTACAAGGGACCAACATCATCTACGTGTTACACCTGGAGAGCGGTGCCCTCTTAAGTGCCCACATCATCTGCTGGATCCTAACTGGTAGTGCAGCGCGAGCGTGGAACTAAGAATTGTGCCTGGAGACCGGATTGCCTTGTGCGGTGCTCCAGAAGTCTTGCCTGCATCTAATACGTGTGGCCCCTGCATTGTGGGGACCCCAACACGCATTAGCGTCTTGTTGGTGGCGAATGGATTCACCTGTTGCAGGATAAAGCGTGGACCGCTTCGTCAATCGTGCCGCATCTCTCTCGTGCGACATGCCGACTGCCTGCTCATTTTGTGTGGTGTCCGATTCACAGGTTTTGACCCTCGGAAGTGAGGGCGTAACTGTAGGAGTGCCTTATTCTACCTTGTGTGGCATTGCTAAACTTGCGCCTGTGTGTGTGACTGGAATTGACTGGTGCGACCAGTATCAACCTGCACCAGGCATTGTGTCTCATTTCCAGGGAGGTACAGGATTTGAAACTCTTCGTTGTGTATGACAGGAACTGTCTGGTGCAACTCGGAGCAACGCACACCAGAGGTTGTGCCTCATTTCCAGGGAGGTACTGAGTTTGAGCCGGAATTGTCTGGTGCGACTCGTATATCACGCACCAGACGTTGTGCCCAAATTGCCTGGGTGCTACTGTGATCGACATCTGCCTCACGGGGTGCCTCTTTATTCTGAGAGTCTCCCCTGCTTCCTTTCCCATTCATCAATTGTTCCTTTTGGGCCCTCAGTGTGGCGGACCAACTGCCCTTTCCTCACCCGGCCCCTGACGACATCATGTTGCCAGGTAGTATTGCCCCGATCGGGCCTGGATAGTGAGAGTGATTGACTGGGCTGAAAGAAGGCTTCCGAGAGCGGCCCCGAAGCAGGTCAAGAGACAGTCTGACCCACCCCTGTGCTTCGCAGAACTGGGCTGGTGCCGGAAGGCACATTGTGGAACCCTTTTTGAGTGACTGACTATCGCCCTTAGCCTGCATCTGCTCCGCATCCTGAGGGTGAACTTCCCGAGTGGTGACCAAACACCTATTTGACAACTGTTTCCTAATTAGTCCTGCTACCTACCCCAACCTTCTTCCCAGGGACTCTGGCTAAGTGTGACTTTGGCTGCAATCAGCCTAGTATCCGGGTGGAGGGCTGGTTATCTCCAACCCGTGGGCGTAGGGTAGTTGAGTGAGTTGAAGGGTGGACGGAGGCTTGGGCCACAGGGTCCACAGCGTGTTATCAATTGACAGGGCGGATATCATTTGCATCACATTACGGTGCTAAGTGCGTATGTGCGTATGTGTGAGAGTGTGTTCCAAATTAACCTTCCTGATATCCGTTGCACCACGTATCGGTGCTGAGTGAGTGTGTGTGTGTGTGGGAGTGTGACTGCCTGAAACCCGGCTGGGATTCATTACACCGTTTGGCGGTGTTGCTTTACACGTTGATTCCTTGCCAACAGAATACTAAGTTAGGCAGTGGTTTTACCTGTACTGCCTCGGCCCACAGTGCTGCTTAAAAGTATTGTAATTCTTTGTGTGTACATATTTTTGATATATTTGTGATGTGGGGTGCCCACTCTAACAGTGTGGTATTGAATTATAATGATTAAGGGTGCTGGGGGTAAAGTAGGATCTTCCCAAATGTGCATACTGCCGATGTTATTTTAACACAGTTGGGACTAGTACTGCTAGTAATATTTCCAAGTGTGATTTATGCCCAGAAATACATGATGTTCATGTTGTGTTAATTAATGTGCGTGTTGAATATAAACTTTATTTACATACCTAGATGTGAAGTCTCTTTTGTGACGCTTGTGTGGGAGTGCTGTGCCAATGCTTTACACATTGCCTCTGTGATAAGCCAGACTGCTCAGTGCCAAGCTACCCAAGGGTGAGTGCAGGTTATACAGTTAGAGTAATCACCCACCCCTGACAGGAGTGGTAATTTCTGCCTGGCTAAGGCTTCGCCTCAGCCAACCAGAAAGTGCCAATTCCAACACCACCTATTCAAGCACTTCCCACTGAGCCTCATACATGACACATAATCCTTCCCAAAAAGGTCACACTGTATACCCACACTCTACCAACCACGCACTGTAAATGGAATGGCCTCTTTTTTATCCACATGGAGTGCTTTGTGGCCTCCCTATGGGTATGTGGTGCTATTCAGATGATACAGAGCTTTAAAATATGTCTTCTTCTCTTCAAGGGTGTCTGTCTGTAGGTGTCACCTGTTACACTACCCTACTGCCAGCGACCAACATTGATTAGATCGCGCCTACCAGATAGCACAAGCTGTCTGTTTACGAAAGACATTGTGGGCCCAACACGAACATACAGGGGCATGGGGCCCGCTGATTGCTTACCATTGATTGCCTTTCCTGTCACTCTCATTTGGCTTCTTCTTATGTGATGGATTATTTGTCAGTCTTGTGTGACACATTACCTATTTACCCATTGCTTTGATTGGTGTGCTTCTATTTATCCTCTGCTCACGTTTAGGGAGCTACCTTTTACGTCTCACCTTAGGCCATGTGTTAGAAATGGGGATCTCTAGTTGGCTGTGGTAGGTACCTTTGTCCAAATAGGGTCCCTTGCTTCTAGTCAGGGTAAGGGGGATACACACTTTAGATAACCCCTGCTCACCCCCTTGGTAGCTTGGCACGAGCAGACAGGCTTATCCCAAAGGCAATGTGTAAAGTATTTGTACCAACCCTCCCAGTAACACAGTGAAAACACCACAAAAGGACACCACACCAGTTTAGAAAAATAAAGTATCTTTATCTAAACTAAACGAGACCAAAACGACAAAAATCCAACATACACAGTTAAAAATATGACTTTAAAAAAGTTTCAAGGACTTGTACCATCGATAACTATGGATGCGTGACTTTGCACCAAAGTACCTGTAGATGCGTCAAAGTTCCAAAAGCCAAACAACCGCAGAGTCAGAAAACAAAGAGATGCGGCACTCCTGAGACCTTGGGGAGGCGATGCGACAGTTCTGCGACACGCAGAGGATGAGTTGCGTCGAATCTGGTCTGTATGGGGAGTGATGCGTCCATTCTTCGTGATCATTCCGGTTAGCAGGTGATGGGTCGGGAAAGCGTGCTGCAGAGGTACGATGCATGGAAATCCGGGATGCGTCGGCGATCGATGCGGCGGCGTTGAACGGCGCTGTGTCGGTCCTCTTCAGCCACGATCCCTCGATGCATCGATTCTTGCAGCGGCGACAGGCGCTGCAGCGGTTTCCGCAGCGGCGCGGTGGTGCGTGGAAATTCTTCTCGCGCTGTGGAGATGCGTCAGGAAAACAGTGGCAAGAAGAGCGATGCGTCGATTTCTGTAGTTCTTTGAGTCTCTTCTTTCTTCCAGCTCCCAAACAGCAGCAACAACCTCCAGAGGCCCAAAACTGGCACAGGTACCTCTTGGTAGGTCAGAACTCACAGCAGCAGAGTTCAGGGGAGCTGGGGGTGAAGTCTTTGTGTCCCTGAGACTTCAGAACAGGAGGCCAGCACACTTCAGGCCCTTGGAGATTTCCTTCAAACAGGGGACACAGCACACAGCAAAGTCCTTCTCCTTTCCTTGGCAGAAACAGTAACTGCAGGCCAACCCCAGACACACAGCAAGGGCAGTACTTCTCCTCAGTCTCTCCAGCTTTTCTCCTTGGCAAAGGTTCCGCTTGAATTCCAGGAATGATCTAAAGTCTGGGGTTTTGGGTCTGATACTTATACCCTAAAACAGAGGTCTTCAAACTTTTGGGTGCCGAGACCCCCCTGTCAACATTTTCAGTCGTAAGGACCCCCTCCTGACAAACATTTCTAAACCTGTAGGCAGGGCTACTGGAATTATGAGGCAGGTGAGGACCAAATTACACGACAGGCTTGACTAAATTGTGTGGGAAGAAAATTTAAATAATGTTATGTGATGCCGCGTTATTTTGGGATAGAATTGCTTCATTATTTTGACATTTTTTGCACACAGTAACACTGAGGAAAGATTTCACAACATCAGTACCAGTTTATAACCAAAATACAGCAATTCACATCAGAAAGATGTCTAGTCAACCTCTGTGATGGGCCTTCCACTTTGCAGGAATACGTGCTGCCACATTAGAAGCTCACCTGGCCCTGGCTGGGAGCAGCAGGGGTCCCTTAAAACCCTGGCGGTCTTGTGCAGAGTTAAGCAATTTACCCATGCCGCTTTCCTCTCACCCCTCCCTTCCATCCCTCTCTCTCTCCTCTCCCAATCCCGGATCCCTCTCTCACTTTGCAGGCCATTTTCTTTCACCCCTTTTACAACTTCTGAACTCTCCCCATTCAACTTCTCACTTCACCCTTAATCACCTCTTGCCATTCTGTCTTTCCACTGCCCTCATCTCTAACAGTCGCTCGCATTTATCTCATGGCCTCTCTGGCCCCGTCACCTCTTGTGCCCCTCAGCACTTCTCATTCACCTCAAGTCTCTCCATTCAAATTGTTGTCTATTTGTACCTTACACCTCTCCAGTCCCCCCCATTCATCTTTCACATCTCCCCTTTGTTCTTCCACACCTTCTTGAACCAATGTCCCTCTACCCCGTTACCTCAGCACCAGTGCTTAATTTGAGCAGGTGGTTTCCGGTGCTCCGCACTGGCACCTAATTGTGCACACTGGCACTATGATCGTCTGCCACATGGTGGCTCTGTCTGTGTAATTTAGAGACGAGCAGAACAGCTGTTTATTAATTCAATATACATTAAAAACTATAAACTCCTGACATCCATGCCATTCTTATAGTTTTGGGGGCTTGAAATAGTCTGAACAGTCACACTTGTACAAGTGTTATGGTTGGTAGTTGCATAGGTATTGTCATTGGCCGCACAGGCAAGGCAATGGGTGGGTGGTTAAAGTTGCAGTGGCCTACTGGTGAGGTCCCTGGCACATGTTTTATTACAAATTAATCTGCTCAGCACACACCCCAGTACTCCCTCTCTTCCCCTATCGCTGCTGTCCCTCACCCATGTCGCATCAAATTACTTTTTAGGTCACAGATCATCTCTCAGCTATCTTCTCTCACAGTTTAACAGTAGCCCTCCTCTGTGCCCTCAACTTTCCCTCACACTTACTTCTTGCGTGTCTGCACTTCCCTTCGGCACTTCACATTTCTCCTCATCCCTGACCTCTTCAATCGAATTATCTCACTCCCTTGCTGTCCTTTCTCATCCTCTCATCTCTCCTCACCGAGCACACAGGTTGAACCCGTATGCTCCTCTTGGCCTGTGCCACTCTGCTTATTGTTCCCTAATTCAGGAAGGCACGAATTGTCTGTCTAGCTGTTTTGGTGCAGGCCGCACAGTTATGGAACGTGCACCCTCTTTGCTTCGCTCCACCAAGAATCTATTATTCTTTAGGAAGATATAAAAACCTGGCTCTATGCTCTGTAGGTTACCCCATTTGGCTGGTTCTCCTTCCCCTTCTGTGTGTTTCTCATTTGCCTTCAGGCAGCAGATGGCTATTAGCCCCAGGACACCTTTTGGTAACAGTAGCGCGCTACAAATGTAAATAATTATAGTAATAGGCAGAAGCAGGTGAGCCACTAGACCCAAACTTCGCGGGGGCCTACACTCCCAGGCAGGGCTGGCCCTAGCACTGGGCACACACGGTGCAACAGTCTTTTTTGGTGCCCCTTCCCCAGTTTCCTCCTTCTCCATAAATTCCCTCACTACCACTCACCAACAATGCACCTCATCTCTCTGTAGCACCTTTCTGACAAACATTTTTTTTTTTATAGCGCTACTCATAGTTTACTCACACTCAGGTGTGTGATCTGCATAGTACATGTTCTTTGTAGCAGGCACATTAACCCTCTGCACTGTGTGGGTGACAAGAGTGCCCATGTGAGTGCACGGTGTGCAATGCAACAGTGTGAGAGTAGGGAAAGAGGAGTGACTGCAGGGTGAGTGAGGTGACCATATGAATTTGGGTGCGGATGTAAGTGCAGAGTGGGACGAATGAATGCATGGTTAATGATGGGCTTGTTTGAGTGAGTTGCAAATTGAGCAGTGAGGGGGCAGGTGAATGAGGTGTCACATGAGTGCAGATGAGTAGTGTGACTGCAGGGTGAGGTACAGGGTGAACAGCGCAAGTGCATTGTGAGTGCAGAGTGATCACTGAGTGCAGGGTGAGAGGGTGAATGATGTGAGTGCATGGTGATCAGTGTGAGTGCATTGGGATCGCTGTGAGTGCAGGATGAGCGTGAAAGTGAAGTGCGAGAATGAGGAGCGAGTTGTCTGAATGCAGGGTGAATTCCCAGACACTTGAAGTGACTCAGCATATTATTGACGGCGGCGTAGGGTTTAAGATACAAGTTAAACTATTGCTATTATGGCATTAATCAGGGATCGAGGGTGGAGGAAATAAATAATGTGCTGATCCTGCAACACACTTACAGTCTTATGATTAGGGTTGCCTGCTCATTATTTTGATGTCCCAGGCGGTACAAAAATAAGCAGTCACCTAAAGCTGTATATTTCAGCACTTATCTGTGCATACTTGGAACAGCAAATATAAATAGAAAGCACTTTTAATTGTGTTCTAGGGCTGCCTGAATGATCCATGACTGATAATTAAAGGGAACAAAGACAGAATAGTCACATTACGAATGAATACACTCTTTTTTATTTACAATCCTATTTAGTGTCAAGAGGAGGCCTTTGCAGGCTCTTTAAACATCAAATGGCTGGTATTTTTCTTTTGGCGACCTTACTTTATATTCCTTTTCATGAAATGCATTCTCACACTACTGCAGTAAATGTAAAATACAAATGTAAGGAATAGGCAGAGTGGGGGCCCAGGGGGTACTGGAACTAGAAAAAAGAAACTAAGCCTCAGTAACCAGTTTACAAAAGGTATGTAAACATGCAAATGGTCTTTAAAGACCTGTGAAAAACTCAGGCGTGCCGTGCTGTGCTGGAGATAAGACTGCAGACACAGCCCAGCGGAGGCCACAGCAGCTCGAGCTGAGACACACTATGGGGGAGGAGGGGGCTGAATCCCTTGAAGTCCTATGGGCCTGGGCAGAAGTGTGACCGGGAATGAGCGACCCCCTTTCCATCACTCCACGGCCCCCCTGGGGGTCGCGCCCCACACTTTGAAGACCCCTGCCCTAAAATGTCTTTGTTCTTTTTGTGCAAGGTGCTCTGAGCCCAGTTCAAACCAGTTCTGGAGGGCACTCTGCAAGTGCACAACAACATCCATTGTCAGTGTGAGCCTTGGCTCCAGACATACCACAGGGTGGCGGAGCCAGCATTGTGGAAGGCAGGCACAGCCCTATTCAGGTACAGGTGGTACTCCTCCCACCACTCCAAATGCAGATCAGGCCAATTCAGCCTAGTGCTGACTCATGCAGACTCCTGGAGCCACTGCACCTCTCCAGTCCCTGTCACTCCAAAGCCAGACAGTCAATCCACAAACAGGCAGAGGTGCACAGGATGGTTGAACAAGAAAATAGCCACTTTCTAAAAGTGGTATATTTAAACACACAATTTAAAAACCATCTTTACTAAAAAGATGTGTTATTAAATCCTGAGTTCAGGGATACAAACTCAATTTTTCTATCTTATCCCTATGGGAAGATATGCTTGTAAAATGTTACAAAGCATTCCCCATTCTGTCCTATGGGGCAAGATAGCCTTTCAATAGTGAAAAACGAAATTGGCAGTATTTCACTATCAAGACATGTTACATACACCAGTACATGTCCTACCTTTCACATACACTGCACCCTGCCCAGGGGGGTACCTTGGGCCTACCATAGGGGTGTCCAATGTGTAAGAGAAGGGATGGGTAGGGCCTGGCAAGTGGGTGCACTTGCCAAGCCGACATGGCAGTTAAAAAACTGCGCACAGGCACCGCGGTGGCAGGCCTGAGACATCTTTTCATGGCTACTCATGTGGGTGGCACAATCAGAGCTGCAGGCCCACTAGTAGCATTTGATTTACCAGCCCTGGCACACTCAGTGCACTTTATTAGGGACCTACTGGTAAATCAAATACGCCAATCATGGATAACCAATCACAATAGCAATTTACACAGAGAGCATATGCACTTTAGCACTGATCAGCAGTAGTAAAGTGCCCAGAGTCCTATAACCAACAAACACAGGTCAGGAAAAAATAGGAGGAAGAAGTAAAAAGTTTGGGGATAACCCTGCAAAAAGGGCCATTTCCAACACCGCGCATGAGCTCTCTGTTGCAAGATATTTTGTTACCTCATAGTGGGCTCAGAACCCACCCATTACTTACCATTGTTTGGCTGCATTGTCCCTCTAATTTCATACTTCTAATTCATTATCTCGTCCACAGTACACTTCTTCTTATTGGGTTAGTCCCACCCCTGGAACATGGGGCTATTACTTTTGTCTTTTCACCGCTCCAGATTCAGGTGGTACTTTTTTCTTTTTGTTTAAGCACTCAGCAAGAGTGCATGTGTTTTCCTGTTGTCTCCCTTATGTATGTCTGTCCGGGTGCTTCGTCCCTGCCCTTAAGTGCTTATCCCACCCCATGTTGCTTTTTCCCCTCCTTGCTTCTCCACTTCCTCCGCGTTGAGCTCTCTCGTTCTTTTGCTCCCCTAATGTTGCTCCCTCTCTTCATTTGGTCATGCCCTCAATGTTTTTTCCCCTCTTCTTGGATCTTACTTCCTTCACCTGCGGCCCTCTATTGCTTTGTGCACCACCCTCTTCTTGCTTCCCCCTATCCTGTGTTGCTTCCTTCCCCCTGTGCTAAAGCAAAAAAAAGCGCTTGCGTCATTTCTTAGGCGTGCACATGCTTAGTGCCCGCGCCTACAAAATGACATGGCCAGCAGCGTATGGCTTTTTTGTCTATTTCATATGGCATCAAGAATACTGTACAGCGTGGCTAGAACTATTAGTAAAGCCAATAGGTCCCAAAGGCGAGACCTAATGGCTTTGCCAATGCTTATTGAATCTGCAGTTAGGTCTGACGCCTGTATTTTGTGTTTCAATCAGCATTTATTTGTGTGTGGTGAAGGAAACCTAATCTCAGCTACAACAACGTTAAACTGGGGTGGCCTAACAGTGGTTGGGCATGTTGGTAGGACTCTGGGGATCATCTTTTTACTAAAAGTGCACTCATACCAGTCATAGCTTAACTTTTAAAGTAGGCCAGCAAATAAATGTTGACATTTCCCTTCATTTTGTTCAATCAGTTAAAGTGGAGTAAGAACATATTTTATATATATATTTGGGAGCAGTTCCATCATGTTTTTAAAATACTTAAATTAATATTGGTATTTAATATATATTTCTTCCACAGATCCATATACTATATCAAAGGTTAAAAATTACTACTTTTCATCCGAATCAAATAGAATATGCATTCCTTTGATGGGGCAGTCGAGAAATGCAATGTTCATTCGAATGTAGTCATATCAAAAATTGGTGGACTGGTTAAAGAACTGGGTGACCCACTCAGATGTTAACATAGTCAAATGGAAAAGGCATTGCCCATTTTGGATCTGCAATATACCACTGGAAACAGACACAGTCGGTGGCTCATTCCACTTTGCTTCATTGCCAGTAGTGGTGTGCAAAGTTACACATTTACATGACACACCTGGGGCCGTATTACACATTATCACTGTTTGTGCCCGGCGCACCTATCAAAAGGTGCGCTAGGCGCAAACAGTGATAATGCGCCCTATTATGGTGTATGCGCTGCCCCCAGGGCACCATCTGTAATACGGCCCCAGATTGCATGTGTTATTTGAATTACAGGTTGCTAAGATATGTGCACAGTTACCCATATTTAAAAAAAAAAAAAAAAAAAGGAGCTCCAGTCAGGGCCATAGGGTGCCACTCTGCATCCATCCACCCAAACCCAGCTCTAAGAGCCCACGCTGCAGCACACACATTCCCATTGACCCACATACCCTAGTAATGAGCGCCCATCTGCCCTGACTGGCACCAACCAGTGTTCAGTGGTAGAGTGCAACCCGTGTCTGTCACTTCCTGTTTGATGATTAGTGTTCCTTCCAATGACATCACGGACAGTGAACATGTTGGATGGGCAGCATGACATGCTTATCCCATCGCCCCATTCAACAGTTCCTGGTTCACGATATGTCGGGACATTGCATCAGTCAAGGAATGGCGGACACTGGCTCTACCCACCCATGGAACTGGGATTGGTGCGAGGGAGGGCAGACGGGACAGTTTCAACAGCGCTTCACATAGCTGCAGAGAATTCAGGAAACTTGGCTTACTTCAGTTGGGTTAGAATTTCCTCTATTACCCTTACTTGTGGAAACAGCCAAACTTCAAAAAAGACTCCAACGCATCCAGAACGCCTCAGCTCGACTCATCCTGGACATCCCCTGACACAGCCACATCGCCGGACACCTGAGAGACCTGCACTGGCTCCCCGTCAGCAAGAGAATCACGTTCCGACTCCTCACCCACCCACACAAAGCTCTCCACAACCAAGGCCCCAGATACCTCAACGACCATCTGACCTTCTACACTCCCACCCGCCAGCTACGATCGACCAACCACGCCCTCGCCGCCGTCCCCCGCATCCGAAGAGCCACAACGGGAGGAAGATCCTTCTCCTACCTGGCTGCCAAGACGTGGAACTCCCTACCCATCCACCTCCGCCTTACCCAAGACCACCTCTCCTTCAGGAAGCAACTCAAGACCTGGCTGTTCGAACAGTAGCGGACCCCCCTCCCCCAAGCGCCTTGAGACCCTCCGGGTGAGTAGCGCGCTATACAAATGCTTGATTGATTGATTGATTGAATTGCACACCCCTAATTTATAAATTGTACAGCCGTTGCAAAGCAAACATGAGTCATATATAGGAAGTGATGCCAAGAGTCACGCCGGATTTCCCACAAATTTTGGTATGTGAGCATCGCAGGTCTAACCCAAATCTTTTAACATTTTGGGAATGCTACAATGCTGAACTTGTAGGCTAACTTAGGAGAAATCAAAGTTTGTAGCTTGAAAAACGTGAAAACATCAGTAATCAGTCTATGGCTTCCTGAGTTCCCACAAACCTTATAACTGTTTTGGGCAAGATTCTCCTGACTACTGGGGCAAAAAGTAAACAATGTTTGCATCAGTGTCCTTCGTGGATCTGCAAACACCCCAAGATTGGGATAAAACTCTTCTAAATTATACCTAGACCAAATTCTGGCCCAATCAGATGGACAGTGTTCTAGTGCCTACATCATTACTCTCGTAGATACAGCTCTCAACAGTTCTAAGCTATGGGAAAAAGTATCTCATGTCAAGTGTTTAAACCTGTGCCAAGAGAACCATTCAGGTTGGTGGGAGCAGCACTTGTCTTGGCTCAGAGAGCGCCCTATGGCACCCCCTGCCACTCGTACTCGTCCTCTTTAATTGTCTGTGTATCGAAACTTTGGGTGGAGTAGGAGGAAAGTGTGTTGGGGGGAGATTACGAGGCGTCAGGAAAAGAAAAACAAACAAAAGCAGACGGGGTACCAGTATGGAAACTCCTAGCCCTTCTCTGAAATTGTTCTTGATTGCTAAGGTTCTTCCATCTGACCTTCCACTCAGACTGTTCAACTTTGTAGAGCGCTTACCAGATACAGACATGAGATGACATGAGACGACCATCACTGAAACAGGTTGAGCTCCACATTTTTTTTAGTAAGCTTTTCCATCAGTCCGCAATTTCAATCTAATCGCCCTCACTTTTCACCCCATTCTCGATAAAAAGATCAGTAGTAACAATTAGAGGATTTGTTTTCCTTTTTGCACTATTTTTGATTGACATGCATTTATCTCTGTCTTTCCACAATTATTTTACACTATTTTCGATTGAAATGCATTTATTTATCCCTATTTTTCCACAAGTATTTTACAGTATTTAGTTATTAAATTTTACACATTTTTATATGCTCGGTTAAGACCTTACATTCTTCATTCCTATTGTGTTTTGAATGTTTGATGCTTGCACCTTTACCACTTACCACCGCCACAATAAGACTAGCAGGGTCATTTAGGCATGTAGGCATGGAGGGTGGTTCGCCAGCCCACCAGGTCAGCAGAGGCTCTGGACCTGGCTCTGCTGACCGGACCCCTTGTTATATTTAGAGATGCTTCTTGGCCAACCTTGGCAAACATGTTAGTGGTGGTTTGTTACTGAAAAAGAAAATAGTCAATGGCTCTGATGTGCTGGGAACTTTTTCCCTGCTCATGGTGCCATTAATGGATTTCCTTGATCGGGGCAGCGTGTTTTTTTTGTGTGCAGTTTTATATAGCGAGAACTCGACCCGAAGGTATCAGAGCGCTTTACTTGAGCACCAGTTACATTACAGGCGGACAGTTGGTCAAGGGCAGAGAAACATAGTGATGGTCGCTCTGTCCTAAACAGAGTGAGATGATGGTAACGGTTGCCTGCTTACCCTGTGTTGGATGGGCCATCACATTAATGGTTTAAACTAGAAGGGCCAGCTAAGGCTCTTCTGGTGTAAATTCAGTGCTTCAAAGAACTCCAGATAGATCAGGAGAACCATGATTGTGGATTAGGAAAGACCCAGAAGCTCCAGGAAACCTCTCGAGGTACTTGTCACGCTCTCGAAATTATATAACATAACATAACCTAGTCCCGGGACAGGGAGGGAGGCCGGACAGTCAATTCTGTGTTAATTTGGCACAAAATGAGTCAGTAAGGCCATGTCAAGTTTTATAGAAACCCGCGGGGAATACCTATCAGAGAGGCAGCAGCAATGGTAAAATGTAATAGAAATAGTACAGCAAGTGCACTACCTGGTAACGGCTGACTGGAACCCTCATGCTTTTGAAGTGCCAGCTTGATGGTGACAGTGTGTGGACAATTCAGTCTTTAAAGACTACATGACTGTATCAAACACTTCATTCGTTTCATGTGCGCCTCTTTCTCTCCCTCTCTCTAACAGCGACATAGAAACCTGCCAGAATTTCTACAAAGACTTCACGCTACAGATAGACATGACTTTCAACATATTCTTCCTGCTGTACTTCGGCTTGCGAGTAAGTAGTCTACCTGTCATTTTAATGCAGATTGTTTGTGGGAGGGAGGGCGGGGGCTCTAGGCGTGCCCCAGGGGGACTGAACCCAATCCTCGTGGGCACTGAGGGCTGCAGCAGCAGATTCCTGTGTGTATGAAAATGTGACCTGTCACCCTTTGAATTGGCCAATGTATCGAATTGTCTTTAATCTGACAGGAATATGTCCATGACAAGTCTCCCTTTTGGTGCAATATGTCCATGACAAGTCTCCCTTTTGGTGCAATATGTCCATGACAAGTCTCCCTTTTGGTGCAATATGTCCATGACAAGTCTCCCTTTTGGTGCTAAAACATTATATATATAATATATATATATATATATATATATATATATATATATATATATATATATATATATATATATATATATATATACATACACACACATATATATTGTAAAGAATACTGTATTATCATTAACAGCTGAGAAGTCGTACCATCAAAGTAAATATTTTAACAATAGATATAAACAATGTCAAGTCTGACAACTTATCACCATGACTGATTACAACATTGGCAAAGTCAGCAAGTCCGCCTTGCATGCGGGCATGTTGCTTAATTTTGTAATTTTATTTATTGCAAGCATATCCACAAAAATAAAAAGAAGAAAGAAAAGAAAACATGCAGTCATCTAAATGTTGTACCCACACGCTTGCAATATTAATGGTAAATTTAAAAATAAACTAACCATCACATATAATTTTAATAGAACAGTATGGATGCTTCCTAAGAGTCACCTGCAGTTAGAACAGAGGTAGAAACCTTTGTTTAGCTTTAATATACATTACAGGAAAATATGATTTCTATTAGCGCACAGAAGTTGACCTGTGGATTTTGAATTACTATCATCGGAAGATCCCGTTTAAACGCACACGGATGACAAAAAAAAAAAAAAAAAAGAGAAAGAATGGAAAGAGAAAAGCATTGACAAATGCACTTGCAGACCAGTCCTGACACTGAGATGAATTTTATTTTAGGCGGATGGGCCCATGTGAATAGACATATCACTGCCACTCACAGTATAAGAGTTTTTTGCATTCAATTAGCAAGCACTTTCTAAACAAAACAGCCATAAACCAAAATAAAATGTCCGCCTGGCAGCAAAGTAAATACATTACAGATCACACTCTGGCTGCAGTCTAATAAAAGGCTTAATTGATGTTCCATCCCTCTAAAATTCCATGGCGTTGATGGACAACCTATTCAAGCAATGACAACAATGAAAGAATCATGAACGTCTTTGGCTTAGGGGGGCTCTCTGTTTGTCTTACTGCACATTCTTTTGAATAACTGATTACATGAAGTCCTTCAAAAAGCTAAAGCTGCCTGAAACAAAACCTAAGAAGTTGTTTTTGCCCTGAAAGTGTGGTAAAGCGTACAGACATGTCACTGATTCACACAGAAAGTATTTGGTGAAATAGGATTTCATCACACGAGGGTTAACAAATTTGCATTCTGTATCAACAAACCAAGGGTAACCCTTGGTTTATCAGTGGTCAGCCGTGGATAGCTATAGTTTGACTGTGTTTTGACCGCACATTTGACATGGTTTAAAATTGGAAAATGGAAAGACACAGCTATTCAAGAGGCAAAGGGGATAGAAGTGAACCCATTACATGTGGACGTTAACTTTTTACCTGTGTGTTGCAGTGGTTAAATGCCTGTCACTTAACTGTGTTCCTCTCTTCTCTCCCTGTGCTCTCCCAGTTTATTGCTGCTAATGACAAGCTCTGGTTCTGGTTGGAAGTGAACTCTGTGGTTGATTTCTTCACTGTGCCCCCTGTATTCGTCTCTGTCTACTTAAACAGAAGTTGGTTGGGTAAGTAAAGAACAGCGACCATGTTCTAACTTCTGGGATATAGGTATCTTTGGGCCCACCACATTCTGTTTACTATTGGCCAATAAGTGGGGTGCTCCTGGGGTCGATTACTAATGAAACTAAGCCTGTAGGCATTTGAAGGGAAGTTTGCGTAATGGTGGCGGAGTAAAGAGTCAACGTTGGTCTTATCATCTGAGTAGAAAAACTAGTACAGCAAGGCCTGAATGCGATAAGACAAAGTGGCTCTGGTTGATTTCTTCACTGTGCCCCCTGTATTAGTCTCTGTCTACTTAAACAGAAGTTGGATGGGTAACTAAAGAACAGCGACCATGTTCTAACTACTGGGGGATATAGTATCTTTGGGCCCACTCCATTCTGTTTACTATTGGCCAATAAGTTGGGTGCTCGTGTGGTTGATTACACATGAAACTAAGCCTGTGGGCATTTAAAGGGAAGTTTGCGTAATGGTGGCGGAGTAAAGAGACAATGTTGGTCTTATCACCTGAGTAGAAAAGCTAGTACAGCAAGGCCTGAGTGGGACAAGACAAAGCCTCTAGCTCTGTGTGGACTATACCGAGACCAAATTCCTCTGCTGATATTCGATGTGAACAAAGCCAGTGAGTATTGCTACTTGTAGACTACAGTCAATCTATGAGTTTGTGGTCCACAAGACCTGAATCCTAGGCCTCAAAAGTGCAGCTTACTGCCTTCCGCTAATCATGACACTCTTTAAGTGTCTGCTATATACAGTTTCATTGATTTTACACTTGATTTTGGATGTGTTCATAACTGTATAGATAACGTGTTATAGACACTGTATCCAAGTTATAGGCCCGAGCCGCAGGCGAAGGCCTATAACGATGGAGAGGCATTTAACAACTGGTATAGCCTAAGGCAGAAGGGCTATAAGGCTATCAGAACATTCCACCCACTAAGGGTAGAATGTTCTAAAATAAAAAGGGAGAAACATGAAGACAAACATTGGAATGTTGGAGCTCAGGCTTATACCAGCCATTATAAGCTCGGAGCTACTTCATTGTCTTCAATGGAGCTCTCAATAGTCCAATGTTCTGATATAGCCTTATAGCCCGCCGTAGCGGGCTATACCGTCTATTAAAGGCCCGCTCCAGCGGGCCTTTAACAAGGGAGCGGGTCTTTAATAGCCGGTATAGCCCAGCTACGAAGGGCTATAAGGCTATTAGAACATTCTGCCACTAGAGGGCAGAAGGTTCAAACAAATAAAACAAAGGCTTTAGGGAGCGCAAGGGGAATGAAATCCCCTCAGGCTCCCTGAAGTTTTTGTTCACAGCCACAGCTGTGAACAAAGAAACATTGGAATGTTGGAGCTCTGGGCTTATACCAGCCATTATAAGCCCGGAGCTACTCCATTGTTTTCAATGGAGCTCCCAACATTCCAATGTTCTAATTATTTTTATAGCACCTCTGTGTCATGAATGAACATCAATCTGTTTGCTTTCTCACAAGTGTGGATTGCACCACCAATTCCAAAAGTAATTTCGTCCATCCACTGTTTGTATAACAAAATCTTCTTTATTCTTCTTTTCCAACAAAAAACAGCCAAACAGCCAACGCGTTTCATCCAGCTTCCGTGGACTTCCTCAACGCTTAGTAAGTAAATGTAGTCTTCCATGGTTGTTGGTCTTTGTAAAGAAAAAAGAGGCACAGGTATGGTATGTGTCCTTCGTTTGAACTGTTCCCTCCTGGATCCAGGGTCAGTCCGATATCGCTCGGCTCCTGTGCCGCGCTGAGCAGCAGTTCAGGCCGCCATATTCCACGTCCTCGGCTCTACAGTAGACATTTACTTACTAAGCCCTGAGGAAGTCCACGGAAGCTGGACGAAACTCGTTGGCTGTTTTTTGTTGGAAAAGACGAATAAAGAAAATTTTGTTATACAAACAGTGGATGGACAAAATTACTTTTGGAATTGGTGGTGCAATTCACACTTGTGAGAAATTTAACATTGGTCTTGGTGACTGCTCTCTGGAAACAGCGGGAGCGGTGGAGGTGCACACTGTATGAGCTAAATACTTATGATATTGGACTCTTTGTGGGGGATTGTTGTTTTGGGGACGTGCGTCACATGTACACTGTTGGGTATATGTTTGGCTTGCTGTTTCGCTTTGGGATTGTATCAATCTGTTTGTTCCTTTGCTATTTGACCAAATGATTGAATGGATGAATTATCACTACCCAAAGGGAGCCCTTGCACTATTATATAAGCAAAGCGACAGACTAATTAAAGTGACACTGTACACACTAGGCCTTAATTTGCTAAGCCTCTACAAGAGGCACTATACAACCATGAAAATTGAAGGCCAATTCCCAAAGTCATCGGCACACTTACAGTTGACTTAGGCGCAGAAATAGGTTGTTTTACAAGTGTAAACTTAATTTTTGTATTCTCAAAATATGAATTTACACTAGGCCTGGGTACAATTTAAGTTATGCCTGTGTAATTCACAGAATTTCAGGAATTTCTTGTTATGCTTATTACACAACATTTCAGAAATTACACCAAGACACCTCTTCATGTAATTACATGCCATCGGATGTAAAATGCATGGGAACATCTGAACACGAGTGACTGTTGTTAGCCATGCTTTTGCTGCAATTTTTTGCACTTTCTTTTCGCAAGGAATGTGTCCTTGTGTCAAAAATTGACACAACGATGCATTTCACACTAAAATAAAAGAAAAATGACGAATTTGCATTTTCTACAATTTTTCCATTAAGGAAATAATATTTTTTTTCCAAAGTACCTGTCCTGCCGCCTCGGTGCTCCTCTTCTCTCCTGCTTCTGATGAGGTCCGAGCAGTCCCTTGGACATTAGTACAAGCTCTCCACCCAATCCTGGCACTGCTCTCAATAGCCTGAGAGCAGCACCAGGAGTGGTCTGAGCAGCCTGGTTTGCCACTCAGACAGTACCTGGGAGTCTGTGCTGTTTCTCCAACCTGGCAGTGCAACACAGCCGGGTTGGAGAAACCTAAGTACATGTCTGTTTGGCCGGTCTAAGATGGCCAGCCAAACCTACATGTGCACTTTATGGTGCACCTACCACTCCTCCTCCCTGCCCTGCCCGCCCAAGACTCCCAGGCTCAGTCAGCGGAAACAAAATGATAATATTGTTTTATAATCATTTTTTTTTATCACTGACTGACTCAGTGGGGTGACGCTCCTCAGCCATTATGGAGGAGCCGCCCCTGTCTCTTCAAGACTCTTCAGGGGAGCAACGTGGGATCACTGCTTCAGTCATTTCACAAACATGAATCTTAAGGTTCTCATTTGCATTATTTGGGATTCTTTGTCATCCAAAGGGCTGTGAATCTTGCACATTTTGGCCACCAAAGAGCCTTCAAGTTTTCTCAGACAGACTGTCATTTAAGCAAGTTAAGAAAGGTCATGCACCATTATTCTACCAGGCAAAGGGGAGAGACCGAGTAAGGACGTTTGCACGGTGCCTAATTGCAAATTTAAGTGTCTCTTGGCACTCAGCGTCATCATGGTAGAAAAAAAGATTCCAAGAGTGTGATGGACTAGTTGTTTCAGTACCTTCCTGAATGTTAAATCATTGTCTTCCAACCTTCAGTTATCCACTTATTTGGTCATGATAATGGTAAATGGTGCCCAGGGGAGTAGATATGCTGTGAGTTTGCCAGGAGATATTTATTATAACTCTGGACTTCACGGTGGAAAGAATATTTTTGGACAGAGACATTAGGCCTCAATAGGCCCTTGCAGGTGGATTTGTATGTGCGCAGAGCATCCTAAATATTAAGGAAATTAACTCTTAGATGTGGGGGTCATGACTTTCAGCGGTCTCTGGCACAAGGCCAGAAGCCAGTAGTGCTTCTTTAAGGGTGGCCTAGTTAAGTCTTTGACTATGAAGTCATGGACAGCTCGATCATACAAAACAGAAGTTCCCATCTCCTGTTGTGGTTGGTTCAATAACTGTAAAATAGCCCTATTTTATGATGGGAATGGTGTGAGCCTGGTGAAGGTGGATTGTGAAAGGAGTTGCCATCTGCCTTTGAAGGGACGTCTTATATTAGCTGAGATAGCTCTTATGGGAGGTTATTGTTCTTCAATATGTTGTTTGAGAAGACATATTCTTAACTCATACACCTTGGTAGAGGTGAGTTGGTCTTAATCAGAATACCGTTTCTGAGGCAAAATTCATGCCTAGTGCAGGACCCGGGAATAAGGATTAGAATCCAGGATGCACGCCGCAACCATCTCATATAAATTAAAATTCTTGCATGGATCACTGTCATAGGCAGTACATTTCCCAGTCTATCCAAGACATTTGGCCATTAAATATGTGTGTCAGGTTGTGCTAACGTTGGCTACAGCATACAACAGAAGCATTGCTTTTTTTCGACTCTCAGGGGCATATTCTCAAGGACTTATCGCCGATTTATCGGCACTTTAGCGCTGCAAAAGTGGCGATAGATTTATCGCCCTATTCTCAAGCTGGTGCAAACTGCTGATATCGCCAGTTTTCCAGCGATAGCTGCCGCAAAAAACATTGCCACGGATGAGAGCGACAACTAACGCTAATGATATGCAGAGTAGGCGTTCCCGTGCAAAAACACACGAAAACACCACTTCGCGATATTCCCAGCGACCAGCCAGATCGGCGAAGCGAACCAAAAACAGGCGATAAGGCGCGTTAGCAGCAGGGATTTAACACCTGCCTTTTACTGGTGTTAAGCAGGATGACAACCTGCAGCATGAAAGGGAGCCCAACCCAGAGCCACATCTGAAGACCAACAGATGCCATGGAGCCAATGATCATGCAGCTTGGAGACCCAAGAGGGCCACAACACCCACCGCCACCACCCCCAGGACCCCCCCCCCCCGGACCACACCCCCAGGACTACCACCTAGGCAGCGCAGAAGAAGACAGCTGACCTTCCGAAAACGGCATGGTCCCTGAGCCACACAATTGCAGAATGTGGGGAGAGGTGGGAACCAAGTATGTGTGAAGGAGGCAAGTCACCCATGAAAAAGAATGTACACAATGCCAAGTGTGGCGGTGATGTGCTGGACAGATTTCAGTATGCAGAGCACAGACATGTGCATGTGGACATATACTGCTGGTGTTTGTAGTGTTGTGGACAGTGGACGCAACCATGTTACCCCAGGCAGTGGGGAAGACCTCGGTCACGTAGCTTTGTCATCCCCCCCCAGTAAGCGTGGGCTGGGCCGGCGTACGCCAGTCCAGCGTAGGGGTGTGAAGAATTTGCCTGGGGCTCTGGGCGTGGTTCAGTGCTGGCCTGGACAAGGAAGTGACTAATGTGTGTGTGTCTCTGTTGTAGTGTCGGCGCCACCCGGCCCGCAATCGACAATGTTGCAATGTAGAATGCACCCGGAGGGCGGGCTCGCACGAACGGAGAAATGAAGGAGCGCAAGACCGCTCGCGGTCTTGGCTCATACATGCCAAGTGTTGTGTGTATCTGTATTGCCGCAGCATGAGCCAAATGCCTAGCCTTAATCGCAGCGCGAGTACAGCCAGGCACGAACTCTACATCTGTGTCCGCCCTATCCTTACCATAGGCCTACACTCACGTGGCCGCCCACCTTCAACGGCCAACATCACAGTGTCGTTGTCAGGCTTGTGGACATGCGCAGCCAGGCATGACAATGGTGTGCCGTAGGAGTGCAAGTGATGCAACCGCGCAGCGCACACAAGTAAATAGGCTCGGGGGAGGGAGGAGCAGCTGTGAGGCAACGTAACACACAGTGATGCCGCTAATTTGCCACATGCAAGACATGTCAAACATGAATCCCAAAGTCGCACACATCCCACCCCACCCCCAACAAGCCACATCACATTTCCTGAATGCAAGCAGATGACAAACTAACATTAGGGATGAAAGCTCCTTTGTCTGAGCTATCAGACGGAAGCACATCTGCACCTCCGACCTCGGAATTGCATGTGCCCGGCACCCCCGGACAGATACCATAGCAGCTGATGATGACACCCACACTACGCACAGCCCGACGAAAGACCAACGTATACACACCCCACACACAGAAGTCCTTGCTCGAAGTTGTCTTGCATGGAATGGCCTTCACACTTACTCCCACACCATCCCAGGCGTACAACCGTTGCACACTAAAACAACTCATTGATCCGAGCTGTGGCATTTCATCCACAGAACTGGCGCAGGTCAGAACAGTGTTGCTTCAACCAGAGCCACTAACGCAATGGCAGAACATCCCGGACACATGCACAACCCCTGTCACGTGGAACTGTACCGTTCACGTATGCTGCATTTACTGGGGGCCTGCCATTGGCAGTGCTGTGGATCAGTTACCGGCTAAGCTTCCGCCTTGCCAACGCCACCTGCGTTCAGCCTGTGTTGCATTGTCGATCGTGCATATTCGAGTGGTCCATGGATGTCTGCCTATCCAACAGGACGGTAGCTGAACTGGATTTTGACATGTGTGTGCGTCCCCTGTTGGCCCACGACCAGGAGTGTCACTGTGATACCCGTTTATGGGATGCCTTGATACTTGGCATACATGCTGGCAGCTGGACCTGGGAGATTGCACAACTCCTCGTGTGCAGTGTCCACATTGAACCGCTCCCCTATTGGGCTGTAGTGCTAATTGGTGAAAGGGGGTGGACGTAGCACATCTGTCCGGACCTGCTAATGGATTGCCTCTCCGTCCTGTTTGATGAAGTCGACAACGACCGCATGTTGGAAATGATAGCCTACGAAGCTGCAATCGCTTTCATGGACGAGTAACTACGTACCTGCAGCCACAACAGATTGGAACCCATTGCACATGTCCCAACACCTTGCTGTATCTTGGAGATCTGGTCACATATCCCACGACAACAGTGTACATGGCTGCATTCGCCTGGACTCCAAATACATGAGCGGACAACAACTCGGGTTAACACACACCTGTGAAAGGTGAGGCACTCCTCCGGAGTGGACTGCAGTGCTTGACAACGTTCCAAACTTCTGACATACTGCTGCATTGGTCTGCATGTTGTGGCACTTATCTTGCCGGTACTGACACGCATATGCTAATAAAGTCTACGCACCTTCACTTGTATTCAACTGTGATGAGTGTTGATTTGAATGACAATGTGTTTCTCACTGCCGATCTGGGTCACGGCCATACATGCGCATTGATAGCATTACCCAGGAGTACCTTTTGTGGAATCACTGTCCCTACATTCATCCATACTTTCACACTTGATTGATCATAGCCATGACACATCTGTGTGAATTAGAATGTTTTATTCGCATTCAGTGGAGTGTTGAAGCTGGACTAGTATAGGGCCATGCAAACCCCACTTTACATTGTTGCCCCGTGGAGGGCCAGCCAGAGTCCTTTAGGGATTGACAAGTTCATCGGAAGAGGAAGACTTCAGTCCGCAGTGTGATTGCTGTGTCATTGGTAACCAAACAAAATATGGCAGTCCATGTCGAGGTCCAAGGTGAGTGTCGCTGAGTGTATCGGGGGACAGTGGAAGGTGTTATTCCAGGGCATGATGCAGAGGGCAGAACCAAGCTGAAACAGGCCATATGGCGGAGATGAATGCTACCACTTCATTCTTACCACAAAGCCAGATTCATCATCATCTTCGTCCTCTGATGTGTCAGGTGCCTCACATGTGGGTGGTGGTGTTTAGTCTGCATCACTGTGTGGCACTGACACATCAGGGGCCGGAGGTGGAATGTCTGCCGCACTGTGTGGCACTGACACTTCAGGGGGCGGAGATGTGGATGGAGTAGTAGCAGCAGCATTCATCCGCTCCAGGCCTTGTGGCGGCAATGCCATGACGAGGATCTGCAGGGCATGGAAGATCACAGCTACATCTCGCTGGTGTGCAGCCGTGGCAAACATTCTTTCTGCCTGCATCCGCTCCAAGCTCTCCATCATTCTCCTTATGTGTCCCAACTCCCGGCTGACATCGCTGGAGCCACTCTGACTAGACAGTTGTTCTTGGCTCTGAGTCATGACTCCAGCGATGTCAGCCATGGATTGTTGGAGAGCATGGAGCGGACAGTGGGTGTCCGTTAGGGACTGTAAGTGGTCCCTGATGGGACTTAGATACCCACGTATGGCATCTAGTTTGGCTGCCATGAGGTCAAACCCCACCCGCAGCTGATCAGCCATCTTCTCCAGGCACCCTAACACACAGCGTTGGAATGCCATGTGTTGGTCGTGGGGGTCCTGGGAGACAGCCGTGGTGGTGGGTGCTTCCTGCTGTGTGGTCTGTGCAGGGGGTGGGGTCTCCTCGATGCAGCTGGGCTGCCCTGCTCCTGGAGGTGGGGTGCTGAAGCTGTCCGTGAGCTGTTGACGGGCGTCGGTGTCGATGTTGGGGAGGTCCTCTTCATCATCAGTGCTGAGTTGTTGGGTCTGCTCTGCAGGAGGTGTTGATTCTCCCTCTGCAATGTGAAGGGGAGATGCAGATTTGCATTGTGTTCACATGTATGTTCATGCATTGTACAAGTTTACTTACAGACTGCATGACAATGTACATTGTGACTGTTTGTGAGGAGATGCCTATTTGGTGCGGGACAGTTGACATTTCTACACCATCAGGGATGTGAGGTTGTATTTGTACATTATCATCTCACAGTTTCCTGCTATGCCAAATGCGAATGGCCATTTTCTACACACAAGCGGCAGCAGTTGTGTCCTCTGTTCTGTTGTGAAGGTGTTGCAGTTTGTACCACATTGTTGTCAATGTTGAGGTGCTCTGATTCTTATGTGTATGTGCTGCATTGTGGGTGTGTTGCCCCTTCAGCTCTGATTTTGCTGGCCCTTATCCCTTTCAGGCGGTGTGCCTTTCACTTCTGTGCTTATACAGTGCTGAGATATTGCAGACTTGGGTAAATTGGGCTCTTGGTCGGAGTTGTGACTCTTGGGCATGGTTTGTCCGCAGATGTGCTATACTTAATTGTGCCTGTGTGCCATTGTGCCCATCTCCCCCATCCCCCCAGTCCCTGGTCGTTACTCACCCTATTGCTGTTGGCTCAGGTCATGTTGTGCAGTGTCTGGTCTCCCAACTCCTGCCACCGTCTCCCCAATGATGACTCGGGTCACCATTTCCTCCATCTCATTCAGCTCCTGGTGTGTCGCTGGACTCCCACCTCCAGTCTGTATTGCTGCTTTCAGGTTGGCTGCGAGTTTCAGCTTGGTTTTGTGCTTCACATCAGTCCAGCGCTTCTTGCAGTCATCCACTTCCCTTCTCTTCACTCCGACTGCATTCACCTTGGCCAAGATGGACTGCCATATAGTATTTTTAGTTGCCAATGACACAGTGGAGGTGATGAACAGTTGGTGGTGGTGTTCTATCACCTCCGTAATGAGGATCTGGTTTTCCGGCGTACTGAAAGGCGGGTTCCTCTTCTTCTTCTCCTTGCCCTTCCCTGACCCCGCGGTCCCAGGCTGGTCCTCCTTGGGGCTTGTGGGGTTCTGGTTGTCCTCTGTACTTGCTCCGGCTACCTCCATGGTGCTTCGCAGTTGTTTGTGTTTTTTGTTGCCGCTTTTATAGTGGTTTTTCCCGCCTGACTTGTGGGACTTGCAGGCCTGGCGCTGCTTATCGCTGGATTTTTTATCGCAGTTGGGCCCATCGCAAGTTTTTTCACGTTAGGCTTTAGATTCTTATCGCTGTCCCGGTAATTTTATCGCGGACATTTGACGCGTTATCGGGAAACTATCGCATGTTACCGCCGTGTTGAGAATAAGACGTTAACACAGAGTTATTTTCCTGCGATAGACGGCGATGTGAAAAATTACGTTAACCTATTTTGGCGATGATTATCGCACGTTCTTGAGAATATCCCCCTCAGTATCCCCACCAATGACCACAAACAATAGATATGAGGGCCTGTGGTAGAAGCGGTGAAAGGGGAATGGGATGAGAGAGAAAACAGAGACACAGGACTCCACACTCGTCACTATGGGGGTCAAGGAGGTCTGCCAATTGTAGTGGATCGCTACAAAATAAGAGATGTCTTAAGTAACTTGTCATCAATTAATCAATCACGGTTTTGTAAAGCGCACTACTCACCTGTTAGGGTCTCAAGGCGCTGAGGGGTGGGTGTGCGCAGCTCCGTTGGGGTCATTTGAAAAGCCAGGTCTTGAGGTCTTTCCTGAATTGGTGCAGTGTTGGGCTTCGCCGGAGGTGAAAGGGGAGATCGTTCCAGGTCTTTGCTACAAGGTAGGAGAAGGACCTTCCACCGGCTCTGGTCCTGTAGAAGTGTGGGACGGTGGCTAGGGAGAGGTCGGCTGAGCGGAGGTTTCTCTTGGGGGCATGGAAGGTGATGCATTTGTTGAGGTATTGGGGTCCGGTGTTGTGAAGGGCCTTGTAGGCGTGCGTGAGCATAGTCATAGTATACTGAATGTAATTGTAATTGAAAATATATACAACTTTGAAGTTTCTCTGAATTACCGGGTCTCTATACGGAGGTAGGAAACTGGAGATTTCTTAAAACTCAAGCTTTATCACTATACACTCTCTTAAAAAATTAGAGCAGTTTTATTCGACTTTCTTTGAAACTTGTACACAGCTTTGACGAAAATATTTACATTTGCAATTGTCTTTTAGAAATATATACAATCCCAGTCTTAAGTGTTCAAAATAAGTATGCACATAATAGTTCAAAGTTCATTTTCAATAATACACAACTTCAGGATACTTCTCTGTAATCCAAAGTTTCCATGAAACAATCCTTTAGGAAGCAATAGGTCTTGGTACTTGAAATCTGATAGTTATGTAGTGAGGTTCCAGCTGCCGCAACACTATGACATGATTTTGTAGCAAAGGTCCCATGTACCATGAGGAAGTTATACCTGAAGATCCATGATGGCCACCATCTCGCTACATTTTGGAGAGATCATGACTTGCAGGACCTGTTAGTTCACTGCCAATGCACTGCTGCAAAGTGTACTTGTGCACATGCAGACTAAATCTAGTCAGTGTCAGCATTCTGTGATGACCGCCGCCCTTTCCTTCCCTGAAATGCACTCAACATGAGTGGCTTCAAAGTACTGCTTCCTCAAACACAGACCAGATTAAGAGGTTAGCAGTACCTCAAGCCCCACTTCCTGACAATATGTTCTCATTTGTATAACAAGCTCTAAATGTCATGTGTGTGTAGTGAAATGCATAGTTTAAATATAAGATTTTATTATTTTGCCAGTGTCAATGTCAACACCATTGTGTATGTGATGTGTAAGGGGGAGACTAAGAGAGAGAGAAAGTGTGTGTGTTGTGTGTGTGTGCATGAAATGATTGGGCCTAATAAATTGCCATCCCCGGTCTTCTACAATATGACTGTGTCCATGCTTCCAGTGTGATTTTAATGCTATGGTCTTCCTTGACCACCCCATGGTGTCAAGGTGTGAGTACTCGGAATGCGGAGAGGAAGTAAAGAGTTGAAACGATGCATCAGTACCACTTTGGCATGTTACTGTAAGGTGTCCACATTTGTTACTTGAACACAGAACTTAGTCAACATCAGGATGGGATGATAGAACACTCATGTCCAAAATGCTAGTGCCAAGAAGCATATGTTAGACATTCTGCTAGGTATGGCACAGAGATGGTCTAGGAGCTACAGTGTGTCACCAGATCTTCCTTGGACACCCACTAAAAGAAGTAACTTAGGATCCTTAGGATCTCCTTTGCCACTTGCTACCCTATAGGCAGCCTGGTTTTATTTGAAGGCCCTGGCATTCCTTTATAACACTGGGGAGTTCACTCGATGGTCAGAGAGGTGCTACTGCGCCTCAACATTTTTAATGTTACCTTATATACTTGGTCCTGTCTTTTTATTGGACTGAACCATGCTGCTGGCAAGACAGGAGGATCTAAATGGGTCTCACAATCTGCTCCGCGGAACAAGAGGGTGCAAAACGAAAGAAGTGGTAGAACTCTAAGAGGAGAATGTGGAAAGTATCAAATTGACATTAGAAGCAAAGTACACAAAGCAGAAGAGAAAGAAGATGGTAAATGAAGCAATATCTTAAAGGCAAAGTCATTCCAAAGTGAAAAACAAACATTTGCACTTTGGGATATTTCACTTCTAAAAGATACAGAAATATCCGCTACGATCCCACGATGACCACAAACCTTCAGGACTGAATCAGAGGCTACACAAACCATAATACCTGAAGAACCAAGAAGATACTGAGAAATACTGACTGGTTTGCAACCTCAAAAGCAGATGGCATGTTCAAACCAGTATTCAGGAATTATATTTATCGGTTAATTTAAGAAGGGTGTCCTTAAGACCATTCCGCATGTAACTCTGCTGATCATTGCACCACTTTGTGGCATTGGCTGAGCTGGGTAAGTCCAACATACACAGTGCCAGAGCTGGACTGGCAACCAAAATCAGTGTTGGCTAAAATGTCTAAATCAGCAGAAGGTAGCAACTAGAATTGGGCCATGGGCGGCATGGTTGGGTCATGGCAACTAATTCTGCTCTGAAAGCAGCCCCATAGCCTACAGTCCACTGGGGAAATGTCAGAGTGGCAGAATGGTCAGTGTGGACTTCCATGGTGTCTAGCTCTATCATATGCACTTACCCAAGACCCATTGTCTCTTCCACCCTTTCAGTCACTGAAGAATATCAGTGAAACTCTCAGATTTCAGTCTTGGTGTCATAGTGTATCTCAGAATCACATGAGCATCTGCATCAGACCATCATAAAGAACAGAACTTGTGTAGACTGAAGGGAAACCTTCCTGCACAAAAACAATCACTAGAGGCTTTTTCCTTTTTCTATGTGTGCTGCATTCTGCAGCACACATAGAAAAAGGAAAAATGAGGAGAAATAAAGATATTTCTCCTTGGTGTGCCTTCCTTACACCTCCCCTGAGGAGGCATACATTTTTGGCGCTGCCTCAGATTTACGATTTCGCGTAAATCTGGGGCAGTGTCAAAAAGCCATGCATGTTGCTGGGAACGCCCCCAGCAACACCCACGGAATGCCCCTTTAACGCAGAAAACTGAGTTAAAGGGAGCCATATTTATGAGGCAGAATTAAGCCAAAAAAAGTGGCTTCGTGCTGCCTGGTAAATATGGAGCAGGCTCCTGCGCCACAGTATGTCACAAAAAGTGACATTCTGGCGGCGCAAGGGGCCTCATAAATGAGGCCCTGTGTCCTTACTCTAGGCAGTGCTTATTTTTTTTAAAAAGTGGAGGGTTTCAAAGGCTTTCGAAGGAACCCATTGCTGGGGGATAGGGGCACATCCCAGGGATGCTGAATACCAAAGCTGCCTAGTCTTGATTCCACTTCAGGCCTCTTTCTTCCACCGCCCTACACTCCAGACTTTTTATCTCACTCTTGCAGGTTCATGCCTAATTTCTCCATTTGTCGCTGTTTTTCTATCTTTCTCCTTCTTTCTCCCTTTTCTCCCTTTCTCTCTCTTGCTCTGAGTCAAAGCTTCATGATGAAAAATAAGTCCACCCCACAACAATTAGTGCATTGCCCACCACCTGCAACGACCGGCACAAATTAATAAATGTCCTAGACCCTCAGCAGCAACAGACGGCTGTCTATAGGCGACTAGTAAGACAAGGGTTCAACCTTGTGATGTCATGAGGGTAACAAAGGGGCTTAATGTCACTTCTCAATCAGTCAACCAATCAGGGTTGGTAAAGCGCAACTACTCACCCGCAAAGGTCTCAAGGCACTGGGGGGAAGAGGGGCGGCTCCGTTATAGTGCTGGGGTCATCCGAAGAGCCAGGTCTTGAGGTCCTTCCTGAACTGGGGCAGTGTGGGGGCTTGCTGGAACTTCTGCTACCACTGAAATTATTATGAATTCCCTCCCATGGTTAGCTTCATTGAATGTCTCTTAATTATATGAGAGCATCATTGCCTGTCTCCCCGCTACATAGTAGAGCACCACCAGTCACAAGCTGAGTTATAGCTGGGATTCTAAATTAAATGAAAGCATCAATGACTGTCCAGGGAAATAAATAAACCATAAAACTGCATGTGCATACTTTGAAGCACTGCACCAGGTCACAGAGCAGCAGAGCTCTCAAACAGTGCTGGCCCCTTTTATGCTGTGACAGCACAGTCCCTCTAAGTGCCTCACCGTGGCTCTGTTGATCATAAAACAAGAAACCGTAAATTGAGCCCATATTGATTTGAGCACAAGATTTATTGGCCCTGCGGAGCAATATTGATGAAGTGTGTAACCAGGCGTCCAAAGCCACTGGAGACGGGCCACAGCCAATATTAGAACTGAAGCCTCCTGGAAACTTATATATAATGCCGTCATCTGCATTTACTATAATTAATTCCTGCTCTAAATATTCAAGGAAATGCTAATTTGTGTGCTCTTATGGTTTATCCTACTTTATATAGCATATACCCAAGTAGCGGCTGGCAGGGAATTAGGGTTTTGTGGGGTGTTGTTAGGGGGGGGGGAAATAAAGATAAAAAATACCACTTACCTCTTCTGCCAGCCACGTCTCTCCTCCACTTATCCGGCAAGTCCTGGGACCAGGAAGCACATGGCTCCCCACAGCCACTCACAACGCTGCAATGCAGCATTGTGATTGGCTCCCCAAAGCCAATCACGACGCTGCAATGCAGCATTGGGATTGGTCTGAGCGCCGTGGATTGGCGCTCAGATGGGGACTGGGGGCCTGGGCATGTTCCCAACCAGGCTGTGTATTGCAGCCTGGTGGGAAACATGCAAAGTGCGCATGACTGTTTGGCTGGGCCAAGACTGCCGGCCAAGCAGTCATGCCCACTTGGAGTGTGCAAACCACTCCTCCCCCTGTGCCTCCAGCTCCACCCTGCCCTAACCCAACCCTGAACCTGCGAAAAATAAAATGATAATAACTATGTTAATATCATTTTATTTTTACTGCTCAAAGAGCAGTGGGACGACGCTCCTCCAGCTTAGCGGAGGAGCTGCCCCTGATATACCCTTAATACCATCAGACTTTGAAACACATCTAATGTATTTAGAGTCACATGCCCCAGCTGGCGAGAAACAACGTGATCCTTTATCAATTCTAGTGGCGGAGCCGGGAATAAGGATTCGAACCCAAGATACATGCCGAAACCATCTCATATAACTTATAATGTGCCTTTAACATACTGCTTGTAAGAGTTCATCTCACTGCATGTAACTACAGATCACAAGTAGTAAGGAGCGTCATTCTGAGTCGGCTTGACTATGGTAATGCGCTACTGCTGGAATCTCCAAGGTACTTGATTGGGAGACTCCAGAGAATCCAGACGGTGGCGGCGAAGCTGGCCTTATCAAGACCACGACGGTCATCTACATCTCTGGTGCTGGCGGAGCTGCACTGGCTCCCTGTATTCCAGAGGATACAATTCAAATCACTGTGCATTGTCTTTAAGGCACTGCACGGGATGGGGCCCATACCGCTGCAGTCTAAGTTCAGCTGGTATACTCCCACCGGCAGCCTCCGCTCCGCTTCGGCCAACCTGGTAAATATACCTAAGATTAAGAGAGCGAAATCAGGCGGAAGAGCTTTCAGCTATGCGGCGGCACGCCTTTGGAATGCTCTCCCAGCTGACCTGAGACAGTCGCAGGATCTGCTGAAGTTCAGGGGGAAAGTCAAAACATGGCTTTTCCCCAGAGTAAAGGCTTAGTTTAGCAACATGCTGATTCCGGAACTATGGTGACAGTGCATATGTACCGCAGCGCCAGGATGCCCGTAGGGTTACAGTGCGCTTTATAAGTTTGAATACAATACAATACAATCAGGGACTTGCTCACTCTAGATTGCATCATTTGAGGGTTACACAGATTGAGAAGGTTCCGAATGAATCAGCTCCTTTGATTGAAGGGGTGCCTCACAAGTCCTGTCCATAAGGCATGGTTTGAGGGCTCCTGAAATGGAAGCACCCATGGTCTAGGTTCACAATGAATATGTGAGCCCCACCTCCGAGGCAGGATGGGGATTCCTAAGAGCAAGGCCAGTTAAACAACATTTTGTCCCTCCCACCAAGAATTCAACCTGAGGCCTACCATTGTTGGATATAAGAATTAACTGCTCAGGACTTATTTTTTCACAAAAGAAAATAAACATTTATTGAATCATAAAATTCAAACATCAAGCATCTTCAATTTGCGGCTCCTGTTTCGCTGCCATGCCTGAATTGCGGAAAGTGTTTCCTTGGCTGCCATCCTCTGCTAGGAAACCTCAGGTTCAAGCCTTAGTCATGGTAATGTCCTGCTGGTAGCCACCAATGACACTTTGTTGTCCAAACTTCAGGTAGTGCAGAACACCGCTGCACGCTTGGTTTGCAACCCTCCCGCAGGCTCTCCGTCACCCCGCACGCTGAGAGCTTTACATTGACTGCGGGTCAGGAAGCATTTTGTTTTTAAGCTATGCTGTCTCACCCGCAAGTCTCTAATGGGTAAGGGTCCCATTTACTTACAGAGAAAGTTGAGTTATTATTTTCCTGCTAGAAATCTTAGATCTAGGGACAAAGCTTACCTGAATGTCCCCCGTATTCGTACCTCCAGATTTGATGGAAAATCCTTTTCTTTTACCACCTCTCCGGCCTGGAATCAGCTTCCAAATTACTTTGGCTTTTGTGCAGACTTTGCAATGTTTAAAAAACTTTTGAAGACATGGTTGTTTTAATCAGTTGGTTGGCCCTGTGATAGTAAAGCACCGAGATACACCTACGGGTGTGAGTCATCGCGCTATATCAAGTAATAATAACATAACATATACGTCATACCAGCAGCAGCCGGTCAGGTAAGCGCGGTGGGGCGGGGCCAGGGGATGTCGACAGACGGCAGAATAGGAAAAATTAAATAAATACATAAATCCTATTCCGCCGTTTGTCGACATCCTGCCCCGCCCCACCATCCCAACACACTTTCCTGCACCAGCTGCTGCTGCATCATACACACCTTCGAACAGCAGCTAATTGTTTTGGAGCCCCGACCGCTACCTCATAAGACACCTGCAGAATGTCTCACAAGACAAACTTACCTGCTTCCCAGTACAAGGGAGTCTGGGCCAGATTGTATGCTGAACACCTACAGAACACCATGCCAAAGTCAACCCTATAGAGGGATCCCCCCCGCCCCTCCACCCCCTGGATACCATGAAAGATGGGTCTGGGCAACTGGGCCATAACTTGGTCTCCAGTTTCAAGCATCTTCCCCCTCGCCTCCCACGGGCAGTGCTATGGAGTACCCATGAAGGGCTAGGGACAGATGCTGTAGTGCCCAACACCGCACTCCTGATCACCGCAGAACAACTGCCCTTACTTGGGGTAAATTTAAGCTGAATCCAAACTTCACCCAGCCTTTTGAATGTCTAACTCTAAAGCGTTTACCTACCTTGTGACCAACCAAGAGTGTACCCCACAAAACATGACAACACATTAAGAAAAAAATGGCACAAATCCGTCAAATAGTTGACATTATAGACTGGAAGACAGAAGAACAGGAACATGGGGGTGCAGGGTGCTGCGGTTGTGAGAGTTAGCTGCAGGGCACCCGACGAGCAAAAGAGGACACTGCCCCATCTCTTACAGCTTAAATACTAGCTGCCGTGCATCATCCCCTACCGACCACACAGTCCCTCCAGCCAATCTTGGTGAGAGCAGGGTTTCAGGGTCTTTCCAAACCATCCCCGGCTCCTGCCGAAATTCATACTCCAATGGCAATTTGGGATAACCATCCCCCATCCCCATTGGGCCCACACCTACATGCCAGGAGCAGCAATGTTGGTTCCCCTTTGCCTAACTTTGCCAGCACATCAATGTTACTTGCGGTACTTCAGTTGAAAACACAAAGCCAACCATAAAATCACTTCATTAGGTGCTGCAGAAAAAATATAGAACAAATTTGAAGTGGACAAGCCAAGGCTCAAACCAATGGTCTGCCTCTGGCTCGACTATATGCTGATTTACACACATATGATTGATTGTCTCTGTGTAATGTTTGAGTGATGCAAAGTGCTCTGACATCCTTCACTGGTATGAGTGGCACTATAAAACTAATTAAATGCATCTGAGAGAAAGTGGTTATGGAGACTTGAGGGTCACTGTGAAAAGGTGGTGGTGAGGGAATCCGTGGAGGAGGTGGTCACCACCTACACCAAGGACGGGGGGGCGCCAACAAACATTGTCGCACTGGGCGTCACCAGCGCTAAAGCCGGCCCTGCTCTGTAATGCAGTTTCGTTGGGGCAAAAAAAGACAAGCCATATTCTCATAAATGAAGGTGAGCCGAGCTCAGTGCTTAATTTGAGCAAGTGGTGTCCGGTGCTTAGCACTGGCACTTAATCATCCGCGCCAGTGCTTGAGCACCAGCTAAGGACACATTCCTTTTTGGTAGGCCCAGGGAGGTCACGTGATTCGCTGAGAATCACAGGATGTTTCCGACGCTGAGACTCGAACCTGGTTCCCCATCGCTGAGATTGGCAGCTCTGGTCATTACACCACATCCTCTCCGCATTTGTAGGGTTTCATGTCTTCTTTTTTAGGTGGCGCTTACAGGAGAAATGGGCAGGTAGAAGCTACCTCCTGACGAGAGCCCCGGCACTTATTTTGTTACAAATTAACCACTGGGTGAGCCGCCTTGTGGGTATGCTTCAGAACTGTAAAGTGCCTTCTATTGCTACCACTGTAATTGCAGTTCAAAACAAACACTGAGCATAAAGTGAAAATGAGTATAGAGGGGCTCTATTAGGGTGAATTCCTCAACTATCCCTCTGGGAGCCTTCAGCCTGAGAGCAACATGATTGTCTTACTCATCCTCTTTATTACTCCCACGGAGGTGTTGTGCTTCTGCTTCAGTACTATTGTTTGTCAAGTAAATGGAGACCAATGATAGGAGCAGCTGAAGAGAATGCTTTGAACTGCTTTCCTCACATTTAGTTTGTATTATGGAGAAAGACAGAAGCATTATTAATCCATGGAGTTAGGTGATGTTCTTTTGCCTCATTTGCAGATATTCGTTTAATTGTGTACTCTTGCCCTTTATACGATTGACGCAAGCCTGCTTACTTGTCTTTTCCAGAAAGATTCCCAGTAGAGTGTCAGCTATATTTAGCATGGATTATGTGATTACTTTTCAAGACAATTTTATTGAAAACTATGCACTAATTCAGCTCTTGAAAGAAAGCACTCGTATAAAAAGTGGAGGCTGGAGATGTTATGTCCTCTGGGTGAGATGCTGGCTGTGTGACCTGTACGCTTGGACTCAAACACAATTTTTCACAAGTGGTAAATTGTGTGATTGTATTGAGCCAACTTTACCGGACTTTAACTCTGTAGGTCACATTTTGTGAGCAGCAAAATCTAGGGTTAACAGGAAGTGGTTTATTTCAATATGTGTCTGTTTGAAAATCCTCATTCGTACGTGCTTTAATGGACTAATTTTAAGGCTCCACAGATAAATAATTACAGTTGACCACAAATAGAGAGCATACTAGGGTCTTCCCTCTAGTCCTGCATTACCGGAGATGAATGACACCCTTCCTTTTCCCTCACGCTCTCGTCGCCACTGGTGTTGTGTGCTGGTCTCTTATATCTGTCAGCATGCAGGTTGTGTACAAAAGAGCTTAATTATTAAATGTGGCAAAAGCCAGATCGTATTATGGTAAACCAGGACCATAGTGCTTCTCTCAACAATGTTATGCTGTGCACACAATGCACATGAAAACAAAACATAATTTCTTACAGTGGCGGCTCCTCCGCTAAGGCAGAGGAGCGTCACCCCAACTGCTATTACTGCAGTGCAAAAAGGAAAAAGAAAATGATAGTAACATGATGTTATTATTTTCTTTTTCTATGCGGGAGTCGGGGTGGGACTGGCTCCGTGATCCCAGAGCAGGTGAGGAGTGGTTTGCACTCCTCTAAGTGCACATGACAGTTTGGCCGGCCCTATAGGGCCGGCCAAACCATCATGCGCACTTGGCATGTTCTTCATTGGGTGGTGTTGCACAGCCCAGTGGAGAACATGCCCAGGCACTGCCTGAGCATCCAAACAGGACGCTCAGACCAATCACGACGCTGCTCCTGCAGCGTCGGAATTGACTGGGAAAGTCCCGAAGCCTGGGTGCTTCCAGTTCTTCCAGCAGACCGAGGACGGGGGAGTGGCGTGCTGCGGCGGGAGAGGTGTGCTGCAGCGCGGCGGAGAAGGTCATTTAAAAAAAATATATATTTTTAATCCATCCCCCCGCCTCACCACCCCCGTTCCGAAGCATCCGCCACTGATTTCTTAGCGGGTGGAGGAAGCACACCAGGGTCGGACTGGCGTTTGCCTGGGAGGCTGGTAGGGTGGGTGCTAGTTTTGCAGCAGTGGGGGCCGGTTTTGTTACTGGGGGCCAGCTTTGCAGTGGTGCTGCAATATCGGACTCTAGTATCAAAAGCAGCAGTGCTTCTCACTTTCACTCCCCTTCTGGGGCCTGGTCTGACAAAATTGCCAGGGCTGCTTTGGGTTCCCAGTCCGGCCCTGAAGCATACAGTTTAAAGCAATGATGTTCAAACTTTTTAACACAGAGCCTCCACTCATAAGAAAAAAAAATCATCAGGACCCCAAGAATGACAATATGTTTGATCTTAATACTTCTATAAAATTGGCAGCTGTGAACATATTTAACAATTCCAGCATAGCAGGCATGTTTAGCTATGCCTTTTAACAGTACAGTAATTTATGTGATTACCAGTATGCTGTTGGCAGCCCAGTTTCCCTAAAAACATGGGGTTATCCACAGTGTCAGAGACTTTAAAGGTTATTTGGACATCCCCTCCCCATCCCACTATGACGCCTACAGGACTTGAGTGACAAAAATATTACTTATGGCCCATTACAGAGTGATTCACTACCGGCTGTTTTCTTTCAATAAAAACACAGCACTCTTTTCAGCATGATGCTTGTCTTGACTTTCCAGGAGCATAGTAAATGCTACTCTTTGCCAAACCCCAAACCCCCTCGGGAGCTCAATTCAGGCCCCCACAGGGGGGCCTGCCGCCCTGGTTTGAAGACCTCTGATCAAATGTGATCCCTCAAAGGTTCCTCATCGTATGCGACCAGAGATTCCCTAATGATATGTTAATACCCTGATAGCACTGCTGACAGATGGTCATGAAGCACGCTTGCCCTACTGCTACGCATGCTACATGCAGGGGCATAGCTTCGGGGGGGGGGGGGGGTGTTTGGGGTGTTACACCCCCCTAATAAATGTATTTTCTGGCAAATAGTTGGGGACAAGTGCGTCGGATATGGTGAGATGTCTGTCAGATTTCTCCGGAAAGTTTTACATAAACACAGACAAAATCGTACACACTCTATATCTCTCTCTGCTTTGGAAGTCTTCAAAAATGTTGGTTATTTTACAAAATATTGTGTTTTCTCTCACTTACTAACCCTGCCAATCCACATTCGTCTCCCTTTCCACTGCTGCTTTATCCCCTCTCATGTGCCCTGCTTGTCAGATAATGTATTTTAACATCATATGCCAGCGTGATTGTTGGAAGCTCTGATGCTTACACCCGCCCCCCTCCCCCAATCTTACTGACCAAGCTACGCTCCTGGCTACATGTGAAAGAAGCTTACCTTCCTGTTGCCAATGCTGTGCTCTTTGTGTGTGAAGGAAGCTTGACTTACTGCTAATCAAGGAGTGGGTAGAGGACGATTGCTCAACTGTTAATCATTTTATGTCAAAAGTAAGATTGTATATCAGAAAATCGTATACTGAAACATTGCCTGACATCAATATTGTGTCCCAAATATTGTTTACAGAACTGTAGTGTTAATGAGTGTGTATATTTTCCATCATTAAAACCAATGAGGTGATGATTTTGTTGGCAATATTTACGACACTATGTTTATGGCAGACAATATTCTGACAAAGATATTCTGGTACTACACCATAAAGTAATCTTGCTGTAGAGCTCAAATCATGTTATGTGCGGATGAAACTTGATCAACGGGTGCTTTTGCTATAGATGTATAAAGCTTGGTGTTCTACACCCAATGCCTTACCCGGGTTCTCTGTGGAGGGAGGTTTTGCTACTACTGATGATTCTGTTCGTGGAGGAAGGATTTCCCACTGTTGTTAAGCTAAGTGTCAAGGAAGTCTACTGCTATTCATGCTCTGTGTACAGGAAGCTGCTCTCCTGATACTTAATCTTGCTATATGTGAAGAAAAGGGGCCCTGCTGAGCATGCTCTGTGAGAAAGAAGTTCCCTCTCCTCTCCAAGCTGTGTGTGGAGGAAGCATGCATACTGCTGATCATTAGCTAGTTTGAGAAAGTTTGCCTTGTCGTTGCTCACATTTTGTGGGGAAGAAGAAGCTTGTCCTACTGCTATACGTGTCTTGTGTGTCGTATGATTTCCTTACTGGTGGTCTTGGTGAGTGCGGAGGAAGCTTTCCACACTGATGTTCTGTGCTTTGAAGATGCTTGCCATAATCCAGCTTATGATGCATGTGGATAAAGCTTGCTCTACTGCTGATTATACAATATTGCAAAACAGATTGCCATACTGCTGGTCATGCTTGTGTGAATGATGGTTGTGTAGATCAGCCTTTTTCTACTGCTGTTCCTGTTCATCTCTTGTGCGAACAATGCTCGGACTACCACCAATTATGCTGTGCGCGGAGGAAGCTGTGCCCACGGAATACTAACTATTTTGCTGCTCATGCTCCTGCATGTGGAAGAAGCTTGACTCCTTCTGATTACGCAATGTGTGAAGGAGGCATGCAGCACTTCTGCTCATGCAATGCGTGCTGGCCATGCTTTGTGTGTTGGACACGTGTGCTATTGATGCTTTTGGAGTATGTTGAGAAAGCTTGCGCTGCTGCTGCTTGTGCTATATTTGAAAAAGCTTCCATACTGTTGCTCATGGAGGGAGTGGATGTGGCTTTATGTACTTCTGGAATTGCTCCATGTAAATTAAGCTTACCCTATTGCTTTTCATGTTTATCCTGTTCCATGTGAGACAAACGTCACCCTTGAATTGTGTGTATGAAGCTTGACCAACTGAAGCATATGCAGTATGTGGGTGAAATGTTCCTCACAGTTGGTTATGCCTCTTCTCTGTTCATGAGAGACACCCACCCTACTGCTGCCCATGCTGTATGTGGAGGAAGTTGCCCATTGTGTTAATGTTGTGTGTTTAGGAAGCCTATCTGCTACCTTTAGCTGCTTGTTTACTTTGTGGAGAAGCTTGTCCTATGGCGCTTGCTGTATGTGGCGGAAGAGGAGGGACAATGTTACTAAGGAGGAACTGAGAAACCACAGTACTGGAAGATGGAAGAAGACTGAGAAAGCACAATATTGACTCCAGAATTAGAGCTGAGATATTACAGCGCTGATAGCAAGAGAAGAACTTAATGGCTACAGTAGTGAGTGCAGTATTAGACCTGGAAGACCTCAAGACTGAACGTGGAAGAAGGCTAGACATGCAGCAGGAAGTGCAGGAAAGGGGCTGAGAGCCCGCAAGACCAAACTTAGATTTAAACAGACACAATGGTCGTACACATGAACTGAAAGATGGCACAATTTATCAAAGGGGCTGTTGGTCCACCAACTCCCAGCATACAGGCAGATACAGAAGACATGCGCAGAGTGCCTGAGAGATGGTAGACCAAAGTGCAGGGATGGGTCAAGCCAATAGAATTGAAAATAAAACTCAGTGCTTGTATTTACTTTCTCTGGTGCCCCTCTGGCTCCTTTGAGCCAGGGCCGGACTGGCCATAGCGGGCACCGGGCGTTTCCCTGGTGGGCCGGAAGGGTGGAGGCTGGTTTTGGACCCCTGGGGGCCAGTTTTGTTACGGGTGGTCTGTTTTGCAGCAGTGCTGCAATATCGGCCGCCTGTAACAAAAGCGGCAGCGGGAGTGGTGCTTTCCACTCGTACTCCCCAGACCGCCCCCTTTGGGGGCCGGTCGAGCTAACTGCCAGGGCTGGTTTCATTCAGTTCCCAGTCCGGCCATGCTATGAACATGCACTTTTCCACCATTACTTGCAGCTTGCAGGTGCTGCAGTGGTAAAGCTGCCAATGATGAGGACCAACAGAGATCTATAGACCCTGGTGGTGGCCCTGTAATGTTGGGTAGGACTGCCTGTCATTTCTAGAGATCATTGTCATCCTGGCGAACGTCATTTTGGCAGGCATGCCACTTTCATCAAAACTGAATTGTGGGACAGTTGCCATGTCATAGCAACCAGTTGGATTTTTTTTATATTTCAGAAACATGCTGCCAAAGTTGGGCTATGTTTCTGAATTAGATAAGACCAATGGCCTAATACACTGTGAGCTTCTCCAGGGGGAGCTTGGTGGACCATTGTTCATTGTCCTGCCTGGCTCCTCCTTGCCTCACATGGTGGTACATGGAAGGAAAAATAGGCATTGGAACATCCACCCTAAAAGGAGCTTGCCTTCTGATTCATGGACTCGCAGTCCTGTGGCAGGTGAGACCTGGGTCTGAGCTTTCCAATGGCTTAGCCAGCTGAAGTTCTGCCATTGGAGTTTCTCAAACTTCTAAACGAGGCAGGGGATCTATGGGTTTCGTGGGTTGGGAGCACCGCTGATTTACAATATAACTTCCAGTGGCGGCTACTCCGCCACTGGCGGATGAGCGTCGCCCCCCTGCCAGCCTCAAATTTCGAAAAATAAAACGTTAATAAAACTAACTTAATATAATTTTCTTTTTCATTAATTTAATGAGGCTTGGAGGCGGGGCCATCGTGGGGCAAGTCAGGAGTGGGAGTGGTGAGCACTGCCTTCAGTGCGCATGTGGGTTTGGCCAGCCGTCTCAGGCCGGCCACATGAGCAGTGAAGTTGTCTTCAATCCAGCTGCATTGCTGGGTTGGAGAGAGAGCAGGCAGTGGCTCCCAGCCTCCCTGGGAACGCAAATCCTCGGCGCTCAGACCAATCCTGACGCTACTCTCATGAATGAAAGCAGTGTCAGAATTGGCCGCAGGGAAGGCTGGAAGCCTTTGCCTGCAGCGAGGAAAAAGCAGAATAGCGGCGTTTCGGAAGGCGCGATGCGGCAGGTAAGTTTTTTTTTTTACTCTTTTCTTTGCCCCCCCGTCCTCCCCGCTCCGCCTTTCTGACTGCACACCAGCCACTACTGATAACTTCCACTCTATCAAACTGTAAATGCCCACAGAGAGTTGCCCATCCGTCCAGGGTCAGTATCATGAAGGTGTGCACTGGTGCCCAGCACAGCTCAGTGTCTGTTATTTTGTATTTTCATTTTCTAAAGCGCATCCATTTACCTCTGAATTTCTCTGAGTTCGTCAGGGCTTTAAGCGGGGCGGGTTCTGCTAGTTCCAGACCCAACAACAATTGCAAACAGATCCCTGCAGGCCTCATATTTATAGGGGGCAAAAACACTAGCCGATTTCTCAACAATGACTGTAAAAACCTTTATGGTAACCTAAGGAAGCAATGCAGTCCCTATTTACTTTTAATATATCTTTGACTTCAGCTTACATTCCTTAGGAGCATTTGCTCTTTTCAGAGGTTGAGGGGCATATTACCAAGGATTTGCGATAATTATCGCAAAGCGCGCTTAGCGCTGTTTTTTTTATCGCCGGCTATCGCTGGATTTCATCGCGGAGATAACGCGTTATTATCAACGCTTATCTCCAAGGCGATAAAAAATCCAGCGATAGCGGCGAAACCCAGCAATATCGCGAGAAATCCAGCGATAAATTCACTGCGCTAATGAAAAGCTTGCTAATAGGCAGGTGAGGACTTAACCTTACAATCCACCTCCCATTGACAAGATGGTTAAGTCAAGTTTTTATCAGGTGTTAAATTCCAGCGATAATCGTGGTTAGCGCGACTTTTTTATACGCTTCGCGGGCATTGATAATAGGGGAAGTTGTGTTTGCGACTGTTTGCAGTTGCTTTTAGTTGGGAACGCCTACTTTGCATGTCATTAGCGATAATTATCGCTGACATGCAAAGCGGCAACAAAACGGCCGCTATCGCCATTAAGCTGTCGCTAACAGCTGTTAGCGACAGCTTGCTAATAGGGCGATAAAAATATCGCCGCTTTATCGGCAAAAAGTGCCGCTAAAGTGGCGATACTGCCCTTGATAATATGCCCCCGAATTTCTTGCAGCATATGACTCTCATTTAAAGCATACCGTGAACTGAGTCGTCTCATGGTATCTAGGTGAGGTCTGTTACTGGGTATTCCACCAGAATATCGACTTCAGGATGTCGTGGGGCCTAAGTATCGAGGGCCAAACTATTGATAACGCTGATTCTTATCTAATCACTTATAAGAACCCTCTGGTCGCCAAGATCTTTTTACCTGTTGAATAGTGTAAAGGAGAGAATCTTATCCGGTTATACAACAGCATACCCAGTTTACCTGAAAGGACCACTGACTCCGAATCCAAGTTTATGAATTTATTATCGCCAAAAATAACTGGACATGCAAACACCTCAACACGAGGTTAAAGAAATAGATGGGCACTAATACAAATAATAACCTACGCAGGAGTCTCATCCGACTCAGAATAAAGAGAATCGATAGTTCTAGAAGGATCAACCAAGCTATGATTGCTCCAATTTCTACGTTGCTCTTCATTTATCTAAACAAGCTTTAAATCAATTGCTGTCCCTACACTAACACTAGGTGACATCCCTACTTAACGATTTTCCCAGGCAAGAGTAAATAAGAAGAAAGGTGTCAGCTGTGAAGACTTCCTAAGAAGTGCAATCACATAGTACCTAAGCTCAAATCTTTTGATGCTCCTTCATCAGGACCCTCTCTGTCCTTCTCTCTGTTCTCCCCTACCTCTTCTCTGGTCTCCTCCCTCAGGGCACTATCCCTAATACAAAATCCCAATACAATTGTACACGCCTTTGTCACGCCTCCTTGGCCAGGTCTTCTTTCTTGTGCTTTTCCATCGAAACGGTTACTTCATCCTGGACGGTTGCGATGACCTTGAGTCCCAGGCACCTTCTCCGCTGAAAGTATCATCCCTAAATTCCATTGCACTCCCTGTACCATGCCTCCCATTTCTCTATCTTTAGAAACAAAGAACTAGTCTTTTACTAACGAGACATGTGTCCTTGCACCTGCAACAGAAGATACGTTCAACAGAGACCCTCTACTGTGCTAATTAAATCTACCGTTTGTGCCCAGAGAGCCTTACCAAGAGAAACTTTTCTCTGCCTACAAAATAAGCTAACATAAGAATAAACCAGGCCTTTCCTAGTCATATATGTAGTCAGGCCTTTACATATGACTTTTAAACACACATCTTACTTTTCTCTATAAGCATTTTCATTACAATTCATATGCGAAAATGAATTACATGTGCAACTTTAATATGGTGCACGTTTAAACTATTGCAATTGAATTACACACGAACTGATTTATCTATGCATTATTTTTCACACGATTCAGTTAAGCATTACATTGCATAATTATCATAACACAGTTATACTGCTGATTCACTTAATATCTGCGAACTATTCCCTCTTTACTGAACATGCATGGATATACAACTGAATATATACGGATATATGTCTGAGTATATGCGGGTGCGAACTACCAGTGATTGTGATGCACCCCTATAATTTCACCAGAACATGTCGCTCTATCAGTTCCCCCCTTTGATGACTCCTGTCATCACCTTTCATTCAACTTCCTTGGAGAAAGAACCGACCTAAACAGAACTCGTTGCCATTTTTCCTGGTCTTTGATTCTCCATTCTCTTGAGCCTCTGATATTGACTGTCCTGCAGTCTTGCCAGTCTCATCTCATTTTCCCTCAAAGCTCTCTTAACTCGGCCTGCTCGATACCACTTGTAGGCCTTGATCGAAATCCACAGACAAACCACACAAACCACCACGATAAGGAGGGGTCTCAGAACATACCCAAGGAATCCCTTTCCTAGATTTGCAAACCAGCTTCCCACTTGACCAAATCCCTTGCCAACTTTTTCCCAAACCCCCTCTTCGGTCAAATCCTCTATTTTTGTGTGGATGGTAGTGATATTACTTATATATTTCTCCAGATCTTTGCTACGGTCTGGTATATAAGTGCAGCACTCTTGAACCTTCAACAATTTACAGACTCCGCCCTCTTTTGCCAATAAGACATCCAAAGCAAGGCGATTCTGCAAAACCATTGCCCTTATCGACAACATCTCTCCTTCCACCAGTACCAATGACTTTGCTGTATTCATCGTTAGTTCATCTACCACAGTCGCTAATCTCCGGATTTTCACATCATTCAAGACCACTCCCAGAGTGGGTATCATAGCTCCAAAGATATCCCCCACAATGATCCCTGCACTTGCACCTCTTCTCGTTCTTGAATGCTTCCCACTTTCTAGAAGTTCCAAATCCTCTGTATGGTAAATCTTTGGAAATATTATTCCCAAATAACATGTTCCAAACCAATTTGCAGGCAACCTCACATAAGCATTCTTCCCACACACAAAATACACCGTTGGTATCACTTGTACAGGACCTTGGAGAAAATCTTTTGCCACATCTGCCATGGTGAAAACGTGATCGCAAGTGCTTTGTCCCACTGCAACCTTTTCGTAGTAAGTCTGATAACGCCTTATACACAGCTTACCCCTCTGCTCTTTGTCTAACGCTATAGGACCATAGCTTCCCTTTGTCTTATGCAATTTTTCCTCATCTGTCCAATCAGGTCTGTTATGCCCCATGTCTCGTGACTGGGTCAGCTTTCTGTACCTGTCCTCTACCTGATCTACAAACTTTTTCTCTACATCTGACAATGAGCAGGTCAGATTATGTCTGTGAGCGAATGTTGTATCCAATTCCAAAGTCGGTATGAAGAACTTCCTGAGTCTATCCTCGGTCTTATAATAGTCATACTTATTCAAATGCTTGTAAGCTGGGACTTCAGGAAGCACTGCGTCGAAATTGGAAAAGAAATACTCAAACTGATCTCTCTCATAAAATATACTAAGCAAAAGACTACATGAAATTCCATAAGTCAGTGGAAGATGGTGGTACCTAATACCCTCGTCCACTGAAGCGGGCAACTGCATACACACATAACAATCTTTCGCATCCATCGCATCAACATACTCATATAGCAGCTTGGCATATGCATTAAGCTTAAAATCACTCCTAGACAAATCTATATGTAACCTACGACTTTCTTCTAATAGCAAAGCTCTGTCAGCTCCCATGTTTACCTCTTTTGGCTAGGTGTAGTAGGTGTAGGTGTCCCTGGCACCCCCTTCACTTCTAGCTCATGTGAAACAGTATATGAGACTATGATTACTATGATTATAGAGACTATCACACCACTTATAAGTACGCCTACAATCCACTTAGATCTACGATTGGGATCTCCCGGCTCCATGGTTTCGAAAGTTCTCAAAAGTTCTTGGTTATAGCAATGAACCCTGAAAAAGTCTCTGTGTCCTTGACTCGTGACTTGCTTAACCAGCTCTAGCAACCATGAAATCTCCGGAAATTCCCTTTTCGATCACAGTCTTATTTACACAGTCCAGAAAAGACTCCCTAGTTTTCGTTCCTCTTCTGTGGAAAGTCCCTAAGTTTATTCTTCTTCCACTCGGGCCTAGGTTATCTTCTTCTTTTAGACCTTTATTTACAGTTTATAGTTGATCCATAATAAGATCCTCATTGAGCACTTCCAGAACGTGATACAAAAGTTCAAGACGCAAGATTACCATTTCATGTGAAGACGGCTCAAACCCAAAAGACGGAAATTCGAGTCGATGCAGAACCAAATGTCGGACTTTACTCAGGAGCGGGGGATTCAGAACTTTGAGGGTCAGTATTCCTTCTACCTCGAGCCCTGGCAACTGCAGCACCACCTTCACTACCACATTCGGGCTCCGACGGACCACCAGCACTGACCTCAGCCTTCCCGTGCTCACTACCCCCTGCATCGAACACTGTGTAAGTCCACTCAGGGGTAGAGTATCTCCGACAAGGTACTCTTGTTCTTTTCGACCTTGGCCGACTATCTTGAGCCTGGTCTTCGTCACTTGCCTCTGTTTCAGACGCTTCAGACACTGGGGCAAGGTCTCTTTCAGGTGCTAACCTCAGGTTCAGTCGCCTCTGTCTTTCAGGCCAACCCTCCTCACTTCTGTTCGTTCTTCTGCCTTCCCCTGCTATACCCAGTGCACTACTTCCTCTTTCTGCTGAATCTGACTCTTCTCCGCCCACTGCACCGTTTCTGTCTTCGGTGTCTGAGTCAGGGTTCGAGCTGTTGAAACCCCCTTCAGCTTGCTCTTGTGCACCACCAGCTGTGTCAGCAACCCTTACAGCTTGACTTGTCCTCTCATGTGGCCCTGCCACTTCAGCTGGATTTTCATCTACGAGAGGAGCTGTTTCTTCCAAGGGTGCTGAAACTCTGCGGGTATGGGAGGCATGCACCCAGTTCGGCAATCCTCCACACTTTACTGCTGTGTTCGTGATGAGTATCACCTGGTACGGGCCACGCCAGCGAGCATCCAAGCAACTCTTCCTCACGTGTTTCCGGACAAGCACCCAATCTCCGGGGCACAGGTCGTGGCACAGATCACTCGAGGCTGGGACCACTGCAGCCTGCACCTGCTGGGATACAGAACGGACCACATCAGATAGTCCTTTACAATAATCGAGAATCAAGTCATCAGTGATGCTTATCAAAGCTGTAGCTGGTACTGCCGGCAACCTCATTGCCCTTCCCATTAGTATCTCGTGGGGGACAACCCGGTTTTCCTGTCTGGGACACTTCGCATGCTCATTAACACAAGCGGCAAGGCATCGGGCCATTTCAGGGATGTCGAAGAACACATTTTTGCCATCCGGGCCTTCAAAGTTCCATTAACTTGTTCCACCATCCCAGAAGCCTCTGGTCTGTAACTACAGTGGAGTCTCTGGTCAATATTCAATGCAGCACAAAGTAACTTCATGATTTCACTGTGGAAGTGCCTTCCTCTATCAGATTCCAAAGAGGTTGGGATCCCGAACCTAGGGATGAGCTCGCTCAACAATAACTTAGCCACTGTGAGAGTGTCACACCTGGGTGTTGGGTAAGCCTCCACCCACCGTGAGAATACACATACCAGCACTAAAATGTACCTCAACCCATTACACTTAGGCATTTCCACGAAGTCTAGCTGTATCCTGTTGAAAGGCCCACCTGACCTCCCAATGTGACTCAAGGTAACTACAGTTTTCTTTCCAGCATTCATCTGCTGACACGTAACACACCTCTGACATACTGTTTCAGCCATTGCCCGAAATCGTGGGTTATACCACGTCTGTCTAAACACCCTCAACATTGCATCTCTACCAAGGTGTGCCTGTCCATGTATCAGCCTTGCCATCGGACTCATCAACTCTTCTGGTAATACGGCTCTCCCATCACTGGAGACCCACACATCCACGTCTCCTCTTTTACAACCTGCTTTGATCCATCCTTCTCGCTCCTGGTCTGAGACTTCATCCTGCAATCGCTTGAGCTCTTCCCAAGTGTCTGCCATGGCCAACATTATGTTGAGCTCGGTTCTTTCTTGGCTCTCCCCTGTGTATCTATCTGTGAATATGCATCCTTGTTCTGCACAGAACCGGGCAACCTCGTCTGCGTAATTGTTGCCCAATGACACAAAGTCTTCCCCTTTCCCATGTGCGGAACATTTAACAACAGCAATTTCCTTCGGATGCTGTAATGCATCCAACAGTTGTCTTACATATTCTCCATTCCTAATGGGTGAGCCAGATGATGTCAAAAATCCCCTCTGAGACCATAACTGCCCGAAGTCATGCACCACACCAAACCCATATTGGCTGTCGGTGTAAATCGTGATTCGAATTTGATCAGCGGCCAAACAGGCACGAGTCAAGGCAATGATCTCAGCTACCTGCGCGGAGCGTACTCCTTCTAGGCAAGCAGCCTCAACCACTCCCGAAATGGTACACACAGCAAACGCTGCTCTCAATTGCCCAACACTGTCCCTTAAGCATGAACCATCGACAAAGAAAATTTCATCTGGGTCAGCCAGCGGTTCATCGACAATGTCAGGTCTCGGTTTGGTGCAAAGTTCGGTCACATCAAGACAATCATGGTCCGCACAATCTTCATCATCTGCGTTCGGTGTAGGCATCAATGTCGCAGGGTTCAAGACAGAGCACCTTTTCAGAGTCACATTCTCTGCGGCAAGTATGACTTGCTCGTACCTCGTTAACCTATTGTTCGTTAGGTGCTGAGTCTTGGTTCTGGTCATTAATAACTCAACCGAGTGTGGCACATATACAGTCAGAGGATGTCCCATTACAATGCTTTCACATCTTTCAATGCTGACACCTGTTGCAGCAACGGATCTTAGACATCCGGGCAACGCAGAAGCTACTGGATCTAGAGTAGCTGAGAAATAGGCAACTGGTCTACGGACACCTCCATGGTTCTGAGCTAAGACTGCTAATGCACATCCTTCCCTCTCACAACAGAACAATGAAAAGGCCTTGTTGTAATCATGCATTCCCAATGCTGGGACACTGCACAATTCCTCTCTCAGTTTCAGGAATCAATCAATCAATCATGTCACTTATAAAGCGCACTACATACCCGCGAGGGTCTCAAGGCGCTGGGGGAAGAGGGGGGTGGTGCTGCTACTGATCGAAGAGCCAGGTCTTGAGGAGTCTTCTGAAGGCCAGTAGGTCTTGGGTCTGCCGAAGGTTGGTGGGGAGGGTGTTCCAGGTCTTGGCGGCGAGGTGGGAGAAGGATCTGCCGCCGGTGGTCGTTTTCCGGATGCGGGGGACTGTGGCGAGGGCGAGGCTGGTGGAGCGGAGCTGGCGGGTGGGGGTGTAGAAGCTGAGTCGTCTGTTGAGGTAGGCTGGTCCGGAGTTGTGGAGTGCTTTGTGTGCGTGGGTGAGGAGCTTGAAGGTTATCCTCTTGTTGACAGGGAGCCAGTGCAGGTCTCTCAGGTGGGGTGTGATGTGGCTGCGTCGGGGGATGTCGAGGATAAGACGTGCAGAGGCGTTCTGGATGCGTTGCAGCCGTCTCAGGAGCTTAGCCGTCGTTCCTGCGTAGAGGGCGTTTCCGTAGTCCAGCCTGCTGGTGACGAGGGCCTGGGTGACTGTTTTTCTTGTTTCGGTGGGGATCCACTTGAAGATCCTGCGGAGCATTCGGAGGGTGTTGAAGCAGGATGAGGAAACGGCATTGACCTGCTTAGTCATGGAGAGGGTGGGGTCGAGGATGACCCCTAGGTTGCGTGCGTGGTCGGTGGGTGTCGGGGCTGTTCCCAGTGATGTCGGCCACCAGGAGTCGTCCCATGCTGAAGGGTTGGAACCAAGGATGAGGACCTCCGTCTTGTCCGAGTTCAGCTTCAGGCGGCTGGTACTCATCCATTCGGCGACGGCCTTCATTCCTTCGTGGAGGTGGGCTTTGGCGGTGTGAGGGTCTTTGGTGAGGGAGAGGATCAGCTGGGTGTCGTCGGCGTAGGAGATGATGTTGAGGTTGTGCTGTCGGGCGACGTGGGCGAGGGGTGCCATGTAGATGTTGAACAGCGTTGGGCTGAGGGAGAAGCCTTGGGGTACGCCGCAGATGATCTTGGTGGCTTTGGATCGGAAGGGGGCGAGGCGGACGCTTTGTGTTCTGCCGGAGAGGAAGGATGTGGTCCAGTCCAGGGCCTTCTCTTGGATCCCGGCGTCGTGAAGGCGTGTTCGTAGTGTGTGGTGGCAGACCGTGTCGAAGGCGGCTGATAGGTCCAGGAGGATGAGGGCTGCTGTTTCTCCGTTGTCTAGCAGGGTCCTGATGTCATCGGTGGCGGCGATGAGGGCGGTTTCGGTGCTGTGGTTGCTGCGGAAGCCGGACTGGGAAGGGTCCAGGATGTTGTTCTCCTCGAGGTAGCGGGTCAGTTGTTTGTTGACGATTTTCTCTGTGACCTTCGCGGGGAACGGGAGCAGAGAGATGGGTCGGAAGTTCTTGAGGTCCTTGGGGTCTGCCTTGGGTTTCTTGAGTAAGGCGGTGATCTCGGCGTGCTTCCAGCTTTCCGGGAAGGTTGCTGTCTCGAAGGAGATGTTGATTATTTTCCGGAGATGGGGCGCGATGGCTGTACTGGCTTTGTTGAAGACGTGGTGAGGGCACGGGTCTAGCGGTGAGCCGGAGTGGATGGTGTTCATGATCTCGCTGGTGTCCTCGTCGTTGATGTTGGTCCAGGAGAGCAGGCGGTTGGTGGTTGTGGGGGCAGTGGTCTCGGTGGTTGCCGGGCGGTCGTGGTGTTGAAGTTGTTGTGGATGTCGGCGATTTTGCGGTGGAAGAAGGTGGCCAGTGAGTCGCACAGGTCTCGCGACGGCGGGATGTCATTGGTGTTGGAGCTGGGGTTGGAGAGTTCCTTCACGATGTTGAAGAGCTCTTTGCTGTTGTGTGCGTTGTTGTCTAGGCGGTCTTTGAGTGAGGCCCTTTTGGCGGATCTGATGAGGTGATGGTGACTGCGGGTGGCGCTCTTGCGGAATGACATCAAGCACTCCTCGTCCCATGGTACCGGATCACTCACATCCTTGTGCGTAAGCCTCTGCAAAGGCTTTGCTCTCAAGGAGAAACTAGGAATCCACTGTCGACAGTAGCCGACCATTCCCAGAAACATCCTAACTTCTCTCTGTGTGGTGGGTACTGCCATACTCATTATTGCCTCAATTCGGTCTGGTGACACCTTCCTCTTGCCTTTTTCCAATCTGTGTCCCAAGTACTGTACCTCATTCAAACAGTACTGCAGCTTGTTTGGGGACACCTTATGTCCATTCTCTGCTAAGTGGTTCAACAGGGCTACTTTGTCAATTCTGCAAGCATCTTCTGTTTCTGAGGCAATGAGTAAATCGTCTATGTATTGCACGAGGACTGAGTTCTGCGGCAACACAAGACTCTCAAGATTCTTTTTCAGGATCTGGTTAAAGATCGATGGACTTTCTGTATACCCTTGAGGGATACGACACCATGTTAACACGCGATTTTCCAGCCTGAATGCAAAAAGAAATTGGCTTTCCTCATGGAGCGGTATCGAAAAGAAGGCTTGACACAAGTCGATGACAGTAAACCACTCGGCTTCGCATGGGATCTGAAACAGTATTACTGATGGATTCGGTACCACTGGACAACAAGGGACAACTATCGTGTTGACCTTTCGCAGGTCTTGCACAATCCTGTATTTCCCGCTCGGTTTCTGTAGTCCCATAATAGGTGAATTACAGGGGATACCTCTGATCTCTTTCAGAATGCCTTTCTCAATGAAGGTCTCGATCACCGGTTTTATCCCTGCGATCGTTTCAGGCGACAGGTTGTATTGAGGTGTCCTGGGGAAATCAACATACTGCTTCACCTCAATCCGCACCGGTTCAACCCCTCTGATTAGACCTATTTCATCGCCTGTGAAATCCCACACCACAGATGACACCGCGTCTCTCAAATCAGGTGGAAGTTCTTCCACAGTCACCATTGGGTACAGATCTATACATAGATGCTGATTTGTAACCTTAAAGTCAGCATCGTCATCCCTCGTCTGAACCTCCACCCCTGAGGTGTACAATAAATCGTGCAGTTCAACTTGCACAACAGATCTCTTCCCAAAAGGCAAACTGGACTCGTATCACACACTACAAACTGATGTCTAGTTTGGAAGGAACCTATCTTTACTAAGATCGGTTCTGTCAACGGGCTGCTTATTCTTTTATTCGCTACTCCAACAACCTGGATTGATTGTCCCGAGAGGGGTAGGTTAGGGACCACTGCTGATCTTACAGTAGACCGGGTAGCACCAGTATCAACCAAAAGTGTGGCAGGATGACCCTCAATATCTGCCTCCACAAAAGGTCCCCTCTGGTCTACCTCCAAGACCGCTCCAAGCGTGCAGTCTTCCTCCCCCCTCAGGCACCGTCAGGATAAAGGGTCTGAGCTACTCTCGTCATAGTCTTCGAACAGGGGCATCTGTTAAGTTCGTATTCCTTGTGAAATCCTTGGAGCCTGGGGAACCTGTGCTTGAGGGCTGTATATCCCCCCTTTCATCACCCTAGGCCTCGTCACGGTGTTAACTACCTCTGGCGCGGGTGCCTGAACCCCCTCTTCCTCCTCCTGCAACTGATTAGCTGGGTTCAAGGGACACTCGCGTTTCCAATGTCCGACCTGACGACAAAGATGACACGCAGTGGTCTTCTTCAGTGTGGCCACATCCACTCCCGTCTTGGGGTCTATGGTTTTCCCTTTCCCTGTCCTTGCCCATTCTGGTTCCCCTGGAAATTTCCTTGTTTTCTTCCTAAGGTCCCTCCATTAGACTGACCCTGTGCTGTCTGCATCTGGACGAGCATCAATTTGTCTTTTAGCTTCCGATGTTTCGATTCCACCTCATCACTACAGTACCTTGCATACCTCAAAATTTCATCTACCGGCTTGTTCTGCCAGCAGATCAGATGGTGCTGTATCATGAGGCTGACTTCTGATCTCAGACCCAGTACAAACTTTGAGACAAACTGTCCCATATCCTTGGGGTCTAATGTATCTAATCCACTATACTGTTTGAAAGCTTGCAGAAGTCTTTCGTAATATTCATGCACCGTTTCTTTCGGTTCCTGTACAGTTCGATCTATCTTAACCCAATCTATATCTTGAGGTGAAATCTTCAGTTTTAGCCATGTAATCACCTGCTCAAATTTTTTCATTACAAGGGGTGATGGGCCATTTGTAACCGCCTCCCTTTCAGGTTCCGAAGTCGGCCACTCGACAGCGACTTTACAAGCTGTCCACAAATCTCCCGGCACCACTATGTCAAACAAGGTGTTCAAATCAATCCACAATACTTTTGAAATTTTAACAAACCGCTCAACCTGCTTGTACCACTCTACTGGTTTCTCCCTCAGCCGAGGAAAATCATTTGTAAATGCAGCCAAATCCCCTCTATTCCACGGCACATGCACATACCCTCCATTCTGTACTTCCCGTAAAGGAAAATTTCCGACACCCGTCGCCCCCTCCTGGAGGCGGCGTTTCCCCTCAGCTTTCTTTGCTATTTTCTTCTTGGACCACCTTTCTTCCCATTTGTCCAACAAAATCCATATCCGCATCCCTACAATCAGATCTCTGGTGTGTGTCCTTAATCCTGTGATTCTTTTCTCCTCCAGCTCCTGGTCACTGTATTGCAATCTATGCGGTCCTTGCAACGTTTTAGTTTTATTCAGGTCTACCTCATATCTTTTGGCCAACGCCGTTAAGTTTTCATGTGCTATTCTAGCTTTTCGAGTCACATCTTTTGCTACGAACAGCAGCTCATCTGATCCATAAATTTCTATTCTTTCCAAAGGCAGACTCCCGCTAATCATCTCGTCTACCTCTGCTTTCAACCTTACTACGTCTAGCAACCTTGCCTGTACTGCACTCCTCAGTACTTCTCGACAAGTTAAGCCGTCCCGCTCATCACAGTCACTATTCTGTCCTTGTGACCTATTCCCTTCCATCGTATTCCTGGAACTTGGTCTGTCTTCCGAGATGTTTTGTTCCCTATCTCCTGGCATCCTATCACTTTGGTTTCTCACCGTTGGTGTCCACATCCTCAAAGCTGACTTGGATTCGTGCAAAGACCTCGGTCTGACTGGTCTCTCATCCTCCTGTCTAAAGGAAGAGTCTGCAGTAGCTGGTAACGGCGTACTTGTCTCCAATGGTCTTGGGAAATGAACCACTCGTACTCCGAACCCGTTCCCACTCTCACTGGTTACTTCTTCCCTTCCTATCTGTACGGAGCTCCCTTCTTTCACTCGGTCTGGGTCATATACCGGTACTATAGGGCCAATGGTAACCGGTACTGTCAAGGAGTCCGGTAACCTGGTGTTCCCAACAGGAGGCTGTGTTATCATAGACGTCGTCGCCCCTTCCGTTCCTGTGGAAATTCTTCCCACTACCCTCATTCCAGTCTGATTCTGTCTCCCATCAGTTTCTACTGCTGGAGTCGGTTTTCCCTCCTCTGAATCTGGATTAAATGGAGGTGGCCTCTCAGCCAACAACCTATTCTCCCTCAATCGTTTCCACTCTCCACCTTTTCTCCAGTGCATCCCACCTTGCATCTTGAAATGCCCTGATCGATTTCTTCACCCTTTCCTGGCTCTTGTCTCTCTTCCTATCATACGCTGCTCTAATCCACGCATGTAGCGCCTCAAACTGTGTCGGTCTAGGTAGTGGTCGTAAAGAAGCCATTATACTTTTTAGCTGGTACTACACCTCTAACCTGAAAGTACCATAGCGTGGGAAAGTAAATTCTCCCTCTCCAAAAGTCATTTTGTGCCAATTTTCAAGCCAAATTATGGTATGTAATCCTACATTCGTAGCCATATAATGTGCTGGCGTATCCTCGGGAGGAGCTTCCTCTCCTTCCCGAGTAACCACATGTCTGTCACCTCTACAAAGTTCCCGTAAAACTTTAAAACATTTCATGATGAATCAACTTTTTATTTGCACTCAAAATGTCAGCTTTTACTTCCTGATTTTAATCCACCAATGCCAGCGCGGCTTACCCCAACCGGCCTATCGCAGCGCGGCACTTGTCTGACGTCACTTTTCCTCCGCTCGCAGCAGTTCCCCTCCTTCCTAATTCACTCGTTCTCGCTCGCACTTGTCCCAATCATACTCTGAAGTAATGTCCGTCCTACCGAACAATTACCTCTCTGACTGTCAGTCCACCAATGACCGATCAGCCTCTCGAGCTTGTTGACCTCAATCTGGCAACCGTCTGTCCGCGAAACGACCGGACAATCGCCTCTAACACACTCGATAGGATTCAATCACTCGATGTTCTGCACACAATAACCTACGACCTGCGTTGGTTATTCACACACTCACACATGTGTTCCCTATCTTCAGTGGGTCTGTCAATGACGTCTCGTGACCCCCACAACCTCTGGTCAACGCTCTCAACTCTGGGTGTGTTCTACACCACAATAAATCTCCCGGTCCCGCGCGCGCTCACGGTCCGGTCCTCAATCACACAACTCTCGTTCCAACTCCGCAAGACATCACACGACAATAAAACACCGCAATCTACCAAACACCACTCTTTTCATACTCCCTCTACCACGAACTGCTACTTCCGCCGCACCGTCACTCTCCGTCAGTTTTCAACGACCTCCGACATCCTTCTCCTACGGTCCACTGGATCGGCATCACTTGGGCTCTATGGGGCAACTTAATCTCCTATCTTGATCTAGATCTCCCCTTACCATCAAAGGTAACCATCCTACTCTGCTACCAACTGATAACGCTGATTCTTATCTAATCACTTATAAGAACCCTCTGGTCGCCAAGATCTTTTTACCTGTTGAATAGTGTAAAGGAGAGAATCTTATCCGGTTATACAACAGCATACCCAGTTTACCTGAAAGGACCACTGACTCCGAATCCAAGTTTATGAATTTATTATCGCCAAAAATAACTGGACATGCAAACACCTCAACACGAGGTTAAAGAAATAGATGGGCACTAATACAAATAATAACCTACGCAGGAGTCTCATCCGACTCAGAATAAAGAGAATCGATAGTTCTAGAAGGATCAACCAAGCTATGATTGCTCCAATTTCTACGTTGCTCTTCATTTATCTAAACAAGCTTTAAATCAATTGCTGTCCCTACACTAACACTAAGTGACATCCCTACTTAACGATTTTCCCAGGCAAGATTAAATAAGAAGAAAAGGTGTCAGCTGTGAAGACTTCCTAAGAAGTGCAATCACATAGTACCTAACCTCAAATCTTTTGATGCTCCTTCATCAGGACCCTCTCTGTCCTTCTCTCTGTTCTCCCCTACCTCTTCTCTGGTCTCCTCCCTCAGGGCACTATCCCTAATACAAAATCCCAATACAATTGTACACGCCTTTGTCACGCCTCCTTGGCCAGGTCTTCTTTCTTGTGCTTTTCCATCGAAACGGTTACTTCATCCTGGACGGTTGCGATGACCTTGAGTCCCAGGCACCTTCTCCGCTGAAAGTATCATCCCTAAATTCCATTGCACTCCCTGTACCATGCCTCCCATTTCTCTATCTTTAGAAACAAAGAACTAGTCTTTTACTAACGAGACATGTGTCCTTGCACCTGCAACAGAAGATACGTTCAACAGAGACCCTCTACTGTGCTAATTAAATCTACTGTTTGTGCCCAGAGAGCCTTACCAAGAGAAACTTTTCTCTGCCTACAAAATAAGCTAACATAAGAATAAACCAGGCCTTTCCTAGTCATATATGTAGTCAGGCCTTTACATATGACTTTTAAACACACATCTTACTTTTCTCTATAAGCATTTTCATTACAATTCATATGCGAAAATGAATTACATGTGCAACTTTAATATGGTGCACGATTAAACTATTGCAATTGAATTACACACGAACTGATTTATCTATGCATTATTTTTCACACGATTCAGTTAAGCATTACATTGCATAATTATCATAACACAGTTATACTGCTGATTCACTTAATATCTGCGAACTATTCCCTCTTTACTAAACATGCATGGATATACAACTGAATATATACGGATATATGTCTGAGTATATGCGGGTGCGAACTACCAGTGATTGTGATGCACCCCTATAATTTCACCAGAACATGTCGCTCTATCACTATTATGAGCAAGTATATAAAGGTAACTAAAGGTTTAGTATTCTTAACACCATATTAATGTAACTTGATGAAATACACAACGCCCAATTGCATACAATCATGCGCCGAGCTGTTCCTTGGACGAGAGGAAGCGCCTGTGATAGTGCTTTGGATCTCTAGGATGATGATTGTTGGTTCGGCTGAACGCTGCCGATACAATTTCTTTGGGTGTGCTGCCATCTACTGACCAAAGAGGAGATAGAGCATTAGAATCATAATTGCAGGCAAGTAAGGGCTGGCAAAAGAAGAGAGGTGTTCAATTAAGAAACCTCTCCAAAAGAAGGACAAGCGCCTAGGGCAGAAGTCCAACAAAATGTCAGCGGGCTGACAAAATTAGCAGTTGTACATGAACTTTTAATTTGCCCAGAAAGCAGCCCTGGCAATTAACGTCGTGCTTCCTTAAACTCTGTTCTTCGTCTGAGGATGAATGTTGTATATAATCACGACATAACCAATCGAGACAGATCAAAGAATTTGGAATGTCCAGTATCCCGGCTTCTGTACGAGGCCTTTGGAATACAGAGGCAGTCTAGAGCAGGGCCTCAGTTTCACTACAGCGGCCTAATAACTCTGCCTGAACGGAAATATGGCATGTTTGGCCATTGTGGCGTTTAGCCCTCTGGTCTATCCTCCTCGCCTAGTGGTCTCATCCTATGAGTTACCGAGGTGTCACTAATGGCTCTACAAACACTACAATCCGGTATGTCTGGGAGTGGCCCCTTCGGGACTGCATCGAAAGGGAGGAGGAAGCATTGAAGATGGGTCTGAGACTGTGTGAGGGGGTTCAGAGGGAGAGGGACAGAGGGGAGATTCAGAGGGGACACTGGAGGCCACAGGGGATAGCTGGATGTGAACCCATTACATCTCAGACCCTGATGTTTGGCGTGGCCACCTCTGCTTCAATAGAAAATGAAAGGGTGTGCGACGGGGAAGAGTGTGCAGGCCACACAGACACGGAAGTAGGCCGCAGTACCAAACCTGGCTTTATTTATAGGTTGCGTCTGCCTCTATGTCTGTGAAGTCCATCTCCTCCTTCCGTTGCCGAGGCTGCTCCCCAGCTCTCTGATTCATGTTTTCTTTGATAAATGGTCCTTCCTGCAGGTTGTCTCCATCCAGTGGCGGCCGGCACGGTTTGGGGGGGGGCGGGGGGTGCAATGTAAAAGTTAAAAAAATAAATAAACACCTTGCCGCCGGGTCCCACGTCCCTGCTCCAGTTCTCCTCCATCGGTCTCCAGGAACAGGAAGCACAGCTAGGCTCCCCTGACCAATCACAATGCTGCAATTCAGCGTTGTGATTGGTTTGAGCGTCGTGGTTCAACGCTCAGCCAGGGAAAGGGGGCCTAGGCATGTTCTCCACGCAGGCTGTAATGCAGCCTGCGTGGAGAACAGGGAACGTGCGCATGACTGTTTGGCCGGCCCCCGAGGGCACTTAGGAGTGGGCAAACCACTCCTCCGCGGCCCTGCTGTGAGAGCAGAGCAGCCCCGCCTGCCCGCCCGCCAACCCTCCCACAAAGCAGCACGGAAACATAAAATGATAATAACTCAAAGTTACAAAATAAAGGTAATTTCCTGAGCAAATGTCCAATATAGAGTATAAGTCCACACAAGCATTTCCGTAGAGATCTTCTCCAATTTTCAATCTTGTTTATTCGAAATTCAGCTTAGTTTCAGCAATTTCCATCAAAGAGCAACTTCAGCCTTCAGATAACAACTTTAGCCCAGCCAACACGTGTTTCGTCTTGTGGAGGTATCCACTGACTTCCTCAGGGCTACAAATAAACAGGTAAATCCAAATTATCCCAAGTATACCCTCAAACTAATGTGAGTGTGGTGTCACTCCAAATGTGGCAGAAACAGAGAAAAATAAAGAGCAGGTAAGTCACCCAAACGTGAAAATCGTTAATGATAAGATAAATTAGGGTAGAAGTGGGGGAAGGGGGCGGGGAGGTAAGACATGCATACGTCAACCAGGGCGATTGCCCGTAAGATAACTCTAAAGAAGCAAACCCGAGTGTGAAAAGAAAGTAATGAAAGACATAGCTAATTGTGCCATAATGATCCCCTGAATAAGAGGGGTCAGTTGTCGAATCAACAAAAACATCATAATATATGGGAAAGCTTAGGTAAATTCATATCCTCTTAGTCTTAAAACTCACATTCAGTAGCAATAAAGAAAGAAATTTGTGCTTCCTGAAAAATAAGTAAGCGTTAAGGTCACCAAACAATACATTCCAGGCCAGACCATAATATTGTAAATTACGCTCAATATGCAATGAAGTATTAGAACTCCTAATCCAAAACCTTGAACGTGATGAGGAATAGCAAATAAGCTCTTTTATCTGTAACGAGATTGTGTAAGACTTACCGTTAACCTTGTAATAGCACAAGGGTAGTAATACGAGTACTGGGCTAATAGTAAATTTTTAAGCAGGTGCAACAAAAACGAGAATTTGATATATTACAAATTCCAATAAGGTCTTAAAACACAATATCAGAGAGGATAATAGCAACCATCTAAACAAGAGAAAAGCAACAAAAAGTCAGCCTCGCAAAAATCAGTACCTCGAGAAGAAATAATTCAGGAGAGTGCTCCTCGTGATTCCATGGCGTTTCGCAGCCGCACCATCTTTGAGTGTCAATTTATACCTGTTTCTATAAACAGTCACCATCAAGGGCGGACTATGATGGTATGAAAGTCCGTCCTCTAAAATTTAAGTTAATCAAAGACGGTAAATGAATTAGCACAAGTTAAGGGTATAGCAAGTAAAATTTGTGCCTACTGTCACGAAAGTTAAACATTTATATATTTTATTGCCTGTTCTTATACGGAAGACACGCCAATAGTAACCATAACACCTGGGAAACGGCACTCGAAAACGGACTACAATCACTTCATTCCAATGCGTGCCATCTTGAAGGGGTGCGCAGTCAAAATATCGATTTTTTTATATCGACCTACACTAATATTGAGTTTTTAATATCGTAGGGACAGAATATCGATGTCAAGAATATCGGTGACCAGAATATCGACCTTAAGGTAAGTAATATCGTTTTTTTTATATCAAAGTAAGTAATATCGAACTAAGTAATATCGAAGTAAGTAATATCGTTAGCAAAAATATCGTTGTTAATAATATCGATATTTATATTAGTGTTATGTATTTTAGTATGTATTTTATATGTATGTTTAACATTTTTTGTAATGTATTTTTATTATTTTTAAACTATATGTATTAAATGTCTTGAAATTAGTAATTTTTTTAAAGTACATTTCGCGTTTTCGTATCTGAGCGGTTTGTGGGTTTATAGGGGAATAGGGTGGGAAGTAATTTAATTATAATTAATTAATTAATATGGTTTTATTTGTTATGGATTATTAATTTATTGTTAATAAATTATTAATTGGTAATTATTTTTTTATTGATTAATTCATAATTATATTAATTATAATTAGGGCTCCCGGTTTTCCGTTTAAACGGATATTTACATATAAATACAGACGGAAAACAATTTTTCCTTTGTCTGTATTTATATGTAAAAACGGCAAAATACTAGAATCCAGAGTTATCTCGCCACGCCACGCCCCCTTCCTGCTGCTGGAAATTCCTTCCCGGGCACGCACACAGCCGCACCCGAGTACTTCACAGGTCTTTTGAAGACCATTTACTTGTAAACGAGGCTTTATTGTTCTTTCACCCCATGGTTAGTCATGCAGCATATTATCCTGGGTGGGTGAACACGGCGGGAAGGGGGCGGGAGCATAGTGAACCTGGCGGGAAGGGGGCAGGAGCAAAAGTAGAACACTGGAACCGAAAGTACAGTGGGAAGGGGGGCAGGAGCAAAGAAAATGCAGACAACGGGAGGGGGTGGTGAACACTGTGGGAAAGGGGCGGGAGCATAGTGAACATGGCTGGAAGGGGTGCAGGAGCAAAGTAAAACAACAGGAAATTAGGACACAAACAGTGCGCTTAGGTACACCTGTCAAACTGCACAGCGCTTAGAAGCAAACCAGGATGGATATCTAACAGCAGTTCGCACAGCTCATTTTGAAGCCTACCAGCAGCCACTCCAGTATTCTAATATGACACTTCGCGCCCTCAAGGTTTCGGTTACTTAAAGGGGTATTAAGGCTCCGTCTAGCCTGCTGCCCTCACCGGTGATAACCTCCCTTGACTCATCAAAGAAGGAAGTCGGGCATTACACCGCCCGCCCGCGCCAGCTCCTGTGTGTGCAGAAGATGTTTGCATTTGCATTGATTTTCCTGTCATCTGTTCAGGAACACACGCTTTGAGCTCCACAATTGGAAACGTCTCATTTAATCCCTGCGAACAATATTTTAGGCTGTTGCGGAAAAAAACAATATTTTTCTGCGTTCTTGTGAATGATTCTGAAATAAAACCTGATACTGTACTCTGGGGTGAGTAGCAAATTCCTGGACCAAAATATACCAGTTTTGTGTAAATGTTAACCTGTTTACCGCCTGATAAGAATCTGCTAAAACACAAAGCTGAAACTATAAACAATATGCAGGCCAAACTGAGTCAGACTGCAAAAAATAAAATTAAAAAATAGTATAAGACACTTTTGCAGAGACATTTGCCTTAAATGACCGCTGTTCAACCGACGTTTGCAACAACTGAAGGAACAATTAATGTTGTTTGTGCACTGGTCATTTTGGTGTAAACGTTAATGCAAAATTGTCAGACACCAATAGCAATCTGTCACCAAGTGGGCTATATCCACCCACATCATACCTGCTAAAGAACCTCAGAGAAAATGCAAAAATCATGGGTGAAATAATTGAAAATGCCAAATGACTCCCATGACAAGTTCCATATTTTTCTATGGTTCTGAAGAAGCTCTGCAGACCGAGGAGGCAGTATCTCTTAGGTGACTCATGAGTTACGCAGAGGATTCTGGGAAATGTGGCTGACAGTCACTCAATCATACGGGAGGCAGATTTCTAGCTGGCTTTAGATGGAAATACAGAAGCGCTGGAAGGAGTTTGCTCCTGACAAGTGCTTGTACTCTATCCTAAAGTGTTTTTATAGCAGAACTGAGAAGCACAGGTACTCTCCTTTTCAAATTACTCAGTACCGAACCATTTAAAGCACTGCTAAAGCCACAACAAATCGCTAGTTTAAGTGAGCGCATGTGTGCATTGTACCGGACCATTTAAAGCACTGCTAAAGCCACAACAAATCGCTAGTTTAAGTGAGCGCATGTGTGCATTGTACCGGACCATTTAAAGCACTGCTAAAGCGACAACAAATCGCTAGTTTAAGTGAGCGCATGTGTGCATTGTCAATTTAAATAAATGTGGAAAAATACTAGCTGTAGCTTCGTCTTTTGCTTGTGGCAAAAATAAATGTGGATAAATACAGAAAAAATGCCCAAAAAATAAATATGGATAAATACAGACGGAAATGGCAAAAAAATAAATACCATAAAACCGGGAGCCCTAATTATAATTAATTTTTATTTTTATTTTTTGTTATTGTTAATTAATTTATTGTTAATTAATTATTAATTATTGATTGGTAATTAATTTTTATTAATTGATTAATTGATAATGAAATTAATTATGTTAAATTTTATGTGTAGCGGGTTGTGGGTTTATAGGGGAATAGGGTGGGAAGTAATTTAATTATAATTATATTTTTTATTTATTGTTATTGATAATTTATTCATTGTTACTTAATTATTAATTGGTAATTAATTTTTATTAATTGATTAATTTATAATTATATTAATTATAATTAATTTATTATTTTTTATTTATTGTTATTGTTAATTAATTTATTGTTAATTTATTATTAATTGGTAATTAATTTTTATTAATTGATAATTAAATTAATTGTGTTCTTTTTATGTGTAGCGGGTTGTGTGTTTATGGGGGAATAGGGTGGGAAGTAATTTAATGTTATTTAAGTAAATATTAATTTAATTTTATTGGTATTTATTATTAATTTTTAGTTAATTAATTATGTTATTTATTTTACAAAAATTATTTAATTAATAAGTATGTTAATTTAACCCCTACGCTATCCTACATTTTCCACACTGTTACACTCACTGGAGTTGGAATAGTAATTTTAACCCCTACGCTATCCAACACTTTCCCTACTGTTGCACTCACTGGAGTGGGAATAGTAATTTTTACCCCTACGCTATCCAACACTTTCCCTACTGTTGCACTCACTGGAGTGGGAATAGTAATTTTAACCCCTACGCTATCCAACACTTTCCCTACTGTTGCACTCACTGGAGTGGGAATAGTAATTTTTACCCCTACGCTATCCAACACTTTCCCTACTGTTGCACTCCCTGGAGTGGGAATAGTAATTTTTACCCCCACGCTATCCAACACTTTCACTACTGTTGCACTCACTGGAGTGGGAATAGTAATTTTTACCCCTACGCTATCCAACACTTTCCCTACTGTTGCACTCCCTGGAGTGGGAATAGTAATTTTAACCCCTTCGCTATCCAACACTTTCCCTACTGTTGCACTCCCTGGAGTGGGAATAGTAATTTTTACCCCTACGCTATCCAACACTTTCCCTACTGTTGCACTCACTGGAGTGGGAATAGTAATTTTTACCCCTACGCTATCCAACACTTTCCCTACTGTTGCACTCCCTGGAGTGGGAATAGTAATTTTAACCCCTACGCTATCCAACACTTTCCCTACTGTTGCACTCACTGGAGTGGGAATAGTAATTTTTACCCCTACGCTATCCAACACTTTCCCTACTGTTGCACTCACTGGGGTGGGAATAGTAATTTTTACCCGTACGCTATCCAACATTTTCCCTACTGTTGCACTGTTTGGAGTTGGAATATTAATTTTATTACCTCCGCTATCTAATATTTTTTGTATTATTTTAGCTAATGTAATATATAATTAATTTTAAAAAGATGAAAAATAATTTTAATTTTTTTAATTTGTTATATATATTTATTTAATTTTTATTTATATTGTTGTTTTATGTGTATAGATGTATTTATAATTTATATGATATTTTTTTAAATTATAAGTTATTAAAATAATTATTAAAAATTATTAGTAAGTATATATATTATATATTATATGTATATGTTTAATTTATTTTTCATTACATATATATTACTTATAATTTGTAAACATTTTAAAATATTTTTAACTATGTTTATTTTAATTATATGTATTATTTACTTTATTTTACTTTATTTTTTTAACTTAAATAAAAACGATATTTTTAACAACGATATTTTTGACATCGATATTTTTTTCCGATATTTTTGTACTTACCATAATGTAGATAGGATGTCGATATTCTTGACTTCGATATTCTTGCGTCAATATTTCTGTAGGTCGATATTCTGACCTTCGATATTTTGTCAGTGATTCCTTGAAGGATCTATCTGTAGTAAATGCATAAGTAACGGAAACTGTATTTAAATTAATCAGTCTACTAATATCCTCCACAATCTTCCCAAATTAACGTAAGAAATTATTTATATATTAAGCAACAATTGGTAACCTTTTTACTCGACCTTGTATTGAGATGTAGCAGTGACAGGACTGCAGGATTATCATGTTTTGGGCTCTTATCAAGGAGACCCACGCTATTGGTGCATTATTGAATTGATATAACGTGAGCACATATCCGAAATAGGCAGATACCGAAGTGGGCTCTCAGCCCTCATTATTGAACAGGCGCCTTATACGCGACAACCAACTATACACAACTTTGCCCTGACGAAGTTCATACATTGAACGAAACGCGTTGGCTGATGCTGTGCTTAATTTTTAAGGATTGTCGAAAAATAAAGAAGGATATATATTTTTTCTACCACAAAGATACTGACTGTGCTTTTTTATTAATCTGAATTTGACTGGTTAGTGCACCACTCCATTGTTTTTCTATGTACTTCATATCTGCATTGGCAGTTGGCACTCCAACGGCGGGTGCAGGAGTGATTTGTGCACACTGATTTGCAATATATCAGTTAATAGCAATTATAGGGAACATAAAAAGGAGGTGCGGCCACTGGAGTCCGCCGTTGTTTTTAAATCTCAACAATTGGTAATCTATCATAAGATGATGCTGCTATTATGTAGGCAAAACAATAGTGCAACCATAAACTCTTAAGGAATAAGTAGCTGCTCATGTGACGCGAGAGACAAGTGTTTGGAAATAACTTACTCCTTAGTATATGGTAAAAGCTGTGCCTTAGTAACATAGTAGGTCAATCGTATTGTTCTCATACTCATAAAGTTTCATAGCACACTAAGTGGATGATATCGCTTATCCAACGAAGTCTGAAAATGGGATATGAAAACTATAACAAATTAAAGGTAACATCTGACAGTATTCCCAAGAGTATCTCATTCAATCCAATGAAAGTAAAAAATATATATTACGCAAAAACAGTAACCAATAATAAGATGACGCAGCTGTTATGTAAGCAAAGCAATAATGCAACCGTAAACTCTTAAGGCGTCAGTAGCTGCTCATGTGACGCAAGAGACAAATTTCACAGTGACATAGTAAGTAAATCATATTGGTCTCATACCCATAAAGTATCATAGTGCACTAAGTGGATGATGTCGCTCGTCCAACAAAGTCTGAAATTGACTATGAAAACTATAACAAATTAAAAATAACATCTGACAGTATAGCAAGAATATCTCATTTATTCTAATGAAGGTCAGCATAGATACAGTGCTTAATTTGTAAAATATGAAGTGCAGGTGCTCAAATCTTTGTCGGAGGCCACACCTACTTTTCTCTGGCTCCACCCACTTCCTCCACTGGCTCCACCCACTTCCTCTATTAGCTCCACGGACCTACCTATAACTACACAGTATTGACAAATATACATACAGATAAACAGTGCATTGTAAAAATGTGAACGAAGATATGGGCCTTGTTTAGCAGAGCATCTCAATATTATTAAGAGAGATCATGTGCCTCCTTTAGCGGAGCACGTTAATAATGTGGAGGGAGCTGCACCCACAATTCAGCAGGGCTGGGGCATCTAAAAGGTCCCAAACTTACTTGAGACATCTTAGTGACACAGACAGGTTTTCATCAGCACTACCATGGCAGTACTGTACCATGGTGCACAGCAGCACCGAGTGTAGAATCTCTTGCCGCTCCATCAATGGCAGGCACTGTGCATTGTGAATGATGATGGCATGCCCAATGCATACACAGTAATATCAGCCTGCCCTTGGCCTTACGTAGAATCAACAGCAATCCACATGGGTGCCATGCGCTGTCTATAGCGTCCGCGCTACTGCCGTAGTGCTATAGATAACATGAGAATCTTGCAGTCCTCTCAGCATGGACCTGAACCACCACCTATATGATGCAGATGACCATGACCCTCATCTCGTGTACCAATCTTCGCAGCAGCAGGCTATATAGACCCCGTGCTTGGCGTGCTATCATCAGTAGCAGCAGTCTCTCTCGGCGCATTGCAAGCTGGGGTTTCACTTCCAGCACGTTTTCAGTAAAAAACCTGTGTACTACAGTCAGTGTGCCTGTGTATGGCCGGCGGCGGCTAGTACTAGTCAGCCGCCGGTCAGTGCATCTCATCATCAGTACTGCTCGTCATTCATGCTACTACACTACCACACGGTGACCGGGTGACGTGACCTGCTGCGACCGTCACGCCACCACCACGCTGCACATTATGCCTTCGCAAAAGGTTACTAAGTTTGCTTCATTTCATTCTAAAATAAACAACACACAATGTTCTCTCTTCTGTTACGAGAGAGAAGTTACTTCTTGTGACCTTATTCAAGATAAGAAGGGAGCGTTGATTCCAGGCAGTCAGTCACATGAAGCAAGCAACCCAGAGAAATGCAGCTGCCTGCAGGCATCTTATCCTGACCGACCTGAACCCTGTATAAGATTAAATCCCACGTTCACACAGGAGTTTGGTCAGGGTCAGGGTCTGTGTTTTGTCTGATGGATGAGGCACGCTCGCTCCCAAACAAAAAGCAGCGTTGGTTGGTTTGGCATGGGCGGGCCACGCTACCACCAAGCCACCCACTGCACGGGTGGCATATTCATGATCATACTTAACTAATTTAACTTCTTCAAATCAGTACTCTGTGTTACTGTTTTGTTGTAAAACTTAAGTTACCGCCAGGTTCGTTCGTGGTGGGCCGGGTGGCCGGGACACACACTGACTGCAGTGCACTGCCTTTTAGGCTGCTGTGCAGCTGTTTAACTGATTAGGCCTGCCAGGCCCTGCCTCAAGTCACCTGGTGCTGTTGCATTGCATCAGTGATGCCACTAGTACTCACTGGCAGTGGCAGCGGCTACTCGCCAATGCAAGTCGTCCGGGTCGCGCTGGCTGGCAGTGAGGGCAGGCACTCTCGGTTCTTGAACCGTTGAACGGCCATTATTTGAACCACAATGACTCGGCGGTGGGGTGCGGCCGAGCGCGGGTATGCTGGGGCGTGGCAATGCGACGAATGCGCAATCATAAAAAAATCAGCGCACGCTGCCTGCTGCCACACACAGCCCCAACCGCCAACCCAACCCCCCCGGGCCACACAGATTTGTAGAATCCAGCCTGAGCCCGGGCCGGCAACACCGAACTAACGGCCGCCACGCCATCAACATATCAGTCAGAATATATTGAGATTTGACGAGATTCATTCATCATTCATGAATCTCTGTCTCCTCTTGGCTCAGCCAGGGCAGGTCAGGCTGAGGCTCACAGGCGCGCCCGCAACACACTTCACACTGGGAGTGGACTGGATGGGATGGGACGGGGACAGTGACGGGGGACCAGTACATTGATTGGGACGTGGACGTGGGACTCGGGACTCTGTGCACTGCACTGCCGGCTGCTGCCATCTTATTAACTGATTGATTAGGCCTGCCAGGAGGCCCTGTCTCACCTGGTGCAGCTGTTGCCAGTACTGGCTAGTGAGAGGCTCAACGCCGGGTAAAGTCGTCCGGGTCGCGTCGCTCAGTACTTAATTGAGCCAGTGAGTGAACGGCCATTGAACGAAGTTCACCACGATGACTCGGTGCGGCCGTGCGGGTATGCTGGGGCGTGGCTGAGGCGAATGCGTGCACAATCCACAATCTGAAAAAATCTGCGCACGCTGCCGCGCACAGCCCCAACCCCCGCAGAGACCAGCCCAACTCAGTGTCCCGCCCACTGGGCCGGCAACACTGCATCAACATTACATATCATTATCAACTTAGAGCAGTGAGATCAGATCATTGAGAAGAAGTAAGTGGCAGAGTCTCCCGACGAGAAGTAGTTGTTGAACACTTGAACACAACAAAGTTCAACAGTAACACTGTGCCACTGCCAAGTCCCGTAGCGATAGCGAAGTAAATTACTATAAATCAATTACGTGCACCAATGCGTGTGTAGACCCGGCCCTGATAATTAGGTGCCGGTGCTAAGCACCGGAAAGCACCGGCACAAATTAAGCACTGCATAGATATATTCACGAAAAACATGCTTCCATAAAGTCAAATCCAGTTCTTCAACCTACAGAGGAAAGAGGTGAGATGTAATAGCAAGAATGTAGTTGAGTAAAGGACAGTAAGAAAAGGTAGTCCACATATGCATCATATACCCAAGATGTATTGTAGCTCATTATCAATGTTGAGGCCCTTATGCACAGCATGTAACTTCATCAACCACCGTGCCTCACCATGTCTAAGTCTAAGCTCACAGTTTTTATCATTTTATGTTCCCTTTATTTCCACTGGTTAAAAGCAGTGGGGTGAAGCTCCACAGTCATAGCGGAGGAGCCACCAATGTCTCCATCTCCTATTCCCATTAACTTACCCTCTTTCCCAGCAAGCCCTCTCTTGAGTACCTCTTGTCTATGATTGTCTGCCTCTCACTCTCGTTCACTGTTCCTGTCTCTGCCTACCACCGTCTCTTCCGTCCCTCCTCTGTAGCCATCTCTCTTTCTTACACCCTTTGATGACATCCAATCTTTGAGCCCCCACCCCGCTTTTCTCTCTTTTCCTTTTTTTCTCTCTCTCCTTGATTGACCCTCCCCTCCAATGATCTGTCTTTCTCTTTTACAGCAATATCTGAATGATATTAGCCACACCACACCTTATATTTAAATTTCTGTCTAGGTATCCTACCCATTAGAACGTAAGTTGCCAAATTCTCTAAAGGCTGCACCATCTCTGAACTCTGCGAATGCACAGTGGGCGGCAAGTAGTCCATAATGTACTCTATGCTATTTTGCACCAAAAACCAAGCACTTATGCACAATGGGGCTCATCCCACTGTTCAAACAGTTTTAAATGATATCTTGCACATACGTTCTAGCACTTTGTCCCAGATCAGATCAGATCCACCAATTATTTACAAGTCTGTGTCAAGCTGGATTAAGGGGGCATAGTTCATTGTAAGAACGGCATAGAGATATCCCCTTCATGGCAACCAAGTAACTGCAGCCCCACTTTATGTACTAACACTTTGTGCCAGATCAGATTTTTTAACCATCTACAAGCCTGTGGCCCACTATATCAAGGGAGCACGGTTTATCTCATGAGGGGCATAGAGACCCTTTACCATGGTCACTAATTAACCGTAGCCCCACCCCACCCCACTGACGCATTTTATACAGCTGAATTGTTTACTGTTGCTTTGGTGTCACTTTTTATGATTTTGTAACACAAACACACCAATAGCAAAAAATACTGAGCCTGACGATCACGACTGTACCAGCAGGCACGATGGACCTTGAACATTAACTGTTAATTATATGCAGTTTTATTGTGAGTGCAATAAGTTCCTTATAAGACAAGTCATTACGTCCCAAAGGAGCCAGCAATGGACATGTGAGACACCCAGAGCCCCCACCTTTGCATGAAGCCCATCACTTTAGCGAGCGGTTTACACAAACCTCTTCATGGACAATGAATTTTTGGAGCTTTCGGGTCAGAGGTGGCTTAACACGATACAATATGGTTTTAATTGCCACAAGGAGCTCATGGCTGTCATTTTACGTTTCTGAGGAAGTAATCATGCTCTATGACATGCATTGAGGTGTGATCTGTGTGAACGCTTCTTTTCATATTTGTATGTGTTATTCTTTTATGGGCTTTTATGCTTTTATGTGAGTCCTTGATGGAAATGAGTTTGACTAATGGGGGGACTGGTTGTATGACTAAACAACTACCTACAAAATCACGAGTGCCTGAACCACGAAGGCTAAACAACGACCAAAGCCAAACCACTAACTATTTTACCACGACTTACTGAACCACGTATTCCACGATCAACCACTACATTCAAATCAACCTCATCCCACCCCCTAAAAACTACCCCGAAACCCCCCACCCCCTAAAAACTAACTCGAACCCCTCCTACCACCTAAAAACTAACTCAAACCCCTCCCAACCCCTAACAAATTACACAAACCCTCCCACCCCCTTAAAAACTACAGAAACCCTCCCACCTCCTAAAAACTAACTCGAACCCCCACCTCCTAAAAACTAACTCGAACCCCCACCCCCTAAAAACTAACCTGAACCCTCCCTCCCCCTAAAAACTAACACGACCCCTCCAAGCCCCTAAAAACTAACCCGAACCCCCCACCCCCTTAAAACTAACCTGAACACCCCCGCCCCCTTAAAACTAACTGAACCCCCCCTCCACCCACGAACCCTCTTACATGTTCCTGTCCGAAGCTCCTCTGAACTCCGCCCTGCAAGAACACTAAACCGTCTTAGCCTGAACCACACACATGCGTGGTTCAGGCTAAGTCGTTGTTCGTGCAAGTCGTTGTTCGGCTTGCGTGACTCCGGAACTCGTTGTTCCGGAGTCGTTGTTGAGGATGTTTCCCAGGGGGACTATGTATGACTAGGCTGCTATGCATAATCAGGCGACTGATGCTGTTGAGTTGATTAATCCACACTACAGCCTGTGTGAGGGTATTGGGCCTCATACGGTATCTGGCGTGATGGAGTGAAACTGACTCAGAGACATTCTGTACCTATGTGTCAGTATCTGGAAGAATAGCAGCATCTGCTAGGATGACAACACCTGAAGTTGCACATAACGAGAGAGACATGGGCATTTAGTGGGGGTACCCAGGGGTAGCTGGTGCTACCCCGGTGTTTCTTTTTGATACCCAATACTGGCAGTGCTCTTTCTACTCCTGCACTCGGGTCGTGAAGGAAGCACCAAGAAGAAAGAGGAATCAGGGTTCAAGGAGTGGTGTTTGCCAACATTTGTGGAAAACATATAGAAAGATTGCAAAGCACATTTATTTAACCCATTCCCTTACATTGTGATGTAGGCAGTTTTGATAGGGAGAAAGCTAAAATAATATATTTGTGGCTCAAACTCACAGGTTTCCTCCCTAAAACCAGAGCGCTGACATGCGTGTAAGCCATGGTAACTTTCTGCAATTCCCACTGCCTGCCCTTTTCCTACTCATATATGCAAATAGGAGAGAATTTGAGTGGGCAAACGGTCTGACAAGCGGATCAGTCCTTTGAAGTTATCAGTGCTCAAAGGGTATGTGACGCCACTTCTGATATCCCTGGCATTTTTGATGAATTAACATTCATGTGACAGTACCTGATGGAGGTGCAGTGGCTGAATAGGTGACTGTACATGTTAAGGTGACAATGCATGGGGTGACTGCCTGAGTGGCGGGTGTTCATGAAGGAGTGACCATCACTGATATGACAGAGCTGGAAGTAGGTTCTTGGCGTGAGTAGTTGAATACCTAAACATGAAAAACTACAAAGCTGGCAGTATAGCAGGGCTTGTTTTGTAGCAGTGGTTGTAAGTAATCAGTACCGACACACATTTTAGGCACCAGGGGCCAGATATACGAAATTGCATATTTACGAATTCCCATTAAGCAAATTTTAGTGATTTGCTATTAGGAAATCGCAAAGTGTGATGTGCAATAGTGTGTTTGACACTGTTAGTGATTAGCAGTGGGTCACAAATAGACCTACCTCATCAATATTCATGAGGCAGGTCGCAATTTGCGACCCATTGTGAATGGCTAAAATCACAGGGATGGTGGCCTGCTGGGGGCAGCAGACCACCATGTCTGTGATTGCTTTTTAAATAAAGCAATATTTTCAGCTCGTCATGCTGCGCGGTGGGCGTGTGCGCATGACGAGCTGAGCTCGTCACGACCACGCCCGCGATCGGAATGTCCAGCACCTGCGCGGAATTCCGATCGCAGCGAAGGTGTTAAAGGAAAATGGGGTGAATTTCAAAAATAAAAATGAAAAGCTACCTTTTCGTTTTTTTAAGAGTAAAAATGGCTGACGCCCACATTCACAACAGGGAAGGGGTCCCTTCAGGACCCCTTCTCGTTTGCGAATGGATTACCACCAACTTGAAGTTGGTGGTAACTGCGAATGTTTTGTGACCACATTCCCAGTCGCAAAACATTCATACATGCCAGTGCTATTTGGTATTAGGAAGGTAAGCCCGAAACACGCCCCTTCCTAATACCGAATCGCAAAAGCAAAATGCGATTCAGTAACAAGTTACTGAGTCGCATTTTGCCTTCTGTACATGGCAAAATGCACTTTACCGGTCTCAAACAGCCTGATGGGCCGTTTGCGACCGGTAAAGTGCTTCGTACATCTGGCCCCATGACTGAATTTTTCCTCAGCGGACTTCAACCCAGAACAAGAGAGAGGAAGGCAGAAAAGGTAAAAAGCAGGGATGAAGAGAAAGATAGGTAAGCAGTGGCAAAGGGAGGAAGCAGGGATAAAAAAAAGAACCAACCAAGGTAAGGTACAGAGAGGAAATGTAGGGTGAGGAAACAAGGCACAAGGCGTAGTCTATAGGTGGTGTTCAGAGTAACTCAAGCATTCCTGAGCAGCGATGGTGGACTTCTAAGAAAACCTTCGGGCCCCCACACTTATTTTCTTTTTTTTCAGACAGGCACTGAAGGGCAGTCTCTTTGCAGTCTGTCCTGGAGTGGGGCTTCTCATACACTCCCGCAGCACCAGCTGACTGCTCGAGCGAGGCTGAGGGCATGAAGCCTGCGCACTAGAACGAGGTCTCTTCGAAGCTCTGATTGGAAGTGGCCTGGATCCGCTGTCACTCTGTTTGGATTTGAGGTCTCCTCTCTACCCTGCTGTGTCATTTCTCCAGTTCTCGTGGCTTTTCCACATACACTTTCTCCTTCTCTGACAGCATTTGTCATTAACCCGGGATTAGGCCTCCCTCCCCCATTCTCTTTCCAGCTCGGCTAAATCCCGCCGCACTGGGGCTGATTGTCTGACCTCTGAGTCCCACATGCCAGCTTTGCCTCGGAGGCGAACCGACGGGCGGAGAGAAGGGACAGTTCAAAAGCCAAGCGTGGGCCTGACTCTCGGGGCGTCCTCGGCGGCTGACCGTGCGTCATCGCGTCCCCGTGTGGAGAGCAGGGGTGTCACGAGGCTCGAACTTGAGGGCAGGTTTTTGGGGGTCGGCCGAAGGGGCGCTTGCCTCTGTCCCCCTTTGGTGTGTCGGAAAGGAGCTTATATGCTGATATCCGGATGGGAAACGGTCTTTAAGCTCTCCATAGGAAAAGCTTATAGCGGCAGCTGGGCTGTCTGCCCCCTCGACTTGGATATGATCAGCTATTTTTTGTTATATGTATTTCTAGATGTTTTTCTCTTGCTTGTGGCAGTTGTGTTTTCCTTTTTTACCGGCAGCTGTGCTGGGCAGGTGTGCTTTTTGATGCATGCCCAATGATCGCATCTTGGTTCTCTTGAGGTTTCATCTTGTGTAAGGTACTTGTTGGTACGATTTTAGCTTTTAGCTGGCAGCCGCAGGGTAAAAGCCTCCTTTTTTTCTAAAAGGGGGCCCACTACGCCTTGTTGGCACCACTGAAGTCCCCACACCACCTGAGACACCTGGATTTTGGATACATCTCTGGAGCAACGTGTGTCAACTCTGAGTCTTTGTTACCATGCTACCCAGCAAAATTTTGGTCTGCCGTCCCGCAGATGGAGGTGCCCGCTCTGAAACCTACCGGAGCCCGAGACGTCGAAAGAAGTCGCTAGGAGATTTATACCAAAATGGATACAGAGTGAAGGCTAAAGAAGACCCCAACAGCTTCCGACACAAGTTGGCGTCAGGCTACCAGGTAGCTTGTTACTGGGGTAAGCTTATATTGTGGCAAAGCAATTTGCAGGCATCCTTCTATCTGACTGGTTTGACTGAGAGATTCTTTGTTGACCTTCACTGGTATATCAACTGTGGTGAACGCTTCAGTGTTTGAGTTTTTTTTCCAAAACTCAATACTCGTGTTAAAGGCCTTTCTTCTAATTAAGATTCTTTTGAATTTAATTGCATCTATATCGTTCCATTGAGAAGATTGTGTCATAGGCAATAGTGTGAAGTCCATTGTGTTGGCAACTACTTTACGAATACTTGCGAATTCCCTGGTAGTTTCGGAGACGCACTTAGCTTTTTGTTAACTCTGATTTTTCAAAACATTTGGAGCGGTCTCACTTGAGCTCACATTTAATGTGCATGCTACTTCTAGGGGTATATAAAATCTTAACTATATATATGTCTCCCGCACTCTTGGGACTCAAGGTTTGAGAGGGACATTACTTCTAAGTTTTCAAATCCCATACCTTCCCTGTTGTTGAGCTTAGAGTTGATTGGTTTGGATTAGATATGTATACATTTGTAGGTGTAAGTACTTTCCCATCGGCACCCACTTGGGCTTCCCAACGCAGCTGTTTGACAGGGTTGCCGTAGTCAGAACCACAAGTCCAATCAAGTTGGAGTGTGGGATGACTATGAAAAAGCAAGCAGATATTTAAATTATTTCTTGGATTGCATGGATATAATTTTGCTAACATAGCAGTGCTTTGACTATTTAGATAAGTTCAAAGCAAAATAATGCTGCATGACAAACAAAATATGATTGAAAGGTGAGCTTTATTCATTTTCAGTAAGCTGTCCATCAATCTGTTTCCAAAATTGATGGTACTGAGAGATACTGCAACTGTGGCTGGTTTGTGATGAAAGACAGGAAGGCAGGGCGATTGAGAAGGAGGCGCCATCCCACTGTTAGAAATGGGATTTTTGGTAGGCTAGGGCGTGGGCCAAAGCCAGGCAAAAACCGCCAATCTAGTCAGGATAAGGGAGTTACACGTCTAAAATAATCCCTGCTCACCCCCTTGGTAGCTTGGCACGAGCAGCCAGGCTTATCTTAGAGGCAGTGTGTAAAGCATTTGCACATAACCAACAGTAATACAGTGTTCGCACTACAAAAGGACACCACACCAGTTTAGAAAAATATCCAATATTTTTATAGAATAGACCAAAAACGATAAAAATCCACAATACTATACTTAAAAGTTCACAGTTCAAAAATACGTTGATTAAAAAGAGTTCCTTGTGTTTTCAGAAATGCAGGGCGATGGGGCCCTTGAAGTCACTCGCGTTGCAGGTCGAGCCCCTTTCTGATGGGATCAAGAGCGCTAGCGCCAACAGGCGTCGGGTGCTGCGGTGCGAAGCGCAGCGGTGCGGCGTGCGTTGCCCCCAGATGGCGGTGCGAGCAGCGGCTCGGTGGCGGCGTCAGATGGCGTCGTCGGTGAGACCAGGGTCGCGGTGCGAGAGGAAGGCGGTGCTCGTCGCGGTGCTAGCAGGTTGCGGTGCAAGCAGCGGCGTCGTTGCGGCTGAATCGCTGTCGTCGGCTGACGAGCGGGAGTTGATGGTGCCGGCGTCGGTGGGCCAAGGCTGCGGTGTGGGATGAGGGCGGTGCTTCGTGTGACTTACGAGCAGTGCCCTCGAACCACGGTGCAAGCAGCGGCGTCGATTTTGGCGGGAAGTGGCGGCGTCAGGAAGGCCACGGCGTTGCCGTGTAGCGAGGCGGTGCAGAGTGCGGTGCCCACAGGTCGCGGTGCGAGCAGCAGGTCGGTGATGGCATCAGCAGGCGTCGTCGGTGAGACCAGGGTTGCGTTGCGGCGGTGCCCTCTGCGGTGCCAACGCTTCGGCGTGAAGCAAGGCGGTGCGGAGTGCGGTGCCCACAGGTCGCGGTGCGAGCAGCAGCTCGGTGATGGCGTCAGCGTCGTCGTCGGTGAGACCAGGGTCGCGGTGCGGCGTTGCAGCGGTGCCCTCTGCGGTGCCAAAGCTTTGGCGTGAAGCGAGGCGGTGCGGAGTGCGGTGCCCACAGGTCGCGGTGCAAGCAGCGGCTCGGTGGCGGCGTCAACAGGCGGTGAGACCAGGGTTGCGGTGCGGCGTTGTGGCGGTGCCCTCTGCAGTGCCTTCAGGACACGGAGTCAGCAGTGACGTCGTAGACGTCATCGAGTTGGTGTTCTTCGTGGTTGCAGCACAAAATACACAGTCCCCAGTGCTGCGGGTCGAAGAATTTGAAGTCTTTGCTGTTCCTGAGACTTCGTGAACAGGGGGCAAGCTCTACCTCAAGCCCTTGGAGAGACTCACAAATTAGGTTGCAGAAAGTCCAGTCCAGGCCTTTCACTGCCCAAGACAGAAGCAGCCACTGCAGGTCAGCCCAGCAAAGCAATCGTTCCTTTTCGCAGCTTCTCCGGCTCTTCTTCTTGGCAGTCTTCTTGTTCCAGATGAGTTCTAAAGTTCAGGGGTCTGGGACCCAGCATTTATGTCCAAAAATCCTTTGATCTCTTAGGCAGAGAGGGCCTGTGCCCAGTCAGGACCAGTTCTGCCTTCTCTGGTGTGAATTCCTGGCAGGAGGTGGAGACGGCATTTGTCAGAGGCAAAGCAGGCCCTTTGAGGTGCAAGGAAATCTCCTCCCCCTTCCCCCATCGTAACCCAGGTCTCTTCAGCCCTTTCCTGACCTACCTAGACCATCTGGCGCCCCTCCTGCTCCCCCAGCCTTCTGTCATCCAAAACCCAGACAGGCAATCCACATTCCTCTGAGGCACACGGGATGACTGAGCAAGAAAATACCCACTTTCCAAAAGTGGTATTTTCAAACACAGAATGTAAAAATCACCTTCACTAAAAGAGGCATCTGTAGATTCTGAGTTCAGGCATACGAAACTTCATTTTCTTACCGAATTCCCTGGGCCAGTTATGTTCATAAGATGTTATGAACAAACCTCCCATTCTGTCCTGTGGGGAACTGGTAGCCTTGCAATAGTGAAAAACGAAATTGGCTGTAATTCACTATTAGGACATGCCACACACACCGGGGCATGTCCTACCTTTCACATACATTGCACCCTGCCCACAGGGGTACCTTGGGCCTACCTAAGGGGTCCCTGACATGTAAGAAAAGGGAAGGTTAGGGACCGGCCAGTGTGTGCACTGGCCAAGTCGACATGGCAGTTACAAACTGCGCGCAGACTCTGCAATGGCAGGTCTGAGTTACCGTTTTCAGGGCTACTCACGGGGGTGGCACAACCAGTGCTGCAGGCCCCCGGGTAGCATTTGATTCACCGGCCCTGGCACACGCAGTGCACTTTACTAGGGGCTAACAGGTAAATCAAATATCCAATCATGGAAACACCAATCCATAACACAATTTACACAGAGAGCATATGCACTTTAGCACCGATTAGCAGTGGTAAAGTGCCCAGAGTCCTAGAACCAACACAAACAGGTCAGGGAAAAATAGGAGGAAAAAGCAAAAAGTTTGGGGATAACCCTGCAAAAAGGGCCATTTCCAACACCCACCAACAGCGGTATTGCATTTTCAGTGGATGAGTCTACATTATACATATTGCCATTGGTGTAAATAGTGGGCATTTGAATTTTATCAGTTTACATTATATGTATCGTCACTGGTGTAAATTGAGCGGAGTGACAGCAAACCTACTTACATTGAATACTTTCAACCGTGGGAAACAGGGGGATTTGGCAATGGCAGTCGCGGCCAGCATGACTCACGGGTTGGGTCGCGTGGGGGTTCGCGTGGGGGTGGGAATTAATAAAAAAAAATAAAAAAATAAACTTACCTTCCAGTGTCCCGTGCCGTCTCAGCTCTTGGCCGGGTCCTGTGGAACAGAAAGCAGGCAGCCTCCCTCCCCTTCCCTAAGCCAATCTCAACGCTGCAATGGCAGCATTGTGATTGGTGGGGACGGCGCCCAGACGGGCGCCTATGGGGTGTCCATTTTTCTCTATGTAGGCTGCATGCAGCCTACATAGAGAAAAGGGAGAGTGCGCATGACTGGTTTGGTCGGCCCCAGAGGGCCGACCAAACAGTCAGGGCCCGAAGCATTGGACTAGCCACTCCTCTCCTGCCCTCCAGCAGAGCCCCCCACCCAAACCCTTCTGCTTTCTCGCAGTGCGAGAAGCAGAAACATAAAATGGTAGTTTTACCATTTTATGTTTCTGCTTCTCGCACTGCGAGAAAGCAGTGGGGCAACGCTCCTCCGCCCTAATGGAGGAGCCGCCCCCGTGCAATGGCAATGGATCATTTCAGAAAGGATCCTATGACTGTGCAGCATGTTCATAAAGAGAAAATTCGGAGGCATGGTAATGGGGAGTCAGTATGAATTAGTTCTTTCTACACAAGTATGAATGCTTACAGTGCCTGATAAACTAGAGGAAGCATGTGGTGTGTTGTGGAGCATTGTAATGTGCAAGTGTACAGAAATGAGGAAACATTGCTGTATTTTCCTACCTCCATTGCTGTAGTGCTTTATTAGGTCCTCTCTATATCAAAACAAAAGAAGTAGGCGAGAAACAATTTTTTCCCACTCTTCCAAGAAAGAGTTCATAATAATATCTTTAAGATTGTGGCACTTGACTTGCAGCTAAAAACCGACTGCTTTCAATGATTTTCAGTCAACGAGTTTCGTCCACTAGGGCTTCTTCAGGCTGATGGAGTTTATTTTTGTGTGAGTAATGGAAATTGGGGAGTTTATTATAAATTATTTATCCAGAAATTATTACAGAAGTTGACACAATACTTCGAAAAGTGAGACCACTAACTTGTGCGAAGAATTCTCTGACCATTCAGAGAGAGAAGCAGGCAGTTAACCAAAGAATGTCCTCACTGTGAAGATTAGCAGAGGGGAGTGAAGGTGGCTGTAAGAGGGCACGAAAACTGTGGGAACGCAAGACCCATGATTTATAATAGGATGCAGGAGAGCAAGAGGAGAATGGGAAGGACATTGGTAATCTAGGCAAAACATTTTAAGAGACTTTAAGGGAGTAGCAGGAGAAGTATACATAAGGCCAGAACCTCTGTTTTGGTGCCTCACCACATTGCCTCTTCACAATACTGAGATGAGCCACTTCTGTGTTTTTACATGTGTTGACTGGCACACCCCAGTCACCCTGGCAATTCACTGTCTCTTTTGTGACATCTGTTTCTACCACTTCCAACACTGCCTCCTTTTCCTACCATCCCAACGACCCTTGTTCAACAGTGCCCCACCCTTTCTTTCTCACTCACTCCTTTCATCACTGGTCTGATCCTTTCCTTTTCTCTCACACATTTCAACTAGTATCTCAGCCTTTTTTTCACTACCACCCTTCCAACCTTTGTCCACTCTTCTTTCTTTCTTAACCCTGTGATGGTAAACATTGTATTATTATTATTATTTTATTATTGCTATTTTTATCACCATCATCATCTTCGTTTTTATTTTTATTACTACTGCTATGTGTTAGTAGTTGTTATGGTTGTTATGACAATATTATGAATATCATTATGATACAGTTTAAATTCTCATCCCTCAGCTTAGTGTCTTGTTTCAACACTTGCCACAAAGTCTTTCTTTAGATACTCTCAGGTTTACTTCCCCTACTCTCTGCATCCACCTCTCTTTTGTCTTTTTCCCTATGACACGTTACCCCTCATCCCTTGCCTCAGCATCTCGATTTTGTGCATCTTTGGTTATTTCCCTTTCTTTATTTTTCCATTGCCCTTAGTCGCTGTTTTGCTTCCTCACGTCTCCTCCTTTTTTTTCTTGCATGCTCTTGTGACCAGAGGTCACTGAGCGCCAGGAGCATCAAGGGAGGAAACGGACGGTCGGATACCTAGAGGATTAACGTCAATCAGCAATAAACACTTGGGGCGTCATCTACAAGAAAATGACGCAACGCTGCAAGCCATTTTGCTGTGCTGAGCTGCGTCATTTTCAAAGCACAGGGATGCGTCGTATGAACAACAATATGACGCATCCCTGTGCTTTCCCCTGCGCTGGTGCATAATTGGCTGCTATGCACCAGCGCAGGCACCCTGGCGTCATTTTGCAAGGGTGCCTGCGCTGCTGGGATGATTGTTTTTGTGCATGATGTGACACCTTCCTGCACAAAAGCAATCATTAATGGCATTTTCATGCATAGATAGAGTAAAAAACGAGGAGAAATAAAAGTATTTCTTCTCGTTGCTGCATTATAACTCTTCCCCTGGGGAGGCGTACCATTCTGACGCATTCCCAGTTTTACAAAATGTGGTAAATCTTGGAGTGCGTCAAGGTCCATTGATGTTGCGTGGGAACACCCACAGCAACACCCATGGAACGCCCCTTTCATGCAGAGTAATGTGTGAAAGGGGCCCATATTTACAAGGCCATGAAAAAAGTCACGTAGGATGAATTTACGTAGCCTTGTAAATATGGGCAAGCCTATTGCGCCGCCGGTGCATCAAAAAAAGTGATGCACTGGCAGTGCAATGGGCTTGTAAATTAGCCCCTTGGCGAGAGGATGGTCTTGAGTTACTTTTGAAAGCTTTTTCCTTGATAGTCTTTAGGTGGTGAGTGACGTGCAACATGTAAAGGCTGGCTTCTTTTTTGATGAAGTTGGCCCTAGAATCAAATACATGTCCCATGCTGCCTTACCTGAGCACATGCCAGCGAGAACAGCCCACCCTATACCTGGCAGGAATATATCTATATCCATGCTGCCTACATAAAACGTAATTATGTCTGCAAGCAGGTGTTCAGCACTTTCCACTTCAGACCATCCCTGTTTGATACTTTAGTACAGACAATCAGTGATTCACAACACAGGCAGTGATAAACTCTTATAACAACTTAAGGCCTCAAGCATACGTCACTGTGCCCTTTCATCCAGCAATCAGACAGAGTATTATGCTCTTTCGTTTTGGCTTATTTGACTTCAAAGACCTTCTCCCTACATGGAAGGGTGGGTATCAAAACACAAATTGCTCATTATGCAGCTACAAATTAGAATCAATAAGTCATCTCATGTGCACATGCCTCAAAGTCATGGCACAAAGGAAGATACTCCTCAAGCCAATCTTCCTGGAGCTGAAAATACGTACCTGCAGACAAGCGGTCATTAGCTGGTTGGGCGGCTCTTCCATTCCACTGGTATGCCGAACAAGAAGTAAAATTTGTTACCCTGGTTACCTATAGATTTCAGCGCAAAGTCAATTCATCCTAAGGGTAACAAAAAGATAATGGACTTACCTGCTACCTGTTATTTTAGCACCCACCTGGCAACATGTGTAGTTTTAACCCATGTCACACCTCAGAATAAGAGACGGTAAGCCTGGGAACACAGGACATGGACCAATCATAAAAGAGATCACGTACCGAAATGTCATAGTATTATTTTATAATTGACTTTATTTTAATACAATTCCTTCACAATTTTAACAGTTTTTTTTTTTAAATGGACCATACTTGTTTATAGAAAGTGTGATACAATGTTTTATTGGATGTTTTAATGTTCGCATTTATTCAAGTTTTGCACTTTATGGTTAGAAATATCCGAATAAAGTTATTCACTATCAGTGATTTACAAAAGACTGACAATGCCTGGAAGAAAGCAAAGTGAGATATCTGCAAGGGATTGCAAGTAGGTATTAATATGATCCAGGAAAGAATTCAGCTTACTTTGTATGAGTCGAGGCATACTGCTTCCTAGTTGGACAGCATGCCATGGGCAGGTTCTAGTGCCGTCCCTGTACCACTTTGCCTCCAGTCTAGTTAGCTCTCCCCTCCGTCCAGTGACCCCTGGGTGCGCTATGTTAAATACTCCAGGACTCCTTCTTCTGGGTAGTCTTGTGTGGATCCATGAGCATTCTGCCATGTAAGGGTGATGCACCTGAAAGATGCTCCAAACTAGAGTGTTGTGACTGCTATTAGCTCATGACAACGTTTAGCTGTATCCTTTTTTATGAGATTTTTGGCAGCCATGTTAGAGCTGCACCGCACATTCTTCCTGGGAGAGGCTAGTCCTTAGGTGACAGAAAAGAGCTGAAATGTCTAAAAACCCTGAAAGAGGGCACAGTTAAGGATTACCTTTTGACAGTGGTGTTTACTTTGAGTTTTTATACTGTGCTTCGTGATGCTGGAAGCCTCCTCGAAGCACAGGGGAGATCGAGTGAAGGTGGAAGGATGCACAAATATGGTTGTGAAATGGGCTGGACTTTCTCTGTGTTGACTCTAGAGTATGTGTCCTGGCAAAGCCTTGGCTGGAGCTCAGTAGCCAGCTTTAGGTGTCAGTCTGGGCTTGGGAAAACCAAGGAGGAAGCAGGGTTCCTGTGATGTGCATGACTGTCTGAAGTGTCTAGCTTGACTGAGGAAGTGGAGACTCACTGGCATCAAGCAGTGTGGTCCAGTGCTATGGCTTCTTGGCCCACTTCACCTCGAAGACCATCCTGGGTCATGAGGAGATCTGGGCCTCGGTATAGTCTTCCCTATAAAATGTATACAGCCACTAGAGCTGCTTGTGAAACGTAGGAGCCTTCCATAGATGACGGTGTAGGGAATACTGTGACTGAGATAGAAGGTTTGGGCCCCAGCAATATGTCTGGGGCAGGGTTCAAAGCAGCCAACAGTATTTTGTTATGTGCATCTACAGATTGTCCAATGTTGTGATGCATGCTGGGATATGTATGTGGGCTCAGGGGACTAGTTAGCTAATCTTCCTGCTTGTGCCCAAGTTAGCTATATGTGTCCCATTGTGAGCCATGTACCAATTCAAGTTGGCAGTGGGTTACTTGTAGCCAGAGGTCAGATGGAGGATATGTTGCCATCCAGAAACTGACCACTCCATCACACCTGGGGCAGATGTCCCAGCCCAGGGAGAGCTAAAGCTCTATCGCTGGCAAATTGTCAGAGGTGCTACAACACACACTGCCCTGATGAGCCTAGTGAGATGATGGCATGGTGCAATCAGCTAATCAGCAGGTCTCCCTGCCATGTACAAGATGGCGGCTTACATATTTCTGGGGTGGTAGGAATTGCAGGATCGTAAACATGCTTGATGGTGGCAGTATGTTGACTGCAGAAAGTGGACAAACAAGAAACTACTGATAGAGATTAAAAAATAAGAAGTGACAAAGGCCATAAGAGAGACAAAATAGGCCTGGAGCTACAACGCTGCGGGCAAGGGAATAATAGTTTTAGGGCTGATGTAGAGTTTTGCAGATGGGTTAGTCCATCACAAACTGGACAGTATCCTGTCCATCATTTTACAAGTGCCATGGGATATAATGCACTTGTAATAAAGTGGATGGGATGGATATCAGTCACATTTGTGAAGGATGGAGTAACCCATCTAAATCAGGCCCTTAGTGTCTTAGTCTCAGTCTTCGTCGAAGACAGGTGATCTTAGTGTCACTCAGGTGAAATAATTTGTTTGCAAAAAGCCAAAAGGCAAATCTGCTGCTTTTTGCTCCTCACTTCTGACCCTGCAGGAACGATGAAACAGTGCATGTGCTATCAAGAATTTTTGATTGCCAAAAAGTTTGAAAAGAAGGAACAACCAGAATTTTCAAAGCATAGAGCTTGAAGCACAGAGAAAAATAGTGGAAAAGGGTATGTTTGAGAAAATAATAGGGCATGGTAAGAAAGAGCAGGGTGGCAGAAGGTGGGTAAGTATTTCAGAACAGACACGATTTGGTAGTAAAATAATGGGTGGAGTGAGAAATATTATGTATTTCCTATCAGTATCATTACACTCTACATCAGAGGTCTTCAAACTTTTTGATGCCGAGACCCCCTGTCAAAAAAATTTAGGCGTAAGGACCCCCTAATGCCAAAAATGTCTAGACCTTGGTACTCCTCATCATTGACAACTATCGACAACCATAAACGCCCCCAATTCCCACAGCAAATCATTTTTACAGTGGGGAAATAATATTAAACAGTGTTTATCAAATGAAAGATCAGCAAGTGTGGGGGCGTGGTCAAAGGTGTGGCTTAAAACAAAAGGCCTCATTTATGAGGAATTGGCCTAGGGCAGTGCCACAAGTCTTCTTGCAGCGCTGCCCTATGCCAATGTGAAAGGGCAGGAATGCACCTTATTTATGAAATAGGATGCGTTTCTTCCTTTCCCACTGCGTTGGCGCATAAACTGCTGCCCAGCGCCAATGTAGGCAGGATAGTTTTTGTGCAGGAAGGTGCCCCGAGAGGGATTTACCTCTCTCTATGTGAGCTGCAGAATGCAGCACACATGGAAAGAGGAAAAAATACGAGGAGACATGAAAACATTTCTCCTCATTACGCCTGCTGTGGGGAGGCGTAAGGTTTTGGCGCTGCCCCAGGTTTACTTGGTTTTATAAATCTGGGGCAGTGTCAAAATCCATGGGTGTTGTGTGGGAACACCCACCGCAATGCCCATGGAACTCCTACTTGACAGACTAAGGCAAGGCAGCGACTTGCGCTGCTTTGTCTTACTCCATATGTATGAGGGCACTCATAGCCATGCAGGGTGACTTTGCGCCGCCTCATAGATACGATTGCGACGCTTTTGCTGCCGGAACTTTTTAAAAAATGACGCTCCAGCGGCTCAAGCCTCTCATAAATCAGCCCAAAATATTTTGCTCGTTTTTTAGGTCTTTCACCATCAGGTAGCTATATATAAAATAATGGGTAGCTTGAATGAAAAATAAATTTTAAAAAGTTGTTACTCAGTAGGAAATGCACTGTAGTACATTAGGAAACCTCTATTAGTTAATGCACTGCAGAGGTCTGTGTGTAACCAGAGAGCCACAGAATTTTGGGGCATATTTACAAGCCCTGTGCGCCTCCTTGCACCGCCATTGCGTCACTTTTTTGACGCATCGGCGGCGCAAACAATGCAGCCAATTTACAATGTGACGCATCTATGGAGATGCGTTACGTTGTAAAGCCCTGCATCACATTATACCTGCACCAGGTATAATGCATGCAGGCTAGGCGTTCCCACGCAAAAGCCATGTAGAACTAACGCAGGGAAATTTACAACATTTCACTGCGTCAATCTCGCCTTCACTGCTTCAAAATCCCTACGCCTGCTCAGACCAGGCGTAAGGAATGACGCAGGGCTTTTTGTGTGGGAGTCGCCTATCTGTTGTGGCACATTGCTGGAGTTGCGTCACTTTCATGAGCAACTCCAGCGATGCGTCACTTTTGTGCCAACAGATGTCAGTATTTCTGACGCATCTGTTAATCCTTGCGCCATGGAGCACTGTATTGTAAATACAGGACATCCATGGTGGCGCAGAGACATTTGGCACTGGTGCAAGAAACGGACGCATCTATGCAGATGCGTCAGTTCCATGTAAATCTGCCCCTAAATTTGGTTGGTGCAGTGGGAATAGTGACTTGTGGATTTTTAGTGCTACGAGGTCACAGCCTGTGACAGAAAGCGCTGTGAAAGTGTAAGTCATTATTTTATTCTTGCATTACACACATTATAAGGTAGACTGCTACAAACTGTGCAAATAGTTTTGGGATATAATGGAGCTTCCAAAATGTAGATTTTAGTAATACCAGAACATATGTAATGCATTTTTTTTTCCATAACTGTCCCTTTAACACCTCCTCAGAGGTACTAGCAATTAAAAGCATGCACTTCACAGCCCAGTTGTTAATCTTCTTACTACCACTAAAAAAAAAACAATCTTTGCCATCACAAAGCAATTAAAGCCAGCTCCCAAGCACCATTTACATTTGCAGATTACCTCAAAACACACATTTTGCATTTCCTTCAGGCAAGCAATCAATCAATCACGGCATTTATAGAGCGCGCTACTCACCCGGGAGGGTCTCAAGGCGCTGGGGGAGGGGGTAAGTTACTGCTCGAACAGCCAGGTCTTGAGCTGCTTCCTGAAGGAGAGATGGTCCTGGGTTCGCCGAAGGTGAGTGGGGAGGAGTTCCAGGTCTTGGCTGCCAGGTAGGAGAAGGATCTTCCTCCGGCGGTGGTTCTGCGGATGCGTGGTACGGTGGCGAGGCGTGGCTGGTTGATCGTAGCTGGCGTGTGGGCGTGTAGAAGGTCATGCGGTCGTTGAGGTACTTTGGGCCCAGGTCGTGGAGGGCCTTGTGTGCGTGGGTGAGGAGTCTGAACGTGATTCTCTTGCTGACGGGGAGCCAGTGCAGGTCTTTCAGGTGTCCGGTGATGTGGCTGTGTCGGGGGATGTCCAGGATGAGTCGTGCGGAGGCGTTCTGGATGCGCTGGAGTCTTTTTGAAGTTTGGCTGTGGTTCCGGCGTGAGGGTGTTCCCATAGTCCAGTCGGCTGGTGACGAGTGCCTGGGTGACGGTCTTCCTGGTTTCAGTGGGGATCCATCTGAAGATCTTGCGGAGCATGCGCAGAGTGTTGAAGCATGAAGATGAGGCCGGCGTTGACTTGTCTGGTCATCGACAGGGAGGAGTCCAGGATGAAGCCCAGGTTGCGTGCGTGGTCCGTTGGCTTGGGCGCGGTGCCCAGGGCCGGGGGCCACCAGGAGTCGTCCCAGGCGGAGGGTGATGAGCCCAGGATGAGGACTTCCGTCTTTTCTGAGTTCAGGCACGAAGGATTGTTTCAGGCCCAGGCCAGCCTCTTCGTTTCACAGCACAGGAGACGGTTAACTTCAGCACGACCTAAATGAAGCGTCCCGGTTTTCAAAAGGAAGAGCACGTTTTAAATTCCAGGCAGAAGTGAGGCCTGGAAATGCGCGACCCCCTTCCCAGGACTCCACGGCCCCCATGGGGGTCGCGCCCCACAGATTGAAGACCTCTGCTCTACATGATGATAGGACAGTCTCTACACCAAATGTCCCTGACTACGAGTTGGGCAGAGTAGAATCGTGTGCGGAATCTGGTTCCGCTCAATCATGACTCGCCCGGTGTTCCCACACCCGGGTATGGGAACATCGGATTCGATTTAACCAGATGTAAATTCTGGCTAGTGCAACCTCATGAGGCTTCAAATGCAACAGCAGCCGGATCTTGGCACCCTGTCTGACTGACCTTTTGCTTTGGCAAGGGAGTAGCATGTAATGTTCTTCATGTCAAAATTATTCTTTCTCTTCCATCCAGTGGCGTAGCTAGCCCTTTGGCCACCCGTGGCGGTCCCTGCGTTTGCTGCATTGAAGAGCAGGGGGTGGGGTGCTGGCGAGATTCCGCTGATTGATGCCCCAAGACGGCAGGGACCGCTGCCCCCAAAACTCATGCCGCCCAGGACGGACCGCCCCCACCCCTTTGCTGCGCCACTGCTTCCGTCTCCCAAATGCCCTCCCTTCACCCCTGCCCAACAAGGCGGCCCCTGTTTGCGTTTATTACCTGATTTGAGCAGGTGGTAAATTTGAGTGCGAAACCCCTCAGAATAGGGATTACCGCTCTAATTCCATGTCGGATATACACCATTCTGACAGTGGGAATTCCGTGTGGATATACGTGCCGGTAATGGCAATTCCGGCACATGGAATTTCAATCTACTTGTAATCGAGGCCTTTGGGTCCTATTCCCAATTGCATTTTGGAGTGCGTAAAGTAGTTCTTCTGTAGTACTCCTTTACTTACTCTTAAAGGCCTTCGTGAATTGGCCCAAAACACCTAAAACGAGGAAAAAAGAGTACTGCTTCCCGTCCTCATAAATGCGTTTGTGATTCTGCTCCATAATCCGTCTGGGGAGGGTAAAAATGCTACTGTGGTGAAATTATCAAGGCTATAAGAGAAATGAAGGCGAGGGAAATCTCTTGCGTGAGCTATTGCAACAGTCCACCATGGTCGCCTCTAGAGTGTTGATTAGTGATATGGCAGCGTCAAAGGGAGGCAGGAATTAATCCTTCTCTGTTACGTAATTGGAGCCTCGAGGCCAGGCAGTCCGGGAGATAGATGAGTCACATAGTGGAACTTGGCTTACCAATCAACAATGTTTATTTCGGGTTAACAACCCCATGCAAGAAACTAAAAGGAATACCATCCAAGACAAGGAAAAAACGTCCAGAAGGTACAGTGCATCATAAAATAACATATAACGTGGAACATTGCGGTTCTGAAAGTTGCACTACTGTACAAGAGGAATAGGATATGTTTAAGAGTACCAATTATCACGCTAAATTGTTTTTTGTATGTTATATTGATAAAAAAGAAGCAAATGGAGTTCTTTGAAACAATATTGTTTGTAATGCTCATTTAGTATCAGATCAAAGGATACTTTGATCATATCAGTCGTTGAAAATGGCTGCAGCGGGCATGCCTACCTGAAAATATGGATCTAGAGATTGCTTAGACCATTGAGGTAAACTATTTTGTAAATCCGAGTGGTCTTAAAGAAGAAAATCCACCTTTCTGACTGCAAAGATATTTCATTTTTTCAGGTGTTTCACCTATGCAGAATAAAAGGACATAAAATGTATATCAGTTTCTTTTATCACGGGAGCATGTGGCAATAATTAGACAGGGTGACCAAAGTCTTCCTCTTAACAGTGAAGCTTGCCAACTACAATATGCCAAGGAGAATGTTTAAATATAATGATTTGACCGACCAGAGCTTCGAATGTTAAGTAGATTGAAACATATTTTCGCTACAAAAATATTTCAATTAATAAACTTAGCCTTGGATTAAAAGTTTTTCTATTTCGACACATGATCAATAGGAGTTCCATCAAGGTTTTCAAGAACCAGTTTTTGGAGTTAGTCAGCTGAGTAATATTTTCAAAACCGTGACTTTTTATGAGGTCAGGCCTTGTACGCCTCTAAAAAAGGTTGGATAACATGGCTGCCATATTTTTGCTCTTGCCATGTGCAACGAAAATATATTTAATTTTTGTCAGATTTCTTTGACCATTTTATGTCAACTGGTACCCTAAAAAAGGAGACATTTTCGCATACATTTTCTAAGATGGTTCCATCCAGGTGTATCTTAGACTGAAATGTCTTCTGGGGATTTAAAATCATAAGTACAGGTGGGACCTAACCACCTGTGTGCCACAATCATTCGCTCGGTCACGCTCTGAGGCAATGAACCACACTTAGCACTGAGGTATGAGCAAAGACCACGTGAAGTCTAAGGCCCCTTTATTTATACCTTCTGGCTATGATGCATCAACATCTGGGGCAAAGAGCTACCACTATGGAGTCCGGGTTGCTCACCACATCCCTTCCCACTTGACTCTGAACCATGTACTTGGACCTGTTTCACAAAGTCCTTGAACTTCTGGTTCGGTTTGGGGTGTGGTCGTAGATCATACCGCTGATGACGTGAGCGGTCTGCCCCTTCTTCCTTGTCTTTGTTTCCTTGAGTCTCCTCACAATGTCTTTCTCCAGTGTCAGGCTCAGTTGGAGTTCCCTTACAATGTAGTTGGCTTTGGAGACCCTCAACTACTGGTGGGTCATCAATCTCTGTGTTCTCTTCTTCCTGCAGTCTCTGCTGACCAGGCATGTCCACTTTCCTGATCCATGAACCTTTTCGACTTACTGTTCCCCCCCCCCTTTTTTAGGCTGTTATCATGGTACCGTCTACCCTCATCACTGTCCACACTCCTGTTTCAAAAGTGTCTTGAATTTCCACCCAGGTCTTCTGTCTTTGATGATTACGCGATCCCCCTGTTCCACCTGTCGCAGGGTTGCTCACCTCTTGAGGCTTGCCCTCTTGTTCAGTGTGCGTCTTATCTGTGCACCCTTCTGGTCATACTCTGGTGGAGTCCACTCCAGGTTAGCCGGGATCATGACCCTCCTGGATCCTTTCAGCATGAGAGACCATGGGGGGTACCGGATAGTGCAATGTGGTGTTCCCTCGGTATTCTCCTAGGAATCTCTGAAGACCGACCTCCAGGCTAACCCCTTCAAATGTGGAGATTCTGAGGATTTTGTTCAGGATTCACATGAATCGTTCAACCTCCCCCTTTGCTTGCGGCCATTGGGGTGTGATGCAGCGATGTCTCATCCCCATGTGGTCAAGAAGAACTGTGAATTCAGACCCCTGGAACCGCCTCCCATTGACTTTTTGGATCTCTTCCTGCAGGCCAAACAAAGCGGACACCTTTTCCAGCACAGGCGCCACATTTGCCAACGCTGTCGATTCAACCAGTTTGACCCCGGGGTGCTTGGAATGACTGTCCACAAGAACCAGAGTGATCCTTCCATCTGGGAAGTTCCCGAAGTCCATGCTCACCTTGGACCACGGGGTGGCACATGTCTTCTCAGAGATGACCGCTGCAGGAGTCTGAGGGCTGCTTGCTGATGATGTAGCATGGGGTACATTGCGATACCAGTTCATCCACAATGTCTTCAAGACCTGGGAACCATAATTCTCTAGCATTCAAGACTTCATCTTCAGTGGACCCTGATGTCCTTCATGTGCCAACACAGCTACCTGTCGGTGCAGACTCTCGGGGATTACCAGCCGACGGCCCCTCTGTATGAGACCCTCTTGGGTGGCACTGAGCTCATGACATACCCTCCACATTTGGGTGAGCCTCTCCTTGTCTGGGCCAACCCACCTGATAGCTTCATGTAGTAAGTCATGCCATTACCCTTGCTGCAGTGCCTCCAGCACTCTTGTTAGCACCATGTCACCAGAGGTCGCCACTTCTATCTCGTGTAGGCTCAATGCTGTCTGGCAGGCCCATTGCGATACCAGTCAGATGTACTCTTCTGTTGGATCCGCATCTCCATGCACCACACCATAGACTTGGGGAGGATGTCTTGAGACGAAGTCCGCCAACTTGTTGGACCCTGTCAGTAGACCACCATGAGCTGGTAGTACTGCAGCTGAATGGTCTATTGTTCTATGCAGGGTGGTGGATGGGGTGCCGTTCCACAGTGGTACTATTGGCTGGTGATCGGTGATCACCCTGAAGGATCTCCCACAGAGATACAAGTGAAATGGTCCACATGCCAACTTGATGGCAAGAGCTTGCCTTTCCATCTGGGCCTACCTTTCTTCTGTCGGTGTGAGTGCTTTGCTTGCAAATGCCAAAGGTGCTCATTTTCCTGGTTCCACTTCCTGAGGGAGCACTGCCCCAAGGCCTACTGGGCTCATATCGACCAGCAGTTCCGTTCTCTTCTTTGGATCGAAATAGGCCATTGTTGTTTTGCTTAGAAGAGCATCTTTTACTGTTTGGAAGGCCTCTTCCTCACCTGGGCCCCACACCCAGCGGGTGTCCACTTTCGTTAGAGCTCTCAGTGGTTCTGTAACAGTCGCCAAGTTGAGGATGACCCTTCCACAATAAGTGGCCATGCCCAGGTAACTCTGCACTTTCGAGGCTTTGGGTGGGCTGGAGCCTGCTTGATGGCATGAGATTTCCTGGAGTGAACCTGCATCTCTTCCTGGGTGAAGACATATCTGAATAATTTTATAATTGTTTGGAAAATGAACACTTCTGTCGATGAAGAGTGACGCTGTGCTTCCATAGACGCTTCAGGGTGGCCCCCAGGCACTTGTGATGTTCCTGCGCGGTTGCAGAGTAAATCAGGATATCGTCACTTACATTCATGACTCCTTGTAATCTGAACAACGTCTCTCTTATGGCATTTTGGAACACCTCTGCAGCTGAAGAAACGGCAAAGCTTAAGAGCTTGATTCTGCTCAAACCCAAGTGTGTGGAGAATGTCATTATGTATCGACTTTCCTCTGCTAGTTGAAGTTGGTGGGATCCCGCATTGAGGTCTAGTTTTGAGAACCACCTGGACCCATTCAAATCGGCTATAATATCGTACATTGTGGGAGTAATGTGCCTCTCCCATTTGATGGCCTTATTCGGAAGGCACATATCAATACACAGTCGTACCTTGCTGGCCTGTTTTGGTTTCTCCTCTATCATGATTGGGGACACCCAGGGCTTTGGTCCTGACACCTTCTCAATCACTCCAAGGTTTTCGAGCTTGTCCATCTCCTGCTAAACCAGTAGCCTCAGATGGAGAACACACATCGATGGCACAAGGCCATTGGCTTAACAGACTTGTCAAAGTGTAGCTTGTTATGTTATGTTATTTAAATCTTGATATAGTGCACAATTCATCCCCGGAGGGATATCTCGGCACTGGTTCGGCAGATGAGTGTGAAAACGGCAGCATATAGAACAGGTGTTTTCTGAACTCTGCACGGCTAGAGCATATGCACATGAACAGAGGAAGTTTGTTCCAATGGAGAAGAGCCAGATTGGAAAAGGCTCGGCCACCATATTTGGCGGTGTGGATCCGTCGGGGGCATAAAAGAAAGTGATTGCTAGATCGCAGATTCCTTCTTGGCACATAAGGGATAAGCCTGTGCTGGAGGTATTTTGGGCCTAGCCCTGACAGCGATTTATGTGTTAGGCAGAGCAGTTGAAACAGTGCTCTCTTACGAATGGGGAGCCAGTGCAGTGCTCTAAGAATGGGGGCTGATGAGATCTTGGAGGCAGGTTATGTACCATTCATGCGGCAATGTTTTGGACCACTTGTAGTTTTGACAGAAGAGATTCATTGCAGGTCAGAAACCAGGCATTGCCATAGTCAAGGCGGCTGATGACTAGGGCTTGGGTGAGTGTTTTGCGTGAGCTCAGTAGAAGCCATCTAATTTTTTTTTTTGAGAAGACACATGATTCCAAAACAGGTGCCACATGTGGCAGCAATCTGGTCTTGCATAGATAGCTGATTGCCTAAAATTATGCCTAGGTTTTTTGTGTTTCTGGTTGGTAGTGGAGCGGGGCCCGCTCTGCTGGCCACCAGTCCTCTTACAGAAGCTCTGAGCTTTACCAAACAATATTATTTCTGTCTTGCCCCCGTTAAGTTGGAGACAGTTGTGGGACATCCAAAAGGCAATCTCCTTCATGTAGGTAGAAAATCTCTGTTTGACGTTTTCGATGTCCATCCCAAACGAGATTACCAATTGGGTGTCATCTGTGTGTGAAAATGTCTCGAAGGATTTACATAGTTGGGCTGGGGGGGGGGCTACATAGACATTAAACAGTGTAGGCCTCAGGGAGGAGCCTTGAGGGACTCCATTTTTCAGGGGAATGATCCTGGATGCAATGAACCCAAGGAAACTGTTTGGACCCTGTTGTTGAAGAAGTCTACCAACCAGTCCAGAGCTAAGCCCTGGATGCCTATCTGTTGGAGGCGCTGTACCAAAATTGAGTGCAAGATGGTATTGAATGCAGCTGATAGATCAAGGAAAACCAGCATAGCTGGATGTTGATCGTCCTGGGATAGTCTTTTGCAAGTAGAGTAGTCTCAGTACTATGGGAAGGTCCGAAGCCTGACTGAGAAATGTATAACAGGCTATTGCTCTCTAGGTAGGCCGTCAGCTGTTTGTTAACATGGGTGTCCAGGATCTTTCCCAGCATGGGGAGGAGAGATATAGGATGGTAATTCGTAGGGCCTGTAAGGTCTGCGGTTGGTTCCTTCAAAATGGGTGTTACCTGAGCTGCTTTCCATTGTTTCGGGACCGTAGCTAGTGTCAGAGATTTGTTGCATAATGCGATAATGGTTGGAGCAAGAAATGGGGCAAGACGTGTGATCATTTTCGGGGGGCAGGAATCGACAGGGGATCCAGATTTTACTTTGGTTAGTGAATCCAGCATCTGTGTTAGTGAGATAGGCTTGAAACTAGTACTGCTGAATTGGGGTGACATGGTGTAACTATAGCTTAATCAGTGGTGATCGCAGACAGCCCAAGTCTTTGAACAGCTTCTGGAACTGGTTTAGTAAATCGTCGACTTGGTATGCTTGTACGTTCCTGGCAAATGACATCAGACCCATGTCTTCTGCAGTGTGACTCTGCAGGTAACGTGTCTGCCTCGTTGTCGACCACATGGAATGCTGCCAGGAGTTCTTGACCATTTGATTGCATGTATACTTTCATGAGTCCTTTGAGAGGCAGTGGGGTTTGTCCCACATATGTGTGTAGATCTGGGTGTGGGACGTGGACAAAATGAGCCTCCGACGGAGGCGTCGATATTGCTATGTACCAATCACATTCACTGAGGCCCCGTGTCGATGAGGGCCTTGACATCTGATCCAGCAATTTCCACTACACACGTGAGTTATGACGTTCTGTGCCACTTCAGGTCTCTAGCGAATGAAATGAGGAAAACCTCCTCTTCCTCCTCTGATGGGGAATCTTCCTATCAATATCCACACCTTTGGGAGTGCTTAGTTGCTCCTTGGAGCTCCTGGTCATCCAGAGATAGCTTACAAATGGCTCTCGTCAGGGGCTGCCTAACTCGGGATCCTCTTTCCACTCGGATCACCATGGCACGCCTTTGCAAAGTGGTTGACTTTTCCACAGCTCAAGCTTGTGCACCCCTGCGCCAGGCAGTTTTCCATGGGGTGTTCCTTACGGCGAACAAAGCAAATACAAGGAGATGATGGACGGAGCACTGAAACTTTTCAGACACTCACCCCCAGTCACAGATCTGGGTTTAATCCATCATCGTTCTTTAGCTCACTTCGCCACCCCAGGTCAGATCCAGCCATATGCAAATCAGTCTTGACCCTGTTCCTTATGGGAACAGTCCAGCCCGAACTGCCAAGCCAGGTCTTCCCTGGACCGGAAACAAGCATCCTGGGACCGGTTTCGGGGTAACACCCCTCATCAGCCAGGCCAGCTTTAATCCAGTGGCAAATCGAGCAAGCGACCCATGTCTGGCCTATTGCTCTAATCTCATCAAGATCCTTGCATCAAATGTTTTTGAGTGCCGATTAGGAGCCTAAACAGTAGATAATTTGCCAGATCATTTCTCTAGCCTATCACATGCACTGGAATATTCTTGGATCTCTGGCTGATCAAGCAATTGAAGCCCTGGGGGCTATGGGATTGCCCAAAAATTGTATACAATGATTCCAAAATGTAAATTCACATTTATACATATCTATAGAGAAAATTTAAGGAGAATATACATTAAGACAGAAGGAAGGGAGTGCACAACAGTACTGAGAAGAAAAAACAGATCTAGTTCCATAATGTTTAATTTGGTGTCAAGCACGGTGATGTGGCAAGCAAAATTCCTATTCTTAGCCTTTACTTCCGCCATCATATTAAACAGTCCTTCTGCTCCCTTTCCTGCTTCTTTTGTTTAATAAGTTGCTTAAAAACCATACAACATCGAATGATTGATGGAGGCTATGCTTTGCAATTCTCCATTCATCATTGTATCATGGCTGCAAATTAGTTGAGAGACTAGTTCTAGAGGAACAGCATTACCAAAAAAGATAAATAATATTGTGAGAACGTGAGTTATTAGTTGGAGAGAATGTGAGTCCGCACCAAGTAATAATGTCACAATTTCATAGGAGGTCCAGTTAAGTTTAAATAATTTCAACCTGAGCTCAGCCCTTGTTAGCTATAGCACAGAACAGACAGGCTTAACTTAGGAGAAACGCGTAAAGCATTTATCAGTAACAAAACAGTTACAAAGTAGCAAATGCAGCACAATTAAAATCACACTCCAATTTATAAAAATAGAGTAACATTTAATGAACACGTAGAAAGCAAAATGTCAAAAATCATATGTAGGTAACTGGAGATATCATTTTTAGAAATTGTAAGTCAAGATAGTGCCTAAAAGCACCAGAAACTCTTATCTGGTTGTGGCAGACTGGGTCCAGATCAAAAGTTAAAGCTGACTGCAAGCTACTGTCAGTCAGGAACAGGGACCCTGTTTGTCCCAGTATGCAGCTTCTGCCTTAGTCCCAGTCTCCCCTTGTTCTCTGTAGAAAAAGTTCTGAAAAAGTTTATAAGTGTCCAGCTTTGCACATTTTAGGGTCGGAGGAGTACACCCTAACACCAGCCAAGGGTCCAAGACTTTGTGGGCACCAGTTTGTGGTTAGGACTCACTCTCCCAGAAGTCACCAGCAGTGTCCATGGCACATCTAGTCAGAACTGGTCAGTTGAGCTCCTGGAAAAAGTAGGCTTCTTGCAGCTTTTTATGTCCCTGTAGCTTAACAGGAGGTCAGCCAACTGACCCTTGGAGTACACTTATCTGCCCTGGGTACAAGTGGGAGCAGGTCCAGCCCTCTGGGTCTCTCTCCACAGGTTCAGCAGCATGTGCAGCCCTTCTTCTGTTTTCCAAAGGTCCAGGTGTGTTCTGAAGAGGCTACTGAGGGTGCCCCTTTTATGCCCAGTGCCAGGCTGTGGGTGGGGGAGATCATGGCCACTTCCTAACCAAGAGGGTAAATGATCCCAGGGGTGCCCCTAACCATTTTGCAGTTCTTCCAGTGTGTTTTACTGTTAATGATCCTACTTTGCCCTTCTCAGCCCAAAGCCAATATAGCAGAACCTTTGTTTCCTTATGCAGAGCTAAGGGCGCACCCCCTGAGGTGGGTCTAGGAAAATTAGAAAACTCCCCCGTCAAACCAGTTAAAACAAGTTTTTCCCACTCTGATTGGTGCCACTCTGGCAACATGGACAATGGCAGGGGTAGGCCTAGTATATGTTACAACTGCCAGTGGCAGGGGGTGTCTCTTTGAAGCTTGTGCAGTTAGTGGGCACACACCCCTAGGTTATCCTGCCAGGAGCAGATCACACCTTCTCACAGCCAAGGGCCTTTTGTTTCCTTCGGATCTTGCATGGGGCAGCAGGCTGCCAGGTGACTGTTTGACTTTAATCCTGAGAAGGCTGCTAGAGGGGAGAGGCAGGAAAAGGCCAACTTTCTAAAAGTGGTGTTTCCAAAATAGTAATTTAAAATCCTACTTGGCCATTAGATTGAATTTGAAAGTACTATTAAGTTGAGTCCTAGAATCATGGTTCTAGCTATTTCTAAACTGAGTTTGTGCATCATAAGGTGTTTTAATGTAACCAAGGGGGTCATTATGATGTCGGGCGGATCGCCACCGCACGACCGGCGGTGGCGATCCGCCCGACATCTTTCCCCGCCCGCCCTCCATTTACCCCCGCTATATTACAATGGCGGGGGGGACAGCGGCGGACGGAAAGACCGTCTGCCGCATTTCCGCAGGCAGGCAATCTTTCCGATTGCCTGCAGGGCGGAACACGGGCCTAATATGGTGGCAGTGTCTGGAAGACACCGCCATCCATATTAGGATGCCTGGCGGTGAAGGCCTTTCCATGGCGGCATCGCTTTGGGGGCCCGTTGCGGGCCCCCGGGGGGTGGGGTTTGGGTGGCTGCACTTGGGGGTTACCTATGCATTGGCATGCACAAGGTGGCAGGCACCGCGCGGTGCCTGTCACGTTGTGCATGCCAATGCACTGCATGCATTTTTTACATTGCCGCGGGTGCTGCTAACAGCACCGCCCGCCGCAATGTAAACAATGTGGGATGCGACCGCCACTGTGGCGGTCGCATCCTAATGGGCACAGCGGGACCGCCGCACCTCTGGCGGTCAGTCCCGTTTACCGTTACGGTGGCGGGCGGACTTTGGAGATTTTTCACTGCCAGGGCATGTAAAACTTAAGTACTTATGTCCTACTTTTTAAATATGATGCACCATGGCTTATGGCCATTTAGGGCCTACCTTAAGGGTGACTTATAAGTATTAAAAAGGACGGTTTGGGCCTGGCAAAAAGGTTAATTTTGCATGATCGAATTTGTAGTTTTAAAACTGTACACTCAGGCTGCAGGGGGAAGCCTGAAGATATACTTTGCATTGCTACTTTAGTGGTGGCACAATAGGTTCTGCAGTCCACTAGTGGCATTTAACTTACTTGCCCTGGAAACACTGGTATCATATATATTGACTTATAGGTAAGTTAAATATGCCAGTTAGGATTTTTAACCAATTTAAGAAGTTTTTAGGGGTCAGATCATATGCACTGGGGCCTGGTTAGCAGTGTTCCAGTATACAGAGTCCAAAAACAGCAACTGTAAAACAAATGGATGCGATAATGGAAAAAATAAGCTTTGTCTTACAAATATCTACAAGGGTACCATAACAGACTATTTATCTATTGTGGTTTAACTCTGATTGAAAAAGAATTCCACAGTGGGTTAAACTGAGTTACACATCTATGATAAAATGCTTCCTGAAAAAAGGGAATCCCATTCCAAACTTTCCGAATATTTGGTAGGTTTACATTACGTGAACAGTTTTAAATTTGATCCTCCAAAGGAAGCAATTCAGAAAGTGTCACAGCAAGGTAAGGGGCTCATGGTCACTTTTAGCTTACTATGTAGCTTCCATAGCTAGGACTATATGCTAATACTCCATAGTAATCATTAAGGGATTAATAAAGCTACACCAGTTCCCTTTTTAGGTCTGGCTGAGAAACAGCTTTAAATGTCTTGCCAGTGTCAAGTAATACAAAAATCATAAAATTAAAAATGCATACCCAAACACATATATACATATACTTGTATGGGTTAGCACTCTCCATCCATTGGTTCGATCAAATGTTGATTCCACCAATGAGAGCATACAACATTGCCCAATAGGTCAGCCAGCTTCACAATTGGTTGTATTGTACTATAAGTAATCACATTTTGTGCAAAGTGCACATCCACCTAAAAAATAAGGTGCTTCAGCGCCAGGGCTGATGGGCCAAACTGGTTGGCCAAGCACTGTGATTACTCATTTCTTACTTTTTTTTTAAAGCATATCCCCACCATCTTTAAGAAGCAATAGATCCTAACTTTTATGCCATCTTTACAATAGTTTTACTTCTTGCTTACTTTTAGGCCTTCTTTCCAAGTTCCCTGGATTTTTATTACCCCTTCAGAAATGCACTTGTGCACGGATCACAGTTATTAATTGTTGGAAATGTTATTGCACCCGGTGATTACCTGGCGAAGTAAAGTAAGCACCCTGGATACATTTTGGCAGGTCAAAGCTGCCAAAATTTACTAGCTGAAAGAGGCCCAGTAAAGACTGGGGAATGCAGATTTTGGTATAGTAAGCACCAAAATCTACGTCATGCACCATATTTCATTCCAAATCTCTGATTTTATCTGGTGCAATAAACATCACATCCCACACTGGGACACTCATAAATGAAGTGTAAATCTTCAATTTCTACTTCTAATGCTTACAAAACAGCACTTTGAACACGTACCAAAGCTAGTTCTATAAGGGTTGCTTATGCTTGTCACTAGGTGGGTCGAGGATTTAAATCAGAAATATCGCTGCGATAACCACCTTTGAACTAATGTGTTAACATTACAAGTGCCAATTGGCTCCAGATTAGTGACGAATGTTTCAAAACGGACCTTATTAGGCCCTTAATAAACAGGAACACCTCAGAACTCTTCTTCTCTTGTTAATTCTATGAGGTAATTCTGAGGTTCTTGTTAAAACTTCTTCTCTACCAGTGTTGGACAATTTTTCGTGTTCCTCAACAGCATCTGATCTTATAAGGGTAAAAACAGGGGGGCAGATTTACAAGGACTGGTGCATCTCTGCAAATCAGGTGGATTCGCCAGAATAGATGCAACACGCGATTCGCCCCTTGCGCCACCACGGATGCGTCGCATTTACAATGTGGCGCACCGTGACGCAAGGATAGGCAGATGCGTGTTGCATCTTGTAAGGCGTAAGGCGGCGCATTGCTGGAGTCGTGTCGCAGCGCGATGCAGCTCCAGCAATGCTCAGGAGCCGCCCATGCTTAACGTGGTGCGTCACTCCTTACGCCTGCTTCAAGCAGGCGTAAGGGAGTTGACGCTGCGGCGTCGTAAAACTGACTCAGTGAAATCTTGTAGATTTCACTGCGTCACTTTTACGAGGCTTTCCTACGATGGAACGCCCACCCTGCGACAGAACGCCCACATTAAACCTGACGCAGGTTTCATGTGGCGCAGTGCTTTACAACGTGAGGCATCTCCCTAGATGCAACGTGGCGCATGGTTTACGCAGCCGCTGCGTCACAGAAGTGACGCAACGGCGGCGCAAATGTGTCGCAAGGGGCTTGTAAATCTGCCCCAGGGTATTCATAATTAGTCCTATGACCTCATTATATGCACTTCAAATAGTGCTCTAACAAATTAATATGAAGCTGCTTGAAATCTGGGGATTTGCTAGGAAACCTTAATGTAGGATTTTTATCGAATTTCATGCAAATATCTAGACCTTCTGAAGGACAACCCCTTAAACTGAGTGTTGCCTCCATACTATGTTGGTGTATCACTACAGATGGACTGACAACAAGGCCTAGGTTTTCTGGAACAAGTGAACGGAGATTATTCATGTAATAAGACTACCCAATATTCCACAATATCTGTGCCAGAGGAGCAACCTTCTAACATATCACTGTTAAAGCATGATAAACCATAAAAAAAAAAAAAATCCGTATTTGTAAAGCGCGAACTACTCACCCTTACGGCGCTGGGGGCCGTCGTGGAAATTAAGTGAGCTATTGCCCAGAGTCACAAGGTGCTGAGCTGAGCTGCCGCTGGAGCCAGGGATTGAACCATGAGAGCCCTGTGCTCCGAAGTCAGCTGCCCTGGCCACTGCACCACACCTCTCCACTAGCATAATGGAGCTCGGATTACCCGTGCATCACTGAAAGAAGTTGCCAAAAAAGGAAGCGTCGGACCGCTGATTAACCTAATTTTAATCAGTTGATCTTGCTGAAGGGGTCTTCAATAGTAACAAATGGGGAGCCCAACTTAAGAAACCAGATTTAGGCCATTAATGTTTGCTGTGCTAGGTAGAAAAGGGAATTACATTTCAGATAGATATTTGTCTTATTAGGCAAGATAGGTATTTAATCAATACTCAGTAAACTCTATAGTAAATCAAAGGGTAGAGTACCTCAACTGATTCTCTTGGCACAAAGTATATCAGGGCAAATATCTGAATAGAATTGCTCACAATCCACTTCCATTGGATGGATTTGTTAATTAGAGTTTCCTGATCTTCATTTTTGGAAGATGGTAGTTTGGGAACTACCGCTGCATAGAGAGGGTGTTCTGTAAGCTCCCCAAATGACTCCATAGATGTTGCTACAACTCAGGAGTACAAAGATTAATTCAGGCTGAATACTAGACAAAGCAAAATGAAAACTTGATCCTTCTGAGTCACCTATTCATGATCTGAGAGCCCTCAGAAACTAAGAAGGGCTTTATAGATTTTATTGGTTTGTTATTCACTGAGCCATTTAAAACTTGAGTTCAAGGGTTCACAATATCACTGAATGTTACCTTCTAGACCTTCTCTACCAAATGTGTTGGATTATTGTCTGGGTGGCACCATGCACTTCAGCATTTGAATCTCAATTAAAAGGCCAGCTTAAAAGGCCAACATCATCCAGTGCAGGAGAATAATCATTATTACACCCCATGTTAATATTATGATGTGTTTAAAAACTCCTCAAGGCGCCAGGCTCTTTTGGCTGAAAAGAACCATGTCACAGATCTTCAGTATATCCCATGGCACTAGAACGTGGAATAAGTGGAAAATGGAATATAAGATGATGTGTACCTTTTATGGGGTGAGATTTCAATTTGGCTTGCCTAAGGCTCACACCTGTTATGTGGGACTTGAACTTTGGTAACCTGCCTATAAATGTACTCCAGAGACTTGCAGCCAGCGGCGGCTCCTCCGTTAAGACAAAGGAGTGTCGCCCCACCTGCTGCAAGCACAGCAGGTACAAACAGAATAATAAAATGGTTATTACCATTGTTTTATTCTGTGTGCCGCCGGCCGCTCTAGCACTTGCATGATGGTGAGGGCAGGGCAAACAGATTCCTGCATTTTACTGGAAGACTGCTTCAACTGCTCAGTGCGCATGATAAATTGGCCAGCTGTCTACAGTCGGCCAATCTGTCATGCGCACTTCAGAGCCTGCAACCCCAGTGCGGTAAAACAGCAGACGGTTTGCAGGCACAGGCCCCAGCCTCGAATTGAGCTCTGGGTTAGCCTGCTCCTACCAGCAGCTCCAGGATTAGTTGGATTCGCATGCAGGAAGTAAACCACCTTCCTTTCTTCCTTGTCGGGAGAGGAGAAAGGCAACATATCAGTGAGTTGTACGGCGTGCCGCACCCCACCGATTTTTTAAGTTGCTAGTCACCCCTGCTTGCAGCGTCAGGGCTTCCAGCATTATTATTCGCAGGATTTAACCCAGGGAAATATTAATAGCTGTAGTTACATCCATCTATGACTCATGCTCATCCGGTAACAAAGACATTTAAGTTAGAGGGGAGTTGGAAGACATAAGTCTTTTTTTAGTTATTTCCAAGATGAGAGCATGTGTTGCCCTTACTTTTACTCACGATGAATTTGTGTCTAAGAAGCAACTTGCTATTCCCAAAGATACTGTCAATAGGCAATACATTAGTTGCTTGTAGATTATCCAATGACCTAACTCTAAAAGAGGATGGCCTAGACTCCTTCAGACGTTGATGGGTGCAGACATACTCTTCATTGGGCTGGCCTTTACCCAGCCTGAGCCAACAGCGTGCCCGTGCTGTGCTGGGCAATGGCAAATTATATACTTATGGCAACACCCTTACTGAAATCTGAAATCATGGGTGGGAACAGAGACATATGAAAATGTTTTTGCATATCTTCTGGGACATCAATCTTGCACCCTAAGGAGGGGCAGAAGGTAAATAGGCGGATAGAAGGACTAGTCAGGCACAAAGATGAAGACTTCCAGAAGACAGGGATCTACTCCATTCGGGCAACACCTCCATGATTGCAGGCTTAGATGGAGAAAGTGAAGGTGCTGGGGTGGAGGAAGAACAATAAAGTAGTCAGAGCAGAATAGACAGGACACTAGGTCACGTAGAGGGGCGAGCCACATGCGACTCCTGAGTGAAGAGAGACTCATGGGAACTCTAGACGAGCAGTGGCGTAATGTAAAATGATGGGCCCCCTTGCGGAACGTGAAAAGTGGCCCCTGAGTCTCCCGTATCTTACAGATATTCATTGGCCTTGGGGTGAAATTGGTCCCCACTGAAGAGCTGGGGGGCACTGAGGGGTTGTGTTACACCCCTGTGGACGAGGTTGCTATTGGTTTGATGATTTGTGACAGAACTAGGTAGACGGACCAAGGGATGAGACTTCAGATGAGAGAATAGGGAACAGTTTGAAATAGAAGTTGGGTAAAGAGAATCAAACTCCAACATATGCAGTGAGATATTGCATTTTAATTCTTGAGGTGTGTAAAACCACAGTACACATTCGTAGTAGAAAACAAAAGTAGTGACAGAAAGATCATCAGGATGAAAAATGAAGAAATGATAGTTTATCATGGAAAGGTTGTGATAGAACGAGCCCTAAACAAAGGCAATGCAATTGAGAGATTGATAGAGGTAGAATTTCAGTTTCTGGCAGAAATATGAGAGGGTGTGGTGGTGAGACAGAGGTCAAGAGTCAGGACAATTCACAGAACAGGCAAAAAAAATAATCAGAAGAGCAGAAACTGAAGGAGGTACGCCTCTGTGTGCATGTGTGTGTGTGTGTGTGTGTGTAGGCTTGTATAACCCACACACACTATGGAGTCTGGGCCAATCCTCAGGGTGATTATTAACACTGAGCGAGCCAAGCAAAAATAATCTGTGTGAGTACCACAGTGCAAAACAGTACTTTTTTTACCGGAGTATGTACGTTTAAAAACATATTCAAACAATTTAATTTTGGACAGCTAAATTCAAGTGCATTCTTTTGGTAAGAAATAAGCATGTCCAGAAAGGACATGTAGAGGGAGAGCAGGGCCAACAGCAGAAGAGATGAGGCAGAAATTGTGATGACGACAAGGCAAGAAAGTGTGACGTAATAGGTACGAGTGAAACCAGAAAGTGCAGAGATATCAAGAGAAGAGGGGGTATTCAGATGAAGCGAGTGGTCACCCTGTCATGATAAGCTAGGAGAGTAACTGTCAACACAGCACCCTGCATGACAGAGAAATATCCATCTTAAGCGGACAATACAACATTCTTGTGTAACTTTTACTTGTAAGGTATGCCATTGCATTCAATTTTCATGCAAGATTTGGCCAAGTGCTGGTCCCATTACACATGTAATTACAAATAATTTTCGCACCACTATGTGTATTTTGTGAGGGACAAAATACAATTTGGATGCTTATTCAATTGATTTTATTGTGTATAGTTAATTAAAACCATTACAAATTTTACCTTAAAATCATCAATTTGACAAAACATTCCTATTTACATTTTCGATATCCATAAAAGAGAAAGACATAAAACATCTAAAATCCAAGAGAGATATAAGCTATTATACTAATTGATGCCAGGTACTAATCCTCCACCATTTCATATTTTGAGTTTGAGTGCAAAAATGCAAATAAGTGTAACGCTGTAAACATGGGAGCGTCTAAAGTCAGCTTAACACTAACAGAATTTTGACATTGAGAAAATGCACTGCGAGCTTGTTAATACCAAATACAAAGCTATACTTCTATGCTGAGCCCTTTATGGCAACCACCAGAATAAAGATTTGTGCAAAATGTACAGGTATTGTGGTGACCATATATTAATACACACTAAAATGAGCATTATATGATTGTATTTTGTAATAGTGTGCTGACTAGTTGCAGAAATTTAGCTGCCCTACATGAAAACTGCAAAGTCTGGCTGTTTAATAGTGCCATTACAGCTGGTCGGCACGATCTAACTTGAAGTGAGCGGAAAGCATGGAGTAAAAATGCTGTCTCAAGTTGCTCACAGCTGGGCAAATGCACAAAAGGTGTACGAGTGTCTCTTCCGCCTGTTCGCAAAGTCTGCACTTGGTGGTCGGCCATGTTTGTTTCCATGCTGGAACCAGATCTTTTGAGCAAAAAACTCTCAGCCGGGTCAGAAGTAGACAGTGCTGAATGGATGGAGTTATGTGTTGGACGAGATATGGCTGTGGGGTACCTATTTCATATGAGGATAAAACCATCCAGCCGTGTTTTTTCTTTGTTAGTTCAGCTTTATCCATTAGCCAGGCTTTTTGTTTTGCTGCCTTGTTAGCTATTTTTTGAAAGCGAGGAAGCTGTAGTTTTCCCAGGCTTCATGCAGATTTAGCATGGTTAGGGCATGTTCCAGTGCTGTTGGCCAGTCTTTCTTGCCTTTTGGCTGGTTCTTCAGTTCTGTCCAGCAATGCCCGAGCAAAGACTCTTCTTGGGCAGCTCTTAATTTCCAGCACAGTTTTATTATCGCCGCTTGCCTTACTTGGAATTGGTTAGACAACCCAAATTCCAAGCGCACTTGTGCTTGAGAAGTAAATTGCGGAATCCGAAAGACTGATTTAAAAAGGCTTGATTGTAGGAGATTCAGCTGCTTTGCGTCTTGGCCTTTGAGTAACTCGGAGCCGTAGGTAAGAGATGGAAGGAACTTGGCCGCGATTACTTTTAGTAAGTGTGAATTTGATGGACACTTTAGTTTCTGCTTTAAGGTATTTAATCCGAAACGTAGTTTATTTGCCTGCGATCTTCTTTTGATTAGATGTTCTTTAAGTGTGAATCTTGAATAAACCACTACTCCCAGATATTTGTCGGAGCCGCTTTGCTCTATGCTGTTCCCTGCTGCGTACCACTTGTGTTTTTTTCTGTTTTGCACTGTGTTTGCTGAAAAACAGATGGCCTTGGTTTTGTTGTAATTTAGTAGCAGACCGTGCTCCTCTGTAGATTCCAATAGCTTTGTGATAAGGCGTTGTAGCCCTACTGGGGTCTGGCTACATAGAACAATGTCATCTGCGTACTGCAGACTTCTGATTTGGCGATGAGCTAGCTTTGATGGATCGCTTTGAACTTCTGCAAGCCTTTTGTCTAGGTCTGCGGTGAATATATTAAAGAGGCTGGGTGCTAGCACGCATCCTTGTTTTAAACCGATGTACGTTGGTATCCTCGCTGTACTTCTTTCGCCGTTTCCTAGCTTTATCTGGACCCAAGTTGCTGAGTACAGGTTAACTATGGCCCGTAGTAGTCGAGGTGGGATGCCCCATTTTGCCATCTTTTGCCACAGAAGATCTCTGGGTACCATGTCAAACGCTGATTTCAAATCAACGAAACACGTGTATAGTTTGGTGGATTTCCGCTGCGCTTTTTCGACTAGGAGATTGAGGGCTAGGAGGTTGCACATAGTGCTTGTACCAGGTCTAAAACCCGTTTGGGAAATTGGCAGAATCTCGTTAGAAGTGACCCAGTCTTCGAGCTCTATTAGAAGATTTGACGCATATATTTTAGCTTCTACGTCTATGAGCGCGATTAATCTGTAGTTCGCCGGATCTGATCTGGAGCCATCTTTAAATATCGGGTGGAGAAGCAGCTCCCTCTCCATGATGCAGGTATGATGTTTGACTGTTAGGCGTAGTTGAACAGTGGTGTGAAATATTCTGCCCAGAAAGATTTGTCTTGTTTGAAGAGCTCGTTTGGCAGGCCGTTTGGGCCTGGTGCTCCGCTAGATCTAAGTTTTTTTAGGACAGTTTCAACTTGGTTATTTCGAATCCAGTTGTCCTCAGACGCGATTTCTGCATACTCGATTTCCGGTTGAGGCAGGGCGTAGTCGGTTTCTGATTGATGCAAGGCAAGCTGGTCTTTGGCCCTGTCTGTGTATCAATCAATCAATCACGGCATTTATAGAGCGCGCTACTCACCCGGGAGGGTCTCAAGGCGCTGGGGGAGGGGGTAAGTTACTGCTCGAACAGCCAGGTCTTGAGCTGCTTCCTGAAGGCGAGATGGTCCTGGGTTCGCCGAAGGTGAGTGGGGAGGGAGTTCCAGGTCTTGGCCGCCAGGTAGGAGAAGGATCTTCCTCCGGCGGTGGTTCTGCGGATGCGTGGTACGGTGGCGAGGGCGTGGCTGGTTGATCGTAGCTGGCGTGTGGGCGTGTAGAAGGACATGCGGTCGTTGAGGTACTTTGGGCCCAGGTCGTGGAGGGCCTTGTGTGCGTGGGTGAGGAGTCTGAACGTGATTCTCTTGCTGACGGGGAGCCAGTGCAGGTCTTTCAGGTGTACGGTGATGTGGCTGTGTCGGGGGATGTCCAGGATGAGTCGTGCGGAGGCGTTCTGGATGCGCTGGAGTCTCTTTTGAAGTTTGGCTGTGGTTCCGGCGTAGAGGGTGTTCCCATAGTCCAGTCGGCTGGTGACGAGTGCCTGGGTGACGGTCTTCCTGGTTTCAGTGGGGATCCATCTGAAGATCTTGCGGAGCATGCGCAGGAGTGTTGAAGCATGAAGATGAGACGGCGTTGACTTGTTTGGTCATTGATAGGGAGGAGTCCAGGATGAAGCCCAGGTTGCGTGCGTGGTCCGTTGGCTTGGGTGCGGTGCCCAGGGCCGGGGGCCACCAGGAGTCGTCCCAGGCGGAGGGTGATGAGCCCAGGATGAGGACTTCCGTCTTGTCTGAGTTCAGTTTAAGGCGGCTGTTCCTCATCCAGTCGGCGACGTCTCTCATCCCGTCGTGCAGGTTGGCTCTGGCGGTGGTGGGGTCGTTGGTGAGGGAGAGGATCAGCTGGGTGTCGTCGGCGTAGGAGATGATGTTGAGGTTGTGTCGGCGTGCGATGGCTGCGAGGGGGCTCATGTAGACGTTGAAGAGGGTCGGGCTGAGTGAGGATCCTTGTGGAACGCCGCAGATGACTTCGGTGGCTTCGGATCTGAACGGGGAGGCGGACTCTCTGGGTTCTTCCGGCGAGGAGCGAGATGATCCATTCCAGTGCTTTCTCTCGGATTCCGATGTTGCTGAGGCGCTTCACTAGGGTGCGGTGGCAGACGGTGTCGAACGCCGCGGAGAGGTCCAGGAGGATGAGGGCAGCTGTTTCCCCGTTGTCGGTTAGGGTTCTGATGTCGTCGGTGGCTGCGATAAGGGCGGTCTCGGTGCTGTGGTTGGCCCGAAACCCGGACTGCGAGGGTCGAGGATCCATTCGTCTCGAGGAAGGCGGCAAGCTGTCTGTTGACGGTCTTCTCGATGACTTTGGCCGGAAACGGAAGGAGCGAGATGGGGCGGTAGTTCTTGAGGTCGGTGGGGTCCGCCGTTGGTTTCTTCAGGAGGGCGGTAAGCTCGGCGTGCTTCCAGCTCTCCGGGAAGGTGGCGGTGCGGAAGGAGGAGTTGATGATGTCCCGGAGATGGGGTGCGATGGTGGCGTCGGCTTTGTTGAAGACGTGGTGTGGGCAGGGGTCGGTTGGTGATCCGGAGTGGATGGAGTTCATCGTGCGGGTGGTGTCTTCGGTGTTGATCGGGGTCCAGTTGCAGAGGGTGGTGGTGGCGGGCATTGGTTCGGCGGTAGGGTGCGTTGTTTGTGCGTTGAAGCTGTTGTGTATGTCGGTGATCTTGCGGTGGAAGAACGCGGAGAGTGAGTTGCAGAGGTCTTGCGAGGGGTGATGTCGTTGTTTCCGGCGCTGGGGTTGGAGAACTCTTTGACGATGCTGAAAAGTTCCTTGCTGTCATGGGCGTTGTTGTCCAGTCGTTCTTTGAGTGCCGACTTCTTGGTGGCACGGATCAGCTGGTGGTGTTTGCGGGTGGCGTGCTTGAGGGCGGTCCTGTTGTCTGTGGTCTGGTCGAGTCGCCAGGTTTTCTCGAGAGTGCGGCAGTTCTTCTTGGATTCCTTGAGTTCGTTGGTGAACCAAGGGGTTTTCTTGCTTCCGGGTCTGCTGGGAGGGTTTTTAGTGGTGCGAGGTCGTCGGCGCAGGCGGTCAGCCACTTGGCGAGGTTGCTGGCTGCTTCGTTTGGGTCCGTTGTGTCGGTGGGTGTGTTCTGGCTGAGGAGGCGGTGAGCTGCTCGGCGGTGATCTTGCTCCAGCTCCGGCGGGGAGCCTGTTGCGGGTGGTGGTGGGTCGCAGTCTTTCTGAAGCTGAAGTGGACGCAGCTGTGGTCGGTCCAGTGGAGTCCGGTGGCGTGGCTGAAGGAGATGTGCTTGCTGGACGAGAAGACGGGGTCAAGCGTGTGGCCGGCGTAGTGGGTGGGCGTGTTCACCAGTTGCTTGAGTCCGAGGTTGGCGAGGTTGTCCAGCAGGGCGGTGGTGTTTCTGTCGTTGTTGTTCTCCAGGTGGAAGTTGAGGTCCCCTAGGAGGATGTAGTCGGCGGAGGGCATGGCGTGCGGGCTGATGAAGTCTGCGATGTCTTCGCTGAATAGTGTGCGTGGTCCCGGGGGTCTGTAGATGAGGGTGCCTCGGAGGGTGGTCTTGGGGTCCGTGTGTATCTGGAAGTGTAGGTGTTCGGCGGCGGTGAAGGTCTCGTCGGAGTTAGTCGAGATGCGGATGGTGTTCTTGTGTACGATGGCGATGCCTCCTCCCGTCTGGTTGACGCGGTCCTTCCGGGTGATCTTGTATCCATCCGGGATGGCTATGGCGATGTCAGGCGCTGAGGAGGCGTTCATCCAGGTTTCGGTGAGGAAGGCGATGTCCGGTGCTGTTGCGTCGAGCAGGTCCCAGAGTTCCACGGCGTGCCTGTGGACGGAGCGGGTGTTCAGCAGGATGCATTTCAGGTGGTTGCTGCTGTTGCTCGACTTGGCGGAGGTGGTGCACGTCAGGGGGCAGGTGAATCGGCAGGTTTGGCAGGTGAAGGGTCCGTGGGTGCGTCTCGGTGAGGCTCGGTAGCAGGCAGGGTTCCGGCCGGCATTGAGTGCGGTGAGTGTGGCGGCGTCGTAGGTCCGTCGAGTGGTGTTGCATCGGTGGGATCCAGGGGTTCTGGCGCTGGGCGCGGTCCAGTCGCGGACGGGCGCAGACGGGCTTGCCTTAGGCGCGCCTTCGCGCCTTCGGCGCGCCAGCGGCGCGCCCGCTGCGCACGTCCGCTGCGCGGCCGTGCAGCGGCCGCCATTTATGGGGAGGTGGGAGGGAGGAGCAGCTGGGAGGCGGGAGGCAGGGGCAGCGAATGGGCAGTCAGGGGGGCGGGGCCGCAGGGGACGCAGCGGCGGGAATGGCGATAGGCAGCGAGGGGCACAGAAGGAAAAACGGGGGGGAGAGCAGGTAAATCACGGGCACAACAACAGTGGGGCAGCGAGGGGCACAGAAGGAAAAACGCGGGGGAGAGCAGGTAAATCACGGGCACAACAACAGTGGGGCAGCGAGGGCACAGAAGGAAAAACGGGGGGAGAGCAGGTAAATCACGGGCACAACAACAGTGGGGCAGCGAGGGCACAGAAGGAAAAACGGGGGGAGAGCAGGTAAATCACGGGCACAACAACAGTGGGGCAGCGAGGGGCACAGAAGGAAAAACGGGGGGGAAAGCAGGCAAATCACGGGCACAACAACAGTGGGGCAGCGAGGGGCACAGAAGGAAAAACGGGGGGAAAGCAGGCAAATCACGGGCACAACAACAGTGGGGCAGCGGGGGCACAGAAGGAAAAACGGGGGGAAAGCAGGCAAATCACGGGCACAACAACAGTGGGGCAGCGAGGGGCACAGAAGGAAAAACGGGGGGAAAGCAGGCAAATCACGGGCACAACAACAGTGGGGCAGCGAGGGGCACAGAAGGAAAAACGGGGGGAAAGCAGGCAAATCACGGGCACAACAACAGTGGGGCAGCGAGGGGCACAGAAGGAAAAACGGGGGGAAAGCAGGCAAATCACGGGCACAACAACAGTGGGGCAGCGAGGGGCACAGAAGGAAAAACGGGGGGAAAGCAGGCAAATCACGGGCACAACAACAGTGGGGCAGCGAGGGGCACAGAAGGAAAAACGGGGGGAAAGCAGGCAAATCACGGGCACAACAACAGTGGGGCAGCGAGGGGCACAGAAGGAAGAACGGGGGGAAAGCAGGCAAATCACGGGCACAACAACAGTGGGGCAGCGAGGGGCACAGAAGGAAAAACGAGGGGGAAAGCAGGCAAATCACGGGCACAACAACAGTGGGGCAGCGAGGGCACAGAAGGAAAAACGGGGGGGAAAGCAGGCAAATCACGGGCACAACAACAGTGGGGCAGCGAGGGGCACAGAAAGGAAAGGGAGACAAGCAGACAAAACTGGCACCGGGGCCACAAGCGGAGGGCGATCTTACCTACAGGAGCAGCGGGCAGACAGCACAGGCGGAGCTGTGTGGTGGGGAGCGACCTACCTGGCAAGGTCAAGGGTCGCTCTCCTCACCGTGCAGCGGCCGCCATTTATGGGGAGGTGGGAGGGAGGAGCAGCTGGGAGGCGGGAGGCAGGGGCAGCGAATGGGCAGTCAGGGGGCGGGGCCGCAGGGAGCGAGCGGCGGGAATGGCGATAGGCAGCGAGGGCACAGAAGGAAAAACGGGGGGAGAGCAGGTAAATCACGGGCACAACAACAGTGGGGCAGCGAGGGGCACAGAAGGAAAAACGGGGGGAGAGCAGGTAAATCACGGGCACAACAACAGTGGGGCAGCGAGGGGCACAGAAGGAAAACGGGGGGAGAGCAGGTAAATCACGGGCACAACAACAGTGGGGCAGCGAGGGGCACAGAAGGAAAAACGGGGGGAGAGCAGGTAAATCACGGGCACAACAACAGTGGGGCAGCGAGGGGCACAGAAGGAAAAACGGGGGGAAAGCAGGCAAATCACGGGCACAACAACAGTGGGGCAGCGAGGGGCACAGAAGGAAAAACGGGGGGGAAAGCAGGCAAATCACGGGCACAACAACAGTGGGGCAGCGGGGGCACAGAAGGAAAAACGGGGGGAAAGCAGGCAAATCACGGGCACAACAACAGTGGGGCAGCGAGGGGCACAGAAGGAAAAACGGGGGGGAAAGCAGGCAAATCACGGGCACAACAACAGTGGGGCAGCGAGGGGCACAGAAGGAAAAGCGGGGGGAAAGCAGGCAAATCACGGGCACAACAACAGTGGGGCAGCGAGGGCACAGAAGGAAAAACGGGGGGAAAGCAGGCAAATCACGGGCACAACAACAGTGGGGCAGCGGGGCACAGAAGGAAAAACGGGGGGAAAGCAGGCAAATCACGGGCACAACAACAGTGGGGCAGCGAGGGGCACAGAAGGAAAAACGGGGGAAAGCAGGCAAATCACGGGCACAACAACAGTGGGGCAGCGAGGGGCACAGAAGGAAAAACGGGGGGAAAGCAGGCAAATCACGGGCACAACAACAGTGGGGCAGCGAGGGGCACAGAAGGAAAAACGGGGGGGAAAGCAGGCAAATCACGGGCACAACAACAGTGGGGCAGCGAGGGGCACAGAAAGGAAAGGGAGACAAGCAGACAAAACTGGCACCGGGGCCACAAGCGGAGGGCGATCTTACCTACAGGAGCAGCGGGCAGACAGCACAGGCGGAGCTGTGTGGTGGGGGAGCGACCTACCTGGCAAGGTCAAGGGTCGCTTGTAATCTATTTTATCGTAATCATTTGTCTGGGCGAGCTTTGTAAGCTGGTAGATTTCCATATTTACGTTCTTTTTATTTTGGCTTAAATAGGCTTTCCAATCTGCCTCTAAGATGTTTGCATTATGATGGCGGAAGGAGCCGTTTGATATGTTATTTATTTCTGCCCAGAACTTCTTGTTGTTATTCGATTTACTTGTCTGCAGCAGCTTTAGCCAAGTTTTTGTTTGTTGTGCTTTCTTTACGGTCCATACTTCCCGTTTATATTTCTGCCTTAACTGACGTATTTGCTGATTTGCACCTTGGCTCGATGTTTGGGCATTTCCGCGTAGTGTTCTTATTTCCCGATTTAGTGCCCTTTTTTTGCCTGCTAACGAGCTGACAAACTCTGGTATTGCTGTCCTGCATTTATTTTCATAGGGCTTATTCTGTGCTGGAAATTTTGAGATTAGCGTCATCATCATATTTTCCCAGTTTGTCCATAACTGATTAGTAGTTTGAGCTTGTGTGTTCGCCGTTAAGTTTTTGATGTAAGTCATTAATTCACTGGCGTTTTTGCCTTTCCACACAAGCCTTTTTAGGTTATACGGGCTAGGGACTTCCAACAGGTCATTACTTCTGGCCGCCCTCGCAGTGTGGATACGCAGATCAATTGCCTGGAGGCTATGATCGCTCTCCAGTCTGTGAATAATTTGGTAACTGGAGATCATTTGTAGTATTTCTATGTCCACTATTGTGTAGTCTAGGACAGAGTTTACATACTTGGATATTCTGGTTGGTGCGGCTGGTTGATCTTGTGGTAGTCGTCCATTTAAAGTTAGCATCCCTATTTCGGCTAATGATAAGGCACAAAGGTTACCGTAACGGTCTTTTTTGCGGTGATTTGTAATTAGCGAATAGGTATTTTTCCCTTTAAATTTGTTTTGTAATTTGGTTTGGACCGGGTCCTCTGATAATAAAAACATGTTGAAATCGCCGGACAGCACAATTCCTGCTTGCGGGAAGGTAGATTGCAGTGATTTAAGCAGGGCTATTAAAGTCTCAATTTTCTCCATTTTTGCTTTTGTTCCCGGATGAATGTACACATTGCATATTAGTAGTGAATTTTTTTCCTGTGTATGCAAAAAGTCATTGGAAGGGTATTGTAATACTGAGATTTTGATGCATTGGAGCCAGGTTTGTCCTATGTCAATCGATTCGGATGACCAAGGTATAGTGGTGTTTAAGTAAATTGATAGACCACCAGATGCTCTACCTGATGCTTTTCCCTTGGTGGCATACAGATGGTATTCTTTAAAACTGTTGATCGGTGTCGGTGCCGTTGACCATGTTTCCTGGAAGAGTAAGATATCACATTTTTTTAGAAAATTTAAGAGGTCTGCGTCCTCTGTTTTGTTGCCGATGCCGTTGATGTTCCAAGAGCACAATTTTAAGTTATTTACTCATGCCTCACTTGTTTCGGACTCTATGCCCCGAGTAGTTGAAATTAGAACTTTTCTGCTTTGACAAGCTGTTCCCGGTGCTGCCTGGTGGGTAATGCGTAGGTTGGGCCAGCTCTCCAGGGCGCTGTCGGTGGGTCCTGCTGCCCCACTGAGTAATCCGCTGGCTATTGCCGTTCTGGGTACTGTTGTTGGACATAGTGGGCCAGGATACCGTTCTGTTTCGATTGTTTTTATTTCAATTCCCCATTTTGCAAAAAGTTCTCTGTGGTGCCAGAAATCCGTCATAACTTTTGGCTCGGTCCATGTTAAAACCGTCATTTCTCTCCCTTTTGCACCTGGGATTGGTTTGAATTTACGCTTTCGAGGTGATTCGTATTTAAATATTTTAGTGTTTCGATTGTACTTGTGAGTTTTAGTATTGAGCTGCGATTGAGAATATCATGACATCCTCTTGAGTTGTAATGGGGAATCAATTCTAGAGTTACGAGCCTTCTGGTAATGTGCTGCCCTAATTTCCTGATGATATGTTGCAGCTGTGGTGATGTAATCCTGCAGAGATATCACTGAAAGATTTTTCTCCTATGGTCAGTTTTTTATTAATTGGAATTTCCAGGCGAGTAATTTTTGTTACACCATTTTCTGTTTTTTTGAGTCTCAATATGCTCGCCTAGTGTAGGAGATGGAAAGGCTTGATTTCCCGATGGTTGTGTCGATTTAGGCCGTGAATTTGCTTCGGCCATGTTTTTTCTGTTATGAGTATTAGAATGTTTGGGGAAGGTTTGAGATGTACTTGTTGCGCCGTTTGCTGTATTATTTTAGTAGGAGAGTGTTTAAAAAACCTGCGATATCACATTGTCAGTTTATGTTGTTTTTGTTTTAGACTCAGTTCATTTAATTATATTTCTTTTAGTTTTCTAAACTCCTCCTGGTAGTCAAAAGTGCTTGAGAATTTTTGGGCTTATAGAACAGTTACCCACAGACCGAGAATACGTCTTTCTTAAGTCTTATAGACAGTACCACTGCACTGGACGGGGAGATCAGCACCAGCCTCGCTCTGTCTAGATATATGCTGTAGATCAGCGGTTCTTAATCTTTTGACTTCCGTGGATCCCCCCCACTTAATCATTATCCCGGTTTAAGCAATTTCAATGGCTTGAACCTCAAGAAAATACACAAAAATACAAAAACAAGCATTCATCAAACAAAAACACAAATGATGAAATAGTTTATTTAATTCAGAAAAATATATTTAAAAAATCGATATTTTCATTTTAATGGGAAGTTTGAAGTTTTTCTAAATTCGGCTGAGCCTACCCTTTTTTCATACTATATTCTGTTTAATTCATTTGCCCTGCTCCCACAAATCAATCTGAAGGTGCCAATGTAATTTTTAGCCCCCAATTTCAAATTCTTGTGGAACGTTTTTAAATTTCAAATTTTCAGTTTTGCTTCTTTATTTATATACACTTCATTAATCAGTGAATATTGTTGAATTTTCTAAGCTGTCGCTGACCCCCTGAGTTGGCGGCACAGACCCCATTGGTCCCTGTACCACAGGTTAAGAAACACTGCTGTATATCATCATATTAGCAAACACAGATTATATCGGGGGATGATGTTCCCTAGTATTGAACTTTAAATATCGAAGTGCACTTTTATTGACTATCGACTTCACAATATTGACTACCAATAGCACTTGCAGTCCTGGTATTACAAGGGAATAAATAGGACTATACTTTCCAGAATTAACAGAAAACACCTGGGTAGGATGAGCTATTCATCCATGGAAGCAGCACACTTGACAGTATTGCTGGAAAGAGACCTAAAAACAAACTTGTTCATTGAGCATCACAGATAGTGAACACGGTGAAAGGCTGAAGGACATAGATATCTTGTCAGACATGAGCACATATTGTTCCAGTGTAAACCAATGGCTGTCTCTAAGCAACTCTGGGGCATATTTACAAGCCCCTAACACCACCGGAGCATCTGTTTTTCTGACGCTCCGGTGGCGTTGCTCTCTACCCCATATTTATAAGGTGGCGTTAAGCCACTTAACGTGGCTTAAAGTCACCTTGTAAATATGCCCCTTTCCGCAGCAGTCTGCTGCAGCAAAGGAGCAGGCAATGGGGGTTTGCTGTGGGCGTTCCACCAGCAACACCCATTGCTTTTTGATGCTGCCCCATATTTACAAGGTTAGAGCAGCGCCAAAAACTAAGCCCAGGTAAAACCTGGTCTTAGAATGGCAATACAAGGAGAAATCATTAATTTCTCCTCGTCGTTTGCTCTTCCTGTGTGTGCAACAGCAAATCACCTTTAAAGATTGTTTATGTTTAGGAAAGTGTCCCTTCCTGCACATAAACAATTGCCCCTGCAGCTCAGGCACCCTTGCAACATGGCGCAAGGGCCCCTGCTCTGGCGCTAGGTAGCTTTTTTAGCACCAGTGCTAGGGGAAACACAGGGGTGGCCGTATTTTTGCAAATAAGGTGCATCTCTGCATTTAAAAAATGTCAGAGTGCGGCGTTACCAATTTTGGCGTAACACAGCGCTCCGCCATTTTATTGTAAACATCCCCCTCTGTATGGTATACCTAAATAACGTATTTCATGAAACTGTAGTCTATCTTGCAGTGCTGTGTACATCGTTACCTGCTTATATCTGCCCAGATGCAAACTCCTGGCATACTTATAATAAGTTGTAGAATCTTAGCTATTCGTTGTCTAAAATTGTATGTTTGTTTTAGTATGTCACTCAGATCTCCTGTACTCGTATACTGTAAGCATTCTCCAAGTCTCACATAAAGCTCTCTGTACGCTGCTCATGGCACTATTCATGCTGTATAAAATAAATAATCAATACAATTTTTAAATGTAATTGGTGAGAAGGTCCTCAAAGATAACCCAGCGTTGTTTCTATGCAGGTTTGCGGTTTCTCCGGGCGCTTCGACTAATACAGTTTTCCGAAATCTTGCAATTCCTGAACATCTTGAAAACCAGGTAAGAAATATGCCTCTGGCATGCGCACAAACACAGAAAATCCTGCTGTTCTATTCCTCTCGAAATATCCTTTAATACCCTTGTACTCCCTCCACACATACTGCAGGGGTTGGCAGTGCTGGAAGAGCAAGATATGAGGTCCCTGCTATGAATGAATGTGTGAATGCATGAATTACATGTTTGAACACATGAATGCATGCATGAATAGATGCAGGAACACTCGAATGGCTACATTTCTCTGTGTGTAAATATTAAGCTAGGTATTCATTAATATGTGGTAAATTTTGAACGTATGAGCAGTACGGCAGACTGCGATCATGTAGTCAGTCAATAAGTGTATGACGACACAAATGAAGTTTAGATGCTATTGCTGACCTGACGGCACACTGGGTCTACGCCCCAGCAATTTATTTTTAACACAGGTGTAATTTCAAGTTTTGTGCTCCCCTGGGTGTAACATTGTCTCCTAATTTTCACTCACTGTAGAATGAGCAAGAAATGTCTGGCAGGAAATGTGAAACATGGCCACAAGACATTTTGTATTTGAACCGGTCTCCTGCCAGTATATTAGGAACCAGAGAGTACCAGAGGTGTGCCCTCACCTACAAATTTCACGCCATTGATTGGATAAATGTATTTTGCATAATATGCTTGTTTTGTGAAGCTTGAAAATAATATACAAAGAAAACATTCCTCCCACCACTAAATGTGTGTCCACCCATAAGATGGCCCTCAGGTGGCAAAGCATGTTTAGCTGTGGCTCTTCTGGTACTGACATCAAGCACCAGCATGTGGCCAACACTTAAAACCTAAGCGTTCAAAATTCAATTTATTTTAGTCATTTTCCTGGCAGCAGCGATAAATGCTTAACTTGAAGCCATGGAATCGATAGAGAATATCCCGGCTATTTTTCTAGTTTCAAGACTATAAATCTTTAGTCTTTTATCTAAATTCCAGCTAATCCTCGTCTGCCCACGTAGAATTTGTACACGCATTACAGAGCCTTAAACTTCTCATTCAGTCCTTGTTCTTATCCTATTGAGAGGATCCCTAAAAGTGCTTTATGTCTCCTGCAGGTACTTACAATTCATTAGCCGTATGCTTTTAGGAGGCTCCACATCTCTAATTCATGCACATCTCTCAGTCTGCCTGTAAAGCTTTAGATCGGCTCTCGATGCATTTCTGAGTTCAAAATTGTAAAATATTGAGGTATTTGGCATCAGAATTGTCCCAGTCTGGAAATTTGCACCGTTCTGCCCACATAATGCCTTACTGCTAACATTTGCCAAACCAAATCAACACCCATTCCCTGTGACCAGGACTTTTTATGCTCCAGCCTAGACACTAGACCTCATCCCAAGTGTCACAGAGGAGTTGGGTGGAAATCACATCCTGGGAAACAACATTTGTGGATCGCTTTGGTCATTATATGCATACAATTTTAACTTGTGCACTGAGAAATTGGGAATAGAATGATAAAACAGTCTTTGCAACAGTGTTTTTTAAATTGAGAATGCCCCCTCATTGCACTGTACAATGTCATTCAGCAGGTACTTGAGGGAAATTGGTGATAACAAAGGTCTGAACTGAGTACAATTTAAGCAAAACCCTTAACACTCAAAATGAGGTTGTTAGAATGATTTAATTAGAAATAATGATGTCCCTTTGGATATATGTTACCCATTAATCACATTTTGCAAGCAACTTATAAACAATGTAAACACTATGTAAGGTTAAGAAAAGCTAAATGATAAAGTGGGAACTTTCTAATGATTATTGTTTTACTTTTGCCTTTGTTGTATTAATGTTTCCAATATTTCTAGATTTGAGATGTATTTATCTCTTTGCAACTTTGATCACTGCAGCAAACCTTGTCACATGGTTTCTTTCTTATTACAATTAGTGTTCGTCAAAATGAAATGCTCGCCAGAAAATTTTTGCCATGGTAACAAACTCCACAACTTCATAAAGTTTGTTACCTTCACAAAATTCCAGCATTTTATTTTGTTTTTGAGAATATTCTACTAAATAGATATATATTTTCACGACAAAAAATCTTCCCAGTAGTAATGTTTCACATGGGGGCAGCATTTTTCAAAACCTGCAAAGCTGTGAAATGACTTTACTAAGGTGGTACAGGAAAACCTTTTCAACCTCTAACACCACAGCCTTATAAATAAGTACTTTCATCAAACAATAACATTTTGACTGCACACATGAATTATTTTATGAATGTTGAAACATAATTATTAAGTAAATACCACACAAATCAATGTATTCCTCGATAAATGAATAAACATAAAACAAATTCCATTTGCGAGGCCAAGGCTCATAAGCAATTACACTTTGATTCAAGAAAACCAGGCTTTTTTTGTGTGATCGCTGCCGAAGACACCACCGACTCATGACTTTTGATGATCTGGCGATGCACAATTTTTTACAGTTAATGTAACACAGTACTGCAGGTTTTGATTCAGCACTACATTGCCTACATTTTATTAAATCTGAGCTAATAGCATTTGTTTTTGATTATTAACAAGCTCCTCTCTGACCCTTCTTCTCCCAGGTATTTGTTGTCGATTAACATTAGTCAAGGGCTACAGGAAATCAATTTCCAGGGTTGGAAGATGAACAGAACAACCCCAAAGTTTGTGGGGTTCTAGGGAAAGTTGTTTCTTCACAGGAAAAGTATGTTCTTCATGTACAAAATTATAATGGAGTACTGACTTTCCCCACTGTGGGAATGTACTGTGTGTACAATTCTGCATTGTGGAAGTGGTAATACCAGAAAAGGTCACAAGCATTTGTCACAACACTGCCTGGTAACTTGCGAGTGACACAGTTTGTAAGTTATACTACTTTGTGAATTCCCAAAAAAGTAAAAATATGTCCAGCGAAAGTGTAAAACTCTGTATGCACCTCTATATTTTTTAGATGAATCAGGTCCACTAAGTCTTATTTACAGAGCTGCTGTGAACAAGTTTAATGGAGAAAATATGTAGTAAACTGGTTACCATACATGTTTCCAGTTTGGGGCAATTTTCACTATCTACTCAAACTGACAGTTTTATGCAGTTTTACTCGATCATGGACGTGTAGTAACACATGGTAGCCTTACCATAGCTGCCAGCATTTTGCAGGTGGTAATTGTAGAGAGAACATTTTTCAATACAAATGCTACCAGCATTACTAGACAATGTTCTATATGTTTTGTCAGACATCTCTAATTCTAGCAAAAAGAATGATGGATAACACAGAAACCATTACATTATGCATCCCTTAAATTTATCACAGTTCTTATTGGTGGGTCTAGCACAATATCAGAAAGTAAAATTATATTGCACCTCTCCCACCTAATTAATTAATGCAAAACTATTGATGTGGTTTACATATCAGTTATCTAATACTTCTGTAAAGTAATAACGCACTGTGCCACCCTGCTCCATGACAGTATTAAACGTTCATCAGTAGCACAATGTCCTTTGGACACTGAGCAAATTGAGGTCTTTTGCAAATTAATAAAAAAATCTGATTTTTTTGTTTGCCATTGTCTCTTGCCCAGCAGGGCCTACAGTAAAGTCTATTTGACTGCTTTATCCACCTTCAAGCGTTTCCCTAACCAGCATTTTTTGTTTAAGTCATCATTAGTGGTGCATATTCTAAAAGGGCTGCTCTATTTATTTCCTCTCATCCCATTTTTTGTTTCTTGGGCATTTCCGTCCGAGCCGATGCACATTTGTTCGGTTTGACTTGTTGACTTTGAAGTCCATCGTCTTGGTGGCAATCACTTCACCCTAGAGGGTTGGTGAGCTTCAAGCGCTGTTGGTGCAGCCACCATTTACGATGTTCAATTGGGATAAACTGGTTCTTTGAAATTGTCCATCTTTCATACAAAACATTTTTTCTGCCTTTCATATAGGCTACTACATCACCCTTCCTTCCTTTTTCCCTTCTCTTCATCCCACCAAAGATGAAGATTGTACAGACTAGATCCCAGGCATGTCTCTTACTGTGTTGACAGGACTTGACAGACCAGAGTGGATGACCAGCTCTTTGTGGGCTTTGTCAGTGCCAAGAATGGCAAAATGGTGACCAAATACCTAATTTCACATTGGGTTCCTCTTTGTGTTAAGTCTGCTGTGCCATGACTAAGTAATAATTTGTGCACATTTTACCAGGGCAATTAGGCATACACGATTTTCACCAGAGGTGTTCCGGTGGTTTTACATCTGATGGATGGCCACCAGTCATCGTTCCATATATTTACCTAAGTTTGTCTCACATTCCAGGCTCGCAGGGATGGATACTTTACCAGGGCTGTGTTACATAACTTCTTTCTTAAATCTGCCTTTCTCAAACCACCCTCCTAGGGGGTATTGCTTTGGGACTCATTGTTAAAGTGAGGAATCTATGGAAAGTAGTATCCATTAGTAGAAAAACTGTTTTTTTGGGAAGGATATTTCTGGTGGATACTATGGGCTTGATTTAGACCCTGGCAGACTGCCCAGCAAGGTAGTTGAGGTCATCTCTGTCATCAACCCGGCAGGGCCAGTGGTGATCTCTGTGCCTTCAAAAGAGATCCTGCCTCAGCACTGAACGTTTTGTGGAATATTCGCTGCCTTATAGATTGCCACACACCAAACATATTTAGTTTTTGAGAAACAAACTCCCAAAGAGGGGGTTCGTTTCTGGGGAAAAAAAACTAATGGCCCTCATGCCTTCGGATCTTTCTCCAAGAATGTGTATAATTATTTTTTTTTGTTTGTGAAAGCCATGGTTTATCTGTCGATGACTGACAGAATAAAAAGGACATCAGACTGACTGCTCTATATAAGGTGGGCGAGCAGTCCAATGCCCTTACTCCAATGGCACCTTTTCCATTGGAGTAAAACTGACAGTGTGCACACCTCAAAATAAAGGGAGTGGACAGAGGGTTTGGTGGTAGGGTACTCTGTCACGTTTTTAACAGAGTACCCTATTTGACAAAATTCTAAATCAGGCCCTATATCTTCCTGCAGATTCCTCAATGCTCTCAGCTCATTACCTGTACCCCTGATGTCCCCAAAATAAAGGGTGCTTGCCTCCCAGTGCTGCTATATGCGGACAATGCCATCTTAATAGCGCGCACATCCAGGGTCTTGCACCAGTTAGTCCATTCCTTCATACATTTTATGGCTAATCCTGACTAGTCCACACATTTTCAAAAGTCTTTTATCATGGGGTGTGGCCCCAAGTGTATTCATCTCCCAAGCTTTGCAGTCGGTTCCAACCATCTATTTTGCACTGGCACTTTCTCTTATTTGTGGGTTACCTTTAGCTCCAGTGGTTTCTGGGCCCCTAACATAGAACAGCGTACGGTCAAGCTGTCCCCAGTAGTTGACTCACTTCTGAGCCTTACATCTCCTACGGGTGGCAGGCTGCTTGCCTCCCTCCTTCAGATATATGCTGCCCAATATGCCCCGGTAGCTACCTATGGGACTGAGATTTGGGGTATCACTGACTGTTCGGCCCTGCAGTTGGAAGAAAATCATTTCTGCTGGAAAATTCTGCCGCTCCCCTATCCACCCCTCATTATATTTGCCACAAGGAGTTGGGTTTAACTTACCTGAGTGACTTGATTCGATCCCGCCCTCCACTATTGTGGTTATCTATTTGGCAAACAGAGGAGGCATCACTCACCAGGTACATCATTTGTGACTGCTTGGCTTGTGACAGAGGCCTCTCCCTTCCCTGGTTGGCTTATGTAAAAAAATTGTTTGCAGCGATTGGTTTAATACAAATCTTTTCCAACGCAGCTACTCATGCTCCCCCAGGTAGGAAGCAATCCAAGCTTTACTATTGGTCCAAGCCCAAGCAAAAAGACTAAGGGCCTAATTTAGAACTTGGCGACACTGTACCCAAGCCTATCATCTCCTTCAACAGCTATCTGATGATGAGACCTGTCTCCATATGAGTGCTTTTTTTACGTGCAGCAGTGTGATCACGGGGCACAATGCACTTTTAATCCAATCTTGCTTCTTTTCTATAACACTAAGGGGTCGATTCCGATTCGGGCCGGAAAACTCTCCGATTGAGCCGGACCCGGAGAGATTTCCGACCGAATCGGACTCTGGCAGTCCGACCGAACGAGTACGATGCGCACGCATGCACTCGGACTCGAGTCGGTTGGACTCCCATTGAAGTCAATGGGAGCCGGCCGTACAACGCGTACGCGGGCTCCCATTGACTCAATGGGTGCGAGGCGAACAAGGGCCCCCCCTACAGCGGGTACACATCAATGCGCATCGCGCCGTACATGCACAGGTAGGGGCACCCATGTGTCCCCCCTGTGTGCGCCTCGCGCGGCTACGCGTACAGGGGGGTCCGATGCGGACACCCAAAGTTCGCCTCCGACAGCTCTTTCGAGCCGGACGGCGCGAGTCGGTCGTACTTGCCCGGCACTCCATTGCGCGGTACGAGTTGTGTCCGTGCGAGTCGGTCGGTGCGTGTTGGACCCGCGTACGAGTCGGTCGGCGATTTCGCGTGCGCTCGCATCGTACTCGCTCGGCCGGACGCACGTACGAATCGGCCGGGAAACAGGGCTCCGAATCGGATCCGGTTAAGCCGAATCCGATTCGGTGCCCTACCGGCCGAGATCGGAATCGGCCCCTTAATGTACTGTGTAAATGTATCTTTTTTGAAATATTTTAATATAACTTGTTTTATTGTATTACTGCACTTGGTTATGACACAATGTTTATGGTAACGCGGAAGCGGTGTCAAATATGCATATCTGTCTTTTAGCGTTCGTTCATGTTTAAATTTATTTTTATACTTTTATGGCTGTTTTGCAGCCGAATAAAGCTTTTGAAATTAAATAAATGATTCCAAAATATGCTAAGTATCTTATGCTGTATTGACCTGTTCGTCTATGCTCTCTTTTCCTCGCCCAACCCTTGATGGGGGATGGAAAAAGTGCTAGAAACAGTTGCCAGAGTGTCTGTTGACCCCTTTTATATTCTCATACGTCCTGTGTAGGCTGGCAAAATTGCAGCTGAAGCCACATGGCATCACTTGGTGATGCTTGAGAGCTATTGCTGGGGGAAAAAGCTTTCGGATCCCCTGGTGGCTAGAGGATATTTATAAGATAAGGAATATGTGGGAAGGTATAATATTAACCAGAAATATCATTATCAAAAATAAGCAACTTTTTCATCTCACCCTCCAATCTCAGTTCTCACTCTGGCACTGGGCTTCTTGTAAAGCAGATAGATCCACTTCAAGAATGACGGGGTGAAATTCACACTTTTGCAGTACAGTCATTATGTGTTGGCACTCAACTGTATTGAATGCCTTTTCGATGTAAAGTGCCAGGTGTTACTTTGTTGTTGGTGATGCAGTAATGCTGCATTAAACTATCAATTTTACTGTGATATACCTAAACCAGAGTTTCCCAAATGTTTTGGAACCACAAACCACTTTTTAGACCGCCATAATCTTGCAACCCACTTAGCTTTAAGCACTTGAACTTAACAGAGCCCAACGGCCACCATGTGGCGGATGGCAATACAATAGACCTGATGCACCTCCACTGATTATTGGTAGATCCCCTCTTTGCCTGCTGCATCCTTTTCAACGCCCCATCAAATTCATCTCCATCTTAGTAGTGGCTGTAGATCCCATCGAAACCAATTTATGCACAGAACATTAATTTGTTTGGAATTCACTGTCCATATGTAAAAGGAAAGATCATGATTTGCTAATGCTCCGCTCTCATTGGTAGACATAGGACCCGCACAACAGGGTGTGCCACTATTTCATGTGGTGTGCAAGGAGGGATTATTACAAATCATAAAGTGCTATTCAATTATTTTTTTTACAACTGCAACTAATCAGACAATTTACAACAGCCATAAGCTTTTGCATTGTCACACACAGAGAAGTAAGGACGTATAGATCGCTTTTCTTGAGAAATAAAGAAATGGCAAAGTGCAATGCTTTGAAAAAACTGCCCTCACCCACAAAAGTTCGTGGCATGCTTCATCATAGGGCTGCTACTGACACCTCTGCGTAGACCAACGCCTGAGGTGGAGCAATAGGGTGGGGAAGACTATACAAACATAAAGAAAAGGACAGGATCTAAAGAAAAATATGTGCAGACAATGAGTTAAAACTAAATAAAGGATATCCCAATATCTATTTTATTTGCGGATTCCCTTGTTAGAGCTAAAAGGTATCTCCCTACCAAAGGATGGTGGTGAAGGAAGTTAATTATGCACCATTCACCCCTCCATTCTGCAAAGAAGTCAACATGTTTCAGCCGGATATCGTGCCTCTCCCGGCTTTCTTCAGGACTATTAGATCCCTAGTCTTACTCCCTCTCTAATATATACTTTAATATGTATATCGATTACTACACCTGTAATTTGTAATCTTATAAAGGTCCTGTAACCATACTCCAATTTGGATCTGTAAGTGAGAAAAAACGTATGTACAAGTGAAAAGAGATAAAATACCTTGTGTTACCTAATGTGAGAATACATTGCTATCTGTGCCCTTCCCAACCCATTTGGTGCGATGCGGTTTGTTTATCATTCTATTTTAAACAGCGCTCGTGAGGGCTTTGCCCTTATTTTACCGGGATTTCCATCAATATTTAAAATTTAAAACTGTTGTATACACATCTATCAATCTCTATCACAACATCACTCAGTGCGAATCACATGCATATACCCTTACTGGTAAAGCTCGGGTATTGAGTCAACAACTCGGTTTTTCTTACTGAGTTTACTGCGGAACCTGCTCAAACTGATGCGGGAGTGAGGGTGACCCCCTGTAGTCACACACTCATTTAGAGTGTGGGGGTAATATATAAATAAATGTTTAGTTAGAGAGCGATACAGTATTTAACCCAATCGTTGCCTGCATTTAGTTCACTGGGGCTGTAATTTCATGAGCCCCCGATGTTTAGAGGTGCCCTGAGAGAAATTTGCATGATCGGGACCCCGAGTATCTGCTCTCAGTTCTGTCAAGAGAAGCGACAACTTTCCAAACTCCCAATACGTCCTCTGACCCTTCTTAGCGTTAAGCCCCCTGCTTACTTCGTCAAGGTGTGTCCCTCCCGGCGCCGCGTAGGTACCGGGAGTTCCTGATCAAGGCTTCTAAAAAGGAGCTCCACTTCCTGCCACGTGACCACACTGCTTGTCACGTGTGCTCCATCAAGCGTTCAATAGCGTGAGGACCTCTAGAACGCTAAACTCCGGCTCGTGCATGATCAAAACGTGACCAGCTCTGATCAATGCAATAAGCTTTTGCACGCCTGCCCACTTCCTCTCTAGTATGGCTGCCACATCACATTGACCACACTCATATTTGCAATGACCTCTCAGATTTCAAGACCAGGGCTGTGACAATGTGTCATGCTGTTCTGTAGACACTGGAGTATAATGAGTTTGCCTGTCCAATGATGAACTTTACATTGACCCACACTATATAAAAGCAGTACTGGATGCTATCAAACTCTGTACTGTATTTTGTGCCACAAACAAATACCAGCCAAGATAACAGAGAAGCTATTAATTGAATAGATCACTATTTCACCACAGCACAGCCAAGCACAATTACAGCTTCATTCTACACACATTCACAACATTTCTGCATTGCTCCTTATGAGCCACGTTTTTTGTAACACAACTACATACTAAGCACCTCCTCTGCTGAGCTCACAGCTCCACACACATGCAGCGTTGTTTCCCTTGTCCCACTGTTACCGAATTGACTATAGTAAACATGCTTTCAAATTGCTGTGAATTATCAAAATAACATAGTGTACCCTTATTGAATGTTATTTTGGTAATTCACAGCAACTTGGAAACATATCCTAAAATTTAATTGATTCCCCAGAATCAAAGGATGTTGAGCCAACACTGATACTCAAACCTAGTTCCCTAGATCAAAAGTCGGCAGCGCAAACCTCCAAAAAGTCAGCTTGTGACCCACAGTTTGGGAAACACTGCTCTAAGCAGCGGCGGCTCCTCCACCATGACGGAGGAGCGTTGCCCCACTGGCTCAGAGCCAGCAGCTGAAGAATAAAATTATATTTTACTATTGTTTTATTTTTCAGCTGCTGGCTTAGCCAGCGTGTGGAGGGATGGGCGGGCCGGGCCACGGGAGGAGAGAGGAGGAGTGGTAGATGTGCACTTTTAACTGCACATGTCAGTTTGGCCGGCCGTCTTAAGCCAGCCAAACTGACATGCTCACTTAGGTTTATCAAACCCAGCTCTATTGCACAACCGGGCTGGAGAAACAGCACCGCTTCCCTGTGCCTGAGCGAGCATTAATCGAGCCCACTCAGGCCAATCCACACACTGCTCTCATGCTTGAGGACAGCGCGGGGATTGGATGAGGAGTCCGTGATGCTGTTCAATCCCTGTAGCTACCATTTCCATACAATGAAGGGGGCATCGGTCCTTTGAGGTGCAAAGTGATTCTGGAGCTGCACAATCGGAAGCTTCCTCAGTGCAAAGTAGTTTTTAAGCAGAAAATTTGACTGATGCTGCTCTCTTCGGGCCACATGTATGACCGCTTATTTTTGGGATTTCATAATTGTGACTTTTTTGCGACTCGCAATTAGGAAGTCGCAAAATGCGATGTACTAATGTGTCTCAGACATATCTAGTGACTCCTAATGGGGTCGCAATTGACCTACCTCATCAATATTCATAAGATAGGTCGCAGTTTGGGAATTGCTAAAAACACAGCGATGGTGGCCTGCTGGGAACTGCAGATCACCATGTCTGTGTTTGCTTTTAAGTAGAGCAACGTTTTTTTTTTTTTAAATGCAGCCCATTTTTCCTTAAGGGTAAACGGGATGCATTTCAAAAGAAAATGAAGTGTTTCAGTTTCCTTTTTTAGGAATACACAGTGGTCCGTGGACCACTGCATGCTCTTAAAAACCTTTTTGCAACCATTCACAAAGGGGAAAGGGTCCCCCGTGGACCCCTTCCTGTTTTCTACTGGCCTACCACCAACTTAAAGTAGGCGGTAAACTGTGAATGTTTTGCTACCGCATTTCGGTCGCAAAACATTCATACATCTCCCTGCGACTCGCTTTTAGGAAGGGACCCCCTTGACACACCCCTTCCTAATACCGACTCACAAACCCTATTCTGCGAGTCGGTAGTAGATTACCGACTCGCACAAAAGGTTTAGTACAAGTCAAAAGGCTATTTAGCGGTCGCAAACGGCCCGATTCTGAATTTGCGACCACTAAAAGCTTTTGTACATGTGGCCCTTCGTATCTTAGTGTCATGACAGTGCACACACAAATGAATAATAAATCTGGGCCTATGGTTTTTGAAAGCAGAATAGTAACATAACGTTGATCAGTAAAGTGATTGATGTGGTCAGACTACCAGCAACGAGTATGTATTTATAATACCTATATCTGAATATTAAAACGTTGAAAAAAGGGACATTTAGGGTGAGAAAGGGGCGCAGGATTGGATACCCATTGAAATGCATTCATGCAGTTAAAAGAAATGGTTGGGAAAGTAAAAAAATGAAAAACAATTATTTATGCTTCTAAGTTTTCAAATAGTGACCCAGTATTGGCAGCAGAGGTGTTAGTTAAACGAAATGAACTATAAATACGTTTTTTTTTCTAAACTAAATTTACAAATCTTTTGTGTGAAATGATGTATATTGCACTGGGCCTTTTCAGACAGTTCACGTGGACTTGCAAAACTTAAATTTGGAAAGGTCCAAATGCATTTACATTTGGAGGCCAACAGCACATGGCTTCACAGTCTCACAGGGAGTGGTGTCTCCCAGGAAGAGAAAATGGAGTCTCCAGATTTTAACAGCCTTGTGACCCCTATCATTGTATCTGTCCCCCAAAAGCTGCTGAGCTAAACCAACGTGTAGGCATTGCAAGATGCACAGCTTCATTGTAAACCCCATTGAAGTCAAGGTGTTTGCTGTTATTTATCCAGTGTGATTGGACATATTTAGTGAATGCAACAGGCATACACTAAATATGTACCTGCATATTATGCACACAACTCAGTAAGCGATGGTTAGGAGATAGTATATTACCTATTCAAGTACATACATATTGTGCTTGCACAACAATATGCTATTCGTGCGAAATATACATGGATATGAACCATACAATAATTTGCATGATATGCATGCAAATCAGTATTATATTCTTGCAAACCAATTGGTTATACATGGGAAGCAGCACATCATACTTGCAAACCAGCATGTAATGCTTTCACACCAATAGGTTGCACATTATAACCTGTATATTACAAGTACAAACAAATGCATTACACGAGTGAGAAAATATAATTTGTATATGAAGCAGTGCAGGTGTTACTGCTGCCAAGTAGTGAGATTACTTGCCCCCAAGTCTTTAATAACATAAGGGCATTCCTGCAATAATTACCTATTACATTTTATTTCTAGACCAGAACCTCCTATTATGTTTTTGAGCGCATTGCCAATGAACATAGCAGCCGTGGCCCGTGCAGGTAAGAGTGGTGGGGCGGTAGGGCCCGGTGGTGGGGGGGGGGGAGGGGTGGGGGGGGTTTCGACAGACGACCACAAGGGAAAATAAATAATTAATTTCCCTCGTCATCGTCTGTCGAAATCCCCCGACCCCCCACCCCCCCACCTGGCCCTACCGCCTCACCGCTCTTACCTGCACGTGCCGCGGCTGGAACATAGATCTGTGCCCCACTTGTTTGCAATAACAAATGTGAAACCCATCTGTAGGAAAAAGTAATCCTCATGAAATAGAGACGCACAGAAGAGGTCAACTTGGAGACAGGTTTATTATCATGTTGCAGGTTCCGGGGTCAGTGCGAGAATGCCGCTGGCCCAACAATACATAACCGCCAAAGCTTCCACACATTTAAAAGATGCCACAGGACAAGAGCCGAGATGCTACTCGGAATAGAGCGCGACAGTCACGAGCTGCGATGGGAGATCGCGCCCGTGACAGTCGCGTTCCATGCACACGACACACCTCCCCCCTTAACGAAAAAAAAAAAATAATATACAATAAATAAACCAAAACAATGTAAATGGATATTACAAGAGAAGAAAACCACACACTACTTCATGATAAAATCCTTGAATCTGGCAGGAAGACGATGGTCACGCGTAACCCTGGTGGAAGTACTTTCGTGGTCAGTGAGGGGAGACTTATGGTTTCTCAGATCATCACTGGACATGACATCAAGAAACACATTGCTTCTGGAATCTTCATGAGTAATTGTTGCACCCTTGAACAAAGATATTCTGTTGAGATTCCAAACACTCCCACCCTCAACCCTGACAGCATTTCTAAAAATTTCAATAACTCTTTTAGGAACCGACCAAATGGAAAGACCCTTACAGACTCCCTCTTTTTTTAATACGTATTAAATCACCAATTGCTACTCTTTGCTTACTCACGCTGCCTAATTTCCTCTCCATGAGTTCTTTCATTCTCTTTTGTAAACATCAACTCTGTTCCGAACTAATTCATAATCTACACAGGAAAGATTTTGGACCCCCATGTTTTTTTTTAACCACCAAGGGACTAATTTGGTGCTTGGTCTACGTCCTCTTAAAAGTTCAAAAGGACTAACTAAAGTGACAGAATTAGGAGAAGTCCTGTAGGCTAATAACATGGATTGTAGAGCGTTGTGCCAATTCAAACCACCCTTGACTGACAACTGAATAGCCTCCTTAACAACACGGTTAAAGCGCTCCATTTGGCCATTGGCCTCAGGATGGAAAACAGCTATCTTCCTATGGGTAATACCACACTTCTCAAAAAACAAACCCATTTCCTTGCTAACAAACTGAGGTCCATTGTCTGAGACAATTTCCTGGGGAATGCCTTCTCTACAAAAACATCATCAAGAAATGCTATAACACTTTGTGAAGTAACTTCCTTGACCATCTTGACCTCTGGCCATTTCGAGTAGTAGTCTATCAAAACAATGCCGAAACACTCATGTTTGGGTAGAACATGAAATGGGCCAATGATGTCCAACCTAATTTTAACCATGGACCTGTAGGAAAATCCACAGGGTGGGGTTCAGGTCGCATCACAACAGCTGATTTGTCACTGTTTGAACATTTGTCACATGTGCGCACGAAATGCTCAACAGACAAATCGATGCCAGGCCACCAAAAACTTTCTCTGATACGTCTCCTGGTGAAGGATATACCTAAATGCCCTTCGTGTGCAATTCCCACAATCTTATTTCTTAAATCAAAGGGGTATGACTTTGTCACCTCTCATAACAAGACCATTCTCAATAGCTAATTCATCCTGAATCTTAAAGTAACTCATAACATCTCCTAATACTTTTCTTTGGTCTGGCCATCCTTGGATAATGTAACTCTTGATCTTTTTTAATTCTTCATCCTTTTCCATTTCTAAAACCCAAACATCTTCACTCAAAATGGTTTGTTCACCATACAGTAAATTCACATCATATGTGGTGAAAGCGACTTCACACTCTTCCTCATCAGTATTTGTTTCACTTGCGATGGATAATCTGGACATGCAATCTGCATGCATGTTTGCTTTCCCCTGCACGTACTCTATCTTGTACTGGAACGATTGCAACCTTGAAGCTAACCTAGCCAGACGTGCTGACATAGAGCGTCCTCCTCCTGGAGCCAAAAGGAAAACAAGCGGCTTGTGATCGGTCTTGATAATAAATTTTGTCCCCCATAAAAAAGTTCTAAAGTGTTCAGCCCCCCATACACACGCTAGTAGCTCTCTTTCTATAACCGAGTAGTGCTTTTCCGAGTCTTTTAACACTCTGGACGCATATGCAACAATCCATTCCTTACCATTATCTCTCTGTAATAAAACACCCCCAGTCCTGTGTTACTGGCATCAACCATAACAATACAACTTTTCCCGGATACAAAGGTTTAAGACATGGAGCATTAACAATGAAATTCTTCAAATTTTCAAAAGCATGGGACATGTCATTAGACCAACAAAACTTAGCATTCTTTTAAGAAGACACCTAAAAGGGTCAATTTTTGAAGAATAGTTAGGTATGAATTTTGCATAAAATTCAGTTAAGCCAGAAATGCTACTAGTCGTTCTTTAGAGTCTGGCACGGAGCATTGATGATGCTTTCAACATGTTTATGTTTGGGTTTGATTCCCATTCCACTGATGGTATGTCCAAGATATTCCACCTCCGTTGCTTTAATTTTGCATTTGTCCAGGCGGAGGGTGAGGCCCTTCTTGAACAAAGCTGCTAAGACTTTTTTTAAGTTATGATCATGTTCCTCATTGTCTTTGCTGTATATTAAAATGTCGTCTTGGAAAGCGATGGCGCCTGTCAAACCTTCCAAAGTGTCTTTCATTAATCTTTGGAAAACAGAAGCTGCACTGGCAAGACCAAAGGGCATACGGCAATATCTAAAAAGACCTTCTGGAGTGATAAAAGCTGTTAAATTTTTTGATTCTTCAGACAATGCAACTTGGTGGTATGCGCTGGCTAGATCAATGCACGAAAATACTTGAGCACCAGCCAAAGTTGATACAAGTTTGTGTAAATTGGGCAGAGGGTGGGCATCCACCCAAATGACATTGTTTAAACTGCGCAAGTCCACACACAGTCTCAATTCGCCAGAAGATTTAATTGAAATAACAATGGGAGAAACCCATGGAGATGATTCGATAGGTTCGATGATGCTTTTTTCACATAGATCCTTAAGCAAATCTTTTAACTTATTTCTGTATGAGATAGGTACGTTTCTTACCTTATGACGAACTGGTATTGCGTTCTCATTTAGCTTTATGACATGCTCGAACCCCTGATATTTCCCAAGTTTCTCACTAAATACATTGGGAAATTGTTCAATCAATTCTTTAATATAGCTTGAATTTAATTGATGGGATGCTTTTTTGGAAAAGACGGAGTAAACAGGAGGATCAGCGCTAGGATCAAGTCTAATTCCTAATTTCTCTTGATGGGGCCATCCTAATAAGCATTGTCCTGATCTGGCAACATAAATTTTACAAAATGCATGACGTCCCTCGAAAACTAAATGAGCCCAAAAAAAACCCATTAAATCAATTTTGTGTCCTGTGTAGTCACTAGGTGACACGTAAGGTAAAAGAAGAATTCTGTTTGGCCAATTGTTCTGAAAAACATCAGAAGATATAATAGTGTACCATGCACACGAATCTACTAAGAATTTTAATTTTACATCATCTACAGAAATGGAACAGGAGGGAAACTTTGTGAAACCAGCCTCTTCACAAACATTGATGACAGTGTTAATTTCATTTCCTAAGGAATCATAAGAATCATCATAATCTTCTGAGCTTTGTATGTAGTTGACTCTCTTAGGGAGAGACTTACAAAACTTCGCAAAATGCCCTCTCCTATTACATTTAGTACAAATTTTCTCGATGGCGGGACACATTTTGAAATTAGCTAGGTGTCTATTACTCCCGCATCTGTAGCACAGCAATTGTGGATTACTTCTATCGCAATTTGGGTTCCTAGATCTATTGTCAAATCTTGTCACATAGTCATTTCTGCGGGAAAAGGTTTTCTTTGTTTGTCATATTCCTTATTATCCTTACTAACGTTGGATTCCTTATTATCTTTACTGACATTAAATACATCTCCTTTGTCATGCCCCCTTATTTCTTTAACAAATTTTTCGGAATGTTCAATGGATTTAGCAATATCAATTGCTGCATTAAGGGATAAATCAGAGGTGGTCCATAACCTTTCTTGGATTTTTTTGTTATTAGTTCGCATTAGGATCTGGTCTCTAAGAACTTGCTCATAGGATATATGCTCGAAATCACAAGAAACTGCTAGGGACCTGAGTGTAGAAACGAAATCTTCGATTGACTCTTCTGCATGTTGTTTGCGTGAATAAAATATGAATCTTTCCATAACTATATTTTTCTTTTTCCCAAAACGTATATTAAGTTGTAAGGAGGCATACTGATAAACATTAATGTTGCCAGGATTGGTTAAGACAGGTAAAGTTGTAAACTCTTTTAATCCAATGCCCCTAAACAATGTTTCAAAGAGAAAGTTTCCTCTCTGGTTCACAATCTACTCCCTCTAACACTTCTACATATGCTAAAAAAACTGGTTCCCAGACTTCCCATGTCATAGGAGGTTCACCTGGAGAAGTGAGAAAGGGAGGAGGAGGTAAAATGCCTGACATGACTTATGTGAAATGACAGTAACTTGTATAAATACACAGTGTGTGTATCACTGAGAATGCACACGTCGGAATAAATATGTCCTTCGATACAACCATACATAAAGAATACTTTAGGTTCAGTGGTGTGCTTGTCACCGATGTGCAAGCGCCGATGTAGGCATAATTATTCCAGTTATAAATGGAAAGTACCTTATGTTCACTGGTGTGCTTGTCAACGATGTGCAAGCGCCGATGTAGAAATAAGTATTTCCCGTTGTTGGGTAGTGTAACCAAAATAAAGATGGCTGCTTGTACGTTGCACGCAAAGGTGTGTATGAGCGTGATGGCGTTGCACGCGAAGCGTGTTGAAAAAAAATGACGTTTTGCACAGACGCAGTGAGAAGAAGCGTGATGGCTGTGAGATCGGGTTCCAGAATCTCCAGGTATGTGTATTCAAATTTACACACGGTACTCCTTGGTGCCAATGGGTCCAACAATTCCCAGTGGGTAGACAGAAACTGGTCACGGCCAAAATAAATTCTCTTCGTGGGTGAGAGTTGTCCAAACCTCTTGAAAACGAAAGGGAAAAAAAATTTGCTTGCAGAAAACAAAACAGACTTAGCTTAGCTTAAGGGCAATGGATCCGTGCCCGCTCGTCGCCAGTGTAGGAAAAAGTAATCCTCAAGAAATAGAGACGCACAGAAGAGGTCAACTTGGAGACAGGTTTATTATCATGTTGCAGGTTCCGGGGTCAGTGCGAGAATGCCGCTGGCCCAACAATACATAACCGCCAAAGCTTCCACACATTTAAAAGATGCCACAGGACAAGAGCCGAGATGCTACTCGGAATAGAGCGCGACAGTCACGAGCTGCGATGGGAGATCGCGCCCGTGACAGTCGCGTTCCATGCACACGACACCATCGTCACAAGACCAGCCACTTGCGGACTATCCTCGAGGGCACATTGTACCACAGTATTGGGGTAGAAATATTGACCTACAGATATAGCATGACCATATCATGCCCATAATATCGACTCACAAAGTATTTCCACAGTGGTGTTCATAATAGTAAATCTACATTTACCTTCATGATATAGCTTGAAATTTTGACTGTGATATTGTGACGTGTGACCATCAAGGATGGACGCTGTCTCTGAAAAAAACTGGAAGATGGAGTCTCCCCAAGACAAATGGCCCCCAAAGTGTACAGTCTCTACTTCACCAGTTGCGTCATATGTCTAATCCATTGTACCAATGTAGGAGATGAAACTGGATCCTGCGTATTTTAGAAGGAGACAGTTAATTTTTGGAAGAAGGTGTTACTAGCTGGAAGCTTCTACATTTGTAGTCCTTAAGTATCATACAATACATCATGAGGAATAAAGGTATTTAGTAGATTAGTCTTGGTGTACCTGGAAATATCCCCAAATTTGAATTTTGCCTAAATGGAAGATCCAAAGCACTGGTGTAGAAACACTTTTGAATTAAATGAGACAGAAAACCATTGCACATTTGGCATACATTATCCTGAAGAAAAGTGATTTATTGACTGGCCAGTTGAAGACAAGAGATAAGAGTAGCGTGACTTACCATATAATGAAGAGTACTTGAGAACAGGGTATCACTCCACAGCCCTTATCCTACTCGACCTTTCAGCAGCCTTCGTCACCGTCTCCCACCGCACACTTGTCGCCAGACAACACGACGCTGGCATACAAGGAACTGCCCTGGACTGGGTCAGATCATTCCTCACCGGAAGAAGCCAAAGAATCAGACTGACACCCTTCCTCTCCGATCCCACTGAAATCACCTGCGGAGTCCCACAGGGTCATCACTAAGCCCTACCCTCTTCAACATCTACATGGCCCCCCTCGCCCCCATCGTCCGACAACACGGCCTCAACATCGTATCCTACGCTGACGACACCCAGCTCATCCTCTCCCTCACCAAAGACCCCACCACCGCCAGACTCAACTTCCAAAAAGGAATGCAGGATGTCACAGTCTGGATGACCAACAGCTGCCTAAAGCTCAATGCCGAGAAGACAGAAGTCCTCATCCTCGGAACCACCCCTTCAGCGTGGGACAACACCTGGTGGCCGACTGCCCTCGGAAGCCCACCGACCCCCTCGGATCACGCCAGAAACCTCGGCATCATACTCGACTCATCCCTCACCATGAACCGACAGGTCAACGCCGTCACCTCCCGCTGCTTCAACACCCTCCGCCTCCTCCTCAAGACTTTCAAATGGATCCCCCCCGAGTCAAGGAAGATGGTCACTCACGCACTCATCACCAGCAGACTGGACTATGGAAACGCTCTCTACGCCTACATAAACAAGTCGCTACTCCGCAAACTCCAGACGATACAGAACACCGCCGCCAGACTCGTCCTAGGCATCTCCCGGCACGAACACATCAGCCGACACCTACGAAGGCTCCACTGGCTCCCCGTGGAGAAAAGAGTCACCTTCAAAATCCTCACCCACAACTACAAATGCCTACACAACACCGGACCCAAATACCTCAATGACAGAATCAACTTCCATGTACCCAAAAGAACCCTCCGATCTTCCAACCTCGCACTAGCCGAAACCCCGCGCATCCACAGAGCCAGAGCAGGCGGAAGATCCTTCTCTCACATTGCATCCAAAACCTGGAACGAGCTCCTGGCAGACACGCCCCCTCCCTGAACACCTTCAGGAAGACCCTCAAGACCCGGCTCTTCGGCTAAACAGATCTGCGGACCCCCACCCCCCCAGCGCCTTGAGACCCTCACGGGTGAGTAGCGCGCTTACAAACCCCTGATTGATTGATGAGCGATCAATAGCAATTAATATAAAAGTATTAGTTTTCATGTAGTGATAAAATGCCTAAGAATTTAATACCTATTATGACATCTGCCAATATGTGATTTGCATCCCTTTCAAAGCACCAGTGATACCAAGCTGACAGACAAGTTCAAGTAGGAACTAGAGTCCGATTTCTCTGACAATGATAGCAGCTCATGAAGAAAGGCAGGGCGTTTCCAGATCTAGCTAAAACAATTCAGGCCATTAGAGGGCGAATGAGGGAGAGGACCAAACCATGATTTTGGCTCTATGCATTCTGTAATAATGCTGGAAATGTCAAAAGCTATGCCAGGTGGCAAATGTCTATTTTGACCAGAGGATTATGCCAACCCAAATTACCTTTTGAGGCCATGGCGTACTTCTGAGAATTTCCAAGTTGCATTTCGTACAGTGGAATGTCATGGAGTGTTGTGGAGGAGAGTAGAGTGGTGCAGGGAGGAGTGATCTTGAGTGGAGTGGTGTAGAGGGGAGTAATGTATAGGGGAGTAGTGTAGAGAGGCATAGAGTGGAGTGGCATAGAGTGGAGGGGTGTAGAGTGGAAGGGCGTAGAGAGGAGGGGCTTAGATTGAAAGAGCATAAAGTGCATGGAGTGTCATAGAGTGGAGTGGCATACAGAGTCATAGAGTGGGGTGGCAGAGAGTGGCGTTCAGTGGAGTGGTATAGAGTGGAGTAGTGGAGTAGAGTTGAGTAGTGTGTTGGAGAGCAGAGTGGAATGGAGTAGAGTGGTGGATTGCATAGGCAGAGTTGCATAGAGTGAAATAAAGTGTCGTAGAGTGGAGTAGAGTTGAATAGAGTGGAGTGGCATAGAGTTGAGTAGAGTGGAGTAGAGTGGCATGGAGGGGAATAGAGTTGAGGGGTGCAGAGTAGCAATTGAGTGGAGTGTCAGAGAATAAAGTAGAGTGGAGTGTTCTAGAGTGGAGTAAAGTGTTGTAGAGTGGGGTAGAGTGTTCTAGAGTGGAGTAGAGTGTCGCAGAGTGAAGTGTTGTTGAGTAGTGTGTCATAGAGTGGAGTGTCACAGAGTGGAGTGTCACAGAGTGGAGTGTCACAGAGTGGAGTGTCACAGAGTGGAGTGTCACAGAGTGGAGTGTCACAGAGTGGAGTGTCATAGAGTGGAGTGTCATAGAGTGGAGTGTCGTAGAGTGGAGTGTCGTAGAGTGGAGTGTCGTAGAGTGGAGTGTCGTAGAGTGGAGTGTCGTAGAGTGGAGTGTCGTAGAGTGGAGTGTCGTAGAGTGGAGTGTCGTAGAGTGGAGTGTCGTAGAGTGGAGTGTCGTAGAGTGGAGTGTCGTAGAGTGGAGGGTCCTAGAGTATAGGGTCATAGAGTGTTATGGAGTAGAGTAGAGTGGCATATAGTGGTGTAGAGTGGAGTAGAGTGGTGCAGAGTGGAGTAGAGTGCAGTAGAGTGGAGTAGAATAGGGTGGCATGGAGTGGCTTAGAATGGACTAGAATAGAGTGGTATAGAGTGGGAGTACAGTGGTGTAGAGTAGGTTGGCATAGAGTGGAGTAGAGTGGCGTGGAGTGTCATAAAGTGAAGTGTTGTAGAGGGGAGTAGAGTGGTGTGGCATAGAGTAGAGTTGAGTGTTGGAGAGTGAAGTGGAGTGGAGTGTCGTGCAGTGGAATAGAGTGGCATCAAGTGGAGTAGAGTGGCATAGAGTGGAGTGGAGTGGCCTAGAGTGGAAGGCATAGAGTGGAGTAGAGTGTGTAGAGTAGAATGCATAGAGTTCAGGCGGTCGTTAATGTAGGTGGGTCCTTGGTTGTGTAGAGCCTTGTGTGCATGGGTCAGCAGCTTGAATTGGCATCTCTTCTGTACGGGGAGCCAGTGGTGTTTCTTGAGGTGGGGTGTGATGTGGGTTCGTCCGGAAAGGGTAATGATGAGGCTGGCAGATGCTTTCTGTATGGTCTGAAGTCTCTGTAAAAGGTGTGCGTTGATTCCTATGTAGAGGGCATTGCTGTAGTCCAGTCGGCTGGTGATGAGGGCTTGTGTCATGGTGCGTCTCATGTGTACATACAAAACCACTGAAATTCGCCAGTTATAGTTATCTCAATCAAGTATAACTTGTGCCCTAAAGTAATTATAACTCGTGCTGCTGCCATGCACAGTTTTCTCATCAATGATTTCATTGCAAAAGTTGCAGTGATATTATCAATGATGTTATAGAAAATGTCGAGTGATGTAATTTGTGGGGTAATTAGCAGTGCATGACGAGGGGTGAGTTATAGTTACTTTAGGGCAGGAGTTAAAGTTACTTGTGATAACTATAACTAGTGATTTTCTGTGGTTTTAAATGTTTAAAATGGCTTATTTTAACTGTCATTTTCACCTAACTATAATGCTACTTTAACCTTTGCTTTTTTACAGTGAATGTATAGGGTTTTTTTTTAACACAAATTAGAACATTGGAATGTGGAGAACTCCATTGAATACAATGGAGTGCTCCTTGCTTCTATGGGCCGGTAAAGGCCCGCAGAGCAACATTCCAATGTTGCTTTTGTTCACAGCTATTGCTGTGAACAAAGACCTCTCGGAGCTCGAGGAATTTAAACCCCCTCGGGCTCCGAGACGCCTTTGTTTTATTTGTTAGAACATTCTGCCCTCTAGTGGCAGAATGTTCTAATAGCCTTATAGCCCTTCGTAGCTGGGCTATACCAGCTATTAAAGTCCCCCTCCCTTGTTAAAGGCCCTCGCCTGGAGTGGGCCTTTAATAGCTGGTATAGCCCGCTACGGCGGGCTATAAGGCTATATTAGAACATTGGAATGTTGGGAGCTCCATTGAAAACAATGGAGTAGCTCCGGAGCTTATAATGGCTGGTATAAGCCCGGGCTCCAACATTCCAATGTTTCTTTGTTCACAGCTGTGGCTGTGAACAAAGGCTTCAGGGAGCCTGAGGGGATTTCAGTCCCCTCGCGCTCCCTGAAGCCTTTGTTTTATTTGTTAGAACATTCTGCCCTCTAGTGGTAGACTGTTCTAATAGCCTTATAGCCCTTCGTAGCTGGGCTATACCGGCTATTAAAGTCCCGCTCCCTTGTTAAAGGCCCTCGCCTTCGGCTCTGGCCTTTAACGCTGGAGCAGGCCTTTAATAGCCGGTATAGCCCGCTACGGCAGGCTATAAGGCTATAATAATATTTTATTACCATACATGAAGACAAGCCCCTCGCTGCACACGGGGGTTGGTCGTAGGGCCCGGGCTCTGAGCAGAGTTGGCCGTAGGGCCTGGCCCTTTGAGCACCTGTCCTCTGCGCAGCCAATCCTATACCATGTGACCTTAAATAAAACCAAAATATGACACCAATAATTTTAATCCAATGTATATTTCAATAGTTTACACAATGCAAAGATTGTTCATAATTATTACTGAAAAAATATTTATTAACATTTTATTACAAAAAATATCTGTGCCTCTTTCTTTTACATAGTATTTATTATTACATTTTGTGGGTGAAAAATGCAAAAGTAAATAGTCAAAGACATATATTTAAAAAATAAAATAAAACAAAGGTGCCTGTGAGTATTTCTTTTAACATTTTTCAGCCCATGAAATGCAATCATAAAAACTATCACAAGAGGAACTTGCTTCTATTTTTACATATCTTTAGAACATATAAATTGCAGCCACAGAACCAGCCCCTAGCGGGCACTGTAGTGCCCGTTGCAATGCAAAAGCTCAATCTTTGGGAGTGCTTAAAAAATATTGTAAGCTCTCCTATGGTCATGGTTTTATTGACCCAGGAGACTTGTTGTGTTTTTATGTTGCTGTGGGGTTGCTTCACTTCCTGAACCCCGAGAGCACAAAAAAATGCCTGGTAATACCCCTCCCTATTCCAGGGGCACCACCAAGCTTAAAAAGATTAAACAAAAAAGTCTTCACAAGGCATTATGGGGAGCTCCATGCTGAAGCAGTGAATAATAAGTGAGCAAGAGCAGCTCCTGACGCTCATTTATTATTATTTGGTGTCCCGGTGCCCACCCGGGACACCCTTTTTTATTAGAATAATTGAGAAGGGAGCCCGCAGCCCCCCTCCCTGAGCCTCCTTGGGGCATGGGGACACACCTGCGCCTTTTTTATAAAAGGGAGGTGGGCGCGCAGCCCCTCTCCTCGATCCTCCTTGGCACTGGGCGCCCCATGCCCTGAGGTCTTTCTTAAAAATAAACAGGAAGGGGGAATGCAGCCACCCTTCCAGTGTCTCCTTGGGCCCTGGGGAGTCGATCCCCTGGGGCCAGAGGTGGGTGGCCCGATGCCCACCCAGGCCACCCACAAACTACTAGTTGGGGGCCGTGGGGTGAGCCTCAGCGCCCCCGTTGCCCCAGCTGGCTCCCCACTCAGAGGGAGCAGCTGTTTTTGCTTGCTCCCTCTGGGCAGTAGCAATCTGTGTTTCTCTGCCTGCAGGAGCACGAGCTGGGAAACAAAAGTCTGCTGCCACTTGGAGGACACATGTTTAAATCTCCTGCTGGGTGGAAGCACACATTCCTTCCCTGCCTGTGGTCCTGTGGCAGGGAAGGCATGTTTTCTCCCACCCGGCGGGAGTTTTTAAAATGCTCCCGCCATGTTTCCCTGCCAGCACTGATTTGGGCAGGGAAGCTACTGTATCCTGGGGGTTGGCTTCCTGGGATATGGTCTGTGATCTGGCACCAGGGGATCGGGTCCCCGGGACCTTTTAAGGCTTGGGGAGGGGGCCCGCATTTGGGCCCCCTCTCCATTTTCATGACACACAGCCAAGGGGATGGGTTCCTTGGGGCCTTATAAGGCTCATGGAGGGGAGCCATGCACCACCCCCCCCAAGAAATCTTTCCCACCCCTGGGTGTATTTTGTAAATCGCGCGCAGCCCACACTTTTTTTTTATGCCGCATATACACAGGTCCACCACAAATGAGCAGTAACATTTTTTAATTTTTTTTTAAGCCTGCCAGTGTCCCTCTGGTACCCCACTACCAGGCCTAAGTAGTCAGTATATACTTACCCTGCCCCCTTACATTTTTTTTACTGTTTTTTTTAGGATTTTAGTCTGACTCCCAAGTCCTAAGATGGCTTCCGTCACATTGTTGTTGATGTGGTGGCAGCCAATCAGATCTCTCCATGAGATCCTCCGCTGTGTGAAATATACAAAGTTTTTGAGCATTAATTGCTAAAAAACTTCTGAACTGATTTACACTAACTCACAAAAAAGCATTCTTTGTGGACCAAGATCTAGCTTTCTGTTAAATTTGGTTGAAATCAGTTTAGCGGTTTGGGCTGTAGCTGTGTCTAAAGTTCCTATCACAAAACGAATGGGGGAAGTGCATTTTGGGACCCCCCTATTTTTATTGGCCTCCGCTTGACTGATCACTGTGAAATCTTCCAGAAAGGAGCTGAGGTGGAAGAACTTTTTTTGGGAAAGTTTTGTGAAGATTTGTCAAACGGTGCCAAAGTTTTTAGTAAAACAAAAAACTGCTTTTCCTATGGAAACGTCCTCCTAACTATATATATAAGTATGTATACGCATATATATATTGCATCGATATCCTTCTACTAAAGCTTGTAAAAGAATTCCAGCCTCACCACACAGGCTCGTTTTTAGGCAGTTTGTTGGTTTATTTGGCAAGTAAAAGAAGACGCGTTTCGACCTCACTCGGTCTTGGTCAAATATATATATTCACTGAAAAAAACAAAGGTTACAGCGACATTATGGTTAGGCTGCTAGTTCACTCATACAAAACCAGAGAAATTCAGCAGTTATAGTTAGCTGAGCTAATTATAAATCGCACCCCCGCAATGCACTGCTTACGACCTCACATATTACATCACTCATTACATGGTTAGTGACATCACTCATGACATCACTGATGACATCTCAATCAGGGGTTTGTAAAGCGCGGCTACTCACCCATCTCAAATGACATCACTGATGACATCATCCAGTGACTGTGAGTGTTTTTAAAATGTTGATGAGTGTTAAATATATATACCAAGGTGTTTTGATGAATCAGTGGGTGTATGAGTGCCTGTATGGATGATTCAGTGGGTGTGTGACTGCCTGTATAAGGGAGTGATTAGGTATCTCAGTGAATGTGTGGGTGAGTGACTAGGTTTTGAGAATGTCTGTATCAGTCTGTCAGATGGTGTCTAAGTGGTTGTATGGGTTGGTGAGTGGGTACGTGAGTGGCTGTGATTGATTGGGTGTCTGAGTACTTGTATGAGTGTCTGTGTGGCTGGGTGAGAGGGTGTGTGACTTACTGCATGGATGAGTGAGTGGGTGAGTCAGTGGCTGTATGGGTTAGTGAGTGTGTAAGTGAGGTACTGTATAGGTGACTGAGTGTGTGTATGGCTGTGTCTGTGAGTGAATGGGTGTGTCAGTGGTATACGGGTAACTGGATATGTGAAAGGCAGTATAGGTGAGTGTTGGAGTATATGAGTGACTGTATGTGTGAGTTAGGGATAGTGATAATGGCAGTATAGGTGAGTGTGCTTGTGTCAGTTACTGTATAGGTGAGTGAGGATGTGTTAGTATCTGTATGAATAAGTGAGTCTGTGTGTGTATAACTCTATAGGTGAGTAAATGTCTGTGTGATTGACTCTCTACGTGAGTTAGTAGGAGTGTGAATAGCTCTATGAGTGACTGACAGTGTGTGAGTGGCTGTATGGGTGCACGAGTGGATATATCAGTGGCTGTTTTAGTGAGTGAGTTGGTGTATGAGTGGCTGTATGGGTGACTGAGTGGATGTGTGTGTAGACCTATGAATCAGTGAGTGGGTGTGTAAGTACTGGTATGGGTGTGTCAATGGTTTTGAGAATGGTAGTGTGAAAGTTGGAGTGGGTGTATGAAAGGTTATATGGGGGTGTTAGTGCGTGCGCCAGAGATTCTGTGGATTTCATCAGTGATGTCATCATTGATGTCACTGACCATGTCATGAGTAATGTGCATTGGGGGGGCGCGAGTTATAGTTAGCTCAGCTAGCTATAACTGCTGAATTTCTCTGGTTTTGTATCAGTGAAATGTCAGCCTAACTATAATGTCTCTGAAACCTTTGGTATTTTCAGTGAATTTCTATGTTTTTTTAAATTTGATTTTCTTACTGTGAGAAGCTGTCCTGGTATATGATGTCCACTAATGTAAATGGGCACCTTGCACCAGTCCAGACAACCCTTATGGTGATTTAAGAGGTCTCAGACAACCTTAGAAATCTATCCAAGTGGTAGCTGTGGAGAGCAGCCTTCAGGCCTAGTCTTAAAGGAGTGTAAAGCAGCTTGTTTTACCAGAATGCAATCTTATAGTATAGATTTAATGAAAAGAGAACCACACAGTAGTTTTAAAAATATATATTTATTATATAACTCTACCTAGTACGTTACAGTACCTCCCACATGGAGATAGACACAAAGCATACAATACTTAAGCAAAGAAATCACTGTAAATAACACTAATACACAGCGGGCCCCAGGGGGGGGGACCAAACCATATACTAAGAAAGTGGTATAAGAACCACGACTCGAGTCAGGACAATGTTTAGAGGATGTAGAATTGCTGAGACCCCAAGGAACCACCCAAGGTGAGTAGAGAGGGACCACACGGAGTGCGTGTGCAGTGTGTGAACACGACCGCGTGCTCCGTACAAGTCTATGTGCAAGTCGCGGTTGGAATTTTAAAGATTAAGGACACTTCCCTGTGGACCCTGAAGAAACCCCGTGGAAGACAGAAGGTTGGAGAGCCACCCCACCCGTGAATACTGTGGTACCCAAGTTACCTATCCCAGGGAAGCCAGGTGCATGGGTGTGAAGTGGCGTCGGAAACCGCTGTCGAACCCAGTGGAGGACATCAGGAAAGTGCCACTGCTGGAAGAGGAAACAGTGTCCGGAAAAATCCAAACGTGGATTCTTGATGGAGAGTACCAGAAAGCAGAGGGGACAGAGTCTGGGTCACATGGGAGTAACCAAGGGCTCGGTAGACGAATGCCCACTGATGTCGGGTGCTTCAGGATAGATGTCGATGACCTTAACTCTGCAGCTGTAGGGACCAGGCGATGCTGAGGATGACCAGGAGCCGGCTGCGAGCTGTCCCACGAATGATGTCGAGAGCTGAGGGGTCGGTGTCTGGTGGGAGCACCAACAAGCCTTGGCAACAGCAACCCACGCAGGAAGTCAAGAAAGTGTACGGTTCGGACCAGCAAGGTCCTGGAGACTCACCACAAGCAGGGGAGTCAGGCCCGAGCAATCAGGGGAGCCGAAGGAAATCAAAGGTGACCCTCAAAGGGACCCACAGGCCAACGGCACAGGAGTCCCAAGAGGACCTCGAGCAGCTCACCAAAAGAGGCAGGCCACGATGCACACGATGCGGTGTGGCCGAAGATTCTGGTCACAGGAGGTGCTCGGGTTTGGGGCTACTTGGAGCCCGGAGATCTTCTTGCAAAGATGTCAACAAGCCTTTGCAACTGCAAAGGTGACGCGCTACCCAGGGGTTCGGTTATTGCAACCCCCACTCGAGCTGCTGGCCTCAAACTTGGTCAGAGGGGACAACAGGCCTCGGGGCTGAGGAAAACCACCACCTGAGTTGCAGAGCCCACAGAGGCCGGAGGAGCTTGGGATCTGCAGACCGGTCATCTTCGTTGCGGTGCCTGCGAATGCAGGGGAGTGACTCTTTCACTCCAAGGGAGATTACTTCGGTTGTCCTTGATGCTTCACAGGCCTTGGAAGGTTCCTGGAGGATGCACAGGCACAGACGATGCAGCAGTCTGGAAGGGAGACGAAGTCAGGCCCAGACAAAGTCCAGCGAAGTCCAGAGTGCCCAAACGGTCGAAGTGCAATGGCTTCATTCTGAATCTTGTCCACAACGAATCTAAGGTCCTACAACCAGGTAAGCCCTTAAGTACCCACGGGAGAGGGTTGGAAAGATTTAGGGGACCTTCCCAGGGGACGGTCTGGACAGAGGGGAGGTTACTCCCATGTCCTTTGTCCAGTTTCGCGCCACATCGGGAGCTTTTGAACTGAACTATGCACAGGGACACCAAATGTGCCCCTCCTGAAGGTTTTCAGGCGCTGGCAAGCGAACCCACCCATCCCTAATACACTAAATCCTGTCTGGGAGGTGGTCTCACCTCCCTGTGCCAAGCTAAGATGCCTATTGTTCTGCCTTCCCCTGCTCGAGCTTAGCTCAGCAGCAGGAAGGCAGAAATGTGTCTCTGGTCGGCAGCAACCATTTTGTGCTGTCCGAGACTAGAAGGCTGTTACCGGGAACACCGAGAGCCCCTCGAAGGGCCTTCCTGGTGGTTGGAATGGTATGATTCTAACATGTTTGACACCAAACACGATAGGGTTTGCTGCAGCCGTTTTCGAGATGGTCATCACGCTGTCGCGTAATGCCCCTCTATATTAGTATATGGCTGCTTCACTGACAACCCGGGAGAATGGACTCTGTAGGCTGCAGGGGTATCCTGCTCATGCAGGGGCATCCTCTCACTTAGAACCAAGCACCCTGCCTTCAGGATTGTAAAGGCCTGCTATAGGGGTGACTTATAGGTTTTAAGTGCAGTGACCCTTAGATATAGTGAACCTATATCTTAAGTAAGTGGTGCATGCACTAACTTACACAGGCTGCAATAGCAGGCCTATAGTTCCATTTTGAATGGTCTCTCATGGGTGGCATAATACATGCTGCAGCCCATGGGAGGCCTCTGGGGTACATATGCCCTGGGTACATGGGTACCATTTACTAGGGACTGACTAGGGTACCCCAGTATCCAATCTGGGGTGTACCTAAGTACATAACATAACAGTGTAGGGAGAAAGCAGATAGACTGGGGTCCTGATTAGCAGGATCCCAGTCAGACTAGTCAAAAACAGCATTACATCAAGCAAAAAGTGGAGGTAACCATAAGAAGCAGATCCTACTTGCCTACACTTACTATAACGTCCCTGTAACCTTAGTTTTTTTCTGTGAATTTCTAAGGTTTTTTAAATGCTAATGCCTAACTATAATGCCCCTGTAACATTTGTTTTTTTCAGTGGATTTCTATGTTTTTTATAGTAGTAGTAACGTTTGCAACGTGGTGGAGAAAGGGGGTGGGGCTTCCGACCAGCTCTCAGGAATTCCGCTGTGTAGGACTTACAGAAGGTACCAGGAGGGCTTCTTGGCCCCCAAGGTCCCTCAGGAGTAAAGTGGACTTCACCCCTCAACCAGTAGTGCACCAGCAGCAGCGTTTGCAGTGTGGTGGAGAAAGGGGGTGTGGCCCATGATTACCTCTTAACAGTCCCACTGTGTGGGACTTACTGGAGGTAACAGGAGGGGTAGTTGGTCCCCAAGGACGTCCTTGGGGGCCAACTACCCCTCCTGTTACCTCCAGTAAGTTCCTCACAGTAGGATTGCTGAGAAGTCCACCACTCTGGAAATGTGCCTCCCAGCGCACTACTAGTTGGGGGATGAAGTCCCCTTGGCTCCAGAGGGTCCTTGGGGGCCAACAAGCCCTCCTGTTACCTCCAGTAAGCCCCACACAGTTGGTTTGCTGAGATGTTTTCGGTGGGCACGCCCCCTTTCTCCACCAGTCTGCAGACACGCCTCCTGGTGCACTACTAGTTGGGGGATGAAGTCCCCCTGGCTCTTCAGGGTCCTTGAGGGCCAAGTAGCCCTGCTGTTACCTCCAGTAAGACCCACACAGCTGCATTGCTGGGAGGTCGTAAGAGGCCACGCCCCCTTTCTCCACCACTCTGCAAACGCGGCTCCTGGTGCACTACTGCTTCGGGGATGATGTGCACTTTAGTCCTGAGGCCCTCAGAAGGCAAGGGGACCTCACCCCCACCAGCAGTGTGCAATGAGGCGCATTTGCAGAGTGGTGGAGAAAGGGGGCGTGGCCTATGACCACCTCCCAGCAGTCTCACTGTGTTGGGTATATTGGAGATAACAGGAGGACTTATTGGCCCCTAACGACCCTCAGCAGCCAAGGGGACTTCATCCAACCAGGAGCAAACCAGAAGGCACATTTGCAAAGGGGGCGGGCCTCCCGCAAGTTGCCGTTTTTTGTTGTTAGTTTTTTTTTTTATAGGAGGGGGCATGGCCCCACCTTCCCTGGACCATTTTGGGCCCTGGGAAGCCCATCTCCTGGGGCCTGATCCGTTTTATAATTTTTTTTATACAAAAAAACAGGAGGGGGGCTATGGGGCCCTCCTCCCTGGCCATTTTGGCCCCAAGGACCCCATCCCCTGGGGCCCGGCCTTTGTTTTTTATTTTTTTTATACACTTCAAAGGGAGGCCGTTTTCGGCCCTGGGGACCCCATCCCCCAGGGCCATCCCCCAGGGCATGCCCATTTAAAAAATGTAATTTATATTAGAAAAAAGGGAGGGGGCAATACGGCCCCCTTCCCCAGGCCTATTTTGGCCCCGGGGACCCCATCCCCCACGGCCAGGACTTCAATATTATTGTTAATAATAATATTGTTTTAATTAGCCCCGGGGAGGTGGTGGTCCCCTTGGCAGGGGGGATCCGCGAGGCCCCCCACATATCCCCCACATATTTGGAAATAGCCCCGGGGAAGTGGCAGTCACTGGGGCTGCGGGTGGGCCCAGTGTACCCCCTCCTATATTTATTATATGCCCCCGGGACCTGGCCCACCCAGCGTTTATTTAAAAGCAAGCACTGAAGCCCGCACTTTTTTTTTTTTGCCGTGAATATCGCAATTTTGCAGGATTTTTTTTTTTAAATAATGCTTTTATGCAGTGGCAGGGTTCCATGGGGACCCAAAATCATGGCTTGGGGGTCAGGATTTTCCTACACTGCGCCCTTTTCTTTATTTTCACTTTTTTTATTTTGGGACTCGGTGAAGCCGAGTTCGAAGATGTCTGTGAACACTTCCTGGTCGAAGTGTTGGCAGCCAATCAGAGCGGTGCATTTTCCTGCACGAGCTCGTCTTTTTTTGGAAAGGCTTTGCGACCAGAGATATAATCTATCTTTTTCTTCTTAAATTTCTGAGAAAATACTGAACGGATTTACACAATCTGCGTAACAACATCTGCCTTTCTGCCAAATTTGGTGTAATTTCGTCGAGCACTTTGGGCTGTAGGTTCGACTACGCGTTCCTATGGGAATTAACATTACAAGCGCACCCTTATTTCGTGCCCCTATTTCTTGGTCCTCACTGCACGGATCACCCCCAAACTTTCCATGACACACAGAACCTACTTTGACACTTTTTTGGGAAAATTTCATGAAGATTGGTCAAACTACGCCAAAGTTATAGGCAAGTCAAAAAATGCTTTTCCTATGGAAACTAGGTCCTAACTTTAACTACCTACTGGCGACCTAACTATATATAGTTAAAAGTTGGCTAGTTAGTCAGTTAATATAATGCCCTCCAAAGGCCCACTCAGATTTCAAAGTGCTGCTTGAATTCAGTATAAACGACACAGAGACGAATTTGACATGTTTTACAAAATAGCATCTACACCCAAAACTGTTGTAAAAGACACAGTGGAAATCGGGAAACAAACAAATCCCCGAACATTCCACATAATGGGCCTCTAGTTTCAGAGTGTTGTGTTGACTACATTCTCATTACTTTTATAGGGAGAAGAGGGGGATATGAGGTACAAAATATATTTTCATGTGCTCATCCCCTGGAAGAGCACCTTCAGGCTAGTCATTTTAAGAGCCGTTTAAACGTGATTTTATTCGTAAGACAGCGTTTCAAGTGGCTTGTTCAGAAAAGGCCAATAAATATTTTGTTCTTGTCGCTTGTATTGGCAGTGTCGCAGTTTGTGTTATTGAGAAAGAGTGTACACATAGGTTGGTGTTGAGGAGGCAGAGTGATGGGAGTGTTTGTGATTGTGTGTTATCGGGGGGGGGGGGAGTGGACAGAGGATGGATTTTGCTGGTCAAGGACCGAGCGAATACTTTGCTTGAAGGATTTGTACACAGATTAGAGATAAATCCCATTCATGCAGAAGTACCATTCATGCTGCGGAGATGCACAGGGAGCAGCTAAACCCTTTTCCAATTTCAATGTTTATTGAAAGGGCCAGATGTGAATTAGGCATTTAGTCTTAATTAAGCTCCTAAAAGACCGGACACAGGGCACATTGAGCTTGGGTTTCACATTATGAGTAGGGCAGATAAATCTGACTAAAAGCAACACTTCCTGGGTCAGCTGTAAGATCCAGTAGCATTATGGCATATATAATAAGCGGAAATCCTACAAAGTAGCGATTCGCTATTTTTAGGACCTGGATGTATTTACTATTGGCGATTTAGTCAATTTCAATCCTTTCCAAACAGGAAAAAGTAGTGAGCTGTAAGGGGTGACTCATGAAATCGCAAATGGCTCATATATAAGGAATAGTCCCCAATGTTTGTAGCGCCAGCCGCAGGCTTCTGAGCAAAACTTTGGTCAACGACACTTGTTATTTTACAAATTAAGCGCAGTGAGCTCCCCAAGCTAAGTGGGAACATGAGGAGAAAGAAAAAAACCCGGAGTATGAGCCTTCTCTTTGCAAACTGAGATATTCGGCGAAATGAAATTAAACATTGGGCCAAATTTACGAAAAAGTAGTAACTCTGCAACAGCAAAAGTAATCCTACTATTGAGTACATATTTATTACTTTTCAAAAATACCTGCATTTAGGCCTGCCAGGAATTCGATAAAGAATTCTTGGCAGCTGTGTATGATTTTAATTTTCCAGACTTCTTCACCACAAGTGCAGAAACATTGCAGCAGTAAATACTAAGCAAGGGGTGGGAAGTGGGTGGAACAAGATGTGGTTTGGCATGCAAGTTTGGGAAAGCCCACAAATCACACGTTTGTGGCCATCTCAAATTCCCATCCGACCCTTTCCCACCATGGTAAATGATTTAGATTTACTTCTGCCTTGGGCTGGAGTAACTCCCTTTCCATGATGGGAAGGAATGATCTTGACATCGGAAAATCGGTGGACTTGTTGCCTGTCTGCTCTCCAAAGCTGCCTTAAGTGGTAGATGTGCATCACATCTCCAATGAGAGATGCAGAACTGACCAACTCTGACTTGAGCAATATAGGAGTGACACCTTGAAATTAAGGGCCCTGGGCACACCTTCAATCTACTGTCGCCTGTGGCCTACTGCAGCCTAGCATTGACGACTCCTTCACTGACATGTTGCTTTTCTGTTTACTAGTGCAGCGTGCAAAGTCTGTTAAACATATAAGCAAACACTCCCCTGAGGTTACCACTACCAGTTTGTGTATAGTACGACATACTCGGTCAACAGCATTGTTTAACACTTCCCAAAAGGAAAATAGATAAATGATCACTTCACTCACTAACGAGCAGCAAAGAGGATGAGACAGGTGCAGGATATGATGTTGTAGACTATAGAAAGAGCGCTTATTGGTGGAAGTGTTTTGTTTATTTCTACAGTTGAGTTAATTTGCATTGTTGTGTTTCAAAGAAATGCTACAGGTCTTTAATGAGTGGTAAAGCTTGGAGAAAGCATAATTGGACGTCTTGGCGTTCAGTTGATTATCTAGGAAAAAACTTTGCACAGCAGAAGGAAAACCAGAAGAGTCGTGGGCTGGGAAGGCAAACCCAAACCAGTGGGGGAGTCTGAGAACAACAACTCCTGAGGGCGGGCTGCCAGGACGTGGGAAAGCTGGAAAGCCTGCGAAAAGTTACGCAGGCCATTGTCCGGCATGCTTTGAAATGCCCAAGCCAGAGGCATTGGAGTGTCATGAGGTCAAAAGAGCAAGGTGTGGCACCCAACACACAGGCCGTCCTCCCCACGTTGGCCCACACCGTGAATGCGGGCATCGCAGCTGCAAGTGGGACAGGACACGGAGTGCAGAGACAGCACACTAAAGACAACTAGGAAAACACAATAGCCTAAGAAAAGGAGCTGCTCAATAAGTGTCCTTGGGATGCCTCACAGCAGGGGCACAGGGGGAGCAGGCGTATGGCCAGCAAAGGGTCAGCACCAGGCAAACACAGCACTTGCATCCAGGCAAGGCCTGAGGGCCGCCTGCATAGAGTTCTGTAGCAAGGGCAGCCTAGAAGCCGCAAAGTGCTGGACACCTGCAAAGGGGGCTGACGCTCAAGGGCTCTGCGTAAAGTGCTATCAAGAACTAAGATGGACTAATTACTCAAAGACTGATGCTAACAGTGACAGAAGTAATGAACTTAATGCATGGCGCGTACGAGTGACCATTAAGTTGTGATGTTTATGATCCATTTTGTTGATCTGTTGTGAATAACATCTGCGACCGTTAAGCATCAACAAGTGCCTCCCCTTGTGTCTTACAGAAAGGGGGGGGGGGGTGAATGGTATGTGAACAGCCAGGAGGGGACTGGTGGTCACTCGCCCATCTGGGAGGGGTTAACGGCAAACTAAGCAAATGGTGAAAATTGGAAAAGTCACAATACGTGACCTACTGCTTGGCACAAAAGACAACGGTGAACTGAAGGAGCCATCTATTTACAGCATCTTTGCGTGCCCAAAGCGAACATACAAATATAGGTGAGGTTCCAGAGCAGCCCAAATTTACCACTGAATATTCGAAATATTACGTCACCACATAGCCTTGGGCGCCAAAAGCAGCAATTAGCCAGACACTTGTCCTGGAAGCTTTAAAACTACAGTATGACTTCCGGGGAAGTCAAGAGCGGTCACACTTTGGCAAACACACTCGCGGATGCTGTAACCACCTCATTTTTATAAGTGATTTCCATTTACTTGAAACCTGCTTTAAACTGATTGTTTTCTCCAGACTCTGAATCCGGAGGTTTCAAACGCTGCAGGGGCTTAAACGGGGCTCAGGAGCAGGGCTTTCACACAGATGTTGGGAAAAGCTTAACCAGTAGGAAAAATGACCGTGACTAATCCACCAGCTATATTTAGAGGACAGCACAGAGACGGGGGAGTTCATGAAGTGCTGGGTCTTAATTGGCAAAAACGCGATTGGGAGAAGCAAATCGCTCTCAAAACCCTTACAGAAATCCAGTTCTAGTGCAGGAGCGCGCGCGCGTTTGTCATAACCCCCGCACTTTGCCCACTCCCCAACTTTCCACCATTGTATTCCTTACCATAAATAAGCCAACGTACACACTTGTCTTTGTGGTGGTCATTTGTTGGCCGCAGTTTTATTAGGAATACACTTATTATCTTGCATACCTTTGCATATCATACCATAAATCATTATTGGTGAACTGTCATATTTGCGTCATGTCTCATTTGCATCTCCTTATACATTGCATTTGCATAAATCACATGTAGATTGCCCAATAGCAGATTAGACTGACAGTTCGTTGTATAGGTTATTTGCGGGCTTGTATTGTCTCTTGGCCCCACTGGGTCGTTGCTTCGTTTGGTTGGGTTTGCCCTCTCTTTGCGCAGGGGGTGTAGCTTCTGTCCCGGAGTTAGGCCACAACTCGCTACCTTGTCCGACTCTTGTTGTGCCCTGCCATCTGTTGGGGGCTGGGCAGCGAGCGCCGTCTCCGTTTGCTACCCCCATTGTGGTAGGCCAACTCACCCAGTCGCAAGGCATCCCAAAGTGAGTGGTCCTACACACCGCCCTGAGGCCAACTCACCCAGCCGTGAGGCATCCCAAGGTGAGTGGTCCTATTCCGGCACACCGCACTCCGGTGTGCCTCTGTACCAACCATTATCCCCATAGTTTCTCGCCAACGCCTTGCCTGCTCCTCAGCACTGCAACATAGCTGTTCCTTAGGTGTGGGTGGGTGGGACAAAGACTTTCTCGCCGGTGCTGCTCCCCCGCTCCAAAAGATAGGAGCTTACCTGGGGGAGTAGCGCTTATATCCCCCCCCCAGCGCTTTCCCGCCCTGTCCTGGTTTCCCCCTATTGGGGGGTTTGTACTGCGCTCGGGCCCCCATTGGCCGGGGGGGGCCGGCACCTCTCTGGCGGCCGCAGCGGGGGGGGGCGCGGGGGTTTCCCCCGCTCATGAGCGCGTCTAGGCGCGAAAAACCGGTTCCGACCGGTGCTCGGCGTTGGTTATGGCGCCGGCCCTCGAGGCCCCCTTCAGGGGCGGCCTCTGCGATGACCCCCGCACTTTGCCCACTCCCCAACTTTCCACCATTGTATTCCTTACCATAAATAAGCCAACGTACACACTTGTCTTTGTGGTGGTCATTTGTTGGCCGCAGTTTTATTAGGAATACACTTATTATCTTGCATACCTTTGCATATCATACCATAAATCATTATTGGTGAACTGTCATATTTGTGTCATGTCTTATTTGCATCTCCTTATACATTGCATTTGCATAAATTACATGTAGATTGCCCAATAGCAGATTAGACTGACAGTTCGTTGTATAGGTTATTTGCGGGCTTGTATTGTCTCTTGGTCCCACTGGGTCGTTGCTTCGTTTGGTTGGGTTTGCCCTCTCTTTGTGCAGGGGGTGTAGCTTCTGTCCCGGAGTTAGGCCACAACTCACTACCTTGTCCGACTCTTGTTGTGCCCTGCCATCCGGCGGGGGCTGGGCAGCGAGCGCCTTCTCCGTTTGCTACCCCCCTTGTGGTAGGCCAACTCACCCAGCCGTAAGGCATCCCAAAGTGAGTGGTTCTACACACCGCCCTTAGGCCAACTCACCCAGCCGTGAGGCATCCCAAGGTGAGTGGTCCTATTCCGGCACACCGCACTCCGGTGTGCCTCCGTACCAACCATTGTCCCCGTAGTTTCTCGCCACGCCGTCAGGGAGGCTTATGTCTTCCTGCAGCTCCCCCCTTCCTTCCTTCTTAGGCCATTTCATCTGCAACCTGCTAAAGCCATTGCGCCCCACAGGTTGTTCCAGAAGACTCCCATGCCCTCCTCAGACAGGTACACCACATCTTTCGCATAGAACGCGGGGCGACCCGTGTGGATGAGCCCGTGCCTAATCGTTTCAAAACCATTGGTTCTGCAGAACTTGCTCACAGTGAGGTTCAGCTTTTTTCGTGAGTTCTCGACCTCTTTCTGCGATTGGGCCCCGCGCCATTCGTTTCTGCTGATCAGCTCTGACCAAATGATGGCGGTGCCCCCAAAAGCCTTGCCTGCCTCCGACAGGTCTCTCTGTATATCCTGAAGAAGATCTTTCCTCCCTCGCCTGGCCAAATCGTTCCCCCCCAAATGTATGATCAATATATCCGGGTGCCAGGCTGCCTCCGCCTGCAGTTCCGCGAGGGTCGCCGGCAGCTGGTCCCATTTCATTCCCGGCTGGCCAAACCACTGTATGCAGGTGTCCACTGGCCGTCCTTCTTGCTTGTGTCCCCTCTGCCGCCACCAGGATTGCATCCGCGTTATAAACGAGTGGCCCACCACCCACACCAAGCGTGGTCTCCGTCCTGCCGAGGTAATGATAACATGTCACTCTGTTGCTTGGCTGAGGGGGGAACGCACCTCCACCCTCCCCCGGCAGGCGCTGTGGATTATAGCAACTGGGGCCTTACGTAGGTCCGGTACGCCCGTGACCGCCATCTACCTACAGCCTGTATCCCGGCCTCGGTCATCCCATGTTGCGCGGCCGTAGTGGTGGCCCCAATCCTGAATGAATGGGACCCGAATCCTGACGGTGGCAGCCCTGCTTTGCTGAGTGTGAGGCGCATGATCGTGGTGAACGGGAATCTGCTAAGGTGTGTGCCGTCTCTGTGCTTGAATAGAGGCCCTTCGCCGGCCGGTCGCACTGTCATGAAAGCGAGCAAACAGCACACTGCGCAGCAGTTCCGGTCCTCAATGCACCGCAGCCTCACTACCGCCCCTCTGCCGGTTTGATCTGTCTTTGACCGCCTCAGTAGGATCTCTACTTCCCCTGTTTTAGGTGTGACATCACCCGCCTGTACGCAGCGTTTCGCTGGTCCTGTCCTTGAAGGTGCTACTAGCTCGCTAATGCGGAACGCCCCGAAGAAAGCGGTAGAAAATGCTGCCCTAAACAGGAGGTGCTCGAAGTTGTCCTTTGTGATGCCCCACAGTGCTCCCAACAGCACGCCCAGCTTTGTGTAGTCTATTGGGCGCCTGTTATCCCTTCTTGCGCCTTCTGTGCGCTTCCACCCCTTCATTGCCGCTTTGATGTAGTGCGTGGCCATGGGGTCCAGCCCGGTCTCTAGCTTGTCGTAGTATGCCACGGCGGACAGGTGGGCTTGCGTCCATGACCTGGATTTCTGGGAGTTAAACGCCCAATGTATGAATTGTTCTGCTACTCTGCGTGTGGCCCCCATATTGCCCAGAGACTGGATGCCCCCTACCTGCATTACGGTGCCAATATATGTCTTGTATCTCCTAGCGACTTCCGGGGTGAGGGCTTGGCTGACCAGCTCCGATAAATCTACCCCGCCAGGGCCCACAGCTGGACCGGGGAAAGTGGTCATGTCCCGCTCTGCGCCAGGCGCCAGCTCCCTGAACTTTTCCATCCGTGCCCTGGAGAGGGCGTCTGCAACTTCGTTGTCCACCCCTGGTACGTGGGGCGCTCTCAGGTCTATGTTGCCTTTCAGCTGCAATTCAACCAGTCGGCGCATTAATCGCAGTGTATCTGGGCACCTGGCTGTTCCTTTGTTAATCGCCTGTACTACCCCCTTGTTGTCGGACCATAGTGTCAATTTCATGCTGTGCAATTCTCGCTTCCAAACTGTGAGTGCGACTATGATAGGGAATAGTTCCAAAAAGGTGATATTGCTGGTAATTCCCGCCCTGTGCCAGCTGCTAGGCCACTGCCCTGCACACCATTTCTTGCCCAGGATTGCCTCAAAACCTGTGCTGCCGGCCGCGTCTGTGTACAGCGCGATCTGTTTGCTAGTTACCCAGCCTTCCCTCCAGATCAGCAATCCATTAAAGTCTGCTAGGAATGTATCCCACATCAATAGGTCATTCCTCACTTCCGCCCCCGAGCCTGACGTGGTGGTGCTTATGGGTGAGCCCACCTGTTAATCGGGTCAAGCGCCTGGCGAATGCCCTGCCTGCTGGGATTACCCTGGCAGCAAAGTTAAGCTTGCCTATGAGCCTCTGGAAGTCTCTCAGTGTTGCCTTCTCGCGCCCGCAGAGGCTCCTAATTTCTTGCCTGAAATCCTCCACCTTCTCTGGAGGGAGCCCGGACGTTCCGGCGACTGAGTCCAGTTCTATTCCTAGGAATGTGATTTTTGTCGCCGGGCCCACTGTCTTTTCTGCTGAAAGGGGGATCCCTAGTTCCCTTGCCAAATCCACAAATGCTGTCAGAGTGTCGCCGCACTCGGCTGATGCCGCGGGACCAGTGAAAAGGAAATCGTCCAAGTAGTGGAGCTTCCCACCCGAGGGATGCCTGACGTGTAGTGCTCATTCAATAAAGGTGCTAAATAATTCGAAGTAGGCACACGATACCGAGCACCCCATTGGCATTGCTTTGTTGAAATAGAGGTCTCCTCCCATTGGAAACCTAATAGGTGAAAGCTCGAGGGTGAACTGGGAGTAAGCGAAAGCCGACTCGATGTCCCTCTTTGCCATGAGAGCCCCCCGGCCTGTTGCTCTAACTAGGTCGATGGCATCGTCTATCGTGGCGTAGTTCACCGAACATACTTCTGCGCCGATCCCATCGTTTACCGAATTACCGTCTGGGAATGACAGGTGGTGAATTAGCCGGTATTGCCCTTGCTCTTTTTTGGGGACTACCCCTAGCGGAGAGATCACCAGTTCCTTGCTCATGTGAGCGGGGAGGGGGCCCTCTATTCTACCCAAACCCCTTTCCTTCTCTATTTTCTTTGTCACTACCCCTGGGTGCTGCATCGCTGATTTTAGATTTCTGGCACTGCCAGGCGGGAGAGGGCCTGTAAACGGTATGGGGAAACCTTCTTCAAAACCGTGAACTAGAGTCTCAGCGTCCGTCTTGTTGTGGTAACTGTTGGCTAGCTTGCACAACAGGTGCGTGTTGATGGGGGACCGTGCTAGCCTGTAATTTTGGAACCCTGTTGTCCCCCTCGCGCCCCCATGTCTGACTCACTGTTTCTTTTTCTCTTTCCTGTCCCCTTTGTGATCTGTCCTGCGTTTGCACCCCGCTGCCGGGTGACCCCCCCCGCAGGAGGAGCAGAAATGCTGGAATTTGCATGATGCCCCGTAGGTACATTCGTTCGCTTCGAACTTCCAGCAGATTGCCGGTGTCCCGTTGTTGTGTGGTGCTTTCCACAAGCTGAATTGTTTGGGTTTTTGAAAAGGCCTCCCCTTCCCCTTGTGAAAGGACCCACGAAAGGACTGATCGTTTCTTCCTGCCCATGACTTGGCCTCCCTAGCCACCATCATTTTGTGAATGAACCCAGAGACATCCTCCTCATTCCACTCCATCTCTAGGTGTCTGCATTTTTAGCCGGAACCCTTTATCATATTCCAGCCACGCATCGCCTGGGAATTGTCTCTGCGCATTATGGATATTGGCTTCATAAAGCCATAGGTCGGCTGCGCAGCGCGGGAATTTCTCCACTATTATGCAAGCCATTATTCGAATGCATCTAGCCAGTTATCAAAATTTCTCTCCTTACGCTCTTTCCTTCTTTCCCTTTTATCCTCATCCTTCTTATCGCAGGTGGTCAAGTCAAGCCCCTCTAACTGTATCTCCAGCAATGAAAATATATCAATGAATTCCTTCCTCCAAATTCTTTCCTTGACCGCCAGCGGTATGAGGCTAGCTAGCCCTGTGGCCCTGGTGGTTAATGATGCTGGACCAGTTGAGGGCTGTGTGTATGCATCGGGTGCCGCTGTTGTGGTGGGAGGAATGGTTGCTGGGGTCGTGCTCCCCCACGCCATTGTGGGTGAACCTGCCTCACCCCTATCCCTTGGAGCGACCTGTTCCCCTATGCGTTGTTGGCGCGCCTGGCCTGGGTCTATCAGGTGCCATGGTAACCCCGAGGTCTCCTCCTCCGCCTGGGCTCCCATCACCCCCATTCCCTGCGTGCTTCCCTGCCGCCCTTCTGTCTGTGCTCCTGTCGCCCCCGCTCCCTGTATGCCTAAACCTTTTAGTAAAAGTGGCGCCATAGTTTTGAAGCATTCTTGCACAATTGCACTGATATGCTCACCACTCGCCGCTGTGTCCCTGGTCCTCCTGCTTGGTCCCGCCGCTGTCGAGATGGCTACAGGTGGCTGGTCCTTCCTCTGGGGAGCCTTCTTGGGAGCTTCTGCCTCTGCCAGCTTGGCTGGCGCCCTCCTCTTTCTCTTGGCCGCCGGTGTGCTGGGGGCGTTCTGCTGCTGGTCGCTTGGCCCTTCGCCGGCGTCGTCCAACAGGTGGGGCTGCAGCCAGTCGCTCCCATGGACCTCCGAAGCTGCCCGGATCCTTTGCAGCAGGTCGCCTAGATCCTCCTGCTGCTTTTTGCTCCCCCTTTTCACCATCTTCTGTGCGCTTATATGCAGCCTGGGATACCAGGGAAAGTGGGTGTAGGAGCTCGCTAGCTTGTTCAATCTCTGTGGGCACTCGTATGGGCGGGGTGCTGCCGCCGAGTTATGCACCAAGTGTAAAGTTCACACAAAGTTCGCCCAAGGTTCCTAAAAATGCCCCCTTAGTCTGCTTTGCAGCTAATTGCTGTAGGTCCCTTTTAAAAAATTTTTTTTAAATAATCCTTTTCCAGGCAACCTCGCTCAAATTGGACCTGTTCCTTTAAGGGGTTGGCTCTACGCCCCCTCGCTCGCTCTCTTTTCCAACACGGGCGCGCGCCTCTGGCGTCGAGCCCGTCGAAGGGAGCGCCACGCACTTGACTGCTTGGGCGGTGGATCTCGTGGATAGCGGGGGTTCCCCCGCGGCTGTCCTCGCTTGCCACGGACGTTCGCTGATGCCACAGCCGGGACGCCCGCTTCCGCCGGTAAGGTGCTCGCTCGCGGTCCTCCCCCCAAGCTCACCGGTTGTATTCAACGGCTTTCGGTCGGCTGCTGGGCGCTCTGCCTGTACGTGAGTCGCGGTGGCGCCGGGGCGGGCTCCCGGTCGTCCTCGCCTACCGATACGACTTCTGGGCCCCCGTCAGCCACACAACCGCCAGCCAGCCGCGATCGGCTCCAATCCGCGATCGGCTTCAGTCCAACTCGGATGAGCCGGGATGTGCACCCGGCCGTCCTCTAATCCGTGCTGCAGCAACGGCGCCAAGGGAAACCGGGGTGGGCACCCGGTCGTCCTCTTCGTCGCTTCTAGATCTTCCGTAGCCCGCGACAGGGCTTCGCCGTGCGATCCGACAGGGCTTCGCCTCACGCCACAAAAACTTTCTCGCCGGTGCTGCTCCCCCGCTCCAAAAGATAGGAGCTTACCTGGGGGAGCAGCGCTTATATTCCCCCCCCAGCGCTTTCCCGCCCTGTCCTGGTTTCCCCCTATTGGGGGGTTTGTACTGCGCTCGGGCCCCCATTGGCCGGGGGGGGCGGCGCCTCTCTGGCGGCTGCAGCGGGGGGGGGCGGGAGTTTTCCCCGCTCATGAGCGCGTCTAGGCGCGAAAAACCGGTTCCGTCCAGGGCTCAGCGTCGGTTATGGCGCCGACCCTCGAGGCCCCCTTCAGGGGCGGCCTCTGCGAATCTATGAGTCTCACACGTGCCAATTGTTAATCATGGTGCAGTGAGCTCCCCAGTTCTTTATGTTATACGTATCACACCGAAGGGTGCAATTTCAGTTACATTAATTAAGACATATTGCATTCCCTCTGACTAACACCTGTTGGAGAGTGAGGATTGCTTCTGCAAGATTTTTCATCTTGGAGCATCATGCTCCAGAACTGGAGTGAAAGAGAGGTTGGGGTGGAGGAAATAATGGAGGTCAGAGAATGGAGCTTTGGTGTTGCACACCAGCTGTCACAATGGATCCCCAGGGGTGACAGCTAATACCTCTTACAGTGGCGGCTGGTAGGGATGGTGGGACAAGGGACAGGGGTTTGAAAAATATATTTTTAAAAACACTTATCTCTTCTGCTGGCCGTGTCTCTCCTCCGCAGTGCCAAACCAGGAAGCTCCCAGGCTCCCAATAGTCAATCACAACGCTGCACTGCAGCGTTGTGATTCGTCTGTGCGCCATGGATCGGCGCTCAGATGGGGACAGGTAGCCTATGTATATTCCCTACCAGGCTGTCTATTACAGCCTGGTGGGGAATATGCAAATTGCGCATGACTGTTTGGCTGGGCCAAGACGCTAGCCAAGCAGTCATGCATACTTAGTATGCACAGTCCACTCCTCCTCTCTGAGCAACAAGCCCCGCCCTAACCCAGCCATGCAGGAACAAAAAATAAAATGATAATAACCTTGTTAAAATCATTTTATTTTTCCCTTTTTCACTGCTCTAAGAGCAGTGGGGCAACACTCCTCCGCCTTAGCGGAGGAGCTGCCACTGAACTGTTACTTGCACTTTGTTGTTATCGTTGGTTTTCGGGGCCATGATGGAAGCAATTAGAAGAGAATGCTTATAAGATACGCTGAGCTCTGGCTGTCTTCTTTACACCCCTAGCCCATTTCATGGCCCTTCAGCAGCAAATAGGAGACTGTTAAGGGCCTAAGTGTAGGATGAGGGTTAGACGTGGTAATGCCTTTCGGGTAAAGGACGTCTAATATGACTTCCTCTAACCCTGCATTTTGGTGCATCAGCGGCTACCTAATAACAAAGTTCAGCATGGCTCTCGACAGTATCCTTATAGCATCATACATACAACATACACGTACTTGTACAGACACATACAGAAAGGAACTTTTGGACAGCCCCTTTCAGCCATTGGCTAATGTGGCTCAGTTGGCTTTAGGTAGTGACTAATATGGTCGTCCATCAGTTTTGGAATCAGCCCACTGCATTTCTTGAATGTAAAAACACAAAAAAAATAGTTCACATACACATTGGCATTAATTCCTTTTTTTACATTATTATTTTATCCCAAGGGACCCTATGCTTTCTGTGTGCTAACCGTCCTTCCATTTCCACAGCTCATTTGTTACTCCATGATACTTCCCCAACTGTCCCTGTCTTGTTCCCTTTTTAGGTCTCGCCTACGCAGCGCGCATGCGCTGCGTAGGAGGGCCTTTAGCCGTCGCTCTGCTCATTTTCAAGCACACACTCGTGCTTGTGGCGGCATCCACCTTGCGGGAGCGAGCAGCGGCGCGCATGCTAATTGGCTGTTGCTCGCTCCCGCAAGGTGGATGGTGCCACAAGCACGAGTGTGCTTGAAAACAGCTGCTGCTTCTTAGCGCGATCGCTTTCACTTTCACGGCCGCGTCGCTTTCACGACCGCGCGGCCAATGCTTGTCTTCATTTTCTCTCTCACTTTCGCATACACATTTAAGGAGATTGTGCAGTCAGAACGGCACAATGTATTCCTGTTCAGCAAGTCTAAAACCCCCGTCGCTGTAGTTTCAACCAGTTATACACAACCTTTACTGTCCATCAACTTCCTGATGCAAAGCTCTCTGAAGCCGCACTGTGCAGCATGAAGCACTGAACAAGTGGCTGTGGAGTGAACATGACATTAAACATATACTGTTCCCTGGTGCATCTTGATGCTGAATGTGGACTATGACATTATTTATTTTATGCTGCATGTTGGTGAATGGTTCCCCCTTTTTCTCCCGCACGTTTTTACACTTCTGTATTTAGCACCCTTGCCCCCCCCCCTTCCCCCCCACCCCCAGGCCTTCACTTGCTCCCTGGCAGATGTGTGTGCTGTCAAACGGACCTCCAAGCGCTAGGTAATGAGTTGTGCCCTTGGACGTTGTAGGGCTTCCCTCGTGAGTGCAATCAGGCTACCCAGCTGCTTCCTGACCTACAGTAATTCAGTCTCAACGCACTCAGACTTCTCGTTTATTTTGGTCGTTTTTTCTTGTAATTATTTCTTCGGTGCTGGAGGTTGGCATAAGGCAGCATGAGCATCTGCAAGCAATCATGATACTTTCCCAGAGCATAATTACCACATTAAGGGCTCGTGCTTCGAGTGCCTGCAGATGAGCTGGCATGCGAGGACCACTGTGCAGTGACTCTTTAATGAGGTGCATTTTCACTTTGAGATCTCTCACTTTTGTTTTCTGCTTCATCCTTTTCATCTTCTTCTTCTGTCTTCGTGTGTTTTGTCTACTTTTGTTGGCACCAGATTATTCTCTCTTGAGACTGTTGTACCAGTGAATGTTGTTTTCTGCATCCAGTGATTCTTGTACGTGACGCTGTATGAGTGTTCTGCTATGAATTATACACGTGTTGGAAGAAGATGATCATTTCGTGCTCTTTTGTACCGCAACCTTTTTAACTTGATTATTGAACTGTCTCTAAATTATGCAGATGTTGTAGGGATTAGATAATTGATTCTGCCTTTGCTTTATAGAGAATTGAAGGGATTGGAAGACTGGTTCTGCCTCTTGGCTATGCAGACATTGTAGGGGTGGATTGATTCCTTGGGTCCTGTCTCTTGTGTATATAGACACTGTACGGCTTAAATAGTGTGTTCTGTCTATTTAGATCTGGCGTGACAGTGCATCTGTCTGCATTACTTATTGTTACCAACTCTCTAAAATATATATGGAGTGGGCTTTGGCTCCTTGCATCATTTTATTGGCTGTTGGGTGTCTTCTTCCTCCGCCTATGGGAAGGTTTCCTTAGAATGCATAAGGGAAAATTTTCCACGCGAAAAGTAAACCCAATCATCACACTGTTTGGCACATTCAAATCTTTCTCTCCTATCTGCATTTTATACAGAAATCATTCCTTTTTCTACTTTTTTTTCTAATCATTGGCAAAACCAACACCTCTGGCTAAACTTTTGGGCTAATCCACATTTGTGCATGCAACACATGCAATCAGGATTTGTGAGTGCCTGAGTTTTCATGTGCTAGCCTATTAAAGCCAGGCTGTCCGCTTTGTGAATGCTTGTTTTATACAAACACTGTAAGGATTGTAACATCAATTCCATCTCTTGCTTATACAGCCATTGTAGGAATTATTGGTTCTTTTCTGTCTCTTTTCTAAGGATTGGCTCGTTGAGTCTGTCTCTTGGTTACACATATATTGTAGGGATTGGTTCCTTTGTCCTGTATTTTGTCATAGAGGTACTGTTGAAGTGAATTATTGGTTCAGTCTTTTACTATACAAACATTCTACGGATTAGCTCGTTGAGTCTGTCTCTTGGTTACACATATATTGTAGAGATTGGTTCCTTGGTTCTGTCTTTCACTCATGGAGACACTACAGGAAGTGAATTATTGGTTTGGTCTCTTACTATACAAACATTCTACGGATTAGCTCGTTGAGTCTGTCTCCTGGTTACACATATATTGTAGAGATTGGTTCCTTGGTTCTGTCTTTTGCTCAAAGAGACACGGTAAGAAATGAATTATTGGTTTGTTCTTTTACTATACAAACATTGTAGAGATTATTTCATTGAGTCTGACTCTTGGTTATACATATATTGTAGGGATTTTTTCCTTGGCCCTCTTGATAACGCCGATTCTTATCTAATTATCTATAAGAACCTTCTGGCCGCCAAGATCTTTTTACCTGTTGAATAGTGTAAAGGAGAGAATCTCATCAGGTTAGATATCAGCATTCATTTTGTCTGAAAGGACCACTGACTCCGAATTCAAGTTTGAGAATTTATTATCGCCAAAAATAACTGAACGTGCAGGCACCTCAACACGAGGTTAAAGAAATAGATGGGCACTAATACAAATAATAATCTACGCAGGAGTCTCATCCGACTCAGGATAAGAAGAATAGACAGTTCTAGGAGGACCAACCAGACTATGATTGCTCCTATTTCTAAGTTGCTCTTCATGGGCCTAAACAAGCTTAAAATCAATTGCTGTCCCTACACTAACGCTAAGTGACATCCCTGCATAACGATTTTCCCAGGCAAGAAAGAATAAAAGGTGTCAGCTGTGAAGACTTCCTAAGAAGTGCAATCACCATATACCTAAGCTCAGCTCTGTCCTTCTCTCAGGTCTCCCCTACCGCTTCTCTGGCTTCCTCCCTCGGGGCACTATCCCTAATACAAAACCATACTACAAAGGTACACGCCTTGTTTACGCCCTCTTGGCCAGGTCTTCTTTCTTGTGCTTTTCCATTGAAACGGTGACTTCATCCTGGACAGTTTCGTTGACCTTGAGTCCCAGGCGCCTTCTCCGCTGAAAGTATCATCCCTAAATTCCATTGCACTCCCCGTACCATGCCTCCCATCTTTCTAACTTTTGAAAACAAAGAGTTAGTCTTTACTAACGAGACATGTGTCCTTGCACCTGCAACAAAAGATACGTTCAACAGAAACCTTCTACTGTGCTAATTAAATCTACCGTTTGTGCCCAGAGAGCCTTTCCAAGAGAAACCCTTTTCGGCCTACATTATAAGCTAACATAAGAATATACCAGGCCTTCCTTAAGCATATATGTAGTCAGGCCCTTACATATAACTTTTAAACACACATCTTACTTTTCCCTATAAGCATATTCATTACGATTCATTATGCAAACAATGAATTACATGTGCAACTTTAATATGGTGCACGTTTAAACTACTGCAATTACATTACATACACGAACTAATTCCTCTATGCATTATGTTCACACAATTCAAAAAGCATTACATTACATCATTATCCTAACACCATTATACTGCTGAGTTCACTTCGTTTCAGTGAACTATTCATTCTTTGCTAAACATGCATGAGTATACAATGAATATAAACGAATATATGTCTGAATACATATGGGTGCGGCCTATCAGTGATTATGATGCACCCCTACAATTCACAAGAACATTTCGCTCTATCAGTTCCCCCTTTGATGACTCCTGTCATCACATCTCATTCTACTCCCTCGGAGAAGGAACCGACCTAAACAGAACTTGTTCCCATCTTCCCTGATCTGAAGTTCTCCATGCTCTTGAGCCTTTGATACTGATTGTCCTGCAGTCTTGCCAATCTCATGTCATTTTCCCTCAAAGCTCTCTTGACTCTGCCTGCTCGATACCATTTGTAGGCCTTGATCATAATCCACAAGCCAGCCACACAAACCACCAAGATAAGGAGTGGTCTCAGGAAGTACCCAAGGAATCCCTTTCCTAGGTTTGCAAACCAACCTCCCACTTGACCAAAACCCTTTCCGACCTTTTCCCAGGCCCCTTCTTCGGTCAAATCCGCTATCTTTGTGTGGATCATAGTGATGTTACTTATATATTTCTCCAGATCCTTGCTACGGTCTGGTATATAAGTGCAGCACTCTTGAACCTTCAGCATTTTACAGACTCCGCCCTCTTTTGCCAATAGGACATCCAAAGCAAGGCGATTCTGCAAAACCATTCCCCTTATCGACAACATCTCTCCTTCCACCAACACCAACGATTTTGCTGTGTTCATCGAAAATTCATCCACCACAGTCGCTAACCTCCGGATCTTCACATCATTCAAGACTACTCCTAGACTAGGTATCATAGCTCCAAAGATATCCCCCACAACGATTCCTGCACTTGCAGCTCTTCTCGTTCTTGAATGCTCTCCACCCTCCAGAAGATTTAAGTCTTCTGTATGGTAAATCTTTGGAAATATTATTGACAAATAACATGTTCCATACCAATTTGCAGGCAACCTCACATAAGCATTCTTCCCACATACGTAATACACCGTAGGTATCACTTGTACAGGACCTTGGAGAAAATCTTTTGCCTCATCTGCCATGGTGAAAACGTGATCACAAGTACTCTGTCCCACTGGAACCTTTTCGTAGTAAGTCTGATAACGCCTTATACACAACTTACCCCTCTGCTCCTTATCTAACGCTATAGGACCATAGCTTCCCCTGGTCTTGTGCAACCGTTCTTCCTCCGTCCAATCTGTCCTGTGATGCCCTAAATCTCGGGATTCAGTCAGCTTTCTATACCTATCTTCAACCTGATCTACAAACTTTCTCTCTACATCCGACATCAAACAAGTCAGATTGTGCCTGTGTGCGAATGCTGTATCCAATTCCAAACTCGGTATGAAGTACTTCCTCAGTCTGTCCTCGGTCTTATAATAGTCATACTTATTCAAATGCTTGTAAGCTGGAACTTCAGGAAGTACTGCGTCGAAATTGGAAAAGAAATACTCGAACTGATCTCTCTCATAAAACAAACTAAGCAAAAGACTACAAGAAATACCATAAGTCAGTGGAAGATGATGATATCTAATACCCTCATCCACCGAAGTAGGCAACTGCATACACACATAACAATCTTTCGCATCCATCACGTCAACATACTCATACAACAACTTAGCATACGCATTAAGCTTAAAATCACCCTTAGACAAATCTACATGTAATCTACGACTTTCTTCTAATATCATAGCTCTATCAGCTGCCCTGTCTACCCCCTTCTGACTAGGTGTGATAGGTGTGGGTGTCCCTGTCACTGCCTCTACTTCTGGCTCATGCGAACCAGTATATGAGACTACAACTACTATGATTATTGAAATTATCACACTACTTATAAGAATGCCTATAATCCATTTTGCTCTACGATTGGGATTTCCCGGCTCCATGATTTCGAAAGTTCTCAAAAAGTCTTGGTTATCGCAAAGAACTCAGAAAAGTCTCTGTCCTTTATTTATGACTTGCTTAACCAGCTCGAGCAACCATGAAATCTCCGGGCTTTCCCTTTCCGATCACAACTTATTTACACAGTCCAGAAAAAGACTTCCCTAGTTTTCGTTCCTCTTCTTGTGGAAAGTCCCTAAGTTTATTCTTCTTCCACTTGGACCTAGGTTATCTTCTTCTTTTAGACTTTTATTTACAGTTCATTACTGATCCATAATGAGATCCTCATTAAGCACGACCAGAACGTGATACAAAAGTTCAAGACGCAAAAGCAGCACTTCGTGTGAAAACGGCTCAGCTCCGAAAGGCGGGAATTCGACCCGATGCAAAAGCAATTTTCGGACTTCACTCAGAAGTGGGGGATTCGGAATCGTGAGTGTCAGTGTTCCGTCTATCTCGAACCCTGGCATCCGCAGCACCACCTTCACCACCAGTTTCGGGCTCCGACTGAACACTTCCACTGACTTCAGTCTCCCTGTATTCACCACCCCCTGCATCAAACACAGTGTAAGTCCACTCAGGGGTAGAGTATCTGCGACAAGGCACTCTTGTTCTCTTGGACCTTCGCCGACTGTCTTGTGCTTGGTCTTCGTCGCTTGCTTCGGTTTCAGATACTTCGGACACTGGAGCAAGGTCTCTCTCAGGTGCTAACCTCAGGTTCAGTCGCCTCTGTCTTTCAGGCCAACTTTCAACACTTCTGTTCGTTCGTCTGCCTTCTCCTTCTATGCCCAGTGCACTACTTCCTCTTTCTGCTGCCTTTGACTCTTCTCCGCCCACTGCACCTTCTCTTTCTTCAGTGCCTGAATCAGGGTTCGAACTGTGGAAACCCCCTTCAGCTTGCTCTAGTGCACCACCAGCTGTGTCAGCGACCCTTACAGCTTGACTTGTCCTCTCATGTGGCCCTACCACGTCAGCTGGGTTTTCATTTACGAGAGGAGCTGTTTCTTCCAAGGGTGCTGGAACTCTGCGGGTATGGGAAGCATGCACCCAGTTCGGCAATCCTCCACACTTTACTGCTGTGTTCGTGATAAGTATCACCTGATACGGGCCACGCCAACGGGCATCCAAGCAACTCTTCCTCACGTGCTTCCGGACGAGCACCCAGTCACCGGGACACAAGTCGTGGCACAGATCACTCGAGGCTGGAACCACAGCTGCTTGCACCTGCTGGGATACAGAACGGACCACATCAGAGAGTCCTTTACAATAATCGAGAATCAAATCATCAGTGATGTTTATCAAGGCTGTAGTTGGTACTGCTGGCAGTCTCATTGCCCTCCCCATTATTATTTCATGGGGGGACAACCCGGTCTTTCTGTCTGGGACACTTCGCATGCTCATGAGCACCAGTGGCAAGGCGTCGGGCCATTTCAGGGATGTTGAAGAACACATTTTTGCCATCCGGGCTTTCAAAGTTCCATTAACTTGTTCCACCATCCCAGAAGCCTCTGGTCTGTAGCTACAGTGGAGTCTCTGGTCAATGTTCAATGCTGCACAAAGTAACTTCATGATTTCGCTATGGAAGTGCCCACCTCTATCTGATTCCAAAGAGGTCGGGATCCCGAATCTAGGGATAAGCTCCCTCAACAGTAATTTAGCCACTGTCAGAGTGTCACACCTTCGTGTGGGGTATGCCTCCACCCACCGTGAGAATATACATACTATCACTAGAATGTACCTCAAGCCATTGCACCTAGGCATCTCCACGAAATCCAGCTGTAGTCTATTGAAGGGCCCTCCTGACCTTCCAATATGACTCAGTGTAACTACAGTTTTCTTTCCAGCATTCATCTGTTGACATGTAACACACCTCTGACATACCGTCTCAGCCATTGCTCGGAACCGTGGGTTATACCACGTCTGTCTGAACACCCTCATCATTGCGTCTCTACCCAGGTGTGCCTGACCATGTATCAATCTTGCCATCGGACTCAGCAATTCTTCCGGCAACACAGCTCTCCCATCGTTTGATACCCACACATCCACCTCTCCTCTCTCGCAACCAGCTTTGATCCAGCCCTCTCTTTCCTTGGTTGAGACTTCATCTTGCAATCTCTTAAGCTCTTCCCAAGTGTCTGCCATGGCCAACATTATGCTGAGATCGGTTCCCTCTTGGCTCTCTTCTATCTCCCTGCCTGTGTATATGCATCCTTGTTCTGCGCAGAAGCGGGCTACCTCATCTGCGTAGTTATTACCCAAGGATACAAAGTCCTCCCCCTTCCCATGGGCTGAACACTTTACAACAGCAATTTCTTTCGGATGCTGTAATGCTTCTAACAATTGTCTTACATATTCTCCATTACGAATGGGTGAGCCAGATGATGTCAAAAATCCCCTCTGAGACCATAACTGCCCGAAGTCATGCACCACGCCAAAGCCGTATTGGCTGTCTGTGTAAATCGTGATTCGAATTCGATCAGCGGCCAAACAGGCACGGGTCAAGGCAATGATCTCAGCTACCTGCGCGGAGCGTACTCCTTCTAGGCAAGCGGCGTCGACCACTCCTGAAATAGTACATACAGCAAACGCTGCTCTCAATTGCCCCACACTGTCTCTTAAGCATGAACCATCGACAAAGAAAATTTCATCTGGGTCATCCAATGGCTCATCGACAATGTCAGGTCTCGGTTTGGTGCAAAGTTCGGTCACATCGAGACAATCATGGTCCTCACAATCTTCATCATCTGTGTTCGGTATAGGCATCAATGTCGCAGGGTTCAAGATGGAGCACCTTTTCAGAGTCACATTCTCTGCGGCAAGTATGACTTGCTCGTACCTCGTTAACCTATTGTTCGTTAGGTGCTGGGTCTTGGTCCTGGTCATTAATAACTCAACCGAATGTGGTACATGTACAGTCAATGGATGTCCCATTACAATGCTTTCACATCTTTCAATGCTGACACCTGTTGCAGCAACGGATCTTAGACATCCGGGCAACGCAGAAGCTACTGGATCTAAAGTAGCTGAAAAATAAGCAACTGGTCTACGGACACCTCCATGGTTCTGAGCTAACACTGCTAATGCACATCCTCCTCTCTCGTAACAAAACAATGAAAAGGCCTTGTTGTAATCAGGCATTCCCAGTGCGGGAGCCCTGCACAAATCATCTCTCAACTGCAGGAATGACATCAAGCACTCCTCGTCCCATGGTACCGGATCACTCACATCCTTGTGTGTAAGCCTCTGCAGAGGCTTTGCTCTCAAGGAGAAACTAGGAATCCACTGTCGACAATAGCCAACCATTCCCAGAAACATCCTAACTTCCCTCTGTGTACTGGGTACCGCCATGCTCATTATTGCCTCAATTCGATCTGGTGACACCTTCCTCTTGCCTTTTTCTAATCTGTGTCCCAAGTACTGTACCTCATTCAAACAGTACTGCAGCTTGTTCGGGGACACCTTATGTCCATTCTCTGCTAAGTGGTTCAACAAGGCTACTGTGTCAATTCTGCAAGCATCTTCTGTTTCTGAGGCAATGAGCAAGTCATCTATGTACTGCACGAGAACTGAGTTCTGCGGCAACACAAGACTCTCAAGGTTCTTCTTCAGGATCTGGTTAAAGATCGATGGACTTTCCGTATACCCTTGAGGGATACGACACCATGTTAACACGCGATTCTCTAGCCTAAATGCAAAAAGAAATTGGCTTTCCTCGTGGAGCGGTATCGAAAAGAAGGCTTGACACAAATCGATAACCGTAAACCACTCGGCTTCACATGGGATCTGGAACAGTATTACTGAAGGATTCGGTACCACTGGACAACAAGGGACAACTATCATGTTGACCTTTCGCAGGTCTTGCACGATCCTGTATTTCCCGCTCGGTTTCTGTAGTCCCATTATGGGTGAATTACAGGGACTACCTCTGATCTCCTTCAAAATACCCTTCTCAATGAAAGTCTCGATCACAGGTTTTATTCCTGCAATCGTTTCTATCGATAAATTGTATTGAGGTGTTCTGGGGAAATCAACATTCTGTTTCACCTCAATCCGCACTGGTTCAACCCCTCTGATTAAACCTATTTCGTCTCCTGCGAAATCCCACACCTCAGGCGACACTGCGTCTCTCAGATCATGTGGAAGTTCTTCCACAGTCACCATTGGGTACAGATCTATACACAGATGCTGATTGGCCATCTTAAAGTCAGCATCATCATCTCTCGTCTGGACCTCCACTCCTCGTGGTGTACAATAAATCGTGCAGTTCAATTTGCACAACAGATCTCTTCCCAAAAGACAAACTGGACTCGTGTCACATACTACAAACTGATGTCTAGTTTGGAAAGTACCTATCTTTACTAAGATCGGTTCTGTCAATGGGCTGCTCATCTTCTTGTTCGCTACTCCGACAACCTGGATTGATTGTCCCGAGAGGGGTAGGTTAGGGACTACTGCAGATCGTACAGTAGACCGGGTAGCTCCAGTATCAACCAAAAGTGTTGCAGGATTGCCCTCAATCTCTGCCTCTACAAAAGGTCCTCTCTGGTCTACCTCCAAGACCGCTCCAAGTGTGCAGTCTTCCTCCCCTCTCAGGCACCGTCAGGATAAAGGGTCTAAGCTATCCTCAGCATATCGTTCGAACAGGGGCATCTGTTGATATGTTCGTGTTCCTTGTGAAAACCTTGGAGCTTGGGGAATCTGAGCCTGAGAATTGTAAACCCCCCTTTCATCGTTCTAGGTCTCGTTATTGTGTTAACCACCTCTTGCGCGGGTGCCTGAGCCCCCTCTTCCTCTTCCTGTACCTGATTAGCTGGGTTCAAAGGACACTCGCGTTTCCAATGTCCGACCTGGCGACAAAGATGACACGCAGTGGTCTTCTTTAGTGTGGCCACGTCCACTCCTGTCTTGGGGTCTACTGGTTTTCCCTTTCCCTGTACCTGCCCATTCTGGTTTCCCTGGAAATTTCCTTGCTTTCTCCCCAAGGTCCCTCCACTAGGCTGATTCTGTGCTGTCTGCATCTGGACAAGCATCAATTTGTCTTTTAGCTTTCGATGTTTTGAATCCACCTCATCACTACAGTACCTCGCGTACCGCAAAATTTCATCTAGTGGCTTGTTCTGCCAGCAGATCAAATGGTGCTGTATCATGAGGCTGATTTCCCCTCTCAGACCCGTTACAAACTTTGAGACAAACTGTCCCATATCCTTAGGGTCCAAAACATCTAACCCACTGTACTGTTTAAAAACTTGCAGAAGTCTTTCGTAATACTCATGCACCGTTTCCTTGGGTTCTTGTACAGTCCGATCTATCTTAACCCAATCTATATCCTGAGGTGAAATCTTCGACTTCAACCATGTAATCACCTGCTCATACTTTTTCATGACATCAGGTGATGGACCATTTGTAACCGCCTCTCTTTTCGGTTCCGAAGTCGGCCACTCAATAGCGACTTTACATGCTGTCCACAAATCTCCTGGTACCACTATGTCAAACAAAGTGTTCAAATCAATCCACAATACTTTTGAAATTTTCACAAACCGCTCAACCTGTTTGTACCACTCCACCGGTTTTTCCCTCAGCCGAGGAAAATCATTTGTAAATGCAGCCAAATCACCTCTATTCCACGGCACATGCACGTACCCTCCATTCTGTACTTCTCGTAAAGGAAAATTTCCTACACCCGTCGCCCCCCTCCTGGCGGCGGCGTTTCCCTTCTGCTCTCTTTACTGGTTTCTTTTTGGACCACCTTTCTTCCCATTTGTCCAACAAAATCCATATTCTCATTCCTATGATCAGGTCTCTGGTGTGCGTCTTTAACCCTGTGATTCTTTTCTCCTCCAACTCCTGATCACTGTAATGCAATCTGTGTGGTCCCTGTAACGCTTTAGTTTTATTCAGGTCCACCTCATATCTTTTGGCCAAATCCCTCAATCTATCATGTGCCATTCTAGCTTTTCGAGTCACATCTTTTGCTACAAACAGCAGCTCATCTGATCCATAGATTTCTATCCTTTCCAAAGGCAGACCCCCACTGATCATTTCGTCTACCTCTGCTTTCAGCCTCACTACGTCTAGCAACCTTGCCTGTACTGCACTCCTCAGTACGTCTCGACAACCCGAGCCATCTCGCTCATCACAGTCACTATTCTGTCCTTGTGACCTATTCCCTTCCATATTCCTGGAACCTGGTCTGTCTTCCGAGACATTTTGTGCTCTATCTCTTTGCATCCTATCCTCTTGGTTCGTTACTGTTGGTGTCCACTCCCTCAAAGCTGACTTAGATTCCCGTAAAGACCTCGGTCTTTCTGGTCCCTCCTCTTCTCTCCTGAAGGAAGAGTCTGCTGTAGCCGGTAACGGTGTACTTGACTCCATTGGTCTTGGGAAATGAACCACCCTTACTCCAAACCCATTCCCACTCTCACTGTTTCCTTCTTCCCTTCTCATCGGCACGGAGCTCCCTTCTCTCACTCGGTCTGGGTCATATACCGGTACTATAGGGCCAATGGTAACCGGTACTGTCAAGGAGTCCGGTAATCTTGTGTTCCCCACAGGAGGCTGTGTTATCATAGACGCCGTAGCCCCCTCCGTTCCTGTGGAAATTCTTCCCACTACCCTCATGCTAGTCTGGTTCTGACTCTCATCAACTATTGCCACTGCCGGGGTTGTCTTTCCCTCTTCTGAATCTGGGTTAAATGGTGGTGGCCTCTCCGCCAACATCCTATCCAACAGACTGTCATCTAAATCACTGTCATCCTCATCGATTCTTGTAATCTTTCCATTTTGTATCAGCAGTGGGTATAACTTATCTCCTTCGATCGTGTCTGCTCTCCACCTTTTCTCCAAGGCATCCCATTTTGCATCTTGAAATGCCCTGACCGATTTCTTCACCCTTTCCTGGCATCTGTCCTTCTTCCTATCATACGCTGCCCTTATCCACGCATGTAGTGCCTCAAACTGTGTTGGTCTGGGTAGTGGTCGTAATGAAGCCATTACACTCTTGAGCTGGTACAGCACCTCTAACCTGAAAGTACCATATCGAGGGAACGACAATTCTCCTTCTGCTTCTGTCATTTTATGCCAATTCTCAAGCCAAATTATGGTATGCAATCCTACATTCTTTGCCATATAATGTGCTGGTGTATCCTCGGGAGGAGCTTCCTCTCCCTCCCGAACAACCACATGTCTATCACCTCTACAAAGTTCCCTTAAAGCTTTAAAACATTTCATGATGAATCAACTTTGTATTTGCACTCAAAATGTCCGCTTTTACTTCCTGATTCCAATCCTCCAATCCCAGCGCGGTTCACACCAACCGGCCTATCGCAGCGCGGCACTAGTCTGACGTCACGTTTCCTCCGCTCGCAGCAGTTCCCCTCCTTTCTAATTCACTTGTTCTCACTCGCATCCGTCCCAATTATACTCTGAAATAATGTCCGTCCTACCGAACAATTACCTCTCTGACCGTCAGTCTTACCAATGACCGATCAGTCTCTTGAGCTTGTTGACCTCAATCTGGCAACCGTCTGTCCACGAACGACCGGACAATCGCCTCTAATACACTCGATAGGATTCAATCACTCGATGTTCTGCACACAATAACCTACGACCTGCGTTGGTTATTCACACACTCACACATGTGTCCCTATCTTCTGTGGGTCTGTCAATGACGTCTCGTGACCCCCACAACTCTGGTCAACGTTCTCAACTCTGGGTGTATTCTACACCACAATAAATCTCCCGGTCCCGCGCGCGCTCACGGTCCGTTTCTCAATCACACAACTTTCGTTCCAACTCCGCAAGACATCACACAACAATATAACACCGCAATCTACCAAACATCACTCTTTTCATACTCACTCTACTACGAACTGCTACTTCCGCCGCACCGTCACTCTCCGTCAGTTTTCCACGACCTCCGACATCCGTCTCTCGCGGTTCTCTGGATCTGCGTCACTCGGGCTCTATGGGGCAACTTAATCTCCTATCTTGCTCTAGATCTCCCCTTACCATCAAAGGTAACCATCCTACTCTGCTACCAACTGATAACGCCGATTCTTATCTAATTATCTATAAGAACCCTCTGGCCGCCAAGATCTTTTTACCTGTTGAATAGTGTAAAGGAGAGAATCTCATCAGGTTAGATATCAGCATTCATTTTGTCTGAAAGGACCACTGACTCCGAATTCAAGTTTGAGAATTTATTATCGCCAAAAATAACTGAACGTGCAAGCACCTCAACACGAGGTTAAAGAAATAGATGGGCACTAATACAAATAATAATCTACGCAGGAGTCTCATCCGACTCAGGATAAGAAGAATAGACAGTTCTAGGAGGACCAACCAGACTATGATTGCTCCTATTTCTAAGTTGCTCTTCATGGGCCTAAACAAGCTTAAAATCAATTGCTGTCCCTACACTAACGCTAAGTGACATCCCTGCATAACGATTTTCCCAGGCAAGAAAGAATAAAAGGTGTCAGCTGTGAAGACTTCCTAAGAAGTGCAATCACCATATACCTAAGCTCAGCTCTGTCCTTCTCTCAGGTCTCCCCTACCGCTTCTCTGGCTTCCTCCCTCGGGGCACTATCCCTAATACAAAACCATACTACAAAGGTACACGCCTTGTTTACGCCCTCTTGGCCAGGTCTTCTTTCTTGTGCTTTTCCATTGAAACGGTGACTTCATCCTGGACAGTTTCGTTGACCTTGAGTCCCAGGCGCCTTCTCCGCTGAAAGTATCATCCCTAAATTCCATTGCACTCCCCGTACCATGCCTCCCATCTTTCTAACTTTTGAAAACAAAGAGTTAGTCTTTACTAACGAGACATGTGTCCTTGCACCTGCAACAAAAGATACGTTCAACAGAAACCTTCTACTGTGCTAATTAAATCTACCGTTTGTGCCCAGAGAGCCTTTCCAAGAGAAACCCTTTTCGGCCTACATTATAAGCTAACATAAGAATATACCAGGCCTTCCTTAAGCATATATGTAGTCAGGCCCTTACATATAACTTTTAAACACACTTCTTACTTTTCACTATTAGCATATTCATTACGATTCATTATGCAACCAATGAATTACATGTGCAACTTTATTATGGTGCACGTTTAAACTACTGCAATTACATTACATACACGAACTAATTCCTCTATGCATTATGTTCACACAATTCAAAAAGCATTACATTACATCATTATCCTAACACCATTATACTGCTGAGTTCACTTCGTTTCAGTGAACTATTCATTCTTTGCTAAACATGCATGAGTATACAATGAATATAAACGAATATATGTCTGAATACATATGGGTGCGGCCTATCAGTGATTATGATGCACCCCTACAATTCACAAGAACATTTCGCTCTATCACTCTCTTTTCCTGATAGAGACACAGTAGGAAGTGAATTATTGGTTCGGTCTCTTACTATACAAACATTGTAGAGATTGACTTGTTGAGTCTGTGTCTTGGTTACACATATATTGTAGAGATTGGTTCCATTGTTCTGTCTTTTGCTCATAGAGACACGGTAGGAAGTGAATTATTGGTTCTGTCTCTTACTATACAAACATTGTAGGGATTGGTTAATTGAATCTGTCTCTTGGTTACACATTTATTGTAGGGATTGGTTCCTTGGCTCTTTCTTTCCCTCATAGAGACACTGCAGGAAGTGATTTTATTGGTTCTGTAAACACTGTGTGGAATTGGCCTGTGGCTTTGAAACTTTGATAGGCTGTTAAGGTACGCCTAGGGGTTGCCCGTTTCTGGGCTGGAACAACTCTTTTGGGATTGGATCTTTGATTTGCTACTTAGTCTTGCAGATATTTTGTGGTGCAAGACTGAGTCGGTTTTAATTCTGACTCTTTACCTGACAACAACTGCTTTGTTTGAGTAGTGAATGTTGGTTAAATACAAATCCTAACTAAATTCAGTAGATTAAGATACCATCTAAAACGCAACTGGTCAACCGGAATTTCAAACACAGATTCAAACTAGGGGATCTCAAACTCCATTTTATTTATAAAGCAACCCTTGTGTAATTTTTTATGACAGTCTTTATTATATAATCATAAAACAAACGACAGCATTTAAAACACACAGAGTTAACAACATACCCCACAATATTGAAACCATGTTATCTCTTTTTTCAATTTTTTTTTAGTGACACTGGGTTTTAATTAACCCGCTTTGAGGAAAACGTGCTTCTCCGCCTCTGCCTATACATTGCTGTCTAGCTCTTTGCTGCTGCCCTCCACCCTGTCCTCCGTGTTACTTCCTCCGACCCACACCCTCTTTCCGTTGTCCGTACCTTCTCCTCCCCCACTGCCCTGTATATTGATTTCCATCCAGCTGAACGCTGACCCCACCACCATATTACTTTTACAACACTCTGGCCATCCTTGTTGCTCGCCCCCACCATCCTGCAATTTGCAATGTAATAGGTCTCGCATTTTAGAAACTTTGATCTATTGGAATTGTAAATGAAATGGCCTTTTAGGTGTGTTTTAAACACATAAATGAAAGGCATTGTCATTTACAATGCCAATAGGTTAAAATCTCGCAATTGCGAGACCTATTGCATTGCAAATGCTTGTTTTCTATTTTCAAGGGCCCAATCGATACAAAGTGCTATTGGGCTGCTCTTTTTCCTATTTGAGCTTCTGCTCACTTTAGTTTTTATTTTCATTTTGCACTCCTGACATGGCCGAAGGTCAAGATATAAAGGCAAAGTAAAAAAAAGAAGCCCAAATGCATCACAACACACTGCAAAATGGCTGCCACGTGCGTGCATTTTTGATTGCTTGAAGACACTAAACATTTTTTTGCTACCTACATATCTGACATGACCGAAATAAATTCATAAATGTCACACAAACAGACTTTCTGAAAAACTGTGCTATGACACAAACTTATGTCTCTTGTTAGTGGGAACGAGAGCTTCAGAAAGGAGGAAATCCACTCTTATTTTATGTTCCATAGACTACTCTGCAACCTACTATAAGATAGAAAGGGCTTGCCTATGGACAAACCGTGCAGCATGGGATTTAGTCAGTTTCCTTTTGAATATGATGACAGAATTTCATTAAGAGACTCGTTGTGTCTCACACTTGATTATCGATGTATTTAATCTCCTTCGATCTATATCACTAATCGCCTAAAACAGGGATGTGTTTTGTTGACATTGTTACTCTTTATTTGTCTGATGCTTAGGATCAGCTAAGTGAAATAGACAGCTATCCTCTAGTCTAGTTTAATTAAAGAATAACTGTTTGAGTTATGCTGAAGACCTGCTTTTCATGTCTTCAGTATTTAGAGGTTACATTTGTACAACCAAGATAACTACCTCTAAATAAATGAATCAAAGGTCCTCACTCCATATGGTGCAGAAATATTGATGCAGTATTCCTATGCCCAGAGTTACTGATGCCACAGGAGCTGCTGATTAATTTTGAGGTGTGGGAATACAATGGTATTCCAACTTGCACTTTGATCTGCCCCTGAGAAATGGGGAATTCTTGTGGGTATCCGGGTATCTGCACCTACCCTGATATTTTTCCAGGTCTTAGCTGATGTAATATTCTGGGGCGGTGGCGTACACTGATACTGTGTTCTTACCTCAGAACTTTTACTCCTAAATTGTAATATGGGTGTAAATGGTATTCATGCTGAATATCAACCCCAGAATATTGAGGAGAAACAATATAGGGGACAAAATATCGCAAAACACATCAACAGGTACGTAAGTCTAGATTTTGCTTATTTAATTTCACATGTATGTATCTTTGCGGTACTGTCAGTGCTGGGAGGCTCTGCACATTAAAAGCACTTTCTCATGAATTCCGTGAGTGCTCTCTTTCTTGGCCGACACCGAATTTGTTTGCCATTGTGGATGCACATATATGTATATATATATATGTGCATATATATGTGTATGTATATATATATATATATATATATATATATATATGTTAAATACATATACATTCACCACTGGGTACTTAGATTATAGTTTTTTTCATTTTGCTTATAACTTTGGTGTCGTTTAATGAATCTACACAAAATTTTCCCCAAAAAGTTCATCATCTCAAGTCCTTCCTGGAAAGTTTTGGGGCAATCTGTCAAGGGGGGGATGGGACGAAGGGGGGTATCCAAAACATGTTTTCTGCATGCAATTTTCCATAAGTAAACTAGATACAGCTACAGCCAAAACAACTGAACGGAATTACACCAAAGTTGGCAGAAAGCAAGATCTTGGTCCAGAAAGCTGCTTTTTGAGATTCGGTGTAAATTGTTTCAGTAGTTTTGGAAAAATTAAGGTTCTAAATATTTGTATATTTCATGCTGTGGAGGATCCGCCGGGCACTGTGGGGTGTTGGGTGCCCTGCATTCAGGCCCATCTCCCAACACCACGCCACTCTTGGCCATGGTCATCTTACTTTATAGACTACGCGGGGAAGGAGCTTTGAAATCAGGCTCCCGGGTTCGGGGTCACTATCTCAGTGAAATCCCACCCGATCCCCCCCCCCCAATCCAACACCCCCCAAGAAGCGGGACTCACCGGAACAGAACAGGAACAGTCCATACGGCTGTGACCAGACTTGCATGGAGTTAACGTCCCTCGCCCGGTGCTTCCAGGACAGCAAGCGGTCCTGCTGAGGTTTCCACCGCGAAGGAACCCACCAAGCGTTCTCTGGACAGCTCCGCGTTGGACCCACAAAAGTCCCATATCTGACGGGTGTCCTCCTCCGGGCACGGCTTTCAGGACCCGGACCGGAGCGAATTCCTCGCCGGATCTCCACGGAGCACCGCCCCGCAGGTATGATTGACTGTCTCTAAAATGGCCGCCCCTGGTCAACTCACGGCCACCTTCCACACCGATTGCTAGGGCCCGCTGAGCTCCGGGGCTCCTGACGATGCGGACTGAGGTTTCCTCCGGCCACCAGCAGACCAGAGGAGACCCGGGCCGGCTGCAAAACAGCGCGCATGACCTGCACGGAGCCCCGCTCCACCAATCGAGTCTGCCTGGCCTCAAGATGGCCGATTCCAACACTGAGTCGATCTCACGGAGATCCGTCTGTATTTAAAGACAGGATCTTTCCCCTATAACAAATACACCCAACCGCTTCAAGGGTCATCAATTAACAGGAATCCGACGGCCTTTTGCTCACAGCGAAGAGGAATCTTGCCTCCACGCAGCAGCCGGACTTGCCTGACTCGATGATGGTCGGCAAGGGGACAACGCCTGGCCCAAGATGGCTGATTCCGGCACTGACTCGGTCCCACGGAGATTCGTCTGCATCTAAAGACAGGATCACTCCCTCATAATCAAATATACCTAACCTCGTCAAGGGCCATCAACTAGCATGAAACCGAAGGCCTTTTTGCTCACAGTGAAGAGGAGTCTTGCCACCACGCAGCAGCCGGATTCGCCTGACTCGGTGATGGTCGGCAAGGGGACAATGCCTGGCCCAAGAGGGCCGATTCCGGCTCTGACTCGGTCCCACTGAGATCAGTCTGCCTCTAAAGACAAGAGCACTCTATGAAAACAAATACATTCAACCTAACGGTCCGCCCTAACGAAGTGGGCCCCCTCTCGGGCCTCTCATACTCCAGTGCTCCTAGCGCTCTGCCCGTTTTTAAGATGGCCGCCCTCGGCGTCACAACGAACGCAACCAGACCAAGAGACTGCGCAAGATACTGACGCATCCCCGCTGATGTGCACCCTCAACTTGAAAATAAAGCCACATAGCGAGGGTCCCATCTAGCAACACCCACTAAGGAGGTACAGACCAGTCCAAAACAGACTCGGATGCCTGTCCCCAAAATGGTGGCTTCATGAAGGCGATACCCCCTGATCAGCATTTTCAGGAAAATAAGGGGCCGCACAGTTGTTAACCCTACCTCCCTGGCCCAACTTAAGGTGACAATTTCTAACTCACCCCTAACTGATCCGTCCAAATACACCAAACGTCCTAGACACCCCCTCTTAGAAACCCTACAATGTCACCGGGCACGCCAATTCCCTCCAACCAACCCTTATCGACCCACTTGAAACCTCACGGCGCGAACTCCTTCGCTATTAGCTTCCCCCTCAACCTCTCTCTTAAAGCGAGAAGAAATTTCAAACATAGACTGATTAGACAGCACCCAGAAACACTATTCACGGACACATACCACTGCTCCTCCAAAGGGCAGATTAAGATGGATTTCATCTTCCACACTGAAAGACCAGATGACTGGAACACCACTTTCAGAACGCAACTTTACATCTCTAAAACCACAACTACTTCGCATAGCTGCAAACTTACGACCTCGCTCCCTAATCGCTCGTCAAGGGGCGGGAACACGTCTGTGACCATCTACACTAACGGCACAGTCCTGATACAGGCAAGCAATGAGAACCTAGAGGCTTTCGACTCCCTCTTCCCCACACTCCGAACCGCTCTCCTCCACTTGTCTCGACCCTTCCTGACCCAGTTCTCACCCCCAGATAACTTGCCACACCAGGAGAAGCAAACAATCACCACCTCGCCCCACGCCACCAACTCCCGCCACCCCCGAGTCTCCTCCCACTCCATTGCCTCCATGAATCGTGATCTCCAACTCCCAGAGGAATGCCAAACTCAACCTCCTCCTATGATCCACCCACCTCAACGCCTTGACCCCGCCTTGCCGACACCGACCATTAACCACACTAGTACTCGCGCAGACCTCAGGAGGACAAACCCACGACATGACCCAATGCACCCCCCACCCAGGGTCCCAAAAGGAGACAACATGGTCTACACAAGTAGTAATAGGCAACATAACTTAAACACGACCTACACTTCACAGGGCGACCCTTCCCAAGATCCCCTCACCCCCGCCCCCGACATCATGGTGCAGCGTCTCACTTTACTAGAAAGCCAGCTAGAAATTATATCCCGGGCCTGAACGAAATCCTTACCAACCTCGACAAGGCCCGAATGCCCCAGCAATCTCCCCCCAGGGCGCCTACTCCGTCCAGCTCCAACCACCCTAAGCGCCCTACCGGGCCCTTAGCGACCCCCGCCACACGGATACAGAGACCCTCAAGAACGGACGCTGAGACCCTGTCACAGAAACCCTTAGAAACCAAAGCCCCCGTGCCCAGGTTACAGAGACGCATAAATACTGACACTGAGACCCTGACATCAAGACCCACTAGAACCAACGCCGCAATGTCTTTCGAAGAAGCGGCCGATCTAGCCTCATCATACGACTCCCTTCCTACGGACTCCCCAAAATCCAAGTGATCACGGGTTTCAGAAGAGACCATCCTCTCACGAAACCCCCTAGACCCCCGCCCTTCCTCACCACCTTACCCAGGGCCCCCCGGGGAAAGAACCTCAGCAAAAAAGAGCTTTCCACCAACTGCATGCTCATTAACTGCAGATCTGCCTCTATGCATGCAACTGAACTAGCAGAAGCCATCCTCTCGCAGGACATAGACATTGCGTTCATCACGGAGACTTGGCTCAACGAGCTCTCCTCACCATGCCTAGATATGCTTGTGCCCCCAGGTTTTTCCATTATTAACAAAGATAGAAAAGACCAACGAGGAGGAGGTGTAGCAATCATTCATAAGGACAACATCGCCATCGTGGAAATGGACTCTTGCAAGTACAACACCTTTGAATGTCTTACTGCCATTATAAAGACTAAGGATGATGGAGCACTACTCTGCCACCTTCTCTATAACCCACCAGGCAACACCTCCGCATTCGGGGAGCATTTGTCCGACCTGATTGCTCACTGCGCACTCGGGGACGCTAACAACCTAATTCTTGGTGACCTAAACCTTCGGTGGAATGAAGCGAACAACCCGTTAATTCAAACGTTATCCAACCTTCTCCGTGACAAAAACTTATCCCAAAACTGCTCAGAGGAAACGCACAACAAAGGAGTTACCTTGGATGCCATTATCGCTCAACGAGACGCAATTACGATCGACCACATACTCCCCGTGGACTGGTCGGACCATCACATGATCTTATTTCACATCAACCAAAAAATGCTTTCCCAGCCACCCGTGCAGGACCCCCCCAAATGGGCTAGAAACCTCACCCAGATTCCCATGGTAGCCCTAGAAGAAAGGATAAGCTCACTCCTTCCCAGCGCCAACGACCACCTCTCCACAACCGAACTCACCTCGCTTTACAACTCAAATTTGGTAGCTATGCTTGTCCAACTAGCCCCTCTAAAGCTAAAAGAAAGCCGAGCCATTCCGTCCAGGTCATGTTTCAACACTGACATCAACTCCGAAAGGAGACAACTAAGAGCCAAAGAAAGACGATGGAGGAATAACCCTACTATTACCCTACACGAACAACTCAAAACAGCTTGTAGGAAATACAACAATCACATCAAGAACAAGAAATCCACGTTTTTCCGCTCCGCGCTGGACAGCGCAAAAAATAGACCCAAAGAGCTCTATAACATCATCAGGCAACAAACCTCCAAGCCCGCTACTTCCGCAATACAGGCGTCCAAAGAACTCTGCGACAACTTCGCCAACTTCTTTAATGACAAGATCACTAAGATCGAACTCTCACTGGACACCAACAATACCCTCCCCACAAAGAGCAGCAAGTCTGGGGCGTATGATATCGCCCCTTGTCCCTCTACCAAATCCTGGCTAAACTTCCGCCCCATTCAGGAAACTGAGATAATCAATCTTATCTCCACCTCCAAACCCTCATCTCATGTCCTAGACCCCATTCCCCCCCAACTGACCAAAAAGCTGAAGCGCTCCCTAGCACCGCTCTGGTGCACGATCATAAACAGCTCCATGAAAAACGGAGTCGTTCCAGACTGCCTTAAAGTGGGACAAGTCACGCCTCTGCTGAGAAAACCCGGCCTTGACATAAAGGATTTGAATAACTTGAGACCTGTCTCTAACCTTCCTCTTCTGTCCAAAATCCTAGAAAGATGCGTGCTCCAACAACTAACCCAACACTTGGACAACATCAACCTCCTTGACTTCCATCAGTCTGGCTTCAGAAAAGGCTGGAGCACTGAAACCGCGATCCTCAACATCATTGACGATATCCACAAATCACTAGACTCTGACCAATGCTGCCTCCTCATTCTCCTAGACCTATCGGCAGCATTCGACACAGTAGACCACAAACTCCTCATTAGGGCTCTCCAAGAAAGAGCCGGACTTGGCGAGGTGGTCCTCCAATGGTCCTCTTCCTTCCTACACAATAGCACTCAAAGAATCAAAATCAAAAACTTTGCATCCGACCTTCATCCAGTCAACAAGGGAGTCCCTCAAGGTTCAGTGCTCTCCCCGCAACTTTTCAACATCTACATGGAACCTCTCACCAAACTACTCAAAAAAGCCAACATCCGCTTCCATCTTTATGCAGACGATACTCAGATCTACTTGGAAACCGCCTCCATCAAGGACATTCAAAGACTCAATGACGTACTGAGAGATGTTCATCACTGGCTGTCATGTAACCACCTTAAACTAAACCCAGACAAAACCGAAATACTCCTCATCTCGAACAAAGAAGAGAACCCCCAAATTGCTGAATGGCTAAAAGCTGTCGATGCGCTCAACGGGAACCTCACCCTGGCCGACTCTGTCAAATCACTAGGCATCACGCTAGACCCGAAACTGGACATGACCATACACATCAAGAACTCAGATAAGAGCGCTTTCCTTAACCTAAAGCTACTGAACAAAATAAAACCTTTCATTCCGCCCAGTGATCTCAAACAGGCCACCCAAGCATTGGTGTTGTCAAGATTGGACTATGGGAATGTAGTCCTCTCAGGAATAGCAAAATCACATCTTGCTCCCCTCAAAACAACTCTCAACGCGGCAGCCAGAATAGTCACCGGAATCAAGAAATTCGATCATATTTCTCCTGCACTCAGAGAACTTAAGTGGCTCCCAGTCGAAATGCGGGTTCGCTTCAGAACAGCCTGCCTCACACACAAGGCCCTGCACACCAACAAACCCGAATATTTGGCGGCCAAACTCAAAAAAGCCGGTCAGGCCAGGAACCTCAGAAGTTCAAACTCCCTCCTACTCATCCCGCTAAAAACTCGAAAACAAAAAACTGCGGCACGATCCTTCGCCGGGAGCGCGCCTAAAATCTGGAAATCTATTCCCCCTCACATCAGAACTATTCCCTCTTTTGTAAAATTCAAAAGTCAACTCAAAATCCTGTTCCTGGACCGCTCCCTAGGGAACCGATAGGAGTAGTCGGAGCGGGGAAGCAGACACCTCTCACTGCTTCGACCCCTTGTCCCCAAGACTTCGAACCAGAACTCCCCGCCATCGACCTGCACTTTTATTGTTTTATGTGATTCTCTGCACTGTATCTGATGTAAAGCGCTCCGATACCCTCGGGTCAGGCCAGCGCTATATAAAACTTCTTAAATAAATAAATAAATAGATGCTAGTACGGACCGCACCGAGAATTTTCCTAGACGATTTGATCTTCAGACGTGAATGGAGTCAAATCGCGTGGAAATGTACCCGCGACTGGATCATCCTGATCATTGGAACTGCCAAACGCCTCTCCGAAGCTTTGATCATTAAAATCAACATAGCGGAGGGAGGCTTAAAGACGGGTATCAGCATATCCGCCTTCAAAACCCGTTTGGCTGAGATCAACACCGAGATGTCCGACCACAGGGACTACCTCCTGCAACAGAAGATCTCAAAATTACAGAAGGACATTAAGAAGTTTGACAGGGAGAAAATATACCCATACACTAAGGAAGACTTCCAACCTTCGGAGTATGATGCCTCTTCTGATGATGGCTCAGCGTCCTCTAACAATTCAGGATGCTCGTCCAACAGCAACTCCAGTCGGAACAGCTATGGAAGGAACTCTAACGCACAGGGACTCCTGCCTCCCCCTCCGCTCCCACCGATGTACGGTTTCCCTAATCAACCATACCCCCCACAGGGTCCCATGTGGTACCCGGCTTACCCGGGCCCACAGCCAGGTTTCCAACAACCGTTCTTCCAACACCCTCCTCCTCCTTTTCAGAACAGAGGCAGGGGAAGAGGCAGAGGAAGAAGAAGAGGGAACAAACAGGTACACTGGCGAGACACGGAGGCCCAACCGAGGACAACCAGAAGCACGACGAACCAAAGAACCTAATCGTTAATCTCTCCAAAAGACATCTGAACACTGAGGAGGTTACAGCCCTGGAGCTGGGATTAGGATTTGTACCGACCCCGAAGGAGGACAACTTCCGGATGAATGAGGAACTCCACCAACTATTCAGGAAGATTCGACTCAGATCTTTCTTCAATGATACATCTACCACAGATTGTGAAGACTCGGGACTTAGGCCACCCTCCAAGTTCACCCTCACCGCAGGTATGGTCCCCAGCGAGGTACTGACGTTCGAAAAAGCTGTACTAAAAGAGGCCAACAAGTTAAAGAGGAAACCCACCTACAAAAACATGTCTCACAAACTTCGTGATGCTATTCGATCTCTTAGTGACGGCGACACGATCATCATCAAGCCCGCAGACAAAGGGGGTGCCACGGTTATCCTCGACATCAAGGATTACGAAAATGAATGCTCCTGGCAACTAAGCAGCACCCAGTACTACCAGAGACTGGATGTCGATCCCACTGAACGACTCCTCACGCTGATCCGGATCATGGTCAATGAGGCAGCCAATGAGGGTTGGATCTCCCCTAAAGAAGCCGCTTTCCTGGTGAATGTGAATCCCAAGATGCCGTACTTCTATCTTCTCCCAAAGATCCACAAAGGCATCATCCCCCCGCCAGGCCGCCCCATTGTATCTGGCATAGGCTCTCTACTCGAACCTCTCAGCCAATTCAGTGATCATTTCCTGAGACCTTTGGTCCAAGCTACACCGGCATACCTGAAGGACACGCGGGATGTCCTCAATCTGATACAAAACATCAATGATGACAATATGGAGGAGATTAGTCTACTTCTCACACTCGATGTTGAGGCGTTATACACTAACATCCCTCAGGACGCCACCATCGAGGTAGTGGGCAACCTATTACGCGAGGCAACCCTCGCCACCAACACACCTGCCGACTTCATCATCGATGTCATCACCATCGCACTGAAGAATAATTTCTTCCAGTATGAAACCACCATCTACCACCAAGTGCAGGGCACAAGCATGGGCAGTACCTTCGCGCCGAGCCTGGCGGGACTGTATATGTCGCACTTTGAAGCTGCCAACATCTTCTCTGACACCAACCCATTCCATGAAAACATGTTTACCTGGAAAAGATTTATTGACGACGTTCTCATCCTCTGGAAAGGTACTGAGGAGACCGCCACCAGATTCCATGAATGGATCAACAATCTTGATCCCCACTTGCGCTTCACTAAGACATCCAGTGAAAAGGCCATATCCTTTCTGGACCTGCTCATCACCCTTGAGGATGGATACATACATACGATGACATACAGGAAGGCGACTGATTGTAACAGCCTCCTCAGTTTCAAAAGCCATCATCCCAAAGCCCTGCGGGAGAATCTACCGTATGGCCAATTTCTGAGGCTTCGACGGAATTGCAGTAGTCTCCCAGAGTTCGATGTCCAAGCGAACCGTCTTACTAACAATCTGCAGGACAGGGACTATCCCGGGGAGATCATACGGAAGGCGAAGAAGCGTGCAAGGAACAACAATCGCCAGGGTCTCCTGGAGTCAAGAGTACTGCAGACCAGCAATGTGATCACATGTGTCACGACTTTCACCCCTTTGTCTAACCAACTTAAGAACATCATCAGGCATAACTGGAGGATCCTGAATACCGACTCCCTACAGATTGAACTACTACGGTTTGCGTTCAAACGCACCACGAATCTCCGTGACCAACTGGTCAACACACGACCACGAAAAAAGAAGCAGACCCAGGAGACCACTCTATGGAGCCTGCCTCCTGTGGTTGGACATTACCCCTGTGGAAATTGCGTGGCCTGCCCCCAAACTAGACACACAAAATCTCTTCTTCTGGATGACGTCAAATGGGAGCAGCGCAGACACACGAACTGTAACACCACTAACTGTGTATACCTACTGACTTGCCCCTGCCCACTAAGATATGTGGGTATGACGACTCGTCCTGTGAAGACAAGGATTAGTGAGCACAAAAGTACAATCAGACGCGGCCGGTCAGCAACCAGAATGACCAACCACTTCATTGAGAAGGGACATTTCTGTGAAGAGATACAATGGACTATCTTAGAATCCAATCAGAGTTGGAGCACGGCCTCTTTACTACACCGTGAGCAACGTTGGGTCCACCGTCTCCATACCGACTCTTGTGGTCTGAACGACGAGATACCATGGACCGAGCTCTGATCTGTATCCCCCCCAGGCTTCCCTCTTTCCTTTCGCCCTGTGTCCCCCCATGCGACACGCTCGGGAATCTACATGTACCCGAAGAACCGTATCCTCTTTTAGGAGGTGGCTAATAATTGAGTTTGGGGCATGATTTCACTTTTCTTTTGAAACAGCACCGCCCACTCTCTTGAAAGAACACTCCCCGCTCTCCTGAACATTATGATATCACTTTGTCGGGGTAGATCACTATGCGGATAGAAACTTACATCAGTTGACTGAATAGAGAGATCCTTTCTCTCCATGTGGGTGAATCACTACACCCCTGGGTACTCACTGTAAGCATAACCGCCCTCTTCCATGCCCACCTCCTTCAGGGTAACACATGTGTGTTAGCGTAACATCAACACTAACATTTGTTCCTCCATGCAGAAACTGGCCCTCCTCCATATGAGGGTGACGGGGTAACACACCGTGAACATGTTCATCATTACTGCTGTCTTAGTGTACATCAGCAGATGGATGGGCCCACACTCTTTGCCGATTCCTATTAACACTGCACTAATGACATATCCCTATTCTCAGCATGATCAAAACTCTGTGACACTACCTCTGACGCATGCGCAGTGCCATACTTCCTACCGGTTTCCCAATACGCATGCGCACTACCCACATTTGACCGCACGCATGCGCGTGTCAATCCGGCATGACTATGCATACCGGATTCAGGGACCGCCCGCTCTCCAATCACTGCAACTATAATTGGAGGGTCTTCGCCTGCCTCTCTCAGTTCCGGGCAGACGTGAGGACGGGGTAGGTGTTGACGAGCCGGCACCCGAGTTATTGTGTAAGTAGAATCTCTGCGACCTGGCCCCAGGACCTTTCACAGTAAGTGACTGCATAACGGGCTGTGTGTCGGGTCCAATAATGATGTCCACTTTGCTTTATGTCTTTCTCCCCTTAGCCCGGTAAGGTGCGGGCACCCCACGTTCATAGCCCATGGAGTATTCCTCTGGCATTTTTTAGGTAAGGGGCCCACAGCAAATGTGACAGAGCAATTTCCTATTGATCTTAGATATATCCACTCGTGTTCAGTGCAACCATTTGTAACTGGGCATACCTGCACCGCGCACGTGTGCATTTTACACCATACGCAGATCTTCCTCGCATCGTATCTGGTGTTTATACCGTCGTGTGTCAGGCGCTCAACATGACCAGCGCGGCTCTTGGCACTAACGCGAGGCCTCTTGCTACAAGGCACCGACCTGGATGTGTTTTACTCAGGGAGGGGGCGGCCGTCTGCGCCTTGCTAGCCGCATGTGTGGCTGTGCTGTGCGTCTTACCCGCCTACCGCTCCTGTTGAGTGGCTGCACCGGGACGAACGGCCAATGGGCACCACCTACCATACCTGTCCCACATGTATTTACTGAATGCACTCTGCATTTATGAATGACGTATATCATTGGCATGCCATTAAGCATCATTTATTTGCCTGATATATGTCTCCTTTTATTGTTTACTCTCTCTTTCCCTAGGCAACGATCAGGAAGCAGTCTCAACTATTTAGTTGTAGCCCACCTGTAGGAAGCACAGGTTTGGCCCTGCACTGATCTTACAGAGGGTGACTGACCCTCTGCATTTATTTGTCTTTTTCTATATATTACTTCTTAACACGTGCACTAGACACCACACAATGTTCACTTGGTCCTGAAGAAGCGCCGCGGATCCTACGGGACCTTAGAGGCGTGAAACATGTCGACCGTTTGAGTTACCCAGGCACATTACGCCTTGTGGGGTAACACTTAACCTATGGGTTTTTTACTTTGGCAAGGGTACCACCTTATTAAAACGTATTCTCTTGGTAACCCTTAGTCAATTTTAAATCACTGCACGCACTTTTTCACTACTCACTTAGGACTCCCCCTGCACACCCGCATGCACCATACGGCAGTTCACAGAAGATCTCCGACAAAGTGACCCTTCGGGGGACCCGTGGGGCATTGCAGCGCTGGCCCAACGAGGAGCAACTGCCCGATGATGAAGCATGACATCCTTCGGGGTGTGTGAGGGCAACAAGGAATAAGACTTGTTCTTCCCTATCACCAGTGAGTCCTAGGCCTAGGGTCCTCACTTCTCTTTTTTCACCTTCTCTTAAGGGAGCGAGTCACACTCTGCACACCTCCCTAGGAACAGTGTCCCCTTTTTCTTTGACCTTACATCTTACTTTATGTTTAAAAAAAACATAGAAATTCACTGAAAAAAACAAAGGTTAAAGTGACGGTTTAGTTAGGATTTGTAACAATATCTTGCCTTACTTTAAAACAACTTAGAAATTCACTGAAAAGAACAAAGGTTAAAGGCACTTTATAGCTAGGTAAACATGTTACTTGAAACATACTGTTGAAAACTATTAAACCCACCAAAATTCACCAGTTATAGTATCCCAAGTTGCTATAACTCATGCTCCACATTAACTATAACTCTCGCCAGTTCCATGCACTGCTAATTACATCCCATATGACATGTTCTATGACATCACTGCAACATTGGAAATTACATAATTGATGACAACACTGCATGGTGGAGTTTAATGCATTATATTTTACCAAAAGTCAGTTCGAAGTCTTTTTTACTCAGTCAATGAAGGTTGCAATCACAGCACTATCAAAACATGCAGAAATGATATGTAAAGTTGATCAACTATTGTCGATTGTGTTCATCAGAATGACTATAGTCAAAAACACTCCAGAGTAACACAGGTACCATGAGGTCTACCTATGGTGCATGCAAAATCCTCATATGAATAAAGCAGAGGTGTATGTTAGCATGGAGGGGAGTGCCACAGTGGCATACAATTGTCATAAGGAGCAGCCCTAAGTGAATGCATTCTTAACATGCACATGCATGCATAAACCACAGAATTCTGGATGTACGTAGCCCTCAATGAATTTAAAAAATATGAAGAATACACTAATGCATGTAGGCACCAGATCAGTGACAGAATATCTGAACCAAAAAGATTGTGTGGACAGAATATTATGTCAAAAGTATCAAGGAACAAAATATCGAGAAGGTAAGTGCAAATTGGTAAGTATAGATTTACTATTCTTAACTCCACATCTACGCACCTTGAAGATATATATATATTGTCAAAGTACATATATGTTGAGTTATTTATAGTAAATCTTTACTACCTATAGAAACTTACCATCACAATATTTTTGTCTTCAATATTCTTGACAATATTTTGTCTCACAATATGTTTGGTTATGATATTCTGTGTGAACACCGAGAACACCTAGTCAACATATGCGCTTTATTCAAAGTTCTATTTCTTGCTTTATCTAGCACATGGAGGTATTAAAAAGTACGATTGTGCAGTAACTGACTGTATTCATTAAAAAAGTGGATTTTTATGATAAAATATAACACTTGCCAGATATATCAATAAGAGGTTTACGCCTAAAATAGTAGAGTTCAGGGGCCGTATTACCTAAAGTGCCCTAGGGGTGTAACCTGGGCACGTTGGTGTTTAAGATGCGGACACAGATGCTTGTGTAGCCCCTGCTGTAGTACACATCAGGCAGGTGCACATATAGCGCTGGTATGAATCTAAGATTTCGGGGCACATGCATCAAGCTAGGCAATTGCGATTCCTTAATAGCGATTATTAAGGAATCGCTATTAAGGAATCGCAATTGCCTATGCATGTAGGTTTTGCAAAAATATTTGCGATTCCTACACATTCCTTAGTTGCGAATCGCAAATTGCGATCCGCAATTAAGGAATGCCTTCCCATTCATTCCTATGGGCCTAGAGGCCCATAGCAATGAATGGGAAGCCATTCGCAATTTGCGAGTACCAAATATGTACTTGCAAATTGCGAATGCAATTTGAAGGGTGCTAGGGGGCCTTAAAGCCCACCATACTGCACCCCCAAATTTGGCATGTGTGCTCATGTGGCGCAGAGGCAAAGAGACAGCTGGGAGCCACCCGAGGTTGACACCTGCAGGGGGGAGAAGGGATCTGATGGATCTCCCCACTCCAGATGTCCCCCTGCTGTCAGATGCAGTCACACACTTCATCAGCATGCAGGGGAATATTTGACGCCTTATTTAAAGCAGGCTGAGTGCCACTTTAAACAGCCGGTCTGCCTACCAGTACTAATGCGCTGTGCCTAGAGAATGTGCAAGTTTGCAGCTGCCCTGAGTGCAGGACATCATCTGAAACAGGGAACACTGTCCCGGTTTGTGCCCTGTACGCCTAGGGTATGCTGCATCTCAAAGAGAGACAGTGTGCCATATATTAAAAAAAACCCGAGGTCAGCAAAAATCCTGTTCCACTTCGGGCTTGAATACAAAACGCTAGAGAGTAGCATTGATCCACACTCATACCAGACCACCATCCAGTGGTGAGAGTCAAGAGGCAAATCCCCGGTTTTAAATAAAGAAGAAATCTCAGAACGTTGTGTACATTAGACATTGCAGTGTAATCCTTCAGCTGTCTTATTATTACAGTTTCAGACACTGTTTTTTATAATGCTAAACTTTATTAGCTTTGGAAAGAATTTTGATGGACATAACAATTTTTTGAGAGTGTGACTTGAAAGACTGCATATAATTCCGGGGTAATCCTAGGAATTGATACACCAAGGTTAAGATGTTTAAAGATTTACTTTTATGCAGAGGGAATGGATCTTAATATGCGTAAAACTGAATCCTTTATACGTTTTGCTTTCTTTTCCTTGCAGTAATTCCATCAAGCTTGTAAACCTGTGCTCAATCTTCATCAGCACTTGGCTGACAGCTGCTGGCTTCATTCATCTGGTGAGTATCAAGAGAATTTTTAACATCTTATGCTCAATCCTTTAAATTTTCTTCAATGCAGCAAAGGTGACTCTTGTGATCGTACAGGAAAGGGGCTGGTCTTATTCATATTTGTCCTAACTGGAGTCCAAAATCTATCTGCTCGCTTATCAAATGGTCACTTTTCTGTCTCCTTTGGCATATACGAGGGTTACCAGGCTTTTTATTTATTTAATGCAATTTTATATAGCGCGGACTTTACCCAAAGGTGTCAGAGCACTTCACAATAGAACCAAGACCGTTACATGAGGAAATTTACATACTTACACGTTACAAATACAAACGAGATAGATGAAAAAGTAAAATAAAACAATAGATGGCAGTCACACAAAAATCAAAAACACACTAGGATTCGGATCGTACAGGCATAGATTACATATTTACAACATTGTAAGAACTTCCTTAAGGGGCATGAAAAGGGATGCATTAATTCTGGAAGTGTCTTTGGAAGAGAAGAGATTTGAGGTCAGCTTTGAAAGTCCAGGTAGAGGTGGTGGTACGGAGTAGTGGAGGAAGCGAGTTCCAGATTCTGACCGCATTGCCTGAGAAGGATTGAGCCATCGATCTTTCCCTTTTGAAGGTGGGGGGCTCAAGCAGTAATTTTTCCGCATTACGTGACGGTCTACAGCCTCCAGAGATATTAAGTTTATTTGCCAGGTATCGAGGGGAGGAAGTGTGCAGGGCTTTGTGGGTGATACAGGCAAGCTTGTAGATTGATCTTGCTTCAATGGGAAGCCATCGAAGAGAAAAAAGTATGGGTGTGATGTGGTCACTTCTTTTGGCCCCAATGACAAAACGAGTCACTGAATGGAGTACGGATTTGAGAGGGGAAAGGTGAGATTTGGGGAGGCTCTGTCTAATTAGGTTGCTCTGTCTAATCAGTGACATGTTATGTTTAGTTCAGGACTTTTCTTTTAGAAGTGACTGTGATCTAGTAGTGAAACTCATTTATTTAATTTGAAGTTAACCACACATACAATTTATTAGGTGTTTAAAGGAAGTCTAAAGGTGAACACTTTGGTGTCCCTGGTGACATGGAGTCATCTGGTATTCCTATACAAGGCCCATTGTCTTGATCATACACTCTTAGCTGTCCTCTTTTTTTCTGTTTTGCCCTGAGTGAATATGCATTCTGTGAGATATCATCACTCAAGCTTCAAAACTTCAATGAACATTATATCATGGTTGTTTGAATGTGCTATAGGACTTATTGTGTGGGGTTCATATACAGCTGTCAGGTCGGTATCAGATATGGGAATCAGTTAACATTTCCTTTCTGCCTACCTCCACAGGAACTTGTCAGATATCTATCTGTACTACTACAAATATTTTTGGGGAGTCCCACTGGTGCCAAGGTATTAGGTACTAAGGTGCTATGTAATAAAGATCTCAACAGGTACATACACAGGAAGAGTACATGCTACCACTATTTCAATTAAGTGCATGTGAACAATTGGGGTGCTGAACTTCACCTTTTGTGAACAACATTAATGCTCGGATAGCCCTTATCTGAATAACTCAACTGTTTTCTCCATAACCAGGCCTTTGAAGGCCTACTACTCTACTCGCCTCCGGGCCCGCGATGGAAATTTGCCCAAGGCATCAGCAGTTTACTTGAGGGAAATATTCTGTCCAGTGAGTTTACCATCCTCAAGATTTCAATTTTCATCTCGGGCTAGCAACAGACAGGGATACCGCTGCTCTGCTCCACACCATGGCTTATTTACGTCTGTCCCAGCTGGTTACAGATGCCACACACCAACTTGGTCACACCCTTGACAGGATTTTCACCAATAATCCTGCCATATCAATGCCAAGTACTTTGTCATTACCCTGGTCAGATCACAATGCCATCTTCTTTGAGGCTCTTGACGGCTATCATTACATCCCGGGAGACTTCTCGAGCTTGGCACACTTTACAGGCCGACAAACTCTCGCAGATTCTTATCAACACCGAGCCTACTCTTTTGGTAGATCCTGAGTCAGCAGTCACACAATACACTTCCTGGCTGGACTCAGCTGCGCATTCTCTTGTCCCTCCGAAACAAGTCAGATCTCGAAGACTTAAGGCTCCTGCCTCGTTGTTCTCCACTGAGCTTAGATCTCAGAAGCAACAGTGCCGGAGACAAGAACGCCTAAGGCGGTCCGGCTACTCGGAAGCCGAACGTGTCATTTATAAAAAATGCATAGCGGTCTATAAAGCTTTGATTTTTACACACAAATCCACTCACTTCGCCAGCAAAATCGAAGCCGCAACCAATTCTTCAGGGGAACTTTTTTCTACGGTCAAAAAGCTTACTACTTTTCCAATTTCATCCTCTAATATTTCTAGTTTATCTGTAATTTGTTATCTGTCACATTTTGTCGTAAAGTTGAAGATATCTTTGATAACTTATCTGCCAAGGCGCCTATTTTCAATGGACAGTCTGCCATTATTCTTCCCGTTTCTTAATCTTGCTCCTTGGAGTCTTTTACTCCACCCTCCTGCGACGAAACCATCCTTCTGATCAATTCCTCTAAATCAGGTTCTCCCAGAGACCCTGCCCTCCCAGGGTTCTCTACTTAGTTGCTGACACCATCGCACCCACTTTAGCACACATCTTTCATCATATGTGCGTTTCTGGTTCATTTCCTTTGGTCTGCAAAAAAGCTTCTGTAACTCTTCTTATTAAAAAGCCTTCCTTGGACCCTGCTGATCCAAATAACTATCGACCAATTTCTTGTCTTTCCCTACCTTCCAAGTTGATTGAGAAAGTCCTCAATAAACAACTCATGCATTATGTGCAGGTCAACAACCTGCTAGTTGACACTCAATTTGGCTTTCTGGCAGATCACAGCACCAAAACTGCACTCATTAAAGCCACAGAGGAAATCCGCTTCTCATTAGATCAGGGCGGTTGTGCAGCCCTCATCTTGCTTGATCTGACGGCTGCCTTTGATATGGTAGACCATGGGCTACTGATGCATCAACTTAGCAGGCTGGGTGTAAAAGGCCCTGCCTGGAAGCTCCTTCATTCGTTCCTCAGTGGTCGTGAACAATCTGTTCGCTTTGGGGACTTCATCTCTCACTCTTATTCATTACCTTGCTGTGTCCCCCAGGGATCCTCGCTCAGTCCTACTTTATTCAACATTTATGTTCCCCCTTTGGCATCACTCATTAAATCTTTCGGTTTCTCACTGACGTCCTATGCAGACGACACGCAAATTGTTGTCACGTTTAACTCCGATGTCTCAGGAACGGCATCTAATTTTCAGAATTGCATGCAGGCTGTCAGTTCCTGGATGGCTTCCAGCTGCTTGAAGTTAAACTCAAGCTAGACAGAGGTTCTGACTTTTGACACTTCGCCTTCTTACTGGTCCCCCGGCTGGTGGCCCTCCGAGATGGGCCCATACCGATTCCGGTGAGGAAAGTTAAAAATCTTGGTGTCATTATTAACGATAAATTATCCTTTCTGGACCAGGCAAATTCTGTTTTGTCCTCTACCTTTCATACTCTCCGGCTGGTCAAAAACATTCTTCCTTTTATCCCAGCTAACTTACAGAAGTCATTAGTTTCCTCACACATTATGTCCAAATTAGACTATTGTAATGGTCTTTACCTCAGTGCCCATCAACATGCTTTAAATAAGCTTCAAACTCTGCAAAACACAGCAGCACCTTTGCTTGTCAAAATACCCTAATGCCAATCAATGTCCAAATTTTTAGGGAAGCTTCATTGGCTACCCGTCAGGATGAGGATCCGTTTCAAGGCATTTTGTATTGTCTTTAAGGCGCTTCACAATCAAGGTCCTATCTATCTTCAAAACAGTTTCACCCGGTACACGCCTGCTAGATCTCTCCACTCTGCCTCGGCGCTGTTAGTCGTTTTCCCCAGATTCAGGCACGCTTCCTGGGGCGGCAGAAGTTTTATCTACAATGCAGCCAAATTGTGGAAGGACCCCCCCTCTTGCCATTAAGGCTCAGCCTAATCTTCTGGTTTTCAGGAAGGTCTTGAAAACTTGGTTATTCTATTAGTGCCCTTGCTTTTTCTTCTTGCTTTTCTGTCTCACCATTCTTCTTATCGGTATCTTATGTGCAGCTTTACCAGCGCCAAGATGCCTCCGGGCATTCGAGCGCTCTACAAAACCTCATAACATAACATAAATGACATCATGTATCCATTGTTGAATGGCAGGCTTCTTTTTATCTGGCCAAGTAAGAAACCTAACTGAAAGCGGGTCATGCTTTGTATAAAATGTTTCAAAAGGTGGCATGCCTCCATTTGTGCTTCACACAGAAACACGTCAGGTGTTCACAGTTACGTTTCTCTAGGTTTCCTGAGTAGAAGAATACCAAATTAGCATGGAGATTATAAAGTTATGAATATTTATGCTTTATTGTGATCCCTCTTAAGATATATTATCATAGTATACAACACACCTTTTGTTTGGTGAAGGTTCCCCGGTACTGTAGGAAACACATTATTTTGTACATGGACCTCATTAAGAAATGACTCAAGAAATATGAGCAGATGTGCATTCTATGTTAAAATATTCACCATCTCTGCTTCTCCATTGTCCTAGTAACTATTTAGAATAAAAGAAAAAGTCTTCCTCATGAAAGTGTGGCAATGGTAGAGGTCCTGTGTGAACCCACCTTCTATCGTAGACATGCATTCTGAAGGTCAGAGAAGCAATAACTATTCACCCCAAACTATGAGAGAATTTTCAGCTCTCCTTGCAAAGCCAAATGCACTCCAGAACTCCTTGCAGGAAAACGCAAATTCAGTTTACCTTGCATACTTGCTCCTGAGATGTTGGTCCAAAAGAAAGCTCCACCTTTGAATCATTAGTCACGATTTTCTGCCCTAAATACTGGCACAATAAGAGAACCTATATATGGAAACAATTTTATGTATACTTCCCCTATTGCTATAATGAACAATTCTGAACCTTCTATTTCTTTAAGGTCAGGCACGGCTTTCACAACACCTGATATCCACCCTGCATCACATCCTTCTATGTTGCCCCAGTCAATGCCAGAATCCCCAATTTGCAGCACTTAGAGGACGTCAAGACGAGTTTACACTGGTTACAATATCATTATGCAAGATCACTTACACCAGAATAGTCTTTTGTCGGGTCATCCTTCTCAGCAAAGTCTCAATTTTAGGACTTCAATTCATGAGAGTACCACTTCCTTAATGACATCTTCAACTTCATCTTCCGCTCTACAACACCAAATCAGACATGCCATACAGGCAACTCAAGTATCTCCCACTCAATCACTTTCAAATGAACTGTAGAGACTATTTTGCTGGAAATTAGGGGAATGAAGTAATCACAAGCCAATGCCATTTCTGAGCTACATTCTCATTTAATTAGGATTGCTGAGAATTTGTCTCAGTTCATCGAAAGACTAGATGTCCCTAGAGCAGAGGGTATCGGATTTTGAGGATACCCAGAATCAAATTTAGAATTGCTCACTAGGTACAAGAAGGAGACCGCTTTTCTCAAAAATATGTTCAAGAAGTTAGAAAATCTTTCCCACCAATCAAATCTACAAATTCTGAGTTCTGGAGAAGAAAAAGAAGAAGGCACAATCCAATTGGTAGAGAATTTGATTAAGAAATATATTATCCCTGACTTCTCACTAGATATTTCTGTAATGTGGCCACGTGGGGTTCCAGGTCATTGAATCGCGCATGGTAGATTTTCACACAGTATGTTAGTGAATTTTACTGTTTAAGAACACATTCTTCCTAAAGTTATTCAGCAAAAATCTTTTGGGGCACTTGATAATTTCACATTTCAAGCCTATCCAGATATGACTATCACTTTAGCTCAATGTAGGAAGCGTTTTGGGGCATGCTTGACCCTTTGAAAGGTTCTAGTGCCTAAGCTTCTCTTTTCCAGCAAACCAAATTGAAAGTTCTTGATAAAGGCAGTACCCAGGTTTCTTCTACAGTATTTGAGGCACAGGATTTCTTAAAGCAATTTCAGAAATAAACTGATTCTTTTTAGGGAAAGTCATTTCAAGAACCAGATTGAATGAAATTATTTGATGATTAACTCCTGTTAATGACTATGCTCTTTTTATAAGCACAACCTGCTGCATTCTCGAGGATAATTATCTTGATATTACTTAAGGTTTATGTTTGTTTGATTGAGGTGGCAATGTGGTTCCTTTCTTCTAGGCAGGTAACTTTAAGTCCAGCATTACTAAATATAATTTGTTACTTTTCTTAGGGTCAATTGTTTTGATTTTCTTCAGCGTTTGTCTTGACCGAGATTACTTTCCTCTAGACAGGAATTTTCCATAAAAGCTTTCTTTTATATTTGCTCCACGGTATCAGAGGTGTCGTTTCTTAAAAGAAAACTCAGAAATAAAATTCTATAATTAGGAAAACAACTCTAAGCACTTAAAGTATCGAAAGTGTATGATTATTCACATCTTTCAATGGATTGATCAGTTTGTTAAGTACTTCTTACCTTTTTCTCAGGAATAGACTTTTAGGAATAGCAACCTCAAACACTATATTGTCTTTCAAAAGAATTGAACATGTATAATCACTAACACCTGCAAATGACTTTGCTTTGTTTAAAACAGTATAACCTGCATTTTGTCAGGAGTAATCATTGTTTAAAATCATTTTTAATGCTTTTTTAGGCAGGGCTGACAGTGGGGCTTCTCTCCCCTTGGCAGGATTTAGGTGCTACAACATGCCACCCTTTATTAGGGGTTTTAATTAAGGCTTAGGTGTAACGATGGGCATTGTCCTTCTAGATGTCGAACAGAAGGGTGGAGAAAATGTACTGGGATGATGTGGGGCTCACAGGGTGTTTCTGCCAAAATAGGTATTTTTTTCCAATGGTGAACATTTCCTATGTGAATTCTTCAACTGCTATTCTGTCATCGTGTCTATGATAGGGTTGATTAAGATTATACCCCGTAATATAAATGGCGTGAGTAATAAGGATAAATATCGATCAGCTATCAATTGGATCATGATTTGCAACCCAAACATACCATTTTGGCAGTGGGGTCATTTAAAAACGAATATCCAGAGTTATTATTTCTGCGACGGGTCTCCCATTCGGTTTTTGCAACAGATGACGCATCACACAGGAACACGGCTGTATTCTTCAATTAAGCATTACATTGGGAAGTATTTCAGATTAATACGTGTAGCCTAGGCAGGTCTCAGCATCTTTCAACACTAAGCAGTTCAATTTTGTTATATTGAAAATCAAGTATTTGCTCTTCGGCAGATTTATACATTAGCAATGAATTTAAGAGAGTCAATAACAATGGGTGGTGATTTTAACTCCATCCAAGTCCCTGATTTAGATGCTTCAGGAAAGTGGAAAAAACTATTAAAACCCCAAACTTTAAAACGAGACTCTGGCCTTCTCTAAACATGACGTGTAGATAATCCTCAGGCAAAACAATACAACTGATTTTCTGCAAGATTGAATTTGGTTTCGAGATTGCATTTCTATAAATCTCTCAGTCCTTTAGCAGAAAAAGCTATCCTATAGTCATGAATTTCTTTTCAAATTGCACTCTTGTTTAAATAGAAATGCAGATTTACCTTCATTTCTATTCAACTCCAAGATGGAGTACTAATAAAACTCCTCTTTAGATTTAGAGTCGACAATATAAATTGTTTTGAACAAATTGGGCAGGGAATTTGAAAGATGGAAGAATGGAAAAGAGTCCTCCAATTTACTAAATCGAAAACTATGAATTTAGCAATCAGCTTTTTAAATATGAACAAATCTGGCAATATTTTACTCTCTCTTCCCAGCTTTTTTTTTTTTACATATTGCACAGCAGTGTGGGCGGCTGTGCAACATGACTTAAAAAAAGCGCTATGACCCAATCAACGCTGGCTCACTCAGAATGCGTACACTTTTGTTACCTTGTTAAATAAAGAATTGTCTTGTAACTTTGCCACAGTGTTTGCATCTAACCACTAGGTGGCGGGGTAACCCTTTTAATAAAAGATTTCTCACACGACATTTGTCAGGGGCATATTTACTAACAAGTCAGGCAGCGCAGCAAGTCATCTTGCTGCTCTGTGCTTCGTGACAGAAAGGGCAGGATTGTGCCTATTTTACATAATATCGCGCACTCCGGTCTTTTCCCAGCGCTGGTGCACAATGTGCTGCCTAGCGCCAATGCAAGCAGCATATTACCATGGTGCAAGGGTGCCTACATTGTAAGCAGGATTGTTATTGTGCAGGAAGTGATTCCTTCCTGCACAAAAACAATCCCATGAGGCATTATCCTCTTTCTATGTGTGCTGCACAATGCAGCAGACATAGAAAGAGTTACAAACGAGGAGAATTTAAGACGTTTTTCCTTGTTATGCCTCCTCGGGAGATGTAGTTTTGATGCATTCCCAAGTCTGGGAATGCACCAAAATCCATGGGTGTTGTGGGTGAAGGCCCACGCACCACCCACGGAACACCTCCCTAGGGCAGAGTAACATGTCAAAGGAAGGCTTGGCCTCCTGTAAAGTTGAATGAGTGATCGATATGTGGTTCAGATTAAATCAAACATGTTCATCCATCACTTTTGTGCCTCACACTTAAGTAAGTGGCACTATGGGCCTGATTTAGACTTTGGCGGAGGGAGTAGTATCTGTCGGGATGGCAGTGTACTTTACTTCTGCCATCCCGATGATACTCTGTCTGTAGAGATGACCGCCTGCTACAGGCACTGGAAGTGCATGTGAGGGAAGTGTTGCAGCACCCTCAGAAAAACATGGTGGAGTTCAGAACATGAATGAGTATTAAAGATGCCTTTAAATGTTGTGTTTATCTTGTTACATTTGCTGTGCTTCAAAGACAGAGGTCAATGTCAGGCTGTGTATTCTGACAATTGATTTTTTTAACAACAGAGATTGGTGCTTACTTTTTTTCCTTACTACAAAACGAAAGGTTTTTCTAAAATAAGCTATCTGACAATCTTGCTACAGCGAGTGTGGAAGGAAAGGCTGTAGGATATATTTTTCTTTTAACATACAGCAACATTTAAATACACGAAAATGTACACATCATTCAAATTATTTTAGCAGTTAGATAAGCACAAAAGAAGCTCATTTTTTGTATTCATAAAGTGTGATGGAAATAAAAAATTTAATAGGATCAAAGCAAATGAAGACATTTTACTTGGTTATGCGCAAATGATAAATACTTGCTGAAACCCAATTTACACATATTCTTATTTGTGTGCTACATAAAATAAAATGTCCGTGCAAATTTAGTGGCCATTACAGTGGAAGATTTGTTGCCTGTAAATGACAATTTGCTGCCACACAACGCTTTAGTAATATATCTGCAACAGTGTGCTTCAAAAAGCACTATCAGCTGTATACTATACCCTTACCACTATCCTGCGGGATATATTCGCTACATTTGTTCTTTCTGTGATGCTTGGATTTTTCACAATCCCTATGACTTCCGTGATGTGACTTTGATGGCATCACCCCATATCTGAAAACTGTTTCAGGACCACTGCTGCTGGCCCAGCAGTCCTCTCTGTACCGTTAAAGGATCCATCATCACGGCGGTTCCCTTCAAGGTACAAAATGTTTAGTGTATGACCGCTGTCAAATCTGACAGCCGTCCACCAAACTTTTTTTGTTTTCAGAAACATACTACAAAGAGGGAGTTTGCTTCTGAAAATAAAATACTAATGACCCCCAACACCCTGGGAGTTATCTCCCAGGATGTGGGGGCATTGTTTGCTTTTTCTGTCCCTCACCAGCAGGTTCTACCCTGTTGGGCAGGAAGGAAGCTGTCTGTCGACAGAGCCAACTGGGGCTCTATCGACGGAAAGCTTAGAGTCCGTCCATATCTAAATGAGGCAGACGTACTGAGATTTTGGCAGATAGGGTACTCCATCCCTTAATTCCTTGGATGTGCCTAGACATGGATCCTGAGTTATCTTTGTAGTAGGGGCTCAAGCTACATTTCACTTATGAGGGACAAAAGGGCTGAAATGTATCAGGGGTTGCTTATTTTCCTGTTCTGTCACAACACAGCTTAGAAGTTCAGCTGGACTTTTTGTTTTGTGGCAGGGCAACACATGGGTTGCATATGGTTACCTCTTAGTAAGTGCAAATGAGCTAAAATGTTGCCCAGAGTAATAACCAGTTACGATTATTATCAATTAAATCATTATTTTCATACATTGGCAGCCAGCTGCAATTAACACAGGTGGAGCAACAGGCACACTGACGGGCACTAATAAATACCAACAGTGAGTGCCGTTAGGCCCAAAGCCAAAGCTCTGAATCGTGGTCCATTTTAAACTGTGTTTATAATGGGCCACGATTGAGAGCTCTGGAGTTGAGCCTGAAAGCACTGCGAGTTTCTCACAGTGCCTGTTAGTGAATTAAAGCAACTTAATATTAAACAAAAATTAAAAGATTTACTTACCTGTTGCCTCGTGCTGGGTGCTCCTCTTCATCTCGGCAGCACAGGATCCAAGAGCTCCACCAAGCAACTCCCCTCCCCTCTACCAATCCAGATGCTTCTCTCAGCAGCATAAGAGAAGCACCAGGATTGGCTGGAGAGCACTGGGGCGACGCTCCTTAAAGCACTGGGGTTTTGTGCTTGCTCTCCACCCAGCTGTTTGAGACAGATGGGTTGGAGTGTTAAAAGTGCGCATGTCAGACTGGCCGTCGCAAAATAGCTGACCAAAGTGACATGCGCACTCTAAACCTGAAGGGCACACTGTTCCTCCCTGCTGCTGACACCCTCAGACTCGCATGCTGCCAGGACGAAAAATAAAATGGTGATAAATGTGTTTTATTACCATTTTAGTTTTCAGGTTTCCTGCTATCCAGCGGAGGGGCGATGCTCCCTCTTTCTCATGAAGGCACCGCCGCTGCTTTCAGATTATCCAAAGCATTTCCACCCATCGCTTTTGTGTCTACCAGAGTCTCCTTAGGCAAGAACTTGGTACAACCAACCAGCTCCCAGTAATTTGGGATTTTTACATCAGAGAAGATAATCTCTGGGGCACTATTTGTAAAAATATCTGCTAACCCGTGTAGGATTTTAAAAGTGTTCAACACATAATTTAGCTACTCACATGACATAATTCTAAGGTGCTCGTTACAGTCCATCAATGTACAGAAAGTGTTAAAAGTGGAACATTTTTATTGTATTATTAATTTCTTGAACGTGAGGTGTTATATGTGCGTACAGGAGGATAGGGTGTTTGCAGCCTGCCTACCCATCGACAAAGGGTCAAAGAGCAGCAGTTCAACTGCCACACCTGCTATCGGCCCTGCTGTCACTGGGGCCCCTGCGAAACATACTTACAGCCATGGGGCCCGGTTCACAAAGGGCTTCCACACTCATGGCGGAGGCTGCGCAGTTGTGGCGGGTGGCCCGCAGTCATAGCCGGGGGCCCGCCGTCATGGCGAAAACTCTGAACTGCAGTTTCTCATTGCGGAAGTCCAACACGAGTGAGGTGCCGCCACCATGATTGAGGGGCCTCTGCCACAAGTGCAGAGGTCCTTTGTGAATCGGACCTTCAGTATGCAAGTCGTGTGTGCATCTGGACGGGATTCTATATCTATATGAGCTATCAGCATTTTCCATGTCAGGATTGAGTAGCATATTCAGCCCCGATTTTTGCCTTGCATTCTGATAGGTGAGGTCCAGAATTCAGAACAGAGAAAGCAAAAGTGTAAGTGCAAAACTGTAAAGGAAATAAAAGATGTTTACTCTAACACGGGACAGCTAGAGAGAAGAACCCTCCTTCCTTTAAAGTGTTTCTTTGAATCCTGTCAACTTTGGAGCAGTGGTAATGGTCTACTGAGCTTGCAAATGCATCATTTACTGCAATATTCACCCCATCTCTTCCTGGCCACGCCTAGCAAGCTCCGGGATCACCCAACCCACCAAACCCTTTGCCTCAATTTGCCCTTCAGAACCTGTCCCCTTCAGGACAAGTGTAAGGTACCCCCCTGCATAGTACTGTAAAATATGTGGGGTCGGCTTCTCTCTGCAACTCAAAAATCCAAATTTGATTGAAAGGGAGATGGAAATATATAATTTAGCCACTACTATGGAACACTTGGCATCGTTATTTTGTTTACATATTTAAATTGCTCACTTTTATGATTTAACACCCAAAGAGCTGAAATGATTTGCTCAGAATTACAGTATTTTCTGGAGAAGTCACACACCATGATGAAAACCCACGTTTTCCAGGATCATTAACTTAACCACAGTAGCAGCTCCATTGGTTCGTCACTTTTGCACCTGAGTCACCGTCCTGACATTTTCTCTCTGGATAGCCAAGAAGTCCAACAGCCTTCCCATGGCATTGCCACGGATTACGCCCACCAAAGGGAGTGGTGTGGAGAATTTCCGCCAGCTTTAACCTCAGCAGACATGTTAAAAATCAGGATAAGCAAAAGGCCAACAGCGGAGCATCTTGCAGCATTCATTCATACATTGTAGATGTTTGTTGCACTGGTCTCAACTTCACTAACTATAGCGGATTTGCTGCACAGGAAATGTTTCAATTTTCGTCAATATGGGATGCAATGGACAAGGTTACAAAAACTGATATCAAGAAGCAATCTTTCAATATATTTAATATCTGAGTAACAAAATATTTGCAATTAACTATAGAGCATCAAAATAAAAATAATTTCCTAAAAATAAGGGAGAATTTTGTACTCCGTCAATTAAACAAAAAAAGTAATGACCGATACTTGGTCATTGGTTATCAAGCGCAAATATTTAGGATTGTGTTCGGTTAATGGGGAAAATGGACTAGTAAATCTAAATCATCGCCCATGGCTTGAGAAATCTGAAGTTGGATAAACAAAAAAGTGATCATTTTTCAAATCTTTTTATGAACTAAAATGTGATATAGCAACATTGAAACAAAATAGAAAACACTAAAATCAGTTGAATTTATAAGTGAGACAATTCTAGTGACTCTGAGCCCATTTTATATGTGTGTGGTAGTGCCTTTCAGTGCACCGCAAACAAAAGAGTTTTGCATTAACAAGGGTGCGAAGTAATCTTTTCGAACTTGTAAGAGATTTGTATTTAAACCTAGCTCAAGTTTAATGTTAATGTAACTACTTTTATCCAAGATGGTCATTCATGCACAGAGAATGAAAATACTGACGATGTGAAAATAGAATGGCTCGTGCAGTGGCGTACAAAAAAGATATCTCAAGGGTGGGAATCATCAGGTCAAACCCAGCTCATGAAAATCAAAGAAGGACAAGGACAAATTGACAATAAGTAGAACTCAGAAGCTGTGTGCGCATTTAACGTATGACCATAATTGTGATGGCATGAAGCAAGATGATTGGTGTCCAAGAGTTAAACTCTCTGATTTGGGCATTGGCAGTGTTGGGGTGACCAAGTAAATATTGATATTGCAAAATGGAAGGAAGAAGGCTGGTGGTCATATGTTAAAGAAATCGAAAGTATGCGACACAAATAAAATTCTCTGCAGAGCATGTCTTGCAAGGTCTAGTTTTCAGATATTTGTAATCCTCCCCAATTTTGGCGTCTTTTGTTATTGTGGGGCTTAAAAAACGTAAGATATTTTTGAGTTTTGTGTATGTTCAACATTTTGAAGAACATTTATTGCAAGTACTTTGAAAAGTGGATGGGGAGCGAAGAGTCATTAAGTTCATGCAAAAAATGACGCTGTGGCCATTATTTAGCTAAGGGTAGATGAGGAATTGGGGTATGGTAAGATGATTGCCAAGGTAGACGAGAGGTTGTTCATGCAGGATTCTGGAGATTCATATGTGAGTTTTTGGGTGTTTTACATTAACCTCTTTCCAGGGCTCTGGTGGTACTTGTAGCATTCATAGCACAGTTTTCTTCTACCTTAGAAAATGTTAACATGCACTGAAGTAGACACTGATGGATGGGTTACTGCATGACCTTGTAACTGTTCTCTTAAGATTTTTCACACTGGATAAAAGAGAGGGCTGTCTGCATTGGAATGCAACAGTCAGCATGGGACTGTGGTACTGGCCTTTGGTGTTCGAGAAGAGTGCATCATGAATCAATTTCCCGGTCCAGTACAGACCTGTGGGATCACATCTTATTTTCACCTCTCCTCTCCATCTACTGAAGAAAGCTTGCACCTTCAAAAGTAGTTATTTATCTGAGGCATAAGTTCCTGATTCTAGGATGATGGGGTGGTTTAAGCACTGATATTACTAGTTTTCACCATGCCGATTTAGATGGACGAAGGTTCTCAGGATCTGCGACTAATCTTTGAACACCTTGCCTACAACCTTGGGGGCAGACTACTCCATGGTACGATTTCAGAAATACTTGAAGACATGACATTTTCTAACGTATTGACCTTTGATAGCTGATTCTGTATTTAAGCATCTTCCTTTTCCAACTCCTTCTAGAGGTTTCGAGGGCCTAGATACCTTCGAGTGAATGTCTCACTGTTGAAATACCAAAACGGTCCTTAACTAAGTAGTTTGATACAGCTTTGTTGAAGTAGCTGCAGACAGACATAATACTTCTAGGTGTCACTCCTAACTACGCCTGTGCAAACCAGTGTGTGCGTAAAATTCTACATCACTTAAACACTAGGAATCTCCATTTCTCAGAAAGGTTTTGACATATGACAATTTTGCTTCATCATAGTTTGGTCATCAGAACTTTGGTGATTCAGACAAGTAGAAACAGTCACATAACGCATTGATGTGATGGCTATGAAGAGCATTCTGAGTCTGAACCAAATACGGACCTAATAATAACATAATTAAACAAATGAAATGTATAGGACAGAATTATCAAAGAAGCAATAACAAGCACATTGGGAGGAAAAAATGAGAGGGAAAAATATGATCAGAGAAAAAAAGGGGGACAAAATATGATCACAGCCTCTAGGAGGAACATTTGAAATGCAGGAAAAGCTTTGGAGGACTACAAGGACATGTGGAAAGGGCACTGGAAGAAAGAGTCTGAAGTTGGGCTTTGCAAACATGTGTAAAAGTCACTGTTTTTGAGCTGCAAAGGTATCAAACTTCCATAGAGGACAAGCAAGGATGGAATTGAATAAAATACTATTCTCACTACTGAAAATCACTTTGAAGCCCTTCCTAAAAGAAAAGTTTGGTGCTTAAGTCTCTCGTCCCTCATAGTACCATTTCCACAGATGAAGGCTCGCCTTCCAATCCTCACCCTTCAGAAGAGCACTCTACGCGTTGCCTCTTCAACAACAATTATGCAATAGGCTGATCCGGAAGCGCAGTTGTTTTCCCTCAACCTTTTATTTAGCCGCAGTAAAACATAGCTGCGCAAGATAACACGAGTTGGGGATTTATTAACATTAGAGATGACGATGCAAGCTACAATGGGCTGAACGCTCATATATGTGTGGTCCTCCTGGTCCTGAGATGGTGATGTTCGGACATCGTAAACAAGTCTGTGGTTGTGCCCCAAGAAGAGAATTGTCCATTGTAAATCCAGGATAGTTTGGTCCATTTCTCTCGCAAAAATGTGATTGTGTCACACCTACTTTAGCTACACTGGCTTCCTGTGTGGAAAGAGTTATATTTAAAACTGCCTGTATGGCATACAATGTTTACCAGGTTCCTTACTTTTTACTCCAAGAGTTCCTGAAATAGAATCCAAGCAGGACCTTAAGATGAGCCAATAAAATGTAGATCCCCCTCCCTTAAATCAGGTCTAAAAGCTGGGAATCCTGAGCATTCAGAAACCAGGTAACATCTTTTTGGAACAGGCCTTCATTAGACCTGAATGCCTGGCCCAATCTACTGGGCTTCAGTAAGGCACGTAAAACCGGATATATGACGTTACAACGCAACAATTACAACGCATGCTTTTACAACGCAGTTTTTACATCGCAACTACCATTACATCGCATGTTTTTACAACGCATGCCATAACAATGCATTTTTGAAAACTACCATTACAACACATTCCATTACAACGCATACCATTACAACGCATAATACTTTTAGTGCAACAGTAGGGTAAGTGTTAAATAGTGTAGGGGTAAAAATTATTATTCCCACTGCAGTGAGTGCAACAGTAGGGAAAGTGTTGGATAGCGTAGGGGTAAAAATTAATATTCCCTACTACCCCAAAACCCATACCCACCCTAAAACTTAAAACTCTCCATTACTTACCTTATAATGCGTTGTAATGGCATGCGTTGTAATGGTATGCGTTGTAATGGCATGCGTTGTAGTGACATGTGTTGTAATGGCAGGCGTTGTAATGGCATGCAATGAAAAGGCAGTTGCGTTGTAACAGTTGCGTTGTAAAAGCAGTGCGATGTAATGACTGCGTTGTAATGGATGTTTCCCTGTAAGACCTGCTGCCCTCCTCCTTGGTATGACTTCCTTAATGACATACAATCCATCTTTCTTGTGCCCATAGGATCCACTTTTTGAGTAATGCCAAGAGACTGCTTGAGAGTGAAAGTTGCACTGAATAAATACTCGTAATAAATAAATATGTGCCACATTCTCACGACATCTACATAATATGATGAATACACAATGAATCTAAATTAAACTGATTTATATAGTGAACGTCTTGCACACATGCAGCCCTCCTGCACCACACTAGGCACTCTTCTTCTAGAACAAAAGAGGCAAGTTTAATATCCTTAGATAATGGTGGATAAAAGCGTTTATCACAGTCAACTTATAAAACTGGAATTGGTTGCGCAGCTGAAGAAAATCAGTCATAGCAAAAGTATATAATGTATTTTGCGCAGAGATTAGAAATCACTAAGGCTTGGGCCAACTAAGTTAAGAAACTTTGAAAAACCGCTGACAAAGGGCTGATGATTTGAAGACAAAACACAATCCGAGCCCAACAGGACGGACTTGAGTTGTTTTGCAATTTGCAATTTGTTTGTATTTTATAAGCCCGACATAGTGAGTCCTTGCCAAAGCTCTATACTCTGCAGGGTATATATATCAAAGGGTTGCGTCGCTTTAGCACCAGAACGGAGTGCACCTTGTGTGGCCTGAGTGCCTTAATAAATCCAGAATAACGCAACACAGCGCTAATCACTGAATTGCATGACAGGAAACCACCACACTGCCATGCTCATGGAACTAACAAAATGCAGACCCTGAGGAATATGGCTGTTTACAACGCATGCGCATACATCGCATGCCATTACAACGACCGCGTTGTTAGAACGCATACCATTACATCACAAGTCATTACAACGACTTGCTGTAGGGGCGCATTGGACTTATGAATAGCATTATTTACTATTCCTACTCCAGTTTGTGCAACAGCAGGGAAGGTGTTGGATTTTAAATCCAATACCAGTGCGCCCCCTACAGCAAGTCGTTGAAACGACTTGCGATGTAATGGTATGCGTGGTAACAACGCAGTCGTTGTAACGCCCACGTTGTAATGGTACCGCATTGTGGAGACAGCTGTTTCCCGACCCTGAGCTGTAAATTATTGAACAGGCCTGGGTTAATCAGCAGTAGAGCTCCAAACCCTTTGTTTCCTCCATTTCTGATTCTTCCTTTCAACCATTCTTTCTTTTAGCTTTGTTGTTTATTCACCTGTAACCATTTTTGTTACTCCTCTCTGGTCTCTTTTGCAGGTGGAGAATTCTGGTGACCCTTGGGAGAACTTCCAGAACAATCAGGCGCTAACATACTGGGAATGTGTGTACTTGCTGATGGTCACCATGTCCACTGTAGGCTATGGAGATGTTTACGCCAAAACCACGCTTGGACGACTCTTCATGGTCTTCTTCATCCTCGGCGGATTGGTAAAGCAGCAGTTTATTCCTTCCCTGCTTGGATTTATCAGATTTTTATAGTCCCACCTTGGCTTTCACAGCCTAGGTGTTTAACCTAAAATCTGGTTCAATACCCATTGGACGGTTTGGAGTGAGGCATGGAAATGTCAACAAATGTGCTGAATTAATGGGACCGGTTATGGTTCCCCTACTCGGTTGTTACAGTGGATAATGCAGTTGGTTTACGAACCCTATCCACCTTTGCAGTGCCTGAAGTAGTATGACATATAGTGATAGTAGTGACTGTTTACGTGGCATTCGAAACAGCAGATTACTCTGGCCCGACAACTAGGCACCATCAGCAGGCGTTTCCAATAGCGAACAACCTTCACCTGGGTAGACCAGAATTTTAAGTTTGAGAAGAAGATGAAATATATTTTTCAAAAGTCTCCAGAGAGGAGGACACTATTATAGAATGTGCTCTTTGGTTTTGCGGTGAAATACTATTTGAGTGTGATTCTGAAATCACTTCAGGAAAGCGTTGCTAAATTTGCCAAGATGGGATGTAATTTTGCAAACGAAAATAGATCATGCACAATTTCCTTTTGAATGTGTTATACCTCCCGGTGCCATGTTACTTGGTGCATGGAAAATTATAGTTTTAGCATTAAAGTTTTGCTAAGGTGACAAACTCTGCTGCAATATGATCCTACATTTCATTTCTGGGTAAAATGTCCCCCCAAAACCTTTTTGCTAGATATGCTCTATGGAAACAATTTTGCTTGCAAATTATTTTGGAAATAAGTATGAGTTGTACATTTGACCCATACTTTCTTAAAAGAAATTGGACAACTGTGCCAAGTTGGCAACATATTTAAAAAGTCAAAAAGTTGTCAAAAGCCAACTTTGCAATTCAATTACCCCTGCGTGAAATTTGCAAATAATTTCAATCTGTGCTTTACTTCTTTCAATAGCTTAGCATTCAGCCATGCAATCTGACAGTTCTAATTTGTCAGAATGTCTCAAAGTTTACATTTGCTGGTAGACATGTACAGAATATTTTAAGAAATGGTCTTTATCCTGGAATAAGTTTGACATTTTGACACAATCAGTTTACCATAAAATAACTCTCACATGACTTCTGAGTTGGTTTTGCACAGGTTGGTTCACATGAGGCTTCCCGATTCTGGAAAATCCTGCAATGTGTCAGGTAGCTTCAACGGATGTCTGAGTGTTTCCATTTCTAGGCAGACGTCATCTGGGCAACCTTGATAGGTAGCTCCGCGAATATTGTGCGTAACCCCTGATGGGAAACCAGTTGAGCGACCCAGAAGCACCAACCATTCTGGGGACTGTGGGTTCTAGGATGTACCGCTACCCACAAGCTTTGAGAGTTATGAGTAGTGGCTTCGAAGTTCAGGGTAGTAGCCAGGGTCATAACCAGAAAGGCCAAGGGGCTGTATCTTGTATCGCCGGCTTCATCTTGATCAAGGGCAATACCCTGATATGCTGACCATACTTGTCCATTACATGTCTTCATGTCTTCATGTGTGATAGCCAGTGACTGTCAATCAAACTGAGTGACAATTCTACCCCACCACCAAGGATGTAAACTGGCTGCTGTTCATTAGCTAATATATATCCAGTTATGGATGCTTCTAAACTCGTCCTGGAAGTTTGTGCTCCTTTCTGTCTTGATTTCAAGTTATTTCTAGAATGTTTAGAAAGAAGTATGGGGTGACGTGTGTGTGACGCACAGGCACCTTCAGGAGAGATTGGGAACCCCCATTGGGGGTGGAGCATGCCCGCCTATGTTCCACACAATTTGAAAGGCTTGAAGGGTACCTGCTCTCAAAGGTTTTAGTTGCCAATAAGTCTGGGCTTGGAATGGCACTTACTGTCTGTGGTATGAAGGGAAAGCCATGTGTGTGCTTTAAAAGTCCTGGTTTGTATCTGCTTTAATGAGCATACATGCTTGTAATTTAGATTTGAGGCCTGTAAAAGGCTGATGTGTCTGTGCTTTTAAAGTCTTAGACGTGTCTCAGTTCTGATCTGATCTCTTTGTATTTTTTAAAGGCCAGATTTGATCGGGTTTGGAACAACCATTGCCTCCTGGTCTATTTGCATGTACATGCTTTCAAAGGGCCTTTGAAAAACATAAAGGCATGATCTTTCAAATTGTGACACTTTCAGTACCAGGCAGCCAGTGCTGCCTGAGTCCAAATGGTCAGACAAAGCTCTCCTGTCAACAGCCAGAACTCCTGACTTTTCGAAAGACCAGCCAGCCAATGCTAATGCGTCAGACCTCGCTGCACTTTTAAAGGCCAGGCCTGCCAATGCTGATGGACCAGACCTACAGGGTCTTTGACAACTAGACCTGCCAAGTTTCCAAAGATCTGGACTTCTGCCCCTTGAATGAACAGACCGACTTGTGCTGGGAAAGGACAGGTCTGCCTAAAAGATCCAGAGCGTACAGTCAGTAAATAGATAATCTGTTTCAAAGCCAAGTAAACCGTCACTACTTTCTGTTTGAAGCCCTTCCCCTTGCGGTGATAATGTGTTTGCTGAACCAAGTTACTGCTCTTTTCAAGGCACTATGGCGGTTTTAGGAAATTTCCCTTCCCCGTGTCCCTTAACCCTCAATTCCAACAAACACTGCGTCTTGGGACTGCACTTAAAAGAGCTTTGCCCACACAGGAGATGGGCACATTATGGGCTTTCTGTAATAGCTGACTGTGTGGCCCTAACACACGTATTGCAATAGTGATGCTGCTGTTTTGCACCATAGATTCCCTATTGCATATATTGCATTGGTTCCCCTGCAATTGTGAACTGACATTTCCAGATTACATAAACTGCACAAGGGCTGCTGCAATTTTGCATCAGCATTTTCAGATTATATTGATTGTATTGGTTCCACTGCAATTTTGCACCGACATTCCCAGATTACATACATTTTATTGATGTGGCTGCACTTTTGCACCAACATTTCCATAGAAGACATTGGTGCTGGTGCAATTTTCCATGAACTATTGCATCACCTGATAAATTCGAAAATAAAATTTATACTGAATGACCAGTCCAAAACATCTGGAACTTGTCGGTCTAAATTTCGGTGGAAAATTGGACCAGTACGAGTACAATCTATGGAATCCAAAAATGCCAGTTCTAAATTTCACCTCTATAATATATATAATTTAGCCCCATGTAGCCTATACCTTGTTGACACATAAACCACTTCCAAATAAAGCTATACAGGATCCCACGATGCTGTTTTCGAAATAGACCATACATAGCAACAAGCAGGGAACCCCTTTTCTGACGCGCCCTTTACTAAAGGCCGAACAGATAAATAATGCCCAATAGCAATTAATGCTTTGAAAATGGCAAAGTTTATGTTTAGAGAAAGGTAAGTGCTAATGGAACCCAAATGCATATATATATATATTATACTGTATTGTGTGTGTTTATAATTGATATATATATACTGTATGCATATATATATTTATATATCTATAATATACATATACAGTATATATATATATGTTTGGATCTTATAGAATTTGTTAGACACCAAAAGAACTCTACACATTTGGTCCCTCAAAAAAAAAAGGCAACTTGGCAACAGCTCTTGCATGAGCAGCCACAGACGAGATGTTTGTTGGACAAAACATGGCAGACTGATAGATTTTTTTCCTCCTACTACCTGTTTTTTTCTATCATGTGATCTTTCCAAACAAACTTTTTGAACTTTTAGAGAAATCCTTTTTTTATATTACTCGTCTGAGCCAAAACTGATGCCCAAAAATCATAAAAAATATATATATATATACATTGATCTATTTACTATTACTTTTGAATTGGGATGAAGAGGGAAAGAAAATATTGCGCAATCCTTCAACACAAACTTGGTGAGCTCCAGCAACCCTTCCTACCACATGCATGCACCCAGACATATGCACGTGCCAAGTCCATGCCTGCACAAACGCACGCACCCATCCAGAGTTGCACAAATGCATGCACCCATCCAGAGTCACACAAACAGTTGAGATGGGCATCGCTGAAGAGAAGACCTTCTAACTTTTCCACTTGAATCTTCTTACTTTTCAAGATCTTTTTTTTTTGGTAACTTTCATGGATTTCATTTCTTTTGCATTTTCACAGCTGAGGGACAGCACTTCTAAAAAAAGTATTATCCCCTTTCTTGAGCCTCTCTTTTTAGTCTTCTCTTCTGTCTCCTGTCTTCCTCCTAGGCCATGTTTGCCAGTTACGTCCCTGAAATCATAGAGTTAATAGGAAACCGCAAGAAATATGGTGGTTCCTATAGTGCGGTTAGTGGACGAAAGTAAGTATCTCCCAGGAGGCTCTGCGGCCTCTGCTGCAGTGGACACTCTCTGCATGCCATTCTCTTTGTTTTCTTGTTTCACGCATGTAGGCCATGTTTGCTCGCTACGTGCCAGAAATTGCTGCTCTCATCCTTAACCGGAAGAAATATGGAGGGACATATAACTCAACCCGAGGCAGAAAGTAAGTCCAATGCAAGAAGGTGTGGCTGTGTGATTTTAAAGGTATTCCACACTACTGCTCCGGAGCATCGGCTTTGAACATGAGGCCGCCTTGGAGCAAACCCACTCTACAAGGGGTAGCACCCAAGTCTTAGTTATCGTGTATATGCAGAGATGATATTTCTGAAGCTTGCTGCCTCCTCTCATGCCTGGTGTTGTTTACCTGCTCAGGTTTTCTGTGGGGGTTTTGACTTAAAAGGTGTGTCTTACTTTCAAAACTTGTCATATCAAATCTTTGGTATTCATTGGTGCTCCACAGGGTCTTAGAGTGTCAGTTATCCTTCTGGAGGCTCATAAACACTTTTCACTGATCTCAACATAAAAAGTCTAAAGGGCCCCTTGCATACACTCAATTGCCTTCCACAGCTCATGCCTCTCATCACTCAGCGATTCTAACTTAATATCTGCCATCTTTCAGTTATCTTTCAATATTCCGTTGAATATTTGGAACCTGGTAGGTGTTATATAGATCACTAGTCTATGTGTTTTTTCATGTAATGCTAAGAAGTCAGGAGTTTGTTACAATGCTTTCGGAACATTTCCAAACACATAAAAACCTCTCTTTCTTTATGTTGTGTATCCATTTATATATGGTCCTACTTTTGTTGGGACGTTTGTTGTGGTTCCTAAACCATTCAGCTCTCACCCATACTGCTTGCAGTTGAGGCTACTCCCCCAAGGAGTCACAAGCTATGATTTTCATGAAGACCAGGGGTGGTATATTGATCTCAGAATACCTGCTTAATTCGGTCTCTGTATGGGATGTTGACAACTGGTTACCTGTTAAGAAGTGTGACTGAGCACTGATACAAAATATAAAAATATAAGGAAATGTACCTCTCTGGCTTTCACTTCACGCTTGTTTCCATCTCTTTGCCTGTCACCACCCTCCCCCCACCTTCTTTATCTCCTGGAGAGGTTGACATGCTTTCTAAAAGCCTAAAAGTTAAGTTTAATTAAATGTTTGATAGTACACGCTTCATCATTTAGACATTTAAAGAAATTGAATGTCTTGTTTGATGAACTTTCCGGTAAAGTAAGACTAGGTATTCACTACAAGATCTTAGTATCCAAGGTACCACTTTGTAGACAAGGAGGTTACTTACCTGTAACAATATGCCTCCTACATCGTAATATTGACTAGATATTGCCCCATCTTCTTTTTCTTGCTTAGGATCATCTCTGTGTATCTGCTCCGAAAAACACTTAAGAGATATGCTGCAACAATGGTGGACTTTTTGGGCTTTAACACCATCCAATGGTGCGGTAATTTGGGGATGCTCAACTGTGTCTATGGGTCACAGAGAAAAAGTGTTTGAAGGTGTTTTTGTTATATGTATATGGCATTTCTACAGCACAAACCTTGTCAAAAGGCAGCATATGTATCATTTTATTTACTGCAAGATGAAAGTCCACAAGTCCAAAGTTATCTAATGTTTATCGAGTGAAACAATCATCAGGAGAAAGAAAGAAGGGAGAACTGAATCTGCTCCATGGGGTTTTTTCCCCAGGCACCTGCTCCTGTTAAACACATGTTGGCTGCAAATCCTGCATACCTCAATGACAGTGGGTTTAGCTCAGAGTGAATGGGTGTGAATACCATCTAGAACCATCTCAAAATGTTTAATGCAGACAACCAAGTAGGCGACATGGAAACTCATGGCTGCAGGTGTCATACCTTACATTTTCTCAGCGAGTCATATCTGCCTAGAATTGCCAACCAAACCTGCCCTGTCCTCTGTGGATCCTATGTGCTCATTCAATTGGGCCAATAACAGAAGTTAGCAGCCCCATCAGACATGAACAATTTGTGGATTTACTGGGGATCCGGTATATTTCACCTGAGTGAAACTCGGAGGGAAATGAGGCATTAAGAAAATGTTGGCTCAATCGGGTGCAGAATTATGTATTCCCTGTATAATTCCTCAGTTCTGAGTGTATCCTCATATGTACCCTGTAAAACTTCAGGATCTTCCCCAGCTCCCTCCATCTCCCCGAGATGCAGATGCTGGTAATTCCACTCGAGCAGGAAAAACTGAGATAAAAACCAGGGTACTCGTAATGAGATCCTAGTTGAAAGCCAACAGTGCAGCTTCTCAACTCTCTTTGTTTGAGTGGTTTTCTAAATCACTGGGCAAGTGCTAGACTTAGGGTCTGATTTATATCTTGGAAGAGAGGGAACTCTGTCGCAACGGCTATGGAGTATCCTCCTCGCCAAATTGGGATGGACCATAGTTTGAAGGCAGCGGTGACTACTCCGTCTCTGCTGCGGTAAAACTCCTCCGACGGCCTGACGGACTAAGGACTGTAGGAAGTTTGACTATATGTCTGCCTGCCTAATTTAAATGAGCGGACATATAGCTGATTTTTACTGCTCGTCATTGCCCGGAAAAACTTGGCAGTAAGGGACACTGAAAAATGCTCAATGTCCCCCTTGCTTTGGAAGGAAACTCCATAGAGAGAAAAGCGTTTTTTTTCTCCAGAAAATCCAGCTTAGCGATTTTCTTTTTGAAAATTAAAAACAAATTAATTTTGACGTACGGCTCCGTCATGTTTGACGGTGCTTTCCAGCAAAGTGACAATGCATTGACCGGAACTGCCATGAAGCCGGTTCCTGTCAATGCTTGAAATGTCCACTGCACCAGTGGACATTTCATAATTTGGCAGGGAGCATCTCCATCAGGGCAGCAGAGTAATTTACTCTGTCGCCCTGGCAGAGGATGGTCCATCCGCCAAATTCTAAATCAGGCCCTTAGTTGCAATGCAATCATATAATACCAAACATTATACCAGACACACAAGCTTGATGTTTTCATGTTCCAATTGTTTATTGGGCCACTGAATAGGAATTGCCAAGTGTTTCATTCCCAGACAGTAACCAAGTTCTTTTTGTCAGGTATATAGTTACTGTAGCGACTTCCATACATCACCAATTCCCAACAAATCCAGGGTGACTACCTAACCCTCTCTCCACATTTCCTGCAAATATAACATTTATATAATTTGCTGTTCAGCAACACTTTGCCCGGTGATTATGTTGTGTGAGCATATTGTTACCATTAGTCACCATATTAGCGGTATGCTGAGAAAATGAGAATATATGCAGTTATTGAATATAATATAACGGCAAGTGTCTTGAATATTTCTGGACAACTAGTTAAGATGTTTGCGAACTGCACTGACAATGGAGGGTATTAGTTAAACCATCAGCACATTAAATTTGTCATACAACTATGAAAGCTTGCATTCCTCTTCCCAGATCTGCCTTCCCCTTCCTGAGATATCCAAGACTTGTGCCACTTGACAAATCTTTTTTCTGATCTAAAATGGCAGTCAAGCCAATAGTGAAACTCTGGCCATCTGGTTGAGTGTTTGTAAATCATGGATAATGTTGTTCTGTTCATGAACATTGAAACAGCGATGGTGCCAGGCAGATCCTGGTTCACTAGAAGGCACAAATCTGAGTTCAGATCCCATAGATCATTGAGAGTCTGGAACATGGAGAAAGAAGTGTGCATCATCCACAGGTAATGAGGTGACCATGTCTCTGGGCATGCCAGGGTTATGGCCCTTCCTCATTGGAATGTCGAAAATTGTGACAAGTCGTGAGACCAGAGCAGACTGTGAATAGCCCAAATTCTTCCTTATTTGGTTATAGTTTCAGGAAATACAACACAATCTATAGCAGTGTAATAACCAGTGTAATAAGTATATAGGTTTTTGGTGACATGTTGGTGTTCAGTGGATCATTGTTGTTAAGCACCTGGTGCGGTAGTACACAGGCATGAGGGCAAGCCAGGTCATGCTTCTGAAATATCATCCTTTGAGCAAACTTTTGCTTTTTCTTTGCAAACAATATTGCTAGCGAGCTTCCCTATCACTTTGTCTTTGCTTTTTGAAAATGGTGCATAAAGGGTGTGCGGTTTTCTGCTTAATGCTTTAAATGTTTGTTAAATGTTTGTTGCAATGTAAAGCGCACCAAAAAGCAAAGGAGATGAAAATGTGAAAGAGAAAATGTATGTTTTTGTAAATAATGTGAAATAGCAGGTCTCTACTGGTCCACCGGTCATAGAGTGCCACTGTGAGAATCTTCCCCATCAATGAGAGGTTCTTTACTGCAACTGGTGATGTCCAAAGTACTACCTAAACATGTTTCTATTACCAGATGTCTGCTCAAGACTTCCCACCGTTTGCTCCTATTTTCCAAGTGTTGTTTTTCAGCAGCCTCCAAATAAACCCACATTTTTAAGACCTGGTTTTTGTTTTGGAACTTGTTGTGAGTTTAGCCTTTTGTTGTAATCTCTTAAAATGTTGTTGATGTGAGAGTGCATCTCTTCAGCAGAATAGTTTGCATAAACATTTTCTTCAAAGTTTTTCCTGCACTTTTTGCACACGTCATTCCATTATCTGTCGCCCTCAATAATCATTCAGAGATGGATATGCCTAGATTAGTGTTGCCAAGCACTGGAGAGGCCAGCAAACTACATAGTGTTCTGTGGTCATTGATCATGATATTTTTAGTGTTACAGGCTTCATCGGAGCCTTCTACACAACACCCTGACAGGTTATGGACTTTTGTGCAATATTTGTAGTTTTTGGGGACCAGTTAACAATGCAGGTCCTTTAATTGTATATATATGTATATGACGGTCGCCCGTAGGTAGTTATAGTTAGGACCTAGTTTCCATAGGAAAAGTGATTTTTGACTTGCTTATATCTTTGGCGGCGTTTAACAAATCTTCACAAAATTTTCCAAATAAAGTGTCAAGTTGGGCCTTGTTGTGCATGGAAAGTTTCAGGGTTGATCTTTCAAGCAGGAGCCAAGAAAATGGGGAGGGTCAAAAAATGTGTGTTTCCCATCTTAATTAATATAGGAATTTAAGACACGCCTACAGCCTGAACCGCTGAACAGAATTACACCAAATGTGTCAGAAGGCTAGATGTTGGTCCAGAAAGTGACCTTTTTGTGATTTGGTGTAAATCTGTTCAGCAGTTTTTGCGATATTAAAGAAAATCTAAATTTGTATATCTAGAGGCGCGAACCCTTCACAAATCCTCCCTATCTTGTGCAGAGATCTGATTGGCTGCCAACAATTCAGACAGGAAGTGTTGACAGTCATTTGGGACTCGGACACAGCCGAGTCCCAAAAGAAAAGGTTACAAAAAAAAGAAAAGGGGTCTGGGTAGGGATACCCTGCCCCCCTAGTCTTTGTGCTAGGGTCCCCCTGGGACCCCGCAAGAGAAAATAGCATTAAAAAAAAAAATTGCCATGAAATCACAGCTGATTCGCGAATTTGTGGCAAATATTTTTAGAAACAAGCGCAGTCTCCCGCACTTTTTTCACTTTATTCCCCGGGTGTGCCAGGTCCTGGGTTCATGAAGGTATTTGATAAAAGAAGGAGGGGGCACCTGGGGCCCCCCTTCCTAGGGCTCTTTTTAGCCCTGGGGACCACCACCTCCCCGGGGCTTTATTTAAATATGGGGGGGCCGTGTCGACCCCCGCCATTTGGCTCATTGAGCTCTGGGGCCCACCACCTCCCCAGGTCTTTACAACATAGTGGAGGGGGACAGCATGGACCCCCCTCCTGTGGCTTTAATATGCCCCAGGGACCACCACCTCCCGGGGCTAAATAAATAATGATGCGGGGCCGAACGGACTCCCCGGGTTCCACCACTTTCCCAGGGCCAAATACATATTTAAAACTGGGAGGTGGGCCGCATGGCTCCCCTCCCAGGCCATATACGGCCCGGTAACCCTCTGGAGCCATTAATGGCCCTGGGGACTGCCACTCCCCATGGCCGGCTCCTGCTATTTCCTGAGGTGCCCACCCTCATGAGATAGCTGTTTGCCTTTGCATGCAGAAGCTGTGACAGCTCCCACCAAACGAGAGCAAAAACTAGCTCTGCTCCCAGCAAGTGGGAGTTGTCAAACTGCTCCCGCTTGCTGGGAGTGGAGTTTTCATCTGTTTCCCTGCCCGCTGTCATGTGGGCAAGGAAACAGATGAAAGATTGATCCCACATGCAGGGAGCTGAATAACTGTTCAGCTCCCTGCGTGTAGGAGCAATGCCGGCTCCCGCGGGAGGCAGGGAGCTGGCTGGGACCAAGGGGGCCTTGGGGCTCTCCCGTCAGTCCCCATCAAAGCACATTGGGGGCTCAAGCGGGCCCAGGACACCCAGATAGATGTGGCCAGGCCCCTGGAGTTGGGGTTCCTAGGGCCGAAATTGGTCCGGGGAGGGGGGCCATACAACCCCCTCACCCATTAAGTTTTGACGAGGCCATTCTGGCCCTTATGCTCATTTCACAGAAATTAAACCTCAACAGGAAGCACTTACAGATATAAACATAGCAGGGTCCCCAGTTGAAGCTCCACTTCAGTAAAGGACAAATTATCCTGACCGCCTGAGCTTGACGATGCAAAGCAAGTGTGTTTTCTTGGCAATTCCACATTGAAAGAGGATCATAATGATTTGTGGCTGTGAATGCATCGTTGATCTATTGGAGCGCAATCTGTAGTAACTGTGATGAGTGGGTTCTTTTATGGCCTCTCCTGGTGATAGCAGAGTCCATGGTTCTCCCTTTAAATGACTACGAGTATATAAATGTGCAAAATCCCCTGAAACTCCACCCATTTGCCCCCCTAGTTCACCTTAGAAGTATGCATTTGCATTGATCTTCCCACCTTTTGTCAGGATGATGGACAGCTTACCAAAAGGTACCCTAGCGCGTTTCCCGCCGATTTCGGTGACACATTCTTGATTCAGTGGAATATGAGGACATCTCCACCAAACAAAGAAGCACTTACTTCAAATAGTTAAGAGGAAGGACCCTTGTTTGGTGGAGATTCAAATCTCTGTAGTCTCATCATCTTCTCTATAGAAGGATTCATGTTATCACAGATTTCTGGATGAAGACGCATGAGAAACAATCACATTGCCAAAAAGCAAATAAGGTCACTGTAGACATTTCATCCTGGTCTATTATGCATCTGTAGTGTAGAATATGCAGTAGATATTTATCCAATGAGGTAGCACTTATTAATTAACCAGTAGAAAGTACTGCAGTTGGTTAGACATTTTATCCAAAGCTGTGGACTCTTGTTGGATAAAGGGGCAGGTGAGGTTCTGGTCTGGTGCAGTCACTCACACAGCTACTGATACACCCATACAGACACACCCATACAGATACTCAGACACACACTCACAGACCCAGTCTGCCACTCTCACATCTACCCATAGACCCAGTCACTAACACACTTACTCACTGACCCATACAGCCACTCACACAGCTACTCACACAACCACAAAACATTCCCACACACACTCACTGACCCATACAGCCACTCACACACCTACTCACTGACCCATACAGCCACTCATACACCCACTCACTGACCTATATAGCAACTCACACACCCACTCTCAAAAGTTACAGAATACAGTTAGGAAATAAAAAAAAAAATTAAAAACTAAGAAATACAGTAACAAATCCAAAGGTTACAGGGTGCTTTATAGGTAGGAAATAACATTTAAAAAAACATAGAAATTGACTGTAAAATCTATAGGTTACAGGGACGTTATAGTTAGGAAATAGAAGTTAAAAAACCTTAGAAATTCACTAAAAAAAAAACAAGTTACAGGCGTGTTATAGTTAGGAAATAGAATTTAAAAAGCCTTCACTGAAAAAGCCAAAAGTTACAGGGACGTTATAGTTAGGCTCAGATTTCACTCATTCAAAACCAGTGAAATTCAGCAGTTATGTTTTCATAAACATTTCTGACACTTAAAGATATATACTAAGCTACAACATAAGTTAAATTACTATTCTTTCTCTACTAGAAATTAGTCATACTATTTCTAACATATCTCATCAGAGTGGCTGTGTGACTGTATCAGTGTGTGAGCGGTTGTCTGAGTGGCTGTGTGGGTGTGTGAGTGGTTGTATTGATTTGTTAGTTGGAATGTAAGTAGCTGTATGGGTGAGTGATTGACTGTGTGAGTGGCTGTATTGGAAAGTGAGTGGGTGTGTGAGTGGCTGTATGGGTGATTTTTTGACTGTGAGTGGCTGCATAGGTGTGTGAGTGGGTGTTTGAGTGGCTGTATGGGTGACTGGTTGACCGTGTGAGTGGCTGTATGGATGAGGGAGTGGGTGTGTGAGTGGCTGTATGGGAGAGTGAATAGCTGTTTGAATGTGTGTGTATAGGTAAGTGAGTGGGTGTGAGTGGTTTTATTGGAGAGTAATTGTGTGAGTGGCTGTAAGGGTGAGTGAGTGGGTGTGAGTGGTTATATGGATGTATGAATGGGTATGTAAGTGGTTCTGTGGGTGTGTGAGTGGTTGTGTGGATGAGTGAGTGGCTGTGTCAGCGTCTGTATGGGTATGTGAGTGGGTATGTGAGTAGCTGTATGGGTAAATTAGTGGGTGTGTGAGTAGCTGTATTGGTGTGTGGCAGTGTGAATACCTGTATGGCTGAGTGATTGGCTGTGTGAATTTCTGTATGCGTGACTGAGTGGGTGTGTGAGTAGCTGTAAGGGTGAGTGAGTGGGTATGTGAGTGGTTGTATGGGTCTGTCAATGAGTATGTGAGTGGTTGTGTGGGTATGCAAGTTGGTTTATGTGAGGATGTATGGGTGTGTGAGTGGGTCTGTGGATGATGTCATCAGTGATGTAATATGTGAGGTCATAAGCAGTACATTGTGGGGGCGTAAGTTATAGTTAGCTCAGGTAAATATAGCATCTGAATTTCACTGGTTTTGTACGAGTGAAATCTTAGCCTAACGACAACGTCCCTGTAACCTTTGCTTTTTTTCAGTGAATATATATATAACAGGACCCCTCCCAGGCCTCAAAGAGGCCCAGGGGACCCCATCCCTTGAGGCCGATAAGTTAAAAAAAGGAGAGGAGGCAGCACGGCCCTTCCTCTCCATGCCAGGAGAGGCCCAGAGGACCCCATTCCCCGGGGCCGATAAGTTAGATAAAGGGGAGGGGGGCCCCCTCCTCGAGCCAGACGAGGCCCCGGGGTCCCCATCTCCAGGGGCTGGTATTTCAAGTAAAGGGGAGGCGTGGTACGCAGCCCCCCTGGCTGAGCCATGCAATGGCCCCAGGGACATCATCCCCAGGGACGGCTCAGTGACAGTGTCCGGGGTCCCCTACTCAGGGGGTGTGGGAGAAGAAAACATGTTCCTACCTGTGTTCTCGGGCAGAGAAATGCTTTGAATTGCTCCCACCCCACGGGAGCAAAAGAAAACTGCTCCCTCTGGGTTGGAGCAATGCCGGCTCCTGCTGCACCAGTGATGGGTGCAAGCAGGGAATCGGGCTGGGCTGCAGGGGTGCTGGGTCTCTACCCGCGGCCATCAATGAAGCACTAGCTTTGGGGTGCCCAGGGTGGGCACTGGGGCACACCACTTAAGAGGAAAAAAACATTCCCAGACTAGTTGTGGCATGTCCCGGGTGTCACCAATAATGACAATACCGGCGGAGCCACAGGCCCTGGGGCTCCCCCCATGGCCTCCAAAAATAGTAATGGTCTGGGGTGCCCGGGAATGGCACCGGGGCTCCCCTTAAATAAAACAAAAAACGCCTGCTCCTACGTGGCCCCCATAGGGCCACATGCAGGGAGCCTGCAGGGCAGCGGGGGCTCCCCCGCAACCCCTATACAAAGAAAACACTGGGTGTCCCAGGTGGGATCAGGACACCCAGAAAGAAATATTAAAAAGCCAAAAAGAGAATGATAAATGAGTGACCACAGCCACTCATTTATTATTTACTACTCCTTCATGGAATGCCCCATAATGCCCTGGAAGGGCTATTTCCTTATATTTTGCTTTTGGTGATGTCACTAGAAGGGGCAGGGACATCACCAAACATTTGTTTTAATGTTGTGGGGGGCTTGTAGGAAGTTCTGCAGCCCCCGAGCAACTCTAGGAAAAAAATGTAAGTCTCCTGGGTCATTGAAACCATGACACCAGGAGAACTTACCATAGTTTTTAAAAGCATTTTCCAGGCTGGACCTGAGGCTCTACAGCTGGGACTGGAGTGCCACCTAGGGGCTGGTGGCATGGTTGTCTTTTATGTGGGCTGAAGAAATAGCACATAAAATACAAGGCTTTTATGTAGTTGTTTTTATGATTGCATTTGTTGGGGTGAATAAAAATTAAAATATAGGTTAAGAGACATGTTTGTTTTATTGTTTTTCTTAAAGAAAGAATGATATATCTCTATTTATTTTCAAATTTTTCACCCCCAAAATGTAATCATAAAAGCTATGTAAAAATAAATAGACACAGACATGTAGTTTAATAGACCTTTATCAAATATTTTGTAAGTAATCAATAATAATAAATATTTTATTGTGTGCATTATTGAAATATACATTTGATTAAAACTATTGGTAATTTTTGGAGAAAGATGATAGATCAACTTTATATATAGGGTGTTGGGTGCTGGGGGGAAAGGGGGAGAGTTGGGCTGCCTGTGGTGGGATTGGCTGCAGGCCCTTTTGCCAACCCCCGCCACGCACACCCAAAGGCCATGCACAATGTGGGGTTGGCTGCCTACAGGGGTTTGGCAGCAGGGCCTCGCACCTTTGCTTTGCACTGCTAATTAACCCACATTTTACATCACTCATGATATCTTCTGTGACATCATTGATAACATCACTGCAATATTTACAATAAAATTATTGATGAGAAAACTATGCATGGCGGGGGTGCGTATTATAATTACCTTAGGGCACGCGTTATAGTCACTTGAGATAATTATAACTAAAACTGGTGAATTTCTATGGTTTTTAGAGTTTAAAACATTACGTTGTTACAGAACATTTCACCTAACTATAACGTTACATTACCCTTTGTTTTTTTCAGTAAATATATATATTAAAAAGTTTGCGAATTCACTGTGATCCAAATAAAATTGTAGCTGCCTCCTTTGATACTGTGACCCCAGCCCCTAGAATACTTAAGCTTTTAAAAGATTATTTTGGCTAGTTGCCCTGCATGGCAGAACTGCGAAATATGATATGTTTGTTCTGGAAATGTTATATACCACGAGAAAAGGGCCTTTTGAATAATCCTCCCTATTTGTCAAAAATAGTTTCTTATTCTCATCTGAGCTGATCAGTTTTGGTCCCTGTGGTGTTTCCTTGACACCATGCCTCCAACTTGGAAGGAAGCATCAAATGTTGGGTGCCTTTAGTACGTTGTGCTAAAACACTAGAAGGCTAAATGCTCTCAAGGACAAAGTGCTTTTATGTATGTCCTTTAGGGATGAAATGAAATAGGTCACCAATTTAATAATCTGTTGTGAATCCAGATGCTCCACCTTAGGAGTCTGTACTTATGAGGCTTGTACACCTGCCCTTTGAGGATTCATCTGTATTGGCTACATCTAATCCACAAGAAAACCTACCTTTATCTCTCCTACTTTAAGGTCAATGACCAGACGAAATTGCTGCTAAATATGATTAATTAATTTGCCATTACATTGCACTCCAATATTTCCTCAGAGGACAAAAGGGTTAAAAAGTAAAATATGTATTATTCATTTATTTTATTTTATTTTAATTTAATTTAATAGAATAATACATCATCAATAATGTAATAAAATATACTTACCAGTTACATAATAACTTAAATGCAATTGGTTAGGCAGGGTTAGGGTGGCTGTATCATTGTTTTTACATATTTAACATATAGTAAATTAATTAAATAAGTTAACTTGAAATTTTAACAGAAAAGGTAAATTATCAATTACTTTAGGCCTTGGGTATGGTTATCATTAGAACAGTGGGAACTATCCGTGTTTAAAAACAATTTAATGTAAATTTATTTTATTTACACAATTGTATTAAATAAACTTTGGCTAGTGTTAGTATTAGCATTACAATTAGGGTGAGTCTAACAATTTGATAAAAAGCAACTCAAAATGAATGTAATTAATTATATATTTAGTGCTAGTTAGAATAAACACTGGCAGTTGGCCAATGATAAGAGTTGTAATGGAATGCTACTATAAAGTAATGAAGATAATTATATGTGTTTATTGCTAAGGCATAGTGTTTGGATTTGAGTTGGGGCAATAACACAGACTCAAATCTAATTTAAATAAAGTAAGTAATATAACATTCTACAAAATTAGGTGGGTGTTTAAAATCTTAGATACAGTGTAACTGTTAGGAACTGGGTTATGGTAAGGCAACATTAATTGATCGAATGTAATCTTAACTCAAAAATACAATAACTGAATATTTATTATAGGTAAGGGCTAGGGTTAGCCATTATTGACAAGGTAAAGATCAGTACAACGTAATGTGAAGGTTAAAAATAATCTAATGAAATAACAGAAGATGAGGTAATAGCATTGAATTGATGGTAGAATAGGTAATGGCAGGAGAGGTACTCACACAGAAAATTGGTTCGGTTTCTCCATCTGTTGAAATCTAATATATTTCATACATGTATTCTTGCCTTAGCACTCCTGAAATAAAAGCCTGATCAAGTTTAACAAGGTTTCATGCTTTCTGTGCTATATAAAAATTAGTAACAATAGCGGTCTTTAAGTGGATTGTCTTTTGTTACAGTTTGTTAATGTGATTCATACAGTCCTGTCAGAGAAAGTTAGTCAATGCTGCACATAAGGGAAGTCTAGAAGCTAACATATATGCAAGCGTACACATGCCTATAAAAAAGGCCAATTTAAAAGTTTAGTGATTTGCTAGTTTTTTAAGGTTACTAGTGAATGAAGTCCAGAAAATACCTCTTAGGGAAGAGGATAAAGCTGCTACATGGGCTTCTGTGCACACCACTCATCAAACCTGTATGTGGGCTCTGGAGTGATGGCCGGTTCTACCGACAAATCCTATTGAAACTTTTAATTTAAGGTTCTTTTAGTTTATATTTCTCTTTCATCTGTTGTTAGATACCACTTGGATGTTCTAAAAGAGGTACTTTATATGTTTGTGACTTAAGGAGATTGATAACTGCACTTATACAGGAATGCTAGAAAGTTGAAAAATGTATCTCTGAGGTCCTGACAGCAAAAGAACTAGCACCCGCCCTTTGCCGCCCCACCCCACCTCTAAAGGCAAATGTCTGCACATTCATCGTTTATTTTGTGGACTGCAACATTTGGAAACTAGCAGTTGAAGGTGTTACTCTGCAAGAACCTGGTCACGTCTTTGAGAAGACCAAAAGATTCATGGGATAAATCCCTGACATCACTAGTTTCAAGATAAACATTTGAGTTTTTTCTTGTATAATGGAGGAAGATTCAAAAGGTGGTACTCTGTGTGCTGTTTGGAACTTGGAACCTCTTTGCTACAGATTCCTAAGGTAAGTGCCATCTTTTTCAAGTATATTGATATTTTCTTGAAATATAACTGAACCATGTATTTGTTTCAACTTATTTAAATTGTAAGTATAAATGGAAATTAACAGAGGGAGATAGAAAATATTCCTGACTGTCTATGTGTAGCTATATGCAGTATATTTGTTTTATGTATATTATCATCTAGGCCCATTCTCAAAGCAGAAAAAGTGTTCCAGAATGTTTTTCTCATTGCTTCTTTTTTCTCAAAGTGGTTAGCCAATTTTAGATGCAGAGACCTCTGTGTCTGCAAAAATGTTCTTATATCAGTGTAAAAGACTACAAAATGCTGAAGTTCTGATAAAAATATTTGTGATATAATTGAATAAGTGTGTTCCTTTATAGAGTTGTATATTTTTAAAGTTATGATGCACCAGCTGTGTTAATGTGTAAGCTCTATAATTGGGCAAAGTGAGGGGCAATTGTCCATAATGAAACTCAGTGGTTTGATTTGTATAGATAATGAAAAAGATGTACAGTACAGACCCGCTTCACAAAGTTTTATCTATAAGTAGTTGTGTCTTACTCCTGCCTCAGATATGAATTAAGCATGTATAGCCATGCCTGATTGTCAAAGTATTTTTGTGAACGTTTGTGGATTACTCATGGCATATGTATGATTTGCTCATGTACTTCAATGAGTAAAACATGTGAGTCACCAAACTTATTTTCCTTGAATAATCTTGTCATTCTCTTGGAAATTTAAGAGTGAAACATACCAGTCCTGTTGTCAGAACCATTCACTGACAGCAAGTGGGTTGTCAACCAAGCCTGGATATTTAGGTGTAATGCACATCCAGAAAATGCATAAGATACAACTATTCCTAGAAAAAGATTTGTGAATCTGGACATACCATTTCACTGGTGTTAGTGCTCTCAGTCGGTCCTTACGTGGACACAAATGGCATCCATCAACAGTACAAATATTAGTTATAGCCGCTATGCTTTGTCACCTCCTTTTAGCTGCAGTAAAAGAGCAAATGAAAATAGACTAGAATAATGGAGACAAGCTATGATAGGCAATGGAATGAAAAGGAAGAGTTGGTGAGGAAGGGGCTGGTGGGTAAAGTTTGGAGAATCCCATAGAAGAGGTTGGGGAGCCATGTCCGAGTTATTGTGTGGGTGAGTATTCCTGAAGACAGGACGAAAGGAGAGAATTCTCAGATGCTGGAGCAAAGGTTGTGTTGGATGGGAGCAGTGGATAATGGATAGGGAGTAGTTTTATGTATGCTGTTTGCTAGTACTAAGCATGCTTTTTGGATCCTACATAAATGAGCACCAGTGCTGAACCACATTCCAGGGCACTATGCAAAGTTCAAGTCTTCAGACAAGAAGTGCATAGGGCAGTAAACTTCTGAAGGCTTTGCTCAAGGAACTTAAACAAGCATACTTGTATAAATCCTAGATACATAATAGAAGCATGTGGATAATCAATATAGGTTTCAATGTACTTGAAGAATGTGCGCTATCCACTTTATCTGTGATACAAACACTTCACCATTGACATGCCATCTTGATTCACCATCTGGGAAAGAACGTTTACATTTACAGATATTCAGGATGGTTTTATGGTGAATAGAACAGGTCTTCTTGTCACCTACAGTTAGGAGGCCATTCTGACTATGCCCAGACCCCATTCTACCAGGCTCAATGAGTGTCATGCTCAAGAACAATGAAATAATCCCCCTGTGCGTATGTGACGCTTAACCAAGCCCATTTTCTACTATATCACCATGCTTCCCAGCTGCTAGTTCCATGGTTCTTCTTAATTTGCAGATGTTTGCAATGGTCTATTTTCCAAAAGGTTGTATATCAGATTATTGTGGGCAAAATATTGATATGCAAAATTATTGTGCTGAGGACCAAACTATGAAGGTAAGTTATATAAGTTTGTGTATATTTTCCATTCTTAACTCAACATCAACATACCTTGACGATATGTATATGGTCCAGCTAGAGATATTTGGTGTCAAGTATAGTAAATCTATACTTACCTGTAAATACTTACCGTCATCATATTTTGGTACTTGATATATAGACTGTGATATTTATGCATACCAATGGTTTGCCCACAATATTCAGGTAGTATACACTCCTGTTTGTTTTCTGCTTGGTGGGGGGTACTCATTTGAAAGTCAATTTTTCTCCTTGTTTTAGCATTATTTCAACACTCATAATGTCCTGCCCTCCACGGTTCATTTTGGAGATGTCATTTGAGGCCTAATTCTGACCTTTGTTCTAGGTACTCTCTGGAGCCCTGCCGAGATCAGTTCCTACCAAGGTGCTAGTCAGGGCCTCCTTTCAGTTTTATTTGAAGGTGAATGGATTCTTCACCAAAGGCTTGACACATCGTTAAGTGCTGGTCAGTTTGTTGTGGGGTTAAAACAGAGGTGTCTAGCACTATCTTCAATGTATAGTGACAAAGAAGTAAATATTATTGCTAACGGTGATCAACATTGTGATGGTCACTCTGGGTGCCATACAATCTTCATCTCACCTGCAAATAGAGTATTTATTTCTATTCTATTCTGCAGTACTTACAAAGCGCGTAGCTACCCGGAGGCCTCCCAGCACTAGAACAGGTCCTCACAAAGCCAGCTTACCAACCAGACTGAGAAGTGACTAACCAAGTTTTCACGGCATTACGAAAGGACAACTCTTTGGGAAGCTGGCGTTTCTCCGGGGTAAGGGGGATCACTGAAACTGTGAGCGATTCAAGAGCACATTAAGAGCATCAGCCATTCAATAACATTTGGTAGTGCTTATGTTCCGTGGGAGGAAAGCGCCACCTATTTAGCATAGAGTCTCAGTAAAGGGTTCCTTCCTTTACTTTAAAGAAACTCCATCTCTCTCATTCCTCATTGCTCTACACCTCATTTTCCCTGAGGCACAGTGGCTTACCATGCAGTTTCAAAGCCCTGCAGGACAATGGGCTTGAGGAAGGAGAGTCCACACCCAGGCGACACCCACCTATCAAAAGAGACTATAACATTTGCCTCCTTTGATGGGATGCCCCAGCCAGAGGAGATCCCTTTCCACCCTGGGGTGGGGAACAGGGGAATCCTATAAAGCTGGGGGTTTTCTTTCCTTCATCCTTTGGAAATGGAAGTGGAACCCCGAGGGTGTAGTTCAGGGAGAGCTGGAGAAGAAGGTGGTAGAACAACGGAGCATGCGTTTTGGTTGCCAGAAGTACAAAGGTCTCTGAGATATCTTTTGCGGTAAAGCCCCTTTCTGAAACAGGGACTGGTTCATACTACAGTACATCCTTCGAGGGCAAACTGTGAGAACTTTGGTTTGTTTTGTGTTGCAAATCACAGGGTTAGTTTACTTTCTAAAAGCTGATACAGTGACACTTTCTGGGAGAGAGCTGACTTGCACACAAGAAAAGAAGACTTTCATCTGCCTTATAGAAGAACCATGGTATGCCTGATAGAGAACCATGGAGAGAATGTTGCCTCTAGTTCTGTCATGTATCTCTGGAGCTAGAAAGTTGCTCTATGAATCAAGAAAGATAGCCAGTCCAGCCAGAGAGCCTGCTTGCCCTGTGAAAAGTGTCTCCAGGAGAATTAGGGTGTAGAAGGTCCCAGGGACAGAAGAAACCATGACTGTCTGGACGAAAAACTAATAGAGCAGCTGCAAGCAGAGATTTTAACTATTTGCTATCTATCACCCTGGTGCCTGGGAGTACGGAAAGACATTTGGAGAACAGAAGATGTTGCTGCAGAACAATCGTAGGAACCGCTTGTTACTGGACATCTGGTGGAAGGCCTGAGCTACAGTTGCAGATCGTTCTGGCAACCTGGGAGCCTTTACCTGATGTCTGTGAACTAGTCCTGAATACTTGGCAATTTTCCATCAATGTACTACTAGCTAACAAGAATATTTGCCACTGTAGGTAAAGAAAGGTGTTTTCAATCACTCTAACATTTCATTCTTCAACAAACTCTCAGGAGTTCTTGCTTTCTTTCTGGTCCAAAAATTTACGAAGTGCTGCCCTCCAAGGTTAATTTTGGAGAACCAAAATCAGCACATTTCTTTGATTTATTTAGCTTTCTAAAGCTGACTTTTGTTTCATTAAGTATTTCAAATAATAGTTGCTATAACATGTGATCCCTTCATTAGTCCCTTTCATTTTTCTGTAATATCGTTTGCTAAATTATTATTTTAATAACTAACTAGCCTTTGACGTACTTTATTTTCTTACGTGTTTGGTCATTTGCCATTCATGTATTGCACTCATTTTCCTTAGGGCAGCCTGAAAGCTGGAGCCTGCAACCTCTGGTGATCCAGATATTCTACATAAAAACGAGTTGATCTAATATTAGCCAGATTCCTCAGGCTTTGTGGGAGCTAAGTCAGAGCTCACTTCAAGACTGTGACCTCTTTTCTCCATGATATTAACATTCCTGTTTCCTACATTTGACGAATTCATAAAATCATATTTTTAATTTTAAAATCGGGAAAGCAACCCTAAAAATTGCAGTACACTTTCTCTGGTATAAGATTAGAACTGGAACGCATGACCACTATGATTGCCCTTCAGTGAACTCCAGAATTAAGAGCACAGTAGTCATTGTGTCCCAAAATACTAATATGCCCCATCAGATAAACTGAAGGAGATTCACAGTCACTGGCACTCTGTCAGTCTGCACTACACGTTCCTGGATTCATATGAGATATCCTGGGGTCTACCAAACATTGTCACATTTTTCTCTCTACATAAAGCAAAACATACCAATCTTTTTTGTAGGGGTGTCCCTTCCTAGATTCTCAAGTATCTCCACAAAGGATAGTTTTGTTTTTTCATCTTTATAAGTCTAATCTGACAGTTGATCAGATTGGTGAGGGTTGAATTGTTAATTGTAATCACACATATTACTCTCACCATGACACATGTCTACTGCCACAACTAATAATGCGAAAGAACTCTCCTTCGTTCCTACATTTAGGTTGCATCCTTCTACAATTAGCGTGCAGAACTGAAGAGTTCATTGTAGTTTCCTGCATCTGCATTTGGTTGGGCCCCCCTTTTAGTTATGAGGAAGTATTTTAAAAATATTTTTTTATTTTATGTTTGTAATGCATAGCTTTAAATATATATTTTTATATTATATTTGTTATACTATATTACTTTTTAAATGTATTTTTAAAGTAAGTGTTTTTTTTGGGTAATATACTGTTTAATGTTAAAAATTCGATATACTTACCCATTTTGGACTTCTATATTTTTACAGTCAAGTTTTTTTTCATTACATACAAAGTATGGGAAGACAATCTTTCTGTCCTTGATTTATTTTGGCAGTATTTTTGTATTTCAGTATTTTTTGCCTCTGATAGTTTGTCCTACAATCACTCGAAGTTATCAGCAGAAACGCATAACTTGCCCAAAAGGTTTGTGCCAGTGACAGTAGCTTCAGATGACAGGAGAAGACCTCACAGACAGCAGGAGCCACTCTGGAGATCCAGAGGATGAGATCCTCCCTCAGAACTGAGGATTTTTTTTTTTAAATCAAACCATTAGGCCTTTGCATGAACAGGATCATCATGCAAAGCATAGAGAATTAAAAATATACTGCGTCTGTACCGCTCCCTGCATGAAAGTGTTAACTTCTTCCTACATGGGGCGTGCACAGGGATTCTGTGTGAGGGAGGGTAGCACTCTAGTTGTATCAGCTGATAGAGGTTCACAAGAGTGCCATCTGCTCACAAAACATCCCTGAGACACAAGCTATAGTGCAGGCCCTCTTGTGAGGAGTGGTGGATGCGGCACCCCATTCTAATATGCAGAGGCATGTATTTACATTAAAGAAAAACATACTTACAATGGCACCACTCTTTCACCAAAGTATTCTGTAAAAAGTTGTGGAGAGAGTCACTCTGACTCAGTGACATCTGAAAGGGTTACTTTGACAGTACATCAGCATTCTTTGTCATTGTATATGTTGTCATAGAGGCCCTGAAGAACCATTGTTTGAAACATTTTAAATGGAGATTTTAGAAGAATGTTATCCAATCAGAAGTCAGGAAAGTCTGAGTTGGCCTTGCTTGACCTTCCCTTTAGGCATGCTTTCAGTACTCAGCCCACTGCTTTCATTGAAGCGTCTTGCTCTCCTGTTTAGGAGTCAAGCTATTCTGCATCTCTCACCCCACCCACACAAGCTGTCAATCAAAGCTAGCACTGTCAATAGGCCTTCCACTGGTTTCAAAGCTAATTAACAAGCTCCTAAGCAACCCCAAAGAAGACTCAGGTCTCATATTTATTTCATGAGTTAGTGCCGGCTCGGGGACATTGCAGTAAGAAGCCATTAGCACCCACGACCCGTCTTTGAAGTTGAATTTGCCGACTATAGAACAAGATTGATGAACTGTTATGTTGGGCCGAGATGTGAGCTTATATTTGGAATTCAGTGCTGGGCAAATAAGCTGTCAGCCCTCATCTCATCCTCGCATGGGATCTATGCATGTGTTTTTAATTAGTAGCAATGTGTGCTCCAGTTCAGCAGCTGAGCAGAAACTTGCTAGGCCAGGAGTCTCCAGCCCTTTCTGTAATAAGAGCTACTTATGTTCAATGAAAATCCTCCCGAGCCGCTAATATTATTAGAGATGTAACAGTAACCACATCAGATAAAATTAGATTAGTGGCCACCCTATGCAAGATTGCCAGCAGTGATCAATCACCTCAGTGCATGAGGCACGGTTTCCAGCAGTAGGGTAAAAAATGCTTTGTCATTGTGGAACGCCCCTACATGGGTATTAAGTAACCACCCTAGCTGCAGAGCCCCTAGCACCAGGTTAATAATATTAGTAATAGTCTCCCCAACACTGTTTGATTTTTATCACTCAAATAGCTTCAAATATATATTGAAAATTCTGCTATTTTTCTCCAAACATTCACTTATGAGGTCTGAAAATGCACACATTTTCGTCTCAAATATCTGCTTTTCAATTTTTGTACACTAATATTAATTCAATCAAGCAAAGGATTCTAATTTAGTTCACTAGGCTGTACACAAGAGAGCTACATATAGGTATCTGTACCGCTACAAGTAATTTACGAGTTACTCATTGGAGAAGCCTGAATGTGAAAAGCTACAGTTCTATTTCCAATATTTGCAAAGCAAGCTTTGATAGAGATGTCATTGTATTGAATTCTTATAAGGTTTGCTTGGAGACATGTCATGTCCTCTTGGCTTATGTCATGATTAACGCCCACTAAAGACCCTTCTCATAACCAGGGCCAATGGAATTACACAACGGGAAGGACCAAATTATGCATCAAGTTTGATTGAACTAAAAAAAAAGGCAAGTTATATGGCCTAACACTGCACAGTTTGTGGTAGTATTATTTATTATGTTGTCATTTGTACACTGTAACTTTCTGGGCAAAAGTTTTGCCTCAATTTTACCAGTATAACCCAAAATGCAGCAATAAACAGCTGAAAGGTGACCAATGAGCTTTCTGAAGGGCATTCCACTGAGCAGCAACACGTCACTGCATTTTTACTAACTTTTGATCAATTTCTTTTGTTAAAATCTGCAAATTATGCAGCAGATGATGGATTTTATGTGGCACATGCAATAAATTCATAATCATGTGGAAAATGCTGCAGCCACGGAATCACATAACTCCAGGGGCCCTGCTCCTAACTGTGGTACTTATTTGCAGACTAAATTTAACGAAGATGGCACAATGGTCTCACCAAGGAAGGCAGCAAGGAGTGTGTGTGGACTGGGCACTTGAGAGACTGAAGATAATATGTAATGTATGTTTACCTCTATGGAGTGGTCGGGTGATTCATGTTAGATTTACATATGGCAGATTGTTGTAAGCAGCTGGCTCCTCCTCTTAATCGATCGCTGGGCATCTCTCCAGTTCATTGCGAACCCTCCATCCTTGGAACCGAAAACTTCTTGCGCCACAGAAGAGCCTCAGCTCCCTCATATTGGAGAGCTGTCACTGTGACCACCCTCAAAGAGCAGGCGCTTCACCGCGACACTGCGGAAACCAGCCCAGAAGAGTCTAATTTAATTCAATGCAGGGTATCAAAATGATTCCTAACCCAGGCACAACTAGGCCATAGCATCACATTGTGGTGACCGTTTCACTGCAGTAAGCCATAGTATGAGCAAGGCGCAGAGCATGAACAGGCACATAGGCTGAACATAGTGGTTGCAGTGGAAAGGTTTGTAGAGCCTGTGATGCACAGGGATGTAATGGTGAAGAAGAGAGAGAGAAAGAAGCAGACAAACAGTGAAAGACAATTCCGTACAATACATAGAGTGACAGGCAAGACAGGCAGGCAGCTACATAGATAGATGATAGATAGACAGACAGACAGGTAGGTAGATAGATAGATAGATAGATAGATAGATAGATAAGAATCACACAGAATTAAAGAGGAAGAGAGAGACAGAGATAGAGTGGGAAACAAAACTGCCCCATCAGTCACAGCCGCTGGTAGACTGGAAAGGGGTTGGATGGTGACTGCTGAGTGTTGTGAGACTGTTCTGTGACTGTGATGTGGTGTTACAAAGAGGCTGTCAGCCTAGAGTGGGAACCCTTCAAAAGGGCACATAGTAAGACTCCGTGAGTGCAACCAAACATGTGCATTCAATAGAATTATTACCAGTTTCCCAGATACAGCAATATCAGTGCACCCCACATTTCATTAGGTTCTGTGGAAAAGTCAACACAGCGTGGTGCCCAGCTGCTGTTGTGTGGCATTTCCCTTTCCTGGACTCAGATTAGTTCTGACAGCACAGCCCTACTCCCTCTTTTAAATAGTTTTAACAAGAATATGTGATCCGGGCAGAAACTCGCCTCCTGGACCCTCCTTCTCTGCTGGACACGCCAAGAGATGCAGGCCCAGATTCACAAAAGTTTCACCCAAAGCAACGCAGCACACAAAACTGCTGCACTGTGTGCGTGAGAGGGAGAGAGGAAGGCAGCGCCATAGCTATAGGAAATGGCACTCTCCTCCCCTCTCCCTAGCGCTACGCACACACATTTACGCCATAGTGCAAGGGTGTACGTGAGTCTAGCATAGCTTTTTTGCTGTACGGGTACTTCCAGTACAAAATTCTATCCTTAGACTAACTTTAAAACGTTTCCTACATTGGATGTGTGCTGTACAGTACAGCACACATGCAAAGTGGGAAGAGGTAGGAAAAATAAAAGTATTTCTCCTTTTTAACGCCTGCTTCAAAGCAGCATTATTTTTTGGCCCAAAACCCTGCCTACTAATGTTAGAATATAGGGTTTTGTGTCAAAATGTATGGGTGGTTGCACGGGAACACCCATGGAACACCCATGGAACGCCCCTTCATGCTAAGTAGCGCAAAAAAGTGCTGCTTTGCGTTACTTTTTTGCACAGGAAGATACATTTTAAAAATATTGTGCTGGTTTGCATCACTTTGTGACACAAACACAGTGCAAAATATATGTAATTCTGGGCCGCTTTTTGTGTGTGTGTCTGTGTATGTGCGTATGGGTGCATGCATGTGTGTGTGCCCCAAGAGCTCACCTGTGGCATTGCCTGTTTACCTTCTTTTTTCACCTTTCTTTAGTTTCTAATTCCACCGTTTTACGTGTTTCCTCCCATTGTAAGGGTGACCTGATAGAATGACAATGTCTGATGAAAGACTGGCATATTCTGAGAGCTGAAAGTTCCCTGATGACAAGCAGTTCAGTAAAAATCTGTCTGGAGGCAGTGTTGTACAATTCTTCCAATTACTGGTGAAGGCCATTTTAAAGTCACTATGGCTTGCTATCAAAGATGCCTTCAAAGTTGACGTGAGCCTTCACGAATGCTTATACCGATGGCGATCTGTTCAGCTTTCTGCAATAAGATGAAATGTGCAATCATATTTAGGGCTGGTGATTTTTGGCATAGGTTTAGGAATGGATGAGCCTGAGTCAAATATTTTGAGAGTTACTTGGAATATGGCAGATGCGGGACCCAATTGCAAAAAACCCTCAGCTCGAAATAAAACTAGAGCTTCCAGATAGTCAGTGCAGGGCTGAGTAATAGCTTGAAGCAATTGAAATACGTCAACACTTAACTAGCTGTTGTATGGAGCACCCTCGCCTATCCTTATGTAAGCTGTGCATAAGGGAGTTCCTGGTGCCTAAACGCTGAAACAAAGGCACGTGACAGTGACTAAAGAACTGCTATTGGTCAGCTAATGATGGTCAACTGAGGGATGAAAGTACAGTTTTACAGAAAAAACTAGCAAAACAAGAAGCATAGAGTAAATTAAGATGCTCAATACGGTATAAGAGCCTGACCAACCTATAGGGAAAAATGTATATGAAAAAGTGAAAAGGATATTGGCTGAGATGTTTGAGGCAATAAAATTTGAAACTCAGAAACCACCACCTTTTTGTCCCCTGATGGACAACGCGAATGAGTGTCAGTAATAAAATAAAACACAAGAAATGACGCAATGCACCTATCTGATTTTACCAAACAGGAATCGAATGAGCTTTTCTAGTGAAGTGATGAAGGAACAGCCCAGCCCTTGCCTGCCTGTTCTACTGGGTAACCCCAGACTTAAAGCCACATCTTGTTCTGGTGGCCATGCCAGCCTCAAAGTTTGAAGATAGAGAAAGATATTTGTGGCCTAAAGACAGGTTTCATTTTTCAGTTCACTCCTCTGCTTACGGTGCCTTGGGGAGAATGTCTCTGTTCCTACTTCTTCTAAGGCCTTTTTTATGTGAAGTCAATGGGAAAAACCCTGTTTCTGATTTAGATATGATTATTTCGATACATATTTATTGATGGACAAGAAAACTGGTGCCCAGTGTGCTAAACAGGGCCTAAAGCATGAGTAAACCCATTGTACACACTCACCTTAATGAGTTGACGTGTATCTGCTTCTCTTGTCCCAAATGATGTCTAGTTCCATCTATCCCTTAGATATATTCAAGCGAATACTGTTGTTAAATTGACGCCCTTCCAGTTGATAACAATTTGCTAATTATATTTTCACAAAGTCATATATGCCGTCTTGGTCCATCAACCAGTCCAGGGTTGCCAGGTGTTTCCTTACCTGGACCGGTAGGTGAGCGGTGTGTGTGATCTTGGTAGCTTATGCTCCATACCTGCAGACATCCTTGAAAATCCTGCTTGTCCTTGGTCGTCACGATAAAGGAACCAAGGAAGTTGTGAGCTAGTCCCGTTGAGGTGCAAAGCTGGACATTCTTTTTCTGGCAGAAGTTAATGCCCTAAAGACAACCATTATTCCATTCTGGCAGAGAACCGTCATGTCAAACGGGTCGTTCTGTTCGATATTTTGTTCTCATGCTTTACTTCATACAAGTAGGGGCAAGTACTCATCTGAGTGCCTCACCAAGTCAACATACACATTTGTCTTAGCGGTATCATAAGTCAGAATACAAAAACCACGCCTGTTTATATGTACTGTGGCAAACAGGGCCTGTCCTCACTTAGTGGTATGAGAAAACCAGTTTGCCACAGTAAGTCCCCGTTTGTACTCCTCACCCAAGAAGCCAGTTAGATCAGATGCATCAGAGACAGGCTGGAGGAGTCCTTCATTTAGAATTTGTTCAAGTGTGAAAATGTCTTTGGATGGCCACTCTGCCCAGTGAAACGGTCGGTCATTTGAAATGAACTGAGCATTATTGCAACTCAGTGTGCGAGAGTGTACACTTTGTATCAGTGACATCATCAGTAATGTCATCAATGATGCCATTAGGGAGGTCATCAGTAATGTCAGAAATGTTGTCTTGAGTGATGTCAAATGTGAGGTCATAAGCAGAGTATTGCGGGGGTGAAAGCTATGGTTAGTTCCCTGAACTATAACTGGTCAATTTCAGTGTGTTTTTGTAGGTTTCAAACACCACGTCTTGTCTGACATTCAACAATTGCAAGTAGTTTAAAGAGACTTACTATTCTAACTCCAAACCAACAAAGATTAGGGACGTGCATTAATATTAAAGGAGTCAAATTTACAATTCAAATTTAACACCAGTCTTCAAACATTTTGGACATTGCATAATTAAGGGAGTGAGGTGGGACTAACTTTTTTAACTCTTGTCTTATAAACACTGTGGAAAATGTATAGATCGGGGTTAAGACTTACTACACTAACTCAACCAAACAAAAATTCGAGAAAGGGCATAAAAGAGGTGAGATCTATTATTCTAACTCGAATAGATCAATAATTTGAGAAAGTGCATACATTAAAAGGGGTGAAATCTACTATTTTAACTACAGTCTAAAAATAGTTTGGAACGTGCATAAATTAAGGGTCAGGGGCTCACAATCATAGACAAAAGTGCCTAAATTGGAAGGGTGACATTTACTTTTCAAACACAAACTCACCTAAAATTGGTAAAGTACATAAATCGCGAGGGTGAGATTTAATGATCTAACACCAATCCAACAAAACTTGGGCAAAGTTAATAATATATTTCAATCCCACAAACATTGTGGAAAACACATAGATGGGGAGTGGTGACAGTCACTATTCTGAACCAAGTACAACACATTTGGGCAAGTGTATGCATTTGTAAATAATTAAAAAAAATATTTATTAACTAATCTATAAATGGAACATTACTCAAAAATATAAACCCCCAAAGATGCATTGCTTAAAAAAATAAAAGAACAAATACCATAAATACATTAACCCCCGAAAGAAACACTACCCAAAGTATACCCCAACAGACCCCATCATCTGCAATAAAAAAAATCTTCCCAAAATACATAAACCCATATTAACCATATTTAAATGCATTTTAAAATGTCTATATTTTTTAATCAATTTGAATTAAGTACTAATTAATTTGAATACATTTGAAATAGCTCCAAAAATCAATAGGGAGAGATAAGTTAGCGTTCCACTCAACTTCCCAGGAAATAACAATGAAAAATCATTGGAGTGGAAGAATACAGTGTCTGATAAAGGATCACTAACTAAAATTGTTGTAAGACCCTCAACAGCTCTGTTCAGTCAGTGGCATAATCCCCGCTGACATACTTGGTAACTGATAGTCACATCATTGGGTTTGTCCTCCACCAGAAGTAAGTGTCTCTGGTGCCAGACACTATCTGGGATCCATAGTGCAAACAATATACTTAAAAATACCTCCTACCTCCAAAATCCTGTGACTTTCATTTTTTTTTTAAAAGAGGGTAGAGGTATGATTAAAAAAAGAAAGATGTGAATGGAGAACAGTTAGGAGTCTCACACATCTAAAAAATCGAGGTCAACATGTTTCAGCCTGCTCTGCTCCCTCGTGTGTCGATGGCTTTTGTCAGGACCATAGGTCTAATTCTGGATCCCTTTCGTGAGCCAATCAGTATACTTTCCCTTGGTTTTGGTAATCTTCTCCTAACAGAGAATAAGAGGACACTCTGTCCTTACCTGAACAAAATAAAAGAATAGTCTGAATAGACATGTTGTCTTGATATTCCCTTAGGACTTAATAATAACTGGTTGACCCAATATCATGTTCTTGCACATATATATTTGTGTATGCAAGAAATGCTTAATTTGCGCGTATATGCATCTTATATATATGAATTTAAAACATAAGGGGTATAGAAAAGGGAGAAATTCTGCAGGACCTTGAGAAAATTCAAGTGTAGATCTCTTTTTTATGTGTATATAGATATATTAAAATAGTGCTGAGGTTGAAAGACAAGAGGCAGGACACGGCTCAGTGTTTCACATGTGTTACATATGGTGTAACAAAAGAACAATAGAAACTAGAACTAATGAAAGTTGGTATATAACTTACAAACAAATCTCCTAAAAAGAGTTTTATCCTATGGGGTCAAACTTGTGGTAGACAATTATATTTTATAAGGAGTTCAAAAATAACAATGTTTTGACCTCTGGAATGCCTGTGAGTGGGGGCTTCATCAGAATGAACAGGTATAAGACATTTGGGGCCATATGTACGAACACATTTTCCCATTGACACAGAATGGGTAAAACCTTTGATGCATCTGGCCCTTGGTGTCGCACATAAATAAAAAAATGAGAAACTGAATTTTTAATAATAAACAAATCTAGGGGCTCAAAGTAATATACAGGAAAACACATAGCAGTCAATGCACGGGGCAGCAGAAATAGTTTCCAGATTTCTGTATGAAGCAGAACTCTATGGCACCATGGACTCTGTTAACAGTCAAGCACCTGGAAATGTAGGTAGAAAGGTGTGGACTCGGTTATAAACAATCCACATTCAAAGTGCATTATCAGAATTCTACCGCCCAGAATACATTTTCTCTGCATCAAAGGGACACACGAATGACAAGAATAAGCAAGGAAAATGGACCCTTGACTATGTGGTGCAATTCATACTGCAGACAAATCAAGCCAGATGAAAATATTTTCCTATGGCGCAAAAGAAGGGAGATCACTGACTTTTCACATTATGTGCGTATGCAGGGCATTGAAAAATGTCATTGGGAACTCTCAATGCAGAAAAAACAAAGAAAAGTCACTCAACTCTCCATGGAGCGTACCTCGAAATCTGTGACTTGGGCTGCTTTTCAATCGTAATTCTAGAAAGGATTGTGAATCGGAAAACGTTATAAATCTTCACACATGCAGGGCACAGATTTAGAACTTTGTTTATGGAATTGGTCCCATTATTTTACTTTCTGGTAGTTGTACACTATTTCTTTTATTCAATGACATGATGCTCTAGAAGACATTGTGGGCCATATGTACAAGGACTGGCGACAACTATCGCTAACATTAGTTAGCAGCAGTTTTCTTACCGCCGTGTACTGCTGAAAACTATCGCCATGTTAGCGACGTATTTACAAGAGGTCACTACATGGCGATAGCTTCAGGGATCGGCGGCGAATACTGCAGCTAACATTAGCGTGATGGCAATAGGAATTCCGGTGTTAGCGGGCGAAAGGCCCATTAGCGGCAAAAAAATGCATGTTAGTCAGCCCAACGTGAGGTTTTTTTTGCCTCTATTCGAAAAAATAGCCTATCAGTCGACCTCCAATAGAAAATAGACAAAAAAACCAATGAAATGCAGAATGGAGCAGCCAGGGCCAAGTGCAGCACACATCAACAGCCCCCTCAAGCCACCCAACATCCAGGATGACCAGGATGAGAGCCTGGATGCCTCGCTGAACCTGCGTCTGGAGCCTGGATGCTTTGCTGGACCTGCGCCTGGAGCCTGGATGCCTCGCTGGACCTGCGCCTGGAGCCTGGATGCCTCGCTGGACCTGCGTCTGGAGCCTGGATGCCTCGCTGGACCTGCGCCTGGAGCCTGGATGCCTCGCTGTACCTGCGTCTGGAGCCTGGATGCCTCGCTGGACCTGCGCCTGGAGCCTGGATGCCTCGCTGGACCTGCGTCTGGAGCCTGGATGCCTCGCTGGACTTGCGTCTGGAGCCTGAATGCCTCGCTGGACCTTTGTCTGGAGCCTGGAGTGGGATTCGGAGGAGCTGTGGAGTCGATGAGCCGTGGCGGTAGACATTGAGGCGCAGCGATCGCCGGTACTTGGTGGTGAAGTCTGGCAGGTTGCATGGAGACACGTTGCTGACCTGTGTGAGAAGACCGCCTTGAGCCCCTTGGAGCTGGATTACCAACGGTGCGTGGTGCCTCTCTGCATCACAGGCCGGATGATGTTACGCTGGCCAGAAGCTGTGGAGGGTGAGGCCCCTGAGCTGCGCCGAACATGTGTGGCGGGAGCGCTGCAACTTCACGCCTAAGGGGGGCCCTTCTGCATCAACTGCATCGGGAGGTTCACCAGCGGACTTGTCGGTGACTGCTGTACCCAGGCTTGTGAAATCCCACCTGGCTGAGGCTCCTGCTGGCTGAGTCACAGATTTGGAGAGAGTGCAGCGGATTGCGCCACGGTGTCAATGTCCATGTAAGGAGAAGGTGGGACCCGTTGCGGAGGAGGCCCGGAGTTGAGTCGCCCAGGCCTAGCACCTGTAGATGACGCACCCCCAGTGGCGGCTCATCCGCTATAGCAGACGAGCGTCGCCCCACTGCTTTCAGGCAGTGCAAGAAGAGGAAAAATCATCACATGATGATAACTTCCTGATGTAATCGTGCTATGTTTCCTTTGCGGGCGGGAGGGTGGGTAGGGCTGCTCCACTCACGGAGCAGGGCAGGGGCGGAGTGGCATGCCCACTCAAGTGCTCAATGACTGTTTGGTCGGCCCACTCAGGCCGCCCAAAGAAGTCATGCGCACTGTCCTGTTCGCAATGCAGGCTGCATTACAGCCTGCATGGAGAAAATGTCCACCCCTACAGCCCCTGGCTGACGCCTTGTCCCGGCGCCAATGACCAATCCCAACGCCGCTTTGCAGCGTTGTGATTGGCTTTGGGGAGGGAGCCTGGCTGCCTACTTCCTGTTCCTGGAATCAGACTCAGGAGAGCAGGAGCAACGAAGACACGGGACCCGGCATCGCCGTAAGATTTCTCTCATTTAAATATTTACAACACCCGCACACACACACACCCCCGCGTCCACGCCCCATCCAGTGTCCTTTCCGGCGTTTCCTACCTCCCAGCTGTCCAGTACCCCCACAGCACTTCTCAATGGCAGCCGCTGTGCGGCCATGCGCAGCGGGCATACCACTGGTGTGCCAAAGGTATATATGAAGTTACGACGCATACCATTACATCGCATTCCATTACAATGCATACTAATACTAGGCATATTGCAACAGTAGGGAAGGTGTTGGATAGCGGAGATGTAAATATTACTATTCCCACTTCAGTGAGTGCAACCCTAAAACTAACCCTTGCACCCCAAAGCAAACCCTGAACCCTAAAATTCATCTTTGAGCCCCCAAAACACACCCCAAAAATCATATTTGCTCCAAATGCACACCCCAATTTTCATAATTGACCCCAAAACACACCCCAGATTTCAAATTTCACCCCATATTACACCCCAAATTTCATCTCCGACACCCGAAACCCATACCCACCCTAAAACGTCAAAATATCCCATTACTGACCTCACAATGCGTTGTAATGGAATGCGATGTAAAGGCACCTACGTTGTTGGGGTTGCGTTGTAAAGGCATTACAATGTAATGCCTGCGTTGTAATGGACGTCTCCCGTGCCAAAGGCTAGCCATAGGCAAGCCCGTCTGCGTCCGTCTGCCCCTGGAACGCGCTCAGCAACAAGCACCCTTCCTCTCGGACACTCCATCACTACGACGCCAGCACCCTCCTCGCCATCAACCCTGGACGCCACATCGCCTGCCAGGACCAACCTCTGTTCCAGACATCGCCATCACTGACGGCTACTAAATCACCCGCAAGGACCACCCGACCGTCCAGGAGGAGGCATTGCCATCACCTACAGAAGCACACTCCGACTGACCACGCACTCTAATGACCCAACGGTGACCATGGAACACCTCAACTTCCAGATCCGAACCAACCCCAAGCCCATCCTCTGCGGCACCCTCATCTGCAGGCCCCCCCGGGCCATGGACCCCCATTCTCCGATACCATTGTAGACCTCATTGCATCCCAGGCTCTCCCGTCCACCGACGACATCCTACTCAGTGAACTCAAGTTCCACCTGGACAACCCCAGTGACCAGAACACCCCCCCCCCCTCCTGGGGAAGCTTCCCAACATCAGACTCAAGCAGCTGGTCCCCACTGCAGGCCACATAGCAGGACACACAGTCGAGCACGTCTCCTCCGCCAGCGGGAATTTCAACTACAGCCACACCACCGGACTCTCCTGGACTGACCATCATTGTATACATCACGTCTTCACCATGCCCACCGTACACCACCACCATCATCGCCTCCCCTCGCAGCTGGATCAAGGCCACCGAAGAATGTCTCGTCAACTCCCTCAGCACCACCACTCGGCCAACGCTTACAGACGATGACACCGCAGCTCGCAACCGCCACTGATGGATCTCCAACTGCGCCGACACCCTGGCACCCCTCAAGAACGGCACTGCGTCAGTACCTTACACCTGCCTGATGGCAGGTGTAAGGGTGACACAGTGCCACAGGGATAGGCTGGCCCCATGCATTGCTGGAGTTGTGTCATGGTTGTGACAGGACTGCAGCAATGCGTGACTTTAGCGCAGACAGATACGTCAGAATTCCAGATGTATCTGTCATTACTTGCGTCATGACTTGCGTCATTGCGTCATTACTTGCATCAGTGAATACAGCATGGTGTCGCAAGAAGGGGGTAGTGAAAAGTGTTGCTACGCTGTCTTGTCGCAGCGCTGCAACACTTTTCATGACTGAGGCACAGGAATGCGCACTATCTTATTGATGGTGCGCATTCCTGCCATGTAGTTTTGTTGCAGGGCAGCACAGTAACATTGCTTGCAGTGCTGTCCAGCACCAAACCCTGCTGAAAAGAGGCCCCAAGTGTTATCTCCATTTTTAAGACCAGCTATTTTCTAGTCTTAAAAAACTGCCTCTAACTGCAGTTAGCGGCAGTTTTTTTGGTCCTCCGAAGTTCAGGAAGCCCCTTGTAAATATCGTGAAGTGGGGTCAGCGGCCGTTTTTGCACGGGAACGCCTCCCTTGCATGTCATTATCGCTAACAGAAGTGGCGATCTTTAGGATGGATGTTTTCCCCGGAAAACTGACGCTAGCAGAGGTTAGCGGCAGCTTGTACATAAGGCGATAAAAATCTCGCCGCAAAACCGTCGGAAAAGTGCCGCTAAGGCGGCGTTAACTCCTTGTGCATATGCCCCTGTGTTTTTTAATTATGACTGCTTCATTATACTGATGCAGAATTCAACTGAGTCGGGGTGTATCAGAGTGCTCTTCAAGCAGCTCTAACCTTAGTGACCACGCATCAGCCCAATCATCCACGCCCATTAAAATTCAACTAGGTCTGTTTTTATTTTCATATTGTTCTTAATTAGGGAAGGCTTACCAAAAGATCCATAGTGCCCTGGGATAGGGTTACAAATCAAGCTCTGGCCTCTATTCATGCAGGTTGTCAATAGTTAGTGGGGCTCTGGGCCAACTCTGGTTTAGTGCATCAGTGGTTTTGACTAGGATAAGATAGAGAGCGAACGAGAGAAGGGTTTGATGAGGCCAGATTGGTGGATCACATTGAAAAATGAAAGAAATTTTAACACTAGTCCTTTGCACCCACCAAATGCTCGGCCAGCCACTACTGGGAGAGATGTCTGCAGCATTGATATTTCTGTGTGGAACGACTTCTGAAGGGCTGACTTATTTCACTCTGACAACTGTTAGGGAGGTGTCAAGGAGAATTTAGCACTTTTCTTTGCAGGAGCATCTTCATTTGTGGCTACCTTTCCATCTGCCATTAACATGTGCCCTTGTAATTTTTCCGTCACAGGCATATAGTTGTCTGTGGTCACATCACCCTCGAGAGTGTGTCGAACTTCTTGAAGGACTTCCTGCACAAGGACAGGGATGACGTCAATGTGGAAATCGTCTTTCTTCATAAGTAAGTGTCCCTGGCATTACAAAATATTGAATAGAATACAAAATATTGAATAGAACGAACACTCAGGATAGAATGAAAGAACATCTGATAGGTGATGTGATCTGAACAGATCGTCTGCCATCTTGGGTCAGGTTACTTGAGCCTGGCGAACTTTAGTTTAGATTAGGTTGAATTGTCTTTTCTTTTTAAAGTTAGAAGGTACATCACACTTTATAAAAACAATTATTTAAGTATGAGCACACCATGATAACTGATGTATTACACCAATTGTGCAAATACAAAATATATTTTTGTATTCAGCCTTACAACATTCACCGTATTAAGAGTAAAATGTTATTATTCTGCTAATTATCATTATGGACAAATGTTTCCTTTGTTGGTCTAACTTGTGAAATATCCTCCCTTCTTGTTATGCGTACTTGAGTAGTCACCAATGTAGGAAGATAACATATAAATGCAATTACAATACAATACAATATGTCAGGCCAGTTCGAGCCTGTTGCACTTAAGAGCTTTTTGACAATCCTTGGGACGAGAATTGCTGGTCCTTGAAATCACAAGAGTCACGTTCTACTGAGAGTTGACTAAATTGCCAAGTGCCACATCTTTGGGTTTTGGACTTTGACTTACATGGGGTCAAAGGTCAAATAGTCAAGATTTATTGGTGGAAGAAAATGTGCCATAGAACACTTAGGGGCTTATTTATGTAGGGTTTGCGTCGCCCTTGCGCCACGCAAAGGGGCGCAAGGGCGACGCAAAAGCTAAGTCAGATTTATCAATCCACAGAAGGCCACCTTGCATGGCCCCTTATGGCTTGATATATCCAAAGTAATGCAACGCAGCACAAATCGCTGCGTTGCGTTACTCTGCCCTGGGAAGGTGTTCCATGGGTGGAGCATGGGTGTTACCGCGCATCCACTCATGGATTTTAGTGCATTCCCAGATGTACCAACACTGGTAAAACTGGGAATGCGTCAAAATGCTACGCCACCCCAGGTGAGGCATAACAAGGAGAAATATCTTTATTTCTCCTTGTTACTTCCTCTTTCTGTGTGTGCTGCATTCTGCATTCTGCAGCACACACAGAAAGAGAACAAGCATTGGCATAGCCAATAGGTCTCGCTTTTGGGACCTTATAAGTATTTAGTTATGCAGCACAATATCCTTGGTGCAATAACATCAACTGTTGCATGTCTAAAAACTTATAAGGTCCCAAAGGCGAGACCTATTGACTATTCCAATGCTTGTTTTTAGAGGCCTGGCATGCAGTTTTAAATGTAGGCTGGTAAGAAAGGTGCCAACCCGAGGGGCAAGGTCTAGAGAGAAATAAGATAGGAAGAGAGGTGAGTTATAATAAGATAGCACAAATAGAAAGGTGAAGCACAGAATGACAGGTCAGGTAAACAAAGTAGCGAGGCAGGTAGAGCCGGTGGGATGAAAAATAGAAAGATATGAGAAGTAGAGAAAAAGAGGTGCAGATGAGGTAGAGAGATGAGGCTAATACAGAGTAAGTGCGAGGAGAAGTAGAGAATGGTGAAATAGGGAGAGAGAGAGACAGAGGTAAGACAGATGTATTAAACGAGCGAGACATTGGAAGCAGAGAGAGTGAACAGAAACAGTGAAGGAGATAGAAAGAGAGATGAAAGCAAAGGGAGTGATAGATGGAGTGGAAGAGGTAGGGAGAGCATTGTAGAGAGAAAGAAATAAAATAATGGGAAAGGCGAGGGAAAGAGGACATCAATAAAAAGAGAGACATAGAAGGCCAATAGGTGATGTAAATTGAGAGTTTAGATAGTGTATGAGAGGTGGGGAAGAGAGAGATGAGGCAGTGAGTTGTGAGGCAGAGAGAGAAATGAAAGAGAATGGTGAGGTAGAAAGAGGCATGCGAGAGGTAGAGAAAGGTAAGGTATAGATGGCAAATATGATAGAAAGGGTAAGATAAAGAGATGAAATTAAGAGGGAGGGGAAGTAAATGGAAGAGAAATGAAGGGGGATGAGATGCAAACAGAGCAGCAAGATGCAGAAAGAAGAGAAAGTAGAGAGAGAGAGAGAGAGAGAGAGGCACTTGAGGAGAAGAGAGGGGCAGAGAGCTGACCGAGAGCTAGAGATCTAGAGGTAGGATCGGAGAGAGGTGGCAAGTTGAGGTCATGAGAGGTAAGTGCTGTGGGGCACTGAGGTTTATTGAAAGAGAGGTGTGACGTACAGAGAGAGAAGACAAGGACTGGAGAAAGTGTCCACACTGAACTAGAGGTTGGTGATCACCCTAAATATATTTATTAAAATAAAGCATTAAGAGAGTGCACTTTTACGGATTTCAGAGTGTGCACCATCTTGCATTGAAGATGACAAAAGAAGCCATTTTGGCACAATAAACACATCCAGCATCAGTGCTGTTGGTGCTAGCTGAGGCAGTGGAACACTTGATGAGCTCTTTGAAAACGATGACATGTCCTCCGCTGGGTCTGTTAATTCTGTCCTGTCTTATAACCTTGTGCCTGGGGAATAGGTGTGGTAATGTCGATAGAATCAGCCAGGTTTCTGTGAGGAAGAGCAGTTTCAATGTGTGGTCGTGCAGCAGGTCCCATATTTCAGTAGCGTGTTTATTGAGGGAGGTGTTGTTGAGGAGAAGGCAGAACAGGGAGGGGTGGGGAGAGGTGTGTAGGTGTGCGTGGCCGAGGGAGAGGTGAGTGTTGTGTGCGGTGCATGTGAGGGTGGTGTGAAGGTGTGGGAAGGTGCAGGAAAAGTGTCAGGTGGAACAGGGAAGGCACCTTCGCAGTCGACTACCGAGGCGTAGCAGCAGCACTGGAAGGTGCATTCAAGGTTCAGGGTGAGGAGAGGGAAGCAGAGACGTAGCAGTGATGGGAGTGAAAGCAAGGGGTCTGGCTCTGGGCACGGGAGGGGCGCATACGGGCTGTGCATCCAAGCTGCGGCGGACATGAATTAGGAGCGGGGGTCTCTGGGGCAATGGGTTGGGCTAAGTAACTGGCAGGAACCGAGAAGGGAGTGCGGCATGGGAGAGGAAGCAGGGAAGGTCGCAAATTCAGGAAAAGGGCAGGAAGAAGAGCAAAAGAGTGAGAAGAAGGAAGAAGAAGAGTTAAGAGGTGCTGGGGGGGGAGGCGAGGGGGGCTCGAGAGAGACCGACTGAGTCAGACCAAACGAAAGACAAAGTGAGGGTGAAATATATTAACAAATCAATCGATTCGGTCGGTAGGTAGGTGAGGTAAACTGAAACACACTTGATCCGTTATCAGACTAACCCCTTTCAATTGAATATTATTGGAAACAGTAAAATGCTGAAGAGCGGACGAATGGCGGAAAGCTGAATGAAAGGCTGAACGTCAGCGGCATGCCCAGCGCTGCGCTACAGAAGCGTGTCTTCAGTGAGCGCTCACCGGGATGGCGCACTGATCCCCAGCACTTGAGGCGCGCCTGGCCACTCGTTTAAAGGGCCTCTTGGAGCACTGAACGCCCATTTATTGGGCTGCGAGGCTGACAATGGAGCCGGGGGAGCAGCTGGGTCCTGCGGGGTGTATGGGCTTTTGTCTGCCTTCAATGGGGCAGGTGCCGAGGGGATTCCCATTGTGTTGTGCGCCCCTCCGAACCCTGGTTCCTGGCCAGGCTTGGCAGGCAGAGACGTGGAGAGTGGGAGGGGATGGAGACCTGGCTCAGACAAGGGGGGCTGGGGGGGCTGTACTTGAGGGGGGGCAGGGGGCTACAAGCGAGGCGATACTTCTAAGAGGTGGAGGAGAGGAGGCAGAAAGGAGTGAGAGAAATACAACGGGTAGAAGTGAGGGAGCAGGGCCCCCAAAAGATTGTCGCAATGGAGGGTGTGAGGAGCTATGTCGCCGTAATGTGTGTATAAAGCGGTTAGAAGTGCATATAGAGCCGGGTCTGCTCTTGGAGCGATGTCGCCGTAATTTGTGTATAAAGCGCTGATAATAGAAGTGCACACAGAGCCGGATCTGCTCTTGTGGCCTTGTTGCCACAGAGTGTGTACGATAAAGTGCTGTGCGTGGCCCCTGAGATATGTGCACGTCTCACGAGAGCTCTCCCTGTGCGTGCACTCCCTGCCCCTCGTGCCCTCCGAGTGCCACACTAATGCACTGAAGAGCTTCTCGTCTCAAGGTGGGTTCTGCGGGGTGAATACCTCTAACCCTAGCCTGCTGGTGTACCTAACGCGCCCTCCCTCCCTTCACGAACCCCTCAGCCCCCGTCTCCTCCCTCCCTTCGGACCCTTCCCCCAATCCGTGCGTAACCATATGGCCCGTCCGCGCAGACACGGCCGACATCCACTTATCCAGGCGCACAATGTCCCGCAATGGGGAACAATTGGGGCTCTGTCTGCCCCCATTATTGATGCGAGGGGTCAAAGAAAAATCATTTAACTACCCGGCCCATCCAGCCAATTATGGGCCATATGCGCCTTTAGTTTCAGTAGGGCCGATGAAGTCCCATTGAAATGGGCGACACTTTATTGGATTGCGCAGACAGATGTCCGGCTGCGCCTACGTCCCCTGGAAACCCCCGATACAGTTCGGGGCACATTTAAGAATGCTCCGTCTTGTTAAATGAACTCTACTCGCCACCGCCCACTGCGCCAGGGCTCCACAAAACAATATTTGTATTTTTGGTTGCTTTGCGCGTGTTACTGGTGTCAGTGAACAATTAGAGCGGTCCCCGTATCACGTGATTCGTATATAAATAAACCGGGGCATATTATAACTACTGCACAAACCCAAGAAAACGAACTCTTATGAAATAAAGGGCCTACTTTTCAAAACGAGACCGACGTGTGTACACAAGAAAAACACAACGATGCACCGTAACAGAGACAGTGTGTTGTCGAGGCATACTCAGGACGAGGCACAACACGACACAGCTGGTGAAATCGTTGTGTGCATCGTCTGGCGTCTCCGTGAATGCGTGCGACTGTTTACCGAAGCTGCACATTTTTAAATAACATAAACACACGGCCCAGGGAGGGCCGCCCCTCCCACGCGCCACTGAACACAGAGCTCACTGTGCACCTGTTGGGCAGAGGCCGAGACATACACATGCTCGCACTGGCACAAGTCTATGACCTGGGATCTGCGAACTCCCATAAATCTTCAGCTGTGAGTTCAACAAACACGAGCGAGCGCGGCAGCCTGCAGAGCTGACCAGACGCTCGTGCGTCGTGGCCTTTGCCTGCGATTACACGCACGGCAGGCATGTGTTTCCAATTATCGCGCCCGCGTCTGGGCACGATAATTGGAAACACATGTCTGCCGCGCGCGTAACCGCAGGTAAAAGGCCACGACGCACGAGCGTGTGGTCAGCTTTTGAAACCCCCTAACATAAAGTCTTCGCCTAGCAGCGCTTGCGCGCTACTCGAGGCTCGACCTAAAAATGACTCAGGGGATTGTTTTTTTGCAGGAAGTTGTGCCTTCCTGCACAAAAACAACCAGCTTATAATGCAGGCACCCTTGCACCATAGTGCAAGGGTGTCTGCTTTGGCGCTAGGCAGCACATTGTTCGCCAGCGCTAGGAATTGACAGGAATGCACTGTATATTGTTCAGCACGGCGCGTTCCTGCCCTTTCTCCATCACGCAGCGCAGCAAGGTGACTCGCTGTGCTGAGTGATTTCCTAATAAATATGCCCCGTGTTCAGAAAAAAACATATATGACTCAACGAATATAAACTCCAAGCAGTGTTGTTTTGTTTTCTCTTAAGAACAAAAGCTTATATACATTAAGGAAAAATTAGGGAATACGTGCTAGCTTCAGGAAGTCATAATCGACATCCACCACTATAGTAGGTATTGCAGGCATTTGGGCCAGATTTATCAAGGTTTTGGGTCGCCCTTGCGCCACGCAAGGGGGCGCAAGTGCAAAGCAAAACCTAAGTGAGATTTATCAGGCCACACAAGGCCACCTTGTGTGGCCCTGAATGGCTTGATAAATCTAGATTAATGCAAGGCAACGCAAATTGCTGCCTTGCGTTACTCTGCTCCAGGGAGGCGTTCCATTGGTGGAATGTGGGGGCTCCCACGCACACAGCCATGGATTTTGGCATTTTCCCAGATTTACCATTAGTGGTAGACCTGGCAATGCGTCAAAATGCTACTCCTAGCCAGGTGAAGCATAATGAGGAGAAATATCTTCATTTCTCTTTGTTTTTTCCTCTTGCTACATGTGCTGCATTCTGCAGTACACATAGAAGAAGAAAATGCCTCACATGATTGTTTTTGTACTGGAAGGTGTCCCTTCCTGCACAAAAACCATCCTGCCTACAACGCAGGCACCAAAAGTGAGCCAGTGCTAGGAAAGGACAGGAATCCACCGTGTAATGTTAAACATGGCACATTCCCATCCTTTCACGCAGCGCGGCAAGGTGGCTTGCTGCTTTGAGCAGCATGAAAAAAATTGTATATCTAGGCCAAGGTAACTAATTCCATGTCTCTCAGGCACCGTGTGCACTTGATGTAGGGATACAGTTGCAAAAGGTAGCAGAGATGCCACATCTAAAAATGAACAGATATGGTACAGTGTTGAGTTGTACAGTGGGACATGTTGCTCAGTTGTACAGTCGGAGCATCATCACAGCTTATAACTAACAGGGTGCTGTATGTGCCGAGCATCCAGACAGCTTATTTTTTCTTATCCTGAGTGGTTCAGGGAAATCAGTGTTTGCATATCTGAAAAGCAGGGGAAAAGGAATAGCGTACATAACACTGCACCATATGCCAAGTAGAGCCTGCGTATTACACAAAATAAAGAAAGCAGTGGTTCAACTCAGTGATATACGAATCAATAAATCAATTGTATTTTTTAATTGTACATAACAATATGTTTTGTAAACTCGGGGCCTCATTTATGGTTTTTTGCCGTAGGGCAGTGCAGCAGGCCTTGCTGCTGCGCTGCCCTACGGCAAAAGAAAAGGGCAGAAATGCACTGTATCGAGTAGATACGGCGCATTCCTGTCCTTTTCCCCTGCACCGGCACACAATGGGCTGCCATGCGCCAAAGCAGGCCCCTTTGCACCATGGTGCGAGAGTGGCTGCGTTGCATGTATGATTATTTTTGTGCAGGAAGAGAAACCTTCCTGCACAAAAACAATCACTAGAGGCTTTTTCCTCTTACTATGTGTGCTGCAGAAGGCAGCCATGTAGCAAGAGGAAAAAACGAGGAGAAATTAAGATATTTCTCCTCGTTGTGCCTCCCTTACGCCTCCCCTGGGGAGGCATACGTTTTTGGCGCTGCCTCAGACTTACGATTCCTGGGGCAGTGTTAAAAAGCCATGGATGTTGCTGGGAACGCCCTCAGCAACACCCATGGAACGCCCCTTTCACGCAGTTTTCTGTGTGAAAGGGGCACATATTTATAAGGCCATGTAAAGCCACGTATCATGGCTTTAAGTGGCCTTATAAATATGCCAATGGCACATTGCGTCACCGGAACATCAAAAAAGTGAAGTTCCGGCAGCGCAATAGTGCCCGTAAAGCCTCATAAATAAGGCCCTGAAAATAAAGGAAGCCTATTAAAAGGTGTAAAACAAACATCAAAGAAGAGCAATGTATAAAACGCAAATAGTTTCTGTAGTTGGGCATGAAATTACCCAATTTGCTGCCTGTTGTGATTCTCTAGTTAAAGTCCTGGGACAGTATGCAGGAAAATGTGGCGTTATCTGAGAGGCCATACAATGTATTGTGTGTTTTCTGAGAGGCCATAGAATGACCCAGGCTGGTGCTGGCAGTGGTTCTTTTTCTGTTGGCAAGCCTGCTCTCTGTATTTATTGCGCCCTATGCCTTCTGAGCGTACAAATTGTTGTGAGAAAGGGGAGGGGCAGCATGGGTGAACCCACACAGAACGCAGAATTGTGTAATGGTACCTTTAAGGCTGGAGATCACTTTTCTATAGTGGTGACGTGGATTGACAGATTTGGCACACAGCAAAACTGAGTACCGATTCGGGTCTTTGATGGTATTGCATCTGTTGAAACGTTATCAAAACATAAATAATGCCTCCTTACCGGCTGTGTTTCTGAATTGACGTCTCTATTTCTTGTAATTCAGCATCTCCCCCAACCTTGAGCTGGAAGCCCTGTTTAAGAGGCATTTTACTCAGGTGGAATTCTATCAAGGATCGGTACTGAACCCTCACGACCTAGCAAGAGTGAAGGTAGGTGACCTATCTTCTGTAGCTCCCTGGTCCAGACTGGTGTTGAGTAAGAAGTATATTTTATGTACGTGTCTGTGTGTGTGCGTGTGTGTTTGTGCGTGCGTCTTGCATGTGTGCGTGTGTTTTTAGCATCATTATTTTAAAAATAACAGAGTGTTTTTAAAGCCTGAGCTTCTTGGAAATTATGTTATACCAGCCAAATAGCAGATGTCCAAAAAGGGAGCCTAAAAACAATATGTGATATAAAGCATATCTTATAGTCCTAGGTCACGGCAGGATTCCGGTGGCATTTATGCATTATTTGTCCTGTCTCTCTCCATGTATATATATTTTCTCGACCTCTCTCTTTTCTCTCTTTTGCAATCTTTTGCCCTCTCGCACTCTTTTTTACCCCCTCCCCCCTTTGACTGCCCCTCTCTGTCACACCCATAAGCCCTCTTGGTAAACGGTGCTAGGGAGGCCATGTTTGGTACTAGTGGTGTTGGGGACAATGCCACTGAGACTAGGATCACCGCTGGTAGATGCTGGGGGCCTCTTTTATGATAAATGTTGCATTGCTGCAGTAAAACAGCGATGCAACACTTTTCAGTGCGCCCTCCTTGCGACACCATGGATGCTCCGTATTTACTGATATGTCAGGAATGATATGTCAGGAATCCTGACGTATCTGTTGGCGCAAAAATGGCGCATTGCTGGAGTGTGACTGTTAACAGACGCAACTGCAGAAATGTGTCATTTCACATGGGGCAAGCCCCATGGGAAAAGGCCTGCGTCACCCCTTAGGAGATTTAACGCAGTGCGGCCATAGAATCTCATAGATTTCACTGCGACACTGCTACAAGGCTTTTCTGCATCGGAACACCCACCCTGCATACATTATACCTGTCGCAGGTATAATTTAGAGCAGGGGTTTACAAAGTGACACATCTGTTTAGATGCGTCACTTTGTAAATATGGCGCAGTTTTTACGCTGCCACAGCGTCACAAAAAGTGACGCAACAGCAGCGTAATGGCCTCATAAATAAGGCCCTGAATAAGAGACCCTGATGACATAGTTGATCGGTATAATACTGAAATGGCTGGAAACAGGGCCACTGGTTACTTTTTCCAATGAGGAGCCACAAAGGCTTTGCTTGTTTTGAGCCTCTTCATCACTGATTATCATTCCATTGAGTTTTCAGAGCCTTACCCCTGGGTGCACCAGTCTTCATTCTCTGCAGATTTCAGCATACACTGTTATCTCCTTGAAGCAGTGACATTCCGACCCTGTCTTTCAAGCTCCTTATTGCCTCCCTATGTGCAGATGCACCTCTTTCAAGGTCCACTGCATTGTATATCAAGGCTGCAACACAAACTCCATTTCATACTAAGAATGAATCCCTGATCTAAACCGACACCACTTCTGACCACCCGTAGGCTCAGAAAGTCCATCATAAGAGGGACTTCTATTTTTCTTTAGACTGCCAGTCACAAGAACACTCTCTGCACAAATGCTGTATTTCACCGTTGAGCTGGAATTCCAAAGAGCATCAAACATTTTTCTTTTCCCTACTATTGGACCTTCATCCTTCTCAGTCATTGTCAAAGATTCCCTCATGATACTCTTTACTAATAACAAAACAACTGGTGCTGTGTCGTAGGGTCTTCTGTTCAAGATGGTACGTACCAATAACTGCGTTGTACTATAAAACTTACATTCTACTACATCAGCGAAAAGCTTAAACCTAAAGCGGCAGGACTGGAATAGCCCTCCAGCCTTCACTTATGACACCCATCTCCTTCCACATAGGTAATACTACAAACACACGCTGTCCAAACCATGCATGATTGGCAGGGTTACAACATAAAAAGTTCTGACTAGTGCTTCGTGGTCACAACAGTGGTATGAACTCACTTTGTAAATGATGAGAGATAAAGATGATACCAAGGAGGCTGATTATTTGTTTGCCTCTAGAGAGTGTCTTACCCAGCTGACCATGCTCCCAAAGAAATTACCTCTTTTATATTGATGACATAAAAAGAAGAGTATGCCTTTGACTCACCTTCATCGTCACCGGAGATTATATAAGATCTTTCCTTGTGATCTGTACAGATAAATCCCAAGCATGGGAATTTATTCTGTCTTTCAAAGAATTAAGTTTTCATGAGAGAAACTATATTCATTTCCTTTATTCAAAGGGCTACAAGCTAGGAAGCATATGCCTTCTTTACACAACCTGAGGTTTCCGACCGGCCATCCTACAGCAGACAGTTTAGATGTCTAGGTCGTCGTCCGCAAAAATAAAACCTAGTTCCTCTACCATGGTCTGTGCTTCTGATAGTTTCCCTCATAGCCTGTAATGCATCATGCCTCATTGCAAGACATTTTCATGCCCTATGATAATGGCCGTCTTGGCGACAATATGCTTTCTTGACCATACATGAAAGAGTCTTTCTTGCAACTTACAGAATTAACGCCTCAATGCAAGGCTTGAAGACTTGCACATTAGACAACATGGCCTGATTAATGTGTACAAGTGTGGTAATATGTGGATGTACCTGGATGCTCTACCAGGGATTTCACGATGATGTACAAGCTTGACTAAATGATCTGCTGTTTACTGGAGAAAGAATATTTGCCGAATTGGTTGAGCTTAGTCTCTCTAGCTTGCTTATTTCACCAACAGATTCATAAATTTATGTTGATGAGCAGGGCTCCTATTACCAGCTTTGTCAACCACCATCACCTCAACAGAGACAAAGACATTGTCCTTTCAGATGCAGAATGCCAACTACAAAATGACTACAGCAATCTCCAAAAGTGCCCTAAACCCTGCCCACAACAAAAATTGATTAATGACTTATGGCCTGATTCAGAGCTTGGTGGATGCGTCTCTCATAAACGTGACGGTTATTACAATTGCCATAGGATATAGCACACTTGGATTCACACGGACAGGAAATCTGGCACGTTTGTGACAGAATACCCATCCACCAGACTAAATCAAGCCCTTAATTTCCGAACAGCACTGTATTCCAGTGAGGGAATTCCAGCAGTGATGGAAGTGAATTACCTTAGATTAGTCGGTACCATGGTTTGTTGAAGTCGCCTACTTCCTTTCAGACTCTAAGCAGCTCTCATGAGTGCTATCCTGATTTGCCCTCTTCATCTACACAAACATCTTGAAGCAAAGAATATTGGCGACATTACCCAAAGAAGCCCTAGACAGAATCTATTCCTTTGAATGAGGAAATGATCTTATTTTAGTTACATAGTTATCCCGATTCAAAGGGAACATGTTGGCCTATTTTCCAGCTAGATTTTCTGAACAAAGATCGAAGGAACAGAGAAACTCAAAATGTTCTCTATGCCGGACATTTAGTAACTTCTGCTGAACCAAAATTGCATGGTTTCTTTAGACCACCTAGATACTTGCCTCCATATTGCTCTGCAAAAGTCAGAATGAATGAATGAATGAATACATTTTATTGTGTCAATTAATTAAAATTGTTACAATGGAGATCAAGCAAAGATATTCCAGCACTTAATTACTTCAGTTATAATAGGTGCTTATTTGACCATTCGAATATACCTGATTGAAACATAAATAAAATAGATCTAAAAATACTGCATTTGAAGATGCAAAACAAATAAAAGCAGTGCAAAAAGTCAAATGTCGAAGCCTTCAATTAGTTCTAATCCCTGAGTAAGGCGTTGACTTAAAGTTTTTTTATTGATGTGCAAATTTTCGCTCCTCTATACAGGTCCAAGAAAAAGGTTTCGTGGCGTCTGTGCGGGTACCTGTTCGATATTTTAGCCACAGAGATTTCAGTAAAGTGCGACGTGCGTGACATTGCCTAAAAGTTCTTTCACCTTATGTGCAAATTTCGCAAATCTAACCAGTTCCATTGGAATATCCAAGTTAAAAAGAAGTTTCATTGCATCTTGGCATGTACGTGTTCCGTATTTTACAATCAAAGGCTTTAGTAAAGTGCGACGTGTCTGTGCCAAACAGTGGCATATGCAAACCAGGTGTGCCATAGATTCCTCATGCTGTTGGCAAAGTCTGCAAGTACTGACCGCCTCTAAAGATTTCCAGCGCCTGTGAATGTCTTTTATCGGCAGCACCATAAGTCTCACTGCTAAAATTCGCTTTAAAATTGACTTGTTTAAAGCGGCATCAAGATATGGCTGCCTTAGGCGGTCTTCGTAGGAGCTAGCGAGTATCCTGATGTTGCTACTGGAGAGCTTCAGTTCCTTCATGTCCTCTTCCTTAGAAAGTAGTCTGACTTGTTTATTTAAAATCGATTTTAGAGTGCCGGGCTGATGAATAAAATCCTGCCAATTGGTCATGTCAAGATGCAGTTCAGTGCAGGCAGTGTGCAAGCTTTTAGACCACAAGTTGTTTCCTTTCACAAAAATTGTTTTTAAAATTGCTTTCATTGTGTGCGGAGGGGCCGCACTTACCCCTCGATAAAACCGCACAATCGAGGCCCAATGCTCATGAGTTTGTTTGTTTAGCCCAAATTCCAATCGTACCAGTACGTTCCGGGCATGAGTTGGAATCTGAAAAATTTGCTTAAATGCTCGACAATTGACGTGTTCCAAGATGTTGCTAAAAGCTGCGGGGAATGCTAGTTGACCATATGTGATTGAGGGTAGAAGCTTGGCGCATATGACCTTTCTAATGGATTTGGTAGATGGGCTGCTTAGTTTAGAGCTCAATTTACATAGGGCATACGTCACTGCCTTAGCTTTTGTTTCAATGGAAGCTATATGTGCAGTGGGCTTCCCATTGCTCGTGAGCCAAACCCCCAGGTAGTTATATTTGGTCGTTGTTGCTATTTTCAAGATGCCCAGTCTCCAATGTTGTCTGAGTTTATTGGCATACTTCCCAAATATTACTACCTTAGTCTTTCCCGCGTTTGCTCTTAAATCGTTAATGTTGTTATATCATGTTTAGTGCTTCCAGTGATCTTTGCATGCCTGTTTTAGTGTGGTCCAATAGCACCATATCGTCCGCGTACTGCATTAAAAATCGTCTGGTCAAGCCAATTTTAGGGGGTAGAAGGTTGGCCTTGGATAATGTTTTGCCGAGTTCCGCCGTGTATAAATTAAAAAGGAGAGGCGCCAGTACGCAGCCTTGTTTCAGCCCTCGGTCTGTTAGGATCTTTTTAGTGGCTGCGTTCGTCGTGAATTTCACCCGTACCCAGGTTCCGGTGTAGAGGCTGATTATTGCTTTTAGCAGCATGGCTGGTATCCCCCAGTTTTGCAGTTTCCGCCACAGCAGACTCCGGTTAACACCATCAAATGCCGCGGAGTAGTCCACAAAACATGCGAAGAGTGGAAGTTGCTTTTTCTGAGTGGACTGTTCTATCAAGTAAGCGAGGGGTATGATGTTGTCCATTGTTGAAGCTCCAGGCCTAAAACCGGATTGGTAGGCTGGTAAGATTTCATTATCGTTAGCCCAGTCCTGCAGGTCTTGTAGGAGGAGGCTTGCGTAACCTTTTGCCTCGATGTCCAGGAGGGCAATCAGCCTATAATTCGATGGGTCCCCGGTGTCTCCTTTTTTGTGAATGGGTTGCAGCAGAGAACCTTTCCAAGTCTCCGGGACTATTGAATTTGCCAGGCAATGTCCTCAGTTGTCCTCAGTTGTCATAGTAGTAATAACTAGTTCTTGCACTTGTGCACTTTCAACAGTAACTGCTCTATTTTTTAAAGCTAACGCGGTGCCCGTATGTAAGAGCGGACCCGCAGGAAAGTTAGCGCGCTAGTTGTTAGCGCCCCAGTCGCTCCTACATTCGATAAATACCCGGATGCAACGACCGCGCAGCGGGCGCACGCCGCTGGCACGCCGAAGGCGCGCCAATGGCAAGCCCGTCTGCGCCCGTCAGCGCCCGGAATGCGACCTGCGCCAGAAACTCTGCCCTTTTTACAAGGTACATGTACTCACGAACGCAACTTTTACGCCTCAATCCTGGTAAATGTGTGTCTCATAATCTTCAGTGTGATCTAATCCCACCCACCTCTTTAGGTTGCAGCACTTGTGGCTGGGGGGGCCCTAGCACACATAGCAATCCTTTGCTCATGAACACGGATGAACTAGGACACATTAAGTCAAAAGCTACCAACCCATTGTCTGATAATAATGGCAATTTAGCAATCGCTCAGACTTTTACCCCCACTAATAAGAACTTTCCTCCTACCAGGTGTATTTTACTTAACACCAGGTCAATGGTGAAACATAAACTTGATTTGGAGTGTATGATTCATGTAGAGAATCCGGACCTTGTATTTCTTACAGAAACTTGGGCAAACGAACACAGTGATCCCGACTGGCACATGACAATACCAGTCGGTTATGTCGTTTCTAACTCGGACAGAATGGGGGCAAAGGGTGGTGGAATTGCGATTATTCATCGACTACAGTACATGGTTAGGTTTAACTCTGAATCTAATCTAGATGCCGAAGCAATGTCCTTCATTATAAAACTTAACAACCTAGAAGTACTTTCTGGGCTGCTGATCTATAGACCCCTGGCCCTAGATCATCATTTGTATCTTCTCTCCAGACATATCTGGAATCATGTTTAGACTTTGACTCATACACCATACTGGGAGATTTTAACTTTCATTTGGAAGCCAATAACAATCCGGATTCTTTCAATCTACTAGATAAACTAGCTAGCTTTGGACTTAACCAAATTGTTTGTGAACCTACACATCTAGCAGGACACACACTGGATGGTATTTTGACCAATAACTCTTCTATCCAAGTTAAGTCCGTCTGTCCGTTACCCTGGTCTGATCATTTTGCTGTGCATTTTAACATCATTCCAGTTAATTCGAAAGGTGGTCGTAGAAATAGATCTACGACCGTCAAATTTCGGGCCTGGAAATCAGTGAGCAAAAATGATTTAAAGTCAGCATTAAGTGAAAGGCCTTTAATCCCTACTGATTCCAACCAAGCGGCCACAGTTTTTCACAACTGGCTTAACAGAGCTGCTAATATTGTTGCTCCGGAAGTGACGAAGCGCTCTTGACGTAGTAAGGTTTCGTCCCCCTGGTATTCTGCAGACCTTAAAATAGCTAAAATCAAGTGCAGGCAAAAAGAGCGTATGTGGAGACTTCATTACTGCAGCACACATAGGAAAGACTACTGTGCTGCGTTAGAAGAATACAAAACTGCAATCACACAGGCCAAAACGGCCTACTACACTTCTAAAATTCAAGAAGCAACAAATTCACCAAAAGAATTGTTTCAAACTGTCTCGTCTCTATTAAAGTGCCCACGGGACGTTACCTTTACTCCTGACCAAAAGTTTGTAGACAAGATGGCCGGTTATTTTCAAAATAAGGTCCAAACTGTTTATAATCATCTCCTAAATGCAGATAAGGTTACAGCGATTAATGTCTCAGCCCAGCTGGAGGACAAGTCCTCCCACTGTGATCTATCGCACTTCCCACTGTTGGGAGATGAGACAGTGGCTGATTGCTGATAAAAACCAAGTCGGGCTCTCCTTTAGATCCTTGTCCCCCTCATATACTACATCTGGTTTCTGAGGAGATAAGCATTTCACTATCCCCCATACTAAACCAAAGTATCTCATCAGGAGTATTTCCAACGATTTGGAAAAAAGCCTGTATTCGCCCTCTCCTTAAAAAACCTAAGCTGGATCCCTTAGACGAGAAAAACTATCGTCCCATCTCGTGTCTACCTCTACCTGCTAAAATCCTTGAGAAAGCCATGAACTCAGAATTAACATCGTATCTAGAGAACAACAACATTATGGATACTACCCAACATGGTTTCAGATCATCACACTCTACTGAGACTGCACTGGTTATGGCAGTAGAGGAAATACGTAAGGTGATGGATGGAGGAGGAGGGGCTGCACTGGTCCTGCTTGATTTGACAGCAGCCTTCGATACCGTGAACCACGCGGTATTAATACGAAGGCTACAGGATGTAGGTATCAAAGGCAAAGCTCTTGCCCTCCTTTCCTCCTTCCTATCGTCTAGGGAACAAGTGATATTTTGGGATGGATATCAGTCCAAGGAATTCACACTCCCCGGTGGAGTCCCACAGGGCTCGGCCTTATCCCCTACTCTTTTAATATATATGTAGCTCCTCTGGCTAGATTAATAAAAAGTTACGGCTTTATGCTGGTGTCTTATGCTGATGACACGCAGCTTATTGTGTCAGTAACACAGCCCGTGGATGCTATGGCAACCCAATTTTGTAACTGTATCTCTGCTCTGATGACTTGGATGAATGCCAATTTTTTAAAACTTAATGTAGATAAAACCGAGGTGATTGAGTTTGGCCAGAAAATCTCGGTTTGGAACCAATTATGGTGGCCACATGCAGCAGGTACATGTCCGGCCCCTGTCAAAAAAGTCAGGAACCTAGGTCTTCTGGTAGATAATGATCTTTCCTGGGCTCCCCAGATCAACCAAGTCTCATCAGCCTGCTTCTTTATGCTGAAAGGTCTGAGGAAGATTCTTCCTTTTATACCGCTTTCCCTGAGGAAAACAGTGGTAGTAGCTACGATTCTATCCAGAATTGACTGCTGCAACGCTCTCTACTTAGGAGCAAATGCTGCGCAATTCTCTAAACTGCAGTCAATTCAGAACGCGGCAGCTAGAGTACTGCTCAATCTACCTAATCACCATCCTACATCGACCAGCATAAAACAACTTCACTGGCTCCCAGTACGGCGACGGGTTGACTTTAAGTCCCTATGCATGGTGCATAAAGCCTTGTTTGGTGGAGGATCCAAGGATGTGCAAACCTTGTTTTCTCGATACGTTCCTACACGAACTCTAAGATCAGCTTCACTTGATCTCTTACAACTTCCAAAGATAAAGAGAGTAAGGTGTGGAGGTAAACGCTTCTCTTTTCTAGCATCCAAACTTTGGAATTCTTTGCCCACACACCTGAGGTCTTTGCCTAACAGATCGGTCTTCAGGAGGAAAATTAAAACATGGCTCTTTTCACAACCCTGAACGTGTCGGCCATGGGCATTACATATCACTTAGCGCCAAGACGCCTCGGCATTAGTGTGCTCTACAAATACCTTCAGTCAGTCAGTCAGTCAGGCAGTACTGATAAAGCGACGTAAGTGTGGTACCCCAGAAATCGCAATCTTCTTTGAAGAGGTGTCCTGGTAAGCCGTTGGGACCCGGTGCCCCGTACTTTCTGATGTTTTTTAGGATTAATGTCACACGGTTCACTGTAACCTGATGCTCAGATGTTTCTTCGCTAGGTGGAGGCTTCCGTGTAGCCGGCGGTTCAGATGTTTCTTCGATGGAGAGGGTATTTCGCGAACCGTCGGTAATAGCGAGACATTGCTGGTACAATTGAGACTGACTTGGCACGCAACAATACAATGTAGCCACATCGGCAATCCATGTGTGGCTGGCAACCTCGTTGCCCCGATCATGGCCGTGCCTTGAGAGCCTGTTGATCTATGACCTAAATTCCACCTGTTTGTTTGGGGTCAGCAGGCTATAAATGTGCAGCCATTGGAAGTCTTGCTGTTGTCTTTTCCAGTCCCATACATTTTTCCTATGTATTTTCCTTGCTAGGAGTAGATCTTGAAGTGTTTTAACTTTTCCCTCTCGCTTGTGAGTGCGGATGGTTGTTCTCAAGGCCCGCTTGCTTTGCCCCACTTTTACGCACCGGGGTTGTGATTGGCAACAAATCCTTTCTCCTGAGGCTTGACGATGTTTTGTTTGTCTGCCTATCAACAGATCATACACCTCTGTCGCCAGTTTCATCCAGTTTTCACATACGTTGCCTGCTGTAAAGTCTTGGGCGAGTCTTTGCCAGTTACTTTTCCACTTGCATAGGGCTGATGTGTCTATTATATTCCATTTTATTCTCCTCTGTAGGGCGTGGATTTCCTCCCCCTTAGTATGACCCACGAGGGCAATGAGCGGAAGACTGGCCATTTGTAGTGTAAAGACTATGGCCAGTGGGAGATGGTCACTAGTCTGGAACATGGGTTTTTGGGATTCTGACACTTGTCCATGCAGGCGATTGCATGTGAAGATATAGTCAATCGTGGTTTTGATTTTCCCCTGTAGCTCTATTTTCAAGACAGCCTTAGGAGGATGGGGCCTTTGTATTGATTTTAATCTGTATGTGATTAGAAATGTGTTCATTAGCGTTCCGGCCGTGTCCATTGGCAGTGCTTCATCTCGTGCAGTCCCTAGGTTTCGAGTGTTGGAAGTCCCCGGCGATCATAATCCCACAGTTTGGCTGACTGCTTAATAGCTCCTCCAGTGTGTTAACTAGAGCCCTCATGGCGCTATATCTTGGTGAGTCATTACTGTTGAAGTAGATATTCACAAGTACAATCTTTATTGGGCAACCGTTCAATTTCAAGCCTTGCAGAAGAGTGGCTTGGGCCATGTCCGTGTTTAGTAAGGGTGTAGCTTTTATGTTGCTACTAATTCGTGTGTATATTGATAAGCCCCCCGATGGTCTTCCAAATATGTTGTACTTTTTTGCCAGCTGCTGAAATTTTGTAAAGCCTAGAATGACCGCTGAGGCTAGCAGCCAAGTTGCTTGTAGACATAACAAATCCCCAGACTGTAGAAAATCAAATGCTTCCTTGTTTTGTAATGTGGTTTTTAGCCCGTACACATTCCATGAAATTACTTTCACAGTGTCACTCACTCCGTTGTTAAGACAGCCGTTTCTTTGTATGCTAGGAGCAATTTGTTCTTGGCGGGGTCGGGTTATTAATATTTACAATGGCAGTGGTGGTCTAATTGGTAGCACATCTACTCTTTATAGTGCATTAAATGTGTATAGCCAAGCATTGGTGCCCCTCAAGGTTAAAGAAAACAGCACCCCACTACCTAAGGAGCCAAAATACTAGAACCCAAATGGTCCCAGTAAAAATGTAAAGTACATATGTAAACCTCGGCACTCTAAATCAATTCAACTATCGATTCATAAAGTTGTTAGATAAAGGCAACTTAAAAATATCAGCAAGAAGTCAATTCAATTTTTGCTAGGTCCTATGTAATACAGCATTTCTGGTTTTCTGGAGAATCCTCTTTTAGACTTATCCAAAATTGCAGAGGAATATCCTCGACTACGAAAACGCATTTCAAGGTTCATCAATTCTTGGCGGAATATATCTTCCTCACTACAATTCCTCTTCAATCTGGTCATTTCCCCAAAGGGGATTGAATTAACTTGTATTGCAGGATGACCACTGGAAGCATGTAGCGAGAGTTGCAGGCCGTGGGCTTTCTATATAGACGAGACATGATCTTTTTGTTTTTGGCATAGATTTTAACATCCAAAAACTCTATCTCTGTTCTGTCAAATCTAGAGGTAAAACTAAGATTATATGTGTTGTTGTTAAGATAGTTTGTCAGTTCCTCAAATTGGGTTTTGTTGCCTGCCCAGATGATAAAAATATCATCTATATACCTCGTCCAATACACTATAAGCCCTGTTAGCTCAGAGGGTCCATGCAGCCATAGGTGCTGCGCCTCAAACCTCCCCATGTACAAATTAGCGTACGATGGGGAGAATTTGGAGCCCATAGCCACGCCCATAGATTGTTTATACCAAGAGCCCTGATGTAAAAATACATTATTGTTCAGGATTATCTCCGTAAGCTCTAATATCATCTCTGTGTGCTCAAACAAGGTTGCATCTCTCAGATATAGTGTATCTTTAAGAGCTCTTAGTCCAGACTCTTGTGGGATACTTGTATATAGGAGCAGACATCAAGAGTGGCAAAGGACAGTTCTTCCGTCCACTCCATGTCCTCCAATTTGTTCAATAAGTCACCTGTGTCCTTCAAATATGAAGGTAAATTTTGGACCATTGGTTGCAGGTAGATGTCAATATATTCCGACAATCGTTCTGTCGGAGACCCAATGCCGGAGACAATCGGTCTCCCCGGAGGAAATGGGCCAGGTTTATGTATTTTAGGAAGTATGTACATACAAGGGGCACGTGGTATGGGAACAAAGAGATACTCAAATTCTATATCTGATATCATTTCCCGTTGTCTCCAGTATCTTAATCTGGAGCAAATGTGTTCTGTGATATCTGCCAGAGGATTACCATTCAGTTTGATATAGGCTAGATTTTCATTGAGTTGTCTCTCTATTTCTGCATATAGTCATCATATTCCATGATGACTATATTACCCCTTGTCTGCCTCCTTGATTACAATTTCTCGATTGTTGGATAGATCCTTTAAAGCCTGGAATTCCATTTTTGTTAAATTATACTTATGTTTAAAAGGTATATTAGTTAATCTGTCTTCCAAGGCATATAAATCATGGCTAACCGCTTTATAAAATGAATCAATAAGATTATCAGCGGGCAGAGTTGGCGTAAACCTAGATTTGGGTTTAAGTCCACTGTTTAAGTCTGTGTTAGAAGGGATGTCAAATTCTGCAAGTGTGTCAAAAACAGTATAAGTTGAATCATCCAAGGACATTAGTAAATGGATGTCCTGTATATCACTAATCGTCTTATTACACAATGGTACAGGTGAAGTACAACCAGCCACAGGCACACGATTCTCCTCAAAAACTTTTTAATTTCATTTGACGAACAAACTTAAATACGTCAATATGCAGTTTGACAATATCAGGTTGTGCTGTGGGACAAAAATTCAGGCCCCTAGTGAGAACATTTTTATCATGAACAGACAGTTGTACAGAGGACAGATTCACAATGTTAACTGCATCAGAAGAGTCTAAATCCAATTTTTCATTTACACTTAATTCAGTGTGTGTGGAAGCACTCAATTCCTTGCGCCCGGGATGAGGATCTGGTGTTGGTCGCTCCCTCCCTCTGGTTTCCTACAGCGTCTCCCCCGCCTGGTCTTTTTATGTTGGCCTTGTTGTAATTGTCTCTGGTTCCCTTTTGGAACCGAGCCATTTCTTCTAAAAAAGATGAAGAGTTATGGCTGGATACGAGAGAGGTAGTGGGCACAATAGGATCTACTTCTGTGCTAATACCACTGTGGAGACTAGAAAGGTCAGTTTCACTATTAGAAACTGAGACAGTCAGCGAAGCAGTAGACCCCATCTTCACTGGCTGTACATTTTTGGTTTCGTCAAATCTTTTTGCAAACGTAAAAACCCTGCCAGATTTATAATCATTTTCGTCCCTTTTAAGTTTTCTCATTTTTTTGTCCTTAATGTAAAGCTGATGGCTAGCCAAGATCTCCTTCAATATTTTGTAGTTTTTTTCTGTTACATCAGATAAGTTCAGCATCTTGATCTCATCTTCGAATTTGTCAATATCAACTACTAGTTTATTGCGTTTTCTCTCCGCATGGCGGATAAGAATGTCTATCATCCCGTAGGATGAGTTTACAATTAGTTCCTCCCATTCCTTGATTAAATCAGGCTCTAGATCCTCAAAAGAGGGGAAAATAATGACTCGCAATCTCCGTGGGACCTGTTTTATATCTAAATATCTCTTAAGGATGGTGTAATCCCACCATCGGGATAGTTCCTGTTTCCTTAACCGTTCTAGTTTGATAAATTTTTGTTTCAATCCTTCTTGAACATTGCTGACTTTGGGACGTGTTGTGTTATCAACAGTCCCCGAAATAAGTTCCTGTAGCAGTCTATCCCTCTCATCATCAAAGGAAGTCATATTTGATATCACCCCAAAAGCAAACAATGGATAGTATTTATAGTACCAATGCAAAGAAATGAGTGCATCCACACCACACAAACTTAACAATATTTACAATGGCAGTGGTGGTCTAATTGGTAGCACATCTACTCTTTATAGTGCATTAAATGTGTATAGCCAAGTATTGGTGCCCCTCAAGGTTAAAGAAAACAGCACCCCACTACCTAAGGAGCCAAAATACTAGAACCCAAATGGTCCCAGTAAAAATGTAAAGTACATATGTAAACCTCGGCACTCTAAATCAATTCAACTATCGATTCATAAAGTTGTTAGATAAAGGCAACTTAAAAATATCAGCAAGAAGTCAATTCAATTTTTGCTAGGTCCTATGTAATACAGCATTTCTGGTTTTCTGGAGAATCCTCTTTTAGACTTATCCAAAATTGCAGAGGAATATCCTCGACTACGAAAACGCATTTCAAGGTTCATCAATTCTTGGCGGAATATATCTTCCTCACTACAATTCCTCTTCAATCTGGTCATTTCCCCAAAGGGGATTGAATTAACTTGTATTGCAGGATGACCACTGGAAGCATGTAAGAGAGAGTTGCAGGCCGTGGGCTTTCTATATAGACGAGACATGATATTTTTGTTTTTGGCATAGATTTTAACATCCAAAAACTCTATCTCTGTTCTGTCAAATCTAGAGGTAAAACTAAGATTATATGTGTTGTTGTTAAGATAGTTTGTCAGTTCCTCAAATTGGGTTTTGTTGCCTGCCCAGATGATAAAAATATCATCTATATACCTCGTCCAATACACTATAAGCCCTGTTAGCTCAGAGGGTCCATGCAGCCATAGGTGCTGCGCCTCAAACCTCCCCATGTACAAATTAGCGTACGATGGGGAGAATGTGGAGCCCATAGCCACGCCCATAGATTGTTTATACCAAGAGCCCTGATGTAAAAATACATTATTGTTCAGGATTATCTCCGTAAGCTCTAATATCATCTCTGTGTGCTCAAACAAGGTTGCATCTCTCAGATATAGTGTATCTTTAAGAGCTCTTAGTCCAGACTCTTGTGGGATACTTGTATATAAGGAGCAGACATCAAGAGTGGCAAAGGACAGTTCTTCCGTCCACTCCATGTCCTCCAATTTGTTCAATAAGTCACCTGTGTCCTTCAAATATGAAGGTAAATTTTGGACCATTGGTTGCAGGTAGATGTCAATATATTCCGACAATCGTTCTGTCGGAGACCCAATGCCGGAGACAATCGGTCTCCCCGGAGGAAATGGGCCAGGTTTATGTATTTTAGGAAGTATGTACATACAAGGGGCACGTGGTATGGGAACAAAGAGATACTCAAATTCTATATCTGATATCATTTCCCGTTGTCTCCAGTATCTTAATCTGGAGCAAATGTGTTCTGTAATATCTGCCAGAGGATTACCATTCAGTTTGATATAGGCTAGATTTTCATTGAGTTGTCTCTCTATTTCCTGCATATAGTCATCATATTCCATGATGACTATATTACCCCCCTTGTCTGCCTCCTTGATTACAATTTCTCGATTGTTGGATAGATCCTTTAAAGCCTGGAATTCCATTTTTGTTAAATTATACTTATGTTTAAAAGGTATATTAGTTAATCTGTCTTCCAAGGCATATAAATCATGGCTAACCGCTTTATAAAATGAATCAATAAGATTATCAGCGGGCAGAGTTGGCGTAAACCTAGATTTGGGTTTAAGTCCACTGTTTAAGTCTGTGTTAGAAGGGATGTCAAATTCTGCAAGTGTGTCAAAAACAGTATAAGTTGAATCATCCAAGGACATTAGTAAATGGATGTCCTGTATATCACTAATCGTCTTATTACACAATGGTACAGGTGAAGTACAACCAGCCACAGGCACACGATTCTCCTCCAAAAACTTTTTTAATTTCATTTGACGAACAAACTTAAATACGTCAATATGCAGTTTGACAAAATCAGGTTGTGCTGTGGGACAAAAATTCAGGCCCCTAGTGAGAACATTTTTATCATGAACAGACAGTTGTACAGAGGACAGATTCACAATGTTAACTGCATCAGAAGAGTCTAAATCCAATTTTTCATTGGTGAGTCATTACTGTTGAAGTAGATATTCACAAGTACAATCTTTATTGGGCAACCGTTCAATTTCAAGCCTTGCAGAAGAGTGGCTTGGGCCATGTCCGTGTTTAGTAAGGGTGTAGCTTTTATGTTGCTACTAATTCGTGTGTATATTGATAAGCCCCCCGATGGTCTTCCGAATATGTTGTACTTTTTTGCCAGCTGCTGAAATTTTGTAAAGCCTAGAATGACCGCTGAGGCTAGCAGCCAAGTTGCTTGTAGACATAACAAATCCCCAGACTGTAGAAAATCAAATGCTTCCTTGTTTTGTAATGTGGTTTTTAGCCCGTACACATTCCATGAAATTACTTTCACAGTGTCACTCACTCCGTTGTTAAGACAGCCGTTTCTTTGTATGCTAGGAGCAATTTGTTCTTGGCGGGGTCGGGTTATTGCTGTTCCCTCCTTGTTGTTTCTTTCGAGATCCATTTTTACACTTTCTGTGTACGTGCGCCTTGTTTGAGTAGAATTGGGTGAAAGGTATATTCTTAAGTTGGGGAATGCTGTGGTACGAGCAACGTAGTTTGTCCCTCTTAAGAAAGACTTTCGTGAACTCTGTGTTTCTTTGTTGTTAGTACTAATTTTTAACATGAACGGGTATCTCTCCTCTTTAGGAATGTGTACCGTGATCCCCCAATTCGCGAATCAATCTTTTTCTATCATGATTTTTTGAGGTATGGAGTCATTTATCCATTTTAATATTGACGACTCTCTTGTTGTATTGTTACCCAATGACTTGAATTGAACTTGGATGAAATCTTCGGTCACGATCGAGGAGAGCTCTGGAATATGTTGGAATTTTTTTAAATTTTGGACCTGTTTAAAATATCGGAGCTTCCCCGTGATGTGTATTCGGGAGTGAAGATTGTGATGTTATTTGCCCTTGTGCCCTTTGGCATTCGTCGGTGAGGTGTGTAACCAGGCCTTGTGCATTTGTTGTGGTCGCTCTGATGTCTGTGTGGGCGACTTTGATCCCCCGGAGCTCGTTGTGGTTCAATAGTAAGGGGGCTGTCGTTTCTCTATCCATAGCGTAGGGCCGAGCTTCCCGGTTATTACTTTGTTGGTACTGCTTCACAGAAAAGCTGCCTGTACTGACTGTTTGTGATGGCACTTCCGGCGCTTGATGGGTCTGCTCTACCATTATGTCTGACAGTCTTTCCTTGATGTGTGGATTTGTAGTTGTTTTTGTTATATTGTTTGGCTGGCCGTTTCCCGGCCTAGCACTAAAACTTTCCTTTTGAAAAATCGGATAGAGTTTCTGTGGCTCTGGGTTCTTTAATATCAGAACCTTTTTTGCGTGTATTTTTGGGCTCTGAGGGCCATCTGGTTCTCTCATGCCCAGCTGTAATTCCTTTACCCGACTCCATTGTTTGTTGGTTTTAGCTCGTTTTTTCAAGCGTTTCTTTGCTCTCCTTGAATGTGTTTTGCAGGTTTCTGTGGTGAGGTCCAGTTTGATTGTTCCGCCGCCGTTACTGGGCGAGGTTTTGCCTATGACGGTTTCCTCGTGTTTGGATGTGCTTTGGTGCATCACTGCTGCCATCTGTGAAGACGATGGAGGTGTATCCATGCACAAAATCGGTTCGCTGACTTGAGTTTTATTCTGCGCTGTGATCTTCTCTACTGGGCGTGTATTGCCCGAACAGTGATTCGCACCCCTCGTTGCTGTTTGCGGTGGCATGTTGGGGGGACTTGCAGCACTCGCTGGGTCGTTAATTCCATTTGCATCTTTTAATGTTCTTTCGGGTGTTCTTTGGTGGGGCTGGGCTGTGGTGACCTGATTGAGTTCTGTGATGATGGATGTTAAAACTTCTGGTAATGAACTAAGCTTCTCCACTATTGGTAAACACGAGCACATGGCAGATGGTAATGTCCTTAGCAGATCCAGTTTTCCTGTTAAGGTGTCAATTTTAGTTTCGATGTTGATCATGGCTATCGCGATTGCCTGCATTGTGTCCATTTGTATTTCCAATTTTTGAGTTTGCCAGGTGAGCGCATTAATGGCCGTTGATAAGGTGGAGTTGATTGAAGACAGTAAAGAATTTTGATTGTGACATCCGTTCTGTGGTGTGCACTTAGTTTCGGCGTTAGAATGGAGGAGATTATGTTCTCCCGAGAGGCTATTGTCTCTCCGTTCCTCTCCCGTCATGGGTAGGCTTTGGTTAAAGGTGAAAATTTTGGTTGCTGATAGGCTCCGTGACGGGGAAGGGGACAGGTCGTGCAGGATGTTTCTCCCCTCTGCCTGTAAGTCCGTTGTGAACACCCAGTGTGTGTATTGGTTGTCTTTATCTTTATTTGATGACTCTTGAGCAGAAGATATTTCTAGAACTTCCAGAGTTCTCAGGCCTGATGCGTCATACCTCTTTCCCTGGGATTCCAAATACTCAGATGCTGATGAGATTTCGAGAACTTCTGGGTCTCCTTGCCCCTGTGCGTCTTGCTTTTTTTCCTGACACTGAATCTGACCTGATGTGTCTTGCCTCTCCTCCTGGGGCGCTGAGGGCTCGGGCGATGTTGAGCTTTCAAACACTTCCGAATCTCCGTGCCCTGGCCCTTCTTTCTCCTTTTCCCAGTGTGGATTCAAGGCTGCATTGATGTTCCCAAGGGGGGGCTATATTTCGTCAGCCGGTTTCCCGCTGCCTTGGCTTCTCGTTACCTGGCTCATTTCCTGGCTCTGGCTCAAGCCCCTTTTGGCTTGTAGCATAGTATGTATTGGTGCATTGCTACACAACTTGCTCTTTCCCAGTATTTCCTGACCAGGCGTTAATGGGATAAAGTATTTGCAGATTGACTTACTGTCAATGTTCGGGTTTGACTTTGAGCTTGAGTTTGGTGAGCGTGGCAAGGGGGTGGACTCCAGCTGCGCTTGGTTCCTTGTTGCCGGCTTTGTTCTACTGCCGGCGCTGGTAAGTTTGCTCATTTTGATATTGGGCTTGTTCTTTCTCATTGGCCTCTCTTGCTGTAAGCGAGAAGGTTTGTAGTTGGATTTGTGTTTAAATTTGCCTTTCACCGCCCTATCCTCTAATTTGTAGGGTAATTTGTATTTTAGTTTGTAGATCAGTTTCCAGCTCTGTGTCCAGGTGTCGCTCACTGTGTATCCGGGTGAACTTCCTTTGCTAATGCCACTCTCGCTATCTTCCCTACTGTCCAGCGTGTTGGTTGATGTCATTAAATTGAACGGACGGTCAGACGGGCAGACAGTCGGGCAGGCAGCAGCTGAACGTGGCGGGAGCTCACTTGTGTGACCACTTGTGTGACCCTGTGTGGCCCTTCTTGACCAGGCCGGCTAAAAGCTCTGTACTGTTCTGCGCTGTTCTCGCCAATGACTTCGGCGTGGGGCATCCAGAGGGGCTGGTTGCCTGCTTGCTGCTTGCTGGCTGGCTCGGCTTGGCTGTCTTGGCTGTCTTGGCTGACTTAGGTGGCTGGGCTAGGCTGGGCTGGACGCAGCGGGGGTAGTGGGAGCGGTAGGGGCGATGGAATGGCAGGGAGGCGCGCGAGAGCAGGGCACGCTGGGCGCCCCAAGCCGCACCCAACCTGGTTGGGCCGCCTCTGCGGGGGTCCTGGGCACTACACTCCGCGGCCACCGCTAATGGTGGCTGCGCTCTCACGCTCTTCTTGGCCCCTGCCGTGCCTCTCCTCCACTCCTGTGTAAGCACCCACGCGACTGCCAACACGCCGCACACCGCACACTGCACACCGTGATACAGCGCCGCACACCGGCCACACCCCGTTCCTGGTACCTTGCTGTCCTTGCTATCGGGCCAGCAGGACCAGATGCGCTGCGGTTCTCTGCGGCCCCCTGCTGGCTCTAGTTTCCAGCTCAGTGCGGCTCTGTGCGGCTCCTTACTGACTGTTCTGCCCCCGTCTCGCAGTCTCACAGTCGGGCGCTGAGTCGAGCGCTGAGAGTTGGGAGCTGGGAGCCGGGTGCCGGCGGCCTCTCGCCTCCTGCGTAGTTCCTGCAATCTGCGTGAATCCTGCTTCCGGTTTCCGCAAAAATCTCAAAGAACGTTTTTCAGATTTGTACTGGAAGCATTTTCAATTTACTCCTTAATCCTACAGCCGAACATGAGCCCTGAGGGTCTTTACGAAGGTGATGGCAGTTGTAACACCATATCCTCGCTGGGATTCTCGCTGAATGCAAAAACTATCCCTCATTCCTTCACAACTCCTCTAATTTCTATAAGTTGTGCTATATGTTGTAGAGGGTAAAACTTCAATCTTCAAGATAGAGTAAAGCTTATTCTAAACGTGATGTTCTTCCTAAGACTACTTGGTCTTATGACTTCTTGCATTGTTCTCTTTGCAATAGATGGACTTTGCATAATACCTGCATTGCAATTGAGCCTCAGATCTCAGTGGGACCAGATCGAGTGGAAAGTGGGCTCTGTGAGAGTGGACACTCTTGTCAGGATGTTAAAAGGCGATCCTAAGTGGAGACTTCACTCTTAAGTTCTGCATAAGTTGTTTGCCTGGGCGGGTGGGGTGTTCCTGACAGGGTCCTCTCTGACATTTAACCAAACAGTAAACACTTTCAATATTGTTCCCTGGAGTTTCTTGTTGGGGTGCGCCTTCAGTTTCATCCGGGCCTTCCCGCTGCATTGTGCCCTTTCACCACTCCCTTTTTCACCCAGGGTAACTCATAAATGTAACAGCATGGCGTCTAAGTCATTGTAATACACCCCGTCTGGAGAAACAGAAATTGGCCTTGTTAGATCTCAGTACATGCCTTTCATGGCCACTTATGAGTTTTTGTCTCAGCAAAATGTTGGATTCTTCGCCAGAACCTCAGTCCTCTGGATATGGGGAATCGCCTAGCATTTTAGGGAAGCTGAAACAGTTTTGTAGACTGGAGTGTTCAAAAGAACACAAATCTGCTTTCCAGATAGGTGAGGCATGGCTCAGAAGGCAAGGTATCTCTGCACCTGCCCCACAGAGATAATATGATTATCTAGTCAAGGTAGGTAGTGTTTAAGGACCTGATTCACAAAGGGCTTCCGCACTCGTGGCGAGGCCCTGCAGTCGTGGTGGACGATCCGCACTCATGGCGAGGCCCTGCAGTTGTGGGGGAATCTCTGCACTCATGGCGAGGCCCTGCAGTCGTGGGGGAGTCTCCGCACTTGTGGCAAGGCCCCGCAGTCGTGGGGGAGTCTCCGCGCTCGGTATGAATCTCGAGTTTCCGCAATTGTGGAGATTCCGCCCGAGTGCAGAGACTTCCCCACGACTGCGAGGCCTCCACCACAGTGCAGAGGCCCTTCGTGAATCAGACCATAAGTGTTTAATTTGTACTGGTAAATAGCAGTGGTGGCCACCATTTACTGGGGCTGGCGGGCGGGGGATGGGAAGGGTTGTGAATGAAAAAAAACAACAAAAAGAAAAGACACTTACCTTCAGGCTGGCCACCCGGCCGGCTGCCTCCTCTCGGTCTTCTCGCCGCCGCCTCTCGCTCCTGGAAGCAGGAACAGGAAGCACCCAGGCTCCTGACTCCCCTAGCCAATCACAACGCCGCAATGCTTAGCTGTGATTGGTCTGAGCACCGTGGATCAGCGCTCAGGCAGGGAACGGGAGCCTGGGGCATGTTCGGCACACAGGCTGTAATGCAGCCTGGGTACAAAACATGCAAAGTGCGCATAATGGTTTGGCCGGCCCGCGAGTGCCGGTCAAAGCGTCATTGCACACCTTGGAGTGGGCAAACAACTCTTCCCCTGCCCTGCTCTGGTAGTCCAGCCCGCCCTGCCCTGCACAAGTAAAGGAAAACTAAAATGATAATAACGCTAGTTATTATCATTTTAGTTTTCTTTTATTACTGCTCACAGAGCAGTGGGGCGACACTCCTCTGCCTTAGCGGAGGAGCCGCCACTGGTAAAAGGTGGGCACCAGAACTTATTTTTGGGATCCGGGACTTGATTGCTATCATCAGAGTCTGACCCAGAGGGACAGGGAGAAAAGGGAGAAAGACAGAGGGAGAAATAGATAGGAAAACAATGCCAAAGAGAGAAAGCAGGGGTGAAAATAACCTATGAGTGAGATAAACAGATAGGAAGCGTAGGCTTTGGAAGAAAGAGGCAAGATGTGTAGTTGAAAGGAAAGAGCCTTGGTATATTGAACGGAAAGATCCTTGGTATTCGGCATCCCCGACATTTAGCAGCTCCGACGTCTGAGCCTTGAACAACCTGTTTGTTGGCTATAAATCACTGTCATTATTTATTTATGCGTTTTTATATTGCGCGTACTTTACCCGAAGGTGTCGGAGTGCTTTACAATATTACACTATCCCTCTTCAAATTCAGTGGTTCTAACTGCTGATCCTTCATTTTTTTCTGCATGCTTAATGCAGATTAACATTAGGCGAAACAATCGATAAATGTAACTGCATCATCATAGTTCAACTCCATTCTAGTATAACATGGAACGCACCTTAGAGGTAACGCTACCTACATAGCATCTTGTGTCATTAGTCTACTGCCATCTAGCGGTTCCTTGTTAAGATGGCAGCTTACTTTAGCTGCCACTGCCATACAATTTAATGTTTCACAGAGGAAAGCAAAAGTGAGAATGTATTATTTCATTTAAATGGATTCTAAATTAAGGAAGTGACACTTTGAACATACCTCATTATGCATAGAAAGGTCTGGTGCGCTGTGTGAGCGTTTACAAAAAGTGGAGTTCTTTTCTAATTAAGCTGCTGCCAAACTTCTTTGGAGTTTGGTGAGCTGGACCGTTTAGTCACTACTGCATGTGTGAACGATTTTTGGATTTCTCTAGATGAAAGTTCATTGTAGTTAGTGCATCCCTCTGGTCTGTTTCATGACCAGTGCGGTCGAGGCTACACTAAAGAAACTCCTCTTGCCTGTTTCTATTCCATTATTGCAGATATAATTTAGCTAGTTTAACAAACGATGCTTGTCTTTAATACTTTGCCGGACATTTTAAAATGACTAGAACATCCTGGTTAATTAAATGTAAAAGTAAAATTGGTTGAAACACCTATATACCCTCACTATTTTTCGTGATGGTCAGAGTCCGTCACAGAAAAATAAAATGATATTAAAACAAACATATCATTTTATTTTTCTGTGAGGGGCTCTGGCTGACGGTGCATGTGTGCGGAGCAGGGCCAGGCCATGATGGGCAGGAGTGTTGGGCACATAGAAGCGCACATGTAAGTTTGGCCATCCGTTTTAGGCCGGCCAAACAGGCATGCACACTTCTATTTCTCCAACCCAGCTGTATTCACAGCCGGGTTGGAGAAATGCCACAGGCTCCGAGGAAGTGTCTGAGTGGCAGAGACTGCCGGGAGTGAAGCACTGAGGCAGCTGTTGGAGTCAGGGCAGCGAGAGGTACGTTTTAAAAATATTTTATTTTTACCATCAATTCCCCCTTCTATCCCGACCCCCCCGCCCCCCGACCCCCCCACACTTTCATCTGTGCGGCTGCTGACACTGCTTTTTCCTGTCACCTGCTCAAGATTGCATGACGTTTGACAAACTTTCCTGCCACTATGTTGCATAATCTGTGCACAACATGAAAATGACTTTAACTAAAGAACTATCCAATACCTAAATACCTTGCGTGCTCTCCTCCCTTTATTAAACTAATATTACAATTCAAGTCCTCTTTTGACTCCCACAAAAACTGTATGTGGCTTACGTTTTTCCCTATGTATGTCTCGACCCATGGGCCATTACCACTTCCTTCTCATAAACTGGTATTCCCTTGCCTGCAGTCAATCTATCTTCTAAGATTCGTCTACCCTATCTATTCACCCCACCAATCATTCGCACAAACTAACATAACCCTCAAGCCGCACTAGTAATGACATCTAGCTCCTTCCGATTCCACCACAAACAAACTGAGGAAATGCATCTAAGGGGTTCTTCTGAGAACAGAAGACTAAATCCACAAACCAAAAACCAATCATTAATGCTTACCTCTGGTTCCAGAGTAGCATGCTTCAATCAATCAATCAATCAATCAGGGGTTTATAAAGCGCGCTACTCACCCGTGAGGGTCTCAAGGCGCTGGGGGGGGGGGAGCTGCTCCGGATCAGTCGAAGAGCCAGGTCTTGAGGTCCTTCCTGAACGTGTGCAGGGTCTGGGATCGTCTGATGTTCACAGGGAGCTCGTTCCAGGTCTTGGCTGCGATGTAGGAGAAGGCTCTCCCTCCAGTTCTGTTTCTGCGGATGCGGGTATCCTCTGCCAGGGCGAGGTCGGCGGAGCGGAGGTTCCTCTTAGGTACGTGGAAGGATACTCTCTCGTTGAGGTATTTGGGTCCGATGTTGTTGATGGATTTGTAGGCGTGGGTGAGGAGTTTGAAGGTGACCCTCTTCTCGATGGGGAGCCAGTGGAGGTCTCGTAGGTGTTGGGTCATGTGTTCGTGACGCGGTGTCCCGAGGACGAGTCTGGCTGCGGCGTTCTGGATGGTTTGGAGTTTGTGTAGAAGGGTTCTGTTGATTCCGGCGTATAGGGCGTTGCCGTAGTCCAGTCTGCTGGTTATGAGCGCGTGGGTGACGGTCCTTCTGCAGTCGGGGGGGATCCATATGAAGGTCTTACGGAGGATGCGCAGGTAGTTGAAAGTAGTGGACGCGACGGCGTTGATCTGGGGGTTCATGGAGAGGGAGGAGTCGTGGATGATGCCGAGGTTTCGTGCGTGGTGTGTAGGGGTGGGTGGATTTCCGAGGGCGGAGGGCCACCAGGTGTAGTCCCAGGTGGAGGTGCAGGGTCCGAGGATGAGGACCTCGGTCTTTTCTGAGTTGAGCTTCAGGCAGCTGTCTTTCATCCAGGCGGCCACGTTCTTCATTCCTTCCTGAAAGCAGAGTCTGGTGTCTTCGGGATTCTTCGTGAGTGAGAGGATGAGCTGGGTGTCGTCGGCGTAGGATACAGTGCTGAGCCCATTCTGTCTGACGATGGCGACGAGGGGGGCCATGTAGATGTTGAAGAGCGTGGGGCTGAGCGATGATCCTTGGGGTACTCCGCAGTTGATATCGGTGGGTTCGGAGAGGAAGGGAGGGAGGGAGTCTGATCCTCTGGGTTCTGCCGGAGAGAAAGGATTGGATCCAGTTGAGGGCGGCTCCTTGTATCCCTGTGTCGTGAAGTCTGACTGCGAGCGTGCGATGTGAGACGGTGTCGAAGGCTGCGGAGAGGTCTAGAAGGATGAGGGCTGCAGTGTGTCCCTGGTCGAGTAGCATGCGGATGTCGTCAGTGGCGGTGAGGAGGGCGGTCTCGGTGCTGTGGTTGCTGCGGAATCCAGACTGGGAGGCGTCTAGGATGGAGTTCTCTTCGATGAAGGTGGTCAGTTGGGCGTTTACGAGTCTCTTGGTGACTTTCGCTGCGAAGGGGAGGAGAGAGATGGGCCGGTAGTTTTTCAGGTCCGTTGGGTCGGCCGTTGGTTTCTTGAGGAGGGGTTTAACCTCTGCCCGCTTCCAGTCGTCTGGGCAGATGCCAGATCTGAAGGAGGCATTGATGGTCCATCCTAGTTCGGGTGCGATGGCGGCGGTGGCCCTGTGAAATATGTGCGGTGGGCAGGGGTCCGTTGGGGCTCCTGAGTGGGTGTTCTTCATGGTCGCGGTGATGCTTCTCACCATAAAGTTCTTCAGTGCCCCATCAGGGGTAGTAAGTGCTATATAAATGCAATTACAATGCAATACCATCTAGATAAGCATGTAACACCAGAGATCTAGCACTTAATGCCCTTTATATTAAGTACAGTTCCATAACCTCAGTGTCCAGTTATCATTGGTATTCAAACGAAAGCAAGCCCGACACAATTGGATGCCTCCAGTTTTCCAGTGTTGTGGTTTATTAGTTCTTTTCTATTGCAGGATTAAAAGTGAGGATCATTCAGTCATGAATAATTTGTTAAGTTAATCTCTTGTACACCCCTGGTTAACTAGTTATTGACAGCTGACATGTGTTTTGCTCTGAATAAGCTATGATTGGCCAAGTAAGCTTTATTAAGGCTTCTAATTCCACTAAGTCAGCTTTAGATGTGACCCACACTTTTGTAGCGAGAGAGGAAAGAACATTTTATTACATGTTGAGGAAGGCTAATTCATGCTGAGGTCCTTGAGATGCTGCACTGGTTGGTGTTCCATCTTCTTAATATAGCTGCTCTCAAAGGACTTATTCACAAGCTATTAACATCTAGATGTTGCTACGGATGGGGACTTTCATGTCCTGTGTCTGCCGTGCCTTTCGTCAGCTCATGATGTGTAGCTCTGCCATTTTGATCTGTATCCAAACAGATCTAAAATAGATGAGACTGACAGGTTTAAAAAATATGGGTGGGCGAAGAATTCTGATCTGCCGGCGGAGTTCGGCGAGTTTTGCCCACTCCACGCTCTGCGCGGAGTTCCGAAAAACTCTGCGACGTGACATGGAGCGGAGTTTTTTCTCTCGAGCTGGCGAGCGCTCGTGAGAAAAAATCATGCACTAGACCTCCTCCCGGTGAAATTTCTCAACGCGGGCAGTCGCGGCAGGCCATGACCGCTCGCGTTGAGAAATCTGCCGCTCGCGTTGAGGAAGCTGCCACTCGAGTAGAATGTCTACTCGAGCGGCAGAAAGCAGCAGCGCCCTCTGGCCCGATGTGTAGTGCAATTCACGCTGATTTTACAGCACAGGACAAACTCCCTGCACTAAAAATTAGTTCGAGCAGCACGACTTAACAGACTCCACCGCTGGCGGAACTCCAAGGAGCGCAGCAGAGTTTTTCCGGCACTTCGCGGAGTTCTGTGGAGTAAAATTCTGCGAACTCCACCCAGGCCCACTAAAACACAATGTCAAGCAAGTTTGCATTTCTTTCAACATTGAACCCAGTGGACAACATAGGAGTCACTGTTAGGTACCAGTGTTACACAAATTTAACGGCACTAGCCTTGCATGGGTCCCACATACATATGTTCTAACCATCCCCATGTATTTAAAGCTACTCATGCCTTAGCATCTGACAACCATTCTACTGTCTCGGTCATCCACTACACTACTACTTACAACCTAGGAAATGCTAACCATAATTTCCTGACGCCACCCCAACTATTTTGCGCTATAGCTAAAGTCTGGTTCTTGGACCTATTATGTCCTTTTCACTGGTACTTTCTAACTGCCAGTCACCAGGTACAACAGAAATTTGGGAGGGAGAAGGTTACATAGGGTAGGTTACCTCATCTTTCCCAAAGAATCAGTTCAAAACAAAAAGGAGGATGTCTACCTGTTCTGTCAGGACCTCTTTATCCCTATATCCATCTCAATAAAGGGAACAATAATCTTTGTAAAAAGGGGCTCCCACCCACAGGAGCTTGTGTGACATGCTTCATCATTCAGTCCCGGTGAATCAACTACCACTAGTAGGTTCGACACCACTCTTAGAGGGAGCACTTTGCTTTTGCTTTTGTGGGATCCTGATATGGGTTAAAAATGCTTATAGGCTACTCCCCTGTTTTGTGCTTTATTCCAAGGACACCTTTGGCCTTTTGGCTGAATGAAAAAACGCAGGGGATGTAATTGGGGTGCATTAATTCTCCTAGATCCATAAGATCTACATGTTTCAGCTGGACTTCTATTACCCAACAGGTCACTCACCTTTCGTCAGGACCATCAAGATCCCTGATGAGTGCCTCTATTCATGTGGCCAATTTTACCTAGTGTTTTAATTACGCTCATACGAATTAGCATGCTTTCATTCCATGCACTCACTCAGACATTACACCACTGGAGTTTTTCTGGTTAGTGTTGATGTTTGTCACTTGGGTATTTCACAACATTTCAAATGTTTTAATTGGGCTTGACTCACCCCTTAGGAAGTTACAGACACCCCTTAGGAAGTTACAGATGGGCAGGACCCCCTTGGTACACTTACTCCATAGGGCCCTCCCAGCCTCTGTACCTAGTGTTAGTCCCATAACTCCTGCCATTAATCAGGGCCAAACCCTCATTCAGGAATTTCTTGGGACAATCAGCTTGCCTGGTGACAATAGAATAGATAGCAATAAGGATTGCAAGGGTTTCTCAAATAGTGGTGATTTTAGATCGGAAATATGATGCAAAATCATTTGCCTAGAGTAACAATTGTGGAACAGTTGTGCCTGGTGATGAGAGAACCGACGTAAACAAAACAGTGATGGGTGGAAAGCTAGAATTGATCTCAGCCACTCGTAATTACTCGGGCTGCATCTCAGCCCGAACTGCCAGGCCCGCTCCAAACCAGAACATAAGCAACACAAGACCGGTTTCATCCTGATTGGGGCTTGTCAATGGAGTGCAAATTGGCTGCAGTGGCATAGTGAGCACAGCATCCACGTCTTGGCATACCCATCCCACTTTGGGCGTTGGACTGAAGTAAACAAAATAGAAATGGGTGAAATGCTTGAAATAATCTCAGCCACTGGCAATTACTCAGGACTGCAACACAGTCCATCATTATTTTGCTCACCATGCCACCTCAGATGGGACCCAGCTATATGCAAATCAACCTTGGTCCTGCACCAATAGGAACTGTGCTGCCCAAACTGCCAAGCCAGGCACACTCGGAACCGGCACACGAACAGCTCAAGATTGGTTTTGCCCTGATTGGAGATCATCAGTCGTATATAGGCCACAATGTTACCTTTGACCTGGGCAATGACTGGTGTGGGTTTGGTATTCAAAAATGCATCAGGCAGTGGATGATGTTGAAAAAGGGATTCTAGTGAGCGATTTACTGAGAAGGATCCCTGCTCCACTTCCTTAGCAGTTAGTATGAGACCACCCTCTGTACTTTGCTCTGGAATAGAATCCTCCCAAAAGCCCTTGCAGATTCTCAAAATCACGTGGGAAGATGCCTGTATGGAGCTTGCAAACTTTCATAATAAGCTATACCAGCATGCTGTACGAACTTGTGTTGGAACTGTACACTTATGCAAGCTGTTTCTGTCTTTCCGTCAATTTCTGGAAGATGTTTTAGTTAGAGTCATGTGTTGTTACCAAGGCCTCTTTCAGTGCAGAGTTGTTTGTGTTCCAATCGAAAATTCAAAGACATTGATTGTGGAGAGTTCATCATTACTCTATTATGAGGTGTGAATTCTGTTGGGTGCAAGCAGAGATGATTGCTCTGATTTTGTTCTTACATTTGTATAAGTCTAAGTGCCATGTTGATTAGCAAGCAAATGATGCTTAATCAATTACTGTTACTTCTACATTACTCTCGCCTATTCCTTGTTCATCCTTTACTAACTACTGCAGTAACTAAACATTCTAATTATTCCCAAATTATTTCACTGTCTCCACAGATCGAGTCAGCAGATGCCTGCCTAATCCTTGCAAACAAGTATTGTGCAGACCCCGATGCCGAAGATGCCTCAAATATCATGAGGTGAGCTTGTCTAGTCACCAGTGGCGGCCGGCAACATTAAAATATGGTGCGGTGCGATGCCCAAAAAACTCACCATATATGTTGCATTGAGCCACGTCCGGTGTCTCTTTCTTCGGCGGTGACGCCAGCAGACAGCAGGAAAGAGAAGGACTTCCTCCCTTCTCCAACGTGATTCCAACCAATCGTTGGAGCAGGCCAACCCAGCGCTCATTTTGTGGCGGGGGGTCTGTGGCTGCAATCCCTTGGCTGTTTCTCAGCCCAGGGATTGTGCAGGCTGAAGTGTGCATGTCAGATTGGCCTGCTGTAGGCAGCCGGCCAATCTGACATGCGCACTTTCAGGGGCTGCAGTAATAGTGTAATTGCATGAAACAGCCCGCCCCCTGCCCTCGCATTGAAACAGCGTGAGCCTGCGACCAAATAAAAATGGTATTTATTACTATTTTATTAATGTGTGTGACTGCTGCGCTCGCAACAGGTGGTGCGACGCTCCTCCGCCATAACGGAGGAGCCGTCGCTGCTAGTCACTCATTTGAAGGAGTAGTTGCCTATGTGGTCATCACAGCAAGCTAATCCAATGAATATTCTCACAGGAACACTGATGATGAGGACATTGATATAAATACCGTTCTTTAGTTTGTGATGCAATGAATATATCTGCTGCTAAGCAATCTTAATTTTTTTAGGCCTTCCATCAAGCCAAACTTTAAAATCCCCTTCCTTTTTTTGTAGAGTTATTTCAATCAAGAACTACCATCCAAAGATAAGAATCATCACCCAAATGTTGCAGTATCACAACAAGGTAAGGAAGTCATGCAGGTAGCTCCGAACACCAACCAGAATCACAATCTTGAATTCATATCTGCTGCAACTCTGGTTTTATCATATTTGAAGTAACAGTCTCAGGGTTTTTATGGTGCTTCTAGTGCAATTCATTAGCATATTATTGTATTTTAATAGTGCCAGACAACTGTCAGTATTGTGGCTGATATTATGTTGCATTGTGCTATGTTAGATGCTGTGGGAAGTTCTTTTACTTGCAATAGTCTGCCATCAGGCTACTCTAGACTGCTTTCTGTCCTGTTTATTTATCAGCCCTCGCACAAAAATCAAAGTTTTTTTTCTGCCGTATCGTTCTTGCAGCCTTGTAGGTTAGAGATCCTGTAATCCCATTTGTACAAGAACATTCTTCAGCTCTCATCACAAGCATAAGCAGTTCAGGTCCGTTAATTATGGTTGGGGTGTCCCACAAAAATGACAAAAATCATGAAAGTTTGAATCTCTCCAGTCTTGGGAAATTATTCCAGATGCATACTCACCTACTTCACAACAAAAGTGCTCGAGGATATTACAGAAACATATATAGAGTTTGAGAAAGGCTGAGGAGCCAGCCGAATCGCATCATGTGCGGCCACGCCGAAGAACATCACCCTGTGGTGTGTTGGAGTTTGTCCGGGGAGTTTCGGGGACAAACATGAGTCATTGAAGTATTTCCGGCACGCCGAAGTCGGAATCCGGCACGCCCTCGTTCAGGAGCACCGCAGCAACCAAGAGGACTGTATTTGATATATATATGTCCATGCATTTTCCATAGACTTCTTTAGACAAGGCTACAGCAAAAACTGAATTACACCAAATTTGGCAGGACTCTAGATCTTGGTGCTTTTTGTGATTTGGTGTAAATCAGTTCAGTAGTTTTTGAAAAATTAAGGGACAAACATAACTGTATATCTGGACGGTTGGGTCCGTGAGAGTCTTGAGAAACTCTTGTGGGAGTGCCAATTTAAAAATAGAGCGGTCTGATTGGCCCAGGGAGCTTTATTTCCCTAGGGCCATCTCACTCAAGCGGGAGGGCAAGCGCTCTGATTGGCTACCAGCAACATTAGAAATATTTTGCTGGCAGCCGTTACAGGACTCCGGGACTTAGTCCCCTGTCCTGAAGGTAAAAAAAAATAATAATATAAGGGGGCAGGGTAGGGATACCCTCACCCCTTAGGTCCCTTTGGGGGGACCCAGAGGGACCCACTCTAGGGTCAAAAAGAAAGAAATCAGCAAACAATGCCACAATCTCGCCAGACTTTTGCAAGATTTAAAAACAAAAATGACGCCAGGGCTGCATTTATTAACAGTAAGCCCCGGGGAGCCCACCCTTGGGACTGTGTTCATAAAGGGGAGGGGGGCTGTGTGGCCCCCTCCCCGAGCCTGCAGAGACCCTGGGGAGCGCACCCTGGGGATAAAATTGCTTTATATGGGGGACGCTCACCGAGCCCTCCTGAGAACCCAGTGAGCCTAAACTTTGGCCAGGAATTCCTTTATATGGGGATGGGTGCCGCGTGCTCATCCCCCCTCCCCGAGCCTCTAAAGGCCCTAGAAAGCCCAATACCCGTCCGAATTTTAACAAATATGGGCAGGGGCCATGCGGTCCCACCCCTCCCCGAGCCTCAGAAGACCCTGGGTAGCCCACCCCAGGGCCAAAACTTTACTAAATGGGGAGAGGGCCCATGCGGCCACCCTCCCCGAGCCTCAAAAGTCCTCCGAAACCTCACCCCCTGGGCAAAAATGTAACAAAAACGTGGTGGGGGGGCACGCGGTCCCTCTCCCTGAGCCATTAGTGGCACCTGGGAGGCTATCCTCTTGACCCGGCTCGCAAGCTATGTCCTAGGGAGCCCATCCCCGGTACATAGAAGTTTCCCTACCCGCAGCGGCATGGGCAGGGAAACCTGTGTTTGCTCTAGCGTGGTGAGAGCATTTTGAAAACTCCTGAAAGTCAGCTCCCAGCGGCAGGGACACAGATCGAAATGTTGCTCCCGCCCACAGGGAGCAGCTTTCGGAGCAATGCTGGCTCCTGCTGTATGCAACAAGACTATGGTGGGTGACCAGGGCACACACCTTCTACTGTGGAGGGCCTCAGGGATGGGGTCAGAGAGGGGGCTTCTGTGCCCCCTCCCTCTAAAAATGTCCCCCCGGTCCCCAGGGAATGCGGTCCCAGGGTCCGTAACAGGCTCGGGGAGGGGGTCCATGAGCCTCCCTCACCCTAAAAGTCACACTCCCTGGAGGGATGGGGTCCCCGGGGCCAAAATCATCCCAGGGAGGGGGGGGGGCGTGCGCTTCCTCCCCTTTTATTTAAATAAGTGGCCCTGAGAGATGGGGTCCCCAGGGCCTAAAGAGGCTCAGGAAGGCGGGCTCCATGGACCCCATAACTTTATTTAAATAAGTAGCCCTGGGGGTGGGGTCCTCGGGCCAATAACGGCTCGGGAGGCGGGCACGCAGCCCCCTTCCCCTTCATTTTTAGAAATTGCCCTGGGAGATAGGGTGCCTAAGACCTAACAAGGCTTGTGGAGGGGGGATGCGTGGCCCCCACCCCTTTAATTAATAAACAAATGGCCCTGAGGGTTGAGATCCCCAGGGCAGTACAAGGTTCAGGAAGGGTGCCCTCCCCTTTTAACTTATATGTACGGCCCTGGGGGATGGGGTCCTCAAGGCCTAAGAGGATCATGGAAGAGGCCCCCCTCTCCATTAATTAAAAAAAGGCCCTGGGTGATGGGGTCCCCAGGGCCAGGCCCTATAGCCAACCCTCAGCTGCGCACAGCCAAAGGCAGTGTGCAGTTGTCTGCCTTTGAGGGGGGTTGGCCACAGGGCCTGGCCACAGGCCAAGCCTTGTGGCCAACCCCCTACTGCGCACTACTAAAGGCCATGCACAGCGTGGGCTTGGCTGCATGCAGGGGGTTGACCGCAAGCCCTGTGGCCAACCCCCCGCTGTGCACAACCAAAGGCCGTGTGCAGTGTGGGATTGGCTGCCTTTAGGGGGGGCGGCCAACCCTCTGCATGCAGCCAAAGGCTGTGCTCAGCTTGGGGTTGACTGCATTAGGGGGCCCTGCACCCAACCCTTGTGTTGCATTTGCGTATGGTAATTCAATATTACTTTCCGTTAAAAAAACAAGAAATTCACTGAAAAAAACCAAAGGTTAAAGTAACTTTATAGTTAGGTGTGATAAAAAGATCCATTTTTTAACCTTAGAAATTCACTAAAAAAACTAAAGGTTAAAGTAATGTTATAGTTAGGTGAATTTGTATGTGACAAGATTAATGTTTCGAACTAAAAAAAAACACAGAAATTCACAAGTTATAGTTAGCAGAGTTAACAATAACTTGTGCCCCTGCCAAGCACTGCTTATGACCTCACATATAAAATCACTCATGACATGTTCTATGACATCATTTATGACATCACTGATGGCATTTCAAATGACATCATTGAAAATATCACTGATGACATCACTGATGACATCATCTAAGCTTCTTTTTGATATGTAAGGTCATAAGCAGTGCATTGTGGGGGCGTAACTTATAGTTGGCTCAGGTAACTAAAACTGGTGAATTTCAGTGGTTTTGTAAGAGTGAAATCGGAGCCTAACTATAACGTCCCTGTAACCTTTGCCGTTTTCTGTGAATCTATATATGTATATATATATATATTATCTACTGGCGGTCGCCAGTAGATAGTTATAGTTACAACCTATTATCCATAGGAAATCCGCGACATTCTATTTGAAATAACTCTCTTGCCGGTTGACGTATCTTCGCAAAATTTTCAAACTTTGTGGCCCGCTCCGGTCCGCTCCTACCCTGAAAGTCTCGGGGGATTCGTCTAGCGGGGGCCGAGAAAAAGGGGGTCCCAAAACGCGTTTTCCCCATGCAATTTTCCATAGGAAACTTTAGACACGGCTACAGCCCGAACTGCTGAACGGAATTACACCAAATTTGGCAAAGAGGTAGTTCTTGGTTCAGAAAGAACCCTTTTTGTTAAATGGTGTAAATCCGTTCAGTAGTTGCTGAGAAAATCAAAAGTAAAAAGATAGTGATATCTATGGCCGAGTAGGGTCCGCGTGCACCTCCCGATCACGAGCTGCATGTTAATTGGCTGTCAGCTGGCTGTCAACATTCCGATTCAGGAAATGTTGGCAGCCATTTTGTCCATCGGTAGAACCGAGGACAGAAACAAGTGCGCAAAGCGCACAAAGGGGGCAGGGTAGAAACACCCTGACCCCTAGGTTTGCTCAGGGGTCCCACAAGGACCCCCTGGGCAAAAATAATATTTTTTTTTAAAAATCGGCAGGATGCGCTCAGGGTGCGCGAATCCTGCCGAAAAAAATCAAAGCGCGGTCTCCCGCGCTCGATTGTATTTGCCCCCGGGTGGCCCAAGTCCCGGGGGCATGGTGGGGGATAATTTAATGTGTGGGGGCCTCAAGGGCCCCCAAGCCCCGGGGACCGCCACCCCCGGGGCTTTTTTAAAATGGTGCGGGAGGGCTCTGAGCCCTCCCGCAGCCCCGGGGACCACCACCTCCCCGGGGCTTTTTTTTATTAATTAAAAACCTGTGTGGGGGGCTCCAGCCCCCCACACGCCCCAGGGACTGCCACCTCCCGGGGCACTAAACATTTAAATATGGGGGTCCGTTACGGACTCCCAGAGCCCCGGGACCACCACCTCCCGGGGCTGTGAACTGAATGGGAGGGGGCCGCGCGGCCCCCTCCTGGAGCCCTTGATGGCCCTGGGGACCACCACCCCCAGGGCCGGCTCCTGCAGTGTCCCGGGTGCCTACCCCGGGACACTGCTGTTTGCAATGACAGGACGGAGCCTCGCGGCTCCCGTCCTGTCATTGCAAACTGCTTTGGATATTGGAAGAGAGAGCAGGGAAACCTGCTCTCTCTTCCAATATCCAAAGCCGATTGCTTTTCCACATGGGGAGCAGCATGTTAGCTTCTCCCCATGTGTAAAGCAATGCCGGCTCCCGTAGGACACGGGGAGCCGGCGGGACTGTGGGGGATTGGGGACCCCCCACAGTCCCCAACGAGAGGGCCAGCCCCGGGGGATGGGATCCCCGGGCAGTAGTGGCTCGGGAGGGGCCACGCGGCCCCCTCCCCAAAAAATAAAAAATAAAAAGTAAAAAAACGGAAAGGCCGGCCCCGGGGGATGGGGTCCCCGGGCCTTAAATGGCCTGAGGAGGGGGCCACGCAGCCCCCTCCCTACGAAAAAAAAATAAATCGAGGCCATGCCCCGGGGATGGGGTCCCCGGGGCCAATACAGGCCCAGGGAAGGGGGCCACGCGGCCCCTTCCCGCTTTTTTTTTTAATTTGTAATTAAAAAAAGGGTAAGGCCCTGGGGGATGGGGTCCCCAGGGCATAAAAACTGGAAAAAGGAAGGGGGCTACAGAGCCCCCTTCAGGGGACAAAAATTCTTTTTTTTTTTTTAAACGATCGGGCCCGCAGGCCCCGCCCCTTCTTTCACCACTCTGCAAACGCGCCCTGGCGCGTTTGCAGAGGGGAACGAATCCCCTTGAATACTGGGGGTCCCTGGGGCCAACTAGCCCACCAGGAACCTCCAGTATGCGCCAGGGGGCTGCCTTGCAGAGAGGTGTACAGAGGCCACGCCCCTTTTTACACCTCTCTGCAATGCAGCTCTGTGGCGCTTTTTGGAGGTATATGGTGGGCTAGTTGGACTCCGGGGACCCTCAGGATTCAAGGGGACTTAATTCCCCAACTTAAAACGCGCCACGGGCGCGTTTGCACAGTGGTGAAGGGAGGGCGGGGCTTCAGGTGACATGTGTGCAACAGGCCCCGTGGCGCGTTTTAAGATGGGAATTAAATCCCTTCAATCCTGAGGGTCCTGGGGCCAACTAGCCCAACAGGTACATCCAGAAAGCGCCACAGAGCTGCGTTGCAGAGAGGTGTAAAAGGGGTGTGGCCTCTCTACACGTCTCTGCAACGCAGCCCCCTGGCGCATATTGGAGGTTCCTGGTGGGCTAGTTGGCCCCTAGGGACCCTCAGGATTCAAGGGGACTTAATCCCCCAACTTAAAACGCGCCACGGGGCGCGTTTGCACAGATGTCACCTCAGGCCCCGCCCCTCCCTTCACCATTGTGCAAATATTCTTCTAAAATCATCCGAAATACGAATTCCTATTTACTCACCTGTTATAAGGAGAGACCTCAGTGCTGCATCTTTCAGCCCAGTACTGGTCCTGAAAAGTAATTTTAACCTTACTTACCAGTAACTTGAATTTCCTTCCATAGGATATCATTGCCTGCTTTTTGTTGAAAAAGTTTCTAAGTGTTGATTTTTGAAACATACAAATATTCCTCTAAAATCAGCCGAAATACGAATTCCGATTTACTCACCTGTTATAAGGAGAGACCTCAGTGCTGTATCTTTCAGCCCAGTACTGGTCCTGAAAAGTAATTTTAACCGTACTTACCAGTAACTTGAATTTCCTTCTATAGGCTAACATTGACTGTTTTCACTTGGAAATTCTTCTAAGTGTGGAGTTTTGGAACTTTAAAATATTCCTCTAAAATCAGCCGAAATACGAATTCCGATTTACTCACCTGTTATCAGGAGAGACCTCAGTGCTGTATCTTTCAGCCCAGTACTAATCCTGAAAAGTAATTTTAACCGTACTTACCAGTAACTTGAATTTCCTTCATAGGCTAACATTGACTGGTTTCACTTGGAAATTCTTCTAAGTGTGGAGTTTTGGAACTTTATAATATTCCTCTAAAATCAACCAAAGTACGAATTCCAATTTACTCACCTGTTATCAGGAGAGAACCCAGTGCTGCATCTTTTAGCCCATCCATGACCCTGAAAAGTAATTTTAACCGTACTTACCAGTAACTTATATTTTCTTCCATAGGAATCCATTGTCTGGTTTTCAGCAGAAAAGTTTCAAAGTGTCGATTTTCACAAACTACAAATATTCCTAAAAATCGCCTGTATGACTTAAACGCATTCTTTCAACTGTTTACAGGAGATGCACCAGTGCTGGATCCAGGATCCAACACTGAGTAAGAAAAAGTAACGATAACAGTTTTTAACTTCTAAGTGAATTTCCTTCCATAGGATAACATTGGTGATTCTATGAGAAAAGTTTCTAAGTGTGAACTTTTAAAGTACAATAATATTCCTTAAAAATCACGACTGTAACCAAAACGCTTTACTCAACTGTTTACAGGAGATGTCCCAGGACTGAATCTAGGATCCAGTCCTGTGGTTAGAAAAGTAATCCATAAAGTAACTAATTGCATTTAACTAGAAATTCACATTGAGCTGAATGTTGCATTGTGTTTGAAAATGTGTTGCCCATTGCAACAACTGTAACTACTGTACTTAAAAGTCTATTGCCTATGTGCAAAGTATTTAAACTAAAGTAATTCATTCTGAGAAAGTATTTTTTGTAATGTAATGTATAATGTAATTACAATGTAATTAAAAAATAAAAATTTAAAAAAAAATTGTTTCTAAAAATTTGGAAATCAGTATGAAAAAAATTTATATAACAATTAATACATTTAAAAATTGTCATTTACAAAACCTTTGAAATTCACTGAAAAACCGTAGGTTTCAGACATGTTATAGTTACAAATTAGCATTTAAAAAACCTTTGAAATTCACTGAAAAACCATAGGTTTCAGGGACGTTATAGTTACAAATTAGCATTTAAAAACCTTTGAAATTCACTGAAAAAACCATAGGTTTTAGGGACAGTTATAGTTAGTTGGACATTGCACTCGTACAAAACCCGTGAAATTCCCCGTTATAGTTAGTCCAGCTAACTATAACTCGCGCCCGCAATGCACTGCTGATGACGTCACATATTACATCACTCATGACATGGTCAGTGACATCACTGATGACATCACTGATGACATCTCAAATGACATCACTGATGACATCATCCACGTGATAATCTGATGCACCTCCTCACACCCCAATATAACCTTTGATACACCCACTCTAAATTACAGACTGCCATTCGCAAAACCATAGACACTCCAACACCAATAACTACATACCCACTCACTGATTCTTAGGTCTACGCACACATCCACTCACTCACCCGTACAGTCACTCATACTTACGGTCACTCAGTACAGGACTATCATATGCACTCATACTCCTATATAGACACTCAAACACCGCCACTCATCCATAGAGGTACTCACACACCTAGTCAGTCATGCAAATAATTAAACACACTACCATTTACTCACCTATACAGTTATACACACACCAGCTCACTTACTCATACAAATAGTAGCACATTCTTACGCTCTTATACAATCACTGATACAAGCACACACTCATCCATACAGCCACTATCACAATCACTCACTCTCGCTTATAGCTATTTATATACTCCAACACACATATATACTGCCTTTCACATATGTAGTTACTCACACATGTACCACTGGGACATACATTCACTCACTAACACACTCTTACACACACTTACCCACCCATACAGTCTATCACAGATGCACTCTTGAAACCATCCACCCAGTGAATCACCCACTCACACATCTATGCACAGAGTTGCACACACCCCTCCCACACAAACACTCAGGCACCCATACAGATACTCAGACAAGCATTCAATAACTCATATAGACACTCATGTAGCTATTCACAAACACATGCAGCCACTTACACAGCAACAGACAGACGGATACAGACATTCACCCAGTTTAGTCACTAACCCATGCATTCAGTAAGATACGTTAAATCACTCACTTATAGAGTCAGTCACGCACCTACTAAATCATCCATACAGACACTTACACACCCACTCATTCTTCAATACGTCTTTTCCTATATATATTAAAAATATTTCAACTTTACAGAAACACACAGTCACTGGATGATGTCATCAGTGATGTCATTTGAGATGTCATCAGTGATGTCACTGACCATGTCATGAGTGATGTAATATGTGACGTCATCAGCAGTGCATTGCGGGCGCGAGTTATAGTTAGCTGGACTAACTATAACGGGGGAATTTCACGGGTTTTGTACGAGTGCAATGTCCAACTAACTATAACTGTCCCTAAAACCTATGGTTTTTTCAGTGAATATATATATATATATATATATATATATATATATATATATATATATATGAACAAGATTGCGTTTTTTTATAAGTTTACCTTTAAGCAGCTATTCTTCCATCCAGTCCGCACCTCTCATGAGACAAGCTTTTTTAAGCTTCTTCCATATCGTTGATAGATTTTTTAAAGGAAAACATGAGTAGTGTTTCGTTGGCGTATGACATTACCTTGATGCTGAATTAATGGATAATTGCTGTGAGAGGGGTCATGTAAACGTTAAACAATGTAGGGCTCAAAAAGGGCACTGTAGGACATCGTATCTCAGTGACTTTGTGGAAGATGAAAAAGGAGGGAGGCCTGACTGGCATCCATTCGATTAAATGGGCTGAAGCTAACGTAGTACTAGATCGCATACTCCTATGTGGTCTAGGCGTTTCAGTAAAATGGAATGGACACAATGTCAAATGATGCAGAAAGGTCAAGCAGTGCTAAGGCAGCAGTTTAACCCTGGTCCAGGCTGATTTTGATAAATTCGGACACCTCTAGGAGCGCTGATTAACCTGCTATCATTTGGTCTAAAACCAGATTGGTGCTAAGGAGTAAATCATGTGACGTATCTATGCGCCTTGAAAGTGTTCATCCTCTTACCCTGATCTACATCTGAAAGATTAAAGAAACCCCTTAAAATGTGTGCCCTGAAACAAACACTGGATAGTAAACGACTTTCTGACTTTGGTCCATAATCTGTAAAGTGGTTTCCACACTTTAAGTCTAACTTGCATTAAAAACATTAGATTTGCTTATTTCTGTATTCTTCATCTTAAACTTTTCAGACAATGTATGACCATGACATCTTTTTTTGTATGGGAAAATATTTTACTGTGCAATAATTCCTGAAAGTTGAAAGGATTATGACAACTTTTACAAATGATTGGCAGAATTTCATCCAGCTCTTTCTTGCACCTTTTGTGCTTCCTATAAAATCAGAATTTCAGAATTTGTTGACTTTATGGCCTACCCATTGTTAGTAGGCTCTTTTGACCTCTTCTAAAATTCTCCATCTCCACAACATCAAAGTCAGCTATTAGCGGTGTTCCAAGTTATTGAGGGGCATATTTACAAGGGCTTACCCCCACAGGAATGTCACTTTTTATGATCTTCCTGTGGCGATAAGCCCTTTGCCCAATTTACAAGGCAGCGTTAAGCCAATGGCTTAACGCCGCCTTGTGAATAAGGCCCCCTTTCACGCAGCACTTAGTGTGAAAGGGACGCGCAATGGGTGTTGCAGGGGGCGTTCCGCCGCAACACCTATTGCTTCGTGATGCTGCCTCTTTTTACAAGGGTGGCGTAAATAGGAGGGAGTACCAAAAAATAAGATCAGGGAAAACCTGGTCTTAACCTGGCGAAACTAGGAGAAATGATTAATTTCTTCTGCAGCACAGAGGGAAACAGCAAATCGCCACTAGTGATTGTTCATGTGCAGGAAGGTGTCCCTTCCTGCACATAAACAATCATTAAAAAATTACGAGTTGCAACTTCTATGTGTGCTGCATAAAGCAGCACTCATACAAGTTACAAATCGCCTTTACTGATTGTTTATGTGCAGGAAGGGACACCTTCCTGCCCTTGAACAATCATTCCCCGCAACGCAGGCACCCTTGCACTATGGTGCAAGGGTGCCTGCTTTGGCGCTAGGCAGCTAAATTTAGCTCCAGCACTAGGGGAAACGCAGGGGCGCACTGCATTCTTATGAATACGGCGCATCCCTGCGTTTTCAGAATGGCGGAGCGCGGCATTAGAAATTTTAGCTTAACACCCCTGAACCTGTTTCTTTAGTTTGCTATTGGATTGTTGATTTCAGGTAATTATTTCTGTTTTTGATTTATGTTTCGTGTATGTAGAGTAGGCCCCACATTTCTGCTAATCTCATCAGGACCGTATAAGCTGGACCAAGATCTCACGTTACCACAGCCAAGTCATTTGATGTGGTATATTTGAGAGCCCATAATCTGCTTTGAACAGCTTAATTTGCACATCCTGTCCTATTGCTTGTGTGTAGTGCTCTAAAAACAGATCAAATGTCAATGATACAGAGTGGATCTTTAATTTATGCCAATCTTCAGGATAATTTTTTCTATTATTTTGCTGTTGACCATTGTCTTTGCCATGGCATTCTCTGATATTTATCGCCCATTGGACCCAATCAAATTCTGTTCTTTATCTCTGGTAATTGTGGACTTGGTAAGTGATTCTGATTCCACATAGTGGATTGTTGCTATCAGTTCCACTGCCAGGAATGTCCCTGGACAAGCCCCCTTTCCATATACTAGGTTGCCCATGAATAGATACAACCTTCTGTCTAACATTCTTGAGAACAATTTGCATTTTGGTTTTTCAAAGAAATAGGTCAATAATACAGATTAGAAGCAGCCTTGACTTATGAAATGTTTCTGCCAGTTGCATTATCATCTCTCCTGCAAACGTTTTACTAATGGATAGGCCTAGGAGAGATGCCATGAACCCGCCATACAACAAGCCAAGTTTTGAAGGAGAGTCAGTGCATCCCAATATGACTCTTCTGTTATCATTCTGTATAGTTATGTTATGTTAAAACCATTTATAAAGCGCGCGGCTACTCGACGGAGTGTCCAGGCGCTGGCAGAGGGAGGACAGACACAAGAAGGGTACTAATCGTTAAAAAGATGCGTTTTGAGTTTCTTTTTGAACAGTTCAAGACTATCTATCAGCCTCAGGTATGGAGGGAGACTATTCCAGGCGCAGGGGCCCAGATATGCAAAGGATCTCCCACACATCCGGAGCCGGTTAATTCGAGGGACCCTTGCCATATGAGTCGAAGAAGAGCGAAGAGTACGGGCATGGAATATATGGACTAATTCTCTCCTTGAGATAAGATGGTCCCGTCCCGTTCAAGGATTTATGCATAAGGACCATGGCTTTAAACGTCAACCTTTGTTTCATAGGGAGCCAATGGAGGGCCTTTAAGTGCGGAGTCATGTGGGATCTTGAGGGGAGAGAAAGCAGAAGTCTAGCTGCAGCATTCTGTACCACCTGGAGTCTGTTGAAGAGGTAGTCACGGAGACCCAGGTACAGAGCATTTCCGTAGTCCAGTCTAGATGTAATTAGAGCCTGCACCACCTTTCTACCAGCTGCCTCAGAGAGGAGCGGTAGGAATTTTTTCAGCATGCGGAGCACGCTGAAGCATGACCCCGTCAAGGCTTGGATCTGCGGGAGGAAAGATAGTGAGCTGTCAATTTTAATTCCTAGGTTCTTGACACAATTTTTCGAGGATCCCAGATGCGGCCAGTGGCTTGGCCAGCAGTCTACCCCAAAGTTGTGAGGGACAGCTCCAAAGGTCACAATCTCCATTTTATCCGGGTTGCATCTAAGGTGATGCAACAACAGCCAATGAAAGACACTGGTGAGACAGTCGGCAATCTCCTTCTCATCTAAGTCCATGTCTTTGTCACATGAAAACAGCAACTGTGTGTCATCTGCATACGAGATGACCTTAGCGCCAAAAGACTCTGCCAACGTTGCAAGAGGTGTCAAGTAAACTCTGAACAGCGTAGGACTAAGAGCCGATCCCTGTGGCACTCCCACCAACAGAGGCCTGAGCTGTAAAAAGAGGCAGCCAGACTTCCAGCGACCATCTGTCCAGGAATGATGTCAGCCAGTTATAAGCCTGGTACCTGATTCCTATTTCATGTAGTCGTTCCAGCAGCTTGAGGTGAGGTACCGTGTCAAATGCTGCTGTGAGGTCAAGCAGTATCAGCATTGCTTTTCCTCCCCTATCAAGGATGGTGCGGATGTGCCCCGTCACTTCCAGAAGTGCTGTCTCAGTACTAAATTGAGGGCGGAAGCCAGATTGCGTAGCGTGGAGAATACCGTTGGCTTCCAGATATATGGACAGTTGACGGTTCACTTCTTTCTCCAAAATTTTGGAGAAGGCAGGGAGCAGAGAAATAGGCCTATAATTTGTAGCTAGCTTAGGGTCTGCCGTAGGTTTTTTTAGCAGTGGTAGGACTTTCGCTTTTTTCCACTTAGAGGGAACTACCATCGAAGCCAAAGAAGAGTTAAAAATATGGTTTAAAGAAGGGTTAATCGTTGGTGCCATGTTTAAAACCGTGATAGGGCAGGGGTCGAGGGGGGAGCCAGATTTAAGACATTTTAATGATGCTAAGGACTGAGCCAAGGGGATAGGGGTAAAGGCGTCTAAGGTGGCATACGTGCGTAGGGGGGGAACTAATCTCAGCCCCTGATTCTGCACCGAGGGAGCAGGAATCCCAAAACTTTTTTGAAGGGACATAATTTTATCATGAAAGAATTGGTCAAGCTCTTTGCACCAGTCCATAGAGGGGGTGCAGGCTCTCGAGGTGACCACAGGACGCAAAAATGAGTCAACTATTTTAAAAATAGCCTTTGCTTTATTATCCGCTTCCATAACCCTAGTATCGAAAACTTTTTTTAGCAAGGTGCAGTTTCACTTGGTATAGCTTTAAAGCAGCTTTGTAAGCAATTTTATCATCAATGGAGTACTCTCGTCTCCATATTCTCTCCAGCTTCTTACATTGGCCCTTACAGAGTCTAAGCTTGGTACTATACCAAGGGGCCGTTGGGCAAGCTCTTGTTTAAGAGGACTTTATTATAGGTGCTTGTGCGTTCACCGTCTCACAAATCCAGTTATTCAGCAGGACGGTGTCGCAATCTACGTTCCCTGTCATAGCAGGGGAGGAAGAAGATAGGGCTTGATTAATAGCCTCTGGTTGTAGTTTATGATAGACCCGATATGTGGAGGGGCCGCTACTACTACTTATGGGCGACTTACTGCACATCTGAGACCACGTAAACGTGATAAGGTAGTGCTCTGTCCAAGGGAGAGGAGTAGACACAGTAGTCACTGAATTCAAATTAGAGAAAACCCGGTCAAGAGTATGACCAGCCAGATGGGTGGGTCCAAAAACCTCTTGTTTCAGTCCCAGCGGACTCATGATCTCCTGTAAGGCAATGGTTTCTGGCCCTATAACATTATCTTGGTGAATGTTAAAATCTCCCAATACCATGAAGTTAGTATAGCTCATAGCCCTGGATGCCAGTGTGTTTTCCAAAGAGTGGAGGCACTTGCTAGCCGAACCAGGAGGTCGGTAGACAAGGACCCCTGCTAACGACTGATTTGGCGAGAGGGTGAGGCAGAAACCTAAAGCTTCAATCTCGTGGAGGCCAGCTAGCTCAAAACAGGTGCATTCATAGTCTTTTTTTAATATGATAGCTATCCCTCCTCCTCTACCCGAGTCACGGTCCTTCCTAAGGATTCTATAGTCGGTGGGGATGGCTGATGCTAATGTGGGGTTGGATGTAGCCAACAGCCATGTCTCTGTAAGGAAGAGCACATCTAGTTCCTCATCCCTAAGTAGATCAAATTTAAGCGTTTTATGTTTCTGAAGTGATCTCGTATTAAGTAGTGCTGCCTTAAACTTTATCCGAGTGGTCACAGTGGCTGAAGAACTATCGATCCGCCGAATAGGGGCCGGAAGAGCAAGAGTCCAGGTGCAGTTAGGACAGACAAACTCTTCACAGTGGGTGCCCGGGGACCAGCTAGTTGAACATTTCATCTCTTTAGCTAGGCTGAATAACGCTGCCCTATCATAACATACACGCTCTGTATTAGCAGATGTTATTTGGACATAGTGGCTGGCGCTGGACGCTTCCGGGACGCTTCCGGGACGCTGACGGGCGCAGACGGGCTTGCCTTCGGCGCGCCAGCGGTGCGTCCGCGCTGCGACCCGATTTATATGCATGAGTGCATGAGTGCGGGGAGGACAGAACCACTAGAGCGCGTCCCTCTACCAAGATGGCGCTTCCCCTGAGTCTCAGAGTCTCCTCCCCACCTGGCCGGACCGGGAGGGAAGAGTGATCGCCCTGAAACCCTCGGAACCGGTAGGTGCAAGAGAGATTAAAGTGACAGCAAATTAAAACCAGAACGCCGGTTAAAAAATAAGACACAAGGTTAAAACAGATTCAAGTACAATTCATTAGAGCAAAGAGTGCAACAAAATAGTAAAGTGCAGCGTGCAGCGAGCGAGAGCAGAGCAACTTGCTCTTCTGAACCCCCAGAGCCTTAGCGCGTCCGCGCTGCGGCCCGATTTATATGCATGAGTGCGGGGAGGACAGAACCACTAGAGCGCGTCCCTCTACCAAGATGGCGCTTCCCCCGAGTCTCCTCCCCACCTGGCCGGACCGGGAGGGAAGAGTGATAGCCCTGAAACCCTCAGAACCGGTAGGTGCAGGAGAGATTAAAGTGCCAGCAAATTAAAACCAGAACGCCGGTTAAAAAATAAGACACAAGGTAAATACAGATTCAAATACAAGTACAATTCATTAGAGCAAAGAGTGCATCAAAATAGTAAAGTGCAGCGTGCAGCGAGCGAGAGCAGAGCAACTTGCTCTTCTGAACCCCGAGAGCCTTAGCGCGTCCGCGCTGCGGCCCGATTTATATGCATGAGTGCGGGGAGGACAGAACCACTAGAGCGCGTCCCTCTACCAAGATGGCGCTTCCCCCGAGTCTCCTCCCCACCTGGCCGGACCAAGAGGGAATAGTGTAGTATAGTATCATGATCATGGTGAATGGTGTTGTTGTTTATGTGCAGCAGACGAAGAGCATGTGTTCATCTGGGAACTTGGGTGTAAGTAGTGTCATTTCTAACCTGTGGCTCTAATGTCGATTATGGATTCTTTTCTCCAGGCCCATTTGCTGAACATCCCAAGCTGGAACTGGAAGGAGGGTGACGATGCAATCTGCTTGGCGGAGCTGAAGCTGGGATTCATAGCCCAGAGCTGCTTGGCCCAAGGACTCTCAACCATGCTTGCTAACCTCTTCTCCATGAGGTCATTCATAAAGGTAAGATCTGTGGTAAGCTGGAAAACTGCAGCTGCCTCTAGAGTTTTGCTAAGATATTTTGTTATTTGTTCAGCCTCCATTCTCATTCTGTGCAGTAGTTCTTTCCTGAATTTGCATATGGAAATTCAGTGGTCATTGCAAGATTACTGAAGGCTTCTCTTTTTAAAGTTTTATTGGCAAAATGCTCTCTACCATCAATGTTTCCTGTATTGAATAAATGAGTTACAATCTCTCAGGATGGGTGTTTTAAGAGAATAAACTGAAGTCTTAACAGTGGTGCTGCAAAAGTCAAATTCACTAGGTCAGTAACCCTAACAGTACAGCACTGTTAACAGCCATTTTAGAGAATATCAGAGTATTCAATAAAATCCTTTTGGACTGTATATACTAAAAGGTTTGTGATCTCATAACAGTGCAGTTAAAGATTTAAAATTAAATGTGAAAACATTTTTCAATGCCAGCCTGTTTATGATGTTTATATATTCAGTTGAAAAATGTACATTCCTCACTATAAAAAGTACTTCTGGGCCCTTTTGATGTTAACATGAGGTACAGCGATAGCGCTAGTGCAGTAGTGTCAAGACAAAAAAGTTATATTTCTCCTCAAATTAATTTTGATTGTTAAATTAGTTTGAATGTTCTCAAACTAGAAGATTCAGATTCAGATTTATTGATAAAGTGCATAGTTAATCTGAACCATTACAGGTAAAACTAGAATCAATGCACCACTTTCATTTCTCTCAAGTGTAAAAACATAATTTGATTCATCATGCCACAGCAACGAAGTATAGCCATTCAGCCGGCATTCTAAATGCGCCGCTCGTCCATTCCCAATGTGCTCTCCTCCCCTTTCATCTTACGTGTCCACTCCCATTGATAGATGCACATGTTTATTAGCCCTATACTGGCAGTGTTGAGGTTCACAATAAACTTTTATCCTACTCAGGATAGAATTTACACTGAAGCCAAGCAGCCGCCAGGATCCCAGTTCAGACTGACCCAAGCAGCCACTGAACAGCCTCCTTCGGATCACTTGCGTGCTCTTTTCTCACATCAAGGTCTACCTTCCATATATTTTAGCTCTTTTTCTGTGCCCCCGCTGCTTTCTGTATATCTTATTACTCATCGTGGGCTTGGACCTTGCAGCCTTATTTGTTTCAAGATTATTGGCAGTCACTGACTTATGCAGCACAACTGTTGTATTCAATCAATCAATCACGCAAACACGAAATCATGGGTCATGGTAGACCAAGGCAAAACAGCAACCAAAGACTGTGAAGCTTTGACCTCTAGTATAACAGATTATTTAAGGACTTACTAAATATCACAAGTTCATCAACATGTTCTGGAATTATTGAACATTTAAGTAACTATCACTTTCTCCGCTGTATCCACTCTATTGGGTTCCAGTTGTCTCCCATTGCCCTTGAGAACCAAAACTGCCTATGCCACTGTCTAGCGCGAGCGAATGCTCCAAGCTAAGGATGTGCAAGGTGGTGAGACTTTCCTTCTACAGAACTCTAAATTGCAACCAAAGTAGGCTTTCTGCGCCCAAAATGTTTAAGTGATAAAGTGATAACACAATGACCATCTTCTCCAGATTGCAACAGTTTATATTATCCTTTTGCTGAAAACTCTAAACGTTTGATGGGAAGGCTGTTTTCTCACCTGGACCACTTGCCCCTGTCGTGAGAATCTTGCAGCAAGCCTTCCAGACAACAGTGCCTTGATCTGCATCAATTGCAATGTATAGGAGACAGAGTGCATTCCTGTCCCATGCCAAGTTTGTGTCTGCTTTAGCAGCTGTTTCTTTGTATTCCATGTCTGGAGGCACCAAATCCTCATATGGAGTGCTTTTAGAATTTGCTGAGGTCTGTAGTGCCAGGGACACAGGCCACTGTCCTGATGAATACTGAATAATGCCACAGTTCTCTCACGTTTCTAAAGAGACACCAAATCTTCCTAAAAGGTGGGTGGAATAGCAGAGACAGGACTATACAGAAATTCTAATGCTGAGTGTTAAATTTATTAAATTTTCTAATATGTGTAGTCTTTTCATTTGATCTGGATTTGCAAACAAACAGAAGGGATAAATCATTACACAATCCAAACATATAAAGACTCCCTAAGTTATTAGAAGCAATGCTACCTCATTACGGAGGAAAGAATCGAAGGAGCGTAGTTGGAACTCCGTGGCATGGATTTGGCGACAAGGTTCTTGAACAAGGAGTAATTGGCAGGCAGATGCTTGTTCTACAAATTTATAAATGCCTTCTAAAAAGAATCGCCAAAAATTAAGCCATCATTCTTTCCCATAATACCCAATTTGCCACGTCAGTGACTTTTGATTTATAACTAAACAATCTGCTCTGCCCTGTTCACTGCATTAGCCTTTCACAGAAGATAGGTCACCAACAGAGTATTAGTAGGCAAAGAAACCATCTCTTTCTTCCTACCAAGAGCTTGTTACAACAGAGAGCCTTGATTTAGTGTTGGGTATGCTGTTGAACCATCCACCTGATGCAAATGAAACATGTTAATTGAATTATTTGAAGTGGTTTCTTATTGTTAGAGACTGTGGTACAATCCACTGAAGATTGTGCATTTCAGCTTTCCTTTAGTGTGTCATAATCTTGACCTTCAAATAAATCCTAACATTTCTGCAAAATATTATATTTTATTTCTTGCTTTACCCAGGGTGCTTCTTTGCCTGTGAGCTTCCACAAATGTTAACATATAGAAGTACAGATGGGTAGGAATCAACACATTGCTAGTTTCCCTCCAGGGGTTCCAAGTGACATCACAGACAACTAAAATGGAGTCTGTGAATTATAATTTAAAAACACTGAGCATCCTACCACCCTCCTGTTACTCCTTCAGGACATTCCCTCCATCCTTTCCTTAAAAATATTTTGGTAGAAAACCCTGATGTACTTTCACCCTCGCCTACCTCCTGCAGTAGCTCCTTCAGCATATTGTAATTTTGCACAGTATCTTGCCGTCCTCACCCACATCCCTCTGGTTATCCCTCGGCATATTTCCACAAAGGCTGAAGTCTCTGCTTTCAATGAGAAAGTGGGAGCAGGCACAAGCATATCAACAGGTCTATCAGAATTGTGCAAGTGTGCATGCTCAAACTATACCTTGTTTTATACAGAATTGGGCCAGGTAGGTGAGACGTTAACCGCACGTGTCACCCACCAATTGTCCACATTCCTTGGGCTTGTGGAGACCTGCACACGGTGGTTGAGACAGTGGCGCTTCAACACCATTCCATCACCTTCATCAGATATGTGGGGACCCAAGAAAGGTAGCAATCAGCGCCAACCCTTCCACAACTTCTTTTGGGTATACGGTGACCTGACCGAGGTGGCAGAAAGTCCACTTTTCTATACAGACATTATATTACTGATAAACAAGTTTTATTTTTATGAACTGTTACGTCAGAACAGTTTAAAACATGGATTTGATCTTATTTGCCTATCTCACTCATAAACAGTGAAATTAAACTACTAGCCAAAATTCTGATTAATATAAGGTCATCACTAATGACTAAGTTGACTGAACTGAGCTATTCAGAATTCATGCCTCAAAGATCTACCTGACTCATTCTGAGGCGACTACACATTAACCTGGCCTATACCAAGGAAATGAGAGAAAAAATTGCAGTAGCTTTCATAGATGGTAAAAGAGCATTTGATTCGATGGATTGCCCATTTATGTTTTGTACTCTCATGGATTAGATTGTTGCGTAACAGACCAGTGGCCAAGGGCCAGTCCAGAACATTTTGCATACTATTCGCATTGGTAGTAGAATAGTAGAACCCAAAACAGAATGCAATGCACAATCAAGGGGGTGGACATGGAATGCAGGGTAGCTGGAGAGAATCTCATTATATACAGTCGCTGTACTACTGTTCATGGCAAACCTCAAAGAGACACGGATCAGATATAAATAGGTATTTGACAAGTATAAGAGCTACTTGGGACAACTAATCAATCAACTGAGAGAAAGCTCTACTGATGCCCATGGGAGTTTGGAAACTTAAGTAACCACTCACCATGCTCCTCAGAGTGGAATACACACATTTTAGATATATGGGACTCTGGATATATCTGGGTGACCTTACATGCTCCAGATACAATTTAGAACCACTGTTGTGCAAATAAGAGACTCACATCTCTGACTGTAGCTGACTCGTCCTCTCACTACTTGGCAGAGCCACCATTTACATGAGAATAGCTTTTCTAAAATTTGTATACGTATTGTGTAACACACCACAATCTGTACATGACAGATTCTTCCACAAAATAGGTGCCATGTTCAAGTCAGTGACCTGGACAAATGATTCATAAAACATAGCTCTAAAACCACTCCAGTGACCCACCTATGAAGCAGGAATAGACCTTCCAAATGTCAGAAAATATTAAGCTACCCAACTGAGTTCGGTGAATGACTAGGCCTTTGCCTAATTAGTTAATCCGGTGTGTAGACTGGACAAGTTCTCCTTGGGAACTAAGGGCTATTTATAAATGTTATATGGAAGATGGCTACGCAGTGCAGCACCACCAGCGACTGCTGTGATAGTTGGGGTCTGGAATAGGCGCAGCCGGGAAATGGGATGAAAAATAGATTGGCTTCCACAACACAGTAGTGTCTAGAAACTAAACTGAAAGCTGTGGCCTCTCTCGCATGTTTTTGAAATTGGGACAGGGCGGGATATCTACATTGGGTGAAGTATGGGATGCAAATGGCATAGAGAAATTCTGCAGACAGAATCCAATATGAACGTATATTAGAGATATAAATTCCTGCAACTTAAACATGCTCTACAGTCAACAATAGAACTGGACAAGTACACCATGGACCTCTCCTATAGACAGGATGCCACTAACTGCTTATGCTGCAGTAACACTGACAGCGTCGATACCAAGGGCGGCCTACCGGATCTTAAGGCTACGTGGGAGCATGACAGTGGGGACCTGAGGTAGAAGCCTGAGCAGAAGCTAAGATATTCCTCAGACAAGCCTCCGTTAAAGCAAGCATCAGGTTGGTCCAACTAAAAATCCTTCACAGCCCCTCTGCAGTGCATAACTGAGCTTTCACAACACATTCCGCTTGATGTTTTCACATGTTTGGGATGTCGGTCCTCATTTCCGGAACTGCATGATACCCGCCCGGCTGCCCCCCATGCTTCCTGCTTTAGACATGCTATTGACCAACTCTTCCCCGCGCAAATTGATTACACGACTCTATGCGAGCATGCAGGAAATTTCCTGTTTGCACGCCCAAGGTCTATCTTAGCTGCGAATATGACCTTGACCCACCACTTACTGTGGCTCAGTGGAGGTACTGCTGTGGGCTTACCCAGGCTCTCTCTTCCAATTATAGACTACGCCTGCTTCATGTCAAGTTCCGTCACAGAATGTACCGCGCTCCGGTTCAGATGTATCGAATGGGATTATCCGATAATGCACAATGATGTAGATGCAGGGTCGATAAAGCCACTTTTCTTCACTTAGCTTGTGAGTGCTCTGCAATTGACTGTTTTTAGACGACTGTTTATGAAGCTATTGCCTCCATCACTAATTTCTGTCCACCTAGGACCCCACTGGTCGCCCTCCAGGGCTATGTTAAGGATGCCCCCAGTAAGTTCGGTGCCTCATTGCTATGTCGTTATTTATGGCCATGCGCAGGGTTGCAATTCACTAGGGGCGTCACCCCGCACCATGACTGGATAAGTGGCTGAGCGACGTAACCTATTGCCAGGAGCAGCAGCACCCGTATTGGGAATTGTTGCCCCAGGGCTCCTGCCCAGCAGATATTTGTCAACCCTTTACCATTTATCTATATTCGCTCAGGATTCCAGCCATGCACCAGTCTCTCAAGCCTCATCCCCTACGATTGGAGCCTTGTCACGTACACTTGTTGTTGATTGCTTGCTTGCCTCGGGGGTCATGGGGAATTTTGTCCGCTTTATGCGAAGAGGAGCCTCGGGATTCGTTTGCTCAGTAGCTTGATGTACAGGCATATTCATTGTATTGCAGAAAGGATGTTTTGCACAACTTTTACTTGCAGATGGGTTTCCCAAGATGCTGTTTCTCTCATGTTTCATGTATGGGACTGGATGCCATTTCTGGACACTGCTTGTTCCCCTTCATGCTCTCCCCTCTTTGGGGACTTGTTCTCCTTGTACGCTCACATGTAACATTACTTTTTTGCTCTGTTTGTTTTGATCTGTGTGTGTGTACTGATGTAAACTTCAATAAATAAATTTTAAAAATCCTTTACAGCATATATTACACCAAAGTAGGCTTGCATAAATTTGGATTGGTAGATGATGAGCTATGTTTGCAGGGGTGTGGGAAGGGAGGAACCTTGTTGCATGTACTGTAGGAAAGTCCCAAACTAAAGGCCACTGGCAAGAAATCTGAGGAGGTGAAATGGAGGCAAATGTAGCATTGAACACCTAGATATCAGCAGGAATCATTCTCCTGTGGGTATGGAATACAAGAGGCTTGCCTAGATACCAGAGGAAATTTGCAAACTATGGGCCTCATGTACAAGAAAATGATGCAGTGCTGCGCCACAAGCCATTTAGCTGCACTGTGCTGCGTAATTTTCAAAGCACAGGGATGCATCGTATTAACAACAATACTACGACTCATTGCTGTGTTTTCCCCTGCGCTGGCGCACAACTGGCTGCCATGTGCCAGCGCAGGCACCCTTGCGCTATTTTGCAAGCGTGCCTGCACTGCGGGGATGATTGTTTTTGTGCCGGATTGGACACCTTCCTGCACAAAAACAATCATTAATGGCATTTTCCTCTTTCTATGCATGCTGCAGAATGCAGCACGCATAATAAGAGGAAAAAACAAGGAGAAATGAAAGTATTTTTCCTCGATGCACCATTCCTACGCCTCCCCCGGGGGAGCCGTAGGATTCTGACGTATTTCCAGTTTTACATAATGTTGTATATTTGGGAATGCGTTAAGTTCCATGGATGTTGCCTGGGAACACCCACAGCAACACCCATGGAACGCCCCTTTCACACAGAGCAACGTGTGAAAGGGGCCCATATTTACAAGGCCATGAAAAGTCACGCAGGGTGACTTTACGTGGCTTTGTAAATACAGGCAAGCCCATTGCGCCGCCGGTGCGTCAAAAAAGTGACGCACCGGCGGCGCAATGGGCTTGTAAATATGCCCCTTTAATCTCATTTTAGCTCAGAGAGACATAGTGATGAAAGGTGAAGTTCAGTACTGCCTGCAGTGGCAGAATGGGAATGCGACATGGTTTGGAGCTTGGCAGTGGAGAAGGGAGCATTTGAAGAAAGTGATGTCCTCAAAAAATATGCAAAAATATGCCATAGATGATCGAAATGAATTGGAATTGGCTAAATCGCATGATGTGAACATGCTTTTTATGTGTAATATGTCCTTCAGAAACACCAATCGGTATGAATAATAGCTGAGACCGTGACCACAGAAAGAAGTTGTTATTATAATGCAATACCAAGATGAGGGAGAAATTATGCAGGATATGTTCTCCTGCTCGAGAAAAGATGTATGTAGCAAAAATAGGGCAATATATAAGGCTATAAATCTTGTCGAATTGCTGGTCTCTAATATTACACAGAAAATGTCAATAACGTTTAAAAACAATAAAGACTTGAATCACACTTCTTGGTAATGGCTTTCTAAGAAATTAAAACAAAATGGCCACTTTCCTCTATATCCCTGTTGTCGGGATGAGGCACTTTCGGAAAGTGCTGCCAAGTTGCTTAGATGGCACAATACCTCCTTTTCTTATGAGGTTAACATTCCTGACATCTCAGTCATCAATTATTCATCACATTCATTCGTTTCCTGGCAAACATCACTGGTGAGGCCACCCCCTGGCTCAAGGACCTTGTTGACCATGAAGGGTCCACGGTCTACATCCTCATGGAGAGCAGCAGTTCTCCCTACTAGTAAGGAAGTATCTATGGGTCATCTTCCTTTTACTCCAGGACAGGAACTCAGACAGATCATAGCTGGTGTGAGCTCTGGGGGATCTCTACTTTTGACTGCCCTAAAATGTAAATCTGACAAAATCTCTTTTAATCTCAATTTCTCGAAGCAAGTGTCAGCTTCAAGTGACCTTGGGGCCAGTCAGTCCCAACATTCCCTTCTGCTGCCTCTCTGCTGTCAAAGAGAGCACTCACACTACAAACCAATCACTTGCGTTCTACGTGTGTCCACCATGACGTACGCAACTTCCCTCATGAAGCATCCTGTCCCTAGCTGGCCCACTGAGTGCTAGAGCCATGTGTAAGAGGGATACTTTAATAGGAACCTTTCATACCAAATTATGCAAACCTAAGAGATTACAGCTTTCTTTATGCTACACTGCACCCAGCTGCGGTCCGTGCAGGTAACAGCAGGTAACAGCAGTGGGGCGGTATGGCCGGGTGAGGGGGGATTTCGAGGGACGATGCAGAGTGAAAATTAAATAAATAATTAATTTTCCCTCTGCATCGTCCCTCGAAATCCCCCCTCATCCCACCCCTGTTACCTGCACGGACCGCGGCTGACTGCACCATAATGACAGGGAAGGCTACAGAAGATGTGTTGCAGCACTCCTTCAACAGAAGAAACATTGGTACACTTTATAGTTTGCACTGATTTGATGCATACTTTGTTGGCAATTGATTCGAACTGATACATTTCCTACCTGAAATTCTTAAATTCTGACATTTGTGAGGCAGCAAATAACTACTAAACTTTCCCTGCCAGCCCCATGCTGTCACCCTGCTCCACATGTTTGTACCTTTGCCTTCATTAGACAAATCAGGATGAACTCATGAGCCAGAGACCTGGCTTTAGAAAGAGTTAGAGGTTCATTCCACCCCTGTGATACCACAGAGACTAGCGTAATTATCATATTCAAACCTATTTTGATTTTTCATCCATTCTTCCATACCCCAGTGGTGTTGATGTGAGAGGCAACTTGTCATACTTCGAATTACATTTGTTACACATCATCAGAGATGCTTTCCACTGTCATATACATTTGGTCGTCATACTACTGTTGGATTTGGAAATGTTTTGAAGTTGAGGAGATGCCTGTAACCATTATTAACAGAAGGAGACAATGTTCTGAAGGTGCTTGGCAGCAGTATTCCAACTCCAAAAAGCTTTATTCGACGTATCAAGTCACAAAAGCACAAACTTACATTTAGGTCCATTCACAAAGTATCTACAAGCAATTCATATAAACTCTAATCAAAATCGATACATGCCCCCCTGATTAGAAAAGATATAAAATCCTAAAACTCTATATACAAGTCTAAAATGTTGTTAAAAATCGATATGCTAAAATCTTTGTGAATACACTACAATACATACTACAATTAATACCAATTAAAAAAGGAGCAATTGATTATACAAAAATGGATTACAGCCTGTTTAAAGTGCTAATGGACAGATGCCTCGTCGTGGGACCTCGCTCTTATGGCCCACACCCACCCCAGATATTTAGCCATGGCTGTAACAATCGCTTCAGTAATATCACTTCTTAGGATTCTTTCCGCCTCATGCGCCCTTCTTGTTCCCAAGAGCTTGCAAATTGGAGTCAACCAGGCACGACGTGGAGCTTTATAACCAGTACATTCAAACAATACATGGGCCAATGATTCTTTTCCAATCCGGCACACCGGACACAAATCATTTCTAGGTGTGGACCATTTGCTAGTGAAAACTCTTAATGGCAGAGTTCCCACCCTAAACTGAAAATATAATTTCCGCTCAGAGGGTTTTGTAATAAAGTCCCAATATTGTTCTAGCCCCGGTCTAGGTGTCCACTCCAGAAAAAGCCCTGTAAGGGAAGAGGACTCGCTACTTCTCACTATGTTGGTCTGTGCCATTTCCCAATATTTGGCCTTCAAGACCTTTTTTCCAGGAAAAATTGTGTTTTTGGGATCATCCCACAGAGGACTCATGCCCATATTCGATAGGGTTGCTCTAAGTTGTCTTAGCCATTTTATTTGGTGCAGTGTATCCACCCTTATAACATCTAGAAAGCCAGCCGCATACTCTGCAAGTTCCGGAGTAGACCACAGTCTACGCCAGTACAAGAGTGGACGTAGTTTGGCAATTTTCGCGATTGGCTTTCTCCCAAGGTCGTTCAATAATGGTCGTGTCGGGGTACTCTGGGGCAAGCTGGTTATATTTCTAAGGAACTTATTTTCCGAGATAGTAAGTTTAGATAAGTTCTCATGCCCCCAGAGTTCTGCACCATATAAGGCAGAGCTGATGACTTTCATATTATAAATCTCCATAGCAGGGCTAATTATCTTGGTAAAAGAAGTATTATATTCTTTTTGTAGCACCCCGGCAGTTGTCGGTGTTTTAGGGATGCTATATCGACCTGATGTGACCAATTTAACCTCTCCTGAATGTTGACCCCTAGATATGTAAACTCCTTAACCTGATCAAGCTCGGCGTTATTCAACATGATACCCCCCTTAAAGGCCCTGTGTGGATTAAAGGCCATCAGTTTTGTTTTGGACACATTGACCTCCATTCCTCGGCTAGCACAAAACTTTTCAAAAATTGTTAGTGCTCTCTGGAGCCCACTCGGTGTTTTGGAAAGTATCAATGTGTCATCCGCAAACATTAGGATGGGGACTTTTTCGCCTGCTAGTATCGGTGCATCTGTGGGGGTTAACCTCATACAATTCACTATCCCATTAATGTACAGGGAGAATAGGGTCGGGGCCAGTACACATCCTTGTCGAACTCCCTTCTCTACTGGAAAAAATTCCGTGCCTTCACCCTGCTTACCCCATCGGATTTTAGCCTTATTATCCTCATGTAACCTAATGATGAGTGTCAGTAAATCGAGTGGTAGCCCCATTTCATGTAACGACTGCCAAAGTTTGTCTCGCGGTACAAGATCAAATGCTGACCTAAGGTCAACAACGACGGCGTACAAACTTCCCTTCCCCAAGTTTACTGTTTTCCAACACAACAAAATGAACCTAAACACTTGGTCGATTGTGCTGGTAAGAGCACGGAACCCTGCTTGAAAGGGCGATAGGATACTGAATTCATCGATCCAATCTTGCACTCTATTGAGCACCAATCTGCCCATCACCTTTTGTAGAGAGTCAATGAGGCTGATCGGCCTATAATTTCCTGGGCATGATTTGTCCCCTTTCTTAAAAACAGGAATAATCTCTGCCCATTTCCAGGATTCTTGAATCGGCGCGCCCTGGGGAATAGCATTTGACAGTAAGTGAATGTACTTGCTCCATCTCACTTTGTCATAGATAAATACATCCCCCGGGATTCCATCTAAACCCGGAGCCTTCTCAGCCATAATCGATTTCAGGGCCACCTCGACATCTGCCTTACTGAAGACTGCCTCCTTAAAAAATTGCTTAACAATAGTGCCCTCTATTTCGAGCTCACTTGCTGCATATTGTGGTTTGAAATGGTTTACCCACTCCATTTGTGAGAAATGATTTTGGGGCTGGGATGCCTGCCCTCCTCTATCCCATTTATGTACACTCCAGAACTGCTTGGGATTCCTGCTAACACAAGCCTCCTTCAGCTCATCCCACCTTTTACTGTCCCATTCCCTTTTTGCCTTAATTTGCGCCCTCCGGTATATAGCCCTTGCAACTCGTACCACTGCTGGGACACCTTGTTTTATAGCTACCCCAAGGTCTACACAAGCCTTTTTGCATTCTAAGCTATACCATTCCTGTATTTTGGGAGTTGCTACCTTTTTTGATTTTCCCCTTTTTCTAAAATGCATAGGCAATAGTACAAAAAATTCATTATGTATGCAAATGGGTCGCTTTAAATCTATCGGATTAATTACACTGGCCTGTAAATCACTAATGGCCTGATCTAACTCTTTATCAATGCTGACAAGTATTAACGGTAATTCTTTTACCTTAGCCCATTTTAATCGCCTCAAATCGTTCGAAGGAACAACGTCAGCGGTGATATAACTATCTAGCATGTCGTGAGGGACTTTAAGGTATGAAAGGTCCAAGTCCACACATAATGGATTATGGTCACTTTCTAGTCTAGCTTGGATCCTCATATCCTTCACTGTGTGCCAAAGTGCTAAGCTAACCAGTACGTAGTCTATCCTACTGGTACTATGGCCATTGTCAAATGTATTAGCCCCCATTATGTCAGACAGTGTGCGCCCATTAACAGCCCGCAATCCCCTTTCCATGCATATAGAGTTAATTTGAATCACCGCGTCTGTCCATCTTTTTATTGGGTCTAGCTCCAACTTTGGAATGCCCCACTTTACATCTTCCTCATCAGACATGTTGCCCTCCTCACTCAACAGTGGCTCGAACGTCGCATTAAAATCCCCCGCGACGATATTATATGTGTCTATCTGGCTACCCTCGAGAAGATCGTCAAGAGCCACTAAAACTCCCGACTTTTTCCCCCTGGAGCCTCGCACATAGATATTGTATATTTGCGTAAACCCGCTAGTATCCCTAGACAATCTAACGGCCTGGATATCCTGACTACGGGTAGGCAGAACTTGAATATTCAGCCCTAAATCTTGCTTTACCCACATTGTTAGGCACCCTGATGGTCTCCCTTTAGGGCCTTTAACGGCCGGGATATAAAAGTTTAAATACCCTACGCGGTAAAGGGGGGCTTCTGCCCAAGTCTCTTGAAACAGACAAATCTCAAACTCCTCAATAAAAGCACACCACTCTGGAGATCCCATCTTAAAGCCTAATCCTGCAATGTTCCATGACAACAGTGTTTTCATTACAGGTAATGTGCTAACAGCCATATGTCCGCTTAAGGCGTGAGGGCTTGGGCTGACCTCCTGTTCTAATCCAACATTCTGTTCAAATAACAGGGAAACCTCTTTTACACTCAGATCCAGCTCTGATGCTAAACGTTCATTCACTGACAAGCTGTCCCTGTGTACCACCTTGGTTAGTTGATGTACCTCCTGCCTCTTGGCCACATTCGCCGCATGTCAATCTATATTATCCAGGGTGGATACTCCCTGGAGCCTAGTTTGATTGAGCTCATGTAAACGGGCGTTCACACCACTCTTAAGAGAGCGTCTAAACTGGATGACTGACTGTCCTGGTGCACTGGTACGAAATTCTAGGGCAAATAGATTTTCTGCTAGATTTGCCCTGGCCATCGTGAGCTCAATACAATCCAGGAGGTTTGCAGATGCTACCAACCTGCGGGCTTTTACTATATCTGCCCTTATTACCGAACGGCATCCTCTCACATGCCGAATCCAATGAATGGATTTATTTATTAGGGAATCCTCACTTTCAGGTCTTCTTTTAACATCTAACTTTGGTACATTCACCATAAAGATTTTTAGAGGATTAGATATTTCCGTAGGGTAGTAAGCTGGGTGCATATTTCTCTGCTCAGCCTCTAGCTGGGTAGGATATGGAGCAGTGTTTTCATTATGCCGTACCGGGGCCCTCGTCCGATCTGCTGTATAAGAGGGTTTATTTTGACTATTGGTAGAATTTGGAATGGATCGAGGTTTTGATAACAGCCTCGCTTTCGCTGGCCAGGGCCTTCCCAGGTTGGATGAGGCCCCATCTACATGAATTTTGTTTACATGAGGGGCAATAGCTGGTGTAACCCTAGGTGTTACCTGAGTAGATGAGAATGTACCCTGTGGGTGACATGGGCCTCTTCTTTCCCTTACATCCCCAGGATGCGTTGGGATAGGTGTCAGTGATTTTACCAGCAATATTAAGTCCTCTATCTGTCCTCTCTTTAGGCCCATTTCTTGTCTTAGCAAAGTAACTTGCTGAAGCAAGTCTTGGTGTTCCTTTGTCGAGACTGTCCCCATAGCCCTTCCCTGCTCAGGTGGGATTGGTATCACCTGAGTTGCCTGTAACCCTTCTTCTCTACTGCTTTCGTTTTCGGATATATCCACCAGTGGGAGGAATCTATTAGTACAATGTACACCAGTGGCGGTGTGTCCTATATTAGCTATACCCCCTTCGGCTGTTTCTCCTCCAACGGTTTTATTAACAACATTCTTTTTAAGGGTTTTATGAAACATAGCCGGGATGGTGGAAGTGGTTAGTTTGGCAACTGGGGACGACCTGGGGGGAGTCGGGGCACAAGTAGGTTGTACCGAGGGCTCTAGCTCTAAAATGCCCTCACACTCCTCAATCAAGGTGTCTATCCGATCTAAGACACAGTTACTGCCTACGTGCAGCTGGAGCTTCCTTGCCTTTTTGCCCTTTCTACCCCGGTTTAGGCTAATACCTCCGGCCTCCCCACCGTCCTCTTTACCATCCGGTAGCTTCCTTTTACCCATAGCTATTAATAAGGGTCAGCCAGTATGGACTGTCAAACAGTGCACAATACCTGCTATTTACCCCAATATATTACTATCATACATGGACTATCACCTATATAACATTGCTAGGAAAGAAAAAAAAACGAAAGGAAAAGACCTTTCACCCTACAAGATGGGCCAGCTATTACTGCCAGATAAAATCACCAGAGTCTTTACGATCAGTCCCAAACAAGAGAGTATGAACAGTACCTTTGGGGTTTATTTTATCTCCACGAGTTCTCAGACGTGGTTCCCCATCCGAAACGGCAAACGGAAGGGGGGTGGCCCTGCCCTGCCTCTTCCTGCCTCGGATGGGCACAGACGGGCCCGCCCTTGGCCCGGGCGCGGCCCGGGCACGTCCGCGCGCGTCTCGCGCTGCGGGAGGGCCGCTGTGTTCTTATCGCGCCTCCTGGCGCGTTGTCAGCGTCGCAGATGGGCAAGGGCCTCTGGGAGTTGTAGTCATCGTCGGGCCGTTCCCCTCACGGCCAAGGATGAAAGTGACCAGCCGTTCACCTCACGGCAGCAGCGGAGGCTGTTTGTCAGTGCCCCAGAGCCAGGAAAGCGTCCCGCGCTGCGGGAGGGCCGCTGTGTTCTTATCACGCCTCCTGGCGCGTTGTCAGCATCGCAGATGGGCAAGGGCCTCTGGGAGTTGTAGTCGTCGTCGGGCCATTCCCCTCACGGCCAAGGATGAAAGTGACCAGCCGTTCACCTCACGGCAGCAGTGGAGGCTGTTTGTCAGTGCCCCAGGGCCAGGAAAGCATCAGTATTAAAACAAGCATTTGCAAGGCAATAGGTCTCGCTTTTGCGAGAGTTTGAGCAATTGGCATTGTAAATGATAATGCCTTTTATTTATGTGTTTTGAAAACCTGCAAGCATTGCGTAACCACCGCTTGGAAATTTTCGAAACACATAAATAAAAGGCATTGTCATTTACAATGCCAATACCTTAAACTCTTGCAAATGCAAGACCTTTGTGGCACTCGCGCTTTAACTGTAAACATCGTAAGCTAAAGTGCGGGTGCCGAGATTGCTTAAACAGTAAAGAAATAGAATTTTTTTTTCTATTTATTTACTTTTGACGCAATCGTGGCACCCGCGCTTTAGCTTAAGATGTTTAAAACTGAAGCGCGAGTGCCGCGATTGTAACAAAAGTAAGCAAACAGAAAAACAAATGGCGGCACACGCTTTTTCCTGTTTACTTTTTTTTACAATGGCAGCACCCGCGCTTAGGCTTTGAACATCTTAAGCTAAAGAGTGGGTGCCACGAGGCATTCAAAAGTAAAGAATTAGGAAAAAATGCACTTTATTTTCTATTTCTTTACTTTTTAAGCAATTGCAGCACCCGCGTTTTAGCTTAAGATGTCCAAAGCCTAAGCGCAGGTGCCGCCATTGTAAAAAAAAAAGTAAATCAATTTTAAAAAGGCATGCGGCCGTGTTTGGTGATCACAAGGAACATAAGGAAAGCACAGTCGCCATTATTAGTGCTTAGGCGTACCGTGCTAGTTAAATAAAAAACAAAAAAATAAACCGTTGCGGGAGAGCGTGTCCTGCAGGAGAAAGCCCTTTAACAAAAGAGTGCTCGGAGGCTGTAATTAAAACCTACCGAGTAACAACACATGTAACAGGGGGTGTTCTCATGGGAGGTAACAACAGAAGAGAGGGAGGTACTAAGGAAGGACTAGTAAGCCTATTAACAAATAAAAGGACAATGTTTACAAAGGACATCTACAGAAGCCAATTAAAAAGATGGGCTGAGAGAGGTGGAGCTTACACTCCATACCTGAATACAGCAAGTCTCGAAGAGACAGCGCATGCACTGCCTAGCCGAGACCTAAAAAGATGGCAAGTATCCGCACTAGCAACTTCGTCTGTTTACACACACTCCCAAACACCTTGTGTGCAGCTACCAGTTCACCACACTATGCTTTGAGCATGCTCCCAAACCTCATGCCCCTCATCCATCACTTCCTCTGAGGGCAAATTGCAACCAAAAGGCTAATCAACCATGTACTTCGAAATTACGTCCATGAACTGAAAGAAAATATGAGCACATTAGCCTCGTCAGGTATATGAGGTGCTGCAGAAATTCTACAATATATAATATAATTTGTCAAACTCATCTTCGAGATGGTTATGGTGAGAGTGAAACACTCCTCGTCTAAAGCAAGCAGCAGACCTGGTTTAACATTTCTTTCTCACTTGAGTATTGCCCGATTCGAGATCGAATAACTATCCGCTCTGTACTGAGAGGAGCAGTACCCTAGAGGCCGTCTTGTTTCTCTTCACCTTGTCAAAATCCTTGATCTCGAAATTCGCCATCCAAATCAAAACATGGGTTTGATACACTGTTGTGAAAAACAGATGTACCCTTGCAATCCCAGAATACCTTCTCAGAGCAGAAACAGAAATGAAAGTTTTGTGTTATATCCTCTCACATGATTAAACCGTTGTTTAATCTGTCTTCTATGTTTAGTCAGTCAAAGACAAACGCACATGATTAATGATGAAGTTCTCCAGACTTAATTCATTATAATACTGTTTGCAGCAAGAAGATTTATTTAAACTGGCTGCTAGGGATCAAACTTAAAGCAAACTTGGAGACTCTTCCAAGGGAAAAACAATAAAAGGATGCCAAGCCTGAAACTACATTTTTCCAAAGGACTTTGTAGCGCTTATCACATAAGGAACCTTTTATTTCATCATCAATATACTTTATTTCGGCCTACAAGACCATTAAAGTACAAAACACATTAAAATACAATAGACATATATACAATTCATTAAAACTATGCTCTTCCATTACGCATTTCAGTTCATCTGTATACCACTTTTATGCTTACAGGCAATATTAATTTGGAGAAAGCTGTTATATGTTTCCCTGGCTAGTTGGTCTTCTCAGAGGGGTGTAGTTTGAGTTACTAGGAAAACAGAATAGGGAGGTTATTCCCAACCCGTGGCCATTCCTTGGGGAGCATCTAATGCCTCAATTGTGCAAAATCGCAATTATTTAAAACTTCCAGCTTGGAATAAAATATTCATACAAAAAATCAGTAAAATATGGATTCAATGTGTTTATCAAATCTTAAAATTGTCCACTTCAATTAAGGACATAAGAATTCAGTAAAACTCCCGTTATCAAAATAGGGCAATGTTTGCACAAATGAACGCGGTTTCCCTTTTATACCCCTTGTTTCTTAATAAAGGGGCTTTCATACCTCCGTTGCAGTTCTACTTTAATTGCTGCAACACCCCTATAGCCCCGTCGGTCAGTACTTTGTTCGATTAAATTTTACTAATTGCTTCGGGTCTACGATAGTTATTTAAAGTAGTGTCAAGACGCCACTTCTCTAGCCCAGACCCAAGTCATTACTAAAAGGTAAGGATTCCTCGGGCCCAACTCGTGTGCAGCCTATAGTCTTTGCCCTTTCTTTTTCCTGATGAAGTTTATGGCCAATAGGAAACGACTAACACCAAATACTATTAGGCGGGAATTGTCTGTTTTTAAAATTCTCAACATATCCTCCATTCTCCTAACATTAAAGTACCTGCCCAGAGGTTTTATCCACTTTATTCTGGGGCCATAATATGCTGGGCAGAAGAACAAAACATGTGGCATATCTTCTGCAGCCCCCATTTGACATAAAATACAATGGGCCTCCCTGTCCTCAAGCGGTGTAGAAGACCATTTAGCAACAAAGGTGTTTAGTTGCAGTAATCCATATCTGAATTTCAGATATAGGCTCTTTGCTTGTTGCGGTTCTACCTCATAAAGGAACGGCTCAAAGCTAGGGGACATCTTATGCTGGAGGAATTGAACAGTGAGCCTGCCTTGTGTACCACTCCTAGTCTCCCTATCTCTAATAAAATCCCAATATATAATCTTAAACTCCGATTTAGATTCGCGAGTCAATAGCCCCGGGTTCGACCAATATCGGCTCAGTCCCAAATCAGTGAGCCACCCTCGGATGTGTTTTAGCCAGGGAAACGTGAGATGGGTGTCAAGTGCCTGCAGTTCAGCTAGTGACTATCTATATACAATTAGCTCTGGAGTTGTCCAAGTTCTTATCCAGAACATCAGAGATCTCCAAACTGCAAGAGACTCCAAACGTTTAATGTCCAGGTCGTATGTCAGAGGGATCAACGGAGTATTTTGGGTTAGGGCGACAAACATCCTCAATATTTTATTCTCAATGTACCTAAGGTCTTAAGGTTTCCACTGCCCCAGATCTCTGCTCCATACAACGCTGCGGATTGTGCTCTTGCTTTGTAGACCTCCAGAGCCGGTGTAATAGCCTTAGAGGAAGTCGCCGCCATTTTCTTGACGATAGGGATGGCATTTTGCGTTAGTATGGCTTTTGACTTCTCCGTCTGGGTAGACCAAGAAAGTCTAGAATCAAGGGTAACCCCTAGATATACAAAATTAGGTACCCGTTCCAGTTCAGTGCCATTCCAATAGATTTTACTTTTAAAACTTTTATGAGGCCTTATCGTCATATATTTAGTTTTGGCTGGGTTCACCTCTAGGCCTTTCCCTTTACAGTAGTTGTTAAGACTGTGGAGTTGATTCTGCAGGCCGTTAGGTGTCTGGGACAACAAGATGGTATCGTCCGCAAAAGTTAGAGCACAGATGTGATTGCCCCCTAATTTTGGGGAGTCATGAGCACAATTTTGAAGATGTTCTACTAAGTAATTTACATATAGGAGGAACAGTGTTGGGGCCAGGACACAGCCCTGGCGCACTCCCCTCCTAACTGGAATTTCCTCTGTGAGCTCGCCATTTTTGCCCCATCGCACCTTGGCATAATTGTCTTGATGTAACCTAATGATTTGGGTTAAGATCTCCTCGGGGACACCCTGATGGCTCAAATTTTCCCACAACTGGGCTCTAGGGATGGAATCGAAAGCCGCCTTTAAATCTATAAAGGCGACATATAAGTGGCTCGATTTTAATCTAGTGTATTTCCATCCCAGGATAAAGAGTCTGAATACTTGGTCAATTGTACTGATCTTCTGTCTAAATCCCGCCTGGCATGGTGACAATATGTTCTCTACGGCTATCCAGTCTATAAGTCTATTTAAAATTTGTTTGGCATAAATCTTTTGTAGAACGTCTATCAAGCTTATAGGCCTATAATTTGCCGGGTCGTCCCTTTTGCCCTTCTTATAAATGGGAATTATTTCTGCTCCCTTCCAGGAGGGCGGCACCGGCTGTCCCCTGGCTATAGCATTTGATAGTTCATTTATATTTGGTACCCAAACTTCCTCACTATGCTTAAAAAGGTCCCCCGGTAGTCTATCGGGGCCCGGTGCTTTTGCTGGCTTGACCGCAGCTACAGCCAGAGCCGTGTCCTCTAAGCTAAAGATTAAAAACGGAGGTTTGCTGTTTGGCCGTGGTCCCCTGGGGTTTTCCCCAGGATGACTGGCTAGGTCCAGATTATCCTCACTATAGTATAGTTTTGAGAAATGGTTCTGCCAGGTTGTGGGATCTAGAAAGTGGTCAGAGGGTGTAATGCCATGCTTTGTTCCCTGCGTCATTAGCCTCCAAAACAAGGCTTGATCCCCCTTCTTTGCAGCTACAATAAGTTCTTCCCATGTATTATCTTCCCACTTCCTTTGGGCTGCCTTTTGGATTTTCTTATAATTAGATCTTTCCTTCCTAATCTCAGGCAGATTCTTGTTTTTGATGGCCTCAATTAAGCGGGATTTTGCTATTTTACAATCCCTATTGAACCAGATACATGGTGTGTGTACCTCCCGAGTTAGTACGTTCTTTTTTGACTGGGGTTTCGTTAAATATACTTGAATTTCCTTTACCAGTTTCTGATGGATATCTGTGATCTTAGTTGTTGCAGGATGCTGGACTAGGTAAGAACCTACCAGTTCGCTAAAGGTATTGTAAATACCGATTAGGGGCTCTACCCGATCTAAAACAACAGGCCATCTAACTGCCCTTCTGTTGTTAGCTATTAATGGATGCATTGCTTCGGACAGTGGGTGGAGTTCTTCTGATGCATGAGTGGGAAAATAAATTCCATCCAGTGATAGGCATAAAGGGAAGTGGTCGCTTTCTGTTCGTGTATCAACTTTGAAATCTTTAGCATAAGCCCAATGTGAAGTAGAAATAAATATATAGTCTATTCTAGAGCCTATAGTTCCCCTAGAAAAGGTATTTGCGCAGGCAAGGTCTGAGATAAAGCGACCATTGCAAGCTCTAAGGCCCTTCTCGACCGTAAAGTGGAGCATCTGCAGGGCGGAAGTGTTACCCCTTATTGTACTCTTTGTTTGGAGGAGTGGAATCCCTCTGATTTGATCTTCCTCTTCTGTAACTACTTCCAATCCCCCCATGGGTTCATAACAGCAGTTAAAATCGCCCCCTTTAATAGTGATGTTTTTTGTGTCAGTGGGCTCTGGCACCTCCTTGAAGTGTTCAAGCAGCTGCGATTCTCTAGAACTAGCCCTCGGTCTTATATATATGTTTAAAAGATTCATCTCAGTGGTATTAACAAACTTGAGGTTCAAGCCTAAGATGTCCTGCGAGTATGTGGAAAGAGTTCTTATTGTGGCATTTAAGCTCGTTTTTACCCATACTGTCAGGCCACCTGATGCCCTTCCTTTTTTCGCTTGCAATGCCTCAATACTAAAGGTTCTATATCCTAGCTTGTGATATTGTTCCCTAGCCCATGTTTCCTGGAATAAGCAGAGGTCAAAATCCTCCACATAGCTTTGCCAATCTGGTTCCTTCATTTTTTGCTTAAGGCCTGCTATATGCCAGGAAATTACTTTAATGACCTTTGGGTTCTGGGGTGTGTTATAAATCTGCGTCTCGTGTAATACAAGACTTCTAGGCTCCTCTTCTATTCTGCTAATATTGTCTTCCCCATTTTTGGGCTGTACTGCGTAACGCTCGATGGAAGAACCCAACTGTTGGCAGAAGTTGCAGCTGGGACTAACCGGGTTCGTACAATGCTCTATGGGCAATCTCTTATCCACATTCTGTTCCTCATCTGGCAGTAATAGTCAATCTACAGAACTTAGGTCCCCATCATCCTGATTATCTTGGTGTGCATTTATATCGCTAGTTGGATCAGTAGTATTTAATCTTATGCCAATGTTATAGTCAGAGTTATTGAATGGGCAGAGGTTCATATCAACTAGACTATCCGCAATGAACTTTGACTGGAACATTAGCTTTATATCGTCTAGTACTCCCCCTCTCTGGTGAATCCTTTCAGCTCTGACAATATCTGATCTTACAACAGAAAGGCATTGGCGCTTATATCTGATCCAATAGATCGATTTATTTATCAAGGAGTCCTCATCTTCTCTGGTACCAGATTTTAGTTTTGGGACGTTGGTTAGAAAGACGTTGTATGAGATGGCCTTGCCTTTCAATTGATTCTGTATGGGTGGGTATGCATTCTGTGGTTGGGGCTGATTCCCCCCTCCCGTCCATATCTCAAACTATGTCCAGTCCCATGGGGATGTGATGGATTCCACCTATTTGTACTGTCACTACGGGACTCCCACTGCGCTCTGCTACGGCCATCGGAGTTATAGGTACTGCTAAACTCAGCTAAGTTACCCGAGCATGATCTACGTATATTCGGTCTTAAAGGCTGAGAAGGTGGTCTTAATGGGGCAATATTCTGGGCAACTGGGGTCTTTGATGGCTTCTTACCCCACTCATCAGATGAATTTAATAGACCCTTATTTGCCCTTATGAGGGGGTCCCGCTTTTCCCCAGAATGCCCAAGAGTTTTTAGGGGGCTAGCTTTTTCTCTCAGGGTTACTGGAGAGCTTAGAGTTATGTCAGATAGTCTTCTCTTAACTTCAGCAAGCTCCTCTAATATTAAGTTCTGCTTCTGTCTCAAATCTCTCAGTACCTCTATGATGTTCTCAGGATCAGTCTGGGTCCCTATTTCTTTCTTGCCAGAGAATACCTGTACTGAAGGTTCTGTCCGCACCTCTATACTGTCACTGGGATCATCAATGACAGTAGCTAATACTGAATATCTGTTGGAGCAGTCTAAATTGATGGTGCCAAATGTTAAGGGAATGCTCCCTTCTTGATCTTCTTGGGCCGATTTTGCTTGCCTCAGCAGGACCGTTTGATTAGGATTACCTTGTGTGTCGGGAGGAGAGTCTTGGGCACAATGCACAGTTAAGCAGGGGCGAGGTTGCTTAGGGTTTTGCTTATTAGAGGTAGATTTAGCTTGTTTGTTAAAAAATGTTGTAATTTTCTTTGGACCTTTGAGGCTAGTTTCATCCCCTTTTCCTAGCATAGTTTCAACTTCCTCAATCAGCTCGTCGATAGCTGCTAAAGTACAAATATCGGCTGCTGAGATCACCGGTTTGCTAATCTTCGCCATTTTTTTCCTTCCAGCGACTAACTCAGGTGCCTTCCTTTTCCCCATATTTTCCCAGCAAGCCGCTCAAATTTGCTGGGTAAGTAATTAGATTATAATAAGCGGGGAAACCTAGAGCACCAACAGTGAGCCGATTTAACAACAAATGGCGTAAAAAGGACTTAAGTTTCCAAATATTCGAAACCTATATTAAAAAACAAACAAAAAGAACCATGGACGTAATAAATTAGCTCAACCTTTCTTGGCTGATCAAGGAGTAACATAGATGAGGGTATATGCTTTAAGATAATAGTCCATTCAGGTTACAATGTCCTTTGCAGAGACTCAGCTTGAACTCAAGTTTAGCCCAGAGGGAGTCCAAAAGCTTTTCAGCAGTTAATATTAAAGAAAGCCCGTGAAACGGTAGATAATTTACAGGGGGGATAGAGACTTGTACAGGGTCCTCAACGACACCTAAATATATAAAGTAGGATTGATCTTACCCCAGTTCGACGAGGAGCTTTAGTCAGGTCATGTTCAATGAAGCAGCCAAGGGGGGTGACCCTGCCCTGACTCTGTCTGGCTCTGACGGGCGCGAACGGGCCCGCCCTTGGCCCAAGCACGGCCCGCGCGCGTCCCGCGCCGCAGAGTTCGTTGGCGCGCTTTGAGCATGCGGGTGCCAGTAGCTCCTCCCCCTGGGAGTCAGTTGCAGTCTGGGACTTGGTGTCCCCCCTGGATGCTGCCGGGTGATGCCGCAGGTGTCTGAAGGCGCGTCCCACGCCGCGGAGTTCGTTGGCGTGCTTTGAGCGTGCGGGTACCAGTAGCTCCTCCCCCTGGGAGTCAGTTGCAGTCTGGGACTTGGTGTCCCCCCTGGATGCTGCTGGGTGATGCCGTAGGTGTCTGAAGGCGCGTCCCGCGCCGCGGAGTTCGTTGGCGTGCTTTGAGCGCGTGGGTGCCAATAGCTCCTCCCCCTGGGAGTCAGTTGCAGTATGGGACTTGGTGTCCCCCCTGGATGCTGCCGGGTGATGCCGCAGGTGTCTGAAGGCGCGTCCTTTTATTTAGTGTAATCATGTTGGGCATCATGTTTAACATGATGTTGGGGGGGACATATTGTTGCCAGGCATGCTGTGGATACTGACAATTGTCAGTGACTGATAGGATTCATGTGCTGTTAGAAGGTGTGGTCTAAGAAGCAAAAAAGAGAAACCAGCATTGGCATAGCCAATAGGGGTGGTCTTAGGAAGCTGGTGCAATGGTTGTTGTTTTTTGTTGTTTTTTTATTGCAAACATATACCACAAAAAAAAAAATGCAGTAACGAAAAATGGGTGCCTTAACCTTGCAATAAAAAATGTAAAGTTGTAAACATGTTATGTTGAGGCTATTTTTCTAGTGCGTCTTCTTTTTTTTTTTTTTTAGCAACAAGCGTTTTTTATTTGGACCATGCATTTTATTACTATTACTTGTGAAGAAGATAAGAATAAATCACTCCAAACCAGGCAGGCAAATCATGGGCAGTTACAATGTTACAATGTCACTTAAACACATTATAAGTTTATAACATAGGCTTCAAAAAGTAGTGGAGGTAAAATGAATGGCTGGTAATTAAAGTCAATATGAAAAGAAATTTTAAAAAATACACACATTAAACCACTTTTGCAAATCAAGAGAAAGGGACTATTTTTGGGTGCAAGTAAACAATGTGCAAAGGCTTTGTGCAATCACTCAAATTGAATGGAGCCAATAGATATAGTTGGCTGACCTATTGACATATACTATATGCTGTGGTGGGCAGAAACAAAATGTAAATTCCAATTCAACACATTTTTGGAGAAAAATAATAGTCTGGTGGGACAGCTAAAGCTGACTCGAAGCCCTAACCTAAACAAGAAGAGTCTGCTTACCCTTGAATGTCCATACAAGGAGCAAGGTTTACAAAGAATGCATCATAACTTATATTTTCAAAACACATATCTCCTATTAAAACATCATACCTGAGAATTTGTGGCCAATAGAAACAATGCACTTTCACCTTCAAATTATACTAATATTATCTGAACAAAATACAATTTCTCTATAATCCACGTGTATCATAACGCACTCCATATTGAAGTGCCACTCGTATACTCCCCTTTAGAACTGAGCCTTGGTAAACAGAAAGAAACAACATTTTGTAGAGCTTGGTTGTTTGAAGTCACCTCCATTCTACTCTTGATAAATTCTTCATTTTACCTACATTTGATGATATGCTTCTGAATGTAAAGGAAGGAGCCTGGGCTGTTTCATTGCCCATGAAACCCAGAGTATGACTGAGTTTTTCATTTAGCGCTTGTACGTCTTCCCTTGTACCTAACTAGCTTTGCCAGTGGTGCTCCTCATTCGCAGTCAAAAAATTGTTGCCGCAGCCCTCTAATTTTTGAAGGTCTCCTCATCAGACTAAAACAGTCACTGGTCACTAGACTTCAACAAATGTAAAGCAGAGTCAGTGATATTCTGATGTGCACTGGGAGATATCACCCACTGCTATGGCGTATTTACCGGGTCCGAACTTCAGATGGAATGAACTGAAGAATCACGACAGACGCATTGGTAAGGTTGTCTTTTCCTCTACTTAAACCCCAATTAAATCACTTTCTGCAGAGGTCTATTGACTGCACAGACCACCTACCTTTTTTATTAGAAGATTCAATAGCCGCACCCTCTATAACTGCTCCATTACTTTCTAAGCTGACTTTCTAAGAGACACTCCCCAAGGTCATATTTGGTCTTTGAACCATTTCTTCATCTTCAAAAGAAAAGAAAACACACAGCTTTGTCTCATATTCCTCAACTCACTCCTGAATTTACCCCAAGAGTGCCATCAGCGGTTAAAATAAGGTTTTTAACAATATAAAAAGCAGATTAGGAAATCTCTTTTCAATAGAGTAGGAGTCTTATACAATAGTATATAAATGAAGAGTAGGCATCATTTCAAAAACAGCAATACTGTGTTATCTATCATGAACCTTGGGTGATCTTCTAAAAATAACAGTCAGTGGTAGTCCACTGGAACATAGTGGTCAAATCTATGCGGGAAAACAGGTTGGAATATTTACTCCAGTGGGTTTGAAAGATTATAGCATGTTGAAAATTAAAAAAAAAAAAACACGTGCATTTCTTGCTTCAATTGAGGATACAGTCATCTGCCTTGAAGGCAATGTGGTGCTATGGTGTCTTTTTCCACATAAACCTGAGGGAAAGGTTACGAGAGAACTATTTAAAACAGTAACTACCTTAGCATATCCAGTCCCTCCGCCCATCCAGGCCAATCAGGAATTGTGTGATAAAATCGCAAACTCTTTTTTTGAAAAAGTTGATGCCATTTTTCATCCTTAACCAACACAGAGATTAAAACTTCTACTAAACACTCTCCTGATACTGAGACAGGACTTAATCCCGGGTCTCAGTTAATCAAGTTCACCGGAATTACCACCATAGACATCTTGAATGTTATGTCGAAAGTTAAAACGGGTTCCCCCTCCGACCCATGTCCAGTCTCATTTTTAAAAAAGCAGTTGAGCCTGTCGCTCTCACTCTGACCACTATTATAAATGCCATGTTTATAGAGGGATACTTTCCCAAACTATGGAAAGAGGCATCGATACTGCCCCTGCTTAAAAAGCCAAGTCTGGACCCTAAAAACGTGAACAATTATAGACCTATATCCAGACTTCCTCTTCCTGCAAAAATTGCAGAGAAGATCATGAATGAACAACTTAGTTCCTTCATGGAAAAAGCCCAGGTATTAGACCCTACACAATACGGCTTTCGTAGTGGCCATAGTACGGAAACTGCACTTCTTAAATCGACGGAAGAGATCAGGGCCATAATAGACCAGGGAGGAAAAGCAGCCATGATTATGTTAGATCTCTCTGCGGCCTTTGACACGGTCCATCATGCTCTGTTGATGGACAGGCTGCGAGAGATCGGAGTACATGGTATGGCGTGGAGACTACTTAAATCATTTCTGTCAGATAGACGACAGACAGTCACTCTAGGCGAATTTGCAACCGAACCATACTCTCTTCCTTGTGGGGTCCCCCAGGGATCATCATTAAGTCCGACACTTTTCAACATATATGTGTCGCTTTTGGCCCCACTGATTGAATCATTTGGGTTCAATTTGACATCATATGCAGATGACACCCAAATTGTGGTGTCACTAAGGCCAGGAGAACTGCAGGGAACAGCATCCAGATTTCACGATTGCATGATAGCAGTGGGTAACTGGATGGCCCAAAATTGCCTCAAACTGAATTCTAGTAAGACGGAGGTGGTTTTATTCAGTAATGATGTCAATTTTTGGACCCCGGAATGGTGGCCAGACACACTAGGTCCCCTTCCCACTCCTGTCAAAAGGCAAAAAATTTGGGAGTCTGGATAGATAACAAACTTAGCCTCAAGGATCAGGTGAATGCAGTGGTCTCTTCCACCTCCTACATCCTAAGAGCCTGTAAGAAAATCTTGCCAATCCTGCCCAAAGAGAGTCATCAGTTAATCATCACGGCTTTAGTAATGTCCAGACTGGATTACTGTAATAGTTTATATGTCAACATCCAGGAAGGACTAATGAACAAATTACAACTTCTGCAGAACGCAGCAGCCAGATTGCTGACTGGCACAACCAAACATGCCTCTATTTCAGCAGAAATTAGAAGGCTCCACTGGTTGCCAGTGCGGAAACGGGTACAGTTTAAGGCTCTGTGTACAGTACACAAGGCACTTTATAGAACTGGGCCCAATCATCTTAAAAAGCAATTTCAATGGTACACACCAACCAGAAGTTTACGCTCTTCAGATGCTAAACTGGTGGTGGTACCTTTGCAAAAAAAGCCAACTGGGGGGAAGAAGCTTTGTGGTTGGGGCTTCTAAGGCATGGAACGGCCTTCCGATGTATCTTAGAGCCTTGTCAAGCCTACTGGCCTTTAGAAAGGCTTTGAAGACGTGGCTTTTTGCTGGCTAGGCTCATTCTATGTCAAATCTCCCCTTTTCTCGCCTCTGGACACAGGAAGGATTTCAAGCAGCGCCAGGACACCTTCGGGTAGCAGTTCGCGCTTTAGAAATGCCAATAACATTAACATTAACATTAACGAGTAAAGAAAAGCAAAATAAAGTTCTCATTTGATTTCTTAATTGCAAGATGGACTTGCCAACTTCACTCCGTTTTTTTTAAGTGTCCATAATGTGTGTCTTTTTTTAAAAAAAAGTATGATTTGTTTTTCTCTCTCCTGTTTTACTTTCTCACCTATACACATAGGGCCCTATTTACAATTGTATTTTCGGACGTAAATGTAAGTTTATGGCAGAAAATACTCATATACATCTGCAAGTGTTGATCTTAATCGTCCAAGGCTTCTTTTATAGCCTATTTTTTGTGCCTGAGAGAAAATGACCTTCATACGCAGCCTGGACATTCCTTGAGTTTGGATAAAGGCAGGTGTAACACCAACAGTACAAGGGCCACCACATTTACCCCTGTATGTACCTTCCTCCCACCAACCGCTTTCAGCTGCTCCACTTACAATGAAACACTTGCCCCTTGCTTTGGAACGCTTCATCTTAGAGATTTGTTCAGTCGCTTAAATTTGTAATGTTTTACGTCAACTGTGGTACTAAAATATCTTTTATCCGTGTATCATGGAGGTTCTCTTCCTAAACAACAAAATGTGTATGATGCAGTACCTCTCAATCTGGGCTTATTAGGTTCTGGCCTATCTCCAGCTCCTCCGTACAGTGTAGCTCTCTGGGAGTAAAGCCATTTGGACACCATCCATCATCGCTGTTCATCGCAACCATTGTGTGTCGATCTCTGTAATGGCGCTTGCATCCTGGAAATCCATCAATGGGAGCTGATTTGTCTTAATTGATTTCTCATTCAGGTTTCCAGGCCATCTGTGCTCCATCCATCTTTCTAGTGCAGGAGTGCCCGTGGGGTGTGCTGTCTGAATGGGGAGCGGGGGGTGCAGGTGGGGGGCGATGGATGCCTTCAATGCCTCATCCAGAGTTAATATGTTAACATTACGGTGGTGTCATGTCAGCAAATAAATTGTGCTGTTCTGTATCGCCATTCCTTTATTCATAGGCTTCTAGGTGATTTTTGGGATTTGACTGTGTAGAGAGTGTGATATTTTCTTAGAGTAGTGTTCGGAGGATTGAGGCACGAGAAATAGTAGAGTCTTTCCATAAACTACAAGGGCTTGGTTATCGTGAAACTGCATCAAGATCACCATCGTAGTGGCCATGAAATGGCTCCTGCAGATTTTCACACTCAGACATAAAGGTTTGGCTCTTGTGTAAATCTACACAAAGATACAGCACTAGCGCAACCGACAGCCATGAACATGCACAGACAGACAAGGTTGAATTAAATGTGCCTGGTGTTACATAATGACAAAGAATGGCTTCTGGGAGCCGGCGCCTCTGCTTGAACGACATGAAATGGATCATGAAAGATTAGCACATTAAAGTGAGCTCCATAGTAAAAGCATTCAGTGGGGCATGGGGGTGGATTAACTACCCCTCTGGGAGTTTTGTGCACAGGACTGGTGCAGTATCCGTAGTGGCTCCCGGGCCTAGGGGCATCAGGGGCTCGCTGCATCTAAATTATAGAAGTCTTTTAATACCGAACCCGAGCACGGGCCATTTTCCTTGCGTGCGCTAGTGCCTATGACTCGCTTGGTATGCCACTGAATTTGAACCCAAGCAACATGCCATTGACTGCAATACTCCAATGTTGCTTTAATTAAACTTTTTCTATTAAGTTTTTTCCAGAAGCCTTTCTGCTCCAACAAACTAAATTCTGCAAGCTTTATATGCCAGACTGTTCCACGCGATGGTTGTTTTGGGGCAAATGAAAGCAAAACTTTGTATCTTTTTGTAACACTATGAAAAGTGAAGCTGCTTTGAAGGAGTTCACCTTTAGTTCACCTTGAGGTGCTTAATCTTGTAAAATAAATACAGGTCACGGATTGGACTGTGTCACAAGATAGTGATCTACCCAAAAATAAAATACCTAAATAAAAAAATATATTTTGCTGCCGACTAGAGAGTGACCCACTTCCTGGTTTTCAGGCACTCTTGTTAGATGGTATACTTTAGACAAAATGTAGCAATGAAAGTACTGAAAAATTTATGCTGGGTCATAATTTCCTCAAACAATCACCTTGGATATTGTGTCAGGTATGTACATAAAAACATTAACTTAAGTCCTTTCTGTGAATTCTGCCTACAATAGATGGGCACTGAGTAATAATCTGTTACAAAGTAGGTACATTTGTAAATCGTTGAATATGAGAGAGGAAAATGCCAATTGTGAATATGTCCCCACCATAGTTATCGTTAATAATCACCCGCACTTTTCTAAGAATACTCGCCTGTGCTCAAAACAAGAAATAACATGGCCGCCCAGGGCAAGGGATACATGCTCTGTTCTCCAAGACATTAAGGGATCTTCAGCAAGGTGGTGGCTCCTGAACCCTAGCGAGAGGCTTCTGTTTATGGTGTTCAATTAATCCTTCAAGGATTAACGCCGAAGCTAGTGGAGTATTCCATCACTAATGCTGGAGAATTGTTGTTACAGGAAAGTAACCTTTCTTTCATTTCAGTCAGAAGAAAACGCAGGCCTATAAAAATTAGAAATTGTGTTCCAAAATAAATGGGCTGATGATAGTCCTGTGTCCCTATTCTTTTTTTCAGATTGAGGAAGATACGTGGCAGAAATACTACCTGGAAGGAGTGGCAAATGAAATGTATACAGAATATCTCTCTAGTGCCTTTGTGGGTCTGTCTTTCCCGGCAGTTTGTGAGTAAGTAGATGCTTATATTATACGTTAATTTTGGCAACCGTATGTTACTGAAAACAATTTAGTTGTTCAAAGGAGCTGAAGCTCAGGCCATTCATAATAATCTAGAGCGCAGGGACAGGACACAAACCTAAATTATCTGCAGCACTGAATTTATCCTCAGCCTTGCCTTAGCCTTCAGACCGCAACAAAACCACTCTTTCTCACTGCAGGAAGGTCCTCTGGTTCCTCATCTTTGAAACTTTCAAGGTTAGTTCTTGAATGCATTATGTTTTGTCTTAACTTGTATGTGTTTCAATGCCGAACAGATTTTTTAGAAGTCTTCTTTCTTCCGCCATTTTTATTTGTTTTTCTTCCCATTCTGACATTTTCTACCCTCCGCCATTTTCCAACTGTACTATCAGGAATTGCCTTTTCGTTGAGGAGGTAGGCTTTTTGACAGGAGATTTTGGGGCATATTTACACGCCCGTAACGAAACTTTTACTGACGCTCCGGTGTCGTTGCTCTCAACCCAATATTTACAAGGTGACGTTAAGGCACTTAACGTGGCTTAACGCCACCTTGTAAATATGCCCCTTACCACAGCAGTCTGTTGCTGCAAAGGGGCGAGCAATGGGTGTTGCTGTGGGCGTTCCGCCGCAACACCCATTGTTTTTTGATGCTGCCCCATATTTACAAGGTTTGGGGCAGTGCCAAAAATAAGACCAGGAAATGCCTGGTCTTAAACAGGTGATACAAGGAGAAATGTTTTATTTCTCCTCATATTTTGCATACTGCAGCATTCTGCAGCACACATAAAAACAGCAAATCGTCTGTAAAGATTGTTTATGTGCAGGATGGTGTCTCTTCCTGCACATAAACAATCATCCCTGCAGCGCAGGCACCCTTGCAACATGGTGCAAGTGTGCCTGTGCTGGTGCTAGGCAGCTTTTTTAGCACCAGCGCTAGGGGGAACGCTGAGGGGCACCATTTTTTTGTAAATAAGGTGCATCCTTATGTTTAAAAAATGTTGGAGTGTGGCGTTAGCAATATTGGAGTAGCACCGCGCTACGACATTTTTTTGTAAATAGCCCCCTTTGTTCCCCAGACATCTATTTTCCCTCTTTGCTTGTACATGCCATAAGTCATTCTTTCCTATGCTGCATTTGCACTAGGGAGAAAATGGCAGCTCTGTCTTCTTGGTTTGACATGGTCGGGAAAGAGTGCTGAGCCTGTGGGGCAATGACCATGTGCACTATGAATGAGAGGAAATCCAGGGTTTCGCAAGAATGGTAGGAAATGTTTAAGGTCTGTCCAGCATTGCCTTAACGAGACAGTGATTAGAAGCTGTTTATCTAAAAATGCAAGGAGCTCCAATGGTCTTTCTGCTGCTGATTTGAATGAACATAGTGGTACCATGCCGTCATCTCCCTTTGACTTTGGCATCTCCACAACTACCAACAACCTCTGCTCTAGAGGGTGCAGAACCCCAAGAGGGGATCAGGTGATCCCTTACCCTGAGAGAAAATTGAATAGCTGGGCTCACTCTGACTCGAGCTGGTCTTCTGAACTCCCATTAATATCTAGACAGGTTGTGTCTTTTGCAGTATTTTGTGAGTAGTTCTATATCTTATCATTGCTTGGTCCATTTCACAAGGAAGAGGTTTACAATGACTGCACTTTGTAGTATCACCCTGTGGTACGTCTGTTGTGTTGCCACATGGAAGCTACATATTTCTCGATGGACTATTACCATGATTCTGCTACTACCACAGACTCAGCGGCAGTGGTTAATTTGTAAAAAAAATAAGTGCCGGGGCTCTTGTCAGGAGGCAGCTGGCACTGGCCAATTTCTCCTGTTAGCGCTGCCTAAAACAGAACCAACTGCTAACCATGAAAGTGAGGGAGAGGACATGGCGTAATGGTCAGAGCTGCTGACTTCGTAGCTGGGGAACCACGTCTGAATCTCGGCGCTGGCTCAACATCCTGTGATTCTGGGCAAATCACTTAGGGGCAGATTTACAAGCCCCTTGCGACACTTTTACGCCGCCGTTGCGTCACTTTTGTGATGCAGCGGCGTCGTAAACAATGCGCCACGTTGCGACACATTTACAACGTGACGCATCTAGGGAGATGCATCACGTTGTAAAGCCATGCGTCACATTATACCTGCATCAGGTATAATGTATGCAGGGTGGGCATTCCGACGCAAGAAAGCCTCGTAAAAGTGACGCATTGCAATCTACAAGATTTCACTGCGTCACAAGATTTCACTGCGTCACTTCTACGACGCCACTGTGTCAAAACCTTACGCCTGCTTGAAGCAGACGTAAGGAGTGACGCAGCATAATAGGAATAGGCATTCCTGAGCATTGCTGGAGTTGCGTCGTGCTTGCGACACGACTCCAGCAATGCGTTGCCTTTTCGCCAACAGATGCGTCACACATCTGTCAATCCTTGCGCCACGGTGCGCCGCATTGTAAATGGTTTTTTTCTTACTTGTTTGTGTTTGTTCACATTCATAACCACACAGCAGTTATTGTTGATAGCAGTAGCAACTATAGGTCCCGACGAAAGCCGCAACACCTTTGAGGATCTATAGGCTGAAACATGTAGACCTTTTTCGTCACCTACTAGCAGGCATAAGTTACCCCTGTTGGTGCTCTGTTTTTAATCCTGGACCTGGGATGAGTCAATAAAGTTATATCTCATACCTGGTAGCTAGTTTTAACTCTCACCTCCTTCACTGTTATTTTACTTTGCGCTGCGCCCTTACCCAACCGGCTGTGTATCTTCTCATTGGAGGATTTAGTATTTCCTAAAGTTAGGAACAAAACATTCCTGAGCTCCTCCCTCTCAGAGAGGGGGTTGTAGCCCGTGGCGGGACTAGGTTTTCCCATCACGAGGAGAGTCCCAATGATGAAGCATGCCACCTATGGTGGGTGAGGGATTTCGTCCTAAGAAAGGGATTCCCCCTAGGGCTTAAGGAAAGATCTCTGGAAGTTCTGTACCTTCTTTTGTTTACTAGTCCAGACCCGAGGGTGCTTTGTGTATTTTTTTTAACATAAACGTCACCATTTGGTCATGCACAGTAACGTCACTGAGAAAAGACAACAGGAATTCACATAGCAAGGGGGGATCTTGGCAACTACATGCTGTTGTTACATGTCAGGGCCAGCAGAAAAGGAAGTCAGAGGAACCACGTGATGACATCACAGAATAGATGTAAAGGGTAATTACAGAATAGACACATAGGGGAACATCACATAACAGACACAAAGGCAAATCCCATAATAGCCACATGGGATGGCGTCACAGAGCAGATACAAAGAGAAGTCAGATCAACCTCATCGAAGTAGACACAAAGAGAAATCTGAACAATCACATGATGAAATCACAGAGGAGACTCAAAGGGAAATCACAGAGAAGCGGCATGGTGTGACATCACACAGCAAACACAATGGAGTGCCACAAAGTAACCCGCATACTGTGACATCACATAGCAAGCACAAAGGGGTATTCAGGGCTTTAAGTGGGATGAAAAAACTGGGGGGTCTCTCAAATGGGCGTGGGCAATGTAATTAAGGGCGTGGCTTAAAACACATAAGCTGAAAATCTGTGCTTAGCATAGTGTACCACCTGACTGGTATTTTGCTGCTTCTGTCATTGCATCCAGATATATGTTACAACAAGTAACATTACACCTACAACGAGCCAGGACTATTGGCATTGTCAATGGCTGTTAGTTGCATATGATAAATAAGCACCAACTACGGCTTCATTGTATATAACATTGAAAATGCTTCAGTTCTGACATGATGAGACTATGAAAGAACTATAGCGAGTCTCTTTGAAGTTACATCAAAGGAAGTGAAGGGTGGCAATGCTGCAGAGTTAAGATTTTTGTTCACCCAGAGGGTGAGGGCTCAGTGGAGCCCGATAGGGACCGATCTAAGCACCTTCTTCTTAAAACTGCCGGTACTGAGAACCAGCAGGACCCGGCCCACTTAAAGCCCTGGGGTATCACAGAAACGTAAGCTGGTCACATAGCAAACACAAAGGGGTTCATTGAGCATAATTGAAAGTCTCAGTGCAGCCATGCGCTGTTACATAACAGTACAAAAAAAGGCAATGTAACCACATGCTGACATCACCTGCCAAACAAAAAGGAAAGTCGCAGAGCAGTCACAACCTGTGACATCAAAGAGCAAACACAATAGAGCATCACAATGCAACCACGTGGTATAACACTGCATATCAAACAAAAGAGGCAATCACAGAATATCCCTTAGCTGTGATATCACAGGGCAAACTCAGCGTTGTGTCACCAAGAAGCCACTTGCTGTGCCATCACAGAGCATACACAAGTGGTAGAAATTAATCAGCCAAATGTTACTGTTAAAGCCAGAGACATGCAATGGGTTTTTGCAAACCATGACCCTCCATTGAGAAACAACAAAATGTTACACAAAGCCACACTGATAGGGATGCTAAAAGTCAGCACACATGCAAGTCATGGGGATAACACAACCCGCCATAAGGAAAGTCAGAGGCACACCTTGGTTCTCTAGCCCTCTCCAGGTCCCATTTTTGAGCAAATCACTGATGTTGTTAATGACGTACGAGGTGAGCATCTGCACCGCGCTGCTGCAAAGCCTCTAATTGCAAGGCTGTCAAATCTGGCGCAAAGGGGCCCACTTAAAACACGTTTTATTCTCCCGTTCCATTTTAGCGTGAAGAACCCACCTTCTGAGTAAATGAGATACGTTCACTCTTTCGCAGATTCACGTGAGCCGCTCTTTAATTACCCCTGTGCTTTAATTAAGCACGAGCAAGAGGGCGTTACTAGCAAAGCATTGGGATGGTGGAGTTATGACTCTCGCTTTCATGACTTCACGAAAAGTCAGATAATGAAGCCCCCAGATATTCCCCAGGATTCCCAAGGAAAAGCCTCCCTCCTGTAGAGAGGCCCAAGCTGCAATTACTTCCTTGTACCATAAATCCTTTCTCCTCGTCCTTCTCTTTCAGGGAAAAGTGCATGAAAGCCACAAACTTCCCAGGACCAAGCTCATACAGTGGGCAGCACTGCAATTTATGCAACCTCTCGGATATATTGACCCGTGTGTAGCGGTCTAGTCTCCCACCGCTCACCAGCCCCGGGGCCTGACCCGGAACGACCACCACACATTGTATCACCTTCTGGCCAGGCGTGGCCAGAAGGCTTAAATAAATGGGCCGGAGTCGCTTGGGACTTCCGGCCCAGCAGAGTGCCCAAGCAGCATTGTTGTCCGCCTCCTTTATTTCTCGCCACCACCCAGGGCCCTAGTGTACACAGGCAAGCCCACGCCACACTGGCGACGAGGGTGGGCCTGCCGCCTGCAGCCGCCACGATCCCGCACCAGCCTGCGCTACTGAGGAGCCCAGCGGCACGACGCGCGCATCGGCGCCCACTTGCCTGCTCAAGCGACCGGCAGACTCGGCTCCGGGACGGCGAGCCAGCGACGTCACAGGCCGGTGACGACAGGTACAGCGCCCGCTCTGCCACCCCACTGCCCGTAGACATGAGGGCAATGCGTGTGTGCTCCCGGTGAGGCCTCCGGTCGAGCCCGCGCTACCGGCAGTAAGGCGCGCGTGCGCAGTCAGCGCCTCGTGCCAGACTTTCCCCCAGTGGTGCAGTACCTCTCCCAGCCACCGAGGGCGACGAGGGGTGAAAGGATCCCGCTCCAGGCAGCACGCAGAGCACACGGCCAAAGCGGTGCAATACCTCTCCCGGCCACCGGGGTCCAAAAGGGGAAAGAATCCAGCCAACAGCATAAGCAGCAAAAGGAGGACGAGGCCACAGCCACCTGTGTGTCCTGGTAAATCTACCTGACCTGACACCCAGCGCGCCGAGGGTCACTGAAGAGCGGCCAGCACGTCCATTACTACCCAGGGACAGGTACCTTCAGCGCAGCAGCGCCGGTCACGCTCACACAACCAGAGTGTCACCGGATTTCGCCCAGCCATGTCCGACCCAGCCATAGCAGCAGCCCAGCAGCCTGCACCACCGGCCGCGCCCCCGGCGCACCTGCACTCCCAGATCAACGCGCTTCCCCCGTTCAGCAAACTCATCGACCCTGCCACTGCGTCGCCAAGGTGGAACGTATGGATCAGCCGCCTAAATAATTACTTCATCGCCACGAGGGAAACGGATGGCGCGGTAAGGAGGTCGCTGCTACTACACTTCGCGGGGGACGAAATATACAAGCTGTTCGCGCACCTGCCCAACACGGGTGCACCCACGGACTACGATTCGGCAGTTAGGGCGTTGAATGCACACTTCGACCCTCAACTTAACCCCGACTACGAACGGTTCAAATTGCGTCAGGCCCGTCAGAGGGAAGGGGAATCCATGGACGCTTTCCACGCACGCCTCAGGGAGCTCGCCAGCACGTGCACGGAGGATGACCAGACCAAGGAAGTGAGGGCCCAAGTTATCCAAGGGTGCCGTAACAAGACCTTGCGGACCCTCATCCTCCAACAGCCACGGATTTCCTTGGAGGACATCCTCATCCTGGCACGGTCCCATGACCTGTCGGAAGCCAGGGCCACAGTCATGGAAGCTGCGCTCACCCACCCAGCCGAACAAGCAGTGTCGGTCAAGACAGAGCGAGTCGACGCGGCCCGCACGCCGGCACGCGGAAGTCGAGGACGCTGGCCCAACCGAAGCTCGCGCCGACCACAGTGTGGGTATTGTGGCAAGGAAGAACACCCCCCGGAGGAATGCCCAGCTAGAGGCAAGACATGCTCCAAGTGCGGTGTCGCCAACCACTTCGCGAGCGTATGCCGTGGCGGAGGACGACACAAGGGACCTCCCGGGCGCAGACCGCCCGCCAGGGCAGTGAGACAGCTCGCGCTAGATGAATCCGAAGCGTCAAGACTGCAGAAAACAACAACACAACGGAGGCAGTACTTTGAAGACTCGTCCACAGACGAAGAAGGAGAATGCTTTCTGATATCATTCGCAAGTGACCTCAAGCGGAGGAGGCGCCCGCAGCCAACATGCGCCATCGAGATTGCCGGATCCCCCGTCGCGGCGCTCATTGACACCGGGGCATCGGTGAACGTCATGGGGTGTCAACAATATAAGCGGTTAAGCCCAAGGCCGGTGCTCACGCCGTCCAGAGTGAGGATCCTCACGTACGGGAGCCAGAAGCCACTCCTCTAAAAGGGAAAATGACCATTCAGGTGAAGACCGAGGGCCACGAGGTCACGACCGTTTTTCACGTTGTCGACAGGGAAGCGGACATCCTAGTAGGAAGTCACACCGCGGAAGACCTGGGCCTGGTAACATTTGCAAACGCCCGTACGAACATTGCAAACGGAAGACGTTCTAGAGCTATTCCCACAGCTATTCAAAGGACTGGGGAACATGAAGCGGCCACCAGTAAAACTTCACATAGACTCGTCAGTAAGACCCGTCGCCTTGAGGCACAGGCGTATCCCGTTCCACCTACGCCCACTAGTGGAGCAAGAGTTACAAAAGCTTGAACAGCAAGGGGTGATAGAAAAAGTAACCGGGCCGACCCCATGGGTATCGCCGATGGTCATAGCAGAGAAGCCGAAGCAGCCGGGACAAATCAGGCTCTGCATAGACATGCGAATGCCCAACCAAGCCATACGAAGAGAAAGGCATCTGACACCAACGGTCGACGACATCCTGGCCGACCTCAATGGGTCACGGTGGTTTTCCAAGTTGGATCTCAACGCGGGGTACCATCAATTGAGGCTAGCAGAAGAAAGCAGGTACATTACCACCTTCTCGACACACCTAGGACTCAGACGATACAAAAGGCTGAACTTTGGGATATCATCGGCCGCAGAGATATTCCAGAACGCGGTAAAAGAAGTCCTGTCCGGGCTACAAGGGGTGCTTAACGTCAGCGACGACATCCTGATACACTCGGCAACGCTCGAAGACCATCACCGCCAGCTACGAGCCACCCTCCAGCGTCTCGCAGACCATGGGGTGACCCTCCACAAGGAGAAGTGCCAATTCTATAAGTGGTCCATCGAATTCTTCGGATACTTCTTTAGCAAGGAGGGAGTGCAAGTAGACCCTCGGAAGTCTCAAGCCATCCAGCTCGCTCCTGCACCAACGACGGTGTCGGAAGTCCGAAGCTTTTTGGGCATGGCAAAGTACTGTGGGCGGTTTATACCCAACCTGGCCACCATCGCAGAGCCTCTACGGAACCTGACGAAGAAGGACACTGGATGGAAGTGGGGCCGGGATGAAGAAGAGGCATTCCGGAAGGTGAAGGCGACACTGCTGGAGAAAACAACCATGGCCTACTTCGACACATCGCGACCGACAGAGCTGATAGTAGATGCCAGCCCCGTGGGGCTAGGAGCCGTGTTGACGCAGGAGACGGAACCAGGGACGTGGGTCCCGCTGGCTTTCGCGAGCAAGGCGCTGACCGCAACAGAGTCCAGATACTCGCAAATTGAACGAGAAGCGCTGGCTATCAAGTGGGCATGCAACCACTTCCACCTATACCTCAGCGGGCACCCGTTCCGCGTCGTAACCGACCACCACGCTACTCCCGCTATTCAAGGGCACTGCTCCTCACCCGCCGCCCAGAATCGAGAGGTGGGCGATCCAGCTCCAGCATTATCAAATGGACCTGGTGTATCGGCCAGGCGCGAAAACCCAGCAGACTTCCTGTCGCGCCATCCAGCCAGCCCCCAGAAGAGGATTTAAGCCAAGAGGGACAAACTGAAGAATTCGTCGATATGGTGACCCAATGGGCATGCCCGAAGGCCCTCACCCTAGATGAAGTCGAAGGCCACACGCACTCCGACATGGTCCTCAAAAAGTGCTGGATGCCTTGCAGAAAGGAACATGGGAAAGGTTTCTCCACGACATCAACGGGTGGAACGAAGCGGACCGGGCCCGCCTAGGGAAGTTCTGGAGAGTCTGTGAAGAGCTCAGTGCTGCAGCGAGTGGTGTCGTGCTGAGAGGGTCACGCATCGTCCTCCCCCTGAGCCTCCAGGATCGAGCAACCGCTCAAGCACACGAGGGACACCAGGGCATAGGAAGAATGAAGTCCAGGATGAGGGAAAAGGTGTGGTTCCCTGGGATGGAAGAAGTGGTGGACACCATGGTGCGCGGCTGCCGAGCTTGCCAGATCACTGGAAACCCGGAGACTCTAGCCCCGGTAATAACAGAAGATCCAGCCCCATCACCCTGGTCATGGGTGAGTCTCGACTTCGGGAGTTTCCCGGACGGGAGGGTCACGGCCGTCATGATCGACAGCTACACCAAATATCCCCTAGTGGAAGTCTTACCATCCACCGCATTTAACAACCTCCTGCCAATGATGGAGAGACGTTCGCTCTATTCGGCCTACCACACGTTGTTAAGACAGATAACGGGCCCCCGTTCCAGGGGAATGAGTTCAAGGACTTCCTCCACAGACTGGGAGTGAAACACCACCGGATCACGCCGCAGTGGCCCCAGGCCAACGGCGAAGCCGAACGATTTATGCGGACACTAAACAAGGTACTACGCATAGCGGTAGCCGAACAGTCCGATCCGGAGGGGGCCCTCCAGACGTTTCTGAGGGAATACCGGAGCACACCCCACTGCACAACTCAGAGGTCTCCATGGTCGTTGATGTTAGCCGGCCACCGACGCGACACCATCCCGGTAGCGGAAAACTGGGCGCCGGAGCCGTACAATCCAGCAGACACCCAAGCCCGGAGGTCGGCAACCAATGAGAAGGCCAGTCAGCGGCGAAGAGCACGACCCCGAACAGTGACGCCGGGGTGTACGGTCCTGGTGAGGAACCGTCGCAGCGGAGGAAAGTTCCGCACGCCCTATGAACCAGGGCTCTGGACTGTCCGGACAGTCAATGGAACGGCCATCACCGCAGTAAAGGACAGAGAAGTCATCACCAGAAATATCTCGTGGTTCAAGAGGGTCCCCGCGCCAGCAAGCGGTGAGGTGTCTGGCAACAGAGAAGCAGAATGGGACGACGTCGGCCCAAGGCCTGTGGGAGACACAACTCCACGTCAAGCAGAAGCAGCTCCATCCGGGGGTACGCTGGCAGAGGACCAGCCCCGTGAACAGGAGGCGGTCAGCCGGAGAGAAAACCGAACCGCCCGCCAACGACAATATGACTTGAGGCCCAACCCGAGGCCAAACCAACGCCTTGCAGACTTTGTGTGCTAATGGTCTTGTGTTTCTTTTGGTTAGTTTATTTTGAACTGATTTGGGATGGGATGTAGCGGTCTAGTCTCCCACCGCTCACCAGCCCCGGGGCCTGACCCGGAACGACCACCACACATTGTATCACCTTCTGGCCAGGCGTAGCCAGAAGGCTTAAATAAACGGGCCGGAGTCGCTCGGGACTTCCGGCCCAGCAGAGTGCCCAAGCAGCATTGTTGTCCGCCTCCTTTATTTCTCGCCACCACCCAGGGCCCTAGCGTACACAGGCAAGCCCACGCCACACCGTGCAGTGCAGCTTTATCCCGCTGTCACTGCACCCATGAAAAGCCAAAGGGCGAGCTTGCAGCATGGTATTGTGAAGAGCCATACCAGTTAGTCTACAGAGTGTAGCATATCGATGCGACGCGCACTAGGACCCTGGTGGTTCTAGGCGGACTCTGAGACAGGAACTACGTAAGATGTGATGGAGGTGTTAGGGTGTGGCCTAGGAAGTATGACGTAATGATCAGAGTGTGAATGAATGTCGGAGAGTAAAGATATGCCCAACTGCAGCTCCAGTGTGTGGCGTAATATATATTGCATGCTCCAGGGCTGGGGAAAGCGGTACACAGAGGGGAGCAGCTTCGTCTTTAGCACCTACCAGGAAGTGAACTACGTGTATGCTAGGGATTTCTCCTCAAAGGAAGACACACAAAAAAGCTTTTAAATATTTTTAGGTCTGGCGTTAGCCAAGATCTTTTAATCTTGACAGAAATATATATAAAATATACTTAGCCCTCAGCCAGGCCTCTTTATCCATTGTTCTGCAGTTCTGTGATTCACATTTTTATTCACCCATTACAGCAAACAGCATGGGGCAGTGGGCAAGCCCACTTAAGCCATTGGCTAACTTCACTGTGAGTCACAAGTGCACATCGGCGCACAAAGTAGCCCCCTTTGGTGTAAGGACTACTATCCCAAATGTCTGTGTTTTGAGACCAAAACTTTTTTGCTTTTTCCATTTTTTTTATATTGGCAAGGGCCCAGCAGCAGCTACTACAACATTTTATAACAAGCATTGGCGTAGCCAATACGTCTCGCCTTTTTGGACCTTATAAGTGTTTAGCCATGCAGCACATTGTCCTGGGTGCTGTGCCGCCAGAGATTGAAGAGCTATACAATTACTACACATTGGGTGTGAAAGAAAGAGTAAACAATTTTGTGCATGAAAATAGTGCGGGTTCACGGGAATAGAGATACCTCGGGATGCCAAGGGTCTCCTACTGATGATTAAGGGAGAGGAAGATTGGCCTAGGCATACGAGAACCTGGCTTGCCCTGGCCACCGGAGTGGCAAAGCGTAACATAGCGCGTAGGGTGGGGGTCACCCATCCCCCCAACTGTGACTGAGTGGGAGATTGATCTTGACTGGTGTTACCATGCGGAAAAGGTTATGTATAATAGCAGGGGATGCAAGAAAAAATGCAAAAAGATATGGTCCCCCTGGGAGAAATACAGAAACATAGGTGAGGTATCAACACTAGGCGAGTCAGAGGGCGCAGTTGAGGCTTGTGAATAAAGATGATCCAGGGCCTAGCAGACTGTCTAAATTGGGCCAATGCTAACTATGCGGCAACCTGTCAGAGCTGGGCTGTACTAATAATGTTGTGCTGGCCTTGAGACAATGATATGTGTAACTGTATACCTGAATGATTAACTGTATGCGCTCGTAAGCCAATGTATGTGATATCATGAGCTTGTTTAATCAAAAAAGAATTTTTTTTTAAAAGAAAATAGTGCGGGTGAGTGTGTGTAAGAAACAGCAAAAGGGCTGCACCTTAAAGAATGCGTCCATCTTCTGTGTAGCATGCTGGTACCAGTGCATTTTGCACCATTAAACTTTTTCCATTTTTTCTGATAAATATTTTTCATAATACTTTTATAGTACTAACAGAGTTCATATTCTATTTTAAGCACTAGGAAGGACTTGGTTTTTTATTTATTTTTCTTCCTACGGTTGGTAGATATTCTGAAATAGTTTGCTCTATTTTGTCTGATCTGGGAAACATTGCAGGGTGGCATCTGCCTTCAATACAAGTGCCTCCCAAAATATAAGTGACGTTCATGTTGTAGATGATACTCCTTCCAAGTAAAACACCCCTTGCATTCTGTTGCAACAAATGAGCTGGGGTGGAGCTTTATTTTGCAAATCCCGCAGCTGCACTCATATTGTGTGGGGGGGCAGTTCACATACTCAAAGGGGGCACATATAGAAAGTCTGCTTATATACAGCGCACCGGAAAAGAGCTCTCAGTGTAGGGACACCTCTTAACATGCCTGGGTGTGTTATTTTTCTATCTCTGCCCAGGAGTTGTTGTTGCAGGGTTATGTAAGGAGCCTATAAATAGCGCCGTGGGCAGGGCATTCAAATCTTGCAGATTATGAGGCGAGTCAAGAGCAACAACAATTCTAGTTTTAGGCATATTGCACTGCGTGCTGGCTTGGAGTATTTCTAAATGATGTGCAATATAATTTTAGAGCAATGGAATCTCGGGGACTCCTTTCAGCCTTGTTCAGGGCTGCCTCACTGACTCACAAGCGGCTTAACCTTACCACAGCCATGCCGTCGACTCTAAGAAGCTTGTCTTGGTGCTATTGAGGCAATTGAAATGGAGAAAGGACAATCTTCTGTGTTCATTGTTGTCGATACACCACTTATTTGCAAAGTCACTGCATGCAATGTGCTGTTTGCTTAAAAGTCAGAAGGGTTGCTAGTGTCGCACCTGGCATGAGACCACTTGTCAACTTTGCAAATCATGAACTACCTAATGTAAACGGCACCCAAATCTAGTAGAGAATTAAATTAAGAGAAAATTGTAAGTAAATAGCACATAGCGTAAGTCGCAGTGGAATGTGTTTTTTTTATTGACACAGTATAAGCGTGGCGACTATTCATGCCACCAATGTGCTAAACAAGGCGGGAGAACGGGCGGAAATTAAAGAAGGGAGGGCAGGAGGGGCAAGCAAAAGATGTCATAAAAGAGATCACTACAGGTTGTAAACAATCCTGACGAAAAAGAGGTATGGATCGCAGCATGGAACTAGAAGAAGGACTACACCATTTGCTTTCCAGTTTATATCGCCGCATAGCCCACACCTCCAAAGAACTGTATAAAAGTGTCACATCTTATGTACATGTGACTAAGCGGAGGATGGTGCATGGATAAGATCTGTTTTATGCCCAACATGAGAACGTGAGCACTGGCTGTTTCATATCCCAACCCTGACATATTTATTTGGTGAACGTGTGATAGATGCGTTCGAGAGCCTTTGTAAGGAAAGCATTTCCTATCATGGAACGGCTGACCCAAAAATGTCATTTTTGCGTAATCATCCGGCAGCCCCCTCTGGCTACTTATCGAGGCATCAAGCTCAGCACATACTGAAGCATCTTCTTTATAAGTATAAGACACACATGAAGTGTGCCGTCCATGAAGCAGGCGCCGTGCCTCAAAAGATATCATCAAACAAAGTTTGTTTACATAAGCATACACATGCTACCTTCTGGTTGCAAAATGCAAGTGCCGATGCTGTCAGCTGATCGCGTTTCGCTAAAAAAAAAAAAAACACCACATTCCGAAAACAGGAGGCGAGTAGTGAAAAAAAAAAAAGTGCGCCAAAATTAACTAAAATAGACAGGAGGAAACGAGTACATGTAATAGGGCCAGTAGCCGTGGGAGGGAACCAGACACCAAAAGGAGGGACAAATACAGCCAATACATCACTGAAAAGCCAGGTTTTCAAAACGGCACACAAAAGAACCAATAAAAATAATGGGTGTGCTTGAAGCCCACAGAGGAGGTACCGCATGTCTCAAAGTCTAAGCGCTGCCTAGGCTCAACCTAAAAACCATGGAAAGACAAAACAAGCACTGAAAAAGCCAAAAGGCTGTCAGCAAATTGGTGCTGCCAATGCTTGTTCAACGGAAGAAGCTCAAATTGCATGGCTTGTTCTTCCCTTGCTACTTGTGGCTTCATGGACTCTTGGGGCTTCTAATACTTCCTCGATTTACCGCTTCAAGAAAGAGACAATGAGACCTGAACATAAAAAAACCTGAAGAATGCAAGTAGGGAGAACAGGAAAAACACAGATGCAAAATTTGAGCTTGGGATAAGGTGGGCAGAGAAGTCTGATATATCACATTGTATGATTGGCAAGGGCTATCAGATTTGCTCACGACTGGAAGACACTCTCTTATACTGAGTTCAGGAAAGAGTAATGGAATAAGAAGGCCAACTTTCTGGTTCACTGAGAGTTGAAAGGAATGGCAATCTGTACTCGAGACTGAGCGATGCACTCTCCTGAGTTATGATTGATAGTGGTAGGTGGTCAGCTCAGTTTCAAACCAAGGCATGGCAGGAAATGTGAGCCGGTCTCCACTCAGGGATGGAAGGAGATGTGGACCTTTATCCATGACTAAGATAGCGATCTGTCCTCGGGAGTGAGAGACAGAATTAGAAGGCCAGCTCTGCTCACCAAAGAGGTGGAAAGAGATGGGAGGCTTTGTTCTTTGGTGAGAGATAGGAGGATGGAGCGAGTTGTTCTCTGGATACAACTCAGCATCTGCACCTGGTCAATGGTAGGATTTTCCCAATGCTTAGGTAAGGTTCTGAGGACTAAGACTACAGAACAGCTTTCACTTTCTGTGGAGAGGTTCTCAACCAACTGGCAAATCTCAAGAGTGATGGAAAGAGGTACATACCACCACCTGTGCTTTCTAGGAGTTGGCCTGCCCCAAAATGATAAGTGTTATTTGCCTGCTAGACTAGGCAAATGTACTATAAGGAGACTGGATTTTAACTGCAGGGAGAAGATTTACAGAATCTTGGAATCCCTCTGTGGACCAGCTGCAAAGTCCTTCACCTCCCTGAAGGCATCCATACTAGACTTTGTGGATCATGGTGGAAGTCTCTGGAGTAGAGAGATCAGGAAGGAAATGATGGCCTAAATTGTTATGAGAACAACAATGAAGCCTGTGCCAAAGTTAGGTTCTTGCCCTATGACAATGATGTGAGGGAGTCTGAGTTCACAGGTGCCAGCTGGGTATCCAGTGGTTATACACTATGAGATGCGAAAGAAAGCCCCTGTGTGTCTGCTGTCACCTTTGGCATGTGTCCCTCCACCTCCACTCCAAGGCCTCTTAACAACACACTGGGATCAAGTGAAAATATTCTACAATAAACCATCTGCCCCAATTCATTGTGTCCTCCATGGGGGTTCCAGTTTAGTGCATTATTATACAGTGTATCCATTATCTCATCCCTCAAGGCATAAGAGGGATGCTCTCTATCCCTCCTCCCTCTCAACCAAAACAGTTCCCTTTCAGGAGCTCTCCGTCTGTATGAGTGCTCCACCCACTACACCAGGCTTGGGGCTGCAATGGTTAGGAATCCTTCATTAACCCCAAACTCAAGAGCCTCATCTGCCCTCTTCTTTTGAATCAGAATAAGGCCCAATAGACACTGGGAGAAAGAAGAGACTTCCATGACTTCCAAAATATATCCCATTCCGTTCTCCCAGTATGCTGCACTCTGTGCGCACCACCAACACTTATGATAAAAATCTGACAGTTCCATATTATGCCTGTGGCATACCAGGCCTTTGCTGGATCAAACTATAAGTAATGTCGGGCTATACATCCGCAGACCAATTAGCCACTCAGAGTCAGCCAACAGGTTCTCTTGATTTCAATGAGATGATGCCATCATTCATCAATACTCTATGACCATAGCCTACTCACAGTTCTACTCCAAATGGTTATTGTAAAGAATACTAATCTGAGGAGGATCCCACCCCCCCCCCCTAAAAAAAGCTACTTAATAGTAACAATAGCTTTCCAGGTGGAATGTCTTCTCACTTTCCTATCCAACCCACACATTTGTCCCCGATTTCAGAACTTTCAGTATTTCAATAATCAAAACTAAAGGGAACACTCTCAGTATGCATTAAAGGAGTTCCTCTCTCTTTAGGGGGTTTTGCCTTCCTAGAGGCAGAGCGTAAGGGTGCACTTAGTATTCCAAGCCAAGGCACAGTGGCATGTGTTTTGTATTATACTGCAATGACTGTGAGTTAAAAGAATTTTTTAAAAACCTTTTGTGGTACCCCCACTGAGTTCAGAGCAGAATTTATAAGCAAATGGATTGGATAGAATACCAGAACTAAAAGAATATTTTCAGTAACGAAATCATATTTTATACCTTTCCTAATACAGGAGTGAGTACTTCTTGTATAATTGTTGGACCATGCACTTCTGAGACTGATCATGTGAACCAACTGATCTTCTAAGCCAGTGCCTAATTTGTGTTGCTGAATGCCGGAGCTCAGCACTGGCACTTATTTCTAAACACAAGCACCTAAATATGACCGTCAACCAGTTGGTGGCACAGTCTGTCTTTTTTGTGAAATCAGTGTGTTATATAATTCTATATACTTTAAAAACACAATGAAACTAGCACATCTAATCCATCTTAACAATTTGAGGTGGCCTGAAATAGTTTAAAATGTCTCACTTATATCAGGGTGATGGGTAATAAGATCTGGAACTGGCACTCATCTCACAGAAGTAAGTAGTTGAGAACACAATGTTAAATGTGCTTAGTGTGGCAAAACTTGCCATCATGTGTGGCATCTTTATGGGCATTAGTTCTTACCCCTAACCCCATACCCACTTCTGCGTTATAAAGATTGCACATGCTTGTGATGTTATTATTTGTGATACACTGTGGCTCTGGAAGTTAAGTGACAGTGTTATTTAACTTTCACAAATCACAAACTGCAGGAGGCTCTGGAATGTGTAAAATTCTTGGCTCGGACTCACCACTCACCCAAACAACTGTTAACAGTAATGTGAAGTTATTGAAAAGAAAAACAATGCGCCTTTCAGTCCAGTAATGCCAGTTTCCTAACTCTAGTTGTTGATTTTAATAACAAACTCCTCACTTAGGAATAGTGAGTTCCGTTCCTGCTGTGCTGGTCACAGCAAGCCAATCAGTGCAAAGGCTCGGTGATGCAGGGGTCTTACACCGCTCAGTATTTTGATCGGTACAACTGCTCCCATGTGCGTTCTCCAGTTTGCACGCTGACAGAAACCAGACACTATTGAAGCAAAAGACGTAAATATACATGATCAAATACAATATGTCCTTTATGGTGAACTCACATCTGCTTGTCTGCACAAGGGGAAAGAAAGGACGGAAGAGGACCCCAGGAGACTCATTTAAGATGTTGGCTTTGTATTCATTCTTTCATGATTTCACACATGTCTTATGTGTGAACAAGTCCTACAGGTGACAAGATACTGATCCGATTGTGAACCAGAGAGGCATCCAGGACTTTAAGAGAGATGGAAAAAGAAATCAAGCATTAGCAAAGTCAGTAGGTATCACTTATACAAGAGCTATTGGTTTTGCCAATGTGTTTTAGCCATGTTGTACACCAGCGTAGCTGCTCTTCAGCATGCCTAAAAGTTAGTCGGGTAGAGAGTAGAGTAGAGTGAAGTGTTGAGTGGAGTTGCGAAGGGTGGAGTAGAGTGGTGTGGCGTAGAGTGTGACGGAGTGCCATATAGGAGAGTGGATGGTTGTGGAGTGTCGTGGAGTATTGTAGAGTAGAATATAGTGGTTTGGAGTGGAGTGGAGTAGAGTGGATTGGTGAAGAGTGGAGGGGCATAGGGTAGAGAGGCATAGATTGGAGGGGCATAGAGTTTAGTAGAGTAGAGTCTCGTATAATGGAGGGTCATAGAGTGGGGTGGGATAGAGTAGTGTAGATTGGAATGGTGTAGAGTGAAGTAGAGGAGTAGAGTGGTGTAGTGGTTTGTAGATAGAGTGGAGTAGAGTGGAGTTGCATAGAGGGAGCTGTGTAGATTGTCATAGAGTGGAGTAGAGCGGAGTAGAGTGGCGGGGCGTAGACTGTAGGGGCTTAGAGTGTAGGGCTTAGAGTGTTGTAGAGTGGAGTGGCATAGAGTGGCGCAGAGTGGAGGAGAGTGTCATTGAGTGGAGTGTCATGGAGTGGAGGGTTGTAGAGTGGAGGGTCATAGAGTGCAGGGTTGTAGATTGTCATGGAGTGGCATAGAGTGGCATAGAGTGGAGTAGAGTGGAGGAGAGTGGTGTAGAGAGGAGTAGAGTAGGGTGGTGTAGAGTAGAGTGGAGTGTTGTAGAGTGGAGGGGTATAGAGAGGCGTAGAGTGTCATGGCGTGGAGTGGAGCAGAGTGTCGTAGAGTGTTGTTGAGTGTCATAGAGTGGAGTGTCCTGGAGTGGAGTGTCAGTGAGTGAAGTGTTGTGGAGTGTCGTGGATTTTCGTAGTGTGAAGTAGAGTGGTGTGTCATAGAGTGGAGTGGCGTAGAGTGGAGTGGCATACAGTGGAGTAGAGTAGAGAGGCATAGAGTGGAGTGGCAGAGAGTAGAGTGTCGTGGAGTGGCACAAAGTGAAGTATGCATGGTGTGGTAGTGCAATGCCATTACAGACAACACAATTTCAATTGAAAGGACCATTACATTTGCACAGACATACAGTTTAGCGATAAAACTACACAGTGCATAAACGATGATGTATGGAAATGGCATCATCTAATGTATTGACTTGTTTTGATTGTATTCAAATATTTGTTTCCACCACACTTCAGAATTACCAAAAAAGTGCTTCATTTGTGCTTTCCTATTTCTGATATATTATGAAAAATGTTCACAGTTCATTTACAGACATTTAAATTTTGTTGTGTGCTAGAAAAAAGTCTTTCCTTTCACACACCCAGATTGTTAGATACAGTTCAGTTCAGAAAAGCTTTATTCGGTTATAAAAAAACAACCATAAAAGCGAATGTACATACACATTTATATAATGACATCCATTTTCTAAAGGAAGTTTACTTTAATATAATTCAAGAATACAAAAAAAATTTAATTCCATTAAAATACTTTAAAAAACCATGCTTTTCCGTACATAAATTGACTTTAAAATGAACATTGCTACAGAAAAACAAATATCCGGCTCTTTAAATGTAAACATTAAACTCATAGCTGCATTAAAAGTTGTAACATTATATTTCTTGAACAATGGTTTTAAATACCGTGATTGATTGAAATATACAAATCTAAAATTAGAATACAATTCACAAAAAAGTAGAAAGTGCGGAGTGCTTTGCTTTGTGCGATTGTCACACGGGCATGGAGTGGCTGGGTACTGTTTCATTTCTGGAAATGCCACTAAATGGTGTACAAGACCCAGTCTCATCCTTGTCAATACAAATCGATGGGACGATCTTGTTACTAGTGTCAAATAACTTTGATACCCAAAGGTGTCTATATGCAGTTGGTATTGCTGGTAGGTGGATTGTATCTCCACTTGTCTCAACCTATCCTCCTTGCTTTGTGCCAAAAATATATACCTCATCTCTTGTTTGGAAAAATCTAAGACCTCCATTGGGTTATCCAGGGTTCTTATCTTAAATAGTTCACTAGTGGTGTTTACTATATATTTTATCCAAGGGATCTTGAGACAGTTATCCAATCGCATACAGTCCTTGATTATTATTTGTGTAAACAGGGTTTCTTCTTTCGCCCAGATTGACCTCCAAAACAAAAGAGGTCTTAATGCAATCAGATCTGTCAAATATTCAATTCCTGTTTCCCGATGAACCAACTCTGTAGACGCTGATTTAGGGAGGCATAATAATTTTTTTAAGAAGATATTTTCCTCTGTTTTTAAATCTGGACAAGGGTAATTACCCCATAGTCCTGCTCCATATAATGCAATGGAGGCACATCGAGCTTTATAAATATCAATCATATCTTTAATGCGTCGGTCTCCTAATTTGGCAGCAAATCTAAAAACCCCATATATACTTTTGGTCATTTTCATTTGTACATTAGTTATTTCAGATGACCACTTACCATTAGCAGAAAAGGTTATCCCTAGGTAACAAAAGGTATCAACTTGTTCCACTCTTGTTTCCTCTATAAAAAATTGTTTTATTTTATTAGGTTTTTTCCCACAGACCATAATATATGTTTTGGCTTTATTTATTAACATCTTTCTCCCTTAATAAAATCAGTAAACCCATTCAGTAATCGTTGTAGGCCTAGCGGAGTCCGAGATAGGAGCACCGCATCGTCTGCATAAAGCAGTACTGGTATATTCTGTCTATCTACTTGTGGAGCATCCGCCGGTATTAGTTTAAGGATTGCGTCTACTTCATTAATAAATAGAATAAAAAGTAATGGCGCTAAGACACAGCCTTGGCGGATCCCGCGTTTGACCTTAAAATTCGGGGTACAAGCACCCTGATGACCATACCGAACTCTACTTGATAATTTTTCATACAGTCTAGCAAGAAAGTAGATAATAGACTCCGGGGCCCCTAGGTTGAGTAAAACTGGCCATAACAAAGTATGATCCACAAGGTCAAAAGCGCTGCTCAAATCAGCAAAACATAAGTAAAGTCCCCCTTGTTTTGCTCGTGTATATTTTCCAATTAAAAGTTCCAAATTAAGACACTGTTCCAACGTACCCAGCCCCTTTCTAAAACCATACTGTGATTTAGCTAAAATATCGTTTTCCCTGACCCATTCGTCCAATCTTACCAGAAGAACCCTACTCATAACCTTCACTGAAGAATCCAGTAGGGAGATCGGTCGGTAATTTCTAGCATCCGATTTGTCTCCTTTTTTGTAAACTGGAATTATAACAGATTGACCCCACGACCTCGGGGGCCTTCTGTTACTGCTGCATTAAAAACTCTCGTGAGTATCGGACCCCATAATTTTGGTACTGATTTATAAACATCTATGGGTACCCCATCCGGGCCTGGTGCTTTGCCCCCTTTACTTCCTCTAATGCCTAACTCTACCTCGCTAAGTGTGATATTTAGCGGGATAGTAGGCCATTTTGCATAATCTGTGGGCCCGTCTAGCGGTTCGTTACATGGATTAAAAATATTAGAAAAGTGTGTCACCCATTCTTCACAACTTACATGGCAAAAAGTTTCTGGAGTACGAATCATCTTTCAGGAACGTTGAATTAACAGTATCCCAAAATAACTTATTGTTGGATGTCGCAGCTGCCATAGAAAGGTTCCCCCAGGCTTCCTCTTGTAATTCCTTCCTCCTTAATTTTAATGCTATTTTATAGTCCAATCTTAAATTCTTCACTAACACTTTGTCCCTTGGTCTATTAGTGAGTGCTACTTTTAGCATATTCAGTGAGTTAGTACAAGAATGGTTAAACCAGCCCATCTTCTGCTTTTGTGTCCCCTTTACCTGGATGGTAAAACACTTGTCAATAAAAACATTAATTCTACAAAAATTAGTTAACATCAATGTTGGTTCCACCTCAACTGCAAGACTATCGAATATCTCCTTATCACATCCTAGGATAATCTTTTTTAAAATAGTGTTAGAATTCGAACCTTTCCATCTAATCCTTGTACCATTAGGTCTACACAATGCAATATTATCAACAGCAGTTTGATCGGTTACAATTTTTTACCCCACACATTCAAAAACATTGTGATACAATTATGATCACTAAGTAAAAGTTCAACTATAGAGGGAGTAGAACATAAGTGTAGAATATTTGCCGATACTAAGATGTGGTCAATAGTAGTGTTAGCATTTCTTCCAATAAAAGTAGGTATCCTATCTCCATTCTCATTTTGCCCACTCTGCATCACTTCAAGGTCATACTTCACCATGACCTGGTTTAGGGTGGTACCATAAATGTTGTGAGGGAAGTGTAAAAGATCATCCCCTACATCATTCCTATACCCACAGACTTTTGTCATAGACTGAGCGCAGGTTGAAATATTAAAATCCCCAAGCCATAGAATAGCAAAATTAACATTTACAGTTGTAACCAGCTTCTCTATTTCTTTTTCTATGTCAGTAATTACAATGTGTTGTGATGAGTCAAATAAATTATTATAAAAATTAATCAATAAAACATCCCGATCATCATTGTGGTGCAACCATAATAGCTGGGAATAAGAATCCACATTAATAACCTTTTTTACTACCACCGGTAATTTGTTTGACAGAAGTATTAACAATCCACCTTTTGCTCTTCCGGCCATTGAGGGTTTAGCCAATAAGTTATAAAAAGTGAACCCTTCAATGTAAATGGGGGCAGTACTCCAAGTTTCTTGAAGGCAGAGAATGTCAAGTTTGCTAACAAAATCCGACCAACCCAGTGTATACAACTTATTTCCCAAACCAGCTATGTTCCATGTGGCAATTGTATAACCCCTCTCTGTTGGGTTCTCCCCGCCATTAGTGGATCGTTCATTTATATACATATCAGAGTCGCCCTCAATATTAATTAGATTTGAGGGTAACAAGTTTATAGCTGATTCCATAAAATGCCCTTTATTTTCATCTGGGAGGATCCCTTGTGTAGCTACATTTTCTGTATATATTGTACAACACTCATGCAATCCAATACCCTCAAGGCACGCCATTGACATAGTTAAATTAGATGTTGAGGGTGTTAACTCACTTTCTAATTTGGATCCTACCCCCATTGGGTCCTTTCCTTGCTGACCCTTCTGTCTTTCCTCCCCACACCACCTCATCCCTATTGTTTGTCAATCATTAGCATCCAGCGAGCTAAGTGGTAAAAATCTGTTAAAAGTGGGTAAAGCCCACTGTGAATATGCCGGCCTTGCTGGATATACTTTCCAGTGCTCCTCATCTCTTACTCTAATATATGCCGGACTTAAGTGGCTATAAAAAAAACCTAATGGTAACAGCGATATACCAGGATCGTTGAGGTTGTTAGGGACCCCTCTCTCTAAGGAAGTCCTAGCCCAATCCGGTTTTCTAAAATTAATAATAATACAGTCTCCCTGTAATAACTTTCTTTGGGATCCAATCCAATTTACCCGCCGGGTTAGGAGAATCTGTTCCGCTTTTTCCACGGGGTACCCACAGTGCTTACCTAACCAATTAATCACTTTATTTTTTAAAGCTTGGTCCGTCTCTTTTGGCCTAGCTCTAGTTGAGGTACATTTACCATAACTGCAACATATGGGCAACACTCTGGAGGTAGATTAATAGGTATTTCTGATCTTCCACTTCTTTCCCTATTCCCTTTTAGTTCTTCTGGGGTCTTAATCTGCTCTACTCCATCTAATCTTTCTCCTCTTTTGGTGCATGATTGATTACTCCTATTCACTATCTTCCTTGAGCCCGTTTGTGGCTGGTCATCATTTGAATTAGACACAGCCTCATTACTTCCTTCATTACAGTTCCCAGCTGGTAATTTGGGGCACATTATACCCTGTTCATCTTGATTTAATGTGCCCCCTTGGGCATCATTTATGTTCACCCTTTGGTTATTACTGATTTGAGTTATTAGGTCACTAAGTCTAGTGACCTCTCCATTAAGATGATCTATTTTATCAAGAAGAGGTCTAATACAGGCCTCTATTTTTTGGTTAAGCTGGATAACTATATGGTCCATTTGCTCTTTTGGTAGGAGTTGTGGATCAGCACAGATTCCTGGTGTCTTAGCCATTGTATTTCTTACGTGTCCCTTTTTGCTTATGTTAGAAATCGCTACTTTTGCCTGGCTAGTTCTGCATCCCCTTTTCCTTTTCGGGGACGGCGAGCCAATTGGTGAATTTTGCCGCTGTCCACTAGGTACTAATACTAAATCTTTATCAAGGATTCCCACGTTCCCGTTTCCCTCGGGGTTAGATGTTTGCTCAGTATTAAAAGTACCTTCAATTACGTGGGTAGTCCCAGAATCATGCCCATCTATTTCCTCATTCACTGATCCTATACCTATTGAAAGGCGGCGTTCTGTCCTATCTATCTCATCGTTAATCACACTTACTGCCCGTACTAGGTAGGAATCAATGGTAATACATGGAGGATCAATCACACTTTTATGATGTTTTTGTGGTTTACGTTTCGACATTGTAGTAGTAGATGATATAAATATAATATTACAAAATACAAAATACAAATCTAAAAATGCTAAGTATGATATATAAAACTTAGAATGGGGGGCCGTAGCAAGAACAGAATAGTATCATTAAAAATCAGTAAAAATAAAGAATAAGATCACATGTATCACAGTACTAAATTTTAAAAATGGGCCTAAGTTTAAAAAGATAATTATACAGCCAAATTTCAAAGTGCTTGTGCAAAGTGCTTGTGCTTTGTGCAAAACCATAGAGAAAATGTCATATAAAGTACACCAGGTGGAACAGTAAAAAAATGCAGTATATAAGTACGATATCACCATATAAAATTTAAAAAGAGTCCGGATATATCATAGAAATGTCAATGGGAAACACCACAGCCATATACCAGTTCACGGTGGGGTTCAACACAGGCCTGAATACTCACAGCCAGCCCTATAATGATCGCTCTATAAACGACTGCGTTCTCCCATATGGATTCTCAGGTACAATTGCCTCCGCGTAGATAATTCAAATACTTAGGACCAAGGGGATTGGCCCTGCCCTGCCTCTTCCTGGCAAGGACGGGCCCGCTCTGGCCCGGGCTTCGCCCGGGTGCTGCCCGCGCGCGTCCCGCGCTGCGGAAGGGCAGCAGCACTTTTGAAGGGGCTGGAGGCTGGAGGCGCTAACGTGACGCCGCTTCCCTGCGCCAGGCAGGGGCTAATGGGAAATGTAGGCCGTTCCCCTCACGGCAAGCGATGATGTTTCCCAAGCCGTTCCCCTCACGGCAAAGCGAAGAACTCTCTGGCCGTTCCCCTCACGGCAGGTAACATGCGCCGATATGCGCGTCCCGCGCTGCGGAAGGGCAGCAGCACTTTTGAAGGGGCTGGAGGCTGGAGGCGCTAACGTGACGCCGCTTCCCTGCGCCAGGCAGGGGCTAATGGGAAATGTAGGCCGTTCCCCTCACGGCAAGCGATGATGTTTCCCAAGCCGTTCCCCTCACGGCAAAGCGAAGAACTCTCTGGCCGTTCCCCTCATGGCAGGTAACATGCGCCGATATGTTAGATACATTTTCTCACTTTGAAATCAGAGAAAGAAAAGTAAACTGAAAACAGAGCCTGACATTTGACCCATGTCTTTGAATGCACAGCAAATGTGACGATAAGAACAGGATTTAAAGGCCTGTTTATAGAAAGCGAGCACTGTGGAAGGATACAGTAAATAGGTATTGCAATTTGGAAGGGATTAACTCAAGCTGGGCAGCCTAAAACAAATAAAGTCAGCAAACAGAAAGCAAGCAAATGCGAGTTACAAACCACAAAGCCAATGGCAAACAACAGGCGAAATGCATTCTCAGAGAAGCTTTCTGAATGTCCCCAAGATGTTTACAGCAAACCAGACAGCTCAGCTGTCTGGTAGGCTTCGACCGAAAAATGGGCAAGGGGGTCTCTTAAAGGAATGTGGCAGAACAATTGTAACTAGGACTCCCTTCTAACAGGTGTGGCCTGTGTAACTAAGGGAGTGGCTAAAAAATGGGAACTAAAAACCTGTGCTTCCCATAAAAGGCCACCCAACTAGTTTTTTGTCTCTCTGTGAGCGTTCTGTTATTGCATCCAGTTATGTAACACAACAACTGACATATGGCTAAAACAAGCAAGAGCTAATGACTTTGCCAGTGCTTCTTAGTTGTTTAGGATAAATGTGTAGCAGCAAAGATTTTGTTGTGAATAATTCAAATTAAAAATGTTTCAATTCTGAAAATATCAGATAGTGAATTAAATATTACTAAGGACTGTGGAAAGGGTACTGGTCTTAAATGTCTCACTCTCCTGTGTTTCCCTTTATACCACTTTAATCTGTAGTCTGTGTTAGACACTTGCCCCCTTTTCTCTCACCATCTTTGGTAAAACATTCTCAGTCGGCACATCTCTCTCCTCTTCTCTTTTTCATTCAGCATTCTCTTTTTACTCTTTCCTACATATACTTCCTTTCATCTCCCTCACTTCCTCACCCTCACACACAATGCACCCACTCACCTACAAGCACTGCATTTTCCTTTGTTTTCACCCGCTTAATATTTTGATGGCTTTGTTCCTCCTTCACACACTTTTGTATAGAATCTCAATTCATCCTTGCTCTGTGTGGTCTGCAGAGAGGCCAAAGATTCTGAAGGTCTTTTTGTCCACTGATGGGCACTGTGAGAAATTCACAATTCCTTTAGCTGGAGTGCCAGAGCTGAGCTCTCAATCGGACGCATTAGAGACACACACCCACAACCTGAAATTACAAAGACACCAAGAGGTGTCTTCGTCCACTGTGCAAGGGTAATATGCTGCATGAAATAAACTGGAGAAACACAACATCCTGAAAAAAGCAAACACTCTTAGGAGATGCAAGATTAAGTAAAAGATGTGAAATGTAAAGAGAAACTATATTGCTGACATGGATGACCTTAATGGTTTTCACAGTCATTGTTCAGAAGTCGATCAGGGTTTTTGCTTCTAAAATGATGGACATAGATATAGAGCCCGATAGAGGCCCCTTTCAATGTCAGCTTTTAATTTCTGGCAAGTCTAAGATTCGGAGGGACTCACCACACTTAAAGTCCTGGTGCCAGCAGCAGACTGGCATTGTAAATAGTGCAAATGAAGGAGCTTAAAGGGAAAGCCCTTCTCAGCCCACAGGAGTGCTCAGGAGAGGCCGATATCGCTTGGCACTAACATTTACAGAAAGACTCATCCAGAGATAATATACGACAGATACTTGAATGGCCTGATTCTGAAGAGTGTAGTAAAGGAGAAGCTGCCAAAATTGCAGATTTACAACTTTTCTCTGCTGGTTTAATCGAGTATTCAGGTGGCAGACATGTCGCCGGCGGAGTCGCCTCCAGCTATACTGTAGGCTCTGTCAATGAACAGAGTTAAAGTCCCTGCACATCGTAGCTGACTAACCACCCATTCTAGGGTGAATGCCGTGTGACCACTTTTGATGGTGATGATAGACCATGGAAATGGAAATGATGGTGGACGTTTATGGAAAGGAAAGTACGGTGTGTCTTAACGTTCTTGGAAACAGTGGCGTAGGAAGGGGGGTGCGGTGGGTGCGGGCCGCCCCGGGTGTCATCACTGAGGGGGTGACAAAATGGCAAAAATATGTGTTTTAAACACATATTTTTGCCAGTTTGTCAAGCCGTGGGTGACAAGAAATCACTGAGGGGGGTGACAAAATGGCAAAAATATGTGTTTTAAACACATATTTTTGCCATTTTGTCAAGCCGGGGGTGACCAGAAATTTTCCGCACCGGGTACCACCTGACCTTGCTACGCCACTGCTTGGAAACTCCCAGCACATTAGGCAGACTGGACATGTGGGCACTGTACCCCCTATTTGGGGGGCACACTTCCAGTGTCCACATTTAGTGGTGGAAAATGAGTCAGATGTTACTGTGATTGGTGGGCATTTCCCTCGTGGCTTTTCTCTATCAAAAGTAAGAGAAACCTCCTCCACCATGTGGAGCACTGAAAATATGGAATACTTTCTACCTTCGTTTTGTATTGGTTGTTCAAGTGCAATGTGCTGTATCACCAATGAAGAAGGCACAATGCTGTATTTCCACTGACACATATCACTGACATCATGGCAGCACAATGTGCTCAAAATTTTGCTAAGAAATAGGGCACCACTATGGCCGGGCTAGCTTTTTATTCCACCGGGCATTTCCCCGGTGGGCTGGAGCCCTTGTAGGTCGGGTTTGAAACGCCTGGGCCACTGCTGGTGGTTCTGTCACTTTCCCCAGACCATCGAGATTAATTACAGCAGGCACTGGGTGCTTCAAGAGAGAGAGGGAGGGAGGGTTTGAAATCAGGGAGGGAGAGAAAAGGAGAGAGAGAATGGATAGACGGATATAAAAGAGAGCTAGAGTAAAATAGGATGGGAGCGGGGCTGGTTTTAGCATTTTTGCCAGGGCTGTACATAGTTCCCAGTCGAGCCCTGGGCACCACTATGCAGAGGAGCGTTCCCTGAGCCTGTAATGTTCCCTAAGTCAGATTTTCTGTCGTGGATAGCTGGTTAGATGTATTATTTATGTATTTTTACGTAAGTTGCAAGAACTGTTATGCTACAATATCGTGTCAGACTGGACAGTTCACACGGTGTCACTGTGTTTCACACAATATCGGCAATCTTGAGTGCTCATCTGTGGAAGAGCAAATCTCACACTTTGAGAGGGAAGGTGAGCTGAACACCCTGCAGTGAGTGGGTTACAAGCCCGTCTTTGAAGCAGGTGTCCATTAATAGGTGTGAATAAACACCTCAGGACATCGGTGGCAGACCCAGCAAGCCTTGTGTTTTTTATAGCGAATTGGTGAGAGGAAGGGGCAGGAGTGGCTCTCAGACAGTTCTACGAATGAAATCCTTCCTCCTCATTCTCACAGAGTGAAATTTGTTTTGAAGTTGGCGATTGTGACTTGCGAAGATGTTCTATCCACAATATTAAATTTCAACATATTGTCAAGATAAGTAGATGTGGAATTTAGAACAGTTAATCTATTCATCTGTGTACATAGTTGCATTGGAAGTCAATATTAATATCATGGACACAATATTTTGGCAAGTCAATATAAAAGACACAATATTGTGGCATACATTCATTGCATGGACCTTTTGGAGGCTGCTTCATAGATCAAGAATTAAAAGATTTGACAAACCAGGACCTTGTTAATATTAAAAGATTTTTTTTGTATGTGAAATCACCCTACCGTGTACTGCACTGTATTTTCAGAACATAAGCAGAGCTCTGCATAAAGGGGCAGCTAGGAGTGCTAGACTTTATTTCCCAGAGGCCTCTGACGTATGTGCATCATGGGCATGGGTCTTCACGACATTAAAAACTTAATCTGGCACAAAGTCTATCGGGTCCGCATCCACCTCCATGAGCACATATCTTCTTTAGTGCCAAGATGCCAAAATAAATGTGTATTTTGTATTGTAGAGACCACTGGGAAGATGTTTCACTTACACAGTACTTTTAGATTTGCCTGGCTAGAGATCATTGATAATATTTCGAGTCTCCATGGGCCAAGTCTTCCTTCCTATTGTGGAGGATCTGAAGGCCTAAATTTCTGTATCAGAGCGAAGCAACCACACCAAGTGCTGCATTTTATTTTCAGCGTGCAGGCCCCAAACTCAGGGACGCTCAGCTAGGAGTACTTAATATGTGCCATTGGTTGCTGTTGAATGTGGGCACCAACACTCATTTTTTGGGTACCAGAACATCAGAATGGACAAGTGCAAGAGAGGGAAAGGAAGAAGAGGGAGGTGGAAAGAGGAAAGTTAAGAAAACAGTGACAAAGGTAGAAAGCAGGGACGAATAGGAAATTAAAACAGTAAGCTAAAGAGACAGGAAGTGTACGGTGGTGAAAAAAAGATACATTAGGTGGAATCAAGAGTAGGCAGCCTTGGTATTCGACAACCCTGGTATTAGGCAGCACAGGTAGAGTGATTTCCTAAAAAAACTTTGGACCCCAGCACATATTTCTTACACACAGATAGTATTGATACTTACCATTTTCCTTCATTCTCTGCTTAACTTGGCCTGTTAAATATAGAAACCTCAGAATCTACAACACTGACAACGTCCGTAGCCCTGATCCCATACCTCCTCTTATGAAAAACTGGTGATATATAGTTGAGAGGAATTGTGTATTTCTATACTATTGGCCATGGTGAGGTTGTTTCACATAGAGTACTGAGTTGACAAAAGAAGACCTTTGATAATATTGAGACCATTCCATGGCCAATTAATTTTTCTTTCAGTGCAGGATTTCTTGGTGTGCTTTTCTGCACACTTGTGAAATTCCCTTCAGTGCAAACTGCACTGTATTTTCAGAGCATACACACTATACTGACTGTTATGTTGTGCTAATTTAATGTAATATAGCGCACAACTCACCCATGGGTATCTCGGCGCTGGGCCTGTTTAGCAAGTATCCGTAGAGAGAAGAGATTGGGAGTTAGGAAAGGTGTGCTTTCAGCAATTTCCTAAATTTGCCTTAATTAGCACAATTGCGGACGTGCACCGGAAGCTTGTTCCAATAAAAGGGGACAAGGTAAGAGAAAGCTCTACCCTCACATCTTGTTAAGCGAATGCGGGGAACACACAGCAGGGTCTTATCACATGAGCGTAATCTTCTGCAGGGAATGTATGGTTTGATTTTTAATTGCAGATGTCTGGGTCCTTTGCCTTGTAACGCGTTATAGGTGAGAGCACAAAGTTTAAAAATGTATCTTTTTTTCGCTGTCAGCCAGTGCAGCTCCTGATGTGGCTAAAATACCTTCTAGTCTTTGTGGTCTGTATTTTACTGAGCAAAGCACTCCATACCTAAAGGATACTCATAGGCACCGGCTTCTGTGTGAATGAGGCATATTTGAGCCTCTGGGAGTGTAGAGTTTGGAGTTCCAATTTTGCTGTCTGGTCAGCCGTGAGCAAATTTACTGGTACAGCAAGAAATGGGAAAATGAGTTCCTGACCTACCAACTATCCGCAAAGTTATTCCCCTAGGGAACTATTGGCTTCACGGAATAATGTGTGCATAATCAAAATAGATGATCTCATATTTAAACACCAAAAGGCTTGTTAAGAAATTGCCTGATGTCCAAGGAGGAGGGAAGCCAGTTTTCTTTATAGATTATGGCATCCTTAATGCTAGACCAGCAGTGGCTAATGCAGTGGTTAGAACTGACTTGGATCTCTCTTTTAATCTGGATCTTTTCTTCATTTCAATATTTGGTCGGAGCCTTCAAAGAGGAAGCAACGAGGAAAAATAAATGTATTCCTCATTACGCCAGCCTCAGATAGGCACACCCATGTTTACTGGCTTTAGTAAATATGGGTTTACGTCAACATACATGGGTGGATACATAGGAATGCTTGTGCTGCACCCACGTAATGCCTCCCCAATGCAGGGTAAAGTAAGGCAGTGCTATGTTCTGTCTTTCGTTACTTTTGGGTTAAAATTCCATGCAAAGCCACCCATATCTTGATTTACCTGACTTGGTAAATCCCACACAAGTGGTGCCACTCCGACGCAAAATCTTAGTAAACCTAGGCCTGTGTTGTTATTCCTTGCTGGTGGAAGGAAAAGTACTTATCTGTAATATCTGATCCTCAGTCACGTGCAACCACTAATTTTTTTTTTCACAGATGGGCATGTCACATACATTCTTCAAAAAGGCAAAACCGAGGGTGATGCCATTGTTGTAAGGCACTCTGGGATTTCCGTTTCCACATCAGGCTAGAATAGCTTTGTGGAACCATAACGATTGGGACCTAGGAGTATTCCTGATAAAACAGACACATTATAGTGTCTTTGAAAATGTATTGATCAATATAAGTGTTGAGACTCTCCCTGACTGCGGGAAGAATTGCTAGGCATATGAATTTGTGGATAACTGCTACAAAAGTACTGTTAAAGGTTAGTAACTGTTCCTTATATGTTTGGGTTGTAATATGAAAGGAGCGGGCCAGCAAAGAAGAACACTACGCCATATTAAGAAAATAACACAGAAATAAAATGAATGCAGCTTGACAGACACCATAACAGGTAACAGTAGTACAGAAATCAGAAATACACATTAAAAAACATGGAATAGTATAACTGCTAAACAAATGTGTGCGCACATGTTGCTAGCCGATAGGAATTGTTTCTGCATTTATTTGTGACAGACCAACGGTCATATTACATATATGGCACACTTTCCCTGTTTGCACCACGGCACACCTTTAAATAGGTGTGCTGTGCATAAACAGGGAAAGTGCGCCTTATTACCATAAATGTGTTGCCCCAGGGCAGCCGCGAACTTGTGCTGACCTGGGGGCAGAGCATTCAAGTGAAATACTTCAAAGCTACTTCGTGTTTCACTGTGCAGGCGGCAACCTGCCTGCACTTTAAAGAGGGGGGAGAGAGATCCCCCTGCAGACAAGTACAGTGAGTGACTCCACCTGCCTGCAAGGGGATGTCTGGGGGTGCATGGAACCCCCTTTCTACCATAATGAGGGCCTTTAGGAGGCACACTGAAAGTGTGCCACCTTTTTGTGGTGTACTTTCAAGTGCACCTCCTAAGGGCATGTTTGCCTCTTCGCCCACATCCATAATACGGCGTGGACGCTGAGGCAACATGATTCCACGCCCCCATGCAAACCATGGGAACACCCTCTAATGATAGCGCTTGCACTACATGTTCACCAACGCTATCTGTATTACAGAAGGGGCTGCTCAAGTGTCTGCGGCCCCTTCTGTAATACAAAAGTGCCCCGGGGGCACACACAGCAGGCGCACATGCCCCTTGAACCCCCGGGGCACTCTCTACAATACGGCACCAGATATTTTCACCTTTTGTTCTTCGTTGAGTCGCAATGTCCCTGTCTTGAGTGCCTGCCTTTCTACCTTTCAGCACTGTAAGACCATCGTTTGACAATCTGACCTAATTCACTCCCTTTTGCATTTTCTTGTAGATTGTGCTTTAAGAAGCTAAAGCTGCTGATGATAGCTATTGAATACAAGTCGGAGAAAGGCGAAAGTAGGTAAGATTCCTGTGAAGTGACTGAAACCCCATCTTGTTGCAGTTTGAAGGGTAATTAAAGGAACTGAAAAATACATCCCTACCCCCTAATAACTCACTGCATATTTCACCCTCGCGAAAAAACACATTTCATATGCTGTGCCTGCCCTGGTACTACCTTTACATTGTTTTGTAACCAAATTGGAAGAACATAGATCTGACACGCAGGTTCATACCATCTAACAGCCCACTATAGAGTTCAATGCAAACACTAACAGCGTTAACTACATGCAGGGCCACTGGAATTAGGTGATTTTATGGCTGCAGCGTTTTCTGTATAACTATGTCAAAAGAGCCACCCTCTGCTGCATATTCTGTAGATTTTAACCCAAAAACTTTTTCTATCTCAGACGGATCAAAAGTTGCTAAAAATGCCACCACATGTGCTGCCATGCAGTGCAAGGCCATTCACCAATTTTCAGTGGTCAACATTTTGTTGCTTGTTGCTATATTTGGGTGTTAAACTGGTACTACTGAGGTGAAACCTTTAACCAGAAGTGTAAAAATGGCATACTAATGAAGTAATACTATCACAAAATGTGCCACATTACACTACATAATTTGTATTTTTTTTGCAACATAATTTAGTCAACCGCCCGCATAATTTGTCCGCCCTTTCCACATAATTGAAATGGCCCTGCCTATATGAGCCCTATTATGTAAGCTCTACGGGCCAACATTTCTCTAAGTTAGATTTCTCCTTTCACCATATACAAAACAGGATGACATAAAATGTGAGATAGAAACAGCACCTTATATTTCCAGATCTCCTCACAACGCAGAACACAAACAAATCAACCAACATTAAAGAATTTTCTATAAACCCGCGCAGTTCTTGCACAACATACATTAGTATTAGTGGTGACCAGTGTCTTCAAGTTCTGCTGAACTTTCCATTTCTTCTCCTGTGGTACTTTACATAAAAAAGTTGCTGCCTCATCTTGTAATAGTCTTCTATCTCCCATAAAAAGTATAAATAAATACTCGGCGTATGTGAACCCCAGAATCTTTTTTCTTGGTCTTATGCTCATTCCAGGTCAGGCAGCCCAGCCTGAGATTGAACAGATTTTTCACCTCTTGCATGTCACAGTGACAGAACCTATCAACAAGTGGAATTTTCCCCCTGATGCGACATATTTATTCTGTTGGCCATATTCTAACATACCTCAGAGGTGACCAGTGCAATCTGCCAATAATGCAAATTGAACAAAAGCTCCAACATTGATCACTCCCCTGACCACATGAATGTGTGGCCCTGGACTACTCATTCAGGAGTGGCTATCTTTTGCTGCCAATCCTATTGTCCTAGGCTTCGAGCTTCTAACTGAAGCATAGGATTTATATTGAAGAGTAGAGTTGCTTGCCCCCTAAACTGATCTCGGTCCGTGTTATACTGCTTTTTTCCACTGGCTCTTTTCATGGTGCTGTTTACTGTGCTGCACAAGGGGTCTGTGCTCTTTTTTGTGGTGTTTTGCAGACAGCAGAGTTCGGAAACGAAGGGCAGTATTTGGCTCTATGTGTTTCCCAACCCTGCTGTCGGGAAAACATGCATTAATTTGGAGATATTTCAAAGTAAGGTATGCTCTCAAGATTCCAAAAAGAAGCGCATTGACTCCTTCTGCGCTTAGGGCAGCACAGAAAACGGCATTGAGATGCGATCCCAGTTTTTCTACATATATAAGCCTCAAAGAAACTGCAAACACCACAGCAAGAAAAACAGCACTGTTCAAGCAAAAGAGGACAAGAAACCACAGTGCAGGAGGACAATGCAGCATAAATCCCCAAATAAATCCTCGTTCAGAAACCCCACCCGAAGCAGAAGAGATTGGTTCAACTGAGGAACACTGGAGATACTTCACCTCTCCGACTGAAGGTGACTGAAGATGAGAGTGGGCGATGATAAAGAAGGAAGCTTCCAGGCCAGACTCCCAGCATGGAGTCATGGGCACCCAGTGGGAAGTGAGCTGAAAGGGACTCTTGCTACAGCACACATAGATCAGAGCATCTCAAGGCAACCAGAGTGACCAGGTTGGAGAACCTTTATGTTGTATGACCAGTATGTGCATCTCCCTACACTGCTTTAGTAGCTTGATTCCATGTTACTCATCAGGGCACTTAGATCAGCTGTCCCTGAGCATGCATCTAGGGACCGATTCTTTGAAACAAACACCTTTTGCTTGTCTGCGCATTGGAAGTTCCCCATTTTCTCCGAGAGCACTAGCAGCTTTGTTATTTTTGTCAGCCATTAAATGCAGTGGAATCTATGCCCGGTTATCCCTTCAGCGCCAGGCTGCTTATACATTTTGCGCAAAAAATGTCCTTCATTTCCTCCTATTAATTCACAGAAATGAATTTTCAAATTTGCAGTCCGAATATTTTTGGTCCATAAATTTTCCACACCAGGAATTAGAACTAGAGAAAGCATAGACTTGCTTCCTCTTTGCTGGTTTTATTTCTAAGATCGCACCATGCAGCCCTGATGCATTTAGCTCAAGGGAAAATATTTTGTCAATCTACGGCCAGTATGGCTCAGTGAGTTCAGCACTCCAAACTGAGATCTGTGTGCTTCTTGGAGGTCACCATATCTAATGAATCTTTATTTCTCAAAGAGGAACTGGGTACCATAGGGTTTTGTAACAGTAACACTTGTCATTTACATTGCTTTGAGACAGCAAAAAACAGGCAGCGAACTATTTATAAAAGGATTAATTAATATCAGCATCAGATCTCTTCTTTAATTGAATAAATAGATCATGAACTGATGCTGAGTTGGAGAAAAGTGTGAGTTAGTTCCGCTTTCACAATGAAAATATTTGCTTCGTGAATGAAGCCATCTAGATTACAAGGCATTACTTGTCACAAGTCAAAGTAGACAGAAGTGCATTGGGGAGTAGACCAGAAGGTGCTGCATGCTTAAGTACAGACCTCTATTGGTGCTCAGTGCAAATCAGACTTTAAAGATGATATATACAGTGCCTCAGAAGAACTATCTGCAGACTTCTATGATTAGTGATCCAAGGAAAGCAGACGTTAAAGACTAAACTTACAGTGCCTCCATTTCATGGTGAAGACTCTTACACACTAGGCCTGCTGAGAAGCAACATGAAGAGATGTTTGACGATGGAGCCTTCTGTTTCAGAAGAAGTTATCCCGCCTTGTAAATTTGCTTGTTTTCACATTGGACCTTACAAGAAAGTGGTATCGCCAGCCTTCATGTCAACATTCTTCCACCTTGCTGCCTTGAACCACCATGTTTAATGTGTGAGCATCAAGGTGAGAAGTCGATGCCCTTGTTGATAAAGCTTCAGATGTAACTCAGGAGCAGAAAATGTTTGGTCTGACATGTTTGATCACTGCTATTACTACAAATGCCACCACAATGTTAACCTACGAGATGTCTTTCTAAACAGCGTGCAAACCACTAAGGTAATGCCAAAGTTGGTGATCATATAATCTCTTTGTAGAAGAGCCCTTGCAGCTTCGGACTTGACATCCGGACTGCAGCCGTGGCGTGTTTGGTTACCAGTGAAATGCTCTGTTGGTAATTTTTTATAAGTGTGAAGCAAACAATGCTCTCCGAACCGTGTGGAGACAGGTCAGAGGGGTGGGAGGAAGTGGTAGGAGCTGAAGCCAGACTTTATATGTATTCCTTGGCCTTCTGAGTTAGGTGGATTTGGTATGACCCAAAAGAACTTCTGCCACTGTTAATACCTCGTTATAGGGCTAAATGGATCCAGGTCGTGACCTGCCTTAAAGTTTATGAATGCACTCCTGCCTACTGGCTGCAGAAGTATTCCTTATCCACTGGTTGCCCACACACTTTCACTTATGTTGCAAAAAGATTTCCTTTTTTCATACAGGATGTCACACTCCTAAATATAATTAAGTGCCTCGGGTGCAGCAAGTTAATAGCTTCAGATACTACCTGAAAGGACAAGAGCATTACTTTGCTAGAGGTCTTGCCGATCACATGGATTAAATCTGGCCACTCATCACTTTTTATCCCAAATACCTCATGAATAATCATAGTATGTATTTATCCCTCACCTCCTCCCTGTCCTTCCATAACATTTCAGTCTCTGGCAACTTTTACGCCAATGCTATAAGTCAGGACAAACTTTGATGGCCTCTGCTAGAGAAGGTGAATAGTAAAGGTGCTAATGCAAGTAAGGAAAATTGACCCTTTATCCCCAATTTGTTAGTAAAAGATAGCCAGAATTTGGGTACAGAGAATACCTCACAATCCTTGGCCCAGGTGCCAGTGTATCTGCCTCATTATAGATATTTTAATATAATCCAGTAAAGATTCCTATATTAAATGCAGAAGTTGCTGAGTACATTCCATTTTGAATTGTATTTCAGCATGTAACTAAAGGTATTTGAGGCCTAGTGTTGGAATTTATAATTGCCACAGTCCTGCTCTAAGCCTCTGTAATGCAACATATATATATATATATATATATATATATATATATATATATATATATATATATATATATATATATTTATATATATATATAGATAGATAGATAGATAGATAGATATAGATAGATATATATAGATATATATATAGTTGTTCCCAGTGGTGAAAGTGGGTTTTACAAGTAGATTAATGGGTTCGAAGGACAGTGTGATTATATGCCATCTGAGATGCCATAGCCAGAAAAGTTGCTGTATCGTTAGCCTCCCACATCGTAAAGGAAGGCCTTCTCTGCAAGATAAGAGATGTGAATTACTGGGGTGACTACATGTTAAACAAAGTGAATGAATGAGGATGTATGAGCTAGTTCTACTCAAACGTGTGTCCCATGCATATCCACAAGGTGAAGAATGATCAGCACACTTTAAACTTGGCACATATTTTTCGAGGAACACATTTCCACAAATGTTGGCCTTAGAAGGTTAAAGAAGTACACATTTACAAGTATAACTCAGTATTGCAGTTAAACTCTAACCTACACTACATTCTGCAAAATCTAATTTAATTTAGAGAAACTTGATTTAAGAACATTTCTCTTTCAAATTAACCAATAGTTCATCCTTTCAGGCCAGCTGAGAATTTCCTTACCTCTAAGACCATATGTTAAAGGACACACCAAGGTCATGCATGGGTTTTCCTTGGATGAGCGGTTAGACTTACCTGGGGCAGAACTATCTTTCGAGCTGGTCATCTCTATGGCTTCCCAAGAACTGAGCTTAGATTCACCTGTCTGTCTAAAGCGTCTACACTTCTACACCCTGAACAAAACTTATTAGCCTTATTCTGCTTGTGAAGTCATTTCTTGGTTTGTTTGCAAAAGCTGCACCTAGAAGTTATCTTCAAGTGCTGAAGTAAACTGAGCTTGAAGGATTATTACTTTTCCAACCTTTACTCCTAGCCACTGTTATGTGTCTTATCTCCCAATTACTTGCAGCCTGAGTGTGTTTTCAAAATAGCACTACATGGCGCAAATCGGTCCACAGCATTCCTTACCTCCTTGGAGGAAGCCAAATTTTGCATCGCTTTCCTGGTTCTAGAGTCAAGATCTGGATTCACCAACTTCTTTTCTCTACCTGAATTGTGGGCACATCTGTAATTTACCATATAACATACCATTTCCTCTTCCTTATGATAAGAACATTAATTGCTGCAGTAAAAGATGCCGCACTTTGTGTTAGATGTATCTCATCACATCTTATTTTTCACTCACTGCAAGGTTTGTGGTGGGACACAGCACTTCGTGTTCGCTTTGTCCCATTATCTATCGATTGAAATCCAGCAAAAGCCATAAAGGACCTTAATGGAAGGTACCCTAAAGGAATGCTATATGTCAGGCTACCTCACCCAATCAAAAATATGGTTCACTTCCCGATGGTGCCTTCCACCATCCCACAGAAGGTTCCCTCCTTCGATTCTTCATTTCCATTTCATAGGCTAGGACACTCACAAGAAGACAGCTGACCACTTCTTGCACCATTTCTTCCAATGCTCCACGGGGAGAAGTGAAAGAGTGCAACCGTCCAACACTGTCAACCTTCTGAGAACTGTCACTGGAAGAATAGTGCATACTGGTGACAGTGGCTTCTCTCTGTGCAGGAGTAGGGTAAGGGGCTTGTGCTCACTGGTGACAGCAGCACTTCTCTCCAGGCCCTCAATTAGATGTGGATGGTCTGGGCGGATCCCACGATAACGCCAGCATCCCTTTGTAGGCTGCAAGTGTTGGAGCGCAGCTAGGACAGGTCATAGTGCAGACACCAACATCTCTCTTTGACGCCTCTCAATTCAAGCTCTATGCGTAATAGTAGGGGATACTGTTTATTATCAGCACTCTGTTTCCGTATCTTAAGCAAAGGCTAACCCGCCTGCCTTTTCTTCTCTGGTATCTCACACAGAACTTCTGATGCCAAGAAAAAGTGCTAGTAAGATATCTCCTGGTGCTGAAACTAACCTTTACCCTCATTGAAAAACCCTTCAAAGTACAACTACTGGTCTTGTGAGAAGAAGAGGACACATTGTCTCTCTGTCAGAACCTTTCTTTTCTCCTTTCTTTATGCTGCACCCAGAGTCACTCTTGCAAGTCGCCATCAAGGAGGACCTCTACTCCGCATTGTCTGCTCTTGATAAACAGTTTGCAGAAGGCAATATTGAAACTGGCCTTAGGCTGAAACATATGCACTTGCAAGCCAATCAGTGCCATTTTAAGTAGTTGTTTCATCTCATGCATCCATGTGAGTATCAATAGAAACCATATGAAGAAAAGAAAAAAAATCAATTTGCCGAGCCACACAATGATTGCTTTGAACGTTTGGAAGTCCTGTGTTCGGTTGCTAATGGTGGTTGACCATAGCGGACAGAGAGGTGGATTGAACAAAATGCCAATGTTGCTCAAGGCGCTTGGTGGGAATGTGGGTATTAGTTGCTGACCACAAAGTAAATTATATTTAAAAATTCCAGCACAAAGTTCTAAAGATGAAGACACACAATGGGTCGCACCTACTCCTGTCCCCTTCCATGTATATTTGTTTCTTTAATGTTGTATGTGTTAGTTTTTGGTTATCTTTTTGGAGTGATAGATATATCTGTGAGAAACATCATCCTCTCCTGCCTCCCCAACACCCTTCACCCCTACCCCCCCAAGAAGAACCTTATCTAGGTCCCTATTTGGATCGTTTGTAAAGTTCCCTCCTCTCGTCCTGCCATTTTATTTGTCTGTGTTCCTCCTGCAGAAAAAAAACCTTTTTATTTCACAGTCTGGTCCACAGCCACGTTGAATGAAAGGTTTTTTTTATTTTTGCTTTTGTTTGGTGTCTCAACTAACTCCTTATCCAAGTGTTTGATTCGAGGTTTTTTTTCTTGTTGTTTGCAGAAGCCGAAAGCGGTATGCTCTCCTCGTTACTGTTGCTTTCCTTCTAACCTGAACCCTACCTTCACTCCTCCTTGCTTCAGGACTCATTGTATACAGAGAATTCAGAAGATAACATCTGTGTCTATCTTTTCATACATATATATATATCTGTATCGATAAATACATATGTATGACCCCCCCGGCAGAACAGAGAACTCTTTAGCAATGTTTTTTGTATTATCTTTTTTTTATATAATTTGTTTTTATGACGGATGCACTAACTTCTTTGCAGGATGACAGCCTTAAACGTTCCACAGTACCTGATTCACCCATCTGTTGTGGTGGTTTTTCATAATTTCTCCTATTTTGTGAGAAAAAGTCTGCAAAATATTTGTGTTGTCCATCTTTTTCCACTGTTTGTTTTGTCCTGTAAAAAGGTGGTGTCCTCTGTCTGCCAGCCTCGCTCTGCCATTTTTTTGTCTGCAATGTCCTGTCGGGTGACTGCTCTCCCCCGACCTCCTCCCCTGTGTCCTCCATTAGAGCACATTTTGTATTTTTCTCATATTCTCACCTTGCTGCCGAAAACCCCTTTTCCGCCAAAATGAACAATGAGCATACTGTCTTTGCTTTGTCTGTCCACCGTCCAGCTGGGGCAGTGCCCACTGCAACCCAGACTTTTCCCAAGATAACATTGTAGTTCACTTGTTTACATGTGTATAAATCTTTTTTGATGGACTTTCTTAAGCACGTCTTTTTAAAGTTTTTGTTTTTCTTGACTTGGCATGTCTAGCACATGTTTTTACATACACCATATCACCTGTTTCCACTTTAATCACCCTTAACTTTTTTTGTGTATCGTGAAATATAAGGCATGACCTACCCAATTCTTTTTTGTGCGGTTGGGCTATTTTTGGGGGATAATTTGAATCTCAATCTTGACTGCTTCATCTGGTATGAGTTTTCACTCACTGTGCTCAACCATCTCACATGTTTCCACTCTCGCTACTCACTCATTCCTGCTCCAGCTCTGTGTTGCCTTGCATTGTGCTGGTGTGTGTGTGAAGGTTTGCGTTATCCCCTCTGTGTTGTCTCCACTGCTTGTCTTCAAGCAAACTTGTGGATTGGGGAGGAGAGCTTCCAGACAGTTTGGTATTGACAACGATCCAACTGCAGAGAAGTTACTGCAACACTCAGCCTCATTGGAGATGGTTGCAGATGTAATTTTGGGTTGTCTTGCTTTGGGGCTAATGCTCCTTGTGGTGGTGGCATGCTGCTTGCATAGTCATGTGAAAAGCTGTGGTAGTCAGTGGTGTCGCTTGCTCCCAGAAGGGCGTCTAGTTTTCCGTACCAGAACCCTTAATTCGTTCTCTTCTGAGAATGCATAAATCAGTCATGTAGAACCAGATTGTTCCAGGAAAGGTGTGCTCTAAAATATGGCATCATTTAAAGAACCATAACTGGGAGCAAGCACCATGCAATGTTTTTGAAGTTGGTGGGTGATTGGCGTGATTTTCCTGACTGGTGGGCATGTTCTGTCATATTGTTTTGTGTATCCCTTTTTTGACTTCTTGTTGGGCTTGTAGACATGTGGACTGTTTCGCAGGTTTCACTCGTAGAGCCCAGATGAAAGAAAGCCATGCTGAGAAGCCATTGTTTCAATACCTTACACAACTCTGAATAAAAAATAATGGTTGAATGCCAGGAGCATTGACTGTTTCCCTGAAAGTGCATTAACCACGCTTCCCATACATCAGACTCACCCATCTGTTGCATCGATCGAATTGGTATAGTACCACAATGACACCCACTCACCTTTGACCTTTCATCTGGGCCAAGCATGAAGCAGAGCTGATAAATTTAGCTATTCTAAGTAAATTAGGCATTCACCAGTTTACAAATAATTAATTTTATTTGATTTGTTTCCCATTTCGATGTGTACATATGCATTTATGAACACTGATTTTTATGACATTGTGTTGTATATTACTGCACGTGGAATGGTACATCACATCTACAGCGCCTACGAATTAGGATTCTTTCAAGTTATACATTTCTTGGCATGCAATTTCTGTGAAGGTTTCTACGTTTGTGCCTGCTGGTGTAGACACTGGTTCACCTAGGCTGACTGTAGGATCTTTCATCCCACAAGGGTTCCCATCCACACCTCATCATGGCTTTATCCTATGTTGACACCGTACTTTATTCAATGGGTATGATGTAACCCAGAATCATAGAAGGTATAGATAGATAGATGAAGATGTTGACAGAAGACTGACGGTGTAGTTGTGTGCAATTAGATTACAAAATTCTTCTATCCTGACCACTATATCGATGAGAAGTGTGTCACCATGCGCCAAAACTAGGCAAATCCAGCTTCTTGCCTAGAGCAGCGAGAGGAAAGGAGCCCTAATCAAGTGACCAGACTCTTTGGGTGCTATTCAAAAAGGTACATTTGTTCGTAAAGTCAAGTTTACAATCAATGTTATCTGCCAGAAATTCAGAAAAGAGTTCCTGGCAGGCATAAACCAACATATGTGCGCTGAGATCTCTGCACCGAGTTCTCCGTACCTGTAAATCCCACTTAAAGGATAGTAAAATGGGCTTTTCCAGGCATTGCTATCCTTGGACACTTCTGAACGCCCACAAACGTGTACTCATTCTTTTTTTCAAACTTGGAAAGAGTAGTATTTTTCTTTAGCCAAGGGATGGTATGAATCCATTTCCAGGGTGGGAAGTAGAATGGATCACCCCCAGATTTGTTTGGGGTCTAGGGGGAAGAGTTTCTCCATGGGGATAATATTTTCCTCAGATAGGGAACAAAAGAGTGCATTTACATAGGGACCCTTATCCCATTGTGTTGAGTTCTCTGCTACAGAACAGGATCCGGCAGGGAATGTCACATGACCTTCATAGGAGCACACTGGGAAAGTTGCACCTGGTGAAACTGTCCAGGCATGGGTCTGAGAACAATTTTGAATTTAAATAAAGTCAGAAAATTACATTCCGGGCAGAGGTGAAGTTCTGAACCCATAATTTTCATCTCCGTGTGAATTGGGCCCATAGACTATGGCTAATTACTGGTTTGTTGAAGGTTGCTTTCATCTTAACATGAGCATGCGCCTTAGCAGCTGTGCACAGTAACCACTTACTGCAACAAGTGCAGCCAAACATACTCTGGCCATTTTTAAAGGCCATGCATTATGAGTCCCATAAAAGAGAACAATGCCCATCCATGGAGGCATAGGTTAATGTTGGAGAGCTAATTGGACACGCACAATGATGACAAAACAACCAGAAGGTATCTCACTAATAATGTGATTGAAAATCATACTACCCCAGTAAATTTGATGAAAGTGTAGAAATCTGTAGATGAGGAACACAATCTGATTAAAATGAGAAAAAGAACATCACTTAGGACAACAAAGAGCTTCTCATGGTTTTGGAGGGTGGCACACTGAAACCTTGCCTTAAGCACTAGCCAGGAACCGGTTGTGTGCATTCATCACACAGAACTAGACTTTAATCCCATAAATCGTGCTGTGCAATTTTATCTCAGGTGAAATAGAGCCGGCCTGTGAGGGGTGGCATTAACAAAGCAGTAGACTGACATGCAAATGGCTCCTGCTTGCCATATAAATCAGTTTCAGTGAAACAGTGGAAGGAAGCGGGTCTTACCTTGGGATCAGGAAATGACAGGTCTGTTTTTAATAATGTTCCGCTCTGATTTAAATTTCAGGGTTTTCGCCAGTAGATAAGCTATACATCAATATCTGATGGGTCTTTTAATTTACTATACTTTAAGAAAACAGGGCAAAATATTAACTTGATGCTCCTGAAAGTCTAAGCTCAAGGTAGCAACCGTAGACCTACCAAAAAAATGTAATGGCTATTTTCCCCGCACCTCCCAAGTAGATAGTCAATTTGCGGATCAATTCCTATGCAAAGAGCAATTTCTAGAACAGAGATTTTTAAAGTATGATGCAAAATGTATACAGGTGCACCTAATGCTTGTGTGCCCCATATATGCCCAGGAGCTTGGCATACTTGTCTTGTTGGCCTCAGACCCTCTATGGTCTATAGTCATGCAATTTTACATTGCAACTTCAGTTTAAGCTTCTTGGCACTAAATTATTGCAACAGAGATGTGGTTGGGTTACATCTACAGTCAGTAGCGGCTGGCATGTACCGAGGGTGGTAGGGTGTGAGGCACAGAAAAAAAATCATATATAAAATACACTTACCTTCCTGTGCGAGCGTGATGTCCTCCTAGAGGCAGGCTCCTAACTCCTAAGTCAATCTTGGTGCTGCTCTCATGCTGTTAACCAGCATGAGAGAAGCACCAGGATTGGCGGGAGCGGCCTCTCTCAACGCTCTTAAGAGTGCTGGAGGCCTGTGCTTTCTCTAACCCAGCTGTTGAAGACAGTTATGTTAGAGAAGTTTAAAATGCTCATGTCTGGCTGGGCATCGCAAGACGGCCGGCCAAATGGACATGTGCACTTTAAACATAAGTGCACAGCTCCCTGCTGCCACTTAGCAGCAATGGGCTCGGCCCATCCTGACGGTCAGTTCGGGATGGGTTGGTTGCTGAAAAGTAAAATGGTAATAAATAAACTTTATTACCATTTTATTTTCCAACTCTAACCTGGGGCTTTTCTTTGTGTGGCAACGCTCCTGCACTCAAATGGAGGAGCCGCCCCTATCTACAGATTAAAACATATATGTTTTTAATAATTTCCTAAAGTGCACCAGGTTAGATTCAATTTATAAATGGAAACAGAGGGCATTCCAGACTTTTACTGCTGCAGGTAAGAAAGATCTATCAACGAAGTGGGCAGTTCTCGATTTGACAGTAGAAATTACAGGTCTGATTCACAAAGGTAACTTACGCTTTTGAATAATTTACACTTTTGAGTAAGTTTACTAGCTTTGGCTTCACAAAATACAAGTATATATCACCATTAGTAGTAGGTCCAGCACCACACATGGCCAATTTAATCTTAAAAATAATTTATGAAAATAACACATGCATTTAATTTAAATAGAAAACATTTTAATAACTTTTTTGCATTTAAAAATACGAGCTCTGCCATGTTATACATGCATTCTCCACTTGCCCTGTAGGCAAAGTTAGTAGTCAACAGTGCTATTCAGAACAAGCTGATGTTAAGTCAAGATTCCGCATCAATTCTGCATTCCAGGAGTTATTCTACTGCTGAAGTAAAATGTAAACAATTACAAACCAAACAAGACTGCCTAGTGGAGTTTCTATGAATATAGTGAAACTTTTGAATGACAAACATCTGAAGCAAATATTCCCACTTTCTGACTATGAAATCAGCATACCTCTCAGGTAACCTCATTAGGCAAGTTTACCCCCTTACCTGTTTCTCTGGGTACATAGCTATATTTGTATTCTGTTTAAACTGGACGTAAAGTTAAGGGCGGACTCACCGGCTTGGATGGTGTCTGCAGTCAGAGCCATGTTCTCTGGATGACTGTATTCTGTGCAGAGTTGGTGCTCCCTACCCAAGACTGGTTCTCAAACCACACTTCCAGTGGTGGTTTCGGCACTCCAAAGAGCAGCATGACTAGAACGTATTGGCCAGAGTTTCTGCAGGAAATCTTCAATGCTGGCTTTCACCAGCTTGCACAACAGCAACTCAAACTGTTTTTCTTTTGGGATCTTGCAGGAGACCGCACTTCCAGCTTTATGGTGGTCTATTGATACAGGCCTTTCTACTCTTTGTGGCAGGGATTCCTACCCTTTTCCTAGCCTATTCTTTGGTGATTTTGGTTAGGGTTAATTAGTTGCAATGTAGTTGTTCTGTACCATTCCCTTGAGTAATAGATAGGGGTCCCTGTAAAGTATCTCTTTCTGATTAAATCTGGCCTAATTATAATTTCAGGTACAGTGATTTGTGTGTGCATGTAGACCTTCCACTGGGGGATATTTTTGGGATTACAGGCAAGGAAATATTGACCTTCTCTGGCTGTGGCACCATAATCCTATTCCTGTGTTGTGGGAAGAAGGTTAACATGTTAAATGGTGCATGTCAGTGTCTCCCTCTGCGGCTATCAGATCACAAGATGGTAGCCATAGAACCAGAACACAAGATGGCCGACACCGAACCATGTGCCTGAATCCTCATGAGAGTCTCTGCAGATGTTAGGAGAGTTGAAATAGTAAAAAGATGGCTACATGCTGACATAAATAACACCGGATTTCAAGACGCATGAAGAATCATACCATTCGGATGCTTCACGCAGCATGTTAGCAGCTTCCAGATTTTTGATATTGACTCTAGGCCATGTTGAAGTGCTGCATAATGGTTCATATTTAGGTTAAGATGGTTTCCACTCTTGGTGGAGCTGTGTTTCACCATCACAGACGCATGCGCCAATCCTGGCATCAGATGCGAGCGATGGCCACTGCTTTTCACCAGCACAATCAAAGCGATGAAGGCACATTTACATATATTAAGTAGGCTGAACTGAGAAAGTGTGATGCTTGGTCAGGTCCAGAATGTGGAATAGGACTTTTGATGGCACCTTTTTGCAGGTAATTTGAGATGTGCACTTTACGTGGGGTAACTCTGGAAAGAGCAAGAGATAAATCAGGCCAGGGTGAGGTGCATTGTCAGAGTTGGGTGTGTCGGCCCTGCTACTGGTAGAGGCAAAAATATGACACTGCAGACCTGCAGCAAGGTGGATCCACTCAGCAGTAGCATCAGATGGCAAAGGATCAGGGAGTAGAACCCCACTGCAATTTAAATTGAGAGCCTCGGGAACTGGCAGCTAATAAGAGCTGTACTAGGGTACCGAGGGTTTTAGTTTGTCATGCATATGGTGTAGCAGCTGAGACCAGGGTCAGGTGGCTGGAATCTCAGGCCCCCTCAACATATTTTGCATGTTGGTGGCTCAAGGTATTGTAACATGCAATGAGTACCTTATTGTGCCTGTAAGATGCAGGGCTTAGAATACTGCCTCTCTGGTATGGGTTGCAGCTGCATTTGAGGTATTGATGTGGTCCTGTTGAGGATTGTGCGATGCTGCCTTGTCTTTCAAAGCACGTCAAGTCATTAAGAACAACTGCTTATTAGAAATAGTTGGTCTAATCAAGTAAGTTACAATCATTTACCATGTGGTCTGAAATCAAGAGAGGTATTTTTGAATCAGAACCATCACCTTTGGTGATGTAAACATGACACAAGTAAAAGCAGGTACTCTTTCACCATTGCTCTGCCACAGGCCTTGTCTTCAAACACTGCCATTCTTGTGTTCTGGTTCCTTGATATGTAACTTGATAGAAAATCAAATGCATAAAAAATTAAGAAGTCAAATTTTGAAATAGCCTTTTGTGGCTAGAATAGTGGGTCCCCTATTTTTAAGCCAATCAATCGCTCCTTTGCAACCGTGAGTTCATTTTTCTTATAATAATGATTGTTTTGTTTGTGTTTTTGGTTTTGTTTTTCTTCTGGACTTAAAATAGAATATTAATCAATCCTGGGAACCACGTGAAGATCCAAGAAGGGACTTTAGGGTTCTTCATTGCCAGTGATGCCAAAGAAGTCAAAAGGTAATTAAGTGTGGCTTCAATTTCTCTAATTCACATTCTTGTTCCTGCTCTTCTCTCAGTCAGCTCTGACACAGGTAAGGTTGTCTCCGGTTCTGTTCCTGACTTGGCTCAAATCTTGGCATGGATCGCCATGCCTCCTCATCTGAGTGTGCTGCACATAACTACTACCGTGGCTTTGAGTCCGGCATAAGCTCACTGATTCAAGTTTGGTGTTTCAGTTGTGATGAAGATACTCAATACCCCGATGCTGGACCTGTCTGTTGCCCAGATGACTCCCCAGCTCTCACTATGGCACGTGTCAATCACAGTGACTAGCATTCTGACATAGATAATCCTGACCTCATCTCTGATTCTGTTACTGACCAGTCACCTGCCCTTTGCTATCATTTTGGTACAGATCAATATGTCTGATCCTAGCTCTCTTATGCAGGCACAGACCAATGCCAATGATGTTTGTTGCATAGCCCAATCACTTACATTGGCATTGATCAATCGCTTTGAAACTTGCTCTCGTTGAAATACAGTTAAGCTCTTCTGACTTTGAATTTCCTTCACACAACTGTCATTTGTATCCTCACAAACATTACCCTGAATTATTTTGATTCTCATATAAGCCACTATTTATTTGAATGTCGTGTTCACATAGACCACCCTGCATCTATTTGGCATTCTTTAATACATCACTCTTTGTCTGTTTGCCATCCTCCCTCACATAATGCTTCTGATTTTGATTTTCACATACACCATGGCTGCATCTTTTTATCATTCTCATGTACATCATCCTGCATCTATTTGCTATTTCCCCACACATCACCCTACTTCAGTTTTGATTTTCACATACATCACCTTATATTTGTTATTCTCACATACATTACCCTGCATCAGTTTGCCATTCTTGCATATATCACCCTGCATCTGATTTGGATTTTTACATACATCACTCTATATCTGTTTGTCATTCTCACATACTTCACAATGCACCTGTTTTACATTTTTACATACCCTGCTCCTTATTTGACTGCCATTATCTCTTGGGTCACCCTGCATATACCACATTGTGCCTGGTTGTCACTCTCTTACAGATCATTGGGATCCAGGGCATTCCCCTGTCCTGGACTCGGTCTTACCTTAGCTGTCGGACCCAACAAGTATCCCTCCACCCTTTTGTCTCTGATGAGAAACCACTGAGTTGCAGGGTTCCCCAGGGCTCGGCACTTAGCCCTCTCTTTTTTAACGTCTACCTTTCTCCCCTCGCGACGTTGGCTGAATCTCACGGGGTGAGAGTAATCTCGTATGCCGATGACACCCAATTGGTGTTTTCTTTTGAAGACCACTCAGAAGCTGCATTCACTAATTTCAGACAATGCCTGTGTAGTATCTTTTCTTGGATGTCACTCAACACTCTGAAGCTCAACTCGGATAAAACCGAGGTTCTCTTTTTAATCAAACCTGCCCCTCCCCCTCGTTGCTTTGGTGGCCTTCTGAATTGAATCCCCTCCCAAGCCTGTGGACTCGGCAAGGAACTTCGACTTTCGGTTTGACAGCGACTTGTCCTGTAAATCTCAAATTAGTCAGGTATCCTCTTCCTGCTTTGGTAAACTTCATATGCTTTGCAAATTCCTGCATTTCCTCCCCCTGGAGTCACGTAAGACCATTGTACATGCCTTAATTACTTCCCATCTCGACTATGCTAATAGTCTCTACCTTGGAGCACCTGCCTTCCTGATCAGACGCCTGCAGATCTTCCAAAACGCGGTGGCCAGGTTGATATGTAAAATCCCTTATCGCCACTCGATCACCCCCCATCTTAGGAAGCTCCATTGGCTTCCAGTGATCAAGTGCATCCAGTTTAAGGCTCTTATTCTGACCTTTCGAGCTTTCCAAGGACGTGGCCCTGCCTACCTTCAAGCTCGCCTTAAACATTCTCAACATAGTTGGAACCTGAGATCTAATCACCTTCGTCTTCTGACAACCCCCCGCTTCCAACGTTCTAGAATGGGTGGTAGAGCCTTTGCAGTGATTACCGCCAAAGTGTGGAATGGCCTGCCTCTTTCTCTTCGTACGATTGAATCAGAAGCCGTTTTTCGACGTGCTTTGAAGACCTGGCTCTTCTCCAGCCTTTAGACCTTTGCTGGTCCTTCTTCTGCCGTCTGTTACAGCGCCGGGACACCCCGTTGGGGGTAGCTGTTGCGCTATATAAACTTCTAAATAAATAAATAAATAAATATTGTCAGCAGGAATAAAGTAAATTAAGGTGATGCTACAAATGCTGGTTCTGCAAAAAAGCTACTTTCAAACCCCCATTCTCAACTAATGATCATGCCTAAACCATGCTAATTTAATCTTACCACAAAGAAGCTGGAGGAAACAGATGGAATGGTTTCTTTGAGAGCAAAAGGCTAATCCCAACAGTAACACCTGGTCGTCTTTGAAAATGGTGGGGCTTAATACATGACAGGATTTCACAACTTTTTTTGAAAATTTGCCATGATAGTTTTCCATGTGTTAAGAATTACCTTAATTGTGCCAGCAGTGTGATGGGTGCTCCTTATGCCTAGTATTTCAGGTACCAGCATTTTGTCATTGACACTGCGCATATAATATGGATCGCCCGTATGTCAAAAAAGTTACCTCCAGTATTTCAGACCCATCATTTTATCATGGTTTACTTCCCCCAACCCACCCCCTCAGCCCCAATATGCCGTGGCTGCCCTCTCTGAGGCAAAGAATTACCTCCACTTTTCTAGCACCAATATTTTGAGTGACCTCCCTCATGCCAAGAATTACCTCCTATGGCCCTGCACTAGATTTTGCTATGGGTGCCCCGTGCCAAGAATATCCCCCAGTATGCTAGTGCCAGCATTTTTCCAAAGGGGGCCCATGCCAAGAATTATGTCTAGTATGTCAGGACCTGCATTTTGCCATAGGTGTCCTTCCATATGCCAAGAATTATCTCCAGTATGCCAGCGGCAGTATAGTACCCTGGGTTCCACCATAAGCCTAGAATGATATTGATTATGCCATGGCTACCGGCAGACTCAGAATCATAAAACACGCAAAGAAAAACACTCTTACTCACTTGCACTCTCTCACTCATACTCACTCCCCCTCACACTCAATCTCTTACTCTAACTCATGCTCTCTTATTTACTCATTCACATTCAAACATACTCATATTCACTGCTTCAAATTCTCACAAACACCCTTTCACACTCTCTTACACTGGGCCTGGTGCAACTGCACCTGCTGTGTCGTTGATAGCTGCACCTCTGACTCACTTCCACTCTCTTTCACAATCTCCATTCACTCACTCCTCCTAACACACACACACTCCCTTGAACGCACTTTCACTTAGTCATACATTCTCTCAAACTCAGATTCTCATTCACTTTTGCTCACATTGACAGTCTCAAAGACACTCTCGCTCTTACTCAGTCTCACTCACCCTCAGTCACTCACATACACACACATGCAACATTTTCTTTACTTATCTTGCTTCCTGTGCTGGCAACCTGGAGGCTCCGTGGCAGCAGTAGAACAGAAATCTGGCACTAGTCGTTGAGCAGCAAGCCATGGTTCTCAACGAGGCATCAGCCAGAGCAACAAGGCCAGGTTTGAAAATGGGAAGACTCACCTCAATCCCTCTCCCAGCTTCTTGATCAGATTGGAAGCGCAGCCCTTTAAGAAGCTGGGACAGTGCTGGGGATCCTGCCCCTGCTGCTCTGTGTGGCTTCTTATTGGCCTCAGTGGTGCACTGATGTGCGCCGTGACAGCCATATTTTAGCAGAAATACTGTGCTGCCTGAGCCATGTGCAGTATGTCTGATAAATAAAATTGAGTGTGCCTGTGTGAGGGGTTCGTAGTTGAAATAAGTGGAGAGGTGTGGTGCAGCGGCCAGGGCAGCTGACTTCGGAGCACAGGGTTCACGGTTCGATCCCCGGCTCCGGCGGCAGCTCAGCTCAGCACCATGTGACTCTGGGCAATAGCTCACTTAATTTCCACTACGGCCCCCAGCCCCTTGAGACCCGTAAGGGTGAGTAGCTGTGCTATATAAAAACGGACTTACATTTTTACATTTTACTTACAAATACTCCCCTCAGACATGTGCAGTCTACACATCCACCTGCAGAGTGTTGAGTTTTTGAAAAGCACTCTGTAGCTGGACTGTGCCTCAGACCCCCTTCTCCTCCTGTCACCAGGAGCCTGGAGACATGGTCGAGAGGGCTGACTTGCGTGCTGGCAGTGTTCATGGAAACACAAAATTGTGTTTTCATGAACACTATTCAGGTAAATATTTAGCAGTTGTGGTGCCGCAAAGCCAGCAGAGCTGTGTCCTGAAGCCCCTGAAAAGAGCCGCCACTGAATCCGAGTAACCAACAATACCCGATAACCATTGAACTAACCTATAACCCTGGGTTCTGGAGCAGCGTGCTGCTTAGCATAAAGCACTTCAACAAATCGTGAGAGGTGCGAAGCGCTATACCAATCCAAGTACAATAAAATGCAATAAAATACGTCATGGCCCTCAGGTCATCCAATACTCAGCAGCTAGGAGAGTGACACATGACAGTGAGCAAGCCCTTATCTCATAGTCTCATGATGTGCTAAATCTAGTGCCAGTCACTAGACAAAGTGAGTTCATGTTCGTAAGCCTCCTAATTGAAGAAATCTTCAGAAATGTGTCTATATGCATTATACTCCGAATTTAGAGCTGTGTGCCCAAGCACTTCTCTGTTCACGTCACTGGGTGCCAATGTATGCATTTAATATAAACTATGTGGAAGATAAAGCTTGTGCCAACATGATCTCCAAATTGGAATAATTTCCCATGAGAAATTGAAATATGAAGGGTGACTTTCATCCTTGTGCAGATCTCTCTTGATTACCTCATATGTCAAGGTGTCAGTTTCTCTCATAGCTGTCTTCCAGTCTGCCAGTAGCATTGCCGTGCTTTGATGCCAGGCTATATGCCCCAGTTGCATGTTTGTTTACCTAACAGACCACCTAAGCTTGCGGACTTCAATGATCGGGGACAGGAGTCGTTGCGTGACCTGGGCCAGGCGGCTTCCCATAGAGTGAAAATGGAGATGCCCACCCACCCCAGCTTCCTGCTCAGCAGCCTTGCTATTAAAATCAACTGAAAAATGAATGCTTAACTGAATACCTGCAGCATGGCTAGTCTCTACTAAAAGCATTTCCACCACCTTGGTCCCAGCCATCCCTCCTTCCTTTCTGATGTTTCTATTGGCTTTCTGTCTGCCTGGAAAACCAAACATCTCTGTTAGTAATTTACAAAATTGCACAGATCTGCGGAAAATAAGCAACATTTCCAAAATCTTCAGAAAACTTTTAAATGCGCATTTTCCGCAGAAAAATCTGAGCTCTCCATTTGGACAGTCCCTACTTAAGACAAAAAAAGTCAACAGCAGGAATCTGCCCATAGCCTGTCTTTAACAAAAGGAGGACTTGCTTATGTCCGGTTACCCAGTGCAGTATACTTGGCGCTGTACAGAAGATGCACACAAAATGTGTACTGTGCCTTTAAATAATCAAGAACTAGCTTTATGTTTTTGAACCCATCAGTCTTAAACTTGAATTGTAGCTTAAAGGTATTCTGACTCAAAAATGAACCGCATGCTTTATACTGTCGTCAAAAGCGCTGAGAGAGTACTTGGTCCATGGCATGTTTTCTAAATTAAGTCACTGTTGAAAATAGACATCTGCACGAGAAAAAAACACAATTGTTCTTCGTGCTCGTTTTTCTGAGCTTACTGCATCATTGTACGGTTTCCAGAGCACGCGCCATGGACAGAAATATGGGCTTTGTTAACGTTCTCGTCTGTGCCTGTGGTGCTGGTGTCCTGACATCCTTTGGTGTTTTCTCTCTCTTCTTTCTGGTGAGATCACTTCCGCCACAATACACAGAGACCTTTCATACAAATCAGACGAGCCTTCGCTCCATGTTTTTATGTAACGCGTAAGTGTCCTCGCGTGACCTGAGAAAACCAGAGACTGCACAGTTTCAAGCAGACAGCAAGACAAAGACATGTGATAAATATCTATGATCATGGACTGTGTTTCACAGAGTGCCAGGGAGGGAGGAAGTGAAATCATGGACCGATAGACCGCAAAGACCCGGGGCGTAACGCAGGCCCTTACAGCCCTGCCAGAGCAGGAAGGCCCCCAACCTTCAGGGGGTCCCTCCACCTCCTTGGGGTCCCATTAAGCCCAAGGCTGATGAATGTCAGTGAGATATGAATCTGTTGAGACATACTGAAGGGGGGTCACCATCATTTTGTGGTACGCCACTGACAATGATATCCCAGTATTGATCTTTTGTCCCATCCTTGTCCACTCAACTACCTCCTATTTGCTGTTGGGAAGCATTATGTGGAAACCAAAGATGATAATTAGAGATGCCGATGACTTTCTATTCCTCCTGGTACTTCCATGACAGGTTAGACCCTGTGCGGCAGAGGTGGTGCCAAGGGTACCAAGGGACAACCCAAAGGTAGCTCTCGCTTGCCCTGGGTACCTCCAAATAATGTCCATGACTCTTCCCTTCCTGTATCTTCCAGCCCTTCAATCAAGACAGAGGAACACCAAATGTCCCTGTTGTTATGTTGTGACTAGGGAACAATAACAGATAAGAATAATGTTCTACAAGGCATTCCATTCCACTCTGTGATCATTGTAATGCTCCATTCAAATCTCCCTGACTAAAATCCTCAAACGATGCTCAACATGGCAGCATAAAGTCCGAACACACAGCGATCCCAAAAATCAAACCTCCTCTCAACCCAGTGTAAATACCCTTCAATGCTACTTTTCCAGACAGAACGTTGTTCTTCAAGTCTCCATTCCCAGTGATGTTGGCAACAGTGGTCACAGTTATAAAAATTGAGTGAATTAAATGATATTTATGTAGCTCGGACAACACACCGTCAGGGCCGGCCTGGCCATAGCGGGCATCGGGGTTTTTCCAGGTGGGCCGGAAGGGTGGGGGCCGTTTTTGGGGCTGTGGGTGCCGTTTTGGTTACTGGGAGCCGCTTTTGCAGCAGTGCTGCAATATCGGCCCCCTGTAACAAAAGCAACAGCAGTGCTCCACACACGCTAGCCCCACCCCTGATGGAAAGACCACAATTGTACTAATGCGCCTCCTCAACTTTATCAGATTTCAGTGGTTCCCTAATAAAGCTTAATGACGCTCACTTGTTTCAACCCAGCTGCGGTGTCAGTAATATATGAAAAGGCAATCCAAACCCAAAGGACAGGTCCTGAAAGGGTCCATTGTGGCCTTGCAGTCATTATTGACTTCTCAAAGATCCATAGTGAAGGATGCAATGCTACAATATGTAGGGGAGACTGCATTACACAACAGGAGACAACAGTGATACCTTTTCATACCTGGTTCCATTTTTAAAGAGCACTGGCTGGTCTTGGCGAGGTCAGGCTTCAAATGTAAAAGGGATCTCTGACCTAAAGCATATCATTGTTATTATGTTCATAATAATAAGAATAGCAATTATAATAGTCATAATAATAATGATATTCTGAATACAATAAGTTTGTGAAGTGCACACCATGAACTGGATTGCTACTTGATTAATAAGTAGTGTGTTACTTTAATTAATACCAAAATCAAGGGACACACCATCTGGCTGCTACCACTGTGTAAGGCAGGAGGACCTCCTTCTTAACAGAATTTCACACGTACATAAGTGTACCGCAAAACTACAGAATCCTTTATGCCTTCAAATAAAGGTATGATACACATTTGGACAGGACTGGATGGGAACACATCAACCCCCTCTCAAAAAACTGAAGCCATGAAACAGGTCGGCTCCAACCCTGAACCCCTGAACCCCTTTACCATACTTGCAACTCTAGTAAAAAAAACCTCCTAAAGCCCTAAGAAATGGCAATGGACTAAAGGTGGTGGCCCTTTGGTGGACGACCACTGACCAGAGACTGTGCACTACAGGACGGGGCAGAAGTGGCAGTGTTTGCCCATCTCTAATTGGGGGTGAAGGAAACCATGGGCTTGCATAATGGAAGACCCCCTGTTTACAGTGAGGCTTCACTTCCATTAGAATGAGTCCCATAGTTATTGGAGGGTTACAAACCCTCTGCCACCCCCATGAGGTCTGTTAAGTTTCAGATAACATCAGACAAATGATAGCTGACATGGGGTAGTCAGAAAGCCTCAAGGCCTGATCCCACAGTTTATTAGGCCTTATCAGACAATTCATTACATGCTCTGTGGGAGGACTTTTTTAAAGGTCCGAGGAGATGCATGGGTGACTGGGTCTCATTTGTATCAATTGGAGTCGTTTCCCATTGGCCCACATACTGTTGTAACTCAAAATTGAAAGCAAAACACACCCCTTCAGCCCTTGGCTCTCAGGTTAGTCATGGCAGAGCTGTCGGAGGCTTCCTTTTGAGGTGATAAGAGTTAAATACTAAACATTATCAAAAGCCAGAATGTTTGGCTTTGGCACACTTTCCATAAAGCAATTAATATTTTGATATGAACATATATTCGGTGTTTAACGCCATTTTGCTAAACAACCCCTCAAGACAAGAATCACTAAAGGTCACATATGCTAGTCCCTGGGAGCTCCTAAAATTAGTCTAACCACTGCACATATCATCCAGGGCCTAAGAAGGAATATGACTGCATCATTCTCATACTAATGGAACTCCACTGATTCCCCATGACGGTTCACACCTTCTTCAAAACCAGCCACATTATATACAAAGCCATCACTATTAGCACCTCTGCATAACTGGCTGACAAGTTGACCCTCTCTGTGGCTCTCTGCACATCTGCAGCCAGGACGTTATCAGACTGCCCAAAGAAGTGTAAAAAGAAACAAAAAACAAGGAAACATTCTTCTGTCCTCAAGGCCGCCCTAGCTCTGTTCAAATTTAGGAAAGAGCTGAACACGCATCTCTTGAAAGAACACCCTGTCATGAGGCAGTACCAGTCGACTACTTCTCCCTGAATGCATCTACCTCTCCAATGGCTTGCTGCCTTTCATTAAGGTTTTTGCTATACAGGTACCACACTCTTACATGCTACCTTCTCCAGGGGTTACTAATTCTTGGCCCCCGAAGACCTAGGATGTTGATTTCCTCCCTGCAGTCAGGCTTTTGGGGGCCTGCCTCTGCTCCTGGTAGGCCCAGAGAACCTTGTGAAACACTCTGGTTCTTTTCTGGGACCACCACAACAAAGAATATGCAAATGTGAATGAGGCCACATTGCCTTGTGTGGCACTGACTCATCTTGAAGGTTACATTTAGTAACTGATGTATCCTCAGGCCGTTAAATCTTTCCTTTTTGGGTTTTAATTGTGTGTGCCTGTCTTGGCAGCTCTTTCTTCTTTACAGTTGCCTTTGCCCTCTTGGGCACCTGCATGCTCTGATGAGGGACCACATGACAGGCTCCTGGGACGGCAGGGCTGGCTTTTGCACTGGTGGCGCCGGGTGAGACAATATTGTTTGGCATCTCCTCTACGGATTCCCTCACTACCGCCTTCCACAATTGCCCCTCATCTCTCCATAGCCCCTTTCTCACATCTATTTCATTTGTTTTAAAGCACTGGTTGGGGTTGGCTTTACTAATAAGAATCCACTGAGCAGTGCACATAAAATACAATTCTGTGATCTGCATAGTACGCATTCTTTGTAGCAGGCACATTAACCCTCTGTACTATGTTATGATGCATCAAACTGCCACTAGACAAAACTCAGACCTCTCCCAGAAGGAACAATAATTGCCAGAGTTATCTGGCATTTTTATCGCTGCCTGAAAACTGCTGGATGCACAAGAAACTCTGCAGCAGGTGCTTTTAAAACCATATGTTATTTGTAACCACAGCGCCCCCGAGGTCAGCGCCAGGTGCAACTGCACCGGTTGCACCGCCCTAAAGCCGGCCCTGCCCTGCAGTCTCTTTTTTTTTTAAACACAATTTTATTAATTTTATTGCTATTGTCGGTACAGTTACACATATCAAGTTTTCTGTACAGTTTGTAATTAGATTGTTATCAAATCAAACAAAAGTAGGTCAGTAGAATGCTACAAATCTATTCTGTCTCTGCATATACATTGCATTAGGTATTTGCTGTAGATCCGGTTGCACTTCAATATGTCTACTATTTACAGTCTTATTATTAACTAGGTATCACTAATGATCACATCTCCAGTACTTGTTTCAATCTCCAACTTAACAAAACATACCCCCTACCCTCCTCCCCCCTGTTAGGCTCACCCTTGTATCTATGGACTTATATTATTCTGTGCAGTGCTCCACCTGGTGACATCTTTGTTAGTTTTACCTATATAGTGGGTGGTTTGCCTGGAATGTGTATATATAACTGGAGAGGGGTGTTTTGGCCCCCTATTGTGTTAGGGAGAATTCTACAGAGTCTGAGAACTATTGGGTTCCGTTGTGTCTATAGCCTTCAACGACTCCATCATGTGGTCCCACTCCATCGACATGGGTATTTTGCGCTGTCCCCTGTGTTCTTCCTGTCGGACTGTGGCACTCTCCGCCCCTCCCCATCTGATCATCTCCGTGAGCCATGTGTGGATCTGAGGAGGAAAGGAAGACTTCCACCTCATGGTTATGGCCCGCTTTGCCAATAATATGGCCTTATCAGCGAATTTGTATTGTGTTTTTCGGGTGGGGATGTAGGCCCAGCAGGCAGCTTTCCGCTGTGTCCCATACTGATGTGCCTGTTATGTCCCGCAGTATTGCTCCTAATTTGACCCAGAACCTCCCTAATTTTGGGCAGTTCCATAGCATGTGAGGTAAGTCCGCGTCTGCTGTTCCGCACCTAGGGCAACAGAGCTGTGCATCTGTGTATATACAGTTAAGGCGGTGCGGGGTAAGATAGGCCCTGTGTAAAATCATGTATTGTATGTATTTGAATTTAACATTGCGGGACACTTTCTTGGGGAACTCTAGGGCGTACGCCCATTCCTTATCAGTGAGGGTCCTCCCGATGTCTCTTTCCCATTTCATGCGCAGGGGTCCCAGTGAAATACTGTCATGAGCCCGGATGCCCCTGTAGAGCCAGCGAACCAGGTGTCTTCCCCTACCCATCAAGTGTATTGCATGAACTAGTCCATGTGTTGGGGGTTCATCCCCACTAGGGGACCAATGTTTTTTGACATAGTGTGTGATAGCGGCATGGAGTAAGAATAATGTTTGGGGGACTCCCTGGGTTTGGGCAAAGTTATTATGGTCCGCCAACACTCCATCTGTGAATAAGCTACCCACCGTTTCCACCCCTTCCTGTGTCCAATGGAGGATACTGCGGGTAGTAATCACTCCCGTGTTAGTTGGTATACCCAGTAGCGGAATATTTGCTGAGTACGGGGTAACTTTCTTAGTGTACTGCAAGGAACGTTTCCAGTAGACCAGTGCAATTTTGAGTAAAGGTTGAGCTGTAGGAGGCAGTCGGGTCCCGGGAAGGAGTAGTGCGTGTAGTGAACCTAGGGCCAGTTTCTGTGGTGTGTATTCAATTTCGTGCGGTTGCGCCCAGCTAGCCAATATGACAACCACTGCAGTTGACTGGCCATGCAGTATGCTCTAAAGTCAGGGGCCCCTAATCCTCCCTCTTCAGGTTTCAGTTTCAGTTTCGACAAGCTGATTCTCCTACGTCCTGTCCCCCAGATCAAGTCCGTAAGTAGGGCGTCCAATGTATGAAAGGCGCTGTGCGGGATCAGGAGCGGCAGGTTGGTAAAATAATATAATAATCTAGGGAGTAGGACCATCTTGGATATAGCCACTCTCCCCATTACCGAGAGAGGAAGTGACGTCCAGAATGTGATCTGGGTTTTTATCGAGCGAATAGTTTTCATCAGGTTGCCCTCTAGTAGGTCCTGGGGTGTTCTATAAATTTGTATACCCAGGTATTTAAAAGTGTGTGTGTCACAACATTTAGGTTTGTAGTGCCAAAAGGAATGGGTTCCGGGTTTTCCCTGTATTTCATGTAGAAAGCATGTGATTTGGTAGAGTTGATGGCTAGTCCAGAGATGATCTCAAATTGCCTAAAAATAGAGGGGATGGGTTCAAGGTCACCCGTTAAATCGTGGAGGTACAGTATGAAATCATCGGCATAGGCTGATACTACATGTTGAGTCCCTTCTATTGGGATCCCCTTCACAGCTGCCTCCGCTCAGAGTTTTTGGAGGAGGGGTTCTAGTGCCAAGAAAAATAGAATTGGTGAGAGGGGGCAACCTTGCCTAGTTCCTCTGGCCACCGTGTACGAATCAGAGACATCTGATCCAGTTCGAACTCGGGTTGTAGGGTCAGTGTATAAGAGTTTGACCCATTGTATATATTTAGGTGGTATGCCATATTTGCCCAGGGCTACAAACATATAATCCCAATGGATAGTGTCGAACGCCTGTTGGAGGTCAAGGGAGATACACCCCGTTTTACAGGAAAGTTTGGCCGCCGCCTCCATAACACTGTGTAAACGTCGTATATTGAGGGACGTATTGCGGCCCGGAACGAAGCCACATTGATCCAAATGGATCAGTTTAGGAAGATAGGAAAGGAGTCGATGGGCCAATATTTTGCTAAGTATCTTGTACTCTGTGGGTAGGAGGGACAGGGGACAGTATCCAGCCATATCACGTGGGTCCCTATTTGGCTTAGGAAGGGATATAACTAGTGCCTGCATGGTTGACAGGGGAAGCGTGTTCGTTTCTTGAGCCGCTTTATATAAGCATTCAAGGTGGGGGCTAGTTTACTTGCGTAGGTGGAATAAAATTCAGCCGGCAAGCCATCTAAACCTGGGGTCTTATTGCTTGGGAGTTCCCCTATGGCCTCTTTAATTTCAGTCTTAGTAATGGGACTTTCCAGTTCCGTCTGGGCTGCCTTCGTCAGTGTAGGGTAATGTATGCCGTCCAAAAACCTGTTTACTTGTACTGGCGGCACCGATGCTGGTGCACTATATAGATTTTCATAATAGTCCTTAAAAGCCTTATTTATTGCCGCCTGTGAGTACGCCATCGAGCCGTCTGGTAGTGAGATTTCTGGTATTATTACCAGGGGGGGCGCATCGCGTATAAGGCGGGCCAGCAAAGTGCCTGATCTGTCTGCCTCGGCATGGGAGCGTTGGTTGTATGCCCTGTAATCTACTAGTCGTAGTTCTTCAAGGAGTTCAGCATGTCTGATCCTGCCTTTTTGCATTTGGGTTTGACAGGAACGGTCGGTACTCGCTTGTCGCTCCAGCTCCTGGAGGGAGGCTTCAAGTGTTGTGAGTTTCTTGTTAATTTCTTGTCGAGCTCCTACCATAACACCTATGGACATACCGCGTATTACCGTCTTGAATGCGTCCCACTCAATGGAGCGTGAAGACGCGGAGCCAGAGTTCTCGTTAAAGTAATCGGAGATACCTGTATCCAATCGATCTCTAAAGACCGCGTCCTCTAACAGCTGCGACCACAGTCTCCAGGTGGGGACAGGAGTGGGAATCTTCCCCCATTCCAGGGTGATTTCTAGTGGATTGTGATCCGATAGAGTCTTCCCTAAATATGTGGTGTGGTAGATTTGAGAGGTGATAACGGAGGAACAAAACATTCTATCCAGTCTAGTGTGAAGTTGGTGTGGTGGGGAATAGAAGGAGTATTCGCGACTGGTAGGATTGCGAAGACGCCACACATCTTCCAGTAACCACCCCGTTGCCCAAGATTTCAGAAATTCTGTTTGCTTAAGGGACCCAGCCCCGCGAATCGGGAGGTGGGAACGATCCAAGTTAGTGTCTAGTATGGCATTATAGTCGCCGCCCAATGCCCATGGGATATCTACGCAGTCTGCTAATACGGTATTTAGTCTAGTGAGGAATTTGTCTTGATCGTAATTTGGAGCGTATATGCTCCCGAGTATTAAGTGTGCTCCATCAAGCGTCCCATGTACAACTGTGTATCTGCCTTGATGATCTATACGTTGTTCTATGGGTACGAATGGTACGCCGTGTCTCACCCAGATAAGTGTCCCCGGTTCGAAGGCGGAGTAGGATGTGGTATAAATTTGTCTCTTCCATTTCTTGCGTAATTTAGTTATTTCGCTATCTGTCAGATGGGTCTCCTGTAGCAGTACTATATGAGCTTTCCTCCTGTTCAATTGGGCGTGTATCCGGTGTCATTTGTGCACAGAACCCATCCCTCTAACATTCCAGGTCACTATATTATATTTCCCTTGTATGGGCATATCTGATATGTCTGTATATATTACGACGTTGTGGGTATGCACAGCAGGTGAGATAAATGTAGTATGTGAAGGTGAGCCTCCCTCTCAAAACTAACAAATTGTCTAAATTCCCCAATACTAGGACAAGCACAAAAACTTTGCTAGTCCGAACATTAAACAAAACGTTACTAACATCCACACGGTTAAGTATTACGATACTTGCAGGGGGTGGTTCCTACAGAGCTCATTTCGTCTCCTTACTCGACGGAGCTACACACTGGTAAGGACCCAATCTTGGCACATCATTGAAAGGATACTTGGGGGTAAAGTTACATTAAAAGAAAGGATTGCTTCAGTCTTACTTCATTTCCGCAGAAGTTCGCGGTCTGCAACAATGTTTGACGCTTTCTTAGCAACGCTGCATTATCCAAATAGTGTTTGTACTGTCTGCGGGGTGATGGATGGGAACATCAGGTCGTTGCTATCAGAGTCAGAGGGTTCTATGTTCTCATCAGAGTGTTCCGAGAGAGAAGGTGGGCTCGGTTCTCGCATGGCAGATGCGGTAGCCACTGCTGACTCTTGGTCTCGTAAAGTTTGTTCCGGGGAGGGTCCACGTCCTCTGGTCCTGCGGGTCGATCCGCCCCGCCGTGGTCGTGTTCTCAGTGGGCGCTGGGCAGCTCTTCGTATCCTCTGGTCTAGTTTATCTAGGGTCTGAGAGGGCAGGGTGGTCTCGAGCCAGTCATTAGCCTCCTCGGGCTGTCAGAAAAATGGGATTTATGGTCATGTAGGATTTTTAATCTGGCAGGGAATAATAGAGCGTATTTAAGCTGCAATTCTCGGAGTTTCTCCTTCAGGGGTTGGTATGATGCCCGTTGCTTTTGGACCATGATCGTGTAGTCCGGGTATAGGGAGATTCGTTGGTTTTCATATTGGATGGGCGCGTTCTCTCTGGCTTTCTGCAGAAGAGTATCACAGTCTTTATAATTGAGAATTCGGACGATCATTGTTCTCGGCGGTGCTCCAGCCGTCGGCCAGCCCGGCGGTATTCGGTGAGCCCTCTCCACACAGAAGAAAGGGGACAGACCTTCCGGTGCAATCTGGTCTCGTAGCCACTGTTCCATAAACTGTGCCGCATTGGCACCCTCCGTCCGTTCCGGCAGACCAAGCACATGGATATTGTTGCGGCGAGCCCTGCCTTCTGCATCCTCCACCCTGTCTTGAAGAGTCGACAATTGTTTTTGCATTCGGGTCAGGGTCTCAGCATGATCTTTATGTTGTGGTAGGATCTCCAGCAGTGTCTGTTTATTATTTTTAACTGTTTCTGCCAATTTTTCATGATCCGCTCTCAGGAGTGTAAAGCCAGTGGTCAAGGAGCCCATTTGCTGTTCCATAGACTTGCGTGAGTCCCGTATTTCTTGTAAGATTATGTCTAGTTTGTCCAAAACAGGCTCTTCATTGGTTGGCAGAACACAGCTAATCGATGATGTCTGTGAGGCCGTATCTAGTTCTCCCTGCGTCTGTTGTTCCACTAAGGGTTGTTCCGCGGACTTCCCCTTTGTGCGCCCCATAGTGAGTGGTCTTACAGTATTACGTATGCGTGACTCACCAATTGCAGTTTCAGGGTATTACTTGTTGTGATACATTCTCGCTGGTTAGAGTGAGGGAGGGGGGCCACGGATCTTCGTCTGTTCCGTGCCTGCGTCAGGATTTAGAGTTTGGCGCAGCCAAGGCTGTTGGGCACGTCCCTTTTGAGCTGTGGTCACAGTTATTCGGTGGATTAGGGTGACGAGGACCGGTCTCAGGCCTAGTGCACACTTCACAATACACCGTTGCGCCACCGTGGGGTAGCAGTCGTGCCCCTCCGCTGGAGATAGATCGCACCAAGGACTGTTGGCAAGCAGCTCTGTTAGAGAGATGGGCAATCTATGCAAAGTAGCACATTATTAGCTTTGTTGTGTATTCCAGACAGACCAAATTGCTGTGTCCCTTATTTACACCTCAGACCGCTCGGGGACCCTGGTTTATAAGACGTTAGGTGCGGTCTTGCCCCCACTCAACTAAGTCACTTGGAAGGGTCAGTGAGGGTGTTTCCATACCCAGCAGCTCTCCCAACAGTGCTCCGCTGGAGGATGAGGATCTAGATACGGTGTCCTGGCGGCCCTCAGGGGTGCGTTAGGTCGGAGTCACCTCCAATGCCCACCGGCTACTTCAGGAAAGTTGGTGGGATCGCGCTGGTCCGATCGAGCGCGTAGAATAATGACTCTCAAATGTTTCGTCTGTATCGCGGTCCACAACTGCATCTACCTCCAACTCACCCCCACGCCCTCCGCCTGCAGGCACAGGGGGCACCAGTATCCCCCGCGGCGAGGGAAAAAAGGAAGGGAATACAACTCCGTAGGAGCTGACACGTCGCGGGATGCAGTGGCGTCGGGGGCCCAGGCCGTAAATACTTTAAATTAGTCTATTCCGCCACTCAGTTGGAACATAGCGCGGTAATTTCCGGCCTTCTCGGGGCAGCGCCCCTTACTCACAGTTCAGTCACAGTGGGTGACACAGCCTCAGACCTGGTCTCGGAGTATGGGCAAGGGGGCTCCGCCGCCGCAGTCACGCCACCCCGGCAGCCTCCAGCTGGTAACACTTTAGGCCTCCACTACAGTCTTAGCCCAGCATCGGGAACCGCAGCGGTCGCATCCGGCACTCTCGGTGTAGCTCCAGTCCGCCGTCCGCTGTTGAAGGAACACTGTCTTCCGCACAGGCAGCGGTGTCGTGCTCGCGGGGCTTGGACGCAGGCTATATCTCCCTTCAACGCGGTGTTCGCCGAGGCCTCACAACACGTTCAGGCAGACGTCGCAACACTTATGCTGGCTCACTGGCGATGCACCCCCGCAACGGGGGCTTCGTCCAGGTAATGCAGCTCGACAGTGCGGCTCTGCGTCCTCGTCAGGGTTCAGCGGCAGCAGTATGGACATTACATCGCCACTTTGCGGCCTCCGGTGTCACGGCTCGTCGTCCCAGGCCTCCTCTCCTCGGGCAGCTAGGCCCCGCAATGTGCGGTCACGTCGCTTATAATTTCCTCCGTGCAGACATTGTGTTTCTTTTTCTCAGCAAGTCTGCACCATACCGTCGACATTAGCGATCGGCGGCAGGGGAGAACATAGGCATTTGACCCCCTAATCCAGTGAATTCAGCAGGATTAAAGGATCCTGTAGCGGAGCTCCGTCAGGGTGCGGCCGCCATGCTCGGCAGTTAGCCACGCCCCCCCTGCCCTGCAGTCTCTATTTCTTCCCTGCACCACTCGCGCTCCACATATGGTGCTGGGAGAGGAAGACTCAGCCTCCTACTCTTCCTGTGTGCTGCATCCTCAGCCTGGGGAGGGAAGAGCGCTGTGTAGGAGCTCTTGTAGGAGGCTCTTCGATCAGTAGCAGCACCACCCCCCTCTTCCCCCAGCGCCTTGAGACCCTCGCGGGTATGTAGTGCGCTTTATAAGTGACATGATTGATTGATAGGAGCTGTGATAGTTGCGTGGTGTGGAATGGGTTGTCCCTCACCTGTACACAAGAGGAATCCTTTGAAAACAGCAGTAGTGATTTAGGGCCCCCGGATGGGGCCAACAGTCATTGAGGCTTCCTGGGGGAAATAACCAATCTTGCCCAATTCCTTTGTGCATGTTGAAATCATTATGCTTTTGCCATCTCCTTCATTTAACTTCATCTCCTTCATTTAACTTCTTGAAATTCTGAATCCTCAGCATTAGTAATTAGTTAATTGTGTTCATTGGTTTCTGCACTTTTTACGTGTTTGATGGTTTTCTTTTTTTACCCTCTGATAAGGAATCTTATTTCCATTTTCTCTACCACTAAGATCAGATGTGTTCTACTAAAATACTGGTAGCTAGTAAAGGACAACCCTTAACGGTAGTGAGAATTTAGGAAATAGTTCACCAATCATTTACAGAAAGGACATATCCCTTAAAGATCTACTAGTAAGGAGTCATTTCTGCAGTCCAAACATGAGAAAAACATGGCTGCAAAAGCCTAAGGTTCTCACAATGTGTCACAACTGCAAAGCCTGCAGGAATGGACAAAATGGCCCAGGTTTTATATTATACAATGGCAAACATTAAGAGTATAAGACAACGAAGTTGCATCTCCTGGTTAGGAGATGTCCCCCTGTGCACTGCTGCAAATCCCAACAAGGGTAAGAGTTTAAAACAGAAGTAGTTATGCCGAGTTGAATGAATTGTAGGTGATGTTTATTCACATCTATCAATAATGATACGTTTTTTCAAAAGGTCTGTATTTGGTAGACAATTCCATTAGAAGATGTACATGTTGTTACATCTGTCCCGATGCATTTCGGGCAACAATGTGCCCTTCGTCAGGGGAAAATATCTCTCTCGTTTGAACATCAAAAACTGGGTAACGTTCACTTTGTCTTCGTGCTTCTTCCTCGCGGCCACTCTTCCAAGAGGAGCGAGACGTCGGAGATCCAAGAGTGGCCGCGAGGAAGAAGCACGAAGACAAAGTGAACGTTACCCAGTTGTTGATGTTCAAACGAGAGAGATGTTTTCCCCTGACGAAGGGCACATTGTTGCCCGAAATGCATCGGGACAGATGTAACAATATGTACATGTTCTAATGGAATTGTCTACCAAATACAGACCTTTTGAAAAAACGTATCATTATTGATAGATGTGAATAAACATCACCTACAATTCATTCAACTCGGCATAAGTACTTCTGTTTTAAACTCTTACCCTTGTTGGGATTTGCAGCAGTGCACAGGGGGACATCTCCTAACCAGGAGATGCAACTTCGTTGTCTTATACACTCCGCACTTTGAGGATCAGAGAGTGAATCCCCAGTAGCACGCTACACTGGTACAACTTTGGAACACCCAGGTAGTGCGTGTCTCATTCTTTTTGTCGTTTCAAACATTAAGAGTACACAGGGCTTATTTACAAGCCCCTTTGCCACAGGAACGTCACTTTTTTCAATGTTCCTGTGGCGATATGGGCATTGCCTTATTTACAAGGCAGTGTTAAGCCACTTGTTGTGGCTTAATGCTGCCTTGTAAATAAGGCACCCTTTCACGCTATACTTAGCGTGAAAGGGGAGGGCAACGGGTGTTGCGGTGAGCGTTCCGCTGCAACACCCATTGATTTTGACGCAGCCCCCTATTTACAAGGGTGACATAAATATGGTGCAAGGGTGCCTGCGTTGGCGCTAGGCAGCTGTAATTAACGCCAGTGCAGGGGGAAACACAGGGCTGCACCGTATTGTTGTAAATAAGGTGCAACCCTCCGTTTCAAAAGTGGCGGAGCGCTGCGTTAAGCCAAGAAGGCTAACACCACTCTCTGTCGCTTTTCTTGTAAATATACCACTACAAGTTTTCTCAAATGCAACAGTAACCTTGTAATCTATGTGTTAATATGTCCTTGTAGACTCCAGTACATTGGAAGTACGACACACACTTTGAAAAAACAAATAAAGTTTTGAGCACATAAGAATGATAAAAAAAAGAGATCAATGTAACACAATAGCAAAACTAGAGATGCAACATACCTGTGATCCAAGTTCACTGAATTATTTTGCTATTGATAAAAGTAACAAATCAGGAGGATGCAGAGATCATGTGAGAACACTGCAAAAACTAGAATCTAATTACATCATAAAACTTGGGGTACTCCACCCGATGGGTCATAACATTGATGAAGAACTTCATTTTTTATTTTTTTTTAAACAAACTTTATTGACTTTTACAAATTCAATCACAAGTAGCGTGCGAATAGATGCAGGTTCAGGATACATACAGATTGATGGACTGCAATATCAACGTGGGCGATATAAATATAGTAATTAAATACCCAGTCGAAAACTCTTCCACCCTCCTCCCATGAGTTATATCATTGGAGTAGCATCATTATACGCATAGTAATATTGTCAATGCAAAAGAAATCCCCAAGCAACTCCCCCCCTCCCACTAGACATGTCACATCATCTCATCATTGCAAGCTATAATATAGCACAGTTGTGATTCAGACGTATAAATATACTAGGGATCATATTACAACATCTAGTTCCTAATGGAAGTGCAGTAATTGTTCGCATCATAACTAGGCCCTCAGAACTCCTGGAGCATAGGGGTAGGTAGTTTAGTTAGCTGATACAGGAGTTGCAATCATGGGTAATTCGTCTCCATCAATGTCCGGAATCTTTAAAAGTACCACTAACGTTTCCCATGCTTTTGCCGCTTCTAGCGCCCTTTCACTTCCCACTTTCTTTGCCAATTGCATTCTAACTGTTCCCTCACATTCCGCCCATTTAATAAGTTCCCTCTTCCATCTGGATACATCAGGTCCGTTTCGCACCTTCCAATGTATAGTGATCTCTCGCTTAGCTAGTAGGAGACCTAGGTCTAAGAATTTGCTTGTTACCTTGTTTTTAGCTCTGTGAGGAAACCAATGTAATAAGCAGGGCCCGATAGCCGGTTCCAATTCTCTGTCAGTAACCTCAGTCAGTAGGGCCATCACTGCAATCCAGTAGGTATCTAATTGCGGGCAATCCCAGAACATATGGCGGAAGTCTGCCCCTTCTGTATTACAGCGCGGACAGGCCGCTGTGCTAGTATCAAAGTATTTGTTGATCTTTGCTGGAGTAAGGTAGGCCCTGTGTAAGATATAAAAGTGTACTAATTGAAAGCGAGCGTTCCGAGAACTCTTCCATGCCCTTTCTATAAGGCCATCCCAGGTTTTCTCCGGGATCTCTACCCCTAGATCCCCCTCCCATTTAAGTCGTAACGCAGTTAAAGGCTCCAACATTTCCTGCGTTAGTCAGCGATAGAGGCATGTGACTGCCTTAAAAGTGCCTGCCGCTGTTACTATATATTGGCAATCTAGTGATGTCTGTGGTTCTGTGAGACCTCCTTTCCAATGTTTGCGAATAGTCGCAGTAAGCGCAGAGTGCAAGAGAAAGTCCCCTCCCGGTAAATCATAGCGGTCCTGCAAGTCATTAAAAGGAAGCATAGTGCCATCCCCATATAGGTCTCCTATATGTGCTAGGCCATGCTCTCTCCAGTGTCCTAGTCCCTTCCAGGAGCCCCCATGTGGTAGTGCCTCACACATAGAAAGCAGAATATTGGGTGCATATGGTAACGTAATCCGTGCTCGTTTCAGACTTCTGTTCCAACACTGCCGCGCTACTTGGAGGTCCCCTGGGAGATCCTGAATTCTAAGAGGTAATTTCAGGACAATTTGGGAAAGGAGTCGCAGGGTTGGACCCTCATCTCTTATCTCTCCCGTTTCTCGAAGTCGACCCGTGACCACCTGCGTGAGCCATTGCAATTGTGCTGCTAGGTAATAGGTCTCAAAGTCTGGGACAGCTAGACCCCCTTCTAATCGCGATCGCATCAGGACACCCAGCGCAACTCTTCGCCTACCAGAACTCCATAGGAAACCTGTGATCATGGATTAAAATTGAGTAAAGAAACTTGCCGGGATCCAAAGTGGGAGGGTCCCAAAATAATAGGGCAGCCTCGGGAGGGCCACCATTTTAAGTAATGCCACCCGACCAGCCACTGACAGAGGGACCGTTCCCCAAAATTCAAAGTTGTCTTTCAGTCCTCTCATCGCCCAACCTATGTTTCCCTCTAGCAGATCCCCCTGAGTGTGATATATTTGTGTCCTTAGGTATGTCAGACATCTATATTCCCATTGCACCCCAAATGTCTCCTGCAGTCCATTTTTATCCCCAATAGTCGGGAACAGGCAGGATTTGGACCAGTTTACCTTGAGCCCTGAGACTCTGCCCAAGTCTCGGAGCAAGTCCTTCGCGCCGCGTAGGGCATGTCCCGAATTCGCTAAAAACATTAGTAAATCATCCGCATATAGCGCTATATGGTGGACTTGCCCATAGGCAGGGAGGCCTCGATAGTGATGTCCCATTCTGGCCTTAGCCGCCAATGGCTCCACAGCCAGAGCAAACAGGAGAGGGGACAGTGGGCATCCTGGTCTCGTTCCCCAGCCTACGTCACAAGCGGCGGATATTAACTCGCCCGTCTTAACCCTTGCCGTGGAGTTTTTATACAATAGGGTTGTCCATCCGATGAAGTTATCCCCAAGGCCAAATTTGCGCATTTCCTGGAACAAGTAAGGCCATTCAAGACTATCAAACGCTTTTTTAATGTCCACTGCAAAAATAGTCCCGTCGTTCTTTGGATAAGAATCAGCTTCAATGATCCGCAGTAGGCGCCTGACATTAATAGCCGTATTTCTGTCGGGATAAACCCGGACTGGTCTTTATGCACTAACGTCGACATGTGGGGGAGGAGTCGTGTGGCTAATATACAGCTCAAGATCTTATAATCCATATTTAGCATTGAGAGTGGGCGATAAGAGGATCTATCCCAAGGTGGTTTTCCGGGTTTCAGCAGTGGGATGATTATAGCCTCTCTAGTGGTAGTTGGGAGGTGTCCCATTCGTTTGGCATCCTTATACAGTGTAACTAACCTAGGGGCTAATTGCTCAGTGTACGCCAGATACAATTCAATTGGCAACCCGTCAGTCCCCGGTGTTTTGTTCCTAGCCATATGCTTAATGGCTCCTCTCACCTCTCCGATCTCGATATCTCGACCCAGCGCGTCCATTTGTATCCTATCTAAATGTGGCAGTTCGACCGTGTGCATGAACCTATGCATCTTGTCGTCTATCAGGGTCAGTTTACTACTATAAATATCAAAAGACAAAAAGCGGCTGACCCTATGTTATGCACTACAACCACTATTCAATATACATGAAGCTTCCTGTGCATTACACCTCCGGAGCCTGCCGCAATAAAGCTCCACTGTAGTCCAGAGCAGAAGTTATTTCTGTTATGGAGGGTGCACCAGAGATGAAGTCAAGACCATCAGGATAAGTCCAAACAATTTCTTTTTATTCTTCAAAAATAGTCAGAATAAAGACATCAGCCAACGCGTTTCGTTCAATAAGAACTTCATCAGGGCGTTTAATATTGATGAGAATGGAATAATCCAAAATATCTTTAAATTACAAGGATGAAGAGTACGTTGTAAAATACAAGGAAACCCCACGGTCCTGGGTTATTGCTGTACCATCCAGCATTGATACTCTGAAATGGTTCCTTCGTAAAGTGACGATGTTGTCAGTGTAAGACGCTGTTTACTACTATATAAATTTGTATAGTACGCGAGGAATAAGTCATTAATACCCTGCTGAGTATAGCAAGGCACGTCATGTTGGTCTCTGAGTTCTAAGATTGATGTGCCCCTCCGCGCCGGGTTAGCCAGCCACGCCAGGAGAGCCCCGGATTTATCTCTTTCCGCATGGGCGCGAGTAATGTATGTCTTATAGTCGAAGCAGCGTAGCCACTCTATCTGCGCCGCTACAGTTTCCTTTGCGTTTATAAGTTCCTCTTGTTTATCGGGCCGCTCGGGTCGTTCTCGCTCTATGTCCCTAAGTCGCTTGTCGGCCTGTTGAACATCCTGTAAAAGGACCCTATGCACTCCCACCACCCCAGAGATGCAACAGCCCCGAATCACTACTTTAAAACGCTGTAGCAGCGTTGTCCTGAAAATATTGATCGATGCTGGTGCGCACTGTTTCTCGAAACACTGGGTCTTCTAAGGCCTCAGGGCGTAAACGCCATGTAGGGATCCTAGATCGTGTAGGAGACCAATGTAGTCGCAGCAATATAGGGTTGTCATCTGACAATGTTCTGGTGAGGTATTCACTATTTTGTACCCCGGCATGCACATCTGGGGAACACAAGAACGCGTCTAACCGAACATGAAGGTCATGCAAGGCAGAGTAAAAAGAATAATCTCGGGTTTCAGAGTGTTGTACTCTCCAGGAATCCACCAATCCCTAACGCTCTTGCCAGTGACGGCGTGCCTCAGCTATTTTATGAGTAGGTGCATCAGGGAGCGGAGGGTGTGAGCGGTCTAGGATAACATCCGAAATGCAATTAAAATCCCCCCCCAAACATGACTGACCCCGTGAGAGTGGGTGCAAGCTTCCTAGAGAGCTGAGAGAAAAAAGCAGGCTGCTCTGTGTTAGGAGCGTATACACTACCCAAGACATGTCTCTGCCTTCGAGCTTCCCAGTGACCACTACATACCTGCCCTCTGGGTCTATGATTTGATTTGTGCATTTAAAAGGCACCCCTGCTCGCACCCAGATCAATACTCCCCTAGCAAACGCTGAGTAATTGGTATAGAATGTTTGGTCACGCCATCGACGCTGCAAGGCCGCCCCCTCATGTGCCTGTATATGAGTCTCCTGAAGTAGTGCAATCTGAACTCCTCTGCAGACTAACTATGTATGTATTTTATGGCGTCGCAGCATTGAGTGCATTCCTCGCACATTCCATGATATACAGTTTAGGTCAGTTGTGGTAGCCATTGTAACAACCCATCCAGTAGCCCAATGAGAACTTCGGTAGTGACATGCCTGTATCCAAACAACCCCTTAAAGAACAAGAAACCCCAACTCCCCCTCCCCAGGACAGTTACTGTAAAACTAGCACCCATCCAAACCATGTAGAAAACATTACACAAAATCCTCTGGCAGTTACAGAGGTAAAAGGGAGCGCGGCTGTTTCAAGGAGTGATAACGAACCATAGTGCATCAGCCTTAAACGCAACAAGATAGCCCAGGGTGTATAACAGTACCTGAGAGTCCAGAGCTCCTCTAAGTATCACAGCTTTCGTAGCTTACCACACAGAATCAGATAATATCGTCCGCAGTGTTAGGAGTCACTACTGGCATCTTCACACTACTGCCGCATGACGTATCAGTGTCATTGTCTGCTGATTCTCTGGAGTTGTCAACGTCCCCCTCCGGAGTGGGGCCCCGAGCCCGCACCAGCGCCGCCACTGTCTGCAATGCCTCGGATCTCTCCTTCTCGGTCTGAGATGAGGATGGCTTCTTCCGGGTTCTTCGGCGAGGTCGCCATCTCGAGCTTTTTCCAGGTTCCGCAGTCCATCGCCTGGCGATCTCAAGGCCCTGCTCCCGCGACGTCTCGCCCTTGTAAGTCTCGAGCCAGTCCCAAGCGTCATTGGGAGAGTCAAAGTAGTGAGTGTTTCCCTCCAAAATGATGCGCAAGCGAGCGGGGAACATCAGGGACTATTGGAGGCCTTCATCCCTCAAAATGTTCTTGACCCCAAGTAAGAGGCTTGCTTCCTCTGCACCTCCAATGTGTAATCCGGAAAAAAGGTGACCTTACTATTGTCAACGATGTAGGGGCCCTCAGTTCTCGCCTTCTGCAAGAGTAGGTCTCTATCCCGGAAGTGGAGCAGGCGGGCCACCACAGGTCGTGGGGGTCGTCCGGGGGCGAGCGGCCTGGCCGGTACTCTATGAGCCCTCTCCAGTGTGTAGAAGGCAGACAGTCCCTCGGGCGCTACTAATTTCCTGATCCAGTGTTCTAGAAAAGATACCATGTATCCTCCTTCTGTTCCCTCAGGGAGGCCTACTATTCTGACGTTGTTCCTTCGGTTGCGCCCTTCTGCATCTTCAGCTCTTCGTTCCAAGTAATTCACCCTGTCCGTGAGTGCCCCCATCCACTGTTCCAGCTCCTTGTGCGCCGGAATTAGGGTCGCAAATTAGTTTCAGTGTCTTTAACCCTGTCCGACAGCTTTTTGTGCTCTTCTCGTAGGAGGCCAAGCCCCACTGCGACGGTACTTATGTCCTGGTGGAGGGTAGCTTTCGTGTCCGCTATGGCCTCCAAGATCCTGCTAAGTTGTTGCTGCACTGGGTCTTCTGAGGAAGACTGCGACTGTTCTTGAGCGCTATTCTCTGGGTCCGGAGGGGCCCCCGTCTGACGACCCTTAGGTTTACCCATACTGGCAAGGGTGCCCCGGTGAAAGCGATGTGGCCCCACTGCAGCTTCTGTCAAATCTCAATCGAGTTGTCCGCAGGAGACACCCCACTGTGCTGAGGCGCCCCACCGGATAGGTCTGCACCTCCCAATTTGCCCCCCCGTGGTGCCTCAAGCAGGTGTGGGCCCAGTCCTAGACAGGAATCCCGCTCGGCTCACAAGAACCTCCCTTTTCTCCCCCTTCTGAGAGCTTACAGAATAGGTATCGGATCACCGTGGTCGCCGATCGGCGCAGTCCAGTTGTGCAGATTAGGGGACACTCACAGGTTTTCCAATGGGGCTCTAGCAAGCAGTGCACTCTGCGGGGCCCAGTTTTTATAACCTCTCCGGAGGTCAACACATCAGTGCCGGTCTGTTCAGCGTCTGCCGCGGCGCACCAGAAAAATCTTAAGCAGCTGGCATCAGGCCCTTCATGTGTGCACGCTCTCAGGTGGGCTTGCCGTGTGGGTCTTAAATTAGGGAAGTGTCACTATCTTGGGTCCACTTCAGCAAAACACCGCCTTTCACGAGGCATGGGCAGGCACCTCAGAGAGGCACAGATAGCAGTTTATAAAAGTTACAGGAGCGGTTGACTCAATCCGCTGTTGGGCACAAGTTGGGGAGGGATTTTTACAGTTGCGGGAGGGGTCTCACCGTGTCTGGCGTCAGGGCCAGCAGCGCCGTAGTTTTCACCGCAGCGGTCCTCCGGTTTCCCACGTACCAGCGGAGAAGGGGCTCGCGGTGCACCCCGGCCCCGCCCAGCGCTCGTTCTTATCTTCGGCGCTGTTATCATGGGAGTCCCTCCGGAGCTCTTTGTGCTGCTTTGTGTGTGGTCACTTCGTGTGGCGCCTCCACAAGGTCCGGGGCAGAGATCGGTGCGCACCCTGGTCAGCCCTCCGCGATCCGGGCGGGTTTCAGTTTACACTACTAGCTGCGTCGCCGCCATTTTGCCAGCCTTCTTCGTTCATTCCACGTCGCAGGGCGAATCTCCGTGTTCAGAGCAGCTATCGTCGTCAGAAGGCTTCTGACCCTAGGTCACAACCCTCAGGAGCTTTCGAGGGTTCTGGGAGTATATAAATCGCCCCTCGGCTATATATTTTATCGGATAATTAACAGGCTGATGCGGAGCTCTCGGCTCACACGTCCGCCATCGTCCTCAGCCTAGCCACGCCCCATTGATGAAGAACTTCATGTACCTCTGACAAAAATAGACACTTTGTATTTCAAAAAAGGCCTCACGAAACAGAAGTCTAGCAACAGAATAATGTAAAGGTCTTCAGTGCATAACATAACACAACAAGAAATCATGTCTCTGGAAAAGCACACATTACTTCTTTATAGGACTATCAACTAAACCATCAATGGGCAATACCCAACAAAATTTAATTACTAAAAATGTATTTATAAATATAAAATCAGTTATTTTCGGAGTAACATTTCTGGGATTAACACAAAATGAATGAATGTAAGATACAAAATGTATGATAATTTATATTTGGATATTGAAGCTATTGCTTCATAATGTCTGACGCTACCCACCAGACCTGGCCTGGCAGTTCGGGCGGGACTGTTCCCATTGGGCACAGGGTCAAGACTGATTTGCATATGGCTGGGTTCAAACTGAAATAGCATGGTGAGCAAAAAAACGATGGATTTAGGCCCAGATCTCTGTACTGGGGTGAATGTATGACATTGTTCTGCATTCTGTCCATCAATTGTTCTTTTTGCATTTGTCACCCCGAGTGGGACGGGAATGCCCAGACGTGGGCCCCGTGCTCTCCATGCCACTGGAGTCAACCTATCTTGGCTGATGAGGGGTGAAACCCCGAAACCGGTCCTAGGATGCTTGTTTCCAGTCCAGGGAGGACCTGGCTTGGCAGTTCGGGCTGGACTGTTCCCATTGGGCACAGGGTCAAGACTGATTTGCATATGGCTGGGTTCAAACTGGAATGGCATGGTGAGCAAAAAAACGATGGATTTAGGCCCAGATCTCTGTACTAGGGTGAATGTTTGACATTGTTCTGCATTCTGTCCATCAATTGTTCTTTTTGCATCTGACGCTACCCAACAGCATACAAATTAACAATCCTTCAAAGGGTATACCAAATTTGATAATTGAGCTTGTTTTTAATGTGACACTCATAAAGTGCACTTCCTACAAGGCCTTTGGAGTACACTGCCATGTACTACAATCGAGAGATACCTTATAAGACCACATGAAAGAATGACTAATTATTCATGCTGAAGATCATTAGTGGTCAAAACCCATTGGACCGGTAAGGGGGTGCCTTTGCCTTTTTGACACAGTGCATTGAGTAAATCAGATACATTTCTCTCTTCTAGAGCTGTGCTCTTTCCTTAACAGAAAGTTCGAAACTAAGTATTTGTGTTTTGCTTACCCTGAACTACACGGGCAAAATCAAGGTGTGCACACAGACACACATATTCCAAAATGCCTATCAAGCAGGAGCGGCCTGTGCAAGTAAGAGCGGTGGGCGGGGTGGAGGGGGGGGAGGAGTCGACAAACGATGACGAGGTAAAAAAATTAAAAATTTTAAAAAACACTTACCTTGCGCTTGCCGCATTGTCGAGTCAGCGAGCACAAGGTAAGTAGTTTTCTTTCTTTTTTTGAATTTTACCTCATCGTCATCTGTCGTACCCCCGCCTCACTGCCCCACCGCACCGCTGCACCGCTCTTACCTGCAAGGGCCGCTCCTGCTATCAAGGTACGTCGATACAGAGTAAGGAATAGTAAATATATACTTACTTACATATGCTTGCCTTGATGGTCTATTTTCTGCAGCCGATATTGTTGTATGGCAATATATTTTTTTTATATTCTGAAATACTATCACAACACTATGGTGATGGTATGAGCTGGTTTAAAGTCGTCCTTGTGCTAGTGAGCGAGGCTCCACAGATAATGTTTGCACCAATTTTTACGGGCGTTTTGTGACTTTTCCTGTTACTCAAATGAGCGCCATCTATTCGGAAACTCAACAAACATCGAGACCGGAAGGACTAGCTTATGTACAGGTGCGTCTTATCGAACTCCTCCAGTGCTCATTCGAGGCCTGTTTAGTCAGAAGGCAGATAGGAAGTACTTGCTGTGTAATTTATGTTTTTGGGACTGCAGCTAGGAAGCCAACGTGGGGAGAACGTTTTCATTGTTAATTATCTTTCTAGGACTATTTTTAATTTATGAAACGTTTTATTCACTTTGCAATAATCATATTTACTTTTCGTTTTACTTTAATTGCACTGTTACTTGCTTTTATTATGAAATTTCATTTTTGACCAAGCTACTGCCCTTGTTTCTCTGTATTAACTGTCTTTGTAACGCTTTTGTAACTCATTGTGTGCAGTGATCATTTTCATTTGGTTTTGTGCTGCCCCCTAGTGGAAATATGAAATATCACATACAACCAAGAAAATACGCTGATGTTTTCAGAAACTGAATAAATGCACCCACCGTTTTACTGTTCTGTTTTACTCTTTCTCTCTGTTCAGGGCATTTTTTTATTGCAAGGCCTGCCATGATGACATCACGGACCCTAAAAGGATCAAAAAATGTGGCTGCAAAAGGCGTAAGTGATGCTTGCTCGTCTCCCTTTCCTTTCAGCGCACAAGGACAGGACATAAGTTAATGATGATCGTCCTAGGCTGGTGGTTAGGAAAGAGTGTAGCATAAAGTAGATAGTTTGTACCTTTGCAAAAGCCCCATTGTCTGTATCTCCTTCAAACCGTGGCGAATTTCCCATCCTTCATATGACAAGTGTAATAATAGCCTGTAATGCACTTGTAATACTGTGGGCGGGACACCCGCCATGTTTCGACAGAGTATCCCGTCCGTCAAACTCTAAATAAGGCGCTTTGTCACAAAGCACTCCATACAAGGTAACTTTTCGTTCACTCAGGAGTCTTCTTAGATCACCCATTGCCCATGCCTGCTAACATCAAGAATAAAAAACGTTGCAGTCCACCCACTAAATGCGTGAGAAGAAACCCTGTTATGGGCTTTCATACCATGAATATGTGCAACGTAATATATTATTTACAGGGACCTTTGATTCTAAACAGCCCAAAGAAAGATTATTCTTGCCCAATAAATGACATGATGGAGTCACCTAATATGTGCGCAAGATGTGCACGTGTGGATCGCGTGTCCAGTAGTTTCCATAAGCATTGCTCCTTTCTGCAGTGCGAAATAGCATCTCTTTTACAGCGAGAGATGTCTTGAAATAAATAATTACTAATTGTACAGGCGATAGATAGTCTTGAAACCGCAGTCGTGCATATGTCTGGAAGTATCTACTCTTTTACAGAGAGGGGATACGCCGTGGATAACCAATTCACCTTGGTCGCATTTTCTACAACGTAGGGGGCACGTCTTTGTAATGAGTGCGGAGAAGCCATCTTTTCATTTTCTTACACAAGGAAATTGAAGTTCAGGATGTACATGTACATTTTTTAAATGCTGGTTTGAACTTTTTTCTCAAATATTATAATAAATTATATTTTGATATTTGATGGAAATAGCTGCTTTAGGCTGCCAGATGGAAGTCTTGCAGTGTTTACTTAAAAGCAGCTGTATTTCAAATGTAACCTTACCAGGACAATTACGTTTATCAACAATTTTTCACTTAAAAGGGCCAGACAGTGAAAAGGAGCTTAATCCAGTTGTCTTTACTCACTCCTGTGTCACCAGCAATCGCTGGCAATGTGGATTCGAGACTGCACTTTTGTTTCATGGTGACTTTTTTTTTTAAGCCTATTGTGACACAATTCGCAAGGTGTCACCTTTAAAACGGCCATTCAATTTGGAGAAAAAACAGTTCTTTTTAAACAGGCCCGCATGCTAACAATCGCCCACAATAGGCATTCCTCTTCTGGGACATCATTCACTCTATGGCGTCTTTAACAAGTTATGCTCCATTTCAGATGGCACATTTTCCGGAGCCACAGAGGCCTCTTAAAAATCGGCAAGGGACACCGCGCCATACAGAGGAAGTGCTTTTTTTCCACCCAGGAGTGGGGAGTGGGGGGGGGGGGGGGTGCCATTTTCCCATAGACAGAAGAATTTGAATGGCTACAAATGAAACAGAAAATTGTTGGAAAACAGAGAAATGCAGAGTGCACATTGAGGCCTGCAACAATCAGAGAGCAGAGTCGCTGTAGTTCACTGCCTCATTAAGAATGTCAGCTCTATGAAGGTGCACATTGTGCAGAACAGAGGCCTTGGATGTATTTTATTTTGGGGGGCACATCTCCGAAGAGTTCTCTGAACTACTGGCCAAAGATGTCAGTCATGCCCCATCCCAGAACCAGCCTTCGAGGCACATGTTTCATGCTGCAAACCCACATCCAAGCGAAGAATGCTGGCATACGAAGATGTTAAATTTCATGTGGGCATCCAGGCGAGCCCTCCTGCCTATTTTGGGCACAGTTACGCGTTTCCCACATATTCTTCTCTATCACTGCCCAGACAAACTCCTTTGATGGAGCATTTAGACGATTACTGAAGTGCAAGGAGTAGGCAGGACACCACTTCCTGCGGCCTTCAGAACACAGATGCGAGGGGAAGCCCAGCCTGCAAACATGAAGTCTTTCTTTCAGTGTTATTATAGCACCAATACTGCTCTGAATGCATTAGTCCTTCCTCTAATGAGTTACAGGCTTCTGGGACTTCCCAGAAATAGATTAACTGTCTAGCTCCCTGGTTCTATACCCTTAATAGGCTTTGGCAGGAAACAACCTCAGCCTCAGTGTGCTGTACACATGTTGCTCCATGGCACCCCCTCCATAATAGACTCTTCCAATAGAAAAAACATGCAAGAAATGTAATCCCATTTTCACCATTTTAGTTTCGCAATTAGCAAATAGGCACCAAGTTGGGAAGCCTTCCGTACTGGTGATCTTTTGCTAACATGGAGGATGTAGGTGGAGAGGTGTGTAGTCCCACCCCATCCAGAGCTCCCCAAACTGGGCCCTGTATTTGAGGCCTCCAGCATTCGACTCCTTGTACGGTGCACTCAAGCTTTATCCTCAGCATCTGTACGGTATCCACCTTCACAACATTAGCTTACAGTGATCAGTGTGCCTAAGTGCCAAGGCCTGTTACTAGTGGGAAGAACCCACTCAAATGTGTCCATTGGGGAGGCTGTGAAAAGCCACACATTCTGTAGATTTTATGTGCAATTGTTATTTTTGTGATGTTCATGATAAACTGTGATGAGTAACTTTTCATTTATTTCAGCCCCCTTCCACTTCCTCCAATGTATTAATGGTAAAAGGAACCCAGCAAGGGGAGGTGGGAAATATACCCACTTTGTATCAGTTGCTGTGTTTTGTGAGATGTTATTGTGAGCTGCTGTGATGATTTATATTTTTTGGTTTATTCTTCCCCTCTTCGCTGCACTCTGGTAGTGATCTATTGTGAGTAAGAGTGACTTCACTCCCTGTGATCCCCGTGGTGTGGGGAGAAGCAAAACCTGTACTCCCTGACAGGGGCATTTGGTGTTTTTCCTTTGGTTTCTTTATGTTGCATGTGGTACTAGTGATATCATACACATTCACACGTACACACCTGTCTCATCGCTAACGACTCACTGTCTATGACTTTCAAGAAAATACAGCAGACCATCTCCACTATTTTCAATCTGTTCCTCCTTTTAAGGAATGATAAGTTCGATGATGTGTTTCTTTTAAATAGCGTTGGGCTGGCCTCAGTTCTTTCGCCGTCCCTTGGTGTGCGGGTTACCAGAGCACAGTCTACCTGGCTTGTAGATTAGAGCACCAGGGGGGATGAATCTGGGAACTCTGACTCCCCTGATGCCTAGGTGCCACCTGCCATTGCAGTAAGTTACTGCTCATCTGCAGGGGTCTTTCAGCTCATACATAGGGGTCTTTTAGCTCATCCTTAGGGGTCTTTCAGTTTCTTACAACAGTTCTCCTGTTTTTTATTCAATTTATAATTCATGTTTTGGTAAAGCTCACTTGCACTCTTGGGCCTCTTGGTGCTGAAATAACAGATGTTTATTGGTACAACACTCAATGGTACTCTTTTTATCAACCTCAAAAGGATGAAAGGCTGAGTGAGCCTACAGGCATTCTAACCTGTGACTATGAGATCAAACACAGGCTACTGAAGTGGATGCATTAGTCCACTGAGACAACAAACTGTTGACCCGAACTACCAATGAACTTGTGTTTGAGAATTCTAAATAACATTGCCTCAGTGGGTTTGTGAAGCTGCAGTTTAATAAGGAGGCACAACTGTCCATTTATAATAAGCTTGCACTGAATGTTATTAGTCTCAGTATGGACAGGTATGTAAATATACACACAAAAAACAAAAATAAAGTAAAAAACTAAAATGCAACAGTGTTGACAGACGAAAATACCTTTATGCAATAAGAGAAAACCAGCACTTTCTTTGTGGTGCATATGTTTCATGAGCGGAAATTATATCTGCTCCTTAACGCTGATAAATGGATAGTTCCTATATCCATTCTATCCATTTCAAGTCCTGCCATTAACCAAAGAATCCTAGGGGCTTCTCCTAAAAAGTGCTGCAACCTGCATGAAGTCAAACTGATTCTACAGCCTTCATGGTTGCACGAGAGCTCTCTAACAAGAACCAGCAGAAGCTTCTGGTTAGCAGTTACCATTCCTAGTCCAAGGTTCCTCTGTAGATCCCGACTGTGAACACCCTTTTAACCTCGACTCGTACTCAACCTACCAGAAAGTCCCACAAGGCCTTGCTCTTGCAGAGTGTGTAACTGTGTGGTATACTAATGTCCATGCTTTCTTCCTGTTGTTGGATGCCTAGCTTCTGGTATGGGCCATGTACCTGCTGTTGAAGTCTTGACTCTGTAGAGATCGCATACAAAGATCTATGGACCAGATGTACTAAGAACTGGTCTCAAAATACTGGTCACAATTTAAGACAAGTATTTTTGTGTCCAGTGTAGTAACTAGCAAATCGCCCAATGTACTAATAAGTCGCCTTTCAAATTACAGATTCCTTGTGGGTCGCGATTTGACCCACCTCATGAATATTAATGAGGTAGGTCACAAATTGTGACACCCGAGAAACCGCAGCCATCACTGGGATGTTGGCCTGCTGAAGTCAGCAGAGCACCATGTCTGTGACTGCTTTGAAATAAAGCAAATTTTTAATTGCATCCTGTTTAATTCAAAAGGAAAACAGGAAACATTAAAAAGAATAATGAAAAATGTAAGTTTCATTTTTGAAGAGCAGATAGTCATCCATGGGGCCACTGCCTACCCTTTAAAAAAATAGGCAACATTCACAAATGAGAAAGGGTCTCTTTGGAACCCCTCCCTGTTTGGGAATGGCTTGCTACCTTCTTTGAGGACATAGTAAAACATTAATTGTGACTGGAATTTGGTTGAAAAACATTAATACATACCAATCCAATTTGGTATTAGGAAGGGACGCCCTAAACATGCCCCTTCCAAATACCAAATCGGTATTTGGTTGCAAACCTAAATTTCAATTCTGTAATGTGTTACCGAATCACAATTTTGTTTTGTACATAAGAAAAGGCATTTTTATGGTCACACATGGTCCACTTCTGCAAATCTGACCCTTTTGCGACCAGCAAAAGGCTTTGTACATCTGACCCGATGACCCAAAAGATATTTTTTCATTATCTATAGTGCTACTGTGCCTCTGAAAGCACAAGTGCGCTTTAAAAATAAGCAGCAAAACACAGTACAGGTGCTGTGTCTGGAACCCAGGACCGTCACAAGGGTGGAGTAGCCAGGGTTATTTGTCCCAGGGCCTGGCACTGTCTCTACTAAATATTTATATATCACACCGGCAGGCTCTGCCTGCTTTTTTTTATATATTAATGATGGGGAATGGTAACTTTAGCCACCACTAGATGGTGCCAAATGTTAGTCACTTGGAAATCCATCCTCGACACTTCCTATTTTTAACATTTGCTCATCCTACCAGAAAAGCAGACGGGGCTCCGCATGGTGTATGTGTCCCTGGCCCCACAATGCATTTGACAGGCCTGATGAAATCATCAGTGTCCCAGCATGTATCCAGCGTTTAATTCAGATTATTGCAAATATGCCTATAACTTAAAGTTAATTACAAAAAAAGAAAAGCAGAAGGAAAAACCGCATGCAAAAAAGAAGGTTCTGAAAACTGTGCCAGAGGTTTCAGAGCATCACATGCTTCCCTTGGGCTTGCATGTGTCTTCTTTCTTGGAGACCCGAGGGTAGTGCTGGAAGCTTGGTAACCCCAACTATAGGAAAGGCCAGACAGAGCAAGTCACAAGAGGGAAGCGAGAGCTAAGCCCGCTATGTTAAAAGAATATCATGTTGTCTTAACCAGGTTTATCATTTGCTGCTGTATTTTTTAGACATTCAAAATAGTCTTGTGAGCAGAGCCCATTGTATACGAAGGTGAGGGGAAAGCCCCTGTTTTTATGGCTGATCACCAGCATTGCCAAAACTATCAAAGCAATTTTGATCGTCAAGTGTTCCTCGTGTCCTTCCTGCAACACTCACGATTAACTGGTTGTTCGTTTGTTTTATTGTGAGGTTGTAATGTTGTATTTGGGGCCCCTTTCACTCCCCGCCCGCGTCAACCTAATTGAAATGGTTCCCATTTCAATTCTTTGTGGCATTCGCGTAGGGTTTAGTTGATGTTTTCCTTTCTTTTCACTTAATTTATTTACTTCTGGCGAAGTGAAGAAATACATGTATTTAATCATCCCAATCCAAGCCCTTCCCGAGTTTTATTTTTCTTGTACCACCTGCTGTTTTATATTTAGCCCCTAGGTGCCGCCATAGCACAATGTTTTAGATTTTTGATGTTTAAGTCTTGTGAATATCTACTTCTGAGGGGAGGACACTGGATGTCTGGGTATGAAATGGGTGAACTGTATATGGACAACATCAGCAGAGGCACGAGGGTTTTTGTTCACTCGCTGAGCGTTAGTGTCGTTCCTATGGACACGTTTCATTAGAACACACCTTATCATTTTGCTCCCAAAATAAATCCTATGGTCGGTTTCCAAGTAAAGTAGCAGTTTTACCAAACTGTTGGGCCCTTTGCACTTGAAGCACAGTAGACAACATTTTTGAGTTGTTATTGCAGCAGCCATTGGTCGATTCACTAATTCCTCTGTGAGGGTGAGTGGCTGAGTTATCAGTTCGTACATGAAATCTCTAAATGTGTTTTTTGTATCTGTGTTTGTGTGTGTGTGTGTGGTTTATTTGCCAGTCTATACTAGAACAACAAATCAAGTTCCCAGTGGGGTGTCGTAGCGCTATAGCTTCGGCCAGTAGGTATCTCAAGCAAGCATATGTTAGTTACCCCCAAAATAATATAGGCACTTTTTTTGGGTTGTAAGATTGTGTTTTAGGGATGCTTAACAGCTGTTTGGAAAAAAATCCCCGGCCCTCTGCTGATTGCTATTATTGTGATGGCCCTCGGGAGGAAGGCAAGCCCGTGTGTCGTCACAGAGTGCCCTGATGACAAGAAGCAGTATGTGTGGTGCTCCATCTTCACCAATCATTGTCGCGTCTCTGACGTCATTCATTGTTCTTACTAACCCTACCTGGATTTAGTGTCTCTTCCTTTACTTGTCGCTCTGAGTGCGTCACCCTCTTGTGTAAGGAATGAACCGCATGTCCGCTCCTGTTTCTGTTGAGATCCATGTATATAGTTTCACCCAAAAAATGAAATGACTGTTCGGTTTTGTGATTGTCTTTCATGAAATGTTTTACTAAAGTCTTGCCATGTAATGCCAAATAATGAATTCTGTTGAAGGAGGTTGTTTTAATTTATTTTGCATGTTTAAGAAAAAAATGTGAACGAAAACCGTCTGTCGGTGCATGAAGAGGGGTCACAGTTCACGGAATAAACAGTCCCTGTTGCAGGGGTTGGGGATAAATTGGTGGGTTCTTCGCTCCACATTGTTCCGTGACTCCCAGCCACTTAGAAGAACACAGAGGCCCATTTCTCTTCATTGACTTCCAGCAAGTGCTGTTAAAAGTGCCGCCTATCCCATCACATGCCAGTCACGAGAGAGAGGGTGTGGCCTAAAATACATGCTTGAACACTGCCCATGTGCCCGGGGTACCAAAAAACCAGGGACTGTTGTTTGCAGAATTTAAAAAGATAAAGGTTCTTCTGACACATGATTTACAGCAGTCTTTGGATGGGACCAATTTAGGAAAAATAACCAAATGGATTTAAATTACATTTTTTTGGGTGATATGGTATGTGTGAGAGGAATGGTGTAATAATTGAAAACCCTCTATTTCCAGGCCACCATTTTAAATAGATACATGCCAGGGACAGCCGAGGCTGCTGCAGGTAAGAGCGGTGGGGCCAGGTGAGGGGGGATTTCGAGAGACGACCACGAGGGAAAATTAAATAAATAAAGTAATTTTCCCTCGTGGTCATCTCTCGAAATCCCCCCTCACCTGGCACCGCCGCTCTTACCTGCAGCATCCCCGGCTGGTCAGGGATGAGCACATATCGCTAGCTGGTTCGATGCCAGGGCCCCTTGACATGAGTAGGAGCACGCACAGTGGAAAAGTGTTTTTGTTGACCATCTCAATGTTCTTTGCAAAATTTCAGAACATGGTGAGGCTTCCAGGGTATACAATTTACCACTTAGGTGTGAAAATCCTGTCATTTCTATCCCTTTTTGTTGCACATATCCTTTTTTACACCAATAAAATGATTCTGCTTAAGATATACTTTGCAGAATGCAGCTTGGCTGTCATTCAGAGGTTGGCGGTAATGGAGCATCTGCCAAGAACTGGAGTTTGTCATGTGCCTGCCACCTCTCACTTCCCCGCATCATTTAGAGTTGGGTAAGTGCTGTTTCTGAGGGTGGAGCCACAATGGTCTCGACTATCAGAACAACTCTTACCAGCCCACACTGCCAAATGAAACTTTGGGAGTTTGAAAAAAAGATATGACTGGTTCATCATGTCACCATGCCACCATAGCATAGTAGAGTGACTGAAGGTTTTTAGATCTGGCGTTAGCAAAGACCTTTGACTTTAGTAAAATTATATAAATAAAATACTTATATATAGGGGCTTTCAGCCAGCCTTCATCCATTGGCCAGTTGTTGTGTCATTTACATTTTTCTTCCGCCCCACAGCATACAAAGTGAGGCTATGGGTCAGCCCACCGCTAACTTCACTGTGAGTGATAACATTCTGCTGTTTCACAAGGAGCACATCCACACACAAAGGACCCCATTACGATGCCGGTCGGACGAGCGTCCAACCAGCACCGCCTCCATTTTGGGGATTGTGATCCACCCTCTGGCCTGATGGGCTGCTTGAGCCTGTCGGAGGCGGAGTGGATTCCCCCAGCAGGCATTGGTCGGACTGCCAGTATCATAATATGGCGGTTGGACTGATGACTCAGATGATGGGCGGAACGCCACAGACGAGCTGTCGGATGGCCTTCCGCTCGACATCTTAATGGGGCCCAAAGTTGTTTCCTTTAGTGCCATTGACTGCTCTGCCACTGTGGGCTTTTTTGAAACACCCCAAAAATGTAGCTTTTAGCCTATGTTTTTTTTTTATAGTAGTGAGGGCCCAGGGCTCCCCCAATAATAAAGTTTTACAAAAATCTTGACATTACAAAATAATCAATGACTAAGCTTAAAAGCTGGAAGCTAGCAGCTACGCCAATGGCTTTTTCAATGCAATGTTTGCTTTTTTCACGTCAGCTAGAGCATTCAGGAAAAAAGAGCCAGTTTGCTAAAAAATGTTTAGCAAGCTGGCTGTGGCCCAACCAATTGCTGTCCTGCCTGCCAAACATTAACTAAGGCCCCTAGTATTCTTGCCCTGTACAGTGACCCAGTGAAGAGAAAAGGCTTTGAAATTGGTAACTTTGCAGAGTGAAATTCTGCAAGTATTTTCTGTTGTGCACAGAAAAGCTTTATAAAAGGGAAATTGCATAGAAATATTTAGTAAATGTTTTCAAGGTTGATGGGGTTCAAACTGATCGGCCAATACTACAATCCCATGTCATCGCCCTGAGGTTTACGATTACTCACATACAGGGAAGGGACGGTCCCTTGTAGAGTTATCTAAATGCTTCTCGTTACTGTATGAAATAAACCAAAGGCCCAGTAAGATTTAACATGAAATAGTGGCTATTCAATTAAGCCCATTTGCACGGCCAACTTTGGCTTTGAGAGGATAAACCCAGGGTTGGATTGGGATTAAAAATCGGCCCGGGCATGCTAAAAAAAAAGTGGCCCACATCATTTGCATATTGCCTTTCTGCAAAACACTGCTTTGGCGAAATTTTATAAAAAAAGGAGGGGGGGGCGGGTTTAAAAAAAAATGCAACGGATTAGTTTACTGTGGTGAAACACACCTGAAAACAAGTGAGGCCACTTCTGCTCAGGCCCCCTGCCCCTCTTCAATATGCATATATTAATGGGCCGGCCCAGCGAGAGAAAGAGAGTGACACCTCTGCCCGTTGATAAAAGGGAGGTAATGGACGCCTATCTACCTCCAGAAAGGCAACTCAGGCACCCACTGGGCCGCTGGCGGCATCGAACAATGCAGAAACCGCCCAAATCACCTCCCCCCCCCCCCCCGGCTGCTCAAAAAGCAGCCCACAGCTGGAACTCGGATACCGGCCCCTCGGGCATTGCCTGAGTGCCCGCGTTACCAATCCGACGCGGGATAAACCTGTTCGGCTCAGAAATATATGAAGATGTAATCAAAACTCATTAATTGCACCCTCTCTTAGTAGAGTCACTGAAGCAGAATTAAGTCCCAAGTAGTAGGTCATAGGTAATTGCACATGACCCCTAGGGCCTGAGAAGATCAAGTTTTCAATGTAACTATAATATGTAAATACATCTCCATTCAGAAGCACCGTTGGTAAATTTACCACATACAGAATCATTGTGCGATCCCTGAATTGGTGAATAGATTTTGTTGTCTGATGATAGGTGGCCTCCAGGAGACAGGTGTTAGTGTGCCGCCCAGGTGAAAGAGCATGGGGACAGGCCTTCTTTTATTTTTACTTTTCTTTTAAAGAGGGACGCGCAGTTACAAACGCGATCTGGTGAGTTAACTCCAGCTCAAGGCACAGCCATGCAGGACTAGACAGCAAGTCGCCAACAAAAGGACCGTTTTGATGGAGTAGCCTGTCTGCCAAACTCAAAATGTTGTGTAGGACACCCGCCTTGTTCTTATTTGTTAGATCCACTTCAAACAGAGCTTATGTTTAAGGATTTGTGAAAGGTTGTCTACTTTCCATCTTTATCAACATCATATTTTTGGAAAGTTACTGATGCATTGTTGCTGTATTTGAGGCTTATGGTTAAAGGAATGGCTGAGTAACCTGAGCATTTTGTACTTCGGGATAGCGTTCAAATTTACTGGTTGGACTAGTGGGGGAATCCATGAGGAACCAAAGACTGCTGCTAAACACTGTGTCATGAACAACCAAGCAGGACCAAAGAGCAATCCACAATCTGAACAGACCCTGCTAAGTGCACGCTGCATGTTTCTCTCCTGGGGTTGCCTGATGCTGGCTGGAACCCCAGAGAGCCCTCTTCTGAAGGATATTAATAATGTTGATACTTAAGGAATGGGGCTTGCTGCTGAGGCTGCCACTCAGTCATCTCTGCTAGTGCCTGGTATTCTCACGTCTCATAACCTTGCCATCACCTGAAATTTACTGATGCCCAATTGTCCACATAATCACTTGACCCATGTGAAAGAATCTAGATCTGTCCACTATATAGGGGTGTTTCATTTTATTAAGGAAAAAAAAAAAACTCAATGCATAGAAATCAACGGAGAGTTAACATCCTGCCCTCAAACATTGTTGGTTGACGAGGATTTTTATGTTTCTTGTCCAGCTATCAAGCTTTAAGTTTTAAAGGTTGATAGTGGTGAGTCAGCTCCCGTTTGTACAATCCTCGCTTGTTCATTTCAAGCCATCAGCCATATTGGTCCGACATAATGCTCAATGCAGGGCATTAAGTGCAACAATGAGTTTCCAGTTGATGCCTTCAATGAGTGTTCAGTGCACGAGTCCCTGGAAACAAATTCAACAATTATCAATTCAATTCCTCACTCAATCACTCTTATATATAAGGTGACTGCGGCTCCTTGGGGTCTGTTTCCTCTAAGACTTGCTTTACGTTGGGTTGAGAAGTGAGATTCCAATGACCACTGCTTTCATTATTAATCATGCCACTGAATATAAGCTTCTGGCTTTCAGTCTGTTGATCAGTTTTAAGATTAAGTGATAATCACTATATCAGTGGAAGTGAATTAAAACCACAAATCAGCTAATTGTATTCTTCACTCAATCGAAAAAAATATTCACAGCCTCATTTTAAGTGTTTCATTAGAACCGAGTGATAAAACTGTCACAGGGAATTCTGATAATCGATGGCCACAGAATTTCCGTGGGTTGTGTTAGCGCCCAATTTTCAAATTGTTCTAGTAGGAATGGGGAATAACGTGGTGGAATTCATCTAGGTAATATCTGGAGGAATTTGTGCAGTCAAAAATACAGTGATTGAAGCCAGTTTGCACACAATTCATAATATGAAATTGGGTAAAATACATTTTGTGACCGAATTCAACCTTACTGAGTTATTTGCAATGAAGTCAGCATCGTTTATCTTAAATACTCTTAAATTGAGTTCAGATATAAAACAAAAGACTGATGAAAAAAATAGAGTGCAATAAAGAGTCAAGACCATACGCTCAAGCAGTGGTGCCAAGCCAAGTAAAATAATGGATTTACAAAGTTAGAGACACATGGTTCTACCAAACTGTGCTTTAATTAATAATATTTGTCTACAATCTGGACCAGAATGCGGCCCGTCAATGGTTACAGAGTGGTAGGAAGGTGGTTGGTAGAAATTCTACATGTGTACACAAAGAATACATGTATTATGTATATTTCTGAAGGCCAGCACCTTCTCTTTGCGCAAAATGAAGGAAGTCCACTCCAAAGAGCTGGACTACAGTCTAGAGATGTCTCGTAAACACATACATCCAAGCTTCGCAGAATATCAGTCCTTGGTTAACTGCAATATAATTACAAAAATCCTTATTTGCTTGGAAGTTGGGGTTTTATTTAGAGTTGGTTTGGAATCCCTTTTATCGTAATAAGAGTGCATTCAGGTCAGTGGCACTCCAAACACAGCGGACGGACCATCTACCAATTTTTGGTCGATATATCATTCTGCCAAACTCTAAATAACCAACTTAGTTTTAAAGAAGCGTTGTCCCTCAAAGTCAGTATCTGACCATGATTCTCCATTATCATTGGCAACCAATACAATGAACCGATGGCAGCAGAAAATAGGAGTGTTTGTATGATGGTTGTCAGCCACACCATAATAGTGTACAGTCACAGCACTTTTCTGTGACAACAAGTCTGCTGCTGGGCAAAGAGGTTGGGCTCAAAGAGTAATATCTGAGTCTCCTCATGATTTTCAATGGTGTGGGTTGAAGCTATGAAATTCCTTGTTCTTAGCTACGATTCCAGGAATGAAGACTTGCTCAAGGGTATTTGTCGTGCATGATACCTGACAGTGAGACATCTTACCTTGTGCATTGTGGAGTTCCTCTGCCTTCAACTGTGAGTCCTTGTTAGCCTGCAGCAAAAGACAAATGATCCCAGGAAGACCAGTTCATCATTTTTTTTTTTTTAAATAATTTTTATTGAAGTATTAAAAACAAGAAAATTGGCAACAATAGCAATACAACATCAATAGTAAATAATAACAATTAGAGTACAAAATAATGAAATAGTTTAGAGTATGAAAAAGAGCAATAAAAGTCAATGAATATATAACAAGTTTGTTTTCTATTATGAAAAGTAAAAGGGGAAAAGAAGAAAGAGAAAGAAAAAGAAAGAAAAAATGGTATCTAAGATATAGGTGAGCGAGCAGACCAGTTAATCTTTGCAAATTATTTCTACTTGCATAACGCTGGATTAGGGATGCAGTACCCATGGGTATATTTATGTCTGCAGTGGAACACACCTCTGTGCAGATCGAGCAATGCTGACCAATCAGTAAAAAGATGCAGTGGCTTCCAAAAAAGCTGTTTACAAATCATATTAGAAAAATAATTTAGACCCTAGCAAAGGCCAGCTTTTTCTGCCCCATGAATTCCTCTTTTATCCCATTTGCACAGCAGAAACAGTTAAATAAAGACTGACATAGTTTTAATGCTCACATCAGAAAGTGAAGAAGGACAATTTCCGTTATTGAGTAAACTCTGACCTTACCCGGCTAAGGATTATGTTGGACCAATATGTATAATGGCTTGATGATGAACCCTGTCACCATGTAGTGCCCAGCTCGATGCTTCCTGCTCTTTGCAGATGTCTCTCATGCTGATTTTGGAGAACTCCCCAAAGGTTTCTGTTCCTGACAAGCTTCACAGTCTCCTGTTGAGGGGACCCTGACATGTGCCATAATGAAATCTGATTCATGCATCTAATGTTATAACATTTTGGAAAAAGTGTCCATTGCACTGAGAGGTCTGAGACTTGTATGATAGTCATTATCTATCCATTCCTTAAATAGTTGTCTGTCCAGAAAAGAGACAACTGAATCAAGGGAATTTGGCTCCACCCTTTCCCAAACAAGCCCATCAAAAATATTATTTCAGTATTATCTCTTAACGATTGAAGTATTTCTTGTGTTAAAGTTTGTTCACTGTTTGTACAAGCAAGAGGGTCCTTGACAATACATTTCTCAGCAAAGCCAGAGAGTAGAATTAGAGAACAGACGTTTTCTCTAATTGACTTTCAGGAAGGCTCCTTTACTTTACAAACCTCCCAGAAGGAAGTTCTCTTATCTGGTTGTGCTACCTCTTAGATTCCTAGTTTCATGCAGAGAAGAAAACCATTTCTTTTAGGGTCCATTTTTTCATTTTCACTTTCCAGAAGATCAATTTTTAGACACACTGAAAAAAATGTATTCATTTTTTGACATTATTCTTACATCCTGCTCCTTCCACTTCCGCTTCACAGCTTTTTCTGCCTCGATTAAAACACCACACATTGCGCCAGAATAGCCATGCATACAATTCCACCCATCTACCTCTGACCTCACTGGTGGTGATTGCCTGTGGGTTTTACCCAGGTCCTTCTGCTCTATAGGTGAGAAGAGGTGACTCAAAAGCACCTGTTGAATCCTCACTCAGACATTTTATTTGATATAACAGGCTTAGTTTGTTAAAAAAATTTTTAGATCTTCTCTTGTTTGGTGAAGTCATGGTCCTGAGATCTTCATTGTAAACAATGTACGACAGGGATTTTCATTCATAAGCAACAGAGATCGAGCGGGAAGCAAGTGTCCAGTATCAAGTACTGTGCAGAGATTGGCTAGTAGTATCAGTTGGAAGGGCTCCACTCTTCCAATGGATCACCCTCATCTCAACTGTTAAGAAGAATAACTTCAGCTTTCTTTCGTGATAGTCGTTCGTAATGGGGAGAGACTGCGAGGGTATGCAATTATATCTCCATTACTAACTGATTTGGTCTTTCGGAGCAAGGTCAGGTCTTTGGTACCAAAGGGGCTGCCATTGAAGTGCCTTCAGAGTGCCTGGTCACCCCAAGGTTGATCACAGCATAACAAACTACCTCTAGATAAGTTGCTAGCATATTATCTTGAGAGAAACATAATTCCTGGGGAAATGATGTATTTTCAAAAGATTTTCTGAAGTCGAAATGCAAAGTGGAGCTTAGAGTAAGTGGAAGAGAATTCAACAATCTGTAATGTGAAACAGAGAATGGATGGCGTCTTCTGCAGGTAAGCCTTTGCCTAGGGATGGATAAAGGAAACTTCCATATAGCAAGTCTGATTGGGGAGCCACAGCAGTAGATACAGTAATTAAATGCCATGTTGCTGCATCAAAAAAGGCTCACATAATTGCAAAAGATATATTGAATAGATCGTGTCAGAAGTGCAGACTTTCCAGATTTTATTGGCCACTTAACAAGATACAAAGCAGCAATTGAGAAATTCTTTGATTCATTTTCTTTCGTGTGATTCCAATGGTCTTCACATATGTACCTAAATGTAGTTGAACCTCCATATGAACATTGGGGAGCATGTGTCTATCCATAACTGGAAGACTAACCGATCAAATATTTTACACTTCGACTGGTCTTCTCCAGCCTTCGGCTCATCTTGAAAACCAGCCATCAGATGTAGTTCTCAGTTAACCAGTCTAGACTCTTTCTGGTCTTAACTCAGATGTCATTAAGGTGCAGTCCTGGCTACTAAGCTGATGACGTTTACTGTTTATGCAGGCAATCTTGAATTCAACCCCTGCTCGCTTAGAAGCTACATTTAACTGGATTCTAACCAGGTCTTAGCTTTTCCCCCTCACTCTCATCATAGTAGACCATCATTCATGTATACGCTCATAGGCGGCCTTCTGCTTGACAGTCTGTATGTGCCCATGGACTCATGCTTTCTCTAAATGATGTTAATTCACATGATAAACTCAAAGAAAATGTATAGACCAACATCAGGCCCTTTTGTCTTTTCGGCCATCTATGTCGAGATGGATTGCAACCTTTTGCCATCTCCATGGGGTTTTGCTTTTGGTCCTTCCGTTTTGAAAGACAATCTGCTGGCATCCTCTGAGGCAAAGAGCTTCTGATCAGAAGTCACAATACTCTGCATAGCAGCCTTCTCAACCTGCAACTTTCTATCTGCCCATGAAATCTATCTCAAGCTGAAGCCATCCTTATGCTCATGAAATCCTTCCCGCAGGTTCTCCACAACGCAGCTCTGACATAGATAGTGGTGCTCCTGTGTCTTATGAATATCTTTGAATCTTTTCAACGCTTGGACACCTGTGGGTAGTAAGACACTTTACAGCTGAACATCTCCCTTTCTGAGATCCCCTTTGCAGAAGTAAATAATGTGGAAACAGTGTCTGCAGACTTCATCAAGCCCATATTAAGTGAACTCATAACCACCTTGTCTCCCTCTGGTCATTCTAAGACTACAGTAACAAGATCATCTTGTATTTGTGTTGGATGGGAAGTGTCATGGGTGATGCTGATTGGTTGAAGCACCTCTGTGAATTCTGATTTAGAAAATGTTCCATACAGTGATGTCCATGTTGACTTACAGAATTGTGCATTGACTGATCCCAAAAGTCCCCTTCTGTATCAAACGTTGACTATGGACAGAATCTTCAGCTTTCCCCAGAAGGCTCAGTTTCCTTTTCTTAAAACCCACTGCAGAAACCTAGAATCCTGGTTTGTTAAGAACTTGTTTGATTGAAGTGAATTTAAAGATAGACTAACGTAAGGTTCCCATTAAAAAGTAAGGTGTTTGTGGCATTACTTTCTGTTAGAAACAAAATTCACCCGGACTTTATTGTTAAATGTTTTTGTTTGTTATATAATCAAACATGCAATTGGATCCAGAAAGAGTTATTTTTCAGTAACTGGAAATTATATGAATTCTACATACAGGGTTTTCCCAATGTCTAACCTCTGGCATGGAATAATTCACCTGTTCCTGCAGTTATGGAGTGAGACACTCATTAGGATCCAGATAATTGGTTCAGCCATGTCCACCATCTTTCTTTCAACCTTCTTCTCTCTGGATTTAATTCTTGCTCCACCACCCAGTGTTCTGCGAGCCGTGGCTACGAGTCCTAGTCGACTGCACAAGTGTGAGAATTTGACGGAGCCTGGTATAAGAGAGTGAGTTAAAATGACTCACAACTTTAAAGTATGTACTACAGGCCTAATTACCTTCCTCTCAACATGACCCAGCTCCTGCTTTCTGGATATACCTGAAATAGTCTACCTTTGTTACTCGAATCTATGGCAGTATTGAGGCGAAGAGCAACAGATGTGCCGGTTGGGTTGGTGTTTGCAGTAAAGCAGTACACAATGTTGTCGGTCCTCTCATGATCCTTCAAAAATGTGATCTGATGACATAGGGTACTGGGAATCGGGCTACCATTCTGGAGCTTCAGCTGTGCGGGTGGAATTTGCTTAACTCTAACAGTACTTAAAATAGTTCATATTCTAATCTCAGCCTCTCCATTGGCTGGTCCGTATCTTAAGGCAAAATATGTATTTATTGCATTTTTATGCAGTTTTATATAATGCGTACAAATCCTGATGCATAGTGAACATGAGAACCATCCAGCACTTGTAGTTCTAAATACAGACTTAATTGCAAACTAGGTTTACCAAGAAAATAAACTGACATTTTTCCTCAATTGTTCAAAAGCAGGATGTATTTATAACTATTTACAAATGTAGGTACTTCGAAATATTCCCTGGAAAAAAAACAGAAAGAGGAAAGGTAGAGGCAAGAGAGTATTAAGGGTAAGTCAAAAGTAGGCCTGCGTGAAATTTAAATCACTCTGTGAAAGGTGAATTTTACAAAACTCTTAAACTTCTTCCAGTCTCTTGCTGGTATCTCGACTTTTTTACGCATAATATGTCCTCACGTGATAAAAATGAAGCAAGATGTCAGCGAACCAACTTTGGCACTTATAGTGTAATTTTGTGTTCACAACATTTTCATGGAATTTCACAAATTTTCTCAAAAAGAAATCACTATATTTCACACACGCCTACCCAAAAGTTGAGAATAGTCCTAAAAGCTAGAAGACGAGAGAGAAGTTAAGGTGGCATTTACACATGTCCATTGTACACATGTAAATGCTGGGGTAGCACAATCAAGTGGTGCCTTCCATCTGAGCATGACATAGTTACCGCTGATATCCATATCATGAGGAGATTTCAAATATTCAGCAATGGAAAGGTCCATAGCCCAAGACTACTTACCCTCTCAATTTAACTTAAATTGAAGGCTGATGCTAGTCTCATGTCTCAAGATTGGAAGTTGTTTGGGACTACGCGCACACCTCTGACAGCCTCTCTTCTGCATGGACACACTTCCAATTTGTTGTCATTAACCTCATTGCACTGATTTCATCCTTTCTATTTTCATGTTTCTTTACGCCCTCCTCCCCCGTCCCCTGGGTTGATACCGTTGACATGCGCCAAAGCTTGTCTTACAAACTGCTAGTGAAACATATACAGAACGATATACCTTCCTGCTGCCTTGTGATGATTGAAACCTTGCCATTAACCTGCTGCTTTTCCTCTCCTCCCATCCAACACATGGTTTTAGCCAAGATGTCCGTCTACAAGAGAATGAGGCTGGCATGTTGCTTTGATTGCGGACGCTCTGATCCCGACTGCTCGTGCATGTCAGGCAGTGTTCATAGTAACATGGACACCCTCGAACGAGCCTTCCCACTTTCTTCTGTCTCTGTTAATAATGATTGCTCCACCAGTGTACGTGCCTGTAAGTTTCAACACCAACACATGCTGTTCCATGTCTGTGGCGTCTGTGAGGTCATCACCGTCTTGTGTCGTAACATTGTAGTCCTTCTATATTTTTACTTTATTCTTTTTTTTGTATTGGGCTGAAGCTTTTTTGTTCAGTTCTAAAATGAAACGATAAGATATTTTATCATTTTTTTATTTAGTCGCTTTTATCTTTGTATCAATAGAACTTTTGTTTACGCTGTTTGTTGCTTCTTAGAATGTGGGTCCCTGCTGCAGCATGCGGGACCCCAGAGAGTGCAGTACAGTAATGTCTGGTGTGTACTTTTCATTCCTATGAAAATGATGCTTAGCCAGTGTAAGAGGTGGCTCATGATAATACAAGTTTGTAATGCATACGTGCTGTACGCATCTCTAAATGCTGGAAGATGACTGAACTGCGCATGCGCATCAAGCTCTCCTGAGCAGGATCGCCACAATGGCGACCCATGCTGGACAACTAGAACCTATCACGGTGTTCTAAGTTACCTTTCTTTGTGTCGGTTTAGTAGAAGTGCTTATGTTTTTACTCCCAAGAACAGGCTGACATTTTTTAATAAGTACCGCAAACCATAGACAATCCATAGGATAAATACTTTTAAACTCAGACCCCAGGAGTAGAACTCCAACCAGCCACCATGCTATCGACTAAGATGTTTTTGTGGCTCCTGGAACCCTTGTGTTATGGACGTCATTTCACCAAAATGTTACTGGTAGTGGACGTTACATCAGATACCTTTCACACCAGTTACATCACAAGTTTGATCCACTGCCCCAGCCTTGGGCCCTCAATAGCCTTCTGTTTTCAACTAATAATGAAAGGGTTGGAGTGGAAAATACAGAAATTAACAGAACTTTTAAGGCCCTGTTTACTTTCTGTTTTTGGGGCTTAGTCCATGATCTCTGGGACAAGGTGACCAAGGGAAGTCTAGGTGTATCAAAGGGCAAGCCGGGAAGACCAGCTGCTACTGCCTTGACCCTAATTGATGTACGTGCCGAAGCTGTCATTGAGTAAGAAAGAAACAGAAAGTATCTTTCATATTAAAAGATATAGAATGCAATATAGAAAAATTTCCGCAAATTGAAGCACCTGGGCGGAAGCTGCAGTTTTTGACAGTTCAATCGGTGATGTAGAATTTTTCAGCTATGGCAATCTAGGCAATGAGGAGTTTTTTGGTAAGTGTCGGCAACTCTGAACCACAGTTCATGAGCTAGAGTTGTATCATGAACCCACTCTGCATCATACATAGAAAAAGGAAAAAACGAGGAGAAATGAATACATTTCTCCTCGTTACACCTCAACTGGGAGTTGTAGCATTATGATGCATTCCCAGGTCTACCAGTAATGGTAAATCTGGAAATGTGCCAAAATCCATGGGAGGATGAGTGGGAACACCCACCCTCCACCCATAGAACACCTCCCTGGGACAGAGTAACGCAACACCGCCATTTGCTCTGCATTTTGTTACTCTAGATTTATCAAGCCATGAAGGTGGCCTTGTGTGGCTTTTTAAATCTTCCTTAGTAGTTGCGTGGCTCTTGCGCCCCATTGCGTGAAACAAGGTTGACGTAACTGCATGATAAATATGCCCGAAGAAACTATGGCCCTGATGCACAGGGAGTTTCCTCGATCCGCGTCAGGTCATTGTTGGATTTCCCGGCCTGAGACTGCCATGCCTTATATTGCAGGCCCGAACAGGGAAATTCAGTGACGAACTCGCCATCATAAATAGTGTCTGATGTCCGTCACTATGACCATGCGGCCACCGGTGAATAGGCAAACAGGTCAGAGGTTTACTTCAGTGGAACTTACTGCAACTCCACCAGTGTAAAATTGGCGTTTCCCTTACCGGGTGGCGGAACAGCAAGTTTAGTGGAGTGGAAGTTCCACTGGTTTACGGCCTGTCTTCTGCTCAGCAAAACTTGAAATGATGCGCTGAGTTACAACAGTATGAGTCGTTTGATGGTCTTGCATCAAAATCAGTAATGGGGGGTGTTGGCTCCACTTACAGTCAGTGCTGACTGGAATAAATTGTTTTTACGCTCTTCTTATTATACAGGCTTCCTATTGGCAGTGACCATTTTTTATTCCGTTTTAATAGTGTAAAAAAGTAAACAATACATTTCAAGTTCAGATTCAGTCAGCAATGTTAATCATCTGGATCGTTGAATATAGATGCCCTCCAGACGCTGAACACACTGCTAAGGACCTCCCCAGCCTCCTGCTGTGTGATTGCGTTCTAAAATCAAAGAACCTTTACATTTGGGTTTGCCAATTTTCACTAAATAATTTTAAATGTAAGTGATTCCAAGCAACATTTAAGAATAATGCCATGATCTTTTTTTTAAAAATCTTTTTTTTATTAGGATCCAAATATTGCTTAACACAAATATAAATTCCAGGTAATATTCATTGTAAACTCAGCATACGAGTAATAAATATAGATATAAATACATATTTCATATTATATAACTTAATAAATACATGGGATATAACAACGTACAATGAGCAGTTATCAACAGAGCACATAGGCGATAAATACTATAAATGCAGTTGACTTAAAAGCAGATAAAAAAATCTCATAAAGTGCTTAAAAACGAGATCAGGGAGAAGAGCTCAGATAATTTAATCCAACCCTTTCATTTAATAATTTCTTTTTTGTGGTAAACCAGACAAAACAGGTGCCAAATATCTCTACAGGAGAGAGGATAAAAAACAAAATATATACAATGTGCATTTGAAGCAAGGAAATGGTAGACATTAGAAAGGAAGGTCCTGATCAGGCAACCTTTGTCTCCATTATCCCTGGAAGCTTTACAGTATTGTTTATAGATCTGTAGTGTGTGAGATGAACTGAGCTGGAAGCCTGATCTTTTAATGAATGAAGATATGCAGAAAAGCGACGATGGATAGGAGTCAGTTGTACTCAAATCAAAAATATTCTGACGTGTGGGACTTTGGTTCACAAAGTGGCAGAGCACCTTTAGAAAGGAAGTGTGTAACATGGACAAACCAACTGGCTTGTTCAAGAGAGAGGAGACTGTAGAATAAATTGCACCTGAGCACATTTCTTTTGTTCCACAAAATGGTGGTCAAGCACCCCTGGTTCATAGAATTTTGCTTTTGTTTCCATGTAACAAGAGAACAATTTTATAAATGTTTTGGTGTTTCGTAAAGGTTTGCGAACCACCTTAAAATACTGAAATATTCAGTCGCGGCCGGCATGGCTCGCGGGTGGAGGGGCGAGGGGTGCGCGGGGAGGACGCACGAGGGGGTTTAATTTAATACGAATAATTAAAAAAATGTAACTTACCTTTACGCCGCCCAGGTTCCGCATCTTCTCTGCTCCTGCTCTCTTGCCTCCAGCAGGAACAGGAAGCAGGCAGCCAGGCTTCCTCCCCTAAGCCAATCACAACGCTGCAAGCAGCGTTGTGATTGGTCGGGACTTCACCCAGCCAGGGGCTTATAGGGAGGCCATGTTCTCCATGCAGCCTGCATGGATAAGGGCAGAGTGTGCATGACTGGTTTGGGCGGCCCCAGAGGGCTGACTAAACAATCTTTGTCCTGCCCTGCCTGCTCGCAGAGCAGCCCCACCCACCCTCTCGCCCGCAACCAAACATAAAATGGTAATAACTGAAAGTTATAACCATTTTATGTTTCTGCTTCTTGCACTGCCAGAAAGCAGTGGGGCGACGCTCCTCCGCACTAGTGGAGAAGCCACCCCTGGAAATATTCAAGAAATGGCTGAGAAATGACAGGGAGAATTTGCATGTTTTGCATTACAGTCAACAGTTCTTCAATAGGGTCTTTTCTTTGTGCACGTTTAGAACAACACATAAAAGCCCTTTGTTACGTAGTTTTACTATATTGCATTTTGTTAGGTGATGTTTGGACACCCTTGAAAAATTCTGTCTGTTCGTTTGGCCAAGATTGTTCTATTGCTTTAATCAAAACATTTCATCTACACCATGTACAGGTTTTGTGAGCTTTGCCTAGGTGGGAACGACATAAAAATGCTGCTTGTTCTCAAGATTGATAAGAGCCTGTTCCAAGTCTTTTGTCATGTTTAATAGGTGCCAACTAATCCTGATGTCGCTTCTTCACAAAGACTCTGAATTGCAAGCAATGTCTTAGATATTTCCATGTCACTCAGGTCTTCTGAAGCTGTCTGTAGGAGTTGGAGTTAGCCAATGAAAAGCTCCAGGGCTGCTGTGTACGTGTATTGCTCTTCTGAATATAGATGTCTGTTAGAAAGAATAGCATGGTGGCTATTGATGTATTTCAAATCAGTAAGTAGGGTGTGAACTGGGCTCTCTATTTGCTTATTGATGTCTAGATAGATGATATTCCAATAGGTTTTTTCTGACTTGTGTCCTTCTATCAGGTGGTGTTGTTAGTAGATTGTGAAATACTTATCAGCTTTCAATTAATGAGATTTTTCAAATTTGCAAGTACTTCTACGCTTTTCTAATAGGATTTAAGACCCAGTGCTCTTCTGGTGGATGCTGGTTGATTGGTATTTCCAAGAAAAAAAGATTCAAGCTTCAAATTTGGAGCGTGCTAAGGGTTTCTCTTTGTTAGAGACAATTGAATGGCCATCACATGTTTGGTTGTGGCTTACAATATGCCCTAAAGGTTTCTCAAGGCAAAGGTCACTAATGTTTCTGATTGTCAGTAGCTCTCAGGTTGAAGGTTTATTATTGTAAGTGTGGAGCCCATTTCAGTACCCTCATATCAATTTTTTCAGTCACCAGAAAGCTGTCATCCGGGCAAGTTGTTCAGTCGGTGACTAAGGAAAAGGTTTGAAATGAAAAATACAGAATGTAAACAGAGCTCAGTTTACTTTCTGTTCCTGCTACTGCCTTTTTTGAGCCCTGAGACCAGAAGTAGCAGGTAGCTGTGGTCACAACTAGGAGTTGAGGCCACAACACCTCTGCACTAAACGAACCTGCTCAGAGAGGTGCTGATATGTGAGTAGACCCAGACAGGGCCGGCTTTAGCACTGGTGGTGCTTGGTGCGACTATCTTTTTTGGCGCTCTCCATGACCTGCTCCTCGGATTCCCTCACTAGTTCCAGGCAAAAGTGCCCCTCATCTCTCCATAACACCTCTCTCAAATACATTTCATTTGTTTTAAAGCAATGGTAAAGGTTGGCTTTACTAATCCACTCAGCTACCCACATAAAATATACAGATCTGTTTCTTGCAGCAGGCATATTAACCCTCTGTGCTACTTTATGAAAAGTCAAAACTGCCACTAGACAAAACTCCATCTCACAATCTAGCAGGAACATTAATCACAAGAGCTATCTTGACATTTTTATTGCTGCCTGAATGCTGGACGCACAAGGAACTCTGCAGTAGGTGCTTTTAAATTGTAAGTTATTGCTAAACACAACACCCCCCTGTGGCCAGTGCCCCCCTCGAGGTCAGCGCCCAGTTCAGCCGCACCGGTCGCACAGCCCTAAGCTGGCCCTGGATCCAGAGGAAGTCTGTCTATCGACCTTGTCCAGCTGTTCAGTACCTATGGTGTTCTCTTGCTGTATCTCATTACTATTGTGAGACTGCCGGGCGTACCATGTGTATGTATGCCATTGATGACTGCCATCATATTACCGCAAATGCTTCTTTGTAAGAGTCAATGAGAGGGAAAATCAATATGCCTCAGCTACATGCTGATGTGACCTCAGCTATTTTTCCATAGCTAATGTTTAGCATAATATAGGATGTTTACATGGGAGTTAGTGGTCCTTAACTCTAGTATATCCTCTCCATTTTGGAACAAGCATTTGCAATGCAATAGGTCTTGCATTTATGAGAGTTTGAGCTATTGGCATTATAAATGACAATGTCTTTTATTTATGTGTTGTTTTTAAAACAGATAAATAAAAGGCATTGTCATTTACAATGCCAATAGCTTAAACTCTCACATATGCAGGAACTATTGCATTGCAAATGCATGCTATAAAAAAAGCGTTAGGAGAGAGCGTGTCTTGCCTACAATAGCAGGCAGGACAAAGCTATTTGAGAAAATAGTGCTCGGATGCTGTAATTAAAGCCTACTGAGTAACAACACATGTAACAGGGGGTGTCACCATGGGAGGTTACAAAATGAGACAAGGCGGTACTAAGGAGGGACTACCAAGCTTTTTGACCAATGAACAGCAGGAGTTTACAGTGGACAATGACATAAGCCAATGAAAAATGTGGGCTGATAGTGGGCGGAGCTTCAAGTCCCTACCTCAATACAGCATGCCTTGCATGCCCAGACTCGACCTAAAAAGTAAAAATTAATATACATTGCAACATCTTTTAGGGGCAGCAGATGCTGGAAGAGGAACCTTTAGTCTAATCTGGGTGAGCTTTATTGTATTGGTTGTTATTGCACATTAGCACTTGTATAGCACACAGTCTGACACTTGTATGGCATAGCAGAACCTTTCAGTAGTCAGGATTTGACTTTCCAAACCTTTCCATAAAAGGCAGAGCGTTTCTTGCTTTTGTGCCAGGGTGCACTTAATTGGTGACGTCAGTGTGAGTAGAATGAATGGCATTTTTGACTCAAATACTGTAAATTGTAGTGCCTCCCGTATTTTTATTAACATTAACGCCTCCATAACTTTACTACAACATAGCCATAATATTAAATTGCTCAATCTGCACTTGTTGCACAGGAACACACATATTGTTTGGGCAAGATTATTCCAAACTCTTCTCTCATTCAGAATGGAAGGTGGGTGGGTGATGACTGGTCAGATCACACTAGAATCAGTGGGCCTGATTACTGAGAAAAATGCACACATCTACCTAGGGTAGAATTATGCCAAAGATTCACACAAATATATGCATTTTTGAGGATTCACAAAATGCAAGAGGACTACTTGTGGAAATCTGCGCTAAAGGTACATATCTGGGTATACCCCGGATCTGCGGGGGGAAAGGTATGTGTGTGTTGCTTGTGCATGAGGTTGTGTGCGTGTGAGTGTTGGTTGGGATATTGTAATGTATTGTATTGTTATGTATATAGCGCATTCCAAACCCTTTGTGGGGCCTGAAGTGCTTTCTAGGTGGTTTGAATACACTGATTATTTAGCACTTCATATCCCCTCGTGAAGTTGTGAGTTTTTTTTCAGTTTCCAGAAAGCCCTTCAGACTGCATGATGTTGTTTTTAGTTTGGCCAAAATAGGACATTTTAGGTGAGGCGTGTGGTGTGTGTGATGGGTCGCAAGAACAGTGCACCCAGTGTCACTGTGCCTAAGCATGTATGTATAGTTGTACTGGTCCTCCCAGGGACAGCTCCTCCACATGGGCAGAGGAGCATCTCCCCACTGCTTTCTCGCAGTGTGAGAAAGCCAAAACATAAAATGGTAATAACTTTTAGTTATTACCATTTTATGTTTGCTTTGCGCATTGCGGGCGGGCGGGTGGGCAGAGCTGCTCTGCTCTTTGAGCAGGGCAGGGGAGGAGTGGTTTGCCCACTCCTGAGTGTGCAAAGACTGTGTGGTCAGCCCTCTCCGGCCGCCCAAACCAGTCATGCGCACACCGCCCTTCTCCTAGCAGGCTGCATTGCAGCCTGCATGGAGAACATGCCCACCCCACTAGCCCCTGGCTGGAAGCTGTCCTGACCAATCACAACACTGCAATGCAGCGTTGTGATTGGCTTAGGGGAGGGAGCCTGGCTTCCTGTCGGAGGCAGGAGAGCAGGAGCAGAGAAGACGCTTGAACCGGCGGAAAGGTAAGTTTAATTTTATTTCTTTTATTTTTTTTATTTCCTCGCGACACCCCCACGATACCCCCGCGAATCCCACCCCTCACGCCTGCTCCCCCCACGAGCAATGCTCCTCCCAAGTTGAAATGTAAAGTAGCACACCACAAGCAGCTGCGTTGCGTTACATTTCTTTACAAAGCCATGTAAGGCGGTGCAAATTGCCACTTGCATGGCTTTGAAAATAGTACTGAAGCCCTTGTGTTGTCTTCACGTTGCCTTGTGCGATGCAAGGACAACGCAAAAGCTTCATTAATCTGGGCCTTAGTTCATACACGCACTGCTAATTAGTCAATGTGCATGCCAGTGTTCCACGTGGCACATTTCAGAAATGGTAAAGATTCTTGGCACACGTAACAAGTTTAGGAAATACATTTTGGATGATTTAAGGAAATACATAGGAATCTTCTCTCAAGTCCCTTTGATAAGTTCCGCAATAGCCACAACGTAGAGGGAATCTAGTTGTATTAACACCCTAAAATATCCTTGAAAATAAAAATCATATAGTACTACTCACCTTATCACACGTAGACCAAATCATGCACCCAGAAATTTGAAAAAAGAAGATCAGACCCGGCACAAGTTTTAAGGCATGGTCAAAGTGGGCACTGGCCCAGGGCCCCATCCTTTCAGGGGGCTCTCTGATGAAGCCGACTCTGTTCTACACGCAGTCCTGTCCTGTCATGATGACCTTGAATGATTCTTAAGCATGGATAGTTTTAAATACCGTTTTCTTTTAATGTATTTTTAATATGGGTGATCTGTGGGAGTTTATTACAGACATTTTGCAGGGAAATGTTGTGTTTGAATGTTTCACCACCATTCAGCATCCATAAAAAGTTTAGTTTAGATCGAAACAGGAACTCCTCCCCTATGAGAAATGAGAGGAGCGTGACAGAGATTATTTGCAATAACATTAGTGAGCTACTGCTGCATTACACTATTGAAAATTCACATTACAGTTCCTGACAATAAGATGGGAATAGATTTAAAATTTGGACCAGTGTGCCTGCGCACTGTCCATGACCTGACCAAAGAGGGCATGAAAGAGATGTAATTGGATCATATATTCAAAGCTGTTCCAAACAGGGGCTCCCAAAGTACGTTTGGCCCCGGGCCCCCAAAATCCTTAAGATGTCCGTGGGCACAGTGATTAGCCCACAAAACAATATTGTGAGAGCATGCGAAGTACGACAGCATTGTAAGATCAGTCTAATGGCAGAATTCATGCAACACAAATCTCTCTAACACAGCACATCAATTGCAACCTTTTCATTCGCGCTCTGTACTTCTTATGGTTCTGCCGACTGTCATTCAGCTGATAACTTCCCACTTACTTCTGGTATATTTTCAGTCTAACCCACCTTGATGGGCAAATTGTTCACTCGATCGTCCTATCTTACCTAATCCTATCTGAGATCCATCAAGCCATCCAGTGCTTAATTTGTAAATAAATAAGTGCCAGGACCCACCTCAGGAGGCCACTGCAGCTTGCGCCACCCATTGCCCCTGCCAGTGCTGTCAGTGACAGTACCAACACAACTACTTATCATCATACACCCACAGCTGTGACATTTTAGACTATTCCAGGCCCCCAAATGTATAAGAATGGCTTGGGCGGCAGGTATTAGTCATTTTTAAAGTATATTGAATTAATAAACAACTGTTGTTGTGCAGATCTCTAAATTAGACAAAAGGTGCCACCATATGGCAGACTGTCATAATTACTGGTGCTGACAATTAAGTGCCGGGGCTGAGCACCGGAAACCACCGGCTCAAATTAAGCACTGAAGCCATCCTGTCAGACTCTAGAACCAAAGTTTCTCTTACCCAGCGTCGCTCTACTGCACATCAAACCGAGGGATGCTGGCGCTGTCACAGAACCTTTACTGACCTATCACTCTCTTTTTACGGCATTCTGTCGTTCATGTTTGATTAACTCAACGCGGGTAAATTACGTTTTATCACTTACTTAGTCTCAGTTTCCTACTTTAGTCGTTCTTCTGTTTCTTCATCACCGTTGACTCCTTAAGACATCTCCTTCCAGCCAAGAGCAACCTCATTCGTACTTTCATTCATAGGGTGTCTCACCCCTCCATCACTTCACTGCCCTCTGGTACCCGCTGCTGCCTTTCCTTCCTTTCACACCATCACAGATTCAGACGTTTCTTATTTCATTATTTGAGCCGGTGCCACAGCTACTCCTTCGGAATTCTTTACTTCTTTCCTCTCATTAGGTCTACTCAGTCGTTATTGTTGTTATTGGTTCCTTATCTTTATGTTCTGCTTAATGATTCTCTCTGTTAAGGAATTGTTCCCCAATTATTTATTTTTGCTATTAAGATGGCTATCTTCAAAAAGTCATTTCTGAGCAATTCTCTTCCCTCTGGATCCTTGTTTACTTACCACGCTGTCCCTTTAAACCACTTGAGGAAGTGTTCTTTTCCACCTCTTCGGGTTCATAAATGCTTGTATTCTATATTCTGCTCTGTAAATGCTCCTATTCCATTTTCCGCTCCCCTTCACATCTTTGAGCCTCATTTACAATATTTTGATGCACAGCAGCGCAGCAAGCCTTCCTGCTGCGCTGCCGTGCGTCAAAATAAAAGGGCAGTAATGTGCCGTATTTACAAGATATGGTGCATTCCAGTCCTTCTCGGCTGCGTCGGCGCACAAACAGCAGCCGCGCACCAGCGCAGACACCCTTGCTTCATTTAGCAAGGGTGCCTTCTCTGAGGAGATGATTGTTTTGGTGCAGGAATGGACATCTTCCGGCACAAAAACAATCATTAAAGGCATTTTCCTCTTTCTATGCACGCATACAAAAAGAGGAAAAAACTAGGAGAAATAAAAGTATTTCTCCTCGTTGTGCCTCCTTACACCTCCCCTGGGAAAGCATAGGATTCTGACGCATTCCCAGGTTTACATAATGTTGTAAATCTGGAAATGCGTCAAGTTCCATGGATGCTGTGTGGGAACACCCACAGCAACACCCATGGAACGGCCCCTTTCACGCAGAGTTATGCGTGAAAGGGAAAACTTTTTACAAGGCCATGAAAAGTCACGCAGGGTGACTTTACGTGGTCTTGTGAATATGAGGAAGCCCATTGTGCTGCTGGTGCGTCAATAAAAGTGCAATGGTCTTGTAAATAAGCCCTCCAACTACAAACTCCAACCTTGCAGAGCAGAGTGTTCCGATTCTTATTGACCTACTCACCATCATTCCTGTGCGTTACTTCAGTTAAGGACTTTTTCAGTTTCTACTTCTGTTCTGCTTCATTATTACTGCTCTGCACTGGTTTCCAAATGGATTCCAAGCATGTCAGAAGCTTTAGCGGGGCCCAGATCAACAACTTCAGGTGCCCCCTTATTGGGCGAGACCTTTTTCTAACTTTCAAAAAATATGCCCTGCAGGTTAAGAGACAACAGGACAGATCCAGCATCAGGCACAGTCAAGTGACTTTAGCCGTGGTAGTTGCCTTGTCAGTAATAAATGACAAAGGCCTGTGTCAAATAAATAAACACTACTGCAGATGCATAGGGCCCTGAAAAAGTGCCCGTGCTGGGGAATAATGCCCTCCTTGCTCCCCACTTCTGACCGCCCTGATTGGTACTAAGCTGATCCCGTGCATGGTTTTCAGGATAACCAAAGAGTATGTAAATCATTCCAAATTAGCATCATTGAATGTCATTGGAATGCCACTTTATCCCATGTGGGTATCCTGAAAATCTTGTGTGGGCACCAGCCTTCGTCGACCAGTGGTGGATACCCTGGTGTACTGGATAGGGTCTCGCACCCATTAAATCCCACCTTTGTATGGGGTTCCACACAGTCCATCATGATTCCTATTCCTGTCTCTATTTTTGTCATTTTTCTTGCTTCAGCTGGCCCTTCTTTCAGATGGTACTCTGTATTTCTCCATCTATAATGCATGCACAAGCCTCTTCCTCCACTTGCAGTTTAATTTTCAGTTCAGCCAACCTTCGATTTTCCATACACATTTCTTCTATTCTTTTACCTTCTCCTGTCGAAAATATTGAGCTTTCCCACTTTTTCGTTTTTGAGCCCTTACTTTACTCTATTGAATGTTATTAAATCTGCCTATTCTCCATCATTGAAATGAATATGGCCATGGGCTGAAACACCAATATTGTTTTACATGATGTTGTGGGGCTGGGCAGAGTTTTTTTAAACTAAACACGTCACACTGGCGTTGTATTACACCGACATGATCTGGAAACACAGATCACTTAAATGGAGTAGCTCACGCCAACCCCTTGAGTTGTGTTCTTTGCGCCCAGGTGTTGGGACTCCAGAACTTAGTGGAAGCTGTGTCAGTGGTTTAACTGGCCATGTGAGTCCAAATGTAATTGCCTTTTTTCAGCCTGTGTTTTTGGATTTTTTAAATTCAGACTGATAGGCTTCGGGGCCTCAGTATATATAAGATTTGCAGAAGTTCTTGTAGGTGATGTCGAGAATTGACACTGGTGAACATTGCATGTGGTGCTTTGGTGTGGTTTAAGATAGTCGGAAAGTGATGATTAAACAATTTTTATTGGGTTTTATCAACTGTGGACAATAGCAAATGTTGCAGGATAATACATTAACAAATGATCAACTGCAGTTAATAGCAATTGATAGTCAGAAAGTGATGATTGCGTCAGCTACGCGGTCTCTTCTTTAGAGTCTGGTGAGAAGCCAGAGCCTGTTTTGTAATGCTTCAAAGATTTTGATCGCCGTTTATGAGGTATAGGAGACAAATCACAAGGATTTCTCCATGGCTAAAGGCTCCACAGAGAGAGCAAGAATAACATTGGAGTCAAGATACAACATATCCCCCTTTCTTCTATATATAAATAAAACAACAAAGAGGGACAAGAAAGAAGAACCAAAGATGAGGAGAAACGGAGGAAATCAGAAACGAGAAACCAATGCATCAGAAAAAGAAAAGAGAAGCAAAGCCAAGATATAAGAACCAGAGAGGCAAACCAAGATATAAGAACCATCCTCCCTTCTGTACACAAAAGAAAAAGAACGAAATAACATCGTCAGAGAAAAGAAGAAAAAGAACCACGAATAACTGCCCAAGACATACCCACTGGCCAGAACAGGAATGTAAGAAGGCAGAAGAGGAATGAACCAACAAAACTCAGGACAACAGGATGTGGAAAACACAGAGAAAAGAAACACGGGAGAAAACCAAAGGAAAGCTAAGAATCGACACGACCCACCAGGAGAAAACATCACAAAAGGAACAGAAAAGAAGAAAGAAAACAAGGAAAATGAGGAAAAGTAAAAGGATAAACCTCACCCAAGTCAAACACCATCATCAATACATAATAACAAAATATAGCGTGAAGACAACAGTGCATATTAATAATATAAAGTTCGGGAGGACTATAACCCGAAAACAAACCCTTCAAAGATAGGGATTAACCCTTTCGCTGCTTCTGTCGGCCAACAGCCGTCGCGAGCACTACCTCCGTAGTGCTGCGCACGTCCGTTGGCCGACGCGGCCCCGCCCACTCTTCAAAGCCGCCGCACCGCGGCGAAATTTCGGCCGCGGTAAAGGGGTTAAAGCAGTAACAGATGGGACTAAGACCCATAGAGACAATAGTCCTTGTAATGCTAACATTGTGAAAACTAAGAGAGATTGAGCGATGTCAACTAACAGACATGGATAGGGACCCATATAATAATGCGAAAAGGACTAAAACCCTTGCATAGCTCCCAGGAGGAAAACAGACTAAAATTGTGCACATGTGAGACGTGTACAAAATAAACAGATATGGATAGGGACCCATATAATAATGCGAACAGGAAAACAGATATGGATAGGGACCCATATAATAATGCAAAAAGGACTAAAACCCTCGCATAGCTCCCAGGAGGAAGACAGAATAAAGTTGTGCACATGAGACGTGTACGAATGTACAAAGAGTAGATGGGACTAAACTCCCCTGCGATTCCCGTGTAAGGAAACTTAAAACATGCGTGGACTCTTGCTGGCGTGCACCATGATAGCTTGAACCTACATGGTGTATACCTAGGGCCCATGAACAAATAAAATACGATGTTAAGACAACTGTACCCATTCGAAAATCCTAAGAAGGATAACTGGAGAAAAATAGACACCTGCAGGTGAGAACGCAGGGTCCGTAAAAATAATGTAAAGTAACGAAAAATCATAGTATAACGTACCCAAGTGCGAGAACAATGTATAGAAACATAAACAGTAATAAATGTGCATAAATCATCGTACAACGTACCCAAGTGCGAGGACAATGTATAGAAACATAAACAGTAATAAATGTGCATAAAACATGCCATTCGAAATGCAAAACGCGTTCTTTCATTAGTGTATTGGAAGAATCCACGCCAGTGAGCGACCACTCACCCGAGTAGTGCAATGAAAGAAACACCAAATGCGTAAGAGTTGATGACAGTAAAAGAAAAAATAGTTGTCCAAGCTGAGAGTGATACCAGCACCATGGGTAACTCTGATGATGGTTAAGAAAAAACATAGTTCTCCCAGCTGAGAGTGACACCAGCACCATGAGTATCTCAGATGATAGTTTTATCTTTGGCCCCTCAACAGCGTGTATAAATAGTCGAGAAATGTGCACACAAAGTAAATAGACAAAGTACCTGCGGTTTCTTGCTGTTGAGGCATAAAAACAAATCCCACGACGTGGCATGCAAAGTACTTTACCCGAAACGGAGAGTCTTTACCCCAAAAGAATTTTCTGGATGACAAAAGTTCCGCTTGCACATCCGGTCACGAAAACACTGCGTAGTGTCATGCACGGACTTCATGCGTGGTTGGCAAAAATACGAGTAACAGGATATAATGCCAACATCAAAATGGCGCCACGTTGTGTACGCCGCGCTGGAAGGCTCACGGCACGTTCGTACACGCAAGCGTCTCACAGCAGCTGTAGGTGCCGATGACAACACTGCGACATGATCCGAAGAACATCAGGGATCCACGAATGGACGACGTCACAAGGCATACGAAAGGCTTCGCTGGACAGATGGAAGGAGGTAAGGTTGCACGCGCATGGATTCGTCAGACACATCTTTTGAAAGGATGCATGCGCCAGGCTCACAGGCAGTGCCCAGCTCGCGCCGTGCATTCAAAAGAGTAAGAGGCGGTTGAACTGCCAAATGTCCAGGTGACAAATGGGGCCCATAATAAGATTAAAATAGACTTACCCCTCAAGTCCATAACGTCATAAGTAACGTGGGTGGCCGGGAGACAGCACTTGTGCATGAGGTGGAGGGCTCGTGCGATTTTTTTGGAAAGTAGTGATTCAACTCCCAAGTTACAGTCACAGCGCCAACCCCCTGTCGCTCCAACTAGCAGACTAGAATTGTTCACGGTGACCTTGTCTAAACCAGAGACTGTAGCTCATGTACAGCTGAAGAACTGATTTGTAGACAGGTCACCTCAAAATTACAAGTATGTGGATATAGCTCAGTCCACTTGAATGCACAGCAGCTCTAGAAAGCGCAGAAATGTAGAACAGTGCAGGACACTTTGAGAGGGACTGTGCACCAGACAAAAGACGTCGATATGTGGCACTGTAGACAGTAATGAAGGCTTACCCTCACTGAAGGCACAGCACAGTACGCAGACGTCGTTGAAAGGCAGGCTTACCCTCACAGAAGGCACAGCAAAGACGTGTGGAGAAGATGGGGAGTAGACGCCCAAAACTGAAAAGGGCAGCTTGTGAAGTAGCACTTCCCCAAATGCACAGGAACACGAACAACTGGCAGACTGCTGTGGGCGACCGATATAGAGGTCACTGGTGGGGTCAGGGATGCCAGTTGCCTTAGTTTAACTTGAGTTGATATGTACCTTAAAGTTGCTTGAGGTTTGATGAGGTGATAGACGCAGGTTCGCTTCAGGATCGTCGCCAAAACCTTGTAGTGATTGAGTCAGGTACGCAAGATAGATTTCAGGTAGTTTTATTCAAGATGGTACAATAGACCCCACCAGGAGCAGCCAGCATGCTGCTCAGCCCAGTCAACTGTGAACATTTGACTCCTAACATTCTGTAGGATGACATCATAGCAAGGTTCCACAGAGAGAGCAAGAATAACATTGGAGTCAAGATACAACACCAATCCATTAGTTCAGTGTTTAAAGGATAGCATTCCTTCCAAAAGTATGCCTTTGATACTCCTCACAGTGCTCTGATCTGGGGAAGAGCTGGTTAAAGAAGGGAAAGATCAAAAGATGCTTTCAGCTAGCCAAGCGATGGAACAAGAATGAAGATATCAGTTATTCAGGGTGTACCTGTAACCAACTATGTGCCGTCCATAACCTGATATCTCTTAAACAGTCTTATAAATTGCTAATTTGGGCATGGCGGCCTGGGCATCCTGGCATTTTCTGGCACTAGTAGAATGGAATGACAACAAGAGCTTCAACTAGCCTAACACTTCAGAAGCTTGTTTCCGATGCTAATCGAGTGGATGTAACTTAGAACCTCAGTAGGCTAATGTTGCAAAAGTGCTAGATTTCATATGGTCGCACAATTGCTGGTGATTCGCAGTGAGTCAGATTTCCAAAAGAAGAGTGTTTCAAAGAGGTGGAGCAAGAACAGAAAAATAACCTTTACCTTCCCTGTGGGTGTGTTAATCACTTAGCAAGCAAAGAATTGAAATTCAGAGTCGGCACAGAATGGGGGATACCTTTGTTCTGAAAGCGGTTATGCAATGCCGCAGTATTGATAAGACTAACATAAATTCTCCAAGAGAGAGGGTGCCAATGCAAGGTCTTGTAAATGATACAGGAGTGATCAGAATAGCGTACAGTAGAAAATGTTCCAGAATTCAACCGTGACCCCACAATTGTTGTAGCTGCAAAGACTCTGTTGCCCTCTAGAGAGCATTTTAACCAGTACTTCAATTTGACAATACCAGATGATGATATAACTGCAAAGGGGGCTCCAGAGAAAGTTATAATCTTGTTAGAAGGTTCTTACTCAGGTTTATGAAAGTGTGACAAGGAATCATACCTAAAGGTCCTTCTTGAAACCCAAACTATAACCTTGGGTTCATTCAAGTTCAGATTCTGCCATGGCTGTCCATCCAATCCCAGTTATCCCTCAAGCAAGATAGGAATAATGGGGGCAACACAAATATAAAAACAATCTGAATGGCATCAACAGATAGGTCGGAAGCAAACCAAAGACTTAATGTAGAAGTTTAAAAGGATAGATAAGAGCAACGATGCCAGGGTGACTTCACAAGTCCGCCATCAAGGTTCCAAATCGAAAACTAACCGACACTAGTTGAAACTGGTTGGTCAAAAGTGGCATAAACTAGAATAAGATAGATGCGTTGTAAAAAATGGATCGAAGATACTGAAGCAGAAATTAATTACCCTGCTTAATAGGCACAAATAAAGCGCACATAGCATGGCCAATGGCATGAAGAGGCACCCAGAGAGCCAATAGTAGAAGAGCAGTGACACTTTGATCTATTTTTAATACCCTCTGAAGGACTCACTGGTGTCTGCCGCACCTGAAGACTTGACTACTAGCAGATGCATTTCCAAACACTAGGTTCATGAATTGTGAACACAAAAGGGAAAATAGGAGCCAACAGACTCCTTGCCTGCTGAGAAACAGAAATTCACTGGCACCCCAGCCTTAGAGGTTTAAGGTCTTTTCCACACCAACGCAGAACGACTCATGTTTTGTTGCTGCTATGAAAAGAAACAGCTTTAGGCTGGAGTCTTCAAAGACACCACAGAACTTTTTTGCTAAACTTTTGTTGCTGTTTTGAGTTGTACATGGGGTGTAACTAAGTACAACTTCATTTGAAGAAGTTAGGATAAAAAAACGACTAGTCACAAGTTAACTAGAGAACTGTGGCAGTGCTCCGGATTCTTTCCTAAAGCAGCATGCATCCCTTTAAGGTACTCCTAACGGTGGATTATAGAGGAACCACCAATGGTTGAACCTCTGTAGATAACAAAATCAACATACAAGTGATAAGTCAATGCATGTTCAACTATGCCTGTCTTGCACTGTCTGCAGTATACTCGCTTATGTGCTGTTAAAGTCCTACAAGACATCTCTTCCTGCCTTCAATCCTCACTCACTGCAACAGTTGTTTTTTTAAATATTGGCATATTTATAACCGATGAAAATTGGAGTGCTTCCCTGACCTGATCAGAGTCATGAAGCGCTATATGAATTAGACATTCAGAATAGCTGCTTACTCAATAATCGAGAGAGTGCTTCAGGCCTTGCGAGGAGTACGGGAAGTGCTATATAAATCACAATATAGTGTAGCATACAATATCTGGACTGGTCTTTACTTGCCAGATAGGTGTCCAAGAGTACTCTTATTTAACCCGTTTAAAGACCAAAGAGTTTGTATAAGGTCTAAACCATACGCCTACGATGGGAGGGTTTGCGCCTGTTTGTCATTCTTTGTTATACACCTTGCAAAGTTAAATCCCCCCAAAATTGTGTGAATATGGGCAAAAAACTCTGTGTTAGTGGGCAAGTTAGACCTCTGTTATATACCTGTTTACTGTGTTTTTGTTGATATTCAAAAAAAGTCTGAAACTGAAATGCTTATGTTTACTATCTGTACTCACCATAAGGATTCCTGCATGTTCCGGGGCACCCTCAAATCCTATGAGTTTGTAACCTATGCAAAAACCATTTATGGGGAATTTACATTGGTTAACAGGAGATCGGACATATGACAGCAGGACATTGAGTTCAAGGGGCAATACTTATCCCAACATATGTTGGCTGTACCCAATGGTGATGGACCAGACCTTGTCTGAAAGAAGTGTTTGAGAGGCATAAGGAAGTATGTCATTTCAAGTAAAAGCCACAGTGGAGATATATGATTACTCCGATGGCTGAATATGCTAGAGTAGAACTGAGATAAACAGTAGGCTCGGGTGAAGTTTCCATTGCGCTGATGTAATTGCGCATAATTTCATTAATTTCACGTTATGCGAAATTCCCAATATTATGCCATTACTCCACGAGGCGTAATTCTGTTGCCTTCTTCGCAAAATTATAGTTTGGGAGCAGCGCAGGCAGAATGCAAACATCTGTTGTTTGCAAAACGTACATTGTTTGTACTTTTTTTATCTCACAATGTGTTCTTGATTCTCATATGGACACATTTTGTTCTAAAATAAAGCGCAAAATGCCAGTTTCGTATTTTGGCTAATTGCTTGTCATTTTTGCTGAATTTCATGTAATTACATTGAAGCAAATGACACAATTTACGCACAACCCTGGTGAACAGGCGTTGACACGCCCAGATTGCAGATGGACTGCAATTGCATTTCTTTCTGTATTGCTGAATAACAAATCAAAGCGAGGCTTATAGGCCTCATCAATTCCGTGCACTACAAAACTCCTAAATCCAGTCTTACCTAGTTACCTCTCTGGATGACAGTCCTGGGAGATCTCATATGGCAGGTAAGTGAAAGTAGCTTATATTTACAAAACACCATGGGGGATATGTACAATGAAGTGGCGGAGCGTGTCATTAGCCTCCTGGGCTTAACGACATCCTCCTCCACTTCGGAAACGCAAGGCTGCACCATATTTACAAGAATGTGGTGCAGCCTTGCGTTTCCCCCTGCGATGGCGCTAAGTTTAACAACTTAGTGCCAACGCAGGCACCCTTGCACCATAGTGCAAGGGTGTCTGTGTGCAGGGGAGGATTGGTTATGTGTAGGGAAGTGTCCCTTCCTGCACGTAAACAATCCTAAAATGCCATTTTGTAACTTTCATGTGTGCTGCTTCATGCAGCACACATGAAAGTTACAAAATGGAATTTTTTAAAAAGGTTTATTTATGTACAGGAAGGGATACCTTCCTGTTTTGAAAAAGAAACGGGGCCCCTGAATATAGGATGAGTATACCCTGGCAGGGAAAATACTAATTTGGGAAAGAAAACCTGGGCAAGGTCAATATCACATATCACAGACACAAGCAATCTAGACTATACATATATATACATTCTTGTACAAATACCTCATGACCAATTGATAATTTTACTTGGAGTGCCACAGGGCTCTTCCTTGAGCCCCACTCTTTTTAACATATATGTGTCCGAATTGGCCCCTTTGATTAGAAGCTTTGATCTAATTCCGACCTCATATGCTGACGACACCCAATTGGTTATTTCTACCATAGACAAGGATGTTGATTTTTCTAATAAACTACATGATTGCATGGTCTCCCTGAGCTTGTGGATGAGCAGGCACTGTCTGAAGCTCAATTCGAGCAAAACCGAGGTGGTGCTTTTGGAAACCTTGCTCCCCTTTGGTCACCAATTTGGTGGCCAAATACACTGGGCCCCCTTCCTACACCAGTAGCTAAAGCTAAAAATCTGGGGGTCATAATAGACGAGAAGTTGAATTTTAAATCGCAGGTCTCTAAGGTGGTATCTTCTGCTTTCTTCACCATTAAAACCGTACGCAAGATTCTTCCTTTCATTCCGATAAACACGAGGAAAATTGTTTTAACTTCTTTGGTCTTATCCAAACTGGATTACTGTAATGCCCTATACATAAATTTACAGTCTAATCAACTTAGAAGATTACAAGCGGCACAGAATGCTGCTGCCAGACTGGTGCTGGATGTCCCTAAGCATCAGTCAATTAGGGCCGGGATACAGAAGTTGCATTGGCTACCAGTTGCCCAGCGCGTGAAATTCAAGACACTCTGGGGCCGATTCCGATCTCGGCCGGTAGGGCTCCGAATCGGATTCGGCTTTACCGGATCCGATTCGGAGCCCTGTTTCCCGACCGAACCGTACGCGGGTCCGGCCGAGCGAGTACGATGCGAAATCGCCGACCGACTCGTCCGGGCGTCCCGACCGCTCCGACCGACTCGCTCCCGGCTCGAACCGCTCCGACCGACTCGCTCGGACTCGACTCGCACCGCGCAATGGAGACGTTCCCGGCCGGGTAAGTACGATGCGCGCCGCGAGCAGTCCGACCGAGCCGCGCACTCCGGCTCGTAAGAGCTGTCGGAGCCGTACTTTGGGGTCCGTGTCGGACCCCCTGTACGCGTAGGCCGCGCGAGTCGCACACAGGGGGGACCCATGGGTCCCCCTACCTGTGCGTGTACGGCGCGAATCGCTTCGCCGCGCACCCGCTGTAGGGGCGCCCTTGTCCGACTCGCACCCATTGAGTCAATGGGAGCCCGCGTACGCGTTGTGCGACCGGCTCCCATTGACTTCAATGGGAGTCCGACCGACTCGAGTCCGATAACATACGGACGCATCGTACTCGCTCGGTCGGACTGCACGGGTCCGATTCGGTCGGAAATCTCTCCGGGTCCGGCTCGGTCGGAGAAATTTCCGGCCCGAATCGGAATCGACCCCTCTGTATAGTGCATAAGGCACTTTATAGAGTAGGTCCACGATTTTTATGGCATGCCTTTAGTTGGTACTCCCCCAGCAGACAACTACGATCGGCTAATGCTTTCCTGATGCTTACTTCCAGAGTCAGGACTATGAAATGGGGAGGGAGGAGTTTCAGACATGGTGCTATTAGGCTGTGGAACTCCTCCGCTCGCGCTAGGAAGATATCTTCTTTGATTGAGTTTAGGAAGAATCTTAAGACATGGCTTTTAAAATTAGCTCTCCCTACAGTACGCGGTCCTTAAGCGCCTAGACACCTATGGGTATTAGTGCGCTATAAAAGTTGCTGTAACATAACATAACATAACATAACATTTATTTTATCATTTTTCTTCTTGTATTCTCTTTTTTTTTTTTTTTTTTAAATTACAAAAAATATTACAAAAAATATAAACTTCTCATAATGTCAATATTTGTTGAGAAATCACATACAGTATTAACAACTCTGATTTCCTAGATGCTCAATACACAGAGTAGCAATGTTGTCATATTTTCAATTCAATGCTGATTTGCAAATAACATTTGATTTAATAGAAAAAGTCGATATTAAAAACATGAATCAGAAACAATGATGTGCAGAGACTGGCGCTTGTTGACAAACAACGCGTTTCGGCTAGGCCTTCGTCAGGACTCCGTCACAATGGTTACTAAATAGAAAATAGACAACATTATGGTCTAGAGTATGTGTGTCTGCTGGATAATAATGGATAAAATACTAAACTAACAGGTACCCTATGGATCAAGAGATAAAATCTATGGTGTCCTACATTGAGCCAGTGCAAAGGATTAGAAAACCATGCCAAGAGAAATGAAGGTGACAACTTGTAGAGTTATCAAAGAACAGACCCAAAGGTTCCAGTGCAAAGAGATTGGTAATGTGAGACTTGTATGTGTCTCACATCAAACTGTGAAGGTGAAGCTAGTTGAATAAAGGCCCTGTCATTTTATCAGTGCTCAACCTTATCTTATTATGTTATTGTTAGTAAAAAATATAATTATAGCCTTATTGTGCAGAAGCGTACCTCGAAGGCGTCTTTGATCGCCCTCAATATCGAGTAAATTCTGGCTTGTAGTCTTCCTATCTCAGTCATAGGCTGACTATATAATTAAAGAGAGTGCAATATTTTATCACCACGAGATTTCTATCATATTTTAGTGACCAATTATTTACCTGATGAACACTTATTTTCATTGTTTTTATATATGTATATATTTTATTTGATATAATAATACCTTGCGAACTTGCGCTTTCTCAATACGGAAAAGCAGCTTTCTGTATATTCCTGTATATGTCAGCCACGACAGTATTATTGCGGTGAGTCTTGAGTCACTAGTTCTGATATTGTATACAAAAAGATAAATATAAAAATAAGTGTATAGAATCTAATTTTGAGTGAACCACCTATATATACAGACATTATGCATTAGGATACTCTTAGAGGGCATGAGGTATTTACCTCCCAATAGGAAGTCGGTATATTCCTTCTTGATGGCAGTATAAATATCAATACATTTGTTATGTGTATCCCAGGACGGGCAACGACCTAGAGGTGTAACAGATGTAAAAATATAAATGGACCAATTGAATAAGCCTACTTCTAAATTAAGGATGTAAAAAATAATTTGTGCTTTACTAACCATTTGATATACGGTGTCATATTACACCATATCCATACACTGCATACAATTCAATCTGCCTTGTTCAAGGGGTATCCTCTACATATTGTTTATGATCTTCTGTAGTGTCTGTTGTTAAGGGAAGAAAGTTTTATCCTAAGTGCTTGATAGATTACATCTATATATAAGTCAAGCATGTCAATTATGTAGTATACAGCGTTATGACAATGCTAGTTTTACTCTGTGTAAGATAAGACTGATCTAGTCAATCTTGCATTGCAGGTTTCCAACCATACAGCGTGACAATTACCAACCATGAATTGCTAAAACCTATTGAGCTATGTATGTTTATCGTACATGATTACTGACATGCTCAGCAGGGCATGTTGAATGAACGCACTGTGTGGCAGCTGGTACCTGCTCTTTCTAATCAAGTATATCGATCGTAATAGACACATAAAATTAGCACTTGAAAAGTGCAAAAATTGTGTTATATAGTCCCCTATCTCAATATATTTTGTGATAAGTAAACTTACCGGTAATGTCGTGCTCTTCACTCTAACCGCCGCCAACGTGCCAAAGACGCCATGGAAGTCATTCTGCCTTTTAAATACATCACGAGGCACCTGTCGACCTAGAGATGAAGCATATCCGGGTCACGCTGCGTGACCAGGTCTTAGTACACATTTCTGCGGGCGCCATCTTTAAAGATCCCTGAGTTACTTATATTACAGAACTTGCTAACCTAAAGATGGATTTTTGATATTTTCAGTTCTTAAGGAGCATATACTGTTGCCCTGACTCATCGCTCAGACATTCCGTATTGGATTCATTTCTTAAATATTACTATCTTTTATTTGTTGTTTGACATATTAAACGGGCGCCATCTATTAAATGCCATAAACTTCTTGTAATACAATATCCTTTAAACTGTAGGTGTAATTTCTTATTTCCAGTTCTCAGAAAGCTTTATTATATTGCCCTAACTAGCCATCATGACATGAGGCATTGGATTAATAACTCGACTGCTATTAACCCTTTTTATTTATCCAAAGATCGTTTATAGACTTAGTTTGTAATAAATCCTGCATGAAGACACCATGTTGGATCGGTATATTTACCATTTACGGGTGTCATTCACAGGTAGTGATAACTTATAAGTAGTCTCGATATTGAGTTTAATTGATACTGAATCTAAAGCTAATAACACTGTGGAGATAATAATTGTGTAGGAATCTGTTCTGTCCAGACGGCACAAAAGAGGGACCAATATATATTCATTTACTGAGACTTATTTAAACCACCAATATCCATGGGGGTATCACTTAGATGTTATACTTAATGGCTTGATCCCAAGGTATTTCTTGATTAAGCCCTTAACAGCTGTCTCCAAAATAAAAATCCAGTAAACTTCTCTCTGTTTTCTGATCACCTCAGTGGTTGTACCTGGCTTGCTCAAGATTTTCTCCAGAATATACCATTGTATGTCATCTGGTGTATGTTCTTTGTCTACATAGTGTTGCACAATGGGGGCTGAAATTTTGCGATTTCTGATCGCCGATCTATGCTCAGTTAACCTAGTGTTTAGTGATCTGCCTGTCTCCCCCACATATCCCAGTTTGCATGGGCAGATAAAAGATATACCACATCGACTGTTCTGCAGTTAGTGAGACCAGTCGGAGATATGCAGTGACCATTGAAATGCAATGATGGGGATTCAATGGCAGATGGACAAGATTTACAGGTGGTACATTTGTAGTTGCCCAACACTGGTGTATTGCCTTCAATACTCTTTTGTAGGAAACTATTTTTAGTCTTCATCCTTGAACGGACCACATGGTCCTTTAAGTTTTTATTTCGCCTGTACGCGAAAAGAGGTTTAGGTATTGTAGCAGTGTCACTTGACTTATTGATGTTAAGGATATGCCAGCTCGAGCATACTGCCTGACGGATTCTCTCATTAATCATGGAATGGCGTGTGACAAAGACAATTGAGGGGTTGTCTTTAGTTTTAGTATTGTATAACAGATGTAAACGCAAAAACTCTCCAAAGCTTCACTATGACAGCTTTCACCTGGCTACGCAAAAAAACAGCATCCCCTTTGGAGAGTTTTTGCGTTCACGGCGTAATTGCACAAACATCAAGAACTTTGACACAAAATCAGTAACCATGAAGAACAAATTTTTGGCTAGGGGTTACCCTAAAAGGATTGTTCGGGACTCTTACAAAAGAGCCCGTTTTTATGACAGGAAACATCTGTTATACAATACTAAAACTAAAGACAAAATTTCAGCCCCCATTGTGCAACACTATGTAGACAAAGAACATACACCAGATGACATACAATGGTATATTCTGGAGAAAATCTTGAGCAAGCCAGGTACAACCACTGAGGTGATCAGAAAACAGAGAGAAGTTTACTGGATTTTTATTTTGGAGACAGCTGTTAAGGGGCTTAATCAAGAAATACCTTGGGATCAAGCCATTAAGTATAACATCTAAGTGATACCCCCCCATGGATATTGGTGGTTGAAATAAGTCTCAGTAAATGAATATATATTGGTCCCTCTTTTTGTGCCGTCTGGACAGAACAGATTCCTACACGATTATTATCTCCACAGTGTTATTAGCTTTAGATTCAGTATCAATTAAACTCAATATCGAGACTACTAATAAGTTATCACTACCTGTGAATGACACCCGTAAATGGTAAATATACCGATCCAACATGGTGTCTTCATGCAGGATTTATTACAAACTAAGTCTATAAACGATCTTTGGATAAATAAAAAGGGTTAATAGCAGTCGAGTTATTAATCCAATGCCTCATGTCATGATGGCTAGTTAGGGCAATATAATAAAGCTTTCTGAGAACTGGAAATAAGAAATTACACCTACAGGTTAAAGGATTTTGTATTACAAGAAGTTTATGGCATTTAATAGATGGCGCCCGTTTAATATGTCAAACAACAAATAAAAGATAGTAATATTTAAGAAATTAATCCAATACGGAATGTCTGAGCGATGAGTCAGGGCAACAGTATATGCTCCTTAAGAACTGAAAATATCAAAAATCCATCTTTAGGTTAGCAAGTTCTGTAATATAAGTAACTCAGGGATCTTTAAATATGGCGCCCGCAGAAAGGTGTACTAAGACCTGGTCACGCAGCGTGACCCGGATATGCTTCATCTCTAGGTCGACAGGTGCCTCGTGATGTATTTAAAAGGCAGAATCACTTCCATGGCGTCTTTGGCACGTTGGCGGCGGTTAGAGTGAAGAGCACGACATTACCGGTAAGCGTGGCATTAGTTTACTTATCACAAAATATATTGAGATAGGGGACTATATAACACCATTTTTGCACTTTTCAAGTGCTAATTTTATGTGTCTATTACGATCGATATACTTGATTAGAAAGAGCAGGTACCAGCTGCCACACAGTGCGTTCATTCAACATGCCCTGCTGAGCATGTCAGTAATCATGTACGATAAACATACATATCTCAATAGGTTTTAGCAATTCATGGTTGGTAATTGTCACGCTGTATGGTTGGAAACCTGCAATGCAAGATTGACTAGATCAGACTTATCTTACACAGAGTAAAACTAGCATTGTCATAACGCTGTATACTACATAATTGACATGCTTGACTTATATATAGATGTAATCTATCAAGCACTTAAGATAAAACTTTCTTCCCTTAACTACAGACACTACAGAAGATCTTAATATATAGAGGATACCCCTTGAACAAGGCAGATTGAATTGTATGCAGTGTATGGATATGGTGTAATACGACACCGTATATCAAATGGTTAGTAAAGCACAAATTATTTTTTACATCCTTAATTTAGAAGTAGGCTTATTCAATTGGTCCATTTATATTTTTACATCTGTAACACCTCTAGGTCGTTGCCCGTCCTGGGATACACATAACAAATGTATTGATATTTATACTGCCATCAAGAAGGAATATACCGACTTCCCATTGGGAGGTAAATACCTCATGCCCTCTAAGAGTATCCTAATGCATAATGTCTGTATATATAGGTGGTTCACTCAAAATTAGATTCTATACACTTATTTTTATATTTTTCTTCCTTTTTATTTTATTTTTTTGTATACAATATCAGAATTTGTGACTCAAGACTCACCGCAATAATACTGTTGTGGCTGACATATACAGGAATATTCAGAAAGCTGCTTTTCCGTATTGAGAAAGCGCAAGTTCGCAAGGTATTATTATATCAAATAAAATATATACATATATAAAAACAATGAAAATAAGTGTTCATCAGGTAAATAATTGGTCACTAAAATATGATAGAAATCTTGTGGTGATAAAATATTGCACTCTCTTTAATTATATAGTCAGCCTATGACTGAGATAGGAAGACTACAAGCCAGAATTTACTCGAGATTGAGGGCGATCAAAGACGCCTTCGAGGTACGCTTCTGCACAATAAGGCTATAATTATATTTTTTATTAACAATAACATAATAAGATAAGGTTGAGCACTGATAAAATGACAAGGCCTTTATTCAACTAGCTTCACCTTCACAGTTTGATGTGAGACACATACAAGTCTCACATTACCAATCTCTTTGCACTGGAACCTTTGGGTCTGTTCTTTGATAACTCTACAAGTTGTCACCTTCATTTCTCTTGGAATGGTTTTCTAATCCTTTGCACTGGCTCAATATAGGACACCATAGATTTTATCTCTTGATCCATAGGGTACCTGTTAGTTTAGTATTTTATCCATTATTATCCAGCAGACACACATACTCTAAACCATAATGTTGTCTATTTTCTATTTAGTAACCATTGTGACGGAGTCCTGACGAAGGCCTAGCCGAAACGCGTTGTTTGTCAACAAGCCGCCAGTCTCTGCACATCATTGTTTCTGATTAATGTTTTTAATATCGACTTTTTCTATTAAATCAAATGTTATTTGCAAATCAGCATTGAATTGAAAATATGACAACGTTGCTACTCTGTGTATTGAGCATCTAGGAAATCAGAGTTGTTAATACTGTATGTGATTTCTCAACAAATATTGACATTATGAGAAGTTTATATTTTTTGTAATATTTTTTGTAATTTAAAAAAAAAAAAAAAGAGAGAATACAAGAAGAAAAATGATAAAATAAATCAAGTAAAATTATCAATTGGTCATGAGGTATTTGAACAAGAATGTATATATATGTATAGTCTAGATTGCTTGTGTCTGTGATATGTGATATTGACCTTGCCCAGGTTTTCTTTCCCAAATTAGGGATACCTTCCTGTACATAAACAAACCACGGCATTTTGCTTTTTCCATGTGTGCTGCACAAGGCAGCACACATGAAAAAAGCAAAAACGAGGAGAAATAATGCATTTCTCCTCGTTTCGCCAACTTAAGACCAGGATTTTCCTGGTCTTCATTTTGGCGCTGCCTCCTATTTACGCCACCCTTGTAAATAGGGGGCAGCGTCAAAATCAATGGGTGTTGTGGTGGAACGCCCACCACAACACCCACTGCACGCCCCTTTCACGCTAAACATAGCGTGAAAGGGTGCCTTGTACATAAGGCAAGGCCCCTATCGCCACGGGAACGTCACAAAAAGTAACATTCCCGTGGCGATAGGGGCTTGTACATATATGACCCCATATTTTTCAAGGGTTTCGGTGATAATTCTCGAATATTGTTACACTCACGGAGGGAGTGCGCTGAGAGAGCACGGGTTGGGGGGTCAAACAGGAGTATTAAAGGCATGCAGGGCCTGTGGTTTGAGGGGGAGGTTTCCATTAAACATGAGCAGATGTGAAACATACTGAGCGCAACAATAAGAAACGTCAGCCGCCGAGCTGGCGAATCAAGGGGAGGTCAGATCGCTGGCTTAGATTACCTCTCTGACATTCTGTGGTTGTGCAAGAGATCAGGTTGAATTACAGTCACCGAAGCCATGATCGCTTATGCCCTTTTGCCGGTTTTTTTTTCTTCTGCTTGGACCCTATTGTTCCCCTAGACACTCATTAAAGGTCATTATAACATTACAGGGCTCGTGGTCTCGAGTTGAGCTTAGTGTACCCTTCAGAAACGTGTGTTAGATTTCAGTCAGATATTCTGCGTAATTCAGTATTTTCGAGGGTGTCAGGGCGATGTAATGATTGCGAGAAAAACTTAAAAAACAGTTTAGTGCGTGCACCCGATGTGACTAGCAAAATGAAGATAGGGCCAGGTGTGTTTATAAAGTGCTCTAATAACGGGCAGCCTCTAGGCGCCGCGATTCAATAATTGTGTGTGTCGAAATAGCAGCATTCTCAGAGGTATCAGGCCTGTGCTGTAATTCTGAGAGACAAAATGGGGAACTAAATGTCAGCATTGCTGAATTGCACCGTTGACAAAGTTTCCCGCGCAATTTGGGATTTCAGGAGACGTCACGTGTTGCTTTCTGTCACTCATAATGTGCCAGAAAACTGTCTCTGAGGCACTTTTAACCTGGGGAATTTCTTTATTCGCAAGTGTGCGTCATGCCTAGAGAAGTGGGAAACAACGCTTGCCATGGCCATATCCAACTACAGTGCTCCTCCCAAGATGGAGGCAGAAACCATCCATGGGGTGAGCTAAATTTTGAGATGCCCAGGCCTTCTCCCTAATATTACAGATGCAGTCAGTGAAGGCACCCAGTGCTGAGTAGGAGAACCTAGTCTCAAAGGACAGATAGACTGAATCCACCAATGAATAACCCAAACTCGTTGCCATGCTGTGTGTGGCACAGCAGCTCTCTCCCTTGACAAGTGTGTGGAGCGGGCTATGGTCGGGATCGAACACCTCACCAGTGTGAGAAAGGACGCTGTCATCTCAGCAGCTCCTCTGTTTAAACCTGTGCACATAGGTTTATCAACCCAGTCATAATGGTGGCACGTTCGGTGCCCTGGCATGCCAGCCACGCTTCAACACCCGGTGCGCTCCTGGTCAGGGGTGAGAGTGAAGTCGTTCCGCTGAGTCATAGATCCGCACCAGGCTTCAAGGCATAAGTCCTTGCTTGTCAGGTCTGGCCGAACACCCTCTGCTGAGAATGAGCCCCTTATTGTACACAGTCGCCATGGCAGTTATCATGGAATCACCCCAAGTAAGGCCACTCACCCAGCACAAATATTTGGCTCCATAGGTGTTAGCGTGACCATTCCCACCACTTGAATGGCCCTACACTCCCACTGACGGTACATCAGCACAGGGCTCAGGTATGCTGACTTTCCCCTGATGGTAAAGTAGGGCTCTGTGCCTTCCGTAAATGAATGGTACATCACAAGCATTCTGATTTGGTATTCAACTCCGGAAATACGTGTGATGACCAGAGGTTAATTTGTAAAAAAAAATAAGCGTCGGGGCTCTCGTCAGGAGGCAGCTTGCACCAGCCCATTCTCCTGTAAACGCCTCCTAAAACAGAGCCAACTACTAACCATGAAAGCAGGGAGAGGATGTGGCATAATCGCCAGAGCGGCTGACTTCGGAGTTGTGGAACAAGGTTCGAGTCTCGGCTTTGGCACAACATCCTGTGATTCTGGGCAAATCACTTATTCTCCCTGTGCCCAACAAAAAATGAACGTGTCTGTGGTGTCGCGCTGGACACGTTCTAGTGTCTCAAAAGACACCAGTTAGTCAGCCACTCCCTCGTGGGAGTGGACACACATGCACCCCACACCCATCCATCACAGGCGTCACGAGTGACGTGACCCTGCCAATAAAAGGGCCCGGGTGCACTTGCTCGTGGCCAGTACCATGCTACGGTGTCCGTGTGGTTTATTTTAGTAGCATGTGGGCCCAGGACACTACAGTGTCCTTAACTTGTGCTCGTGAAAAGCGCAGGTGTTGTTTATTAAATTCCGGTGCTGAGCACTGGAAACCACCGGCTCAAATTAAGCACTGGTTGATGACGCAAGACTCAGGTGAGATGAGACAGTTTTGGGGATTCCTGTTAGAATAAGGAAGACCTGTGCTATGTTTTTCTTTTAGAGCTGCCACAGATTTCTTTCGGTCTGATAGGAGAGTGCTTACCATAGACAGCCAAGAAACACGCCGCCTGCATTCCGTGGAGCAGTTTTCCCAACACGCCTTATGCAGCGAGACGTGGAAATTATGTTTGCATTTTTAGCTGCGGAGTGTGACCGGTTCTCACAAAACTCATCCTGACAGTTCCTTACCACCAGGCAGCCGCTCCTTAGTGCAGGACAGATGCTAGCCAGCTCACACTACCCCCACCACCCCTCTTCCTGAGCAATCTCAAGCGACAGTTGCCAGGACCGACCAGGGTTCTACCGGAGAATTTCTGTCAGAGGTTTGCCTTGAGCCCAAGCTGTGACCTTTATGTATATGAACTGAAGTGCTTATGAGGGGAGGGCGCGCAGGCGGACGGCGGGGGGAGACCGGCCCACTTCAGAATTTGCTCGAAGCTTCCTAGAAGACAGTCTCCCACCTACGCCTCCTCTACCTGCATGTGTAACCCACTTGAAGGACCCACAGTGCACCGGGGTGCGTGCTCTTAGGGCAATCAGAGACCCGCGCAACTTATTAATAGAGAGATAATGCCCTGTGGGGTTTTCTAGCCATTCTGCAGCATGGCGTGAACAGTACCTCGAATTCTGCGCTGGATTTATTATCATTTAAAGCGTTAATTAAGTCAAAGTTGCATTTAATTTAGTTCCTGAAAGCGCCTTGGGGAGAAATGTTGTAGCAACAGCTGCTGGATGGAGAGTGGATTCCTTGGTGGGAAGTTACGGTTCTACTTCGCCATTACCCTCCCCCCTTTGATTGCCGTTTGTTCCTGGAGCTAATTTGTCATAGAGTGATGTGAATGTGTCTGAAATTAGTATGTGAGTAAAAAAGGGGTGGTATAAACAGCACACGCTAGTAGACGTGATCTCGGTTTGGGAGGGAGGCACACGCTTTGCCTACATTACTTTGGCGCCGAATGTTACATGGCTTGCTGTCGACAGTGACGTAGGACCATTGAGCGACTGCAAACACAGCGAGTAATCCCACCTAACAGCTGTACGAGCCTGCATTTTATAGCTGACTGGTGTGCATTTCTCCAGCTTTTAGTCAGTTTGTCATAGAGATTTTTGCTACTTTTGATTTTTATCTAAGCTGCTGTATCAAAGCCACCAGGTTTAAGCTGCTTCGAGGAAACAGTTCATTTATTAATGCCAATCCTCACAAAAATCAAAAGAAAAATATAATATACCTTAATGGTTCTTAAGTTAATGGCCCGGGACGACACTGCTTTTTGTTTTCATCGATAAGGAGTGCCTCAGTCTGGAGGCAAAGTTTTTTTTTTTTTTTAATGTTCTCTCTAAGACTGGATTCTGGATACCACAGGGCCCTGCAAAGTACCCGTTCACTCTCGTCTTACTCCTAAGGGCCACCATCTTCAATGTTTACTTAGACGAGAGGAAGGATGACCGGGCATAAAACGCAAAATGGCGGCTGTTGTTACAGCAACTTTCATATGATCAAAGAGTAATCTCACTCAGTCACACCCAAAACTAAATCCCACGGAGGACACACTCTGAAACGGTATATGTTCCCAAATTAACCCTTTCTATCCCGATGATTCAATCAGCTCTGATACCAGATTATGGTCTCCAAGTACTGGGGGCCTAACTGGATCAGACCATATGCACCCTGGCATTTGAAGTTGGTCAGACTAGAACAAGCCCAAATAGAGCTAGGATGGTTATTACAAATAATGCAGGTTGGTTGAAAGTTTAGCATATTCATTTGGCAAACGAATTAGAAATAGAGATGTGATTGCTGGAGCAGCATCGTTGGGACAGAGAAGGGATATAAGAATTAATCTTAGGCATTAGGTAGTCAGGGGCTAAAGTGTGGAGGCATCTGAGGTTAAAGTAGGTGAGCTTGAAGGTGATAAAAGCTTTTACGGGCCATCCTTCCAAACTTTAAGTAAATCATCAGTTCCTACGTGCTGTGGTGGCATTAGCTTTGCACCTCTGCTCTCAAATGTTCTTCGCAAAGAGGATGATATTTCTCATCCTGGGAACTTTATAGTGTCTGATTCTGAGCATGTTTATGAGAGGCTTTGGTTCCATGGCTTCATGCAAAATGGATCGCCACGTACAGGATTCAGAAGTTTCAGAAATCGCAAGAAACTCCTCTGGATATTATTCGCTCTCTGAATCCCCTGGTCTAAGACATCACTGCCAGCATCCAAGGTGTAAAGTGCCACAATTTTACACATACTGTTATCACGACTGCTAGGGAGCACCTTTTCAAAGACAGTACATCAAAATATCTATCTCTCTAGCAGTATATGTCGTATCTAGAGTATCTTACACTGGATCTCCAGGTCTCAGAGGCACCCAGTGACCAATCCAGAATAGATTCCCACTGCTTCGGCTGCAGTTCTTTACCTAGCGCCCCCATTACTTATGGTCGAAAACAATGCCAAACCTAGATCCCCCATGGGTGTCCATGTTTAAACTGTGTTTAGCTCTTGATAACCTTAAGTAGCCAATCCGCATAAAGACGTAATTGCAAGTCCACATATTTGGGTTGATACTGTCAGAATAGAGGCATGACACAGACTTTGAGATCAAAGAAAACATGCCTGCCAAGGATTTAAATACCTTGTTGGGAGGGCTTTTTTGTTCCTGGGAACAGAGACATTAAAAACAAGTTCCTGTTGCATGGTCATAAAGAATTTGGATAACAGTTCAAGAGCTCCACCAGATGAGCCTGCAGTGTATGCGTTTCCTTTCATCCTCTGGCACAGTCTTTCATGGTGTGAGCTGGGATAGACTGGACAAGGATGGCAGCATTCCTTTCACTCACAAATCCTGACAAAAAATATTTTTTATTGATGCCTTGGGGAAAAGTGTAGCTAGAGGTCAATCGTGGCACTCTGTAGGCCTAACGCAAAGACTCCATTAACTGGGCCTGAATGACAGTGTGCAAAGTGCTAAAAGAGTTTGTAAAGATTCTGCCCATTCAGGAAATGTAAGATTATGCATAAGGGCAACAGATAGGTGAGCCATAGTAAGTGCCACGGAAATTATGCGGCAACAAGGACCAAAATATGTGGCAGGTTCATGAGGCAAGAAAAAACAACTTATTTGGCATTAGGCAGCACATACTGTGGCAGTTTTATCGTGCCGTTTTTAGCAAAGGTTTCGTTAGAAAACAAAATATACACAATCACCATATCCCATTGAAAATGTTATTTACCCCCCCCCCAAAAAAAAGATTGTGTCTTGCCTAGAAGCATTGGACTACTATTTTATTCACATGAACCCTCGTTACTCCTCGAGTACAATTGTTTGTGTAAAACATACAATGTTTCACTAAGCATAAAACAATCCTATATGCCCCCACTTATTGCATTAATATGTGTTCCTCAATATTCTGCTTAACTCAGTTATGTTTTAGAGGCGGTCTCTGGCTTTGGGTTTACTTTGTCTCCACACTGGGCCTTCTACGGTAACGCTGTCTATTGTGAAACAGCTTTGCAGTACAGTATTGTACATTACTTATGTCAATTTTGAGTGTCTCACTAGGAAACACTGTAAGACTTAAGGTAACAGACCTTAGTAAAATCAAATATAGAACAGTGGCATCTTAAAATACATGTATTTTTGATAGGAGTGTCTGTGAAATACTATGAATTTGCACAAATAGTGATATAAACCTTTTATATACCAACGGAAGGAATAATCATTCCTATCCAATTTAAAGTCCTCATAAATGTCCAAGGATTTTTTTCATGTTGCAGACGAAAGCCCTTCCCCAGTCTATAACTGGGGGCATTACTACTGTCTGGGTAAAGGTTACACTTATTAGAACCAGTTTAATGCCTGAATACTGCAATCAACAACTGAATGGTGATAAACTACTTTTGGCAAAGTAACGATTTGCGAACTGCATGACGTGCGCTGCAATTCTTTTATAATTTTTTTTATCCTTATCAGGTACAAAAAAGTGTTGGCATCTACACATTATGAAACAGATAGTGAAATATGTGCAAGCGCAGTAAATGCACAATCTTGCAGCGAAAGACATAACTCCAGTAGCACTTGACATAACGTAACAGATACTTAGCACAAACTGTGACCAGGCAGGCAGCAGGGCCGGACTGGCCATAGCGGGCACCGGGCGTTTCCCCGGTAGGCTGCTAGGGTGGGGGCCGGTTTTGGACCCCTGGGGGGCCGTTTTTGTTACTGGGGGTCGGCAATATTGGCCCCCGGTAACAGAATCGGTCGAAACCGGCCTGCGCAAACTGCTCGGCCGCATTCCCCCGCACCCCAGGGGGGCCGGCTGAGCAGTTTGCCAGGGCCGGTTTCTGTTCCCAGTCCGGCCCTGGCAGGCAGGATGGCAAGAAAATGCTACATCAAGCAATCACTATGGGGGCGTGGCCACGGAGCAGATGAGGGAAGACGCTTGAGCTCGGAGCTCCGCGCCGACCCTGCCAAAATCCTGTCTAATGGGCACGTAAATGAGCCCCTGAGCGACCCACAGATTGGCGAGGGACAGACGCCATAAGAGGGAGTGACGGCTGGCGCTGCCGGTGCCGGAATCACCGCGAAAACGGGAGAAAAGTGCGGCGGCCCTGGCGGACCCAAGATGGCGGCGAGGATGTAACCCTGGCGCCGGGAGAGGAGCAGCCTGAGATCGCGCAGCCTGCCTGGGACCGGACTGGAGCAGCGAGTTACCGGCTCCTGGCGGCAGAGCTGGTGCGGAGGTCGGAGCTTGAAGGCAGTGAGCGGAGGAATCGTCGCTGGGGCCGGAGATTGCGGCAGTGATGACTGGAGCGGCCCACTAGCGCCCCCGCGCCGGAATCACACGAGGCGGCCAGCGGAGTGGAGAGGCGCTGGCGGCAACAGCACAAAGGCCCTGAGAGGTAGGCGGGATTCAGGAGATCGAGCGATGGGGCAAACACCACTGCGATGAGCAGGAAGAACTGCCGAGCGCCTGGGTGCGGACTGGAGGAGCACCGGTGAAGATAGGCTGTGGAGCGCGCTGGTTCCCGCACGGGCCCCACAGCGCAAGTGGGCCCCTGGGAGTGTGAGAACGCGGACCTTAGCAGCCAACCGCACCGAACGCATTGGGGATTGACGGCGGGGGGCGGCCACCCCCGGGGAGCAGTGCAGAAACCAGGCAGGGAGAACAGCAAAACAGCGCCTGGGGAGGAACGGCCCCAATAGCGGACGCTGCGGAGGGGAGACCGGGTGATAGCGGGGTCCGGGGAGCCGCCCCAAGAGGAGCGTGACAGAGGACTAGCCGAACTGTGATGGGCCTGCTCTGGTGATAAGAGGGATCGGCCCCGGCAACTGAGAGGCTACGGGGAATTGCTTGGGGCAGTTTACTGGGCTCCAGTTGTTGGACCAGGGGCGCTGCCACCACCCACGCGGAGTCAGGCTGGCGACTGGACCTATAACAGGGCTGTAATCGGACAAAGGACGCCTGAGGCACACGCGACACTGTGAGTGGGGGTGTAGTAGAGTGACATTCGAGAGAGCGGGGACGCGCACAATGCGCCTGGAACACGTGCGGGGGCCCAGGTCGTCGCTGATTACTGCGGAGGCCGCAAGCGTGGCAAGACTACGACTGTAGCCATACAGTGGGAAGCGACCTGGGTGGAGCGGAGCCCACCGAGGGAGCCTGGCCGGGAGTTTGCACTGGGAGGCTGTTGCATAGCGTCTGGAGGGCCCATTGATAGGGCGTTCAGGCCGTGGGACTATTTGAAGGATAGACAGGAACGGAGAGGGCAACAGGTGAGCGGCCCCTTACAGGCAGTGTGCACTGTTCATTCCCACAGCGGAAGTGATACCTAGGACGGTGGACTGGTGTTTCTCTGCAGCCGCACGCATACTATTTGCATTATGGGGAAGCCTAAGGGGAAGACGGGGGGTGCGACCCCTGAGCGCGACGACGATGCAGTCACACCGACTACCCAGGGGGAGCCCACACGAGGGGTTGAAGGGATGCAGCAGAGGCAAGTGGACCAGATCCTTAAAGCTATAGCGGATACCAGTGAGGCACTGCAGCAGGACATAGCGCATGTGGCGCAGGGGCTGGGTCTGCTACGAGCTGACCATGCCAAACTCGCAGACAGAGTGAAACAATCGGAAGCCACTATAGAGACCCTGGTACCCGCCCAAAAAGAGATGGCAGCTAAAATGGAGGATGTGCAACAGCGGCTGCGGACCCTAGAACGGCGGGCAGAGGACGCCGAAGGCCGGAACCGCAGGAATAATGTTCGGGTGGTGGGATTGCCAGAAGGAGTGGAGGGTGGCAACATGATGGACTACCTGGAGGGCTGGCTACGGCGGGAGGTCGCACCCGAAGGACTGACGTCCTTCTACACGCTGGAACGTGCGCACAGAGTGCCTTCGCGGCCGCTGGCACCTGGACGCCCTCCTTGGCCAGTGATAGCTAGGTTGCTCCACTATAGAGATAGAGATATACTGTTGCACAAGGCACGAACTTCAGGCCCTTACATAGTGGGCAACAGCAAAGTGATGCTTTTCCCCGACTATACGCTTGATGTTCAGCGCCGCCGCAACTCTTTTCTGGAAGTCAAGAAGGCGCTCCGCTCCGAGGGGATACAATACTCACTGATGTTTCCGGCGCGCCTCAAAATAGCGCTAGACGGCAAAACGACCTTCCACGACACTCCGGATGATGCCTGGACTTGGCTGGAGATGTACAAGGCGGGAATGGGGGAAGCGGGCCGCACGACGAGGGAGCAACAGGAGGAGCCACGACCGCGCCGTTCGCGGAGGATTCGACGACATGGGTCAACAGCACGGAAGCCTTCGGAGTCACAGACAGACAAGGAACGCATGGCTGCTCTGCAGGCGGTAGCATCTAATTAGAACCGAGCTCAGCATTACTGGCGGCGACGGGATCCGAGAAGGGGTCACCACGGTCGGACACTGAAGAGTCCGAAGCGGGCAGTGTGGTGCTCCCGCATGTGACCGCTGGGACAGCCGACGAGACCGTGGATGCGTGATGGGGTGGCAGACCCGGGACAAGTGGAAGGTTTGACGGGGCGCTGGGGCGCAGACTGCCGGTGCCTCCCCTGCTGGCAATGGCGAGGGTTTGTGGGAGGGGAGAGGAATGCTCGATCGGATCACTGAATGTCGAAGTAGCCCTACTACGTTGCAGCCCCGGAGGGGGCTGATTAACAGTATAAGGGTCAGGTGCCTGGGGGCAGGAGGGCATCGAGTTTCTCTCTCTGAAGGTTCAGGTCATCCCCCTGCGTTTGTGTGGGTGTAGCTCCCAGAGTTTGCTGTTGGAGCGGTTTGATTGTAAGTTTGGATGGGTACTAAAGTTGTAGCGCCTGTTCTGGGGATGGGGAGTTGGGGGGAATTTGGGGTTTGGGTAGAGTAATTAGAGCCACCGGTGTGACAGGAAGTAGGGGGACGGAGAGGGAGGACTTGGAATTGACTCATGGGGGGCTAGCTAATCTGAAATGTATCACCTGGAATGTGAGGGGGCTCCACACAATGCAGCGGCGACACAAGGTGCATGCTTACCTAGTGCGGCGAGGGGCCCATATCGCCCTACTCCAAGAAACGCATATCAACAGGGAGGAGGGGTTGGCGCTGAAACGGAGATGGAGGGGGCAGCTATATTATATGACCTACTCGGCTTTTGCCAGGGGAGCGTTGATTTGGGTTAGGGCGGGGATCCCCTTTCAAATGACGCAGCACTTCTCAGACCCGGAGGGAAGGTTTGTAGTGGTGAGGGGCCGCCTCAATGGGATAGACGTGACGCTGTGTAGCGTGTATGCCCCCAATGCAGACCAGACCTCCTTTTAGACCGGCTGTCACGGAGTATAGCACCATATATGACGAGCTCGGTATTGATGGGAGGGGACTTTAACACGATAGTGGACATAGAGAAGGATAGGTCCCACCCACCGCTTACTGGTGCACCTGCCCACAGACTTTCCAAAGCGCGACGAGCATGGCAAACTAATTGGGGGCTGGTGGATACCTGGCGCGTCCAGCACCCGGAGGAAAGGGATTACTCCTACTATTCAGGTCTTCATGACCTGCATGTAAGGCTGGATGCAATGCTGTGCACTCCAGAGGTGCACGCCAAGGTAACTCATAGCGAGTATGTGGCTCGAACGATATCGGACCATAACCCGCTCCTAGTGCAGATACGATGGGCCTGGGAAAGGTCATCCATACCGACCTGGCGTTTGAGACCGGAATCGCTGGACGATCCGGTATTTAGGGCGGAACTAGGGGAGTGCATAGCACACTACTTCCAGGACAATGAAGGCACGGCGGCAACGGCGGCGGTGGAGTGGGATGCTTTTAAGGTTGTGATTCGTGGAGCGTGTATTGCCAAATTGGTAGGGGTGCGGAAAACATTGCTACAAGACATAGAAGAGGCAGACAACCGCTTGCGGCAGGCTGAGAGAGCTCGCCGTGACGCTGCTGGACAGCAGGGGAGGTCCTGGAGGCCAGAGAGGCAGTGGCGGTGCAGGTGGAGCGACTCCGGGCCTTCGATTACAAACAATACCAAACACGGGTGCATGCAGAGGGCGATAAGACGGGGGCATTACTGGCGTGGCTGGCCAGTCCCAATCCCAGGGGGTCGTCTATACTGGGGCTAACGGCACCAGCGGGCGAAGTGGTGCATACACAGCAGGGGATAAACGAAGTGTTTCGGGACTACTATGCCGACCTATATCGTAGCCAACTACAAGGAGGGGAAGACATGATAGGGGACTACTTGGTGACACTAACCCTCCCCAGGCTGGAGCGGGGTCAGGCAGACGACTTGGGGCGGGACATCACATTAGGAGAAATCCGTAGTGCAATCAAGCATATGGCGCGTGGTAAAACGCCTGGAGAGGACGGCCTACCAATAGAATTTTATACAGTGTACGTGGACTTATTAGCCCCTCGGCTGCTGGAAGTATACCGAGAAGCGCGGACGCTAGGTAGATTGCCGATGACAACTAGAGAGGCCATTATAATCCCGATATTGAAGCCTGGCAGAGACTCACTAGATAAGACAGCGTACCGTCCTCTGTCAATGCTGACTACGGACTATAAAATATTAAGCAGGATCCTAGCGATTCGACTCCTGCCCCATATGACGCACTTGGTGCACCCGGACCAGGCGGGGTTCATCCCCAAACGGAGCACGACGGCTAACGTGCGGCGACTGCTTCGAGTTCTGGAGCAAGGGGATCGCTTGCCAAACACCGCGACGATCCTCTCGATTGACATCGAGAAGGCCTATGACAGCCTGGAGTGGCCGTTCCTGTTCCAGGTGATGCAAACGATGGGTTTGGGGGATGCCTACATAGGGTGGACCCGGATCCTCTACAACCTGGCGACGGCGCGAGTACGAACGGGAAAGACGATCTCCTCCACCTGCTGTGTGGAGCGGGGGACGCGGCAGGGGTGCTCTTTGTCTCCCTATTGTTCGCCCTTGCGATGGAACCCCTGGCGGCATATGCGAGGTCGGGAGGGCATTATGCAGGGCTAGAGCTTCGTGGCGACATGCAGTACATATCCTTCTACGCGGATGACCTCCTTATGTTCCTGGCTGATACTGGGGATGGCTTGCCGGGGGTTATGGCATTGCTGCAGACCTTTGGGGAAATGTCAGGGCTCCGGGTGAATTGGGCAAAGACCTGCCTGTTCCCGGTGCGGCGGACAACGGAGTGCCCCGATCTGATGGGAGATATACGATGGGAGCTCCAGTGTTTGCCTTACCTTGGGACCAGAGTCTACCACACACAGGAAGATTTACTGGAGGGCAATGTACGCAGGGCACTGACTGGGATCAGGGGAAGCATGACCTTTTGGAACACACTGCCACTCTCGGTGGCGGGGCGCATAGCACTACTGAAAATGGTGGTTCTACCCCGGCTTTTATATTATTTCCGGACGTTACCGATCTGGATCCCGGGCTCGGTGTTTAAAACACTCCGCACCTTAATGGTGGGATTTATATGGGGTAATGGTCGACGGCGGGTAGCGCTGGCCACGCTGATGCGCCTTCGCGCCGAGGGAGGATGGGCAGTCCCGGACCTAGAACTGTATTACTTGGCCGCTCAAATGCAGTGGCTCACGCAGGCTGTTGCAAGGGAATTCCGGGGACCAGACGGCCCGGAGGGTAGATGGCTTCCGCGCCATGTGTTGTCGTTTATAATACTCAACCAGCGGCTGCGGGTGGGACTGTTGACACATGAGGAGCGAGCGCTGCGGCAATGCTGGCTCCGCAGCCAGAGACGGGGAGGAATTGAACGGCCTTATGCCCCGGAAATTCCATTGGGCATGTGCACTGCCCTGCCGCATGGAGGGGATTGGACTGACCTGGCCAAATGGGAGGAATTGGGGGTGCAGATGATTGGGGATCTTTATGAGGATGGTATCCTCTTGCCCTATCAGGAGTTGCAAGATAGGTATGGCCTCCCAAGGGGCCACTTCCTGCTGCACTCGGCCCTTGTGTCGGCCATACAGCGTTACTGGGGAAGAGGGTTGTCGGAGCCGCAGACCACGCCTACATGCCAGTACGTTGTAATGGCAGCAGGGACTTTCAAGGCTATCACCTGCCTATACCGGCGCCTGCTGGGCGAGGGAACACAACCGTTGCATCGACTGCAGAGGAAATGGGAGGTAGATCTGGGCAGGGAAATTCCGGAGGTGGAGTGGGCAAAGATAGTGGAAAGAGCATGGAAAAGTACGCGTAATGCTAGATTTCAGTTAATCCACCACTACATACTGCATAGAGCGTATCTTACGCCGGCCCAGATTAATACATATTTTAAGACGGATACAGCTACTTGCCCTCGATGTAACTCCGAAGGGGCGGAGCTTCTGCACATGTTATGGAGCTGCCCACAGCTGGGGACATACTGGGAGGACGTGACAGAGGTGCTGAGCGAGGTAACAGATAGACAGCTTGAGCCGGAGGTGGGGGTCTGCATTCTACACTGGTTCCCGCATACAACTAAGACGAAAGTAACGAGCAAGTTTATAGACCTAGGCCTATTATTAGCTAAGAGGGAATTAACTAGGCGCTGGAAATCCAGACAAGGGCCTACTAGAGAGAACTGGGAACAGGAGTTCATTAAGTGGGCAACTAGCGAGAGCGCTGTCAGGTTACAGCTAGCGAAAAGAGCAAATAGCGAAAGAGCACTGGATACGGCCAGGGCATGGGAAGCACTGGTTGCACTGCTGCGAGGGCAGGCCGTGGACTCGGACGAGGAATCGTCCGAGGAGTCAGTGGGTCTGATACCTGCCACGGGGTAAGAGGGCGAGAGCGGCCCCAACTCTGAGAAAGGCAAAAGGGGAGCCCAGCAGAATATGGACCTCAAGGTTGCCATCAGGGAAGAGAAGAATCTGGCCCTAACTTCGGAACCTACATAGAGAGTGGGTAACCTGCATGTGCAGGCACACATAAGACACTTAAACACACCGGTGGCAAGGGTTGGGGAGGGGGTTGATAGGGGGAATATATGCATAGAAACAAAATAGTAGATTGCTCGCATTCAGAATTGAGAGAGATGGACGATTAGGAAGATCGAAACATTATCCGCCAGAACTACCAAATATCCAGGCGGCCTATGCAATATGAGCGGATTGAAACGGCAAATGATACTGACATTGCAATGGAAGATGCGAGGGACGAACAAATCAATGTGCAACTATTACTGCGATAAGCAGGGAAATGTTAAGTATCTAAATATGCATGTAATTGGGAGAAAACCAATAAAATATGTTTAAAAAAAAAAAATCAAGCAATCACTATGATAAACAAAAAAGGTGATCGGTGGAATGCTTGGATTAATCTCAGCCACTGGTAATTACTCAGGCGGCATCCAAGTCCATCATTTTCCTACCCACTATGCTGCCTCAGTTAGACCAAGTCATATGCAAATTAGTCTTGGTCCTGCTCCAATAGGAACAGTCCAGCCCGAACTGCCATGCGAGGTCCTCTCTTTCTTGGAACATAAGCAACCCAAGACCAGTGTCGTCCTGATTAGGGCTCATCAGCCTGGTATAGCTTGGTTAGAGTGGCACAGTGAGCATGTGACCCATGTCTGGGTATGTCCCTCACACTTCGGGTGTTCCATTAAGGCAAACAAAAAACGTATACATCAAACAATCAGGCAAGACTCAAAACTTATTTGACCCCAGAATCTCAGTACAGACTTTCTGAGATTCCTTGTAATGGAAATATCTTATATCTCTTGTCGGTCCTTTTACCTAAGTGCTGAGGAATCCAGAGGATACTGGGCACTTCCTGGGTGAGTAGCTGTCATTGGTCGTTGATTTCTTAGGCCTACGAGTTATATCACTATGCTAATCAGATATCTAGGACTCCTATTTGGATCTTGACTTCTCCACAGTAGAGTGGTCAAGCAGTCAAGTCCTACTTTATGAGTAGATGTGGGTGTGACACTAAATAAAATGCAAAGACCAGTGAGAAGTATAATCTTTAAAAAACAGTAATGGTCTTTGTGTAGAGCAGCAGTGGCGGCTCGCAGAGGGAATGCTGCGGGGCGGTAGGGCGGGGCGGGGGAGGGGCTGGGTGGGGGGTAGTGGAGTCGGACATAGGACGGGCAGGAGTAAAGTAAGTAATTAAATAAATAAAACTATTTACCTTGCGCTTGCTGCATCGCCTCACCGCCCCGCAGCACTCCCTTTGCGAGCCGCCACTGTAGAGCAGCAATAGTTACAGTAACTAAGATACATAATAAAAGCCAGAAATCATTGCCCTTTGGTGACCAAGATACAACCTCAAACTTTCTTCTAGTCCTAACACATCTAAGTGCTACATGACATTAGACATGGTAGCCTGTGGGCAATCTTAGCCTATGCAAAGTGACAGTGAAGTCTCTGCATTCCTTAAGGCTTCTCTGTTCTGCTCGCTCGATGGTTGATAGGCACAAGGGAGAATGCAACAATGTGTCTTTTAAGTCTCTGATCAATGCCCATTCTCTTCTACTTCTTCTATGGACCCTCAGTTCAAGCGAGGTAGCTCAGTGAGCCTGAGCCAATATTTCAATGCCCATGCCATACCCGAAGAGCCCGCCACCCATGTGGGAACTTAACAACCCAACTCAAACAGGAAAGCTCTTATGCAAAGTAGAAATGGCACAGCGTCTTTCATCACTGGGGCATTCGGTGTAATTGTGCCCCATCGATCTGTTGTTGTAACAGAGTTCACCAGACACCATTCAAGAGACCACTTATGGTTCCATCTGGTCCCCGTTGCAGGTCAGCACCGTGAAGCCCCAGGAATTGGACTGCAAAATCGAGATTGAATAGCAAAGGTGTCAGAATCTCTGTGGCCTTGTGTCTCACAAGGGGAAGTCACTAATGTTTGATAGTGGGGACACCCACAGGTCCAGGGGCACCTACAGGATTGCTTGGCATACACGGGGAACAAGGGTGTATCCTAATTTAGAGACTGAGTGTTACCACACACTAAACTCTTGAGAATTCAAGATCTGTAAGCCATAGAAAAATAGTTCGAATAGTTGCAAGTTTAGCATGGCAGCAGTAGTCAGGGAACACACTTGTAGGGAGCAAGATGAAAAGAGAAGCTTTGAAGTTGCTATTGTGTTCAGAATAGGGCATTATGGGCATCCACAAGCCAAAGGGGCGTTCTGAGATATTCTACAGGCCACACTCCATAATACTACTAAGTCAAAAGCCCCAGTGTCTTCCACCAGGATGGTAGGTCAAGCAGAAAGGAGGATAGGTTAAGGGAGTACTGCAAGCTCACCAGCAGATACAATTCGGAGTACTGCAAGCTCACCAGCAGATACAAATCGGAGTTCTGCAAGCTCACCAGCAGATACAAATCGTCAGTATCTATAGCGAGTCCTTGATCCTTTCATGATGAAGATGTTGACCTGGCTACACAGGCCCAGAATAGGGCCGTCTCGGATGTTGGTCCTCATGGCTCCTTGGGAAGGCTTGCTGCTCATGTTGCCTTTCATGCAGTCAGCTGGGCTTTCCTTTCCTTTCCTCTCCCCTCCCCTAACCCAATCCCCTCCCCTCCCCCCCTCCTCTCCTCTCCCCTCCCCTCATCTCCTCTCCCCTCCCCCTCCTCTCTTCTCCTCTCCTCTGCTCTCCTCTTCTCTCCTCACCCTTCCCCACCCCACCTCTCCTACCTCTTCTCCCCCTCCTCTCCTCTCCTTCCCTCCCCCCTCCCCTCACCTCCTCTCCTCTCCCCCCTCCTCTCTTCTCCTCTGCTCTCCTCTTCTCTCCTCTTCTCTCCTCTCCTCTCCCCTCCCCACCTCTTCTCCCCCTCCTCTCCCCTCCCCCTCCTCTCCTCTTCCCTCCTTTTCTCTCTATCCTCCTCTCCTCTCTCCCCTCCTCTCCTCCCCTCCCCCTCCTCTGCTCTCCTCATCTCTCCTCCCCCCCCTCCTCTCCTCTGTTCTCCCCTACCCCCCTTCTCTCCTCTTCTCTCCTTTTCTCTCTAACCTCCTCTCTCCCCTCCTCTCCTCCCCTCCCCTCCCCCTCATCTCCTCTGCTTTCCTCTCCTCTTCTCCAGGCAGTTCAGAGAAGAGGTCAGGTTTGCATGGGCAACACTACTGTGTATCAACAATTCAGATGACATCCACTCAACCCACCTGTGTCCTTGGATCAAAGATTTTTAGTTGGCATGGTGAGTGCTGTGGCAAGACAATGCTTGGCACACACCTGGGCTCTCCCAGCGAGACAGCGCCAGATTGCCTTAGAAAAACCTAATCTGCTGCCATTAGCAGGGAAGGGGGCAACAAAATGTCTCTTTGCCTATGACGTCAAAGATGCCTCTTGCAGCCCATGGTCAATGAAGTATAGGAGATAAAAAAAAAATTATGCATTCAGCAATGTACTGTGTACGTTCCGCACAGAAAGCCTTAAAATGTTGTTACACTTATCTTATTGGTGATAAAGTTTGCTGCTTGAAAGTTTCTCACAATTTATACTCTGTCGCTGCATTTAATGGTCTGTCACAGAGCGGTTCAATGAGAACTTTGTGCTTATCATTTGGATATTTCTGTGGTTGATGTTGGGAGTTTCACAGTCCATGAGAGACCGCCTGGTTTTTGTTTTACAGCCTTTATCTTACATAGATTTTTCAAAGAGGTATCTGTAAAATATGACCCAGCCTCCTGCCTGTCTTTGCGAGGTGCTTTTCTATTGGAGATTAAATCTGTGCTGTGGTAACCATGTTATTTGTTATCGCTGTAAGATTGCTCCGCTCGCGCTCCATTTTCTCCTTGTTCTGCCGGCTTCCCTTCATTGGCGATGATCAGTTTCAGGAAAGAGACGAAGTGCTTCCGGGGCGCCGCTGTTAGTCATTTAGTTCTCAATTTGTGTGTGCTGATGTTATCGCAGTCACTGCAAGTTTCCACTTATCCTCGCACTGTTCCTCAGCGATCACCGCGTTTCCATTGAGTCACATAGCAGCGCTTAGCAACACTTTTTGTTTGCAGTTGTTTCACATCAGGAGTGTACTTCAAGCCCCAAATGCAAGGCCTAGGGCCATGTGAGGGGAACACATCTTCTGATTGGCTAGAGGCAGAAAGTTCAAAGTGCGTTATCTTCTGATGAGCTTACAATTACAATAGAATATATTGTAAAGCATTTTGAAATATCACTTTTGTACTATTTAGACGGACTTTTTGGCCACAGGGTTAAATATTTAATGCTTCATAATGCCTACAGGGTGAGATGCTCATATTCCTGTCACACCTGGAATTTTGGACGCGGTCTTTTGGATATCGGAAGGCCCTGACGTTTACCATTTCCTAAGTGGTAGCAGGGTCCGAACGGTGTAGGATGAGTGGGTTCTGCACTCACTGAATGTTGGAAAATTGCATCTTTGTCCTTTCTTAAAGGAACACGCGAACCTAAGTGTTTTCTTGTTGCTCCCTTAGTGGCTAGAGGACACCACAAAGGCTTTTACTCCTGGAACTTTGTCATAGAAACAAAGAATACTCTCCTGGCTTTATTATGGGGTATTTAAGATATAGCACCTCTCTTTCCTGGTCTGGTGGGACATGTGTGTGTGTGCTAGACTGTGTGCGTGACTGTGTGTGTGTGCGCGGGACTCTGTGTGTGTGTGTGTGTGTTTGAGAGCTAGACTGTGTGCGTGACTGTGTGTGTGTGCGCGTGACTCTGTGTGTGTGTGTATTTGAGAGCTAGACTGTGTGCGTGTGCGTGACTCTGTGTGTGTGTATTTGAGAGCTAGACTGTGCGTGACTGTGTGTGTTTGGTGTGTATATGTGTTTACAATTTATGTTTATTTTTGAGAAAATGGTAAAGAAGGATCAACAAGTGCCAATATTATAATAGGAGATAAACATACTGCCAGGGGCTGTAGTGCAAAGATGGTGGTGGTCTGAGGCAGCCAGAGAAGGGGAGTTTAAAGACCATTCTGCCTCAGACTGGCTTAAAGTTTCCTCACATTCAGATCTTGACCTCAGAAAGCCTTCTCTAAAAGCTTAAAATGAATTTTATAAGGGTCGTCCCATTAGAAAATCTTTTATTGGTATCAGTTGCCTCTCAATCCCGAACCACACTCCCCAGAGCCGCTCCCCTTGTCCCTGCCCTGTACTAGAAGCACTGAACATCAACAAAATTCTAATGAGCCGAGAAATGCAGACTAATCTCAATATGGGTACAATGGTCACCAGGTGGTCAATGTCGGGCAATAAGATTCTTAGATGTGATCTAGGCTTGTATCAGTGCCTTGCTCAGCTTTTCAGTCCATGCAGAGGCAAGAGTTTCTTCATCGGTCCACAATGGATCTTTGATTCGTCTTTTGCAGTGAATCCCTTTTCTTTGTTGGGATTCTCATTACAACATGTTTGGCCAGTAACGCAGACAATGATGAAGAGTTAGAATTTACTGTACTCGACGGAATGGATGCATATGTGGTCCATTCATCTGCACCTTCATCCAGTCCTTGAATGATTTTGACTGTATATGCTGGCCATGGCACAGGGAGAGCTATTGCTGGTATACTTGCTAGATACTTTATACGCTCCGACTCTTTGAGTTTCATTAACTTTTTTCAATCTTGTACTCATAGAAAGCTCTTTCTCATAAATGGGCGGATTTCACTAACACCCTCCTTGTTTATGTCGAGTAGATCCGTACTGCCAAGTTTGATATCAGTCACGACCTCCTTCATTATGAATAATTTTAGCATGGTTGAAGGAGTCTTCCTCCTCCATCATACTGAGCAGGAAGTCTCTTCCTGTCTCTCTCTGGGGTTTTATAAGCATAGATTTCAGTTCATATGTCACTCCCTCCATGGATGCTTTCCTTGATCCTTCTATACTGTTCATCGACCCATCCACGAACCTTTTAGCTGCATTGGACGTTGGGAGCGTGGCATGCAATTGTCCTGACTCGAGTGTTAGTTTTTATCCAGCACCTCAACTCTTACCATTTCTGATTGATAGCCATATGTCTGGAGATACAAAGAGCATTTCTAGCTCACACCTTTGCACCCATCTCATGGAGTGATAGGGAAAGACATCCATTGGATGGGCTGGATGGTTGCATTGAAAAGAAGACCTTACTACGCTAGACTTTCATGAGCTTCGAGTACTCTGTTTTATAGGCACCACTCTCCCACTTCATGCTCTGCCCTTTAGTTATACCATGTGGTGGTCCCATGTTGGAACACTACACATGCATGGTCAATATGGGGGCCCAGTTAGCAGATAATTTGTCCTCTCTTTTATATTCCATTTTCATTTGTAAGGTGTTCTAAAGGTTAGCTCTGCTGAGCTCTGGCATGCCCCTGCTTTCACCTAACAAGATGGCATCTTCTTTTCAGCAGGCTCCACTGATTAATTGAGTAAGGATTTGTGGCACACGATATTCACAAAATGGCGACTACATGCAGGAAGGAACAGGCAAGAAGATTTTACAAACTAAGTAGAATAACTTATGGCTGGAGATTTGCCGAAGAAGGGGAGGCATCATTTTCCACAACTTCGAGCCTAGAATTTAAAAGGACGTTCTGTAATAACAAATCTGTTTGAATCAAGGCACTGTAACAGGCAGTGGGTCCTTGAATGCAGTCCACAAGATGGAATATAGTGCTGAGCTTTATCCTGGATACAGGAAGGTCCAAGGCCATAAAAAACTGAGCATAGCACAAGACTTTAAATTGGATCCCTGGACTCACTGGGAGCCATTGCAACCCTCAACATGGCTGGCACCCAATCAAATGTGCAAAGGTTATAGACCAGTCTGAGGAGCTTGTTTTGAGTAGCGTGAAATGTATGGAGGGTGTTCGACCTCAGAGTGCTCATTCCAGTGATGAACCAATGAACACTCCCCTTGGACCTATATTGCTTTTATGAAAGATTAAATCGAGTATGGGTTTACAAAATTGACAAACATCAAATATTTATCACATTACAACATGATCATTTTTTTTGAAACCATATTTATTATTATGATTGATTTCTTATTTCCTTTTTTTTCCTCAATGCATTAAATGTCATTTTTGTAAGTATAAAACTTTTTTTTGTATTTTTATAAAAATTTGTATATACATATATCCAATCATCCAAAATTAAATGCAATGTAATTGATCCCCAAAATAACAAATCTTCTTACAATTCATACATTCCTCACACTCGTTCACATTCATACAAGACACTTATGCACATCTGGAATAAACGGGAAACATTAGATGTGAATCATTTCCACCAAGATGAAAAAAATGTAATAAGGTCTGGACACACGATTTGGACAAGGTCCTGAAGAAGGTGGTTCACTTCCTGTGTTAACCCACCGAAACGCGCGTCGACCTCGTGTGTCCAGACCTTATTACATTTTTTTCATCTTGGTGGAAATGAGTCACATCTAATGTTTCCCGTTTATTCCAGATGTGCATAAGTGTCTTGTATGAATGTGAACGAGTGTGAGGAATGTATGAGTTGTAAGAAGATTTGTTATTTTGGGGATCAATTACATTGCATTTAATTTTGGATAATTGGTTATATGTATATACAAATTTTTATAAAAATACAAAAAAAAGTTTTATACTTACAAAAATGACATTTAATGCATTGAGGGAAAAAAAAGGAAATAAGAAATCAATCATAATAATAAATATGGTTTAAAAAAAATGATCATGTTGTAATGTGATAAATATTTGATGTTTGTCAATTTTGTAAAACCATACTAGATTTAATCTTTCATAAAAGCAATATAGGTCCAAGGGGAGTGTTCATTGGTTCATTTTGGTTGTTTAGTCCCCCTCTTACTCCCAGACCTTACTCCTTCTTTTAGAGGGGTTCCCTTGCTCTCTTATTGTGCTCATTCCAGTGATGGCATGCATTGACTACCTAGTAGGGACTATCAGTGGAAGCCACGGTGTGTGTGTTCCATCACACCACACAAGCATTCAGTAGAAACTGTTCTGAAACTATGTATGTAACATAGGTGCTGGAAGTAGAGGTGTGGTGGACAGGGGCGAAGCTAGGCCTTAGGCTGCCCGTGGCGGCCCCTGCGTTTGCCGCCCTCGGCGAAATCATAGTAGAGCGGGTGGGGGGGGGGGTGGTAGCGGCCGCGGCCGATTTTTGCGGCCGCAACGGCTGCAGGTAAGAGCGGGAGGAAGGGGGGCCGGCTGCCGCCCGAAAACTCGTGCCGCCTGGGGCGGTCCGCCCCCATCGCCCCCCCCCTAGCTACGCCACTGGTGGTGGATGCTGCAGCGCCCCCAAAATAACCATGCTGGAGTTCAGAAGGCGAATGAGCAATAAAGATGCCTTTAAACTTTGTTTTTATCTTGATACAATTGTGGTGCGAATTTTGTGGCCACTTCAAGGCAAAATGCGATCTGTAAAAGTTAAATGTTTGCCACAATATGCTTCAAAATGCACTACCGGGTACATACCACACCCTTACCACCCTCTTGCTGAATGGGTCTGGCTCATTTGTTACACTTGTCCTTTGTGTGGTGCTTGGGATTTTTCACAATCTCTTTGACTTCAGCGATGTAACATATAATGCAGCACAGGGCCGGATTTGTAAGGCGGGCCCTCGGGGACTGGCCGCGGGACTGTTATTGGAGTTGCAGCTGTGGGCCCCTTTTTTGGACAGCGTGGTGTCCGATTTAGGCTGTGTCGGTGCTGTTAAGATGTCGCAGCCGGCCCAGTGGGGGCCTGAGCGTCCTTTCCGAGACAGATGGGCCTATGTTACCTCCCTTTTACCAACGGGGCGAAGGTGACGTTCCCAGTCTCTCGTTGGGCCGGCCCAGTAATGTATGTCGATTGAGCAGAGTCAGGGAGGGGCCTGAGCAGAGGTGGCCTCACTTATATTCAGGTATGGTTCACTAGTGTGAACTAATCCGTGCACAAAGAGTCCTGGCAACATTTGCATCTTTTTATCTCAGTGAAGTTAAGAAAACATGCCTCTTTTAGATAACCCCCCTCCTACTTTTCATAATACTTAAAACACTCACATAGTGTTTTGCGAAAAGGCACAATCCGCAAATGTGGGCTGCTTTTTTTTTTTAGAATGCCCGGGCCTAATTTTGATCCCAATCCATCCCAGATGCAGCACCCCCACTCCGAAAATTGTTTCAGCACCTCTGGTATGCAAATCGGTGCCACGTCCTCTGAATGGAAAATGTGTCCATTAATGTAAAGCAATTGTAGCACCATTCTGTTCTCCTACGGTGACTTGGCTGTCCAAAGACATACAGTGCAGACAGGGTAGGGCTTTGTGTAGATTTAGCCTCTGTCCGAGACGAGGACCAGTAAAGCTGAACCCAAATAAGGAGGTAGCGTGACTGGAGGAGAAGCTTCTGATGAGGGATTTCTGAAAGAGCCTGATGATGACAGAGGGAGGTGTCCCAAGTGTTTGAAGTGACTCCTGAAAATGGAGTCGAGGAGTGGTGAAACAGCTGTGCTGTAAATAATCTTAGCAACGACATCACAACTTTCAGAAGTTTACTTAATGGTGAGTCTGCTGGAAAGCTGCAGGAAGCTTCCTAGAGCCGGTGTTGTGCCATAAACCCTTCAGTCTTCTTTGGATCAGATGGACTTTAAATGTCTTGTGGTCACATTTTCAGATTTGGGAATGCAGTGCTTAATTTGAGCCGGTGGATTCCGGTGCTCGGCACCTAATTCTCAAAACCGGCCCTTATGACAGTCTGACACATGGTGGCGCTGTTTGTCTAATTCTGAGACTAGCACAACAACCGTTGTTTAATCGTTCAATATGCATAAAAAATTAATAATATCTGCCACCTACACCATTTTAATTAAACCTTTGGGTACCCTGAAATAGTCTGAATTGTCACACTTGTTGTAGGAGTGTGGTGGCTAGTAGTCGCGTTGGTACTGTCATTGGCAGCGCTGGCAGGGGCAATGGGTAGTGAAAGCTGCAGCGGCCTCCTGAGACGGGCCCTGAAACTTATCTTTTTACAAATTAAGCACTGTTCTTAGTATTTACTCCCCACTACTGCTGAGTGTGGTAGAACACTCAACAAAGCACACTTTTAGAACGTTTACATACAAAATGTATTACACATCTTGATAAATGTGTGACTAATTACTTCTGCCACTGGCTCACAAAGGCAGCTGTGTGCCACGCTGCCGTACGTGTGTATGATGGATGCAAAAGCCAGAGCCGCGTGCGAGATTACAGAAAACCAGCAGATGGCGCTGCTATCATGGAACATACATATTTAGCCAGAGAATCGTTTTAAGGTCAGTAAGTAGAGTGCGTTTTCTTTCAGGGGAAAAGAGATACATTTGCTGCTTGGATTGCCAGTGCATTCTATCGCATTCTCTCAGCTGTCTATCCAGATGTCAGATTGGTTCATATCTCTCTGCCGAGCCACATAATGTTTCTAGAGGTGAAACACGTTTTTTTCTGTCATCTGCATTTTGATGCACCAGCCGCGCCAAGTTGTGCCTTACCGCTAAACTCTTCTCAGTTGCACTTGATTTGGGCGCCCTACAACCAGATGCGTAGCAAGAAAGGTCAGAGGCAGGGTCTCTGTTCAGGGAGCAACAGGCTCAGTATTTGATTCCAGGGGCATAGTTATCAACAGTGCTGCAGTTGTACCGGTCCCCAGTGGTATTAGGGGCTCACGGGGCCCCAGGTATAGCTGTTTTTTTTTTTACTACTAAACCGGGAGGCAGATTTACAAGTTCTGGCGCATCCCTGCAAATCAGCACGCATTTACAATGCGGCGCACCGTGGCGCAAGGATAGGCCGATGCGTGTCGCATCCTGTGGCGTAAGGGCGGCGCATTGCTGGAGTTGTGTCGCAAGCGCGACGCGGCTCCAGCAATACACAGGGGCCACCCATACCTAACATAGTGCGTCACTCCTTACGCCTGCTTCAAGCAGGCGTAAGGGTTTGACGCAGCAGCGTCGTAAAAGTGACTCAGTGAAATCTTGTAGATTTCACTGCGTCACTTTTACGAGGCTTTCCTGCGACGGAACGCCCACCCTGCGACGGATCGCCCACATGAAACCTGACGCAGGTTTCATGTGGCGCAGGGCTTTACAACGTGACGCATCTCCCTAGATGCGTCACGTTGTAAATAAGGCGCAACGTGGCGCATGGTTTACGCCGCCGCTGCGTCACAGAAGTGACGCAACGGCGGCGCAAATGTGTTGCAAGGGGCTTGTAAATCTGGCCCCGGGAATGGAGGCCATTTTCCTTGCTTGCATTAGGGCCCATGGCACCTTTGCTGCGCCACAACGCAAAATTAATGGGGCATTTCATCTCCTCAGTCCTTTTACCTCACGCCTGGATAAGACTAGTAACACGCAAAAGAAGACCCACCGCTGCTCTGATGCCTAGTAGAACGGCCTAACAGCCAGAGCTGCCGACTTTGGAGCTGGGGACCCAGGTTCGAGTCTCGGCACAGGCTCAACATCGGGGGGCAGATTTACAATAAGCTAACGCAGCACGGTGCAGCAAGTCATTTTGCTGCGCTGTGCTGCGTTAGTTTGGAAAGCACAGCGATGCGACATATTTACAACAACATGTCGCACCTCTGTGCTTCCCCCTGCGCTGGCGCACAAACTGCTGCCATGCGCCGACGCCTGCGTCGTGGGGAGATTGTTTTTGTTCAAGAAGAGTTCCCTTCCTGAACAAAAACAATCTGAAATGCCGTTTTTCAACTTCTATGTGTGCTGCATTAGCACACATAGAAGTTGAAAAACAGCATTCTTTCAATGATTGTTTATGTGCAGGAAGGGAACCCTTCCTGAACAAAAACAATAATTCGAGGTGATTTCCTCTTTCAATGTGTGCTGCAGAATGCAGCACGCATAGAAACAGGAAACAAAAACGAGGAGAAATGTATACATTTCTCCTCATTGCGCCTCCCTACGCCTCCCCTGGGGAGGCGTAGCATTCACACGCATTTCCAGATTTACGATTCCTCGTAAATCTGGAAATGTGTCTCATTCCATGGGTGTTGCGTGGGAACACCCACAGCAACACCCATGGAACGCCCCTTTCACTCAAAGTGCTGTGTGTTAAGGGGCCATATTTACAAGGACAGGAAAAGCCAAGCAGGGTGGCTTTTCCTGTCCTTGTAAATATGGGGCAGTGTATTGCGCTGCCAGTGCGTCACAAAAAGTGACGTACTGGCAGCGCAAGAGGCTTGTAAATCTGCCCCCCTGTGATTCTGGGCAAATGAATATCCCTGTGCCTACCAAAAAAAAAAAATGCACGTGTCCTTGTGTAATGTAACTGGTGCTTGTCTAAAGCACTCCGATACCTTCGGATGGAGTTTGCGCAATATAATACTGCGGAGGAAAAAAAAACATGCATTGCTTAATTTGTAAAATAGAAAGTGTTCAGAAGCAGGTGGCCAGTGCAATCGAAAGTCAGCGTGCCGACTACCAAGGCTTTATAGTTGTAAATCCACCTCATGCCTCTTTATTCCACTGCCAGACACTTCCTGCCCCTATATCTTACTCTTGCAGGTTCCTGCTTTCTCCATTTTTGACGGGTTTTCCGTCTTTCTCTTCCGCTGTCTTTCCATTGTGTGTGGTTTTCTGTCTCTTGCTCTTGGTAAATGTCTGATGAAGAAAAATAGGTGCTAGCACCCAAAAAAGAGAGCCGGTGGTCACCACCGCGACTGTAGGATCACATTAAGCACTGAGAACATGTATCAACCCTCGGCTCTCCACTGCTTCCATTGAAGAACCGTCGCATGTGTTTTGTGCCCTTGTTGGAACACTAGGGGGCAGATTTACAAGCCCCTTGCGACACTTTTGCGCCGCCGTTCCGTCACTTCTGTGACGCAGCGGCATCGTAAACAATGCGCCACGTTGCGACATATTTACAATGTGATGCATCTAGGGAGATGCGTCACGTTGTAAAGCCCTCCGCCACATTATACCTGCGTCAGGTATAATGTATACAGGGTGGGCGTTCCGTCGCAAGAAAGCCTCGTAAAAGTGACGCAGTGAAATCTACAAGATTTCATGGAGTCACTTTTACGACGCCGCTGCGTCAAAACCTTGCGCCTGCTTGAAGCAGGTGTAAGGAGTGACGCAGCACGTTAAGTATAGGCCGCCCTTGAGCAGTGCTGGAGTTGTGTCGCGCTTGCAACACGACTCCAGCACTGCGTCACCTTTACGCCGACAGATGCGACACGCATCTGTCTATCCTTGCGCCACGGTGCGCCGCATTGTAAATGCAACGCATCCGTGGTGGCGCAATGGTATTCTTGCGTGTCGCATCTTTACTGGCGCATCCCTGCTAATATGCAGAGATGCGCCAGTCCTTGTAAATCTGCCCCTTGGCATTTGACGAACGCCAATATTTGATTCGTGGAGGTAGATTCACTAAGATTTGCACAACAGCTGCCTGCAGAAAAATCAACTTTGTTGTAATGCACAAAAGATCAAATATTATGCAGGGTCGTATTACAATGTCTCGCATGCAGATGATGTCATCATCCGCGCAAATGCATGAAATGTCATGCTCGTGTGAAGCCAAACCCAATTTAGTATTGCTTCATGATTCAAAGCCTACTGAGCAGTATCTTACATGACTTTTGTACACGAGACATACAGTTGAGTACTCTTGCCTTCCACCAGATGACTGCTCGAGAGTAACTTGCATAACATGCACTTTTCTTGACTGGTACACATATAGTGCATTGAAGAAACATGTCCCTTACCCCAACATTTGCGCGTTGTTTTGCCTGCTTTCAATCAGGGCTAGTATATCACGGAATGCTAGTTCGCTCTACGTTGCGTGACTTTATTTAAACTATGGGTTCGCTTACCTCATATGGGTTTGCTTACCTTATATGGGCAACCTTGCGCACCATGGCGCAAGGGTGCCTCTGTTGGCCCATGGCAGCCCATTGTGCACCAGCGCAGGGGAAAAGGACATGAATGCGCCAGTATCTCATAGATACGGCGCATTCCTGCCCTCTTCTTTTGACGCAGTGCAGCGCAGCAAAATTCCTTGCGGTGCTACCCTGCACCAAAACCCCGTAAATGAGGCCCTGAGACTTTGAGCACAGAAAACCTTTTGCACTTGAACATTGATCAACGCCATAAATTGCACTGCGCCACCTTGTTTTTCGTCTATTAAAGGCCCAAAATACTTTAGTAAATGTGTGGCAATGTGTCTCCTGTACAGGGGGCTTCTACCATTCATCACTACCCGAGACTTTGAGCACTTGTTTAGGTGCAGACTTTTCCAAAACATTCATCTGTATAAAAATAAATGTTAAACGAACATCGGGAAATTGTAAGTTACCCACGTCACCCAGCGGGAGAGAGCAGGGAAGAGGGAAGGAGAAGAAATAAAATGAGATACCTGGACGTAAATGCTGTTTTCGTATACATCTTTCATTAAATACCAAACAGTGGCTCAGTTTTGAATTGCAACTAAGTTCTTGCATGTGGCAGATCTACCACCGCCTTTATCCATCAAAATAAAAATAATTGCCAATATTTTGAGCCCACAGCCTGAGAAAGTTGGAATAGAAGGAAGTGATTCAGGCAAGGATGTGACAGCAATTTGTGCCTTTTGAGATTACAATAATAGATCCCTTAAAGCTGCACACCAGGGTCGGTGTGGCTTGGCAAAAAGGGGGTGGGCATACAAGAATAAGGATGGTGGTACTGGGCTGGCAGAAGGGTAGTAAGGGAGGCCAGTACTGAGGTTTGATGGTGGGGGTCTGTGTTTTGAGGGAGCTGGATGGTCTACTCTGTACCAGAAGAAAAGAAGTGATGCGTAGCAGTTCTGCAGTGCATGGTGCAAATATAAAGGTGTTAATACCAGAGTTGCATGTGTGCTGCATGTCATTACAGAGGTTCACTGGTAGAGATGTGTACATGAGCGAGTGTGCCGGAAGTGGGGGGCTGGGAAGTGTGTTCCTTAAGAGTGGATGATGCACATCATCCGTCAGGGGCACTGGCAGAAAGGGGAGGAGTAAAAATGGAGCGGAGGGGAGTATGGTAAGGAGCGCACAGTACCCGTAAGGATGGTGTGCTGCAAGTGAGTTTTGACGCTTATTGTTTGGACTTTAAGCCCAGCACCAGACAGTTGCAGGACCTGAGTGTCAGTTTGGACATTGATGGGCCTGCGTTGATGGTTTCAAGGGCCAGCACCCTGTGGTACAATGGGGCTCCCACCGTTCCGTTGACCCTCTCAACTTCTCCCCCTCACCTAAGCCCAAGGCCAATGAATATCTGTGAGATACAGGAGTCTCAGGGGCCACTTACCACATTCTGCATGGGCCCCATCACGTTGCTTTACGCCATGGCGAGTCTTGTACTAGACTAGCACAGGGCGCTGCAGGTGGGAAGAAGGTGCTTTGGTTGAACCATCTAAAAGTTAGTCTTCGACAACCAGAGGCAGCAGAGCAGCAGAGACCAGTTTCAAAGCGTGATCGACCGCCATTCACAAACGGATGGTCCATGGACCAGCAGCGCCGGCTGGCACCCGTTCGCCCCTTCTCTGCATGGTGCTTTGTTTTACTGATCGGTCCAGCATGGGAGTAGGAACCGCCGGGCACTCGCTTACCCACCTCCTGCTGCCCAGAGATTCAGAAGAAGCGATTGCACGCTCCCTTCACCAGGCAGCAACAAAGACATCCTGGTGACATGCATGTCAGGGCTGGCAAAAGCCAACTGAACTGATAGGACATTTTTTTATCCCCCTCCTGCTCTGAAACTACCTTTGATAAGAAATGCATTACCAACTCGTCAGTTTGGCTGGCTGCTAAACGAAGAGACAGCAGCCGTCTGCGTTCTGCGGAATCTGCAGTGAAACTGCCACACCACGTATCCTCACATCAGATGTGGGCTGCTGTGACAAGGGGCAGATGAACCCAGGAGTTATCGCACAGGGTTTTTAAGCCTATGCGACAGCTGACTCTTGGAATAATCATCCCTGCATGGCTCAGAGCTAGCTGGGGAAAGGTGGAAGCTGTATGTTTTCAACATATCCAGCCTAATGGGTAATCTGTTGTCTTGTAATGGGAGGGGTGGAGGAGAGATGTAGGCAGAATTGGAACTGCTCCTGACAGTTGGGGGCGGGATCGCTGTGGGTCCCTCTCGGCTGCCTGGTTCGCAAGATGGTGGGAAGTAGGTAGCGAACTCTTTAGGAAAGAGAGGTTTGCAGACTCAGCGAGAGCTGTGTTCCTGGTATCCCAGCTCACAAGAATGCCAGCAAACGGCTCACAGGATCAGCGTTTTCTAAAATGGCACTGTAGTGGTCAGCCGTGCAATTTTCTTGGGAGCGCAAACTTAGATACTTGTTTTCAACTGAAGAAACGTGCGGTCAGTGTACCCTCGCCAGCTAGTGAACAGCCAGAAAGGCATTGGAGGGAGCTTTCCATCAGCTCCAGCGATACATTAAGGCCACTTCAGGCTGCTGCCTTACCGCCTTACAAAAAATGCCCACAAGAGGTCATAAGATTGCAAAAGGTTCCCAAAAAAGAATTTCTGCTTGGGGAACAGGAGCACCCACTGGCATAATATAATTTTGAACGGGACTTTGAAAACTCTTGAACTAGAGATGCTTTCGGGGTTCCTCCGCACTTTAATTTAAGATCCGGTGTGAAGCATGCAGAGAAAGAGAACACCATGTACTCTGTTTTTTATGGACACCTTCACACCATCAGCAAGGTGTACTTTTTGTATTTAGGGCTGGAAAGCAAACGGCCCCACAAAATACCAAGACAACATTAAGAAGGACCATTTTAATGTTGTGTTATATGATTCCAACAAAATAAGCCTTTAATGGTTTTTCTCGTTGCCTTCCTTCTGAGGTTTTACATTACAGTTTAGAGCAGTTTAGATCAACTGCACTGTGAGTGGTGAGGAACGGACAGGGTGTTCTAGGCCTCAATGCTGCAGAGGAGGGTAGTGCACTTTATTAAATGAGCTGAGGAAATGGTCTTATCCTTGAATTCTGCTGGTGCTGAATGGTTTACTAGTTAAAATATTGAACAAAATGTTGTTCCCTACAAAAAGTGTAACAAGAAAAAATACAAATAAAAAAGTCGTGTATTTAAAAAAAAAACCTGTGAATTGAAATTGCATTTAAACTAAGAGTTTTCAGAAATGTGCAGGTTTTTTTTTTTGCAGAGTTTCGTATAGCGCGAACTTGACCCAAAGGTATCAGAGCACTTTACATGAGCACCAGTTGCATTTCAGATGGACTCATTCATTTATTTAGGCACGGGCGATTAAGTGATTTGCCCAGGATCACAGACTGTTGAGGGTCTCTGCCGAGACTCGAACCCGGTTCCCCAGCTTTGAGGTCGACCGCTCAAGGCCCCATAATCGCTTACCTTATATAGGCAGTAGAAGCGTTGCAGCAAAAGAACACAAGATGTCCGCTGCAGTCCTTAGAAACTGGTTCAAGAATACCACTAACGAAAGGCTACCCAGACATGAAGTAGGGTGTGGTAGACGTAGGGAATGACCAAGAGGAATAAGGGGGAGGTGTAGTGCTGTGAGGGAGGGTGATACGGTTAAAAGGATTACCCAATGAAAGCAAGGCCACTTACAATGATGTCGGGATTGTTAATCGGGTGACAAAAAGGAAAATGACGTAAAGTGAAATACAAATTTTAATTTTGACTTTTTTTTACCACTGCAGTTTTGTATTCATAATTCAAATAAATCTAAACAACAACATTTTGGTCTCAATCTTAATAAGGCTGCATTTTTGCATGCTTCATTTTTGCTTGGGTGTTTTCAACATGCATCAACTATAGGAGGTGTTTCTTGAGGGTAAGGTATGATTTCTAACAATTTCAGCTTTTGGGAGTAGAGGAGTAGGCAGCTGAGTTACTGGTTTGCAATAATTTGTTAGAAGGTTACCCACAAGTTCAAGGATATGCTGGATAGTTCAGTTGGACGATTTATGACTTAAGAGATTTTGCAGGCAAATACTTTCTTGTTTGCCCTGAAAATGGGAATGGGAAAGTTTGACAGTGTCAGTTTGTCTTCTCCTTTATGCGAGAATGTTGAGCTTCCTCTTCTCACACATTTTACTTCAAGAACCACTAGGTTCTGCGAGATCTAGCCTGCATCCAGTGATTACACAGCTTTCTAGTTTTCAGTTGGTGATGGAGACAGCATAGCCAACCAGTGCTTGATGCGTCCAATGTGGCTAATGGCCATCACATGATTTGGAGATTTTTATAGATCTTACATACCAGGCTGCTCAAGCTGCCGATTGGAGAAAAGATCTGTTGTCAGTTTACTCTGAGCCCACCCATTGCTTTCCACTGTTTGGCTTTATTGTCCTACTCTCATTTTCCTGCTTCTTATTAGTAGCATGTGTGAGCTTTACTTCCCCTTCTTGTGTTTATCCATCCCTTGGAGCATGGCTGCATACTTGGGTCCTGTCACTGCTCACTTTTCTGGTACTACTTATTTCTTTTTGTGTAAGGATTCCATAAGAGTGCATGGGTTTTCCAGCTGTCTCCCTCATATGCTTCTCTTGCAGCCTCCGCGGGCCAGTGTTGCTCTCTCGCCCATGTGCTTCTCCCCTGCTCCCCTTCATGATGTGCTCCCCCAAGTGTTCTCCTGCATTGCTTTATTGCCCGGGCGTTTTCCCCGTTCAACTCCATGTGTCTCTCGCTCACCTGTGTGCTTTTCCTATTACTATCGTGCTCTGTGTTGTTCTCTATCGTGTCTTTCTGCTTCCCCCAACTGTGCCCTCCATGTTGCTCCCACCACCCTACATCATCTGGAATGTTTCTGGCATCTAGTCTTCCATATTGCTTCCAATCTCGTCCTCCTTGGTGCTACCCCCACCCGTTTTATTATAAAACGCTTGTGTGCTATCTTTTTTTCTTTTAATTTACAGATTCAACTCAGATTGGTAAATGAAAAGGAAACTAAAAAGCGCATGAGTCATTTTGTAGGTGCACACGTGTTGTGTGCGCGTCTACAAAATGATGCAGCTGACCATGTTGTAGGCTTTTTTTTCTACTTTAGCCATGCTGCCCAGCACTGGGAATCCTACACAGCATGGCTAAAAACCACTGGCAATGTCAAATGGTGCCAAAGGTGAGACATTTTGGCTTTGCCAATGCTTGTTTTCTATGCTGCACATTCTAGCTTTTCAGATGAGCTTCTTCAAGATAGTTTCTCTTTGTTACTTGACAAACACATTGAGGATACCTGTTGGCCAAGCCCTTACAGTCAGCAAGATGTAAACTTTGCTAATCTGACCATATGAGTGAATTTCCTGCTATTTAGATATCCCTTTGGTGAAATTTACATAAAGTATTGAAGACTTTGAGTGGCTTCAGCACACAGTAGTACAAGTTTGATCACTGATACTTTGTGGCCTTGAATGGTAGCCTAAGAATCTGTGGTGGAGGCTGTGAATAGCTTGGGATACTCTGCATTAATTGTTTTTATAGCTTTAATGGGAAACGTCGTTTCGGACGAAGCCAGAATCACGCTGTGCCAACACAGCGCCAGCAATAGAACGAACGCAGCATTAGCATGCATTCGTTCAGCACGAAAATCGTAACAAAGACTTGATTTCAGGGGGCGCATTGGTGGAATTTTTAAATCCAACACCTTCCCTACTCTTGCGCAGACTGGAGTTGGAATAGTAAATTAAACTATTCCAACATCCAGCAACCCCCTAAGGCAAGTCGTTAAAACGGCTTGCGTGCTGAACAAATGCATCCTAAAGACGCGTTCGTACTAAAGACGGCGTTTGGAACGAATGCGTCCTAAATGCATGTGGAATACCGTCATACATTCAGCTTTAATGGCTCGCGTCAATTGGTAGATTATAGAACAGTATTTTTATGCAAAAATTGAAATTTAGTATCGAATCTGCAGTAAAGCTTTCTTATACCTGTACAGGACAACTGGGCAAGGTTTTTAAGTTTAAGGTGGCCTTCTAGATACTTACATTTATATAGAGTACTGTATGGTTCCCATGTATAGCCATTTAAGAAGGCCTTTGAACAGGCAAGTCATGTTAGGGGATGAAGTCTAGTGAAGGTGAGTTCTAATGGCTAAGGTCCTCATTCAGATTTTGGCGGGATATCCTGGATTGCTTGAATTAGCAGTATCTTCCATATGCAGCGTGCCTTTTTCAGGTTATAAGGGAAACCTGTGTGTCAGTGCCTGTGTGCTGCTACACACTGCATGTCTGGTTTATTATCAGAATACTCTGATCAAACTTTGCAATATTCTTACATGTCCTCATGACATTAAGAAAGGCATGATTCCCTCTGGTATTTTTTGGGTTCTTTTTCGGACATGGTCACATGTCGAGAAATGGGGTATATGTTTAGGATCAGAGCGGGTTTGTGAAAATAGAGCCAAAAGGTTTCATGACCTGGTGTAGGGTGGAGCACACAGCACAGTCCTGGCAAGGGTTAGAAGAACAATGAAAAATGGGGGAGAGTACAGTGGGCAACTTCAAAAGTGATGAGTGCAAGTCCCTACTTAGAGATCAGTAGGCCACAGGTTGCAGGGCTGTTAAAGGACCTAGGCAAGCTTTGATGCTACAGTATGTACTTTGTTATAGAGGGATAGGGGAGCTGTCACAATGGAAAGAAGAGTGCCACCAGCAGAACCATCAAATGTTAAAGATCAGCCTTGAAGGCGTTTTGAGCTTTCATTTCCTTACCCGGCAGACACTGCACTGTGGCTTCCTCAGGCTTGCACGTTGTCATTTTAGGAACCTGGCCCGATCATGTTTCGGGGCCCCAGCTCATAACAACTTGAATTGTATTACCCACTTTTGAGCTAATTGTAGCTCGCATAACATCAAACAAACTTTTGGAAATGTGTTTTGCGCAAAAACAATGGGAATATTAGTTTTGGAGGACCCCAGATATCTTTAAGATGACACTGGGGAAAGATAGACAGAGGTAGAGGTAGGCAGAGAGACAAAGAGGGGTTCAGATATAGAAATAGACAAGAGTTGAGCTACAGAGAAAGAACGTTTACTTTCCGAGGGGGCTCCTTGGAAGGTGAGGCCCTGTGCAATTGTCCACTTTGCTCATGCCTTAAAAAGTCTCTGGGCTTGCAGGAAAATATAGTAACAGCAGAGCAAAGATGATCCTTGTTACAGGGTGATCGTCGCTGGCACTGTGAGCAACAGTAGAGGCACTACGGTCTCATGAAGGTTTCTCCTCCTGGACAGCAGGTCCTCTCTGTAGTGCTTAGAAGCAGCTGAATCAAGCGGTTCTCCAGACGAAGGGCGGGAAGATTTGTAGGTCCCTCTTTGCCCCAGAGATAAGTAACAGCGGGTGATTCTTACACATTCCTAGAGCCTGGGCCTGAATCTAAAAGGGGGGGGGGAGACAGGAAATCTTTCTGCCCATAGTCTAATCCTTTTCCCTGTGCTGGAGCTCCACCGAGTCAAAAGGAGAACTTGAATATCTGATGGGTCACTGCACCATGTGTGTCCAACACCATCAGAGTTGCGTTAGCTACTGGATAACCTGGTCAGCACAACCACTAATTCATAATTTAGAGAAACATCCTTGCCAGCCAAAACGAATACATTTTAATCCTTCCTCTCCCCTTTTCTTAAAGAATCCTTATTTCTATTACAGTTCCGGGGCACTCTACATTTAAAAGTGCCAACTTCTTGACTCTGGGATCACCTTGAACGTTCTAGCCGGCTGGATGATGAATAGTGTAGATCACTGGTTCTCAACCTGTGGTCAGAGGACCCCTGGGAGTCTGTGACTGTTTTACAAAATTAAATTAATATTAAAATGAATACATTAATGTGGTATATTCAATTAAAGAAGCAAAATTGAAAATGTGAAACCTTTTTCTATATTTGTGAATTTAACAAAATATTTTAGTATTTGAGCATTTGTTTAGTGTTTACTTGTTTTTGCATTTTTTTGTGTATTGTTTTGAGGTTCTAATCATAGAAACTGCTTAGGCCCGGGGTGCCTGACTTCCAATAATGACTCAATGGGGGTCCTCAGATTCAAGTAATGAATCAGTGGCGGTCCACAGAATTCAATTGTTAAGAACTGCTGGTGGAGATTGCACAAACAATGGGGCATTGGATTCATTTTCCTTGGCATCTGCAACAAAGTAACGACTTCCTTGAGCTGTGCACATGGGAGTTTTGCTCCTGATCCTTTCTAGGCAATTACACATTGCTCCTACATGAAATTCTAGTAGTCGAGAGTATTGGGTTTCACAAATTTGCAGCTGATAACCAGATTTAATTCAATATCTGTGGTGAAAACATCTGAGAGAGCAATTGAGCAAGCAAGACCTAGCTCCCATTCAATCAACTTTAACTTGAAATTTGTAGCATATGCCCTTCAAACCAAACTGTCTCCAGGTATGAATACCTAGAGTGAGGTTCACCAATAGTTGTATTTGGTGTTCTTGTGCTTTAAGGGATGAGGGTTTTTAATGAGATTTACAGAAAGGACAAGCAGGTCTTTATTTTGAAGGACTGTTTGCATATGATGGCTATGCCACCATTCAACTTATTTTATATTCTGAATGTATTCCAAATTATGCTTGGACCCACACTTTTTTCCTGTACAAATATATAAAAATGTATAACCTAATTGAACTTGCCCGGCAAAAACATATTGAAAAGTAGGAAAATATGTGATTTTACCAAGCAACGAAATCAAAACCACATGCAATTCTCCATTCTGACATGCATAAATTGTAATGTGTCAGAGATAGTACCACAGTGTGTGGAAACTGCGTTTATCCTAAACTATTAGAGAGGGTCATTACTACGCCAAACTTGGATTGTGAGGCTTAGCTTTCTGCTAGATAAAAAAAGATATGTTGAAAAACACGTAAAGTCTTTGGTTTATTCCAAGTTGTGTCTTACAGGATAGACACCAATTTAAGAGAAAACTCGTCTAGCGAACATAGCTAAAGCAAGTGGGGGACTTTGACTGTTTTATCGCTCTGCTAAGAAATCGCGTACCACAAATTAAAAAATTCACACAACATCTAGAATGGAAAGAAAAATTATTCACCACTCAGTAACAGTACATTTTTACTTTCAGAATGAAGCATGAATCACATTTAAGATTGTAACTAGGGGTGGGCAGAACTTGCGGAATTTCGACTCTGCAGAGTTACATAAAAACTCTGCGATATTCTGCGGAGTTCTGTCAAAGGGTGTCAACGGGCAGAAATAGGCATGTTGCGCTGTGATTTAGCGCCAGTAGCGCATTCTGCCCTGAAACATCAGCGCAAACGGAACAACGCAGTGCGCCAGAGGGCGCAGCTACTTGAGTTGATTTTGCTGCCGCTCCAGTAGATTTTGTACTCAAGTGGCAGCCTTCTAACCTCAAACGGTTGCGATGTCCTCCGAGCGACAGGAAATGGCACTAGAGGATGTTAACGTTCACCAACTTACCTTTCTGGAGGTGTGCGTGAGAACAAATCCCACCACACAGTGATTGGCGGAATTTGGCCGAAACACCACTTTACAAGAGTAATGCGGAGTTGCCAAAATTCCGTGGGTGGAACAGAATATTTTGCCTACCTCTAATCATAAATTTCAATCACAGAAACCTTTTTAGCAAAATTCTTCACTTTCTAGTAACAAAGTTACTCCTCTCCGCCCTACATGACTCCTAAAATCAAGGTGGATGTGTGGTTATCATGTCTCCTTACTCCTGCCTACACTAATGCATCCTCCTTTTCATTCCCTTGAGGCCTCGACCCGAAGGAGAAATATTTTGAATTAATGCCTCTTGACTAATTGCTTCTTAATGGTCTAGATGTTTTTTTTTTTTTTTAAATGTAAATTGTGCACTTAGGCTTTAGGATTTTGCATATTTTAATAACATTTTGGGATAAAATGGTGAGGCAACCTTATTTATTAAGGTTGCACCAAACAATAAATAGCTAGACTGAATGCATGATATTTTTAATATGGGCGCTGTTTTTTCCTGAGAAGGTGCCTGGTGTCATCAGATTTTAAAAAGTGTCTTTTTACCGTCCGCTCTTTAGGTGGGATAAAACTCAAAAGGTTTCTTCTCTAGATGTTTTAAAAAGCTGAGAGTTTAATGGTTTATTATGGTATGTAGTGCCTTGTTATCTTTTAAAAGTGCTCGACGACAGTTGATTTTGCACTCACCCAGGAGAGTCAAAGTTATGCTGCATTCGTGGCAGAAATTTCCAAAAACTCAAAAGCAATAAACCTACTTTTCATAAAGCTACTAGAATATACTAATGGCTGAAGAGCAATTGCCTCCTCGAGTCTCACTGACAGTGCAGATTTTGTTTTTTTGGTAACAGCCGGTAAAAATAAAGAGATTATGGGACACGTGTGGTGTTCTGACCTTTTTATGCCACTACGCCCAACACCCTATTCAAGGAGCCTAAACTAGGAATAGATAGAATAATATAGGAATTGCCTCATTGACCTTGCATGACCTGCCATCCAATGCAGTTACTTCTATAATTAGTTTTATAAGGATGGGGATTTGTGATGAGCCGACTTGTTGGCAACTGTTGTTGATCAGTTGGCCATAGAAATGTCAAATGACAGTAAAAAGATATACATCTTGGGGGACATCTGCAACTGGCGACTTCTACCAACTCTCCAAACTTTCTGAGATTTTCATAGAGGAATAGGTGGATCCAGAAGGAGAGAGTGAGGCGAGAACAAGAGGATTATGCATTGTGCGGGCCGTCTTCGGCCATTTGTCAGCGGACCAACTAGAGCAGCCTCCTCACTGCAGAGGGCAGGATGGGGGGATGGGACACAAGACCTGAATGTTTTTTGACAGACAAATAGAGACATGCCATGCCTCCAAAAGCTGAACATCTCGCTCTAAAGATAGTCTCCAACAGCTCTTTCCCTCCCCAGCGGGCCCACTAATTTCCAAACCTCCTTATAATATGAAATGGGATAGAAGCCGGCTTCTTATTCCATTATGGCCGCCCTAGTCACTGCCCCCAGCTGAGTGCAGATGAATCTACAGCACAGAAGCCCTCTAGTGGTGTTTGGAAGTCTTAGCCCCTGGAAAGTCTCCTGACCGCTGCTTATTGGGCGCACTGTTGGGTGAGGATTTTCCAATAAAGCTACAAGGAAAGTATTAAGGAGTGACATGTACCTTTTATACGATATATATGCAATATTGTTAATGAAAAAAACATTCAAATGATTCTGACTTCCTGTGCCATACGCTTTGAGGAATATCCATTTCTAACCCAAGAATGACTGACCCCTGCCTCTTGGTCCTGTGTTACACTTCGGTACTTACTGAAGCAGAGGAACTCATAGGACTCTCTCCTTCAGACCTATGAGTAGAAAAATATTCTCTCAATAATTGGAGGGTTATTAATTCATCAATTCTTGTTTGAAAAGAAATATATCCTTGAATTTGTTGACTGTACACAAAGGGCAATTTATGCCAGTTAAAGATGCTGTATATTGTTAGACTAAGACTAGGTAAAACCCCTGTTTCTTGTTTTTCTGCATCCATGAGCAAGTCTGGGAAAGTAACTAGTGTTCCAGACATCTCTGTGTGTCGCATTGTGTCACTTTACTGGGCCTTGCGACTGGAGCTGGAAAGAGCCTGGTATGTGAAAGCGTAAGCCACAGGCATGGAGCTAAGTCAAACCGACACGCTCTCAAATGTTCAAGCCTGGCTGATGATTGTTTACATTAACAAGATTACGTTGCAAGCACAACTTACAGATATTAGGGCAGGCAGCCCGACATGCTGGTGGATGTGCAGCAGGACCTCAGCCCATGGCGAGGAGGGATACATTCTGTGGCGGTTGCAAGGCTGGCCCTTTCACTGCACCAACACGAGCAAAGCATAGATGTTGCTATAGAGTTTAGTGTTCAGCACCACACTGATTATTTCTTCTTAGCGAGATGCAGAAGAGGTCAAGATGGAGTTCTTCCATGGGTGAAATCTAACAGCGTAGTTCCACTGACCAGGCCTCATTATGATATACTGCTTTAAAATGCCTGGGCACTGTAGCCAGGGATAGATCTGTGCGTTTGCATTGCAGTGCACTGACACCGCCGCAGAACATTTATGTGCATACTTTTTGTAAAGGGTATGGGTGACTGCCCCTTCAGACTGTTCTCTCAGCCATGAGGAATCTTAATTTTCAGCTCCACAATTGCTATGCTCACCATTAAGTCTCATTTGTTTGTTCTAACAGCAGAAGAGGCAAAGACTTCATTAGCCCAAAACCATCTCCTTAGGCCCAATAGCACCATCCGACGCAGGCTGCGGTGACGCGGGTGTAATCTGCATGAATGCATCTTGTAACAGTGCCTCAATGATCGCCTAAAAGGGCTAGACTTTTCTTAAAGCTGCAGTTCTCCTTGAATTGGATAATACATAACCTATGATGGACTCTTTTCATCCCTTTTTATTCTTCCACTGGTGTTACCAACCCCTGTTTTGCTTCCTTAATGTACACATTTGCACATCTTTTTAAATTTAGAATAAGAGTGTTTTCTGTAGACGGTGTTTCCGAACCAAAATGGCCTACAAGCCGTGCGCAATATGGATATCGATAACAAGACCAAGATCAGTTTGGAAACTGAGGAATCTGCCATGAGAAGCTAATGCCTTGCCATTCTCCTGGATATCCTCTCTGCGTAACATAATAAAATGCAAGTGGTACATTTGGAGAGATATATATTTCCTTCATATGATACCGAAGGGTGCACCGATCAGACCTTTGGGCTATTGTAACAAGTTAACTAATTCCATTGAATTTGTTCTCATGCAGAATATGAACAGTTGGCTCTTAGCTTCAGTTGCTGCATTTGACATTGATAAACTGTATTCATTTTTAGTGGTCAACAGAGTGCTCCAAAGCATTGTGAGGCCAGTGCAGCTCATAAACGCTTATTAAGCATGTGTTGTGGTGGCTTTCGTAATATTCTGTCATGCGAGACCACGCATTTGTGAAATGAGTAGGTGAACTATGGCTTTCATAGGCAGCCCTCTTCAGCATTTGTGTTGGTAGTCTCAGTACGCATATACACATGGAGGTGAAGCTCCCTGTTGTCTAGCGTGAGGTCTAGTAAAGATGGGTATCATGCTCTTTGTCAAGCGGCAGTGTGCTATAATGCTGCATCGGCTCTCTACCTGGTATATAAGTGCACTGGTTTTCAGGTCGGTCAACATATCACTTTTTGATATGGTTACAATAATAACATTCAGTGGCTACTATTGACTCTCCAGAGGCACTCACATGGAAACCACTGTACGTGTGTGTGGGTGTGTGTGTGTGTGTGTGTGTGGGTATGTGTCTAGGAACAGATTTAATGTGGCTATATATAATTTCATTTTAATAGTATACTAATTTATTGGACCACCACTTCTTAGAAACATTGCAATATCATTACAAGTGCAAGCAAATTTAAAACATGCACAAAAACTAGCTCCATATCATAACCAACATGTAATAAAGAAAGACTATTTTAAAACAGTTCTTAAGAATTTCCTAACTACAAAAATATCGGGGAGCCCAAAAGAAAATAAAAATCGAAAGCTAGGTTGTCTGACCACACCCGACTTTTACCTAAAATATGCCACAGATAGGTTTTTATTGGCCGCTGCAAAAAGTACACTTTAGTAAAAACAAATGTGAAAAATGTTAATGGCGCTCACCCACTGGATCTGAACTTACTTCTGTGACAACCTGAGTAAATGGCGTAAAACAGCGTAGGAGTGAATATTAACTGACTCTCCACCAACCTCTGATTTTTCAACTGACTTCTTGTTTCTTACATAAGCAGAATTTCCCTGAAATGAATTATAGTTTACCATATATTTTAGAGACATCTTGATGAGAACCATGTACCATTTGATACCCAAATCCTCATCAGTAACTCCACACATTTTAAACAACTTTTAAAATTTAGCGAGAGGTTGCAAGACCAGCTAAAATGTTTCTCCATCTTCTCACAGACCAGCAGTCCACTTATATTCCCGCCATCACTTTCAAATAAAATGTCACTGATCGAACCCAACACTGACAGAGCAAAATCCAAGCTCTTTGACTTTTTTGTGCATTTACTTTCCCATATTCAAAAGTTAAAGGGTTAATCCAAAGGGCTGCCCATAAAGAACTTGGACAAACTTTACCCATATATGTCTGAAGCAAAGGCACAAAAAGGAACCCACATAATCCATATTAAACCTCCCTAGGGCCAGCATTACAGGAAGTATTTTATCGTTTACAGAATAAAAGTGCGAGACCCAATGCAAATTACCTTAGAAGTAACTCCCAAGATATTTGTAATCTTGTACTATCTGTGGACGCCTGACTTTTTGCTTCGCTTGCAGATAATCATAGTGGTTAGATAGTTCCATCACAATAACATGATGGGGAATTAATTTGATGTTGGTGTCCCACCAGTGTGGAATCCATGATAACGATGTCATCAGCGTGTAGCACAGGAGCGGCTCGTGCAGGTAAGAGCGTGGGGCCGGGTTGGGGGGGGGGGGAGATTCGACAGATGACCATGGGGGGAAATTAAATAAATAATTCATTTTCCCTCATCGTCGTCTGTCGAAATCCCCCCCACACAGTCCCACCGCCCCACTGCTCTTACCTGCATGGGCCGCAGCTGGTATAGCAAGATGCTTATATGCATCTCATCTACCTTGAGATGGAAACAATGCATTTCATGCAAACAGATCAGAAAATCAGCCCTACATAATGAACACAACAGGAGTTAACGTACACACCCTTGTTTAAAGTCAGTAGTTGTGACTATTCTCCCCAAGTGTGCACCAGGGTTCTTATTACATAAAGGGCCACGGGTGGTGCAAATGGCATGTGCTCCCATTTTCTGCAACCCCGTAGCAGTTTGGTATTACAGAAGGAGTCCCTCTTTCAAAAGCAGGCTGGGTGCTGCCTGCACAGCGAAAGCTGGACCAGTTGTTTCAAAAAGCGAGTCCATCTTCATCTAATGAGCTGCCCCCCAGGCAGACATGAGTTTACAGCTGTCCTGAGGCCAGCGCACCATCTCTTATAGGGCATACTGACCAGGTTTGCACCTTGAGTACCTATTTAAAGGTGTTCTGCTGTGCAGACCGGGGCAGTGCACCCTATATAAAGTAGGACCACAGGGGATGTATTATGTAAAGGGCTCATTGTCGCTGTTTGGGACACTATACTCTTTTACAAAATATGCACTTCCCCCAGTGCAGATGCAGACTGTTGGTTGCCCTGGTGAAGGGCATTAGTGACACACAAAGTGGCTGTTTGAAGCAGCTGCTCTGTCCTTCACAGTGCAGGAAGCACAAGACCTGCTTTACAAAGGGGGGCAGATATCCCAGTGCATACAGGTCCAGTGAGTGGTGTGCATAAAGGGGCTAAATTCATAAAGTAACTTTAAAAAAATTAAGGCAGCATCAAAGTATATAATTACTAGCCAACTTTGACCAGAGAACAGTACAAACCACTGTACGAAGCAGAATTTTACGAAGCAGACATATGTAGGCCATTTATACGACTTTTAATGGGTCCAGCAAATTTCAGACTTTTACGCACATACGTGGGTTTTTTGCCAAAGCCACTATCAATTGAAAATTAATCTAAAATCTAACATATATTTTTGTTTTAAAATTTCTTCCATAGCTGCAATGTTTGTATTTCTCCCCGGTACCATTTTCAGGCCGCATAACAAAATGCTAATTGGATTAAATTAGATCTATGTACACTCTGTAGTGCTCCAACTTCCATTTCATGTCACCCGTACTTCAAGAATGGCGTCTTCTCAAGTCTACATTTTTGTGGGGTTTTCAAAACTTATGACAATTGTGTGTTTTTGTTGAAAGTAAATAGTTGGTGTGGGAAGGAAACCTCGCCGGTGGGTTCCTAAGATGCAATTCTAATTTAGCACATAAATAATGACATGCGAAGGCATAGGAGTAACGCTGAAATATGGTATACCCTGTTTTGGAAGCAGTTTCATACTTTGATCAATCAAATCTATCATTGTATATCCTCCGATTCTCAACCAAAAGGCCACCCAGATGAGTGTTCCATTAGTTAAAAATGACCATCATCTTTGACAAAAGGCTAAGATAGGGCATGAAAGTAGAGCGTAGAATGAGAAAAATGTGTGTAAGGGCACCTACAGGTTGAAAGGGAAGCTCATTGCTTCACATTGAATGGTGCCAGCTCCTGCCTTGACTCTGAAGCCCAATACTAATTTTCTTGAACAATTTCAATGTTGCTTTGAAAGTCCTCACCTCATACCAGAAAATGTAGACCCTCATTATTAGTGGGCTGGATTTCTCCCCTTTCAATCCCACCACCCTTCCCCAGAGTTACTGAAATTGGGATGCCTGTAATCTGGGTGGGTGTAATTAATAGGGATTACAAGTGGAACCCTAAGGTTCCTCCAAGAAAGGAAGCACTGCTGGGGGAATCAGTAATTCTGGATCTAATGCCCCCGGTAATGCCTCACCTTCCCCCATAGTTACACTCAAAGATCCCATTTGCTTTCAGGGGTGTTGCCACAGAAACTCAAAATTTGATGGTGCTGCTGACTGCCGTTAGTTGCCCCTTTGGAAGTAAGGGGCCATTCATAATGACAGCCTTAATGTTTTAAATATTTTTCAAATCTGTTAAATCTTCGATACATTTGCATCAGTGTATAAGTCTTGATTAGCAAGACGGGCGTTTAATTATGCAATCGCACAACAAATGTATGAAAATCGGTTTCAGAAGACTTGATTTTCAAATTAGTCACTGAGTATTGAAAATTATGACAGTATGTATGCAAGGGAAACACTTGTACACAATTTAACCTATTTTGAGTCCTCTACAAATTCCTCTACATTTTAAAGTTTTTAGCCTGTAGATTGTATATTGTCAAAAAGGGGTCTGGTTTGCAGGCAACACAAATCCAGCTGTAGATATCACAAAGCAAGGCATCCTGCCTTCCTGTGCATTATTCCATTAAATTGACTTTGGTGTAATCCTAGATTGGTAAACTCTCATCACCACATAGAGAAGTGGTAGGTGTTAAATTGCATAGTGGTTTGAAGCTTAGTCATCTTACTTCTAGGCCTGTCAAATATGTGGTAAGTTATTAATACTTATGCTCTGCTGCACTTCCAGTCCCGTATTTCAGTCTTTGATAACTCTTCGTGTTATGGGTGTTGAGATGAAGTTGCTAGGATATTGATTCTCTTCAAAAGATTCTGTGATGTGTTACAGTCTACCGAGGCAGCTTATGTGTGCAAGGTTAGCTAAAGTTTTTCAAGCAATTCTACTTAAGGCGAATAGAGCACTTGGTGTGATCAGAAAGTTGGGTTGCGGTGGTGTTTTCTCAATGAACCATTCATCCAGGTGCTTTTATACCCATGGTTTGCAAACAGTGCTTGCCTGTAATCATTCATTCAATTTACCGTTGTCTTTTTTTTCCCGTTGTTCAGCTCCAAAGGCCATGGCTAGACCGAGTTTCCCCAAAGGCTCTTTTGAGTTCCAGAACGCGAACGCAAACTCTCAGCTCGGCACCATGCTTGGCGGCGGACCTCCTGAGCCTGTTCGGCTTGTCAATAACCGCAAGGGGAGCTTATTTCTTCCCAGCAACCCCTCTTTGCTGCACCTCCACTTGATCAGTTCTCCTGAACAAGGGCGGTCTACCTACTGTAGATTGCAACGTGCTCTCAGCCTCCCTGTTAAGTACCGATTCCACTCCAAGCATTCCAGGTGGAACCAGGATCTCCGTAGGTAGCCCCTGAGACGGATGCATAGGACTGTCCAGCTAAGTTTGCATGACTTACTCCTGTTGAAATTCTGGGACAGCCCACATTATACAAAGCATAAGCTGTAAATGATAGCCCATATTAAGCAAATAGGAGATGGTTCACTATATTACAGGCAATATATTGCATGACTTTGAATTGCTTCGACTACATCACCCTACCACTACATTGTAAGATAGTTATATGTTTACTATTTATAATTCCACTTATAATTTTATCCTAAGGTAATTTTGGTGGAGTTAATAATAGAAAATAAATACCTCTCTTACAACAGAGTGATAAGTTGATTTGGTGGAAATGATATTATTGTAGGGAGATGTTAAAATCATTGACATTGTGTCACTCAGCCAGCAAATGCAGAAAAATACTTTTTTTTTAGCATTACGAGTTTTCCCCTTTGTTGAGTGATCCATGCAGCTGTGCTGCAGGTGTTTTCAATACTAGGGCAGTTACTAGTTATGCCTAAAAAATACCTGCAGAGGTTGATATGATACCAGGTCACAAAATGTAAAAGAAACAGTAAGCAGTTACTGGCTCAGTCAGTTTGCCAGAAATGAAGGATTGATTGATGCCCAAATAAGTTGCACCCATTTGGCAAGTGCTGATCACAGGATTTCCATGCAAAACATTCTAATAGGGTTCTCCTAACCAGCTATTCACAGCACGTTAGATATCACTGTAACCACTATTTAAAAGCCCAAACTAGTAGATGTATTTGAAAAAAAACTCAGTTAGGCAGAATTCGCAGCTCAAAGATTTAGTTACAGGAACAAGAACCTTCTGGTTGCAGTTTTCTACTTCAGAAGGTGCTGCTGCCATTCAGGCATTGGTCAACTGGTGACTGTTGCCCAGGGTGCAAAGAATCATGGTGCTCTTTCTGAGCCCTATGGCAGACGCTGACCTTTACAAACACCAGAAAAAAATCGAAACAAGCATTTGCAATGAAATAGGTCTCGTATTTACATTTACGAGAGTTTGAGCTATTGGCATTGTAAATGACAATGCCTTTTGTTTATGTGTTTTTTTTAAAACAGTTAAATAAAAGGCATTGTCATTTACAATGCCAATAGCTTGAACTCTCGCAAATACGAGACCTATTGCATTCCAAATGCGTTAGGAGAGAGCGTGTCCTGCCTTTTCCTGCTGGCAAGAGCAGGCAGGACAAAGCTCTTTGAGAAAATAGTGCTCAGAGGCTATAATTAAAGCCTACAGAGCAACAACACATGTAACGGGGTGTCCTCATGGGAGGTTACAAAATGGGAAAAGGTGGTACTAAGGAGGGACTACTAAGCGTATTGACTAATGAAAAGCCACAGTTTACAATGGACAATGACACAAGCCACTGAAAAAACTGGGCAGAGAGTGGGCAGAGTTTCATGTCCATACCTTAATGCCTTGCAGAGTAGTGCATGCGCTGCCCAGGCTCGACCTAAAAAGGCTAGGGCCTAAATGTCAAGGAGACTTAGTCACTCTCACATCTCTGAGAGGACAGTCATATCGAAGCTGGGGACAATTAAAAATGTTAGCACTCCTGGGCCATATCTTGTTGGCTCTGCACAGAGCCGATCTCCTGCTCTTTTTGCTTGAGGTGTCTAATGTTCAAACATATAACTTTGAATTTCTCAGAGTTAATGCATGAACGTTAAACAGAACAAGTTGTAAACGGTGGCAGAGATTGGCTCACTCTTTTTCCGACTTGTTCTGTCTAAAGTTTATGCATCAACTCTGATAATTCCGAGTTATATGTTTGAACTTCAGACACTACAAGAGAAAAAATGGGCGTTTGAATCTGTGCAGAGCGATCATGGTCCTACCCCAGGTTCATGCCATATTGGCAGGATAGGACTCATCCACCTATCTCTTCTCTAGACCTAAATCAGTTAATTAATGATATCAGCCCAGAGCTGAGGTATTGCTAAAACCGTCCATTTTTATTCAGAGCTACAATTCCAGTGGTGGTGATTTCTTCCTCACGTGGATAACTGCTGGATCCCCTTTATTCGATAAATGTTCTGTTTTTGGAATTGGAACATCTGGACCTTACTCATATTTGCCTATCTCAGATTTCTTAAATGCCACAGAAAGATAAACAAGAGCTCCAAAAATGTTAAACGCTAAATAGCGCATGACGTTCTATGATCCCACAGCTCTCTCTTTAACCTTAAAGGACCTCAGATGGTCCCTTGTGAGAAATAGGCTCTTATCAGAACAGTTACTTGTGTTGCCACCAGTAACAACACAGGTAATTGTTGTTATCTGTGTTATTACACGTTCACAGTGGTCTGTGATGTGATTGGCCAACCTGCTGTGTAGGATACAGACATAGCAACTGACAGATTTCGGATTGTGGCAACATCAGGTACAACATATACAAAAAATAGTGAAGTCCATAGAGAAAGAGATTTTTTTAGCCCAAATTATGTAAGAATTGCTACGTCTCTTGCCTTATATCTGTATATGGCCATGAGTACACTAAAGCAAAATCACCTAATAGAATTTCAGACCAGCGAGAAATTACAAATTAAAAAGAGCAGACATTAGCTAGAGATTTTCTCACAAGCGCAGGCATGATGACCACTTCTTGTATTTTTTCTGTTCAACACTGCACCTGGTTGTCCAAGTCTCACCTTTGAAATACCCTTACTGTGTTTTTTGCCTCAGTATACTTATGCATCTATTTGGGTATGAATTTAATCACTAAAATAGGGAAAGAACTTGATTTGAGAAGAGTTCATCAAACAATACGATAGTATTGAGGGTAAAAAAAATTCAAATAATTGGGAGAAATTAAGCAGTTTAGCTTCACACCCCATAAGGCTGCCTGTCTTTTCATTCCATGACCGCCATTGGTTGCATGGACTGTGGTCACACTAGCGCAGCTGAAGCAACTGGTGCATAATATAACCACCACCTCCCTAGGTCGACACAAGACCATATGTTGTTGAGAGTTATCACTGGGGTGAGTTCAAATACATACCTTTGAAGCATAGAGTATGTTCTCTCAATTTTTCTTTGTGAAAGAAATAAAGGTGAACTCGGAAAAACGTGCACAGAATTTCAGCAGGAGTGAAGACTTTTAAAGTTTGGTGACAATGACCCGACTAATTTGCCGCGAGGCTTGCCGAGTTGACGTTCTGCAGATGTGTTGGCTAACTATTTAACATTGTTAAAGAGAGGCTCAGATAACGCTTGTTTGGGGAGTGGTTGTATGCAGTGTCTGTTGCGTGATGTGCATTCTCTATTGAAAACTCCAGTTATTCAAATACCAATTGTAAAATGCCATTGGTCAATCTTGGTGTGGATCTTCTGCAACAGTACTTTCTGGCCTCCTACAATGTTGATAATTATCTGAGGTTATCATGAACATGGACTACATAGCCGCAGCTTGTGATTCCAATGACACAGTGTTCCAGCCCTTAATAAAATACATATGTCAGTTTTATCAACCATATACATAATCGTACACAGTGCAGAAGATCTACACTTATTAAGCCAATGACTGTGAAGGGATGTATGAATTTCTGAGCATATGTGTTTTCCACCAAGACCTCGTGGTGGTAGGGTGGTATTATGCAATCAAGTCAAATAGTTCATCATTTCCTACAAACTGGCTTTTGATATCAGATAACTTATTCATTTAGAATTCTGAATCGTGAACAAGATCTTAAGGTATCAGAGCACTTCAAACTTGAAAAGGATTAAACAAGAGACATTTAAAGGAAAGTAAACTTACATGCATGGGATTCAGTAGGAACAGGTGTGGACTAAGCTGAGAGTTCAATTAATAGTTCAAGACAGTCTACTTATTGTGTCGCGGGAAACAAATTCTTCACAGTGAAAGATGTCGTTCAAACTCAAATGATTTTAGCTTTTTCTTGAATAACTCAAAGATACTGAAGTAGGAATGGGAGCATATATGACAGCAAAGGTTTACATGAGAAAAGCACAGTAGATAGGACAATAGCCAGTGCAGGTGGTAGGTATAAACTAAAAGTGAGATTGGAAAGATAAAATACCTATCATATACAATGCGTTATGAGCAGGAAGGTATTTGTGCATGTGTAAATTTACATCAGTCATGTTTACTCTAAACTTCCACAAAGAAGTTTACAGTGATTGGTCAACATCTGTCAGTGTTTGAGAGATTATGGGCTAATAAGGGGTGTTTTGAGAAACCTTAACCTCAGCTGTAGAGGGCCTAGCTCTGAGTTTTAAAGGAAACATTTCAGCGTAGCAGACTAATAGGTAGAATAGGGTAATGCAAGACTGCACATATAGGTTTGGGAATGATAAAGAGGAGACGGTTGGTAGAGCCTGTGGCCTGGGATGGAGAGAGATGACAGAATTTCAGCCTAGCAACTATCATCCTCAAAAAACTAATGGTCAATAAAATGTCCCTTCAAACAAGAGGGTTTCCCAAATGTATGACTTCTAGAAACTCAAAGCATTTTTTTGTTGGCCCTGTAATGGCCTTTCCTCAAAGGCCCTCAATGCCACCTGGTGAATTAATAGCCAGATCTATATTATACGTGGAAATAAACTGCTAGCCACAGATGGGCACAGCTGTGAACCATCTGTCTCCTAGAAGAAGCACATCTCAGAAGGATCACATCGTGAAATTTGAGAAATATATCAAAATTTTGCATTACTTGATTTTACGTAACTTTTTCTTAACCCGTGTATCCACCTCGCATAAAAAATTCTCGAAAGGTACCAAAACATAGCGGATATCCTGTCTGCCATATTAGAAGTATATATCTCAGGGCCGTCTTTAGAGTTTGACATCTGTTTATACATATCATAGTCAGGGTGGCTGTAAGTTACAAGTTATTAGAATACAGAGTAGTTCTAATACTTCATAGTAAATCTGCCATATAAGAGAACGGTGCCATGGTGATCTTTTCTTATGCTATACAAATGCTGATGTTAGAGGTGCCCCCAGGGTGGTACATACATTTTAGTAGCCAGTTGTGCAGACTCGTTTGTCCGAAGCCAAAAAAGTAGAAAAGACAAAGATAGGTTTACGTCATCATCATCAGAGCAAAGCTGCAGGATGTAATGAATTACTTTTAATAGTCCTACCTATTCCTGTCCTTGCCCCAGAATTATTGTTCTTATTTCTGGAGGCATCATTGGCAGGAGGAGGTACACACATTATTCCAGCCCACAGAAATAATGACCTGTGCATAGAAACATTTAATGAATTACTTCAGAGCCATCAACCCAAAAGTCAAAATAGATTAGGCTTAAAGTTGTCTTCTATCTGTTTGGACCTCTAAATTGGAGCACAGGAACTTTAAAAATGATTAGCTTCGGCCATAGACCACAAGGTGGTTCAGGTTGCCAAAATGCTTTATTTGAGAGCTATCCTTTTACATGGGTGCAGTGAACACAATGGGTTCACCGAACCATCACCCATTCTAGGCCCTTTAGCCACTTTTTGCATCTGTAAATCAATTTAACCTGGATCAACAAGCAATAGTAATTGACTCTGAGTGTACATCACGGTATTTGATGTTCTGCTAGTAGAGGAGTGATGAAAGTGCCCTTAATACTGAAAGATGAAAACATTCAAGTGGAAATTCTAATTTTAAGTTGTTCCTCCCATTGAAAGCCACAAAAAGAGCAAAATAGCATCCACAGCAAAAAAACTTGCCCACATTCATTACTTATAAAAATTGAAAACTTTCACCACCCAACCAGACACCTACGCTCTGCCTCACTCTCACTCGCACACATTCCCCCATCTGCAAAAGCAAAACTGGAGTTCGCTCATTCTCCTACATCGCATCCAAGACATGGAATGACCTCCCTCAACACATCAAAGCCTGCTCCTCGCTTCTTGAGTTCCTCAAGAAGATGAAGACCTGGCTTTTCCTATAAGCACCTTGTGGACCACAAACCTACACACCTGCGCAAGCGCCTGGATACCCTCTTGGGTCATTAGTGCGCTATACAAATCAAAATAACATAACTGCTGTCTATATTTTTTCTCAGTTTTTATTATATTTTTGCTTCATAGCATTTACTAATACTGCGACTTCCTAAGAAGATGATCAAATTCTCACGTGGGTTGACAGTAATTTATTTCCTAATATAACGAAAATGATATATAAACAATGAGAATTAAGGCATTTTTTTCATAAGGGCAAAGAGGAATAAGGTAGAGCGCATGCGCAAGGTATGCTATTGTACTTCACTACCAAAGCCTTGTATCAGTTACTGCTGCCTCGATCCAGCGCGAGCCTCCATGAAGTAACAATGATGGCCGCCGCAGCACCGCTGTCCAGACTTCAAATGGGAAAGATTGGCGCTGAGCATGCAACATGTATTTTTTATTTTAGAACTTAAGCTACTGAAACATCTTTCCTCCTGTTTTATCCTGTCCCTTACGTATGATATCCGTAATGTTCAGAATCTAGATAAATACTGGAATTCTAAACATTAAATATTTGTGAGCGTAACATGAAAGCTTGACTTTCGTTTACAAAGTGTAAGTCTCTCCGTCCGGCTTTGGCTCCCTTCCTGCCATCATCCAATAATCCTTTGTACTGATCATGTCGACTAACAGGTTTGATCTTGGCTGTCAGGAGTGGTAACTTGTGAACGTGTGAGTGCTGCCTGTGCGTTCTGTTTACTTCATTTGTGTGTTGGATGCCCGGCGGATTGATCTGCTGCCTTCTGACACGTTTCCTGTGTTTGCAGTTGAAGACGAGCAGATGTCGGCCTTGTCACCCAAAAAAAAGCAGCGAAACGGAGGGATGCGAAATTCTCCCAGTTGCTCACCCAAGATGATGAGGTAAGATATTGGCGACCATGCAAGACCAGTGCATAAAAGATGGAGTATATCTAGGGAGGGAGGGAGGGAGAGTGGCAAGCCAATGAAATATGGAGTACCTCCAGGGAGGGAGAAGGAGACATAGGTAAGTGGAAGTGAATTTGTGTAAGGAAAAAGGTATTAGATTGGAAGCCAAAGGTGAAACTTGGAAACATAAGGGGAAGGGACAAGAGAGATAAGCGATGGAAAACTTTGTGTCAGGTGGAAAAGTTAAAAGTGCTTTATGTTGGAAAATATGTCAACAACACTGGAGGAGGGTTTTATTATGGACGGATTGGAGAACTAAAAGCCAAAAAATGAAAGCAGTTAAACATATTGATGTAGGAAAGTCATACATTCATAATCTGGAAAGAGAAAAAGTGATAAAAGATAGGGTGAGGAGACACTATTATAAGGGCAAAGGTGCAGTAGCGGGATATTAGGTGTGAAACTATGAGGGAGGATTGATGTGTGTGAGGACCCTTGACGGAGGAAGGCTTTGAGGAGACTCAGCTAAAGATAAACGTTTTTAATCTGTTGTCTGTTTATGGGTTTACAGCATGGTTACTTCAGGATTTCCACTAACTGTATAACATTTTAATATTGGTAGTAGCGTTCCTTGTGTGTTGCATGTTATGTAACCATCAGCGGTTTCAAAGTGACTACTAGGTGATCACAGTAGGACAACTCATTATTTCAACGTCAACTTCCCCGTCTCCAAATTAACTGCTAATGTGTGTGCTAACCCTGCTCAGGAGAGGTGAACAACTGGGATTTCTGTAGAGTCTCCAGGTCCATCCAACTCTGCATAATAATTCTTTTTTGGGCTACAAATGGAGTTTTATCTCGATTCTGAAACACTTTCCTCCCTCCATAGTTATAGCAATGTGCCATTAGAAGGTCAATTTGAGTCTGACTCCATTAAAGCCAGTCATGTTATTTCAGGTTTGCTGTTGTGGTCACAAATACTCTGCGCATTTGGAAAATTCAAAGTGACCTCTTGAAAATTTGTCAAGAAAGTTGCATTAATTCTAAATGATGGTGCTTGATTCAAAAAGTCGTAAATCTACACAAAATGGTGTAGATTTACGAATTTCTAGAATTCTCAAAACTTTCTATAAAAACACCGGGAATGCTGCTCCAGTCGCAGCTTTGTAGCAGCATTGCTTTTTATGGTCATGTGACTTCCTTTTTGAGGTTTGTTGAAACCAAATCTTATGTTCCATATACAGAAAGTGTGCTATGGGTTAGTCCCCTTGAAACTATTGGCTTGTTTGGATAAAGCTCCTTCAGCCAATGGCTTGAGTGATTGTCATTCACATCATTGGTAACCCTAGAGGAGTATTTTAGTCTCACCATCATGCTACTGGCTGTTTGGGTGTATTCTCCCACCAGCTGTGGCCCGTGCAGGTAAGAGCGGTGGGGCCAGGTTGAGGGGAAGGGGGGGGGGGGGGATTCCGTCGGACAATGACAAGGGAAAATGAATTATTTATTTAATTTTTCATCGTTTGTCGAAATTCCCCCCCCCCCCCCCCCACCCAGCCCCACTGCCCCAACGCTCTTACCTGCACGGGCCGCGGCTGTCTCACACCTCTTAGAAAGTGCTTCCAGTGAAATGCAAGATTAACTTTTTTACATCTGAAGCGAATAGTCCATCATCATACCGTTTGAACCATTATTTTCTTTAAGCTCATATATGCATTTTATTAAAAAAAGCACCACTTTGTAATATTATTTATTTTTACTACAATTCACAATGATTTACTTTACCGTAAAACAAATGTATTACTAGTGATGCCAAAGGATTCTAATGGTTTCCATTAGAGGATAGAACTTTGATGTTCCTAGCAACCTAGCAACCCCATTCAGCCACTAAGCTTCTGATAAGATTCAACATGCTGAGCAGCTTCCAGGTCCTAATTTAGGGTCACTGATGAAATTAAAATGTAGTATGTCCAGGTGCTTCGGAAAAGCCAGTAGGCTTGGCTTACAATTGAAAATGCAAGAAAGGCCTGTCAGCTTTGCCAAAGCTTGTTTGGTTTAGTGTTGTCCTTTTAACAATGCGGAATCCTATACATTGTATAGACTTTATGTGTAGACATTATGGAAGCTAACGCCTCTGTATAAAGGCACATTTTTTTCTTGCTTTTATCTCCACAGGAAATATTTTTCCCGTTGGAGAATTTTTCCTCACATCCCCATGAAGTTTGGAGATGTTCAGTTCCACTCTGTTAAGGCATTTACTCCAGATCTCGACTGGAGTAACTCTCCCACCGTTTTGATGGTGGGAAAGAAAAGGAGAGAAGTTTGTGAACTGCCACAACCTCACATACATTTGTGCACATTCAAAAACACCCACGGCTCACCAAGTCTTGAAAATCGCTACCCCTCGCATGGGATTTACTCCCTCAACTGCACGGTCACTTTTTGTGAATTCCTTTCAGTTGTAAATCTAGCAATTTGCGGTCGCAAACCAGATTTAAGAGTTTTAAGCGTTTTGTGAATTGGGGCCCTCGAAATTAAAGCGTTGTCGGTGATGGCGACCTCCATCTAGCAAAATCCCTATTCCTCGGTGGGCTCTCAGAGGATGGACTCTCAGCTGAGACCTTTTTGTGATAGTGAAAACACCAGTGTACATTACATAGTCTGCAACACTGAGCCTCTCATGCCACACTGCGCCCTTAACTATCGCGCAATGAGTAGTGATCTTCTGGCGAGCAAGAGCTGCGTGAAAAGCTCGCTTCCTTGTCCATGAGCTACTTCAGAAACAAAGGACCTGCAATAAATTTTCACCTCACTTTTCTTTTCTAAATATATAAATAAATGTATATGTGTATATATATATATTTTTTTTTTCTCTAAAAAGCAATGAACTACGCAAAAAAGCGCATTGGAGGGGGCTGTCGGACAGCTTCTCAAAGGCTTAAGTATTTATTCTGTCAGCTTGTCAGCAGTTAATGATAGAGCTAGAAAAAAACGCTGTCACAGAAAACAGTTGAAAAGCTGTTTGAAAATACATAGGCTTTAAAGTCTCAGCTGTCACCCCGTCCTGCCCATGTGTAGTTCTTAAGCATCAGTGGCACTAATGATAGCAGGAACCAATCCGGGGAACTCATGTGGTTAGCCCGCCTCAGGCCATTCTCTTCTTGTCAGCATCCCTCCGAGTCCTGTTTTCTGCGCTTAAGGCCATATGTGAGATGTATCATCTCAATCAAAGATGAACCTGGATATTACCTTCCTTTTATCCTGTCGATTGAAATCAAATCTCGGCTAATTGATTTGGACTGATGAAGGGGAAAAGCCGATTAATAATCTATGGTGTTGCAAGGCTCGCTGCCAGGCGCTGGCTGTTTTGAAAGCCATGTTGATTAGGAGAGGGTTGAGTTTGTGACGGGGACGACCGAGCGGCGTTGCTAAATTGAGAATGCGGAATGCGTGCGGCGCCGCGCTCACGCGGCCGATGCATTATTTACAGTCAGGAAAAATTGAGGCATTTGCGTTGCAAATGGGATATCGTTATGACAGATGGATATAAACGGAAACTGCGGCACCCCGCTCTCGAACTGAGATTCAGGGCTTGTGCGATGAATTCAGCCATGGCTATGTATTTATTTAGGCTACTTGTGGTGAGCTGTATCACTGGAGTGGTAAAAAGACTGGCCTGCTTGATCAGCTGTAGGACTGAAAAAGACCCCTCGTTTGGAGGGACTTGTCCTTGGCATACGGGTCAGTGTGTGCTTTCCATCCTCGTCGCCACTGTGTCAAAGTGTATGTACAAAAATGTCATATTTCAATTCTCGTAGCTTCAATACATAGGTATACATATAAATGGTACATACATCCCATCATGGCTTTCTTTCTCTGTTAGCTACAACAACCAAGAGGCTGCAGCTGTGCTTGGTCATTTTTTTCTTATTGTACTTGTGCTGCGCAGTAACACTTATGTCTCACAGTGTTGCCAGCCCACCATGATTATACCATAGCCCTGTGGTATAACTCACACTGCAACACCTATTTTCTGTTTTTTGTGGCATGGTGTTGCGACTCAGGATTCTCACAAAGCCTTGGTTCACGTTTGTAACGATCACATGTTTGAATTTTTAATTCTCAAAAAAGAGAAATGGCGTTGGTTGAGGTAAGCTGGTCCGGTGTGGTGGAGAGCTCTGGAGCCATAGATAAGTAGCTTGAACTTACATCTTTCCTGGACTGGTAGCCAGTGAAGATTTTTGAGGTGTGGAAAGATTTTGTAAAGCGGGACGTTCAGGATGAGTCTGGCGGTGGTTTTCGGAGTGTTCTGGAGTCGGCATATACATGGGCTGGGATTCCAATGTAGAGGGCCTTTCAGTAATCAAGTCTACTTGTGATAAGAGCCTGTGTAACCATTCGTCAGGTGTTTAGTGGGATGTGGAAGCATGATGAAGAGACAGCGTTGATCTGTCTGCTCATGGAGCGGTTGGTGTCCAGGATGATCCTGAGGTTCTTGGCATGGTCTGCATGGGTGGGTGGCCAAGTTTAAGGGCCACCAAGAGGCGTCCTAGGGGGAGTGGTTGTGACTGAAGATTAGGACTTCAGATTTGTCTGTGTTGAGCTGGAGGCAGTTGTTTTTCATCCAAGCAGCGATGTTGCTCATGCAGTTGGCAAAGTTTTCTTTGGCGGTGCTGGCTGAGACAGTAAGGGAGAGGATGAACTGTGTGTCATTGGCGTAGAATACTATTTTAATGCTGAGGTCTCCAACGATATTCATGAGTGGCGTCATGTAGATGTTAAAGAGTGTTGGGCTGAGCGACAATCCTTGAGTGGGTCCGCAGATGAGTTTATACGGTTCTGAGGTGCAGGGGGAAATCTAACTCATTGAGTACTGTCCATGAGGAAGGAGGATATCCACTTGAGTGCCGGTCTTCAGATACCCAAGTGCTGAAACTTTCTGATGATTGACTTGTGGGATCGAAAGCTGTGGAGAGGTCTAGGAGGATGAGTGCGGCCGTTTCTCCTCGGTCGAATATGCTTCTGATGTCATCGGTGACCGCAATAATGGCTGACTCTGTGCTGTGGTTGGGGCAAAATCCTGATTGCGAGCTGTCTAGGAGTTGATGGAGTTCTAGGTGGTCTGCAAGTTGGGTATTGATGGCTTTTTCAATGACTTAAGTTGGCAAAAGCAGGAGCGAGATGGGACTGTAGCTGCTGAGGGTGTTGGGGTCCGCCGTTGATTTCTTTAATAGGGCGTTGACATCTGCATTTTTCTAGCAAGACAGGAAGGTGGCGGTAGTTATGGAGGTGTTGATGATAGCAGTGAGCACAGGGGAGATGATGGTTCGTCCAAGGTTGTATATGAAGTGGGGACATTAGTCTGGGGGATCCTGAGTGGATAGTATTCATCAGGGCAGTAGTTTCTACATTCGAGAGGGGATTCCAGTTCTTTAGCTGCTGTTTGGCGATGAAGGTGTCCAGCTGTTCAGGGTAGTTCGTATCGGTATGCTGTGGGTCGAATTTGTTGTAGATCTTGGCAATTTTCTGTTCGAAGAAGTTTGAGGGGTCATTGCAGAGTTCTTGGGATGGGATGATATCATTGTTGGCAGTTGCGGAATTGGAGAACTCCTTGACGATGATGAAGAGTTCCTTGGCATTGTTCGAGCTGGCTTCAAGTCTGAGAGTTAGGGAGGGTGTTTTTCTTTGCATCTTGTAGTTGTTGGTGGTAGAGGTTGAGGGTGGCTTTGTATGTAGATCTAGCTGTGGTGTTTTTGCCGAGTCTCCATTTTCTCTCAAGTTTTTGCAGTGGAACTTGGACTTCCTGAGGTAATTTGTGTACCAGCTGAGTCGTTTAATGTTTTTGTAGGTCTTGTTTCGTGTGTGAGCGGTGCTGTTGGTGCAGTTAGCAAGGCATTTATTGAAGAGCTTGTTGTCTACATTGAGGTTCCTGGTGTGGTTGGGTGGGCGTTCCTGTAGGGTCTTGGTCCAGGTTTCTTTGGATCATTTTATCACAGTGTCTTGATGGTGCTTTGGGTTTTTTCTGGTAGTGGGTCTTAGTGGGCGGGTATCTTGAAATGTATGATGTAGTGGTTGGACATGTGAGCAGGGTCATGTGGATGGTAGTGATCCTGTTGTTGGAGGATGAAATAGGACTGAGAGTATGGCCTGCTGAGTGAGTGTTGGACCTGGCCCTTTCTGCAGGGTTATCCCCAAAGTTTTTGCCTTCCTCCACCTATTTTTCCAAAATCCTTTTTGTTGGCTTTAGTGCTCTGGGGACTTTACCACTGAGGAAGCGGTGTGGCACATCGGGCAGAGCAGCTGACTCCAGAGCACGGGGCTCATGGGTCGATTCCCAGAGGCAGCTCAGCATCATGTGACTTTAGGCAACAGTTCACTTAATCTCATTAATGGCCGAGCGCCTGGATACCCTGAGGGGAGATATGTTTGCGCTTTACAAATGTGGAATAAATCAGTGCTAAAGTGCATGTGCTCTCTCCTATAAACAAGGTATGATTGGTTTACACCTGTTTGGCATATTTAATTTACTATAAGTCCCTTGTACAGTGGTATACCATATACCCAGGGCCTGTAAATTAAATGCTACCAGTGGGCCTGCAGCACTGCTTGTGCCACCCACATACATAGCCTTTCAACCCTGTCTCAGGCCACCCACCATAGGGCCTGTGTGCTCAGTTACTGCCACTTTGACTTGGCATTTAAAACTACTTGCCAAGCCTTAAACTCCCATTTTATTAAACATAGGTCACCCTTAAGGTAAGCCCTCTGTAGCCCTATGGGCAGGGTGCTGTGTAAGTCAAAGGTAGAACAAGTGCCTTTATGTGTGGCATGCCCTGGTAGTAACAAACAGCCTATTTTGTTTCTCACTGCTGTGAGGCCTACTCCTCTCATAGGCTAGCATTGGGAATTCCCTTTTATACTCTTAAGTGGTAATTCCTGATCTAAACGGAGTGGCATTGCCATGTTTGGTATTTTTAGAATGGTAGTGATAAATCCTGCTTACTGGCGTAGTTGGATTTTACATCACTATTTTAAGAATGCCACTTTTAGAAAGTGGGCATTTCTCTGTGCTTATGACTCTTGTACTTTGCAGCCTTGCTCTAATACACGTCTAGGACTGGGTGACAGCTCCACTTGGTGCATACTTTCCAGGCAGCCACAACAAAGGAAAGTCTGGGTGTGATAGAGTTTACATCTGCATTCATCTGCATACTGATGGTCTTCCTGGGCTGTGAGAGTTCTTTCACAATTTACATTTGTATAGGTTGTGTCCTGCCCTCACACACCTCTGTAGCCAGGTCTGGGTTCAAAGGGATTGTTGTGCACTTGAAAGGGTTCCTTTGAAGTCACCCCTTGATCAAACACAATTTTGAGTATAAGTACAGGGGCACTTACCCCATGGTTTTAGACACTACGTGGACTTGTAAACAGACACTGCTGGCTCTACATGCTGCACATTGCCAGGGTACTGCTGTGCTGCTGGGAGAAACTGTCATTGGGACTACTTGCTTTGCTGTGTTGGCCTGCTGACTGCTGGGCTGCAAGAGGGACTGCCACTTTGCATCTGGCCTGATTGTGCTAGCCTGCCTGCCTGTCTATGTGCCCTTTTGTACCCCCTGCCACCAGTGCTCTCCAGGGGCTTGTGGGCTTGCCTACCTGCCTCTGTTCTTGTGGGACTTCAGCGATTCTGTGAAACAGCCTACAACTGGTCGCAGGACTCTGAGTACAGCCATTATTCAATTTCTAAAGAAACACCACATGGTGAGCGCTCTCCTTCTCAATCAGCATGTGGGTAGTGCTTCCTTGTGCCCAGGAGTTCAGCGCGTGTTGAGCACCTCATATTGGGCCATTCTGAAGCACGGTGCTTCACCTCAGCCCCACACCGCCCTGATTGGGCCTGTGCCACTGGCATAACAGTGAAGTTAGCGCAGTGCCTCATACCAGTGGGGGAGAGATGCAGACATTGTTTTCCCCGAGCCCCGGCAGAGGAAAAGCCACCAGCTATCCAGTGGGGCAGACACCACCCTACCTTGCTCCGATGGTGGGCTCTTGGTGGCATGGCTCCAGGAGTGGGATACCAGTTCTCTGATCGTCGCTGGATTCCCCAGAATGTGGGTAGCCCTAGGTCTTCAGCAGCTGCACCACACGCTCGCGGGCAGCTGCCCTTTCAAAACCTTTATGTGGGGGACGAAGTGCAATCACCCCGCTCTTCTGTACAGTACGCGTGTTCCCTTCTCCGTTGGGCCATACCTGGGGTTACTGGATCACGGTAGCTGGCCGTGGTGAGACCTCAACGTAGGCCCCCGCTTTGTCACATTCAGGGAAGCTATCAAAGTAATGCATTATACTGTAGGGAAGGGTTGGAGCTTTCCATACCTTCAGGAGATGGTGATCTGAGGATTACCGTATCACGTTTAATAGGCACGCAGGTGCCTCTGTGCCCTACCCTTGGTGCCTAATTACCGTATATAGTTTTTATAGGAGCACTGGTGCCCTGCCCTATGGTTTCATGATGATTGATGGGTTTTCTCTCTAAATAACATTACAGTATTTGAACTCATGTGATGATTCATGTGCTTTTACATAATCTGCTGCCTTAAGTATTTACTGATGTTATGATGTATGTTGTTTTGATTTTTGTATTGTCCAGGATAATGAGTACTATCTCAGTATATGCATAATATCCATAGTATTTATGATTCATGCCATATTGGTCTTGTTTTATGTACAATACACTATATATTTTTATATAATCTTGTGTGGATTCTCTTTCATTCCCACTACACACCGCCGCCCTCACCCCCGCCTGCCCCTCCCATGGTAGCTGGAACAAGGCCACCGATTAACATCTCATCGCCTTTCTCAGCACCACCACACCGCCGATATCAACAGACGCCAACATCTCACCACACAACCTCTACCAATGGATCTCCGACTGCGCTGACACTCTGGCACCCCTCAAGAAGGCTCCCAGCAAGCAACACTCCAAGAAAGCCAGCTGGTTCACACCCGCCTTCCACGAGCCAAGACGCACCTGCAGATGACTCAAGAAAAGATGGAGGAACAACAAAACCCGGAAACCCACGCAACCTTCAAAACCGCCGTCAAGGCACACCACCTCCTCCTCAAAATCACAAGGAAAGCGGCCTTCCAAGACAGAGTCAATGCCAACGCACACAACAGCAAATAACTTTTCACCATCATCAAGGAGTTCCCCAGACCCAACAGCGAGACCACAGACGTCCCACCCTCCCAAGACCTCTGCAACAAACTCGGCACCTTCTTCCACCACAAGATCAGGCAGATCTACGACAGCTTCAACAACCAAGACCCTGCCACAACGTCCGTCACCACCGCATGCACCCACGCCACACTCCAACAGATCCTGCTCAACTGGACTCCGCTCACCACAGACGACACACTTAAGACCATGAAGAACATCTACCCTGGAGCCCCTTCGGACCCATGCCCGTATCACATCTTCCATAGAGCAGCCACCTCCATCGCCCCCCTAGCTTCGCCACACCATCAACTGCTCCATCGAGACAGCCACCTTCCCCGATGACAGGAAACACGCAGAGATCAACCCCCTGCTGAAGAAGTCATCCGCCGACCCAACAGACCTTAAGAACTTCAGACCCATCTCCCTCCTCCTCTTCCCTGTCAAGGTCATTGAGAAGGCCATCAACGCCCAGCTCTCCGAGTTCATCGAAGAAAACCACGTCCTGAACATCTCCCAATCCGGCTTGCGAAGCAATCACAGCACCAAGACCACACTCCTTGCCGCCACCGACGACATTCACTCCCTCCTCGACCAAGGTGAAACCATAGCCCTCTTCCTACTGGACATCACGGCCGCTTTCGGCACCATCTCCCACCGCACCCTAATCACGAGACTCCAAGACGCCGGCATCCGTGACAAGGCCCTGGACTGGATCCACTCCTTCCTACCTCCATTCCTCTCAGAACCTACAGAGATCAGCTGCAGAGTGCCCCAGGGATCCTCCCTGAGCCCCACCCTCTTCAACGTCTACAAGGCCCTCCTCGCGGCCATCATCAGAAACCACTGACTCAACATCGTTTCCTACGCTGACGACACCCAGCTAATCTTCCCCCTCACCAATGAATCCACTGCCGCCTGAATCAACTCTCACAGCGGGATGAAGGCCGTTGCCACCTGGATGAAAAATAGCTGCTTCCAGCTCAACTCGGACAAGACCAAAGTTCTCATCCTGGGACCTGGCCCCTCAGCCTGGAAAGACTCCTGGTGGCCCGCCACACTAGGTACCCCTTCCACACCCACAGACCACACACGCAACTTTGCCATCCTACTGGACTCCTCGCTCACAATGAACCGCCAGATCAACGCCGTATCTTCATCCTGCTTCCACACGCTCCGCCTGCTTCGAAAGACATTCGGATAGATCTCCACAGAATCCAGAAAGACAGTCACCCACACACTCACCACCAGCAAACTCGACTATGGCAATGCACTCTGTGCCTGCGGCTCCCAGAAACAGCTCAGGAAACTACAGAACGTTCAAAACGCCACAGCCAGACTGGTTCTCAACATCCCCCACCACAGCCACATCACCGAACACCTTCGACAACTACACTGGCTTCCAGTCAGCAAGAGAACCACCCTCAAGCTCCTCACACATGCCTACAAAGCTCTCCATGACGTAGGACCGACCAGCATATCTGAACCACCACCTCTCATTCCACGTACCCGCTAGACTACTTCGCTCCACCCCTCTTGCCCTGGTCACCATCCCACGGATCCACAAGACCAGAACCGGAGGAAGATCCTTCACCTACATCACTGCCAAGACCTGGAACAGCCTGCCCCTCCACCTCAGGCAATGCCCTTCGCAGACCCAATTCAGGAAGGATCTCAAGACCTGGCTCTTCGGCTGATTCTCCACACCAAGACAGATGAGCAGCCCTCCCCTCCCCCCCCCACAACGCCTTGAGACCCTCACGGGTGAGTAGCCATGCTATACAAACCCTGATTGATTGATTGATTGATTGATTAATTGATTGATTGATGGTGTGTTCATTGTGTTTCTGTGTGAGTATGTTGCGCAAACGTTTTACACATTGCCTCCGATGATAAAGCCTGCCTGCTCTGCGCCAAACTACCAGAGGGTGAGCACAGGTTATTTTTGGTGTGTAACTTACTTGTCCTGACTAGAGTGGTGGGTTCTGCCTGGCTTAGGGGCATACCCTAGCCAACCAGAAACCCAATTTCTAACAGTGGGTTGGTCCTTGGACGAGCTAGGTGATTCAGAGGTTGCTGAGGCTGTCGAGAAGGGCTGTGGAGTTAGGGTCTGTGGTGTCTTGCAGGTGGAAATCGAGGTCCCCAAGGAAGATGTAGTTGGTTGATCTGATGGAGAGGAGAGCGATGAAGTCTGCAATGTGTTCGCAGAACTCTGCTCAGGGGTCCAGGGGACGGTAGGAGAGGGTTCCCTAAAGGGTGGTGCTGTAGTCCGTTTGTATTTTGAAGTGGAGGTGTTTCATGAGTTTGGTCTCCGAGTCCATGGAAGTGGTGCAGTCAGTTGTGTTTTTGTGTATATTATGAGTCCTCTGCATCGTTTGTGGATTCGTTCCTGGTATATGATTTTGTATACAGGCGGGATGGCTGCGGTGGTGTCAGGGTTGGAGGCTGGGTTTGCCATGGTTCGGTCAGGAAGAGAAGGTTGGGTGTGTTGCTGTTGAGGAGATCCCAGATTTCAGTGGAGTGTTTCCCAAGGGATTGGACATTAAGCAGCATGGCAGACAGTTGGTGTGGGGTGGTGGCGTACGTCGGTTGTTTGGAGGTGGTGGTGCCGGCATCTGAGGTGTCACAGGCAAAATCGAAATGGGTGCAGGAGAAGGGTCCTACTGTGGTCCTGGGATATGCGCGGCAGCAGTGTGTTTGCCACTGTGTGTTGTTGAGGTCACTGAGAATAGTGGAGTAGTGGCAGCATTCATTGGCTCTGGTGGCAGCTGTGGTTGTGGTGTTGCGTTAAATGGTCGTGGGGCCAGGGTTCCTGGTGCGGTCCAGATGCAGACGGGCACAGAAGAGCTTGCCTTTGGCATGCCTTTAGAGCACCCACTGTGTGGACGTGTTGCGGCTTGCATTAAGAAGGTGCTGAGGTGGGCAGGTCTTCCATTGGTGGGAAGAACGGTGAGGGGGAACATCCTGGGCGACAAAACCAGGGCAGTGGCGGTGTCACTTGGTCAAAAAGTGGCAACTGGATCAGTCTGGGACAAGCAGAACATGAGGCCACTGGCAGGTGGTAAGCTAGGTGCCCAGGTGCCTACCTGGGCACCTGCAGTCATTTTTGGGGACCAGAACTTATTTTTAAGCATTAGACTTTGACCCAGAACAAGAGATAGAGACTCAGCAAAGGAGAAAGGAAGGAAAGAAAGATAGGAAAAAAATGACTATGGGGAAAAAGCATGAGATGGTTTAAGAAAGAAGCACCTTGTGAAATTTGATAATACAGTGCCTTTGTATGTGGCAAGCCTGACATTTGGAAACACTGGTGGTGGGCTTCTAAGAAAACTTTGAGTCCCTGTCTTTTTTTTTTTTACAAGTTAAGCAATGCTACTCTGCCCTTATCATTATCTCTAGGGCAAGGTGCTGTGAGAAAAGTGAAGTTTTCATGATTCGTAAAAAGTGATTTGCAGTACCCTTAGAGAGCTGAATGCCCCCTGAGAAGCAGGCTTGTTCCCTGAATTTGCAGGCTGGGTTTACCCTGTGTGTCAATCAACACTATCAATGCTGAAAAAGAATAAAAAGAGGCGGTTTGGATCAAGAAATGAGCCCATATTTTCTAGATGTGACTATTCTAATGAAGGAAGTGACCCGATTAGGGCCACCCGGGTCACTCACGACCACCTCTCAGCCTTCCATACAAATGAAGAGTCGGTCAGACAGTAGAGAATACAAACCAAAAGTATTTATTAGGAGTACACTCGAGTGGAGTCCGGTCTGACCAGACTCCTTAGATTGCTGCAGAGGGACTGACTTCTGCCAACATGGTAACACATAATGTACATCTCCAGAACCACTAAAGACACGCCCAGACTGGAAATTTCCAGTTGGTAGCTGATGAACAAAGAAGGTACTGAAGGATGAGATGCAATCCTGGGACCGGGTACATGCTATCTCAGCATCAAGGTTACTCTGCCTGCGCCCCACCGGTCTAAGTTTGGGAGCAGGCCTATCTAGCGGGAAAGGTATGCGATGACGAAAACAGTCTGTTTATTAGTACAGCGAAGCTCAACCTTGGAGAAATACAAAAAAAAACTATATCGAAGCTGCTTTTGAGCCAGACAGAGTGAGACAGAAGTTAGTTTTGACCATGGCTCAAAATGGCGGCTCAACTTAAAATGGTGCCGTGAATGCTAACTTTACATAGAGCAATATGTAAGCAAAATGAGTGCATAACATTTACATTTCAACAGACCCTCCTTTTAGCATGAGCTAACTATTTGAAGTTGAGAGAATATGGAATATGGCATGGCATGTATATAATAAATGATCTTCAGAATTCAGAGCAATCCATGTATTCAGCATCAAGGGAAATTGAGTCCTCGAATATACCCTTGTCTATCTGCATAAAACTGTCTATTTCTTTCTGAGTCATAATCACAGCATGAGTATCGTGGGTGGGTGTCTTCTGCTTTGGGGTGAGAAGTGTAACACAATAAGAGCAACAGGCTGGGAGACATTGTATACAGATGCAACAGGTGAGGAAAATGCCAGCGACTATGGTCAGGAAAGCAAGGATCTTCCAACCTCAGGACGTAAACAGACCCCAAAACCACCCAGATAGGGTCCAAGTACCATTTTCCTGGTGAATGTCGGAGGAGAGTCTGTGTAGTTTCTGTATGGCAGCATATACGTTGGGGGCGCGGTCAGGTATATATACACAACAGCTACTACCAATGACGCGACGGGCCCCTCCCCGATCAGCCAGGATGACGTCTAACTCCATCCGGTTTTGTAAGGTAACAAGTCTCGTAGCCTGAAGCTCAGCAGTGATATTGGTCAGAATCCCTGCTGTTGTATTAATGACCCCTTCTACAACTCTCGTGAGCCGACGAATGTTAAGGCTATTGGGCATGGGACCCCAAAAAGGTACAATACCTTTCATGGCATCTTCAAACTGCTGCAAAGTGGTATCTGTCTGATCTATATCTTTTGTGTCAATAACCCTTCTCACTCTGGACAAGTACACGCTTCTGCACTGCAGCCGATGGTCTTTATGGTAATTGGGTGTAGCGACATACACTGGGGGAAGAAGGAAAGAGAGGTAACATCTGCCTGATCATCCCCTATGCAACCAGACATAAGCCTGAGATCCACAAACGAAGTAGACATTAGGGGGCAAAACCAAGGGTGGATAATTAATTGTGCTAAGTGGGAACGTAAAATTACATTTGCTGTCCTCCACCTCTACCTCCCCCCGTCCCTGAACACAGAAAGCAGCCGTGGAGCTGACCACAGACACCGGTATTGGCTTATCCCTAGTCACATTACGGTCTTGGAAGGTGTTAAATGTCTGGAAATCAGCCATTTCCATTTGAAGTAATGTGCTATTCTTCACCTTATCATACTTGCGCATACAAGAGTCTGGGGACAAAGTACCAGAGATGTTTAATCCTGCCTTGCCTATGGGAATAAACCCATGATATGGAAACGTATATAATCAGTCACAGTGTTAGAATCTGCAGGGGTCATAATCTGACCGAAGTGGTGGTGGAAATGGTGGTGTACCATTACAAGCAATTCAAACCAGCCCTCGCAACTTCCAAGGTATGACAAAGGCATTGACAGTAGATTATCTCTCTTATGAGTGACTCAGGGGAGCAATCCACAGACCCAACAATTTGTTGTGTTAGACACGCCATGAGCTTGGTGCAACATTTGTATAAAAACATTATCAGTGTAGGTCTTTCGGTGTTCTCCCTTGTGAGGAGCCAAAGTGACAAACATGTGTTCAGGAGTAACGGGTGTTGTACCAACAAGGGAATGCACAGGATACTTCTCATCCAGAAAGTAAGATATCCCTAATACAATTATTAGTGTAATAACAACTATTGATGCAAAAACTATTTTACTTTTTTTGGACCAACCCGCTCTGGACGCGGAGGTGCAAACGGTTGTTCTTCCTCGGTAATGGGCCGACCAAATGGATACATCGCAAAACAAGGGAAAAAGAATGCAATGAAACCGATAACAAAAAGGGGCAAGTGTTCCCAGTGTCCGTCTGAGTCTCACTGGTAGACTCCTATTGTTCATCAACGTTGGCACTTTTGAGCACCGGCGGTGGAGCTGTCCGATACCAGCTCTTGAAGAAATCCCACGTCGCACAGGATAATGTACCCCTCTCCAGGGGAGCACGTTCGATTTATCCTGACCAATGTCCGAACAATGCACCAATCTCGCCTCTCCCTAAACTACTGTTGCCTGACTTGTCAAGTCCATCCCTGCTAATCTGACTTTTCCTTTGGTGCACTGTTCCTCCGTCGGGGGCGCAAATTGTACCTAGCTACTCCAGGCACAGAAGGGTCAGTAAAAATGGGCTCAGACACAGAGGGGCCAGTAGAGAGGGGCTCTTGAATTGCCTTGATCTCCGGGGGCACTGCCGCATTTAGCACCTTCTCATTCTCTGTCTCTGTTTGGGTCAACGTGAGTTTAGCATCTGAAAAGGGGACGAACCGTGGGACTTGCTGCCACTCCGAGTCCCCTATTCCATCTCTGACCCAGTGATCATAAGGTAAGGGTAGAGGCACTTTGAGGCAGTGTTGACTATGAATCTAGTTCTTTCAGCCTGTGACCTTGACTGCAGTGCAGGTGGCAAGGAGCACCTGGACTGGCCCCTTCCACCTCGCTCCAGGTTCTTCTTTCTCTGGAAATCTTGGATTAATATATAATCTCCAGGCCGAATATCATGTCCTGGCCCCTCAGGTACTGGCGGGAGGGAATCCTGGATCTGTTGGTGAATAGAACACAGACTTTTAGTTAACTCATACAGATAGTTCACTAACAGAGGATATTCAATTTCAGAAAACCTACGCGGACGTGGGACGCCCCAGACATTTGCCGGGCGCCCAAACACGACCTCGTAGGGGGACAGTTCTGTCCTAGAATGCGCTGTTGTTCTTGTGGACAAAAGGGCTAATGGTAAAGCATCTGGCCACTGTAACCCTGTGCTTTCCTGAATCTTTGCCAGTTTCAGCTTGAGAGTACCATTGTACTTCTCAACCAAACCTGCGGACTGAGGGTGATTTGTAGCATGAAATTTATGTCTGATATGTAGACCCTCGCAAACTAACTGAATCACTTTAGCATTAAAGTGGCTTCCATTGTCACTCCAAATCAAATGGGGCAAGCCGAAGTGAGGAAAGAACTCCTTCAGGAGTACTTTTGCAGTCGCTATGGCTGTGTTTTATTTCGTGGGATAGCCTCAACCCATTTACTAAATGCACAAACAACCACCAACACATATTTCAAATTGTTAACTCGATCCATTTCTATATAATCTATCTGAAGGACCTCAAAAGGGAAAGTGGGAGGTGCAAAATTACCAGGTGGCTTAGGGGTACCTTTTCCAGGATTGTGCATCATGCACACCATACAATATTTGACCACATGAGCAGCAGTCTTTGGGATATTATAATTTTGCCATACAGGGTCTAGCAACTTACAAATACCCTTAGCACTGATATGAGCTGGCCCATATGCCATGGTGACTACAGGAAGAACATATGCATCTGGAAGCATCCATCTCTGTTTCCCTGACTTATCAGTCCAACACCCCTCCTCATCCAAACGTGCTGTGCTTTCCTGCCATATCGCTAATTCCTCAATCGTTGCCTCACTCTGTATCTCCTTGACATTTTCCAGCGTATCCTCAAACATGGCAACCTCGGGCACCCACCTAGCGGGAACTGCTACAAACATCCTTTTCATCTTCGTTCGAGCTGTCTCCTTAGCTGTCTGGTCTGCAAATGCGTTCCCCTTACCCACATTGTCAGTAATTGTCTTGTGGGCGCTGCACTTTACCATCACTAATTTCTTGGGGAGTGTCAAAGCCGATAAAAGCCTATGTATGAGGGGACCATGTTGGATCTTCATCCCATGAGAAGTGAGAAACCCTCTCTCTGCCCAGAGCCGTCCAAAATTATTGGCGACTCCGAAGGCATACTGACTGTCAGTATAGACATTGACAGCCAGTCCCTCACTCAACTCACAGGCTCGAATAAGGGCAACAAGCTCGGCAGCTTGGGCCGACTGATAGGGAACTTGTGACGTCTCAACTATTGTGTACAGTGTAGTTATTGCATATGCTGCAGTGGTGGTGCCATCTGGTAATTTGAAACAAGAGCCATCAACATATAGTTCCCCTTGGGGGTCAGATAAGGGAACATCAGTCAAGTCTACCCGTCCCTTCGTCTCTTCCTCAGTCCGAAAAATGCAATAATGTATGTCAATTTCCTCACTCTCAGAAGTGAAGGGTAGTAACGTGGCTAGGTTCAGAGTGGCACATCTTTTAATCGTGACATGTGGTGCAAAGAGAGTTAGCTCATAACCGGTTAGACGTGCACTGGTGAGGTGCTGCGTTTTGGTCTTGTTCAAAAGGGTATCCACAGCATGGGGAACCATGACTGTGAGGTCAGTATCAAGTACGAGTCCAGCTGATTGCCTTATAGAGACGGCCACAGCCGCGACCGCTCTTAGACAGCTTGAGAGGGCTCTTGCGACAGGATCAAGAAGAGCAGAAAAGTAAGCACTCAGCCATTGCTTACCTCCAAAGGCCTGTTTTAAGACAGAGAGCGCACAGCCAGCCGTCTCATGTATGTACAGTACGAACAGCTTCGCATAGTCAGGCGTACGAAGCACAGGCGCAGAGCAAAGTGCAACTTTTAGTTGCTCAAAAGACTGCTGACATTCAGGCGTCCAAGGCAAGGGTTCATGCACATCTTTAGTGGTTAATGCCAGCAGGGGCTTTGTTAGTAATGAGTAGTTAGGGATCCATTGGCGACAATAGGAAGTAATGCCAATAAAAGCGCGCACATCCCTCTGGGTTTTAGGGATAGGCATTTTAACAATGGTACTGATGCGCTCAGGGGTCAATCTCCTACCCTCCTTTGACAGTAGGTGACCTAAGTAGGTGACCTCCTGTTGACAATATTGAAATTTGGAAAGGGACACTTTATGTCCGTGGTGTGCCAAATGCAACAACAATTTAACCGTACTGTCTTTGCAACCCTTTTCAGTATCAGAGGCGATGAGAAGGTCATCTACATATTGAAGCAATACATTACCTGAAGGAAGCGTGAGGGAGTCCAATTGTGCTTTCAAAGCCTGACTGGATATACTAGGGCTCTCAGTATAGCCCTGAGAAGCTCGACAGAATCTAAAGCTTCTGCCAGCGAGTGTAAAACCGCACAAGTGCCTGCTGTCTGGATGGATCGGAATACTGAAGAATGCATTTTTCAGAACAATGGCAGAAAAGAATTTAGCAGAGGAATGAATCATCGTCAGAAGAGCAGTAATGTCAGGGACCACTGGGAACTGAGGAACCACTATTTTATTAATTTCGCGCAAGTCAATCACAAAACGATAAACATCAGGATGATCATCAGAGGAACCCACAAATCTGCAGTAACGTAAGGACTGCGCTAATCTACAGGTATCTGAACTGGTCCCTCACTCTGCCCTGGCTGTCCTAGCTGTGAGACATTCCTGTCACCTCATCAATGTCATAATCATCGTGGTAGTACTGTTTGCCCTTAGGGTCATCAAAGTAGTTCATGTCAGCATGACCAGGCGAAGTCCAAAATGACTGAACTTTGTCCCGGCCACCAACTCCGAGACCCTCGTCCCCTTGCGACCGCCACCTTCTGCAAAAGCACAGGACACTCGCTGCGCCAGTGTCCCTCCTCCTTACAGTACGCACACTGGTTCGGCCCCCAGACGTACTATTCCCACCTGTACGAGGAAGCTGTCGGGCCATACCACCACGTCCTCTACCATTCCCTCAAGAAGCCTGTTGCAACAACACCTTCGTCTTCAATTCTTCATGCTTTTTCTCCACCTTCTCCTCATTTTCCCTGTGCTCATAATACTGTGCCATACTCAGAATTACAGAAGGGGAGGAGGTAGTCCAAGTGCTCTCCGAGGCCTGCAGCCGAGTCGCGATCTCAGGAAGCAGGTTCGTAACAAATATATTAACGAACAGTCGGACACCCCCCATCCACCGACAAATCCTGGCCGCTAAAATCCCAAAACACGCCTTCAAACCTAGTGAAAAAATCAGACACACTTTCATCTTTCTTCTGACGACATGCCGTTAACTTGTCCCAATCTACCCTTCTCGGTGAAATAAGAGAATGCATATACGTAATAATTCGGCCAGGTAAATTCAGTATTTCGGCCTTAGGCTTCTCACCAGGCTTCCTCTCCTGGTCCCATGCTTTAATCTATTCCCAGGTACCACCCAATTCTACAACATGATCCTGTGTGTGCACCTGTCTCCAAATATCAACAGCACCAGTAAACCACAGAACATTTCAATATCCGCAAGAGTCATCACTGTCGATGAAGCAGCCTCAGTCAATTCCTTATAATATGCAGTAGGATTTTTCCTAGGGTCGGGTAACTGAGTCTTAAGGGACATAACCTCACTCCTTTTCCATGGAGTATAAACCCATTGCTCTTGGAAACGGGCCTCTACCCTTTGTCTAATAACAGTATTCTGCTGATCCCGCAGCTCCAGTAGTTCAGGGTGATATATGGGGTGGACTTCCCTCATAGGAAACTGGGATACCATCTTCGGGCTTTTCTTGAGCAGTGGAGAGGTGTGGTGCAGCGGCCAGGGCAGCTGACTTCGGAGCACAGGGTTCATGGTTCGATCCCCGGCTCTGGCGGCGGCTCAGCTCAGCACCATGTGACTCTGGGCAATAGCTCACTTAATTTCCACTACGGCCACCAGCGCCTTGAGACCCGTAAGGGTGAGTAGCCGCGCTATATAAAAACGGACTTACTTACCTCGATAAGCGACCAGCGTCGCAACATTACTAAAAACCTCACCAGGTGCCATATCAGCAACATATATGTGATCCCTAATATTATAAATAATCTGGGGTGCTACATCATTTAAACACTGTCCCCACAGTCCAATCAAGGTAGCCGACATGTGCCTAAGAGCATGCTGCTGCACAAATTACTCATAATCTTTCATCACACTCCACACATCTTCCACACTGTAAATGGGGTTACGAGCCCACTGAGAGGCCTGATTGGCTACCATCCTTTTCTCTTCATCTCCCACATTGGATCGTATCAATATCCGCCCTAGTCGCTCCCTAGCTGTCGCCCAGTCTCCGTCCCCTAGTCCATGTACGGGCGTTCCGCTGCTCAGTAATGCGGGGGGATGGAATAACAGGGGAGGAGTAGCAACAGAAGTAACGGGCACCAACGTCGCTGCCGGCTGCGTCGTAGGTGTAAGGGCTGGAGAGAGAGATGCCGAAACGATAGGCGTAGCAGGGAGACTGGCAGTCATCGTAGCCGTAGAAGGCGAAGTCAAAGAAAGGGGAGGAGGCGCAGTGGCCGAAACAGCATGATCGATAACAGAAGACACAGAAGCAGCAGAGACAGAAGGAACTGATGACTGGGGCTGGGGTATGGCTGGGTATATTCTCTGCGGGGCATGTGGAGGTGGAGGTCGAGTATCTAACAATTCCTCCACAAATGCGTCATTTTCCTCTCGAGCAACATAAGACTTTTCACATTGTAATCGAAATTTCCTATCAGCACACTCTATTCCTTTTTCTATTTTCTCTCTATCGTGCGCTACAGCTTTTTGAGTCAATGTCTGCATTCTCCCCTTCCGGGACTTTCTCTGCTCTCATTTGTCTCTGTTTAGCCTCTTTTTGCCATGTTCTGAGGGAATCAAACATCGACTGACTACTCCTTTTCGCAAACAATTTTTCCTGCAGGAAATTAATTTTTTGTACATCAAAAGTGCCCGTCAACGGCCACTGCAACTCAGCATTGTCCCTCGTATATTTGTGCCATAACGTACTAAACATAATAGGGCCAATGCCATATTTGACGTTCATGTCAAAATTTGGAGTGCCTTCTGGAGGCACCGGCCGACTTTCTTCCAATCGAGCATCAGTAGAACAACAACGACAGCCCAAACAAAACAGCTTACTTAAACAAGGTATTTTCACAGAAAACAAGTTCACTACTTATGCCTAGCAGATATTTGCAAATACCTTTACCAAAATCGGTCCTCAGACCTCATCAAATACAAGTCAAAGTGGTACCATGTTCATAAAGAACTCAAACAAATTCAAGCGCTTGTCCAAAGATGGTCCTCAGACCGCGTCAAATACAATTCAAAATGGCGCCATATTCACAAAGAACCAAAGCAAACTCACCTGGTGCACACAGGTCGAACGAGTTTATTCTCCACTGCCGACTCTTCGGACCAAACGGTCAGATCCAAGGGTTTCGCCGTTCAGGACCCCAGTCGGAATGATCACTGGACGAGGCACCGCCCGGTCAGACAGATGGGGCAGCCGCGAGTACAAGACTTTTTCGTGCAGGGATCCCCGGTCCGCCCGTCCGACCCGACGCGGCCTCGACCCCCTCACCCGTCCGCAGGCAAGGATGGGTCACCCGATGGAGTCCCTGTTCGGGCGCCAAATGAAGGAAGTGACCCGATTAGGGCCACCCGGGTCACTCACGACCACCTCTCAGCCTTCCATACAAATGAAGAGTCGGTCAGACAGTAGAGAATACAAACCAAAAGTATTTATTAGGAGTACACTTGAGTGGAGTCCGGTCTGACCAGCCTCCTTAGATTGCTGCAGAGGGACTGACTTCTGCCAACATGGTAACACATAATGTACATCTCCAGAACCACTAAAGACACGCCCAGACTGGAAATTTCCAGTTGATAGCTGATGAACAAAGGAGGTACTGAAGGAAGAGTTGCAATCCTGGGATCGGGTACATGCTATCTCAGCGTCAAGGTTACTCTGCCTGCGCCCCACCGGTCTAAGGGTGGGAGCAGGCCTATCTAGCGGGAAAGGTATGCGATGACAAAAACAGTCTATTCATTAGTACAGCGAAGCTCAACCTTGGAGAAATACAAAAAAAAAACCAATATCGAAGCTGTTTTTGAGGCAGACAGAGTGAGGCAGAAGTTAGTTTCGATCATGGCTCAAAATGGCGGCTCAATTTAAAATGGTGCCTCGAATGCTAACTTTACATAGAGCAATATGTAAGCAAAACGAGTGCATAACATTTACATTTCAACACTAATGGGAAAAAGAAGGACAATGGCAACTCCTTCGTCTGATCGAAATTTGATTCCATGTCCAAAATTGAAGGCTTATAGTAGACTTGTCCATGAATCCACTCTTGTGGTGACTTGTGGATTAGGGGTGGATGAGTTGGAGGTACTGGTGCCTCCAGAAGCTACTTCTAAGGCATCATAGTTTGAATTTTCAAAAAGAGGAATTGTACAGCTGATTAATCAAAATATAACTTCTTCTAGAGCTGCCGCACCTATGATATAACCAATATGGGGTAACTGCTCTCCTGGGATTAAGTAGTTCAGCTTTGATTTGGAACTTTCTTGTGTTAAGTTAATTAAATAAAATGTAACAGCACCCGAAGTATTTTGATTTCCAGCGGATGTGACTAAGCTGGTGTTAGTTATGATACAGCGGGTATTGAGAATGGTCACTGCACTGTGCAGGAGTTGCTGTCTATTGCACCAGCTTATTTTGCATGCTATGGAGCAGTTGTCTTTCGTTGCAACTAGAGCTTATGCAGACGTACCGAACATAAATATTTATTCGACCACAATTAACCAGCAAGGTATCCAAATTATTAGGCAAATCTAAGAAAGCCTTGACAGTAGATTCAGGTAAACAATGTGACCTTTGCAACTAGGCTGCCTACTACTCAGCATGGATGAAGGCATATGGTAGCTAAACATGCTGAAACTACAGAAGCTCAAACAATTCAGGATTTACGGGAGGTTAGAGGTGGGGGTGGGTTGCCTTAAAATGTAGGTGCCTACTGCACCTTCAGATAATTTTTGTATATAGTAGATAACTATTTTAAAAAAGAGCTTCAAGAAGTTTACTATTGAAGGTGACAGTGAACAAGCAATTGAAATTAAGGGATAAACTGACAGGTACTCTACAGCCAGACTCAAAAGGCAGCCTCTGCTTCCAGTGCTGAGAAAATGTGTGTACCTGTGGCAGGGATGAAAGAAGTCAGGCTCCATCTCACAGCTCATCTGCAATGGCGATGCGATAGGAAATGTACAAATGTACTTTCCTCTCATTTAGGCCACTGTAGTTCCATCAGCTGCCTAATGACTAGTGGCCACTGTCATCCTGAGTTGGATTTCAACGTCCTCCCCGAGGGATTAAAAAACTCCTTATCCCCGAGTTAAACTACTGACTTGCTCTGTACTCTCAGTGCTGAGTGGTCTTGACAAGTCCATTTTTTCAAAGACATTTAAAAGGCACACTCTGCTCCTAATTGACATCTCCTTTTGCCCTTCCGGTAGTGTCTGTGTTTCTGATACTCTTGAAAATTTAATGCACTGTTTTTTTTCTTTCATCTTGCAGTCAGTCCATCTCCTCTGCTCCTTTTCTCCTCAGGAAAGTACCACATCATACACACCACTCCATCTGACGGGCAGTGGGGATGTCTATCGACCTAGAAGATGTGAAAACAACTGGCAAAGCCCTCTGGCCCAATCCATAGACACCAGAGTCATAGACCTGCAGATCAATGAATATACAGTAGACACCTAACTGAGAACTGGACCGAAACACAATACCCGCAACTCATGATCATAAGCTGGGAAGAGGTGTGGTGCAGCGGCCAGGGTGGCTGACTCCAGAACACAGGGGCTCACGGTTTGATCCCCAGGGCCGGCTGCAGGTTAGCACAGCACCTTGTGACTCTGGGCAATAGCTTGCTTAATCTTCCCGACGGCCCCCAGTGCCGGGACACCTCGCTTGAGGTAGCTGCGCGCTTTACAAATGCTGGTATTATTATCTGTGTCTGGTCAGCTATTGTTCCAGAATCACGTGGCAAATAACCAAACAATAGTGCTGCAAGTCATCCCAATTGCAGAATGTGCGCTATACAAATGCTAATAACATAAAAGCACACAATGTAACAAAAGAACAGCTATGAATTTCTTTTCAAGCAGGTAATTCTTTCCTGAAGTTTTAATTAAAATCATCACTAATTCATAACAGATTCAAGAAGAAACAAGCACTGGTCAAACACTTTTCATTAACGCAATCTTTACTTTTCATAGATAACCTAAAATACTAATTTACAACAAAAATTGCAGTTTAACATATTGACTTCAGAGGTTGTGGACTCTGATGTTATATTTTTTTTGTAAGCAGACATTTTAAAGAATTAAACCAAGTAACAGAGTATTTATTACATAGACATAGGTTTATTAAAAGTTTGCACCAACGCGTGTGCGACACTATGCGTTGCCAAGCATTGCTAAGCAGTGCAAACAGCAGTGAAGATATTTTGGGCTGAAAGTTGATCCTCACACTGCACCCACGCTCTTTACATCATCCGCTTCTTAATGTATGCAAGAGGGGAATGTCAGGGGCTGACAGTGCAAAATCCCAGCATGATTTGACTTTGCCTTATATTCTAATGCCAAGTAAAAGCAACTGCAGGCAAGAGGTAAAGTGGTGTATCACCTGATATGTCTACCTATAACCCGTGTTTACATTAAAGTACACGCTTACCATGTCTGGCCCTTGTGCTATAGTCTACACCTAGGAATCTGTGCTGGAGGTTGTACTTCCTGGGCTTGACATGGCTGGTTTGCCTATGTGCAACAGGGCGAACTAGGTCTGGCAACTACCAGACTCAGTGTGAACGCCATTGATGATGTCATTGAAAGGCGACTCTTACCAGATGTGGTTCCTGTGCTATTTTATGCCCTTTGCACAGTGCAGCGCTACAGATTTTGACACAGTGCTCACTTGTGTGTAGGGCAGTGAATCTGGACCATAATGTTTCTGTTTCAGAGACATTCACTCATAAAGAGAGTGGTACAGCTCATGCCAGGCAGCAGCAGCGACGGTGTCACTGATGTCACAAACAATAAGCACCCAATGGAAATTCTAGGAAGTCACAGTGCAAAGCATGCATTCCTGCTGGGTAGCTGCTCAGGAAAGATTGTGTAGCAGCAAGAACAAAGTCAGTGAAGAAAGTGTAGGGTGGTGGAAGGAAGAGGCATGAGGAGGCATCAAAACTTGGCAGTGTGGTATTTGGCAAACTGGGCATTCACCGGTACCAGCAGAGGGCTCCTAATGAAAGTTTTGGACCCCCTCAACTTATTATTTTTAATATTATTTTGCAAATTAAGCTCAAACTATAACACAGCCAGCACACTGCCTGACCAAATATCCGCCATCTTTGTCCCTCGAACACTGCTGAAGTGAACTATAACGTTCCCAGATTTGGGGAAGCGCTTCTAAATTGTATTCCTCGGCGAAACTTTCCCGGAGTCTTCATATAAAGAAATGGAAAAAATGGGGCAGGCGAAAATGAGAGTTGCTTAACCCCATCGCTCAAACATGGAAACATTTGGCAAACAGTGTGTCGCCCCTGCTTGCTATGTAAAGTGGGCCGGCGCCTTTGATGTGGAGTGATAATGATTCCGGGGAGTTATTTACACTGTTTTCATGGGCTTCAAAGCCACGTCAAAGTTTCGCTGCTTCGGGGTTCTTCGCCTATCACTGCGCCGGCTCTTGGGTACCGAGCTGACAGGTCCTCTGTGCTAGGTGCTGGCTTTTTCAAGTCGTAGCCTTCAGCGAAACATCAGATTCCGAGATACAGGGCATCGCGGACTCCGCGCACGAACCGCCTTTTCCGTCGATATAGTGCGCCGCAGATATTAAATGCTTTACTGTTACATGGCACATTTTATGCGCAATGGAAAGTGATGGTTTGTGGTGGTAGCCTAAGGGGGCGAGTTTATTTGTTTATTTATTTTTACCAGGCGCTGGAAGACCAATAGTGCCGTAACCCACACATTTCATTTTTTTTTTTACACAAGACTTTCAGCCCGAAGGCCTTTGTAAATAAGTAATGATCAACAGATTGGCTGTGGGTTTTTTGTAAAGCATGTCTGTGTCAGCTTGCATGAGCGGGAGGGGGGACTTCAAAGTGGAAGACGCTGCTTTTGCTGCCTGTCACAGAAGGGGCTGACGGGAAGCGAGGTGTCTCAGAGTCAGAAAGGCATCAGCACTGGTAAAGGCAGGGCAGACATCGAGAGCGATAATATTTCAACCCTTGTTTAGAAGATGCCGCTAAAAACAGGGGTAATGCCAACCAGCGGTAATAACATTAAGCTCATCCTCTGGAAAGTTATTTAAAGATTTTTCGAGAAAGGGTCACTTTTAGGAACTCCACCACGATCTCGCATTTCCTCAGGTTTCGACCACTAGCCCATGGTAAACAGCAATAGCATCACAGTGTCCTTTTGCAGTAAATGCCATCACTAAAAAACTAGGGGGGATATTCTCAAGAACGTGTGTTAACTATCGCCAAAATCGCTTAACGCAACTTCTCACATCGTAGTCTACCGCGGGAAAATAACACCGTGTTATCGCAGTATTCACAACCCGGCGGCACCATGCGATAGTCTCACGATAGCGCAACAAATGCCCGCGTTAAAAATAATCGCGAAGCCCAAAAAATGCGAAACACGAACGCGAAAAAAGTTGCGAAGTCCCAAATCGTGCAACAAAAATCAGCGATAACCAGCGACAGGCCTGCGATTCCCACGCGTCATGCGTAAGAATGCACCATAAAAGCAGAGAAAAAAAAGACAAAAAAATGTAACTGCGTAGCACCATCGACGCACCCGGACCGAGTGCAGAGGACAACGCGAACCCCACAAGCCCCACAGACGACCAGCCAGGAACCCCGGGGCAGGAGGTGCAAGGAGAAGAGGAAGACTGGGTTCAGTCCGCAGGAAAACCGGATCATCGTCACGGAGGTGACAGAACACTACCAACAACTGTCAGTCACCTCCACTGTGTCATCGGCAACACAAACGGAAACATAGCAGTACATCGTGAACAACGTGAATGCAGTCGGAGTGCCGAGGAGGACAATGGAAGAGGTCAAGAGGCGCTGGAATGATGTGAAGGACAAAACCAAGAAGAAACTTGATGCCAACATGAAAGCAGCAACGCAGATTGGAGGTGGGGGACCAGCGGCACACCAGGAGCTGGATGACAGTGAGAAAATGGTGGCCACAGTCATCAGTCGGGATACGGTGCCAGGAGTTGGGGATCGGGACACTGCTCAACATGACCTGACACAACATCAACAGGGTGAGTACCGACCAGGGACTGGGGGGACGGGGGAGATGGGCACAATGGCACACATGCACAATTAAGTACAGCACACTGCACACCCACAATGACTCTGGAACATTTCCCTGATCCCCGTGCCACACAGCAGCACACATACAGAAACTCAGGGAATGTGTGTTGCATTGAATTTATTTGCACATGCTGTGCCTGTGGTAATTTTGCACTGTCTCATGATTGCCAAGGACTGACACAATGTGACATCCTCATGTGAAGAAATTGTCAATGATGTTGTTCCTACGGGCTATTCCTGCTGCAGCTGCAGTGGGGTGTGGTCCACCTGCCTCATCTTCCTCATCATCGTCCGGTGCATCTGGCACTCGTAACCATGGGGCATTGGTGCGTACACATATGTTGTGCAACACACAACATGCAACGATCACCTTGCGCACAATGTCTGGGCTGTACAGGAGCCTTCCACCTGTGATGTCCAGGCACCTGAAACGTGACTTCAACACGCCAAATGTGTGTTCCACGATGCCCCTGGTGCGTGCGTGGGCCCAATTGTACTGCCTCTGGGCCTGTGTGTTCGGGGCTCGGAGGGGTGTCATCATCCAAGGGCAGAGTGCATATCCTTGATCACCTGTGACAGTGCAGAGAGACATGAGTCAATAGTTGGTTCTGCATGATGTGTTGGCAGGCTCACTAGTTGATTGGCATGTGATATGTGTGTCATAGTGATTCCGGTTTGACATGTACTGCTAGTAGCAAATGAGTGCCATCAATGTGTATTACGTAGCCTCACTGCTGCTCCTCCCTCCCCCCGAGCCTATTTCCTCGTGTGCGCTGCGCGGTTGCATCATCTGCACTCCTACGGCACACCATTGTCATGCCTGTCTGCGCATGTCCACAAGCCTGACAACGACACTGTGATGTTGTGCGTTGAAGGTGGGCGGTCACATGTGTGTAGGCCTATGGTAAGGATAGGGCAGACACAGATGTGGAATTCATGGCTGGCCGAAGTCGCGATGCGGTCGAGGCAAGACCTTTGGCTTATGCTGCGGTAATAGCGATACACACACAACAGTTGGCATGTATGATCCCGGACCCCGAGCGGGCTTGCGCTCATTCATTTATCCCTTCGTCCGAGCCCGCACTCCGGGGGCATGTTACATTGTAACTTTGTCCATTGTGGGACGGGTGGTGCCGACACCACAACAAAGACACACGCATTAGGTACTACATTGGCAAGCCCAACACTTAACCATGCCCAGAGCCCCGGGGTGATCATCCACACCCCTACGATGGACTGCCGTACACCGGCCCACTCCGGCAACGCCTACAGGGGGGTACGACACAGCTACATGTCCCAGGTCTACCCCACTGCCTGAGGTGACATGGTTGCGTCCTCTGTACACAGAACAATGCAATGTGGTAGGGCCCGGGGCCCTCATGCACACACAATGACCACACGGACACACTTAGATAGTTTGTGGAACTGGCTACGGGCACGTGCGCCCGGCCCCTTTTATTGCCAGGGTCACATGTCCAGTGACGCCTGTGCTGGATGGGTGTGGGGTGAGTGTAAGCCAGCCCTCAGGGAGTGGTTGGTGCTGGCAACAACTACAACAGTGATCAGACAATCAGAAGTTCAAAGTTCAAACAGCAAGGGTCCACGACTTGAGCTGCACAGAGTTAGTGGCCCCGGATGCACTGCGGCCGGCACAGGCACACCGCCACGGGACGGTGACTACCGGTGCACTGAGGTAGGGCCACGAGAGCTGAGCGGGTTCTCGTCGATGACGAAGGTGAATGTCGCAGAGGGTTTTGGGGGACAGTGGAAGGTGTTCTTCCAGGGCATGATACAGAGGGCAGTACCAAGCAGACACAGGCAACATGGAGGAGATGAATGCCACAGACTCATTCCTGACACCAAGTCAGTATCAGCTACATGATGATGAAGACAACCCCCAGGCCAGAGACTCAGACGCCACCAAAGTTCAACCAGAGAGTGTCCATGGAATTCGGGGCACAGAGTTAGTGGCACCAGAGCTGTTAGGGGATGCAGTCTGCGATGAGGCCTGTACAATGGTATAAACTTTGCAATAATTAAATCAAGTCTCAGTTCCAAATGTGTGACCTACTGGACCGTAGTGCAGGCCGGAGGCAGCGGTCTGCAGGGGCCCCCAGCCACGTGTCCTTGTCTTGCGATGCACAGAGTTAGTGGCACCAGGGCAGTTGTTGGTAGTGTTCGGTCACCTCCGTAACGAGGATCCTTTTTTCATCCGGACTGAATCGCGTCTTCCTCTTACTCCTCTCCTAGCGTGCAATGATATGTACTCTGCCATTGTAAAATCAAGACTCTGTTCCAAATGTGTGACCTACTGGACCGCAGTGTAGGCCGGAGGCAGCGGTCAGCGTGGGCCAACCGCTGTTCAGGCAGCTCCTCCTGGTGCTCTCACACACGACGTTGGAATGCCATGTGGCGATGATTTGTGGTTGACGGAGGTAGAGGCACCAGAGCTGAGCGTGTGTGCAGCCTGCGACGGTCTGTGTCCTGCCTGGTCCGGAATGGATTGGATTGGTGTGAGGCCTGCTGGACCAAAGTGTAGGCAGTACACAGGTGACCCCGCGGTGCTGGACCGCAGTGTAGGCCGAAGGCAGTAGTCAGAAAGGGCCCACAGACACGTGTGGTTGGAATGCTATGCACAGAGTTGGTGGCACCACTTCGAAGGGAGTACGGTGATATAAAATCTGCCATAAACATATGTACTTTGCCATTGTATAATCAAGACTCAGTTCCAAATGTGTGACCTACTGGACCGCAGTGTAGGCCGGAGGCAGCGGTGGAGTACATCAACGAAAAAGGAGTACTGGGGGCCTGTGTCGCGGAGGCCGTGATGGTATGAGGAGGCTGCCAAGGTCGTGGGCCTCGGGCTTGGAGCTTGCACCGGCACGTGGTGTGCCCTCTTTGACACACGCCGGTGTCGGCAGGTGAGCAGTGAGGCCTGGGTGCACTGGGGCGGGCAAGACGGGTCTGGGAACAGCGTCCTGGGGTGCAGCAGGCGCACAGGATCGCAGGCAATGCCGCTCACGGCGTCGGCCTCGTGGTGGGGTGAAAGGCGCCGCCCTGGCAGACACGTCCATTCCGGAAGAGGACCACGCCCAGAGTAACGGGCTTTTTATTCACACCCCTATGCTGGACTGGCGTACGCCGGGCCAGCCCACTCCGCTCACGCTTACAGGGGGGGACGTAACAAGCTACATTTCCGCGTTCTTCCCCAATGGCTGCGGTTACATGGTTGCGTCCACTATCCAGCACATCCACGCCACACTTGGCATTGTGTACATTCACAGTCATAGGTCACTTGTCTCCTTCGCACATGCCTGGTTCCCACCTCTCCCCACATTCTGCTATTGTGTGGCTGAGGTGCCATGCCGTTGATGGCTTGTGTACATGGCTGGCCCAGGTTACCACAGTAAGTTGTGTTGTCGTGTCTGGAATGTGGGAATGTTGGTTGTCATGTTGTATGTGGTTTTGTGACGTGTGCATTCCCAGAGTTGTGAGTTGTATGTTGGTGGAGTTGAGGTGTGTGGTGTGTTCAGTTGTTACTTACCGACGAGCAGTGCATTTCCATAGGTGGCATCCTGAAAGCGCTGGTTGATGATGGACTGTCGGAAGATGAAGGAATCATGCACACTGCCTGGGTAGTTGGCGACGACATTGGTGAAGAGTCCCCGGTGGTCCACTATTGCCTGCACATTGATGGAATGCGTGTGTTTCCTGTTGCGGTAATTGTGTGCAGTGGTGGCAGGGGGCACGAGGAGTACATGTGTGCAGTCGATTGCCCCCAAGACGTGCGGCAAGCCAGCTATGGCGTAGAAGCCTTGCTTGATCTCCAGCTGTTCCTGCGCACTGTGTGGGAAGTAAAGTTGCTGGGGTACCAAGCTGATGATGGCATCCAGGACGGGTGTGAGGAACTTTGACAGGGCTGGCTGTGAGACTCCTCCGACTCTGGCAGTTGTCGGTTGGAAGGTCCCAGAGGCCAACAGGTGCAGCACGGCCAGCAGCTTTGTCTGCGGAGGGATGTTGGTTCTCCGCTGTGTTGGTACCATCAGCCTGTGGGCAATGATGGTCAGGATGCGTAGGATGGTTGTCCTTTTGAGCCTGTAGTGGGCAATGACTTCCTCTGGCGTTAAGTCTCCGAGGCTGGTGCGTTTTCGGAAGGTCGGGTGTCTTTATCTGCGCTGCCTCTGTGGTAGTCCGGGGTGGGGGGGTGATAATGGGGGGTGGGGGTCCTGGGTGTGGTGGCGGTGGGTGTTGTGGCCCTCTTGGGGCTCCGAGCTGCATGATCAGTAGCTCCATGGCATCTGTTGTTCTTCTGGTGTGGCTGTGGGCTGGGCTCCCTTTTATGGTGCAGGTTGTCGTCCGACTTAACACCAGGTAGGAGCAGGTGTTAAATCCATGCTGCTAACGCGCCTTATCGCATGTTTTTGATTCTTATCGCCGATCTGGCTGGTCGTTGGGAATGTTGCAAAGTGGTGTTTCCGCAGGTTTTTGCACGGGAACGCCTACTCTGCATCTCATTAGCGTTAGTTGCCGGTGTCATCCGTGGCGATGTTTTTTGCGGATGCTATCGCAGGAAAACTGGTGATATCGGCTGTTAGCACCAGCTTGTGGATGGTGCGATGAATTTATCACCACTTTGGCTGCGATAAAGTGCTGCTAAATCGGCGATAAGTCCTTGAGAATATGCCCCTATGGCTGAAGTAGTTTGGTAACCCTCTGCATTTCTGGTAAGGGTAGGTTAAGCGGTGAATTTGAGATGGCATGCTTGCTAAGAACGGCCAGAAATTTAGTGTGGGGAGCCCAAGTTTGGCTAAGACAGATGAGAAGGTACGGGTGACTTTCCTGCTATAGCATGTTATGTCTCTGATGTTTGTAAAAAGCACACTATTCATTCACTGTTGTCTGATCTGGCCTCTCTGAATCGGTGCTTGCGCTTCAAGAAGGCAACTTTAGGCTGCAGTCTTGAGGCGCTACCTAATGGTAATGCTGAGTTCCTGCAAAAGGTGTGGAAAACTTCTTTTAGAGTGTTTTGAAGGTTTAAGGTTTCGAAATTCTGTTGTTGGCACGCTGAAAATCCTTGCACTACTGCTGTGTGAAATGAGCTTAGCTACCCAATCTGTGATGTATGGGAGTGTGTTGGCTCAGCACTCTGCTCTCCAACACACTCCCATGCATCACAGATTGTGTAGCTATGTTCAATTTGGGGCCCCAGGCAATGGTCATGTGGGGCCCCAGGCAAGACGTATTTTGGGACACCTAGTTCGGAACAACTTTGAGTTTTATTACATTACACATTTTCTGCTAACTCAAGCCTGCAAGATACCAAACGATATTAAGTTATACGGCGTAGATTGCATTGCCATAGTTCAACCTGCTTGTGATTAGGGCCTGCGTGATGGTACATCTGGTGTCCAGTGGAAGCCACTTGAAGATTTTGCGCAACATGCGGAGGATGTGGAAGCATGAGGAGGTGATGGCGTTGACCACGGACTTTATGGTGAGGTTGGTTTCCAAGATGAGGCCTAGGTTGGTTGGTATAGGTGTGGGTCCAGGATCAGCAGGCTACCAGGTGGAGTCCCAAGGTCAGCTCTTATTCCTGAAGATCAGCACTTCGGTTTTGTTGGTGTTGTGCTTGAGGCAGTTTTCTTTCTTCCAAGTGGCCACGCTGGTCAGGCATTGTTTGAAGTTTGTCTTGGTGGTGACGGTGTTGCCTGAGAGGAAACAAATGTAGCTGGGTATCGTGATGTTGATTCTGTGGGATCTCATGGTGTTTTCCTGAGGAGTCATATACGTGCTGAAAAGTTTTACGTTTTAAGTTTAGATGACATGACATTTAGTCACACATAACCCATCCATTTACATGCAGATAATGGTGGCAGCATTCACATCTGTCAAATAGACAGCAGCCATTAGCACTACTATTCATATTTAAGAGAATCATAAAGACTTTCACTGATGTTTAAATTATTTCCATATATTGAAGAGACTAGCTTGGGAATTGTTCAATGGAATTCAGCTGTTGATTCTCCCCTCAGAGAGTAGGTTTGTTTGAAGAATCTTTTAAATTTTCTTGAGGGAGGTAATAGCCGAGGTCTGGTGTGGGCAGTGCATAATTTGAGCCGATGGTTTCCGGTGCTCGGCACCGGCACTTAATTGTCCACACCGGGACTTATGACAGCTACCACATGGTGGCACTGTTTGTCTAATTTAAAAAGGAGGACAACAACAGTTGTTTATGGCATGGAATAGTCTGAATTGTCACATTTGTAGGAGTGTGGTGGTTAGTAGTTATGTTGGTACTGTCATTTGCAGTGCTGGAAGGGACAATAGGTGTCACAAACTACAGTTGCCTCCTGACGAGGGCCCTGACACTTATTTTTTTTACAAATGAAGCACTGTGTGGAAGAGTGTCAAATGCAAGCTGCCCTAGTAGCTGATAGGGGCGAGATCATTAGTGAGCATATGGGCCTTTCGCATTGCAAGGATGTGCTGTTTGTCTGACCATTGGGTCAGTGATACGAGTCAAGAGAGGAGAGAAGGATTTGCATCACTAAAAGCTTTTAGAATTAGACTGAGAATCTTGAAATGTATTCTGTATTTGGCAGATAATTAGCATGTCTGGTATTTCTCTTTTGAGGTGTGAGACTTTCTAGGAATTTAGAGATTCCTCGTGGTAAAATACTAATATTGTCATAGCAAGCAGATACATATTGGGTAATCCTATGAGCAGATTTCCAGAGTAATCCATTTTGCAGAAGACTAATGCATTGATTAGGAATTTGGCAGCTTCGATCCAACAGTTTCGGCAGATTTTCCCATATTTATAAGCTGTGCTGGCAGAGGTGATGAGTGACTCAAGAATTATGCAAGAGTGAAACAGAGTGCATGCCATGGTTTCAGGGTGCCAGGAGGGAATGTGTTGGGATGAGGAACAGAGGTGCGGCTGAAGTGTCAAGGAAATAGAGTTTCTACATTAGAAAACTGAGAGCCATCCAGTATCTGATAGGCTTTAAATAGATGAATAATTTTACAGTCAGAGCAGTGATAGGAATGTGGGCAAGATGAATAACATCTTTTTGTCTAAGGCCTAAAAATGATAAGAGATAAGGAAAGAGGATACGCTGTCACCAAGTGAAGTGGTGTAGAGTGAGAACAGAGGAAAATCCAGAAATTATCCATTGGACATGCCAACTGGTAGAGGGCAGGGCAAAAAGAGTGAGGAACATCAGGAAAAATATGAAGCGTTGCAAAAAGTAGGATGAGAACATTTGAAGACCATTACTGGATTTTTGGACAGAGGTAAAAGTTAAAAGCATTGTAGAGTAAACAAAATGTGTTGATTGCTGTAGAAAGATCACAGGGAATAATGATTGTAGAGTGCTGAAGAAATGAGACATTTACGAAAGCTGTTCCAGTGACCTGCAGTTGGTAAAATCCAGATTTACGTGGATTAAAGGATCTGTAAGGGAGTTGAGGATGAGTTTATGATACAAGATAATTTTTTGATGATGATGGGCTATATATTCATAGTGGGTAAAGCAGACAAAGTTGTGGGCATGGCCATGTAGGTTTCCAAGATGGCGGCCTAGTGCGGAGCTCCATCCTGCAGGGACTATCCTCCGCAGTGGGGAGCTGAAATAGCTGCCAAAAGCCATATGCTGAATAGGGAAGATGAGTTGAGCCCCATTCGACCCCGAGCGACCACGCTGAGCTGTGTTTGACCATGGTGATGTCCTCAACCATGACCACAGTCTACTTCGGAGTTCAGGCCTCAGAGGCCTGGCAGCGACAGGGGCTGCTGGTGAGTCTGAGGCTGACTCCCCAGCTTGCCTGCCATGCCAGATGGGTGCGCCTTACTTTGTTCCTCCGGGGTGCTAGCTCTGACCTGGTCTGCGCAGTGGCTGTGATGTGCACACTCGGGTCTTGAGAGGCAGTGGTGAGGTGGCGGGCACCCAGTGGTCCTCAGGTAAATACCAGACCTTGACTTCTTTTCCATTGAACTGTCGCATGCTCCCTGTCCTGTCCACTACTATGCCTACCAATTGTGGCCCTCATGGTGGGCCCCTACTGGAACTGCAGTACTGAGTCCTTCCACCTCCTGGCAGACTTGTGAGGCATGGGTTTTGTGCAGCCATACCGTGTTAACCTCAAGGGCAGCTACCCATCAGTTGGAGCTTCCATTTACCTTGGCTGCTCTTCTCATGCTCACCATGGGCCTAGTCTAGTGTTGTTGGGGTGTCAGGTCCCCGCTGGGTTGACACAACACCTCCCTCGGCACTCACTTCCTGCTATTTATATCTGGACCCTGCTGGGGTCTCGCTTACAGGCCCTAGGCATTGCTTCTACACCAGGTATCTGTGCCTATTCTACACTGCACTCATTCGTAATGGGTAAGGATCTCCCCTTTGACACCAAGAAAACACCTCGCTGCACCATTTGCCATCTGGTGACAAGGATGGCTCACTGGGCGCCGATGGAAAAGCACCTTCAGATTCCAGAACGGCCATCCTGCTAGAACTTAAACTAGTCTATAGTTTATTGACACCAAAATTAACTTGATGGCCACGCACCTCGACTGTCTGATGGAGAGAATGCACAGACAGGCTGCCCGAATAGATGGAGGTGGAACAAAGGATTTCAGATCTTGAAGATGACACAAATGACACTAGAGCGAAAAGCTGCCAAGTTAGAAAAGTAAAGAAAGTCCTCGGTGTTGCATTGAAGAATGAAGACTTGGAGATGCACCAGCACTAGACCGATGGATGTTTACATGGAGTCCTTGCTTATGTCTCTGTTTGACCACAATAACTTTTCTGATGTGTTCCTTGTGGCTCGTGCTACTAGATCACTTGGCCCCAATCCTTCTCCGGGCACCACCCGCTGGCTGATCATAGCCAGACTTTTCTACTTTCGTCATTGGGATACTGTTCTATGACTGGCTCGCGATAAAGTTCTGCAGTATTTATTTTTCCTGACATCATCAAAGTGGTTGAAGAAGCTTGCTGCAGATTCACAGAGGAGAGGTGAACATTGCTGGGACTTAACATCAGGTATTCCTTGCTAAATCGAGCATGACTAAAAAAGGAACTGGATGTTGAAGTTAATTTCTGTCATAATGTCGCGGATGCTGCAAAAGTTCTGAAAGTCGCTTTCTTCAGCTAGGAGATCTCCTAAAATGACAGCCGGATCACCGAGAGGTGACAGCCCAGGTGAACGTAGACAGACCTCCGCTGGAGAAGACTGATATATTTTGTTGCGCCGGAACTCTTTTTCACCATTCCTGTGGTATGGCTCTCATGTTTTCTCTCTTCAGGATGGGTGTGTTTGTGGGTACTATTCTCGCCCTTCCCACATTTCTGTTAGTCGATGTTGGCTGTTGGACTTCCAGTGTGCCGACTTGGACTGCTATGAAGGTTATCCAATTAGACTTGCCCTGGAGCGATGTCATGTCTCATGGCGTGTATGATGTCATGTTAGTTTTGGTCTTGGTTTTAACTTCTCTTCTTTCTTCTATGTTTATGACCGTGGGTATTTGTTTTAGAGACACTGGCACTGAAAAGTTGGGGTTCTCAGTGTGGGAGGGGAAAGGGAAGGTGGGGCAAAATTTTATATGGTTCAATGGGCATGCACGTTTTAGAGCTCTCAATGCAGGTTCCTAAGTGACAGTTGGGATTCGCACAATACTCTGCTTAACCTTCCTATTATGACCAGGGACCCTGGAATTATGCAATTGTACGTCCACCGCAAATTTCACATAATTATATATTTGCCACATCTGCCACATAATCTATCATCTGCCACATAAACTGCTTAATTTAACAACAACAAATATTTCTAGCTCAAACAGTTCAAATGTTATTAAAAAGACAGTGACACATGTTGCTGCACAGTGGAAGAACCTTTGCAAAGGTTGACTGGTTACTTTTCTGCTGCTTATTGCTCTATTTAGGTGTTAAACCAGTCCTAATGAGGTGGAACCAATGCCAAGACAGTGTTGACAAAAGTTAAAATAACAAAATAATGAAGTAATACTATCACAAAATGTGCCATGTTATGCCGCATAATTTTCCTCTTCATGCTGCATAATTTACTCAACCCTGCCGCATAATTTGGCCCTCCCCTGCTACATAATTCCAGTGGCCCTGCTTATAACATTTGGTAAAAAGTCATTAAATGGCTCACCTGGGACATTAGAGGCCTCAATTACCGTCAAGATAGCACGGTGACACATCTAGACCACCATGTGGTTGATGTAGCCTTTTTGCAGGAGACACACTTGGGACCAGGACACCTGAGCTCTTTTGCCCCAAAATAGTCACCTCATCAATATTTCTCCTCGTACAGTACTTATTCTAAAGGAATCTTTACTCTGCTGAGTCTCAATATTGACTTTAAACTACATCAGGAGTATGAGGACAGCGATGGCAGGCATCTTATCCTGTTGGGAAGTTTTGAAAATGTCAAACTAGCAGTAGTTAATATATATGCCCCGAATGTCGGTTACCCCCTGTTTTTTTTTAAGATCTTTACTAAATTGTGTAGTTCTTATACAGATACCATGATATGGGGGGTGATCTGAAGATAGTGCTTGATACGCAACTATTCTGCAATATGTCATTCACATTACACAGAGGCAGCGTAAGTACTACATGATAGCATTGATCTCTATGAGTTACGGGATTTGTGGCATTCCGCACACCCAGCGGTAAGAGACTATACTTTCTATTCAGCACCACACAAAATATCCTCTCAACTTGATTTTTGGTGGTTCTCTCCAGAAATCACTAAATCTGTTTGACCTGCACGCTTTTCCATCACTCTCCAGTCACATTCAAGTTGGCCCTTACGAACTCCTGATTTTGCCGCCCCCATTGGAGGTTCCCAGCTACTTCATTGGTAGTCATTGCTGTCAGTTGCCCGCAAGCGCCATGAGACTTTGGAGTGATTTGTGCGCCTAAGAAATGTCCCTGATTTGATTTGATTTGAGACCCATTGTTCAAAGAGGAGCTTCAGTCATCAATTATAGAATACTTCCAACTCAATATAGGTACTGACCCAAAATACTGTGTGGAACGTCTTCAAGGCCTAAATAAGGAAGTAGAGGCCATAGCGAAACATACAGGGGTTTTGAGGGACATTTGCAGACAGTTAACACGTCTAGAATCCGCTTTAGAGACTTTGAAAACCACTATTTATCACGCACCCTTAAAAGATTCATCTACAGGAGTAGAACTGACTTTTACAGCAATTTAGAGATTTGGCAGAAAGAGAGGCCAGCCACTTAGGGAAATATATGCTGGTCAGGCAATACGGTGAAGGGGAAAGTCTGGGCAAAACACTGTTCAGGTTGCTCAGGAGAAAGAGACATAGATAAATATCGATAGTATAGAGGGCGATAACCGTGTAGTGTTTACTGACAATGAAGGCATCCTAGCTGAATTTGTGCATTACTACTTGCTTCTCTATCATTCTCGGGTTGCGAGGTCCCTGGGCGACATCACTGCATACCTTGATGAGATAGAGCTGGTATGGCTGGAGGACAGTCATCGTCAATTTTGGGTCACCCAATTTCTCCAGAAGAGGGGGGTGATTTCTTAGAGGCGAGTAAAGCCCTGGGTCAGAGGGGCTCACCACTGATTTCTATAAGGTGTACAAACATTCACATCCACCACCTCATAGACGTATAAGCAAAAGCACTGTGTGATGGGGAATTACTGCCTTCAATTTGGGAGATGATCCTCTCTCTCCTCCCTAAGCCTAGAAAAACTCCCGCTAAATTTGCTTATCACCAGTCTTTTTTGTGGATAAATTACGATAACAAAATACTTGCTAAGGTCATTGCCAATAGGCTGTCCCTCTTACTTGGGAACATAGTTGCCCCCATTCAGTCGAATTTGTCCCATATAGATCTATGAGATTTAACCTCCAAACAGTATTTGCATTAATCAACCAAATTAACCCAAGGGTCAAAGCAGTCGTTGCGCTACTCGAAGCAGAAAAGGCAGTCAATTCCCTGGAATGGCCATTTTTGTTTAAGACCCTTCAACAGTACGGTATGCCCAACAATCGTTTTACCCTGATTTTTGGCACCTTCTCAGTAGCGCGGAGGACAAGACAGGGTTGTTCCCCTACCTTCTCTTCTGTTCATATTGGCCATAGACCCTCTAGCCTGACAGCTGCCGGGACTTCATCTACACAGGCGCCTCGGCTTTCATCACTGCTGCCTCTTATTGTCTATATATGCGGATGATATCTTGTTGTTTGTGAGGGACCTAGAGGCCAATCGTTAACCGCATATCCAGGAAATTACTTGCTTTGCGGCATGCTCCGGTGTCTCCATTAACTGGTCTAAGATGGAACTTCTTTCCATAACAGAGGGCACAACACGAGTCACCCTGGAATACCCTATTATATGGGTTACCGAGTCAATTAAATATTTGGGTATACTTGTACATAAACAGCTGGAGCAGGTCGTTTAGCATAATTATGGACCAGTGATGACAGGTGGATACATGGCTCAAACTCCCACTGTCATTGGTGGATAGAGTTGTCTTAATCAAAATGATTGTTGTTCTCAAATTATTATACCTATTCAAAAATATGCCCATACCTCTCAGGAAGCATTTTGTTTTACTACGTTTCTGACCCTCCTGATCAAACTGGTCTGGGTGAATAGTCCAGCCTTCCATATGCAAGAGAAGGCTTTGAAGTACCACACCCAGAAGTATAGTATCTAGTGGCTCAATGTCACTTAGACACATTTTGGCATAACCCAGATGCCCCACTCCCCACCTTAATTCTGGATGAAATAAAACTAATGGGATCCCTTTGGCCTTGCTGTTTCCACTAGACCTTCCCAAGCCACAAAGGGAGAGATTACAACAGCCTCTAGTATAATCTGGGTCTAGACAACTCTTTGCTACAAAACTGGGGGCACATGACTGTACACACCGGCCCTTAAGTTGGTGTCCAATCCTCTGCTACCACTAATGGCTGAACGCACTGTGCAAAATATCATGCTGAAAATGGCTATGACAGAATGGGCCATCTCTATGTAGATGGGAAAACTATGGCTCTAGAGCAATTCTGCTCCAGGGGAGATGCCACCACAGTTGATTTTTTTATGGCCAGGTTACATAACTCTGTAAAAAACAAATTAACAGATCTTCCAGCCGAACCAACTAACTTTCCCGCACTGACGCAATTCATACCCTCTTCTGATGTCATTGGATCAGTCTCTAGGCTTTATGCTCATGTATCACAAAGCAGAAGTGGTCGTCCTGACCTGGCCAGAGCGGCTTGGGAGACAGAGATACATGAATCTCTGGCTGACGCCTAGTGGACGTATTGTTGCACACAAGCTGGTACAATGTCTGTGAATTACAGGCTGAAACTATTGCATTATAAACATCGCCACCGGGCATATAGTACCCCATTGAGACAGCACAGGATAGATCCGTCTCGTTCCCATAAATATCTCCTGTGCGGGGGTGATAATGCTGGGTTTCTCCATCTGGTTTAGGAATGTACTCCTATATATACATACTGGCAGGATGTTCTTCAGGTAGTCGAAGAAATGACACTGAACTCTGTGGAATCGGTCCCATGTGTGACATTATTCAGCATGATGAAAGGCATCCCTCAAGGCATGCACCATTTGACCATGATGCCTCTCCTGTCAGCCAAGCATAAGAGTATTTTTGAATTGGGGGAGGACTAAAGTACCCACTTGCACTGACTGGCTGTGAGATATGGTGACTTGCAATGACCGTATCGAAAACTAAATGTAGCCTCCCATTTCTAGACCGCGAGACATATGGGTACCTTATTGATCTTATCTTCTTCGTAGCGAAGCGGATAATCATGAGGACTCTGCTGAGGAAGCAACTGAATAGCTACTCCGCTCATACATCGTCGCTTATTGGTCTTGATTTATGCCCTGTTGTCTTTTACTTTATAATTTTGCCTCGCTGCAGTTCTCTTCTTTTCCCTTTTCTTTTAATTTCTATGTCCACTATACACTGCTGTGCTAATCTGCCTTAATTTGGGACTATGTTCTTGAGCTGTCATGTACATAAGACTACTTATGATGTACAATGCTTACCCTCCTTTGTTGGAATGTACCTGTGCTAACTTCCTATTGCATGATCGCTGGTACTCTTTATATATGATTGTACTTGCTATGTTGAACTTGAAAAAGGATACTAATGACAGTTGTTCACCATTAACTCATTGGAAAATCAAGGAATGTGTATTCTGGCACATTAATTACCCACAAGATGATTAATGTATCATAAACCATACAGCTCTCTTCTTTGATTATGAGAAGATATTTATTGATATCAGTGTAATGCAAAGCTTTTGCAAAAAATGGATAAGCGCTCATTGGTGATCACACAGTGATATACGTGAAACAAGTGAAAAAGTGTGTATATAATGGGGGGCCACGGTTAATACAGGCACCAAAAAGTCACTATTCCTAGTATAGTAATGGATAGAGCGGCCATCCTTAAAGTGATCATTAGTTTGTCGACGTTTGAACCTTGTCAAAATAGGGACTGATTTTGAGTTTGGTGGATGTGTTACTCTGTCTCAAGCCTGACAGATGTCCTGTCCACCTTATTACAAGTGCCATAAAATATAAGTCACTTGCAATAAGGCGGGTCAGATATCCATCCCATTTGAGAAGAGTAGCCCATCCACCAACTCTAAATCAGGCCCGTAAGGTCATCATCGGAACTACAGAAATGCGAGCACACAGTAGTGCCGCTTGGGTGAGAAATGGCGCAACGGAGTCTGAAGGGTCTCAGTGGAACTCCCCTTAGCCATGGTCAGCAAGGAAGTGTTTAAATACAATATTTACCAGCCCATGCACTTAAGTGGCAGGCATTACAGAAAGAGCAGCAGCATAAGCAGTCACTGTCCAAACCTTCCTAGGGCTCAAAAATTGTGCTACTCTGATATGAATAAATATCTTATTTATAATCAAAGAAAAACGCCATTGTGTTTCAGTTACATTGATTATCTTGTGTAGCAATTAATGAGCTTAGAAGTATATAATCCATGATTTTGTAATGAGTTCATGATGAACTACTGTAGTTAATATACTTCTTAATATATATCTATAGTGTTCGCTGCTACTCTGTAAGTGTCCTGGTGCTACACAGAAAAGACCATCAAGCAGGACAGATCAGAGAGACAGTTAAAAGGAAAGTTTTGAAGAACTTGTGAAAGGTTTTGAGGCTCTTGCAAAACGTTTTGGGGATTTAGTTTCATAGAGGATGTAAGGCAAGTGTAGTTTTTAGATCTGGGTTCATCCACAGCTTCATCCAGTGGATTAAAAATCTCTTTAGAGTATTTGAGATACTCATAGATGCAGGACTTACCTAGTATGGATTGGGCATTTACAGATGCATATAGTAGGTAGGTTGAAGCTGTGGACATCAAGTAGATGGTGTGACCCTTTGGAGGGGATTGTGGAAATTGAAAGTTAACCATAATTAATTGTTGAAGTGATTTAATGATGTCTAATTTTAGTCTGTGGCCATGGTGCCAGGTAATTAGTGCAGGTTGTCAGGAAATGCATTTGTAGGGATATTTTCCATTTAAAGATGGATGTTGTTATAGTTGCTGTGTAGGGTGGACATACTTGCAGTGCAAGCATGTCCAAGAGCGATTAGCGAGAAAGAGATTCATGGCGGGAGGGGAAAGTGAAGCAGAGGCAAGAATGAATTCCAGTGGTTGTGTGTGTGTGTGTGTCTGTCTGTGTGTGCGTGTCTTAAAAGTGTGTTTTTCTGCATGTCTGTGTGTCTGTAAGGGGCAGCTAGGTGTTAGAGAGTGACTGGTCAGTCAGAAGATGCATCAAGAAGGGGATTTGTTGGTGATTGTTTTGGTCAGGACTGAGGTAACCAACAACCATGAGGGGGGGGCATTAGCGCAATGAACCAAGATTAGCATCTGAGTCTTCAACAAAAGACTTTATGACACCTGATGGTGATAAAATATTACTTTGGTTGATGGTAATAGCAGTGTGTTCTGCAGATGATGGGCAAAAACCCAGAGGGAGTCAAGAATGTGAAATGGAGTTGACTGTTTACGATTGGTGTGCATATCACTATCCTACTCCCCCATGGATGAGTCTTGGTATCTGTGTCCAGTGAGTAAGAGCGCTTCTTTTTCCCACTGAGCACATTTATGTCCCCGTTGTAATAGGCGTAGCTGTGTCACTATATAACAATACTCGGATTTATTTAGCGTGGCTAATCACCCTTGAGGGTCTCTAGGCACTGTTCCTAGGCATGGGGGCATTAAGGGGCTTGTAAATAAGTCCCCTAAGTGATTTGCCCAGAATCACAGGATGTGGAGCCTACGCCGAGACTTGAACCTGGATCCCCAGATTCAAAGTCGGCAGCTCTGGCCGTTATGCCACATCCTCTTCCTCCTAATGTCCTTGTTTCCCTGACCTAGTGTGAAGTTCTGACACTCCCTGCCGCAGAATATATTTCCATGCCACAGTGTCTGTATCATTCTATGCCAGTCTGAATATCTGTGCCTTCTTTTGAACGCGTCCCTGTGTTTCCATTCCCAATATATTTTGATTCTCTTTTAGATTCATATGCAACGGCAACATTGAAGACACATGCTATAAGAGGCCAGTTTTATCTTTGTGCTTATTACTGGTTGAGTGCAAGTAACAGTCACTTCTTCTGGTTTGGCACTGTTTTTATAGTTTGTCATGAGTTGGGCCCTGATTACGAGTTACACTGTACTGGCGAAGTGATAACTCCCAAAGACCCAGCATTACTCTGCAGTAACAACGTGCCAGTACCATGTAATTCTGAGTTAAACCCCATGGAATAAGAAAGAAACCTTTAGGACTGGTCGTAATACTGCACAGAATTACCATTTCCTAGAGGTTTGAGCACATGGTAAATGTATGTCTGGTACTCCGTGTTGAGGTGTGCCTGAGGGAAGGGGGCATGAGGAGTAGGGGCGGAAAGGGGAAGCCAAGTTCTGCCAAGGGGAGCATTGTTTGCTCACCCTTCCAGAAAAAGGAAAGAAGCTTGGCCATTGCTGCAGCCAAAATCTCATGCACTTGGGCAGAATTATGGCTCAGTAAAATCAGGTCCAGTGTCCTAACACTAAGGAAAACTGGATGCAGGAATGTCAGCCCACTCGAAATCAGGTGAAGTGGAATTCCACATAATAGTTCCGCTCCTCTGGCTCATAAACAGGGTCTTAGCGGGTGAAACAGAACACTAAACAGGTGTTTTAACGGTTAAAACCGTGGCACAAGTCGGGGGTTCACGCGGGTACACGGCGTCCACCCACTCTTTTCACAGGGTGGACGCCGTCCCCCCTGCTAAGAAGTTGGGCCCCCAGAAATATGTTGAACTTGTCCCAGTGTAATTTTGAAACACCGGGACACGTTCATCAGCTCCTGCACATTGTCTGCTTTCGATTCCCAACAGCAACATGCAGACAGCGAGGGGGCTTTTTTTTTTCCACCTCTAGCTGGGCAACGATAAAGAAAGAAGCTAAGGGGCCATCAGACCTCCTTTTGGTCCAGTATGGGACTGGAGGCGACCTGGAACCTCACAAATGCAAATGTACTGGCGAGGAAACAAAAGCACACAGCTTGTTATCTCTTCACAGGTACTTAAGAGATGCATGCTTTTTACTCTGTGGTATATAAGTGCATGCACTGTAAAAATGTCAGATGGGTTTGTCTGTCTCAGTATTAACACAAATAACAATTTAAATAGCACTATTTTATTTCTTTTATTGCGCTACTCATCCCAATGCAGAGTGTTAGAGCGCTTTACATAACATACACATTATCCATTCCAAATAAATCATGTAAGTGTGTAAATTAATGTACAAGATGTGTTACATGAGACAGTCAGGGTTACAAGGTGTAGGAGTCAAATACCCTTCATAGATCGCTGTGGTCTACTAGAAGGATTACAATTTATTAACTGCAACTAACAAATGGATCTCTGTGTTCAAAGCAGTAATCCACTTACCTATCTACATAAAAAAAATCTGTGATCTGCATGTTACATGATATGCTTTGCAGGAGACAACATTTTTTTAAAAACATATTTTATTGCATTTTCAGTTGGCATATGTTATAACATACACATATCAGAGCATCACTTCCAGTGAGGTCACTTCCTGTGATGCCACGTGGACTGTCACGCGTCGTGACGTCCTGTGCTTTGATAGCACGCGTCATGATTTCACTTAAATACTGCCTGACTTGGTCAGTCCCCCCACTTCTTTTTTTAGGACTTGTGCCCTGGTTAAAACAAACAGTTCTAGGCTCTGTACCACCACAAAAGTGCCATTACTTCAGACTTTGGAGGGGCAGGGGACAACTAGGCGGAGGCAGCGATCTGCCTCCATCCCGTCTGGTGGTGGTGGTGGCCAAGCCAGTTTCATGTGGTTTCTTTATTTTTGGAGAACTGGAGGGGAGTGACATAGAACTAACAGCATCTGCAGATTGGCCAATGAGGTTAATCCCTGTGATTTCTCCAGAAGCTGTCTCTGGTTCGCTCATGTCCTTAACATCCTTCTCACCAGGATGTATTCTATTCTTAACAGGTGCAATACTTGCTCAAGCATTTGGCTATTGAGCCATTCCCAATCAACACTGTGATCAGACAGCTATCTTAAAGTTTTATGTTTGAAGAAGTCCAACAGGTGAGGCCAGGCCTTCTCCCTTCTCAGACTTGCATCAGGAAGTTTTTGCGCACAGGCAAGTTCAAAACTGTGGCTCTAAGGTGCTGGAACATCAGAAGCGGTTCATATCTGATCCCACAGAACACCTACATGCATATTCCGGTAAGGTCCTGTGACTTAAGGTATCTCAGATTTCTTGTGGCAAACTGCATTAACAGTTTAGTCCTCTACATTTTGGCCTGATTTGTGTGCATGGGAGCCCTCACTTCCTCATATCTGGATGACAAGATGTTCAAAGCAAAGTCTCTTCCTCTGTACTTCACAATCTTCACAAGATGTTCATCTTTCTCACCTGGGATTCTCTCTGCCTTCAAACACACAAAAGGTGATGGGAGGAATACTTGCAATTTGCCTAATCATTGGCAATTGCTCGGGCAGCATCTCAACCCATAATTCTTTTGCTCACTATGCCACCTCAGTTTGGAGCAAGCTGTATTCAAATCAGCCTTGACTCTGCTCATCCTGGGAACAGTCTAGCCCGAACTGCTAAGCTAGGTCCTCACCGAACCAAGACACAGACAACCTAGGACCATATTCGCCCAGATAAGGGCTCATTAGCCAGGTGTAGTGTGGTTCCAGTGGCACAGTGTGCACGGGACTCACTTCTGGGCATACCCTCGCTGCCTTTGCCAGTGTCTTGCTTGTTGCCTTTCTAACAGCTCCAGTTCATTAGTGCAATTCTGGACATGAATCAGTAGTGTATCTGGCTCCAGAGAGGGTTTCAGAAATCGCACACTTGGAGCATCTTATTGAGTCTGGTACAGCCAATGGTAAGAAACTTAAAATGTAGGCCTGGTCTTTTTGGAAATGTGTGTGAATGTGCAGTGTTGATGTCTGCAAGACAGCTTATCTACAGAGGATCCTTTTTTCTAGTCATGGTCCAGGTCACTTTAGTTAAATGTGCTCCTCTCCTCGGCTTGTGTCCCACTTAGGGTGCCCACTTAGGAGCCTTAGCCAACTAAATAGTCAGATTAGTGTAGGCCAAGCAATTCTTCTACAGCATCAGGCATTTCATCTAGTTCTAGTGGATTTCCTTTCCTTGGTGGAGGAAAAAATGGTACAAGTCCTCATGGTCAACACCCCAACAAACAATACATCAACAAGAGGGTAAAGCCACCAGCTATTTTCAACTTTATGCAAAGAGCCTGAATTTTAACGTGGGCAATATATCCCAGCGTCTCTGTGCTGGTGATCATTTGATGTTTAGTCCACTCAATATTTCCTGCGTCTTCAAATTTCTCAAAATATCTTATGTGCTAATTGTGTGGGACTCCGGCCATCGTGCAACAATAAACACTCCATGACCCCAAGGCTAGTGTGAAAGGCCAAATCTATTAGGACATGGTTGCACATTGATAACTTTATTAACCATTAACAGCATTTATAACTTAGAACAACCAACCCCCAACATCACACATCCAAACGCATCTCACAGCAACTTCCAACCCCAACCAGCCTTTCTCATTCCATTCTTTCCGGACAAGGTACCGTCCCCGGTTTTTCTCCTTCGCACCGTTCTTCCCCCCTCCCCCCCCCCCAAGGGTGTGTAAGAGCCCGAATGTGACTTTAACACCCCCAAGAGTTCCGCCCTGCCTGCCAAAGATGCAACCCGTCCTAATATTGGCATGAAACGACTTTTGCGATGCCTAAACCCCACTCCTTAAACCCTCTCAAAATGTAGGGTGGGTGTGTGGACAAACTAAATTCTTACCTAATTTAATCCCCCTACCCCGCCGATGCACAGGTTCCAGAAGAGACCGTTTACGTCTCACTGAACCCTTAAATAGAAAACGGATGATCCACCCCTTCTCCCCCATACGACCTATTCCCAACCATGTCCTGTCTACGCACGAATACCCCAAGGGAAAGACTAGTCTGCGCCTTTCTATCCCCAGGGGCCGTCACTGTTCCCTTAAACACCAAACAGAATATTGGTATATACGTTGCACAATTAAAAAGAGAGCGTGAAGTGAATGAAAATCCACTCAATTCACTTCCAGCTACATACTTGAGTTTATCCTAGAGCATTCTTCATATGCTTCAAAACCTACTTGAACTTTGTATGATTCAAGCAGTTATTCACTTCTGAAATAATCATCAATTCATTTAGTATGGAACCTAATGCATTTGGTTAAATTAGACTTGTCTTCGGGGATATGCCTATAAATAATAACAGTAAATGTAAAATTATGAACACCTTAATTAAAACGAATTCAGCTTTCCTCCACCCATCTTTTTATATTATCCGCAAGCATGTTTTTCCGTAAAGTGCGCAGTTTCATCATGCAGTGATCGCTATCTTCTAAAAAAAAGGCAATCCTGTTTCCCCTGTCTCTTATTTTCAGCGCACAACTTTCCTCATCTAGCTATTTCTTCTGAACGCTGTTTGCATCGTTTGCTTACCCCTGCATATATTGTCTCCAGCTTTGTCCTTGCCTTCACGATGGTCGTTGTTGGTATCCCCAGATCCATGAGCACTCCACCATTGGAATTCATGACCATAACTGTGGGTTCTGTGCTACAGGCCCTGAAACTTTTGTGAAATTTGTGTGGGTAAACTGGTAGCCAAACTAACTATTTTCCAATGTCATGCCCTGTGACTGGTTGCAGTCCAGTGGACTGTGGCCAGATCCAAGGCATCAGACACCAGACGCACTCCACGTACCCCCAAGGTGCATTTCTTGTTTGCCAGGACCAGGTACTTTATTCTTGTGTTATGGTAGGAAGGGAATCCACAACCAGTCTGGCCGGTGCCCGCTATGGACAGTCCGGCCTGGGATCGGGTGGATTCATAGAAAGTGTGTTGAAATCCATGAACTTTTCAGCAGGAGTACCGAAACACAAACCACTGCTACTGTTTCCATAAGAATTTCAGAACAATTGTTGCTGTCTCTGGTTTTATGAAGCTTGGGCTTTGTGAATACATTCCACTGAATAATATTGGCCATTGAAGTTAAATTGTTTTGTAGCGTAAGCCGTACAATATTGATTGATGTCATACCTATGGCGCGGAAAGTACTAGAGTTCTGGTATTCTTTACTGATCATTGTTCTATGTGCATTTTATGACTCTTACATATACTAAAGTAATTTTCTGTTCTAAAGTAAAGCACTGACTGTAGTGGTAATCTAGTTGACAAGTGCGCAAGGGCGGTGTCTCCATTAGGGCGTTGGGGCATTGCCCCACTTATTTTTGGCCCCTGTTTACATGTACACAATTGGAATATATAAATAAACCAAAACACGGGAAACTTTCAAAATACATTTTAATTTATTATTAACACACCCACGGCAGTCAGCTTTCATCCGCGGTCGATTGTTGGCGGCTCTGAAGAGGGTAGGGTTTCAAAGTGCGCATGTCGGGTTGGATGGCTGCCTTTCTGAGGCCAGCCCGATATGCACACTAGAGGCTTCTCCCAGGCTGCACATTAGTGACGGGGGTTGATCAAAGCCTCAACCCCTGGTCTCCAAATGAGCAGTGATTTTGCACGCTCAAGCCAATCCTGGTGCTGCTCCCGTTGTGTAACAGCAAGGGAGCAGCATCTGGATTGACTGAGAGATGCAGTGGCAGTCACCCCCACTTCAGCCTGACCTCGTGCTGTGGTCAGGATGAAGACCTTATTGAGTGGAGTCGACTCGCCACCGTTGTTAATCTCAGAGGAGGTGCTTTAAAATACTCAGGTATGCCCCACACTCTCAAATGAAGACGAGGGAGGGAGCGGCAGCTGAAGGCGAGAGCCTGAGGACTTTGGGTGACTGACAACAAGTCAGCATCAATTAATTAGCGTAGAACGAAGACCATTCCTTGGTAGACCCTGCTGCTGTGCCCTCTCCCTGGGAGCTGCTCTCACCGACCCCCATCCCTGCTCTGCTCCGCCGGTCAGGTCCTAACAAGTGACAGACAGACAGGAGTGGCCATGGGTGACAAAGGCACCAGATAGGAACTCGGTTCACAGTGCTTAATTTGAGCCGGAGCTTTCTGGTGCTGAGCACCAGCACTTAATTGGTTTCCGGTGCTCGGCACCAGCACCTAATTGTCAACACCACACTTAGGGCAGTCTGCCAGAAGGTGGCGCTGCTCATGTACTTTACAGATGAGCAGTATAACAGTTGTTTAGGAAAACAATATACATTAAAAAATTACTAATACCTGCCTCCCCAGCCATTCCTTTAGCTTTGGGGACCTGGCATAATCTGAACTGTCGCATTTACATGCGAGAGAGATGGTTAGTAGTTGTTTTGGCAGCAATGACAGGGGCGATGGGTGGTGCAAACTGCAGTGGCCTCCTGGTCAGAACCCTGGCACTTAATATTTTACAAATTAAGCACTGGTTCACTTCCAGTCATTTCAGGCAGTGTGTTCCTTTCTTTCCTGAGTAAACATTTTAAGTGAACATAAACAACATATTGCTTTGTCCATAAATATGAAACCGATATTACAATTAAGTAACCACTTCAGTACGCGTGCAATATCCTCATATAGGTCAGTTTAGGACCCATTAGCAATATTTAGAACATGTCTTATGCCATTATTCGTAACTCCAGTTGTTGCTAGTTACCAGTAATGCAATAAGTGCTGCCCCTGATAATGCTTTTCAAGCACGGTGCAGAAATGGCAGCTTCCTTTTAACAGTGCCTACTTGGAAACACATGTACCTCAAGATAGCGTTTCTGTGCTGACTCAGAACCTCTGTGCCCCACTTACAGTGGCGGCTCCTCTGCTAAGGTGGAGGAGCTGTGAAGTAAAGGAAACATAAAATTATAATAACTCGCGTTATTATCATTTTATGTTTCCTTCTGCTGCAGCTTTGTGTTTGGGGCGGGGCTGCCCGACGACAGAGGAGCTGGGGAGGCGTGGTTTGCCCACTCCTAAGTGCACATGCCTGGGCAAACCACTCCCCCCCCCCCCCCTCTCGGGCCGGCCAAACATTCATGCACACTTTGCATCTTCTCCATGCAGGCTGCATTACAGCCAGCATGGAGAACATGCCCAGGCCCCCATTCCCTGGCTGAGCGCCGATCCACAGCGCTCAGACCAATGTGATTGGCTATCGGGAGGCTGGGAGCCGGGTGCTTCCTGCTGCTTCCTGCATCCTGCTGCGGGACCGGAGTCAGGAAGAAGAGGACGGAGGAGAGGCGGCGGCCAGCCGTCAAAGGTGTTCCCACAGGATATAACATTTTGATGGGGGCCTGTTGCGCACAGAGGAGGGAGAGTGGAAACTCTGAGGTGGAGAAGAGAGAGGTTGAGGGAGAGCAGCAGAAACTTGAAGGTGGAGAAGGGAAAGACTGAGAGAGTGGAGCCTTGGAGGTGGAGGAGTGAGACTGAGATACCGCAGAGCCTTGGAGGTGGAGGACAGAGATCCCGAAGCAGAGCTGAAACTTGTAGATGGAGGAGCGAGTGCAGAGGCTTGGACGTGGAGGAGAGAGAGTCTCAGGGAGAGCGGAGGCTTTGAGGTGGATGAGAAAAAGGCTGAGTAAGAGCAGAAACTCAGAGGTGCTTTATTAACCTTCTTGCTTTCTCAAATGTGCTTGAAGAGGCACCATTTACCAACTCTTTTTTCAAAATTTTCATTAGGGGGAGCCCCCCTTATGCCAGTAGGGCTCGCTCGCTATGCTTACTCGCCAAAGGACACTCATCCTGAACTTTTACGCCTTACCACTTTCAAATGTCACTAGCCGCCACTGCAAGTGCATTCATTTTCCACTGTGGCCTTAGTGTCTAACCTACATCCTTTTCGTGACTGAGTCTTGGACTTCTCTGCCTCAATTTCTTTAAAGTCTGTTGCTAAAATGTAGTACTTGACGGTGGCGGCTCCTCCGCTATGGCGGAGGAGTGTCGCCCCACTGCTTTAAAGCAGTGCAAGAAGAGGAAATATAACATGATAATAACTTTCAGTTATTATCATTTTATGTTTCCTTTGCGGGCGGGAGGGTGGGCGGGGCTGCTCTGTTCACGGGGCAGGGCAGAGTGGTTTGCCCACGCAAGTGTGCAATGACTGTTTGGTTGGGCCTCTCGGGCCGCCCAAAGCAGTCATGCACACTTCCCTGTTCTCCATGCAGGCTGCATTACAGCCTGAATGGAGAACATGCAGCCACTGGCTTAGACCAATTACAACACTGCATTGCAGCGTTGTGATTGGCTTAGGGGAGGGAGCCTGGTTGCCTGCTTCCTGTTCCTGGAAGCGACTCAGGAGAGCAGGAGCACAGAAGACAGGGGACCCGTCCTTGAGGTAAGTTTTTTTTAAAAATTTCTAAACCCCGCTCCCCCCCGCCCAACACCCCAGCGACCCCCTCCCGTGACAACCCCCGCGGCCCCCGCAACCACCCCCCCCCACCCACGAGCCATGCCGGCCGCCCCTTGCACTTGAGCATCCAGTTTAGAGCGAAATAGTATGGTGGCCCCAGGATACAAGAGGTAAAGTGGTTGCAATTCGAACCAAATAACTCCTGAATGCTGTATGAACCATTTCTCACATTTTCTAGCTTCAGGGGAAAGCAAGACACATAAGAACGAGATCTACGAGTATAGTGAATCAGAAGGGAAAATTCTTGTCTTCGAACGAGGCAAAAAACATCAAGGAATAGGATAGCTACAATTAAAAAGGAGGGATTAACCTTTACAAGGGTTAATGATATAGTCCATGTGTTCCAAGAATTCTATCAGGAACTATATAATGAATCTCTGCTGCTGAAAATATTTGGACACATAGCGGGCTTATACAGGAAGACGTTGAAAGTCTGCAGTAAGTATAGATAGAAAAAAAGCCTGGAACATGCCTGTATGTTGCATTACTGAATGGCAAAAGTGAATACAAGGGCACATCTCATTAAGACAGATCAAATCAACTGTTCATGAATCATTTCCTTCGGAGATTGATGGTGGTCAGAGGGGCTGAGCTATTTCAAGGATGCTCTAGACTTGTGTGACTGCCTATTCTATTACGCGGTTTGACCTGACGAATCGAAAGAAGTTGTTCTTTCCAATTCTTAACCTCTTGCCATCCTCTTTCAAACTCTGCTGGATGTTGGCCTGTGAAGAGCAATTTGTCCTTGGTCAGAACCAAAATGTTGCTTTGAGGGCTGTCAGAACCGCCATCCTTGTTCGAGTAACGACAGCATCATCTGTTGAAGGCAGACACTAGGAGCAAACGTCAACTCAATACCGTCAAGCTTCCTCGTAATGTAGGGACAAATAGCAAGTGACAGCAGGGCTCAAGTCGGCCTCAGGACCAAACAAATAGGTTGTCCCTGTCCGTTCGGAGCAGCGGGGGAAGCTGGATGATATGCCTCAAGACAAGCACCAGGACTCACTGGGTGCAAAGGTGGTTGCTAATGGTGTCCCTAATAACACAAAAAGCTGCTGACGTCCTGGAATCTGAGCTCTGCCTGTGTTCGTAAGGAGAATTGCAACCCCTGTCATGATCCCTCAATGCCCCTCCAAAGGATTCTCCTACCCGAGGAGTTGAACAGCAACTCCAGCTCACTACGCTCAACATGCTCTCCAGGCTTTGCAGAGCAAGTGACAGGAGTCCGAATGGCGACAAAGTCAAGTCAACTTCTCTACAGTCTTGGGGCGGAAAGATGGGGCCATTTTCCTTTCATAATGGAGGTTGGCAGGAAAAGAGCAGCGTGATTGGAGCAAGAAGGACAGGACTTGCTTTAATGCTAGTCTCAGGAGCAATGACAACTTGATTTCAGCAGATAAAGAATTGTCACATTTTAAGAGCTTAAAGGAATATCGAAAGTCATCAGCAAATTTCATCCTTATTTTCTGGCAACTGTTTAGATTTGCATGAGATAGCGGAAAGGTATTGCGAATGTGTGACTTAGGTATTTATAAATTGCTGTATGCGTCCACAAACGAGAAGCATAATTTCATAATTGAAACGATAATGATAAAATAATAGTACCTATTTGTAAAGCGCAAAATTATCACCCCCTTAACGGTTTCAAGGTGCGGGGGCCATTGGGGAGATTAAGTGAGCTATTGCCCAGAGTCACAGGATGCTGAGATGAGCTGCCGTCAGCACCGGGGATCAAACCGTGAGCCTCGTGCTCTGGGGTCAGCCGCTCTGGCTGCTGGGCCACACCTCTCTGATGAGTAAAATAGGTACTTCGTTCAGGGGTTAAAACAATGAAGCTATCAAAAGACTTGTCAATGGATGGTACAGGTCGAATTTCTTCCTACTATTTTGTGAAAGTGCCACATATTCTAAATTGAGAGTGGTTCGACAAGAGCCAGAAGCAAAAATTACAGGTGCATGAAAGTCCTTTGGCACAGGCTAGATAATGTCCGCATCCACATTCCATACTAGATGTGGTGTCAGCAGCGCTTAGACACGTACACATGTAGGGCTTCATTTGTGCATGTGGTTTCAGGTGGTGGCCACCAGCACTCTTCTTTGGGAACTTATTTTAAATCATCCAACATTGATCCAGCTTAGGAGAAAAAGACAGAAAAGGAAGAAAGAAGGAAGCGAAGAAAACAAACTGTGGCAAAGGAAAACGACAGTCTAAAGGCAGGGATAAAAAGAACATGTAAGAGGAAGATACACAGGAGGTGCAAGAAAGAGGCTAAAGGTGGAATCAAGACTTGTTAGCTTTTGTATTTGGCAACTCCAACATTCAGCAACCCTGGCATTCAGCACCACCGGCAGTGGACTAAGAAAGAAACATGCAAAGCGGTTAAGCTGGATTTCACACACACACATGGTCATGGGGAAGGAGAGACCTGCGCAAAATATGTAATCTAAAAAAAATCCGGACAATCAAGCAGGCAGACGACATATGCGGATTTTCGAGCATGCCTTCTACGTCCAGGGTCTAATTTAGGTTTACGAGACCCAGGTGCAGACCAATATCATAGCTGAGCATCAAGTTGATCTATGCAGTCTGTGTTGGGAATCGTGTTAGACGATGAAGAATCTTCAGCTAGATAAAATAGTCCATAGAGGCAGCAGTAATTTGAGCTCCAAGTGAAAGGTCCTCTCCACTTTGAAGCACACGATGTTTCACAAACATGGCAGTGACTGGCAAGTAACTCAAGTCTGGAACTCAAAATGGCATATTGCATGGCATCACCTCAGGTTTATCAGAATAAAGTATAAGCCAGTGGATGCCCATCCAATCTCAGACTGGCAACAAGTGCTGCTAAAAATTGGTAGCAACCATTGGTACCCACTACCTCTAAATCCTCTTCCAGATGGAAGAGTATTCTGGGTGTTATCTGCAGACATGGAAAACTTAGATTGGGGATAGGATGATTTGAGCTGCTGGCTCAACATAAATGGAAAATAAGTTTGGTGACAGACACAAACCTTGAGGATGCCATAGTTGTGAAGGAAGTGACCCGATTTGGGTCACCCGGGTCACTCGCGACCACCTCTCAGCCTTCCAAACAAATGAAGAGTCGGTCAGACAGCAGAGAATACAAACCAAAGTTATTTATTAGTCATACACCCGAGCGGAGTCCAGTCTGACCAGCCTCCTTGGATTGCTGCAGAGGGACTGACCCCCACCAACATGGTAATACATGATATACATTTCCAGTACCCCTAAGGACACGCCCAGACTGGAATTTTCCAGTTAGTAGCTAGTGAACAAAGGAGACACAGAAGGATGAGCTGCAATCCTGAGAGTGGGTACATGCTATCTCAGTTTCAAGGTTACTCTGCCCGTGCCCGCCACTCTAAGGGTGGGAGCAGGCCTATCTAACAGGAAAGGTATGCAATGACAAAACAGTCTATTCATTAGTGCAGCAAAGCTCAACCTTGAAGGAATACAAAGAAAATATCGAGGCTGCTTTCTGCTGAGGCAAACAGAATGAGACAGAAGTTTAGTTTCGATCATGGTGCAAAATGGCGGCTGAATACAAAATGGTGCCGCAAATGCTTACTTAAATCGTACAATGTAAAGAGAAGTCAACCAAAAACATTTTCCATTCCAACAGTTGAACACTTTTGATTCACAAATGAACAGGAATAGAAACCATATGATTATGATCCACATGGAAATTTCAAAACTATTGCTCCCACTGACGGCAATAGGCTGCAAATGATTCAACAAGATGGCATGGGGAAGTTGTCAAATGCTGCAGATAGGTCTAAAAGTACCAAAGCATTGACACCGCTGACAGAGGAGACAATCCGAAGTTCAGCTTCAAGCAAGACCTGTTAGCTTCGCAAGATGAGATGAAAGCCTCAATTCCAGCAGCCGACCAGTCACAGCTTGAGGTGAGCGTATGGGGTGAAAGAAGATTTTAGGATAGCTGAAAAGCTGAAATCAAAAAGGGTTGAATGGACCAGGTACAAACTTGACTTGGAGCATTCTTTAGAGGCCTTACTATGCAGTTTTCTAAGCATGGTTAGATGTGGATCTTTGGGTGACAGAGCTGATGAGGGTTCTTTGAGTGGTGCTGAGGCTAAATGGAAAGATCTTACATTGAAAACTGTGCCCCACACTTACCGACCATCTTAGTAAACATGGAATTTTACCCACCCAGTCCGTCTGTTGTTGGCTAAAACTACCCTAACCCAGGTTATAGCATATTATTCCAGCATCTTCAGCAATTCTAAATAGTAACTTAGTGCTACCTCCTGATGCAAAGGGGTTTCTGGGTGATTCTTTCCCTGCACCTTCTTTCCTTCCTCACTTAAATAGACACTCATATATTGCAAGCCCCTCTGAAAAAACACTTTTGCAAGCTACTGCCATACTTGATATTAACACGCCACTGCCATATCAAAGGAGTTGGCCTTGCAAGTCAGTCCTGCTTGCAAAACACAGGTTTGCGTTAAGTAGTGAAGAGATGTGAGGAATCAGAGTCAGTGTTTCAATAAATAGCCTAAATATGGCTGCAGCAAGCCTTGAAAATAAACATAGAAGTGTTGAAGCAGGTGAATGCAGAACTCAAGGTCCAAAGGGACCTTCAAAGAGCATATACACCTTTTAAATATGACAACGGGTGAAGGAAGATCAAGGCTAATCCAAGTAGGAAGGCCCAGAGGGTAAAGTTTAGTCGACTTATTGGAAATAAGGAACCATGTGGGAGAGTAGGCCAGTTCTTTAAGAAATTGGTTGGAGCACAGTAGGATATGAGAAGGTAAGACATTATGCCTATGACTCACAACTGAAGCCCTTGTGATCAGTGCTTAGACAAGGAGGACAGAACTATGGTCAACCAAAATACTAGTTATATGGCCGACTCACGGATCAAAACCTGGCATAGAATGTACATTGGTGGTTGGATAGGCTTGGAAAGCAAGAAGGACTTCCTTGGTTGACCAGGTAGGGGTTGAGTGGTTAACAATTTCCATTGTAAACCAAAAAGAGAAGCTGATGGCCTAGTAGTCAAAGGGAAAAAGTGGTAACAATCCACATCTGCCTGCATCAGTATTTCAAATAGAGGTACTAGACCCCAATCAATAAGGCACAGCGGGTTAACTGTATTATCAAAAGTCGGAGGACTCTGCAGGCCTGGTGTACCAGAGACGCAATAGGAGAGATGCATGCATTCCCAGTATTGCAGTCCGGGTGGCTGTGGACATTGTGATATCAGCTCCCTATTCTTTAACTGAAGAACAAAGTCAGGCGAAAGCAGGAACATCAAACGAAAAGCGCTTCTCTGCCAGTGCTGGTACCCTTTCAGAGAGAAACCGTGCCCTGCACCTCAAGGAGTACCACGTGTGCCCATATGAAAATAAGTACTAACAAGCATTGGCATAGCCAATAGGTCTCGCCTTTGGGGCCTTATAAGTGTTTAGCCAGAGCTATTGACTTTGCCAATGTCTTCAAGCTGTGCTGTAGAGAAGTGTGGCTGCTGTGCAGCATGCTGAAACGTTATAATAAAAAAGTGTCAGAAGCATTTTTGTTACTTTATATATGACCAAGAAGGCATTATGTAAAACTGAACAACCATATTAAAAAAAGTATTTACAATAAAAAATGTCCTCAGTTTTCTTTTGTTCTTGCAATTCTGGCAACTTGTTTCTGCCTATTGCAATGGTTGTTTGTTAAAGCTTTTTTTTTTGAGGGGCATAAACAATCGGAGGGTGAAGGTTGGGAACTAGTACCTGTATTATAACACTAGCAGCGGCCAGACGCTAGGGGAGAATCAACAGATGCCAGATTCCGAGAGCAGGCTGAGGTGGTGCTGAGTGATGCTGAGGTGGTAGTGGTGGTGGTGGTGACTGTTGCGGAGACGATGCTGAGGTGATGCTGAATGATACTCAGGTCTTGCTGAGTAATACTGCTGTGGTGCTGAGTGATGCTGTTGTGGTGCTGAGTGATATTGTCTTGGCGCTGAGTGATGCTGTGGTGATGCTGAGTGATGCTGTGGTGGCGCTGAATGATGCTGTGGTGGCGCTGAATGATGCTGTGGTGGTGCTGCCGAGTGATGCTGTGGTTTGTGGCGCCGAGTGATGCTGTGGTTGGTGGCGCCAAGTGATGCTGTGGTGGCGCCGAGTGATGCTGTGGTGGCGCTGAGTGATGCTGTGGTGGCGCCGAGTGATGCTGTGGTGGCGCCGAGTGATGCTGTGGTGGCGCTGAGTGATGCTGTGGTGGCGCCGAGTGATGCTGTGGAGGCGCCGAAGTGATGCTGTGGTGGCGCCGAGTGATGCTGTGGTGGCCCTGAGGGATGCTGTGGTGGCCCTGAGTGATGCTGTGGTGGCCCTGAGCGATGCTGTGGTGGCGCTGAGCGATGCTGTGGTGGCGCTGAGCGATGCTGTGGTGGTGCTGAGCGATGCTGTGGTGGTGCTGAGCAATGCTGTGGTGGCGCTGAGTAATGCTGTGGTGGTGCTGAGCAATGCTGTGGTGGTGCTGAGCAATGCTGTGGTGGTGCTGAGTCATCCTGTGGTGGTTCTGAGTCATCCTGTGGTGGTGCTGAGTCATCCTGTGGTGGTGCTGAGTGATGCAGTGTTGGCCCTGAGTGATGATGTGGTGTCGCTGAGTGAAGCTATGGTGGTGCTGAGTGATGCTGTGGTGGCGCGGAGTGATGTTGTGGTGGCGCTGAGTGATGCTGTTGTGGCGCTGAGTGATGCTGTTGTGGCGCTGAGTGATGCTTTTGTGGCGCTGAGTGATGCTGTTGTGGCGCTGAGTGATGCTGTGGTGGCGCTGAGTGATGCTGTGGTGGCGCTGAGTGATGCTGTTGTGGCGCTGAGTGATGCTGTTGTGGCGCTGAGTGATGCTGTGGTGGCGCTGAGTGATGCTGTGGTGGCGCTGAGTGATGCTGTGGTTGCACTGAGTGATGCTGTGATGGCGTTGAGAGATGTTGTGTTGGTGCTGAGTGATGCTGTGCTGGCTCTGATTGATGCTGTGCTGGCTCTGATTGATGCTTTGGTTGCGCTGAGTGATGCTGAGTGATGCTGTGGTGTTGCCGAGTGAGAGATAGAGTGAAGATATAATGCCCAATTAGAGAGGGTGGTGAGAGAGAAAGAGAGAGAAAGGGTGTACATAGAATAAAGAGTGGAGCGGGATAGAGAGAGAGAAAGAAGGGGAGAGAGAGTGAATGAAGGAGTTTGAAAGAGAAACAGATAAAGGGGTGAGAGAATGAAAGGCTAAAAAAGATAGAGAGGGGAGAGTTAATTAAGTAGAGAGGGGAGAGAGAGAGAAGGAGAGAGACAATAAGAGTGGGGGTGTGGAGTTTAAATAGAGTGAAGAAGTGACGCGGAAAAAGTAACCTTAAATATAGCTTTGTGCTTTGCGCGAATAAATATTTTTTTAAAAAGAGTGAGACAAAAATACTGGTAATTAGGCTGTGACTCCCAATATAAAACAAATAGCGATATAAGGTGAAATCAACCCACCAAAGCAATATTTCTAACTAGACAAAAAAAAACTTGCATTTCAATGCTAATCGCTGTTGTTTTTCAAGTGACTGTAGTCCAGGGCCGTCAGTTGGTAATGTGAGCTGCTGCTGCGATTGAAACATCAGAGTCCAGAGAGTTAATGAGCCATGACGAGGAAATGAGGAAGAGATAGGAAACCCAGATGGCAGCTGCGCGCGTGCACGCCATCGTGAACGCAAGCTGGTCGCCAGCCGAAAGCCAGTGGGTTTGCACTTCCAAAACACGCTTACTAAAACTCTCGGCCAGACCAGCGCAAGCGCTGGTGCAGGCCGAGACCTAAAAACCCACACTGTACCTAGGACAGAGTAATTGGCGGGACAGAGGGTTATATGCATGCTGCAGCCACATTATCTCGTCACGTGGGGTCAGAGTGCTGAAGAGCGTAAGCACGACCGTCATTTTGAAGCATTTAGTGATACTGCGGAGGCGAAAATGAGGGTACATACAAAGGTCGTGGTGGGTGACGCAAGCTTCAAACTGGGGGAGACGGTTTATGAGCGGGTTCCATATCCCACCGTGTCCATGAATCCGTGGGCCACACGTTGGCATGGAGCTACGTGGAAATTCATCTGAAAAGGGACACATACTACCTACCACCCTGGCAGCATAATCTCAATTCAAAAGTTTAATGGTAGTGTCCACGGTACTTCAAAAAAACTGCTAGAATGTTTATAACTTAAATTACCATGTCGCCTGTGCTGTAGGAAGCAGATGACGTATCGCCTGGGAAAATATGCACTTGTCTGTTCAAGCATAAATTGCACACTTGGTGCGTTTACCACAACATTCTTAAAATTACCATTAGGATGTCATAAGTACTGAGGGCAGGTGACTGTGTAAAGGGCCACTTCCAACTTCTTAACCTACGGTTACATTTGCACGGTTATCAGTAAAACCGAAATCCTTTAATTGAGCTTTTCACTAAACACATTCCATTGCTTGTCCCCGGTGGGTTGTCATAGCAACCCTGTGCACCGAGCGTAGAAAGTAAGCCCAAACAAGAGCTTAGCACAAATTACCCACCAGGGCCCTGCAAGTCGAAGCAAGGGTAGCGGCATCTGCTGATTCTTAACTGGCAAACTTACCCCAACAACCTGCCCGAGGTAGGTTAACAAAATGCGGAGGTTTGCCCTACTCGGACACGTGAGACCCCAGGCAGAACACCGCTTAGTGTGCGAAACCGGTTGCTGGGCAGAGGAATCGGCCACAGAAAAAACACCCTGATGTCAGACACCCATCCCTTGCAGGGGTGAGAGGTGAACTGCAAGACAAGAGTGCTAGATAAAATATACTTTCAGCCATTAGTTACACTTTATGGACAAGCAAACATCTAATTTATCTCACTGAACCAAATATAACCATCACATGTCAGACCAAACAAAAGAGGTGGCTGGGGACAAAAACACGCTATTCCATATGAAAGAAAATAAAAACAGAATTCGGTCATTTCAGTATGAACAAATATTTGCTAAAAATAGAACGTGAAAGAGGAATGCTGTGAACTTTTTAGAATTACTTTTGTGGCCTTTGACAAGTTCTCATCAAACTTTCCTCTTTATCTCTAAAAATGACCCAAATGCACCATAAAATTGCCCGTGAGGGTTCGAATCGCTTGAGAACCCGAATATTGCCCCTTCGACTTTTGGAATGGCCCACTGATACTGACGTCACCCACTCCACGCTTGCCTGTTTCAGCAACCCTTCAAAATATTTCAGTGAACTGTGAAAAGGCCCCTGGCATCTTGATTATAAATGTTCAATGAGCTCTGGAGACAAGAGGCATCCTGCACAAAAATAACTGCTTCGATTTATGTAGCTTTCAAAGATAACAAATGTGATACAGTTAGCAAATATCAGAAAGAGAAACAGAGAAATCAAAATACAAAAAGTGTTTTCATGTATACCTATATCATAGCTCTACACATTACGAAGTCGATTGACAAACTGTGCAAAACCACTATGCTCGAAGAACTCCCCAAAGTTTTTACAATGTCATTTGCCTCTGGCCAGGAAGGCCACTTATCATGACAAGCATTGGCCGCGCGGCCGTGCGACGCGCTCTGTGGTGGGGGAGGGGGGAGGAGCGGGAGAGCAAGTGACGCGCGGCCGTGAAAGTGACACGGCCGCGCGGCCCCGAGAAGCGCTCTGTGGTGGGGGAGGAGCAAGTGACATCAAAGGCAGATGGCCTGGAGCATGCGAGGAATGCGCGTTACTGCGCGCGTTCTCGCATGCTCTAGGCCAGCCAAAAGTTGTGGTCGCATTTCTGCAAGCCCACACTACAAAATGTCTCGCCCAGAGCCAGCGCTGAAGCGCTGGCTTTCAGGGCGAGACCTAAAAACTAATCACTAATAGACTGACATTTCCTGGTATGACTCGTTTATGTTTTCTTATTTTGTTAGTCATAGAGCGTAATTGTTCGTAATTTTGGCCTTAGTCAAGTAAGTGTTGCAATTTCTCTTGAGTAGGAGGTCAGAGCTCACTTGAAAGATAAATTCGCTTTGAGGAAGAGAACCTCGCAGGAACCGATTTTTTACATGACTTGCAAACCTCCTCAGAGGGATGGACGTGAACAAAATTGCCAGAGGCAAACACAATCGCATACTGACTCACCTGGAACCGAAAAACAGTAAAACAAAGCCAAAAAAGGGTGAATGGCGCTTCAGACCTATCGTAGAGCCAGTGCTACTCAACGCACGGTCCAGGGGTCGCCGCCGGCGCTCCTGGCCTTCAAATATGGCCCCCAGCTGAATGGCCACACTGGGCTGCTGAATTGAATTAAACGGGCAAGCGCTTATTTGCACCAACTGAAAGAAAATAACAAATAAGGTGTCCTGCACCATTTAACTTTAGCAATACATTCATTTTCAGACATCTTTCAACAAACGTGTAAAAATAAAGTCTCCGCAAAATTCAAAAAAGTGCATTTCATTAACATCCATTTCATCTTAGAACATCCGATTATATCTGTGCTTTGAGATGTATTTTTTTAAAAGTGACAGTTTTCAAAATGAACGTAGAAACAGTCATGCCTCCTCCCAACCTGGCAACAATGCCCATACTGAACTAATAGGCAAGTCAGTTGTCACGAGAAACCCTCTCAGGGCCAGACCTGGAACCCAAAGCAGCCCTGGCAATTATCTCGGACCAGCCCCTGGGGAAGCACTGCCTAGCCCCGGGAGGCTGGAAATTCTTGCTTGCTGCTTTTGTTCCTGGGGGACTATATTGCAGCACCACTGCAAAACCGCCCCACAGTAACAAAACTGCCCCCATCCTTCCAGCCTCCCAGGGAAACACCTGTTGCCCTATATGACCAGTCTGGCCCTGAACCCTCTGGGTTATTATTATAGATGGACAACATTATAGTTTATTAAATAAAGGACAAGAGGTGGTTTTCTACAGCGCATATCTTGACCACATGCATTTCAAGGTGCTCTTATATGTCAAAATGAAGAAACAGGAGGCAAAGTGGAATTAGACAATTGCATAGGATCACACAATTCGGCTAAGTGGGGAAGCCATGATTGATCCCAGGTTTTATGGTTTCACATTGTACAATTCTATTTCATTCAATAATCAAGTTATTTCCTTTTTACACTTGACTCTCTCAAGATAGCAATAGCAAGCAGAGAAGGCTTACCCCAAGGTGCGGCAGAGGGATAGCGACTCAGATACAGCATTACACAGTATTGTCTAATCTAAGACTCGCCTAGAGACTAGAGGCCTAATTTAGACCATGTATATGATTTGTTTCCCCAATGCCCAACATCACCCCACCCCACACCCCTTCCACAAAGCCCCACTCCCACCCTGCTGTCATCAGTGCGCCCCTCGTGCAGACCACAGACCATACTTTGTGGTCCCTGGGAATATGTTTGGGAGCACCCATGGTATAGGCAGGGCCACCCTCACACAGACACATACTGACACAGAACAGATAATCGGGTTGATGCTGGTGCATTCCCACACAAATACAAAGAACGACCTACCTGATACCAGCATGCCAATATATAGACTTGCGATAGAATCCCAAACTCAAACTCCGACACGTATATACAGCCACAAATGCTGACACTTTGTTCTTCTGAATAGTGCATACCATGCCCAACCAGTGTGACTCTGTCTGAAAACATATGCCAAATTGCAGTCAAATTATAGTGGAACAGAGTGACACCTGTCGCGTCTCAACTTGGCAAGCTGTGGGGTGTGGGGGAGTTGTGCTGATAAGCGAACATGGCTGACAGCCTTGGAAAGGCCACCATTTTGCCTGCGTTTCTGCACTATTGAGAGTTGTAAACAGAGCGCAATGTGACAAGGGCTGCCAGAGTACCGCGAGAGAAGTTTGGCATTGTGAAATAGTCAAGGGGGTGTTTCAAACCACTAAATGCTTTTCGCAGTTGTATGAACACTTTTGATGAAGGCTACGTACTGGCATCGCTGTTAATTGCTGTGAGCGAGAGAGCAAAGGCCTTTAATTAACAGATGACAGTTCATATTGCATCTCTAAAAGGTGAGAAAGAAAAACTGCGAAATAGAACACGTCACCTCTCCTCTATCTTGACTGTTCACCTCTGGCACTGCTAATGACTGTTGATCACAAAAAAGGCCCATTGACAGCATTGCACTGTTTGCTGTTGAAGGGAGAGTGGGGTTTCCTAAGGGGCCTGGGATACTATTGGATTTTGCGACAGCCAAGCCTGCAGGGCACAACATTGCGGAAACAACAACTACAATGTTTTTTACTACTCATTTATTTATTTATTTTTTGTTTGTTTGTTTATTCATTTATGCATTTTTATATAGTGTGGACATTACCCAAAGGTGATAGAGTGCTTTACAATGAACTAGGTTCATTTCAAAGATGCATGATTATAAAGATATATGATTACAAGTCATATAAAGGTGTATAGTAAAAGCAAGGGTTACTCCATAAATTTAGAGAACCTGGGGTAATGTAATATGTTAGTCTAAACAATGGTTCACAGGGAAATAAATCTCTTTTGGAGTTTCACCAGCCAGGAAACAAAATGGATATATAAATCTTTTTTTTTGACAATTAATGTACACAGTGTCAGAGACAAATGTTTTTCTAGCAAAAAGACAGTTTTATTTACTAAAAATTCTTGAATTAGATACTGTCAGTTAACAAGAACTTGTGCTCATGCTTTTTAGTGAAAAGAAGGTGCAGTGGGGTGTGATAGAAGAAATAACAAAAAGTTTATCACTTAAAAAGACATATGACTTCTGTTTTATTTAGCATAAAAGGAGTCCATTTGAGTCTGATTGTCCACGGTGTTTCGACCTCTGTTATTCTGAGGTCATCATCAGGGCAGAGCAAGAGCTCTATACATCTGTATATAAGAGATCAAGGCGAAATCAAATAAACAAGAGGGCATAGTGGATGAGCCCATCAATGAGAGGTCCAAAGAGTCAGTGTAATTGGACCTGGAATAGGCCTGGGAGCCTATATCCTCAAGATCAGCCGGCCTGAGGTAGAAGTATCTGTGCAATCTGGATGCCGCTGTGACTATGATTAAAACACACTGCTGTATTAGAATTAGGAGTAGTCATATTGTTTAAGAATTAATGAATAATTACGCCCAATCCTTAGAGGGTGTAGGCAGATCTAACATGGATACCATGATAGAAGCATCAATTTGAACTTACTGAAACAATAATTTCAGGGTAATCCGCAAAATGAGGGTGGGCAATCTGGTGAGTTCTGCTTGTGTCGGGAGCGTCACTGCGATAAAAATCACCAACCAAGTCAATATCCCATCCACACCAAGCGGGACCGTCAATTCACAACCGCTTATTGCTGCCGTCATGTTATGGACAGAGTATTCTGCAGGGTCTCGGGAGCCGGCGTAAGTCCACTGACTCTATGAACCTCTCATTTATGGAATCATCCATTACGCCCTCTTGTTTAAGGCCTGGACCACCTGGTGTTCCGAGTCAATATCGACTAGACAAGCTTCAACGAGAGTAATATTCTCACTAATTGTAGTGTGAAAAAGCTGTGCTGGCTCGATAGCTCTCCATTTCAGTCTTAACTCATCAGAACCTATGTGTAAGTTACTTGCTCCACACTCCACCCTTAATTTATCCTTCAGGGGCAAGGCAAGCATTACCTCGAGTGGGTTGTGATCCCCATAATTTGAGGGCAAAACTTTCTCCAATAACACGAGATCAGCCAAATTAGGTAAGAGAAATAAATGATCTATCATAGATGCACAGCCTCTACCCCTGTATGTGGGTATCAAGTGTCCAACAGCACCGGCAACATCCATTACATTAAGTAAATTGTAGGAAGCCAGGTAGCTCCTGAATTCTATCCCTCTGCTGTTGGTACCAAACAAATGTTTTTCATGGTAGTTCCCACCAGTTAAAGGACAAACAGATGGGGACTTTACATCTATGGGCAGTCTTGCATTAAAATCTCTTGCCAGGCAAAAACCAGCCGATAAGTCTTGGGCAGCAACATCGTTCTGTAATTCCGAAAGATATTCAAATACACATGAAAAATTAGTGTTCAGGGCCCTACTGAGATTGTTGTTATAAAAATTAATTACAAATAAAGTCATACCTCTCTTAAATTTCAGAACCTGAAAATTATTACTACTGGTAATAATTACTTTGGTGCTGCCCCCCGCTGCTAGAGTCACCCATATGGCCAGACCACCAGTTGCTCGCCCAGATCAGGAGGGTATTGCTGGAACGTAGTAACATTCAAACCCTTCAACATGGATATCATTGTTTAACCAAGTTTCCAGAAACAGAAGTATGTCATATTGCCCTACCAGCATTAGCCAATAGTATGGCATTCGTTTTGTTAAAAGATCAGCATCATTCCAACTTACAATCCACAACATTGGGTCTCCCACACTCCTAACATTGCCAGGGGAGAGATCAGTAAGATGATAGTGCATAAAGACTGATCCCTAGGTGAGGGCAATGATAGTGCTCCTCTATCATTTTGGGCATTACTGAGTCAGTCCAAACCCACTTGGTCACTTAAGGCAGAGAACCTATTGTTAAATGCAATCTGAGATCCAAGGCTATTTTGGCTTATGTAGCATAGATGGATGCTCTGCCCAGTTGGCTTATAGAAGTAGCCTAAAGGATGAGCACAGATATTGGTATGGATACTACTGCTAACCCCCTTCACACCCAATAAGTTTCTCACAATATGTAGTTTCCGAACATTCATGACAATACAATCCCCTGCAATGACCTTTTTAGAATGGTCCACCCACCTTACCCTCTGGACCATCAGGATCTTGTAGGAATGGAGACTACTTAAATGTTTGTGTTTATGGAGCAAGTTTATGGTCTTATTGCGTAACTCAGTCCAAGACTCTGCCTGGGATTCCTTGAGGGAGACTCCTGCAAGCACTAAAACATATGGGAACGATGCCGGTGAAAAAAGAGTTCCAGACTAGTTATGATCGGTTGAGTTGATGCCCAAGTAGCCATTATTTTGTGTATTGGGTTGCCCGAATGGACTACATGAGGGGGCTTCAACTGAGCATTGCATGATCCTAACTTGCCGTTTTCTTTTGGTTTCTCCTTAGTTCCGCCGCTACCAGTGGCTGAAGTGCTATTGGATAGGATAGTTTGGCGTGAATTATTCGCCCCATTGGGCTTTAAAGAGTTAGGCGGAGGTGGTAATTGGAGCTGAGAATTTTCAGGGACAGATAACTTATGGGCAATGTCAAATATCCTACTTTCAATGTTACTCAATTGATCCTTAATAGATTAGTATTTATCTTCTAAGATGGCACAAAACTTTTCACAGAGCATATCAAGATTAAACAACCCCACACCGGAGCGATCGAGAGTCTGTGTTGACTGTGTTAGAGGTTGCTTAAGGCACCAAGAAGTAAGTTGGCCCTGGTTTGCAGCGTTTTGTCTTCTTACTCCTGTATGGAATTTAGTAGCAGACTTTTTCTTTTTGACTTCTGGCTCTGGGTGTGATAAAATACTGGTGGTACTTTGAGGGACTGTTAGGCTGACAACTTCATTAGGCACCAATGCCAGGAGGGCAGGGGAGGTTCGTAACTGTGTCGGGGTGCCTGTAGGACAAGGTGTCATTATACCCTCAGTCAATGAAGGATTAAATAAATGGGCTTCTCAATTAAGGCCACATTCCAATGATAGTCCCCACTCGGTTAGCATAATTTCTTTTGATACAATACTCATTGCCCTTTCCAGCATGCTGTCGATGGTTGTGGTACGACAGGATGTGGGCCTCCTCCCCTTGGTCCGCCTGTAGCCTTCCATTTCCCCATTCGCAAAGGATGCCTCTTACCAGGTTTTAGGTATGGAGATGACAACAGATGAAAAAGAGGGTAGGCTCAGCCTCATTGAGCCGCAGATGGGCGCAGATGGGCCTGCCCTTGACCCGTGCTTTGCCCGGGCATGCCCACGTGCTACCCGTGGTGCCGCAATGCGCTTATGTAGTTTATGTCAGCCCCTCTTTCCCCCTAAGTACAAGGGCCTCTCTTTAGCCCAAACAATGCTGCAAAGGACGTCTGTCACTCCAGTAATGGCAAGTAACAATAGCCCTTCGAGGTCGGGCCATGGTCCGCTTATGTAGCACTCAGGAATGCTGGAATCGGCTGCAGGTGCGGGCACCAGCGGGGATTGTGGGATTGGTAGTCCTCTGTGGCTGAAACAGCAGTGGCTCACCCTGCTCTCATCCTCAGTGCCGTTAGAGGGGAGATGTCAGCCCCTCTTTCCCCCTCAATACAAGGGCCACTCTTCAGCCCAAATGATGCTGCAAAGGACATCTGTCGCTCCGGCAGAGGCAACTAACAAGTCATATAAAGGCACAGATTAAATATTCCTGTGATGTATGTACATTACTGGAGGTAGCTGCTTGCCTTAAGGTGCCCAAATCGAGAAGAGTAGTTAAAGCCATGATAAGGGTCATTGTTGAGACCACACAAACTGTTTTTAAAGGAGGAGGGCATTCAATTTTGATTTGAAGATAGACATCGAAGTGGTGGTGCATAGGTTCTACGTAAGTGTTACTAAGCAACAGCAGCCTATTTGGGACATTGCAGGTGGGACACTGGCTTAATACTGCCAGTGATGCTACTGTAAAAATTCACACATGCAATTTGATAGCTGATTCTGCTAAATTATGATATATAAGTGTACCCATTCACTCACAAGTTCACTCATTTACATTGCCATGCTCTCATTTTGTCTTTAACTTCCTCCTGTTCTTTCTCTCTTCCACGCACTCTTACTCAACCCTTGACTTATGTTCAAACACAACAGATCTGTTTTAGAATAAATACTATGTACTCACTCTCACCCATGAGGGTCTAGGTGCTTCTGGGTTACTCAGTCATGAGTGTCTCAAATCTTCTGCAGCAATCCCAGCTGAATTCCCTGAGTAAGGGAATTCCACACCAAAACTATGCACGTAGAGAGCCAGCATAGCCATTAAGCCTGATTTAGAGTTTGGCAGATAGGCTACTCTGTCACATATGCTACGGGGTTCACTGCCCTTGGGATCCTTGGTGTGTCCGCCTCATTTAGTGATGGGCAGACCTTATCTTTTCCATCAACTGAGCCCTCATTGGCTCAGTCGATAGAAAACTTCCTCCAACAGCTTGACGTCATAGGAGCCATCAGAGGAAGGACATTACACCACTGTCTCTATTTAGAGTGGACAGTGCAATGTCTTTTCTTCTGTCCATTACCACCAGGAATAACACGAAAGCGAGGGACAGAAAAAAATAATAACCGTCACAACCTGTTTTTTAAAAACCGAAAATAGCCTTTACAACGAGGTTTTTACCACGTTGTACCTTTACCACGCATTTTTTACCATGCATGGTTTTAGAACGCATGTGCTTTTACAACCTATGCCTTTGCCACACATTTAAGGTAAGTTCGAGGGTGTGGGGGGGTCTCCCCCCACAAATACATTGTTTATATATATAAATATATATATAAACAATGTGTGGTAAAGGCATACGTTGTAAAAGCATATGCGTTCAAAAGAAATGTGGGGTGAAAATGCGTGGTAAAGGCATGCAGAGTATTTCCCAGCATAGTTCCATCATACAACCCTCAAAAACAAACTCCCTATTTGGGAGTTTACTTCTGAAAAACAAGAAAATTGAAAAAGTCTGATGAACAGCCGTCATAGAGATGGACACTGGGCTGGTGGTCACCTTTAAATTTGATTGTCAGAAGTCTGTCAGGATGGCAGAGGTAATGTCCTCTGTCACCCTGACCTATGGAGTACCGCTTGTCAAACTCACAACCACGCCCTTGCTCATGAGATGAGACCATGAGATGTTCTTAGCCTGCTGCTTACTGCTTACTTTGAATGACATCAAAGGTGCAGAAAGCATGTCACAAGCATATATGCACACACTGCAAACAAGAAGGAGATCGGTTTTAGAAATAGCTAGAAGTCTCAGCAAGTTTCTTTTTTCTGGAAATATATTCTAGAATCTTAGACCGTTAATTCCCAAAATCATCTAAGTGGATTTTTTTTACATTAAACAAACTTTTACCATCATTTCTTTTCCAGAGCCACTGATCTGAAGATACTAGTAGTAAGTGGCAGAGGAAAACACCAGGGACATCATTATGATCTATATTAAACAAGCATAGGCAATGCCAACAGGTCCGGCTTTAAAGGAAGGTTGTGTGGGAATGTGAAACATTAGAAATAAATAACATGGGGATAGATGTGTATTTATGCGGAAGCAAAGAACTGTAGTATTATATTGGTGTAGATTAAAAGGTAAGATGACAGTTGCCCTGTCAAGCCATATCTAATAATCCATGGAGATTAATGACTGCTCTCCTCCCATCTGTGCTTCTGCCAGAGAAAAACAACATGAATTATCAAGTTATCTAAGACACTTTAATAGCATTCCAATGTCATGTGTGTGCCCCAGAAAGTTCAAGCATAGGCAGCTGGATATATAACAAGCAATTGCAATGCAATAGGACTCACATTTACGCGAGACCTATTGCATTGCAAACGGGAGTGCGGGCGGGTGGGGGCAGGGGGGCAAGAAGGCAAGAACAACGGGAGTGCAGGGGGGGGCGAGAATGCACGGGCAGTAAGAGAACGCACACAACAGCAAAGAGCTCTTCAACATCGTGAAGGAACTCTCCAACCCCAGCTCCAACACCAACGACATCCAGCCGTCGCGAGACCTGTGCGACTCACTGGCCACCTTCTTCCACCGCAAAATCGCCGACATCCACGACAGCTTCAACACCACGACCGCCCCGGCAACCACCGAGACCACTGCCCCCACAACCACCAACCGCCTGCTCTCCTGGACCAACATCAACGACGAGGACACCAGCGAGATCACGAACACCATCCACTCCGGTTCACTGCTAGACCCGTGCCCTCACCACATCTTCAACAAAGCCAGTACAGCCATTGCGCCCCATCTCCGGAAAATAATCAACATCTCCTTCGAGACAGCAACCTTCCCGGAAAGCTGGAAGCACGCCGAGATCACCGCCTTACTCAAGAAACCCAAGGCAGACCCCAAGGACCTCAAGAACTTCCGACCCATCTCTCTGCTCCCGTTCCCCGCGAAGGTCACCGAGAAAATCATCAACAAACTGACCCGCTACCTCGAGGAGAACAACATCCTGGACCCTTCCCAGTCCGGCTTCCGCAGCAACCACAGCACCGAAACCGCCCTCATCGCCGCCACCGATGACATCAGGACCCTGCTAGACAACGGAGAAACAGCAGCCCTCATCCTCCTGGACCTATCAGCCACCTTCGACACGGTCTGCCACCACACACTACGAACACGCCTTCACGACGCCGGGATCCAAGAGAAGGCCCTGGACTGGACCACATCCTTCCTTTCCGGCAGAACACAAAGCGTCCGCCTCGCCCCTTCCGATCCAAGGCCACCAAGATCATCTGCGGCGTACCCCAAGGCTCCTCCCTCAGCCCAACGCTGTTCAACATCTACATGGCACCCCTCGCCCACGTCGCCCGACAGCACAGCCTCAACATCATCTCCTACGCCGACGACACCCAGCTGATCCTCTCCCTCACCAAAGACCCTCACACCGCCAAAGCCCACCTCCACGAAGGAATGAAGGCCGTCGCCGAATGGATGAGGACCAGCCGCCTGAAGCTGAACTCGGACAAGACGGAGGTCCTCATCCTTGGTTCCAACCCTTCAGCCTGGGACGACTCCTGGTGGCCAACATCACAGGGAACAGCCCCGCCACCCACCGACCACGTACACAACCTAGGGGTCATCCTCGACCCCACCCTCTCCATGACTAAGCAGGTCAACGCCGTTTCCTCATCCTGCTTCAACATCCTCCGAATGCTCCGCAGGATCTTCAAGTGGATCCCCACCGAAACAAGAAAAACAGTCACCCAGGCCCTCGTCACCAGCAGGCTGGACTACGGAAACGCCCTCTACGCAGGAACGACGGCTAAGCTCCTGAGACGGCTGCAACGCATCCAGAACGCCTCTGCACGTCTTATCCTCGACATCCCCGACGCAGCCACATCACACCCCACCTGAGAGACCTGCACTGGCTCCCTGTCAACAAGAGGATAACCTTCAAGCTCCTCACCCACGCACACAAAGCACTCCACAACTCCGGACCAGCCTACCTCAACAGACGACTCAGCTTCTACACCCCCACCCGCCAGCTCCGCTCGACCAGCCTCGCCCTCGCCACAGTCCCCCGCATCCGGAAAACGACCGCCGGCGGCAGATCCTTCTCCCACCTCGCCGCCAAGACCTGGAACACCCTCCCCACCAACCTCCGACAGACCCAAGACCTACTGGCCTTCAGAAGACTCCTCAAGACCTGGCTCTTCGATCAGTAGCAGCACCACCCCCCTCTTCCCCCAGCGCCTTGAGACCCTCGCGGGTATGTAGTGCGCTTTATAAGTGACATGATTGATTGATTGATTGATTGATTGATCCTAATTGAAGAAAAAAGTGCTCACAATATAAATAACACATACCGTTCAACACTCGAAGTAAAGGGGCCTGTTGCCATGGAAGGATACAAATGACGACATGGCCGTCATAAGGAGGGACTAACAGCCTATAAACCAATCGGAAGGCAGCATTCAGAAAGGACAACGACACAAGCCAATGAAAAAGTGGGCGTGGCTTCTCCCCTGCACTCTACTACCACAGATCAACCCCAGAGCAGCGCTTGCGCGCTGGCTCAGGGCTCGACCTAAAAAAATGATCACAGCTGCGTGGAGGGCAAGCACTCTTTTTGTGGAAGTACACAACTTCTGCCCAATCGAAACATGTACTCCTGGCTCTCAACATGTGGCCGGAGCCAAAACCCTCTCTAGTGTTGTTCACATATTTGTCTGGCGACAGCTGCACTTTCAAGCCAGACCATAAATAGCCAGGCAGCCCAACCACTCTTGAAGCACACAGTGTGGATGACCTCATACAGAATGCTGAAGCAATATAATTGAAGGCGTTTGGCTACCTTGTAAAAATCCTCCATTAGTGAGATTAGGGGCGAGACTCAAAGCCATCATTTAGGAGGCAGTCCTTAACCAGCAGTGGTACCTCGTAGGTGTAATTAACTTAAAGCAATTTAGAGGAGTGTTATTAACCCTTATAAACACATTCTGGTCAATAAATAGGACCTAAATAATATTTCTTACTGCATGTTTGCGACCCATTTGCTTTGGGTAACTCAGAATGTGTTTTTGGAGATATAATGCATTCTCAACCACATTTTCAGCAATACTGTAATACCACTTTTTTTTTTTTACATCACCAGCACAGGATCAATGTACAGCATTTAGATTACCACACATTTATTCTTTTTATGGGGCACACTATATGAGCACTGGAGCACGTGTACTTAGTCTATCGTGAGTCAGCACACTGGAGCAGGAGGGGTTTCCTTTACCCATTTATGGTGTGGTAAGATGGTGTGGAAAACATTCATTGGCATGGCTGAGGGCAGCATGTAGTGCGGTTGCCTTTGCGGCCATGGCGTTGCTTATTTGGTGCTTTTCAAGGCATGTCCACTCTTAGTGGGGGCATTCGCTAGTCTGTCTGCCTCCTACTGACATGCTGCTGAATCATTAAAGGACGTCAACTCTGAAAAGCAAAATACATTTGGGCAAATTGCTGAAATATTTAAAGTGCAGCCTGTTCAGGCTCTTACTGTGTGACGATCCATGTCAGAAATTGTATGCTGTAAAAGCAGACATTTTGGTGTACTGTCGCCTTGTTCGTCAGATATTGCAGGCCCTTTCAACCTATTAGTAGCATGAGGTGCTGTGCTTAATTAGGAAAAAATAAAATAAGTGAAAAGGCCCTCGTCAGAAGGCCTCTGCAGCTTGCACCACATATTGCCCCAGCCAGCGCTGCCAATGACAGTACCAACACAACTACAAACCATCACACTCCTACAAGTGTGACAATTCAGGCTATTACAGGCAGCCAAAGCAATAAGAATGGCTTGGGTGGCAGGTATTAGTCATTAGAATTAATAAACAATTGTTGTTGTGCTCATTTTTAAATTAGACAAACTGCGCCACCTTGTGGCACACTGTCCAAAGTGCCTGTGATGTCAAGTGCCAGCGCCAAGCAGCGGAAACCACTGGCTCAAATTAAGCACTGATGAGATGACCTCTCCTGCAACATAAAAGTCTTAGATGTGATATATGTCCAGCCCAGAAAAATAAAATAAAAAAAGATCTTTTTTTGCCGCTGGTCTAATTAGCATTTAACCAAACCGACGTATGATGGGGAAACCCAGTCTGGCCATTATTACTTCTTCCTTTCACTCTTTGGGACTTATTTACAAGCCCAGTGCGCTGCCCGAACATCACTTTTCTCGATGTTCCGGAGGTACCCTGGGCTTACCCGTATCTACAAGGCCACGGAAAGCCACACTGCGTGGCTTTTCATGGCCTCATAGATATGGTGTAAGAGAACGCAGCGCAAGTCGCTGCGTTGCCTAACACTGCATGGGGGAGGTGTGCCATGGGCGTTGCGGTGGGTGTTCTCACTAAACGCCCATGGTTTTTGACACATGCCCAGATTTACAACATAGCGCAAACCTGAGAATACGTCAAAACCATGCGCCTGCCCAAGGTAGGTGCACCAGTTGTTTTTGCGAAGGAAGGTGTCCCTTCCTGCACAAACACAACTTGATTTCAACGCAGGGTGCAAGGGTGCCTGCACTGGCGCATGGCAGCCATTTGTGTGCCAGGACAGAAATGCACTGTATCTGATAGATACCATCATGACCGTTTTGACACAGGGCAGCGCGGCAAGACGCCTTGTGGCTCTGCCCTGCGCCAAAATATTGTAAAAGAGGCCCTTTGTGTGTTTGTGCTCCACTGTTAGGTGCATTGTGCAGTCCCAGCCCCAGCCCACTCTCCATCAGATCCCCCAGTGATATCTCGTCTCTCTCTGTACACCTTACCGTCCCACGCTTCAGTCAGCTTGGCTCCCTCCAGTAGTCCACCGTCACCTCTCTGCCACGTCCTATCCAGGATGCTGCTGCATAAACAATGGAGCACATCTTCGGGCCCACTCACAGCATCAAAACACACCACTGGTCGCTGCCTCTCGACCAACTCCTTCCTTCAACCATACACAACAATCGCAACAGCTTTGGGGCTTCGTTAAATGATAGGAAAGTGTAATAAAAAAATGCTAAAATTGAATACAATATCTCTGTGTTCTCCCTTCCTTCCTGCTTGTGCCTGCATTCCAAAATGGCCCTGTTTGCTTTTGCAATGTTTATTTAAGCCTTCAATTAAGAGAATATTTGTTTGTGTGGTTTTTTTAAACTCTATATTTTTATTTAGATTCATAGTGAATACCCTAAGTGACATATCTTACCAAAAGGTCCTTCATGTAAAAAACCTCTTCTTTTTTTAACTAGCTCAGTGGACCAATCTTGAGCCGAAACAGTCATTTCTTGCAGAGTCAATAAGCTGAGATCAGTAACAAGACTTCTGTCACACTATAATAGACATTACTCGGGGGAAGTGTTGAGTTATTGCCATCCTGGTGGTGTTTTTATGCAGAAAGGAAATGGTACAGGTTGCCTCTCTTCCGGTTTAACAATTATGAGGCGAGATATCATTGTATAATTCTCTCAAAATGAACGTAAGATGGCTTTCTAGCCAACACGATGAAACCCTTCGCTTAATTTAATACCTTCTACCTTAACTTTTTGATCTATAAAGACCTTGTAAACAGGGCAGCACTCGAAAGCCACAGGTAAGTAAACCACCATTAGCGAATATCTCTCCTAATTAAAAAAGATGACATTCACAGAAGGCTGATTTAAGGCCAACACAGAAAGGCATCGTTCATTGCACTAGGCAGAGGTAAGTGTCAGGTTTTTCTTTTTTTCTTTTAAAGCTTTTTTGAGCTTTATGAAGTTATAAAACACTTTAATTCACCATGAGCGCAGATTACAGGCATAAGCGTACACAATTCAGCAGTTTAAACATATTTCAAAATATTGCTGGTGAGCGTGAGTGAGATTTAGCATCCCTTAGTGCTATTTTCTGACATGGTTGGGCGCCGGTGTTCGCAATCGGTCGCTGCCAGAGAGCTGCCGTTTGAGTATATTTGCTGCCGCTCTAGTAGATTTTCTACTCAAGCAGAGGCAAAATCAACTCGAATGGCCGCACGCTCTTGTGCAATGCACAGTGCTGTTCATGCTGATTTTCAGCGCTGCTCGTGCTACCGGCGCTAAATTGCACCACAAGCAGCATGAGTTGCATATTTTTTGCCCGTTGGCGGGATTACACAGAATCTCGCAGAGTTTTTCTGTAACTCCGTGGAATTCCGCGGAGTTCAAACTCCACGAGTTCCGTCCACCCCTAGTGCATATACACTAGAACCGGATGTTATTGGACAAAACAGAAAGATGTATTGCAGATTACAAAGTGAGTAGATGGGGATGAGAATTTAGTTGGACATAGATAACAAAGGTGGTGTCGGAGTCATAATGAGCATCTCTATTGTGGAAGGACTCCATCGACCAGGCACCTTTCGAAAGCGTGAAATGGTTTGATTTGCTAGAGGGTATCAGAAGGACTCTGATGTTGGGTGGACGACTAAATGTACTCCTCTGCCTAACAAGTAGGTGATCCCACTTCCAGGCCTTAGGTATTACCATCCAAGGTTCAGGGCATCAAAAGTCACTAAGAAAAATGAAGGCAATAACACAATAAAGAAATGGAAAAATAACCTTACTCCGTTGGTAGACGTCAGCTACCCATATGGGGAATCAGTGAAACCTCACAAAATACATTTTGGAGTAAAGGAATATATAATTAAGACTTGCATCCTCACCTGATCACACAATGGTTACCAATTGTGCTTTTTTTTCACAGGCACGACCCTCTGTTAATGCCTGCCAATGACCAGATCGACAACATGGATAGCAGTGTGAAAAAATATGACTCAACAGGGATGTTCCACTGGTGTCCGGCCAAGGAAATGGAGAAAGTTATCCTGGTGAGAACAAACGGGCTGCATACAGTGTAAAATGTTTTACCTGAACATGTGCGGTATATTCAATAATCACATCCTGTCCTTTGTACTAAAGAGACCATTCACATACGTTCATGGTTCACAAGGTTTGTATGACACTATATTGAGTTTAATAATCTCCACCTACGATAAAACCACATCTACTGCATCACCAACCAGGAAATCGTCGAGGTAAGTATTCAATTGATGGTTGTCCACGTATGTTTACCTAAACTTACCTGGGGATATTTACAAGAAAATTCCAGAACGTGGTGTTACGCGTAATTTGACAGCGCCGTGCTCCGACATTGTCAAAACTCAGTGATGCGCCATATTTACAAAAGCGCGGCACACCCCTGCGTTTCCCCCAGCCATTCTAACACCAGGTATTACCTGGCCTTAGTTTTTGGTGCTGCCCAAAACTTGTAAATCTGCGGCAGCATCAAAAATCAACGGGTGTTGTGATGGAACACCCAGTGCAACACCCATTGCCTGCCCCTTTTCAGCACCAGACTGCGGCGGAAAGGGACATATTTACAGGATGGCGTTAAGCTTAACGCCACCTTGTAAATGTGGGAATGGTGCAACGCAACTGGAGCGTCAGAAAACGTGACGCTCTGATGGCGTTAGGGGCTTGTAAATATGCCCCACCCTATGATGTAGTAGTTAGGTCGACGTATTAAATGTTAATTTTTTTGTCACGCGATTTGACGTATTTTCGTATGGTGGTGATATAGCAATCATCATCATCGGCTTTTAGTGCTATTGAACAATTTGAGACTTGAAGGATAGCAAGGATCACATTAATGAACTACAACTGAATTTTCCAGCTGTGCTACAATAATAAACGCGCTTTTGACGCTGGTGCTATTTTCAGCTTCTTGCTCTTTCCAGCCGCACCCTGGGGGGAGGAGAATTGTGATTTTTGACAGCTTTGCAATTGCTGGGAGTGTGAACCTTTATGCCTCCATCCACCTGATAAAATCAAACCTGCTTGTAGTGGTCCTCTTCACAGGTTATGGCCCTACAACGACAGCACAACAAATATGTGTCGTGAAAGCACTTCACAAGCACGGCGAGATGAGACACAGCCTTCTAGCGCACCTTGTGCAGATTATCATTTATTTTGAGAATAGAGATCAAAAGATGGATATGCTGTGCACTGGAGGGAAGAAAGCATGTTTTCAGCTGGTGTTCACACTGACCCGAAGATTTGGATTGATGCTGTGTTTGACTGTTAATGATTGTTTATGAAGATTAGAGGCATTAGAATGAATGGGCAAAGATGAGGGGGAAGAGTGCCTCCTCTCAAGAAAGATCTTTCAGGGGACATTTCTGCAGATAGTCGTTGTGCGGGGATCTAGATCCAAATGCCAGTGGCGACCACAGAACAATTAAAGTACACGCCAAACCAGAGAATTGGTCGAAGTTGTTTGTTCTTATATTTAAGGCTCCTTATGAACTGGTGACACTTAAAGCCCACTGGAGAAAGAATATGCAGACATATAGGTAATAGAGCGCACCAAAGTGAAGCATTGAAGTCAAAGACAACATCTTGAACAGTTCCAGATGGTTTACCTTGTCTTGAAACCGCTTTGGTATTCCTATGGTAAATTGTCTTCCTGTAGTGACAGTAGCTGACTGCGGATCAGAGGGTCCTACAATTGTTCAAAAAGAGAACACCATTTTTTGCAGTAATATTTTAACGTATCACCTCCATCCAGTCAGTAAAATTTGCAAGTTTCAAGAACAGCTCATTTTAAGGTGGATGAATTCCAGCAATAGAGACTGTGAGACGCATACATGTAACTCAATGCTTACACAATTTTTGTTGAGGTATCTTCGTATCACCAAAGTAGAAAAAGGAAAGTTTTAAACCTGAGGGTGTCACTCACCATAGTGAGATAAAGCCAATTTCTCGATTGTAACCTTAGAGCACGTATTGGAGTTATTTATGAAAGTAAATATTTTATGTCTTTCGATGTGGGAAATGCTTATTTCTACATTCCAATCATTGCGTCTCATAGAAGCTTGCTCAGATTTAAGGCACTGAGGCAGGATTTACAGTTCAGAATTCCTCAGTTTAAGCTGACTTCTGCTTCTAAAGTTTTCACAAAGGTGTGGGCTATGTTGCAAAAGGTTTTAGGTTGCACATTATGCACTGTGCCCTTACTTAGATGATTTTAAGGGGCATGTGACTCTTGCTAGACAAGAGAATAGGGCTGTTGCCTTTTCTAGGAGTCTCCACCAATTTGGGGACTTCAATGATAGGATAAGAATTAATGATCATTATATGCAATCAAAAGTGTTACGTTCTCAGGATAGAGAGCAGACATCTCTCTGGTGAAAGATTTTCTAAGGCTATTGGGTCTTACAGATCCTCCTATTTCTTTCCTCTCGTGCTGCTATCAAGCCTGAAAATTAGGACCTGCAGTGGTCACTATCAAGACAATAATCTCAACATTAGGGAACATTGTTGAATCTGTGGACAGTTTCCAAAAGGTTCAGTCTGTACTATCAGGATGAAGATTTTGTGAAGGGAAGGTATTTCAGATTGCCAAATCAAGGTATTAATCTAGCACAGGAAAAGTCCTTTTTAGTGCGATGTACTTATTTCATAGATTAGGCGGTGATTGGCCAATGGTCCAAGAGGGAGAGTTTGCTTCATATATATCTTTTAGAGTTCAGAAATGTATTTGGTCACCTTCGTTGTGTCTCAGGTTCTGAATAGAAATGTATTTTTACCAATGGACAACACCACAACCACAATATAAAAAATGATTATGTATGATGGAGACGGATGTCACAATTATGATGACTGAAGAGTATGAGAAATCCTAATATAACTGGAACTCTCAGCTGCCTTCAAGACTGCTGACCACCCCACGCTCATCCACACCCTGGAGCCTCGAATGGGATTCACTGAGAACATCCTTTACCTGTTCTGCTCCTACCTATCCATCTGGAAATAGTTTGTTCACATGGACACCTCCAGGTCCCAGAAGAGGCGGATCACCTGCAGAGTCTTCCAGAGTTCCAGCTTGTTCCTCATCTTCTTTGACATCTGTGCAGAGCCCCAAGGGTAAACGTAAAGCTACATTAGCCAAATTCAACAATATACCAAGTGACCACAACTATATTTGACAGCCCCACTGCTTCAGACACTCAGGGGCCGATTCCGATCTCGGTCGGAGGCGCACCCAATACCATTCGGTCGGGAAAAAAGCCATGCGAAAGCCTGTTACCCGACCGAACCGTACGCGGGTCCGGCCGAGCGAGTACGATGCGAATTCGCCGACCGACTCGTCCGGGCGACCCGACCGCTCCGACCGACTCGTACCCGGACCGTACCGCTCCGACCGACTCGGTCGGACCCGAGTCGCACCGCGCAATGGAGACGTTTTCCGGCCGGGTAAGTACGATGCGCACCTCGACCGCTCCGACCGACTCGCGCCGTCCGACTCGAACTCGCTGTCGGAGCCGTACTTTGGGGGTCCGTGTCGGACCCCCTGTACGCGTACCCGTGCGAGGCGCACACAGGGGGGACCCAAGGGTCCCCTACCTGTGCGTGTACGCCGCGAGCGCCCGCGGCGTACTCGCTGTAGGGGGCGCCCTTGTCCGCCTCGCACCCATTGAGGCAATGGGAGCCCGCGTACGCGTTGTACGACCGGCTCCCATTGAGTTCAATGGGAGTCCGACCGACTCGTGTCCGATAACATACGGACGCATCGGACTCGTTCGGTCGGACTGCACGGGTCCGATTCGGTCGGTAATCTCTCCGGGTCCGGCTCGGTCGGGGAAATTTCCGGCCCGAATCGGAATCGACCCCTCAGTGCTTCAAACATTGAAGATTAATTTTGAGAACAGAGATCCCATTTGTTCTGTTTCTTGTCCCATATCATCTTCATCCACTACAAGGAGGGCCTTGGGAGTGTGATTCAGCTCACTGATAGCCTAAATATTCACCAGTATGCCAACAATACACAACTATATTTGAAAGTCTCCCCTGCTACAGGCGTCCCATACCACAAACACTGCTTGAAGGTCATCCAGTACTGAATGTCCAGCCCTTACCTGAAGCTTAACCCATCAAAACAGAATTCCTACTTTTTGCCAAGAAGAATAAGCAACAACTAATTGAAACCTGGCCCAATAACATGAACCTGGTTGGATTTGAACGTCAACTTTCACCCAATGCTAAGTCACTTGGATTCACCCAGGACATAGTTCTCACCCTCAAGGAATACATTGCCAAGACAAATAAGATGGCACGATATAAGTCCCCTTTGCTGAAAAAAATGGGAAACCATTCCTACGAGAAAGCAACTTAGTAACTTCCATTCAAGCTTACATACTCTCACATCTCACATCTATACAGTGGCACTGCCCTACTCCATGTCCTCCCTGACTTCAAACTCTCCTTCCTTAATGACATCCTACATGCTGCAGCACACCTCATTGGGCCTGAAGAAATTGGACCACATCACCCCCATCCTGATGGAACTCCACTGGGTCCCCTTGCAATCCTGTGTCATCTTCTAAACCAATTGCATCATATACAAGCCATCACAACTGGAACTGCATCTTGTGACTCTCGGCATACTCACTGCAAAAAGGCAAAAAGAAAAACACAAAGCAGCTGGTCTTCTCAATCTATAGGCCCTAATCTGGAATGACACCACTGTACCCATCAGGACTATCCCAACCCTGCTCCAATTTAGGAACTATTTGAAGAGGCACCTTTCTAAAGAACAGTAAATCATGATCTAGAAATAGTGCACTTTCGCTCAAAGAAGCCGGCTACCCCACCAACCACACGTTGTCTTTGCCTTTCATCCTGTACAACACTCCACTGCCTTTTGGCTAGGCTCGTGTTATATAAATAGCAGGCGAAAATGGATCCTCAGCCAAAAATATTGTGAGTTGTATAGATCATAATAAAGACTAGGTAGCCATTCAACAGTCCAAGGTGTATATTATTTATAACCGATAAATATAGAGAAAATTGACATTTATTTACACAGTTTTTGGATACCGGGGTGGGATATAAGCAATATGAGGCAGCACAAACCCAATGCATCAGTGTAATGAGCTGCCCAAGTGCCAGTATGTGACAGAAAATGCTTTGAAAATCTTCAGAAGTTTTTTTAGCAGGTATGGCCATTCCTGCCATCTACGGTGAGCTTTGGAGTGCTTGCCTTGTGCTTGGTTTGCAAAAGGGAGAGACAGGCAGAAAAGCGAGCTACAAGCCAGAAGAGATCGATTGGAAGGATGACTATGAGAGAAAATAGGGATGAAAAAGAACTTGGAAGAGGACAGGCGTGTAGGGTAATGGCAGAATGAGACATGAGGTGGAATCAAAACTAAGCAACCTTGGAATTCAGAAACCTAGCATTTGACAGCAGCGGGTTTCTAAGTAAAGGTTTCTGCCTGTGTAATTATTTTTACTGTTTTATAATTATTATTATTATTATTAAGTAGTAGTAGGTAGTAGAAGCAGTAGTAGAAGTAGTAGTAGTAGCATCTCTACACAAATTAAGCTTACTGAAAAATAAAAAAATATTGCATTGAGAAAATATAAAAATTCACAAGAGGTGAACAATAGAACGCAAAGCTTCAGAATTTCGATTCAACAGAATCACGAGGCAGGACTTCAAGGTACAGTAATGAACTGAGGTTCTGGTAGTACAAGTTGATATAGTTGGTGAGTTCTGTGGTGGTTTGGCTGGCTGAATCTTCTTATATCTGAAATATCGTTCTCGACAGCCTGGGATAACATCGAGAGCACAGAGAGACAAAAACTAACAATCTGAGGAGCACAACATCAAAATATGTATATTTTCACCCAGCTTGCAGTGCGAATTTGATTCTTCAAACGTCTTATAAAAAAAACAGTGTTGTGTTTGAGCACAAGTGACGCATAGAAAAATCCCTTGCAGCCTGGGCACTCTGAGTGACACCAGAGCAATTAGAGAAAGCTTTCTTCATGTTGCTCTCGTCCCATTGACCCACGAGAACACCAAAGTGACTGAGCAAATTAAAGCAAATGAGGTGGCCCATCGAATGCGTGTCATGTACAGCCTCGAGCCCTGTCATTTGGGTCGTGTCGCGAGGCCTAATTGTGGTAGCCACTCTCGAGTTCTGGTCCTTCAGCATGTACATGATACAGTGTGAAGGGCTTCCCTCGTGGATCCCCAGCATGTCACAGTTCATAACTTCACAAGCCAAGGGCAACTTTTAGTTAGTGGGGCCGAGCCAGAGGATAGGGAAAGGGTCTGTGAGGGATCACAATTGGTGTATGTTTTGTGTGATTGTCAAATCATCAGGCATTATGGCAGCTTTCTTATGTCCTGGCTTTCAAATAATGGAGAGGGCTGGACAAATTGCCCAATATGCAAAACAGTAAATCCCAGAGTGCTTTGGTTTGGAGAAACAGGAAAGAAACGAACCAACTGACTTGTTCAGTGGTAGTGGAATGCTCCCACTGCGTGCCTGTCTTTGGAGTAAATGGATTTGGAATAAAACAGAAAAAGTGTTTGCATACCAAAGACAGCTTTATTGAAATGCAGTCAAAATTTGTTGCCTGAAGTTGGCTGCATTTCGTACAGTTCCCAAAGTTTGCTGTGTTTCTCAACTTCACCTAACAATTTATTCAATACAAATATCTGCAAGTGAATTTTCTAATGACAATGTTGTTTTGAGAAGGAATTCCCCAATAAAAATGGTCTTTTACAGAATTGTTCACCCTCATATCCACTCTCAGTACAGTTGCTGAGCCATGACTTGTCGTGTTAAATGGTTGCTAACTTTGTGAAGTCCTCGTAGATTGGACATTTTTAAACAATATTTCATGAAAGAGGGAAAGAAAATCTGTAGCATTTTTACAAACCTCTTGTCAAAAATGCTTTCTATTGTACAGTTGCTATTGTTCATGCATACATCTTTGAGCACCACCACTGCACCTAAAAGACTTCGATGGAATGCCCGCCGGAGCAGGTTCATTTTATGAATAAAAGTTTGATGTGATCAACCTAGAAAAGCTAAGATATCCTGCAACCAGGCTTTAAGTGGGATGAAAAAACTAGGGGTTCTCTCAAAGAGACGTGGCCGATGTAATTAAGGGCGTGGCTTAAAGCATCTAAGCTGGAAATCTGTGCTTAGCATAGTGTGCCGCCCGATTGGCATTTTGCTACTTCTGTCATTATATCCAGATATATAATACAACAAGTAGCATTACACTTGCAATAAGCCAGTACTGTTGGCTTTGTCAATGGGTGTTAGTTGCATAACATGAATAAGCAACAACCATGGATTTAGAGTGTAGCATATTGAAAATGCTTCCGTTCTGAAATGGTGGGACTGTGAAAGAACTATAAGGAGAGTCTTTGAAGTTACATCAAAGGCAGTGAAGTGTGGTACTGCTGCAGAGTTAAGATTTATATTTTCATCCTGAGGGCGAGGGCAAAAATGGAGAGCCCGATAGGGACCCGTCTCAGCACCTGCTTCTCGGAACTGCCGGTCCTGAGCACAGACAGGACCCGGCCCACTTAAAGCCCTGCCTGCAACAGAAGAAGAGTCCTGACACATGGAACATGCAACACATTCTAAGAATTTTTAAGGCCATTGCCCTTATTTCGATAAACGGTTCTATGTCAGAATATCATAGATAAAATATTGTCTAACATAAATATTGTGTTTTAAATACTGTTTTCAAAAATATTATTCCCTTTGGTATAAATTTTCTCTTTAGAACACAGTATTTTTGTCAGGTGACATTTAGTCCACGAAATAATTATTCAATACCTGAATAAACAGAAATGCCCATGAAATGGATTGCGCAATTCAGTAAAGTAAATGAGCAGACTGGTGGTTATTGAAGAAGCAGAGCTTAGTACTGGCTTTTTTTTCTGGAGTGTGTGACTTTTTTAAAGTATTGCTTAGCAAATTTAAATGATAGATTAATGTGGCACCATGGGTTGCTCGTACATGTCAACTCAGAATTTTCAATCTCTATCTCACTCCTTTCGTGCCATGCCTCATCATTCTGAACCTTTTTTTACGTGGACCTAAATCAAAAGAACAGTATGGGTGTATGTATTTAAGAGGTTTGTATGGCGTTTCCTTTCAGTATCTTCAGTGAGCTCTAAGGAAATACAGGTAAAGAAATAATGGGGTATTTACTAGGAAACGGTGCGGCGCTGTGAGCAATTATGCAGCGCCATTTAAAAAAACTCATAGATGCGCCAAATTTACAAGAATACAGCGCACCCCCTTTTTTAGGTCTCGCCTGGCGAAAGCAGCGCATGCGCTGCTCTCGCTATTGCGAGTACCTTTTGGAATCAATTCTGCCGAGGGCTTTCATGCACGCGTCTGCATGGACAAACATGGCTGCTCTCGCCATTTGTCCATAGCAAACAGCATGCGCGTGTCCGTAGGGACTGTGTACAGTCCGACGCCATTTTGTTGCCATAGCAATGAAAATGCCGCTTCGCGTGTGCTTTTAATTAGCGTGGGCTTCGCGCGATCGCTTTCGCGATCGCTTTCACGGCCGCTTGTTTTTTTTTACAATCGCGATCTCTTTCACTTTCGCGATCCTTTTACCCTGTCATATTCACCCAACAACCGACCAGGCGGACGGTGCTGTTGTGTTTTGTGCGATGTAGTGTGTGTGTTACTGTTGTGTTAAGTGTGTTACTGTTGTGTTCTGTGTGATGTCCTGTGTGTTGTGGCTCGTATTCTCCCAACAGCTGACCGGGGGAATGATGCTGTTGTGTTATGTGTGACATCCTGTGTTTTACTCTTTTATTCTGTGTGATGTCCTGTGCCGTGTACGTGGTGACAGCTGACCTTGCGAAGAATGCTGTTTCTGTGTGATGATCTGTGTTTTACTGTTACATTCTGCACAAGGTCCTGTGTGCTATGATGTGTCTCACAAAAACCGACCGGCCAAGCAAGGATGCTGTTGTATTCTATCTGATGTGCTGTGTGTTGTGACGTTTTCTCCCAAGAACTGACCTGGCAAACGATGCTGTTGTGAGTTTATTTTAGCACTTGGGAGAACAAACATTTTCTTTCTGTTTGCTGTGTGCTCGCCACGTCTGGGCATTTCCAGAGGTTTCTTCTGTGCTTGAACGTGAGAGCGGGGTGAGAACGGCTAAAGTTGCCAGCGCCCGTTAAAACCATAATTACTTTCAAGCCAACAAAAGTACAGGAAAGTTTTTGTTTGTATTTCGCTTAAATGAGAGGAAAACGAGGGAAGAATCGGTGTAGAAAGACAAAAAGGGAGACTACTGAAAATGATACTGAAGAAGGAAGGAAAACAAAGAGATGGTGGAACTGACAAGGAAAGCTGGTAGAGACGGCTAAAGGAAAAGGATACCGGAAGATGATAGGGCAATCCAGAACAACTAAGGTGTAAGGAAAGAGAACACATTACAAGTGAGAAGCATTTATTATTAAATGAATGGATATATAGATGTGTGGAGAGGACAAGATAAAGAAAGGAATAGGAACAAGCATTAAAAATGCAATAGGTCTCACCTCTTATTAAGTTAAAGCCATTTGCTTTGCTATACAATACCATTAGCAAAGCAAATGGCTTTAACTTAATCAAAGGCGAGACCTATTGCATTTTCAATGCTTGTTTTTCCTTGTGCTGGTGCTAAAAAAAGCTGCCTAGCGCCAACACGGACACCCTTGTGACATAGTGCAAGGATGCCTACGTTGCAGGGATGATTGTTTATGTGAAACAATCTATAATGGTGATTTGCTACTTCTATGTGTGTGCTGAAGAATGCAGCACACATAGAAGTAGCAAATTGTCATTATTTAATGATTGTTTATGTGCAGGAAGGGACACCTTCCTGCACATAAACAATCATTAATGGCATTTTGCTCTTTCTATGTGTGCTGCGGAATGCAGCACACATAGAAAAAGCAAAAACGAGGAGAAATAAAAGTATTTCTCCTCGTTTCGACATTCTAACGGCTGCTCTTGCATGGCGTTAGTTTTTGGCGCTGCCTAAGATTTACACCTCCTTGTAAATCTGCAGCAGCGTCAAAAGCAATGGGTGTTGCGGTGGAACGCACACAGCAACAGCCATTGCAAGCTCAGTGATGCATGTAAAGGGGTCTTATTTACAAGGCGGCGTTAAGCCACAAAAAGTGGCTTAACACCGCTTTGTAAATATGGAGAAGGGCATATCGCCGCAGAACGTTGCTAAAAGTGACGTTCTGGTGGTGATATCCCCTTGGAAATATACCCCTACATGACACAGTGAAGTTCTGCTTAGTTGGGAAGCTGTATTAATTGATCTCTGAAGAAACCAATATTAAGTCTGGTGTATTTTCACTTGCCCCATGCTAAAGCGCACTGTACCGGAAATGGGGTATTCACCTTAGGTCCAGGAAGGCCCGAACCATACCTACCTTTCAAGATATCTGAATAATATAGGTTTAAAGACAGTGAGTACATTGAAAATCTGGCTTTGATCTGGACCTCCGTTGGTCACCCTGTATCAGCACTCTTGCATTTGACTCCTTTGGGCATTGTTCATTTTAGCGCCCTACGTTTACAATTTATTCTTCTTAATTTCTCAACTAATGGGAATTCTATTTTCTATTTTTAAATGCAACCATTTTGTTCAACGTTATATGAGATATTCATTGCCTCCTCTTTGACCCCTTCCTACAGACACGGAGCGAAGCAGCCATGACAGTTCTGAGCGGCCACGTGGTTGTCTGTATATTCGGAGATGTGACATCGGCCCTGATTGGCTTACGGAACCTGGTGATGCCCCTGCGAGCGAGCAACTTTCACTACCACGAGCTGAAGCCGATTGTCTTTGTGGGCTCGATCGAGTACCTGAGACGCGAGTGGGAAACGCTGCACAACTTCCCAAAGGTCTCCATCCTGCCGGTGAGCGCGCGCCCCCATTTTGATATTCTTTTTAATGGGCACCGGGGAGGACAGGCCCAGTCAGTGGACCCCTGGTGTTCTGATTTCCATTTGGCTGGCTATTGGCCTGGGGAGGTCGGTTGCATTTCTCTCCCTTGCTTCTTGTGAAAAGACCCCTCCCCCCACCCCCCAGGAGGCCTTATTAGAAGAGATGGTCTCCTTGCCAGCCGTGTTGGGTTTCCATGTCAGGAATGAATTTCCCTCGCTATCAGATTCAGTAGCAGTTGTTCGCGTGTGTGCTCATGTGCCGCGCGTCAAGGCAGTTTGATGTCTGCAGTGGGGTGACAGCTTGACAGTAGTTGTTTATGACATTATTAATGCCTACGGAGCCAGAGCTGTGTTTTTATTTCTAATTAATGTTTAACTCCTCTGGGTTTGTGTGTTCTTTACCCACTCTCTATACGTCGTCGGGCCCTAGAAGTATATGGTGCATTATACATGGTATGTCATTACACCGGTATAGTCTTGACTGAAGGAGAAAAGCCTGGCCTTGAGGAAGCCCAGAGCTGATGCAGTTTTCCACTTGACAATTCTGCAGTAATCCACAGCCAAGGAAAAGACGTGTAGTTACTCAAAGGCTTGTTCTGTTTTTTTTTTTTGCCCTTTCACTGTAACAGTTTTTCTCCTGGCTGTTTTCCAGCAGCTTCTGGGCATCCGTTTTTCCAGCCTCTCACACTGCCCTCTCCCCACGAATTATTTTAAAGTCCACTGTTTGCCCTGTTTGGTTTTGTCCATATTATTTTTTCCACTTGTTTCCGACGCAAAGAATCACTGGCTCTGTTTGTAGAAATACAAATAACTGGTGTTTGAAAACGAAGAGGTTTTCATTGTCACTTGATGCACTGGGTACTGCCCCAGATCACATTTCAGGTACCCTACTGGCATTCCTGAAAGTGGCCCATTCCATTGTGTGTCTTGGGTAGAAATGTGTTATACACGTGCTGATAACGTAACATATAACCGATCAGAAGATAAAAGCCTATGGGAATGCAGTTACTTAACAAATAGTCTACAAGACATATTGCATAGGTAGATGAGGACATATGCTATGATGTGTTAGTGACATTTGCAAAGCATACAGTCACCCCTTAGTACAGCCTCATAGCACTGTGGGTTGTCCAGGTTTACACATCCGTTTGTCGGAGACCTCCATCATAGATTGGAGTAAACTTCATCGAGTGCATATATGTTTGGGTGTTATGTTGTAGTCAGTCTCTAGGTTAGGTGATAGTGCCTTGTTAAATGGGCTGTGGGTGTAGGAAATGTCGCTGGAGTAAGGTCTTAAGTCTCTTCTGATTTCTTTTACGTATCTTAAGGTTGCAACATGTCAGAAATCGTATGATTATATTGGATGTGAATGTGATTTGGTGATGAAGTTGGAGAATAATTCCTACCATATTGTCTTACAAGGGTTGAGATTGTAGTCCTTTGTTACTTGCCATGACCAACAACCCGATAGCAAAGGCAGATACATAAAAGTCGTATAAAGTTCTGACTCGGGCTACAGGAAGCTTGCCCTCACCTTCCATTTCGGTTAGCTCTGCCTCCACTTATTGCTGTCAATGGCTTCTTTGAATAGGGCCGTTTTCAGAAACTCGATAAGGAGCAGTTGTTCTCGCAAGGTGAGATTTAGGGAGTTCCCAAGGACAGAACTTGCACAGTACCTTTGAGACCTACCTCTTTGTTCAATCTACTTGAAATTAGGCTGGTGTATTTTGAAGGTAAGGATGGATTTGAGGCTCCTGAGAGGTGCACAATGCGAGGTCAGTTTCTACTAGAGCCCACAACCTTTAATTCAGAGGTCTTATGCATAGCACAGATTGCATTTTGCAGAGAAATACATAGTGGGCATTTGAAATGCTGCTCCACATTTCCCTATAGCATTCCTTCAATTGCATTTTCTGTCTATGAGGAAAATGTTTATGTAATGAGATTAGCTGTTCTTCACTGGATTTGTAGTTTTGTGATACTGCTCAGACTCTGTTAAAAGTCTCAGAAAAGTAAAACTTGTTAACTTTTGTTTCTGGTTGTTGTGCTTTTTGGCAATGTGCTAGTATTTCACATTTCTGAGCTAAGAGTATTCTATAAGTATAGTTTCAACATTCTAGATTATATCTCTCGGTCTACTGTCTGTATGTTGTGAAAAAAAGCTGTCTTAGGTGTGCTCAACAAAGTCAAACTTGGATTATGAAAAATGCTCCTGGTTCTTTTCAGTCATAGGTTGTCCACTCGTGGGTTGAAATTTCCCAATATCATTTTTATGCTCCACATTTGTGAATTAGGGTTATTAAAAGGGGCTTATTTGGGGAGTGTGAGTTATAACCTGGGCACTGGTAAAATAGTAGTGCTATGAAGGATGTGTGAGCTTCTGCTGCTACCTGCTCTCCGTCCTTTCCAGTGTTAATAAAGCATATATAAGCATCTTGTCTGAATTTGTGATACGTAACACTGTCACCAGGTTCTTGCTTGTGGCTCCTCTTGGTGTTTCTGCTCTACATGGTAATTTGCAGGAACTGGGCACCTGTGGAGTTAAGGAATTGTTGGTCATGTAGTGGTTGAGCTTTGCACTTGCATTGTCAGTCTTCTGGTTGTGAATGCATCAGACCAACGTCCATGAGAGCAGCACTCCTCATCACTCCTCACTTGTAAACATGTACTTTTCTTTAATTGATGTGCATCGGTTTGTGCTCCCATGACATATGGGCTGCTGGGATAGTTGAGGTTTCATTCTGCCCTCTGGTAACACAGATGCCCCTTGGGTGAGAGTTTATTACGTGAACATGAAGATTCTACATTCCCCCCTGAATAGTCAACCTCACTGGTGCTTGTTCTGTCACCATCTCCCCTTTCTACTACGATTAAACACTATATTCCACTATTCTCCCTCACGTATGTTCTGTTGTTGCCACCCTTATGGCTGGGTAGGCATCCCACCACACCATATCATCAGAGACTCATGCTCATCGCTTTTCCCGCACTCCTGGTTTCCCGGGGCACTGTCTTCTCCTCATCACTGCCTCACTCCTCAGCCTTGGGACCATCCCTAATGATGCTCACCACCTCCTGCTTTCTGCCCTATCACTCTTCCATTTGGCATCACCTTGTCTTCCCCTGAGTGGCTTCCTTCCTCTTATTCAGGACTCCCACTTCCCAGTTCTTCACTTCATTCTGTTTGCATTGCTATGCAGCCCCTTCACTGTTACGTGGCTGGTCTGTCATGAATGGGACCATGGCCCCTAACCCCAGGCCTGACAACCCTTCGATGTTTCTTCACCTCCGTCGCTCCTGCCCCTGTCGCTTACAGTCTTATTTCTCTTCCCTTACACTGTAGCCAAACCAAACACCCTGTCCATGCTTGCCTCTTCTAGGAACAAACGTCTTGAGGTGGGGGCACTCCGTCCCTCAGCCCTTTCTTCCTCTGTCTGCGTGGCTCCTCCTTGTCTTATCTTTGTTCCTATGTGCTGGTTGCTGACACTGCAGTTAAGCTGCTGCTCCTACCGATATCCTGAACCATAATTGGGACACTCTTGCCCTGAGGTGTCTGCTCTTAACATCTGTTCTCCTGTATAATTGGGCTGCCTCTTGCTTGCGTCTCTTAACATGGTTAGGGGATTGCTCTCAGTGTCCTCCTCCAACAGCCTTCACTCATAGTCCCAGGGACCTTCACCACCCTTGAGGCCCGTGGTCTTTCTTGTTGGATTTCGGCTGCTGTGCACCTTTTCCGCCACATTTATTGCAACGGGGGCAGCCTGTCACCCCTCTTCACTGGGGCCTGACTTTTTTGTTCCTTTACAGTACACGGGCCCCTTTTCCCTCAAATGTGCGCTCCCATGTGTGTCTGTCCTCCTTAGAGGAAAACATACTCCAGCACCATGGCCGAGACGCACGTCGATACTGCCCTCCTGAGTCTCGCTATTTCTCCTGGGGCTCCTTTCAACTGCCATCAGCATCCTAACGTCCACCCTTCCAGGGTACCCTCCACCTCAGCTTTGGTCGGACTTCCATTGGAGGCTGCCATCCCCTCCAGTGTCAAGAGAAGTGAATCCTCTCTCATGCGCATGCTCAGTTTAATGAAAACGCAGTGGCTGTACAGATGCAGGTTTTGGGCACCACTGTCTGGCGCCCCAGTCCTTCCTCAGTTTCTAAGCACAGAGAAGGGTTGCTCCTCCCCTCATAGAGGGGCTGTCTTTTGTGGTGACTGTAAAATACAATTAGCATTTCCATAAGGTTAGCACTTTGTTTTCAAGTTGAAGTGCACAACACGAGGGCTGGCTGCACTGACGTTCGTCGCGCCAAATAACCAGTCCACGCTGTCGGTGAAGCGTAAAAGGCCATTTATTAGGACAGGCTGTAAACATAACTTTAACCATAATACATATATAACAAATAACCTCAACAAAACTTCCCCCCCCGCTTCTTCGTCTCACTTGCTCCACTCTTCACGTTCCACAACAACCCGTTTCCGTTCTCAATCCTTCTTCATTTGTCTCCTGACGTCCTCTTTTGCATCACCTGTCATCGCACTCCTGCATCCCGCAGCCCCATCAATCACTCTTCCCCCGAGAGGTGGGTGGGCCCGTCCAGGACTCCCCCACCCCTCCAAAGTTCCGCCTACCTCCCTACAACCTGCCCTAAACTGGCATGCTCCATCCACCTCAGTTAACCCTTCCCTCTTTACTGTAGGGTGGGTGGGTGGCCAACTTTCTTCAACCCTCCCGCTGGCGCTAGGAAACAGGAAGAGGAAGTAGTTTCCCCTTCCTGCTCCCTTATAGCCTCTCCTACTCCCTCCCCTTCCCCTCCAGCCTTCCCTGTCTGGCGCGAATCCCCGGGGAAAGACTAGACTGCGTCTTGCTTTCCCGGGGGCCGTCATCGCGCCAAATAACCAGTCCACGCTGTCGGTGAAGCGTAAAAGGCCATTTATTAGGACAGGCTGTAAACATAACTTTAACCATAATACATATTTAACAAATAACCTCAACAAAACTTCCCCCCGCTTCTTCGTCTCACTTGCTCCACTCTTCACGTTCCACAACAACCCGTTTCCGTTCTCAATCCTTCTTCATTTGTCTCCTGACGTCCTCTTTTGCATCACCTGTCATCGCACTCCTGCATCCCGCAGCCCCATCAATCACTCTTCCCCCGAGAGGTGGGTGGGCCCGTCCAGGACTCCCCCACCCCTCCAAAGTTCCGCCAACCAGGGAACCCCCTTTGGGTGGTTACCTGCCCCACCCCCCGCCATGCACCTTTCGCCCTCACACCCTTCTACACCAAATGGACTCATTCCAAAGCTTACTGATCGCGTCCCTCATCTCCATCATGTAATATGCATTACCCATCCTCGAAAGGTGCACCCCGTCGTCCCTGAATAGCAGCGGCTCCTCCAGCCGCAGCCCCTTGTGAGCAATAACTTTTATGTCTCTGTTGTCGCAAAAAACCCTCATTGCCCTGTTCAATTTTCTCCTGGCTTTTTCCACTGCCGCTGGTTTTACCGCTCCCCTCCACACTCTACGAGGCACAAACTCAGTCCACACCAAGCAGGTGCCCGCCATCCGTTGCTTCATTACGTCCAAGTCCCGTTGCATCTGTTGCATGATTGCCAGGCCTGACAATCGCACCAAGTCATTTTCCCCAAGTGTAAAACCAGCAAGTCAGGACATCCTTTCTGCGACACCATCTTCGTCAACCAGGGCAAGAACGCCCCCAGCGCATTCCTCGTTTTCCCCACCATTGCACCTCGTGATGGCTGCTCCGCAGTCCCAGGCTACGGCCGTAAACCTGACGATCTGCATATTGCGCCGCCCAATGCACGAAAGAGTGCCCGGCTATCCAGGTGACCGTCTTGGTCCCTAGGCCCCTCACACAACCTACGATGAGAAAAAAGGTGTTAAAAACCATCCTGGCCCAACTAATCCCACTCTACTCCTCTTTTACGCAGCGCCCCTTGTCACTTCCGCACGTAGCGCTCGCAGCAACGGGACCTCCATCTCCCAATCTGTCGAATCCGCTCCCAAGACCACCCCAAACGTGCCGCCGCCGTTGCTGCCCCAATCCGAAAAGAGTGTGTCCCAAATCCCTTCGGGTCCCGCCCCATCCGCTTCAACGCCATACGCATAACTGCCAGCAACTGGGCCGCCGTCAACCTATCGCCGGAGCCATGCAGGAAGATCTCCCCGTTTTCCGGCCCCATCCCGCGAAAAATCCTCCCACTCCTTTACCGGGCACACACCCTGGCACCCACTCTCATTCAACCATATCCACTTTCCCCTCCCCGCCTGATCCGTTTTTGAGTGGCCCAACCATATCCCCAGCCGACCCCCGTCCAATCTCACATCCTCATACTGACGTCCTGCCTTACCCTTCGTCCCCAACAACTCTGACACCCGAAATGCTCCAAAAAACATCCACACCATGCTCAAACGAAACAAAGCCACTTCCGTAACATCGTAACAACAAATGGGCAACATGCCCAATAAACCTTGCAACACCTCAAAAGTCACGGCTTCCCGGGGCGCCCCCGTAGCCCCCTCCAGTCTCTCCCTGCCCCATCCCTTCAGCATTCTGCTGATAATCTCATCTTTTGCCGGATCAAATCCCCAAAACAACTTACAATAGAAGGAGATTCCCGCCAATTTCCCTGCAATCGTCGTATGAGACAACCCCTTCTCAATACAGTGCAATACAAAACGAATCACTCCCTGTTCCATCGCTTGAACGGACATGCGCCCATTGTCAGTGGCCCAGCCCATAAAGACCCCGAACTCCGTCCAAGCCAATCTGTAAGTGCGCCGCGTCGTCTCCGCTATCGACTTCTCCACTAGGCTGCAGACTCTCATTCCCCCAGGCCCAGATGCCGTCCGGCAACTGCGTTTTGAGGACTTCCGCTCCAGGTGCCATGCGGCGAAACCTGCTCCACTGCGAACGAGACAAAGCATCCGCGATGTCATTACTCGCTCCCGGCACATGCTTTGCCCGAAAAACCACATTCAACTGCAGACACTGTAGCATAAAATACCTCAACAACCTCAACACCCTCAAATCCCTTGCTCTCTGCCCGTTGACCAGGTCTACCACTGTCATGTTGTCCACATGGAACAACACGGAACGGTTCTTGAATTCACTGCCCCACACCGCTAGAGCCACCAACAATGGAAAGAACTCAAGAAACGCAATGCTCCTCCCCTGTGTGATCCAGTGAGCCGGCCAGCGCTCCGCGCACCATCTCCCGTCCCAGAACACCCCAAAACCTGCCGCCCCGCTGCATCTGAAAAAATCTGCACTTGCCACACTGTTCTGTCCTCTATGAAATCCAGCGAAACCCCATTGAAGTCGGTCAGGAAAGTCTGCCATATTCTCAGGTCTGCTCGCACTCCCAAGGAAATCCGCACCCTGTGATGCGGTAGCACCGCCCCGGACATGGCCATGCCGAGGCGCCTGCAAAATGTTCTCCCCGCTCTTACCACCCTGCAAGCAAAATTCAACAGCCCCAAAAGTCGTTGGACCGTCTTCAGGTCAATCTTTCTTTCTCCCATCACCCCCAACACACAGGCCTGTATGTCTCCCACTTTTTCAGCCGGCAACCGGGCTATCCACTGCACTGAGTCCAACTCAATGCCCAAAAACATCAATTGACAGCTGGGCCCAGCTGTCTTCTCCGGCGCCAATGGTACCCCAAAGTGCCGGGCCATCTCCTGAAACTGCGCCAACGCTCGCCCACAGTCACCCGACCTTTCCTGTCCGATGAAAAGGAAATCGTCCAGGTAATGTGACACCTCCTTATGCCCACTGCTCCTTTGAAATGCCCATTGCAAGAAGGTGCTGAACAATTCAAAGAGAGCGCACGAAATCGCACAGCCCATGGGGAGAACTTTGTCCACAAAGATGGCCCCCCAAACTGCATGCCCAGCAACGCGAAATCCGCCGGGTGTATGGGCAGTAAACGAAACGCCGACTTCACATCACATTTCGCCAGCTCCGCTCCCTGCCCACACCTCTGTACAAGGCGGATCGCGTCGTCCACTGAAGCATACAGTACCCTCGAGTCCGCCTCCGCGATGAAGTCGTTCACGGACCTCCCTTCCGGCCAGGACAGGTGGTGTATCATCCTGTACTCACCCGGCTCTTTCTTGGGCACCACCCCCAGCGGAGAGATAATCAAGTCTGCTAAAGGCCAGTCGACAAACGGGCCCGCAATCCTACCTTCGTCAATTTCAGTTCTTAGTTTTGCGGACACCACCTCCGGCAACTCCGTAGCCGATCTCAAATTGTCTGCCCATCTCCTTTCCCTTGGACCCTGATACCCCACCCGGAAGCCCTCCGTAAATCCCCACTGCAACTTCAAAGCTGCCTCTCTGTCTGGGTATACCGAGAGCCACGGGCCCATGGCCTCAATTCGGACCGGAGTAGGCGCCCTTCGGTCCAGGCTGTCCCCGTCCCTTCGTGGCCCGCCACTGTTCTGATGGTGTTGCCAACGTAAAACATTGGGTGAGGGCGTGTTTCCCACCACATTTGGAGCACTCATGTTTGAACTTACACGGGTACCTGGAGCAGTATCCTTTGTTGTAGTTCCAACACGCTCCCGTGGTGCTCCCACCCGGCTTCTGTTGTCCTCCCCCGCAGTTCCTGCACTGGCCTGTCCACTACCCGCCCCAGACTGAGCGGGACGCGTCGGAAATGTCCGATACGTCACTGGCAGCCCGCTCGCCGTGTGCGTTGCTGCTGACGACTGTGTGGACGACATCCATTGCATCCACAGTTCCTGGTCCACCTCCCCCAGGGTTTGTCGGGATTCGCTCCAAGTCTGGCCCGAAACTCCTCATCATAACTGAGCCACGCAAACCCCCCAAAATGCATCTGCGCCTTCCTAATGATGTCCATATATTTTAACATCGCTATCGCTCTTTCTTGATGCTTTTCGCAATATATGCTAGCATAAATCAGAAAGGCCGACGTCCAATTTTCCATGGTCACCGGCACCCGCGGTCTACGAGTCAGCTCCCATTCCTCCTCTTTGGAACCCTCCTTGGCCTGTATTTCCCTATGGAGCAGTTTAAAAACGTCCACATATTCGTGTCGCCATATTCTTGCCCGTATTTTTTCTGACAGATGCGACCCCAACGGCATAGCCAACCCCATGTACGGCAATTTTTTATGCTGTCGTTCGTCCCCCTTGCCGTCCTTCCCCTCTTCTTTGTCCGTCTGGACACTGGCCACCGCCTTCTTCCCCCCTCTTTGCCCGACTCGGCCGACTGACCACCCGTCCCGGGTGCCACAACCTTGGGTTCCCGCACTGACCCCTCCCCCACGCCCACCGACCGGCAGGACTTCTTCCTACCCCGTCCCGCCCCCTCGTCCCAAGCTTCCCACCACTTGCCCTCACCTGACAAGGTGGTCTGTGCTCCTTCCTCCGACTTGCCGTTGCCGCTCTTCTTCGCAGAGGCCGTCCTGGCCTGTGTCCTGGCCACCGCCGGTGCCTGGAAAATATCAACACATTTCGTCGTTGCCGCCCCCCCCACCGACCTCCCGGCCGGGCTTTCAACCTCCTCACGCAACTCACCTTCCTCAAGCTCATCACTGTCCTCCCCATAATCCAACATCAACTCCGCTTCCGTATCCTCAGGCATCCACGTCAACTCTTGCACCGCTCTTTTCACACCTTTCCCAGTCTTGGCATGCACCACTCCCCGTTCCCCTGCCCCCTTTGCTGATGCCCGCTCCTTCGGTGGAGGGAAGGCCGCCGCGGACCCCCCTGCTGCTTCTGCCCGGCGTCTTGGGGCCGTTTTGCGCCCCGCCGGCCCACCCCGTCTGCCGGCTGCCGCCAGCTGGTCCCCCCCCCCAGGCTGCTCCAACCTGAGAGGGTCCCAGCGCCAGCGGGCCTCAAAGCCGTCCCGGCCGCCCCTACCCCCGTCCGGGGGAGCTATCATCCTCCGCCCACACCCACTTGCCCCCTTTTGGGGCCTCCTGCCCAAGTTTCTCCGCCCAAGCCTCCTCCTCTGATGTGGGAGTGGGGGCCCCTCCGCCCGTTCCAACTCCCCCTGGCTTCCCGGGCCTCGCACAAAGCCGCCCACTGCGCCTCTGTGTCGTTGATAACGCGCCTCTGATCCCGGATTTTTTCCTCCAAGGTCATGCACTCCCACCTCTGCCCTCCTGCTGCCGAGGGCTGCCCCCCGTCTACACCCCCCGCCTTTACCGCCGGCGCCTGCGCAGCCAGGCCCCCCCCACCCCCTGCCCTCGGAGTCCCCCCGGGGGGGCACCCCCTACCCCGACGAACCCCCCACTGCGACAAGTCCAGTGGTGACTCCCCCAGGAGCCCCCCTCATTGCGTGTGCCCCCTGACCCAAACAAGTCCTGAGACCCCACCCCTGTGTCCCCCACTGAAATCCGGCCTAAACCCCCCTCCTTCCCTGCCGCCTCAACATGACCCACGTGGGCCTCCCCCTCCCAACTGGGCCTCTGGCCAACGCCTGCTGCAATCCCCTGGCCGTCCCTCCAAATCTCCCGGGCCCCCCTCCCGGCCGCCTCGACCGCACGTCCAACAGGCAGGCTTTTCCTCCCACCCCTCGCTTCCCCCGGCTCTTCCCGGCCCCCCTTCCCGACCACGTGTGGCGTCCGTTTAGGGGACTCACGGCATGCTGCCACCGCCGCCGCCACTCCGGCCGATGCGGACCGGGGGGTCCGCGTCATCCCCACCCACGCCTCCTCCAATACCCCCGGGCGCAGCAGGTCCTCCCGCCCCGCCCGGCCGAGGACACGCAGGGCCTCCCGCACTGCCTCCATATCCGTTCCTGTCATGATGTGCCTCCTGCTCCCCACTAATCCCGGGCGCTGACCGGCACCAGAATAGCCTAAATCCCAAGTCCCTACCTAACTTCCCTCACCTCAACTTTCTTCAACCCTCCCGCTGGCGCTAGGAAACAGGAAGAGGAAGTAGTTTCCCCTTCCTGCTCCCTTATAGCCTCTCCTACTCCCTCCCCTTCCCCTCCAGCCTTCCCTGTCTGGCGCGAATCCCCCGGGGAAAGACTAGACTGCGTCTTGCTTTCCCCGGGGGCCGTCATTTTAGGCCAGCCCAGCCGCATGCCAGAGCTCTGACATGCGGCACAGCGGGTGGTGAATGCTGCCAGCAGCACCACTCATCACTCAGATCGACAGGCCTGGTATCTAAATGCGTTGGCACGCTGTTATACAAGCTCAATATCATCGCATTAAAAGTACACATTTTAGTCATCTCTCAGAGTTTCTTTGCTCATCTGTAATTTGTATTTCTCCTCTTTCCTTTTTTTTATTTTTATCTTTTGCCAAAGGGGACGCCATTAAGCCGCGCTGATCTAAGGGCCGTCAACATCAACCTCTGTGACATGTGTGTTATTCTGTCAGCCAATCAGAATAATATTGATGATACCTCGCTGCAGGACAAGGAATGCATCTTGGCGTCACTCAACATCAAGTCTATGCAGTTTGATGACAGCATCGGGGTCTTGCAGGCTAATTCCCAAGGTAAGCACTGCCCTGTAATATGTTCCTGCCGCCCCTGCAGGGGACAGCAGCTGACAAGTGGAATGTCGCTCACTCGGGGATTCAAAGAGCCTTCCATCCGTTCACTTGACAGCCAAACTCGTTGTGAAGGGTGTTTTTTAGAAGTTTTTTTTTTTTTGCGCAGCTTTCCGGATATTGAAAAGAAAAGTCGGAGAGGAGCTGGCTGGAGCCAGCAGCACAGTCGATTCTTAAAGTTTTCCTATAGCACATACTAAACTATTTATCCATCTGCTATGAGACCCTTTTATCCACAAGGCCAGTTTTCAGAGGTTACAACTCTCAAGGGTTTGTGCAGTGCGAGTCTTAACAGCAGGTCGCTCCTGTCTAAAAGTGTTCCTCATCACTTGCTCTGATATCCTACCTCTGACACTCCACGCTCTTGTTACTTTGGCCTGACACTTGCATGACTTCAAGTTCAAACAATACCAAACACACAAAGGGTGATGGGCGGACTGCTTGTAGTTTGTCTGTCTGACCTCTGGTAATCACTCGGGGTATTATTGCAAATATCGTTTCTTTTCCCACTATTCCACCTCAGTTCGGACCCAGACAAAGTTAAGTTTACGTTAAGTTTGTAGATTTATATAACGCAGCTTATCACCCCGTGAGGGTATCCAGGCGCTGTCCATGGGCACAGGGAAATAAAGTGATTTGCCCAGAATCACAGGATGTGGCGCCGACTCCGAGACTCAAACCCGGATCCATAGCTCCCGAGTTAACAGCTCTGGCCGCTGCTCCACATCCTCTGCAAATGCAAATCAGTTAGGATCCTGCTTTGAAAGGAACAGTCAAGTCCGAACTGCCAGGCCAGGTCCTCCCTGAACAGGAACACAACCACCCCAAGACTTGTTTCGCCCATATTGGGGCTCTTCAGTCAGATGTCGCTTGGTTCCAGTGATACAGTGAGCAGAGGACCCACGTCCAGGCATACCCCTGCCACTTAGGGCAGTAAATCAAACACACAGCGGTATATATGGTTGGGTCTAATCTGAGGTGGCATGGTGGGCAAAAGAATGATAGGTTGGAATGCCACCCGAGTGATTGCCGGTATTTAGACTTATTGCAAGCATTCTCCCACAACCATTTGTGTGTTTGATATAACACCCTAAGTGGCCAAGGGCATGCTCAGACATATGTCCCTTGCTCACTGTGCCACTGAATCAAAGTTACACCCGTCTGAAGAGCCCCAAGCAGAGCGAAACAGGTCTTGGGTTGCTCGTGTTCCAGTTCAGAGCAGACCTGACTTGGCGGTTCGGGCTGCACTGTTCCTGTTGGGGTTCAGGGTGAAGACTGATTTGCATATTGCTGGGTCTACTCCGAGATGGCATGGTGGGCAAAAGAGTGATGGGTTGGAATGTTACCCCAAGTGATTGCCAGTGGTTAGACTTATTGCAAGCATTCTCCCATCACCTTTTGTATGTTTTTCGGACAATATCACTCATTTGCTATCACCAAAACAAAACTGGAGTATCGTCTTCTGAAAAGGTCATCGTGCCCAAGCCGCCTGTCTACCAAACTTGGTGGGCGTGGGGGAGATGTTTATTGGTTTTAAGTTTGGTCCTGTGACATCAGTAATCAGGCAATCCAGTGCGTACAGCAACACAGTCTGAATGTCACTATGAATGATGTTTGCACACCTGTGAGTGGAGGGGAATTATCACCGTAATAGCATGCTGAAGCCATTATGGTGATAAATTGCACAATGCAAGCATGGACAACCACAAAGTGATTAATTGATGGTTAGTTCTAGTGCCTTGACCATGGTATCATGTTACTAATTTAACCACACGTGAATATTCGGTCATTGTGCCTCCTATTTCTAGTTAACAATCAAAGGCCTGCTTCTACAGATCAGCCTTACTGAGGGTTGTTACCTCAGTACCTCAACTTTCTTACAGGTTTGTCTGTAAACCAAGTAAAGTTTGCGGTATCAGTGTGAAAAGTATATTCAAGCACAAGACAGGACCTGTGGTTCTTTGACTAGTCCTTGCACGTCAACCTCTCCCTAAACTACTCTATAATGGAGAGTTACTCTGAACAACACCGACTTTGTGGCCAATTGAATCAATCCCATGTACCACATTACTTAGCGAGGCAATGATCAAACTAGTAAAGGGGTTGTTGCACATGTGTGAACAGTTCACTGGGTGAAGAGCTTGCTGCTGAGATCTAGAGACATTTTCAGGCAAGGCCGAAGTGGGCTATTGTCCAGGGCCCACACCTTCCAAGCGTCCCCTTAGGAAAGTGATTTTTTTTTCTCTATCGCTGGCCCATATCTTCCTATTTTTTCTCTCTATCTCTCTCTCTCTCTCTCTCTCTCTCTCTCTCTCTCTCTCTCTTCCCCTCCCTACCACTATCTCTGACTCCGTCTCTTTCTACTCATTGTCATCTTCAGCTTTGGGCCCTGAGCAACACATATTTTAATTGTTTTTGTGTGACCTCATTTCAGAATGTTCAACATATAATTCAAAAGTGGCTGGCAGCATAAAATTACAGAAAATGAGTAATAAAATGCTAAATTTCTCTGAACGGGTACCCCTAAATATGTCTTGCCCGAGGCTCGAAAATGCTTAAGATGACCCTGCTGAGATCTGCGTGCAAAGCTGCAGAGTTGAATTTTGGGAGGGCCAACTCAGCCTTTTATTTTCTGAAGTTGTTAAATTGAGTATCATTGCGTTGTGTAAAAGTAACAGCTGTTATATTCAGTGCTATGCTTGCCATAACTGCAGTAGCAAACTCTATGTAAACATGGGTTGTTAATATTAGTGCATGGGGAAACTCAAAAAACAATGCTGACATTACATGTGATATGTGTCGTGAAATCCCGTCAGGGCCTGGCGGCCCATAAGTGAAGGTGACCGTGAAGTGCACACTAATTTTTGGAGAACAACATAAGATCCTCATGTGCGGCGTCATTGACATTGCTCAGGCCAGACCAAAACAATACAGCACCATTGCCACCTCACTTTATTTTATTTTATTTGAAATGTTTTATATAGAGCGAACGTGACCCTTGCGGGTATCAGAGCGCTTTACAAGTAAATGAGCCAAAGACATCCAAATCAATAAGCATAGTAAATGCACATACAGGATAAGAGAACAGTAAACTCATGAAACAGAATGATGATCTATTCAAGAAATTTGTTCATAAATAAAAGTTTGACTTTTTCTTAAAGGAGTTAGGGGAGGGGAGTCCATCTTATTTCAGGAGGGAGAGAGTTCCAGATTCTGGGGGCGATGCCAGAGAAAGCTCTGTTGTAGACTTTCTTCCTCACAAAACACGGTGGCTTTAGCAGTACGGTGCTATTGCTTCTAGAGGATCTTGAGGCTTTCGACAGTTCAAGCTTATTGGCGAGATAACTTGGGGTGTTGAAGTGCAGAGCTTTGTGCAACATACATGCAATTTTTTGTTGAATTCTTGCTTCATAAGGGAGTCAGTTAAGGGGTTTCAAGTCAGGGGAGATGTGGTTGTACCTTTTTGATCCTGTGATGATTCTTGCAGCAGAGTTAAGTGAGACCCTTAACGGTGCTGTTGTGTATCTGGGCAGGCCTGAGAGGGTACCGCTTCCATATACCAGTCTGAGAATCATGAGTGCTTGCACGGCAGACTTGAATTCGTTTTGAGGGAGGAAAGGCTTTAGTTTCCTTAATATGCTCATTTGGAGGTTTACTCCTTTAGTGGTGACACTAATATGCTCCTGCATATTAAGGTTTTTGTCAATGATTATTCCTAGCGATCTTGCTGACTCAATAATTTGTGGCGTGCAATTGAATGCTGTTAGTAAGCTGCATCCAATCACTAATAGTGTGAATCTGATTGGGTCGGGAGTTTAGGAGGAATTCCGTTTTTTGAGTGTTCAGTTTGAGGTGGTTGTTTTACAGCCAGTTTTGGGTATTTTGAAGAATAGAATTGAGGGATCGTATGTCTTCAGTGGATGAGATTTTGAAGTACAGTTGGATACCAGCAGCGTATAGATGATAGTGAATGTTAGATGACTGTAGAATTTCTGTTAGTGGCTCCACTAATAGGTTGAAGATAGAGGGTGAAAGAGAGGAGCCTTGTGGGACCCCAAGTGTGACCAGAGCAGTCTTAGAGAGGGATTGATTTACCTAGACGTTTTACGTTCTGTTTTGAAGAAATGAGGTGAACCAATTTAAGACACCCTGATATTACCATCCTGTGATCTAGTAAATCAAGTAGGTAGTCATGATTAACCGTATCAAAGGCAGAGGAAAGGTCCAAGAGGATTAGTAGGCATGATTCGTTTCAATCCAACATTTTTAGAGTATCGTCCACTATATGTGTCAAGGCCGATTCAGTGCTATGCCCAGAGCGGAAACCTGTTTGGTGCCAGTCAAAGAGATAGAATTGGTCAATGTGGTTACATAGTGGGAATTAACACATTTTTCAAGAACCTTCGCCAGCGTCGGAATGTTGGAAATGGGGTGAAAATTGTTAACGTTGGTTGGATCAGCCATTGTCTTTTTTTAAGATGGGGTGACCTGTCCGGATTTTAGGCAGTCCGGTATTTTTCCCTGTTGTAGTGAAGCATTTACAATAATAGTCCAGAGTGGGAGTATAGACGTTTTGATGTCATTGAAAAGGGTGGAGGGAAGTGAATCAATGAAGTGGTTTGAGGGTCTGTAAGCATTTTGAGAATTGTGTTTTGCTCAATTGTTTCGAACGAACTCCGGGAGGCATTATTTTTGAGGATGCGCTCTGGAAGGTACGTGGGTTAACTTATCAAGATGGGAGAGATTCTAGTGTCTAGTGAGTGAGAACATTGCTGTCGTGTTATCTGAAGGTCAGCATTACAATTGTCTGTCTTTTCAAGGTAGAAGGTGGCAAATTCTTCATAATTGGGTAGTAGAATGGATCCTTTGTACCTGTCTAAGCTTCTGCAGCACAGATTGTCCATCCGAGATGAGGATAACTAAAGCTCGGTCGAGCGCAGGATGCTTAGAAAACTGCCCTGTGATGAGATGGCATACAACTTTATTTTTCACTTGATGGTTACATTATATAATTGAACTCGAGTTCATAGGTTTAATGTTAATAGTAAATTACTCCTTGACAGGGAAGATGGGAGCATAGGCTCGCCTGAAAATAGGCATCTTCTAATAAATATTAGTTAACCATTTTTTTAAATTTATTTACAGTTTCTTACATAGTGCTACGTAACCCCAAAGGGTGTCAGTGCGTTTTACATTGAACAGTAAAAATAAGAAGGAGCAATGTCCCAGGTGTACATCTAACTGAAAGAAACCTATAACTCTTTGTAACTTTTAAAATATAGCTGAGAGATTTTGGCGGGGGATAGATAATTTATAAGGAAAGGGAATGAAGGAGAGAGGAGAAAAACTTTGGAAGCATGTTTGTCAGTCCTTCTTGAGGTGGATATCAATAAGAAAATTACACATTTAGGTGACTTTTATATAGTTGTGTTTTGAGATTTTCCCTAAAAGAATAGATATATTTGTGATGCCTTCGGAGAGAGTTCTATGATGGGAAAGCCCTAATGAATGACTACGAATCAGACTGGTAACTCCATTGCTCAGTGAATATGTGAGTTTAAAGTTGGAGTCCTGCTTTTTTTTTTTTTTTTATTTCTTTTTATTATATCAAAGGAAAAGGCACATTTATATAATACTTTAGCATAGTAACTTTACATGTAGTTGCTCATATCAATATCTGTAGTCTTTCTTCACAACGTTGCATTGTTGCTCATGTGTTACATCATTGTAGGTTCATCACATAACAGCTTAATTATCAACCACCTTAAATTACTTCCTGATCTTGAAGTATTGTTGGTAAGGTACATATCTCTCCTCTATAGGTGTTCCATCCCCCCCAGAGTCGTATCCACTTTTTCGGGCAGCCTCTACGCACATATACAGTCTTTTCCGCCACCATGGCCATGTCCATATCTTTGCACCATTCCGTGAGCGTGGGAGTGGTGGAAGCTCCCCAATGTTTAGCGATGTTTCTCTTAGCTAACATCATTCCCAGTGTTGCCCATGTTTGCCTTGTGGAGTTAAGGTCTGTGGCTTCCCATATGTTTAATAAACAGCGTTTGGGTTCTGGCGGGACTGGGCTCCCGCTCATTCTTGTGATAGTGGCCATAACAGACGTCCAGTATGTCGTTATGGCAGGGCAGGCCCAGATGGTGTGAAAGAAGGTACCAATCGCCCCACATCCTCTCAGGCAAAGCTGGGTGTCAGTTTTCCCTATTTTATAAAGAGTCGGTCTTGTATAGTAAATTCTATGTAATATCTTGAGCTGTATCAGGCGTAGTCTGGATGGAATCGCCACCTCCCTAGGTGATGCCAGTGCATCCTGCCAATCAGTATCGTCTAGTTCTCCCACCTCCCCGCTCCATTTGTCTCGGAATTTTTGCATGGCACCTTTTTTGCATCTCACCTTTTCACTTCCCCTCAGTCATTAGAATGTATCTGTAAATTTTTCCTACAACAGTTCCCGTGTGCCAATAGATGGCCCCTTGGACTCTGTGGCAGCTTCATCCCGCCTTAGGAAGTGATGAGCAAGAGCAGTATATGTAGGGGCCACACCTTTGTACTGATGTCAGTTTCTTTTTTTTGCATGCTCTTTGACACGGATATTGCGTTCTGCTCACGAACATTTTGTCAGTGTTCACTGACTCCCCAATATCGTTTACAAACAACATTGTGCTTGGGAAAATGTTCCCTATGAAGACTATGCACTTTAAACCATGATGCTCCTCAGGAAACAGTTGTCGATCACTGATCTACTGAACGTCTTCCTTTGGTGCTTAGACTCCAAGAATGACGAGAAGTCCTTCAGTAAGTGCTCCCTGAGTAGCCTAAAGGCTTACAGGAAGCGTGAAGCAAAGCTGTAGGTCTCTGAACACATGAAACAAGGTAGGTCACGTTCAAATTCCCAGTCCTACTCCAGGTCCAAGTTTCAGTGGGGGTCAACATTACCGTCCTCGGGTGAGGTCACAATGACATTAAAAAAACTTTGGTGCAAGCACAACATTTTTTAAGTAAGAGTCCGCCCCACCCCCGCCAATCCCGCTCCAGTGGGTGGTCACTTATTTTGGTAATGCTCTTTCTGGTGTAAACTCTATCTAATTGTTGATTCTTCATCTACTCACCCTCCTCCCAGTTCTGTGAAGTGGACGTCTGATAGCTCTTAAGGTCCCTTTTTAGATTTAGCACCCTTTCTGGTTAGCGTATCATCAATTGTTTAGTGTTTTAGAGTGTAAGGGTCATTTGAAATGAAACAGACATGACCCCTCAGGGGTGGCACCCGTATATGGCTCTGTGTTTCCAATTTGGGTGGTTGGACAAAGCAGCCATGGAATCTGAGGGCACCACCTAGTGCACCCAGAAGGTGTTGCAGAAAAGATTTCCAGATCCATTCTGACATCTGGGAAAATTCGAAAGGCGAGGAATCTGTGGTTAGATAGTATATCTACCAGATAGAGAGTTACTGAAGATCAGCGGCGGCCAGTGCAGGTAAGCGCAGTGGGCGGGGGGATGTCGACAGATGACAGAATAGAATTTATGTATTTATTTAATTTTCCCTATTCTATCATCTGTCGACTCCCCGTCACCGTGCTTACCTGCACCGACCGCCGCTGGTGAAGATAAGTAACTTGTCCTTCTAAATTAAAGCCGTCAACCGCAATGTTACAGTGAAGCTTTACTGAAGATAAGTCATAGCACCACATAAGATGTCCAACATGCTCAGTCCCCTATGTAACTTAATCTTCTCAAACAAAAAAGAGAATTGGAGTACATAACACTCTGGACAACATGTACACCCTTCTCTACTTAGCAGAATGACATCACTGGATAGTGCAATACAACGATTATAACACATATCTCCTTGAACACTGAAATAAAGTTTCTACCCCCGCTACAACACGAATACAGAAATAGGTTGACACAAAATATCTCAAGCAATAACAATCTGAATAAGCGCTAATGCATAGGAAGCCAAAACTGACAATGTATGCAAAAGGAAAAGACATACAAGGCATTCTGACATTGTGCATGGAACCCTTGCAGTCTTTTGACCTTGCATTTCTTTTCTTGACCTGATGAAGCCTTGTATCAATATTTTCATTTTCACGTACCAATGCTGTACAAAGAGCCTTCAGTTATCAGCAAGACGAATCACATCCAGGTCTACAGAGATCCTCTCCCATTCTCCAACATCACCGATTCCTGCCCACTGACACAATCCTCAAAAGTTTGGAGGACTCAGGAAAACCCTTGTTGGCCCATTTGGCTTCTTTTCACACTCTTCCACACATATTTTCTTGGGATGATACCAAGCTTTGTATTTCCTTTTATGGTCAACAGTTCTAAACACATCCCCATCCAATAGCTTTACTTTCCTCATACTCATTTCGCCAACCATCCAGGAGGCATCTTAGTATTGGCTGTCCTTCGTCTTAAGGGCTTAAATGGGAATAATCTCTGTCACTGTGTTGGTAGTGGTGCAGGGTACCCACAATATATCTTGAATTACCTTCTTCTCTAGTCCCAAGTATTGCACTTCCAATTGCTCACTAACTTTAACCCATTCGGTCTTGCAAGCCTTGCAACACAAATTGCACACCATCGTCTGTAAATATTTTTTGTAGGTTTTCTTTTTCTTGGTTGTCTCCGGAATCTCCATCCAAATTTATAGGTATTGCATGGGAATCTTTGAAATATAACATGCATTGGAAAAAGGTATTTGCTTTGTTAACATTGATTCTGATAGAAACTGGGCTTTCTGTTCAGATTCCTCAGTACTCACTAACCTCCCCTCGTGGCTCTTGGATCTTTTGACGCACTCTCCGCTTGAGAATTTTGTGAATAAAAGAGGTTGCACGAGGGGATGCAGTTGTGTAAGAGTTGAGTTATCACTCAAGTGCTGCGTAATTCTCCAAGACTTAAGTGCCACCCCTCTCAACACCTCCTCCATGCCAGGGAGCATGTAAAATGGTTCCAGGGCCCACCCATCACCTGAGATTTTTCAAAGATAAAATAATCTACAGAAGTTACACAGAATCTAATAGAAGAAGGATACTGACATCTCACTGAAATTGATGAAGGATACCTACTCTGACAGAACTGGCTTGTAATTCAGCAAGTTTGGGTGTTTGTGCAGTGTATAAAGCTCCTTCCTCCAATGAGCAAGATATTTCTTTCCGACCTCGAGGTGAAGGTCACATTTAACCATGTGTGAACCCTCAACACTCCATCAGAAAAATGCTTCTTCCAGCAACTAGGATGTATTCTTTTGAATACATTTCTTAACTTCAGCATCTACAATATCTCTTCTAATCATTTAACTTCAGTGGGTGTTCTGGGGAACTTAAGACTTTCCCTCTTTTCCCACAACTTCTAACACCTTACCGATGTTGGGGAGTGTGTTTTAATTTTACCCTCACAGTCCCGCTCGCTTCACATTACAGTAACACTGTAGGGCAATTTATATCACCTATAGCTATGTAATGAATACTGTATTGCTTCTTATTGGATGTCTTGGTTAATAAAAGCCTCTTGCTAATTCCAATTGCATGCCTTATGCAGCCTTTTGTAGTCCAGCAGCCATTTTAGCGCCGCACCGCTCACCTTCAAACGGCTCCACAAAAAGTCTAGTTGTAACAGGTTTTCTGTGTAAAGCCACTTTGCATTTCGGACAGTGTGAAATAAAACAAAAACATATCTTTTTCTGAGCATTAATTATACACAAGGCCGGCCCAGGCAGGTTATGAAATATTAAATCAAAATGTTTCTTGTTCCCTGATGCCACACAGATAAACACAGCAGTTTTTTTGAAGGCCCTGCTTGCAGCTCCTTTGCCTAAAATTTATTGCTGTGTCTGGATTTTCTGCGGTCCCCATTCTGGGTGAAAGATGGGGCTCTTGGTAGTTTTTAAGGAACAAACTCCTCAAGAGTTGCCGAGGTAAGCAACAACTCTTATGTCTATGGCACCCGGGGGAGCTCACGCGAAGGCCTCCTTTACCATGATAAATGGCGCCAAAGTTTTATTGTCTCTGATTGCGTACCTTACATCATCAGGATGGACAAATAAGAGGGCCCGGCTTTATCTTCAGCCATTTTATAAATATTTAAGTCCTTGTAGTTGCCTAAAGATATTAAAACATATTTTACTGGGGCCTGAATATAAATATTACATATAGCACCAACTATCCTAGCTGTTTAATGAATTCATAATTTTCTCCTCACATTTATTGGAATGTGGTTTATGTTCCAAGAGCCCCATTTCGGAAAAAGATAACATTCTGCAGTCTGACAGGCTGCAAAGTGAGAGCTAACGGTAGGCTCGGTTTTTAATGATATGGGGCTTCAATTAGTTGTGTGTGTGTGTGGGGGGGGCGGAGTAGGGGTTTGAGGAGGCCTGGGAGAAAAAGCATGCTCTCCCTACTTAATAAGGCACCAAGCAAGCCATGTCTACGAAGAAAAGTCTTTGCCTTGACTGCGCAGTATTCGTTTTTCACCATGTGGTCACTACGTAGTGAGTGAGTGCTTTAATAGTCAAGATGTGGACTTTTTTTTGTGTTGCAAAATGAGCACGGTGATTCAGACAGCAGCACATGCGGGTTGTAATTGTATTTATATAGCGCTTACAACCCCTGACGAGGCGTTGAAGCTATTTACGCTAGGCAGCACGCTGCTCCGGAAACCCAACGCTAGTGGCTAGTCCGGAGTCTATTCGTTCTTGTTGGTTATTGGAATCAATCTTGCGCTCTCAAGGAAACCATCCATACTTTTAGTTAAGTTTCTTTCTGGGAGCTGAAATTAATAGGATTTAGGTGTGATCATTAGTAGGAGTATGCAAGTTCTTGCAGATGGTAGGTGGTATTGATAAATGAGCTAGAGGGGATGCAGGGTTATTAATTACAAAGGAGTTTGTTATGATCTTTGGAATAAAGAGTGGGCAATTTGCAGAAATGCAATACAAATTAAGGCAAACACACAGATGACAGGGTAGGCTGTGTTCAAGGAAAGAAGGTGTACAGGGATGAAAAGTAGGAAAATGGCATTGAAGGAAAAAGGAGAGTTGACAATCAGGGGCCATATTATATAAAGTGCCCCGGGTGCGCAACAGGCGTTTGTGCCCGCTTTGCACGCCCCTGTTATGTTATGTTTATTTATATTGCATGAGACTCACCCCCAAAGCGGTAGTTCGGCACAAAAGACTTCCAACAACAGGCAGCAGTCACAGAAACATTCCCTAAAACAATTTAGTTTTGAGTAACTTCCTGAATTTAAGATGATCCAGGTAGAGACGTAAGTGAACCGGGAGGGCATTCCAGTAAGAGGGAGTCAGAACGCTTTACCCCCTGAATGAGACTTCAGACACTTGTGCGGCCCCTTCTGTAATACCGATAGTGCTGGCGCACATATAGCGCTATCAGCAGACAGCGTTCCCTCATTTGCATGGGGGCGTGGCCCCATGCAAATGAGGGAATCTCTTTGCCTGTGCACCCGTACTGTATTATAGATTCAGGTGCAGAGGCAAAGAAGCTGTCAGGAGGCGCACTGAAAGGGGTGAAGGGGGTCCTATGGACACCCTTGACATCCCCTTGCAGGCGGGTGCAGTCACTCACTACACCAGCCTGCAAAGGGGTCTCTCACCCCTTTTAAAAGTGCAGGCGGGTTGCCACCTGCACAGTGAAATACAAGGCAGCTGCTTCAAAGCTGCTTCGTATTTTACTTGAATGCACTGCCCCCAGGACAGCATGACTTCAAGGCTGCCCTGAGGGCAGCGCATTCAATATATAATGGCGCACTCTCCTTGTCTGCACAGGGCGCACTTTTTTAGAGGTGCGCCCAGCGCAAACAAAGAAATTGCGCCGCATAGTGTAATGCAGCCCCAGAATCTCTAAGTGAAGGTCAGTTTTCATGCAGGGTTTTAGGAATCTAGAGGATGCTTTTTGACAAAGCACGCAATCTGAGGTTACAACACTGTAGAGAGAAACAGCATTAATTGCATGTGATATAATGCTCTACTGGATAGTTTTAACAGGCACTAGATTCGAATTTATGCACACAAACAGAGCTACCTGAGATTTCTAAATTTAAAAAGAAAAACATTAATTATGCATTCCTCACAGTCCTATTCAGTATGAGTTATTGGACATACACAATAGGACATACATCATAGGATGAAGCACCTGGTGGTGTGTGAGGACAACCCATCACATTTTTGTGTATGTCCAATAACTCATATTGAGTAGGACTGTGAGGAATGCATAATTAAAATTTTAATATTTAAAAAAAAAATCTTGGGTAGCTTTGTTTGTGTGCATATGCTGTGTTGGGAGGCCAGTTCACCCTTGAGAACCCATAGCCCCTAGTTCCCTACCCTGGATACACTCTAGGAGTGTGTGTTTGCACTAGATTCAGGTGAACAGTATTTTCACTTCTCAAATACCACTAGACCACCACCTCAGCAAGAACAGCTGTTCAGCTCTGGGGTTGGAAGCACAAAGTAATGACTGGATACGTATATTGGGAAATCTCAAGAGATTTAGGCAGCACTTGAACAAAGCAATAACCCTGTGATCGTAACAACGTGGGTAAATAAAAGGGTACAAAATGCAAACACTGAGAGGAGATTCTATACATGCTGACGCAGATGTCTTTTGATATTTACCCTTAAAGTTTGGCTCACAGTATTAAAGGGGATCCATTTGGAAGTTCCTGTTTTAGTATGGCACAAGAAGATAGAGAGACGAGAATTCCCATGCAATGCAAGTGCATTGCCTGGATTCTGTGGGTAGAAGGTGGTGACCCTGACACTGAAATGAGAGGGGTGGAGATAGGACTACTTTTAGAAATTAAGGTGCAATTTGTTAGCAAGGGGCTTCAGATTAGTTCTTTCTGAGCACTGTTCTTATACCAAGGCGAAATAAAGATGTGCCACCTTTACAATCTGAAAGATTATCTGAGCAGGGGATGCACACCATTGCAAACATGCATTCCTGACCCAACCTCAGTTTTACAACCTCTCTACTCCTTAACCATGAGTTTTTTTTACTTCTCCTCCTATAGAGGAACCTGATCCTCAGTCTTTTCACAGGCGTAACTGGTATTGAGAACAATTTTCTTGTTCTGCTGGCTTGGACCAGTTTGCAGTTTTCCTTCTCAGCATGTTTGAAGCCTTGCCTAGCAAATTGCATTTGAGATTAAAATATGAATTCTATTGGCATTAGTACGAGATGCTTGGAGATTAGAAGGTGGGATACTCAGGCAACTGGAAGGTCATAGGGTGGGCACGCAGGACTGGTCCAACTGTCGCTGTGGCATCCTTGGATATTCCCCTTGTTCTGTGGGAGTGGGTCAGCTGGGGCCATGCAGAGACACCCTTACTTCTGTCTGAACCAGAGACCTAGTGGTTTTACCTGGTGCTTTTCTCCACACACTCAAACCGAGGTTCAGTACACCTGCACGCAGTAAACCCAGGTGCAGGAACAGCGAGCTACTCAGAACCAGTTGAGGCGGTATCCCCCTTCAATACATAGCAGAGGATTAGGCTTGCCAAACGTCTAATGCGCAGATGGATTCACAAAACTATTGCTTTTGTTCTGGATGATTTAATCATTCCAGACTGAGTTTTGCAGACTTTGGTTACGACACAGATTTACTTGTCCATATAGAACACAAACAAGATCTGGCTGCACTGAGGATATAAAACTCCTTCGAGATTAATTTTCAGGGTTATTAGCCATCAAAGGTTTAGAGAGCATCCACCAATTTAATTCATAGAAGTAACATTCATGGTACTTTGACATTGAAGCAGATTAACTCGGATTCAACTCAGAATCTTTTAAGAAAATCCAGGTGCTGTGGTATTGAGAAAGATTGCCTGGACACCCATTCATCATGCTTAAGGGCTCCTATAACACCATGTTGTGCTTCCAGAAGTGCTGCCCCTCACAAGAACAGAGAGAGTTTATCCAGTTCCAAAACAGGGAGGGCAGACAATGTGCTGTGAAACAGCTTCAAGCTTCCAAATGTAGGTCATCAATGAATACCATGAGTGGGCAGGCTTAACTCAAGTTGTCCTCCCTTACTTAAGATCCCTGTCTTACTGTTTAAGGGCCAACACCTTATCTGTTTACAGTGGATACGTTCTGTAATAAATATAAGCCAACAGCAGTCAAAGATATAGGTTGTTATGGTCATTTCAAGGCCTATAGCTTGCTCTTCCGAACCAAGCCTTTCTAAGATGGCTGCCAATCACAGTCCTTCCACAGCCTGGCACAAACATTGAGCAAGCCACTTAGAAGAAATGTGTGGCTTAGGACAAATTCTTTTACTCCTGAGGTGTATTGGAAGCTCCAGTGTTACTGTTATCCAGGAGCACACTATGCTTGCAGGACACCAAGGGCCTGATTTATGGCTCAAATCTCTTTATTCAGTTTTTATATTGGTTGTAGCAACAAAGGAGCATCACATCGCTCAATTTTAAGCTGATATAGTCGTATCAACGACAATAATTAGCAAGACAATACCCCCTAACGTAGCCCCCCTCCCTCACTCACCCCCCATAGTACTCAGTGAAGTAAATGACCATTATATGGTTTGCCTAATTAATAACCACGGGTGGGACAGATGGAGTGACAGGAGTCAAACGGAGTATGCGTAGATATTTGGGACAAGTAATGGACCGAAATTCTTTCAAGAAGAGGGCAATAAATGGGCGCCAGAGCTCCCCAAATGAAGTATTATGAGCTGTAAGAGATAGAGTGATTTTTTCCATGCCTAGAATATGCCATAAGCGGTGAAGGTGAAGTTGTGTAGGTGTGCAACTTGTTACCCAGTGTGTGAGAATATTTGATGTGCAGCCCCCAGAGCGAGTCCTATCTGCTTCCCCCGTCTGGATTTTAGTGGGAAGGTAAGGGGATTAGGTAACCCTAGAATCGCATAGGCGGGGAATCTGGGGAGTTGCGTGTCTAAGTGTGAGTCTATGTCATTTAGAATTTGTGTCCAGTATTCCATTATCTTAGGACAATCCCGTGACAGGTGCAGAAGTGTGCCGTGGAAGTCACAACCCCGCCAACAATCTGGACTTCGTACTGAACTCAGATCCTCCTTAGGCGGAAAGGGAATCACTGACAAAATATCGACCTCAAAAATATCGTGGTACAAAATATCGTGACAAAAATATCGAAGTCAAGAATATCGACATCCTATCTAAATCATGGTAAGTACAAAAATATCGAAAATTAAATATCGATGTCAAAAATATTGTAAAAAATATCGTTTTTTTTAAATGTTAAAAAAATAATCTAAAATAAAGTAAATAATACATATAATTAAAAGAAACATAGTTAAAATTATTTAAAAATGTTTAAAAATAAAAACTGATACATATAATGTTAAAATAAATTAAACATATACATATAAAATATAATATATATACTTAATAATATTCATAAATAATTATTTTAATAACTTATAAATTGTTAAAAATATTTTATAAATTATAAATACAGACATACACATACAAAATTATTATTATTAAAAATTTTAAAAATATATTTAACAAATTAAAAAATTACAATATTTTTAATTTTTGTAAAATAAATTATACACAACATTAAGTAAAACAATACAGAAAAATATTGGATAGCGGAGGGAAAAAAATTACTATTCCCACTCCAAAGAGTGCAACAGTAGGGAAAGTGTTGGATAGCGTAGGGGTAAAAATTACTATTCCCACTCCAAAGAGTGCAACAGTAGGGAAAGTATTGGATAGCGTAGGGGTAAAAATTACTATTCCAACTCCAGAGGGTGCAACAGTAGGGAAAGTGTTGGATAGCGTAGGGGTAAAATTACTATTCCCACTCCAGAGAGTGCAACAGTAGGGAAAGTGTTGGATAGCGTAGGGGTAAAAATTACTATTCCCACTCCAGAGAGTGCAACAGTAGGGAAAGTGTTGGATAGCAAAAGGATTAAAATTACTATTCCCACTCCAGTGAGTGCAACAGTAGGGAAAGTGTTGGATAGCGTAAGGGTAAAAATTACTATTCCCACTCCAGTGAGTGCAACAGTAGGGAAAGTGTTGGATAGCGTAGGGGTAAAATTACTATTCCCACTCCAGAGAGTGCAACAGTAGGGAAAGTGTTGGATAGTGAAAGGGTTAAAATTACTATTCCCACTCCAGTAATTGCAACAGTAGGGAAAGTGTTGGATAGCGTAGGGGTAAAAATTACTATTCCCACTCCAGTGAGTGCAACAGTAGGGAAAGTGTTGGATAGCATAGAGGTAAAAATTACTATTCCCACTCCAGAGAGTGCAACAGTAGGGAAAGTGTGTGATAGCGTAGGGGTTATAATTGCTATTCTAACTCCAGAAAGTGCAACAGTAGAGAAAGTGTTGGATAGAGTAGGGGTAAAAATTACTATTCCAACTCCAGAGAGTGCAACAGTAGGGAAAGTGTTGGATAGCGTAGGGGTAAAAATTACTATTCCAACTCCAGAGAGTGCAACAGTAGGGAAAGTGTTGGATAGCGTAGGGGTAAAAATTACTATTCCAACTCCAGAGAGTGCAACAGTAGGGAAAGTGTTGGATAGCGTAGGGGTAAAAATTACTATTCCTACTCCAGAGAGTGCAACAGTAGGGAAAGTGTTGGATAGCGTAGGGGTAAAAATTACTATTCCCACTCCAGAGAGTGCAACAGTAGGGAAAGTGTTGGATAGCGTAGGGGTTAAAAATAACATACTTATCAATTAAATAATTGTTTTAATTAAATAATGATTTATTAATAAATTAACAATAAATTATTTATAAATACCAATAAATGAAAATTAATAATTACTTTAATAACATTACATTTCTTCCCACCCTATTCCCCAATAAACACAAAACCCACTCCACATAATATTTAACACAATTAATATAATTATCAATTAATCAATTAATAAAAATTAATTAACAATTAATAATTAATTAACAATAACATAATTATCAATACCAATAAATAATCATTAATAAAAATTAATTAACAATTAATAATTAATGAACGCTAAATTAATTATCAATACCAATAATTATTAATAAATAATTACTTAATTATAATAAATTACTTCCCACCCTATTCCCCTATAAACACACAACCCACTCCTAAACTAAATTAACACAATTAATATATTTATCAATTAATTAATTAATAAAAATTAATTACCAATTAATTAATAAACAATAAATTAATTATCAATATCAAAAAATAATATTAATTAATTACTTTATTATAATTAATTTACTTCCCACCCTATTCCCCTATAAACCCACAACCCGCTCCACTAAAAAAATGTATACAATTAATATAATTATCAATTAATAAAAATGTATTTCCAATTAATAATTAATTAACAATAAATTAAATATCAATAACAATAAATAAAAATTAATAATTACTTAATTACAAATAAATTACTTCCCACCCTATTCCCCTATAAACCCACAACCCGCTACAGAACTAAAATGCAAAATTTAATAAAAAATAATTAATAATTTCTAAAAATTATGAATTAATTTACTATAATTAAATTACTTCCCACCCTATTCCCCTATAAACCCACAACCCGCTACAGTACTAAAACGCAAAATTTACTTTAAAAAAATTTACTAACTTCTAAACAATTAATACATATATTTAAAAAAATAATACAAAACATAACAAAACATGTGGAACACATACATATAAAATACATACTAAAATACATAACACTAACATAAACATCGATATTATTAACATTGATATTTTTACTATCGAAATTAACAACTTCGATATTAACAAAAACGATATTTCTTACCTTCAGGTCGATATTCTGGTCACCGATATTCTTGATGTCGATATTCTGTCCCTACAATATTTAAAACTCGATATTAATGTAGGTCGATATTTAAAAGTCGATATTTTGACTGTGCACCGCGGAAAGGGTGTGAGTTTTAAAAAAAAAAAAATTTTATGAGGCAAGCACACGCCTACGAAGTGATGCAGAATCCATTTACTGATCCTAGACTCAGATCGGAGTTCAGTGCGATTGGATCTAAGGGTTTCTGTCGCACCTTCTGTTTTTAATCCTAGCACAAGGTAGCCAGAATAAAAAGTATGTGGTAAACCCTGTAGCTAGTTTTAATTCACTTCACTACCAGCAGTGCACCCCTCATAACAATCTGCTAGCTCACATTGGGTTTTAGTAACAACCCCTCTTACACACAAAACATCCCTGAGCTGCTCCCTCGCAGCGAGGGGGTTGTAGCCCGCACCATGACTAGGCTTCATGGTGCGAGGAGGATTCCCAATGATGAAGCATGCCACCTCTGGTGGGTGAGGGAAACCGTCCTTTAGAGGGACGCCTTCTTTCTAGTCAGCCTTCTTTGTCCTTTTTTCTTTCTGTTGATAGACCCGAGGGCTTGTGTGTGTTTTGTTTTGCGACAAAGGGCACCCCTGTCGTGTTTCTCTGCCAATGGGTAAGGGCACTGATATCTAGCCGTTCAGTCTAATCGTCGCACTAGGGTAGCTATAGCCGCTGAGGACCCACGCTCTAAATTTCTTACCGATGCTGAAGTTTTGCATAAAGTTGCTTCCAGGTATGGCCAATGTACACGATCGAAAGCCTTCTCAGCGTCAATCGTTAGTAGCATGGTCTCCCTGGTAGACTGGAGATTGACTTAATCTATGAGGTGTACAATGCGCTTAGTATTGTCGCTACACTGTCTTTGGGGAATAAACCCTGCTTGGTCCGGTTCGATAATGTTTGCCATGTGAGGGCCCAGTCTGGTAGCTAGTATACTAGTAAAAAGTTTTATATCTACATTTAGGAGAGATATTGGGTGGTGTGAGCTGCATAGCTGTTTGTCCTTCATGGGTTTTGTGATAACTACTATGGCCACTGTCAGCATCAAGGGGAAGATGGATCCAGGTCAGGTAAATGAATTAAATAGCTTAGTCAAGATACGTGCAAAGACATGGCAAAAAGTTTTGTAAAAGATAGCCTGGAACCCATTAGGGGTTTTTGGCGGGTGATGGCTGAGATGACTTCTTCTAAAATGGATGGGGCAATCCAAGGAGGTTGCTTGTTCAGGGTATTGTCGTGTCGTTTTTGCCCCTTGTAAATATGTGGAGGGGCTTTCGGGGTCTAGAGGTTGCCCAGTATAAAGTTCTTTGTAGAAGTCTATAAACGCAGAGGCTATAGGTTTATCATCTATTATCTCCCTGCCATCTGATGTTCGTAAAGAATGAACCCTGGTCATATGGTTCTGGGTTCGTAACTTGTTGGCGAGAAGGCACCCACATTTATTTCCCCTGTCCGATGGTGGATGCGTTTGAGCTCATTCACCTGGTGGGACAAACTGTCTCTCTTTTCTTTATGAATCCTATTATCTCTGGCTGAGATAGCAGTCAATTCCCGCCTAATGACGTTTTTCAGAGTTTCCCAGAGTGTGGCAATAGAGATGTCTGGAGCATCATTTAGTTATAGCAAGGTATGTAGGGCCTATGTAATCTGTGTCACTACTTCAGAGCAGTGTCAGAGGGTCTCCCATAGTCTCCATTGTAATGTGGGACGTTCTAATGGGGGAAGATCTATGATGAATGATACCTCTGCATGGCCTGATATGGCAGAGGGTTCTGTTTCGGATACAATAGTCAAAGCGTGTGTGTCTTTTGTCCCTAGAAAATAGTCAAGTCGTGCATAGGTTTTGTGAGCGTGGGAGAATATGTGTAGTGTAGCGTGTGCAGATGAAGTTCCCACCAGAGGTCTCGTAGCCCCATGTGTCGCAACCACTGGTAACCCCCCTGAGTGATCGTGTCTGTGTGCTGTTCTATCAACATCATTATTAAACACTAGATTGAGATCACCTCCCAAAAGGATCCTCTGTTCTGAAGTGGACATGATTTCTGATATTGCTAACGTATAAATTGTTCTTGTCTCTTATTAGGAGCATGTATGGAGCCCACTACGAAGGAGCGGCCCCTATGGTTATGTTGTATGCAACGAGCCTGCCTTTTAATTATGTGACTGTAGACCCTATTTTAACAAAAAATGAGTGGGACACCACGATAGGTACTCCTGCAGACTTGGTGGCTGCAAAGGAGAAGGATTGGTGGGGGGAGGCCCAAGAACGGAGCCGGTGCCAGTCGCTAGTCAAGAGATGGGTCTCTTGAAGTAATCAGATACTTGCTCCTTAATGTTCAAGATAGGATAGTACTGCTCGGCATTTGACTGGGTTATTAAGACCCTTCACATTTAATGTGAGGATCTGTACAGTGGTGTGGGTCAGGAAAGCCAGTAGTGTGCCAGAAGTGCATTAATGTTCAATGTCCCAATTGCGTTAGTCATGTGGTCATCTCCGTTCCCACCTGGCCCCTGTGAAGGTGTGTCTGGTCTGTGGAGCGCTGATATCGAAAGGGAATACAAGCCCCAAATAGCATAGATAAAAACAGGTACATGACAATTAGGTCTATCAAGTCTGAAGCGGTCAAATCAAACTTACAGTTCTTTCGGAAACGGTGACAGTGGGTCGGCATCGTGGCCTCCATTCCCCGTCTCCCCGCTCCATCCCCTCAGTGATGAGTTTCGATGCCATGTGCCCAGCGTCATCACGGGGCCTCCACCTTGGCTAGCCCTCTCGTTAACGATTCTAGCTCTGCTTGTTGTTCCATTGTGATTGTCTCTGGATCAGGCCGCATGTCTCCAGTCGTTATTTTATGTCGCTGCCAGCGTGGACTTCGGCGGGACTGACGGTCTTGGGAGTTGCTCTGTTGTTCTCGGATGGTGGAATTATCGATACCAAGAATCCAGCAGGGTTCCTCCAGCGATCGCATTTGATGCAGTTTTCCTTTAAGGCTAAAGGTAAGCCAGAATGGGTGGCCCCAAGAGTAGGTCACCCCAATATCCCACAATTGGGAGGTCACTGGGCGGAAGTGACGCCGCTTCTGTAGAGTAATCGCCACTAGATTTTGAAAGAGCATCAAGGAAAGGACCTAATTTAGAGTTTGGCAGATGGGATACTCTGTCACAAACGTGACGAATATCCCGCTCGCTGTATTAGAAGTGCCATAGTAAATAATGGACTTGCAATATGGCGGACTGGATATCCATCACATTTGTGGAGGAGTATGTCGTCTGCCAAGATCTAAATCATGCCCCAAGCTTCTTTCTTATTCCATTGGTGAACCCTGACTATAGAGACAGCTGAGGTTCTCAGCATCATTGGGCATGATTTGAACTGCACAGGCAACCGACTCTTACTTCCCCTTTCCACAGCTACCAAAGGATTCTATGTCACACTCTCTCTCAAATCCGGATGCTCCTGAGGTTCCTTGTCATTAAATAATAACAGCTACTTTGTAGTTGATTTAATTTTAACAACAGGTTAACTGCAAATTTATAAATGCATTTTCTCCATTTTATACTCATTTTGCTTTATAGAAATCCAGTTCTATCAGCATCTTACTTTAAGGCTCAGTGTTTAACATTTAATTAGAATCATTTTTTTCAGTAGAGCCTTCAAACATTTACTTTAGATTTCATTTGCCACAATGCACGGCTCTCAAATGTTCCACACCTGAAGCATGGGGTGTTAATTTATTTTGCAAACCTTTTTTTGCTCTGCTGAAAATGTGTTCATTTTGGCAGCTTTCTGAGAATCGGCGTCGGTTCCTTTAAGAAACTTGGGGGCATATGTACAAGCAGTAACGTTAACGCCGCCGTAGCATCAATTTGTTTATGTTACGGTGGCTTTTTTTTAATCGCTGTATCTACATGTTGCCACTAACCGCAGTTAGCGGCAGTTTTCCGGCGTAAACTTGAATTTTTAGGATCATCACTTCTATTAGCTGGACTTAACGAAAAGGAGATGCAAGGTAGGCGTTCCCGTGCAAAAACTGATGCTAACCCCACTTTGCGATATTTACAAGGAATTCCTTGTATGGTGCAAAACCCAAAAAACTGCCTCTAACTCCAGTTAGAGGCAGTTTTTTAAGACCAGAAAATAGCTGGTCTTAAAAATGGTGCAAACACTTGGGGCCTCATTTCAGAAGGTTTTGGTGCTGGACAGCGCTGCAAGGAATGTTGCGCTGCCCTGCAACAAAACTACAGGGCAGGAATGCGCACCATCAATAAGATAGGGCGCATTCCTGGGCCTCATTCATGAAAAGAGTTGCATCGCTGCGACAAAACACTGTTGCAACACTTTTCACTACGCCCTTCTTGCGACACCTTGGATGCGCTGTATTCACTGTACGGCGCTCCATGTCACAATTAATGACAGATACGTCTGGAATCCTGACGTATCTGTCAGCGCTAAAGTCATGCATTGATGCAGTTGTGTCACAAGCATGACGCAACTCCAGCAATGCATGGGGCCAGCCTATCCCTGTGGCACTGCCTCACCCTTACGCCTGCCATGAGGCAGGCGTAGGGTACTGACGCAGTGTCGTCCTACAATTGTTGCAGTGAAATCTGATGGATTTCACTGCGCCACTCCTATTCGGCTTTGGTGCTTGGGAACGCCCTCCCTGCATACATCATACCTGATGCAGGTATATTGTGGCACAGGGCTTCATAAGGTCACGCATATGCCTAGATGCGTCACTTTGCAAATACGGCGCAACGTGGTGCAAGAATCACGCTGCAAGTACGTCAAGAAAATGACCCACCGGCGGGGTGAAACTGTCAGAAGGCGCTCATGAATAAGCCCCCCTGTCTTTTTCCCCTACGTTGGCGCACAACGGCTGCCATGTGCCAACACAGGCACCCTTGCGCCATGGTGCAAGACTGACTGTGTTGCGGAGTTGATTGATGTTGTGGCTCCATCTCTTCTCAAAACGTCTGCAGGTGGGGCTGGACTAGTGGAGGGCAGGAGTGAACCAGTTGGACTTTTTTAGTGTTGTTTGCCTGGTCTTTTCTTGAGGGGTGCCAGGGTGTCGGCGCAGTTGGGTATCCATCGGTGGAGGTTGCGCACTGCGGTGTTGGCATCTGTAAGCGTTGACGGAGTGGTGGTGCTGAGGGAGTTGACGGGAAGTTCTTCGGTGGCCTTGATCCAGCTGTGACGGTGGGTGGCAATGATAGCGATGGTGTACGGTGGGCGTGGTGAAGGCGTGATGTAAACAATGATGGTCGGTACAGGAGAGTCCTGTGGTGTGGCTGTAGTTGAAGTTCCCACTGGTGGAGAAGACGGGATCGAGCTTGTGTCAGGTTATGTGGGTTGGTGTGGTGGCTAGCTGCTTGAGTCCGATGTTGGTGAGGTTCCCCAGGAGGGGGGTGGTGTTCTGGTCACTGGGGTTGTCCAGATGGAACTTAAGGTCTCCGAGTAGGATGTAGTCAGTGGATGGGAGAGCCTGCGGTGCGATGAGGTCTACAATGGCAGCGGTAAATGGGGGTTCGTGGCCCGGGGGGCCTGTAGATGAGGGTGCCGCGGAGGGTGGTGTTGAGGTTGGTCCGGATCTGGAAGTGGAGGTGTTCCATGGTCACCGTTGGGTCATTAGAGTGCGTGGTCAGTCAGAGTGTGCTTTTTAAGACAATAGCAATGCCTCCTCCTGGCCGCTCGGGGTGGTCCGTGCGGGTGAATTTGTAGCCGTTGTGGATCGTGATGGTGATGTTCGGAGCAGAGGTTGGTCCAGGTTTCCGTGAAGAAGGCGATGTCTGAAGAGGTGGCGTCGAGCAGGTCCCAGATTTCTGTTGCGTGTTTGTGGAGGGGCCGCACATTGAGGAGGATGCAGTTGAGCCGGTGGGCTACTCTGTCGGTCGGCTGGGCGGCAGGAGGCGCTGATGTGGCAGAAGGTGCGTTTGCAGTTTCGACAGGTTCAGGGTGCAAGATAATTCTACAGTGTTGCTAGATGGCAGGCGGAGTGGCGTTCAGGGTTGATGGCGAGGAGGGTGCTGACGTCGTAGTGGTGGAGTGTCCAAGAGGAAGGTTCCTTGGTGCTGGGCGCAGTCCAGGGGCGGACAGACGCAGACGTGCTTGCCTTTGGCGTACCAGTGGTACGCCCGCTGTGCATGGCTGCACAGTGGCCGCCATTATCTAGTGCTGCATGGTGGACTGGACAGCTGGGAGGCGGGAAAGGACACTGGAGGGGGCAGGGACGCGGGGGTTGTAAATATATTTTTTTTAAATTCTTACCTCGAGGCCGGGTCCCACGTCTTCTGTGATCCTGCTCTCCTGAATCTGCTTCCAGGAACAGGAAGTAGGCAGCCAGGCTCCCTCCCCTAAGTCATCACAACGCTGCAATGTGATTTTTCTTGAGCGCCGTGACAAGGCGTTCAGCCAGGGGCTGGAAGGGTGGGCATGTTCTCCCGGCAGGCTGTAATGCAGCCTGCATTGCGAACAGGGATGTGCGCATGACTGCTTTGGGCGGCCAGAGAGGGCCGACCAAAGAGTCACTGCGCACTTGAGTGGGCATTCCACTCCGCCCCTGCCCTGCTCCGTGAGTAGAGCAGCCCCACCCACCCTCCCACCCTCAAAGGAAACATAGCATGAGTACATCAGAAAGTTATCATCATGTTATGTTTCCTCTTCTTGTACTGCTTGAAAGCAGTGGGGTGACGCTCTTCCGCCATAGCGGATGAGCCGCCCCTGGGGGTGCGTCACCCAGAGGTGCTAGGCCTGGGCCCGACTTGACCCCCAGGCCTCCTCCGCTACGCATACCACCTTCTCCTCACCTGGACATTGACACTGTGGTGCAATCCGCTGCACTCTCTATAAATCTGTGACTCAGCCAGCAGGAGCCTCAGCCAGACGGGATTTCACAAGCCTGGGTACAGCAGTTGCCGCCAAGTCCACTGGGGAACCTCCAGATGCAGGTGATGAAACAGGGCCCCCTTAGGTGTGAAGTTGCAGCGCTCCTGCCACACAAGTTTGGCGCAGCTTAGGGGCCTCACCCTCCACAGCGTCCAGCCAGGCCAACATCCTCCGGCCTGTGATGCAGAGAGGCGTAGCCCACTATTGGTAATCTCCTCCGTGCACCACGGTGTAATGGCGGCGCATGGTATGCGATGCAGTCCTCCCTACGTTGGTGCGCAGGAGCGCCTCTACCATTCACAGCTCCAAGGGGCACCAGGCGGTCTTCTCACACATGTCAGCAATGTGTCTCCATACGACCTGGCAGACTTCACCACCAGGTAAGGGCGATCACTGATGCCTCAATGTTTACCGCCACGGCCCAGCAACTCCACAGCACCTCCGCATCCCACTCCAGGTCCGAGACGCAGGCCCAGCAAGGCCTCCAGTCCCCGGGGACTGTCCGCGCTTTCAAGGTTTTGGATGCCATGCTGTTGAAAGGAGTGCGCAATGATAAGTGATGCATCACTGGTTTTGCCTAGCGATGTGCCTCTTTTCATGATTAGCGTTAGCGTTAGTTAGCTGCAGTTCGTGTACATGTACCCCTTGGCCTGCTTCAAACAAAAAAGTTTCCCATTGGGGAATGGAAACAGAGTAGAGTGATGGTGGTCTGCTGTCCCTTGCAAGCCACCACCCTTATGCGTTGTAGCCAACCATAGGGGGTCGCAAACTGCGACCTGTCTCATAAATACAGTACATAGATCGGTATGCAAAATCAGCTCCCATTTGCAAAACATCAGTGTGCAATTTGCAGCCAGTTTTTGTATTGTATTGTATTGCAATTGTATTTATATAGCGCTTACTACTCCTGACGAAAAGTTGAAGCGCTTTTTGGTGAGTAGAACGCTATTCTGGAACCCAAATGATTAGTGGTGGATTAGTATAGGGAAATATAAGTTGTTTACTTGAGCGGTGGACATGTGAGTCTGTTTTGATGGAATAGGATAAAGGAGGGATAGAAAAAGGAAGAGTCTAGATAGTGTTATTTGGGAGAATTTTCCACCACTTCTGTCTTGTTTACAATAGCTTCGTTCCGGTCAATGAATTCTTGATTGAATGTTCAATGAATACGGCCCATTTTTTTAGGCATGCGTCAGTCCAGTGGGGTGTGAATGTTAACTATGATCTTCAAGGAAATGTTCAGCCTGGTCTTGGGGGAGCCAGCGTCAGGTGTGGGGTTGCTTCAGAGTTCTTGTCTCTGGGAATTTTAAATGAGAATCTCGATGGGGTAGTCCTTGAAGGGTTGGAGTATTTGTTCAGTAGCTTACAGTGTCTTTTTTGGGTGGGTGGTGACTGTAGGAAGGGGACTGAATCACAGTGTGGCCTGAATAACCCAGTTACAATGAATGCTGGATTTCAATAATGTCATTGATAGTCAAGTCAGGGTTGAGGGTTTTGCCTTTTTTTCTGGTTGATGAGACACGTTGTTTGATCTTTTCTGTGTTCGGGAGCTCAAATAGTGCTCGCTTCATGAACTTGATATAGTCATCACCAGGGAAGTCATTCACGAATGTAAAATGAGGTTGGGGATGAGTCAAAGGAGGGATACAGGAGGGAAGAGTCTAGAAAGTCTTATTAGGGAGATCACAGTAGTAAAATGAGCTTTGAGATGTGTCAAAGTAGGGATACAGGTAGGAAGAGTCTAGGAAATGTTATTTTGGAGTTCATAGTAGTTTTGTTAATTGAATCTTAGTACTTAAGGCCCTGAATAAGCAGTACTTACAAATACAGGTGTGATGGTACCTCAGAGTAGTGCTCATGCTTCAGTGCCATGCCAGACAGGTTCGGAGCACTCCGTGGTTCATAAAGCTCCCATATCAAATCTCCCATGATAGTGCGTAGGCTTTGTTCCAAATCCTGTTGATTAGATGCTGAGTCCAAATACTTTTAGGGTCCTAGAATCATTCTGTTAGTACTGTTGGTTCCTGGGTATTGTGCAGTTGTGTTGAGTATCCTAACAAAATCAATTTCCCCAACTGCTACTCATAAGGTGTGTAGAAAAAAGATGAGTGTATTCTCCCTTTCTTATACTGTATTAATTAATGTATTCGTTTCAGAGTATTCCACAGTCTAATAAACCTAGAAGCAGCTTGTAGTACGTTTTTGCAATTGTGAGTTTTATTCACAATGAGAAATTTCCTCAATCCATCATTGTTGGAGTATTCAACATAATAACAAGTACAAAGCAGCTGACACGTTTCGCCCCCTGGTGGCCCATTTGCCTGGGGCTTTTTCAAGACTCAAATACAATGAAATTGCAGTTGTCTAGATTCCTTATTTAGATTTTCCACAATAATCAGATCTGCTGGTGCGGACACAATTCAGGGATTTAGCCCGGGACTAGATGGAATTCATCAAGCCTACCATTACAACTGATTATTGTGGAATTGTGGATTCTTGATTTCACCTCCTTCATCTTTAATTCACAGTGCTTAATTTGTAAAAAACAAAAACAAGTGCAAGAGCTCTCATCAGTAGGCCACTGCAGCTTGCACCACACATTGCCCCTGCCATACTGCCAATAATAGTAACAACACAACTGCTAACCATCACACTCCTACAAGTGTGACAATCGGACTATTTCAGACCCCAAGGCTATAAGAATGGCTTTGGTAGCAGGTAATAGTCATTTTTAATGTATCATGAATTAATAATTAACAGTTGTTGTGGTCATCTCTAAATTAGCCAGACAGCGCCACCTTGTAGCAGACTGTCACAAACACCGGTGTTGACAATTAAGTGCCAGTGCAGAGCACGGGAAACCACCGGCTCAAATTAAGCACTGTTAATCCACCTCCAGACACTGCCTGCCCCTTTATCTAACTCTTTCAGGTTCTTTTGTTATCCCTGCTATCTTTCTTTGTCAGTTAGGTCATCGTTTGCTTCCTTCTTCTTTCCTCCTTTTATGTTTTTCTCTCTCTTGCTCCAGTCCTAAAAGATGAGTACATGTGAGCACTTCCAGCAACCACAGACCCAAATTAAGCACTGTGCGTCTGTTTAATTTAAGACTGAACTGGTGAAGACTGCCTGTGCAAGGGAGGCATTGATTATATTGAGCTGTGGTTTAAGCCCTTACACAATGAGACCTTTCATGATCAAAAAGAGAGGAACCTGTCTTTAAATGAAGTGGTTATGACCTAATGTTTTGGTGATGAAGAGCTGTTTGATGCCATTTCAAGAGTGCGTGACTGGGCTATGCGTGAGTTCATTAGGAGATGACGAAGTATTTGACTTTTAAAGGAGGTTTTGTAAGATATTCCTGTGATAGTGGACTGTTACTAGGAGATGTTGGAATTGTTGAAGAGATGTTTGCATTCAGAGCATAGATACTTCACAATAAAGGGGTATTTGTGGAGTGGAATTTCCCACCAATCCTGTCTTGTTTACAATATCTTCTTTTCGTCAATGAATTCTTGATTGAATGTACAATGGATAAGGCCCATTTTTTTAGGCATGCGACAGTCCAGTGGGGTGTGAATGTTAACGATGATCTTCAAGGAAATGTTCAGCCTGGCCTTGGGGGAGCCAGCGTCAGGTGTGGGGTTGCTTCAGAGTGCTTGTCTGTGGGAATTTTAAATGAGAATCTCGATGGGGTAGTCCTTGAAGGGTTGGTGTATTTGTTCAGTAGCTTACAGTGTCTTTTGTGGGTGGGTGGTGACTGTAGGAAGGGGATTGAATTACAGTGTGGCCTGAATGACCCAGTTACAATGAATGCTGGATTTCAATTATGTCATTGATAGTCAAGTCAAGGCTGAGGGTTTCGCCTTTTTTGCTGTTTGATGAAACACTTTGTTTGATATTTACTATGTTCGGGAGCTCAAATAGTGCTCTCTTCATGGACTTGATACAGTCATCACCAGGGAAGTCATCATACAATCTATCATATTCACAACAAAGATTTTTCTTCTCCGGGGGAAGTCCATACGTCAGTTGAAAGGTTGTCATCTGAGTAGCTAAGAGTGGGAGGTGGCAGGTGAGCAGCTAGAAGTAAGCAAAGATTATGGGTACTTGGAGAGCAGATATCAAAAAAAGACATCGGAATGATGGCAGCATCATGGATTGTATGTGTGCGATCGATGTGTTGATGCTCCATCATATAGAGAAGGATGTATCTGGTGGTGTTAGTTAGTCCTTCCTCCCTCTCCTTCACAACCCCCCTATGCAAACAAGTGCCAGGCACCCACACTGCATTTCTTTTGCAGTAGGAGGGGCGCTAGTTCCCCTTGCATACTTTTTCAATGATGCTATCTATTTTAGGGATCTTTTTCCTGTGTACCTATGATGTAGGCATTGCACAACCAACTGTGAAGGAGGAAGATCAAACAATATGAGCACTGGAATCATTCACCGGGAAGGTAATTTTTGATGGTCTGGCTATAACCAGACAGTTATATGAGCATCACTAGAGAGGGGTTTTGGCTCCGCCTTCATGCTGGGAGCCAGGAGTACATGTTTTGATTGGGCAGAAGCTGCATGCTTTCACCAAAAAAGTGCTTGCCCTCCACACAGCTGTGATCATTTTTTGTATTCATCCAGCTGCCTAAACTTGAACTTCCAGGAGCACGCATAAGACATTGCAATGCTATTAAAGTGTCTTAAATAGCTAGGTAATTTATAGTGTTTTTCTCTGGCAGCAGCACAGATTGAATGAGGGCAGTAATTAACCTAAATGGGTGTTTAGGTCTGGCTTGACTGTACAACTGTCACCTGAACTTTTAACCTACATCAATGTTATTCTACAGTTCTTTGCTTCCACGCAAATGCATATCAATTCCCATGCTACCTTCTTGTACTGCTTCACATTACCATAGTCATTCCTTTAAAGCCAGACCTTTTGGTTTCGAAAATGCTTGTTTCTGATTTGTTCTTTTTAACGGATACAAAAAACATTAAGTCATATACAGAATTACCTGTCTCAAAAATGTTTGTGCGTTAACCCGTACTATATCACGTTTAACAAAGAATGTGGCTAGCTTTTCGTTGTCCGCATTCATATTATATAACAATATTAATTGTTTGGATTGATCTAATTGTTACCATTTTTGGCAGCTTGTGTATGCTTTGACTTTATATTTCGATGTATTCAGTGAGATGCACTATAGTCCAGTTGTCTGTTCCTTAAAAATGGAGGTTTATGTATAAAATCTAGGAATGATATCATATTTTACATGTTTTTTATATTTTGCATGTCCCCCAATCACTCGGCTTCTTGGTGCTTTACCATGTAGGCATATGTGTCCACGGTTTCCATATAGACTGTCCGTGGTCAGATGATACCCAATATGGTGGGAGCTGTGTTACGTTGTAAGTTGGGTTTTCCCTTCGGTTGCATTCTGAAGAGGAGGGGGTTATTAAGACTTGGCAGCCTCAGGCAGGTAGGGGGTGGAGGTTTTTGATAGCATTCACTCTCCTAGTGTGGTGAGAGTGAATGCCATTCGTTTTAGAATTGCAGTGTCCTTTTGGGCACTTTTACTCCTCCAATATACACGGTTGTCTTACGTTGCGCCTTTCCCACAATAGTCTTACATTGTGCCTTTCTCCGCCATTTACTCAATTGTTCTCTATTATTTTGCTAGGATTGCATTGACCCTTGGCTCCGTGTGTCCTAGGTTCGTTTAGTTCCATGGTGTGCCTGTACACTAGATATCTGAGTGCCTTACTACGAAACCCCAACGGGTTTTCGCAATAACACGACTCCGAAATCACAGCTAACATAAGTCATGGTCGTACGGCGTCCTCGAGGGATTACAGGCCCAGTTTGCCGCAAAGAACTCTGCTCAGCTTCCCATAAACTAGAAAGATGTGTTTCTTAGTTGAATATTTTACCAAGTTTCTCTACAGTAGTTCCCCATTGGGAGCCCATGCTGGGTAATGCTCACTAATTACCCACAAAACAAGACGTTCAGAACTACTAATTGCCTAACCCTTCTCCGCTTTAATGAGAAGGCCCGGATTTTGCGTGGTAATGTTGTTTCAGCACTTAACGGTGTCAGCAAGGTTGTAATGTGTGCCATTAGCTGGGCAACCACACGCGGAAGCCCAGGCCCCCAACAGCCTCAGCGGAGAAGGGGCAGCATATTATCATTATGCCAATGTCGTTTGCATGCTACTAATCGCCGCCTTGGTTATCTGCTCAACGTCATTGTCTTCCTTTAATTGCTCCTTATATTAATATAAAGAAAACAACCTGGGACGATCTGGATATTTTTTTTTATGGTGACGATCATCTTGAGGAGGGGGGGTATGCCCTTGTGCTGTACGGGATGGATGAATGGACTGGCATGGAGGTACTTCAGACTAGAGTTAAGAGGATCATTCTTCTGGCCCTAATTGCGCAGCATTTCCCCGCTTCAGCGCACACTGTTTGTGGAGCAATTATTTCCATAAGTGCAGTGGGTGTGCACTCAAGTCGCTTACCCATACCGGCCTATTAGCAGTGGCGCTGAGGTGTATTGTGCTCTATCATTAATACTGGTAGCATTGTGTTGCCTGACCTGTTGCTGTGTTAGGGTCAGTGGCGTAACATTAGCCTCGTAGCGCCCACTGAGCGGGAGGGGCCTGAACTCTAGGGGACCCCTCTGGCACTGAGCACGGGCAGTGGGCCCCTGGTCTGAGAGGTCCTGACTGGGTCCAGGGCAGGGGGCATCCTTGTACTTTGCGGGGAGAGAGGGGGACGTTCCCATCTCTATTGGGCTTTATGAGATGACTTGCCACAGGCCTATACAAGCGAAGTGCGACACCCTGTTGGGGGAACCCCTGTCAGCTAAGGATTGGGTGAAGGTCCATGAGGGAGTGTGGTCGGTCAGTTCTAATGTTTATCATACCAGAAGAGTGCCCTTGTTGTAAGGCCCCAACGGCAGACTTTATTCGCATGGTGTGGACCTGTCCATCCCTGACTTCTTACTGGCAGGATATACTTGCTCGCCTTAATGAGGCCTTGGGGTGGGATGTCCCAATGGAGATCCAACAGGTATTGCTGGGATTGCTCCCTTCCCGTGCGAAAAAGAAATTAAGTAGGAAATTTGTTCTTCTGGGGCTGGATTTGGCAAAGGGGCGCATTGCCATAGCATGGATTAGTCCTACGCCCCCACCTATACGGCATGACTGAGGGATGTCTGTGAGTGGGCGACTGCGGAGGAGGTACGGATGCGACATGTACGACAGTTGATAAACTTGAAGACGATCTGACAGCCTGGTCGTTTATGCTGTCTGCATTAAGGGAGCCGCCGGAGCTGTCTGCACCTGAAGTCGCAGTTGGGTGTTGTTGCCTCTCGCCCTCCAGGTATGAATGCAGGAAGAAAACAGGTGTGGGAGATTTCTATAAAATCCGAGGGTAACGAGGGACTACTTGGAGAGTTTCTCTATTTTCTATATTGTGCTGTCCTAAAAACACGAAAGCAGGTTGGGGGGAGGAGGATTAAATTGTTATATATTAGCTTGGGAATTAAGTAGATGATGCAAAGTGCTTTCTCTCTTGTATAGCACGATTTTAGCTGAGGTCGAGTTTATGATCTTCTGGGATATTAATGTGTGCTTTAGACCTTGTACACGAGAAAGATGTATGGTTTTTGCTATTTCTCTTATCTGGATACATCTGTAGTGCCCGAATATGCAGTATCATTTGGGTCATCTATATATGCGGTGACAGGGAGGGAGGAACCTTAGAATCTTGTAGATGGACTCCGTATGGTATGCATTGTCTATGTGATATCCCTAAATGCCAAACATGTTTATTAAGAAAAAAAATTAGAATGGTATGGTAATTTAATGTGAATACTGATGGCTAATAATGTGATGCATTTAGTGAAAAGGTAGGGGAATAATTCAGAGGACGTTGTAGATGCCATAGAAAGCCACCAACTGCATTAGGTTTTCTGCTTCTTCCAAACCTATATGGTCAAATAAAAAAAATAATGAAAAATAGTGCCAGGAAGGAGGAAATAACTATAAAGAGTGTGCAGTGGAATCAAAACTATGTGAAACAATCCAGCAATTATAGATCGGTAGAGTAACCTCTTTTGCCTGAGAAGGGGCTCAGCGTTCATAGTCAAGATTGTCTTAGGCTGAGTTCCAGTGATGATTTACGATGCCCCAAAGAACGTACCTTTCCCTCGTTTGTTTACTTTCTATGTTGTCACAACTTACAATCTTTGGTGAAGCATTTCTGGGGGGCACCAATAAACTAAGCCATTCTGAATCTGATATATCAAGCATCAGATGTCTGAGTGGCTGCTGTAGACTGATAGGCTGGATTCCCACTTAAGCCCGAGAACAGTCAGAAGAGGCCGGGGTTATTGCGATATCAGCACTGAAAATGCACTTTGAATAGCAAGAGATACTTCTTGGGCTATGCTCAATTTGCCAAAAGCCAAAAAGATGATTCCCGATTGGCCCTCAAACTCCTACACGAAAAATAAAGGCATCTAGAAACACTTCACCCAATGCAGGCTGGTTTTTGAACAACTAATGCTATCTGTCTTCCTTTTACCTCTGGCAACTGGTGAAAGAAGAGGCCCCTCCACTTCTGCCAATCCTACCTTGGAAAAAATTCAGAGAGCTGGAGCTGAAGCACTTCCTGGTTCACCACCTCCTTTGGCAACTGGTGAAGAAGGAAGCTCCTTCACTGGTGCCACTCTTATTTCTGTGTAAGACCTCCTGAGAGCTGGAGGAAAACACTTCTTGGTTCACCGTATACTTTGGCTTTACTATTGCGTTGACCCCGGACGGGGCTTTGTATAAAGATATTCAAAAACATACAATTTTCTCCATTTAGGACGAGAGTTCTGAGTCTCTTGTTGAACCCTAATCCCGGTCCACTGTGCATGGGATTGAAGAAGTCCTAATCTCCACCTAGCTCTACAGTGGAAAATAATAGACTTTCCATAGTTTGGGCCCAGGAAACCAGGAAGTGATGCACAGAGAGCTTGCATTGGCAGGTTGTCACAGCTCAGTTGCTGTTGGGTACATTTGTGAATTCATAATGCACAATTATCAGTATTGGTTAGTTTGTAACTCTACAGCACGAGTCTGTGAATTAGACCGATAGGGCAATTTTAAAATTATGGACAAAAATACAGGTAAGATAGTCACCAATCCAGCGATCATTTAGCTCAGCAACAACTTTCAATCACTGCTAATTGCACACATACAGATGTACACAGAACACGCTAATACAGGGATAGCAGTGACTTAACTAGAGGGCACAGAGGTTCAGTCTTTCTCCCCACTATCAAGGAAGCAGGATAGGTATTTCCAGCCCTGTCAATATACAAGTGCAATAATGCATAATGCAGCTGCACTCCGACTGCATTTAATGCAAGTGCTGCTGATGCAGTGTATAGGCCTTCCCAGTCGGCTGATGGTGCCCCTCACATCTCCGGTTTGGACTTCATCGACTTTGAATCTTGGACGAGCTGGCAACACACATTCTGCAAGCTGCATCAGGAGCAGCAGGCTGCAGGCAATCTTTTGTTCCATCTGTAAAGTAATCACTAATTCCCCTCCAACGTTTTGGCCGGTTATCAGCGGCCCTTGGTGTTACAAATACAGTACACGGCACTACATTTACCGTTAATGCCTTTGGACCACACCTTCGGGCACCCTCACCTTAAAAGCACAATGGTTCCTTACATAGAAGCTGTCCAACACTTTCCACTCTGCAAGAGAGTTTAACAATTCTTCATTGCTAGTGACCAATCAATTCATATTTTTATGTATACATTTATGCTTTTTATAGCGCCCACACTAGCTTTAAGCTTCATCAGAGCTTCAGATCAGAGAAGGAGAGAGAGGCGCTGGGGTGAAACGGGGAGAGAAACATGGAGACATATAGTAAAATATATGATTAGACTATGGGGCATATGTGCACGCCCTTATCGCCACGGGTACGTCACTTTTTGTGACGTTTCCGTGGCGATAGGGGCTTCGCCTTATTTACAAGGCAGCGTTAAGCCACTTAACGTGGCTTAACGCTGCCTTGTAAATAAGGCCCCCTTTCACGCTATGCTTAGCGTGAAAGGGGTGGGCAGTGGGTGTTGCGGTGGCCGTTCCACCGCAACACCCATTAATTTTGACGCTGCCCCCTATTTACAAGGGCAGCATAAATAGGAGGCAGCGCCAAAATTAAGACCAGGGAAAACCTGGTCTTAACTTGGCGAAACGAGGAGAAATGTTTTATTTCTCCTCGTTTTCACTTTTTCCGTGTGTGCTGACTTGCGCAGCACACATGGAAAAAGCAAAACGCCTTGGATTGTTTATGTGTAGGAAGTTGTCCCTTCCTGCACATAAACAATCCCTAAACAAATGACATTTTGTAACTTCCATGTGGGCTGCATTAAGCATACACATAGAAGTGACAAAATGGCATTTCAGGATTGTTTATGTGCAGGAAGGGGGACCTTCCCACACATACACAATACTCCCTTGCACGCAGACACCCTTGCACTATGGTGCAAGGGTGCCTGCGTTGGCGCTACACTGCTAAGTGTAGCGCCAGCGCAGGGGGAAACGCAATACTGCACCATATCCTTGTAAATATGGTGCAGCCTTGCATTTCTGAAGTGGCAGAGTGAGGCGTTAAGCCATGACAGCTAACGCCTCACTCTGCCACTTCTTTGTAAATATCCCCTTATATTTGCAGACTACTCCGTTGCTTGTCGGATGTGGTTTCAGTTCTGTCCAATGCTTCCCAAAGCTGCCTCGAGGCGTAGAGTCAGAAGAGAGGAGTTCCAAAGGGAAGAACATTAAGAAGATGCAACAGTCGCTGTTGATCGAAACAGTGACAAAACCTGTCACCAAGAAGCACTCTAAGTTTGCTGCACCAAGCATTCTCAGTAACGTGAAAAAACGAGGAAAATACAATAAAATGTAGATGAACTGGACAACACTGTAAAACTTAAAAATAATTTAAGAATCCTTGAAGCCCTAGACCCAAATTGAGGCTTTAGAAATGGTTTTATATGACCGCGCGTCGCACCTACTGTTTGATATCATCGTTGTATCAAAATCTACACCTGTGCTCTGTGCAAAAACTTAAGAAGATGTGTCAAAACCAAACATAACATTCAAGATTCCCAGCAAGCAGTGCCTGACAATACAGTGTGTCACGGCACTGCACGCGCCTGTAAGAGACAGAGCTGCGAATGGCTGGATATGTGTTCAGCCTTGGTGTCAGCTCCCGTCTAAAAACTACATTGCACACAAGAGATTACAGTGTATGGAACAAGTTCTTGTCCAGTAGGCATGATAGTTAGTGGTTGGGAAGCATCAACAGTCGTGCTAACGTATTGCCTAATCTGATTGGTGGAGAATTGTTGCTCAGATGCACGGTCCCAAGTCGTTTGCTTGACTCGTAGTGTATAAGATGGGCTCCCAGGAGGAGACGTCTACGGCTAGTCTTCCGCCACAGGCTTGCCTCGTTGAAAAGAAGCTGAAGGATCTCTGCAGAATTTATAGTTCAGAAGCTGCTGATCAGGCACTAAGGATCTCTGCTTTTCCTTATCAAGAGATTTGTATTGATCTTTGCTTTTTAGCACGATGCAGAGTGAATTTATGTGCCCAATGACTATAGAGAATAGTGCCTCAAGGAGCCCATAAAGCATTCCTCAATAGGACCTCTGCTAGTTAGCTGAGCTCTTCTTCCATTTGTCTTCTAATGTAACCCGCTTGTTTTGCCTCTGTTCTGTGCATTTTCAAATTTCTTGTTTTCGGTCTTTGTTTCCCCGTCTCTCAATATTACTTGTTTCACAGCATCAACTGCAGAGCAGTACACGTACCGTAGTCGTGCTGCCCTTGAGCCAAGCTTTGAAGCAGTGATGCTTTAAACTCCTTTGCGCATGCACAGGGATACTGCCAACCCCAAAGCGAAATAAAGAAGAAAGAGTACAATAGGAGAAATACCAACTAGGCAATAACTTCTTTACTCTGATGAGATTCTACATGTACTCACATATCTCTGCACCATAAACACTGAAATTCAATATCTTCTGCATTGGTTTTTGTTGAAGACATAAATCTTCAACACACTGTATTCCTGCTCTAAATGACATTAGTCTGTTCCACTGGGAATCCTGCTGGAACTTCTAGAAGTTCTGTTTCCACTGTTGTGGACGGCGCTAGTGTCTGCAGTAAGGTGCTGAAGAAACTCCTAAAGATCAATGTTCATTTTATTCAAGGGGACTAACGTGGTCACAGGGATCCTACAGGAATGCTCAGGAATAAGCATCTTCTGTGGAGGAGGGTACTGATGTCTGATCTAATGGACCACGTGCAAACTTCCAGATAGCAGTTCTGGATATGGTAGATGGCAAAGACTCGTGCTCTACTTCATGAAATACACTCGGGCAAAATTGTCCACTCTTAGGGTCAAGGTCTAGGGTTTTTCTACCCAGCGTTATGATAGACAAAATTCAGCACTTAGCTCAGTGCAATTCATTGTTCCCTGCCCGATAGAATCATAGACAGAATCTATGCGTGTTAGAATGGAGGACATTGTCACCCGTCCATTGAGATTAAGAAAAGAAGTCTCTGCTAGTCATGGTCACCATCTCTGGACCGGTCTGCACTTGTTAAAGTGCAGGACATTGTCTTGTTCCTATTGGGATCTTCAACAGAAGTCGACATTTGTTAAAATACAAGCTTTCGTGTGCCACTTCCCTAGCGCCATAAGCTTGAGTTCTATTGCTCATTCCCACAAGAATGAGAAATATAACTTTCTCTCCAGGTGCCGATGACTAATTCTAAGTCACTGTCTGTACAGGAACCATATCAAAAATACCTAGATTGACAGGTGAACTTAGTTCTTGGTGCACTTCTGGAGTTGGAATAGAATGTCTGTGAGTGAGCATATCAAGGTGTGGTTCTAGTGGTCACAGCTATGGAAAACACCAGTACCCTGTATAGCCAATTCGAGCAGGCCAGTTGGCATTAATCCCTCAAAGGTCTGCTCCTATTTCTGGCCCTGGTAGCATTAGGGGGCGGACTTAACAGGGCTAAATCTGTGGCACTTGTATGAAGAACTAATTGTATACAGTCTTGGCACAGGCCAGTAGGTCGTAACATTAGCAAGTCAGAAGCAGAAAGAAGGCCTGTATCTATCTCCTCACTTAAATCAATTTTCAGAAAGCACAAAGAAAAATAAGGAAAAATGCCCAGTTCCTGTTGCCACTTTGACAACTGTTGATAGAAAAACTGGTCAGTTATAAGAGACCAACGGAAGGAATGACTGGAAAAACCTTGATAGGTGGTAGAGGAATGGCGTAGATGTGATCAAAACGAGGTGTTGCTTTTGGTGAAAAAGTCCTTGCTTGGGAGGACCAGCATCCTGAAGCAGCGGGACAGAGTTGGTTTGGCTTGTGCTCAGTTGGCCTGAGTGGAGTTTACAGAGTTCCGCATGGAACTCCGTGAAGTGACCAAAAAACTCTGCTGCGCTACGCAGATTTTACGCAAACGGTGGAGTGCGTTAGGTGGCGCTGTTTTTCAGTGGAAAATCAGCGCAAACGGCACCATGCGCAGCGCAAGAGGGCGCTTCTTCTTTCTGCTGCTCGAGTAGATGTTCTACTCGAGCGACAGCTTCCTCAACGCGTACGGAAGCTTTCTAAATGAGAGCGGTTGCAGCCATCCGCGACTGCCCGCATTGAGAAATCTCGCCGGGAGGTGGTCTGGAGTAAGATTTTCTCCGCTTGCGCTCGCCAACTTAATGTTGGCGAGCACGAGCGAGAAAAAATTCTGCTCCGCTCTGTGGGGCAGAGTTTTTTGGAACTCTGCACTCTACGCGGAGCGCAGAGTGGGAAAAAACTCTGTAAACTCCTCAAGCGGAGCAGAATTTCACAACCAGGCCTAGTGCTCAGTCATGGTTATTTTGTCATGACCGAACCTCCCGCAAGAAAACCTTGCGAACAGGACCTTCTTTACGCCTGCACTCCCAGCGCATGCAACATCACATAGGAACTGGAGAAGCGAGAAACGAGCGTCCCACTTTGTAGGACAATTTGTCCGCCTTAGCAGCCAGCTTGATAATGGAGGCCTTTGACTCCCAGACTTCAGCGACAGCCCTGGCTCTTCAGGAGCTCCTTAGACCGTGAACACTTCTCCCATTCCGGTCCCACCGCCCCCAACACTCCCACCGCGTTTCCATTTGGCTGGTTGCAAGCATTATTAGGCCGGTAGATTGGAGACTGAAGAGCGGGAATGAAACATAAAAGCAAAATTGCAAGCGTGGGTCAAGGCATCGAGGAAGGCCCGTCGCTCCCGAACAAGGCACTCAGCTGCTGAGAAAATGAAATCCTTAAAGAGCAGAGCTTGTGCTTTTCCCCTGAAGGTGATGAAATATAGTGTCGCTAATACCTCGCAGCCTGAATCCCTCGCAGCACTGCACTTGCCAATCCTCGACGCACCCGGCTGCATTTTCCCGTAGTCAGCATTTGGTGATGGATGTCAAAACACATCCCATGTATAATGCATCTGGCACCAGCGATTTAAGGTGTTTACTTGTCAGGCTGGGGAAACTTTCAAAAACGTCACATTCACCGAGTTCTCGCAGCTGTCACTTGTCATTTCTGCGGAGCCTTTGATGGAAGACTTGGATATAACACAGTTTAGTTCCTTTTCGCCTTCCTTCCACAGAAGGGAAGGAGGCCGCTTGTGAGGTGTGCGCCGTGGCGTAGACCATATGCCGGGCAGCGAACACGGCCTGAGGTGTTCTCCGAGCGTTACCCTCATACATCCCCCCTCCCCCTTCTGTGACTATGCTGACACAGCACGAATACCTGACTGCCTCTGACAAGATATCCACGTTGGAGCTGTCTTCGCATTGGTTGAGCAAGTTGTGTGCGTTCAATTAATTGCTGCTTTTTTGTCATCTTTTGTAAAGCTTCCAACACCCCTGCTTGACAACAACCTGTATAACAAGCTTTGAAACCGTCCGTCTTAAGAGCATTCCGTCCAGAATGCAGCAGAACCTATTCCCACCAGGCCGGACTGGCCGTACCGGGCGTCGGGCGTTTCCCCGGGAGACTGGAAGGGTGGGAGGCTGTTTTTGTAGCAGTGCAGCAGTTTTGAAAGCACCTGCTGCTAAATTCCTTGTATATCCATAGTTTTCAGGCAACAATAAAAATGTAAGGATCACTCTGGTGATTAATGTACATGCTGAAGAGAGATCGGAGTTTTGTCTAGTGGCAGTTTTGACTCATTTAAGGTAGCGCAGAGGGTTAAAATGCCTGCTGCAAATCACGGGCAACATGCAGATCACAGAACAGTATTTTATGTGCATAGATTAGTGGGTTACAGCTTTTGTCACAGAGGCCCTTTTGTTGCTGTGCAGTTCATAAATTACAATCCTAATCTAGCACAGTGAGCTATGATTCAAAGTCAAAAAGATCTGTATTTCGGCACTATCAACATAGGCCATAAAAGCACGTTATATGCAATTAAATGCAATACATCATAAAATGACTTAAAACATTAGAATATATTAGAATATACATTCCAGGCTCAATTTAAAAATTAACAATCAAGTGGTAAAAATTATTAGGGCATTCTTTTTCTAACACAAATTGCTTTACATATTAAGACGGAACATTAAAACATATAGCAGGGAGCCCCATGGTGTACAAAAGTCGCACAGCAGCTTTGCGGTCCCTAATGTTCTATGCAACAAAAAAGCATAAAATGCAAAGTACTCTGTTAAGAGGTTCCATCACATGGGCACGGGACGGTCATTATATCCCACTGTTTAATGTTAGGGAAGGAAACAAAGTGGTGTACAGTACTCAATTGCAATCTGGTCAGGGTAAAACAATGTTGTATATTTGTCACCCAGGCAAGTTATGGTTGAAAACCCTCGGGTAGAGCACAGAGATACCTGGGCATGAAATATTGCGGACATAATCTAGTGTTAAGCAGTCCCGAAAGATTACCTTTGTGAATTTGGTCTTGGATTTGGCCCAGATATGAGCGCCTCAAAGAAATGGGTTTGGATGAAAATATATCTTCCAGATGGTTCAAACCTACTTCCCAGTGTAAAATGGAAGACAATGCCAAGGGAGAGGTGCATAACAAATGCTTTAAAAAAGGGTTTTCCTCAGCCTGTAAAGAGTTACAGGGGGTATAGACCCCCACCCCACCCCACCATAAGTTGCAACGGGGCAGTGCCCTTGCTTTATAGATGGTAAGCATCTCCTTGATGGGTCGACAGCCAAGTTTACCAGATAATCTGAACACTCCCTCACACACTCTTTCCATCTTCAGTCGGGTATTCTGAATATGATCAATAAGCTATGAAGTGTCATCAAAGAGCTACAAGCAAACTACATGGTACAGGTTAGAAGGTTATGTTTTTTTCTGAGTTTTTCTTTATCCTAACGTTGCTAAAAAAGGTTTGTTTGGGCAGAAATAAATTCTTATTAGTAAAGCCAACACTAACCACTGTGTTACATTCTGAATCCTGGGTTTGTGCTTCTCCAGACCAAGCACTCTGATGTCTACCAGTATGGATGACATGAATCCTACACCTTGTAGTCCCATTTGCCTTATGTAACATTTTCTATACACTGATTTACACATGTATGATTCATTGTGTCTGTATTTGTGTGTGATGTAAAGTGCTCCAACACCCTACACTGGTATGAGAGGCACTATAAAACAAATGAAATACATGTGAGAGGGGAGCTATGGAGAGATGAGAGGTACTGGTGGAGGGTGATAGTGAGGGTATCTTTGAAAGGCTCCAACAAAGATTGTTGAATCCTGGTGCACTCTAAGGTCATCACTTACTATGCTTTAAAAGCTAATACAATTGAATATATAATGAAAAATGTGTTGTAGAATGCAACATTTTTGCCCAAATTTTCTTGGGTGGAGAACTTTCCAAACCCTCCTTGTAGTGGTCAGGCTCCCTCGCTGCACTCACTATAAACCGTACAGGGACTGGTCTCACAAAATTTGCCAGGGCTGCTTTGGGTTCCCAGTCCAGCCCTGATACCCACTTTTTCTGGCACTATTCTATCCCAGTAAGCACACCCCTACAAAGTCAACTCACTACATTTTCCGCATGTCCCCACCAAATATAAGGAAGCATTACACGGCCTACTGAAGGGACAGCTACTGATAGTTAACTTCTGGGAGAAACATATACCAACAGCTTGACAATTACCACTTAAGGCTCCTGATAAGATTTTAGGACAGGAGTTTATTATTCTCTACTTTTGAAAGATAGGATTTAAAAGTTTCTTAGGGAGTAATTGTTGGATTACTAACTGGTATTTTTCATATCTCTGATTCTCCCTTCCTCGGCCCACTATTTAGTCTGTGAGGTGAATGGCCAGTCCCTCAATTTCAGCACCCCGTTTAAAGCACCTTAAATCCTAGAAATAACAGAGTTTTACAACATTGCCTGAACAGGCCAAACCTCTAACATTACCCCACAAAAGACAACATCAACCAGGCTACCACATGAATTATAACAAGCAAGCCAGCAGGTCTTAGATGAATTGCTCTGGTGAGAGAGTGATCGTTAGTACTGTTATTTTATGTTTGTTATGTTATGTTGATTTGTATATCACACTAATCACCCGAGAGGGTATCCAGGCACTTGGGCACGGTATGTAGGTTTGTGGTCCCAATGAGCTTTTATGAAGAACCAGGTGTTCAGCTTCTTGTGGAACTCAATAAGTGAGGAGGAGGCTCTGATATGTTGAGGTAGGTCGTTCCATGTCTTGGGTGTGATGTAGAAGAATGAGCAACTTCCAGTTTTCTTTTGTGTATGCGGGACATGTGCGAGTAGGAATCTGGTGGTTTGGTAAAGTGTATGCGACTGTTAAGGTATTCTGGTACTGGGATGTGTAGGGCTTTGTATGTGTGCATGAGAATTTTGAATTGGCTATGCTTGTGAATGGGGAGCCAGTGAAGCTTCCTGTGGTGTGGTGTCATGTGGGTGTGGCATGGGAGGTCAAGTATGAGGCTTGCTGCTGCGATCTGGATGGTCTGGAGTCTGTGTAGGAGTTGGTTGGAGTTTCCGGCATAGCGAGTGTTGCCGTTGTCCAGCCTGCTTGTGATGAGTGCTTGTGTGATGGTCCGTCTGGTGTTATGAGGCCACCATTTGAAGATCTTTTGCAGCATGGATAGGATGCAGAAGCAGGAGTTGCACATTGCATTGATTTTAGCTGTCATGTTGAGCTTGTCATCGGGAATGATCCCTAGATTTCTTGTGTGGCCTGTAGGTGTTGGTCCTAGCACCAACAGTCACCAGTTGGAATCCCATGGGGAGGTCTGGATGCCGAAGACCAGTCCTTCCATCTTGTCAGAGCTTAGTTTCAGGTAGTTGGTTCTCATCCATCCTGCTACCATGGTCATGCAGTTGGTGAAGACGGTTTTGGTGGTGTTTGTCTTGTTCATCAGGGAGAGGATGACTTGGGTGGCATCAGCGTAGGAGATGACAGTGATGTCTTGTGATAGGATGATGTTGGAGAGCGGTGACTTATATATGTTGTAAAGAGTGGGACTGACGGGACACCACATATCAGTTTCTTGGTCTCTGATGCAAAGGGTGGCAGCCTGACCCTTTGGGTTCTTCCCGAGAGGAAGGAGCAGATCCTTGTATGCCAATATCGTCGAGTCCTCTGATGAGGATGTTGTGTGAAACATTGTCGAAGGCCGCAGAGAGGTCGAGCAAGATGAAGGCCCCTGTTTCTCCTCGATCCAGGAAGTTTGAATGTCGTCGGTGGCCGTGATGGGTGCTGTTTCAGTGCTGTGGTTCTTTATGAATCCTGATTGTGTGTTTTCTAGAAGATGGTGAAATTCGAGGTGGGTTGCTGCTTGTTAATGGCCTCTGAATCACTTTTGCTGGATAGGGGAGTAGGGAGATGGGTCGGAAGTTGCTCAAGATGGTTCAAAAGTTGCTGTTGTACTGGAACGAGGGAGAATCACAGTAATGACAATTACTGGTAAGTATTCTAACTTTTACCTCATCCTCTCCTCATCCCATTTCTTACTCTAATAGGACATTCCAAAGCAGCAAAATGTTTTTGCAATCTGGGGCAGTCATGATTAACAAATACACTGCCCATTGAAGCAACCAACACTTAAAAGCAAAAGAGCCAAATAGTCGTAGAAACATACAAAATTTGGCTAACAGCAAGCAAGGATCAACTTCATCCCAGTATAAGCTGTCACTGCTGACCCTTTATCACCAGGAGCCTGTATGTGGAAAATCAAAACAAAATCTGCCCAATTAACCACCAAGAAACCACAAATAGAAAACCAAAAGACTCCACACCAGCTGCTGGCAGGTCATGCAAAGAGTGCCCCAGATAACAACCTGGCTAGGACACTGAGAAAGCCAGAAAAGAAAAATAGTATTCATGTTGAGGATAAGAGTGTAACATAGATAATTCTAATGACAAAAAACAGAACAAGAGCCCGGTTTGTCCAGAAACCGACAACTTCACTGGAAACAGCCAAAGAGAGCAGTTCCAATCATTATACGAGGAGGAAGTGAACACTTGAAAATGCTTTAGCCAAGGCAAAAACCAAAATCAGGTGAGCTACCTATCTTCCTAAGGCAAAAGAGAAGGAAACAAGCTACGTCCATGCTGGAACTACAGTCAAAATCAGTGCTAATCAAGCAGCTCACCCAGTTGAACAGTGGTAGAAGGAGCCACGATCTACATGAAGGGCAATGATCGACCAGGTCACCAGAAGGGAAGATTTACTCCAGGAGTGACCAAGAAAGGCCTCGCAAGAATCTCTTCACATTCTTAGCCAACATGCAGAAAAGGAAACAAAACAGATCGTAACACCAAAAAACATGGTGCTATAAAGGAAGAAATATGGATGTGCCCTTAAACAAGTTGTGGCGGTAAATAAAATCCCGGCATCAACATCCAAGCTGGTAGGAGTACAAATTATTCCAGGAACTTGAACACAAGTCCACTCTGGAACACAGTCAAACATTGTGGCCACACAGCTGAAAAATTACAAGCTCCTAGCGGAGATGGCACTGAAACTGTTGCCCCAAATAATGAGTTAGAAAGGGGTTCACAGCATCTTCCTTAAAACAGATAATAACAATAAGATTTTGTGCTTGCACCTGCTTGAGAAGGAGTTGCATGCACTGCTGGAAGTGATGGAGTGGGTGACGGAGAGGGAAACAATCATTCATGTTGTACCATCTGATCCGAGTGAAGAACACATCCAAATTAATATGCCAGTTTAGAACAACATGCATAAGTAAGGAAAAGCATGCCACAAGGTTATCCTGTTTTTGTGCCTCTATTTTCCTAGAAGCTACCCACAATGTACAATAACTGCTAGAAAATGACATTAAGTAGAAGAACAACATCAGAATCAAGGTGTCAGTGATGAACATAGGCCAAAAATTTACAGTTGACCATGATTTTTGGCAGGGAACAGCAAAGCAGACCTTGAAAACAAAAAACACACACAGAACCGGGGAAAGGATGTAGCCTTACGGCTAGAGCTGCCGACTTTGGATCTGGGGAACCGAGACCAAGCCTCGGCGTCAGCTCAGCATCCTGTGATTCTGGGCAAATCACTTATTCTCCCCGTGCCTACCAAAAAATGAATGTGTCCTTGTGTAATGTAACTGGTGCTCATGTAAAGCGCTCCAATACCTTCGGGTCGAGTTTGCGCTATATAAATCTGCAACAAAAAAAACATCCAGGCACCACATAACTGCGAATCCTTAATTTATCTGAGTGTTTTCCTTGCATTAGGGCCATAGTGTATTCTTCCTGTACTGTTCTAATTTTTTTTTACTATGTGTCATTAAAATAGCACAGTTGGAGAGGGCATACGACATGAACTCCCACTAAACAAGTACCCATGATCAGTGATTTGCAGAAAGAAACATTCATGTGGCAAAAACAGACCAAGACTGGGAACACACTACTGGATCCATGGGAAGTGAAACCAGGAAGCCAAGGTTTGATTATCCAAACTGAGCCTCCTCTGTATAAGGGTGATCCAGCCATATAGGAATCACAAGCTACCGCGTGCAAAATTGACAAAAACTGTGTCAAGACTAGAGAGGTCACACCTCCAAATTAATCCAAAAAATGTGGGCATCAGCTCTCCTTTAGACCTTCTCCCAATAGAATGGGGAAGAGGGCGAAGGCATTATCAAAATAGAAACTCAAGTGAGACTGGTGGCATAGAGTCTACTACAGCCACGTGAGTGAGCTAGTCTCAATTTCAGCTCTGAACCCAGGTAGGGTTTCCTAGCCCCTAGTCTTTCCCAAACTAAACTTGGAGCACAAAACAAGAATAACTTGAAAGAATCAATAGCTATAAGCACGCATCTGAGAAAGAAATTCTTTTTAATCCATGTTCCTCCAGACATTCCTCCAAAAGGAATTAGTAAGGAAGAGAGGTTAAACAGGAGGAGTACCTCCAGAGAAGACCAGAGAGGTGCAATTCCAGCATTTTATGTTACCCTAATAAAGTTAAATAAGATGTAAGAGAGAAAACAGCAAGCGAAAAAAGTTAAAACATTGGAATCACTGAGGAATCCAAACTACTCCTGCCAATCAAAACCAAACCAGACAACCAGGTAAAGACGCATATAAAGGAAACAAGTGGTTCACTCGTTATGGGGTTATGTGAGGGGTGTGGCCTATAGCAAAAGGTGCTTGGACTGAGAAGATGGGCAGAACACCTCATAGAGTAAGAAATGGGACAAGGAAGGAAATGAGGAGGTAATAAACATTGATTTTCTAAGACGGTAAAATATATTGAATTTTTTTTAAATGTGTGTATATTTTTCATTTTAGATGGTTTCCTTGTATCAGCTAACGTTCAAAATCAAAAAATAGATTTTTTTAAAATCTCAAAGTCCATCTTCCAGGAAGACAGCAAGAATGATACGGTGCCTCGCTCTGCTGATGCCTTTTGCGGGGAAGCCGAGCAAACTCGTATTCTGTATGGCCCATTTTTTTAATTAAAGTCTATTGGTCAGATTATATGGAGTAAAAATGGCCTGTGTGCATTTTGACTAATGACCTAGCCGAATTTGTCATTAGGTTTTTTATAAGGTTTACTAAACTCAAAATACTATGAGCTTGGTTCCTCAGATGTTAGTGTGTTATTCAGTAAAGGCTAGTATTTGCATTTTAACAATTCCTACTTTGTTAGTTCTCTATGGACCTTACAGTGTTCTTTTATTTTTATATCTAGGCTGTCACAGAATATCAAACACCGTGACCACCACATCATTTTAGCCATGTCTTTGTTTTATCTAGAGAGTTGTCTGACATTTGTCATTTTAAAAGTCCTTAAAATTGATGAGACTCCCACCTATTGTTTCCTCAGACTGTTATCACAACATACCTCCTTTATTTTTTATACTGTGATAAGAGTGATCCGGCGGGTTACTAGCAACAAGCATTCATACACCGAATACTCACCTGGGCCCATTCATTCATACTACGCTAGCAATTTCCGCTGGTGGGTCAGTTGTACTCTTTATCAATATCCCTGCTACCAATTACTTTTCTGATTGAAGAGTAATGACTTACCAATGGACCCTTTGATATTTGGGAAGTTTAAAATGAGTGACATTCAATTAAAGTCATAATCCTGAAATAATCACTCAGTCAGGAAGTTTTAAAATGTTTATCTAAAGTTTTAGCAGAGTAAAATACAGAACCACATGATACTTAATCGTATATCAAGGATGAAGCATAATAATCAATTATCGATCAATGACGGTTCCTCAGAAAGAAGAAGATAGAGACAGCAGCACAGCTAAAGGTTGCATTTATATTTACCTAAAGGTGCGAGAAACCAAACCCCTTGGCCAAGGAGTTGGAAAAGATCGGTCCCAGGAAGGATGAAGTCCAAAGACCTCCGGACCAGGTTCAGGACAGGTGACCTCTCTATCAACGACGCCTGCGTCGTTCCCCTCTCTGACACTTCGCTCCTCCTCGAGTTCTTCCGTGTCTTCCTTCTAATGGATTCCGCCGCCCCCACCTCAGGACCTCTCTGGACAGCGGTTCAGTCTGCAATCGATCAGCTCGTCGAGCACCAAAACCCTGATCTCGAACTAACTAATTAGCTAATTCTATATCTATTAGACCCTTCTACTCCCAGGTACCTCCCATTAATGTTTCTAAATTATGGGCCCACTACTTCTGATTGGACGGGGACAGGGGGTTGATCCTCACACCATGTCAATTTAGTTCAATTTCTTTAAGCCCATTGTTTTAAAATACCGCCCATCACAATTAATACATTTGCTTTATTTCCCACCCGTTTCCCATTGATTCCGTAATACATTTTGTATACATTTGTTTCGACTTCAGGTACATTTCAGATGAACTTGTGAACCACGGTTTGCGACCTTGGAGGGCTTCCAAGTTGACTTCATCGCTTCCTCTGGTCAGCCTTGCAGGGCGCATGTGCAGAGCCAATGTCTCTCGAGCTGCAGTTCAACCAACCCAGGCCCATTTATGAACTAATAAAAGTCAAAGAAAAAAATATTAAAATCACAAATAAATGTTTTCACTGTATACCCACTTTGTCTACTCTATTCCCATTTATTTATAAATCTATCCCGCATTAATAGCATTAGAATCCCACAGTTTTAATTGCAGCATATGCGCAAGCTTTAGCACGTGAAAACATTAAGCAGCCATTTTAATACACACTGCGCAGAAGCAAAGATTTCCCTCCAAGCAAAGAAAGACGTCATACCACGTGATATGGTTGACACATGCGCAATGAGATTCCCGCGCTTAGCGGCCATTTTAGATTTAGACAAGCGTTACTTGTTAGTTTAAACACATAAGCAAGCTTCTATAGGATAGTGTTCATGTGTGCATTTGTTAGTAGAGACATTACAAAGTTTAATAATTTAATACTGTGAGAGGATTGCTTACGAGCAAGTCTCATTGTGAGTTCTTGCTCCATCAATCCCCTCTCTGATGGCGTTTCTGAGCCATCAAAATACTACCCACAACCAGATGCCAACTTTTAGCATAAAATTGTCTCAGCTTCATTTTTACACTTTCTATTTTTATCATCTCCTTTCAGTTTCTTGTATAATTCACTTTTCAGATCTTCTAGTTCAATTTCATCAACTTTTCGTTTCTTTCCTTTTCCTGTCACTCTATACGTCTCATTCCTTCTACAATATTTGCAGCATATTATTATTGACAGTACTATTATTGCTATCCCTGCTAAGGGTACTAATATTTGACCTATAAGTCCTTTCCCTACATTAGCAAACCAGGTACCAATTGACGCTATACTATTCGTCAATCTTTCCCATACACTATCAACTTCCAGTGGTTTTAGTTCATTCTCAAGTTTTGTTATATTCTGTATATACGTTCCAATTTCTGCACTTTTGTCAGGTATGTACGTGCAACAGTGTTTCGTTTTCAATAATTTACAGACTCCGCCCTCTTTTGCCAATATTATATCAAGAGCAAGTCGATTTTGCATAACCATTGATCTAATCGCAACCATCTCCGCATTAATCATTAGAAATCCTCCAGCAGTGTCCGTTGATAAGCGATCAACCACTGTAGATAATTTACATATTTTCCTTGAGTTCAGAATTATTCCCACTGAAGGTATCAATGCACCAAATATATCACCTACAATTTCCGAAAAACTAGCTCTTTTACTACGTGTTATTTCACTATTATTTTCATTGCTCCCAGTGTTCCTCTTTACGTGGTATATTTTTGGAAAAACTATTCCAAAATAACAACTTCCATACCACCGTGCAGGAAGCCTAAAGTAAGCCTTATTCCCACACACATAATAGATCCCAGGAAAAACTGAATCTGTTCCTCCTTTTAGTCCCCAACCTCCAAGAATTAAGAAATTATGTTCACATTCACTGGTACCGATGAAAATATTGTTATACTCAGTCTTTAACCTATGTAGACAAATTTTCCCTGTCTTTACAAAATCCAGAGCCATAGCAGCTTGAGCCTTGCCAGGTGTATAACTACCCTCTTTCTCAGCCCAAGGTGGCAGATGAGCCTTATGCTCAGATGCTTTCTTTTGGAAATCTTGTCTTCTATTTTCTACTAAATTCAAAAATATCTTTTCCTCTTCATGTAACGAACATGTTAGATTGCTTCTATGTGCATGTGTTATATCTATCGATTTCATTGTTAAGAAAAATTCTCCCATAAACTGTGCATCTTGACTACTAAGCACTGGATTCATATTCTTTCGAATCGGAACCTCAGAAAATATCACATCTATATCTGAATAATAATACTGAAGTCTCCCTGTTCTATAAAATAAACTAGTCAATACACTACATGATATGCCATAAGTTAAGGGCAAATGATGATATGTTAATCCTTCCGCTACTGATTCGGGTAACTTCATACAGACATAACAATTACTAACTTCCATGGTATCTACATATTGAAACAATAATTTTGTGAAAACATTCAAACTAGTGTCGTTATGTTACCTAGTGATGAAACTCTGGTTCATCTTCTGCCTTTAATTCTACTCTATTACTTCTCAAGTTATCTACCCTTCCCTTCGTTTCGTTGTTAATCTTTTTATCCATTATCAGAAGGTAAGGAATTCCTACGATCACAACTAACCATACTATAAGCACCACTACCAGACTACATATGCATATAGCACAGCATCTTTTACAACATTTCTGTTTCGGTCTCCCAGAAACTTTGTCGTCAGGCATTTTGACAAGGAAGATTTCTCTTCTTATCTTTTCTTTCAAGACTTAATGTTTATCAAGGTGGTTTTATTTCTTTCTCATAAGTCAGTTCCGCACTTGTTCCTTCGTCAACACTTTCACTTGACTCTGAACTCTCGTAGTCTTCAAGGATTATATAAGTCCAATCAGGACCTTTAAATTTATTGTTCACAAGTTTCAGTCTTTTGCTTTTTCGTTTTTCAGTTCCACTTGTTTGTCCAGTTAGGCTTGTTACTTCATTTACTTGTTCTGTATCTTCACTTCTGGTTTCTATATGGTATTTCACTCTTTTAATGACACTAGGCCAATGATCACCTTTTCTGACCTTCTTTGTTTGCACTGTCTCTTCACTTCTTATTTCTTCTTCAGAAATTCTTTTATTTTCAAGTTGTGGCACAGTTTGTTTTTCTTCGTTCTCAGTTTCTTCTTCTATTTGTTCTTTTTCAGGTCTTATTGGGTTTTCTTCAATTGCTCCAATGTGAGTTTCTAGCAACTGACCTTGTTCAGGATTTATGTCTTCATGCTTGAGGTTCTCGTGATCTTCTTCTTCTTGAACGTATTTTCCTAAATCTAACTTGTTCTGATCAGGGCTTATTGCACTTGGTACTTCTACAGCCTGACCGCGTTCTTCTAAACCTGTCTGTCCCTGCTCAAATTTTGTTGTTTCGTTGTCGATTTGAGCCCAATTTCCTCTCCCTATCTGGTCCTGCTCAGGTTCTCTTATTGTTTCATTTTCCTCATCCTGAGCTGCTTCTTCTTCACCTATCTGGTCTTCCCTAATTTCTTCTAATTTTGATCAGCTTCTTGTTCTGTTGTAAACTTCTGGTATATCAACCACTGGTATCCAGTCCTGACTTGTGCTCGGTTGTTCTTCTTCAGCTGCTCTTGAATCTCTCACCTGGGATTCTTCAGCTGGCCAACCTTCAGCTTCCTCAGTTATTGATGCTGTCTGAGGATTTTGTCCTTCAGGCTCTGGTACCCTTTTGGTGTGACTTACATGAATCCAGTTAGACAATCCTGCACATTTCACTGCTGTGTTCGTGACTAGTATAACCTGACAAGGTTCGCCCCACCTGGGTGATAAACACGTTTCTCTGGTGTGATGCTTCACAACCACCCAGTCTCCGGGGTTCAGATCATGCTCTTGCTCAGGCTGTCTGGAAACTGCGTCTTCTCCAACCTGGTGAGAGACAGAACGCACTAGGTCAGCCAATCCTTTGCAATAATCCAGAACCATATCATCAGTTATGTTCAGCAGTTTACTTGTAGGTACATGTGCTTGTCTCATTGCTCTTCCCATGATTATTTCGTGCGGACTCAATCCGGTATTTCTATCAGGAATGCTTCTGAGTCCCATTAAAACTAGTGGCAATGCATCTGGCCAATCTATCGATGTTGACGCACACATTTTTGCCAGTCTTGATTTTATTGTGCCATTCATTTGTTCAACAACTCCAGAAGCCTCTGGGCGATACGCACAGTGCAATTTCTGCTCAATTTGGAATGCTTCACAGATTATTCTGATCACATCGTTGTTGAAGTGACTTCCTCTATCTGATTCCAAAGTTACTGGGAAACCGAACCTAGGAATGAGTTCTCGTAGCAACAGCTTTGCGACTGTAATACTGTCATTCCTTCTGGTAGGGTACGCCTCCACCCACCTTGAAAACAGACACACTATGACAAGTACATATTTCAGTCCTCTACATGGTGGTAACTGTATGAAATCTAGCTGTAATCTCACAAAGGGACACTCAGCCTTTCCAATTTTTCCCAAACCAATTACTGTTTTTCTTCCTGGATTATTCATTTGACAAGTTAAACACCTTTGGCATAGACTCTCTGCTGCAGCCCTAAACTTTGGATTATACCAACTTTGCCTGAAGAGTCTAATCATGGCCTCTCTCCCAACATGTGTGTCTCCATGATACATTCTGGCCATTTGTGAAATCAGACAGTCGGGCATGACTGGTCTGCCGTTGGCATAAACCCATACATCGTCGTCTGCTCTTCGAGAACATCCTATTTTTATCCAAACATCTCTTTCACTCTCGTCAGCATCATCTTGCAGTCTTTTCACATCATTCCATGTTTCAGGTGGTGCATATAGCATAAGTTGGCAGCTGATTCCCATCCTTTCAACCTTTTTATTTACTGACAACCTGTTTTTGGCACAGTGTTGAGCCACCAGATCTGCATATCTGTTACCGACTACCACCCAGTCATCTCCTGACTGGTGTGTGGCACATTTCACCACCGCCAATCCTTTTGGTGATTGTATTGCTTCTAGTAGTTCTTTTACAAACTGTCCATTTTTGATTGGGGATCCTGAAGAAGTCATGAAATCCCTCTGCATCCACAGTTGGCTAAAGTCATGCACAACCCCGTACCCATATTGACTGTCCGTAAATATGGTTACTTTCTGATTCTTCTCAATTTTGCAGGCTTTAATCAAAGCAATTAATTCAGCTACTTGTGCAGATTTGACCCCTGGTAAATAGGATGCTTTGACTATTCCAGTTAATTCACATACAGCATATGCTGCACTTAATTTGCCATCTTCGTGCCTTTGGCATGAACCATCCACAAACAGCTCCCTGTCTGGATTCCTGAGAGGCAGTTCCTGTATATCAGGACGCGGTTTGGTGCACAATTCTGTGACTTGTAAACAATCATGTTCCTCTTCATCATCTTTGACTTCCTCATGATACGGATCTGGTAGTACTGTAGCAGGGTTTACAATTGTGCACCTGACGATAGTCACATTTTCAGCACCTAAGATTATTCTCTCATATTTAGTCAGCCGACTAGGAGTAAGATGCTGAGTTCTGGTTCTTGTCAACAGAATCACAACTGAGTGTGGGACAAACACCTTTACAGGATGTCCCATTACAATTGATTCACTTTGTTCAATGCTCAAACATGTAGCAGATACTGCTTTTAAGCAGCCTGGCAACGCTGCTGCCACTGGGTCCAATGTAGCAGAAAAATATGCTATAGGACGTCTGTCCAAACCATGTCTCTGAGTTAGGACTGAAAGTGCACAATTTTCTCTCTCATGACAGAATAACGCGAATCCTCTTGTATAATCAGGCATACCTAGGGCAGGTGCTTCACACAAAGCACTTCTCAATTTTACAAAAGCTCCTACGCTCTCATCATCCCACTCAACTGGGTTCTTTGCCTTCTTTTTCGTCATTTGAATCAATGGCTTTGCTAGCAGCGAAAACCCTACTATCCACTGTCGACAATATCCCACTATTCCAAGGAACATTCTCACTTCTCTTTGAGTTACAGGCATTTGCATTCTCTTGATTAATTTTACTCTTTCAGAGGTTATCCTTCTTTTTCCCCTCTCAATTTGGTGTCCTAAATACTTAACTGTTGTTGAACAAAACTGCAATTTTTCAGGCGACACTTTATGTCCTTCCTCAGCCAAATGGTTAAGTAATGCAATTGAATCTTCAACACAATCATCATGAGTGCTGGATGCTACCAGTAAGTCGTCTATATACTGTACCAAGACTGAACTTCTGGGTAGCACTAACTTCTCCAAACACCCCTTCAGTATTTGTTTGAAAATGGAGGGACTTTCTGTGTATCCTTGAGGAACACGATTCCACACATAGACTTTGTTCTCGAATTTAAATGAAAAGAGATACTGGCTATCTGGGTGCAATGGTATTGAAAAGAATGCTTGGCATAAATCAATCACAGTAAACCATTCTGCACTCCAGGGGATCTGGTATAGGATTACTGCAGGATTTGGCACTATAGGACAACAAGGTACCACAATCTTATTAATTTTGCGTAAATCCTGAACCATCCTATACTTTCCACTAGGCTTCTTCAAACCCATTATTGGTGAATTACAAGGGCTACTCATAACTTCTTTTAATATGCCTTGTTTTACCATTCTGTTGATTTCCTCAACAACTCCTGCTTTTACTTCTGCACTCATTTTGTACTGTCTGGTATTTGGGAAAATTGCACCTTCCTTTATAGTGATTTTTACTGGGTCTATTTTGGCCATAAGCCCTACTTCTTTCCCGGTGAAATCCCATACCATGGAATTTACTGTAGTTCTTAATTCTTCAGGTAACTCGTCTTCTGTTATCAAAGAAAACATCTCATCTACTTCTGTACCTTGTTTTGCAATCATAATTTTATATACATGATCTTCATCCGGGGTCTGAACTGCAACACCATCCGGTGTGCAGAAAATTGTGCAGTTCATTTTGCACAACAAATCTCGGCCCAATAAGTTTACTGGACTGGAATCACACACTACAAACTGATGCATTTCTCTAAAATTTCCAATTTTTACTTCCATTGGTTTGGTAAGAGGTGTTTTAATTTTACGATTAGCTACACCTACAACTTGGATAGCTTCTCCAGAGAGAAGAAGGTCTGGGATGTCTGCTGTTCTCACAGTAGAACGGGTAGCACCAGTGTCCAAAAGGAAAGTGATATCATTACCTCTTACTTTCCCTTCAACATATGGACCTGAATGGTCTACCGGCAAGGATGCGCCAAGCACGCACTCCTTCTCCCCCTCTCCTAGGCACCGTCATTGGTTATATTGATAAAAATCATCCTGTAAAAGAAACTGTGAAGTTACATAATCGTTCTTACCACTTCCTCCTTGATATCCAACGTCTGTACCGTGCTTTGCTCTGCTTACATTACCCTGTATAGGAGCAGGTGGCAACTGACTCTGAGGATTTACACCCTGCTGTGAGTCATTCTGCGTCTGTGGATTTAAATTATGATTTGGATTTGGGCCATTATTATTTCGAATCTTTTTACATTCATCCTTCCAATGCCCCAACTTTCCGCATCCATGACAAGGAAATTTCTTTTTAGCCTCTTCTCTACTCATTCGTCCTCTCACTTTACCACCATTTCCTGTGTCACCATTTGTTCCAGAATCTTTTCCCTGATTATCAGTTGGATTATCCAAATTAATTCCCTGTCGCTCAGCCATTTTCACCTGAGCCCACATCACTTTATCTTGCAGTTTCTTGTGCCTATCCTCAATGTCGTCTCCACAATATTTCGCATATTTCAAAATTTCATCTATGGGTTTCCCTTGCCAGCACAACATGTGCTGTTTAATCATCTGACAAATCTCTGGCTTTAAACCATAAACAAATCGATAAACAAACTGACTCATGTTTTTATCTCCAATGTCCTCAAATCCACTATACTGTTTGAATACCTGCAATAGGCATTCATAATAGGCATGTACTGATTCACTTGCTTCTTGGGTAGTCCTGTCTATTTTCACCCAATCCGTTTCTTTCGGTGGTATTTTTCCTTTCAGGTAAGTTATCACCTGCTGATACTTTTTCATCACATCACTTGATGGAGCACCTGTCTTTGGATCTCTAGGATACTCTTCACTCGGCCAGTCAACCGTAATCTTACAATCTGTCCACAAATCGGCAGGTACCACTATGTCGAACAAACCATCCAAGTCCTTTAACAATACCGTTGACACTTTCACAAACCTCTCAACCTGCTTGTACCATTCAATTGGCTTTTCTCTCAACTTTGGGAAATCATTCGTAAATGACAAAATATCTTGTCTACTCCATGGAACATGAACGTAACCTCCTCCAGGTACTTCCCGCATCGGGTACATCTGATCTGCTTTCCCTGTTTCTTTCAATAAATATTCAGAAGTTGTTCTACTGTACCGTGCCTCTTCCTTTTTCTTTGTCCATCTAGTTTTCCATTTATCTAGATCTCCCCATTTCTGTAATACTGACATTAATTCTTATACTTGTAGTTTTCGACCAGAGGCATTCATATTTTCCAAATCTTTGTCAGAAAAATCTGCTCTATAGGGCTTCTGTAACACTTTTGACTTCCCTATTTCAATCCCCATCTGTAAGGCCAAATCTGATAATTTCTCATGAAATAATTTTACATTTCTAGTGATGCTTCTGCATACAAACAATAGCTCTTCTTCATCGTAAGTATTTAAACGATCTACTCCCACATTTCCTGCTATCATTTTTTCTAACTCGACTTTTAATTTGTAGATGTCCATGATCTTTGGGGGTGAACTCTGTCTGTCTGATCCTTGTGCCCATCTTTCTAAGTCTTCTGGCGTTACTACTGTGGCACTCTTAGTTCCAGATGATGTTACTATATTTACATCTTTGGAGCAACCAGCTGTTATTCTTCTAGGAGTGCTATTTACAGATCCTCGAATTGGTAAATCCATTAGGGATATCATAGATTCACAATCCCTGATATGGTCATCAATTATTACAGTTTCAGGTTTCGGAATCTCTACGGGTGTAGGCATCACTAATGGTTTCGGATAATTTACTTTGTCACCATATAAAGGAACCACTGGACCAATTGTTACAGGTATGGTCAGGGAATCAGGATGTACATTCAGCTGTGTTATTTTCTGTATCAATTCTTCTCTATTTCTGTCTACAGCCTCCTTTTCTTTATCCTGAAGTACCCTATTAACTGGTGGATTATGCAATACTTGCGGTACCAATGGTGTTCTTAAAAGTGGTGCGCTTGGGGTACATCCACTTGTCCCTTCCTGATATGGTGGTGGATTCTTTAATATTTCTTCCATAAATTCATCTTCAGAATCTCCAAACCCTGTCAAGTGTTTTGTCTTTTCTGTGCATTTGCCTCCTAATGACTCTTCTGTCATAAATACTGGATACAAACCCTCTGTAAGCATCGCTCTTCTCCACTGCTTCATCTGAACATCTCTTGACTCATTTTGGTATCTAGGAAAAAATCCCCGATAACCCCTACTGCTTCTTGCTCGGTCACGTTCGAATGCCTCGGTTTCCCATTCTTCTAAGGCTTCGTATTGCGTTAATCTTGGTCTGGGTTCTAAATCATTCATCCTCAATCTTAAATTTTGAAGAATTCTCCCATTGAAAGTACCATTCTCTGGGAATGCTAATATTCCGTCATTTTTGGTATATTCTATCCAATTTTCTAACCATACGCAAGTATGATAACCTCTCTCCATCATCATGAATGAAGCGGGCGTTTTTGCTGGTGGAATGATAATTCCTTCTCTAGTTTTGATGGGTTTATCTTTCTTAAAATAATTTTTAACCTTCTGTAGAAATGACATTTTTCTCTTTTCTCCATACATTTTGGGTAAATATCTATGTATCGAATTATATTCTACAAAACCTAAGAATCTCTTGTCTGGACGGGTTCCTGTTAAAGTCGGATCACGTTTCCACATATATTCTCCACTATCCACTAGGATTTCGACTTCTATGCTACCAACCAATTAAATTCCAACTAACATTTGTCTCTGAACCAATCCTAGCGCGGCCTTTTAGTGACGTTTGTCTGACAACCCCTCCTTTACAATCTGCACTTCTCTGTCCCTCGCTGTTTCGACCAATCCCAGCGCGACACCTGTGACGTCAGTATTACTCCTGACTACTGACCCCTCCTTTACAAGAGTCTTTCCACGCCCGCTGTTTCAACCAATCCCAGCGCGGCGTTTAGTGACGTCAGCTTCCTCTCCGGCAGCTGCCCCTCCCTTTACAAAATCGTACGCAAAGCTTTATTTTCTTTGTACTTCTTATTAAAATTCAGTAACAACATAAAAACATTCGCTATCATGTCAGTTTCGCTAAATTGAAAAGGATAGTTTCTCTCATACTTTAGTAAAACCTTTCCGTTTACTAAACATATACTACGAGTAAAACCCTTCCGTTTACTCTTCACGTAAGCTTCAGAAATACCTGCTACTTCCTCAATGTTACCCTTTCTAGGTGATATAACATCAAATTTTTACCAGCGTATTCCTTTGCTATTACTCACACGCATAGAGTCCCTAACAAGTACTGATAGCCCTGCTTAACTTGTCAGTACTATTTCTGCCTGACAGATAACCTCACTGCAGTATGGCTTCCACTTACCATCCGCTATTCAATTTTCCCCGGGGAATTCTGGACAACATAAAACAAAACTTTTGAACAAACGGATGTTAGTTTATAAAAATAAAATTCTCATTACCCAATTAACAAAGTGCAACCATCCTCTGATAACCAGAAAACTGATCCAGCGGGTTACTAGCAACAAGCATTCATACACCGAATACTCACCTGGGCCCATTCATTCATACTACGCTAGCAATTTCCGCTCGTGGGTCAGTTGTACTCTTTATCAATATCCCTGCTACCAATTACTTTTCTGATTGAAGAGTATTGACTTACCAATGGACCCTTTGATATTTGGGAAGTTTAAAATGAGTGACATTCAATTAAAGTCATAATCCTGAAATAATCACTGAGTCAGGAAGTTTTAAAATGTTTATCTAAAGTTTTAGCAGAGTAAAATACAGAACCACATGATACTTAATCGTATATCAAGGATGAAGCATAATAATCAATTATCGATCAATGACGGTTCCTCAGAAAGAAGAAGATAGAGACAGCAGCACAGCTAAAGGTTGCATTTATATTTACCTAAAGGTGCGAGAAACCAAACCCCTTGGCCAAGGAGTTGGAAAAGATCGGTCCCAGGAAGGATGAAGTCCAAAGACCTCCGGACCAGGTTCAGGACAGGTGACCTCTCTATCAACGACGCCTGCGTCGTTCCCCTCTCTGACACTTCGCTCCTCCTCGAGTTCTTCCGTGTCTTCCTTCCAATGGATTCCGCCGCCCCCACCTCAGGACCTCTCTGGACAGCGGTTCAGTCTGCAATCGATCAGCTCGTCGATCACCAAAACCCTGATCTCGAACTAACTAATTAGCTAATTCTATATCTATTAGACCCTTCTACTCCCAGGTACCTCCCATTAATGTTTCTAAATTATGGGCCCACTACTTCTGATTGGACGGGGACAGGGGGTTGATCCTCACACCATGTCAATTTAGTTCAATTTCTTTAAGCCCATTGTTTTAAAATACCGCCCATCACAATTAATACATTTGCTTTATTTCCCACCCGTTTCCCATTGATTCCGTAATACATTTTGTATACATTTGTTTCGACTTCAGGTACATTTCAGATGAACTTGTGAACCAGGCTTTGCGACCTTGGAGGGCTTCCAAGTTGACTTCATCGCTTCCTCTGGTCAGCCTTGCAGGGCGCATGTGCAGAGCCAATGTCTCTCGAGCTGCAGTTCAACCAACCCAGGCCCATTTATGAACTAATAAAAGTCAAAGAAGAAAATATTAAAATCACAAATAAATGTTTTCACTGTATACCCACTTTGTCTACTCTATTCCCATTTATTTATAAATCTATCCCGCATTAATAGCATTAGAATACCACAGTTTTAATTGCAGCATATGCGCAAGCTTTAGCACGTGAAAACATTAAGCAGCCATGTTAATACACACTGCGCAGAAGCAAAGATTTCCCTCCAAGCAAAGAAAGACGTCATACCACGTGATATGGTTGACACATGCGCAATGAGATTCCTGCGCTTAGCGGCCATTTTAGATTTAGACAAGCGTTACTTGTTAGTTTAAACACATAGGCAAGCTTCTCTAGGATAGTGTCAATCAATCACGGCATTTATAGAGCGCGCTACTCACCCGGGAGGGTCTCAAGGCGCTGGGGGAGGGGGTAAGTTACTGCTCGAACAGCCAGGTCTTGAGCTGCTTCCTGAAGGAGAGATGGTCCTGGGTTCGCCGAAGGTGAGTGGGGAGGGAGTTCCAGGTCTTGGCTGCCAGGTAGGAGAAGGATCTTCCTCCGGCGGTGGTTCTGCGGATGCGTGGTACGGTGGCGAGGGCGTGGCTGGTTGATCGTAGCTGGCGGGTGGGCGTGTAGAAGGTCATGCGGTCGTTGAGGTACTTTGGGCCCAGGTCGTGGAGGGCCTTGTGTGCGTGGGTGAGGAGTCTGAACGTGATTCTCTTGCTGACGGGGAGCCAGTGCAGGTCTTTCAGGTGTCCGGTGATGTGGCTGTGTCGGGGATGTCCAGGATGAGTCGTGCGGAGGCGTTCTGGATGCGCTGGAGTCTTTTTGAAGTTTGGCTGTGGTTCCGGCGTAGAGGGTGTTCCCATAGTCCAGTCGGCTGGTGACGAGTGCCTGGGTGACGGTCTTCCTGGTTTCAGTGGGGATCCATCTGAAGATCTTGCGGAGCATGCGCAGGGTGTTGAAGCACGAGGATGAGACGGCGTTGACTTGTCTGGTCATCGATAGGGAGGAGTCCAGGATGAAGCCCAGGTTGCGTGCGTGGTCCGTTGGCTTGGGCGCGGTGCCCAGGGCCGGGGGCCACCAGGAGTCGTCCCAGGCGGAGGGTGATGAGCCCAGGATGAGGACTTCCGTCTTGTCTGAGTTTAGTTTAAGGCGGCTGTTCCTCATCCAGTCGGCGACGCTCTCATCCCGTCGTGTAGGTTGGCTCTGGCGGTGGTGGGGTCGTTGGTGAGGGAGAGGATCAGCTGGGTGTCGTCGGCGTAGGAGATGATGTTGAGGTTGTGTTGGCGTGCGATGGCTGCGAGGGGCTCATGTAGACGTTGAAGAGGGTTGGACTGAGTGAAGATCCTTGTGGAACGCCGCAGATGACTTCGGTGGCCTCGGATCTGAACGGGGGAGGCGGACTCTCTGGGTTCTTCCGGCGAGGAACGAGATGATCCATTCCAGTGCTTTCTCTCGGATTCCGATGTTGCTGAGGCGCTTCACTAGGGTGCGGTGGCAGACGGTGTCGAACGCCGCGGAGAGGTCCAAGAGGATGAGGGCTGCTGTTTCCCCGTTGTCGGTTAGGGTTCTGATGTCGTCGGTGGCTGCGATAAGGGCGGTCTCGGTGCTGTGGTTGGCCCGAAACCCGGACTGCGAGGGTCGAGGATCCATTCGTCTCGAGGAAGGCGGCAAGCTGTCCGTTGACGGTCTTCTCGATGACTTTGGCCGGAAACGGAAGGAGCGAGATGGGACGGTAGTTCTTGAGGTCGGTGGGGTCCGCCGTTGGTTTCTTCAGGAGGGCGGTAAGCTCGGCGTGCTTCCAGCTCTCCGGGAAGGTGGCAGTGTGGAAGGAGGAGTTGATGATGTCCCGGAGATGGGGTGCGATGGTGGCGTCGGCTTTGTTGAAGACGTGTTGTGGGCAGGGGTCGGTTGGTGATCCGGAGTGGATGGAGTTCATCGTGCGGGTGGTGTCTTCGGTGCTGATCGGGGTCCAGTTGCAGAGGGTGGTGGTGGCGGGCGTTGGTTCGGCGGTAGGGTGCGTGGTTTGTGTTCATGTGTGCATTTGTTAGTAGAGACATTACAAAGTTTAATAATTTAATACTGTGAGAGGATTGCTTACGAGCAAGTCTCATTGTGAGTTATTGCTCCGTCAAGAGTATTGGCTTGTTTTTTTGTTGTTTTATTAGGTTTGTCTGGCATTGAATCGATTGTGTGCTGCCTTTTTTTCTTTGTAATGTGTTTCTAAGTGTTGGTCACTTTTGTTGTTGTAGGGTTCACACCTCCAGGAATGGACAGATCCTCGCCCGACAACAGTCCAGTTCACGGGTTGGTGCGTCAGGCCTCCATCACTACTGGAGCCAACATCCCCATAATTACTGAGCTAGGTAAGAAGTGTGCAGCATGCGAGTGGTACTGGGGCAGCATCTTCTCCTTCCCATTCATCAGACAAGCCCAACTAAGTGCCTACAAATGGGTTAGACCATCGGAAAAAGATGTCGACAATGCCAACAATTTCAATGTTACTGTAATAATACGCTACAGCATAGAAATTACACTGCAGCTCCGCCATGTTGTATTTACCTACCTTGAAGATGAAATGTCACTTCAGCCATTACTATGGGCAATGCAGAAAAGTGAACTAGGCTGGAGCTCGCACTTCAATCACAAAACAATCTAGTTCTTCAAAACAGAGGATGTATTCACTCATTCAGGATGTGTTTTGACTTCACTACAGGCAGTGTATTTACCCGTTTGCACAACGAGTCACATATGTGATATGTATTTATTCGCTTGCAAGCTATGTGTTTCCTTACACGACTACACTATATTCACTCATGTGAGAGTGTATTCAGTTCCAAGCTCATGTGTTTTCAATTACAGAAAGAACATATAATACCAAGGATACCATTTCCTCTACAGATTCATTTGTTTACAAGACCCCGGAAAAATATTAGTGCCCTTTTGAATAGTGTCCATTATATCCCAGGCTGATGAACTGGTGCTGCATGGTATGAACTACAGGCGATGTCACCATGTAATATAATTGGTGCCACATCACCAGTGTCCCTCACTTCCATTTAGCAAATCACAGGGGTTCGCTCTTCAAAAAAGTACTTGAGTTCTACTACCATCACAAAAGTAGTGTAAATTAAGATTATTTTTTTCACATTTACCATCTTGAAGTTAACAAAAAACTTTCGTGGCTTGAGTGGAGTTCAGATACAATAACATTTTGCCCAAAAAGACACATTTTACCTGTCTTTCTGATGATTTTTCAAAAACAAACTCTCAAAGTGGAAGTTTGTTTAAAAAAAAAAAAAACTAATGACCCCCACACACAAGTTTTTTTTCCCATGAATGTGAAGGTCATTATTTGCATTTTTCTTTTCATCACAACCTGGCGATCCCTGGTGGCAAATGGACAGAACAGAAGGACATCAGACCATCATCTCTAAATAAGGCGTGGTGTGTGATTCCTTTACTTAGACGACCGGCACTCTGTCAGGCCCTTGGAGTAAGCTTTTCATTGACGAGGGCACCGTCGACAGAAATCTGACAGCCTTCCTGACTCTAATTAGGCAGGCGGACCAAGAGTTTGGCGGGCAGAGTACTTCATCACGTTTGTGTTCTGCCAAACCCTAAATCAGGACCATAGTAGTCAGTGAGCAGATCCAATTTGACTGGTAGTTACTTGTATCAGCGACTGGTAGGGGGAAAAAAAGCTTAGGAAATTTCATTTGAATTAACCCTTTCCCCTTCCACTAGAGGGTGGGTTAGAGCAGCAGATTTTTGAGACGGAAGCCTTTGCTTGAAACCTATAAAATGGTAATGGGGTGCTCTCACCATACATTTCCAAAACATTATATTCTGTATTCTGAAAGATCTCTGATTCAAAAGTCTTCAGGTAGGTTGTTTCATTGTGCTGTCTGAGAACTTGCCATCCAAATTGTTATGTATTGCAGGGATTTATTTCTTGAATTATTTCAAGAATTACACGTGTCCAGCTGTGTGGCAAAGCCTCTTGTCGTATATGGTAGAAATGGAACAAATTCCAATTATACAAGTGCAATAAAAAAAAACATCTGCATGTTACTGCAGTAAAGAATAGGTTGTTCTGCTAAATGACTCAATCCCTATCAGTTAAGTGTTGGATTTAGGCATCTAACCTTACTTAGCATTATAATGCCATTAGGCAGATGTGCACTCTTTCAGAGTTAAATAAGATAACATGGCATGAATCTGGGTATTCAATATTCAAGACATCTGAAAATCAGAAGCCCCGCTGATCTTCCCTAGTGCAGAGCCATAATTCACTGGATGTCACACCCTCACCGCTGGAGCACAAGTAGTGTCTGGGTCTGCTGGTACCACATTCCCTTCTGCAGTATGTATGGTACCTGCAAGAGATGCCTTGCTTCTGCTTCCAAGAGTAAACTCAGTGTGACAATTGACCTCATCTCTAGTATGGGAAAGGTAACCTATAAAATGAGATTCCTTCAGATTAAGTAAGATTTTGCAAGAGAGTTTACCTTTTTCCATTGACCTTCTCCACTGCAACTTCATTCCTTGGGTGATCAGGCATTCATATCTTTGGGCCATCACCATGTATATGTCTATGCCCCACGTTTCTGAGGCAGCATCCTAGTACAGAGCTGGACCATCAGATATAACCTTCCTCTCAGTATTGTGGTGGGCTTTGAAACCCTCCAGCATGTATAAAAATTCAGACATGATCAGAAACCCAAAACTACTCAAAGGCCTGCTGAATAACATGGCAGAACAGTAGACAGTGGCAATATTGCCGTGCTGATGTGGTAGCCCACTCCACAGCATTTGGCTATACAGACCATTCCAGTCTGCCTTAAAAAACTGAAAACATCAATACAAGTCGGTGGGTATATTTATTCCTCACTAACTAAATTCATAATGTTAAGCCATGAGCCCTGATATAACACTAGGACTACCCTAATATTGAGTCTTTTAAATGTACTTTTGATGTGTACTGCCTTTCTCCAAGAATAGCAGACGAGAGGAGAGATTTTGAAATCCAGTACACTGCTTCTAATTCTGGAAACAATGTTAATATTTAGAAGATCTTGTCAAAGCAATGTCTCCAAGTCAGTCAAATAAGTAATCTCCTTTGCTAGATTGTGGAATATTGCGGCACATTTTGTAAGATTTAAACAGAATAAAAAAAACATAATGATGGTGTACTCCGTTGAAGTTGAAATTAAAATGAATATACCAAAACGAAGAACAGGATCAAGGGAGAAAGACTACTTTTCTTAAACTGGCCTAGCATGATGGGCTGGAATGAACGAAGTTAGGGGTGCAGACAAGTGCCAATTTCAATAGAAATTGAATTATTAAGAGACCACAATTTTCTTGAAAGTGCTGAAATAGTTTCTCCATGATGAGTACCAAGGAAGTGAATACATTTGGAAATAGAAATGTTCCTCTCTTCAGAATGTAAGACCATCTTAATTTAGATTTACATCACTGCTATTTTTCGCAGTGGCTATAAGCAATGACATCCTTTGAGAGTTCCACTTGTAGAACTTCAGATGAGAATTTGCAATCAATGTGAAATTAAATTCTTAGATACTTTCACAAATTAAGCAATAGAAGACATCTAAGAGCTAGATCCTTTCATTGCCAGGAAGAGCCTGAGGGGTCAGGACAATTTCTTCAACTGAGGGAGTGCAGATCAATGTTGGTCTGTTCTTCCTCTCGTACAGTCAGAATCGATAGAGGGCATTTAATGGGTCCTCTAGGAGGCACACAAGAGGCCTCATGGTAGAAAACTATTTGAAGAGCCATTGGCAAGCATGCAGGTGCATTTTGAATTATTTGTGGACATAAGATAACAAGACCACATCTGACACTCTTCCAAACCTCTGATATTTGATCTCCTATTATAACTTGTGTAAAGTTATTTCCAGTGGATATTGCAGCAGGGCTGCAACATGCACCTGAAGGAAGACAGCTGCAGAAATTCAGACCTCAGGAGAGCATGTGTGTTAGAACATGTTTGCTAAATTCAGCTGGTAGAGTGTGTGTGGAACTCTTCTGGAGGCCAAGAACAATGAAATGGAAGCATGCAGTAAAGCACATTGTTATAGATTTGTTTTGTGAAACAACAAATACAGGGACATCCCTGTTACTGTAAGGTCCTGCAAAAAAGAGACTTAGACAATTTTGAGGATCATCTATCCAATAGCATTGGATCATGTCCCAGTATTGCTACTGAGTAATCCCAATTTGATAGACAGCTGCAATAATTATTACAATGCTGCTTTAATAGACCCATTAGGGTGCCACAACTTCTGCTTCTTACTAATTCAATTTACAACAAAAATGCAATCACCTGAATTTAGTTCTGGTGAAAAAGAAACATCACTGATATTGTGAAGATATGCTTATTATGTTTACTGTGATCAAATCTTATGTATCTGATTCAAGAGGTGACACTCGATAGCCAAGGACTGAAAAAGAGTAGGAAACATTTAATATTGAATTCCATACAGATTGTGCTACAGTGGTTGCAAACCCTTTCCAGCTGCTCTTGATGCATTTTGAATGAACCTTCTTCTCAATTATGACATTCAGGTTGCCAATAAAGACAAAAATATAAAAATAATGGATAGCCACCAGCCACTGTTAAAAGGCATGAGTTGAGGTCTTGATATTCCAAGGAGATAAGGAGGGAGCAAATTGAGCTGTATGATTTTTAACATCGTCTTTTGACATCAGCAAAAACGATTCAAGTGAGGCCATTGTCTGACATATTTGGACTGTCTTATCACCTGTGGGCTGTACTCTAATAAGTATTGTTATTAGCCAATGTAGAATGTGTAATTGCTCTGATACGCTCTGTACATTGGACATGGCTTCCACGCTTTTAAGGTAGGGAAGAGTGGTTTAATGCTAAATATCTCTAGTGAGCTGAACCAGTTTATGAAGGACTAAAGTCAGCAGCTGAATTAAAATAATGCTACCGCCTTTTAAGTTTATTTAGCAGGAGTGCTGTGATCTGCCATCAGCAATGGAAGAGACTTCCTACGAAAAAAATGTCAATTTTAACCTGTCTTTCACCGTAAAACGTCAATTGTTAGTCCCCAAATTACATGAGCTGTGATTTCTTGTTTCAGAGTGGAGAAAATGTGGGGGATATCAGTTCTACTTCCACAGGTTTTTTTCTCTTATCAGGATCGTAGCATGTGGGCATACACTGTTGCACCGCGGGAAAATTGGTACAAATCCAGAAGGTGGCCCATTGGCCTTTTTATGCACTATATGTTCTTTTCTTCAGAGATCTGGCTGATCCATTCCCTCACCTTCTCTCTTTCTACTCTTCTTCTCTTTGATAATTTGCTTATTAGCTAAACCTGGCAAACTGCTCCCTTTGATTTCACTCAGTCAGGAAAAAAACTGTGGAACGCAGATTCCAATGATAACTGAGCTGGGTAAGAAGAGCCTCTCTTGTTCACGTCTGTATGTGTGTGTGTGGTATCTCCTCTCCTACTCACTGCCATCAGCTTGTTTTTCTGTTTATTTATCTGGCTGCATCAGAGGGGAAACCCTCCAGGCATTGCTTTTCAATGTGTTTTTGTGATATTCTGGTGGAAAATTGACTGCCTTGTCTTGTCTTTTTTTTAATGATTTTTTTCACTGAGCATCAGTAAAAATCCTTTGATCGCACCAGTCTGATGGCTGTTTCCATAGCATTGTTCTTCACAATTTCTTGTTGTTGGGATATTTTTGGTTGGCGCCAGCACTATTTCCCAGTTCTATGTCCCTTTCCGCCATTAGTATGCTGTCCTTTTGAATGATATCTCTTCACAGTTTCACCCAAATTGAAAAGAGAGATAAAGATTTTTTTAAAGAAAAGTATAGAAGCAGCTTCAAACCATCTTGTAAGCTTGATAGGTTAACTATTGATATTCCTGTTGAGTTGCTTTCTACAGTAACGGGAGATGAGAACAGGCCTTCCAAGCTGAAGGTTACCATGTCTTATAATTCAATAATAGCTGATATGCTCTTTGGGCACTGCCTTTGATTACCAACTTGTGCAGGACTTAGCTGCCTTCTTAAAGCATAGAAAGCTCAAAACAAGAGGCAACAACAAGAGCACAACATGACCTCCAGCATGAAAACAAATGGAATCGATTAATAATGTATTTATCCGTAAGGTGCAAAGTGCAGTGGTCAAATTAAGGGAAATTCATCCAGATTGACTTAATTTTTACCAATAAGTTACATTAATGCAGTTACTCAAATATGTTGTGTATAGATGGGAGATATATATTGAGGTGCAAGCAGACAGGGGAGATGGGGTGGAGAGACAGAATATGATGTAGTAATATGACAGTGAGAATTAGTTTAAATAAAGTCCATCAAAATATTAGATTGAAGGACTATTTGGAGCTGCCGAACATCAGTTTCACAGCATAGTAGAGACATCAAGACGTGGGACTATTTAATGTGACAACAGGAATAGAAAGGTTTAGCCCCCTTATGAATGCCTGTTTGTTACATGAAAGTTTGAGCATGTGTATGTTTTGGGGGTTAGGTCTTGGTCATGGATCCTTGGGAGAGATAAGAATGTTTATCTTCTAGGTACAGATGTGTCATTGTGAAGAAGGAATTATGTGGGATGCAGACAGTGTTAAGACTTACAGCCTAGTCAGGGAGGATGAAAGGAAGTACATGATTGAAGTATCTTTCTTCACATGCTAAGGGGCAGTGCATTTTAAATTAATTGGAGTGAGGCTAGGAATAGGCGGGATTTGAAAATTATGTCAAATGGTGCACTTCCTCCTAAATTCAACTGCTTAGTGCATTAATTGTCTTCAGTCTGGGAATCTTCAGTGAATTAACATTCAAGGTAGAGCTCACTTGAAATGCCTATCCAGTCTGTGTGGGGCATTTTTAAGTTATTTTTCTTACTCAAGAAATTACTGGGTATGAGTTTAAGTCCCTTTCCCCGTTGGTGACCATTACAGATATATTCATTGCTCCACTTGTAATGTAGTTCTTGGTGACCGACTATGCTTCAATATATTTTTCACTTTTAATGTGTCAAGTTTGCCAGAGAGAAAGGTGGCTTTTGACTTCTGCATTCTAAACATTGTCTTCAAACAAGATTTCAGAAGCAAATGGAGACATTTACAAGGATTCAAGTATGACATATCTTGGTCCATGCGAGCTTGATGTTTTATTTTTATCAGCCAGGAGTAACTGCAGCTACATCACATACAGGCGTTATTTGCCTCCCTATTGTCAATGGCTAAAGGTCATCCTCATATAGAATGTGTGCTTTGTCTTTGCTCTGACCATGTTATAAACTACTTGATCTGTAATTGATTTTCTTCCTGAATACTGAAGGGTAGGGCTTTGAGAGCTATTTTATTTGTAAATAACTGGAAGTTTTGTCTGCTGGGGAGACTGCTAAGTGGTCCTCTCTAATGATAATAAAGATTCACAGATATTAAGATTGGCCTCCCAGAGTATGCCACTCTTTAGATTTTGGGGTGTGATTCATAATAGGAAAAGCGTAAAGGAGCTGCATGCTTCGACTTCAATAAAATGTATAGGGTTTTATATTCTTCGTACTCCTTGCACCTTTCGCATCTGCCAAGTCTTTCATTCTCAGACTTTCCTATTGAGCTTCGTAGTAATATTTCAGCCTTCATCCTATGTGAAGTCCTGCTTTGCATCATGACTGTCCCCATCATTGACAACCCTTCTAATTGTTGACTTCTGTGTTCTCCTCAGAGAACTCTATACCACTAACAGCAAGGATCTCTTCATAATTGATGATCATGCCTACTTGATTGTCAGTGAGAAGGCCATTATCAGTAACAGTACCACTGTCAACAATAAAAACTATTTTCACTGTTGAGGAGAGAATTTCTTTATAAAAAAGTAACATATCAGGTTTTGTGGAGGGAAATCAATGTGGAAATAACCTAAGTTCTATATTTGCTCTACCACATACAGAGAATAGGTATGGCAGGGTCAAAGTCCCGTTCATGCTCTTGCCGGTGTCCATATGTTTCATTGTGATTCAAGGTCACCCATTGATCAGCCTGGATCTGAAGATCAGTGGGATGTCCTCATGAAAGGTGACGGTCATCAAGATAAAAAAGACCAAGGGGATCTTTGGGAAAGCAATATTCATGCCAAAAGATATGCCACTTTTCACATGGCAGAATGTTTAACTACCGAATGAACAGCCCTTCTCGATGTCGATTATGTGTAAATTGGAATAACACATTGAGAGAATTTGATCATCCGCTGCAACATACTTGAAAATATGCCAACTTCTTATTCACCATTGTGCCAGCACGCTAAACGAAAGTCAGGCTCAGTGGAGGTAGCCAATGGCAGAAAAGTGTTACTCAAAGCAGTTTCCTCATAGTTTCTCCAAACATGAAGTGTAGAAGTTTTATGTCCATCTTCTCTAAGTATGATCACAAGATGCAGAAGAAGGTGGGCAAATTCATTAGTCATTTTCCCACTGACATGGAGATGAACTGAACTGAACTGTTAGCATACCTCCAATCACTCTACTAAAGCACTGATTGACTTAACTGATTCATATTTTAGTAAATACTGTGATCAATTACTGCCTAAGATGCAGCTAAGATGCAGTGCTGGTTGACGTCTATGAGAGTTAGGCAGGAGGCTGAAGTAAAAAAACTAGAATATAGGAAAAGCGCACTTTACAGACTCTTAAAACACACCATGTAATGCCCATGAGTGCCTTGTCTCAGTTTATACCATTGTACATTTGCCCCACAAGAGTCATTTAGACATTGCCCTACAAATTCTGCAAAATTGTAAAATCAAAGAGGTCCAGAGTCCAACAGAGCTTCACAATGATCCCAAAAATAAGCTTGATTTATTTACTTTCCTTCCCAAGCCTAGCACTCCTAAAGAATGAAGGATGCAGTGGCGGCTGGCAAGTAGACAGAGTGGGGGGGAGGCAGGCAAATGTGTGGTCGATACGTGCATGCATGCAAGGTGAGTGGCGAGTGTAAATAAAAAGAAATAACCACTTACCTTGCTTGCTGCACAACGTCCAACGTCCTCCTTGCTCCGGTCCTGTTCTGCTATGTCTCCTCCAGGCTACGCGGGCTCCACCCAATTCCCCTAAACAATCCTGCCACTGCTCTCATGCTGGTAACCAGCATGAGAGAAGCGCCAGAATTAGAGGGAGCAGCCTCTCCCAGCGCTCTCAAGAACACTGAAGGCATGTGCTTTCTCTAACCCAGCTGTCTAGAACAGCTGGGTTAGAGATGTTTAAAATGCACATGTCTGGCTGGCTGTTGCAAGACAACCGGCCAAAGAGACATGCACAATTTAAACCTAAGTGTACAGCCAGCCCACCATGCCTCCCTGCTGCAGCAATGGCCTTGCCCCGTCCTGACACTCGGTTCAGGATGGGTGGATGAAAAATAAAATGGTAATAAATTAGCTTTATTACCATTTTTTTCATCTCTGGGGCTTCCTGGGGGGCATTTTTGGCAGTGGGGCGATGCTATTCCGTCCTAATGGAGGAGCCGCTCCGGGAAGTATGACTTTGTTCTCTCCAAGTTGAAAAGATCTGACATCAGCAAGTAGGATGCTTGCATATGTCAAACTATTGTGTATAATAGCATGCCTAAGAAAGCCTTTGTTGAGTAATCATTTGCTGAAGAATCATTTAATCGTTCTAGAGAAGAGAGTGAACACTCCATTTCAGAAGCAAGCAAGAGAAGTAGGACAAGAAGAATCAAGCGGCTTTCTCATGGTACTGCGCTGTTAGAAGAGATGGCAGTAGAGTCCTGTGCAAGAAAACATTGGTGCTTTCTATAAAGTGTGAATTTACACCTTGTGTCCTCAAAAGTAATTGCAATTTTAGGAGACAACCTAAACACTAATGAGGGGTTACAAAGATGCTCCAATAAGAGAATAATGGTACGATGAAGACTGTGAAAAAGAATTCCAAACGTTAAAGTTTTGCACAGTATAGAAATATAAAGTTTATCTAACGTTCATTGTAATTTTGCATTAAAACCACCGCCTGTAGCAGGTTGCTGGTTCAGCTCGCTGAACACTAACTTAGACAAACAGCTGACACTGTCCACAAGGAAGATGTAATATAAATCTTGATCACATTTAAGAAGTCCCTATTCTGGTGCACTGTTCAGTGCAAGCTATAAGAGCAGTTGATCTTTTGTGAAGAAACAACCAGGTAAAACTACAATGCACACTTCATTCTCTAGATGGCATGTGAACAACTAATGCACACCATTGCTTTAAAGTTGAGAGTGGTCTGGCCTTCAGGTCATTCTTTTATTACCTAAAGAACAGCAAAGTGAAAGTCCTGATGTACAGCTTCACTGCAGTGTGTAATATCAGAAAACAGGCAGGTACAAAGTAACTGAACCTGTCAACATAAGCCAAGGATTTGTGGAGATGGGGACAAGACTCAACATCCATATGATGACAAATCCTATCACAGACTCACAAAATGCAATTGAAGAGCTACTTAGCTCATGAGGTATTGAAAGACATGAGGATAGGTAGACCAGGCTGTGGTCGGAAGTACTCTTTCCAATCTGTGGGAATTCTCAGTTGGATCAATTCACAACAAACACCAGCACCCAGGATCAAAGTGTAAAGTGTTTTCTTTACCAAATGTATTGATATTTTCTGCCAATGATTTATCCACAGACTGTAAGTTTAAAATTGTAAGACAGTGAGAACTTCTCTGTATGTCATTCAATCCACCAGATGTGGGGAAGGTTTCTTAAGTTGATTCATCATCTTTGAATGTAAAAGTCTGACTACTAAGGTTCTAAAGCATGACTGTTAGAATCTAACTAACGATTGCATGTAAATAGATATGAAGATTTCTTCAAAATATGAGCTGTGTATTACAGAGCCATCAAAACTCTCAAGCCCATTGCTGTGACAAACTTTCAGTTTATTCCCTCTTCATTGGTGTTAACAAAATCAGGCATCAGGCACATTGCCAAAGGGATAAATTTGTCAACCATAACAATACATTTATGTGGAAAACATGCAAGCTATCTTTATTAATGATCTGGTAGTATCTATTAATGTAGCATTCTGACTCCCTAGGTTGTAGAACTTGACTGTTACACTCTAACTTGGGATATGTACGTACTTACATTCTACAGCCTCCATGACATACCAGCTCAGATTGAGTTGCTTTGTATTTTGCTACCATGAAAAAGTATTTAATCCATTGCTGTGTCAATCCTTTCAAATTATTGCCACTTTTCCACCTTTAGCAAAATAAGGTTTAAAACATGTTTCAATGGAGGCAAATATGACAGCCACATAAATATGCATGCATAGGAAGCATACAGACCAGCCATCTTTATTCACTCGTCCATTAATCAAGAGATTCCTTTCAAGAATCCATCTTTCAAATAGCTTGTAGATCTTTATGGATTTGTTTGATTGGCAACATTCATAGAGTTCTGACTAACATGCAGGGTCCCTTGGTGCTGGAACTTGCTATTGAAGTTATAAACAGTTTAAATTTGAAGCGTTTGTCATGGAAAGTGGTACTGAGGAACTATGGAATCAAGCAGAAAAGTAAGCCTGCTACAAGCATTTCTGACAAAGAAAATGTTACCTCTGTCTTCAAAAGAAGGTGGTAATCAGGATGCGCACAGAGCTAATCCCTGAGGATTTATAAGATCTTCCATGAACCAAAGGGTCTAATTGTCAAATATTTTCTCCAACCCATCATCTCATAGCTGCCTGTGTAAAGATGCCAAGAGAAGTAAACCTTTTATGCTGGACATTGATTCTTCAGCTTTTGGTGCAAATTGGAGGGGGCGGGGGGTTGAGGTCAAACACTTTATAAAAAGCGTTATGCAAGATGGATGGAGTGAATATTGCTATCTGAAATTGAACCTACCTTTCTCTGGTAGACTGAAAACTCACTCAGCTTGGCAAACAGTGTCTACAACATAATTTCTTGATAATATGTCTTTGCAGGGAATCTAAAACATGGCTAAACAGAAGTCAGATCTTACATGTGCAAAACATTACTGCAAGGACCTCAATGTCAAGGTTGAAAATCACTTGAGACACCTGGTGCGCTAAAACCTCTTTAGAGAATTCTTCACCAATAATACCATCAACAGCATATAAGCATGATGGTACTCTGTTCTAAGCACGTGAATCCTTGATTACGTCATTGCAACTCTACTTCTCCAGCATTGATATCTTTCATAGATTCACATTTGATCTCAGTGGCTTCCCCAGGGTGCCAAAGCCTGCAGGAGAATCGCTTTGACCCTGAGGACAGGACTCAGTCTCCAATCTAGTCACAAATTAAGAGAAAATGAACCAATAGAAAGCCCAAGGATATGGTGGGCATTTAACCACATGTACAATTAGTGATAACCACAGAGGATTTCCAGCCTAACAATAATAAATAATCAGAATATGGAACTCTTTAAAAGATACCAACAATTGTGAACAACAGCCAGAGATAAGTAACTTATTTTTGTCTGACGAGGTTGAGATCTCAATCGAGGACATACAATTTCAGCCTCTTTATGCACAAGAGCTTAATAAGGACTTCTTGGAGTGGCTGTGGAAGTAAATCTGGTTGTTTTTGCCTTCTTGTTTGATCTTTTTGACTCTGAAGTGCACCTTGACCCTAATCATCCAGGTCATGACCTGAGGGCCTGTTCACTGAGATACTATGATGTCCAGTGTTGTGGAAAGGAGGGTTATGTCAGGCCTGACACAAATATGCTGGATCGGGAATGAGATTATATGATCTTGATATTTGGTACTACTTACAACCTGAACATATTTTTAATGATACTTCAATTTGGAATAACAGAATTATTTTTATGGAACCCTGTGACATGTGAAGCTCATGTGCAGCGAGAACAAGGTGAGGAATAGGCATTTCAAGTAAAAAGATTTGTTGACTTTTCAGATTTATATTGTGTGAGCAGCTATAGACTAGGCCTGGGTGGAGTTCGTAGAATTCTACGCGGAACTCCGTGAAATGCTGAAAAAACTCCAGCGCGCTCCACGGAGTTCTGCAAGTGGCGGAGTACGGTAAGTCACGCTGCTCGCGTTGATTTTTAGCATTGGGAGTTTGTCCTGTGCTGTAAAATCAGCGTAAACGGCACCATGTGCAGCGCAAGAGGGCGCTGCTTCTCTCTGCCACTCGAGTAGATGTTCTAAAACTTTGCTTATGACGAAAATTGCCTGCAAAAACATTTTTGTCAGAGAATTCTTCCACCAATAACATTTTTCTCCTGCAACACCTACTACCCGTGGGATGTTTCAAAGACAGCTTCTTTTCAAAATTGTACTTATTCTGTGATGTTAGCAAAATTGAAAGATAAACACATGAAACTGGAAAAGCCATGCACACCCCTTGATATAGATGTGACGTGAGCTACGAGCATACAAGAAATATTGGCACTGGAATGTGCCCAAAAAAGCCATTGAGTAAGATGTAGCTTACCACATGCTATGTTCTGGCAGAGAAGCAAGGATTTGACGATCACCACTTCGAACAGGTATGACTGAAGTCTTCAACTCTCACCCAGGATGGGTGACTAGTTGTGCAGTTGTTAAAGGATGGTTTTCTTCATTTTTCAGCTTAAGAGCTCTACAGCTCTTACTTTGCACTTTGTTTCTTTGTTTATTCAGAGGAGGTCTTTCACTATAAATGTTTATACATGGGAGCATTCCTCTTCTCTTGTGACTGAATATTTTGGATTGAACTTTCCTTGCCTATATGATTTTCTCATAATTTCCTCCAATTTATAAAACAAATTAGGGGACCGGCTATCTATAGATTTCCAGACAGAAAAGGCAACTCCTAAAAGGGGCGTGTTGGAAACGGGGTTACCGAGTCCGTTACGGTAGCATGGCGCAAAGCGGGGAAGGCACGCGAAGGCAATGTGTAAGGCAGTTGTGCAGCGCACTCTTACTTTGACTCAGAAATGCGAAGCAATAACCGGACACCACACCAGGCTTGTGTAATTAAAAATCAAGTTCTTTTATGTCAATCAAGGTTGTATTAAATTAGGCAGATTATACATTACATTTCTTTAACTGGTGCACATTCTTCTAAAAGACCCTCAACAGTTCTGGCCACTAAAAGGCCGCAGGAATCAGCTCCTAAAAACACAGCACCAATAACGATTACCGGGTGCACTAATAACACAGGGCCTAGAACATGCACAACACTTCCGGCATATTAAAATCCCTTGCAAAGGCACATACTTCAGGCCTAGATAATTATTGCAGCATGCGGGACACTATGCGGGATGAAATCCTAGAGGGAACCCCTCAACATGTCCAGCATACTGGGGCTTCCCTATGATGGGGGATTCCTATTTCTCTCAGGGGAGGTGAGGGTTAAATTAGGCTTGGCCCCCTTCCCACCAGGTGCCTTGCCTGGTACAAAATGTCAGTGTGGGCTCGTTAATCCCCCTGTAAATTGTGGCCCCCGGCCCCCAGGGGCTTGATTTAGAGCCCTAGGGGCCTCCCGGGCTCACCTGTGGTGATGTGGCTGGTCGTTGTGCTGCTCGACGGACTCCCTCCCGGGCCAGCCCTCTGTTGGACGGGGCGGGGCCCAGAGCGAGTCCCCCGGCCCTCCGGCCGGCGTTGCTAAGCTTCACCGAGGCTGTGGAGCCTCTCTCTTCCTTGTCGGGTCGTTGGGGGCCGGTGTTGCACTCCTCCGGCCCCCGTGGAGTCAGCGGTGCTTGAGGGTAAAGGGAGCGGGAGCCGGGAGTCCTTCCAGACGGCTCCCCGCTTCCCGCGTGTGCACACGGAGTTCTTCCTCCTCCGTACGTGCTAGGGGGCGGGCTCTCGACGCCGCCCAATCCCAGCGCGGCCTTGAGTTCTTCTGGGGGCTCCCGTTAGCAGTGGAGCCCCTCCGACGTCTTCCTGCTTGGCTCCGGCGGGGCCAATCACGTCGCGGCCTTCTTTGGTTGCCGGGCAACGCCTCCCGCCTCCTTCTCCTCGGCTGCTGGCTCCGGCGGGGCCAATCACGTCGCGGCCTTTTTGGTTGCCGGGCAACGCCTCCTTCTCCTCGGCTGCTGGCTCCGGCGGGGCCAATCACGTCGCGGCCTTTTCGGGGCGCGACCTGTGACGCGGTCGGCGTCCCCGGCCCCACGGCAACGGCGTCCGCGGGCCTGGAGGCCGCGGTGGGCCTCAGCTCTCTTCACGCGGCCCTCCTGGGCTGCGGCGGTGTTTTTCTTGGCCGCGATTGCAGCGGTAGGGGTCTCGGGCCCGGCGGTGATTTCTGGGGACTTCGGTGAGGGCGCGGACGGCGCACCTCACCACACTCATGAAAGGGGAGAGGTCTCCCTCACCTCAGCACCTCTCTTCACGCGGCGGCGGCCGCGGCGGCGATCCAGTCACCAGGTCAGTGACTGGAGGTCAAGTTCTCCCACGTGGAGTTGCAGCGCGGGCGCGCTGACAGCCTGATTCACAGGGCTGTGTGGGAAGGGTTCTTGGGGGACAGTCCAGCTGTCGGTCTAGGTAGAGAGGGGGTGAAGGTCTAGCGCTTAGGACACAGCGCTTCGCCTCGTGATCCCCATTCGACGACTCAGCTTGGGTTCCTGTTACTCTTTGGTTTCAGGCTCCTGCGAGGAGCTTCTTGTCAGAAAAGTTCTTCTTCTTATGAAAGGGGGGTTTTGTGAGTTGGTGGTTCTGGGAGTGCTTGATGTTCCTCCCAGCACGCTGAAGGTGGTTCCCTGGGTCCCCTCACACTGGGCAAGGTCAGTGGGTGGTGGGCGTTCCTCAGCTATCTTACTTCAGCAGGGCCTTAGCCCTGTCAGCAGCAGTAGTGTAGGTCTCCCCTAGGCCCTAAAGCCTATACTCCGGCGCAGGTTCTCCCAGGTTCAGCGGTGCCTCAACCTAACTGACTAAAAGGTTTTCCCTCCAAGCCTCTTATACCCCTAGGTCAGGTGACCCTCCTAAAGGCGGCAAACGTAACTCCTCCCACAGCCCGGAAGGTTCTGGAACCTTCCACCTACCTAGCTATGGGGCCCCGAGGCGGGGACGGGATGGATACTGTATCCCTATGTCCCAGCCTGACTCTAGCTACTAGCGTGTATGTGTGGAAGGCCCTTCTGCAGTAGCAGGGGCCTGTGGCAGCCATCTTTAGTGAGAGAGCACCCGCACCTCAGCACTGACCAGCAGTGGTAAGGCGCCCGGAGACCTAGGTCCAGTAAAAATATGGTGGCAAAAATGAGGCGCAAAAGGGAAAAAAAACAGGGCAAGACCACCCTAGGGCTGACAGGTCTAACAGGGCGATTTAGGGAATTCTCACATACTGAAAATCTCCAGGGAAGTAAATAAAGTTAAGCTTTGCTTTCCGTGTGGCACCCTATAGTCTCAGTCAAGAGTGACTTCCAAGATGGCAGCCTGGTTGCATCGTTCTTGGCTTATGTGACTGTGCTATGGGGTTTCCTATTACCTCTTCATAAAGGCAAACATTTTACTATAACTTTAGTCCTGAATCTCAATCAGCGGGTAAATGTTATGATTGGTGGACCTCTCTCTACCTCCACCAATACAATTCAAAATTTTCAGACAAGCTAGTTCTCAAAAAGGGCCAAGATGAAGATGGTCAGGACGTCAATTTATTTACTCTGAAATCATACAACAGCTTTCAATTTTTCAGTTCACTAGTAACTAACACTTTTCAGTTCAGTTGCAAATGATGAGCAGCCTTCAGGACAGGTACTGACGAAGAGCTGATTGATTCCTAAATATTCCTTGACATATCTCTGCCATGTTGAAATTGTTTAAAGGCCAGGATTAAGGAAATAATGCTGTCTTAGAAAATGGGAGCTAGCTGGTAACCTTCCATGTATCTATATTTCCAACTTCACGTCCAGACTGCCAACTGCTATCACTCACAAGGTGTGTTGGCTGCTTGAGCCTCCCCAGACCATCAGGGTCAGGCTACTCTCATCACATTCGATATACCATATTGTTGTTGTACTCATTAGACTTTTTTTTTAAAAGTCTAGAAGTGACATGGAGTCCAACAGAGAACTCTGCCTCGGTGACCATTTTAGTATTATCTCATCACTGTATTAACCACAACGTGGGTACTACGCCTAGTCAGGTGTTCATTATTACCGTTGAATATGCTAATGTTGCCCATTCTGATCCATTGAATGTAAATTTACCTGATGAATATTCATTGTGGAAATTCTGCATGCCTCAATGGCTTCTACTCTCTGAGGTCCACATGGGTGGCAAGGTCAGGCGCTCATATCTTTAAATGTGTTATGTTTTTTTAATGCAGGGGGACATGATTGCTTGAGCTGGATCAAAGCATCCTCCGTGTCATGATTGTACGAAGGACACTAAACAATGTTATGAGTGTTTTACAAATTGTTGCCCGGGAGATGGGCATTACTTTGGTTTAAGACCGCACACTAGCGATGAACAAACACTATATTTCTGTGCATCAGTTCACCTCAAGCTAACTTATATTTCTTTGTAAATCTCTAGTGAATGACTCGAATGTTCAGTTCTTGGACCAAGATGATGATGACGATCCCGACACCGAACTTTACCTCACGCAGCCATTCGCATGCGGGACAGCGTTTGCTGTGAGTGTGCTGGACTCCTTAATGAGCGCAGTAAGTCAATATACATCTCCGTCAATCCTTCTGTGTGGATTCTGAGTAAACACTCAGATGCAGTCTATGTAGTACCTCATATGCTAGTATACTTTGCATTGAGTTGCATATCTTCACTCAGCCCTGTTGACAATTATAAGCAGATCTTTCTGAATCTGTTGCTTGTGGTGACTAATCCCAGAAAGTGTTACTCATCTTTTGCCTTCTAAGGTGATAAACATGAATCTTTTTGGTCTGATAATACTATTTGTATTGTTATCTGTATTTGTGAATTGTGGGTATTTACTCATGTGAAGAATGAATATCAATTACTGTGAAAAATTGTTCACTGTAGCAGTGTCCTGAACAAGTGTTCACTAGTGTGAATGGTGGGTATTCACCAGTGAGGTGGATGGGTCCCCACAACTTAGAATGGTGGATTTTGACTAATGTAAATGGGCATCCACTAAGGCACCAGATGGCACCAGATGGCTATTCGCTTGTGAAGCATGTGTATTCACTTTCCACAAGTGTGGATCATTGAGATTCACTGATGAGAAAGAAGGGTAGTCACTAGTGTAGGAGGTAAACATTAGTGCACACGATGGATGTGTACTTATGTATAAAGTATAGGTATTCACTAGAGTTGCAAGATAGTTATTCATTTAGTGCAGGATTGATTTACCTTATATGAGTTAAGGTCGCTATTGACTAGAAAGATATTTACTTGATGTAGTGGTCGATATTCACTAGTGTGAAGTCTGGCTCTCCTTCACTCTACCAGATAGATTTTGATATTATATTTGGTGTTCACTGGTGTGCAGCAAAGCTCTTAAATAATGTTCAAGGCAGGTAGTCATTGGTGGGAAGGATGGGTATTCAGTAGTGTGATGAATAAGCAAATGCAAGTGCAAAGGATGAGTATTCACTAGTTGCAGGAAATGTATACACTGGATGGATGGATGGACGGGTGGGCTGATGGAGCGATGGATGGATGGAGTTAACTGTGAGGGAAGGCAGGAGATGCTATTTTTATTTTAATGTTACTGCTGGATGCCTGACTTAACTTGACAAACAGAACAATTTGAGGAGAGGCTCAACACGTCAATCTCTAATATTAACAAAACAAAGGAAACCAAAATTCCTTGCTTCCCCCACAGAGTTTGCCCCTCAGTTAATGGTTCAGTAAGGAGAGCATTGCACATGCAGCGTGGCTTCAAACAAACAAGTTCCGTCACTGTTTGATATCGACTTTTTTGTAGAAATATGCCAAACCGAACAGCACACTTTTAAATCTTATTATTTTACTGAACTCTCCTAGATTTCAGCAGTTTTTGCCTTCTAAAAACTGCGTTGGGCAGTGAAAAGGGCAGTGCCTGGGATGCTTGGCTCGGTTTTATTTGGGGTCACTAGTCTCCAAGGGATAAGCCAGAGCTAGACATTTGCCTCAAGCTTGGCTTGAGCTCTGCTTGGCTTGATCCCCCCATAAGGAAAAGTATTCACTTATGTGCAGGATAGGCATACATTTTTAGGTTGAGCCTGGGCAGCGCATGGGCTGCTCTGCGAGGCATGCTGTATTCAGGTATGGACTTGAAGCTCCGCCCACTCTCCGCCCATATTTTTCATTGGCTTGTGTCATTGTCCACTGTAAACTGTGATTTTTAATTGGTCAATAGGCTTAGTAATCCCTCCTTAGTACTGCCTTGTCTTATTTTGTAACCTCTCATGAGGACACCCCTTGTTACGTGTGTTGTTACTTGGTAGGCTTTAATTACAGCCTCCGAGCACTATTTTCTCAAATAGCTTTGTCCTGCCTGCTGTTGCAGGCAGGCCACGCTCTCTCCTAACACTTTTTAAATAAAATCTTTATAGCAGGGCGCCGATCTCATTTGCAATGCAATAGGTCTCGCATTTGCGAGAGTTTAAGCTATTGGCATTGTAAATGACAATGCCTTTTATCTGTTTTAAAAACAACACATAAATAAAAGACATTGTCATTTACAATGCCAATAGTTAAAACTCTTGTAAATGCAAGACCTATAGCATTGCAAATGCTTGTTTAGGAGGGTGTTGATAGCCCAGGAGGTATGTTGATAGGTTGTCATCGAGACAGGGGCATGGGGTGATGGAAGATGGCTAGTAGGTGGCACAGGGACATACATTGACATTGTGTAGGTTAGCAGGATGATTTGTGTAGCAACATGTAGGCCGGTAGAAGTAAATCTATGTACAGACTGACCCCACCAAGAGCAGATTCTATCAAGAACCAAGTCCACGTCTAATTGCCTAGTAAGAGCTCCCACAGAAACTCTGTCCCACTGTGTTCAATATCATCATGTGGGAGCGGCATTGGAAAGTCTCCACAGGACTCTTATTTTCTAAGTTTCGCACGGACACTCGAGCCACGGAACATGTCTCAAAAGGAAGGGGCAAATTACTAACTATTTTAAAGGCCCGTGTGTGCACCACTTAATTGCATTGCATTGCACAACAACCCTCGCATACATTTGTAAATATAGGCCCTGGTATGTAGCAAGTGGCTTGGTCCTAGCCGATGTCAGAGAGGCAACAACAGTACACAGTTGGTTGAGTCTGTCAGCAGACTCAGTTGAGTATATTGTTTTTGAGTGAAACTATTACGAGTAGAAAACCAATCTGGTAGAGGAGACTGCACTTGATGAAAAAAGTTCTCTCAAACTCCTTGTACAATTTGTAAACAGAAGCATTATACATTCAGTACATTGATTTATATGTGGGTAAAAATTGCTAAGCATATTACACAGATGTGCAAGCATTTGCATTGAATTTGAGTTCTCAGCAGCTAAAGTGTGTTTGCAAGAGAGTGAACTGGAGTAGAGGGGAACTTGGAATGGCTAGAATAAAGCTGTAGCTAAACCTTGTGCTGGAGGAGGAGGGGGTGGAATGTGAATCAGCAAAGTAACTACAATGTGAAGAAATTGTGTAAGATGTGTGGAAATTTAAGTTTGAGGCATGTGTGGCTGAAGATACACATGTTGTGCAAGTTGTTTTTCTTTGAAGAGGTCTTTCGAGTCACGAGGTAGAGTGACTACTCCCTTTGGTGATAATGCGCATGGGCAACAACTCCATCCAGACATGTTCTTCTGTGCTCTGGTTCCACACCGTTGTGGTGCTCTTTTCAGTTCACTCGGTACCTTCCCTCCGTTGGTATTGTCTTTGATCGCATTCCTCTGTTTCCCTTGCGTATCATCGTTTGAATATTTTGATTGGGAGGGTCTTTATACACTCATCTCATCGTGTCTCTCAAGAATGTCTTGACGATGATGGAACAAACACCCTTACGTTATTGTCCTCAATGCCATGCCAAATACCTTCAGACAGACTTACATCAGTTCTGTAATTTGGGCCTCTCATTGGAACACAGCAGGGATGACAGCGACGCCTGACGCTCCTTCCGCTCCAAGAAAACTCTTCGCGACCATCATGCAAGTCAGCTCGAGATGTCATGGAGGGGCATGGAAGAAACACCAGACCGTTTCGGTCCTGGTGACGTCGAGGGGGAGCAACACCCACAGCCATCTGCTGCAGATGAAGAGGCCTTCTCCATTGAGGTCAGTTCCGGTTCCGACTTGGAAATCGACCTGGAGATAGAAGACCTCCCACCTACTCAACAGCCTGTGAGTATGGCACACCCTCCCCCTCGGCACCACCCCGAGCAGCCATCTGCTAAGAAGCAGGCAATCCCTCCGGAACATCAGACAGAGGCTTTCTGACCAGCACTGCCTTCTGCCCATGGTTGGCACCAAACAACTACTTCGGATACCCCACCAAGGTCAGGCTCGATGCCAAAGAAAACTTCCAAGCTGAGTGCTTCAACTCTGACCACCCCGGCACCACCTCGACCCTCTGTGTCAAGCCGACCCTCGACATGGTGCAGACCTGCACCTTCGAGTTCCTCCGTCTCAGCACCGAGCGGACCATTGGCACCGAAACAAAAGACTCTTTTGGATCCGAATATTTCAAAGTCGACATCCAAGCCTGACTCTGGCACAACAGTCGAGCCCATCCTTCATAAACTACAGGAAACAGCTCGATTCCAGGCAAAAACATCCTATCATACTCCCTCATACAGGCCGCATCCTTGCCTGCCCTTCGGCCTTTGCTGCTGCACCATTCAAATACCAGCTATCATTTCAGGAAGCCTTGGACACTCCAATTCCTGTGAAAATACACAAGAAGGCAGACAAGGGCACCAGCCTCTTACCTCTTGCACCACCATCACCACCACCTACTCCCCCGCCTATGCCCTTGCCCTCTCCACCTCATTCTCTAGGGGATCCACTTGAGATTACACCACAGGGATCTCCACTTTCTGACACAGGTGGGCGTGGTGGGGTGGAGGACACATTCGATATTCCTACGCAAGATAACCCATGGGACTTATATGACATGGAACCACCAGGTGATACAGCCCCTGATCTTTACCCTGCCTGCCCCGCCACTCCTGATGACTCTACTTCATATCAGGAACTCATTGTGAGGGCCACCTCCTTTCATCAGGTGGAACTTCACAAGGAGCCCTTAGAAGAGGACTTCCTTTTTGAAACCCTTTCTTCTACTCACCACAACATCCAATATCTCCAAATGGTCAGGGGCATGCTTCGTCACACCCCAGACATCTTTTAAGAGCCTGTCAGAGCTAGGGTCATAACACCCAGGGTGGACAAAAAATATAAGGTCTCCCCATCTGACTCCATTCATATTCATGGTCAGCTTCCACCAGACTCACTAGTCATCACCACTGCCCGTAAATGAGCTAACACCCAGGTCAGTGGAGATACACCGCTGCCAGATAAAGATTGAAAAGGGCCGGGAAAAGGGTAGCAGTGCAATCAGCCAACCACTGTCATATTACAAACTCTATGGCCCTCCTGGCAAGGTATGACCGTGCCCACTGGACGAAATGGAGGAACTTCTCCAATACCTCCCTGAGGAGCACCGAAAACGGGACCAACAGCTTGTATCAGAGGGCAAACTCATCTCAAACACATTCATTCGTTGCACCCTAGATTCAGCTGACACTGCTGCTAAAGGGGTAAACACCAGAGTTTTCCTCCGAAGACATGCATGGCTCCACATCTCTGGCTTTAAGCCACAAGTCAAACAAAATCTTCTGAGCATACCTTTTGATGGCGACCACCTTTTTGGTCCCCAGGTGGACCAAACTTTGGAAAAACTAAAAAAGGAAACAGAAACGGCAAAAGCAATGGGGAAACTACAAACACCAGCTCCCTGTGCCTCCTTTCACTGCCTCTTCTACCGTGGAGGTTCAAAGACCACCTCCTCTGAAAGCTCCACCTCTTATCAGCGCACTGAGGGCCAGCATTCTTCTCACAGGAGTTATTTTTGAGGGTTGTACAGAGGCAACAACTCCAGAGGCAAGAGCACTTTCACACAGGGAGCTGCACCCATCACCAAAACCTTACGATCCTCTTCTACACCCTGACTACATAACATATGTGGGGGGACGGCTGAAAACTTTCTTACCCACATGGCAAACCATCACCACAGACCATTGGTTGTTAGATATTACCCAACATGGTTATTGTCTGGAGCTCAGTTTCACACCTCCCACATCACAAACACAGGCAATCAGCGGAACATCAGACACTACTCAAACATGAGGTCAAACCCCTCCTCCTCAAAGGGGCTATAGAACCCGTCCATAACCATCACCAGGGTACAGAAGTATACCCACTATACTTCTTCATACCCAAAAAGGACGGGTCCTTTTGGGCCATTTTAGACCTCAGACCCCTAAACGAATACATCCTTTCGGAACACTTCCACTCGGTAACCCTTCAGGATGCCATTCCTCTTCTCTAGCAAGGCGGGTCCTTTTGGCCCATTTTAGACCTCAGACCCCTAAACGCATACATCCTTTCAGAACACTTCCACTTGGTAACCCTTCAGGATGTCATTCGTCTTCTCTAGCAAGGCGACTATATGGCTGCGCTAGATCTAAAGGATGCCTTTTTCCACATTCCAATAAAACCCAGCACATCTCCGATATCACAGGTTTGTGATAGGTGGAAGGCACTCCCAGTTCAAAGTCCTCACTTTTTGGGGTCAGAACTGCACCTCAGGTATTTACAAAGTGCCTTGCGCCGGTAGCCGCTCACCTACGCAGACAGGGCGTCCATGTCATCCCTTATCTTGGCGAATGGCTCATCAAAGCTCCCACCTGTAAACAGTGCCTAAACCACACACAAATCACAATAGATTTACTTCATCGCTCAGGGTTCACCATCAACGCCATCAAATCCCACCTCCAAACCCTACAGATCCAGCCTTACCTAGGCCACATTCTCAACACAGAAGTAGGCTTAGACTATCCCAATTCTGCAAGGATACAGTCCTTTCAAGAACTGATTCCCTTGTTCCAACCAAATCAGCAGCTCACAGTCAGAACAGTCATGAGACTTTTAGGCATGATGGTCTCCTGCATAGCCATACTATCTTATGCAAGGCTTCCCATGCGTACGCTGCAGGAATGTTTAGCGCAACAGTGGTCTCAGGCAGAGGGTCATTGGGACGATCTAGTGTTGATAGGCTGCAGCAGTCATCACTCTCTGCAGTGGTGGAACACAAACAACCTCTTACGGGTGGCCTTTCTTCGACCCTGTTCCCCAGACCATTGTTACAACAGACGCATCACTCACAGGGTGGGGTGCACACTTACAGGATCTGACCGTACAAGCCCTGTGGGAGACCAAATGCCTGGGTCTCCACATCAACTACTTAGAGCTTCTAGCTGTTTACCTAGTGTTGAAAGCCTTCCTGCCTCACCTAACAAGCAAGGCTGTCCTTGTCCGCAAGGACAATATGACAGCCATGTACTACCTTCAAAAACAGGGGGGAGCACGTTCTCCACAACTGTCTCAGCTATCTCAAGCCATTTGGCGTTGGGCTCTCCATCACAACATTCACCTGTTAGCAGAGTGCCTTCCGGGGATGGAAAACAATTTTCCTGACCTCCTCAGCAGGATGCCGCAACAAGTCCATGAGTGGGAGCGCCACCAGCATTACTTTCGCTCATGGGAGTTACTTCAAATTGATCTGTTTGTAACCACGGACAGAGCCAAATGGCCAAACTTCGCCTCCAGGTTTCCACACCCACTGTCCAGCAGCAATGGACTATGGATGAATTGGTCAGGGATATTTGCCTACGCTTTTCATCCTCTTCTTCCATTTCTGGTTCGGAGGCTTTTGCAAACATCTCTTACGCTCATCCTGGCAGCTCCCATATGGGCTCATCAACCCTGGTTCAGAACTCTGCTCAGCCTTTCTCCAGTTCAGCACGAGAGGCTCACCAACAGGCCGGACCTTCTCACTCAGAACCATGGAGAAATAAGGCACCCGGATCCCAGGTCACTCAACCTAGTGATCTGGCTCCTGAGGTCATAGAATTTGGATACCTTAATCTTCCCCCTGTGCGAATGACCATCCTCAAGGAAGCTTGCAGGCCTACCACTCGTGTATGCTACGCGGCCAAACGGAAAAGGTTTGTTTGCTATTGTTGTTCTAAACAAATTGACCCTTTTCAAGCTGTAAAATCACCTGAACCAGAGGCAGAAGCCCCCTTGGAACCAGCTTGTCCACCGCTGACCGAAGGCCCCTTACCTTAAGCCCCCCTTGACCAGACCACCTCATATTGAAACCAGTAGCCTTAGCACTTGCCGCAAAATCACCAGACTAGTATGCTTCCCGAGCCCTCCGGGTGAAAGCGTGACTGAACACCCACACCTCTTTAGTGGGCATAGCACCTGCATGCACAGAGGAAGGGAAGGAAGAGAAACACTATTAGAAGTTAAATCATATGGAAATGCACATAGCGTCAATTGCACTCAGACCACCATCTCCCAATCCTTGGCACCTGCTGTCTGTCGGGATCTGGCCCAGTCGCATATGTAGCAGCCTATATGCAAAACAAGTGGGAGCTGAAACATGATGGGTCGCTCCCAGTTGCCGCTAGAGCAATCCTCACCACCCTAGAGAACTGATATCTGGAGAGCGGGAAACCATTGGCTTGCAGAACAGCACTGTGGCTGGACCCTGCAGCTGCAGTGCTAGTTAATCCACTAGACTGGACCACTCAGCACTGGAAGCCCGGAGACCTATGCAGCGCTATATGCTCACCCCCAAGCAACTGGTCCATTTTTGAAGACAGCAAAGTCACCACTAACAACACCCCTCACCCCCCCCCCCCCACCACCATCACAAGGCCTGCTTATGTACTCGAATTGTATGCATCCATGAATGTCCTCCTTAGACTGTGCAACCGATTCCCCCAACCGGAATGCCTAGGCAAAAGGCCGCCTTCAAACTGCTGTGCCTCAAATTGTTAATGCCAGACATCTGGCAACGTCGGATCCAAGGCAACCAGTCTCTTGCCATCAATTGGCCTTCTTGTGTCTTTGCATCCCATCCAGCTTCTGCCAGCCCATTAGGGCTGTCTTTTTTAATCTTTTCATCAAAGAAGAAAACAGAGTAGTAACAGTTGACAATAAAGTGGTACAGTGCATGTATGCATTTACAATCCTTTCGCTTTGCAGACCAACATATTTCGTACAGTACATCTTATCATCTCTATTTTGTGACCCCTCAACTTCAGGGCAGCCTTCACTCCTGTAGGGGGGGGGGAGTGCGTTAAAAGGTGCCCACAACATCCCTCTATATTTGTTCCACTCCCCCCAAATCGTTGTCCATTTTTGTGGGCACCCTCTCGCTTCATATATTACCCTCTCTATCTGCATGCACCAGTCCATATCGGCCTTCCAATCACGGAATTTGGGCGCCGTGGCTCCCTTCCAGGTTCTTGCAATGTTGCGTTTTGCCACCACATTTCCCAAGGTGACCCAAGTCCTTTCTCTTGCCGTCAAATCTGTTGCCTCCCATATGTTGAGGAGACATAACTGGGGCGTGACTTCCATAGTTTTCCCGCAAACTTCCCACATTTTTTATGTTACTTTTCCCCAAAATGACTGCACTATCGGGCAGTCCCACCACTGGTGTAGATACGTCCCCTCCTGACCACAGCCTCTAGGGCATAGTGGGGAGCTCAAAGTACCCTTTTTGACCAACATCACACTGGTGTAATATACTCTATGTAGACGTTTAAGCTGAATTAATTTGAACCTGGACCGAATTGCCACCTCCCTGGGGGATGCCAGTGCCTCCTGTTATTCTTCATCATCTAAATCACCCACATTCTCCACCTATTTGGTTCGGGTTTTCTCCAACGCGTCTGGTGTATTATTTAATATCTTCCTGTAAGTCAAGGAGATTGCTTTGTCTTTGAGGTAATCATCTAGGAGTCTATGTTCTAGTGGCGAGGCGGCCGTTAAATCTGTACCCTTGGGAATAGCCCTGTGCAAAGCATTCCTGACTTGTAGATATCTAAAGGTTTCCCCTACACCTATCTCATAGTCTTGTTGGAGGTCACTGAAGGGGACCACTTTTCCTCCCGCCCAGACGTCCCCGACCCTTGAAAGCCCAATAAGATCCCATTTGTCAAATCCAGCACATTTTGCCAAGAGCCCCAACCGATCCGTCTCCAGAAGGGGGCGGCCTGTGTAATCTTGTCTTTCCATCCCAAAGCGGACGTGGCTGCCTGCCGGAGCGTGATCGTAGTCGCCGTTGGAGTATACCCTGGGCCGTGTGCCTTTCCCCCATACAATGCTCTTTGATATGACCCTGGTGTCATATTATGTCTATCCATCCTATAGGCGGGATCAGTCACAGGCCAGTGCACCCAATGATTTGTGACCACCAGCTGGGAGGCCCAGTAGTAACTTTTGAGCGGTGGGAGAGCAATTCCCCCGTCGTACCAGCTTTTTGTAAGTTTTGTCAAGGAGATGCGAGGGGAGCCATTATTCCAGAGAAGGGTCCGGACCTCTGCGTCTACGGCCTGAAAGTACTTGGTTGGGACAAGGTACGGTGTATTCTGTAGAGCATAAACGAATCGGGGCAGGGCCATCATTTTATATAACGCCGCTCTCCCCAGCAACGTAAGTGGCAAGGTTTTCCAATGCTTCACATCGTCTTGGAAGCGACGAAGCGGGGGGCCAAGTTATGGTCGTAAAAGGCTACTGGATCCTACGTGACATAAATCCCCAAGTATCGAAAACCGTCAGTGACTACCCTGGCTTCGCAGTTTGTGGGCAAAACAAAACCCCTCCCAGCAAGTATATAAATGAGTGATTTGTCCCAATTTATGGTGTATCCAGAATATTTTTGAAAAAGGGCAAATATATGTAAAATTCTATGGATAGAGTGATAGGGTTTGGCCAAATAGAGTAAAATATCATCCGCTAGAGGGAGATTCTATCCTCCCAATCCGGCGTCCAATTTAGTCCCCTTATAAGGGGGTCTCCTCTAATCCAAATTGCCAAAGGTTCTAAAACCAGAGCAAATATCAGCGGAGAAAGTGGGCAGCCCTGTCTCGTACCCTTCTATAGGGTAAAAGTTGCCGACCGGGCCCCATTTACTGTTACCCTTGCAAGGGGCTCCGAATAAAGGAGTCGCACCCATGCCAGGAACTTCGGTCCAAAGCCATAACGTTCAAGCGTCGCAAACAAGTAGGGCCATTCAATCATGTTGAATGCCATTTTGGCGGTCAGAGACATTATGACTGCCTCCTCTCTTATAGTCCTAGCCCTACCCAACACCCCATTGAGATGCCGAAGATTGAGGGCTGTATTCCTGCCAGGCATGAAACCAGACTGATCCGGATGAATCAATTTGTGGAGTAAAGGTGACAGCCGTGTGGCCAAGATTTTTGCCAGTATCGTCACCTCCGGGTTTAACAATGAGATCGGCCGGTATGAGCCGCATTGCTCAGGAGGTTTTCCTTGTTTATGAATCACTACCACATTGGCCAATCTTTGTGTATCCGGGAGGATCCCATTAGCCACACTTAATTCGTACATGCCTATCAAGTAGGGAGCAATAGTAGATGCATTTGTTTTAAATAGCTCAATGGGGAGACCACTCGGACCCATTTCTTTTCCCGATTGTAATGCTCCGATTGCCTTAACCACTTCTTCTTTGGTAAGATCTAACTCTAATTCTTCTTCCTCCGGGTCGTCAAGAACCGGAAGTTTAAGGGTGGCCAGCAACTCCAGTGCTTCTTCATAATTAGACGTATCAGCCAATTCATATATCAATTTTAGGTGTTCAGCAAAGGCCTCTGCTATACTGTTCCTATCTTTGAGTCGGTCCCCCTCCTTTGTCACAATTTCGAATACCCATCTGGAGGCCTGCTCCCGTTTATCTAACCACGCCAATAGCTTGCTCGCTTTATCCCCAATTTCATAAACCCGACATTGCGTGGCCCGGTAGTGGGCCTTAGCTGCCTCTTCGGCAATATCTCTATAATCTTTTTGCTTTAGGAACAATCTATGTTTGCTGTCGGGGGTTGGCCGGTTATCTAACTCGCGCTCCAATTGGGAGATTTCTTCCTCTATCTTTTGTAACTGCTTTCGTTTTTCTTTCTTGTATCCAGCGATCACTGATACTCCCTGCCCTCTGATCACCGTTTTATACGCCTCCCATAACGTGGAGGCTGAGTCCGCTGATCCCTCAATCTCATTAAAGTAGTGTTCTGTCGCCTCAATGAGCCCCTCCCATATAGCCGGTACTCGCAGATACCAGAGGTCAAGTGTCATCTCGTTTCTCTTGGCCGAGGGGTTACCTCCGTAAGTGACTGTGACCGGGGAGTGGTCAGAAATACCTCTAGGTAGATGAGCCACTTCTCTGAACATAGCGAGCTGTTCGGCTCTACCAACTATATAATCTATTCTAGACAGACTCCCATGTACTCCCGAGTGGAAGGTTTATTGAAGGGATGAAGGGTTATATGCTCTCCAGATATCAATAAGCCCCATTGCTTTTAAGAACTCTCCTAACGTCCTCCCGGGCACCTCTCCCTGCTTCGTCGGCCTCCTATCTAAGTCACCATTCAGGGCCGCGTTGCAGTCCCCCCCAATCAACGCTTCTCCCACAGGAAGTTTAAGCATATGTGATCCCAAATCAACCAAGGCTGATGAGTGCAGTCGAGGCGGGACGTAAAGGGAGGTAATATTGAATAGCCTACCCTCCCAAGTACCCGTCAGGGTTACGAATCTACCCATTGTATCATGTGTCACTGATTGAACCTTAAAGGGGAATGAATTGCGAAGGAGGATCCCCACCCCTCTCGATCCCCTCGTGTATCCTGCGTGGGCCACCAATTTATACCCCCATCTATTCAAAGCGCAATACGAGGTTCCTTGTATGTGAGTTTCCAGTAGTAATACCACGTCAGGGGCTTGTCTTTTTACATATTGCAGTACAATTCCCCTTTTTATTCTATCCCCCAATCCATTAACATTCCAGGAGAGTATTTTGATGCGACCGCGTCGTGAACTCTTCCCCATGTTTCTGGTCATGTGGTTGGTATGCTCCGCATCGTAGATTTCCCAAATTAGTGTAGCCACGGACCCCCCGCCGTTCCCTTTCCGTGTGTATGCAGCGATATTGCGGCCAGCTGTCCAGCCTGTCGTGATGTAGGTCTGTCTAATGTTAGGTCACAAATCTTCCATGCACTGTCAACAAATAGTATTTTGAAACATATTAAACAATAAACTATACCACAACAATCCCAAGGGGACCTCCCCAAACCCACCCCCCTACCTGCCTCCCAGCAACGTGGACTCCAAACTGCCCACCCCCCAACTTTGCAGAGCGCCTGTTTACCCACACCCTTCAAACCTTGCATAGGGGAATGCGGCCTAGACGTGCCCTACCAATAATCCCAGATCCCCCAAACTCAGTGTTCTGTAAGCCCTCTTGTTGAATATATAGCGAGCAACTCATACCAGACATTTTGAATGCAATTTGTCCATACATTTGACTCTCTATGGTAAGCAAGGAGCTGGATAGGCCATCACTGCCTTAATTCACCACCCCCACTATATGCAAAATACTTAACAGTTGTCAATCTCGTCGTTTGACTCCCAAACCAACCTCCCCCCCCGTCCCGGCAGACCAAACTTCTTTCAGACAGTATCTAGTGACCCCCTCCTCTGTTTATCAGCGCCACCTTGTCCCAAGTCCTTTCTAAGGCCTTCTTTGGATCCCCGGGTGTCCTGCCGAGAGTCCTGCACCTGCTTAAGCCGTTGTGAGTTCGATCTTGGGGCTCCAGGGGTTCTCCACCCCTCCAGCCATTCCCAAGTTTCCTCCGGAGACAGGAAAAACCAGGATCTCCCCTCCGCCGTCACCCGCAGCTTTGCTGGGAAGAGCATTGCATATTTTATGTTTTTCTCACGCAGGGCTCGTTTCACCTCCAAAAAGGATCTTAGCATTTTCCGGACCTTAACTGTAAAGTCCGGAAAGAAGGTGATTGTGGAGTTTTCAACTTTTAGCGGGGGAGCCGCTCGTGCTGTTTGGAGAATTATATCTCTGTCCCTGTACTTGAATATCCTGGCCAAGATAGGGCGCGGAGGCGCACTTGGTTTCGGAGGCCCCCCTGGCACCCTGTGGGCACGTTCGACGAAAAAATATTGGGAGAGCGAGCGGGGCTGCAGGTGGTTCTGTACCAGGTCTTCAACAAATAAATCCATAGCCTGTCCCTCCGCCCGTTCTGGTACACCCAAAATGCGAACATTATTTCTGCGGGCGCGTCCTTCATAATCTTCAAGCTTAGTTTCTAGGTCCGCAGTCGTCACTTGAAGTTTCTTCACCGTGAGTTCTAACTCCTTTGCAGAGGACTGAAGAGTAGAGACCGAACCCTCTGTGGCTTTCACCCTGTCCCCCAAGTTGCGTAGGTCTGCATGCATCAGCGTCACCTCCGTTGTGACTGTGTCAATTTTGTGCTCAAGGGTCGTGCGTATTCCTTGTATGGCCTCCATGATGTCCTGAAGGGTTGGGGCGTCCTCCCCCGCCTGTTGCTTTCCGCCCTGTCCGTCGAGTTTCTCCTCCACGTGTTCTGTCCTGGATTGCGCATATTTATCCAGTTTAGTCTGGTGTGTTTGTTTTGGTCCTTTTATTGACGCCATTTGCGCAAATGCTAATCAAAGGCCCCAATATCGGTCGTGCTGGGCGTCTGGCAAAGAGGAGCTTAATGCAGTTATGCTATCTGGATATATAACTCAGTTCCTACTGCATTATAGATGAAAGACTCCCCGCTTCAACCGTCTCCAGAAAACACCGCCGCTGGCCCTGCGCGTTACTTCTTCACCATGTCCCAAAATGGCGGCGCCTTGGGGAAGCCCCGGGGCAGAAGTCTCTGCGAGACGCACACTGTTCTCTTTGTTTCCCCGCACTTTCCTTCTCTAATATTTCTTGTTTAATTTCAGCCACGGGGGCCCTCCAGCTCGTCGGAAATGTATTCCCGTCTCTGCACCGCGTGGAGCAAACGACAATACCCCACCTCCTGGCCCGTCTCCAAACCGCGTTATGTCGAGGTCCGGCGTTGTGGTATCTTCGTGGGGGGGCGCCTGTCCGGAGGTCCTACAGCCCCTTGCCCCGCAACCCCCTCCAATTCAGTTCAGAGCAATGAGCCACGCACAGCCGGCCCCCGATTTCGTACCTGCAATGGCGCCCGCCTCTGCTAGTCACGGGCAGCCACCACGAAGCACACGGCCGCGTCCCTGCCAAGCTCACTCCGCTATGAAGCCTGATCGCAGGGGGGCGAGGGGGAACCTCGATCCGGAGCGCCGCCACTGGATTTGTGCCCAATACTGTTTCAAACAGTACATTGGAACAGTGGTCCCAGTGAACAATTGCATATATATAAAGAGAGACAACATTTACAACAAAGGATGAATGAGACGTATTATACTTAGTGTACAGTGTTATTTAATCACACTGGACTCAAGATGATACATACCATTTGTTAACACAGTGTTAAAACAGTGCCCCAGGAGGGGAGAGGGAAGGTGGGGGTATTGTGATTGAGGTGAGGATGAGGGAGTGAATGAACAAAAGTGCGGTTCACACAATATATTATTTACACAACAAGAAGGCTCACATTTAAGCCAAGTTATTTACATAATATCCACAATTCTAGTAGCCATGATCAAATAACAGAAACACAGTGATTCATCGCTGTTGTTACAACTGGCTACTGTATCAGATGTCAGACGTTTCGACCCTAGATGATAGTAGGTTATTTAGTCCCTACGCCGGGGTCTTCCTCAGGACAGTGGTGGTGGGAGGGGAAGGGTTGATACCTGGGAAAAAGATGAGAAACCATTGAGAACTAAGTATTCCCGAAGGGAAAATAGAATGAATCAGGGCCTAAGCCACGTTACTTTACCCTGAAAAGACCCCTTGTTGGGGCTGGGCGTGAAGAGGTGGGCGTGTAGGCTCCAATGAGGCGAGCGAGAGCAGAAACCTGCAGGAGAAATGAGCAGGTTCAGTAAGGGATCAGGAACCCACTGTTGCTGGTTAAAAAAGTTGGGCCCAGAAGCATACTCACACAAAGGGTGTTAATCCCTGATTGTCTGCAAGATGGCCGGGCATAAAAAATCAGCTGGGCCTAAATCCAGATCAATAGTTATTTATTCACAATGGGCAATGAAGCTCCGTAGGTAGTACTCTCTAAAAAAGGGGGAAGAGTAGGAGTAATGAATCGCTGGTCGAGCTTACATGGGCTAAAAACAATGAAATAAATTCCGCAAAACCTAGGTCTGGACGTCTGTCCTAGTCCTGTCGTAGAATATGAAAAGAAAAGTGCGTGGCATGATCTAACGTTTAAATGAGAAGGCGAACCTACGTTCGGTTAAAAATAACGGAGGGCTATGTAATCGGTCCACATAGCCCTCCGTTATTTTTAACCGAACGTAGGCTCGCCTTCTCATTTAACTGTTAGATCATGCCACGCACTTTTCTTTTTCATATTCTACGACAGGACTAGGACAGACGTCCAGACCTAGGTTTTGTGGAATTTATTTAATTGTTTTTAGCCCATGTAAGTCGACCAGCGATTCATTACTCCTACTCTTCCCTTTTAGAGAGTACTACCTACGGAGCTTCATTGCCCATTGTGAATAAATAACTATTGATCTGGAATTATTTCAAGGCCCAGCTGATTTTTTATGCCCGGCCATCTTGCAGACAATCAGGGATTAACACCCTCTTGTGTGAGTATCGCTTCTGGGCCCAACTTTTTTAACCGGCAACAGTGGGTTCCTGATCCCTTACTGAACCTGCTCATTTCTCCTGCAGGTTTCTGCTCTCGCTCGCCTCATTCGCCCACCTCTTCACGCCCAGGCCCAACGAGGGTCTTTTCAAGGGTAAAGTAACGGGCTTAGGCCCTTGATTCATTCTATTTCCCCTTCGGGAATACTTAGTTCTCAATGGTTTCTCATCTTTTTCCCAGATATCAACCCGTCCCCCTCCCACCACCACTGTCCTGCGGAAGACCCCGGCGTAAGGGACTAAATAACCTACTATCATCTAGGGGTCGAAACGTCGACATCTGATACAGTATCCAGTTGTAACAACAGCAATGAATCACTGTGTTTCTGTTATTTGATCATGGCTACTAGAATTGTGGATATTATGTAAATAACTTGGCTTAAATGTGAGCCTTCTTGTTGTGTAAATAATATATTGTGTGAACCGCACTTTTGTTCATTCACTCCCTCATCCTCACCTCAATCACAATACCCCCACCTTCCCTCTCCCCTCCTGGGGCACTGTTTTAACACTGTGTTAACAAATGGTATGAATCATCTTGAGTCCAGTGTGATTAAATAACACTGTACACTAAGTATAATACGTCTAATGTATCTTTGTTGTAAATGTTGTCTCTCTATGTATATGCAATTGTTCACTGGGACCACTGTTCCAATGTACTGTTTGATACCCAGGTCCCAGTGACTTTATTTGGGTCTACCCTTCTAGGTAACAATACTGTTTCAAGGCATTCCAGGCGGGGCGTGGCCGCCCCGACCCTCGATGTCCTCGGGGCTCCACGTAGCGATCTCCGCGGGCCACTGTCAACTCGTTATTCCACGATTTCGGGCTTGAGTCTGCTCGGAGGGCAGGGGATCACCAGGGTAGCATCGGTTCTGGGCTAGTATCGGATATTTGTGGCGGATTTGTGTGGGATTATTCTGTCGGCTTAAGAGTTCTACTCAGTTGCGGCCATCTTGGTTGCCGGCCACGCCCCCCCATTAGGGCTTTCTTGATAAGAAATGACACCACAACCTACCGCACCAGCATTAAGGGGACTTCAAGCCCCACAAGCCCATACTGCATGTCCTGGAGGAGGGGCTGAAAGGCGCTCAAAAGCGCCAATGTTTTCCCACGACGCGGGGACACCACAACCTGCCGCACCAGCACTAAGGGGACTCCAAGTCCCACAAGCCCACACTGCCTGTCCTGGAGGAGGGGCTGAAACGCGCTCCAAGGCGCCAATTGTTTCCTGCGACGTGGACGCGCGCGGGACGCGCACGGGCAAAGCCCGGGCCAAGGGAGGGCCAGTCTTTGCCCGTCATTGCCAGGAAGAGGCAGGGCAGGGCAGGGCCACCCCTCTTGGCTAACGACTAGTGATTCCTGTGCATCTTGGATTTAATTGCTATCAGCGCATCCATCTGTGAGTTACTCCTTGTTTCATTTTGTATTTTATGTGGCCGTCCTGCCTACTTTGACTGTTTGTGTCCGCTCAACAACTGACTTTTGTGGACGGTTGATAAGAAATGAAGAGGTCCAATCTATGTACCCACCCAGTTTTGCAAAGAAAGAGAGGGCCATCAAATGCCTCCTTGCGTATGCCACTGCCCGTCCCTCCCCTTTTAGCCTAGCTCAGAATGCCATTCTGGAGGATTGCACAAAGATTTCCCTCCCACCCCCTGACTTAAAAAAATAAGATATCCCTGAAATACTCCCTCATAGACACTCCTCGACTTAGTAGCTAAGCTAGCTGCCGCAAAGTCTTGTAGGACGGGGCTTCAAGCCTCCATTGATGATCCTGGAATGATGTAGGGTGCGCTGCTGCCTCCGGATGGTAACGCCTGAAATCCTGCACTTAATTTAGGTGAGACAAAGCATCAGCAGCGTTATTGAGTACCCCCGTAATATGCTTAGCCCTAATAGTAATGTTATTCACTAGGCACAACAAGATGAGCTCCTTAAGTAATTGTAGGACCAAACTGCAGCTCTCTTTCTGTTGATTTAGCGCCTCCATCTCTGCCATGCTGTGGTTGCAGAGTCGTGCAGGCTAAATTGTCAGGGCAACAACTATTGGAAACAGCTCCAAGAAAGCTAAATTTCTCACCAAGCCCATCTGGCACCACTTGATCGGCCATTGCTGCGTGCACCATTGGCCACAAAGTATTGCGCCCAAACCAATGCTCCCGCTGCATCTATGAAAAGAACCAAATCAGGGCTAGCCTGTGAGGGGTGGGGGGTACCCATGCCACAGTCCCATTAAAGTTCTGAAAGAAGGAATCCCAAATTCTCAAGTCTTGCCTAACCTCTTGAGATAACCGTGTGCGATGGTGATTCTGCTTCAGGCCAGCCATGGCCTTCGCAATGGACCTGGAAAATGGCCGTCCCATAGGGATAATGCGAAGGGGAAAATTAAGCTGGCCGACCAATACTAGCAACCAGTGCAGCGTCATCTTCTTGGCCACTAAGCCCTCCCTCAAGGAGCTCGTAAACTGGGCCACTTTATCTTCAGGTAGCATGCACACGCCCGCCACAGTATCTAACTCAGTGCCTAAGAAAGTAATCACTGTGGATTGGTCGCAAGTCTTGCCCCGGGCCAGAGGAACCCCAAACCGGCCCGGCAGGTCAACAAAACCCTGCAATACCTCTGCACAATGTGGCGAACCCGCGGGGCCCAAGAAAATAAATGTATCAAGGTCATGCAGAACCCACTTGGCGCAAGTCACTTTCTTACAAACCCACTCGAGGCACGAGGTGACGGTCTGAAAGTATGTGTAAGATACAGTGCAACCCATAGGAACACACCTATCAAAATAGAAGGCAGCGTCAAATTGAAACCCTAATAAATGGAAATCATCGCGGTGCATAGGTAACAAACAGAAAGCAGATCCAATGTCTGCTTTCGCCAACAGAGCTCCAGTACCCAAATGCTGTATTATAGCAATGGCTTGGTCAAAGGAAGCATAACTCACAGAGCAGAGCATCAGATCAATGGCCTCATGTACTGAGTTCGCTTTTGGGGCTGAGAGGTTATGTATTAAGCAGAACTGGCCAGGTTCTTTCTTGGGCACCACCCACAAAGGGGAGCAGACAAAATCCACAAAAGGCGGAACATCAAAAGTATCAGCCACCCTGCCCAGGGCGTACTGCTTGGCAATCTTCTGACTAGCTGCTGACCTATTAGCATGCACGGACTGCTGATTTTTGCAAAAAGGAACTGCCAGGTTGGATACCAGGTCCGGTTGCACCCCCCAGAAGTGGACGCTTGCTCCCCCCCTGTGCTAGGACCTGGGATGGTGGCTGTCCCCCCACAACTACACAGTTGTCCCCTCTTTGTACTATGTTTGTGTCACCCGTCACATCACCCACCTGTACCTGTGCTGGTGTACCTTCAGCATCCCTGACCCTAGCCTAAGGCACAGCGGGAACACAGCCCACAGGGGGGCCCCAGGCCCCCTAGGCCTCTCTGGCACCATTGCAGGAGCCAGTTCCGCCGGTGCTTCCACACCATTTGCCTCTGGTAGTGGAGGACGCAGCAGCCCCAGCAACTCATCCATAGAATCAAGCCTTTTCAGTACCATCTTCATGTCCTTGTCCCTCCCACCGCTCACAGCCCTCTTGGGTGCCTTAGGAGGCATGAGACCATCTGATCCAACCACAAAAGAGAACCCAAAATACAATAAAACAGGCAGGCAGATGTATCAAAGATTACACCCGCACCTTACCTCTTTGTTCTGGCGTCCCGTACGAATGGTGGAGGGGGCAATAAATCAAGGCGGGGAAGGGTAAACTTTAGGCAAAAAAGCGCCTTAATGGAAGGGGAGGTTTCTTGAAGACAAACACCTGTGCCCCCTCGTAGCACCAGCCAAACGACCACAACACCAGACCAAGGAGGGTCAAGGCAGCACAGATGGGCGACAAGCCAGGTCCTGTACTTAGCTTAAGAAAAACCCAGGCCATGGACAGGAATACAGGCAACATGAGGAGCAGCGGAAAGACTAGAAGCAGGTAAACAGCGGGCCGGGCGCTCCATTAAATGCGTTGCTCGGCCCCTCTAGTAGTGGACTGCACAAGGAGTAGCAGGAAAACTGGAAAAGAGATAAACAGCGGGGCTGAATGCTCAGTTAAATGCGCTGACCAGCACTCTAGTACTGGGAGTGTCCACCATCACACGTTCGGGCTGCATGCCTATCACCGCCGGCCACACAGGCATTATTCAGTCGGAAAGCACCAAAAACAAGTCAGGCGGAAACTGCTCCCACCGTCGAAGACTCCGAATGCAGCAAGATGAAGAAGTATTATGGACTGCACCATGGCATTGGAAGGTCCTCTGGGTGAGATCGATGGTGAAAAGACACAGGCCCGATCTCACCCACTTTTTAAAGCCTCCCCCTGCAGCCCTACCCACTGCCGCGCTGCAATCACGAGACCCACGATATTGCGGGGCAGCGAAATTACAGAGCGGCGGGCCACGCCTTTCACCTAGGGGAAAACTCCTCGTGGCCCACCACACCGGAAAATAGTGTCTACCCCCGCCGTGGCCCCACATATCCCGCGGCCTGCCCCATTCGGGGCGCACCCTGTGGCACTCATCTCTCTGCCACTCTACTCTAAGCCACTCCACTCTATGCCACTCTACTCTAAGCCACTCCACTCTATGCCACTCTACTCTACACCATTTTACTCTACGCCCCTCCACTATACTCTACCCCACTTTACTCTATGCCCCTCTACTCTACGCCACTCTATTCTATGCCTCTCCACTATACGCCACTCCACTATACGTCACTCTACTCCACTTCATGCCACTCTATGCCACTCCACTTTATGCCCCTCCTCTTTATGCCACTCTACGCCACTCCACACCACTCTACTCTGTGCCAACATACTCTGTGCCACTCTACTCCATACCACGCGACTCCACGCACTGTACTCTATGCCACTCCATGCCATTCTACTTCACTTTATGACACTCCAATCTACGCCACTCTGCTCTATGCCACTCCATTCCATACAATGCCACTCTACGCTACTCCATGCCGCTCTTATTCTACTCCACTCTATTGTACACCACTCTATGCCACTCCACTCCATGCCACTCTACTCTGTGCCACAGTACTCTAAAACACTCCACATCACTCCACTCTACACAACTCTATGCCACTCTACTCAGCGCCACTCTATGCCACTCCACTCTACTCCTTGCCACTCTACGCCTCACCACTTTACTTTACTCCACTCCACTCTACTGTATGCCACGCTACTCTACGCCACTCCACTCTACTCCATGCCACTCTACTCCTCACCACTTTACTCCACTCTACTCTATACCAATCTACTCTAAGCCAATCTATTCTACACCACTTAATGCCACACCCCTCCAGTCTACACCACTCTACTTCATTCCACTCTAAGCCACTCCACTATACACCATTCCACGCCACTCCACTCCAATGTATGAAACTCTATGCTACTCCCTCCACTCCAGTCTACTCTTTGTCACACTACTCTACGCCATTCTACTCTACACAACTCTTCCCTATGCCACTCCTCTCTATGCCACTCATCTCTACTCTGCACCATTCTACCCTAAGCCACTCCACTCTACATCACTCTACTCAGAGCCAATCCATGCCACTCAACGCCACTATATTCCATTCTACGCTACTCTACTCCACTCTACGCCACCCAGTCTACTCTACACAACTCAACGCCCCTCCCAGCCACTTCACTCTGCACCACTCTATTCTATGCAACTCTGTGCCACTCTAATCTATGCCATACAAACCACTACATTCCACCCACTCTACTCCACTCTGTGCCACTCCACTTTACCCCACTCTACTCAACACCACCCCATGCCACTCTACTCCACTCTATGCCACTCCACTCAACTTTACACCACTCTACTCCATGCCACTCCACTCCGCTTTACACCACTCTATGCCAATCCACGCCACTCTACCGTATGTCACGCTACTTCTACAACACTCCACTCTACACTAATCCACTCGACTCTGCACACGGCTGCACCACTCTACTCTATCCCACTCTACGCCACTCCACGACACTCTACTCCATGCCACTCTACTTGACTCAACTCCATGCCACTCTCCTCTACACCACTCTACTCTATGCCAGTATATGCCACTCCACTCTACACCAATCTACTCTGTGCCACTCTACTCTACCCCACTCAATGCCACTCTACTCTATACCACTCTACTCCACTCCACTCTACGCCACTCCACTCTACACTACTCCACTCCACTGGATGCCACTCCACTGCCCTCTATGCAGCTCCCCTTCCACTCTACACCACCCTACTCTTTGTCACTCTACTCTATGCCAGTCTACTCTGTGACACTCTTCTATATGCCACTACAATCCATGCCATTCCACTCTACTCTATGCCAGTCTACTGTACGCCACTCCACTCCACTCCATTTCACTCTATGTCACTCAAAACCACTCTGTGACACTCTACTCTACAACGCTCTTCTCTATGCCACTCTACTCTAAGCCACTCCACTCTGTGTCACTCTACTCTACTCTACACCATTGTACTGTACGTCACTCCACTCTATGCCACTCTACTCTACGCAACTCTACACTACTTTGCTCTAGGCTATTCTACGCTATGACACTCTACTGTACGCCGCTCCACTCTACGCCACTTCACTCTATGCCACTTCACTCTACGCCCACTTTACGCCACTCCACTCTACATTGCTTAAGCCACCCCACTGTACGCTACTCTACGGCACTCCACGCACTCTACGCCACTACACTCTACACCACTGTACTCCACTCTCCTCTATGCCATTCTCCTCTACACCACTCTACTCTACACCATGCCACTAACTTTCAGCCATGCTGAATAGCAGAATGTTGCTGTACAACATGGCTAAATGACATTGGCAAAGACTATAGCTGTCACAAAGGCGAGACCTGTTGGCTCTGCCAATGCTTGTTTCATTTATTTTTATGATGGGTCATTTTTTACTTTTTTCAAACATATGAATCCCTAATTTCGAGTAGGGTGGTTTTTATCTTTTATTAATGTCACTGTTAGTACCTGCTACATATTTTTGCATAAAATACATTGCAGCCGTGCCAAGGTCTGGCCTGTTGGCTCTGCCAATGCTTGATATTGGAACTGAACATGCTAGAGTAATGCGTTCTATTGTACTTAGCGGAACAGAGCATTCTAAGCCAAGCTTCAAGCTTTGAAGAGTTCAGATTTGTTCTTTTTCATGTATTTTTTTCTCCGGCTGCATAATATCGACAGTTTATTTTTCATAAAGCGCTTCACACTGGCATATTTACACCTTTTAAATAAATAAGAGGTGTTACAATTGCTCGTTTTAAAGTCTTTCATTTTACTGCATCGGATGGATGGAGTGGAAAGTTGGCCTTGTAAAGACTTGAGTTCACGACCTGCTTGCAGGTCACATCACATGTCAGTGGTAAACATTTAACTCAGTAATCAAATTTGCAGCCAGTTTGATGGCTTTACGAGAGTTCACCATATTTTAAGGCAACAGCACGTTTAAGAAGGCTCGGCACGGTTCCTCCTTGTACACAAGCCGCAGTTTGTGGAGCGCCTTGTTTTTATCCACGGTTTCATGGTATGAGTTCGGAGTATGCCTATAGCTGCCGTACAGCTTTGTCATTTCCTTTCGCATGGGATTGCCCGTTCTCGCAAGTGTCAATCCCTGTGTAGTGAGAAGCATTAGGCTGCGGTGTGGGCAGGGGCGGCTCCTCCATTAGGGCAGAGGAGCGTCGCCTCACTGCTTTCTCGCAGTGCGAGAAGCAGAAACATAAAATGGTATTTTAAATACCATTTTATGTTTCTGCTTCTCGTGCTGCGAGAAAGCAGAACGGTATGCCTGGTTGGGGGCGGGCAGGTGGGCGGGTCGAGGCGGAGCGGCTTGCCCAATGCTGTGGGCCCTGACTGTTTGGTCGGCCCTTTGTGGCCGACCAAACCAGTCATGCGCACTCTGCATTTTCTCTATGTAGGCTGCATGCAGCCTACATAAAGAAAATGGCCTCCCTACAGGCGCCCGGCTGGGTGCCGTCTGCACCAATCACAATGCTGCCATTGCAGCGTTGTGATTGGCTTAGGGGAGGGGGGGAGGATGCCTGCTTCCTGTTCTCCTGAAGCAGCAGGAAAACGCGGGACCCGGCCAGGAGCGGAGGCGGCGCGGGACCCGGTGAGGTAAGTTTTTTATTTTTTATTTTTACCCCCCCCCCCTGTGCGAACCCCCGCGCGACCCCCCACCCGTGAGTCATGCGAGCCGCGTCTTGGTGTGGGTTTGGACATAGGGAGTGTTCTCTTAACATTCATTGTCAGTTTGCCTCCAGATAGCCGTCTGCTCAGCAGCAGCTCCTTGGCCCGCGAGTCACCTGCACATATATCTTCAACAGGAAAATGTGGGTGCTTCGTGGCTGGCTGGTGTACTGAGAACAAGTATAGCAACCCTTTTTAGTTCAAATGCACATCACTGGAAAATAGGATTTATACAGGTGAAAATAAAAAGCTCTATTGGATTTGAATTACTGTAACCGGTAGACACAGTTTAAACACACAAGTATGACTTAAAAAATTCGATTTAAAAAAAAAAAAAAACACTGACAAAGTAAAGCATTGGTTCGCCAGTGCTGGCACTGAAGTGCACTTCTTTGCATGTGGATAAGCAAGGGATCAGAAAAAAATTAATTCGCTCACAGAACGGGAGAGTCTGTGTCTGAGGTGGGATGACCCACTGGCCCATGCTGCATGCTTTGTTATAGAAAAATGTGACTGACATTTGAACAAACCAATGGATGAAGAGAGCGGACCCAAAACCCCTCTATGTTTGTATTTTTAGATCTTTTTTTTTTATTACATGAGGCTGGTGAGAAGGCAAAGCTGTGTATAGGCAGACTTAAAAAGAACTGGCCTTGAATCTATTTATAATGCATCTCATGTGGCTTATTTAAGTGCGCAAATATGGTTCTTCGCTGTCTCATGATGGACTTTCAAGTCCTGCTTTTGAACTCAGGAGTGACTGAGTGCAGGTAACACTGGGTACTAGAACGATTTCTCCCCTCATCGAAATAACCTAGACCTAAATGGGATGTTAAGGTCCAGCACACTGGGCTTGATACCAAAAAAGGCCAGAATTAGCTGGGTGAAAAGACTTCTCAAAGTCATCTTAACAACCAGCCTCCGTTGGTACAGTGTGGCAGAGTGCAAGGATTCCGTTACAAGGGAGGAGAGTACACCCTAAAAATTAATAAATAAAATGAGGTGAAACATACAAACTGATATATTCGAAATAAATACAAATGTATTAAAACCAAAGTGAAGTTCAGAGTGCAGATCAAGGCATGACTTGGTGGTGCCAAGACTGGTGTGAGTTGGGAGAGAATACAAGGAATGGAATTAATGACGATTAAAAAATGTAGACCAGGATAAAGAATAAACATTTATCTATAAAAGAAAGAGCTCAGCTAGAAAAGTGGTGGGAAGTCCTGCTAAAGTGACCCACAATAAACAGCTTTACCCTTTCAGAAAAGAAGAGCAAAGTGCCACAGTGGTTGTATCGGTGAAGCCTGAATTACGGCAGATGGCTGGACCATGCGGTGACAAATGAAAAGAATACAAGTTTGAAGACCAATATGGGCACATTGGCAATGATGGCAAGTGTACTGGTCCTGCAGGACCCTGGGAAAAGTTAAATTCTGTCCAGGTTTCTCAGTTCAAGCATCTTGTCAAATTAGTAGCAATAGAAATAAAGGCAATGGTTGTGAAAGTGCTACGACCGATAAAAATGCCTGCACTCTTGTTTGTCCCTGATCCACGTTACCCTCTGGCGGATGTTTCTTGATATTTGTTTTAACAGTATTATGCATGCACGGGCAGCACTGAGTTCATGCCAACACCGCCACTTATCAAGGAGATTATATCATCTTTACATTATATCATAACCAAGGTCCTCACCACTGAGCCCTTCTCTTTGCTCTAGGCACTATTATTTAACAAGCATTTGTAATGCAATAGGTCTTGCATTTGCGAGAGTTTAAGCTATTGGCATTGTAAATGACAATGCCTTTTATTCGTTTTGATAATTAACACATAAATAGAAGGCATTGTCATTTACAATGCCAATAGCTCAAACTCTTGTAAATGTGAGACCTATTTCATGTCAAAGAAGCGGCCGCCATTGTACTGGGCTGATTGGAAAGTGAAAGCGCGCATGGCGCGCTGAATGTTGCAGGAAAGCATGTCGTGCCTGCAGTAGGAGAAACTCATTGAAGAAAATAGTGCTTACAGACTAAATAAGACATACTGTGTAACAACAGAAGTAAAAGGGCCAGTCCTCATAGGAGGTTACAAATGAAGACAAGGCGGTACTAAGGAGGGACTAACAAGCCTATTAACGAATCAGAAGCCAGCATTTAAGAAGGACAATGATACAAGCCAATGACAAATATAGGCGGAGAGTGGGTGGAGCTTCAACTCCATACTCGAATACAGCATGCCTCCCAGAGCAGCGCATGCGCTGCCCAGGCTAGACCTAAAAAATGACACTGTTATGTTAAATGCTTATAGTTCATTGTCATAGAAACACACTAAACTTGGGTCTCATTTAAATAATAAGGTTGTATTAGAGTGGTGATCTGATCTTTAAATCTCCGTTTTTAGGTCGAGCCTCGAGTAGCGCGCAAGCGCTGCTTAGAGGTGAAGACTTAATGTAAGCGGTTTCAAAAGCAGTCCAACAAACGCTCGTGCGTCGTGGCTGGCCTTTTTGAGATGGGTACGCGCTGCAAACATGTGTTTCCAATTATCGTGCCCAGACGCGGGCGCGATAAGTGGAAACACATGTCTGCCGCGCGTACTCATCCAAAGGCCAGCCACGACGCACTAGCGTCTGGTCAGCTGAGCGTCTCGTCAGCTGAGCAGGCTGCCGCGCTTCGCTCGCCCCGCTCCTCTGTGGTGCGCGCGCACCACTCGCGGGCTTGTTTTTTAGGTCTCGCCTGAGCCATCGCCACCAACTCCTCGATCACTTTCAGTTTCGCGGCCGTGTCACTTTAACGGCCGCGCGGCCAATCTTGTTTACCAGGCATTTCAGCCTGGCACACGTGTCATTTGTTTAATGCAAATTCAATTTACAGTAGAAGAAAAATTCGAAACAAAACTCGAGGCATATGCGCGCTGTGCGGGCTCCGGAGCGGGGCCGGGGCTCGGGAGGTTCAACTTCTTCTCGGCAGTGTTTGTTTACACTCGCGCACCAGCCAGGAGCTCCTGGGCAGAGGCGCGCGAGCCGACTGAGCGCGCTTGGGGAAAATCTCATCTGACACACGATTATAGCTCCATATGTTTGGCCTGACATCGCGGGCTGCTGCACTGACATATTTACAACCCAAGCATTATCACTGACCAGATATTTTTAGCGAGTTTGAAAGAGGAAGATATAACATGTGCGTCACGCTGTTTTCCCTGCTCTGTGTGTTAAAAGGGAAAGGCTTGTTGAAAGCGAGAGTTCAGAGTCCAAACACAACACCTCAGGCCTACTAAGGAATGCCACGTAATTACACTCTAACCTAACAGTGTAAAGGCAACAATGCTGGTCGGAACTGGTGCTTGCTGACCAATCACAGGGCAGACCTTGCTTGCGTCCAATAGCACACTTCTGCTGTATGGTCATCAAAAGGCTGCACTTTTTAAAAGCTCTTAAAGCAAGTGCAATGCTTATTTTAATGACAAGTGTTAGTGGGAGCTCCTCAAGGGCAAACCAAAACACGTAATAGAACTTTGCAATAATTTACACCCACGCTATGAGCTCAACCTCATCTGGTTAACATTCGTAGGGAACAAATAAAGAATGTATATTAATCTCGCGCCCTTCCTCCGTTGCAATTACGGAGGGGTTAGGATGGGGCACCAGTGTGCAGAGAAGCTGGCAGCTGTGGGTCATGACAGACTCTCGAAATGAGAAAATGCAGATTCCTTTCAGAAACTATGAAAGTTGAGAGCCTGGCAAGAGAAGATAAGACAGTGATCGCTTGTTTCTCAAGATCTGTAAGCAGTAATCAGTTCCCTTTGTCATGACGGTCTCTTCACTTGTTGGATAACTTCGGTGTAAGCACGATTCTCTCAGTGGCTGGCCCACGCTGAGCTTGTTTTGAGTATGTACTTTGAAGAACTGCACATCTGCACATTTTTGCCTACCTTCCCTCCAACCTGAAAACTTGCAAAAATAAAGGTGTAACAAAAAAAACCTCCTGTTGGTCTGCTGTAAACATACACATTAGATGGATAAGAGAGAATAAGGGGGATGGTTTGCATCGCGAGGTAGACACGTCAGAGAGACACAGACCGAAGCTCAGGTTGTCTATGTCGTCACTCAGAACCCCAAGGTGAACAATTGTTCTGTTATGAATTTCATGTTCTGCATAGCCCCGCCCCCAGATCATCTTGCCCTGCAGTTCTGTTATTAACGTTTAGCCACCTTTAATTTTAGATTATGCACAGCCCCTCCAGATCACCTGCCCCTGCTTTCAAAATCCATCCAGGGGCAGATAAGTGATGGGAATCCACGCATAGCATGTCCTTCCCTGAAACCAAAATATGCCTAGCCTCCTGCCACGAACTTCCGTCACCCTCTATATTTACCCTTACACGACCCAAACTTAAAACAAGCATTGGCATAGCCAATAGGTCTCACCTTTGGGACCTTATAAGTGTTTAACCATGCAACAGTTAATGTTGTTGCACCAAGGATATTGTGCTGCATAACTAAATACTTATAAGGTCCCAAAAGCGAGACCTATTGGCTATGCCAATGCTTGTTAATATAGCGCTGTGAGGTATGAACATTCAGCAAGGAGCTGCGTGCAAACTGCAAGGCCTGTGTTTACAACCTTATTGTTTTCTATAGCATTCGTAAAATGGGTTCCTTAGCAATAAAATCTTATTACTACAGACAACCCAAAACAGTGCGTTACGTTTTAAATCACGACTGTGTTTTTCGCTACCTTGCAGTCTTAACATTTAATACCAACGGTGAAAACAATTTGACAACTATACCATGTAACCCTCAGTGTCTTATGTAACATTTCCTGTGCACTGGTTTAAACACTTGTGTGATGTACACTCTCTGTATAATAAGTGCGTGAGATGTAAAGTGCTCTAACACCCTACATTGGGAAGTGTATCGCTATAAAATAATAAGTGCTATATAAATCGCCCGTGTATATCTCTTATATAGGTTGAACAATCACAGTCAAAAACCTGCTTCCCAACCATAGTTTCTCTTAATTACTTGTAAAGTGATAAGCTTGTGGGGCTTTGTTTCCCTTCATTGCTGTAGCATCTTGATGTTAGACTCCAGATTGCTCTCAGCCAGAATGGGCTGATGGACCTTTAAATCCAGCCTTTGGCCCAGGTGGAAGTTAAAAAAACAAGCATTGGCATAGCCAATAGGTCTCGCCTTTGGGACCTTATAAGTATTTAGTTATGCAGCACAATATCCTTGGTGCAACAACATCAACTGTTGCATGGCTCAACACTTATAAGGTCCCAAAGGCGAGACCTATTGGCTATGCCAATGCTTGTTAGATTCGATTCTAAGTTTTCAGCAGAAAAAAATTAAGATTGAAGTCACTTCTGTTCCTAGAAACATCACATTTTCAAATTTCATGAAGGTAAGAAGTTCAGGTGTGCAATCTAGAGAATAGCCTGGACCACTGGAGTGTAGCTATAACAGAAAATAATTATTTAAAATATTTATCAACTAATTCAGGAAGAATAGACACTTTTAAAATTAATTCAGCTCTTGACAATTTTGAAAATAGTTAAGTGACTCAAAACACATGTCCCGTCCATTCAGGTTTAGGACGATATCTATATTGGGGATCACCGCACTGTTCGAAGAGTTCAACTATGAGGGATAATTTCGGTGCCTGGAGCATTTTTATCATAGTTCAGCCACACCAGCATCTCTTCTCCTGTAGAAGTGTCAGCTTTGATTTTGTACAATGTTTACACTGCATCATCAACAAATAAGTGAAGCAAAGGCAGGGCTTGGATCCACTTTTGACAAATCCCCATAGAGATTGCAACAAATAGCTCAGAACTACCAAGACAGGCCCTTGGCTACTGAGGTAGCGTTGTTTAACTCCTCGAGCTGCCCTACCAACACATATAGTACTGAACAAACGAAAAGTATTCAAGGGAATAAAACAACGTAGGAACACCTTTGTCTTGATTTGAAGTTTATTCTGTTGCCATGTGAACAAGATGACAGCCTAATTCTGAGAATATTTTGTTAAAAGGATGCTAAGACCTTACCCACCCAAGGGTGATATGCTTCATAATAGGGCTTGCTCCTCACTCGTGAAATGTTCCAATGTTCCAATCCGACTTGTTCACCTGTTTAACAGGGAGTTCTGATGTCGCAGAATATTTCTGTGTAGTGGATAGACCGCACTATATCACTGTATCACAATTCTTTTTTTAGAAAAACTGAGGAGCACAAAGCAGAGAAAAATGCTTAAAATGTGTTCTTGCTAACTAATAATTTTACTATCATTACTATTTTGAAGAAAAACAAAATTTAAGGAGGGTAATTCAACCCTTATTAAAGGTCGACATGTTTGAGCCCACAGAAATATATGCCGGAACAAGGGTCTGGTGCTTTTATAAGGGCTAGAAACCCTTCATAAACTGTCGCTAAGGGCACACAGAGAGAGTGCGAGAGCAAGTAAAACAGAGAGAGAGAGAGAGTGTGTGTATGTGTGTGTGTGTTTGTGTTGTGTTGTGTGAAACACGAGCAGTAGTTTTCAGATATGCATATATGTACATACCCAGAATTTCTGGGTCCATTAGAAGACCTGTGAACCTTTACCTATGCCCCCTCCATATCAATGGGTTTCGATGGTTCTCAGGAGAAGGTACAGGGTCTCAAAAGTCTAATGAAATTCAACTGGTTTGATCTCCTGCCTACACACTTAACAGATGCTGCTGGACCCTCAAAATATATATCTTTTTTGAAAGCTACTGCTTGTGTATCCCACATACACAAGCTGATCTTATGGACAGCAGTGACATCATGGGTAATCAGTTCACGGAGTGTTTACTCAGAATTTCTCGTCCTCAAGGAAGCTCCAGATATTTATGGTAAAGCATTGGCAAGCAATTTGAAACTGCCTGAGCTGGCGCCTTTATGAGCCCAAACATCCAGACATCTGACCAGCCTTTGGATGTCAAACCATGGTGCAAGGGTGCTTGTGTTGCAGGCAGGATTGTTTTGGGCAAGAAGGAGCATCTTACTGCTCAAAAGCAATCCTTATAGGCTTCAAAAGGCCAAATGCAGCACACCTAGAAACAGGAAACAACAAGGAGAAATGAAGATATTTCTCCTTGTTGCGCCTCTAGGTGTACAAATTTGACACATTCCCAAGTTTACCTGTCTCAGTAAATTTAGAAATGCTGCAAAAAAGCATGGGTGGATGTGTGGGAAAACCCAATCTCCCCCCATGTTACTCCTTTCTGGTGCAGAGTAATGCAAGGCAGCGACTTGCGCTGCCTTGCGTTACTCTGCATTTACCAAGCCATGCAGGGTCACGCAAGGTGGCGTTGCTTGGCTTGGTAAATCTGACTTAAGGATTGCGTTGCACTTGCGTCACCCTGTGTAATGCAAGGGCAACGCAGTCCTTTCGTAAATCTGCCCCTGGTTAAGGTGTCTTTTGAGAGCCCAACAAATTCACATGCCTCAAGACCTCTCGTCTGTAAACACTGATGAGAAGCTTTTCCTTTTCCAGGGCTTCTTTTTCCCTGGATTTTGTATGCAAAACAAAAAAAAATTCCGATTCTAGACGATATGGTTTCATTTTTAAAGAAATACTGTCTGACAAGGCAAAGCCTGAAACGCAAGCACTAGTAATTAATCTAAAAACTGTATAATCAGCAACGACCACCCTCAAAACATTTACACGGGGAATGACGAGCAGAGGAGTCTGGAGTGTGGGCATGATGGTTTCGACGCGTTTAAGAGGAGATATGCCATCAAAACATGCTGGGGCATATTAACAAGGGCCGGCGATAAATATCGCAAAGCGTGCTTAGCGCTTGCATATTTATCGCCGGCTATCTCTGGAATTTATCGCCCGGTTAGCGCGTTATCAACAACGCGGATCGCCGAGGCGATAAAAATTCCAGAGATAGTGTGGATATCGCCGTTTTCCATGGTGGAAAACGGCGATATCCTAGATGATAGGGCCTGTGGTCTTAGCCACAGAATCCACCCCCCATGTTAAGTATGCCTTAGTCAGGAATTTAACAGACGTTAAATTCCTGCGTTAAGTCATACTTAACGCGATTTTAAAAATCGGAACCCTTCCTTGTTAATATCGCGAAGCTGCCTTCGCGATATTTTCCCTGGTTGGTTTCACAGCCACGCCTACTTTGCATCTCATTAGCGATGCAAAGTTAGGCGTGCTGAAGCAGGCGCTAAGTCAGCAAAACACGCGATAGCGTGTCTTTGCTGATAAAGCGATGAAATTATCGCCGCTATTCAAGCCGCACAGCATAAAGCGGCGATAATTTCATAGCGCCGCCTTGATAATATGCCCCAGAGTCTTTTGGTACATCAAGAAAAAGCAGGACTTTTTTCATTTATTCCCAGCCTGTTCTAGTAGTAGGTTACGTAGGAGACGCAAACTGGTTCTGTACCGGGAGACTCCAATCACAGAAGAGGTTGCTCTTCTAATAAGGCGTCCATATTAATTCACAAGTGACATAGAGCACATGGCACAATGTAGTAAACATCCAAAAGGGGTTTTCTCCACCCCTTCCTACTTTATCGCTTGTTTCTTCCAGCAGAATATTCTGCATCTCCACATGGGCCACAACATGTTCTACTCTTACCAGCAAACAAACTGTGAGTTTGAGGCTGTGGAGGGGGAATGGAACATATGGAGTGGGTTCATCATTTCAAGCATCGTCCTGAATAATCACTCACTTGTAATGTTGAGGAACCACAGGAAATTTTACTTCAGCAACCACGGTAGGCAGCTCCCTTCCTCTGGCACTCAGCCACAACAACCTCCACATTATGTGATTTTCTTTACATAATGTAGTAGATTTGAATGCTGGTTTTTCTTATTTTGATATATGTTGCTTCAGAATGCCCCTGCTAGCTGTTGAGAGGCAGAACTGAATATGACGTATGAGCGACTAAAGAATATGGGGAACTGTACACAATGGAAGAGCACAAATAACTTTGCAGTGAAGCGGATCTCTGAAGCATTATAAGCCTCTTATGGGCCTAGCAAATGCCACCAGGGCTATAGGCATCTGTTTAAAGCTTTGGTCACTTGCTGATTGGCAGAATGGAGAACATCTATACTGCCTTCTTCATCAGTTTATGCATTTCAGATAGAAGACAGTTGATGGATTAAGGATGGTTCACCACTGATTTCTAAGCTCCCCTCGAAATAGTCTTCATGCAAGCAGCTGATGTGGTTAAATGGCCAAGGAAATGGTGATAGGGACATATTCAATTATAAGCCTTTGTTTTTTGGTCAATCAATAAAACGTACCTTTCTTTCAGTTCCTACGTAATGCCTTTATAGAGTTGGTCTCTTTTTAGAACTGATGTCTCAACACACAAGATGTCTGTCCATTTGTCACCATGTTCAAGTTTCCTAACATCAGGAGATCTCACAGCTTGAAGGTCTTACCCCTTTTGGCACCAAGGCTATTAAAAAAACAGACTTGTTAAACTGGATTTTTCTTTACTCATCTACAAATGTTGTAATTTTCAAAAGTGCAGCCAATTAAACAATGTTTTCCAAACTATCACAAAATTGATGTTGGTTTGCTAGTTACTGAAGGAGGGGGTCTGACTTCGGAAGAGGCATTCCCTGTCGGAAGACACTCAAGTGACCCACACTGGCAGTTTCTAGTAAGTATAGCTGGAGATCTCAAGAACTCTTGGGACCTTTTTTTAACTAGACTAGGCTGCCAGAATTGGGCACAGTTGATTTACACACTGGTGTCATCCTTACCTCTTCTAGCGCTCCTACTGAACACCAGGGAAACAGGTTCAGAATTATTTAGTCAATATTCTCGTAGCGTTAAATGTGTGGTATACTCCACTATATTGTATGTGTTATATTGCACATCCCATAATATTGCATTCATTTCATCTGATAAGTATGGGTAAGCATCATAAGTAAATATAATAGTTATTCTTTCTGCTACTCATACCCAATGTTTCCCAATCCCAAGTGATTTTAATCATAAGACATTTGCCTAGTGATGTTCCTCTTTCAAATCCACAGGAAAAAAGAGTCACCTGTTTTGCTTTGAATCAGCATGTGTTGGAATTACTGAATCCTCAACCCAGAGCTCCATTTTCCCAAAGTGCTCACAGAATCACATCCATCAAACTTTCATGCTAACCCTGTAGGGCCTGATTCAAAAATATTTTTCTGGGGGTGGGCCCAACTTACTCCTGCATTTCCAGGATTGTTTCACACTTACTCATGGAGAAAGAATAAAAATCTGTGAATCTGGCTAATAGTTGTGATACTATTTTGCCACATTTTACCCATATATCAGTGCTGTAGAGCTCACACTTGTTTTGCTACAAGTCTCCTGTCCAAGGAATGAGTTTTCATTTTCAATATGGCCACTTAAAAATCTACTTTTTCAATAGTGCAGTTGGTCATAACTCCTCAATGAACACTATATTCAACTGCATGCAAAACTATTCATTTCCAGCTCAACTGTTTCCTCATTTAAGAAATTGATGTTGTTTCTCCTAAACTCATATATTAGGGAAAAAAGCTACTTCTCAAATCCTTTTTATCCAGAAAAGTGTGAAATTTAGTCATTCTATATAGACAGGTCTGTTTCTTTTGCACATGCTGATTTAACATACCAACCTCACATTCCTTCTAGAGAATTCTCACACTTTTATTTAAATGTTGCTCACTTTTGTTCTCGTAAGCTAATTTTCCACATAGTGGTTTTGACCCAAGCACTATGATTCCCTGCTGAGCTTATGCAGGTCTGTTCAATACATTTAGCATACTGTTTATTTATTAGTTTATTAATGGCATTCATATAGCATAGCCCTAGTTATTGGTGCACTGGGGAGCTTTACATAGAACTCTGTCGATAAATAACACATCAGAATATTAGGTGGCAGCAGAGAATATGTCCCTAATCATTGATGGCTTATATTGCTCTATATTATTAATTTTGAGATAAAATTAGAAAAAAGTGTTATTGCTGCTCAGACCAAATCCTTCATGTAGTCTCGATCAATGCTGAGATCCAAAAGCCGAACATCAGCCACCCACATATTTTTGAATTCATTTATCATCTTTTGTTCCCCAAAGGGGTTAAATTCCGTTTAAAGCAATGCGAGTCTAAGGTATAAAACAAAGTGCTGCCCTTAAATAAGCTACCAACACGGCGGTGCCGCCATATTATCAGGATAGCCTTCATCAGGCAGGGCAGGCTGCCCCGAGGGCACACTTCACCGTACCTCCCCGCCACAGACCGAAAGTAGCTTCTCCTCTCTGAAGCTCATTTTCAGGAGCTGGCGTTTGACAATGTCACCTAAAATGAGGTGGCGGAGTCGGTGATTGCGGCATATAACTGCCATGTGAAAATAGGGACAAGCTATGCGATGTGGCACTGGTCGAAATGGAATTGCAGGCCGGGTTCTCCCCAGGGGCGGCCATGTCTGCCTTCCCTTTTATCGTCCAAGACGCAAGACGTTGGGGTCGGAAGCACTCACGCAGCGTGCTCGTCGCTCGGCTCCGGCTCCTCACTGCTCCACATCAAAGACAGTTAGCCGCTGCCGGACTGGTATATTTTTAAATGAACTTGAAAGTCATTGGCTCTGGCATCAAATGAATATTTAAACGGCCCATTGTTGTGCAAGGCCGGTAAAATGTCAGCGCTGAACAAACCTATCCTAATAAACTACACTTACCCTATACCCAGGAGTTTTGTAAAAGGGCCACTAGGAACGCAGACTCATCACACATTTATCCGAGTTGAAACCCCAATGTTTAATTGATACACACCGCTGTCTGCACGCTGTCAGGTCCGGTAATGAGATGTTTAGTGCAGCACTTTGGCTGAACGGCTAGAGTCCAGCTCTTGTAATAAGGAACGACATTTCAGCACTGAAGCTGCTCCCACGCCAATTGGTGACAAGCTGAAGCCGCTTTCTGGGCCCCGGAAGCTTCAAATGTGGTCTGAATCGTACAATTACTTCCCCTAAAGCGTCTGATCAGGCTGGAAACTCCAAAGTCATCGCTTCACTGCCGGCGTAAATTACGATTGACTATAAACCATACAAATTTTTTATGTTCTTTAATAAAAATGAGTGAATCTGTGTTTTATGAGAAAGAATTCCAGTGTAGGAGCCTAATGAGATAGAAGAAAACAGAATAATTGGAGGCTGCTGTCCTTTCCTTTCCAGTGGAAAATGATTTGGAGAGACAGCTGAGCTGAAACGGCAGAAAACCAGAAAAGTTGTAATTTGGATTTCATAACTGAGACTCTAATGGTGTTTGCTTAAAGACCTTTCCATCTATCTTTTTTTTTTATATCTACGCAGACGTACTTCAATGACAACATCCTCACGCTCATCCGGACGCTGGTAACAGGTGGGGCCACGCCGGAGCTCGAGGCGCTGATCGCTGAGGAGAATGCCTTGAGGGGGGGATACAGCACACCACAGACCCTTGCAAACAGGGACCGCTGTCGAGTGGCGCAGTTGGCCCTATATGATGGACCATTCGCGGACCTTGGGGTAAGTGACATGGTGGAAAGCACCCAAAAAATCCAGATCAGCAATTGCTCATGGTCCTGGCAGGATATGATTGACTTAGCAGCTGTCTGGAGGGTATTTAGGGTTTGATGGCAGCGCCCTGTTGGCTTGAGGCTGGGAGTGCACAGAGCCAACAATACACAGTTGATACTGACAATGAGAATAGTGTTGACCAGTAGTACATCCACAGTGTCTCACTCTAGGAATGATCTAGATCTCAGAATGAGGGTTGTAAAGGGTGCAGGTCTCAGTGCACGCCAACTGCTCTAGTTGACTGCGTCCAACTTGTCTGCAGCAAGCTCAAATCCATGCAGTCTTCCATACCTTGCAAAACACTTATACAGCGTGTCTTTACAAGTTCAAAACTGCCCCAATTTCTAAACATGGGTCACTTTTTTAGCTGTCTGAGTCACTAGTGGGGTCACTTTTATTTTGGTGCCCAGGCCTGTTTTCTGCCCCAGTCTGACCCTAACTAAAGGTGCACCGTGCACATGCTTCATGAATGACCTAGGCCCAGAAATAACTTTTTCTGTTTGATACGGACAAGTAGAGTCAGTGATGCCCAATAAAGAGCTTTGACCAGGGCTTAATTTATGCTGGTGGCCACCTTGCACTTGTTTTTGCGACCAAGACTTTTTTTTTGTCATCACACTTTGACCCAAAGAAAGAGTAAGGGAGAAAGAAGGGTGAAGAGTAAGATAGGAAAAAAGTGATAAGGGGAAAATGCAGGGATTAAAAAGAACCTGCCAGTGCATGATAAAGAGACACAAAGAATAAGGTGGGGAAGAAGACAGCCTTCGTATTCGGTAATGCTACGATGAAGCAGCACTGGTGGTGGGAATATGAAAATCTTTGTGCCCTTCCACTTACCAAGGGCATAGACCAGGGAACTACATAGCAGAATGGACACTGCTCAGCACAACTCCTTCTGAAAAGTAGTCTGCTTTTGGTCTGGCCGGCTACATATCTATGTAAATAGTCGTAGGTACAGTTCATGTTCCTGTTCACAGCTTGTGGTGACCGTGTCATTGTTTGCACAGCTGTGTGAAAGCCAGTGCTGCAAGGTCTGGTCAGAACCAGCCATCATCTGAGGGCAGTAACACTGGGCTAGATTACTCTCCATAAGAAGCGAGGGCGCCAAATGTTCTTCCGCCCAGGGCGCTGTCGGAGTCAGTGCCTGCCATGCAGACCGCAACCCCCTCCTCGTTGCTGGGGTGTCTGTTATGAGCAGTGCTAGCTGGCTGTCCCCATATTTTGAATTTCTTCACAAAACTTAGGCCTGGCCCCTACTGTTTCTTCTTTTTCAGATCTTTTACTGCAAGCGCCTAGACCTCCATGGCTCTGCCTCTGTGCTGTGTCATTGTACTGTATTACAGTATTAGAATGGCGCTTACTACCCCTAAGTGAGGCGCTGCATCTTTTTTTACATGCAGGTAGCACTATACCATGCTCATGTGTGGTTGAAAGACTGTTGTCTGTCGTTTTCTGCTTCTATTATGTGCAGTACAGATTTTAATTAACACCGGGACACACTGTCAACGCGGCCAGAAAACTACAGTAAGACATGTGAAATTGCTGCCTCCAAACTGTGAACATCACACCTGCTTAATCATCTGTTTGTTGAGCCTACATTTCTCTTAATTTGTGCGGCCGCGCTCTGCACATCCCCAGAGCTCTCTTTTGCAATTAAAATCTGTTCCTCCTTGCTCATTAGCGCCACTGCTTCTTGGGAGTGCCATTCTGCCATCTTCAGCCAGCATGATGAGCAGGGTAAGGAGCTGTCTGAGTGCTCTGGGGCCGGGACGGCCCGTGCAGACCTTCTGAGGGCTCTGGGGCCGGGACCGCCCGTGCAGACCCTCGGAGGGCTCCGGGGCCGGGACGGCCAGTGCAGACCTTCGGAGGTCTACGGAGCCGGGACAGCCCGTGCAGACCTTCGGAGGGCTACAGAACCGGGAGCCCGTCTTTTCAAAAGCGAGCGCCAGACCGAGGCTTATAGAAAGTTACTGCGTCACAGGTAGGACTTGCCCACCTGGCTGGAGCTTCTGTTTTTAACCAGGACGTCTTTATAATGTAGGCAATACTCTGTATTGGCATTCAGCATAATCCATCCCTTCCTTCTCACATTCTGAAGAAATTGTGGTTAGGGGGCAAGGGAACCCTCTTTTCCAATCATTGATCAAAAGAAGCCTGTTGCAGTAAGTCCATGTTTTCAAGATTTTGCTATTGGCATAGCTGTCCAGTCATCCATGTTCATGTCCATGCTACTATAAGCCAGTCCTGGTTTTTCACTCAACAGAACTAGACATACTGGGCCTTCTGGTGTCACTTGTCTCATTAAATGTAAGTGCCTAAAAATTCCAAAATGCTTGTGTTCTGTTCACTAAAGCACAAGACTGACTGGAACGCACCTTTATGCCATGGGCCAAGAAGACACATTTGCATCGAGTCCAGCCACCGTATGGGCGAAGAGGGCCCTCCAGTTAACTACAAAGTCATTAGTTTTGTGGCTACGATCTCTCTGTCTCTTAAACATTACTTGTGGAGAAATATAAGACAACGGCCGAAGTGTCTGTGAAGAGATATTCACACCACTTCAGGTACACCATTGCTGAAGCTATTGGTGAAAAGAGGGATCGGTCTCAGTATGGGTTTGTCATGTGGTCCTTACAATAATGTCAGAGGAGTCAACATCTAACATCATCGTAACAGGGGACTTTAATATGCACCTTGTAGGGCCCCTGACAAGGGATCCACTTCTGGAAGAGCAGTTTTCAGCATGGGGTATTCCACAACAGGAGGCGAGCAAATGGGGCAAACAAAATAGACTGGCGGAGGATATCTTAAAGGATTTAGAACATCTTAATCTAGTAGCACTAAACGGCCGCTTCCCAAATGACAGTCCGCCGGCTGCCACCTTTCACAACTCGACAGCAAGCACAACCATAGATTTTACATTCACATCATTATCACTGTTTGGCAAAGTCTCTGATTTCCGCATAGGAACGATGGAAACCAGCGATCATTTACCGCAAGAGATCACGCTAAATATTCAAGGGGCAGCTGTAACTTTGCCAGTAGCAAATTTGCGATCCTCGCTCTCAGTCATACAAAAAAGAATAAAATGTAACACGCACAACTTGGAAGGCTTTGAGAAGGAAGCAAAAATCCTATGGGAAAAAAGTACAGCGACTCAGATCGACAACTTAAGACGATGGGAGCTATTCACCAACAGTCTTGGGGCTGCACACACAAGGAAAAAAAGAACCAAACTACAACTGAAGCTCAACAGCAAAAGGCCCCTCACTGAACACTCATACTGTGGAAGGCCATGGCCTGTCAACAAAGCAAAAACCAACTTAATGCTCCTCAAGAGAAACATCAACAAACTACTGCGGCGCCTACGCCAAGTCGGGCCGGACAAGGCTGCTCAAAAGGAATGACAAAATTTAAAAATCACCAAAAAGAAATTTATTTGGCAATTAAAAATGGAAGCGGAGGAAGAGTTATGGGCCAAGCTGCTCCATGATGCGAAAGGAAACAACAGCGGAAGATTCTGGCGAACGGTGAACAGCCTTCAGAATCCAAGAAGACCTAGTATTAACTCTCATTTAACTGAAGAAGCTTGGGCTGATTACCTTTGGCATCACTTTAATATAGCACCAAGGGATATAACAACGGGGCCACCTGAACCCAATAGAAACGCATCAGATTGGGCCTTATCATCGGAGCCAACTAATATGGCCTTCACAGAAAAACAAATTATAAGAAGGATAGCGAAAGGCAAGAAAGAGGGGGCACCGGGTCCCAATGGTATCCCACCCATTCTGTATAAGCGAAACCCGGAATACTTGGCAGCGGCCTTATTACCGCTATATAAACAGATCCTAGAAACGGAGATAATCCCCGAATCATGGAAGGGTTCAATAATAGCCCCAATTCATAAGAAAGGCAGTATAAATGAAGCAAAAAACTATAGACTCGTGGCCTTAAAAGATAATGACGCCAAATATTATGCCGGCCTTTTACAAGAAGAGCTTACAGAATGGGCAGATGAAAATGCAGTGATCCCCATCATCCAGACAGGTTTCCGCAAACATATGGGAACAACGACAAATATCTTGGCCCTAACACTCTTAATAGATGCCGCTAAATTGGCCAAATACCCCCTCTATGTATGCTTCATTGATTTCACCTCCGCCTTTGACAACATCAACAGAAATACACTATGGAAGAAGCTGTCCAATAGAACAATTCCACCAATTTTACTATCGCAGCTGATGCTACTACATACAGACATGTGGGTGCAAATCAAGTTGGGATCAGGCGATAGCTTGTCAAGGAAAGTACAGACGATCAAGCGTCTCAAACAAGGGTGCGTGCTAGCCCCGGCCCTTTTTAACATCTTTATGTCGGACCTCTCACCCAAGTTAGATGACTGCAACTCTCATGCCCCTAACCTAGGTGGCCTAAATCTCTCGAACTTGATGTATGCGGATGACATTGTGCTAATCAGCCGTACGCCGATAGGGTTACAACATCTAATCGATACAACATATAAGTACTCGGTAACAAATGGCCTAGGCATAAACCTCTCCAAAACAAAAGCAATGAGACTAAACGCTAAGAAGTCTACGCCCAGGTTCCTCTGGCAACTGGGTGGATCATCACTGGAAATTGTGGACGAATACAGATATTTGGGTGTAATAGTTGATAGCAAAGGGTCATTCCAGCCACAGAAAGAATCGGCAGTAAGGAGAGGAATTACAACAGTGGTCGCACTGAGGAATCTTAAAATGAAAACAGCTGGTCGTAGCTTCACCCCTCTCCTACAGGTGATCCAAGCTAAACTTATACCGGCCATCACCTACGGAAGTGAATGCTTACGAGGTAGTGATGCGTGGATACTGGACAACATAGTAGCAAGGGCAATGCAAATGATATTTAAACTTCCTAAGTACACATCCCAGGCACAAATAAGGCTTGAATTTGGCCTGAGGAACCAAAGAATAGCAAGAATGGGCGCATATGCCAAATGTTGGCATAAAATACAGGGAGCTGAAGTAACAACATTGGATCACCATCTCTGGAAGGAGCTAGAAAGGAAAAATGGGTGCGCAGCCACAAGCTATCTAAAGCATTCAATAGACACCCTGGAACTACAAGATCTTTGGGAAAGCACTGGATCGCACAACAACTTCAAACAACTGGTAAATAAATCAGTAAAGATCATCTAGCAAGCAGAGGACAAAGCAACACTAACCAACAGGGCCCATGGCTGGATTGTCATTCAAAGCTATACCAGCAGCTTCCATCAAAGTTACCTAAGCGTCGGCCTCACACGGATTATGAAGGAGAAGTTCCTACGACTAAGGCTGGGCATCCTTCCATCACAATACCTTTTGCCCCCGTGGAAACGCCCTCAAACGATAACTAACTGTGTCCTATGTGGGGTCTCAAAAGAGGACATTCTTCATTTAATATATATCTGCAAGGAACTTGACAAGGAGCGCAGATCCCACTTAAAACCTGCCTTAAAGGAAATGGGAATAAGAACATGCAGGCAGGCGGTTAAAGCATGCTTTGACGGCAAAAACATTCAACTAGCGTGTCACCTTGTTAAATTTCTGGATAAAGCTGAATTCTAGTAGGGAGTGATTGGACGAAGACATCTCATGCCGTACTTAAGTCTCATTGCCTTTTGGCAACAAACAAGGAATAATTACCTCTAAGTTAAAACATATAAATGCAAAACTTCGGTCTCTTCCATCTTCTATTTTGCTTTGAAGGAGGCTCACGAAATGATACACGCTACTCCACAAACTAAGCAATGACCTCTGAAAACCCGGCTGTGCCACATTCTTTTTAGACATGTTCGTATATCTGAAACTGTCTTTCTCCTCTCGTTACATGTATTTTATGGAGGCAGTGTTCAACCCGGCAGTGCCCATTTTATTATAATACTCCATATCCTTTTTAAACATGTTTGCACATTCGAAACTGTTTTCTTCTGTTGTCACATGGACTTTACAGAGGCAACGTTTTTAAGTAATCATGCTACAAAAGCTATTATAATTTTTTAATCACAAACAGTGTGCTACTGTGGATTGGTTACTATGTCACAAAATTGATGTAGCTGATTGCAACTAGATAACACATTCTTCCGGAGGACCACCTTCTGACTGCCACGCTAGCCTGGCCATGTTTCTCAAAGCCAACTTTACAGAAACTTGCACTGCCCTAGGAACTTGTAGGAGAATGGTCTCCAAATTCGACATTTTGCACTTCATCACGACTCCTTTTGCACTTCACTGAACGCACTAAATGCCAATTTTTATACTCCTCGTAGTTTTTTGGAATCATTGTAATTACTCAAACTTTCGTAACTGTCTCGATTTACAAAAAGGGTTGTTTTAGGCACTTTTTACATGTAACCTACCATGCAGCTGACTGTAATGGTTTTTATCAATTAAGCATTCTTCTATGTGTCGCTCGATGTAGCTGATTGCAATGGTTTTTATTAACTAAGCAATAAAGATTATTATTATGTGGTCCTTTAACACTCACATTTGAGCAAAATTAGGCTTTTCCCCCTCCGAGGGCCTTGCATATATTTAAGTTACCACATTTTATATCAGCCCAACAAATAAAGCAAAAGAGGTTCATCAGCTCCCAGAACCGCAGAGGTCCCTTCTTCATTTATAATGTGCCTTGGAGGTTCAGGTCAGGACTAGAGTTGTGCCAGGGGCTATTTCCTGACAGTATCTACTCTGAAGGGACTATCTAGCCAAGGGTGAGACTGTTGTCATTGCCTGTGTGTACAGTGCACTTCACTTGTGAACAGCTGTATCAATTGGGAACCTCTGGGAATTCAGAAGAGCTGTCCCTTCCTCTTTGTGTGGCGTTCCCTTGGATCACACTGTAGACATTTGTTTTTACTCTGCTCAAGCAGTCGCTCAGTGTTAACGGTATGTGCGCAGGGTAATGAATGGGCAGCCAGATATGATATGAGGACAGTGAAAGGCCTTCATTTTTTTGTTGTTATGAGGCAGATACTTTTAAGAGCAGGATTTTCAGGATCAAGAGTCTGTGTTTTCTTATCAGAAGAGACTTCCTCTCCCTCCACGTCTTCAATGCCTCAATGTTGTCTCTCGCATACCTCACCGCAAATGACCAAGTATGCCACACTGTCATGTTGCTTATGACATAGTGCAACTGAAACAGATTCTGCTGATCGCTGTTCTCACTTCTCACTGTGAGAACAGTCCCCGGCTGCACTAGCAAATTATGCTAGTAGCAAAAAAGTTATCCGAAATGATCAAACCTAACTCCAAATATACGCAAGTTCTAAAATTCATTTAATATTTGCAGGTTTTTTTTTAATGAAAATCTTCTTATCAACTATTTTGCACACATTTCATGATCATGTCGCAATATGATTGATAATAGTGACTGTTAAATTGTAATTGTTCCATTGGTGTTCAAGTGCCTCAATGGCCTCCCTGGTCCTTCATCTGGGGGATATTAACAATCATCACATCTAATTCCGGAGATTAAGTGTATGGCGGTTAGTATATTCTCAAGAAGTACTCGCTCACACTCCGACTGCCTCAGCCAAACCTTGAGGAATCTGTAAATTAATTAACATTTGCGGGTGCACAGGGCCTGCAATATACACAAAGAAAATCTTTGTACCACATTGACGAAACTAAGAAAAAAGAGGAGGGTGTTGTTACAAAACTGACTAACCACCAGCTAAACTCCTCTAGCAACGTTTAAACATAATTAACTTAGTGATGGAAAGAGCTGCCAAATGCAGAAAAGCAAAGGGTTTAGTAATCCCCCTCTGCACGCTCTATGCAGCTGTCCCTTCCTAGGTTTGTTGATGGGGCCTTTCCCACTAAAGCACAATGAACAGACATAGATCAACACATGGGCTCACCCTGTTTCCCAAGCCCTTTGGCAGCAAGTGTTCCTCAAACTGATTGGCAGCAGCACTGACATTAAGCAAAGTCTTTAGTGGTTACATCAAATGTATTGTTTGCTTAGTCTTGCTTGCTTTGAGGTGAGCATTGCAGAATTAACTGACAAGGTGGATGCAAGGGAGAAATGAAGTATTGCAGTGAGCACACTGAGTCTTTCTTTTCTTTACTTTCTCAGGATGGTGGATGCTATGGAGACCTCTACTGCAAAGCACTGAAAACCTACAACATGCTCTGCTTTGGGATCTACAGATTGCGAGATGCACATTTAAGTGCGCCGCATCAATGCACTAAAAGGTATGTCAAACCCTGCATGTTCTGTTAGGGGTGGCGGTGCACATAGGGCAATTAGTTGATGCCTACAGCTTTTTTTGTTGCTATAATTACTCGGGGTTATAAACTTAGTTTCTTAAAGTGAAATTGGTAAATAAACATACGGGTCTAAAGTTGTTCCCAAAGTTCGTAGCTCAGTGGACTGATTAATGCATCCATTCTATAGATGTGTTTTTAACCTTGAAGTCTGTTCGCCTTTCATCCTTCTGAGAACCATTGATTTGGATAATATTTATCAGCACAAAGTGATGAGACAAATCATTAAGTGCAGAGAGAGAGAGAGAGAGAAATAAAGTGTGTGGTGGGTGTGTGTGTATATATGCACGCGTGTAGAGACAGGTGAATAGCAAGTTGATGGTTGGTCACAGATACTTTGTGCATGCCTGGCGTCATATTTGTACAGTTTTCTAGGACCTTAAGGGAACCCATCATGTGTGGGTACAGATGAACAGTCTTCCTATCAGCTTCATTCACAGGGGCAAAGGAGCAACAATACCACAGTAATGCCAAAAACCTTCACTGGAGATATTGCGAGGCTGGTGATTGTGTGCCTGGTGAGCTGAGGAATGACTTTACCAGTTGCCAGATCAGCTCTGATTTTCAGAAGTGGAGAAGCAATTCTCTCGTGAGCTTTCAGTAGTGCTGATGAGCCTGCTAAGCTTTGATTGGCCAAAACGAGGAAACAGACTAAAGAGATGCATATGGAGCTCCTCATCACCCACATTATCTTAGTTCCAAAGGTTGAAGCAGTGCCAAGGAGTGACTCTCCTGCTTTATATACCTATCCTGAGAGGAGAACAGCAGAGTCCCATGAAGGTGCAGCTGAGACTTGATAATATGTGGACTTGGTTACAGCAATGACCTAATGAGCTATGCTACAATCAGTGAAACAGCTCACTAGGTTAATTACCTGCTGCAAAAGCATGTTTTCATGTACAATTCATATTGGGTTGGTTCAATCTTTAATCCTTCTGATGTATGTTAATTACATGGTGCTACTAAGTTGAATAGCAACATCAGCTGTTAATTCCAACCTCTGCAAAGCTGTAAACACTGGTAGAAGATGAAGCTGAAAAGCATGTATTATTATATTGTAAGTTTCCCTTTCTAACAAATAGGTGAATGCAGGCACTGAGCCTCTTGAGTGGTTGTCTTTATTTGAACAGTGAAAGAGAAACTGCTGCATGCTCCTGCTGCTTCACGTAGGTGGCGGTGCTGAACACCGCCTAGTGAGGGTCAATTAACTGATGGGTATCCCCCACTAATGGAAGGGCGGTTTGGAGGTCTGGGCCTGAATACCTCAGAATGATCCACATAGTTGCATGACTTCCAGACAGTACTATTCCCCATTTAATTTCCTGGGGATACACCCACAGTTAGGGTTGTCCCAGGGACCAGGTGACAAGGTGGTAGGGCATCCTTAGGAAGCGCAGAAGCCAGTCTTTCCTGAGTATCCTACATCCAATAAACAAATGAGCAAATAGTGCTGTACATCTTCATTTAAAATTGATATGGGGCCTCTTTTCTTGGAGCATATTGGACACACCCATATTTCGCCTGTTAGCCTACTCATGCTTGCCAAAATAGGCTGTCATTGAGATCCTTTCTTTGTAGAGAGGTAATTGTGCCTTGACCCGTGGTAGTCATTACACGAAGGAGATCAGGGGCGGGGGGCATGGGGGTGCTGGCACAATGTTATTATGTATATGTTACACTATGATTATGTGGTGGGACTTCAACCACAAAAGCCTAAATAGCTGCATCAGTCTGTGTGGATGGGTGGAAAGCAACAACAAGAGCATGATGAATTGGCTATAGGCATGTTTGGCAGGCAGCAATAAGTTGTGCTTCTCGGGCATGTGGGAAATCCATCTATGTGTAGAATGTATGACATGAGATGTGTTCCTTGAATCTAGGACTTTGACAATAAGTTTGTTTACATCCAATAAGGGGAACAAGAGTTTTGGAAAGGACCATCTCTTGCTTGGTACTCTCACAGATTTTTCCCTTCTTTTGCTGAACCTGTTTTTGCTGACCATAGAACTCTCCTCATGCAGCGTGTCAGAATTGGCATAGCCCTAATTAGCATGTTTAATTTGCTTGTAAGCCCCTAGTAATCGCACTCATGTACCAGGGCCTATAAAGTAAATTCTGCTAGTGGGCTGCAGCACTCTTGGGCTACCCACTGAAGTATTAATGCAAAACAGCAGCCAATGCCACTACAGCCTAGATATGCATTTTTAAGCTGCTATTTCAGCCTGGCAAAGCAAACTTTGGCCAGGACTAAGTGTTCTTTTTAATACTTATAAGTTGCCCCCAAGGTAGGCTCTAAATGGGCATAGGTCAGGGTGTATGGTATTTAAAACCTAGGGTATGTATATTTGATGTTTTACATGTCCTGGCCTCCAAAGTTAATTTTTACTGTGGCAAGGCTGGCTCTTCCATAGGAAAACACTGGGTTACACTAAAGTTTGGTAGCAGCTAGAAAAAGGATTCAAGGACTCTTTTTCATGGGAATTTAACACGCAACTTAATGGTCAAGTCACATTTTACAATTATAGAAATGACACTTTTAGAAAGTTGTCATTTTCCTGCATAAAGCTAAAGGGTTTTTTCTGCCAGTGTCCAGTGCACATGACTGCTGATGACTCCCTTGTGGTTGTAGAGAGGTGTTTTTTCTTCCTTCAGCAGGATAGTCTGGGACCTTCCTTAGCTTCAAAGAATGTCTACCCTGTGACTGGCAGATGCAGCTCACGCCTAGGCTTGCCTCCCTTTTGTCTTCCTTGACAACTTGGTCCCACTGCCCAGTGGGAGGGGGAACTGCCCCAAAGCTAGTTTTGAGTAACCACAAGTCAGGGGTTGCCTATTATCATAGCCACACCTCTGGGTGGGCACAGGGAGCCCTGACCACAGGAAGAAAGGCACTGCCATGTTGGAGATTAGGTAAAGAGGGGTACTGTGGGATAGGTTACAGTAAAACATAGACAGTGCTGCAGCAGTGGGTAGGGTCAACCCTGGAAACTTTTACCCCATTGGTTAAAGAGTGCCAAGGAGATTTCCTCATACACAGGCTAGCACTGGGCATAAATGTGGCATCCCCAGTACCCTCCTCAGGACAGTCCTGGACCTGAGGGAGATCAGAAGAGGACTGATCCTGCTGTCTGCAATCTGAGAAGAGCCCTGGAGATCTGGACCTGCTCTCTCTCTTGTACCCAGGACAAAGAAGTAGACTCCAAGGTTTTGTATGGTTCTTACTAATTCAGTAAGACTGTGCGTTTGGGCAACATGAGCATCAAAACTATGGGTGACTGTGTCTGCTCATACCATCAGAATATGCTGACCTTGTTCCTGGCTAGCTCACAGTGTGCCGTCTGGACCTCTAAACCTTACAAGGTACCTGACGGTGTCTGCAACTTCAGAACATGACAGCTCTGATTCCCCAAGGAAATTGTAGAAAAAGATCTACCCTTTAACTGTTATCTCAGGCATGCCCAAAGGGAGACACTAGAAATACTTGAATTGGCATTTCAAACATTTATTGAAGCATTTGGCTTCTGGTGTAAAATAGGTGTCCTGCAATGATTAGTAGAATAAAACAAAGCACAATAACCAGCATTGTGAGAATGGTGAAAAAGATGAATAATTCAACCATGATAGTTATTGCATGAATTATGTGAATACATGTAATTGTACTCCTACCTAATACTGCCTATCCTAGAGAGCATAGGGTGGATATAATTCTACCAGATACCCTAGAGTGGTCTAACTCCCTTTTTACCTGCGTGTCATCGGGTAGCCAGTAGCCTGGTGTAGAACAGGCCACTGACCCTCTGAGGATAGCGATAACATTCAGCTGGGCTAGAACTTAGGCACGGGGCAACCACGACCATCTATAGAAATGCACCTCTGCTGAACACAGGCTTGGTGCAGCTTCTATAACAACACTGTATCCATTGGTTTTGTGCCTGAGCTCAAGTCCGGCTGACATTGTTGATTCTACCCACCCACAGCTGTCACCGAACAGACAATAACAAACAAGGGGTGTTTGCACAGTGTACTTGGTCCTTTGACAAAGGGTACAATAAAACTTTCTGAGTACACTATCACATGCAAAATGTGCTAAAAGTCATAGTCTAAAACAATGTCAACTTTATTTGTGAACATGTAGACTTCCTGTTCATGCTACTGGCATGCAACAAGCGACAAGAGGCCTTTCCTGCAACTGCCCAGCTGATCAGTGGTAACTGGGCCTGGACTGGATTCTGCCTGATACCCAGTGTGTCTCTAAATGCCTCAGCGGAGGTCCTTGGGGTTTTAGAAGTGTAATCCTGTGGTGGATTGGGACTTAAAGGACTAAAGTCAGAAGGTCAAATCTTTTGCCCAGGATGAACTTGATTGTTGTATCTGACCCACTCCCCATTGCTGTCAGCATCAAATGGCGTCTAGGTTCTGTTCCACCACGATCATTGATTGTCATTGGCACGGTGTGCTTCTTTGCACTATTTTTGCAAAAAAAACTTTAAACACTCACATCTCTAGTTCCCCTTATTTGATTGTTGTCATTTTAGTGTCATTTTGTTAAGTACATTTTACTTTATTTTTCTAATTTGTTTTGGGATTTTTTATTGTTTTGCATTTTTACTTTATTACTGTTTGATGTTGCAAAAATACTTTAAAACATTGCCTCCAAGTTAAGTCTGTCTGCTCTGTGCCATAGCTACCAGGGGTTTGAGCTGAGATTTATTTAGTGATTTTCATGGCTCATCCTGACAAGGATTGTGATTAATACTTGAGTTGGCTACTTATCTCCCTCAACATATAACCCAATTTCTTACAAAGAGCATACAGGATTGTAAAAGTTGAATGGTGTCATGTCTTTTAAATGCCTTCCTCTGTGTTTACTTCTGAAGAGTTATTCTCTTTTCTAGATATGTGATCACAAACCCACCCTACGAGTTTGAGATGGTGCCCACGGACTTGATCTTCTGTTTGATGCAGTTTGACCACAATGCGGGACAGTCTCGGGCCAGCCTATCCCATTCATCCCATTCCTCCCACTCTTCGAGCAAGAAGAGCTCTTCTGTCCACTCCATCCCGGCGTCAGCGAATCGACAGAACCGCAGCAAGGCCAGAGACTCACGAGACAAACAGAAGTATGTGCAAGAGGACAGGCTCTGAATGGCCACATTCCCCACTGTGTGTGAGACTTTTACCACCATCCATCCATCCTCCCCAGTTGGTGATCCTCCCCAGTTGGTGTTTCCAAACATAACATTTTCCTTCCTCCTTCCTTTACTTTTCCCACTGTTGGAGTTCCCATTTTCAGTTTTATTTTGGTTGTTTTTTACTTAACGGTCATATGTATGATTTGCATGTGTTTCTCATTTTGATTTCACTGCCATAAAACCCTTAAAAAGCTGCTGATGCCTAAAGAGGGGAAAAACTTTGAATCACATCTCAACTCTCAAATCCTTGTCTTCTGTGGTCTTGTCCAAAAAGAGGCGTCCGGAGCTAAACTCCTGTTCTTTCAGCACATGCAACCCATGCATCCCATGCAAACTCGAGGTTGGCTTCTGATTGTGAGGCTGCCCATGCGTGTGACCTGTGAGTTCAAATGGGGCAGAAGGTGTGGAAATCTTCATTTTTAGAAGATGATCCATGGAGAAACCGCTGTCAATACATGTTTCATACTTTGGAATTTCAAGCCTCCAGACAGGCCTTGTGGGCCGTTTTAGGTGCAGTTGAAAGCAGCTGAGATTAGACATCCATGCTGAACAGCAGCTTTTCCTCAAAGTGTTGAGGAAGCTGACCACGAGACCACAGCTGACCAAATAAGGAAGTACTCAGTGGAATAGCCAGATGGGTCCAAATACACATGAGATTTTTCAAGGTTATTTCCCTTTGAGCACCTGCAGCTCTTTAAGCACAACAGCAAGGAAGCAGACGGGGCCAAAAAGATATTTACGAGAGCAGGAAAGAGCAGGAAAAAACAGAAAACAAAGAAAACCTAAAGGCTTTTTGAGATATGACATAGAGCGCAACAGGAGCGCATAAGTACACTTAAGGGAAATAGTTAGCTTTTTAGTGACAATTGCTTTCAAAACAGGAGTAGTCATTAGGAGCCTGTACGTTTTTCTGAAGCTTGTTTATAATTGCTCCAAAGTTTCTTTTATCTCGCCCTCTAATTTAGTTCCTTTCCTGCCAAGTCTGTAATATTTACAAATGGCTTCACATTAATTACCCTGATCGATTGTTAGCCTTCACACACTGTCGAAATATATTGGTCATACTGTAGAAGATTGAGGACATTCACTTGTGTAGGTCTTTTAAGGTTATGCTGTGCTTGTATCAGCCACTGCCAAGTAACTCCACGCCAGGCATTGCCAACTAATTCTGCAGTAGTCACTGCCCAGCAGGTTTATGATGATCACTGTCAAGAACCTCATCATGGTGATGCTAACTCTATGGTTGTGATTGCTCACTAAGTACATGACAACCACTATCAAGTAGCTCTCCTAAGGGTCACTGCCAAGCATGCCTAGGGGAGCCACTACCAAGTAGCTCCATGGCAGTCACTGCCAACTCTATGGTGGCTGCAGCCAATGAAGCCCACAACTGTCACTTCCAAGTGCCTCTTCGAAAGTTTCTACCAGGTAGCTCCACCATGATCACTGCCAAATGATGTTAGCGGTTTGCTTTACTACAAACTGTACAGCTGTTACTTATACCATGTAAATATGGATGCCTCAAACAATCCTTTACACTGGATCGAGTCTGTGAAAATTCTAAAATACTGAAAAAGAATACATTTGTGCTGTATTGCTGTAGACCCATTCCCAGACCAACGTCTTGTCAGCATATTACTCTTTATTGGAAAAACCACACAGGGAGGGCCTTATCGCCCGTTTCATGAATCTACCATCCCATTCTGTTACTCATGTTTTGTTTATCACAAATGAGACATAAACAAAGTGCAAGTGCCACATAATGGATTCCTAGGTCATTCCTTCTGTAGCTTCAAATTTTATGGGGCAACAGAATGATAAGAGGAGTTTTTTGCACTATGAAAGGGGCATCCAGGTGGGCCTATGGGACAGTATGAGGTGGCCATCTCACTACCTTAGGTCATGGAGTAGGAGTTTGAAAATTTCATTTTTTTAATTTCATGAAATATCTCAGATATTTTATGAAATTACCCATTTGGAGTGAAATGTGCTTGGCCGGTAACTCACCAGACATTTCCATGTGAGTGCAAGTACATGCTTCACGTTCATACTTCACATGACATCAAACAATATACGGGAAGGGGATTACTTCCAGCAATAAGTGTCTCCGGGTGAGATATTTTCTGTGGGTCTGGCATTTTCTGTGCAAACCAATGTCTTGAGGGCAAAAAGTTATGCAAAACCGGGTAATATGAAATTTCGAGCCAGCATGATTTGTTTGCCTACATCTATCAGACAGATAGCATTTGGCTTCCTTAATTGTCTTAGATGGTGATTAGGCTACGTTATTTCAGAGAAATTGCTATCAGTCAAAAATGATGGTTCAAAATGAAAAGATGACCTGCCCAAAATGTCCCATTTCAATGTGTGGCACAATGCCTTAGAGTTTCAAGCCCAAAAAGAGCTTATTCCTACTATAATTTCAAGAAACCCCTCCCTGCCCTATGTGCTGCAGGACTATAGAAGAATTACACACTCTCTAGTGTAGGGTTTGTCTCTGGGCACCAGAAGTTGTCACGTTGCATAGCTAGGGCTTGATTGAGAGTTTGGCGGACGGGTTACTCCTTCGCAAATGAGATGGATATCCTCTCCACCTTATCACAAGGGCCATTGGATGTAATACACTTGAAATAAGACGAAGGGGTGTCTGCCAGCGTATATGCCGTCCACCTTATTATAAGTGCCATAGGATATAATGCACTTGTAATGAGACAGACAGGAAATCTGTTATATTTGTGACAGAGTAACCCGTCTGCCAAACTCTAAATCAATGCACACACGGCCTCTGAAAAATATAGCCCTCACATCTCTGCCATCAGACACACTAAAAATTAATGCAACCATCCGAAGCATTGTTTGTAATATACAACCTCTTTGAATGTAATATACTGACATTTTCCAGGCTTCGGGCTATGAATCTGATGCAATTTTGTCTAAGCAAAAAGTCTCTAATTGCATTCTAACATATCATACTGCCTGTTTCTGCTGCCACATGAAAAGCGCTAGTCGTTCGGATGGGAAGCTGTGCGCATAATAAATATTGAATTTAAGTCTCTTTAACAAAAGCCTTGTCTTCAATAGGCATTTCAATCTTTTAAAAGAGGAATTAGTTATCTAATGCATAGAATTGTACGGATCAACCATGGCAGTAAATGCTGGTTCTCCAGGGGTGCATTACAAAGCAACATTTTCACACCTTGTTTCTTAAAGGTTAAGTCCAATCTCGTTTAATGCAGAGCTGTGTCAGTATATAGACAAGCATAGACAACCCTACACATACATAGACATGCATTGCACATACTTGGCCTCTACTTACCTATGCACAGCACATACCCAACCATTACATACATATCATACGTATATGCAGACAGGAATACTCATGCCCAGCTACAAATAATATGTACAAGTAGGCGCAGCATATGTCCATCCATGATGCAATATGCACAGCCATGCATTATGCGTCCCTCAATTATATACATGTGCACAGACATGGGGGCATATTTAAAATGCCACTGCGCCACTTTTACGCTACCGGAGCGTCACTTTTGTAACGATCTGGAGGCGCATTGTGCCGGCCCATATTTACAAGGCCATGCAGAGCCACCCTGTGTGGCATTTCATAGCCTTGTAAATATGGAGTAAGGCAACGCCTTACTCTGCGTGGAAGGGGCGTACCAAGGGTGTTGCTGTGGGTGTTCCCACGAAACACCCATGGTTTTTGACACTGCCCCAGATTTACAACATAGCGTAAAGCGGGGCAGAGCCAAAACTAACTCCTTCCCAAAGCAGGCGCAATGAGGAGAAATGTTTACATTTCTCCTGGTTTTTACTCTTTCCACGTGTGGTGCATTCTGCAGCACAGATAGAACGAGAAAAACGCCTCCTTTGATTGTTTTTGTTTAGGAAGGTGTCCCCACACAAGAACAATCATGCCAACAACACAGACACCCTTGCACCATGGTGCAAAGGTACCTGCGATGGCGCTCGGCTGCAGTTTGTGTGCTGGCAGAAAGGACAGGAATGCGCTGTATCTATCTTGTAGATATGGTGCAATTCTGCCCTTTTCTTTTGACATAGGGAAACAAAGCTAGAAGGCTTGCGGCGCTGCCCTATGCCAAAATATTGCAAATATGCCCCATGGTTTGTGCATTCCAAACCATTACGTGATATGCACAATCATGCATAGCAAATATACAGTCATGATGTGATATGTACAAACATACATAGCACATACTAAGTCAGTACATAAATATACAGACATGTATAGCGTGTAATAGGCATATATTGTGTCTATACGTATTTTGTTGCCTTGCAGATTTCATTCAAACAGAAGGCTTGCGACTTCAAACTGCAGGAAAAACAACCCGCTCCAGGGAGATTGCTATTTCTGACAGTAGTTCAAGGGTTGGAAGGGTAAGGGAGTCGACTAGGTTGTTGAAGAGAGAACAGACAGAAATTAAGGGCGGAAGTAATGACTCCTCTTCCTTAACAAAAAAGGCCACTCCTGATACCATGACTCGGATAGTTCCATCCCTACACTTTGACAGGGAAGGCTGTGATACTGACTCGTATTGTTTTACCTCAAAATCTTTCATGCTCCTGTCCTCAAAGCCCTCACACTCTTCTTTCACTGTTGGAGGTTTGCCATTATTGGTCACGAAATCTTCAAATCATCTAGACGAGGGGCATAATATAGCCTTAGAGCCCTCTGTAACAGGCTCTTCCGGCCATTAAAGGCCCGCTCCAGCGTTTTGCTTGGGTCTTTAACAAGGGAGCGGGCCTTTAATGACCGGTAGAGCACTCTACAGAGGTCTCTAAGGCTATTAGAGCATCAAGCCCTTAGAGGGCAGAATGATCAAATTTGTAAAACAAAGGCCTCACAGAGCCCGAGCAACAGCTGCGAACAAACATTGGAATGTTGATGTTCCGGGCTTCTACCAGCCATTAGAAGCCTGGAGCACTCCATTGTCTTCAATAGAGCGCTCAACATTCCAATGTTCTAATAGTTCTTACACAGCAACGGGGTTTCAGTTATTCCCTACTTCAGTCACCACATACAATGAAGTTTCACGCATTCTGATAGCATAGGTCACATACTATGTTTCAACTGTACAATTCACATGTATTAGCTTGTAACATAGTTCAAGGAGGTAGAAGTTTTGCAGAAAAGCTTGAATTGGGGAAATGGGCCAACCGCACTGCATCTTCCTCCTGCGCATTTGAGAACATTTTATGTGGCACAGAATGACGGCCAACTAAAATCAAGCTACAGAAAAAAACGAATTTCAATATGTGCATCCCTAAACAGAAAAAAGTTTTTTCCTTTAGCTTTCTATTGACAATTAAATGTCGGCTAGTAATCAGCATACTTGCTGTCCTTTCGAGTGTCTGTTAAATGAGGCATAACAACATGGTTTTCAGGGACTGAGATCTGTGTGAAGATTTCAGGTTTTCAAACGTGGGCTGATGTACGGACACTATCTGCCATTTTTCACGACTTCCTGTTTGCATTTTATGGTCCTGAGACAGTCCAAACATGTCTGTGCTATTAGGGCAAGGACTGAGCTGGTGTGAGACCAAACCGTCCCATTGAGTCATTCCACAGGCACCATTGGTTGTTGTGTAGCCCTTTGTGGCTGGGGCTGACGGGTATACACGCTCTATACCTCAAACCATCCACTCAGCCTTCTGCCTCCCAGTGGAAGCTGGAAGTCGTAGAGTGGTTCACGTTCTTTTCTGTTGTTGTTTGAAGCATGACATTTTTGGGTGCTTTGCTGTGTAAATCGAATACTTTTGTGAGCACTTCTACTGCGAGCAACCCAGGTATGGTCAATTGGGTCTGGTACCATATTATCGTGGACTTAATGTCGTCCGATAAAAACGTTGCGTCCTAAATATTGTTTGCAAAAATACGGCAATATTTATGTCGGGCGATATTTCTGTCAACGATGTTCAGATATACAACCGTAAATTGTTGGGTTACAACCTGCATCTGTGTAGAGAATGTAGACTTAAAACTTGAAAAAGCGGTTGTAGTGGAACAGTAAGGGTCATTTCTAAATTACAACCCGTACTAAAATAAGTGTTCTATTTTCACTTTATCTGTTGATACATTGTTTAGGTTAGGAGTCCAGAGTTCTTTATTCTCTGGTGCAGTCAGGTAGACTGTGTGGTGTAGGTGTTATTAAAGAGGAGGCAAGGGGAGGGGTTGATAATGTAAATAAACGAAGGATAGGCAGCGTCCCCTGAGGCCAGAGACTTGCGGGGTCATAAGTAGTGACATCCAGCCATAACAGGTCCACTAACCTCTTTATCTGTGGAATGAAACCAAAGGGTTGTGATTATAGTAGGCTGAGCCCTTCCTCACCCTTACAGCTGATCCCGCCATAGCTACCTTCAACAAGCACTGGCAAAGCCAATAGATCTGACATTGGCTGCCAGCCATTTGGCTTCGTGAATGCTTGCTTTGTATTGTCTTGGTTTTTGCAAAATAATTACTGTTGGGGAAGCTCCAGGGCCCTCGTCGTTCTAAAAAATGCAGTAGCTTGAAGCAACAATATTTTTCTTCTCGAAAAGCATACATCATCATTATAGTTCCTGGCACTGAGGGGATTATGGGGCCGATTCACAGAACTAATCTGAGATAAAATCCTAAACTTACTACTTTTGGTATTCACAGAAGGCATGTAGTAGTAGTAAAGTTAGGACTCCTAACTTACTACTTCTAAACTGAGACAAAATCCTAACTTTACGACTTTCGGTATTCACAAAGGCATTTAGTAGTAGTAAAGTTAGAAGTCCTAACTTTACTACTACTAAATGCCTTCTGTGAATACCAAAAGTAGTAAGTTTAGGATTTTATCTCAGATTAGTTCTGTGAATCGGCCCCGTAGTTTTAATTTAGATATGCTCATTGTGAAAGAACAAAACGCTGTAGCTCACAGTGAAGTTGGCCAATGGCTGAAGTGGGCTAACCAGCTGCACCATGCTTCAAGTTGTAGGTGGTGGAAGAGAAATGAGGATGACACAATAACAGACCAATAAATGAAGAGGCCTGTCTCAAAGCCCCTATAAGTACATCACACAATTAATTTTAGTAAAACAAAAAGGGTGGGCTAATGCCAGGCCTAAAAAAACAAGATGCTTTGTTTAGAGGTGAGCTGGCACTGGTGCCTTATACGTAACGACACGGAGTTGTTCAGTGGCTGCTCTTTTTTACGCTGCTCATGTGAAAGGGTGCTCTGCACAGTGCCAGTTGTCTGTGCCACTGAAAAGGCCCAGTTCATTATTGGTTGGCTTTGGAGATGATTGTTGGGTTGCTCCAAGACTTCAGCTCATTAGCAAGAAAGAACAAGTTCCCTTTTGCAGCCACTTTGTTCTTACCCTCTTCATAGAGGAGGTCACACTAGAGTCTGACGGGATGCAAGACCTATGAGAGAGTATTAAATACTTTATTTATTTGTTGTAGAGTGAACAGAAGTGGTGTCTAGGAGCTCGGGGTGGCAGATAGAGCAGGATGCAACATGGACATAATATGCCATGCAAGTCAATTTGAAAATGCTGAACTGAGTACTGCAGATAGGTAAAATATAAAGGTACAAACGACATAACAACTAAATGAAAAATTCCAGAGAAATCGCATCAAAAAGTTAAAAAAGAAGCGTGTCCTGCTTCGCAACACTGCTGCAAGTGGCTTGCATGGTGACCCCCATTCAGAGAGCCTCCCACACCACGATTGCTCAAGGTAGCGCTGAGCGTGGCAGCAAGGCGGTAGAAGTGGGGCATGGAGAACGATGTATAAATACCTGATGTTTTCCCGCTCCCTGACCCACCCCTGCAGTCAGGAGTAGCAGTGTTGCTTCATCTGCTCCCTGCAGTTTGGCTTTTATTATGGTGTTTGCTCTCTGCTCTTGAGCCACCAATGGCAGAGAAGCAAGGACCAGAGAAAAGTAAGAGCCTCAAACAGTTTGGTAGGGGTTGGCTATATAACTTGGTGGCCCATAGCCGCCCTAGAGGCCAAAACTGTGGCAGAATCCTTACAACAGAGCCTCTAGTGACATAGCAGTAGGTAGTAGCGCAGTGAAAATATGAGTAAACAAAATATTACCTGCTTGTTTTTAGGGCTTAGATGGATAGTCTGATGGTTCTCAAGCGCTCTTAAGTAGTTAGTAAGCATTTTCTGTTTATTTATTTGTAGTATTTTGAAAACACCTGCACTCAAAATGGCGTCTGCCTTCCTCGCACAAATTGATGCATTAGAGACCAAATTTTGGTGACGGCATCAAGACGACCAAGCAGGCTGCAAAGGGCAGCTGCTTAGATAAAGTAAAGAGCCACGCCAGAAACACAGATATTCCATCATCGCATACAAGCTGAGACCTATAGACGGTGTTCTACAATGTTGAAACTCCTAGAGAACGAGTAGGCTCCAATGCAAGGCAAAGAAGGCAGGTTCTCCTGTGAGTACTACTGCAACCCCAGCAGAAGGCAAGTTGAGTTTGGAAGTGATGGTGTTGGTCGCACAAGAAAGTGCTTTAAGGGTCCCATTAAACCTGCAGGAGTCCTGTTTGGAATCACCAGTAGTGTTCAATTAAAAGTATAACCAGCTTGCTGAGAAGTACCGACATGTGCCATCAAATGATAAGACTTCTGCTGAGAAAGTGACAGTACCGGTCCACTGCAGAAATAATAGTCCTTCTGTGAAGTGCTTGTGCCAACTATCAAGTGGTTAGGAGTCCTGAGAAGTGCTGGTATTGTTCCACAGAAAGTCTTGGGGAAATACTAGGATGTCCCGTTAGCGACTTATTAAAATAAAAATTGTGCTGGGAAGCGCAGGTGGTGTCCCTTCAAAGAGTAAGAAGTGTGGGGATATTGAGTGAGCTGCACCTGCCATTTGAAGTGCTGGGTACATCTAGGATAGATTGAGGCTCTGACCTCATGTCTTTACACAGACTGCTCTAGTGTTGTGCTCTCTCCCCCTGAACCTCCTGGCTCGTCAGTAAAAGTGCTCCTGGGGTACTGTGACCAATGGGGAAAGAGGCGTGAAACCCAACTTATGCAGCTTACTTCTCTCTCTAAAGTGCTACACGGACGAATAGAATGGGCTCAGGTACGAGTATTACTGGTTATGCATGACCTGCCACTGCTCTCAGGTTTCCTTCTATAATTTTGTCTTTTTTTGAAAACCTGTGAAAATTAAAATATAAAAAAAAGACTACCTTTCTCCGGTGATGGATTTGGTTTTCTGTGGTTGCACTGTGTTCTAGTTTTACCTCTAGTTATAGCTGTAATTTGTTTTTTGGTTTGCTTTCTGTCCTGGGCCAGAGTGCTCTGGCTTCCGTTGCTTCTGCTCTGCTGTTGCTCAGTTTCTTCAGCCATCCCCTGTCATTCTGGCTTGCTCTCCGTTGCATGTGAACAGTCTGTCATGTTGATGCTGTCTTGTCCTCTTTGTAAGGTCAGGTACCCAGTGGCTGATGCCAGCTTCACCATGCCCCCTGTCATCATCAACCTATGTGTTCCTAAATGTTTCATGTCTGAGATAAAAAAAAATATGTCTTTCTTACATCCAGTCAATGTGGGCTGTGGTGGGATGGTGGAATGGAGGTAGGTAGAGCACACTCATTTTTGTTGCATTTTATTGTCTAGACACATGCTTTATAATTCACGTATTGTGCTGCGCACAGGAGTAAGCATGAGTAAGGAAATGTTTATTCAGTCAGCAGTAAGTGTTCTATTGGTTGATCACTTTGACACTGTCGGCTTGGATTTAGGAGTCCTGTCTGCTGTAGCTGAGGTATGATCGAAGAAGGTAAGTTCTGGTGGTGGAGCAGCTGTTCCACACATGTAAGGCTGGCCACTGCGTTACATGGAACCTCTGGGCGATTTTACCTTTCGCAGAGGCAATGGATCACATGACTTAAAATAGAAGTAGCATTTAGTGAGCTCACCAAACTGAGTGTTGGAAAGGGTTTGACCAAGCGGGATACTATCCCCTGCCAAGTGTGGCACCAGAGACAGGTTTTGGTGCTGCCTTGTACTTATCCTCATTAGATTGCAGGTCATCATCACTAAAAAGATGCAGCAGTGAAAGCGTAGGGATAAGAGGAGCGAAATGAGGTTGGTGACCGGAGTCAAGCTATGGTGTGATGCAGACCCTGAACATTGTGCATGTCAAAACAAACACACAAGATACTAGATAGAGAAAACAATGTATCCAGAGAACTACTTGCAAGGAAGTGGAGTTGTGTCCTGCAATGGACCTTAAATTATCTAAAAGGGAGCGGCTGAGGAAATTGTGATGCCAGTACTTGGTTGATCAGTGATCAATTTATTTTTTCTGCTCTTGATGGTCATATAACAATATTACCTGAAAATACAAGTATCACATATGGTATTTATAGAAAACGTGCCAGAGTATGATAAACTCCAAGAGACCATGCCCTCCAAACAAGGCAGTGACACATAATTGGCTTACAACCCAGAATCAGAAATACCAAAGGGAATGTGCTGCATTAAGTATTCACAGTAGGTATTCATTAGAGGCAGAGATTGTTAGAGGAATCCCCTTTAATCAACAACAAAGGGGGTCTCTAGCAGTGGACAGTAGGAAGCAGTGAAAGTTACTGCGCCTTAAACAGTGAATCTTAAAGAAGAACATGTAGAAAAGAAAGTCATCTAAGAGGGCACCCTAACCCCAACAACCTGCTATTCAGAAAATTATTCAGTTGTTTGCTTCAGGCATTGGAAAAAAGTCAGGAGTAGATAGGGAACCTCCTCACTAGGAAAATATAACAAAATATAGAAAATAAAATAGCCATAACAGTAAATGCAATGGGAGCTTTATGATATACTGAACTGGATTGAGCTTATCAGAGACTCTACTAAAGGCATGTACCAGAGGAAACATGGAAGGGATGCAAAACTAATGAAATAGATCATTGTTTTATAAGGAGAAGCTTTCAGTCAGAGAGTGAAGAAATCAGCTGCGCCATAGACTCAATGGAAAGAGTGAAATTGTGCTATGAGAACTGAGGGCCTGAAATGTTAACGTCTTTATACACCATACCAACATTTAAGTTGAGATTATGAAAGAGATCTATGGTTAAGAAGAAAAGGGTCCTCTTTAGTGTGAGACAAATTACCATACACTCCTCTTAAACCTGGTTCAATCAATCAGGGGTTTGTATAGCGCAGATACTCAGAGGGTCTCAAGGCACTGAGGGTGGAGGGGCAGCTCCGTTGAGTGCTAGGGTCATATAAAGAGCCAGGTCTTAAGGTCCTTCCTGAACTGGAGCAGTGTGCGGGTTTGCCGGTGGTGGAGGGGGAGGTCGTTCCAGGCCTTTGCTGCGAGGTAGGAGAAGGACTTTCCTCCTGTTCTAGTCTTGTATATACGTGGGACGGTGGCCAGAGAGAGGTCAGCTGATCTAAGGTGTCTCTTGGGTGCGTGCAAGGAGAGGCGGTCATTTAGGTATGCTGGTCCGATGTTGTTGAGGGCCTTGTAAGCGTGAGTGAGGAGCTTGAAGGTTATTCTTCTTTCACTGGGGAGCCAGTAGAGATCGCGAAGGTGTTGGGTGATGTGGTGGTGGCGGGGGATGTCTAGGATCAGTCTGGCTGTGGCGTTCTTGGAACTTTTGCATGGTAATGTTGGATTCTTTGGTGAGGGAGAGGATGAGCTGGGTGTCGTCGGCGTAGGAGATGATGTTGAGCCCGTGGTTTCTGACGATGGTTGCAAGGGGGGCCATGTAGATGTTGAAAAAGGTGGGACTGAGGGAGGATCCCTGGGGCACTCCACATCTGGTTTCTGTTGGTTCCGAGAGGAAGGGTCGGAGTCTGACTCGTTGAGTTCTGCCTGTGAGAAATGAGCATATGCAGTCCAATCCTTTCAGCGGATGCTGGCGTCGTGTAGTCTGGTGGCTAGTGGGTAATGGGAGGCAGTGTCGAAGGCAGCTGAGAGGTCCAGGAGGATGAGGGCTGCCATTTGGCCCTGTTCGAGGAGGGAGCGGATGTCGTTGGTGGCGGCGAGTAGGGCGGTCTCGCTGCTTTGGTTGCTGCGGAATCCGGATTGGGAGATGTCCAGGACATTGTTAGCTTCGATGAAGTTTGCTAGCTGGGTGTTGATGGACTTTTCAATTACTTTGGCTATGAATGGAAGCAGGGAGATGGGCCTGAAATTCTTGAGGTCAGTCGGGTCTGCAAAGGGTTTCTTCAGGAGGGGGTTGACTTCGGCATGTTTCCAGTCATCGGGGAATGTGCCGGTTTCGAGGGAACAGTTGATCGTCCGGCGTAGTTTAGGTGCGATGGCCATGGCAACTGTGTGGAAGATGTGGGGTGGGCAGTGGTCTGAAGGTGCTCCAGAGTGGATGCTCTTCATGATCTTTAAGGTGTCTTCTGTCGTGAGCAGGGTCCAAGTGAGCAGGGTCTGTTGGGTGGCGTTGCTGGGGATGGGAGCTGGTGCGGTGCAGCGGTCTTGGTTGTCGAAGTTGTCATAGATTGTCTTAATCTTGAGGTGAAAAAAGGTGCTGAGTCGGTTGCAGAGGTCTTGGGAGGGTGGGACGTCTGTTGTTTCGCTGCTGAGTGTGGCGACTTCCTTGATGATGGAGAAGAGTTCTTTGGAGTTGTGGACATTGGTGAGGATTCTGTCTTGGAGGAAGTTCTTTTTAGTGGATTTGATGAGGTAGTGATGTGCTGTGGTGGCTGCTTTGTAGACTGTGCGTGTTTCTGGGATTTTGTTGTTCCTCCATGTCTTTTTGAGTCGTCAGCAGGAGCGATTGGATTCTTGGAGTGCAGGGGTGAACCAGCTTGCTTTCTTGATGCTCTGTGGCTTTCTTGAGGGGGGCGAGGGTCTCAGCACAGTTCATTATCTAGTGGTGGAGGTTGCGTACTGTGGTGTTAGCGCCTGGCGTCGTCGGTGGTGGGGTGCTGGTGAGAGCGGAGGTGAGCTGGTCTTCGGTGACTTTGTTCCAGCTTCTATGGAGGCGGCGGTGGGCGTGCTTGTGTACGGTGGGTTTTCTGAAGGAGAAGTGGATGCAGCGGTGGTCTGCCCAGAGGAGTTCCATGGTGTGGCTGTAGGAGACGCTGTTTCCTCCTGTGAAGATGTGGTTGAGTGTGTGTCCCGCTGTGTGCGTGGGGGCGGTGACAATTTGCTTCTGTCCTATGTTGGCGAGGTTCTGTTGGAGGGCGGTGGTGTTGGGGTTGTCGTGGTTGTCCAGGTGGAAGTTTAGGTCTCCAAGTAAGATTTAGTCTGTGGAGACGAGGACGTGGGGTGCGATGAGATCGGCGATGATGTCGGTGAAAGGAGTGCGTGGGCCAGGTGGCCTGTAGATGAGGGTTCTGTGGAGTCAATTTATGGTTGGTCTGGATCTGGAAGTGGAGTTGCTACATGAGGGTTGTAGTGTCGTCCGAGCCAGTGGGTGTCATGCGGAGGGAGTTTTTGTGGATGATGGCGATGCCTCCTCCTGGGTGGGTGGGGTGGTCTTCTCACAGGATCTTGTATCCGTCGGGAAAGGCGGTGGCGATGTCGGGTGCGGAGTTGGCGTTGGTCCTGGTTTCTGTGAGGAAGGCGACATCGGGCGCGTGGGTGTTGAGGAGGTCCCAGATTTCTATGGTGTGCTTTTGTAGAGAGCGCACGATGCGGATGATGCAGTTCAGTGGTTTGTGAGTGGTGATGTCCGGTAGGCTGGGTCTGCTGCTGGGGTCCGAAGGTGGGTGAAGGTGCAGCGGCAGTTTCGACAGGAGATCAGGCCTTGGGTGTTGCTTGGCGTCGAGAGCTGGCAGTTGTTGCTGCGTCCGGGGTTGAGAGCGTGGAGGGTGCTGAAGCCACAGCAGAGGCGGGTCGAAGGACCAGGGTCCCTGACGCTGTTCGAGGTCGGGTCTCGGACGTGCGCAGACGGGCTTGCCTTTGGCGCGCCAGCGGCGCCCACTGCGCACAGCCGCCATTAAGTAGGGGTCGGGGGGAGGGCGGTCTGCTGGAAGGCGGGAGCGGGAAAGAAAACACTGGAGGGGGGAAGAGCCACGGGGGCAGCAGCAGCGGGGAGCACAAGGGAGTAAAGAGACCGAAGAGGGCCCAAGAAAAGAGAAAAAAGGGGAAAAAGAGAGCAAGAGAGAAAAGAGTGCGGAGAAGCAAAAAGAGGACTCAGAAAAGAACGTAAGCGAGGCAGAAGAGCAGAGTGCTCTCCCCCTGGACCACTAGGGATGAGGAGCAGGCAGGAGCCTGCGGGTGGAGGAGGTCATCGAACACCTGGTAGACGGAGAGGGAAGAGGGCAGCACTTACTGGTGGAGCTGCGCGGGGAGAGCAGTCACACTGACCAGGTCAGTGGTCTTGCTCCCTGCTCTGGTTAACAGAATGTGTCAGAGGATTTTGTATGGCAGATTGCTCTAACCATATGGCACATTATCTCTCAGGGCCAAAATGTATACAGCCCTGGGCATTCCACTTCAGACTACTTAGATCAATTTGGAAAGATGCAGTTGTTGGATCAACGTACATCTTTTAAGGAATCATCCATGCTTGGAAAGATCTTTTGAAACTTTATATTGGGCTTTCATATGAGGTATACTGAATGTTATGGGGTTTGATTTTAAAATAGTGGCTATACAATTACTATGTAGTGGATCCAATACAACAATAAGAGCTAGCAACCAATATTCACCTTGGTTCCAGTTGGGGAGTGTGTCCTAAGTGTGTCTGCAATCAGCTCTATCTTTTGCTTTGGCAATTGATGAATGGCAGAAGCAAAATTAAAGCATAAATGCCTTCAAAGTATTGAAATGATAAAATCTGAGTACAGAATTCTTCTGTAGGCCAACAACTGCATGATTATTTTTAAAGAAGTCTATCATCATAGGTTTACCATATTACAGAGACAATGTGTTTGCTTCACAGATGGGAGCTGACAGGGTTTAGATCATAAAAGGAATGGAAATCCTGTCCGTTCCCCTCTTTCCTGGTGGCAAAGGCTTTGACTGCTTTGCCACCAGGAAAACTGACAGGCAGCGGTGACACTGCCAGAAATGATGCTAGAAAGGCCATCCCGTTTATGTTAGTCAGTTTGCCAGCACTTATGAGGACATGACCTTATTGGAAATTCCCCTGAGAATATACTCTGCTCATCAGTGGACATTTTTTAAAAGAGTACTAGAAATATACCACTCTCCTAGAAGCTACATTTTGAGCATCCACATTTGTAATGGTTCTTTCAGTATACTGTGACAGAGCATTTACCCAAGGTTGCTAATACCATACAAGCCAGCAGGCTTCCCATGGTGGGGAAATTTAAATGAGGAGGAATATCACCAAAGGTGTGGCGAAGTTGTTTCTTCTGCTACACTAATGGCTGGGCAGTCCAACTGTATTTATTTTAATTGGTCCTTAAGATCTTTTTAACATTTAAAACATCCTCTCAACATCCAAACTTGACTTCATATGTCTGTTAATAATCTATTTACAGGTAAAAATCTCTCAGTAATACAATTTTTTTTAAATTAAAGCTTTACAATGCCCTCATACATTTTACAAAAGTCCATGAGGTCAAAAAGACTTTTCATTGATCATTTAAATACCTTTGACAAAAAGTATAGTCCTGATATTTATTCTTTACTAGTTTTATAACATACCAAATCCTCTTAGTATATGGAAATTCAATAATTTCCCATATAAGAGGGATGGAAATCAACATCATATGATGGGAAAAAACTAATTGTCCAGCCAACTGCTGATCATATCTTAGTGCTCTTAAACATGAAGAACTATTAATTGTTTCCAATGTTCTCAAATAATTAACCATGACATAATTATGACAGAGAGCAGAGCACACATATAAAGTCCTTTAAGAAATGGCATACCTTAGGAAAGGAAATATGCAGGCTCAGCAACATAATGTAACTATTTTAAATATGTATAACACACATATATAGAAGACACACTTTTACCACAATATGTTCTGCTTGTTTTTCCACACCATATGTATAATGTTTTAAAGCTGGGCTACACTATACTGGAACTGACCATGCATACTTACTTGTCATATGATAATTGGTAATTTCCTACTTGGTAAGGTTGTGTAGAACTATAATTGCCATATTTTCATATTATAAACACATTTCACTATTAGTACCAATGCTTAAAGCAGATAAAAACAAGGATCACCTATCCTAGGATAATTCTAATATTGAACTAAATAAAATTGTGAAGGATAAATGAATATCCCAGATTGTTTGATCATGAGCAAATGAACTCATATTTATTGAGATTCCCAAATTAGAGAATAATTGGTGAAAGACATTCGTCTGTATGATACATTTTGGGAGACACAAATACACAAGTTATCTGGAGCATAGCAAACGTATTAATAATGCACAACGTAATACAGTAAAATTGTGAAGATACACCTTTTTTATTTTTCAAAAGATTAAAGACAGTATCAGCTTTTTGATTGTAGTGGTATACAATGTTTAACCATTCAAAATACATTCAAGTAACAAGATTGCCATTGGCAGTTTCTAATAGAGATTGTTTATAAAAGTATTCTAATGATGGGTTATGCAGTTTTCCTGTTGATTTCTAAGGACATCAGATACAGCCAGCAGCATCAAATAGAGCCGACATGACTTTCGTCACTTTTGACTTTTTCAGAGCTGCAAGAGAAGTATAAAAGTGTGGACCAAAGAATGATAGTTAGAATTACATGGAGCTGGTTGATGGAGAGGAAAGAGGTTTCCATCTTGTAACACCATTGGTGTCATCAGCTAAGGAGAAAAGAGTGGATGTGTGGTTGTCCAATAAGGGAATACAGGTTGATAGTTCTTAGGGTGAAGATGAGACAGACAGACATGATCCTTATAGCCCCAGTGACAAGTTGATAGCACTTTAATTGTTGTGACCAAAGCTGGAAGAAGTGGAACTTTGTTGTTGTGACCAAAGCTGGAAGAAGTGGAACTTTGTTGACATATGTGGGTTAAGGGTGCAATACCGAAAGTAAGCAAAAATGTGAATAACTATAATGAACAGCAATATAGGTAACCTGTAGTAGGTCCAGAATTGGTAAGAGATCAAAATGTGCTGGAATGGCCAGTTATCTATAGAGGTAAGAAGAACACAAGGAACCACATATGAAACTTAACATCCAGTAGGGGATCATATGGCTGAATGTCGTAAGATGGTGTCTGAGTGCTTGGTCTACTACTAGCAATATCACTTTTATTCTTGGCCACAACCTATAAACTGGGGACCAATAGGTCTTTAGCGTTTCCAACAAAATGAAAGAATCATTAGGTCTTTAGCGTTTCCAGCAAAATGAAAGAATCATTAGCTGCAGTTTATTTCAGAGTTTGGCTTCATTGACCGATAATGATCTTCACCCAAAGGAAGATTTGTAGAGGAGATTCTGATTTAGAAATTGAAGTTCAGCAAATATTAAAGGTTACTTTTAACTGTAACATGAAATGACCTATTTTAAAAATAATTTTGACCTGTTGTTAGTAAAGCTTTGTGAACTACAATTGTTAATTTCACTTCAGTTCTCTTGATTATGATTAACCAAAGCTGTCTGCTTAAATTTGGTGGTGAAGTGCTGGCTACCACAAATTCCAGCAACAGATTTGCAGCAGAGTTATAAATTTGTTTCAGGATATTATGTATCAGTTGTTAGGGAATCCCACTAAAAGTGCATTAAAGTAGTCCATCTTTTACCCAATTATGGACCAGGCTAAAGTCACTCTATGTTCTCTAATCTCTGATAACTAGCATGGTACTTTGTGCTCATTGGGATCTATGGCGGCAGTGCAGCTTAAGAATTCTTTGGAGGCTCTGTTTATCTGCTGACAGACCTGTTCTCCCTGGTGCCACAAAACCGCTAAGGGGTCTGATCTGTGTCAGTTCTCTGTTTTTATGACGTCCCCTGTGACTTTATTTGGAATAGAGGGAAGACAAGATTAGAAAGTTAAAGAGAGTATTTGCCTTCACTGCCTCCTTGTGTTCAGTAAAGACTTCATCCATAGTGAAAGAGAAGAGGATTTTCACATCTAAAAGTAGGTTTTGGACTTTCACTTAAGATTTCATGAAGAATTAGAAAGAATGTAGCCAAATCTTTCTGCACACGATCAACTCCAGGGGGGACATGTCCCTGGCTGCCATTAACATATAATCAAATTCTACTGCTTTGCAAGTACATTTCTACAACAGTTCGTATCCCTGACAAGTTGTTGAAATGTGTTCAGTGGGCAGGTCGCAGCCCCTCAGTAGATTTTGGACTATGCATGAGAATGTACTGGGATAAACATGGGCTTTGATTCTCTACCACAGTTAGAAAAACACAGCATTCTCTATCTACATGCTTAGTTACTACACAGAACTCTTTAGTGATCCTCCAGTCTCTTTGAAACTTTCCTTTGCATTTCAACTGGTAGAACCTTCATGAATTGGGCTAACATCATCCGCACATATGAATTGCTGCCTTTTGTAAGCCATCTGTTATGGTCTGATGATGGAGTGAAGCATAGTGGTCAAATTTCTTAACAAAATAATCAATGTATTTTGCCTACTTTTCTGAAGGAGACGAAAATAAAATGTATCTCCTAGATAGAAAAGTGGCACTGATCAATGGCTCAAGACACAAGGTTGCTGGATGTGTCCATTGGTCAAGCACCCTGGTCCCAAATTTGAGAAGCTGTCCCTTGCAGTTAGTACCAGAGTCCTGCTTCTAGACCTGCTCTATTGGAACTTCTGGGCTCCATATGAAATGTGTTGAGGCAATAGCCATGACAATGTAACAAGAGCATTTGGCAGCAGTACTGCTCATTTGCTGCATGTGAATTCCCTTGCTGCCAGGAGAAAAAAGTATCTAAAAGAAGGTGCAGAGAGCCAAAGAGAATTTGTACTAAAACCAAAGATTAAATTGTGCTCTCCAATTATTTTTGATTAATAACATTAGCATACAGTATTAGTAATTCTGTGTGAGCCCCAAAGGTTAGGTCACCAAGGTAAGTCAATTGACACCTTATTTCTAATATCCTGATGTTGGTGATACCCAGGTTCTCTGACCCACCTCAAACACTCTATCTTTCCATCCTCTTCTTCTCTACTGGAGCATTTGCTAGCCTTATACGCCAGTGACTGTAAACAATATTCCCACTGGGTTACAAAATCTATCCATCGAAAAGCAAAACATATGATAGCAAAGACACAATGACTTTGGAATGTTGCAAAGCCCACCAACATCTTCTCTTCAGTCTTGGAGACTGAAGTGGGATGGAAAGAAACTCTGAAAAAGAAGATCATCAAATGACAACTAATACGCATCTAGAACAATCCAAAGCTCTCAAACATGTGAACTGCTGAATTACAGGCTTTCACACTGAGGCATCAGAGTGCTTCACAGTGGTGTTGATCACTAGGACCATTGCGCCCGTAAAATGGATCCTTTCATACAACACTTCTATATTTTTCAACAACGAGAGAGGCTTGTCTCTTGACCCACCAGCTCACAGCTGTTGTGAGCAAATAACTCAAATCACTTCAAAGATGGATCACATTCCTCCAGTGAAGGGTTCTTTAATAAACAGGATCTGGAAATATAACTCTTGTTAATATGAGAAGCAGTTGTTGATGCCAATTAGTCGAGAATCATGACCTGCTGTGCAAGGGGAGGTGACATTTTTATTGAATTAAGCATGGGCAGAAGGAGCCTGAGAACACTGATTTTTGTGGTAGTAACAAATCTCAGGAAGCCTAGGCACTGAGGTGGGACAGTCTCACCAAAGGTCACCACAAAACATAGCATTACTCGTGCAAGGGATCCACTGTTAGCCATAGATCAAGCTGGAGAGTTTTCATAAACTGGGAATCACAAGAAAGGTTATAAAGACAGATTGATGAGTTGTAAAATCAATTACTTGTAGGTTAAGTATAACAAACTTTGGAACCTTGATGAAGCTCAATGGGGTAGAAGAGAGCTCAAACAGTAGAGGATGGAAGCAAAGTTTCTTGTCCATCACCAGCCTCTCTTTATTCGGATATCCTTCAACAGGCTCACAAAATTGGGTCTGGCACCAAGAGAAGGATTTTCTTCAATCACCTTTTCATGAAAATCTTAGTGAGAAAACCCTCTATTAAATAAAGGCCTGGGCCTGATCCAGGATACTGGGTACACTGACATACTATTCCAGCTCTTTCAGGAAGGCATTGCATAAGATAAGTCTGTTCGACTCAACCCCTAATCTGACGAAGCCTTGAGTGGATTATTTGTCTCCATTCTCATGAGAATGTCACTCTTTTGTTTGGGTTGGAGGGAAGCATTGGCTTTACCAGGCAAGCAAATAACCCACACAAAGTGCAGACACAATTCCCCCCTATTTCTAGAGTGGAAAGGGGTAGTAGTTGCTGGTTCTTGGTAATTCATGATCTTTGTTAAGGGCTCATTTTAGGCCTGCCTGCTTGTCCTGGTATCACCTCAGTGAACAATCAGATTTGCATGCGAGTGAGTGTATGAGTAAGTGTGTGAGTGAGAAGGAAATTATTAATTGTGATACGTTTGCCCTAAGGCTTCATGTTGTGAACATTTTGAAGTGAGAGGTTTGTGGTGCTGTCCATTTCCTGACGTAATTGTGAGTACTCACTCAAAGAGCATTGCTTTGCACATCAGACTTTTCCCTTGAAAATTAGACATGGTAATGGGAGTTATTTATGATTCCCTATGGAGGGCAGGCAAGGAAAATGCGTTTTTAGAGACATGGCTTTGCTGTTCTCAAAATGCAGCAGAGAAAGTAAGGAACTTTTAATGCTTCAAAACAGGATTTTTCTCAAGTAGTTGGTCACTTTCTCTTGTAATATTACTTCGGAAGCAAACATAATATTGGAGTTTGTGTTGAGCATCTCAGCACAGATTATGGACTTGCAGGCATTTCCAGAACCCACATAATTAAGAACCAGTACCAAAGAATCCTTCTGAGAATGCCTCAGAACCTTGAGTTCAAGCATAGGCTTCTTGGTCAACTGGACATGATCCATGTAGATTTCTGTTCTCTTGAAGAAAGAACACTCGTCTTGTTGCATCTCAGTTGATTTTATTAATTTAATTTTACATTGTTATTGTAGTGGTGAGCCATTTGACTGTGTCTGTGAGGTTTTCCATTGAAGGCCACGCACTCCTAGGTGGACTCATATATTTGCATTTTTTGTTTTTCAGAAAATGCCTATCTTGAGGCGGAAGAAAGGAAATAGTCATTTTCTGAAACCAAAATGAAGAGATACGATAAGATCGGGGCCTAAGTAAGATTTTGGAAATAATGGAAAATCATGGTATTTCGTGATGGAATGTTAAGTCTGGAGCAAAATCCACCCTTGGCATTTCTTCCGCCAGAGAGACAGCACAGCAGAGAAATTCTCACTGGTAGATCCTCTTCCAGATTTAGCACTCCCTTGTAAAATATATATTTTTTCTATTACTACTCAACTCTAAATAACACCCCAAATCAAATAAACCACTGTTTTCAATATCAATTCATCTTTTTCAGATGTGAGATCAAGAGAATGCACCTCTTGTGCCCTTGCCCACATACACCCTAATTTTCTAAATCTGATGGTATTTTATTTAGCTGAGTTTACATGTGAATTAGGATCATGGTTAGCACTCAGACTGTATGTGCATTAATTGTGATAATTGCCAATGTAGACCAGGCACAGTGCCAGAATGCTTGTGTTCCAAAAGGTGTAATTCAAAAGTGGCACCAGATAAGAAATGTAAGAGAAAAGTAAAAACAGAAAAGCAAAAAGATGGATAAAATACAAATTTCCTAGATATTTTCTTCTGGAAAAAAGACTCCATTAAGAAAAATAAAGTTAATAAAAATCATAGGTGTAAATTCCACAAATAAGAAACCTCAGAGAGTATTCCTCAGGAATGTCTTCAAAGTATATTATGGACACCCACTAATGTGGTGAAAAATATCACCAACTGGTAAAGAGCTTTTATTGTTTTTGAGAGTGAATTGTATTATTAAATTTTTATTATTTTAGTCCCGATGATGGAAAAGGCTAAACAAAATTGGAACGGTACAAAATCTTTGCTCCGACACTGGATATATTATACTATACTTGTGACTATAGAAACCCAGTACTGAAGAATATTCCAAACATCTGAGATGTCATGTGTGTTACTTTATATTAATCACTGACATCTTGGGTGGTACATTGACTTTTATATCATTATATTATTGATCGGTGTTAGACCCATTGTAATATGTGAATGTGTGAAATATATTTGGTACATTACAAAACTTGAGTACCACATATAGGTTTTAATGCATCTATAGCTGTCTATCTTTAATATCCAAATACACCATGAGGAGAAAGGAATGATTCATCAATCTGCCTCCCAACTATAACATAACACATTCAAAGATTGTTGAAGCCTGAAAGATAATTAAACCTTCTAATGCGATCCCAAGCAATGTCCTCACCCACTTTTTGTGGCATATTTAACCACTAAGTATATTTTCTAATGCTAAGTTTTAATTTTTGTGTCTAATATCCAACTTTGTTGAAATTGAATCACATAGTGGGGAGTACCAAATTCATTCTTTGGATGACAATACAGAGTAGGCACTGCACAAATGTAGTCATTTGCATGTTCACCAATTCCATGAAAAATGGCCTTCTTTCTTTAACTTTTATGAAGCCAAGAAACATAAGAGCGAGAAGCAGCTGGGTACCTGAAAGTATGGGGAGCATGTCAGTTCATGGTAAAACAAGATAATCAAAATCCATTTCTAAGAACGAAAATAGCCCAAAACAAATTTAAAGCATAAACACCTAAATACAGCTTGGAAAGACATAATAACTTTGCCTTCCTACAAAAATTAATATAAAAAATATTGAACTAAAAACAATATAAATGTACAATAAGTGTGGACCTTACTGTGAATCCCTGTGAGGGAAAACATTAAATATCAAAGAGAGGAAGAGACAAAGGTAAAGGAAGTTACGGTGTGGAAAGGGTTAAGAGGGGGGATGTGGGTACAGAAAGGTTGCCCTATAAAAAATGGGAAAAGCAAGCACAGGGGGAGAGGAAATGTAAACCAATTATAAAAATGACTGAAGGAGTTGGGTTGAAGGTGTAACCACAAAAATAAATGAGGGGTTGAGTAGAAGGAAGAGAGAGAGGAGAGAGAAGGGCAAGTGAGGTGACAAAAACTAGAGGAAGAAGCAAGGGGGCTCAGGGGTAACCCCTCAGAATAGCAATTCCACCCAGTGAAAGGACACTGCAAGAGAATTGGTGACTAGAAACAAGAAATATACAAACCCTGTAAAAAACAACAGGGAGCCAAGCTTCAGGGTTAATGGCATTTGGACCTTTAATAGATACATACAATGTTATTTTTTATTTAAAAAAAGATTTATGAATGGGTTTTAGCTGAATTGTAAATGCCATTTACCTTGAACATTTTGAATAAACAGTTAGGTAAAATGGTTTCTCAGAACTTATATTCTATGAATTTATTTTTCTGTCAAATCAGAGAGCTATTCTGACATTGTTACCAGATCATCCTCACTCTGGTCATACTCCCTGTTCTCCAAAGTTATATAAGAGAGACACCTAGTTGTATTACCATCTTCATTGTGGAACAGATTCCAATGTAAGAGATCAAGAGTGGGTCTTAACACGTTGTGTTCTCTTTTGGCAAAAGTAAATCTCTTTTTGAGGACTTTTTCTATAATTGTCTATTTGTCACTAGGCAACAAAACTGTGGGAGTAGTAGTAAAGTTAGGACTCCTAACTTTACTACTACTAAATGCCTTTTGTGAATACCGAAAGTCGTAAAGTTAGGATTTTGTTTAGGACTTTATCTCAGATTAGTTCTGGGAATCGGCCCCTGAGTTTTTTCTTTGAATGGGATTGAAATGCCTGGTCTCTTTTTAAAGCTTATGAGTGAAGCGTGTTGAGCTAAAAGTGTTATAAGTGCCCACAAATGATAAATGCATTTCCCACCAGCAAGTCATATTGTCTTCTTAAAATCCTAGTCTGAGAGAGGGCTATATTTCAATTGTGTACAGAAGCTTTGATCTTTACTCTAGTATTGCTTGCTAAGATATGACAGCCTAGACAGACAGAAATCTAAAGGGTTTCTACGGAGAACACAAGCGTGGGGTTGAGCTCAATCTCCCTCTTTTCTACACTGGCAATGAGCCTAGTCATTGGTACAGTAAGAGAGAATATCCTGTCAGCCAACGACATACCCTTACACAGCCCAGCAAACAAAAGCAGTGTGAAGCATGCCCTTGCATGAAAATCTCAGATATTATTGATGTGCTTACAACACTGTTGTCTTTCCTTTAAACTGATCGGTTGTCCATCTACTTCCCTGCTGTCTTTTTCAGATTATATGTAGGTGGGTCTTCCACACATGACACATCACAGATTGGCATTTCAATCTGAAAGAGACACGTTAGTGACAGATTCCTTACCTTATAATATCCCCAGGCGTCAGGCTGGATCCGGAAAGTTTTTGCGTAGCAGTACCCTTGCGCGTCGGTAGGCGGCGTCGTGCGGCTCCGCGTCCGTCGTCGGCGTCGTGATCGCCGGGATGACGTCGCGGGCAGTACTTAGATGCCGCCCCTGCGCGCTGACGTCAGTTCTTCTTTTTCCGCGCCAGCAAGCGCAGATCCGGGAAGAGCAGTGCCCTGGTCATTTTTTGACCATACTTTTTGGTGAATTTTTCACTGTTTTTTCATCTATCAAGGTGTCGTAGGGATGCCCGGTTTCAAACGTTGCGGCGCCTGTGCGCGGATGATGTCCGTCACCGACCCGCATTGGGAGTGTCTCTTCTGCCTCGGCCGAGGCCACGACACGGAGTCTTGTACCGACTGCCAGGCCCTCAACCCGAAAGCTTTGCGAGAGCGCTCTCGAAAGCTCCTCGAGGCCCGGCATTCGGCTCCGCGGAAGCCCCGGTCGCGTGAGAGGTCCAGGGGTCGATCGCGGAGTCCACACCGGTCATCGGCGTCGAAGTCTTCTTCGTCCGGTAAGTCGAAACACAAGAAGTCCAAAAGCATCATCGCTCTAGGACTTCGCCTCGCCGGTCTCGCGGCTCGGCTGAGGCCCCTCCCGGCACCGTCCCCGCCCCGCGGCCCCGGACATGCCTGTGGAGTCGCCCCCGCCATACCCGCCCTTCCCGGGTTCGGGGGCGGATCCGGCCAAAGTGCAGGAATTCCTGTCGGCCATGGCCCGCCTCTTCGGGCCTCCAGGCCCCTCCGGTGCGCCTTCGGGCCCCGCGGGCCCTGATGGGGTTGCTCCGGCGTCGCCGGCGGCTCCGGCCCCGGCGTCGCCCGTGCCTCCAGCCTCGATCCCGGCTCCGGCTTCGGCCCCGGCCTCGATCCCGGCTCCACAACCCCCATCGACGCCGGTCGACCTAACGACACCTCCGCCGGCGCCGGTGCCGTTCTCGACGCCGCCCTGGGCTCCGGGCGGCGTCGTCCCCCAGTTCCTTCCGGCTCCGGACATGGATCCGGACCGACGTCGCTCGACGCCGGTTCCGGCGCCGATGGGACCTTGGATCCCAACTGTCCCTCCTCCTCCTTATTTTGAACCAGAGGAGGACCAGGTGGACTGGGAGGGTCTGATGACCCTCTGACACGACGGTGTCAGTACGATGAGGACTGGACAGAGAGTCTAGGGGAGGCCAGTGGTCTGGATACTTCCCCTGACACTGGCATGCTGTCTCCTCCCGTGGCTACGGAGGAGGGAGCCAATTTTGGTACGGTGTTGCGTAGGGCAGCTGGGGCCTTACGTCTCCAACTCCCTACTTTGACGGTCAAGCCTAACATCTTGACAGAGGTGCTTCAGCCGGCAGCCTCCTCTGCGGAGACTGTGCTGCCGTTTAACGACGCCCTCACTGACGTTCTTTTGGGCGCCTGGTCCAAGCCCAACACAGGGGCTCCTGTGGATCGGAATGTGTCACGACGCCATCGCCCAGCTCCGGGCGAACCCCTGTTTCTCTCTGTCCACCCCACTCCTGAGAGCTTGGTTGTCCAAGCCTCCGCTTCCCAAACCGCCTTCCCTACCGCTCCTCCGGATAGGGAATCCAAACGCCTGGATCAGTTTGGGAAGAAGGGTTTTCTTCCTCCAGTGCTGGCTTGCGGTCCGTTAACACCGCTTGTCTTTTGGGCCGATATACCCACTCCCTGTGGGATTCGGTGGTGGATGTTTTGCCCCAGTGTCCTGAGGAGGTCCAGACACTGCTTTCCCGCGCCATTGCGGAGGGAAGGGATGCGGCTAAATACACAATACGTTGTGGCCTTGACACCGCCGACTCGCTGGGCAGGTCTATTGCAACGACGGTGGCGCTCAGACGCCACGCCTGGCTGAGAACCACTGGTTTTTCAGGGGATGTCCAGAATACTCTCATGGACATGCCCTTTGATGGAGTCGGTCTTTTTGGGTCCAAAGCAGACCATGCGTTGGAGCACTTTAAGGACTCACGGGCTACTGCCAAGTCCCTGGGCCTTTCTGCTACACGCCCTCCGCTGACTTCTGCTTTTCGCCCCTATCGTGGCCACGGTAGGGGCGCCCCTTCACGTCAGCAGCCCAGCCACCGGCCCGCGCAGCAGGCGTCTTCGCGTGGCCGAGGACGTGGATTCCGCCGTGGCGGATCGGGCAACCAGCGTGCGGGTCAGGCCACCACCTCCAACCCGTCCGCGGCCTCCAAGCCCTCCTAGTCCCTCCTTTCAGGTGCACAGCACGCCAGTAGGGGGCAGGGTCCGCCATCACCTTCCCCACTGGCGTACCATCACCTCGGACAGGTGGGTCTTGGACATTGTCCGAAGGGGTACTCCCTCCCCTTCGAGACCACCCCCCAGCCATGCCACCTCAATTCCACCGCATGTCAGGGGATCACTTGGTGCTTCTACAGAAGGAAGTCGCGGCCCTCTTGACCAAGAGGGCCATCGAGCGTGTTCCGACCCCAGAAGTAGGGCGTGGTTGCTACTCCCACTACTTTCTGGTGCCCAAAAAGGACAAGGAGGACATGCGTCCTATCTTGGACCTCCGGAACGTCAATCGCTTCCTCCGGAAGGAGAAGTTCAAGATGCTCACCCTAGCTCAGGTCTTGACTGCCCTCGACCCTGGAGACTGGTTGGTAGCGTTGGACTTGCAGGACGCATATTTCCACATCCCCGTCCTGCCGGCCCACCGGCGTTACCTTCGGTTCACGGTAGGCCCCGAGCATTTTCAGTTCACCGTGCTCCCCTTTGGCCTTACCAGTGCCCCTCGGGTGTTCACGAAAGTGATGGCGGTGGTCGCAGCTCATCTGCGCCGGGCAGGGGTTTCAGTCTTCCCCTACCTCGACGACTGGCTGCTGAAGGCGGGCTCGTCCCAGGCAGTCGTCTCCCACCTCCAGACTACGGCCGAACTCCTGCACTCGCTGGGGTTCTCCATCAATGTGCCGAAGTCGCATCTGATTCCTTCTCCACAGCTCCTTTTCATCGGAGCGGTTCTGGACACGACGCAGTTTCGGGCCTATCCTCCCGAACGGCGAGTCCGGGATATTCAGGCTATGATTCCGATCTTTCAGCCTTTATCCTGGGTTTCGGTACGGATGACCCTGAGGCTGCTGGGCCTCATGGCCTCCTGCATCCTGCTGGTCAATCATGCCAGATGGCATATGCGGGCTCTGCAGTGGGACCTGAAGTTCCAGTGGGCGCAGCACCAGGGCAACCTGTCCGATCACGTCCAGATCTCGGAGGGGACTGCAAGACAGTTGCAGTGGTGGCTCTCGAACCGGCAATGGGTCATGGGCAGATCCCTCTCCCTTCCCCAGCCAGAGCACACAGTTGTGACGGACGCGTCCCTTCTGGGATGGGGCGGTCACATGGGAGAGGCGGAGATCAGAGGCCTCTGGTCTCCGGCGGAGTCCCGGCTCCATATCAACCTTCTGGAGCTCCGGGCGATCCGACTTGCACTCAAGGCATTCCTTCCCTCTGTCAAAGGGAAGGTAGTGCAGGTGTTCACAGACAACACCACCGCCATGTGGTACTGCAACAAACAGGGCGGGGTGGGGTCTTGGACCCTTTGTCAGGAGGCTCTGCGCCTCTGGACATGGCTGGAACATCAGGGCATGTTCCTGATGGTTCAACACCTGGCAGGTTCCCTGAACGCCAGGGCGGACGAACTCAGCCGCAGGTGCATGATGGATCACGAATGGTGTCTTCACTCGGAAGTGGCGCAAGGACTCTTTCTACAATGGGGAGAGCCTTGGTTAGATCTATTCGCCACCGAAGAGAACGCGCAATGTCATCAGTTCTGCGCGTTGGAATTTCCAAGGCGGCACTCGCTCGGAGACGCTTTTCGTCACGAGTGGAGTTGCGGTCTGTTGTACGCCTTTCCGCCTATACCACTTCTACCCAGAGTGTTGAAGAAGATTCGGCACGACCGGGCCCAAGTCATTCTTGTGGCTCCGGACTGGGCTCGAAGAGTTTGGTATCCCGAGCTACTCAATATGAGCGTAGATCCCCCGATCCGTCTGCCTCTTCGGGAGGATCTTCTGTCGCAGCAGCAGGGGACGGTCCTCCACCCGAACCTGTCCAGTCTACACCTGCTTGCGTGGAGATTGAGCGGCGGCAGTTGATTCCTTTCGACTTGCCTCCCGAAGTTTGTGATGTGATTCTGGCAGCCAGGCGTCCCTCCACTAAGGTGGTATACGCCTGCAGGTGGAACAAATTTGTGGCATGGTGCACAGCAAAGGCTGTGAATCCCCTCTCTGCCCCTCTTTCTGAGGTCCTTCTGTTCCTTCTTTCTCTGGCCCAACAGGGTTCTGCCCTGGGTACCATCAAGGGTTATCTTTGTGCTATCTCGGCCTTCCTCAGGCTTCCTGATCAGCCCTCCCTTTTCAAGTCCCCTGTTGTTAACAGGTTCTTAAAGAGCATTACTCACCTCTTCCCTCCTGTTCCGTTTGTGATGCCTCAGTGGGACTTGAACTTGGTTCTTACCTTTTTAATGTGCGCTCTCTTTGAGCCTCTACATAACTGTCCTCTTCGTCTTCTTACTTTGAAGACAGCCTTTCTGGTGGCCATCACCTCCGCTCGGCGGGTGAGTGAGCTCCAGGCTCTATCTTGCAAACCTCCCTTTCTGTCTGTTCATCCGGACAAGGTTGTTCTTCGGACGCGCCCGTCCTTCTTGCCAAAGGTGGTTACTGCTTTCCATATTGGGCAGACCATCACTTTGCCCACCTTCTTTCCGCCTCCGCATCCTTCCAGAGAGGAAGAGAGGCTCCACCGTCTGGACCCAAAACGTGCGCTCTCCTTCTATATTGACCGCACAAAACACTTCCGGGTGGTTGACCAGCTCTTTGTTGGCTACGTGGGCGCCAAAAAAGGTCGGGCGGTGCACAAGAGGACCATCTCCCGCTGGGTTACCTTGTGCATCAAGACCTGCTATTCTTTGGCTAAGAAGGAGCCTCCTGTTGGGCTGCGGGCCCATTCCACCAGGGCAACGGCTGCTACCACGGCTTTGGGCCGCGGTGTTCCGCTGCCGGTTATTTGTCAGGCAGCTACGTGGGCCTCGCTGCACACGTTTACAAAGCATTACTGCCTTGACAGTCAGGTCCGGAGGGACGGCTTCTTTGGCCGTTCTGTCCTCCAGAACTTCCTTGTCTGATCTTTGTTCGCAGACCCACCACCGGGGTTGGTATTGCTGGGGTATCTATTCTAAGGTAAGGAATCTGTCACTAACGTGTCTCTTTCAGATGCACAAGTTACTAACTTGTGTAACGATATATCTGTAAGAGACAGTAGTTAGTGACAGATTCCTACCGCCCCACCCATCCTCCCCGTTCTGCGAACTGATTTCTAGGGTTAAGGACATCCCTTTCAGGGCCCTAGTATTTTTCAGACACCTATGTCAGCTTCTTGCATGGCTCTGCGTTCCTGGCGCGGAAAGTCGTGTACAGAACTGACGTCAGCGCGCAGGGGCGGCGTCTAAGTACTGCCCGCGACGTCATCCCGGCGATCACGACGCCGACGACGGACGCGGAGCCGCACGACGCCGCCTACCGACGCGCAAGGGTACTGCTACGCAAAAACTTTCCGGATCCAGCCTGACGCCTGGGGATATTCTAAGGTAAGGAATCTGTCACTAACTACTGTCTCTTACAGATATATCGTTACACAAGTTAGTAACTTGTGCTTTAGGTATGACTGGAATGGCATTTGCCTGTCAGAGGGTGAGGTCTTCATTTTGCTACCAGCCTTTGCTTCCTTGACAATTGAATTGATAGATTTAGAGAAAGGCTCATTACCGTTGATTACAGCTGCAGAATAATTATTGGGAGAGGGTGGAGGATATCCACCATTTATTAAGATTTATCTTTGGATTGCTTTTATTTTTTTTCAAAGGGTTTTACAATCATTGGTTCTGAGTTTGTCCTTCAGATATCATTTGTTATATCGACTATGGGACAAAGGAGCCACCAAAAGTGGAAGAAGGAAGAATATTTGTTCAACCAGAGGAGAGGACAAGTGGCACAACAACTTCCAACTGCCTACAAGCTTTCTTTAAACAGCCATCCTTAGAACCAACTAGTGGGCACACTAGCACTATCCTTCAAATATAGTGGCACCCAGATTGTGTGGTCGGGACGGTTTTGACTCCGAGAATAAATGAAGTAACGTGTCCATATGTATAATAAGATACAAACAACAGTGCAAGAATAAAGTTAAGAAGAAGAAAAGATTGGCTCAAAAAGGGAGTTCTAGATCAGTAATTTAGAGAAAATAATGAAGGTTTATTAAAATATTAAAGGCACGAAACAGAAGAAAATATATAGTTCACTTCAACAAATCAATCCTAGGACATAGGAAATCAATTGCCATAAAGGGTCCCGGCAATAGAAACAAATGCAATAATGTGCACACTCGGAAAACATCCTAAGCCCACAATATGCAGCAAAAACAACAGAAATGTGGGCCTCATCCCAAGTAGAAACGAAAAAGATGTGGCTCATACCCAAATTCAAGGGTCCTTTTTTAATTCATTTCACCATAGAAAGCAATGAAAAACTGCCAAATCAGTATTGGACGAGCAAATGTCCCATTTTGTTACCAAATCACAATTCAGAAATATAAAACATTATGTAAAACCACTATGTTAACAGTAGCCCACTACATGATTGTTGATCCGCCCCTTCTTACCTAATGTCATCGGATGTGGCAAAGCAAACGTGTGGCAATAACAACGGAAAGACAAATCACAATTCAGAAATGTAATTTATTTTTTTAAACATATTTTATTGAGTTTTTAAAGTATCTGTATTGCATTATCTATGACATCCGTGTTGGCATTCCTGTTTCATCGGTGCAAGCATTATTTTGTATACAGTATTGTGCAATAAAACAGAGCCGTCCACGGAGTTAAGGCATTAGTCAGACATTATAGGCAAATATGTTCTGTTGCAAAATGAGAGAAACATTCCCCAATCAAGAAATAAACTCCCTAACGCTCCCTACAGAAACTAGTTTGAGTGGTCATGTCTTGATTAAGGGTATATGCGGTTGGGGGTACATGAGGGGCCTTTGTATGGCAATGCGTTGGAAAGTACCTAAAGTTTATGGTGGTTAGGAGGGAAAATTGGGCGTTCCTTTATACCTTTTATGTGTCAGGTACGTATGCACGAAACTGCTCGAGCAGTAGAGCCCAATCCAACGATATTGGTTTCTTGCGGTGCCCTCTATGTTCCTCTCAACTCAGTGCCTCGCCCTCTGCAGTGGCCCAGCGTAAAACCTCCTCACCCCAGGCCCCTTCCTTGGGAGCACCCGGTGACTTCCAGCGCTGTGTTAACATTCTTTTCGCCAGTAGTAACGAAAAGTCGGCAAAGCGTTGGAGCACTTTAGCTCTTTTAGGCAATGGGGTCAGACCCAATATACAGAGTCTAAAGAAGACCAGGAATGTATTCCAGACAGGTGAGAGAGGCCTACTGAGACTTCGCCCCAGGATCTTGACCTGGATGGGCATGACCAGATCACATGGATAAATTCCGCATTGGGTGAGGCATTCCGAAGAGGCAGCATGGTACATAGTATGTAATTTGTGTGGTGTTAAATATGCTCTATGTAATATTAAAAACTGTATGAACTTAAACCGGGTATTATGAGAGATTCGTTTTGGGTATTCAAGAATAATGGCCCACTCCTTGTCAGTCAGGTCCGTCGCCAAGGCAGATTCCCATTTCTGTTTGAGGGGGAGTAGTGAAACCATGAGATGGTGTCTCAGACCAGGACATAGCCAGCGTACTAAATGGCTCCCATGACCCATTGTGTGAAGGACATGAAGTAATTCATGTGTGGGAGGTTCCCTGCTGTCCACCAGCCACTGTTTGCGGACATATTGGAGAATGCTAGCGTGGGTTAGGAATAGTGTATCGGGTACCCCGTGGGTGTGCGCAAACTCAGCGTGAGGCATAAGAGCTACATCTGCTAACAGGGAACCGACTGTAACCCCAGCCCGCTCCCAGGGGGCCAGTCTGCGAGTCGTAAGTGTGCCTGTAGTTATTGGTAGACCACAGAGTGGAATATTTGGTGTGTATGGTATTAACGTTAGTGTATTGTAGGGACATTTTCCAGTAGTGCATAGTGTTTCTTAACAATGAGTCTATATGTGGTATTGTGGACTCTGGGCATAATAATGCATGTAATTTCCCTTGTTGTAGTTGCAAGGGTGTATAACCGATCTCAAACAAGTTATGGCCTGCCAGCCAATACGCAAACCATTGTAGTTCCCCAGCTATACAATAAACTTTAAAATCTGGGGCCCCCATTCCCCCTTTAGTTGTTGGCAACTGAAGTTTAGACAAGCTAATCCTACGATTTCCTCCCCCCCCCAGATCAGGTCTATCAGTTTGGAATTCATGAGTTTAAATACCCAAGCGGGGACTATTAGCAGGAGATTTACAAAATGGTATAGCAACCTCTGTAACATTACCATCTTGGCCAGTGCTAGCCGACCCGCCGTAGAAATAGGTAATTTGACCCAAAAAGCTACATGTGACTTCAGTCAATTAATCGAGCGCACAAGATTTCCTTCTAGGATATCCTGTGTGTCTTTGTAGATCTGGATACCTAGCTAACAGAAAGAAACAGGTTCCATGTTTTATTGTAAGTCACCAAACTGGAGGGTGGGTGCTGTGTAAATGCCGTAGAAGGAGTATCCGCAGGACTTGGTGGCATTTATTTGTAGACCTGACAGGGAGCCGAACCGTGTGAGCAGCATGGCCCAGGTACCCATGTCTAGATGAAGATCTTTGAAGTATAGGAGCATATCATCGGCGTGTAAGAACACCAAGTGCATAACCCGACCCATCGGGATCCCTATTGTTGGCATAATCTGGCGGAGGTGTTGGGCCAGTGGTTCTATAGCTAATACAAATAGGAGCGGCAATAAAGGACATCCCTGGTGGTTCCACTAAATATTTGGTATGATTGGGAAATATATTGACCAGTTTTGGCTCTGGTCGGGGCAAAGTATGTAGTAATTCTACCCACTTACAGAATTCTAGAGGGATCCCATATCGCCGTTGTGTTGCAAGCATGTAATCCCATCCCAAAGTGTCGAAAGCTTGCCGGATTTCCAACGAGAGGCAGCCAGCTTAGGGGTAAAGGTCGCGGGCTACGTCCATTAACCCCAAAAAGTCGATGTATATTTAAAGAAGTGTTGCGGGTGGGGACAAAACTGCATTGGTCTGTATGGATCAGTCCAGGGAGCAGCGGAAGCAGGCAGCGGGCCAGGAATTTACTGAGTATCTTGTACTTTGAGTTGAGAATTGATAGGAGGATAATTCGGTGGGTGATTTATCTGGCTTTAGTACAGAAGTCACCAACACTTCCCTTACAGTGGGAGGCAACACTCCTTCCTCTAGGGATGTAATATAGAGCTGTTGTAACCGCTGTGTCAATTGTGATGCAAAGGTGCAATAAATTTCTATGGGGAGACCATCCGATCCCGGCATTTTGTTGCGAGCCAGTTCTTTAATGGCTCCATGTATCACCGTCTTCATTATAGGGGCCGCTAGGTCCTTGACATCAGCTGCTGGGATCACGGGCAGGGGTACAGCAGCCAGTAAGCTATCTAGCGCCTCTGGGGTAGGTGGCAGTGGTGCAGAATAGAGTTCTGTATAATAATCATGGAATACCATGTTAATCTCTAGTTGCGTATTCACCAATCCGTGAGCAGGAGTGGCAATAGATAGAGTGGGTGTGGGAGAAGGAGATGGACGGATTAATTGAGCCACATTTGCCTGACCTATCTGCTTCCGAGTGTGTCCGTTGCGTATAAGAACTCTGATTAATTAGCCACAATTGCTCCAAGAGTTCTGCATACCGGATTCTGGCCTCGCGCAGCTCTGCTGCCTTTGTTACATTATCCTGGGCTGCTACCTCTAGAGGTTGCAATTTACTCTCCAGATCCGTGACATCTCAAGTAACCTCCTGCCTGGCAACCACTACCACGCTAATTGAGACTCCACAGACCACTACCTTAAACTCCTCCCATTCTATCAAACGTGTGGAGACTGTGGCCGCATTCTCGGAGAAATAGGATGTGATAGTGGAGGTCAATGTGTCCCTGAATACAGAGTCTTCAAGTAGTTGGGGCTGTAAGCACAATGTCGGAATCGGGGAAGGGACACAACCCCAATTTAGCGTAAGTTCAAGATGGTTGTGGTCTGATAGAGTTTTGCCTAGATATGTGGTGTAAGGCAGCCGTGCAGAGAAATCTGTCCAATCGGGAATGCAGGGCATGGGGATGCGAATAAAAGTAGTATTCACGCAGACCATTGTTATTGGCTCACCATACATCCACCAGGTCCCACCCGGTCACCCAGCGGCACAGTTTCTTGGCTTGCTGTATTATAGCTGTGCCCGGGAGAGGGGGGTGTGAGCGGTCCTGGTTAATATCAAGTACTGCATTGAAATCCCCACCCAGTAGCCAGGGATATTGTGCCCATTCCACCAATTCAGCTGACAAGCAGGTTAAGAAGGCATCCTGGACCGTGTGAGGTGCGTATATACAACCTAGGACAATTTGTTTTCCATCAAGCATGACATTAAGCAGCACATACCCTCCTTGGTTATCAATCTTAGCTACTAATATTGCAAACGGGACCCCGTTCGTATCCACACTGCTGCGCCTCTTGAGAATGTAGAGTAGGAAGTGTAATGTAGTTGCCCTCTCCACCGTTTACTCAATGTAAGGGCCTCAGAAGTCACCAGGTGTGTTTCCTGGAGGTATACTATTTGTGCGCTGCGTCTGTGTAACTGTGCCAGTATTCTGTGCCGTTTGTGGATTGAGCCCATACCCTGGACATTCCAGGAGATAAAGGTGTAAGATTTAGTAACTGTCAACATGGGGAGACTACGATAGTATAGAGTAACTGTGCCCCCCATTAGGAGGCCTACCCCCAATGTTATCATGGAAAATGACCACTACAAACCATAACAACCAAACAAATCCCCAATACTCGGTCCAGCAATTAGTTGTCTTTTGACCAAACATTAAAAAAAAACAGGAACAAATTGAACTGTAAGATAAGATGTGCCTTCGCCTTAGGGGCAGGCAAAGAGCTCCTATCGAGCAGGAGAGAGTGGGTTTCATACAGGTGATGGTACCGTACAACACTGCCTGAACCCAGGGATGCAAATAGTACAACATTAATCGCAATTTCTGATTTCACATACATTATCAAGTAAAAAAATAGGGGATGCGGATATGACATGTATGACAGTGAGCATTCGGCTGCAGTAACCTATGCAATGGGGAGCTGTACCACTAGGAATACACCTGTTGTGTGTATTAATTTAACCCATCGTCTCCACCAGGAGGGACCCCCCTTGTCCCAAACATCCGCCGGATGAAGGCAGTAAAAAGGATATCTACAATGCCATCAGTTCAGGGGGTTGTTACTTAGTTGAGGGGACACCTAGGGGAACAGCCATGCTTCCCCCGGAGTCCAAGTCCGATGCATTAGTTTGTGAGGAACTGGAGCTGATGGGTGGGCGGGTGGAGAGCAGCGTCAATGCAGAGCCCACTCTACCTAAATCCAATTTGCCCCACTCCAATATACCCACCCCAATCTAACCCATGTACCCCAATCCACCCTACACCATTTTACCCCACTCCACTTTATACCATTCCAATCTACCACACCACTCCACTACAATCTACCCAAATCTACCCCGCTCTAACCCACTCCACTCTACTCCCATCTATCCCACACCCAGCTACGTTAATCTACCACACTCCACTCTAATCCCAATCTACCCCACTCCAATCTACCCCAATCAACCCCACTCTATGCCACTTCACCCCAATCTACCTTGCTCCACTCTACCCCAATCTACCTCACTCAATTGTACCCCAATCTACTCCAGTCCAATTTACCCCTCTTCACTCAACCCAATCTATCCCGGCCCAATCTGCCACATTTCTACTCCACTATACCTCACTCCACTTTCTACTGCACTCCAATCTACCCCAATCAACCCCACTCCACTCTACCACAATCCACCCCACTCAATTCTACCCCCATCTACTCCACTGCAATCTACCCTACTCCACTGTACCTAAGTCAACTTCACTCCAATCTACCCCACTCTACCACAATCTACCCCACTGCACTCTACTCAGATGTACCCCACTCCACTCTACCCCAATCTTCCCCACTCCTTCTCTACCCCAATCTAATCCACTCCACTTTACCCTAATCTGTCCTACTCTACTCTACCCCAATCTACCCCGCTTTACCCAACACATCCCCCTCCATCACACTCCATTCTACTGCAATCTACCCCACTCCATTCTACCCCACTCTACTCTACCTCAGTCTACCTCACTCCACTCTACCCCATTCTACCCCACTCCAATCAACCCCAATTCTTCCGCCTCCAATCTACTCCACTCCACTACAATCTAGCCCAATATACCCCCTCCAATCTACCATACTCTACCCCACTCCACCTCACTCCACTCTACCCCAATCTACCCCACTCCACTCTACCCCAATCTACTCCACTACTCTACAGTAGACCCTAATCTACCCCACTCCAATCAACCCCAATCTACTCCACTTTAATGTACCCAACTCCACTACACTCTACTCCAATCTACCACACTCCAATCTACTCCAATCCACTCTACCCCAATCTATCCCACCCCACTCCTCCCCACTCCACCCTACCCCACTCTACTTCACCTCAATCTACCCCACTCCACTACAGTCTAAGCCACTCCTCCCCATCCCAATTTACTCCTCCACTCTACCTTAATATACCTAACTCCACTCATCACCAATCTATCCCACTCCAATCTACCCCACTCCACCCTACCCCAATTTACTCCTCCACTTTAGCCTAATATATCTCACTCCACTCTACACCAATTTACCCTATACCAATCTATCCCAATCTACCCCACTTCAATCTACCCCAAACCACCCCAATCTAATCAACTACAATCGACCCTAATCTACCCCACACCAATTTACCCCCTCTACCCCCACTCCACTCTACCCCAATCTACCCCACCTCACTGTACCCCAATCTACCCCACTCTCTCTACTCTACTTCAATCTATCCACCTACCCCACTCCAATCTACCCCAAACCATCCCACTGCGATCTACTGCACTACAATCCACTACACTCTATCCTAATCTACCCCTTGTCAATCTACCACACTCAACTCTATCCCACTCTACCCCAGCCTACCCCACTCACTCAACTCTACCCCAATCTACCCCACACCACTCTACCCCACTCCAATATATCCCAATCCACCCCACTCGAATCTACCTCACTACAATCACTAAAATCTTCTACAATCTACCCACTCCAATCTACTCCTTTCTACCCCACTCTGTCCCACTACATGCTAGCCCAATCTACCCAAATCCACTCCACTGCACTCTACCCCACTTGACCTCACTGTACTCCACTCTACTCTATCCCAGTCTAACCCACTGCACTTTACCCCAATCTATCCCAATCCACTCTATCCCAATCTACCCTACTCCTCTACCCCACTTCATTCCACTACAATGTACACCAATCTCCCCCCTCAAAGCTACCCCAACCAACCCTTCCTCTACCCCAATCTATCCTACTCATCCCTACTCCACCCTACCCCAATCTACCCCTCCAACCTTCCCCACTCCAATCTACCTCACTCCAATACAATCTCTCCCAATCTACTGCATTGTCTGCCAATCTACTGAACTACACCCCAATCTACCATACTCTACCCCATCCAACCCACCCCACTCCGCTCCACTCCACCCAGACCCACCCCTCTGACCTTTAGCAATGCTGAACAGCAGCCACATTGGTGTCAAAATTGGCTAAAACACATTGCCAAAGCCTATAGCTCTTGCATAGGCGAGTCCTATTGGCTTTGCCAGTGCTTGTTAGCAATATTAACAATTAAATTTGGTTGTGCAACTGTTCTCAAGTGTTTAGGAGAAGTTACACAATTCCAATAATATTCAGATGCAGGCAGGTTATCCATTGAAGCGTTGAAGTCCGAAATATATGACAACAGAAACTCTCTATTAACAAATACACTAACAAAACACTACAAAAAAGAGAATAGGAAACAGGCAATTGCGAATACGTTGCACCTTATTTAAATGATAAAAATAAGTGCAAATAAAACAATTCTTAATTCTCATAATAGCCACATATTCCTCTAACATATTTGATTATACGTTATTTCTATAATTGCCTACAGATGTATATGAATGTGTTAACTTAAATCATTGTGTATGGTAGTTAGTTCAACCTGTGTAGATGAAATGTATTCAACTGGCAATTTCAAACACCCCATCATGCCAACTAGTATCATTAATATCATCATTAATGAAAATATACTAAAAATGTACAGCACCTTTGTCTGCAATTAGCAGTCATCTTCGAACATGTAAAAACAAAAATGAGACAAGACAGTCCAACTTCTAAAAAGGTACAGAATCTGGAACTTTTGATTTTACACAGTTCATTATTATCAGTCCACAGAATTCCAGACACCCTAATTTCTTCGTCTGGATACCTAAGGTATAAAACAAACAAAGTCAAGTCCATTTTCTTTTCTTGCTTATTTCAAAAATTGAGCTCAAAATTCATCAGAAATCTTTACTAAATTCAAGGTGGTTCTTCTGATTCATCGTCAAAGATGAACTGGCAACAATTTGTCAAATCAAAGACTTCTACATCTGACTCTTAATCTGCAGAAACTAATGCCGTTAGGAATCAATTTAAATAATTTCTGGTTCTTCCCGAATTGATTCTGGTGTCGGAATTTTTCAGTGCAATTTCTTGCTTCTTCTCTCGAAACTCAGGAAAAGTGTTTTCTCTCACAGATCCAGGCCACTTGTCTCTTCAATGCTCACTCTCATCTGCTTCTCTTGTTACTACTGCTGTATCTTTTCCATGAACTTGTGCTTTCCCCTGCATCAGCGAGTTGGCTCATAGCGAACCGCTTTCCTTTGGGGGTTCTTGAAACTCCAGTTTTTAGCTTCAACCTCTCACGAACTGGAGCATCAGGCTCAGCTTCTTCTTGTTGCTCATAACTATGCAATGATTCTTCTCCTTGATTATCAATTCTGATTTCTTCACCCAAAAACTATGGGTGCACTGACACTAGCAGTTAGATAATCTACATATAGTGTTGCCCCGATTGCACAGGGATGGTGTTGTCCTCAAGAATAGATTAGGCTCGGTGCCCCTATAGATAATATATAAACAACACTGCTAAATACAGTCAATAAGAAAGGACAGGCTCAAAAAGGGAGTTTGAGATCAGTAATTTAGAGAAACCATGAAAGTTTATTAAACATATTAAAGGCACAATACAGAAGGAAAAATATAGCTCTATTCAATAGGTCAATCATTGGACATAGGAAATCGATTGCTATGAAGGCTCTCATCAGGTGAAATAGATGCAATAATGAGCAAAATCAGAAAGCAGCCTAAGTCCAAAATATGCAGCAAAAACAAAAAATATCCTATTTGGAAATTCTGGCTGGAAATTCAGCTTCACGGTTGTATATTAACCTGAAAGCTTTTCTCTTTGCAACTTGCACTTGACCATTAGTTAGGCTAAATTAGATAAAAAAGTAGAGGTCTACAAAAGCTGCAAATTAAATTGAAATTAGCAATTAAGTCTTTTCTTGCTTCTCTGAAAGTTCGGTTCTGTCTCAGTAGTTTCTTCTTTCACGTTCACCACATCACAATGACCATTACATAGAATGAAATATAAACCAAAACTGGTGCATGCTTGAGGCTTCTGAATTACAAATAAAAGGCACAGCTCAGTTTTGCAGATATTTGTCTAGGGCCATTACTAACTTAACATATTTTCAGTGCATGGTAGGCAAAAAAAACGAATTATGTATTACAGCTTTAAACCTATTAAACATTCTGTTACATAGTATTGAAATTTGATCTAACACAGCGTTATAAACAATGCTAGTGTGATCAGGACACCAGTTACACACACACACACATTAAATAGGTTACGTGTCTCCAATACAACATAGCACTTCCTACATTCATGTATTAATAGTGTATAACTATTCAGCTGTCGTGGCGTTATTTGTCTCCATGGCAATTGGAGTGATAGAATACTCAACTACTAAATGAAGAATGACTTTCTCATTATATTTAAGACTAAGGGAGTAATTAGACCATAGAAGATGTCCTCAATGCTTGCAGGGTTGGCAGATGCCTTGCCTCTCATCCCATAGCAGACCTCCCACCTATTAGGCCTCATCGCCTTTTCAGAGGTGCGTCTCTGGCAAAATTACTCCTGCCAAAATAGCACAAAAGCATTTTTATCAGAAACTGATAGCTGGCAGACCTCAATATCATGGCATATGGCTCTGCATTTTATCCCTGCACGTGGGATGTAGGGGACATTGTTTTCTTTCCATCTGGGTAGGTGTGCATGGTGCATGTAGTCAGAGAAGATCTGCATCAGGAAGACCGCCTCTAAATGAGGGGTGGCTACCATGGAATTAGCAGGCGGAAGCCAGGCCAATTGTCGCTAAACCCTAAATTAGGCACTAAGTCACCACATTTGGCTCCACCTTTGACATTTATGGATGTCTTTAAGGAGGATTAACAGCACTGGACAAAGAGCTATTATGAACATTCTGTGAAGAGCAGGGGGTGAGCAAATAATTGAGAACATTTTGCACACATGCTCAGCCAAGCAGCCTGCTTTCCTTTTAGTAAACGTCAAGCATATTTCCAGAGTGGATTATCAGCAAGTCAGGTGCACCGACTACACAGTCAACACTCTAGATGACCATCCAAATTGGACTGAGTATAAGGTCAAGATGACCACCATCAGCAAAGAGGAGAAAAACACCCTTTGATGAACTTTCTAATGTTATTTGCAAGGAGGGAAGAGTAGATGTATGAAAGTACAATGGAGCCTGAGATGGAGATGTAGATTATGTTGAACAGCAATGGTCTCAGAACCTGCCCCTCAGAATGAACTGTGTCTACAGATGGACCTTTCAACTTCTGTGAGGAGAATCTATGGATCTGTACAGAATAAAGATCTGTATACGAGAACTGTGAAGAATGATCCCAAGGTCATTGTCAAAGGAAGGAGCCAGAATGGCCACAGAAAAGACACCAGAAGAACAAATGTGTTCCCCACTGAGAGGTTCATGCTTTTTCGGTGTTGTTTGCAAGATCTATGATGCTTGAAGGAGCTGATGGTTACTCAGTAAATATGGCCATTTTCTAAGGGCTGGAGGAGAGAAACCATTCTGGCCAATTTGATCACAGCCCAATGAACTAATTAATAAACACTATAAAATTGTAGGGACTGAAACTATGGGAAGTGGGACACAACATCTGACTCTCCACTGAATGCCCAACTCCAGCAGTGCAGCAGCGCTGTATGCCCCAATATGGTTTGGCTAATGTTTGGCCAAGCCATGCAAGTCCTAAGCAACTTTCATTCCTTTTTGCGGATCTAATGTTATTCTGCAGTAACACACATTCAGAATCTGGGGCAAACTAGTTTTTTAGTGTGTAAAGATTTAAGATATTTTGACCATGTGATTCGATGCCCAGATAGACTACTCTATATTGAAGCAGGAGAGGCCACAGGACACAACAAGATGACATCTCTGGACTGGAGATGTAATATTAATACATTACCAGTAATAATGAGTGACCACTGTACCACACCTCATAAATGGTCACTCTTATCTATATCTGCGATCAAAGGATTTATGACAAAGTTAACAGATGTCTGTCAGTGATGGTCTTGTGGTCTGTCACACATTTCTTAATGTAGCACCAGAAAAGACTTAATACAATCCTTTCACAAAACAATGAAAAGCTTACCAAGTGACTCAGGCTAATAGCATGTAATCCGCAAACACCTCTTTCATACTGTGCATGACTTCCAACCAGGTTGTAATAATTTGGGGCCAGATGTACAACCCTATTTTGCATGCGCAAACGGTTCTGGGACCCGTTTGCGCGTGCAAAATGTGAAAGGGCTATGTACAATTCCTAAATAGCGAGTCGCAATTTATTTGCAACTCGCTATTTAGGAATTGCGAGTTGCTATTAGGAAGGGGCGTTCCCTTCCGAATAGCGATCGCAACCCCATGTATGAATGTTTTGCGACTGCAATTGCGGTCGCAAAACACTCACAAATTACCACCGACTTCAAGAGGGTGGTAATGCACTCGCGATTTGGAAGGGGTCCCCAGGGGACCTCTTCCACTTTGTGACTGTCTCTAAAAATATTTTTTAAGGGCAGGCAGTGGTCCCAGGGACCACTACCTGCCCTTAAAAAATGAAACGAAAATGTTTCATTTTTGTTTTTTAAATGCATCCTGTTTTCCTTTAAGAAAAACGGGCTGCATTAAAAAAAACGGCTTTATTTAAAAGCAGTCCCAGACATGGTGGTCTGCTGAGCCCAGCAGGCCACCATCCCTGGGAGGGCCTGTCATTCCCAATGGGGTTGCAAATTGCGAGAGGCTCATTAATATTCATGAGCCTCGCAATTTGCGACCCCAATGGGAATCGCAAACAGTGTTAAACACACTGTTGTACATGCCAAATAGTACCTTGCAAATTGCGAGTCGCAAATGAGTCGCAATTTGCGAGGCGCTATTTTGCAGGTCGTACATCTGGCCCTCAGTCCCTAAAAAATACTTGACATTAGATGTATGTATGTATGTAAGGTGTATTTATAAAGCGTACTGTGACCAGACTGGTATCCTGGCGTTGAGAGTCACTACTGTCACGATGAGAAGCTAGGGGGAACAGAGATAAAGGGAAAGAGGGAATTATCATCAGGTCAGCATTGTTTTGGGAAAAAGCCAGGTCTTAAGGACTTTCCTGGACTTAAGCAAATTGGCCTGAGATCTCAGTTGAGGCAGAAGTTTATTCCAGACCTGAGCAGCTTTAATAGAGAAGGCTCATCCCCCTTGACGCATTCTGCTAAATCTCTATTCTTGAACAAGATTGGCTGTAACAGAACGTAGCGATCATCCTGGAACATATTCCTCAGTCTGGTCTGTAATAGCTTTGGACCTTTGTTCTGGAGGGCTTTGAATACAATACAGACTGATTTAAAGAGGATTCTTTGTTCGATGGGTGACCAGTGAAGGTCCCTAAGAGCACTGGAGGTGGAAGAATTCCGTGGTCTATTCAGAGTCAGTTTGGCCATGGCAATCTGAACTCTGTCCAGTCTCTTAATCAGATAGTTAGGGGCTCCTAAGAGGAGGACATTGCAGTAGTCTAGTCTGCTCAGCACTACACACTTAGGGGCCGATTCCGATCTCGGCCGGTAGGGCTCCGAATCGGATTCGGCATAACCGGATCCGATTCGGAGCCCTATTTCCCGACCGATTCGTACGCGCATCCGGACGAGCGAGTATGATGCGAAATCGCCGACCGACTCGTTCGGGCGTCCCAACCGCTCCGACCGACTTGTTCCCGGGTCTAACCGCACTGACCGACTCGCTCGGACACGACTCGCACCGCGCAATGGAGACGTTCCCCGGCCGGGTAAGTACGATGCGCGCCGCGGGCGAGTCCGACCGACACGCGCCGTCCGGCTCGAAAGAGCAGTCGGAGCCGTACTTCGGGGGTCCGTGTCGGACCCCCCTGTACGCATAGCCGCGCGAGTCGCACACAGGGGGGACCCATGGGTCCCCCCTACCTGTGCGTGTACGGCGCGAGTCGCTTCGCCGCGTACCCGCTGTAGGGGGCGCCCTTGTTTGCCTCGCACCCATTGAGGCAATGGGAGCCTGCGTACGCGTTGTACGACTGGCTCCCATTGACTTCAATGGGAGTCCGACCGACTCGAGTACGATAGCATACGGACGCATCGTACTCGTTCGGTCGGGCTGCACGGGTCCGATTCGGTCGGAAATCTCTCCGGGTCCGGCTCGGTCGGAGAGATTTCCGGCCCGAATCGGAATCGGCCCCATAGCAATTAAAGATTTAGCTTTAGCAGGTAACATTGGAAAGAGCTTTCTAAGGCTCCGAAGAAGTGCAAAGCAAACCCCTACTACTCCATTAACATGCTTTTCTTGAGAAAGATGTTAGTCTAAAGTAACTCCAAGGTTCTGGACATTCTCTGAGAAACCAAGGGGAGTCTCGATAGAGAGAGGCCAGAAATTAGATGGCAGAGGCACCTGAACCTTACTAGGAGAGAAACAAATGAGCTCTGTTTTACCTCCATTTAGTTTCAGCTGATTTACACATATCCAATTTGAAATGTCCATTATACAGGCCTGAAAACGACTGATGATATCAGACTGATTGTTGTTAAGTAATAGAATCAGCTGAGTATCGTCTGCATAATTGATTACAGTGAACTTATGAGTTTTAATAAGTGAGTTCAGTGGTTTAATATAGACATTAAACAAAATTGGACTGAGTGAGGAGCCCTGTCGGACTGCATGTAAAATATTTCTGAAACCAGAACAATAGGGAGGTAGAGCCACAGCCTGGCAGCGGTCTTGTAAGTATGATTTTAACCATTTTGACACGAGACCACCAACACCACCAGAGACTAATCTCATGAGCAAGGTGTGGTGGTTCAACGTGTCAAACGCCGCTGACAGATCAAGAAGGACGAGCACTGCCGACAAACCATTGTCGACCATCCTACGAATTTCATCAGTGCCACAGAGTAGAGCAGTCTCGATGCCATGGCCTGGTCTAAAACCAAATTGCTCATCCTCTAGCAATAAATGATCCTCCAGATGGTGGGACAAGATTTTACTAACATAGGGGTCTATTACGATGGCGGTCGGATGACCACCGCCGGGCCGGCGGTGGCGCCTGCCGTACCGGCGGTGGACATCCGCCCGCCATCGCAACCAGGAAAACCGCCGGTCACATTAGGATGGCGGTGGTGACCGCGGCGGTGGGAAATTCCGACCGCCGCTTTACCGCCGGTTGCCATCCGCACTCCTGCCTGGCGGACGGAGCAGGACCGGGATAATGGTGGCGGTGCAGAGCAGGCTCCGCCGGCAGGATTATGATGCCGGCGGTAGCCAGCCTTTCCTCAGCGGTCAGACCGCCATTGAAAGGCATGCGGTGAGTGTCTTCCGGGGGCCCGTTGCGGGCCCCCAATGTGTTGGGGGGGGTGTGGGTGCACTGGGGGGGGTACCCATGGTCCCCCCCTACATTTCCCTGTACCAGGTGGCAGGCACTGTGCAGTGCCTGCCACGCAGTGCGGGGAAATGCAGGACATGCTCCTATTGACATCGCGGTGGTGCTGCGTGCATCAGCAACCGCCGCAATGTTAAAGCCGGCGATCCGACCGCAGCGGTTGGATTTCGAGCATGGAACATCGTAATACGACCGGCGGTTATGTCGCGGGCCTTGCGGGCGGTCTTTTCCCGGTACCATGGTGGTCGGGGAGGTTTTCCGACCGCCATTGTAATAGGCCCCTGAATGTTCCAAAATCTTTATTGGAAAAGGGAGGAGCACAATTGGTCTATAATTGGCTATAATTGTAGGATCTGCTGAAGCTTTTTTTTAGCAATGGCTTGACTATTGCCTTTTTCCAGCATGCAGGCTGGATGACTGGTTACAAAGTTGTAATAATGGGAGTGATAGTTCTTCTTCCCATTTTTTCCATTGATTAGGAGGAAGAGGGTCTAAAGGAGATCCACACCTGATGGACCAAAACAGAGTGAGAAAGAATTCCCAGGGCATTCGATCTTAGCTGTCCAGCCACAATCTAAACAAGCATTTGCAGTGCAATAGGTCTCGCATTTACGCGAGTTTAAGCTATTGGCATTGTAAATGACACTGCCTATTATTTTTGTTTTTTAAAACATAAATAAAAGGCATTGTCATTTACAATGCCAATAGCTTAAACTCGCGTAAATGCGAGACCTATTGTATTGCAAACGGTAAAGTTTAAAACTGAGCGCGGCGCTGCTTCAAGGACACCGCGCTTGTTTTTTGTTTTTTTTTACTTTAACACTGAGCGCGGTTTTCAGTAAGTGTGTTTGTAGCTTTTAATTAAGCAACAACCAAAATAGAGTAATGCAAGTACCATCTACAAAGGCGAGGTGTGCCCTAGTACAGTTTTCTTATTTCATTTCCTCCTATACAGTTTTGAGCAAGGCACCAGAGGTCTTCGGTAAAGCCTCAAAAGAGAGCAGTCAACACAACACAGGGCCCAGCTAAAGCCGGCCTTTCCTGCGTCCTCTTTTCAAGTAAACATTCAAACGTGGCGGGAAGGAGAGAAGAAGAAAAGGGGCTCTGGGGAAGGGTCCATCTATCAGGACTGCTGGTGAAAAGGCCAATGCGAGTGTCCAGCGAGACGTGCTTGACAGACGGGTGGCTTTCTATCCGAGCACCCACCTCCAAAACAAAGACAGGAGCAGCACAGTTTTGATTAAAGACCAGAGTAATGGCGATAGTAGCAGTTCAGAAATACCCAGCTTCTATTGCGCATGCATACTTCATAAACATATGGTCATAACATGCACTACACGGGGTACAAATAGAAGCCAGCAGATGTGGCCCTGTGGATGATTTATAGACCATGCAACTAAGGATCAAGAGTTCTAATCCCAGATTCCCCATTGTGTGATCCTGGTCAAACTACCTTATCACCTCCGTTTCCTCATCTGGCAGACGCCGACTTTGACAGGTATGATTAAATAGTTTTTTCCTCCCTGGATAAAATGTTTCATATACATCTCAAAAGCAAGGTCTGTTTGTAGTGCCTGTCTATAAACATGCTACTATGCTCTTTCCAGAGTGCGCGTGACAGCAGCAGTCTAAGGGCTAATGGCGCCCCGGGCAGGGCTGCGCACCCGCACAACGTTCCACCAGCTTGGAAGATCACATCAGACGCTGGGGGGCACCAAGCCCTTGCGCTGCCCATCTCTGGGCATTAAGAGACATTAATGCCACTGATCTCTGCCACGGCCTCCTCCCCTTCGCCCACAGCGCGCGCAACACGTTTACCGCTGATATAGGCGTGAGAAATTTAAGGGGGTAAGAGCTGTACCCACTCGAATACGCTGGTAGGTGGAAATAAAGCCAAGGATCACCTCGGCCGTCTGCATGGGGTGCCAGCAGCACACCCACCCACCTGCTGTGGACGCCAACCTACCCTGCCTCCCACAGGCCCGGGTCAGCATCAGTGCACCGGCCTGAGGTGTGGGGGCGAGAGGTTGGTAAGGTTTGCTTCGGGACTTCCTGTGGCCTCCCTGTAGCACAGCTGGGATGCAGGGGCCCTCAGCGAGGAGGCAGCCCCCAAGCGTAAACAAGCACGCGAGTGGTGCGCGCGCCACAACATCTGTTTTGAATTATCGCGCACGCGTCTGGGCACGATAATTCAAAACAGATGGTGCCTGTCCGGGTAACCGCACGGAAAAGACCACACACGCACAAGCGTGTGGTCAGCTTTTTAAAGCCCTACAATAAGTCTCGCAGTGCAGCGCATGCGCGCTGCTAGGCGAGACCTAAAAATGGTGGTTTATCATTGTATAAGCTAAGAGATTCGGTAGTGTCATTGTTAGAGGGAATAATACACGAAATGACAGTATTTTCATTCACAGGCGTGATCTCTGACCCCTGAGAGCTTTTAATGTCTTTTAGGATCATTGTGATTTTATCCTCAAAGAAGACTGATAAGTCGTCACAAAGCTTCCGAGAAGGTGTTATATCTTGACTCAGACAGGGCAGATTGGAGAAATCACAAAGAGCGAAGGTCTTTTTAAAATTGTTTGAAGCATCTGAAATTAAGCTGCAGTAGTAATTTACTTTTGCTTTCCTAACCTTATTTTTGTAGTTATTTAGAGCACTCTTCAGGCAATGTTTATCTTCGTCCAAGTAATGCCTCTGCCATTTCCTTTCAAGTTGCCTTTAGACCAATTTAGTTTCTTTTAAGGTCACATTTTATCAAGGGGCAGATACACGTGAACAAGGTTTTTTGGCCATAAGCAGAATTTGTTTGTCAAGTACAGTTGTAATTTCGCTCTCAAAAATTTAATAATTAGCCTATGGAACTTGAGAGGTTGAGAGCCTTTGAAAAATTGAAGACAGGCCCTGAATGCGAGCTGAGAAGTTTATGCCAAGCTCTACTTTTCGATCTGATCAATACTGTATTCCTACGATGACCCACCCCACCGGTGTGTGGATAAAAAGTAATAAGTGAATGATCTGTTCAACATAGGGGAATAATCTCTCCTACTGATACCAAAACTTCTGTAGAGAAAGTAAGGTCAAGAGTATGACCACCTAAATGGGCTAAAATGTCATAATGTAAAAAAGTTTAAATGAGCCAGAGCCATATTAGATAAGACATCAAAAAGAGAAGAAAGGGATTAACTCGGGGTATCCGGGGGCCTATAGCAGAGGGGCCCATCAAGAGAATTGCCCCATGATCCCTTCAAACAAAAGCCTAACAGTTCAATTCCTGTGACCTCATCTACAGGGAAACTAGAAAAGTTCAATTTTTCATTGTATAAAATACCAACGCCACCCCCTTTCCTATTGGGCCTTGGTTTATGGAATACTTTAAATCCATTAGGGAAGCTCTGTCAAGACCAGCTGCTGACTCAGGGGTAGTCAATGTCTCAGTGATGAAGAGAGCATCATAGATACCGGATTCAACCAGTAAATAAATTTCCTCTGCATGCTTTACCAAAGATCTAGCGTTTAACAGACCACATTTCGAAAAGTAGGTCTATCACTAATGAGATTACTTTCCGAAATACACGCTGAATTAAGTGTGATGGCAGGAGGTGATAAAGAAGAAAGCTTACCAATTTGCAGCAGTTGATTACGAGTATAGTTAATCCTGGCAGGCTATAAATGATTGGCGCTGAGCGCGGTCGGAGCGTGGACTGGCACAGACGGTCTTGCCTTTGGAGTGTGCTTGCCCCCTGCATGGTCGCACCAGCCTGCTATTTTTATAGTCAAAAAAGACTAGAATGTATGAGCGCAAGATGCAGACTCTAACTTACAAGAACCACAAATGCCCAAACTTCAACATCAAAGTGCAGGACAAGTGCAGATAAGATAAAATAACAAAGAGGTTTTTGTTAAAAAGAATTAAAACAATACTGCTCCCCAATACAGTAGTTTTATGTGAATCCTGCCATATATGGAATTAAAAAGCAAATCCCCTCGAGACTAATACTCAGCGTAAAACAATAGCGCTGGTCGGTTGCGCCAGCTTGCTGTTTTTATAGTAAAAAAAGACTAGAACATACGAGCGCAAGAAGGCGGACCTGCTCTAACCAGCAGAAACTGCAAAGGCCCAAACTTCAGCAACAAAGTACACGACATGAGCGGGTAAGATAAAATAGCAAGAAGATTTTTGTTAAAAAGAATTAAAACAACACTGCTCCCCAACGCAGTAGTTTTATGTGAATCCTGCCAAGTAAGGAATTAAAAAGCAAATGCCCCTGAGACTAATACTCAACGTAAAACAATAGCATGCGCAGTCGCGCTAGCGTACTGTTTTTATAGTAAAAAAAGACTAGAATGTACGAGCTCAAGATGGCAGGCCAGCTCTGACGGGAACAGCAAATGCCAATACTTCAGCAACAAAGTGCGGGACAGGTGCAGGAAAGATAAAATAGCAAGGAGATTTTTGTTAAAAAGAATTAAAACAACACAGCTTCCCAACACAGTAGTTTTATGTGAATCCTGCCAAATATGGAATTGAAAAACAAATGCCCCCGAGACTAATACTCGCATAAAATAATAGCATGTGCAGTCGCGCCAGCATACTGTTTTTATAGTCAAAAAAGACTAGAACGTACAAGCGCAAGATGGCGGACGTGCTCTGACTGGCGGGAACCGCAAATGCCCAAACTTCAGCAACAACATACAGGACAGGTGCGGGTAAGATGTAATAGCAAGTAGACTTTTGTTAAAAAGAATTAAAACAACACAGCTCCCCAAACACCGTAGTTTCTATGTGAATCCTACTAAATAAGGAATTAAAAAACAAATGCCCACGAGACGAATACTCAGCGTAAAACAATAGCGCTGCACGGTCGCATTAATCTACTGCTTTTATTGTAAAAAAAGACTAGAACATATGAGCACAAGATGGCGGACCAGCTCTAACTGCCAGGAACCACAAATGCCCATTCTTCAGAAACAAAGTGCAGGTCAGGTGCAGGAAAGGTAAAAGAGCAAGAAGGTTTTTGTTAAAAAGAATTAAAACAACACTGCTTCTCAATACAGTAGTTTTATGTGAATCCTGCCAAATTTGGAATTGAAAAGCAAATTCCCCCGAGACTAATACTCAGCGTAGAACAATAGCGATGCGCAGTTGCGCCAGCTTGCTTTTTTTATAGTCAAAAAAGACTAAAACATACGAGCGCAAGATGGCCGACCCGCTCTAACTGACGAGAACCGCAAGTGACCAAACTTCAGCAACAAAGTGCAGGAAAGGTTCAGGTAAAATAAAATAGCAAGGAGTTTTTGTTAAAAAGAATTAAAACAACACCGCTCCACAACACAGTATTTTTACATGTATCCCACCAAATATGGAATTAAAAAACAAATGTCCCCAAAACTAACACTCAGCATAAAACAATAGCGCTGCGCGGTCATGCCAGCCTGCTGTTTTAATCGTCAAAAAAGACTAGAATGTACGAGCTCAAGATGGCGGAGCCACTCTAACTGACGGGAACCGCAAATGCCCAAACTTCAGCAACAAAGTGCAGGACGGGTGCAGGCAAGATAAAATAAAAAGGAGAATTTTGTTAAAAGGAATTAAAACAACACCGCTCCCCAATACAGTAGTTTTACGTGAATCCTGCCAAAAATGGAAATAAAAAGCAAATGCCCCCGTGACGAATACTCAGCGTAAAACAATAGTGCTGTGCGGTCGCACCAGCCTACTGTTTTTATAGTAAAAAAAGACTAGAACGTACAAGTGCATGATGGCGGACAGACTCTAATTAATGGGAAGCAAAAATGCCCAAACTTCAGCAACAAAGTGCAGGAAAGGTGCAGGTAAAATAAAATAGCAAGGAGATTTTTGTTAAAAAGAATTAAAACAACACTGCTCCCCAACACAATAGTTTTACGTAAATCCTGCCAAATAAGAAAGTAAAAAACAAATGCCCCGAGGCTAATACTCTGCTCTCCAACATAGTACTTTTACGTGAATCCTGTCAAACATGGAATTAAAAAACAAATGCCTCCCAGACTAATACTCAGCGTAAAACAACAGTGCTGGACCTGTTGTGCCAGCCTGCTGTTTTTATAGTAAAAAAAGACTAGAACGTACGAGTGCAAGATGGTAGACCTGCTCCAACTGACGGGAGCCGCAAATGCTCAAACTTCAGCAACAAAGTGCAGGATAGGGGCATGTAAGATAAAATAGTAAGGAGATTTTTGTTAAAAAGAATTAAAACAATACAACTCCCAACACAGTAGTTTTATGTGAATCCTGCCAAATATGAAATTAAATTAAATGCCCCTGAGACTAATACTCAGCGTAAAACAATAGCGCTGGACCTGTTGTGCCAGCCTGCTGTTTTTAGAGTAAAAAAAGACTAGAACATACGAGTGGAAGATGGCGGACCTGCTCTAACTGACGGGAACGGCAAATGCCCAATCTTCAGCAACAAAGTGCAGGACAGGTGAAGGCAAGATAAAATAGTAAGGAGATTTTTGTTAAAAATAATTAAAACAACACCGCTCCCCAACACAGTAGTTTTACGTGAATCCTGTCAAATTTGGAATTAAAAAACAAACGCCCCTGAGACTAATACTCAGCGTAAAACAGTAGCGCAGATTAAGATAAACATGAATGTTTTGTCTCCATGGTTTCACATGGAACTGATGGTGCCTCTGGTTAAGAAAGAAAAGAAAATGTAAAGCAGGCCTGAGGTGGAGTGAAAATGACAGTCTGAAGACTGAAAGAGGTTCCAGTCCTCATGAGTTAGGGTGAGAATAAGATTCTGACGATGCTAGCCTGTGGATGCACAGGAAGGTGCAGACTAAACCATTTGATACCCTCTCACTCTCCCTCATTTTCTTAAACTTTTTCAAAATCAGTTTCCAATTTTTTTACTAAGATGTATAATCAATTTAAAAACTGGAAATAATTCGTTGTAAGAGCATCCTGAAGCGTGTCATTTCTCAGGTTGTTAGATCTGTAGCTATCTAAAACTTCTTGCTACCTATTCAGATTGAGGACTGAATAGTTTTGACCATGATTATTGAGTGAGTGATCATTAACTTTTCACTTTTTGCCTGCCTGACCTTTTTATGAGGTGGCAGTACTTATGGTTCTAATTTATATTTGTGTGTCATTAGCACACTAGTGCCTTTGAGATTCCATGCTTGCTGATTAGTAAGCCCAAACTTACCAACTAGAGGTTGAATAATATGGTGGTAAGGGGTGATCCTAGGGAACACCATGGAGTTTGATCCTGGTTGTGATACTGATATTTCAGCATATACTTGCTTGTGCAGCCATTCTGAAAGGAGGCAAACCAGTTCAGGAATGGGCATCAGGTATGCACACATAAGGAAAAGGCAGAGAAATGAGTTAGAGGAGTAATTTTGTTCAAGGGTGTCAAAAGTTAGACTAGTTGCATGAGCAGTGCAATGCTAATTTACTTGCGTTGAGGGGATTGTTTTATGTTGGTGAAAAACCAACTCATTGGAAATCCATGTTGTAGTATTCAGTCTGACAAACTAGCAACTGGAAGCAAATTCGACTTATGGACAACGGCACAATAAATCAAAAGACTCCAGAAAAACGATAATTGAGTCCCAGTCCAGAGTGGAAAGTGAAATGTAAACATCCTTAAAAATCTCACTATGAATTAGTAAGGAAGAAATAGTGGGATATTTATTAAAAAAGAAAACAATTCAGGAGAAGCTAAGCCAAATCAAACAAAAACGGCAAACCAACCCATTGTCACCAAAGTCTGTTTTCTGTCTCTATTACAGCAATAGTTTTACTTTTACAACAGCTGAATGAACAACATCATGCAGGTCCAGAAAAAACCAGCATGCACAGGGTAGAGGAGGAGACTAATGGTGCCATGGAGGAACAGAATTACAGATGATGTGGGGATGAGAAGGCAAGCTACATCTTGGAGGGTGGAAAAAAGGGTACAATGAAGTCCTACACTAAAAAGCAGGAGGTATGAGAAATAGGAGGGCATGTAAAGGAGAATAATGAGCAGTGAATAAAAAACAGGTATTCAACAGGGCTCGGTGATTGTGGAGCCTTGGAAATAGCATATAGAGTAATACATTTGTCAAAAAGATTCAGCAGATTATTTTAAGTGAATTGGATTTTGCAAAGCTAGCTTTTTCAATAGGATAACAAAGAGCTATATTCAGAGCTTGTAGCATAATGCTGACTGACGTCATGTAGTTCTACTCCACTTCTTAGTCTCCTAGAACATCATATTGTTTATTGTGAGCAGTCCTGTGTTATAGGGGAGAGACAATTTTAAAGAGCAAGCCATGCCTACCTTTATGAAAAAGTACATACGGAGAATGGTCCCAGTGTACGAATTACTGTGTTTAAAAGAACCAAGAAAATCATACACAGTTATACACAGAATTGTAGTATTCTTAATGAACAGTGTTATTTAATCACACTGAGCAACCTGTATTTTATAACATATGTTAACACATTATTCAAAGCAGTGCCCTAGGAGGGAAGGGTGAGGGTGTAGTGGATGAAGTGAGGATAAGGTAGTGAATGGAACAGTGTACAATTCACAAACTTAGGGGCATATTAGCAAGGGCTTTATCGCCGCTTTAGCGGCACTTTTTGCCGCCAAAGCGGCGATTTTTTATCGCCCTATCAGCAAGCTGTCGCTAACAGGCGTTAGCGACAGCTTTCTGGCGATAGCGGCCGGTTTTCCCATCGCCTTGCATGCCAGCGATAAATATCGCTAATGACATGCAAGGTAGGCGTTCCCAACTAAAAGCGACTGAAAACAGTCGCTAGCACAACTTCCCCCTATTAGCAACGCAGGCGAAGCGATAAAAAAATTCGCGCTAAGCGCGATTATCGCTAGAATTTAACACCTGCTAAAAACATGACTTACCTGTTTATTGAATGGGAGGTGGATTGTCAGGCTAAGTCCACCATGGCGTTAATACGTGAATATCACTGGATTTCCAGCGATATTCACGCATTTCGCCGCTATCGCTGGATATTTTATCGCATTGGAGATAAACGTTTTTAATAGCATGTTATCTCCGCAATAATATCCAGCGATAGGCGGCGTTAAAAAGAAACGCGCTAAGCGCGGTTTGTGATAATTTTCGCCTGTTGTTGCTAATATGCACCACAGTTATTTCTCAGGAAGGGGCTCATACAAGAGCCAAATACATCACATTACATCCAGATATTTAAATAGCCATAGTTATAGATAAAGCCACAGTGATCAATCGCTGTTGGTCAGACTGGCTAGTGTGGTAGATGTCGACGTTTCGACCCCTGGAAAGTGGTAGGTAAGTATGTCCCTTTCGATGGGGTCTTCCTCAGGACAGGAGTGTGGGGAGGGGAGACTGGGGGCGAGTTACCATCAGTAGCCCAAACGATGGGCCTGAGGAGAAAACAGGGCGCGTAGGCTCCAAATCGGTGTGAGCGAGCAAAACACCGTAGGTAAAGGAAACATCTCAGTCCGTGATGGACTGAGACGTTTCCTTTACCTACGGACCTACCGTATGTACTGCTCTATACCCCGATCCCAGTGACGTTATTTGGGTTTACCCTTCTAGGTAACTAGCTTTATGAAAAACTCAACTCATTTCTCTGTGATATGGATTCTTTGCTCTGTCCTTGCCCCCCCATCCCCCCCATTATCTCTTATGTCAATATTGATCCTTGGACATCCACTAAATAACTGTCCCTTATCAAGGAACTCTTAGAAAAGTTGAGTTACATAATATTGCGGTCCTCTTGTTGGTTAATGTGAGGTGATTCAAATCTTTGGGTGATGACCAGATCACTTCCACTCAGCTATGCTAGATGTGGGGCTCCAGGGTATCTTTCCATCTCAATTCATACTAAATGATATTAAATTCATACTAAATGACATTTAAGTATTCAAACTACTGCCAAATAGACACAAGCAAAATCCTACCCTCATTTTGCTCAGATCATTCTTAAATGAATGTCTCTCAACCTAACTCATTTCCCGCCCAAGATGAACTACAGTTTGATATCATAGTTTTTATGTTCTAAACCCAAATTTTGTTAAGGTCCCATAAACTCCTTTTGCATTGTTCCCACCATCAGTATGGCATTTTCCTCAATAGTTGATCTTCCATGTGAATATGCTTCATCCATTTTCCACAAAGCGTGCAGAGATTGTTTTAGATCCACTGTCCCCGTGTAAGCTCAAGATTAAGTCCCACAATGCTCCTTGGTTCAATGTCAACATAAAGACATGTAAAAAAAAGAAACTGAATGGAAATGGTATAAACCTTAACATTGTGGATATAACATATTTGATACCCTTTCTATCCTGGAATCAAACCTGCAATTTCATGACACTATTGATCCTGCATATCAACAAAGCTCATAATTAATTCAAACAAAAATTGAGCTTAGTAACTTGTTTCCTTACCTACCTAATGTTACCCTGAATGCCCCCCTCAAAAGTATTCTGCAATACTCGTAGCACTTTTTCTCATTGGAAAATCTCTTTAATAAGGCCAGGGCTGTCCATGACTGCTAAACTTGTTGCGGCTATCCCCTTCCACTGACTATATCCCTCTGACTAATCACCCAGTCCTTCACTTTGTCCTATATTGTAACTGTATGTACATCAGATAATTACCAGCACTTTCCAAAATTATGGAGAATTTAGCTGTTGGCCAGTTACAGCCTTTGCAGAATGTATACTCCCATTTGTCCCATAAGCAGAGACTGTGCAAGGTGGTCTCTGGAATGATATTCTGGGATGGAAAAATGAGAACCACTAGACTCTGTTGGTCCTCTTAGATACATCAGCAGCCTCTGATACCATGTACCACCAAGTCTTTTTTGGCAGGGTTGTCATGGTATCAAATTCTTCAAATACTACTGGCACCTGGTTTATTGTCTAAATGTCATCAGTCAGTACAACAAGAAACCTATCAATGTGAAATGTTGCAGGTCCCATTATTTTCCTAGGGCCATATGTACGAAACATTTTTGCGGCTGAAAACAGCCCAATCGGGATGTTTCCGACTGTAAAAATGCTTTTTCATATGTGCAAATGCCAAATCACGATTCTTTATCTAGTTACTGAATGGCAGTGCTATATATGAATGTTTTGCGAATTACTGTTGCAAAACATTCATTTTTACCAGCTACTAAAAGGTAGTGGTAACCATTCGCAAGAATGTAAAAAAATATATTTTTAAGAGTAGGCATTGTTCTCACAGACCACTGCTTACTCTTAAAAATTGAAACTTCAAAGCTTATTTTTTTCTTTTTAAACGCAAGAGGAAAACAGGTAGCATTTTCTAAAAAAAAGTTTGCTTTATTAAAAAACAATTACAGACATCGTGGTCTGCTGACCCCAGCAGGCCACCATCCCTGTGATGTCTATCATTCCTAATAGGTAGAAAACTGTGGCCTACCTTATTATTATTCATGAGGTAGGTCGATTTGCAACGTATTAGGAATCGCTATTGAAAAGTTTTACGTTTCTTACAATACAAATTGCGATTTCCTACTTGCAAATCGATAATAATCGCAATTTGGAAATCGAAATTCCTAAACATTGTAAATGTGGCCCTAGTCTCTGGTATTCTGTTTAATGTATATTTAGCCCCATTGTTTTTTTGTTCTCTAAATAGCATTACACAAATGAACACCTATATCTATAAAAAAGATCTCTAATGAGAGAGGGGTCATGCTAAGAGACCAGTCATGGATGATTTGAAATTGGCTTCAATTAAATGATACCAAAAAGGAACTCATCTTCTTTTGCCTGGAAGAGCATCCTCTCAAGATATTCTCCCTCTTCGTATTGGATCTATTAAATTTTCTACCAGTGTAAAAAAATTTGCATGGTTTTGGATGATATGACAATGGCCACTCATGCTGCAAGCCTTACCAACAATTGTTTTATTTTTCAAATTAAGAAACTCCATCTCAGTTCACCCTTCACTTCAAAATAATAAATTCCATCAATCTCCTACATGGACTCCAGCCAACTCACACTGCTGGAGTGAGACTGGGCTTGGGAAGAAGGGACTATGGTTGAATTCATTCTACTTCACCCAAAGGAGATCTGCATGAAAACTGCTGTGTTGTGTGCAGGATAAAAAGTAATGCAGTGCCAGATTAACAAAGGATTGCAAAAAAAGCCTATTTTGCCCTATGCTCAGTTTTGCCCTGTGGCGCAAAGGCAATCCAGTAGTTTCAAGAATGGGATTTGTTCTCAAAGTACTTCCTCCAGTTCAAACTCAGATGCGCAGACGTAAGCCGAGGCCTTTTAAGTCATACCGCTCACCCCCTTGTTTGCTCCTAGTTTGGCTTTGATGCAAAGCTAGTTTATGCTATCTTAGTCTGGCTTTGCATCAGATCTAAGAAGTGTCTGCACTGGTCCACTCAGAGATGCCTCCATTAACAGGAGGTTAGCACTTTTCGGTGAAACACGAAATTGGGGGGCGCATGAATGTTAACTTTCAGTACTTCAGGAAATCTTTGGGTTTTGAGCCTCAGAGTGTTACACAACAATATCACCCCAGAGAGCCCAGATCAAGCTATCCCAGGAAACCCAGAGTAATGAAACAATGTATAACTCATTCCGCCATGGGTAATTATTACGAGGCTACAACAGTGGCAGACAGGCTTCAAAGAAATATCGCCCCAAAATACCAGACTATGCTCTTCAGGTCTTCAGCGCAGGACACAGCAGGCTTTCCAACTTTTCAAGGCCGTGCACGCTTTCTTTTAGTTCTATGTTTTTTTCTCAGTACGGACCAAACTGCTCATTGGTTGATGTCAGTGCAAATTACATACGAAACTTTACTTGGTCGATGCCATCTCGACAGGGCCAGTTTAACATTCAGGTCCACAATAAGCTTGCGAGACCTCTGGTACAGCTTTTTACACAGCAGAGCCTGCCGTGTGATGACAGTCGCAGTGACCCAGGCTGCACGCGCAGAACCAGTGGGCACCTTCAGAAATCTCCCAACTAATGTCTTCGCCAACCAAGGAGGCGGTGTCGCTCCCAGTGAGGACAATTAGAAGCTAACTGTCCGGTTTCTATGACTACAGACCTCTTTTGAAAGGGAAAGGTGTAAATAAAAATACGGAAAGCACATGAGAAACCAATATCTCACGTCAGTCAGGTGCGAGACACGCAACCTCCTTGCAAAGCGCTCACCTAGCGAGGTGTCAGCAGATTCAACCGTCAATCACATCTTGCTGCGGAGAGGAGAGACGGCCATTGTGTGCGTTCACCTCCATAGTTTGAGGGATGCACAACCCTACCTGTCCTGGCCTCTCGAGAAAAGCCCATCTCTCCGGGCTGCCTGGAGGTGTCTATCTTCAGAAGAGCCCAGTTCTTACAGGGCTGCCTGTCCCCATTCTCCCGAGAAGGGTCAGTTCTTACAATCCTGGTCTGTCCTCGCTGAGGCTCTTAAATACAGTCCTGTACCTCTCTCCCTCTCCTCTGCAGACCTTTCCTTAGCACTGACTGTCCACAATTGTCCTCAGCTGGGTTCTTTCTTTCATCTGTCTCTTTCTCTCTCCTTAAAACAGCTCTCTTTTACAGTGCTATCTGTCCCTATCTATCATCAGGGGCTCTTTTTACTCCTGCACCTCTCAGTGCTGGATTAAACCCTGCGGAGGCCCCTATGCAGTCAAAATTTTGGGGGCCCCCTCACAAATTATCTCCTAATACCCAATGCACCTGATTTTTTTTTTACAACCTGACAGATGCCAGAAGCTGAGTTTTACGAGACAAACTGCTATGTGAATCTGATGTCTCTGGTTTATGTACTTTGAGTTGTTAATGGGTACATTACATTAATACAGTATTTTCTTTATAGAGTTTAATGTAAAGTTTTCGTTTCTTTGAGTTGATTCACTTTTTTCTATCTTTTGGAAACAATATTTAAGGAAGCTTGATTGTAGTTTTCTTTCAAGATCGAATCATATTATTTTGATCCGTTGTCGCGGGGCCCCTAAAAGGGGTGGGGCCCATAGGCCGGTGCCTACTTTGCCTATTTGGTAATCCGGAACTGGCTTCTCTCCATGTTTCTCCTCAGTGAGGGTCTTTTTTACACCACTGCCTCTCTAACTTTCCCCTCAGCTTGGCCATTCTCTTACCGTGCTGACGGTCCCTACTCCCTGTGTGTCCTCAGCAGGTCTCTGTCTTACATCTACACTGCTCCCTGTTTCTCACAGCACTGCCCCTCTCCCCAGCTCCTCAGATGGGCTCCCACTTACAGAATGTACTGATTGTCCTAACCTGTCCTCAGCAGTCCTCTCTCTTTCAGGCAGTCCCTCTCTCCTTTTCCTGAGTGGATACGTCTCTTGCAGTACTGACTTTGCCCGTCTGTCCTCAGCGAGGCTCTCTCTTGCATCTCTGCCTCTCACTGTTTCTCATGGGCTGCTCCTCTCCTCAGCGGGCTCTCCACTAAAGCAGGATCGGACTGGGCAGAAAATAGGCCCAGATAATAAAAGTGGCCCCCATTAGAAAATCAGATAGCTAAAAAAGAGTGTCCCGCATGTGCAATTTGGGGTAGTTTTGAACTTGTAAAGACAGCTACAGAGGTGTTTTGTAAGGGATGGGGCAAACAAATGTATTGGTGCTTGCTGCAGGCAATGTTCGTGTTATTATCAACGACGTCAACAGTAAAAAATCGGCCCACAAGACACCAATACAGGCCCAAAAACAACCAAAAACATTGTACCACACACTGACTTTTCAGACCACCCCATTGGGCACTGCCTGACATCCCAATAGGCCAGTTAGACCCTGCATTAAAGTACTGACAGAGAGGACACCTCCCTTACAAGTACTGACTGTGCTCACAGGTTCTTGGCGACCCCGCCCCCGATTCTCCTCAGAGAGGGCCATCCTCACAGTACTGACTTTGCTCACCTGTCGTCAGTGCTGCACTCCCTGTTTCTCTTCACACTAGGCTTTTCTTGCTGTGCCATTCTTGACCCTTGACCTCTTCATGGGCCGTACAAAGTGAATTATTTTTTTATTTTTTTTACTATTTGTAAAGTGCCTGGTTACACCCAACGGTGTGTCCCCATGCTAGGATACTAACACCCTAAAAAGAAGGAGAAAGAAGGGGAGAAGGAGAACTATGCCTAAGCTAGGAAGGACAGGAGCACTAAAGGAAGACAACTAGATATTTCCTATTTTAAGGGTGAAACAGCCAAGTTTTTAGTCCTTTGCAGAGGTCCAGGGACGCAGTTAGTTTACACATAATCGATACGAGATCCGATCCAAGATGCACAGAAACCAGAAATATTCTCTCGAGTTAAAGAAGAAATATACTTTCCCAAAATATGGAAAAACTGTACTGCATACTAACAAAACAGAGACACTACAAAAATGACCCCGAGCTCTGAGTCAGTCTGTGGTCAATGAAGACACAAACTGTAATCCTAAGCATTTCTTCACAACTATATTGATATGCATGGTAATTATATTTTGCCAAAACATTTAACTAATACTGTCTCAAGCTGGCTGCTTTACCAATGGGATATATGTCTTACGGTATATGTGGCAATATTTGCGTTTCCTCGTCTGCCGATGGAGTTCATTTGAATTGAATCTTCAGTGGATTTCCTGTCTCCGGTGTTACAGCCATGAGGCATTCTTACTGTTTAAAACGAATATCAACAACTTCCAAGCAACAATAACCAGATCTAATTTGCAACTGAGATCAAACCAAATTTTCTAAATCGCAGTTTATTATCTGACCAAAACCTCATCTGGGATCAACTGGACTCAGTAGAAACTATTCATAAAGGATAAACCAGGATTTCCACCAAGTGTAATCCGAACCATATCCTGGCAAATCAATCAATCACAGAATTTGTAAAGCGCACTACTTACCCGCGAGGGTCTCAAGGCGCTGGGGAAAAAAAGGGGGGGGGGTGCTGCTACTGGTCGAACAACCAGGTCTTGAGTAGCCTCCTGAAGGTCAGCAGGTCTTGGGTCTGTCGTAGGCTTAGTGGAAGGGTGTTCCAGGTCTTGGCGGCGAGGTGGGAGAAGGATCTGCCGCCGGTGGTGGTTCTTCGAATGCGAGGGACAGTGGCGAGGGAGAGGTCGGCGGAGCGGAGTTGGCGGTTGGGGACGTAGAAGAGGAGTCGTCTGTTGAGGTAGGCTGGGCAAGTCTTGTGGAGTGCCTTGTGTGCGTGGATGAGGAGTTTGAAGGAGATTCTCCTGTCGACGGGGAGCCAGTGCAGGTTCCTCAGGTGGGGGTGATGTAGCTGTGGCGTGGTACATCGAGGATCAGGCGTGCGGAGGCGTTTTGTATGCGTTGCAGTCGCTTGATGAGCTTGGCCAGGGCTCCCGCGTAGAGGGCGTTCCCATAGTCAAGTCTGCTGCTGACGAGGGCCTGGGTGACTGTTCTTCTTGTGTCTGTCGGGATCCACCTGTAGATCTTGCGAAGCATGCGGAGGGTGTTGAAGCAGGAGGATGAGACTGCGTTGACTTGCTTGGCCATGGAGAGCGTTGAGTCGAGGATGACTCCCAGGTTGCGTGCGTGGTCGGTGGGTGTCGGGGCTGCTCCCAGCGTCGTTGGCCACCAGGAGTCGTCCCAGGCTGAGGGGTTGGAGCCGAGGATGAGGACCTCTGTCTTCTCCGTGTTCAGTTTTAGTCGGCTGATCTTCATCCAATCGGCGACGGCCTTCATTCCTTCATGGAGGTTGGATTTGGCGGCGAGGGGTCCTTGGTGAGGGAGAGGATCAGTTGAGTGTCGTCGGCGTAGGAGATTATGTTGAGGTCGTGCTGTCTGGCGATGCGTGCGAGCGGGGCCATGTAGATGTTGAACAGTGTTGGGCTGAGGGACGATCCCTGGGGTACGCCGCAGATGATCTCGGAGGCTTCGGATCGGAATGGTGGGAGGCGGACTCTCTGGGTTCTGCCGGCGAGGAAGGAGGTGGCCCATTCCAGGGCCTTGTCTCGGATCCCTGCGTCGTGGAGGCGTGCGCGTAGAGTGCGGTGGCAGACAGTGTCGAAGGCGGCGGAGAGGTCCAGCAGGATGAGGGCTGCGGTCTCACCGTTGTCCAGCAGGATCCTGATGTCGTTGGTGGGGGCGATGAGGGCAGTCTCAGTGCTGTGGTTGCTGCGGAACCCCGATTGGGATGGGTCCAGGATGCTGTTTTCTTCGAGGTATCGGGTTAGCTGTTTGTTGACGATCTTCTCGATGACCTTGGCTGGGAACGGAAGCAGGGAGATGGGCCGGAAGTTCTTGAGGTCTCTCGGGTCCGCCTTGGGTTTTTTGAGTAGGGCGTTGATCTCTGCGTGTTTCCAGCTCTCTGGGAAGGTCGCGGTCTCGAAGGAGAGATTGATGATGTTGCACAGGTGGGGTGCGATGGAGCTGCTGGCTTTGTTGAAGATGTGGTGCGGGAAAGGGTCTGACGGGGAGCCGGAGTGTATTGTGCTCATGGTCTTGATGGTGTCCTCGATGTTCACGCTGGCCCAGGCTGGCAGGGGGTCGTGGTCGATGGTGTCCGGCGGGTCTGGTGCATCGATCTTAGTTGGGGCTCTCTGGGTGTTGAAGCTGTCGTGGATGTCGGCGATCTTGCAAAGGGTCATCAAAACACCTCAATGGATGTCTAAAATGTAAAACAACTGAATAGGGCACCAAATACCACGTCTTTTTAGGTCTGCCTACACAGCTCATGCGCTGTGCTGCAAGACCTATTGTTTACTATTAGTAGTCTTAAAACCCATCCACAGCATACCTTTAGTTATTTTCGTTGTCACACTCATTTGCATTCTTTAGATCGATCTTTTTTGGCTGTTTGTGGGACTGTTTTGTAGTCTGCTGGGCTGGTTTTACTGTTGATTTACCTGATATTAAAATAAACATTGCCTTCAGCAAGCTCTAATCCATGCAGTCTTATATGCAATGCAAAACACCTCTACAGTGTGCCTTTACAAGTTCAAATCTGCCCACTTTGCAAAGAAGACACACTTTTGTTTAGCTTTTTAATTCACTAATGGGGGGCCACTTTTATTTTGGTGCCTAGGCCTATTTTCTGTCCCAGTCTGACACTGCTAATCTACGCAGCTCCACTCCACTCCACTCTACCTCACTCTACTCTACTCTACTTCACTCTTATCTATGCCACTCTACTCTATACCACTACATTCCACTCCAGGCCACTCTACTCCTCCCCACTCTATGCCACCCTACGCCACTCCATGCCACTCTACCCCACTCGACTATACTCCATGCCACGGCACCCCACCGTAAGCCATTCTTCTCTCTCACACTCTACTTTACCCCACTCCGCTCTATTACACTCCGCTGCACTCATTCTACTCTATGCCACTCTACCACACTTCATGACACTCCTCTATGCCACTCCACACCAATCTACTCCACACCACTCTGATCTATGCCATTCTTTGCCACTCCAAGCCACGCTACTCCACTCAAGTTTGAGCCACTCTGCTCCACTCCATTCTCCCAACGCCACTCTATACCACACCAATCAGCGCCACTACACTCTACTCTATGTCACTCTACTCTATGCCACTTTACTCTATGCCACTTTACTCTACGGCACTCTACTCTACACCACTCCACTCTACACTACTCCACTCTATTCTATACCACTCTACTCCACAGCATTACACGCCACTTCACTTTACTCCACTTCACTCTACGCCACTCCACCCACTCTATGCCACTCTACTTTACACCACTCTACTCTACACCACATTATTCTACATCACTCTACTCCACTCCACGCACTCTAGTCTACGCCACTCTAATTTACACCACTCTACTCTACGCCACTCCACTCTATGCTATCCTACTCTACTCTACACCACTCCAGTCTTTGCTACTCCAGTCTATGCCGACTCCACTCAAGGCCACTCTATTCTAAGCCACTCCACCCTACACCACTCTACCCTATGCCACTCTACTGTAAGCAACTCCCCTCTATACCACTCCACTCTACTCCAGTCTAAGCCACTCCACTCTACTCCCGTCTATCCCACTCTACTCTAAGCTACTCTACCCTATGCCACTCGAATGCACTCACTGCCACTCAACTTTCCTCCACTTCACTCTGTGCCACTCCACTCTGTCACTCTACTCCACTCTCCTCTACTTCACTCTCCGCTGCGGCTCTCTACTCCATGCAATACCACTATCTATTAGCCATGCTGAACAGCAGACATGCTGCTGTACAACAATGCTAAAAGACATTGGCAGAGCCAATAGCTTTCACTTAGGCGAGACCTATTGGCTTTGACAATGCTCGTTTATTTCCTTTCTCTAAATTGCAGCCAAAAACGGGAAGGTTCTTCCTTCAATGATACGTTATGGTCAATTTCAATCATAGCCTTTCTACACTTGTTTAACTACTATTGTGGTACTTATGTTGCTTTTTCAGGGCTGATATTAGTGGTTTTAGAGCTAGCCAAATTGTTTACAATTAAAGTAACTTCGATTATAAAGTGAACCATATGCTCTTTTATTTGGCTATTGATTTCTTAAAGTTTTTGACAAAAAGTAGCAGTCCTTTACAAAAGGTACCTAGCTTTTAACCTCAATTTATAGCGTATCTTTCTTGGCTGTTATGCTTTTAGACAATTTCTTTATTTTCATTGATTTGTTGCCTGCATGTAATGAAGCTGGATCACTGACAGAATATCGACCACCACAATATCGACTTACACAAATATCGGGACATAAATATCGTTGTCAAAAATATCGACCTCCTATCTTTATAATGGTAAGTACAAAAATATCCCCCCAAAAATATCGTTGTAAAAAATATCGATGTACAAAATATCGGTTTTTTATATGTATAAAAAATATTGTAAAATAAATTAAATAATTAATTTAACTTAAAAAAATTATTTAGATTTATTTGTAAATTGTAACAATTATAAGTAATAAATTTAATTTAAAAAAATTAAACATACATATATAAAATGTAATATATATATATTTACTTAAAAACAATTAATAAATAATAATTTTAATTAATTTTAAAATGTTATAAATATATTAAAAATTAATTAATTATAAATATATATACATACACCTGTAACATAAAAATTAATTTAAAAAAATTATATTATAAATTAAAATATTAAAATATTTAATATTTTTTAAACCTACATTTTACACTACATTGAGTGCAACGGTAGGGAAAATGTTGGATAGCGGAGGGGTAAAAATTACTATTCCCACTCCAACGAGTGCAACAGTAGGGAAAGTGTTGGATAGCGGAGGGGAAAAAATTACTATTCCGACTCCTGCGAGAGCAACTGTATAGAAAGTGTGGGATAGCGGAGGGGTAAAAATTACTATTCCCACTCCAACAAATGCAACAGTAGGGAATATGTCGGATAGCGGAGGAGTAAAACTTACTATTCCCACTCTAGCAAGTGCAACAGTAGGGAAAGTGTTGGATAGCGAAGGGGAAAAAATTACTATTCCCACTCCAGTGAGTGCAACAGTAGGGAAAGTGTTGGATAGCGGAGGGATATAAATTACTATTCCCACTCCAGTGAATGCAATAGTAGGGAAAGTGTTGGATAGCGGAGGAGAATAATTTACTATTCCCACTCCAACGAGTGCAACAGTAGGGAAAGTGTTGGATAGCGGAGGGGAAAAAATTACTATTCCCACTCCAGCGAGTGCAACAGTAGGGAAAGTGTTGGATAGCGTAGGGGATAAAATTACTATTCCCACTCCTGCGAGAGCAACAGTAGAGAAAGTGTTGGATAGCGGAGGGGTAAAAATTATTATTCCCACTCCAACGAGTGCAACAGTAGGGAATATGTTGGATAGCGGAGGAGTAAAACTTACTATTCCCACTCCAGCTAGTGTAACAGTAGGGAAAGTGTTGGATAGCGGAGGGGATAAAATTACTATTCCCACTCCAGCAAGTGCAACAGTAGGGAAAGTGTTGGATAGCGGAGGGGAAAAATTACTATTCCCACTCCAGTGAGTGCAACAGTAGGGAAAGTGTTGGATAGCAGAGGGTAAAAATTACTATTCCCACTCCAGCAAGTGCAACAGTAGGGAAAGTGTTGGATAGCGGAGTGGAAAAAATTACTATTTCCACTGAAGAAAATCCAATTTTAAAAACAAACAAAATATCAACTACGATACAAAAAATAATAATAAAAAAAAAAAAACATATATAAAAATATAAAAAAATTACAAAACATAGAAACATATTATAATGTTAAACAAATCTAAAAAATTACAAACATTCATTTTTGAAAATTTAAAGATAATTTACAAACAAATAAAAATGTTGTAATAGAAATTATTTATAATCAAAAACAATAATTATTACATAAATGTAATATTTTTTTTCCTACCCTATAACACCACACAATTTACAACACACATCTAAATTTTTAAAAAAAAGTGTACCTCCATAATTAACACAATTAATTATCAATTAAATAAATATTATTAATTTAAAAAAACATTAAATCAGATAAAAATTTATGTACTAACCAAACTTTACCCCTATAGAACCAAAATAAATAAAAACAATTACCAAAAATATTTATCAAGTAATATATGCATATTAATGATCAAGTATTGATTAACTAATTTAAACTAAATTACTTTCCACCCTCTTCCCCAATAAACACCACAACACACACCTAAAAATAATTACACAATTTCCATAACTAATTTTACATTAATAAATTAATATCAATTAACCACAAATCATTAATTAATTTAATTTTTTTACTTCCCACCATTTACCACTATAAACCCCACAACTCACAAATCAAAATAATTACACAATTGCCATATTTAAATTTGAATTAATTAATTACCATTAATTAACATATAATTAATTAATTAAAAATAAATTACCTCCCACCCTATTCCCCTATAAACCCCACCACCCATTTCTAAAAATATGACACAATTAACATAGTTAATTAACATTTAATTAATTAATAACAATTAACAAGAACATTATAAATAATTATTAATAAATTAATTCCCACAATTAACACTATAAAATAAAATACATATTATATAAAAAATATTAATACATGTATTAAAATTAAATTACTTCCCACCCTACTCCCCTATCAACCCACAACCCGCTCCTAAAAAAATGACACAATTAACATAATTACCAATTAATTAATAATAATTAACAGCCAATTAAAAATAATTAATAATAAATTAATTCCCACAATTAACAGTATAAAATATTAAATAAATAAATATTAATTAATAATAAATAATAATAATTTAATTATAATTAAATTACTTCCCACCCTATTCCCCTATAAACCCACAACCCGCTCCTAAAAAATGACACAATTAACATATTTAGCAATTAATTAATTAATAGAAATTAACAGCCAATTATTAATTAATTAATAATAAATTAATTCCCACAATTAACACTATAAAATCTAAATTAAATCAATACTAATAAATAAAAAATAAAATAAATGTTATTATAATTAAATTACTTCCCACCCTATTCCCCTATAAACCCACAACCCGCTACGGAATGAAAACGTAAAATTTTATTAAAATTAAATTAATAACTACTACAAATTTAACACACATATTAAAAAACAAAAGCAGTACTTAGACAAAAAAATAGAGCACATACATTTAAAATACATACTAAAATACATAACTAACTAAAAAAACGATATTTTTTAAAACTATATTTTCGCAAACGATATTAATGACTGCGATATTTTTGAAAACGATATTTCTTACCTTAAACTCGATATTCTTGACCACGATATTCTTGCTGTCGATATTCTGTCTCGATATTTCAAACTCGATATTAGTGCAAGTCGACATTTCCAACTCGATATTCTGTCTCTATACCAATGAAGCTGTGTGAAGGGGGTGCAGTTGTCCTGATACAAGTGCTTGTTGCCGATGGTTAAAACGATGTGTTAAAACCAGTGCTTTAAACTGAAGTTGCATGACCGTTTCTGCTTGTAAAGGACTGCTACTTTTAATTGATAACTTCAAGAAGAACGCAGTAACCAAATCGAAGAAAATAAGTTTGAAATTGTTTAATTGTAAATGTTTCCTGTCGCTAAAAAAAACTGCAATACCTGCCCTGAAGTAGCAACATAATTTCCGTAATAGTTGTGAAACAGGTGTTGGCAAGCTAGTATTGACAATAATGTGTTATTAGAGTGAGTTAGTGTTCTTTTTTTGTCCAAGATTCAAAATAGGATGCTAATTTGAAATAAAGCATGTATCACATGAGATTTAATAGTATTTAATGCCTCATTCAGTCAAATGTGTCCTGTAATAATAGGATGTCTCTGAACGTAGCACACACCCCAAAAGAGAAAAAAAGTTTGTCAGTCTTTACGTTTGATCACCACTCCCAATAGTGTAGATGTGTAAAGCTTGGGGTGGTCATTTATGTTTAGATTATTTTCAAGATCACTAAAACCAATGCCTGGTGAATAGGCCAGTGATAGGAATAACTTCAGAGCAGGCAAAAACAGGTGATGGGGCAGGCTGACCAGGAGATCATCACCAGACCCTGGAGCATCTACACCCAACCTTGTAGACATGCAGCGTATGACTTAAGCTTCCAAGGACTCAGATGCAGTATCTTCGGGTCAAAGGCGTGGGCTTCAGCTCTGAGGTGGAATGAATCCAGGTGGAACTGTGGTTGGAAGTTAGTCTTTGGGTAGAGAGAGTGACGCTAGAGTGGGATACAATGAGAAAAAGAACAAGAAAGAGACAGGATCAGCTTGATGCAAGTTTCCACTTCCTAAATCCCTTAACCAGTTCCATCAGCGTCCCAAAGCCTCCATCGCCTAACCAGAAATGAAGCAGCAGTAGTCAGTCCACAGCAAGTCTAAGGCACAAGGATTAGGAAACTGGCTTTCAGTAAAGACAAAGGGGCTTATTAGGATGGGGGGCGGACACCCTAGCGGTGCTGGGACCGGCCGCCAGCGGTGCGGCGGTCCCACACCGCCAATTAGGATGCGACCGCCACCCTGGCAGTCGCATTCCGCATCTTCAACATTGCGGCGGGTGCTGCTGTAAGCAGCACCCGCCACAATGCCAAAGAGGCATGCTGTGCATTGCCATGCACAACGTGACAGGCACCGCGTGGTGCCTGCCACCTTGTGCATGGCAATGAAGTGCAGCCCCCACCCCCCCACGGCCCGCAACGGGCCCCCAAAGCAATTCCCGTTAGCCTTTCCATGGCGGCATCGCCGCCATGGAAAGGCCTTGTCAACCCGTCAACATAATAGGCACCGCCACCATGTTATGCCCCAGCTCCGCCCGGCCGGCAATCGTAACGATTGCCGACCGGCAGAAAAGCGGCGGACGGACTTTCCGTCCGCCGCGGTACCACCGGCCATGATAATATGGCGGGGGGTAAATCATGTTGTGATAGCCGGCGGATCGCCACCGCCGGCAGGGCGATGGCGATCCGCCCGCCATCATAATGACCCCCAAAGTAGCAACACCCAAAAGAGCCTGTATCGGATCCTAGGATCCAGAGGCAGCAAACCGCAATCTTCTTACAAAGCCACGTCCCTATCTCGTGAGTCCTTTCTTTGTACACTGCAGGCTGCAGTTGTATGAGAACAGTGGCCCTCGAGAACATCACTGCAATTAGAGGTTGGTAACAACATGTGCTGCATTTGGAAACAGGAGAAATCTTTTTGTTTTCAATTGGCTTGCAGTGCGAGTAACCACTTTGTTTTTTAAGTGACTCCCTCCCTCCAATAAATTCATGCAATTTCAAATTGCAGACAATACACCATTTTTACCTTACTGCCCATATTTTCCTTTCATATAGGACACAACCATTAAAAGTGTCCCCTTCAAGGGGGTTCATCCTCACATCATATCGAAGCTCCCTGAATAATGATAGTCCATAGATGTCAGGACTGGTACCGACTGTTGGTACTTTTCTGAGTGGACGGGGAACCGCCTGCTGGTCTTTTTCTGAGGGACTCTGGGACCGACTGCTGGTAGTTTTCAGAGAGGAGTCTGGTACTGATTGCTGGTAGATTTCTGTGGGGGTCTGGTACCGAATGCTGGTAGATTTCTGAGGGGGTCTGGTACCGACTGCTGGTAAATCTCTGAGGGGGTCTGGTACAGACTACTGGTACTTTTCTGAAGGGGCCTGTTACTGACTGGTGTAGTTTTCTGAAGGGTCCTCGAACCGACTGGTGGCCGTTTTCTGAAGGGGGCTGATACTACTGACTGCTGATACTTTTCTGAAGGGGCCGACGTATCGACTGCTGGTACCATTTCAAAGGGGTTTGGTATCGACTGCTAGCAGTTTTCTGAATGGACCTGGTACCGACTGCTGGTAGTTGTCTGAGGGGGCCTGGTACCGACTGCTGATAGTTTTCTGAAGGGCCAGGTACCGACTGCTGGTAGTTTTCTGAGGGGGTCTGGTTCTGACTGCTGGTAGTTTTCTAAGGGGCCCTGGTACCGACTGCTAGTAGTTTTCAGAAAGGGCCTGGTACCGACTGCTGGTAGTTTTTTGAAAGGGCCAGGTACAGACTGCTGGTAGTTTTCTGAGGGGCCCTGGTACCAACTGTTGGTAGCTTTCTGAGGGGCCCTGGTACCGACTGCTGGTAGTTTTCTGAAAAGGCCAGGTACAGACTGCTGGTAGTTTTCTGAGGGGGCCTGATACAGACTGCTAGTAGTTTTCTGAAAGGGCCTGGTACCGACTGCTAGTAGTTTTCTGAAAGGGCCTGGTACCGACTGCTGGAACTTTCCTGAGAGGATCCAGGTATCGACTGCCGGTATGGTTTTGAAAGGGCCTGGTACCGACTGCTGGTTGTTTTCTGAGGGGGCCTGGTACTGACTGCTGGTAGTTTTCTGAAAGGGCCAGGTACAGACTGCTGGTAGTTTTCTGAAGGGGCCTGGTACTGACTGCTGGTAGTTTTCTGAAAGGGCCAGGTACAGACTGCTGGTAGTTTTCTGATGGGGCCTGGTACTGACTGCTGGTAGTTTTCTGAGGGGGTCTGGTACTGACTGCTGGTAGTTTTCTGAGGGGGCCTGGTACAGACTGGAGGTAAATTACTGAGGGGACAGAAAGTGCCGTGAAGTGCGCACACACTCGCACCGGCGTGCCAGGAATATGAGCCTGTCAACCCCATTTAATAATTCAGCTCTCCTGATGACTTTAATAGATCTGTGGAAGAGAAGCTCTTGAAAATAAAATGCCTGACGCTTGACAAAGAGATAAATGAGCGCGGAGAGGGGCGCTGCGGCCTGCAAGGCCGTACATCATCCCAAAACACATTGCAACTTTATCTTCCTGTCACGGAGGGTAATTTAAGGCCCTTAATCAGTTAGCTTCAGCGCTGCATTACCCATTGGGTGCAAAATGAGGCCCGGCCTCGTCCAATCTGTTGCAATCAAAGTAGCATAATTGTAACATTGTAGGTATGCAGGGAAGCGCAGGGGTCAGGGGCAGTTCAGCCCACACGAGCTCTACATGGGAGTGGAAATATGTCAGCATAATGGGGTTGTGGCGGCAGCCGATGCCTTCTGGTCTTGACGTCATTAACAGGTGGTAGCTGGATGCTGAGGATGGCAGTAGCTAACATGCCTCACGCGGAAAAAGTGTGCAAACTCTTGCACACTAATTTAGCAGTTCCCAAATTTTGCTGGCCAAAACTGTTGCTCTCTTTTCCACCACAGGTAGAACCTCTAGAGCATGGGTACCCGCAAACATTTGCCCAGGGGCCACAAAGTATGGTCTGTGATGTGTCTGAGGGCCACACTGAAGCCAGCAGGGTGGCGGTAGGGGGTCTGTGTGGGTCAGGGATTGTGTAAGGAGGTCTAAACAAATGTTAAATAAACGGGCAAGCATTTTTTGCAGGTTAATAAATGCTTGCCTGTTTAACTTTTTTTTCTTAATGTTAGTGTTCAGCAAATAAACAGTAGCTCGTGCTCCTGTTCACCAGGGGGGCCTCATGTAAAGGTCAAGAGGGCCACAAGCGGCCCCCGGGCCATACTTTGAGTATCACTGCTCTAAAAACACCAGCTTCAAGAGGTGGTCAGAAGATTGTGTGATACATGCATGTCTCGGAAATCTCAGGGTTGGGCAAGGTGTTTCAGACTTCAACATTTTACCTCCAAACTTGGAAAATCCAAGAATTAAGCCCAATATTTGACAAAGAGTTGTGATAACTAAAAATCTTGAAACTCCTGTAGTCAGTCACAAAGTATTAGAACGTGCAGTACAAAATCAGGGAGCAGAGCACAGTCAGATTCACTGGGCCCGACCTTACAGTGACAGGGTATGTTTTCATCATATCACACTGATGTCCTGGACCTGAGCACATGCTTTTATCTAGAGCCTATCCATTAGAGTTCTCAGGCATGGAGCTCTCACAGTGAGTTTTGATACTTTGGGTCTCTAGTTGAGAGTTCCCCGCCATACAGCAAAACATCAAATGTTGTTTCTTTGGCTGTAGCTCACTTCCACCTATTTGCCAACTCTTCTCTCCAGTTCTCTGTCTTCAAACCATGTGGATGAACCAGAAACACCCCAGCAGAAACTGCAAGCCTATGCCTCTCAAAACCACAGATACATTCTTGCTGTCCTAGAGCCTCCATGTCTGCCCCTCTTGACACACACGCCAAAAACCTGCCTCAATTCCCTGAGTATACAGTTTCCTGGCTGACCACCCCACCACGTAATACAAGAAACCACCATTATCAAACTAAATAAATAAATATGAGAGTATCCAACACAAACACAAGGTCATCCACAAAATCCATACTCAAAGGCGCCCAATGCACAAGCCCTTGGGACACCCACACCACATGTGAACACACTCCAAGTGCATATAGGCATGCATCTCAGCGACAGTGCAGACAACACCACTGACATAATACTCAACATAAATTTAACAGCTACACCCAATCCTCAAAAAGTGGTCCCCATGCTCCCTTTCTCCAGGTTGCAAAATATGTCTATTCACAGCACCGTCATGCAGTAATATCCAGAGTTGTTCGACAATGCACATTTAAGACCTACGGCAGGAAAGTGTTTCCAGTGGAAGATGTGCATTATATGCATATTAATTTTATAACCTAGCATTTTCCTGTCCCTGACAACTTGAGAACTATTGGACAGCGCAGTAAATCTGGAAACTGAGCATCACCTCAGACATATAAGTGATGAAAGTACCACAATATTTCGTACGCCTTGGGCTTGAACTTTGTAAGTCCTCAAATACGAACAGAAGTCAGATTAACCTGAGACTCAGGGGCCGATTCCGATTCAGGCCGGAAATCACTCAGACTGAGCCGGACCCGGAGAGATTTCTGACCGAATCGGACCCTGGCAGTCCGACCGAACGAGTACGATGCGCACGCATGCAATCGGACTCGAGTCGGTCGGACTCCCATTGAAGTCAATGGGAGCCGGACGTACAACGCGTACGCGGGCTCCCATTGACTCAATGGGTGCGAGGCGAACAAGGGCGCCCCCTACAGTGGGTACGCCTCAATGCGACTCGCGGCGTACATGCACAGGTAGGGGGGACCCATGGGTCCCCCCTGTGTGCGACTCGCGCGGCTACGTGTACAGGGGGGTCCGACACGGACCCCCAAAGTCCGGCTCCGACTGCTCTTTCGAGCCGGACGGCGCGAGTCGGTCGGACTGCTCGCGGCGCACATCGTACTTGCCCGGCCGGGGAATGTCTCCATTGCGCTGTGCGAGTCGTGTCCATGCGAGTCGGTCGGAGCGGTTCGGACCCGCGTACGAGTCGGTCGGCGATTTCACGTGCGCTCGCATCGTACTCGCTCGGCCGGACGCACGTACGAATCGGTCGGGAATGAGGGCTCCGAATCGGATCCGGTTAAGCCGAATCCGATTCGGTGCCCTACCGGCCGAGATCGGAATCGGCCCCTCAGTGTCTTTTTAAGAGAGTTCTTATGCATCAAGTATCGGTTAGTGATCTAGCTCTAGCAAATTTCTAAAATTTTTCAGCAGAACACCTCCAGGCCTTCGTTCCGGAATAGGGTGATAGCTCTGTAGCGTCCAGCGTCAGCATCCCTGTATGTCTGAGCTGATGTCTGAATTCATGAGAATGAATGGTGATGTAATACAAGGTTGGTGTTTGATTGTGTGTGATGTGGAGTGGAAGAATCTAGATAGTTATAGTTAGTAGGAGGATGAAGCCTTTTCTCATCAGGGAATAGTTGTGGCTAGCACCAGACGGGCGCTAACCCCTCATAACACAAATCTAAGCAGCAACACGCAGGACTCACACCTGTGGGACTCTCACAACTGTGTCAGTCCCCACCTCTAACTGCCAGCGGATGTGTGGGTTGAGCCTTATGTTGCACAAAAGCAAATAAGGACCCTTCACCTGAAAAAGCCAACTTCAAATGGCAATTTGCTAATGTGTTGTTGGTACTTTGAGGGCAAACACTGGTGTTATCTAGATCTGTATTTTACCACATATGGGTGGTAGCGACCAGTGGCAGATATCGAACCCTGAAGTGTGAGGGGAGAGCTCACAGGGACCTCATCTACCCTCAGAAAGAGAGCCACAGGTGCCTAAAGGTGGACAACCACGTTCTATTTCTTCCACTCAGCTGAAATATATCTTCCCATTGGTCCTAAATATCGCTGAACAGAAAAGCCCAGGTAGGTGGGAAAATGGTCTGGGTGGCACTTTATGTAGCCCCTCTCCACCCCGTCGTTGCCACACAGTGGATTAACAATATAGCCCACTGTATTATGTTAGGTCAGGTTTTTTTGTTCTTTATAAAGTCAAATACAAATATAAGTCTTGACGACTCGAAAATGTCTCATTTATCCCAAGTAAGCACACCAGCACCTATGTGATTTATTTATTGATTTATTTATTTATTTATTTTCGAGTTTAATATAGCGCAAACTAGACCTGAAGGTATCAGAGCGCTTTACAGTTTTGCACAGAAACATTTAAAGGAATACATAAAAGAAAAATACAGGGTAGATATATAAAAAGGATGGTGTAGTAGATGGACGAAATACTTCGGAGATAGCGATGGTAAGTTGTGACAGAGGTAGGAGGACTAAAAATGCAGTTATTTCAGAGGTAGAGATGTTTAGACTCTTTGAAGGTTGAGGAGGAAGTGTATCCAGGAACATTGGTTATTTTAGGAGGTAGGGCCGCGTATTTGTTGAGGAGAAGTAGTTTAAGGTTTTTCTTATTTCCCATACTTAGATGGTCACCGACAAACTCAAGAAAGAAGTAAACCGTGTCAACAACCTAATTCCCGCCTGTTTCGGATTTCACACCTCTTTTAGTCGGCTACACTTTTTAGTGGCATTCATAGGAAAAGTGTCGCCGAGTCCCTAAAGCATAGCTGTATTTTACACACAAGTCGGCTCGGTGCGTCTCTAGAGCTGCACGTGTGAAACAACAAAAAGAATAGATCAACTGCACCAAAACCTGTTAATTAACAGAAGTCTCTAGGGTCTTCGTGCTCTTCTTTTTAAAATAGGTGGGTGATTTTCTTGGTGCGGACAGTATTTTACGTCTTCTAGAAAGATCCCATGGCTAGGCAGAGGGAAAGCCTTCTCTGAATGAAACCACTTCAAATAAGGTCTTGAGTTAGGAAATCTTCTTAAGCACTTTTAACCAAAGCGCTTCAAAAAACGACATGAAGGCGTAGGCGCTGCATAAGCAATAGGTCCTGTTATGAGTAACTTTCAACTCCGAAAAGAGCACAAATCAGAATGAAAATGGAACGATGCACGAATTAATAAGAAACATAAAAAGGAGTATGATTAATCATTTCGGTGGAATATGAAATTATCCCTTGTACACAAGGCATGTCACGAGACATTCTGCCTCTAAATCGCACCAATTGACGTGCGGTAGATTGGCCAATGGATGAGCAGGCTGAATGTCTGACTAAAGGGATGTATAATCAGGTGAGCATACAGGTGAGTGGATGTATGTGTGTGAGACTATTGTATGCTTATGTCAAAATGTGAGTCACTGAATGAATGGATAAGTGAATGGACGAGGACAGCATGTATGATCTGCTTCATCTATTATTAGCAGAGGTACAAATGGCATGAACCTCTGTGTTGAACAACGCCCACTACACAGTTGTGGTTTAGTGTACATCTCCAGTCAGAGAAGGGCAACCTCAGCTCTATTGGCAGTAGGTGGTGTTGGCCCTATGATGCACACAAGATGTACATTTATTGTTATCGGCAAAAAGACATACACTGGTCCCTAACTTCTATAAACTCTCCTTTGTCCATCGGTGCCTTTGAAAAGAGAGACTGTCAGGAGCAGCATTATGGCTATTAGCATAAGCCTAGGAGATCAAAATATTTATGTTTAATTAAACCACCCCAGCTATGGGCATAATTTCGACTCCGTTTAAAGTGGTCACTGCTGCCCTCCTGACAATGCAACATTGACAGCATGTTTCTTCCATCTGCGGTAGCCTCGCCATATTAATGAAGTTTGCCTGCCTCATGCAGTCTCATGAGTAAAGGCCTTGGTCTCATCTCGTTAGGCCCACGGAAATGTTTTTTTCTTGAGTCCTCCATCTGCAACGGAGCTGGCTGCATTGTGTTCAAAACGCTGCAGCGAGAGAGGTGCTTAGTTTAAAGCTCTGGATCAGTATTTCTACACCACAAATTCTCTAAATATTGTCCAGGCCGAGCATTGCACTTTTCGACTTCCCTTCAACTATGCTTACAAAAGTTTACGCTACGTGAATTGGTGGCCATGCTTCTAAAGTGCATGCTTCCAAGCTAAGGCATTCACAAGGCCCTAAGGTCTGGGCTCATAAACCAGTATTTTAGTGTTTTACGACTAAGGGGCATATTATCAAGGACGGCTAAAGCGGCGATAATGGGCTTGATAATATGCCCTGGAGAATTCCAATAGAAGCCCATGTTGACACCAGAACATGGGCTTCTATTGGAATTCTCAAGGGCATATTATCAAGCCCATTATCGCCGCTTTAGCGGCAGTTTTCTGCCGCAAAAGCGGCGATAATTTTTAACGCCGTTCTTGATAATATGCCCCTTATTCTTCTATATTGCTGTGATACCTTGAGTGAACATGTACTCAATAAGGGGCATATTAACAACGAGGCGATAAGCAATTATCGCCGCTTTAGCGTCCGTTTTCGGACGGAAAGCGGCGATAATTCTATCGCCTAATCAGCAAGGTCACGCTATCGCGTGAATCCTTGCACTATCGCCCTTTCCCCAACGCCCATCCTTGCATCTCTAATGAGATGCAAAGTGAGCGTTACTGGCGTACCCGGATGGGCTACGTTGCAAATATCGCCGATGTTCACATCGCGATATTTACAAGGCAGCCCACAGGATTATAGCAGACGTTAGATTTCGGCGAAAACGGCCGTTTTCGCCAAAATCTAACGTCTGCTATAATCCTGACTTACCTATGTTAGGCATAGGAGGTGGATTCTGCTGATACGACCACAGGGTCGTATCAGCAAGGTGCTCGCCCTTTGCAGGGAACATCGCTGGAAAACCAGCGATGTTCCCTGCAAAGAGCGATACTCTCGCTATCTCTGGAATTTTATCGCCCTGGAGTAACGCGTTGTTAATAACGCGCTACCAGGGCGATAAATGCCAGAGATAGCCTGCGATAATATAATTATCGCTAAGCACGGCCAGCGATAATTATCGCTGGCCGTTGTTAATATGCCCCTTAATACGCAATAAGATTACATAAGGAGTAGGTTGAATTTATGAATTATTGTATCTGTAAGTCTACAATATATAACTAAGGGGATGGGTAGTAATCCTAATATATGAACAAGTGAATATGTAGGCAGGGTTCAAGTAGGTTGCATTAGTTCATGGGGAAATGAGTATTTGAACAAAGTGAATGCATGTATACATAAATGCATGGGTAAATCAAATTCATGTTGAAATGAATGTAAGACTAGAATGGCCATATGAGATGGTATGTCAGGGGTCGTCTCTATCTAGTACTGTGGGCATCTACTAGCCAGCACGTGATTCAGATTGCTTTCTAAAGAGACAAGCACTTTACGCTTTCTTGCAGATTTCAGAGAGAAGTGTAATCTTGAGCCAAGATAATGTGGCAAGGTTCCACAGAGTAGCCGGCAAGACTTCTAGGCCTCCATTGTACTTTGATTGAAGCGTGATGGCTATGTGTGCCATGCATGGCAAGCACAAACTGGCCAAGCAGGACAATTAATTTGGGGCTTGCTGTTGGGGTTGGGGGGGCGAGGAAGCAGTGCGGGAGAAGAATCTGTGTGCATTGCATGAGGTCTTGAAGTTTAAAATTTACTCTTTAGTGAATCCAGCAGCAAAGAGAATTAGAAAACAGGAGAAATGAAATGACCTAATGAAATAAGTTGAGTGGGCAACAAACTGTGGGGAAATAACACATGGAATCGGAGTCCCTTAGAATGCAGGTAAAGAAGTTAGATACAGGTTCTCCGGAGTTACAGTAGCTGGACACGTGAGTAAGAGATCCAAGTTTGAATAACTGGTATTGTTACCGGAGGATCTCTATGGATGACTCCTCTGATGGATCTGACCATGGGAGCCTAATGACCATAAAATTGCATGACTGGGGCAAATCATCTGAAGGGTGACGGGCATATCTGCTTTATCCACGACCAAGATCCTAGCAACCAGACCTTGAAACGCCACCAGAACTATGTAGAACAGAATATGAAGCATTGCAATTGCTCGTCAAGGTTATTTTGTTGACGACTAATAGCATTTCTCTTTGTCCCTCTTTTCCTCTCACTTTGTATTGCTTCCCTGCCTTCTGATTCCCCATCTGTAGCAGAAAAGAAGTGGTTTACAGATGAGCCGGAGAATGCCTATACCCGGAACCTGCAGATCAAGCCCATAAACAGTCACATGGCCAACCAAATCAACCAGTACAAATCGACCAACAGTTTGATCCCACCAATCCGGGAAGTGGAGGACGAATGTTGACTGGCGGGAAGAACAGAACTATTTTTTTAAAGTCCGATAAACTTCATAAAATTGGTGGATGTGACTCATTTCTCTCTTACTCACCGAATCACAAGTGGAAAGTTTATACAGAGCAAAGGTGTTACAACAAACAGGAGGATTCAAGAAACACCGACACCGGTAGATGGAACGCTCACTACGTCTGCCTTGAATATTGCTTCCATGTATTTTGGACAAATAAAAAGATATTTCATTTATATATGAACATAATCAAAAATAGTCATGTATAGCCTCTAGCGTTTTAAATTATTTTTATTTATTAGAAGAGAGAATATATTTTTTTTCTTTTCACTGTCGAGTATCTTCCCTTTGGATTTATGGTTGTTCGGTGGCCATTCTCCCAAAAGCTCGTCTCATCTTTCCATCTCTGTCTCATAAAGGAGAAGGACCCAGAGAGGAGAGACAAACAAAAAGAAAAGAAAAAACAAACAAACAGGAGAAACAATATCAAACATGTATTTTAAAAAAAATCAAAAATCAAAAAAAATATGCTCACAAATGTGTTTCATCACTGGAGGACGTGTATAACCAGCTCTGAATAAATGGGAATTCTTTATTTTCAAGGTTGAACGTCCTGTTCTTGTCAAATTAAGTGTTTCTTGTTATTTCGCCATCTGAAGCAAAGGCTCTGAATGATAACTTGGCCAAGTGAACTTCAGTAAAAAGCGAGGCAAAATACTGGCTCTTGGAACGCATGCGGGGTTCAACATATCATGATATAGTACCTAAGTGCAAACACTGTGTAAAGATCAATATATATCAATGCCTGTCTGGAGAAAGAGTTTCTCCAAGGTGAAGAGTGTCTGGTGAACTGAGCCTACTTATGTAACATTAGGAACTGTTCCAGAATCTGGTAATAGCATGGCATGCGGGAGCAACAAGAAGGCTCAGGCCTACAAGCGGAATGGTCAAGACCCAAAAGCCATACTCATGTTTTTTTCCATGTAAATGCGACATGTTTGACTATAGTCTGCCTTCCTCCGTTAGAAAATGACATGAGAATTGCAACTATGGCATGGCTTGCAATTAAAAGGTTGGAAGTGAGCACTGAAATCATGTATCAGTATGCCATATATTGGTGAGTAGAGTATTTTTTTCCAGGACGGTCATGGTCTGCCCTATAGTGCTAAGGAAGGTGACCGAAAGCTATGCTATGTTCTACCAGCTCACAACTGGTAATATGTATGCTACACTACATCGCTACACAAAAAAGATTGTTGTAGTCTACCCTCAAACAATAGGTAGTAATCATTGTTGTTATGTCATGGTCCGCCCTGCTGTGGCAGAGAGTAAGAAAGTAATAGTTACACTTCTATCAAGAGCTGCTCGATATTGGTGGGATTGGAGTGTTGTAACATGAGGCATGTTGGAATCCGAGGATATAAGGCAAGTTATTGTTTATGAGTGGGGCATAGACAAAAATAAAACCTTCTCTTTGGGCTGGCCCAAAAGCTGAACAGCAAGGGTATAGTGTGAGTTTTGAGGGACCATTTAAAATGCTAATGAAAGAACTAAGAATAAACAGTGGTGTGGGGGCTCCCCCTAGTCTGATCAATAGACGTGAGCGAAAGCGTCAGTCCTTGGGTATCAATGGTTCTATGACGGACTAGCACAGATCTCTTGCCAACCCCAACCACATTTGCTTAGAGTACATTTAAGGATGACAGTGCGGGTATATGACTACTCCCACACAAGCATGTCTTTCGAGAAAGGGCTGTGATTGGTGTACGGCTCTCTTTCACCTCTGGGGTCATTTTCTTTGGGTTTTTTTCTTGGCCTAGAAGAATATTTGAGTTTGGTTTTAATGCACTGAAATGTCATCAAAGCATCCTGACACCTGTCTGTACTGCTCACACTGCACTCATATGTAAATCATGTCAAGATCTTAGTTAATCGAAAGTAGACATAGAGGCGAAGCAGTCACAAAGAAGAGGCGGTCAGGGGTATGCACTTACTGATGATGGTCGCAGGATCAAGAAACCAGGCCAGCTCTTAGAGTAGTTAAAGTAGGGGAAGCCTACAAGACAGAGCAGGATTTGGGCTGTGCTCCTTCTACAGCATTGTTGCCCCAACTGTCCTATTTCAAACCCAGGGTAAGACGATCTCTGACTGTTTGACATACAAAGAATCCTCTTCATAAGAAGTAAGAATATGCACTTACACAACCATGAGTGTGGACCAGCAAAAGCAATGTGTGTCGTCGCTGTGTGAGATGAAACGCTAAATATGCCAAAGGCGGCAGGGACATTGTATAAGGGCCTGCCCAAACCTGACATAGGAAGGACAGCCACAAAAGCTTGAAGTTACACAGCTCACCAACTTGCATTTATTTTTTTCCATCACGTCTGTGTTAAATGTTTACTTACATGATCAGTAAGAGGCCTCTTTCGGAGAACTTCTTGAGTGTGAGGTGAACTCAAGAGGTTTCTAGATCTGGATGATAAATCTTCACTGGGTTGCACTGGAGAAGAGATATACAGAAAACACCTGCACGTCAAAGTAGCAGTCCTACTGGATGGTCTTAAAGCTAAGCAACTAATTTGCGCTATTCATGTCTTCCTGGATCCACTTTTTGATTGTTTCTAAGTTCGAATTTGTACACAAAATGTTAACATTAAAAAATGCATCTTTTATTACATAAAAAACGTTGACAACATTTGGACATATTCTTCACTTGGGTTGTGGTTCAGGTTTTTATAAATATATTTGTAAATTTGATGTTTCCAGCTGTACAAATACAATTTTCCAGAGGAAGTGGGGCAGTAGTACTCATTAATACATACATTCGGGGGAATGCTACATTGAAATAGTTTTATAAATGTTAAATTCTAATTTTTCCATTCAAATGTTTCAGAATTTTTGATAATCAATAACACCTTTTGGTAGTTCTTGTGCTTCAATTTAAGTATTTCCTGAAGTAGAAACTGCAATCAATATCTCCCTGCCATCTGGGCTGGATTAGGTTAGGTCCTTGTGTTGCTCTTTCCATGCAACATAAATGGACATCCCACATTTTTTCCTGTCCCTTTAGAATGTGACCTGTCTTACGCCACCTGACTGCACAACATCGTAATGAAATTAGCAACACTGCTGTGATGTGATGGTGCATAGTGGCTATGCGAAACCATTTCATGATCTTACAGTAACAAAAAGAGAGGCGCCTCTTACTGGCCACAGAAATACGTGACTCGAACTATGAATCTGTAAGTATAGAAGAAATATAAAGCCAGAGTTCATAAAATAAAGCAAATCTACTTTAAATAAAAAAGAATTAGAAATCATTCTTTGACGTTTTTATTCATTTATTTATTTTGTAATTACATATATGAACTGAACGTGCAATAATACTTTTCTTTCCTTAACTGAAGCTGATAAGTCTTCTGGAATCTCTTCAGAGTATGGCCTGCGATATGCATCCTTTCAACCCTCTGGCATTGCAGACTATGTTAACAACTACCATGAGACAAGAGAACCCAGTGGGCTGCCCATGTCACCTACTGAGCATTATATGAGGAAGGTGCGTATTAGTAAACAATCAGTCCTGTGAGACTCAAAGGAGTCTTTGTGGATGCCAGAACTCTTTTAACACTCAAGAATTTACAATTGGAGTGTATTTCATGATGTTATTAAAATCAAAACTACCTGAGTGCACTGAATATGTATAGTGGTTACTATAAAACAAAAAAGATAGCAGCAACAATATTGGTGAACAAACGGAAAAGCAGAAAGTATTGCAGCATTACAACAGTAATTCAGAATTTCTCTGCATAGGCTGTCCAACACAGCCCTTTCTCTCTCCTATTAAGTTACTCTTATCACCAAAACAGGCCTATACACGTTTCTTAGATGACCTTGCTCTCTTCCGCACACCTTATAGGTACAACAGAAGTAGTGGTCCATAGAAAGAAAGCTGTTGTTTCTGCCTTCGCTCTCAGTAGCTATGGTGTCTCCAAGCAGGGCGATAAGCCTTCCTGGAGCTGAATGTGTTTTCCTTTAGCCTTCAGAAGGAGAAAGGTGCTTACAACATTCTTCAGCGCAACCCCTAGTTTGATGTCCCCTACGAAACAAAGTTTCCTCTCTTCTCAAATAACTTTCTAATGTAGATTATATACTCTATTTAAACCTTATGGAATGTATTGAAACAAGTATTCAATATAAGAGCCCTAATGCCCTCTCACCTACATATGTTCCCATGAAACCTTGTTTACTGTTTAGAAAAAAATAACTAGAAAATCAAGATATCAGGTTATACTAAAACAATCATTAAACAATATATTTGAACAAGATAAATTATCTGAACTAAAGGACTGATCTGCTAAATTATCCACAAACCATTATCTCTAACACCCAAAATTTAAATGCATGTAAGTACATTTACGAAATGTAGACACTAACTGGCAGCCTTGTCGATATGTTTCTTTGGAAAGCCACTGAAGAAGGTTTTGTTCCCACTATGTTAAACTATTGGTCCCTGATTTTGAGTTTGGCTGATGAAAATTCCATCCTGCGAGGGCAAACTGACCCGCTTGTACAGCACATGGGAGAAATGGAGTGCCTCTTCGAACCTAGAGGCTGCTTGCAGAGTGCGCATCTCAGTCAATAAATCTGCTTTGGCAATTATGCCAAATTATACTATTGAAATGCTTCCTTCCACATTAGTCCCAGGAGAATTGATTCCTTGGATTTATAAATAGCAAATAGAAATAACATAGTAGCCAGCGAGCCAATGTGTTCGCAGACTGGAAACCCAGCTCAGTCCTAATTGCATGGAGAGGATTCAGCCTTCTGCTTCCTCTTTCCATAGTGAGCCTTCGATAGGGTCCAAGTATGTATCTTTTTGCAACCACTATATGCCAGTTTAGGAAAGATCTTGGTATATGAAATTATTAGCAGGCAGATAATATAACCCCAGTAATTACGATAAGAGCTATTTAACCTGTGCATTGAAGATTTGATAAATAATCTTTTTACCTTCAATAGTTTTACACAGTAGAGCTTCATGTTCTGCAAGATTCCCAAGTCACACTATCCCTGTGCTAATACCAGTTTGTCATCCCAGCTACATTAATTTAACTGAATCTTTACCTGTGGAAACCATAACCTTTGTTTTTGCTCAATTTATTCTGAGCTGATTAAACCTATGATGCTCGTCCAAATTGTTCGACAAGGGCTGTTGCCTTGGAGGAAATCGCAGAGTATGATGGTATCATCTGAGAGGTAAAATGCAGAGAACAATTTCAACCCTATCTTAGAGGGATTATTGTCAGTTTAGTGTGGCTCCCCTTCATAGTTGGTGATAAGTATATTAAATTATAGCTGTCATACATTTTCTAGAACCTCCAGAACACGGCCCAGTAATAGGTCTTCTAGACCCCCTCGTAATAAGGACTTTGTCAATATCTCAACATGAGACAGAAAGCCAGTTGGATTGCAACCATCCCACAAACCACTGAGCAGTACTGGAGTGAGATGCATTTCAGCTAATTATCAAGTCTATAAAGTATCACAACAATAATTAATGTGACCCTAACATTCTTTTATAATATAAAGGCATGCTCCAGGACATTAGGAAACATGAATATATCTTCAAGATTTGAATTCGAATCAAAATCACATCCTAGTGCAGACAATGTGTGTAGTAACTTTTATAAAAACAACTACTATAGTAACTGCAACATTTACTAATAATGTGAACAGCAGAAAATAATGCAACATTGTAACTTTATATCAATCCCACCACCATATCTTTAGTTTATTAAGCTCAACTCATCAACAAAAGGAGAGCCTAATTTGAGTTTCAAAGATGGCCTCACTCGTATACTTTCTTTGAACAAGAAGACTTCTGTTCAATATAATAGCATTGTCTGTTAATCTCGTTTGGGTTAGAAGGCAGGCTGATCTCAGCAAGAAAAGGTTAAATGTGCCACCCATTAGCCTTCAGCAAAAGGAGGTTAAATGATTCTATAAGGCCAGTGTCATCTCAGTCTTCTGGCAAGAAGTTCCTCTCTAGATATTCCCACTCTGTTCCTAACTTATATAACATTATCTGGTCTTTGTTGAATCTTTCAGAATAAACAAATACCAGAAAGACGGCCTGATGCCCTTTTACTTATTTTCATTCTGTGAAATTGTGCCTTTCGCATAATAATAACCAATGAAAAATTTAATTATTAGCTTTCATGAAATTTTGTTCATAAATAAAAAAAAACAATTATTTAGAACACATAGTTGTTAAATACTGTGAATATATTTGACGAGACTGGATTAAAAAGCTGCAAACAAAAATTACATTAATAAACCTGCAATCTAAGGTTGTCATTTATAGCTAAATAATTAAGACGTGCAGCTCAAAGAAAGGGATAACTAGAAGGGAAAAAACAACATAATTATGACATCCCTGGAATGATATTAAGGGCATATGCGATTAATATATTTGTGTATATATATATATATATATATTCAAACAATTTTCCTTAGTGAAACCAGGAATGGTGACGCCGTGTGTAGTGCAAAAAATAGTCTTTATTGGCCTCAGTCGAGTCGAACGCGTTTCGGAGCTAGAACTGCTCCTTGCTCACCGATATATATATATATTGTCGCTCCTGGTCCCAGGATAATATTCCTGAATGAAGAGGCACTCGCGGGGGGTGAGTTTTAAAGATTTATTTTCTTACTCGGGCAAACAAATGCGTTTCGGCTGGTCGCCTTCTTTGGTGTCTTCAGACGCCGCCGGAAACGCCACTCTAATTATACACATATGATTCATTGAAAGTAAAAACGGACATTAACTCATACATCCCGTTTCTCAATACCACATCATTGCGCCATCTTGGTATAATACTTTTGCCAATGCATAGTAATAGCGGTCAGCTGATCAAGATATATCTCAGCCGCCTAATTGGATTAAATAATCCAAAGTTTTAAATTACCGTAATTTAGCCCTGTATGGGCATATGAATCTTACAACATAATACCGTCATAATATTAAGCCCTGTATGGGCGATAAATCATATCCAAACATGTTATGCAATGAGATTTGAACGGGAAAAGAAAAAAGGGAGAAGAAAATCTTAGTGGAGGAGAAAGAAGGAGAAAAAGTTGAAGACAAAAAGAATAAGGACAATAATGCAAGTTTCAAAGTTTAAACTTCAACATTCAAGGTTAGACTCTAAATTTTACATTTACAACTTGAATAATCCACAGTTTCAAAAATTCATAAAACTTTTTGTCAATTATATATTAATATCATATATATTTCATCAAATGATAAAGGAAAAAGGAAATTAAATACAACATATGTTCAATGCAGTGATCCTGAAAGATTCCTAAAGAATTCTCCAATTCTATCCTAGGTGTACCGATAACTCTTCGCTGCTGTTCATTCCATTGGGTGACTTTGTCTGTATATCAATTATATATCGGGACTCCAACTTTCTCAATCTGAGGGTTCTAAGTCCTCCTCTCATATTGGGCAGCACATGATCTAAACAGAAATATGATAGGAGATCCCTATTACTATTGTGCGTGCTGGCGAAATGTCGGGCTAACGGATAAGTCGCATCCCTATTGGTGATGGCCCGCATATGTTCTAAAATACGGACCTTCGTGGGGTGGATGGTGCTTCCTATGTATTTCAAGCCGCAGTGGCACAATAGACAATATACAGTGTAAGAGGTGGTACACGTCATGAACTTCGTGATGTATTTGGGTTTGTCAAGACCTGGTATTATATATGATGAAATATTCTTGCTCTTAGTGCATGCCTTGCACTTGCCGCAAGGAAAAAACCCTTTCAACGTATTAGACAAGACTATGGCTTCCTTTTCTAAATGGCTATGTACTAGATTATCCCTGAGGGACCTCGCTTTTCTGAAGGTCAGTAATGGATAGGCCGGAATGTCCTGGCTGATGACCTGATCTGTTTTGAGTATATGTCAATTTTTTCGCAATATACTCTGAAGATCTGCAGCATTTTCAGAAAAGGTGGTTACCATCCTGAATTTGCCTTTCTCATCTGTCTTTTTAGGGGCAGTTTTTAACATATCTTGTCTAGAAGACTTATTTACTCTCTTAAAGGCTTCTTTTGGGGTTTGATGGTTATACCCTCTTTGTTTAAATCTAGTTATGCTCTCATGCGCTGCCTGTAGGAAGTCACTCTCTGTGGTATTATTGCGTCTAATCCTCAAGAGCTCACCATATGGTATACTGCTGATGAGCCTATGGGGATAATTGCTGGTTGCGTGTAATATAGAATTACCCGCAGTGGGTTTTCTATATAGTCTCGTACCTAAAGATCCCTTACAGACATAAATTTCCAAATCCAGGAAATTGACTGATAAGTTGCTGACATCTCCTGTAAATTCAAGTTGACAGTATTGTTGTTCAATACATCGATGTAATCTAAGGCTGACTGTGATGACCCTCTCTGAATATGTCCATTTTCACCAACCATTTTTTAGCACAGGAGGTAATCAAGTTATCTTCCTATATTCGAGATACGAAGGATTTCCTGAACCGTATCCTGAATATCAGATGGGAGGATGACTTTCAAATGATGGTCCTTGACATATCATCTCTCTATACATGTATTGCACACAAGGATGGCTTGAATGCTGTCAAGTACTTTTTGAAGAACAGATCACTTAAGTACTTGGAACACAACATGATGCTACTTGAATTTGTTGAATTTTGTCTGATGAATAATATATTTTTGTTTCAGAACCAACATTTCAAACAACTGTCTGGGCCGGCGATGGGCACCTGCTTTGCCCCCAGCTATGCGAACTTGTTCGTAGGCTGGTGGGAGGAGCAGGTGGCCTGGGCCAATGTCAACCAATCGTTGTCCAATCAAATAGTAGCATGGCATCGATACATCGATGATCTTTTCATAATTTGGAGAGGGTCATCACAGTCAGCCTTAGATTACATCGATGTATTGAACAACAATACTGTCAACTTGAAGTTTACAGGAGATGTCAGCAACTTATCAGTCAATTTCCTGGATTTGGAAATTTATGTCTGTAAGGGATCTTTAGGTATGAGACTCTATAGAAAACCCACTGTGGGTAATTCTATATTACACGCAACCAGCAATCATCCCCATAGGCTCATCAGCAGTATACCATATGGTGAGCTCTTGAGAATTAGATGCAATAATACCACAGAGAGTGACTTCCTACAGGCAGCGCATGAGAGCATAACTAGATTTAAAGAAAGAGGGTATAACCATCAAACCCTAGAAGAAACCTTTAAGAGAGTAAATAAGTCTTCTAGACAAGATATGTTAAAAACTGTCCCTAAAAAGACAGATGAGAAAGGCAAATTCAGGATGGTAACCACCTTTTCGAAAAATGCTGCAGATCTTCAGAGTATATTGTGAAAAAATTGGCATATACTCAAAACAGATCAGGTCATCAGCCAGGAGATTCCGGCCTATCCATTACTGACCTTCAGAAAAGCGAGGTCCCTCAGGGATAATCTAGTACATAGCCATTTAGAAAAGGAAGCCATAGTCTTGTCTAATACGTTGAAAGGGTTTTTTCGTTGCGGCAAGTGCAAGGCATGCACTAAGAGCAAGAAAATGTCATCATATATGTTAGAAATGGGATCTCTAGTTGGCAAGGGCTTGCACCTTTGTCCAAGTAGGGACCCTACTTCCTAGTCAGGGTAAGGGAGTTACACTCCTAAAATAAACCCTGCTCACCCCCTTGGTAGCTTGGCACGAGCAGTCAGGCTTATTCTAGAGGCAGTGTGTAAAGCATTTGCACATAACCAACAGTAATACAGTGTAAGCACTACAAACTGACACCACACCAGTTTAGAAAAATATCCAATATTTTTATATACTTTAAACAAGACCAAATTCGATAAAAATCCACTGTACAGTACTTCAGAAATAGTTACTTCTCAAAATGTCTTTAAAAACAGTTCCTTGATGTCGATAGCTCCATCCAGGGCTATCACGGCGTCGTGAACAAACAAATCCAAACAGTTCTGGCAGACCGCGGCGTCGCGGGTCAACTACGGTGTCGGGAAGACCCGCAAACAGTACCTTTCAGAAATGCAGGGCGTCGATGACCTCGCGGTGAGCTTCCGAAAACACGGCGTCCGCAGGCGTCGGTTCCGGAGGTCGGTGCGGTGTCGTCGGGGCCCTCGAAGTCACACGCGTTGCAGATCGATCTCCTCTGTTGAAGTCAGGAGCGCTGGCGTCGGCCGGCGTCGGGTGCTGCGGTGCGAAGTGCAGTGGTGCGGCGTGCGGTGCTCTCAGGTCGCGGTGCGAGCAGCGGCTCGGTGGCGGCGTCGGATGGCGTCATCGGTGAGACCAGGGTCGCGGTGTGAGATGAAGGTGGTGCTCGTCACGGTGCTGGCAGGTCACGGTGCAGCAGCGGCATCGTCGTAGCTGCAGCGCTGTCGTCGGCTGACGAACTGGAGTCGATGGCGTCGGTGGGCCAAGGCTGCGGTGCGGGATGAGGGCGGTGCGTCATGTAACTTACGAGCGGTGCCCCAGAACCACGGTGCAAGCAGCGGCGTCGAGTCCGGCGTGGAGCGGCGTTGTCGGGAAGGCCACGTCGTCGTCGTGAAGCGAGGCGGTGCTGAGTGCGGTGCCCACAGGTCGCGGTGCGAGCAGCGGCTCGGTGGCGGCGTCAGCAGGCATCGTCGGTGAGACCAGGGTCACGTGCGGCGTTGCAGCGGTGCCCTCTGCGGTGCCGTCGGGACACGGAGTCGGCAGCGGCGTCGTCGACGTCGTCAAGTTGCTTTTCTTCTGTTGCAGCACAAAACACACAGTCCCCAGTGCTGAGGGCAGAAGAACTTGAAGTCTTTGCTGTTCCTGAGACTTCTTGAACAGGGGGCAAGCTCTACCTCAAGCCCTTGAAGACACTCACAAAGTAGATTGCAGAAAGTTCAGTTCCAGTCCTTTCACTGCCCAAGACAGAAGCAGCCACTGCAGGCCAACACAGCAAAGCACACAGCAAAGTGGTAGTTCCTCCTCACAGCTTCTCCAGCTCTTCTTCTTGGCAGTCTTCTTGATCCAAAAGAGTTCTAATTTTCTGGGGTTTGGGTCCCCCTTTTTATCCTCAATTTATCTTTGTTCTCTGAAGGCAGAGAGGCCTTTGCCTAGTCCAAACCAGTTCTGGTCAGTCCTGGAGCACTTTGTTGACAAGTCTCCTTCTTTCCTTTCACAGTGCAGGCCAGGGACATCAGACGCACCACAGGAGGTGGAGCCAGCATTGTGGAGGGAAGGCCCAGCCCCATTCAGGTCCCAGGTGCATCCCCTCCCACCCATCTACATGTAGATCTTGCTATTCAGCCCTGTGCTGACTCACCCTGTCTCCTGGCATCCCCCAGCCCCTGTCACTCACACTCCAGACAAGGAATACACAACCTAGCAGAGGCAGGCTTGGATGGTTAGAGAAGAAAATACCCACTTTCTAAAAGTGGTATTTTCAAACACAGAATGTTAAAACCAACTTCACTAAAAGATGCATTTTATCATTCTGAGTCCAGGCATACTAAACTCGAATTTTTACCATGTTCCCTGGCCCAGTTAGGATTATAAGCTGTAATAATCAAAACTGCCCATTCTGGCCTATGGGGAACAGGTAGCCTTGCAATAGTGAAAAACGAAATAGGCTGTAATTCACTATCAGGACATGCCACACACACCAGGGCATGTCCTACCTTTCACATACAATGCACCCTGCCCACAGGGGTACCTTGGGCCTACCTTAGGGGTGACTAACATGTAGAAAAGGGAAGGTTTAGGAACTTGCAAGTGTGTGCACTTGCCAAGTCGACATGGCAGCCCCAGGCTGCACACAGGCTCTGCAATGGCAGGCCAGAGTTACACTTTACGGGCTGTTTGCGTGGGTGGCACAATCCAGTGCTGCAGCCCACCAACAGCATTTGATCTATAGGCCCTGGCACTCTCAGTGCACTTTACAAGGGACTGACACATAGATCAAATAGGCCAATCATGGAAACACCAATCCATAACACACTTTACACAGAGAGCATATGCACTTTAGCACTGATTGGCAGTGGGAAAGTGCCCAGAGTCCTAAAACCAACACACACAGGGTCAAAAACAGGAGGCCAAAAAGCAAAAAGTCTGGGGGTAAACCCGCTGAAAAAGCCAAGTCTAACACAACCCCCTCCCAGCCTAAAGCCAGGGTAGACTAATCAATCCCTTGATGGACTTCCCTGCTTGGGGCGATAGAACATAGACCTGGCCCACAACAGCGGGGGCACGTTCTGGTTCTACGCCTTTCCAAACCCAGTTGGATCCCTCTATCCATACTCTCGGGGCCCACTAAGCTGACCCATGGGGTACCCTTCTCTTCACCTGTGAACCCCATCTGTGCAGTGCCTAAACTTACTTTGCTCACAGATGTGTCCCAACAGACCGACAGTGCCCACATGGCCAACACAGTGGTGTGGCCCAGTCCACCCCCGGGGTGTGACTCCTGTCCCCCTCCCAGGGGCAACTCTGTCCACCAGGACAGTAAGCCACTGTGGCTACTGACAGTTGTCAGTGGGGAGACCCAGGCCTTATGCCTCTCAAGGCTCTCTAACCTCTGTGGCGTCAGAGAGTGGGGGGCGGTAGCCCCAGGTGCCTGGCACCCTTTGTCCATTCTCCTTCTTGTCAGGCCAGGGATGACATCCTGGCACTGACCCACCAGCCTAGGGTCTGTACCCGGCGGCTGGACAGGAGACTGGGGTAGGCTTTCCCACCCCCGGTCTTCCTCCCAGGGGCTCCGTACCCTCCCACCTGGAGCGGTACCCCCTTCCAGAATTGTCAGGGCACCTGTGGCAGGTGCCTTGCACAATCGCCCACCAGTTCAGGGGTGCTATCCTGCAACTGGTACACCAGCCTAGGGTCTGTACCCTGAGGCTGGACACAGGACTGGGGTGGCCTCTCACACACCCTGTCCTCCTCCCTGGGGCACTGCATCCCCCCACTGGGAGCAGTCCCCCTCAACTCCAGAATTGTCAGGCCACCTGTGACAGGCGTTCTGCACAATTCACCCACCAGTTCAGGGGTGCTATCCTGCAACTGGTACACCAGCCCAGGGTCTGTACCCTTAGGCTGGACAGGGGACTGGGGTGGCCTCCCCCACACCCGGTCCTCCTCCCTGGGGCTCTGTACCCTCCCACCTGGAGCGGTACCCCCAAAAGACAAACTGGTAGGGGCACTGTTAGCAGTCGCCCCTTCCTCCAGGTCAGGGGGACACCCTGAACCTGGTCCTTCAACCCAGGGTCTGTACCCTTAGGTTGAACCTGTGCCTGGCAATCCAGGACTTCCGGGGGAGTACACCAACCCTCCCCAAGGGAAACACACTCCTCATGAGTCGTGCGAGAGTCTGCCTGGTGCAGGTCTCCAGCCTCCTGTCCACCTGACAGAGCATGAAGACCCCCAGGCCAGAAGTGGCCTCACCAGGGTCAGTCCTGGGGTGCTCTGACCTCAGAGCGGGCAACCCCTGACCCACTGGTCCTTCCACTGGGGACAGCACCCCCCCCTCACCATTTTCTCTGGACTCATGCCCCCTCCCAACTGGAGCGGGGCTGCCAGACACCGGAACCGGTGGGATGCTCATTACAGCAGTCCCCCAGTTCCTTAGACACTAGGGGATCACCCTCAATGGATGGCCAGGACCAGGCCCTAGGCCATCCAGATGTCTCTGGTCTTTGCCAACTAACAGAGTGGGGGGCAGTAACCCCTGGTACATAGTAACCATACTCCACTCTTCCTCTCATCAGTGCAGTTCTAAAGAACCACTGATCCTCCAACCTAGGGTCTGCACCCTCAGGTTCACCAGAGGTCTCGGGTGAGGCTCTCCTCCCCTTACCTCTCCTTCTGGGGTCCGGCCCTCTCCTCCCAGGAGAAGCACCCCAGAACCAAAAACTGTCAGGATGCTGGAACCAGACCTCCTACACAATTCTTCCACCAGTTCAGGGCCTTGACCCTGCAACTGATTCACCACCCTTGGATCTAAACCCTCAGGTTGAACCGGGGTCAGAGGCGAGGACTCCCTCCTCTGCACCCCCTTCCAGAGTTCTGTACCCTCCCACCTGGAGTGGTACCCCTAGAAAGACAAACCGGTCAGGACATTGCTTACAGTCGTCCTTCCCTCCAGGTCAGGCAGGACCTGAACCTGGCCTCCTAACCCAGGGACTGAACCCTGCAGCTGAGCACCTGCCTGGCGCACCAGGACTTCCTTGGGAGCACGCATACCCCCCCTGAGGGCAGCACATGACTCATGTGTTGCGTGACAGTCTGCCTGGCGCAGATCTCGCGACCACTGTCCACCTGACAGTGCGCAAAAGATCCCCCAGGACAGAAGTGGTGTCACCATGGTCACTGCTAGGAGGCTCAGCCCTTCTGGCTGGCCTCTGACTCACTGGTTCTCCCACTGGGGAACACATCCCCCTCTCACCCCTCACTCTGGACTTCTGCATCCTCCCAACTGGAGCGGTACTGCCAGACACCAGAACCACTGGAGCTCTGTTTACAGAGGCTCCAGGTTCTCCTGTCAGTAGGAGATCTCCCTCAACGGACGGCCTACCAGTACAGTCTAGGCTCCCCACCTGGGGTTCCCTCCTGGAACCACCCAGGCTCCGGGACCAGGTTTTGGGCACCTTGGGCCGCAGCCCATTCTCACTCCTTCTCCGCAGAGACAGGACGTGAGTCCCTACACCCTTCCCATGACACCGGGACCTATCTGGGCTATTACAAACCTTTCCCACCACTCTTGGTTGGGAAATACCTAAGCCACTTCCTCCAGGATCACCCCCAGATGCTTCTCCAGACCCTCTGGAATCCACCAAAAGGTCGGCCTCCAGTGCAAGCTCCCTGGGGTCAGAGAACTCACACTCCACTGGGTGTTGGCATAGCTCTGGAAAGCAGGGACTTAAAATATGCTCTCCAACAATTGAATCACACAGCCCCACACAGGTGTTAACCAAACTACCCTTCACCCAACCATCCAGTGCCTCAGAAAAGTACCCCACAACATTCTCACAAGACTGGCGAGACAGTGTCTGACTGTTGCTGTCCCTCAACCCATACTCTTCTGGCTGGTCTTCATACTCACTTACCAGGGCTTCTACCATGGGGGAACCCCTCTCCCTGCACCTCTCATCTAGAGTCAGTAGAGTGTCCCTCCCACTACCAGGAATATGATCCCCTGTGCCAGTTCCCCAATCCACCTAAGGGACACTGAGCACCACTGGAGTTACCTCACAATCCTGAACCCCTTGGTGTATGTCAACCCCCTCCTTGAAGTAGGGCCCCAAATCTGTGTGTGTGTCTACCTCATCCTCAGTACTGGACACTACACTTTTGCTGCCACCATCTGGGCTGGACAAAGCCCTACCGGCTCCCCAATCCAGCTCCAGCTCTCTCATTTTAAGCTCATGATCCAAGATCATCCTCCTTTCCTCCATGGCTATTCTTTTGTCTTCCCTCTCACTTTCCATCCTGAGTTTCTCTAATTCGAACTTCCTTGCTTCCCGCCTGTCCTCCAGCTCCTCTGGGGACAAGCCTCTGCTGCCTGGCCTGGAGGGTTCCCCCACTCCCAAAAGCACATCCACCCTAGGAACAGGCTCCTCCACTTCTCCATTGAGATCACCAGATTGCCCACTGGCACCTCTGGCTGCTACCCAGGCCCTCAGTGCCTTTTGTAGCTCATCCTTCCTGGTGAGGCCTCTGACCTGGACTTTCAGGTTCTTGCAAATCGATTTTAACTCCTTGACATTGTAGGCTTCCAATCGATCCTCCTCAAAGGCAATTTCTACTGATGCAATTGATGATACTATAGATTCAGGCATGTTGAAGTAGCAAGTTCAAACTGGCAAGATCAAAAATAGGCCAAAAGAAAAAGAACCTGTAAGTGGTACGTAATGGTCTGCGATATGGTAGTAGTGCACACCAATCACTGTAAGTCAAGTGCAAACACAAGTCCTATCCTCACCGCTGACAACCAATGTTAGAAATGGGATCTCTAGTTGGCAAGGGCTTGCACCTTTGTCCAAGTAGGGACCCTTCTTCCTAGTCAGGGTAAGGGAGTTACACTCCTAAAATAACCCCTGCTCACCCCCTTGGTAGCTTGGCACGAGCAGTCAGGCTTATTCTAGAGGCAGTGTGTAAAGCATTTGCACATAACCAACAGTAATACAGTGTAAGCACTACAAACTGACACCACACCAGTTTAGAAAAATATCCAATATTTTTATATACTTTAAACAAGACTAAATATGATAAAAATCCACTGTACAGTACTTCAGAAATAGTTACTTCTCAAAATGTCTTTAAAAACAGTTCCTTGATGTCGATAGCTCCGTCCAGGGCTATCACGGCGTCGTGAACAAACAAATCCAAACAGTTCTGGCTGACCGCGGCGTCGCGGGTCAACTACGGTGTCGGGAAGACCCGCAAACAGTACCTTTCAGAAATGCAGGGCGTCGATGACCTCGCGGTGAGCTTCCGAAACACGGCGTCCGCAGGCGTCGGTTCCGGAGGTCGGTGCGGCGGCGTCGGGGCCCTCGAAGTCACACGCGTTGCAGATCGATCTCCTCTGTTGAAGTCAGGAGCGCTGGCGTCGGCCGGCGTCGGGTGCTGCGGTGCGAAGTGCAGCGGTGCGGCGTGCGGTGCGAGCAGCGGCTCGGTGGCGGCGTCGGATGGCGTCGTCGGTGAGACCAGGGTCGCGGTGTGAGATGAAGGCGGTGCTCGTCACGGTGCTGGCAGGTCACGGTGCAGCAGCGGCATCGTCGTAGCTGCAGCGCTGTCGTCGGCTGACGAACTGGAGTCGATGGCACCGGCGTCGGTGGGCCAAGGCTGCGGTGCGGGATGAGGGCGGTGCGTCATGTAACTTACGAGCGGTGCCCCCGAACCACGGTGCAAGCAGCGGCGTTGAGTCCGGCGTGGAGCGGCGTCGTCGGGAAGGCCACGGCGTCGTCGTGAAGCGAGGCGGTGCGGAGTGGGGTGCCCACAGGTCGCGTATGAGCAGCGGCTCGGTGGCGGCGTCAGCAGGCGTCGTCGTGAGACCAGGGTCACGGTGCGGCGTTGCGGCGGTGCCCTCTGCGGTGCCGTCGGGACACGGAGTCGGCAGCGTCGTCGTCGTCGTCGAGTTGCTTTTCTTCTGTTGCAGCACAAAACACACAGTCCCCAGTGCTGAGGGCAGAAGAACTTGAAGTCTTTGCTGTTCCTGAGACTTCTTGAACAGGGGGCAAGCTCTACCTCAAGCCCTTGGAGACACTCACAAAGTAGATTGCAGAAAGTTCAGTTCCAGTCCTTTCACTGCCCAAGACAGAAGCAGCCACTGCAGGCCAACACATCAAAGCACACAGCAAAGTGGTAGTTCCTCCTCACAGCTTCTCCAGCTCTTCTTCTTGGCAGTCTTCTTGATCCAAAAGAGTTCTAATTTTCTGGGGTTTGGGTCCCCCTTTTTATCCTCAATTTCTCTTTGTTCTCTGAAGGCAGAGAGGCCTTTGCCTAGTCCAAACCAGTTCTGGTCAGTCCTGGAGCACTTTGTTGACAAGTCTCCTTCTTTCCTTTCACAGTGCAGGCCAGGGACATCAGACGCACCACAGGAGGTGGAGCCAGCATTGTGGAGGGAAGGCCCAGCCCTATTCAGGTCCCAGGTGCATCCCCTCCCACCCATCTACATGTAGAACTTGCTATTCAGCCCTGTGCTGACTCACCCTGTCTCCTGGCATCCCCCAGCCCCTGTCACTCACACTCCAGACAAGGAATACACAACCTAGCAGAGGCAGGCTTGGATGGTTAGACAAGAAAATACCCACTTTCTAAAAGTGGTATTTTCAAACACAGAATGTTAAAACCAACTTCACTAAAAGATGCATTTTATCATTCTGAGTCAAGGCATACTAAACTCGAATTTCTACCATGTTCCCTGGGTCAGTTAGGATTATAAGCTGTAATAATCAAAACTGCCCATTCTGGCCTATGGGGAACAGGTAGCCTTGCAATAGTGAAAAACGAAATAGGCTGTAATTCACTATCAGGACATGCCACACACACCAGGGCATGTCCTACCTTTCACATACAATGCACCCTGCCCACAGGGGTACCTTGGGCCTACCTTAGGGGTGACTAACATGTAGAAAAGGGAAGGTTTAGGAACTTGCAAGTGTGTGCACTTGCCAAGTCGACATGGCAGCCCCAGGCTGCACACAGGCTCTGCAATGGCAGGCCAGAGTTACACTTTACGGGCTGTTTGCGTGGGTGGCACAATCCAGTGCTGCAGCCCACCAACAGCATTTGATCTATAGGCCCTGGCACTCTCAGTGCACTTTACAAGGGACTGACACATAGATCAAATAGGCCAATCATGGAAACACCAATCCATAACACACTTTACACAGAGAGCATATGCACTTTAGCACTGATTGGCAATGGGAAAGTGCCCAGAGTCCTAAAACCAACACACACAGGGTCAAAAACAGGAGGCCAAAAAGCAAAAAAGTCTGGGGGTAAACCCGCTGAAAAAGCCAAGTCTAACACAACCACCTCCCAGCCTAAAGCCAGGGTAGACTAATCAATCCCTTGATGGACTTCCCTGCTTGGGGCGATAGAACATAGACCTGGCCCACAACAGCGGGGGCACGTTCTGGTTCTACGCCTTTCCAAACCCAGTTGGATCCCTACTAGCTGTAGTCCAAGACCTCTACAAAATAAAAAAAAACAAATACCAAGATAATCTAACTAAAGAAGAAAGGTTAGCTCTTAACAATCTAATACAAGATCAAGAAATTGTAATAAAAATAGCCGATAAGGGTGGAAATGTTGTTATTTGGAACAAAAAAGATTAAGAGAAAGAGGCTTATCTACAATTGAAAAATCGAGATTATTATCAGAAACTGGAAAGTAACCCTACAATAACGTTTAAGAATATCTTGGATCGAAAATTGATGGAATGGTCAATGCAGGAACTAATTGACGATGAAGAACGAAAATATCTAACAACGGATTTCCCTGTAACAGCGACCATATATTTTCTTCCGAAACTGCACAAAGATCCTGTGAAACCGCCAGGTCGTCCAATTGTATCTGCTAAAGGATCTCTACTTGAACCCATAGCAAATTATATTGATTTTTCTTGATGCCCTTCGTACTGAATCTCAACTCCTACATAAAAGACACAAGTGACATGTTACGACATCTTCACGATATACCTTGGCAAGAATCTTACACATTAATAACTATGGATGTAATATCATTATATACTAACATTGACAATGACATAGGAGTGCAAGCATGTGCCTTTTTTTTGAAAGAAAGAAACATACAATACAACCTACACAATCAAATGCTCTTAGATATGATTGACATTTGTCTAACTCAAAATGTGTTTCTGTTTGGTGACGAAATATATAAACAAGTGAAAGGTTGTGCGATGGGATTTTCCTTCAGCCCAAGTTATGCTTGCATTGTAATGGGGTGGTGGGAGCAACAGATAGCTTGGCACCCAAATAACGATGCATATGTGAACAAGACGATTTTATGGTTGAGATATATCGACGACCTGTTGATTATCTGGGATGGGTCGGAGAAAGAATTTAAAGAATACTTTGAGATTTTAAATTCAACCAAGGCACAACTTAAATTCACATACACAATCAGCAAAGAGAGAGTTCTCTTCCTGGATACAGAGATATATATAACAAACAACCAAATTCAGACAACACTGCACCGTAAACAAACTTCCACAAATGCAATATTACATGCAGAAAGTTTTCATAAATCGTCCACAATTCAAAACATTCCATATGGAGAATTCCTACGAATTCGAAGGATATGTTCAGAGGAGACTGAATGGAATAAACACAGCCGAATAACCTCAGCAAGATTCAAACAAAGAGGATACAGGGAAGGAAATGTAAGAAGATGTTGGCAAAGAGCAAATGCAAAAACAAGGGATGAGGCCCTACAAACCAAACCAACCACAGAACCCAAAGAGGAACCCATAAGATTGATCATGGACTATTCAAGTGATTCGAGGAAAATTACTGAAATACTAAAGAAAAATTGGAGGATATTACAACTGGACCCCACCATATGTCAAATATTGGGATCAAAGCCCAACATAACATATCGAAGGGCGAGAAACCTGAAGGATAAACTAATCCACAGTCACTTTCAGAAGAAGAGCAATACAGGAAAACAGTGGCTGAAGACAAAAGGTTTTGTGAAGTGTTATGGTTGTAAGGTGTGTCAGATTGCCAAAAATACAACAGAAATCAGGATGGCAAACAACAAAAAATGGCAAATAAAGGAACTTATAACGTGCAAAAGCCAATATGTAGTCTACATCATAGAATGCCCCTGTAATTTGAAGTATATTGGGAGCACAATATGTGAACTGAAAAAAGAATTCTGGAACATGTCAGAGCTACAGCCAATAAAGATCGAGGAAATGCAGTAGCCAAACATATGGAGACCCACCATAATGGAAATTGGAAGCTGCTTAAATTCTATGCACTGGAAACAATACCACTGAATATCCGAGGTGGGAATCGAGAAAAGAAGTTACGTGAAAGGGAATCACGACAGATTTTAAATTTCCGAACATACACACCATTGGGACTCAATCAAAGTGAAGAGTTATATGTACATCTTTAACTGGACACAAAAGAACTGGAACAGTATGTTCTGCCAAAAAAAAGAGAAAGATATAAAGGAAAAGAATGAGATGCCTCTCTTACTATTTTAACTTTCCTTTTTAGGTTATTAAAAATTTCCCCTAAAAAACTTCTTCACATATATAACACAATTGCACGTCCTTCACTGTCAGATGAATGTTTTTATAGGATAGAAGAAAGAATAGTTACATCCGGTCCTGAAAATATGGACATGGTATCATAAGAATTGCATTAATAAAAGCCCACTAGAGGGCGAGAAATGGGAGGATAGACAACTGTAATTAATAATGAGCTCATGAAAATTGAGGATGTAGAATGCTAATGGATTAAAATCCATTAAATGGAATGGCGTCATAATGGCGCGAAACTGAAATTGAGCATCTTTTCTCTACATATTAATGTGTCTCTATGTCCCAAAGTAATGAAATGGATAATTATGTATCATTAGCGTTACTTCTATCAAACAGTTTTGTTTTTCACTTTAAGTTATTCACTGTTTTGTCTTTTTGGTGCACATAAAAATGTAAAAAAATTATATATAAAAAAAAGTTGGTTTTACTTATAAAAGAAAGAGTAGGGGTTTTATGTTGAACTACAACTCCCAAAATGCTAGACGATAGGAAACCAAGAGAAAAAGAAAAAAAGTCACATGATTTGTAGAAAATGTTTTTATTGGTCAGGTTTTCTAGCGCCATTTGTACCGTGATCAAGTTCTCAGTGGAGAACGAAACGCGTCGGTGTAGCCTTGATATCTGATGAATTGAAAATTAAAAGAACGTGAACTACTAAACCTGGGAGTGCGAGCCCGTTTTTTCCTCGAGCAGAGGGATGTGAATGGAATAAATTTGGCGTGGCTCAGCCAAGGGTTACGCACCGAAATAAGAAGCGCCGTAAATCTCAGCAAACCTTGAGCCACTTTTGGAGAAATCCTAATCGAGCTGAGTTGGGTGACCGCCAGCAAACAGAAGAGAAAGGAAGAAGATACGCGCTAGCACTGAGGACACGCAGCCCGCTACCGGAGGGTGGAGGTAAGCGCGAACCGCTGGTGCTTAAAAGGAAGCGCGCTTTCATTATAATTACAAACTGAATGAAACATTGTGTCAAGCTGGCTTTTTCTGCTAAAACTGAAAAACGAGCGAAGTTAAGCAAACACCGCAAGGAGAGTTTCAACAAGAAACGGGCGGTTTAAAACATAACTCAGGAAATTTTCAGAGCAGCCAGGAAAGTAACGGTGTGCTTAAATAAAGGAAATAAGAAGAAATAAGAGCATATTATCAAGGCGAACATGGAGAAAAGAGAGGCAAAACGTAACGAAGTACTAGACTCTTTCTTTGATCAAGAAATAACTATACAAAACAAAACTGAAAATAAAACAGTCTCGAAAAAACGGATACACGAAGTAAATTAAAATTATGGGAAAAATTAAGCAGGAAAGAAATAAATAAATGGTGGGAACTGATCACCTTGAGAAAATATTTAGAAGTACAGAGAGCCCCAAGGGGCTTAAGAATAACTCTAATGCCCAGTCATCAAGAGTCAACCAATGACCTACTCCAAGAATGGGGAGAACATATCCTGAATTCATCGATTGGATTGATGGCAATTCTAGTAAAGCATATTGAAATAGCTTTAAATAAAATAAAAAGTGAATTACAGGATTTGGAAAAAGAACTGGAAAGTTTGGACCTAAATCCCGAAATGAAGAAACTGAAGGAGGATGTAGAACGTAACATCGAAAAACATGAAGAACTAGTAAAATCCAGAAAACAGATCAAATTCCAGCGTGACAAAGATGATTATGCTGATGGCAAAATATTCACATACTCAAGAAAATTCGATATATACAAACGACAAGGAAGAATAGAGGATACACCTCAAGGGTCTAGTAGCATTTCATCTTTAACATCAACGGATCTAAGTGAAGGAGAACCGGAAACGAGTGGAGAAAAATCCAAATTAAGTTTTTTAGGAGATATGAGACTGGTACTTCAACAAAGGCAATGGGAACAAAACCAGAGTTCATTCCAAAACTACAGAGGAAAAGGAAGGGGACGAAAATGGGAGTCCAGAAAACAACGAGAAGAGGAAAGAGGTGCAAGTGGCACAATAGAAAAGATTGGAACCATGACTCGGAGCATGCGCCAGAAGAAGAGCTCATAACTCAAATGAATGAGTTAACGGTTGTAAATCTCTCGGATCGAGAAATATCTGAATTTGAAACATCGCTATTAAAACATGGAATAAACTACTGCCCAACACAACAAATGGACATGGCTCAAACACGAATTGACATTTATAAGTATGTGAGAAAAATAAAACTTGCTAAGATCTTCAAAGAAAACGAGGAAATGACAAATTATACAAAAAAGAAAAAGATAAAAACACCTACTATAAATTTGACAAACTCGGATGCAATTCCTCTCTTGACTCTACTAAATCTAGATGCAGTTGAAGAACGGGATGAAATCACACTTGAATCAGCATGCCCCCAAATGGGAGCTGGTATGAGTGGGAAAAAGCCAAAATCACGTTTCTACCCCCAACTGCCACCAGGAAACAAGATTGATATTTTCCAGGAAGCTGTAGTCCAAGACCTCTACAAAATTAAAAAAAACAAATACCAAGATAATCTAACTAAAGAAGAAAGGTTAGCTCTTAACAATCTAATACAAGATCAAGAAATTGTAATAAAAATAGCCGATAAGGGTGGAAATGTTGTTATTTGGAACAAAAAAGATTATGAGAAAGAGGCTTATCTACAATTGAAAAATCGAGATTATTATCAGAAACTGGAAAGTAACCCTACAATAACGTTTAAGAATATCTTGGATCGAAAATTGATGGAATGGTCAATGCAGGAACTAATTGACGATGAAGAACGAAAATATCTAACAACGGATTTCCCTGTAACAGCGACCATATATTTTCTTCCGAAACTGCACAAAGATTCTGTGAAACCGCCAGGTCGTCCAATTGTATCTGCTAAAGGATCTCTACTTGAACCCATAGCAAATTATATTGATTTTTTCTTGATGCCCTTCGTACTGAATCTCAACTCCTACATAAAAGACACAAGTGACATGTTACGACATCTTCACGATATACCTTGGCAAGAATCTTACACATTAATAACTATGGATGTAATATCATTATATACTAACATTGACAATGACATAGGAGTGCAAGCATGTGCCTTTTTTTTAAAGAAAGAAACATACAATACAACCTACACAATCAAATGCTCTTAGATATGATTGACATTTGTCTAACTCAAAATGTGTTTCTGTTTGGTGACAAAATATATAAACAAGTGAAAGGTTGTGCGATAGGATTTTCCTTCAGCCCAAGTTATGCTTGCATTGTAATGGGGTGGTGGGAGCAACAGATAGCTTGGCACCCAAATAACGATGCATATGTGAACAAGACGATTTTATGGTTGAGATATATCGACGACCTGTTGATTATCTGGGATGGGTCGGAGAAAGAATTTAAAGAATACTTTGAGATTTTAAATTCAACCAAGGCACAACTTAAATTCACATACACAATCAGCAAAGAGAGAGTTGTCTTCCTGGATACAGAGATATATATAACAAACAACCAAATTCAGACAACACTGCACCGTAAACAAACTTCCACAAATGCAATATTACATGCAGAAAGTTTTCATAAATCGTCCACAATTCAAAACATTCCATATGGAGAATTCCTACGAATTCGAAGGATATGTTCAGAGGAGACTGAATGGAATAAACACAGCCAAATAACCTCAGCAAGATTCAAACAAAGAGGATACAGGGAAGGAAATGTAAGAAGATGTTGGCAAAGAGTAAATGCAAAAACAAGGGATGAGGCCCTACAAACCAAACCAACCACAGAACCCAAAGAGGAACCCATAAGATTGATCATGGACTATTCAAGTGATTCGAGGAAAATTACTGAAATACTAAAGAAAAATTGGAGGATATTACAACTGGACCCCACCATATGTCAAATATTGGGATCAAAGCCCAACATAACATATCGAAGGGCGAGAAACCTGAAGGATAAACTAATCCACAGTCACTTTCAGAAGAAGAGCAATACAGGAAAACAGTGGCTGAAGACAAAAGGTTTTGTGAAGTGTTATGGTTGTAAGGTGTGTCAGATTGCCAAAAATACAACAGAAATCAGGATGGCAAACAACAAAAAATGGCAAATAAAGGAACTTATAACGTGCAAAAGCCAATATGTAGTCTACATCATAGAATGCCCCTGTAATTTGAAGTATATTGGGAGCACAATATGTGAACTGAAAAAAGAATTCTGGAACATGTCAGAGCTACAGCCAATAAAGATCGAGGAAATGCAGTAGCCAAACATATGGAGACCCACCATAATGGAAATTGGAAGCTGCTTAAATTCTATGCACTGGAAACAATACCACTGAATATCCGAGGTGGGAATCGAGAAAGAAGTTACGTGAAAGGGAATCACGACAGATTTTAAATTTCCGAACATACACACCATTGGGACTCAATCAAAGTGAAGAGTTATATGTACATCTTTAACTGGACACAAAAGAACTGGAACAGTATGTTCTGCCAAAAAAAAGAGAAAGATATAAAGGAAAAGAATGAGATGCCTCTCTTACTATTTTAACTTTCCTTTTTAGGTTATTAAAAATTTCCCCCTAAAAAACTTCTTCACATATATAACACAATTGCACGTCCTTCACTGTCAGATGAATGTTTTTATAGGATAGAAGAAAGAATAGTTACATCCGGTCCTGAAAATATGGACATGGTATCATAAGAATTGCATTAATAAAAGCCCACTAGAGGGCGAGAAATGGGAGGATAGACAACTGTAATTAATAATGAGCTCATGAAAATTGAGGATGTAGAATGCTAATGGATTAAAATCCATTAAATGGAATGGCGTCATAATGGCGCGAAACTGAAATTGAGCATCTTTTCTCTACATATTAATGTGTCTCTATGTCCCAAAGTAATGAAATGGATAATTATGTATCATTAGCGTTACTTCTATCAAACAGTTTTGTTTTTCACTTTAAGTTATTCACTGTTTTGTCTTTTTGGTGCACATAAAAATGTAAAAAAATTATATATAAAAAAAAGTTGGTTTTACTTATAAAAGAAAGAGTAGGGGTTTTATGTTGAACTACAACTCCCAAAATGCTAGACGATAGGAAACCAAGAGAAAAAGAAAAAAAGTCACATGATTTGTAGAAAATGTTTTTATTGGTCAGGTTTTCTAGCGCCATTTGTACCGTGATCAAGTTCTCAGTGGAGAACGAAACGCGTCGGTGTAGCCTTGATATCTGATGAATTGAAAATTAAAAGAACGTGAACTACTAAACCTGGGAGTGCGAGCCCGTTTTTCCTCGAGCAGAGGGATGTGGATGGAATAAATTTGGCGTGGCTCAGCCAAGGGTTACGCACCGAAATAAGAAGCGCCGTAAATCTCAGCAAACCTTGAGCCACTTTTGGAGAAATCGTAATCGAGCTGAGTTGGGTGACCGCCAGCAAACAGAAGAGAAAGGAAGAAGATACGCGCTAGCACTGAGGACACGCAGCCCGCTACCGGAGGGTGGAGGTAAGCGCGAACCGCTGGTGCTTAAAAGGAAGCGCGCTTTCATTATAATTACAAACTGATTGAAACATTGTGTCAAGCTGGCTTTTTCTGCTAAAACTGAAAAACGAGCGAAGTTAAGCAAACACCGCAAGGAGAGTTTCAACAAGAAACGGGCGGTTTAAAACATAACGCAGGAAATTTTCAGAGCAGCCAGGAAAGTAACGGTGTGCTTAAATAAAGGAAATAAGAAGAAATAAGAGCATATTATCAAGGCGAACATGGAGAAAAGAGAGGCAAAACGTAACGAAGTACTAGACTCTTTCTTTGATCAAGAAACAACTATACAAAACAAAACTGAAAATAAAACAGTCTCGAAAAAAACGGATACACGAAGTAAATTAAAATTATGGGAAAAATTAAGCAGGAAAGAAATAAATAAATGGTGGGAGCTGATCACCTTGAGAAAATATTTAGAAGTACAGAGAGTCCCAAGGGGCTTAAGAATAACTCTAATGCCCAGTCATCAAGAGTCAACCAATGACCTACTCCAAGAATGGGGAGAACATATCCTGAATTCATCGATTGGATTGATGGCAATTCTAGTAAAGCATATTGAAATAGCTTTAAATAAAATAAAAAGTGAATTACAGGATTTGGAAAAAGAACTGGAAAGTTTGGACCTAAATCCCGAAATGAAGAAACTGAAGGAGGATGTAGAACGTAACATCGAAAAACATGAAGAACTAGTAAAATCCAGAAAACAGATCAAATTCCAGCGTGACAAAGATGATTATGCTGATGGCAAAATATTCACATACTCAAGAAAATTCGATATATACAAACGACAAGGAAGAATAGAGGATACACCTCAAGGGTCTAGTAGTATTTCATCTTTAACATCAACGGATCTAAGTGAAGGAGAACCGGAAACGAGTGGAGAAAAATCCAAATTAAGTTTTTTAGGAGATATGAGACTGGTACTTCAACAAAGGCAATGGGAACAAAACCAGAGTTCATTCCAAAACTACAGAGGAAAAGGAAGGGGACGAAAATGGGAGTCCAGAAAACAACGAGAAGAGGAAAGAGGTGCAAGTGGCACAATAGAAAAGATTGGAACCATGACTCGGAGCATGCGCCAGAAGAAGAGCTCATAACTCAAATGAATGAGTTAACGGTTGTAAATCTCTCGGATCGAGAAATATCTGAATTTGAAACATCGCTATTAAAACATGGAATAAACTACTGCCCAACACAACAAATGGACATGGCTCAAACACGAATTGACATTTATAAGTATGTGAGAAAAATAAAACTTGCTAAGATCTTCAAAGAAAACGAGGAAATGACAAATTATACAAAAAAGAAAAAGATAAAAACACCTACTATAAATTTGACAAACTCGGATGCAATTCCTCTCTTGACTCTACTAAATCTAGATGCAGTTGAAGAACGGGATGAAATCACACTTGAATCAGCATGCCCCCAAATGGGAGCTGGTATGAGTGGGAAAAAGCCAAAATCACGTTTCTACCCCCAACTGCCACCAGGAAACAAGATTGATATTTTCCAGGAAGCTGTAGTCCAAGACCTCTACAAAATTAAAAAAAACAAATACCAAGATAATCTAACTAAAGAAGAAAGGTTAGCTCTTAACAATCTAATACAAGATCAAGAAATTGTAATAAAAATAGCCGATAAGGGTGGAAATGTTGTTATTTGGAACAAAAAAGATTATGAGAAAGAGGCTTATCTACAATTGAAAAATCGAGATTATTATCAGAAACTGGAAAGTAACCCTACAATAACGTTTAAGAATATCTTGGATCGAAAATTGATGGAATGGTCAATGCAGGAACTAATTGACGATGAAGAACGAAAATATCTAACAACGGATTTCCCTGTAACAGCGACCATATATTTTCTTCCGAAACTGCACAAAGATCCTGTGAAACCGCCAGGTCGTCCAATTGTATCTGCTAAAGGATCTCTACTTGAACCCATAGCAAATTATATTGATTTTTTCTTGATGCCCTTCGTACTGAATCTCAACTCCTACATAAAAGACACAAGTGACATGTTACGACATCTTCACGATATACCTTGGCAAGAATCTTACACATTAATAACTATGGATGTAATATCATTATATACTAACATTGACAATGACATAGGAGTGCAAGCATGTGCCTTTTTTTGAAAGAAAGAAACATACAATACAACCTACACAATCAAATGCTCTTAGATATGATTGACATTTGTCTAACTCAAAATGTGTTTCTGTTTGGTGACGAAATATATAAACAAGTGAAAGGTTGTGCGATGGGATTTTCCTTCAGCCCAAGTTATGCTTGCATTGTAATGGGGTGGTGGGAGCAACAGATAGCTTGGCACCCAAATAACGATGCATATGTGAACAAGACGATTTTATGGTTGAGATATATCGACGACCTGTTGATTATCTGGGATGGGTCGGAGAAAGAATTTAAAGAATACTTTGAGATTTTAAATTCAACCAAGGCACAACTTAAATTCACATACACAATCAGCAAAGAGAGAGTTGTCTTCCTGGATACAGAGATATATATAACAAACAACCAAATTCAGACAACACTGCACCGTAAACAAACTTCCACAAATGCAATATTACATGCAGAAAGTTTTCATAAATCGTCCACAATTCAAAACATTCCATATGGAGAATTCCTACGAATTCGAAGGATATGTTCAGAGGAGACTGAATGGAATAAACACAGCCGAATAACCTCAGCAAGATTCAAACAAAGAGGATACAGGGAAGGAAATGTAAGAAGATGTTGGCAAAGAGCAAATGCAAAAACAAGGGATGAGGCCCTACAAACCAAACCAACCACAGAACCCAAAGAGGAACCCATAAGATTGATCATGGACTATTCAAGTGATTCGAGGAAAATTACTGAAATACTAAAGAAAAATTGGAGGATATTACAACTGGACCCCACCATATGTCAAATATTGGGATCAAAGCCCAACATAACATATCGAAGGGCGAGAAACCTGAAGGATAAACTAATCCACAGTCACTTTCAGAAGAAGAGCAATACAGGAAAACAGTGGCTGAAGACAAAAGGTTTTGTGAAGTGTTATGGTTGTAAGGTGTGTCAGATTGCCAAAAATACAACAGAAATCAGGATGGCAAACAACAAAAAATGGCAAATAAAGGAACTTATAACGTGCAAAAGCCAATATGTAGTCTACATCATAGAATGCCCCTGTAATTTGAAGTATATTGGGAGCACAATATGTGAACTGAAAAAAGAATTCTGGAACATGTCAGAGCTACAGCCAATAAAGATCGAGGAAATGCAGTAGCCAAACATATGGAGACCCACCATAATGGAAATTGGAAGCTGCTTAAATTCTATGCACTGGAAACAATACCACTGAATATCCGAGGTGGGAATCGAGAAAAGAAGTTACGTGAAAGGGAATCACGACAGATTTTAAATTTCCGAACATACACACCATTGGGACTCAATCAAAGTGAAGAGTTATATGTACATCTTTAACTGGACACAAAAGAACTGGAACAGTATGTTCTGCCAAAAAAAGAGAAAGATATAAAGGAAAAGAATGAGATGCCTCTCTTACTATTTTAACTTTCCTTTTTAGGTTATTAAAAATTTCCCCCTAAAAAACTTCTTCACATATATAACACAATTGCACGTCCTTCACTGTCAGATGAATGTTTTTATAGGATAGAAGAAAGAATAGTTACATCCGGTCCTGAAAATATGGACATGGTATCATAAGAATTGCATTAATAAAAGCCCACTAGAGGGCGAGAAATGGGAGGATAGACAACTGTAATTAATAATGAGCTCATGAAAATTGAGGATGTAGAATGCTAATGGATTAAAATCCATTAAATGGAATGGCGTCATAATGGCGCGAAACTGAAATTGAGCATCTTTTCTCTACATATTAATGTGTCTCTATGTCCCAAAGTAATGAAATGGATAATTATGTATCATTAGCGTTACTTCTATCAAACAGTTTTGTTTTTCACTTTAAGTTATTCACTGTTTTGTCTTTTTGGTGCACATAAAAATGTAAAAAAATTATATATAAAAAAAAGTTGGTTTTACTTATAAAAGAAAGAGTAGGGGTTTTATGTTGAACTACAACTCCCAAAATGCTAGACGATAGGAAACCAAGAGAAAAAGAAAAAAAGTCACATGATTTGTAGAAAATGTTTTTATTGGTCAGGTTTTCTAGCGCCATTTGTACCGTGATCAAGTTCTCAGTGGAGAACGAAACGCGTCGGTGTAGCCTTGATATCTGATGAATTGAAAATTAAAAGAACGTGAACTACTAAACCTGGGAGTGCGAGCCCGTTTTTTCCTCGAGCAGAGGGATGTGGATGGAATAAATTTGGCGTGACTCAGCCAAGGGTTACGCACCGAAATAAGAAGCGCCGTAAATCTCAGCAAACCTTGAGCCACTTTTGGAGAAATCGTAATCGAGCTGAGTTGGGTGACCGCCAGCAAACAGAAGAGAAAGGAAGAAGATACGCGCTAGCACTGAGGACACGCAGCCCGCTACCGGAGGGTGGAGGTAAGCGCGAACCGCTGGTGCTTAAAAGGAAGCGCGCTTTCATTATAATTACAAACTGAATGAAACATTGTGTCAAGCTGGCTTTTTCTGCTAAAACTGAAAAACGAGCGAAGTTAAGCAAACACCGCAAGGAGAGTTTCAACAAGAAACGGGCGGTTTAAAACATAACGCAGGAAATTTTCAGAGCAGCCAGGAAAGTAACGGTGTGCTTAAATAAAGGAAATAAGAAGAAATAAGAGCATATTATCAAGGCGAACATGGAGAAAAGAGAGGCAAAACGTAACGAAGTACTAGACTCTTTCTTTGATCAAGAAATAACTATACAAAACAAAACTGAAAATAAAACAGTCTCGAAAAAAACGGATACACGAAGTAAATTATAGTTATGGGAAAAATTAAGCAGGAAAGAAATAAATAAATGGTGGGAACTGATCACCTTGAGAAAATATTTAGAAGTACAGAGAGTCCCAAGGGGCTTAAGAATAACTCTAATGCCCAGTCATCAAGAGTCAACCAATGACCTACTCCAAGAATGGGGAGAACATATCCTGAATTCATCGATTGGATTGATGGCAATTCTAGTAAAGCATATTGAAATAGCTTTAAATAAAATAAAAAGTGAATTACAGGATTTGGAAAAAGAACTGGAAAGTTTGGATCTAAATCCCGAAATGAAGAAACTGAAGGAGGATGTAGAACGTAACATCGAAAAACATGAAGAACTAGTAAAATCCAGAAAACAGATCAAATTCCAGCGTGACAAAGATGATTATGCTGATGGCAAAATATTCACATACTCAAGAAAATTCGATATATACAAACGACAAGGAAGAATAGAGGATACACCTCAAGGGTCTAGTAGCATTTCATCTTTAACATCAACGGATCTAAGTGAAGGAGAACCGGAAACGAGTGGAGAAAAATCCAAATTAAGTTTTTTAGGAGATATGAGACTGGTACTTCAACAAAGGCAATGGGAACAAAACCAGAGTTCATTCCAAAACTACAGAGGAAAAGGAAGGGGACGAAAATGGGAGTCCAGAAAACAACGAGAAGAGGAAAGAGGTGCAAGTGGCACAATAGAAAAGATTGGAACCATGACTCGGAGCATGCGCCAGAAGAAGAGCTCATAACTCAAATGAATGAGTTAACGGTTGTAAATCTCTCGGATCGAGAAATATCTGAATTTGAAACATCGCTATTAAAACATGGAATAAACTACTGCCCAACACAACAAATGGACATGGCTCAAACACGAATTGACATTTATAAGTATGTGAGAAAAATAAAACTTGCTAAGATCTTCAAAGAAAACGAGGAAATGACAAATTATACAAAAAAGAAAAAGATAAAAACACCTACTATAAATTTGACAAACTCGGATGCAATTCCTCTCTTGACTCTACTAAATCTAGATGCAGTTGAAGAACGGGATGAAATCACACTTGAATCAGCATGCCCCCAAATGGGAGCTGGTATGAGTGGGAAAAAGCCAAAATCACGTTTCTACCCCCAACTGCCACCAGGAAACAAGATTGATATTTTCCAGGAAGCTGTAGTCCAAGACCTCTACAAAATTAAAAAAAACAAATACCAAGATAATCTAACTAAAGAAGAAAGGTTAGCTCTTAACAATCTAATACAAGATCAAGAAATTGTAATAAAAATAGCCGATAAGGGTGGAAATGTTGTTATTTGGAACAAAAAAGATTATGAGAAAGAGGATTATCTACAATTGAAAAATCGAGATTATTATCAGAAACTGGAAAGTAACCCTACAATAACGTTTAAGAATATCTTGGATCGAAAATTGATGGAATGGTCAATGCAGGAACTAATTGACGATGAAGAACGAAAATATCTAACAACGGATTTCCCTGTAACAGCGACCATATATTTTCTTCCGAAACTGCACAAAGATCCTGTGAAACCGCCAGGTCGTCCAATTGTATCTGCTAAAGGATCTCTACTTGAACCCATAGCAAATTATATTGATTTTTTCTTGATGCCCTTCGTACTGAATCTCAACTCCTACATAAAAGACACAAGTGACATGTTACGACATCTTCACGATATACCTTGGCAAGAATCTTACACATTAATAACTATGGATGTAATATCATTATATACTAACATTGACAATGACATAGGAGTGCAAGCATGTGCCTTTTTTTGAAAGAAAGAAACATACAATACAACCTACACAATCAAATGCTCTTAGATATGATTGACATTTGTCTAACTCAAAATGTGTTTCTGTTTGGTGACGAAATATATAAACAAGTGAAAGGTTGTGCGATGGGATTTTCCTTCAGCCCAAGTTATGCTTGCATTGTAATGGGGTGGTGGGAGCAACAGATAGCTTGGCACCCAAATAACGATGCATATGTGAACAAGACGATTTTATGGTTGAGATATATCGACGACCTGTTGATTATCTGGGATGGGTCGGAGAAAGAATTTAAAGAATACTTTGAGATTTTAAATTCAACCAAGGCACAACTTAAATTCACATACACAATCAGCAAAGAGAGAGTTGTCTTCCTGGATACAGAGATATATTTAACAAACAACCAAATTCAGACAACACTGCACCGTAAACAAACTTCCACAAATGCAATATTACATGCAGAAAGTTTTCATAAATCGTCCACAATTCAAAACATTCCATATGGAGAATTCCTACGAATTCGAAGGATATGTTCAGAGGAGACTGAATGGAATAAACACAGCCGAATAACCTCAGCAAGATTCAAACAAAGAGGATACAGGGAAGGAAATGTAAGAAGATGTTGGCAAAGAGCAAATGCAAAAACAAGGGATGAGGCCCTACAAACCAAACCAACCACAGAACCCAAAGAGGAACCCATAAGATTGATCATGGACTATTCAAGTGATTCGAGGAAAATTACTGAAATACTAAAGAAAAATTGGAGGATATTACAACTGGACCCCACCATATGTCAAATATTGGGATCAAAGCCCAACATAACATATCGAAGGGCAAGAAACCTGAAGGATAAACTAATCCACAGTCACTTTCAGAAGAAGAGCAATACAGGAAAACAGTGGCTGAAGACAAAAGGTTTTGTGAAGTGTTATGGTTGTAAGGTGTGTCAGATTGCCAAAAATACAACAGAAATCAGGATGGCAAACAACAAAAAATGGCAAATAAAGGAACTTATAACGTGCAAAAGCCAATATGTAGTCTACATCATAGAATGCCCCTGTAATTTGAAGTATATTGGGAGCACAATATGTGAACTGAAAAAAGAATTCTGGAACATGTCAGAGCTACAGCCAATAAAGATCGAGGAAATGCAGTAGCCAAACATATGGAGACCCACCATAATGGAAATTGGAAGCTGCTTAAATTCTATGCACTGGAAACAATACCACTGAATATCCGAGGTGGGAATCGAGAAAAGAAGTTACGTGAAAGGGAATCACGACAGATTTTAAATTTCCGAACATACACACCATTGGGACTCAATCAAAGTGAAGAGTTATATGTACATCTTTAACTGGACACAAAAGAACTGGAACAGTATGTTCTGCCAAAAAAAGAGAAAGATATAAAGGAAAAGAATGAGATGCCTCTCTTACTATTTTAACTTTCCTTTTAGGTTATTAAAAATTTCCCCCTAAAAAACTTCTTCACATATATAACACAATTGCACGTCCTTCACTGTCAGATGAATGTTTTATAGGATAGAAGAAAGAATAGTTACATCCGGTCCTGAAAATATGGACATGGTATCATAAGAATTGCATTAATAAAAGCCCACTAGAGGGCGAGAAATGGGAGGATAGACAACTGTAATTAATAATGAGCTCATGAAAATTGAGGATGTAGAATGCTAATGGATTAAAATCCATTAAATGGAATGGCGTCATAATGGCGCGAAACTGAAATTGAGCATCTTTTCTCTACATATTAATGTGTCTCTATGTCCCAAAGTAATGAAATGGATAATTATGTATCATTAGCGTTACTTCTATCAAACAGTTTTGTTTTTCACTTTAAGTTATTCACTGTCTTGTCTTTTTGGTGCACATAAAAATGTAAAAAATTATATATAAAAAAAAGTTGGTTTTACTTATAAAAGAAAGAGTAGGGGTTTTATGTTGAACTACAACTCCCAAAATGCTAGACGATAGGAAACCAAGAGAAAAAGAAAAAAAGTCACATGATTTGTAGAAAATGTTTTTATTGGTCAGGTTTTCTAGCGCCATTTGTACCGTGATCAAGTTCTCAGTGGAGAACGAAACGCGTCGGTGTAGCCTTGATATCTGATAAATTGAAAATTAAAAGAACGTGAACTACTAAACCTGGGAGTGCGAGCCCGTTTTTTCCTCGAGCAGAGGGATGTGGATGGAATAAATTTGGCGTGGCTCAGCCAAGGGTTACGCACCGAAATAAGAAGCGCCGTAAATCTCAGCAAACCTTGAGCCACTTTTGGAGAAAATATATATATATATATATAGATATATGTTTATGTCTGCATTGATAAATTAAAGAAGCAGTGGCTATTTTCATAAATTAGCTATGCCGCTGGGTACAAACATTGTTTGAAAAAGAAAACATTAGTAATGAACTGTCCTCTTGTATGTTTGCTTCATACATTTTCTTTTGTAATGGAACATGCACTCCTACAGGAGACCTGACTTTTTGTGTGTCGGTAGAGTCTTATCATTTTTCTCAAGATGTTAATGGTGATGTAGTTGACATTAGTCTCTGAAGAAATGAGGACATCGATACCATAGGTGAGAAAGAGGTCCGACTTGAAGGTCCAGGCGATAATGAAGGTTAAGCTGTAATCACTTGTAGATCAGCAGCAATTAAGTCTGACAGTGTCGATCTTGTTAGGATGATGTTTGCGCGTTGTTAAAGTGCAACACCAATGGAATCTGAGGTTGCAGACACTGCTTGCAGTCTGAATCTCACTAGAGTTAACATCAAAGGTGACGAAGCAGGTGCCACTGGCATTGGTGGGTCATCATATACTGAGTAATTTTATCATTGCTATCAGCATTGCTGTACAGTGGAATTGATGTAGGTATGATGCAATTTCTTTGGCCAACCCACTTCTCTTATGTTGAGTGATACTGTCAGTGGCTGTTCCAACGGCACATCCAAGTAAATTGTTTCAAAACAGTTCATAAACCAAAATGCAGATCTCACTCAAGGAGCCTGAAATTTGTGAAATGACAGAGTTCAATTTGCAGTTATCTGATTCCATAACTCTCTTACGAAGTGGAATGCCATAGTTTCAGTTGGATAGATGTCACTTTCATTCATGTTGGCATCTGTGCAGGCTTTATTTCTTTACTAGGAAAAAAGTAAGAATTGCACTACTAGCTAGCGGTAGTGTAGTCGAGATTCTACCAAACAGAGTCAAGAACAATGAAGTGAAGGAGGAATAAATCCAAATATAGGCTTAATGGCAGTAAACGGGTAGGTTCTAATAATTTTAATAACGCAGACTATGCATGTTATGTTTGATGCATGGAAGCCAGTGGGGAATAAGTCAGCAAAATGTGTTCTGAACTAAGGGCTTGATTTAGAATTCAAAAGATGGGATGCTCCATCAGAAACTTGAAGGATACCCTGTCCACCGTGTTGCAAGTGCATTATATTCTTTGACACGTGTAATATAGCAGCCAGGATATCTGTCATGTTTGTGATGGAGTTCCCTGTCGCCAAAATCTAAATCAGGCCCTGAGTCTGCAAAACCTGTTGGATTTCAGATGATGGCCAGGCCATTTACAGGGCAAATGTTTGTGATGCAAAAGTTAAAGATACCTGTTTCTGTGTGAAAATCTCAACAAGCTTATTTAATTTATCAAAGCACACAATTATCCTGTCTACGTTTAGCCAAGGAACTGTTTCATTGGTGAGGGACGGTGGGGAATGGCACAAGATTTAATTTCATTTAATTGCAGTGTTACAACATTTCCACAAAGTGTCCTTGTTTTTTGAATGGATAACACATTGACAAAAACAGGGGTTAACCAACAGCAAGACTTATCTGTTCTAATTAGATATTAACCATGTCCTTGGATTGTATGGCAGGAAGGAATAAATGAGACAGGTGCTACAGAGCGGTATACAAGCAAGGCTGGGCTTTAAAGGGTTACACGTGCTGTGCAATGTGATCAATAGAATATCAAAGGAGTGACTTTTCTAGTGGTTGATGCAGGAAGATGTTCTAATGAATGCATCAATGTTCTTTGTCCAACAGTTGAATTTGAAAGGAAGTTTCCAGATGTGTTGAAGAAAAATATTATGCATTTTTTCCATACAAACCCAAAAATGTGTGTTTTTGCTGGTCATAAAATAAGAAGCAGTGATTGGCAAGAAGATTACTCTATGTGGGTGCCACATGAGATCTGGATCTTCTGCTAGAGGAAACAGAGAGCTCTCTATCTGTTCTATTGTCAAAAATTGTTTGATGCCTCCTTCCTGGAGATCGTTATCTATCTTGAGATCATATTACGGGACTGAATCATTTATGAGCTGCCGCAGCTTTTTATTCACTTTCAGAGCTAGCAATGTCCAGTTCAATTGCATTATTTTCTGCATCTAAGCCTGCCTTTGTTGCAAGAGATTCAAATCTTATTTTAAAAGTTGAAGAACAGAAGAAATAATGGTTGAGTTTGTGTATATTAACTTGGAAAGTTTTTGAAAACCATTGTCAATAATTCTAAATATTCTCTGCATTATTTTTGTATTTTTTCCCAATTTATTTCTGCAGCTTTTCCTTCAGAGTAGGCCTGCTCCTCTTTAACAGCTGCATATATCAGGTATGTTGTTATGTTATGTTAATAAAGCTTACTATTGCAGAAGAATCACCCCCGAAGAGGTATCTCAGTGCTGAGGATTAACACAAGCAAGACGAAAAAAACAAAGCTGCCTTAAGCAGTTTCCTGACTTTAACATAATTAGAACAGATACAGATATGATAAGGCGAAGTGTTCCGGTAGCATGGGGCCAAGTAAGAAAAAGACCCGCCACCACCGTTGTCAGAAGGACACGAGGAACGGTAAGCACGGTTTGATCCTTGGAATGCTAATTCCTAACTGGACAACACTATTTGAGTTTCTGAAGTAGATAACTAGGACCATTGCACATTAATGATTTGTGTGTGAGACAACAAATTAAAAAAAATATCCTTTTCTTAATTGGGAGCCAATGTAGGGCTGTCAGCAGAGGTTCAGATGCAGAGCCAGAAGGGAGATTACACGCAAAATGCGCGGATGTATTTTGGACTTTTTGCAATTTGGACATTAAAGTCTCATATGCTGATGCAAGTAGAGCATTGCCGTAGTCTAATTTGCTAATAATCAGAGCCTGAACAAGGGTCTTCCTGACTGAAAGTGGAAGATAAGAAAAAGTTTTCTTCAGCAGACGAATCGTGTTGAAACAGCTACTGCTAGTAGCTACAACAAGGTCTTTCATAGAGTATGACTGGTCTATCTGCCAGAGTCAAAAGGGTGGTCCTGATAGACCTACGGAGTTGCCCAAACCTGTCGTGGATGCCATCATCGTCCTGCTGCCCTGCTCAGCACTCCAGGTGCCAGTGACTCAGTGCACCGCAAGCCATTGTCCGTTACTGATTGAGTTTTGTGCTGCTGTGAGGTTGCGCAGCAATGTCACCTCATGCAGTGTGGAAGACCTGGGACGTTGATGAGGAAGTTGATGCAGGTGTACCACACCCCACTGCATCTGCATCAGGACTAACCCGAAGGGACACAGTCCTAGCAATTCCTTCACATGGGCGCGCTCTTCTCTAGTGCCCCTACCTCAGTGCACTGCAACTCACGGAACGTCCAGACTGAATATTGGGTGACCTCTGTCCTTACTCCGGATCCCTCCATGTTGCTCTGCAATTGACTCTGTTATGCTGGTGTTTTCTGTTTCCATTGCACTGGTGTCCACTGTTCAGTTTGTTGCCAGCACCAAGCACTCCGTGCGGGCTGGCTTATACTCACCCCACACACATCCAGCACAGGCATCACTGTACATGTGGCCCTGCCAATAAAGGGGCCGGGTGCACGTGCCCGTAGCCAGTTCAACATGATATGTGCATGTGTCTCTGTGGAGGTGTGGGTCTCCTTTGTGGGGTGTAGGTGGTCCCTGAAGGGTATTGGACACCCACGTATGTGTTGTGTGTTCTACTTCGCATTCCATGGGTTAGGCAACACCCTCACATGTAGGGCCACCTCCTTTTGGCGTTCGGCCACCTGGCATTGGGGTGCCATGTGTGGGTGGGTGACGTGTTGTGAGGCAGCCGTGATTGCGGGTGCTTCATGCTGTGTGGTCTGTTGCAGAGTCTGGGTTCTCCTCTGAGTAGCTTGTCTGCCCTGGTCCTGGTGGTGGGTTGTGTGGGATGTCCATGGGCTGTTGTAGGGCGTCGGGGGTGTGGTGTTCGTCTCGGGCATCACTGATGGGTTGTCTGTTCAGACCTGCTGGAGGTGTTGTTTGTCCCTCTGCATTGTGAAGGGGAGGTGCATGTTGGCATTCTTTTGGCGCCTTGTTCTTGTCGACATGCAGACTGTGTGACAATGTACATTGTGACTGTTTGGGCGGTGGTGGCTATTTGAGTTGGGGCAGTGTACATTTGGCCTACATGGCTGATGTGGGGTTGTAGGGGTAGATGTGCATCTCACAGTACCCTGCTCTGTCCAATGTGATTGTTCTGTTTCTGCGCCTGGGTGGACCCAGTTGTTTCCCCTGTTCTGCAGTGTGGGTGTTGCACTTTGTGCCACATTGTCATTGTATGTGCTGTGATTGCTATGTGTGTGTGCGCTGCAGTGTGCTACAGGGAGGGGGGACATGTCCCTGGGTAATTGTGGATGTGCAGCGTGCTACACCTCATTGTGCATGTGTGGCATTGTGCCCATCACCCCCCGTCCCCCCAGTCCCTGTTGGATCCTCACCCTGTTGTTGTTGTGTCAGGTCCTGTCGAGCTGTGTCCGTACTCCCTACTCCTTGCACCCTCTCCACACTGATGACTGTGGCCTGGGTTTCCTCCTGCTCCTCCGCTGGACTGCCACCTCCTGTCGCCGTTGCTACCTTCCTGTTGGCAGCGGGTTTGTGCCTGGTTTAGGTTGTCACGTCCTGGCAGAGCCTTGTGGCCTCCTGGATTGGCCTCCTGGGCTCTGCGACTGCATTCCAGGCGGTCTGCTTGTGGGTCATTTGCTGGTAGTGTTCTGTCGCCTCCGTGGCCTTGGTCTTTTTTTCCTGCGGTCTGCAGCCCGTCTTCCTCTCCATTTTCTCCTTGGCCTTCCCCGACCCACTTGTTCCTTGATGGGGGTCTGTGGGGGTTGTGGGGTTCGTGTTGCCCTCTGCGCTTGGTCAGGGTACATGGATGTTGCTACGTGCTTTGGCTTGTTTCTGGTGTGTTGTGCCTGTTGTTTTTATGGTGCAATTGCCCGCCAGACGCGTGGGAGTTGCTGGCCTGAGGCTGCTTTTCGCAGCTTTTTGTACCGCGTTTGGCCTCATTGCATGATTTCTCGTGTTTCGCATTTTTTCGGCGTGGCGTTGATTTTGACACTGACATTTGACGCGTTATCTGGTGGCTATCGCATGGTTCCGCCTTGTTGTGAATTCCACGTCGACACGTGGATATTTTCCTGCGATGGGCTGCGATATTGAAAGTTGCGTTACGCTACTCTTGCGGTAGTTATCACACGTTCTTGGGAATATACCCCTAGGAGTCTAGGATTGTTTAAGGATAGTGTTGGCTTGCTCTACAACGACGTTCGATTCCGGGTGGAACAGGTGCAATTATAGCAGCTGTACTCCCAGAGCAGACATAAACACCTTAGCAGTGAATGCAGGGCCAGTGAATGAAAGCAGCTGGAAAAAGCTTATAGCAGGTCTAGCAGTACACGGTTATGCCCATCTGGGCAGGAACCGAGTCCGAAGGCAATGTCAAGGCGAGTGGTGACTCTGAAAAGATGACCTGATCAGGAGGTGAGAGCAATTTTGGATCAGAGGAACACCTCTCCACTGGATCAACATAAAGAGACCAGCGGAAGGACAACTCTGATTAAAAGACTGAGGGGCAGATTTGCAAGCGCCTTGCGCCAACTTTACACCGCCGTTGCGTCACTTCTGTGACGCAGCAGCATCGTAAACAATGCGCCACGATGCAACATATTTACAACGTGACGCATCTAGGCAGATGCGTCACGTTGTAAAGCCCTGCGCTACATTATACCTGCGTCAGGTATAATGTATGCAGGGTGGGCGTTCCGTTGCAAGGAAGCCTCGTAAAAGTGACTCAGGGAAATCTACAAGATTTCACCGAGTGACGTTTACGACGCCACTGCGTCAAAACCTTGCGCCTGCTTGAAGCAGGCGTAAGGAGTGACGCAGCATGGTCGGAATAGGCATTCCTGACCATTGCTGGAGTTGCGTCGTGCTTACGACACGACTCCAGCAATGCATTGCCTTTCCGACATAAGATGTGTCACGCATCTGTCTGTCCTTGCGCCACGGTGAGCCGCATTGTAAATGCGGTGCATCCATGGTGGCGCAAGGCTATTTTTCCGTCACGCAAATGAACTGGCGCATATCTGCAAATATGCAGGACTGAGCCAGTTCTTGTAAATCTGCCCCTGAGTCCTCCTCAGCATTGCCTCAAGACCTGGATCCAGAATGAGGTCTGGACGGCGCCCTCGCTGGCCTATGTGGTCCATCAGAGAATACATCTCAGATTCATCTGTGGAGAGACCAAATTGACAAATAAACAGGATCTACAGCACTGCAAACATCTTTACAACAGAAGAAACCTTCAAATCGAGCACACGAGTTCCACATCCAGAATGCAGCAAAAAGGGAACTGATATCAGAACACCAGGTGGCGACATATATGCCTCCATGATGTCACATCCAGGATGGCATCATAGTCGACTTGGAGTCTCAGCACCACTTGTTGCCGCTGGTGAACTTTAGCAAATATTACGGATCCAGTATCTTGCGCATGAAGGTGATTCATGAGGGCGGAATTTACATGCAGAAGTAGCCATCAGAAACTGATCTGGCCCAGCCCAGGTTGATCACATTGTTATTTGAAAGTTAATGAATGAATTAAATGGAGACTTGGAGTGGTTCTGTGAAAAGGACAACATTGAGGAGATGGTTTCATCACAATGGTTCGTTCTGGTGATTCTAATCTAGTAGCTAAATAGTTCTTTGAGAATGTATGTTAAATTAGGAGTTTGGAATGTCTGTAGATGGGTTGATCATCAACACTTAACCTAAACATGTGACATATTAGAACCATGAGGAGTGACACAAGTGTTCACAATGCTACTATATAGTACCTGTGTATTACATAGCACAACAGAAAATATGCATGGTGCAATGACTTTGTGGTGGGGACTGGCAGCAAGCTGCTGATAGAGGATGGGAAGGGCTACTCCATGCACAGAAAAAACAACACAGTACAGATTGCAGGAGGTTATATTTCAAGTGAAGCATGTTCCGGGTGTTTGCAAAACCATTGCAAATTGTCTATTCAGACTTCACACTGAAGTGAAGTGCATTAGTCGTGTAGTAGAGGATAATTGTGCAGTTGATTTTATAATACAGGTGATGGATGGATATTCAACAAAAGAGGAATGGTTGTAAGGACTGTGTCTTAAAATAGGTTCAAGACTTTATCAAGAAAGGATGGCCATTGAAGAATAAAATACTGAACATTGTATTGCCAGTTCAGTTTGTATTACATGGCTGAAATAATAACCTTTCCATACACAGAAAAATAAGTAAAACAATTATTTATGAATTAAAATTTTAAAAAAGTATACAGAGGTCATCATCACTAAAACTTGTGCAGCCTATAACTTCACAGCAAGGATATAAATGATCTCCTCACCCGCCCAAATTTGCAGATATGACAGGAATCAGTGGATCCACTGCAATTCAACCTGTAGGAATTGCAATGACAGCTAGGTTACAATTAACTCTTTCCTATATTTCCACTATAGGATAGAGTGCACCCTGAGCCCCATTGCAAGGGTCCCTCGAGTTGAGGCACAACACCTGAAGATTGCCGGTAAGCTTGTAGTTCTTGTTTGAATGCCACGTTTAATTAGTTTTACATTCACTTGAGCGTGATGTTTATGATTCACCAGAATTTGGGCGGTTGGTGGCACTGTCTCTGTAAGTGCTGCTGATCTTATGAAATAACCTAGCTGTCTTTGTATTTCCTACAGGTTGAATTGCAGTGAATCCTCTGTTGAATTTCACTGTGGACCACTTTTTGCTTTTGTATTTGTACTTTTCCTCTTATGAGCACATTATATGAGCAGAAGCAATCTAGAGGTCTGACAAATGTTAATACACCACTTCAGAGGATCTAGTTGGCAGAAACATGTTGGCCTATATTTAGTGACACACGTAAGCAGGATCAATTAACCTGCACTGTCCCTTCTCTCATTTTTAATCCTGACTCAGGCACGCACAAATAAAGTTGTATGCCTGCCCTGGAGTCAGTTTTAAATCACTTTTTCACTTATTGCACACTCTGTGGGACTCACCACCCTTTAGCTCACCACTGTGTTTCTAACATCCAAAGAGCTCCTCCTTCTCAGAGAGGGTGTTTTAGCCCGCACTTTGATCAGCTGTCATGATGTGAGGAGATTCTCAATGATGGAGCATGCCACCTTTGGTGGGTGAGGGAATTTGTCCTAAAGAAGGAACATTCCTATACAGCCAGGTTTTTCTGACTCTTCTCACGATCCAGGTGTTTCTGTGTGTGTTAGATATATGAATGGAGAGTGAACACCTACATGCCTCTAAATCTGCCCTGTCCCTTTTTGTGTTAATTTGAATACACTTTACACCCAGTTCGGTTAGATCATTTGCATCATATGGTAATCTATTTTAATTGAGGAACATAGTAAGCATATCACATTCAGGCCAGCGAATATATGGAAATGTGAGTCAACAATAGGGGTGAATTGCATGTCTGAAAAATGATTCCTGCAATTTATGATAAATTGGAATAACCAGGCCAGGTTTTCAACAGGCAATTACTTATACATATTCATGTATAAACCAAATACCAATAAAATCCTAGTGGGCTAATATACTGTTCCACTAAAAAACCCTTCATTGAGGAGCACAGAGGACACATGTCACATCCACTCTAGCTAACCATCAGTATAAAATCAGAAAGACAGGAGAAGAATAAAGCAAGTGAAACAAGAAATTCAAGATATCTATGGCCTGTTAGGTATGAGGAATGTCGGTACCTCCAACTCAAGTGACATGCTTAGCTGTGAGGAATTTCGTGCAATATATGATCCACATAATTAGCAACAATTGTAATAGGATAAAGGAGGGGACAGTTTGGAAAGTGTTATTTGGGAGTCCATAGTAGTATGAGAGTTTGGGATGATTCAGAGAGTGGAGGTAGAGGGACAGTTTGAAAGAGGTTAAGGATGAGTCATAGAGTAGAGGTTTGGGGAGAGGAGGAAAGGTTTGTTTTTCTCTGCAGTAGGTAGAAAATATATAAATATATAGATAGATATCCACACTTAAAAGGTATACAAACTTAGAGATGTTAACATGTTATACATTTTGCAAAATAATCTACAAGTATACAAAATGTACTGTATAAAGACAAATATGTACATGCATGGATAAACATTTACAAACTCATGTATTCCATTTTTTGCTGTTGATAAATATAGTTTACAATTTTTCCCCTCAATATTTCAATAGTGAAGCACTTATAGATACATTTCCAATAATCATATTTACACATTGTGACAGATATGTGTTATTATAGAGAAATAAACTTATAGGCGTACCCGCATCACCTCACTTGTTATTGATATATTGATCTACTTATATAAAGAAAAAGTTATAAAAATATAACATATATAACGCAGAGCGCTTCAATGCCTCGTCAGGGGTAGTAAGTGTCATATAAATACAATTTACAATTGCAATTGCAATTGTTGCTAATTATGTGGATCGTATATAGCATGAATACATATAACATATTTAATTTTTTATTATTTATAGAATTATTTATTTTGGTTTTTTTGCTCCTCCAGTAAGTATAAAAAATATATATAGATACATACCCACATTACACTATATATTTGTTGCTTCTATGTACATATAGGTACATATATAGGGAGTTATGCCTACTACTAATAACTACAATAAGTGTCACGTGTATATTTATGTATATATAAGTTAATTACAGTTATTTAAAATCATAAAAATGTACCACAAGATAAATGTGGACAGCAGACATCTAAATATTGCTGCTTCAATGTACACATGGGTATTTATATTGAGGGGTTTAAACAAGCAAACAAGATTCACCAAATATCATGTATATCTATCTATCTATCTATCTATCTGTCTGCCTGTCTGTCTGTCTGTCTGTCTGTCTGTATATATATATATATATATATATATATATATATATATATATATATATATATATAAAACACCAGACGGTCCTCCCTCGACTCCACACACTCGCTTGCTTCCGCCAAAAAGGAACCACGAACCACTGGATATTGAGGCAAAATTATTTAATGTTTCCTCGGATTACGCGTTTCGGGCAACACTTGCCCTTGATCACATACTCGTGAGGTTAGAACGCCTTCATTTTAAAGTGCAAAACCACGTGACAAAACATACAATGAACATAGTAAAAATACTAAAAAATACTATCACCTATCCCAATAGAGCACAATATCCATTTTTTTCTCTCGTTTTTTCTCTGTTATTTTTCTTGTTCCTGTTTGTCAATGTGCAATAATCAATATGGCCATAATCATAACATAATATTCACGAGTGTCAAAGATCCATCTATAAAAGAATAACATTCAATTCATTAAATATCTTTATCAATTAAATTTTGACATTTATCATAATTTTCCCATCATTGATACTCCTTGGCCAAAATATGTAATTGCACTGCCTATTTTTAACATCCATGTAAACTACTACTATTTGGGAGCATCTTCTATCATAAAATATTCTTTATAAAAAATAGGATAAATCCCTTTTTGTTCTCCCATAGTTGTATATCCATATGCATGCTAGCAATTGGAAATGGGATAAATCCCACTAGTGCCCTTCAATTGTAATATTAAAAATACTAAGTATACCAACATATTACCTACTGTGCAAAATAGCCCATATTAAAGTGCAAATGCAAAATACGTCACATATATCATAAAAAATACCACACTAAATATAAATAAATCTTATTCGGGCCCTGGCCGAATTGGTTCAATCGTAACCGGAATTTCCAATTACGACCGAACCAAATCCGGACACAAGGTTCAGCAGCTGCCATCAACAATATCATTATTTATTATTATTTATTTTGACCCTCTTTTTATAGACAAATACAGAATTCATATTACATTTGACAAAAAGATTTTTCTTAACCCAAAACCATTACCTATACTAAAAACAGCAGTAATCTTAATCATATACATATACAAATGGTCCCAATTGATATCTATAAGAAATTATGCAGGTCTTCAGTTTTGTTCAAACCATATGGAAATTTGCTGTCTAGCTCCAAAATTAATTTAGATTCCAATTGCCTGAGAGATTTTTCTCGATCACCCCTCTTCGTGTTTTGGGAATGGTTGCCACTACAAAGTAACTCAAACAATTTAAATTATTATTATGCGTTTGTCTGAAATGGCGGGCCACCGGATAAGCTGGATCATTGTTCACGATGGCCCGCAAATGCTGCAATATTCTGACATGCACCTGCAACTTTGTACTGCCGACATATCTCAGTCCGCAGGTGCATGTCAAAACATATACAGCATACTCCGTCCTGCATGTGTAAGTTCCCCGAATAGCAATTTTATCTGGGCTAAAAGGTGACAAATAGTGAGTAGTATTTCTACCAAATTTACATGCTCTACACGTAGAACACTTAGTAAAACCTGGTTTGGGTTGTAACCACGTTCTAGCCCCTATTAATTCAGGACAGGACTTTCCAATTTGTGTGCGCATAGAAACACCCTTCCTATATGTCACAATAGGTTGAAGTGGCAACCGGGGTGACAATAATCCATCAGTCAAAACTATTGGCCAATTGCGTTTAATGATGGTCCTAATCTTCCTTTCTTGTTTGCTGAAAGTAGTGACTAAGCGGGGGATATCACTATCCTCTTCAGATATTATCACAGTATCACTGAGTAGTGATTCTCTTGTTCGTTCATTAGTTTTATCCAATGCTCCTCTCAGGATACTTTCACTATAGCCCCTCTGTCTGAATCTCTGCAAGGCCTCCTCAGTGCATCTTTCCAAATCCTCTTTACTACTGCAAATCCTTTTAAGACGTAAAAATTCCCCATATGGAATATTATGAATCAAGTGCCTAGGATGCGCACTGTCAGCATGGAGAGTCAAATTGCCAGCCGTCTCCTTCCTAAACAGAGTAGTGAAAATTTCCCTTGATTCTGATAGACCTTCACGTCGAGGAACTCAATGCAGTTTCTACTCATATTGGAAGTGAACTTGAGATTAACGTTATTGTTATTGATCTGTTCAATAAAGTTACATGCACTCAATTCATTGCCTCGCCACACAATAAAAACATCATCGATGTATCTTAGCCAGTGCAAAACATGATAATTAAAAACGGCGGCAAACATCTTTTGAGGACCTGCTCCTCCCACCAGCCAACATGTAAACATGCGTAGCTGGGGAGAAGCAAGCCCCCATAGCCACTCCTCTTCTCTGTAAAAACGTCATTGCCAAATAGAAAAAAGTTATTATTTAAACACCATGATATTAGACTTAAAAGCATCTTATTATGTTGGTAAAATTCAATAGATCTTGAATCTAAAAAGTATTTGATTGCTTTTAGTCCCGTAGAATGTTCAATACTTGTGTATAAGGATTCAATGTCCAGAGTAATGAACATTAAATCCTCTGACCAAGTGATTCCGTGGAGCTTCCTTAGAAAATCACCAGTATCCTTCACATAACTAGGCAATTGTTTTACAAAATCTTGAAGGAAATAATCAACATATTGTGAAACAGTTTCCCCACACTGTTGATTGCTGATATTATAGGCCTTCCTGGGGTCGGGACTGTCTGTTTGTGAATTTTAGGAATAAAATACAGTTTTGCTAGCACTGGATGTTCAATGTTCATAAACTTAAACTCCTCTGATGTAATCACCCTTCTCTCTTCCAATTTAGTAACTCCTTTTTGAGAATCTCTCTGGCCGCATTGTACTTGATATAAGTAGTCTTTTCATAACATTCCACATTTTGTAAATGCCTCCGTGCTTCCAGTATATAGTCTTTTTGAGGCCAAATGACCATGTTTCCACCTTTGTCTGATTTTACTACAACAATTTCATGGTTACTGCTTAATTTCTTGATCAACTTGGCATATTCAATTTCCTTTACACTTCTATAACGTTTTTTGTGTTTTGTACGATGATGTAGCTTTTTAATATCATCAGTCACTACCTCGTGAAAGATATCAATCGCATCTTTAGGCATGATAGGAATAAACTTTGATTTGGGTTTGAAGGGACTAATGCCTGCTCCACGTTGTCCTATACTTTCCTGTAGTAATCTCTCTTGTGTTGAACATGTCTCCATCTCTGCTTGTGTACCTATATCACACTCCTTATTGAGCTCTTGCAATACTAATAAGGCAGGTACATCAGATGCCAATAATTCCATATTGGGTTCCCTCTCACTAGCTTGCTGATTTTTCTGCGCCTCTTTTAAACCCTCCTTAATGGCAAAGAACTTTTTAGTTTTAATTTTCTAATAAAACAGAACACGTCAACCCTAGTTTGTGAATAGTTGAAATCGCTTACCGGACAGAATGATAGTCCCAGGCTGAGGAGTTGTTTCTCTGCTTGTGACAAAACAATGGTGGAGAGATTGATAATGGTATTATCATCTGCCATTACTTTCTGCGCCAAAATTGTTTTTTTCCTACTGATTGCGTTGTGTCGTTTCTTGCGCCGCTCCCTCCTTCGTATGTTCTTCCTAGTTCTATTTTCTTGTTTTGTGGATTTCGTGGTCTCAGGGTCTGTCGTCGATCGAACGATAAAAAATCCACTTCTTCCCCCAGATTTAGTTTCTTCGTACCACCACTTGCTCCCAAACTACTGATGCTCTCATTGTCCGAAGACATCCCACTAGTCAGGGAGTCACTATCCACAGTTGTATTATCTGCATTCTTTGCTGCCGAACCTTTTCTAGTCAGATTACCCGGGGCGTTCTTATCAAGTATGGCTTTCTTGGCGTTTTCGTACTTTCGCGCAAATGTGAAAATACAACCTCGTTCGTAATCACATTTGTCCCGTGTGAACTTATGTATATATATATATTATCTACTGGCGGTCGCCAGTAGATAGTTGTAGTTAGGACCTATTTTCCATAGGAAATTCACAACATTCTATTTCCAATAACTTTGGCGCCGGTTGATGAATCTTCGCGAAATTTTCAAAACTTGTGGGGCGCTCCGGTCTGCTCCTATCCTGAAAGTTTCGGGGTGATTCGGCAAGCGGGGCCGAGAAAAAGGGGGTCCCAAAACGTGTTTTCTCCATGTTAATTCCCATAGGAAATTTTAGACACGGCTACAGCCCGAACTGCTGAACGGAATTACACCAAATTTGGCAAAAAGGTAGCGCTTGGTTCAGGAAGCGACCTTTTTTTAAATGGTGTAAATCCGTTCAGTAGTTGCGGAGAAATTAAAAAATAAGAGTCAAAAAATCAATTTCCCATAGGAAACTTTATGCAAGGCTACAGCCCGAACTGCTGAACGGAATTACACCAAATTTGGCAAAGAGGTAGTTCTTGGTTCAGAAAGAACGCTTTTTGTTAAATGGTGTAAATCCGTTCAGTAGTTCCTGAGAAAATCAAAAGTAAAAACACATATATATCTGGGCGGAGCCTAACCACATATGTCATTGTGAGATCTGATTGGCTGTCAGCACTTCATCCTGGAATTGCTGGCAGCCATCTTGGGACCAATATAAATGATAGTACCCTATTGAAATGCATTGTAGTGAATCGAAGATTTTGAGGGTTACCAAAAGGAGAACTATAAAGGGTGATAACAGACTTTAGTTACATTAGAATTCATTTGTTGATGGTACCATACTAATTTCAGGAATTGTGGTGTGTTCTAAGGTGATTTTACCCTGTGATAAACCTTCTGCTGGGATATCATGAATCATGTTTGAGAGAAAACTATTTTCACATGCTTGTCCCATACAGTTTTGGAAGGTGCTCCAGAAGCTAAAATGAGAGCATATTTTCTGTAAATTCACATTATCTTTCTCAGTCATGTGAGAATGAAGTCTGACATTCTCAGTAAAACATGTACATCCAACAAGGGCAGAGACTGTCAGTTGATTCCTTTGTGTTCTACTGCAGCTTCCCAGAGTGTTCTAAAGAACAACTAGAGTGCTAACAGCCTTACTTATGGCAAACGTATGGCACACCTGAAGCCATCTTGATTGGAATAAACTGGTAACACTTAAAACATTTAATTTAAAAAGGAACAAAATGATGGAGTTCATTTTGTCATAGAAATTATGGTTAGTGCTGTAGAAAGAAAAATTAGGACATGTTTCAAGTGTGATCTCAAATATCTTCCTGTTATATTTCAACAGGAGCAGCCTGTCAGTTGATGCCTTTGTGTTCTACTGCAGCTTCCTAGAGTGTTCTAAAGAACAACTAGAGCGCTAACAGTCTTACTTATGACACAATTATGGCACACCTGAAGCCATCTTGATTGGAATAAACTGGTAACTCTTAAACCATTTAATTTAAAAAGGAACAAAATGAGGGGGTTCATTTTGTCATAGAAATTATGGTTAGTGCTGTAGAAAGAAAAATTAGGACGTGTTTTAAGTGAGATCTCAAATATCTTCCTGTTATATTTCAATAGGAGCAGCCTGTCAGTTGATGCCTTTGTGTTCTACTGCAGCTTCCCAGAGTGTTCTAAAGAACAACTAGAGCGCTAACAGTCTTACTTATGACAAAAGTATGGCACACCTGAAGCCATCTTGATTGGAATAAACTGGTAACACTTAAAACATTTAATTTAAAAAGGAACAAAATGAGGGGGTTCATTTTGTCATAGAAATTATGGTTAGTGCTGTAGAAAGAAAAATTAGGACATGTTTTAAGTGAGATCTCAAATATCTTCCTGTTATATTTCAACAGGTGCAGCCTGTCAGTTGATGCCTTTGTGTTCTACTCCAGCTTCCCAGAGTGTTCTAAAGAACAACCAGAGTGCTAACAGCCTTACTTATGACAAAAGTATGGCACACCTGAAGCCATCTTGATTGGAATAAACTGGTAACACTTAAAACATTTAATTTAAAAAGGAACAAAATGAGGGGGTTCATTTTGCCATAGAAATTATGGTTAGTGCTGCAGAAAGAAAATTTAGGGCATGTTTTAAGTGAGGTCTCAAATCCTCTTCTATTTCATTAGAAAATTCTGACATGCAGACTGAAACAATCACTTTCAATACCAGCAGTAGACTTCCAGTTAACTCCCTGGTGAGCAGTAGCTTTACTACAGTGATCTAATGAACAACTAGAGTGCTAACATTCTGAATTTATGGCAAATGTGTGACACATCTGAATGCCTTCTTGATGGAATCAAAGTAAAAACTGAAAGCATTTCCTACTGAGGAGACTGCAGTAAATGACGAAATTAGGAAACTTCATAACAAATAAGTCTCCCAAGATGGCCACCAGAGAAAAAAGAGCCCAAATGTAGCACAAATATCACCCAGATGTAGCCCACATATAGCCCAATGACAGAAGTGTGCAAAACACTTTTTATTTTTAGTTTTTCTGCAGTTTTATATAGTGCAAACTGGTCAGGTATTGGAGCGTTACATCTTACTTGGACCCCTTATTGCGTATTTTGCACGAAGTACATGAGATTGATCTTGCGAAACATTGACCTTTACAATTCTGTTAACCTGAAGTTGCTCTGAACCGGACTTTGTAACACCCGTTTTTACCTACTGGTTTTAATTAATTCTCACTGTATTGTATTAGGAAAGAGGATTTACTGTTTTTATGTACACTTTTATGATCTATGTTTCTAAATCAGATCAAATAAAGTTTAATGAATTCTATGGCAGGACGGAGGCGAGGATTATGCATATCATTCCTCACTTTATTTGCATAGCAGTTCAAAGAAAACGTAACACAACAATCATTAAACAAAAGACTACACAACCCATGAACCATTAGGGGGGTAGTCTCCAAGGCAACTATAGTCCAATCATATCACATTCCATCGTATATAATATCGTGACGTCCCTATCGCTTCCTCTTTCTTCACTGCTCGTCAGTTAAGTGCATTCCTTACATTCTTGGCTTAATCTGACGTTGTTGCTGTTTGTATAGCGGTTTCTTGTGCACGTTATAGGCATTATTGCCTTGGTATTGTTTCATATTCCCTGTGCAGCAGGCTCTTGCCCGAGTGCGTTCTCCCCCTCGCAGTTTCTCCCACTGTGTGCTCTGTGCGTGGTGAGATGATGTCAGGCGCATCTGGTCCGAGCGAGGCAGCTCCGTCGAGCGCTCCCGCTGGTCTTTACGCGCGTTTGGGAATCCGGTCACGCCTTTAGTGTCCGCTTGATTCCCGACCAACCGTCGCCTAATTTTGACACCGCTACGCGGTGATTTCCCCACGCGGCCACGTTAGTGACCAGCGCCGCCTGGTGGTGGTAATTGGTATTGCGCCTCAGTCTATTCTTATAACAGCTTCGGGAAAGCCCAGCTGTTGGAGCACCAGCGAGGGGGCTGCCTTAAGGATTTTAAGGGCATTTGTTCTGTGCTCACACCCTCTGCTATCATGTCTTCTCCAGAAGACCATTTTTACTCCTCCTACCAGGAAGTGGAGGAGGAATGGCCCCCAACTTCTCCCTCCAGCAGTGGACCAAGCCCTCTCTCTGGCTATTTCTAGGGCGCTGGCTCCTCTTAGGGATCAGGTTGATAAGCTGGCGAAAAGCATCCCTGGGGTGTTCAGTGACCCAGATCTGGTGGTGGCGGGTCCCAGTAGCTCCCAGATGGGGAATAAAAGGGCCATTAAGCATAACGCGGGGCACTTGGAAGGATTTGATAAACTTACGGAGACCTTCCTCAAGAGTGCGCGAACGCTAAAACATGCACCCTGCCGGGAGGAGGAGGGGCCCGGAGAAAATTGCGACACTGTCACCACTATTGTAGACCCCGACGGCAGGTTTCCATCAGAGGGAGAGGGTGTATCGGAGGACGATTTCTCCTCCGATGAGGATAAGGACTCGGGGCGTCCCTGGCGTCCAGAGTCCCACTCCTCTCAGTCCCCGGTTGGGGACGGGGTCCACTCGGACATGTTCGAGCCTACCCAAATTTACCATCCTAGGTCTGCGGAGTGGACACCTTACGCCAAAGTGGCAGAGTATGTGGTGGGGAAAATCCATCAACCCCTTGAAAGGGAGGTCAGGAATAGAATGAGGGGAGAATGCCCCAGGCCCTCACTGAAGGGGAAGGTGGCACACATGCCTGAAATTGATGAGAAACTATGTACCTTTTTCTCCAAGTATATGAGGGATCCCAAGAAAGGAATTGATAGGTCTTGGACGTGGTAGGGCCCTTGACCCATATTATTCAATTGACGGAGCGTTCCAAAGAGTCAGGATCCCCTTTGTACACGGATATTGTGGCTGGTTGGGCGCACTACCCTAAACCCTAAAACACTACCCCCTCCACTACCCAAACACCACTGCACTACCCTAAACCCTAAAACACTACCCCCAGCACGACACCCTACACTACCCAAACATAACTGCACTACCCTAAACCCTAAAACACTACCACCAGCACGACTCCCTACACTACCCAAACACCACTGCACTACCCTAAACCCTAAATCTACACACAGCACAACCCCCTACACTACACAAACACCACTGCACTACCCTAAACCCTAAAACACTACCCCCAGCACGACCCCTTCACTACACAATCACCACTGCACTGCCTTAAACCTTAAAACACTACCCCCAGCACGACCCCTACACTACCCAAACACCACTGCACTACCCTAAACCCTAAAACACTACCCCCAGCACGACCCCTACACCACCCAAACACCACTGCACTACCCTAAACCCTAGAAAAGAAACCCCCACCCCATGCCCAATCCCCTTACCTCTCACTCCTAGTGGTTCCTCTCTCCTCGTGGTTCCTGCTTCACGTCGTCTCTGAGGGGCGGTGCACGTCGTTGTGAGGAAACGGAACAGCCTCTGTTTCCTTACAACGACATGGATCGTTCTACATGTTTTAGAACGCATGGTCATTTACCATACATACCTTTACAACAAAATTCGTTGTAAAGGCATGCGTGGTAAATGACCATGCGTTCTAAAAATGCGTAGTAATGACTTCGTGATGTACAACGCATGCGTGGTAATGCATGCGTTGTAATGGTATCGCAAAGTAAAAAAGTCGTTGTAACAGCTGTTTACCGATCGAAGCTGGCACCTGTTCTTCAGTGAGACGTTTATTTGATTACTTAGGAGGAAGGAATGTGTTTTTTTTACCGAAAAGTGCATTCCCGGCTGTTGTATTGTGAAAGTGTCAGCGTGGCCTGGTTTCACTTCCAGTGAGAGAGTGGAAGAGTCTGTTTGGATCTAAAGGAGTTCTGTTGTTGGACGGGGCCGGCGCGACATGTCATCAGAAAACATAGCTAATGGAAAGCGTCCTCCCTGAAGTGTGGAGCAGTGCCATGAGAGGTCTACGAGTGTGCGTCCCACCGCAGTATGACCTTACCGCGTGACCCATGTGCCACCTCCAGGGTACGGGAGGCAGAAGCGGCATCGCAGGTCCTCTTGAAGACCGTTGTAGCACTAATTCTACATTTTGGTACTAGGGCATTTTAACTTCGTTGTTCCTGCCAGATGCAAAGAGAAGATCCTGTGTTATTCAGTGCCCTCGTTATCTTTTTTGTGGGTTGTGGTGCTTGTCACTTCGCTGCCCCGCCGGTGCACACGACTGGGCACCCCACCTCGTGTGCCATCTGCAGGGCCTCTGCCCTCGGATCACTGGTTTCGTTTTCTGGAGTGGCAACATAAACAGTTGCTCCCAAAGGACTAGCCTGAACACTTAGGTGAATATCCCCTGCACCAGCATTCCACGGAAATTCTTTCCTAGCTCTCCCATGTCAACGAGGACGTCATAATAGCACGGCTCCGCTCGCGACACCGTATGACGTCATCGGAGCCATAAGAGGACCTCGTTGGCGTGCTGACGTCAGTTCCACCCATTTTTTCCGTGCCACCGAGCCAAACAGGGGACCGAGACATTTTCACATGTATACATAGTATAATAAATATATATATATTCACTGAAAAAACCATAGGTTTCAGGCACGTTATAGTTAGTTGAACATTTCACTCGTACAAAACCATAGAAATTCCCCCGTTATAGTTAGTTCAGCTAACTATAACTCGCTGCGCCCGCAATGCACTGCTGATGACGTCACATATCACATCACTCATGACATGGTCAGTGACATCACTCATGACATCACTGATGACATCTCAAATGACATCACTGATGACATCACTGATGACATCATCCTTGTGATAGAGTGGCAGACCTCCTCTCACCCTAATATAACCTTTGATACACACACTCAAAAATACAAACTAACATTTTCAAAACAATGGACATACCAATACCAGTTACAACACACCTATTCAGTAATTCCAAGATCCACACACACATCCACTCATTCACCAACAGTCCCTATACAGTCACTCATACATGTACTCACTCATCATATGTACTCATACACCTATACATCCTATTACACACCGCCACTCAGCCATAGAGTTACTCACACACATAGTCACACATGCAAACAAAGTATCAAACATCCATTTACTTGCATATACAGTTACACACACACTACCACACTTACTTCTACAGAAACTTACACATACTTACTCTCTTAAACAATCACTTATAGAAACACCTACTTATTTGTACAGGAACTCTTCCAATCTCTCACTCTCACATATACTCACTTATATACACCAATACTCACATATACTAGTTTAAAACATATGTAGTTACTCATAAAGACACTATTGAGACAGTCATTCACTCACTAACACACCCATACACATACTCATCCACCTATACAGTCCTGCACACATGCTGTCTTCAACACATACAAACAGTGAGTCACTCATTCATGCATCTATGCACTAAGTAATACCCCCACCGAACCATACAGACACTCAGACACTCATACTGATACTCAAAAACCAACTAATAACCCATATAGACACTCATGTAGCTACTCACCAACCCATGCAGCCACTTATACACAAAGTGAGAGACTGATACAGATATTTTCATATTTAAACATTACTCACTAACCCATGTATTCACTAAGATACACTTAGTCAGTTATACAATCAATTTTACAAAAACAAATCATCCATTTAGACACTTATATACCCATTTATTCTTCCATCGACCTTGAGATATACATATATAAAACATACTTAATTTTCAGAAAAACACACATTCACTGGATGATGTCATCAGTGATGTCATCAGTGATGTCATTTGAGATGTCATCAGTGATGTCATGAGTGATGTCACTGACCATGTCATGAGTGATGTAATATGTGACGTCATCAGCAGTGCATTGCGGGCGCGCGTGTTATAGTTAGCTGAACTAACTATAACGGGGGAATTTCTATGGTTTTGTACGAGTGAAATGTCCAACTAACTATAACGCCCCTGAAACCTATGGTTTTTTCAGTGAATTTATAAGGTTTTTTAAATGCTAATTTCTAACTATAACGTGCCTGAAACCTATGGTTTTTTCAGTGAATTTCTAAGGTTTTTTTAAATGCTAATTTCTAACTATAACGTGCCTGAAACCTATGGTTTTTTCAGTGAATATATATATATTTATTATACTATGTATACATGTGAAAATGTCTCGGTCCCCTGTTTGCCTCGGTGGCACAGAAAAAATGGGTGGAACTGACGTCAGCACGCCGACGAGGTCCTCTTATGGCTCCGATGATGTCATACGGTGTCGCGAGCGGAGCCGTGCTCGTTGACGTGGGAGAGCTAGGAAAAAATTTCCGTGGAATGCTGGTGCAGGGGATATTCACCTAAGTGTTCAGGCTAGTCCTTTGGGAGCAACTGTTTATGTTGCCACTCCAGAAACCGAAACCAGTGATCCGAGGGCAGAGGCCCTGCAGATGGCACACGAGGTGGGGTGCCCAGTCGTGTGCACCGGCGGGGCAGCGAAGTGACAAGCACCACAACCCACAAAAAGATAACGAGGGCACTGAATAACACAGGATCTTCTCTTTGTATCTGGCAGGAACAACGAAGTTAAAATGCCCTAGTACCAAAATGTAGAATTAGTGCTACAACGGTCTTCAAGAGGACCTGCGATGCCGCTTCTGCCTCCCGTACCCTGGAGGCGGCACATGGGTCACGCGGTACGGTCATACTGCGGTGGGACGCACACTCGTTGACCTCTCATGGCACTGCTCCACACTTCAGGGAGGACGCTTTCCATTAGCTATGTTTTCTGATGACATGTCGCGCCGGCCCCGTCCAACAACAGAACTCCTTTAGATCCAAACAGACTCTTCCACTCTCTCACCGGAAGTGAAACCAGGCCACGCGGACACTTTCACAATACAACAGCCGGGAATGCACTTTTCGGTAAAAAACCACATTCCTTCCTCCTAATTAATCAAATAAATGTCTCACTGAAGAACAGGGGCCAGCTTCGATCGGTAAACAGCCGTTACAACGACTTTTTACTTTGCGATACCATTACAACACATGCATTACCACGCATGCGTTGTACATCACGGAGTCATTACTACGCATTTTTTTAGAACGCATGGTCATTTACCACGCATGCCTTTACAACGAATTTTGTTGTAAAGGTATGTATGGTAAATGACCATGCGTTCTAAAAACATGTAGACGATCCATGTCGTTGTAAGGAAACAGAGGCTGTTCCATTTCCTCACAACGACGTGCACCGCCCCTCAGAGATGACGTGAAGCAGGAACCACGAGGAGAGAGGAGCCATGAGGAGTGAGAGGTAAGGGGGATTGGGCATGGGGTGGGGGTTTCTTTTCTAGGGTTTAGGGTAGTGCAGTGGTGTTTGGGTGGTGTAGGGGGTCGTGCTGGGGGTAGTGTTTTAGGGTTTAGGGTAGTGCAGTGGTGTTTGGGTAGTGTAGGGGGTCGTGCTGGGGGTAGTGTTTTAGGGTTTAGGGTAGTGCAGTAGTGTAGGGGGTCGTGCTGGGGGTAGTGTTTTAGGGTTTAGGGTAGTGCAGTGGTGTATGGGTAGTGTAGGGGGTCGTGCTGGGGTAGAGTTTTAGGGTTTAGGGTAGTGCAGTAGTGTTTGTGTAGTGTAGGGGTCATGCTGGGGGTAGTGTTTTATAGTTTAGGATAGTGCAGTGGTGTTTGGGTAGTGTAGGGGGTCGTGCTGGGGGTAGATTTAGGGTTTAGGGTAGTGCAGTGGTGTTTGGGTAGTGTAGGGAGTCGTGCTGGGGGTAGTGTTTTAGGGTTTAGGGTAGTGCAGTGGTGTTTGTGTAGTGTAGGGGGTTGTGCTGGGGGTAGTGTTTTAGGGTTTATGTTAGTGCAGTGGTGTTTGGGTAGTGTAGGGGGTAGTGCTGGGGTAGTGTTTTAGGGTTTAGGGCAGTGCAGTGGTGTTTGTGTAGTGAAGGGGGTTATGCTGTGGGTAGTGTTTTAGGGTTTAGGGTAGTGCAGTCGTGTTTGTGTAGTGTAGGGGGTCGTGTTTTAGGGTATAGGGTAGTGCAGTGGTGTTTGGGTAGTGTAGGGGGTCATGCTGGGGTTTGTGTTTTAGGGTTTAGGGTAGTGCAGTGGTGTTTGGGTAGTGTAGGGGTTCGTGCTGGTGGTAGTGTTTTAGGGTTTAGGGTAGTGCAGTGGTGTTTGTGTATTGTGGGAGGTCATGCTGGGGGTATATTTAGGGTTTAGTGTAGTGCAGTGGTGTTTGGGTAGTGTATGGAGTCGTGCTGGGGGTAGTGTTTTAGGGTTTAGGGTAGTGCAGTGATGTTTGGGTAGTGTAGGGAGTTGTGCTGGTGGTAGTGTTTTAGGGTTTAGGGTAGTGCAGTTATGTTTGGGTAGTGTAGGGTGTCGTGCTGGGGGTAGTGTTTTAGGGTTTAGGGTAGTGCAGTGGTGTTTGGGTAGTGGAGGGCGTAGTGTTTTAGGTTTAGGGTAGTGCGCCCAACCAGCCACAATATCCGTGGACAAAGGGGATCCTGACTCTTTGGAACGCTCCGTCAATTGAATAATTTGGGTCAAGGGCCCTACCACGTCCAAGACCTATCAATTCCTTTCTTGGGATCCCTCATATACTTGGAGAAAAAGGTACATAGTTTCTCATCAATTTCAGGCGTGTGTGCCACCTTCCCCTTCAGTGAGGGCCTGGGGCATTCTCCCTCATCCTATTCCTGACCTCCCTTTCAAGGGGTTGATGGATTTTCCCCACCACATACTCTGCCACTTTGGCATCAGGTGTCCACTCTGCCGACCTAGGATGGTAAATTTGGTAGACTTGAACATGTCTGAGTGGACCCCGTCCCCAACCGGGGACTGAGAGGAGTGGGACTCTGGACGCCAGGGACGCCCGAGTCCTTATCCTCATCGGAGGAGAAATCGTCCTCCGATACACCCTCTCCCTCTAAGGGAAACCCGCCGTCGGGGTCTACAATAGTGGTGACAGTGTCGCAATTTTCTCCGGGCCCCTCCTCCTCCCGGCAGGGTGCATGTTTTAGCGTTCGCGCACTCTTGAGGAAGGTCTCCGTAAGTTTATCAAATCCTTCCAAGTGCCCCGCGTTATGCTTAACGGCCCTTTTATTCCCCATCTGGGAGCTACTTGGACCCGCCACCACCAGATCTGGGTCACTGAACACCCCAGGGATGCTTTTCGCCAGCTTATCAACCTGATCCCTAAGAGGAGCCAGCGCCCTAGAAATAGCCAGAGAGAGGGCTTGGTCCACTGCTGGAGGGAGAAGTTGGGGGGCCATTCCTCCTCCACTTCCTGGTAGGAGGAGTGAAAATTGTCTTCTGGAGAAGACATGATAGCAGAAGGTGTGAGCACAGAACAAATGCCCTTAAAATCCTTAAGACAGCCCCCTCGCCGGTGCTCCAACAGCTGGGCTTTCCCCGAAGCTGTTATAAGAATAGACTGAGGCGCTATACCAATTACCTCCACCAGGTGGCGCTGGTCACTAACGTGGCCGTGTGGGGAAATCACCGCATAGCGGTGTCAAAATTAGGCGAGGGTTGGTCGGGAATCAAGCGGACACTAAAGGAGTGACCGGATTCCCAAACGCGCGTAAAGACCAGCGGGAGCGCTCGACGGAGCTTCCTCGCTCGGACCAGACGCGCCTGACAGGATCTCACCGCGCGCAGAGAACACAGCGGGAGAAACTGCGAGGGGGAGAACGCGCTCGGGCAAGAGCCTGCTGCGCAGGGAATATGAAACAATACCAAGGCAATAATGCTAAAAACGTGCACAAGAAACCGCTATACAAACAGCAACAACGTCAGATTAAGCCAAGAATGTAAGGAATGCACTTAACTGATGAGCAGTGAAGAAAGAGGAAGCGGAAGGGACGTCACAATATTATATACGATGGACTGTGATATGATTGGACTATAGTTGCCTTGGAGACTACCCCCCCTAATGGTTCATGGGTTGTGTAGTCTTTTGTTTAATGATTGTTGTGTTACGTTTTCTTTGAACTGCTTTGCAAATAAAGTGAGGAAAGATATGCATAATCCTCGCCTCCGTCCTGCCATAGAATTCATTAAACTTTATTTGATCTGATTTAGAAACATAGATCATAAAAGTGTACATAAAAACAGTAAATCCTCTTTCCTAATACAATACAGTGAGAATTAATTAAAACCAGTAGGTAAAAACGGGTGTTACAAAGCCCGGTTCAGAGCAACTTCAGGTTAACAGAATCGTAAAGTTCAATGTTTCGCAAGATCAATCTCATGTACTTCGTGCAAAATACGCAATAAGGGGTCCAAGTAAGATGTAACGCTCCAATACCTGACCAGTTTGCACTATATAAACTGCAGAAAAACTAAAAATAAAAAGTGTTTTGCACACTTCTGTCATTGGGCTATATGTGGGCTACATCTGGGTGATATTTGTGCTACATTTGGGCTCTTTTTTCTCTGGTGGCCATCTTGGGAGACTTATTTGTTATGAAGTTTCCTAATTTCGTCATTTACTGCAGTCTCCTCAGTAGGAAATGCTTTCAGTTTTTTACTTTGATTCCATCAAGAAGGCATTCAGATGTGTCACACATTTGCCATAAATTCAGAATGTTAGCACTCTAGTTGTTCATTAGATCACTGTAGTAAAGCTACTGCTCACCAGGGCGTTAACTGGAAGTCTACTGCTGGTATTGAAAGTGATTGTTTCAGTCTGCATGTCAGAATTTTCTAATGAAATAGAAGAGGATTTGAGATCTCACTTAAAACATGCCCTAAATTTTCTTTCTGCAGCACTAACCATAATTTCTATGGCAAAATGAACCCCCTCATTTTGTTCCTTTTTAAATTAAATGTTTTAAGTGTTACCAGTTTATTCCAATCAAGATGGCTTCAGGTGTGCCATACTTTTGTCATAAGTAAGACTGTTAGCACTCTAGTTGTTCTTTAGAACACTCTGGGAAGCTGCAGTAGAACACAAAGGCATCAACTGACAGGCTGCTCCTGTTGAAATATAACAGGAAGATATTTGAGATCTCACTTAAAACATGTCCTAATTTTTCTTTCTACAGCACTAACCATAATTTCTATGACAAAATGAATCCCCTCATTTTGTTCCTTTTTAAATTAAATGTTTTAAGAGTTACCAGTTTATTCCAATCAAGATGGCTTCAGGTGTGCCATAATTTTGTCATAAGTAAGACTGTTAGCGCTCTAGTTGTTCTTTAGAACACTCTGGGAAGCTGCAGTAGAACACAAAGGCATCAACTGACAGGCTGCTCCTGTTGAAATATAACAGGAAGCTATTTGAGATCACACTTGAAACATGTCCTAATTTTTCTTTCTACAGCACTAACCATAATTTCTATGACAAAATGAACCCCATCATTTTGTTCCTTTTAAATTAAATGTTTTAAGTGTTACCAGTTTATTCCAATCAAGATGGCTTCAGGTGTGCCATACTTTTGTCATAAGTAAGGCTGTTAGCACTCTAGTTGTTCTTTAGAACACTCTGGGAAGCTGCAGTAGAACACAAAGGAATCAACTGACAGTCTCTGCCCTTGTTGGATGTACATGTTTTACTGAGAATGTCAGACTTCATTCTCACATGACTGAGAAAGATGTGAATTTACAGAAAATATGCTCTCATTTTAGCTTCTGGAGCACCTTCCAAAACTGTATGGGACAAGCATGTGAAAATAGTTTTCTCTCAAACATGATTCATGATATCCCAGCAGAAGGTTTTTCACAGGGTAAAATCACCTTAGAACACACCACAATTCCTGAAATTAGTATGGTACCATCAACAAATGAATTCTAATGTAACTAAAGTCTGTTATCACCCTTTATAGTTCTCCTTTTGGTAACCCTCAAAATCTTCGATTCACTACAATGCATTTCAATGGGGTACTATCATTTATATTGGTCCCAAGATGGCTGCCAGCAATTCCAGGATGAAGTGCTGACAGCCAATCAGATCTCACGATGACATTTGTGGTTAGGCTCCGCCCAGATATATATGTTTTCTTTTTCAAATTTCTCAGGAACTACTGAACGGATTTACACCATTTAACCAAAAGGCACGACTCTGAACCAAGGGCTACATTTTTGCCAAATTTGGTGTAATTCCGTTCAGCAGTTTGGGCTGTAGCTGCGATGAAAGGTTCCTATGGAAAATTGCATGGGAAAAACACGTTTTGGGACCCCCCTTTTTTCTTGGCCCCCACTTGACGAAAAACCCCGAGAGTTTCAGGATAGGAGTTGACCGGAGCGGGCCACGAGTTTTGAAAATTTCGTGAAGATTCATCAACCGGCGCCAAAGTTATTTCAAATAGAATGTTGCGGATTTCCTATGGAAAATAGGTCCTAACTATAACTATCTACTGGCAACCGCCAGTAGATAATTATCTACTACTGGCGGTCGCCAGTAGATAGTTATAGTTAGGACTTATTTTCCATAGGAAATCCGCAACATTGTATTTGAAATAACTCTTGTGTCGGTTGACGAATCTTCGCGAAATTTTCAAACTTTACGGCCCGCTCCGGTCCGCTCCTACCCTGAAAGTTTCGGGGTGATTCGTCAAGCGGGGGCTGAGAAAAAAGGGGGTTCCCAAAACGTGTTTTCCCCATTCATTTTCCCATAGGAAACTTTAGCCACGGCTACAGCCCGAACTGCTGAACAGAATTACACAAAATTTGGCAAAGAGGTAGTTCTTGGTTCAGAAAGAACCCTTTTTGTTAAATGGTGTAAATCCGTTCAGTAGTTGCGGAGAAATTAAAAAATAAGAGTCAAAAAATCAATTTCCCATAGGAAACTTTATGCAAGGCTACAGCCCGAACTGCTGAACGGAATTACACCAAATTTGGCAAAGAGGTAGTTCTTGGTTCAGAAAGAACCCTTTTTGTTAAATGGTGTAAATCCGTTCAGTAGTTGCTGAGAAAATCAAAAGTAAAAACACATATATATCTGGGCAGAGCCTAACCACACATGTCATCGTGAGATCTGATTGGCTGTCAGCACTTCATCCTGGAATTGCTGGCAGCCATCTTGGGACCAATATAAATGATAGTACCCCATTGAAATGCATTGTAGTGAATCGAAGATTTTGAGGGTTACCAAAAGGAGAACTATAAAGGGTGATAACAGACTTTAGTTACATTAGAATTCATTTGTTGATGGTACCATACTAATTTCAGGAATTGTGGTGTGTTCTAAGGTGATTTTACCCTGTGAAAAACCTTCTGCTGGGATATCATGAATCATGTTTGAGAGAAAACTATTTTCACATGCTTGTCCCATACAGTTTTGGAAGGTGCTCCAGAAGCAAAAATGAGAGCATATTTTCTGTAAATTCACATTATCTTTCTCAGTCATCTGAGAATGAAGTCTGACATTCTCAGTAAAACATGTACATCCAACAAGGGCAGAGACTGTCAGTTGATTCCTTTGTGTTCTACTGCAGCTTCCCAGAGTGTTCTAAAGAACAACTAGAGTGCTAACAGCCTTACTTATGACAAAAGTATGGCACACCTGAAGCCATCTTGATTGGAATAAACTGGTAACACTTAAAACATTTAATTTAAAAAGGAACAAAATGATGGGGTTCATCTTGTCATAGAAATTATGGTTAGTGCTCTGGAAAGAAAAATTAGGACATGTTTCAAGTGTGATCTCAAATATCTTCCTGTTATATTTCAACAGGAGCAGCCTGTCAGTTGATGCCTTTGTGTTCTACTGCAGCTTCCCAGAGTGTTATAAAGAACAACTAGAGCGCTAACAGTCTTACTTATGACAAAAGTATGGCACACCTGAAGCCATCTTGATTGGAATAAACTGGTAACACTTAAAACATTTAATTTAAAAAGGAACAAAATGATGGGGTTCATTTTGTCATAGAAATTATGGTTAGTGCTGTAGAAAGAAAAATTAGGACGTTTCAAGTGTGATCTCAAATATCTTCCTGTTATATTTCAACAGGAGCAGCCTGTCAGTTGATGCCTTTGTGTTCTACTGCAGCTTCCCAGAGTGTTCTAAAGAACAACTAGAGCGCTAACAGTCTTACTTATGACAAAAGTATGGCACACCTGAAGCCATCTTGATTGGAATAAACTGGTAAGACTTAAAACATTTAATTTAAAAAGGAACAAAATGAGGGGGTTCATTTTGCCATAGAAATTATGGTTAGTGCTGTAGAAAGAAAAATTAGGACATGTTTTAAGTGAGATCTCAAATATCTTCCTGTTATATTTCAACAGGAGCAGCCTGTCAGTTGATGCCTTTGTGTTCTACTGCAGCTTCCCAGAGTGTTCTAAAGAACAACTAGAGTGCTAACAGCCTTACTTATGACAAATGTATGGCACACCTGAAGCCATCTTGATTGGAATAAACTGGTAACACTTAAAACATTTAATTTAAAAAGGAACAAAATGAGGGGGTTCATTTTGCCATAGAAATTATGGTTAGTGCTGCAAAAGAAAATTTAGTGCATGTTTTAAGTGAGATCTCAAATCCTCTTCTATTTCATTAGAAAATTCTGACATGCAGACTGAAACAATCACTTTCAATGCCAGCAGTAGACTTCCAGTTAACTCCTTGGTGAGCAGTAGCTTTACTACAGTGATCTAATGAACAACTAGAGTGCTAACATTCTGAATTTATGGTAAATGTGTGACACATCTGAATGCCTTCTTGATGGAATCAAAGTAAAAAACTGAAAGCATTTCCTACTGAGGAGACTGCAGTAAATGAGGAAATTAGGAAACTTCATAACAAAGAAGTCTTCCAAGATGGCCACCAGTGAAAAAGAGCCCAAATGTAGCACAAATATTACCCAGATGTAGCCCACATATAGCCCAATGACAAAAGTGTGCAAAACACTTTTTATTTTTAGTTTTTTGCAGTTTTATTTAGTGCAGACTGGTCAGGTATTGGAGCGTTGCATCTTAAAACATGCCCCCCTACACTACAAAAACACCACTGCACTACCCTAAACCCTAAAACACTACCCCCAGCATGACCCCTACACTACACAAGCACCACTGCACTATCCTAAACCCTAAAACACTACCCCCAGCATGACCCCCTACACTACACAAACACCACTGCACTACCCTAAACCCTAAAACACTACCCCAACACCACTGCACTAACCTAAATCCTAAAACACTACCCCCAGCACGACCCCCTACACTACCCAAACACCACTGCACTACCCTAAAACATGACCCCCTACACTACACAAACACCACTGCACTACCCTAAACCCTAAAACACTACCCCCAGCATGACCCCCTACACTACACAAGCACCACTGCACTACCCTAAACCCTAAAACACTACCCCCAGCACGACCCCCTACACTACACAAACACCACTGCACTACCTTAAACCCTAAAACACTACCCCCAGCACGACCCCCTACACTACCCAAACACCACTGCACTAACCTAAATCCTAAAACACTACCCCCAGCACGACCCCTACACTACCCAAACACCACTGCACTACCCTAAAACATGACCCCCTACACTACACAAACACCACTGCACTACCCTAAACCCTAAAACACTACCCCCAGCACGACCCCCTACACTACACAAGCACTCACCCTAAACCCTAAAACACTACCCCCAGCACGACACCCTACACTGCCCGAACACCACTGCACTGCCCTAAACCCTGAAACACCAGCCCCTGCACGACCCCCTACACTGCCCGAACACCACTGCACTGCCCTAAACCCTGAAACACCAACCCTAGCACGACCCCTACACTGCCCGAACACCACTGCACTGCCCTAAACCCTGAAACACCACTCCCTTCACGACCCCCTACAGTGCCCGAACACCACTGCACTGCCCTAAACCCTGAAACACCATCCCCAGCACGCCCCCTACACTGCCCGAACACCACTGCACTGCCCTAAACCCTGAAACACTACCCCCAACAAGACCTCCTACACTGCCCGAACACCACTGCACTGCCCTAAACCCTGAAACATCACCCCCAGCAAGACCCCCTACACTGCCCGAACACCACTGCCTAAACCCTGAAACACCACCCCCAGCACGACCCCCTCCACTGCCCGAACACCACTGCACTGCCCTAAACCCTGAAACACCACCCCCAGCACGACCCCCTACACTGCCCGAACACCACTGCACTGCCCTAAACCCTGAAACACCACCCCTGCACGACCCCCTACACTGCCCGAACACCACTGCACTGCCCTAAACCCTGAAACACCATCCCCAGCACGACCCCCTACACTGCCACGAACACCACTGCACTGCCCTAAACCCTGAAACACTACCCCCAGCAAGACCCCCTACACTGCCCGAACACCACTGCACTGCCCTAAACCCTGAAACATGAACCCCAGCAAGACCCCCTACACTGCCTGAACGCCACTGCCCTAAACCCTGAAACACCAACCCCAGCAAGACCCCCTACACTGCCCGAACACCACTGCCCTAAACCCTGAAACACCAGCCCCAGCACGACCCCTACACTGCCCGAACACCACTGCACTGCCCTAAACCCTGAAACACCACCCCTGCACGACCCCCTACACTGCCCGAACACCACTGCACTGCCCTAAACCCTGAAACACCACCCCCAGCACGACCCCCTACACTGCCTGAACACCACTGCACTGCCCTAAACCCTGAAACACCACCCCCTGCACGATCCCCTACACTGCCCGAACACTACTGCACTGCCCTAAACCCTGAAACACCACCCCCAGCACGACCCCCTACACTGCCTGAACACCACTGCCCTAAACCCTGAAACACCACCCCCAGCAAGACCCCTACACTGCCCGAACACCACTGCACTGCCCTAAACCCTGAAACACCACCCCCAGCATGACCCCCTACACTGCCCGAACACCACTGCACTGCCCTAAACCCTGAAACACCACCCCCAGCACGACTCCCTACACTGCCCGAATACCACTGCACTGCACTAAACCATGAAACACAAGCCCCAGCACGACCCCCTACACTGCCCGAACACCACTGCACTGCCCTAAACCCTGAAACACCACCCCCAGCACGACCCCCTATACTGCCCGAACACCACTGCACTGCCCTAAACCCTGAAACATCAGCCCCAGCACGACCCCGTACACTGCCCGAACACCACTGCACTGCCCTAAACCCTGAAACACCAGCCCCAGCACGACCGCCTACACTGCCCGAAAACCACTGCACTGCCCTAAACGCTGAAACACCAGCCCCAGCACGACCCCCTACACGGCCCGAACACCACTGCACTACCCTAAACCCTGAAACACCAGCCCCAGCACGACCCCCTACACTGCCCAAACACCACTGCACTGCCCTAAACCCTGAAACACCAGCCCCAGCAAGACCCCCTACACTGCCCGAACACCACTGCACCCTAAACCCTGAAACACCACCCCCAGCAAGACCCCCTACACTGCCCGAACACCACAGCACTAAAGCCTGAAACACCACCCCCAGCAAGACCACCTACACTGGCCGAACACCACTGCACTGCCCTAAACCCTGAAACACCACCCCCTGCACTGCCCAAACACCACTGCACTGCCCGAAACCCTGAAACACCACCCCCAGCACGACCCCCGACACTGCCCGAACACCACTGCACTGCCCTAAACCCTGAAACACCACCCCTCAGCACGACACCCTACACTGCCTGAACACCACTGCACTGCCCTAAACCCTGAAACACCACCCCCTGCACGACCCCCTACACTGCCCGAACACCACTCCACTGCCCTAAACCCTGAAACACCACCCCCTGCACGACCTCCTACACTGCCCGAACACCACTGCACTGCCCTAAACCCTGAAACACCACCCCAGCACGACCCCCTACACTGCCCGAACACCACTGCACTGCCCTAAACCCTGAAACATCAACCCCAGCAAGACCCCCTACACTGCCTGAACACCACTGCCCAAAACCCTGAAACACCACCCCCTACACTGCACGAACACCACTGCACTGCCCTAAACCCTGAAACACCACCTCCAGCAAAAACCCCTACACTGCCTGAACACCATTGCTCTGCCCTAAATCCTGAAACACTAGCCCCAGCACGACCCCCTACACTGCCCGAACACCACTGCACTGCCCTAAACTCTGAAACACCACCCCCAGCACGACCCCCTACACTGCCCGAACACCACTGCACTGCCCTAAACCCTGAAACACCAGCCCCAGCAAGATCCTCTACACTGCCCGAACACCACTGCACTGCCCTAAACCTTGAAACACCAGCCGCAGCATGACCCCCTACACTGCCCGAACACCACTGCACTGCCCTAAACCCTGAAACACCAGCCCCAGCACGACTACCTACACTGCCCGAACACCACTGCACTGGCCTAAACCCTGAAACACCAGCCCCAGCTCACCCCCTACACTGCCCGAACACCACTGCACTGCCCTAAACCCTGAAACACCAGCCCCAGCACGACCCCCTACACTGCCCGAACACCACTGTACTGCCCTAAACCCTGAAACACCAGCCCCAGCACGACCCCCTACACTGCCCGAACACCACTGCACTGCCCTAAACCCTGAAACACCACCCCTGCATGACCCCCTACACTGCCCGAACACCACTGCACTGCCCTAAACCCTGAAACACCACCCCCTGCACCACCCCCTACACTGCCCGAACACCACTGCACTGCCCTAAACCCTGAAACACCACCCCCAGCACGACCCCCTTTACTGCTCGAACACCACTGCACTGCCCCAAACCCTCAAACACTACCCCCAGCACGACCCCCTACACTACCCGAACACCACTGCACTGCCCTAAACCCTGAAACACCACCCCCAGCTACACTGCCCGAACACCACTGCACTGCCCTAAACCCTGAAACACCACCCCCTACACTGCCCGAACACCACTGCACTGCCCTAAACCCTGAAACACCACCCCCAGCACGACCCCTACACTGCCCGAACACCACTGCACTGCCCTAAACCCTAAAACACCACCCCCAGCATTACCCCTACACTGCCCAAACACCACTGCACTGCCCTAAACCCTAGAACACTACCCCCAGCATGACCCCCTACACTACCCGAACACCACTGCACTACCCTAAACCCTAAAATACTACCCCCAGCACAACCCCCTACACTACCCGAACACGACTGCACTGCCCTAAACCCTCAAACACTCCCCCAGCACGACCCCTACACTACCCGAACACCACTGCACTGCCCTAAACCCTAAAACACTCCCCCAGCACGACCCCCTACACTACCCGAACACCACTGCACTGCCCTAAACCCTAAAACACTCCCCCAGCACGACCCCTACACTACCCAAACACCACTGCACTGCCCTAAACCCTAAAACACTACCCCGCATGACCCCCTACACTACCCAAACACCAATGCACTACCCTAATCCCTAAAACACTACCCCCCGCATGACCCCTACACTACCCTAAACCCTAAAACACTACCCCCGCACGACTCCCTACACTACCCAAAGACCACTGCACTACCCTAAACCCTAAAACACGACCTCCTACACTACACAAACACCACTGCACTACCCTAAACCCTAAAACACTACCCCCTACACTACACAAACACCACTGCACTACCCTAAACCCTAAAAAACTACCCCCAGCACGAACCACTACACTACCCAAACACCACTGCACTACCTTAAACCCTAAAAACTACCCCAGCAGTACCCCTACACTATCCAAACACCACTGCACTACCCTAAACCCTAAAACACTACCCCCAGCAGTACCCCCTACACTACCCAAACACCACTGCACTACCCTAAATCACTACCCCAGCACGACCCCCTACACTACCCAAACACCACTGCACTACCCTAAACCCTAAAACACTACCCCCAGCACGACCCCCTACACTACCCAAACACCACTGCACTACCCTAAACCCTAAAACACTCCCCCAGCACGACTCCCTACACTACCCAAACACCACTGCACTACCCTAAACCCTAAATCTACCTCCAGCATGACCCCCTACACTACACAAACACCACTGCACTACCCTAAACCCTAAAACACTACCCCCAGCACGACCCTCTTCACTACCTAAACACAACTGCACAATTTGTTACAGGCGTTGCAACGCAGGCCTGTGGTGCTTACTGGAAGTACCTAGTGTGCTAGTTGGGCCCCAGGGACCCTCAGGATTCAAGGTGACCTAATCCCCCAACTTAAAACGCACCACGGGGCGCGTTTGCACAGTGGTGAAGGGAGGGGGCGGGGCCTCAGGTGACATGTGCGCAAACACGCCCTGTGGTGCATTTTAAGTTGGGGAATTAATTCCATATGAATCCTGAGGGACCCTGGGGGCCAACTAGCCCACCAGGTACCTTCAGTAAGCACAACAGAGTTGCGTTGCAGAGAGGTGAAAAAAGGTGCGTGGCCTCGGAACGCCTCTCTGCAACTCAGCTCTGTGGTCCTAACTGTAGGTACCTGGGGGGCTAGTTGGGCCCCAGGGACCCTCAGAATTCAAGGGACTTAATCCCGCAACTTAAAACGCGCCACGGGGTGCGTTTGGACACATGTCACCTCAGGCCCCCTCCCTTCACCACTGTGCAAACGCGCCCTGTAGCGCGTTTTAAGAGGTAGTTTTAATCCCCCTGCCCTATTATGTACTAGGGACTTGCAGAGGAGGTCATGCTAATTACAGGGGTACCCCAACGCATAGTGTTCCCTAGTGTATGTAGGTGTTTTCACTGTATTCTAAGTGTCTTTTAGCATAGCACTGGCTCTGGTTAGTCAGGTCAGTTACCACCAGTACCCGTCTGAAAAAGTTGTGGGCACAGGATGATTTTGCAACAAGGCCTCTTTCTGCTCCTCTGTTGGTTCTTTCTGCACATCTTTTGCTTCTTTCTGTGCGTTTTTCTTCTTTCTTCACATGTCCTACCTCTGTAGGCATAGTTAGAAACTAGCATTTAAAAAACCTTTGAAATTCACTTAAAAATCATAGGTTTCAGGCACGTTATAGTTAGAAATTAGCATTTAAAAAACCTTTGAAATTCACTGAAAAAACCATAGGTTTCAGACACGTTATAGTTAGAAATTAGCATTTAAAAAACCTTTGAAATTCACTGAAAAAACCATAGGTTTTAGGGACAGTTGTAGTTAGTTGGACATTTCACTCGTACAAAACCATAGAAATTCCCCCGTTATAGTTAGTTCAGCTAACTATAACTCGCGCCCATAATGCACTGCTGATGACGTCACATATTACATCACTCATGACATGGTCAGTGACATCACTGATGACATCACTGATGACATCTCAAATGACATCACTGATGACATCATCCATGTGATAATTTCATGCATCTTCTCACACCCTAATATAACTTTTGATACACCCACTCTAAATTACAGACTGCCATTCTCAAAACCATAGACACTCCAACACCAAAAACTACATACCCACTCACTGATTCTTAGGTCTACACACACATCCACTCACTCACCCGTACAGTCACTCATACTTAGTCACTCAGTACAGGACTATCATATGCACTCATACACCTATATAAACACTCACACACCGCCACTCATCCATAGAGGTACTCACACACCTAGTCAGTCATGCAAAAAACTTAATCACACACCCATTTACTCACCTATACAGTTATACACACACCAGCTCACTTACTCATACAAATACTAGCACATTCTTACGCTCTTATACAATCACTGATACAAGTACACACTCATCCATACAGCCACTCTCACAATCACACACTCTCACTTATAGCCATTTATATACTCCAACACACATATATACTGCCTTTCACATATGTAGTTACTCACACATGTACCACTGAGATATACATTCAATCACTAACACACCCATACACACACTCACCCACCCATACAGTCCATCACAGATGCACTCTTGAAACCATGCACCCAGTGAATCACCAACTCACACATCTATGCACAGAGTCACACACACCCCACCCACACAAACACTCAGGCACCCATACAGATACTCAGACAATCAATCAATAACCCATGTAGACACTCATGTAGCTATTCAGAAAGCCATGCAGCCGCTTACAAACCAACAGACAGACGGATACAGACATTCACACAGTTTAGTCACTAACCCATGCATTCAGTAAGATACATTTAATCACTCACTTGTAGAGTCAGTCACTCACATACTAAATCATCCATTCAGACACTTATACACCCACTCATTCTTCAATACGCCTTTCCCTATATATATTAAACATATTTAAACTTTACAGAAACACACAGTCACTGGATGATGTCATCAGTGATGTCATCAGTGATGTCATTTGAGATGTCATCAGTGATGTCATCAGTGATGTCACTGACCATGTCATGAGTGATGTAATATGTGACGTCATCAGCAGTGCATTGCGGGCGCGAGTTATAGTTAGCTGAACTAACTATAACGGGGAATTTCTATGGTTTTGTACGAGTGAAATGTCCAACTAACTATAACTGTCCCTAAAACCTATGGTTTTTTCAGTGAATATATATATACGTATATATGTATATATGTATATTATTTACATTTTGCTATAAAAAACCTAAATTCTTTCTGTCTTTCCCTTCCCCACCCTCTGTCTCATCCCAAAACTTTCTGACTACTATGAACTCCAAAACATCCGTCTCAAACTTTCACCCTTCCTTTTTAGCCATGCCACCTGACTAACAAGCACACACAACTACTACTTACAAAAAAATTACTACTTACTCTTTTCAAATCCATTGCTATCATTCTATCCCTACTTCAAACTCCCCTTTTCAAATCCACTCCTATCAATCTGTCTCTACTCCAAACTCTACTAAACATACACGAAAGCAAAAGATCAAACCTAACACAACTAATGCACAAGAAAATAAACTACTAATCTTGGCTTCCAGAGAAGGGTGCTACTCACCAAAAAAGCACTTCAATGCCTCGACAAGGATCGTAAGCTCTATATAAGTACATTTACAATTTGAATCACAATATAGGCAAAACGTATACATAATTAGACACCTTAACACAAACATTATACTTATGCAATTTTATGTATTATTGAAGATAGCTGTATTTTATAAATACCCATAAGTATATGCGAGTATTGTTAATTATATGCTGAGGCATTCAAGTTTTATTTGATTTTTAATTTATATATGTAGATAAGTAGTTAACCACTTACATATGTCCCCCATAGAATGAATTGTTATTTGGAAAAACAATTCTGTAAGTATAAGTTCACCTCGTATTTGTTATGTATGTTTTGGCCTGCACGCGTATGATAAGGATAAGATATAATTACTTGGATGTGTATATCCAAACACAGTTTCTCTGTTTGCGGGAGCCCCAGACCACAGTAGGGCTGCATTGGCACAGCAGGAACAGAGCATCCCATGAATTTAATTGCAGAAAAGAAAAGTTGTACACCAGCTTACACAATCACCAGGCGCTTTATTTGGCAACATCAACATATGCGGCAAATCGCTCTGATGCGTTTCAGCTTTCATTAGCCTTGTTCACACATGACACCAGGGACCACCACCTCCCTGAGGCAAAAGTTAGTAAAGGAATGCGGCGGGCCCCTCTGCAGCCCCGGGGACCGCCACCTCCATGGGGCAAATGTACTTTATTAGAAGCGGGGGGCCAGAGCGGCTCCCCGCAGCCACGGGGATTGCCAACTCCCCGGGGCAACCATTAGATTGTACCGGGGCTGAGCGGCCTCCCACTGCCTCAGGGACCTCCACCTCCTTGGGACGAGAATAAATTAATGAAGGTGGTCCATCGCGGACCTCCAGGGATCACCACCTCCCTGGGTCTAAAATAATTAGTGGACGGGGCCATAGATGGCCCTGGGGACTGCCACACCCCAGGGCCTGATAGTGCTACCTCCAGGGGGGCCCACCCTCCGGAGGTAGCTACTTGCTTTTGGTTACCCATCAAAAGCAAACATGGCTCCGCTTTCTGCAAGCAGGAGCTGTCAAATAGCTCCGGCTTGCAGAAAACGGAGTGTTCATCTGTTTCGTTGCACGCAAATATGCGTGCAGGGAAACAGATGAAAACATTGTTCCCGCAGGCAGGGAACTGCTATTTAAAAAAGTACCCTGCTTGCGGAAGCAATGCTGGCTCCCACAGGAGATAGGAGCAGCCAGGACTGCGGGGGCCTTGAGGCTCCCCCCACAATCCCGGGGAAGAGAAGAAAGAGGCAAAATGAAGTTCAGAAACGAGCAGAAAGAGGCAGAGTAAAGGTCAGAAAAAGGCAGAATAAAGGTCAGCAATGAGCAGAAAGAGGCAAGATAAAGGTGAAAACGAGCAGAAAGAGGCACAATAAAGTCAGAAACGAGCAGCAAGAGGCAGAATAAAGGTCAGCAACGAGTAGAAAGAGGCAAAATAAAGGTCAGCAATGAGCAGAAAGAGGCAAGGTAAAGGTCAGAAGCTGGCAGAAAGAGGCAGAAAAAAGGTCAGAAATGAGCAGAAAGAGGGAAAATAAAGGTCAGCAACGAGCAGGCAGAAAGAGGCAAAATAGAGGCCAGCAATGAGCAAAGAGTGGCAAAATAGAGGTCAGAAAAGACAAGCAAGAGGCAGAATAAAGGTCAGCAATGAGTAGAAAAAGGCAAAATAGAGATCAGCAATGAGCAGAAAGAAGTAAAATAAAGGCCAGAAACGAGCAGAAAGAGGCAAAAAAAAGGCCAGCAATGAGAAGAAAGAGGAAAAATAGAGCTCAGAAACGAGCAGAAAGAGGTAAATTAAGGGTCACAACAAGCAGAAAGAGGCAAAATAGAGCTCAGAAACGAGCAGAAAGAGGTAAATTAAGGGTCACAACAAGCAGAAAGAGGGAAAATAAAGGTTTGGAAACATGCAAAAAGAGGCAAAATAGTGGTCAGCAACGAGCAGAAAGAGGCAAAACAGAGATCAGAAATAAGCAAAATGAGGCAAAACAAAGATCAGAAATAAGCAGAAAGAGGCAAAATAAAGGTCAGTAACGAGCAGAAAGAGGCAAGATAAAGGTCAGAAACAAGCAGAAAGAGGCAAAATAGAGGTCAGAAATGAGCAGAAAGAGGCAAAATAAAGGCCAGCACTGAGCAGAAAGAGGCAAAATGGAGATCAGAAACGAGCAGAAAGAGGCAAAATGAAGGTCGGTAACGAGCAGAAAGAGGCAAAATAGATTCAGAAATGAGCAGAAAGAGGTAAAATTATGGTGATCAACGAGCAGAAAGAGACAAAATAAAGTCCAGCAATAAGCAGAAAGAGGCAAAACAGTGATTAGAAATAAGCAGAATGAGGCAAAATAGAGGTCAGAATTGAGCCGAAAGAGGTAAAATAAAGGTCAGAAATAAGGAGAAAGAGACATAATAAAGGTCAGCAATGAGCCGAAAGAGGCACAATAGAGGTCAGAAAGAAGCCGAAAGAGGCAAAAAAAGGTCAGAAACAAGGAGATAGAGACAAAATAAAGGTCAGCAACAAGCAGAAAGAGGCAAGATAAAGGTCAGAAATGAGCAGAAATAGGTAAAATACAGGTCAGAAACACGCAGAACGAGGCAAGGTCAGCAACAAGCAGAAAGGCAAAATAAAGGTCAGAAGTGAGCAGAAAAAAGGTAGAAAATGAGCAGAGAATGAGCAGAACCTACTCAGGCACTCATGCACCCACTCACAGAACAACTTGGATACTCTCACACCCACTCACAGACCCAGTCAGACACCCATGCACCCACTTCCAGAATCACCCATAGTCTCTCTCACCCACTCACAGATCTACTGAGACCCACGCCCAACTCACAGACCCACTCGAGACTCACACACCTATTCACAGAGCCACTCAGAGAATCATGCACCCACTCACAGACCCACTCAGACACTCACACACCCACTCACAGACCCACTCACAGACTCATGCACCCACTCAAACACTCACACACCCATTCACAGACCCATTTAGACACTCATGCACTCACTCACAGACTGAATCAAACACACATGGAGGCACTCTCAAGCCCACTCAGACACTCTCACACCCACTCACAGACCCGCTCAGACACTCATGCACCCACTCAAACACTCACGCACCCACTCAGACACTCACGCATCCAATCACCTACCCAGTGAGACACTTATGCAGCCACTCCCAGGCCCACTCGGACACTCAGATACCCACTCACACACATTGAGACACTCACATACTCGCTCACACACTCACTGAGGCACTCTTGCAGTCAGTCACACATTCACTCTAAAAGGTTACAGGTTACAGTTAGGAAATAGAATTTAAAAACCATAGAAATTCACTTGAAAAAACAAAGGTTACAGGGACATTGTAGTTAGGGAATAGAACTTAAAAAAACTTAGAAATTCACTGAAAGGTTACAGGAATGTTGTAGTTAGAAAATAGAATTAAAAATAAAACCTTAGCAATTCACTGAAAAAAACAAAGGTTAAAGGGACTTTGTAGTTAGGAAATAGAATTTTATAAAAAACTCAGAAATTCACTGAAAAAAAGAAAGGTTACAGGGACGTTATAGTTAGGCTAAGATTTTGCTCGTACAAAACCATAGAAATTCAGCAGTTATAGTTACTTGACCTAACTATAACTTACGCCCCATAAGCACTGCTTATGACCTCACATATTACATCACTCATGACATGGTCAGTGACATCACTGATGAAATCACTGATTACATCTCAAATGACATCACTGATGACATCCACAGAACCACTAAAACACCCACTCCCACCCCATAGAACCTCTCATACACCCACTCCCACTGCAACACAACCCCTCACATACTCATTCACAAATCCATACCAGTACTCACACAACCAATCACTCATCCATAGATCTACTCACACATTTACTCACTCATATAGCCACTCACACACCTACTAACTTACCCATACAGCCACTCATGCACCTACTCACTCACCAATACAGCCACTCACACATCCATCAAACAGACATACAGACACTTATACACTCACTCATACACCCTTACAGCCACTCACATACCCACTCAATCATCCATACAGAGGCTTACACAGCCACTCACTCACCCATGCAGGTACTCACACACCCACACACTCACCCATACAGCCACTGACACACCCACTCACTCATCCATACAACCACTCACACACCCACAGAACCACTTACATACCCTTTCACACATTCATGCAACCACTCCAAATCACTCACCCTTACAGCCACTCACACCCACTCACTTACCTAAACATACACTCAAACAGCTACTTATTCACCCATATAGCCACTCACACACCCATCTCTCACCCATACAGCCACTCACATAGCCACTCAGACACTAGTGATTTGCTGAAAAGGATATATGATATCCCATGGCAGAAGGATTTCCTCCTGATGTCATTAGAGGTGACTGCATTATATACCAGTACAAAACACTGTGATGAACTACATGCAATTGAAAACTTTTTGAGAAGTAGACCGCTTAAGCTTTACAATCATACCAAAATGTTAAAAATGTTAAATATGTATGACTAAATGGTGTCTGGAAAACAATTTCTTCCTTTTCGATAAGGAGGTCTTTCGGCGGCCGTGTGGTATGGCGATGGGCACCTGCTTCGCCCCTGGCTACACATGCTTGCAAGTGGGATTATGGGAGGAGCAGGTGCTCGTTAATGACCACAGTGATGTGTGGTGTGACCATGTTATCAGTTGGCTTTATTGATGACCTATTCGTGGTGTGGAGTGGCACAAGAGAAACAGCTGAGGCATTTGTGGAGGAAATCAATTGCAATAATATTAATTTACTTCTAACAGCACACATCAGTGAAACACAAGTGAATTTTCTAGACCTTCAGGTGTACATTAAGGCAGGTCACATAGAAACCAAATAGTTCCAAAAAGACATGGCAGGGAACTCCACCCTGCATGCAAGCAACTCGCAGCCCAAGCATCTAAAGGCCAGCATTCCTTACGGTGAAATGCTTAGGGTCAAGAAGAATTGCATTTGACCGAATGACTTGGAAAAATATCAGGAGGAAACAATCAACAGATTTCTGTAAAGGGGTTATGACATAGAATCCCTTGAAAAAACGGCAACAAGGGTAAAAGCAAGGAACAGAGAGTCAATACTATTTGCTCAGAAGAAAAAGGAGAAAACTAAAAAGACCATAACTAATAACCACCTTTAGTAAACATGAAAAGGAAGTGCTATGTTCTAACCAATCTTCTTTGTAGCTCAGGTCTGGAAGGTGGAACTTAACAAGGTGGCACTGTAGAAGCTTGTGGGTGTCATCAAGACAGAATGTGTGGTCATCACTTGTACTGGGCCGTCAGTTGAGGCAGTGACAGTTGGGGAGTTTGCTGCTGCTCTGTTGGTTTGTTGGCCATGTACTTTAAGAAATAAATACCTTTCTCTATCTTGGATGCATCATGTCTTTGGAAAGTAATAGGAAGTCAGGGCAATCATAAATAGACATTGGCATTTAGTACGGGAGGATCCAGTCTTAGTGCTGAATCTAGATCGCTCTCCTGCCATTACATATAGAAGGGCCTACTCGATGAGGGATGCACTAGTCAAGAGCTGTCCAGAGGTGGTAGAACACAAGAGTTGGCTTCAACAAATAAAGGGCTTCCGCAAATGCAATAAGTGCAGGTCATGTAATATTGGGGTCAACAAAACAGAGTATCTATCCTTTTTTGAGGAAACACCGATTAAAATTAGAGGGGCATTCAGCTGCAAAACAGAGTATGCCATTTATGTTTTGAACTGTGTGTGTGGACTTCGATACATAGGCAGCACTGTGCTGCAAGTCCACAAGAGAATTCTGCAATACATGAGAGCAGTGAGGAACAGGGACAAGGCATAACTGGTTGCTCCCCACATGATGGAATGTCCTAACGATGACATCCATTGTCTTCAATATTTTGTGATTGACGCGATACCGAAAAACGTGAGAGGGGGCAATCGGGAGCGATTTGTCAGCAAACTGAATTTATGTACATTGTCAGTCTGGATACCAAAGCACCTAATTGGTTGAATTTAGGGGAAGATTTGTACACTTTTTTTTTATAGTGGAGTTGGAGGCTAATTCCACTAGTTTTCTTAGACACCTCTTGTAGCGATATGTGACTTGATTGGGAAAAGCAATTTTATTGCAAAAGGTAGGAGTTGGGATGATGAGATGCATATCATTGAATTATGAATAGCATAATGTATATGCCCACTTGTGATAACATTTTGTGTGCCTAATTGTAATTGATCTATAACTGGAACTCTGTGTGGTTCTTAGTTAATTTTGTTGGCAAGCGAGGCATATACCTACATGGGCTTAATTCCATGGTTGCTATTGAATTTTTTAACTTTTAGCCCATGAAAGAACCATTCTGATGAATAGCGCCAGTTTGAGGAAATGCAACAATACTGGACTGCGTCCCAAAGTGGAACAGCAGGTCGGAGTGTTCAACACAAAAATGCAATTTGTATGTGAAATGTAACATGAATTTTATTTGCAAGCATAAGCCCGATGGGCAATAAATGTATAATGAATTTTCCAGAATGTGATTTATAACCATGCTGGTAGTGATGCGACTAACCTTGTCTGAATAAGAAAAGTTACGAAGGCATGGAGTCTTTCCTCTATGACGATGAGTCAAATTACACTATTTAAATGTGCAAGCAATGGTGCTGCACTTATATGAGCAAGGCCAATATTGTGGCGAAATGTCTCATGGATGTTTGTGTGATGAAATAAAATCTTTGTGAAAAGGATATTGGTGTCCACGCCTGGTTCAAGAGGATTCTAGGCGAGAGGCAGGAGGTGGATATATATCCATACACACACATATATACACACCAAAACGGCCTTTGATGAAGAAAAGGGACACTCAGCCTAGCCAGGAAATTACATATGATTAAGACCCAGCTGGGTCGAAACGTGTCATGCCATGCTGTTGGGCCAGCTGTTACCTGCCATCTGCCGCAGAGGAGAGTGAGATTTTCTTGAAGCTCTCTCTCTCTCTCTCTCTGTCTCTCTCTCTCTCTCTCTCTCTCTCTCTATATATATATATATATATATATATATTTATATATATATATATATCCACTGCACAGATTCCAATCAGCGCGCTCTCAGAGTGAAAACAGTCCAACCCAGAAGTAAAGGTGCCAAAAGCTGTTTAATACACAACGTGTTTCGACTGCCCCGCAGTCTTGGTCACGTGTATTGTGCAAAACAATCGAAATGTCTTAAATATTCAGAGTAAACACAAATGATAGTTTCGTAAGGCTCAGTGGTACAAGTAGTTGTGGCGGCCATCATGTAATGGATAAACGACCTGAGACATGTGTTGAACATTGTAACTTAAACATGTGTATAAGTACAAGAACATAACAGTTGCTCAATGTATTACAGCATATAACATGTAACACAAAAATCAATCGCAAATTGCGGGCGTGCTGCTAGCTGTGCCACGGTACATCTCATAATGAATACTCCAGCCTAGACACGAAATATAGCACAATCTGAAACTGCCGGTATGTATGACTACAGTGAGAGCCCTTAACTGATACCGGTAAGTAAATCCGCATAATGCATGGAAAACTGATATCAAACCAAATGGCTCATATACCTGGACGAGCACCTCACGGCATAATGCCAGATCGGTTGCTGAGAGTTCACAGGCAACATGTAAATCGCAACTGCAGAACAGATTACAAATGTTCCAATCGGATCAGCCTAGACATAAAAATAAGTCATGCTGACAGATAATCCAACTAGAATGATGGTACCTATAAAGGACTAATGCCCAAAAGATCCTACTGAATGTCATGAACAAACTCAAAAATAACTAATCACAAAAGACATACAAAAAACATATAAAAGTTCTTAGCTGAGTGAAGTGCTCAACGTGATGATGAAGAAAAGGGTAGGTGGCCCGTGTCTGTGCACACCTTGTGGGTGGGCCCCTTCCTTTCCTCCTGCAAGAGAAACCAGAAAAAGAAATGTAAGAACAGATTACCAATAAAAGTGTATATAAAAACAATCAGACAACAATGTATCAAACATCCTAACATGTGCAATACATGATAAACAAGTTTCTAATGCACTGGAGAAAACTTCAAATGGGCTGAGGTTGTACAAATTATTCTCTGAGATGAATCGCTAGCTCTTCATCCTGATTCAATCACCCAGGGATCTTGGTTTGAAAGTCAACAATGTATTTGGACTCTCGCTTCCTAAGTTTCAGAACTCTATCCCCACCTCTCAAATCATGTGTGATCTGTTCCAGGGCGAGATAGCTAAGTTGGGTCGAATCTGAAAAATGCTTATCTTGAAAATGACGGGCCACTGGGTAACGGGGGTCCCTGTTAGTAATAGCCCGCATGTGCTCTAATATTCTTTTCTTGGCCATCAAGGTGGTGCTGCCAATGTACCACAGTTTGCACGGACATTCAATAATGTAAATGACAAACGTGGTACTGCATGTAAGAAATTGAGTGATGGTCTTGGTGTATCTCCCATGAGTGATTTTTTTGCGGAGGCGGCTATTTCTGCACGCCTTTCAGTGTCCACAGGGAAAAAATCCCTGTAGACCATGATCATTTCTAATAGGCTGTACAGTGATGTCACTATGGACAAGCATATCTCTGATGTTCCTACTGCGTCTGTCAGTGATGTTGGGTCTGTTTTGGAGGCTTTGCCCAATGATGGTGTCACTCTTAAGGATATTCCAATTCTTGACTATAATCCTTTTGACATCATCAGCATCACTGTTGTATGTCAAAATGATTCTCGTGGGTTCTCCATCCCTGTCACTATCAGCTAAAATCAACAATTGTTATGTTCAATTGATGAAGAAACTGCAAGCTAATGATAACATTATTGTTCGTCAATCCGACAAAGATGGCAACGTAGTACTATGGCCACGTGAACTATACTTAGAGGAAGCATTTAGCCACCTTAATGACCGGGATTGTTACAGAAGGAGTGATATTCGAACTGTCAAACGTGCATGGAATGATTTCTATGCGAAACTTCTGGCATGGAAAAGCGCCGGTTTGTTAAGTACTGATGAGTTTAAATTCCTCAAAAATGACCATCTTGTCATCCCGGTCATTTATTTTATCCCAAAGATACACAAGGACTCTGAGAAGCCTCCAGGAAGGCCAATAATTTCGGCGCGCAACAGCTTAATGAAGAACACGTCTCGCTATGTTGATTACTTCCTCCAGGAACACGTTAAGAAATTACCATCCTTCATTCAGGACACTAGCGATTTTTTGAGGAAAGTCAGTGATGTCGTTTGGGAACCGGAATATTTGTTAATCACCCTAGACGCCACATCGCTATATACTAGCATACATCACCAGGATGGCATCAAGGCAGTAGACCATTATTTGAGTACCAAACCCATTTTCATGTACAATCATAACAAAATGCTATTGACTATGATTATGACATGTCTGGACAATAATTTTTTCTTGTTCCAGAACCAGATTTTTCATCAAATAAGAGGAGTAGCCATGGGGGCCTGCTTCTCCCCCAGTTATGCCTGTCTCCATATGGGACTGTGGGAGGAGCAGGTCCTCGGAACGCAATTTGCTGATGTCTTAGCTAATCACGTGCTACGTTGGTATCGATATATTGATGATCTGTTCTTGATCTGGAGGGGCACGGAGCATCAGGCACTCAATTTCATTGAACAGATTAACAGCAATGGTCTAAATCTACGCTTTACAGCTCACATGAGTAAGGAGGTGGTGTGTTTTTTGGACGTAGAAGTGTTCATTGACAATGGGAGACTTGAGACTAGGCTGCACAGGAAGCCCACGGCAGGCAACACAGTGCTCCATGCTACTAGTCACCACCCAGAACACCTGATTCGCAGCATTCCCTTTGGGGAAATGCTGCGGATCAGACGCATTTGCAGCATGGATGATGATCGCACAAAGGCCCAAAATGACAGTAGGATTAGATTCCTGGCTAGGGGTTATTCCACTGACATGATTGACAAAGCTATTAAAAAGACGGGCCAAGTCTCAAGATCTGAGGCTCTGACCAAAAATGCTGGGGACAGCAACTCTACCCCAGTTCAGCCTGCCGAACCCACTAGATTGATTATGATTTATAATCGACAGGATCGGGCTTTGCGTAAGATAATCAACCATAACTGGGTCTTGGTTCGCAATGACCCAGTAATAGGGGGGTCACTTGCCAAAACCCCAAATATAACCTTAAGGAAAGCACGTTCAATGTGCGACACCTTGGTCAAGAGCAGCCCTGAACTAACTACGACTAAAACATGGCTGAATTCTAGAAAGGGATTTGTTAGGTGTACCGCTTGCAAAGCATGCAAGTATGGCACGAGCAAAACGTCTTACAAAACCCCTTTTCATGATGATCCGGTGTCCATTTCCAAGATGCTCACATGTAGAACTGAGTATGCCGTGTATGTGCTGGAGTGTTCGTGTGGCCTGCAATACGTGGGCCGCACCAAGTTGCAGGTTCACAAGAGGATACTCCAGCACATCAGGGCGATCAGTAATAGTGATGCATCTTACCCGGTTGCCAGACACTTTAAGGAGGTCCATGGCAATGGTCTCGAACATTTAAGTTACTTTGTAGTGGACACAGTCCCACCTCTTAGACGAGGTGGCAATCGGGAGGCTCTCCTCCGTAAACTGGAAACTAGGTACATCCTGTAGTTGGATACCAAGACGCCCCAGGGCCTCAACTCCAGCGAGGACTTATTTACCTGTCTTTAACTTTTCCAAGCTCTTTCTTTTGCACTGATATCTTAAGATACATTTTACCGCTTTGCCTCTGAAACGTTTTACTGCACTTTACACTTTCTTAACCTTTATTGGTTTAGTTTGGTGGCACTTTATTTGCATTTGCACTTTGTTAAATAAGCGTAGAGGGACATTAAATGGCCCTCTCAGGCAGAACTACTTTGTATCAGCAAACCCCCTCCTTTTTCTAAAAAAAGCATATTGAATGCGTCAAGGCAATACCTTGATTTAATAGGGATGTACAGAAAGGCAGTGACTGACATAGCACATGACGCAATAGGATTGGGTAGATGTTTGAGAAGCACATATCAACTGCTCTGACTAATATTTAGATATTCCATACCATCCCTATGTATGAATTGCAGAATCGAATAGAGACTTTTAACCTATAGTTTGTTATTCATAACCTGCTTTTTTACACTGAGTCGTTTTAAATATTTATGAATTAATGAATATTTAGTATTTATTTTTTAGAAAGATAGCCATTATGATTGCAATGCTTTTCCTAAGTGTTAAACCCACTTGGGTTGTATTACACTGAACTTGCACTTTGAATACTGACCTCCAATTATTTGTTTTTATTCTTGTATATCTTCCGCGTATCATTGCTTTTAATTATTTTTAATGTTCAAGAATCAATGAATATTTTAATAATTATGGTGCTTTTACGTACTTGCTAACCTGCAATTATGAATTCATTTGCTGTTTACTTGACAGTTTCCTCTATGTCTATTACCCTGTGCCATACCATTGTCACGTGCTACTGCACTTGCACTTTAAATGTGGGGACACTCCTCATGCGCGTCAAGTGATCACGGCCTCCTGAAGGCCGAAACGCGTCATGGCGGTAGTGCTGGGTGTTTAAAAATAAAAAGCCATGCACTAATACCTGGGTCTGTATTCGTCTGTTCCTGTTCAGTTGGATTTATTTGGCGAAGTATGCAGCATATATACATACAGTAGTTATACTTAGGTCTTCTTTTCCACAGACAGAGCACTTTTTGGTTTGGTAGTAATGTTAGCCCTGTTTGACAAATCTTCAGGAAACTTTCCCCCAAAAATGTCCATTCACCTCAGCTCCTTCCTGGAATGTTTTGGGGTGATCCGTCAAGCAGGGGCGGAGAAGGGGGGGGGGGGGTCCCAAAATGCAAAAACTACTGAACGGAGTTACACCAAAATCAGCAGGAAAGTAGATCTTGGTATGCAGATTGTGATTTTTATAACTTGATGTAAATCCATTCAGTAGTTTTGGAGATATTATGGGTCAAAAATAATTGTATATTTTGGGAGTTGGGCTCACAAGAATCTCATGGGCGTCCAGCAAGAGCGCAAAATCATAAATGGAGCCCGGTAATTGTCTGAGACGCCAGTTTTTCCCTTGAGCCTTCATGCTCTCATGGAAGCGAGAGGCTCCCGCGAGTCCCGTCAGAGCAAGCACTTTTGATTAGCTGGCTGTTGGAATTTTAGAAATGAAAAAGACGCCATTATTGTTTACTGTGAAAAATTGGAGGTGTTGCGGAAATGAAGTAAAAACACTATATAAGGGGGCAATAGAAAGGCATGCTGTCCCCTTAGAGTTAGAGAGGAGGTTTCTAAGGGATAACTAATGTGAAGAAAATAAATGCTTATTGTTTTTAACTAATTTTCGCAATCTCATGGGACTTTCGTGGGCTTATGAATAGTAAAAAGAAGTAGATGAGTTCTCTAAACATTCTATTAGTAGGAACACATATTGTGGTCCTTGTTTTTGAGAGGAAGTGTGTAAGAGATAAGTCTTATGATGCTTAGAATGTTGATTCTTTTTTTGTTTTTTAAATGTTATGATCTTGCGGGAATCCAGAGGGATCGTGAAAAGTAGAAAGGAGTTGGTGATGTTTGAATACACTCTGGAATGCCCATTTGTTACTGTAGGAAGGAGTCTTACTGGAGACGGCGTTTATCTGAGTCTACTATTTATGCCGATCAGCTTGGTAAGATTTGTGAGTAGAGCTAAGGCTCTTCCCACACCCTACTATGCACACCCATCAAAAAAGAGGGGTGTTAGTGGGGAGGACAGTCCCTGGACACAGCATACTATGCACACCCGTCATCCAAGAAGGAGGTCTCAGTGGAGAGGCCAGTCTCTCCCCCACATCCTAGTACACTCACCTTTCATCTGAGAGAGGACCCGAATGAAAGGCCAGTCCATCCACACACCCTGCTGCGCAAACCCATAATCTGAGAGAGAGGTCTGACAGTAGAGATCTGTCGCTCCCCATACACCTTACTACGCACCTCTGTCATCTGAGAGATTTGAAAGGAGAGGCCTTTCAATTCTGCAGCACACATAGAAAGAGGAAAGCACCATCAATGATATCAAACACCTGACACACACAAACCCACATTAAGAAATGACGTTGATATTAGTAGAGAACTGAGCACTGTAAACAGTGTTTACTCTATGGAGAGAGTTCATTCTATACCACACTGTTTGCAAACAGTGAAACTCTGATAAGAAATACACCACAGATTGTTGAAAAGAATCTACTAAGAACAGCATACTTCTATGCAACAGTTGTCAATAAAACAGTATTTGCTAAAAAAATAATCAAGATCTGAAGGAGCTAAAGACCCTACTACCTGTACCCTTCATACTGTGATAAAAACGTTACAGATAGCTTGTCTTCTGAAGCAAAAAAGCATGCGTAAATAGGTCAGTACCTGGTGAACATAGTGTTCCATGTTAAGTAAAAATTATCAGGCTGACTCATTTCTCTCTAATAACTCATGGCTGCTTGCAAAAATCAGTATCTACTACGTATAATCTCTCTCCTATTAGAAAATGTTTCTGTGGAAGCAAAAAGCTGTGTGGAACATAACTACAAGTAAACTGTCACTTGCACATAGAGTTACTCTTGCATGCAAACATTACAACGTGTTCAATGATAAAAGCTGTCCATTGTAGGACATTTGTTTTGGAATTGGCATTCACTATTTTGACTTTTTCTGAACAGTTGTATACAGACTGAACACCATACGCAATGAGGGTTTCCCATATATCTGTAGTTGATAGTTAAGGTCAACTATGCTACGTGTAAAGCCGTAGCAATTTATATAGCAATATGCAGAAAAATGAAGTTTGGATGATGTCATCGGTGAGGTCATCAATGTTGTAATTTGAGATGTCATCAGTGATGTCATCAATAATGATGGGGACATAAGTTATAGTTAGTGCTGCTAATTATAACTGCTGAATTTCTGTGGATTTTTTTTTGGGTTCAAACCTTTAATGTTGTCACTGACAAATTCCCCTGACTATAACGTTACTTTTACACCTTTGGTTTTTTCAGTGAATTTCTAAGGTGTTTTTAAAAAAAACAAAATAAGATGCTTTTATCACACCTGACTAAAAGGTCACTTTAAGCTTTGTTTTGCTCAGTGAATTTTAAAGGTTTAGAAAAAGAAACAGATCTTTTATAACACCTAACTATAGCATTACTATAAACTTCTTTTTTTTTCTGTGAATATATTTAAAAAAAGGGTGTGCTGGATGGCGGCAAGAACTGGCGCTGCGTCCCACCCCATGCCATGTGTGGTAGAAGTCCATGCGTGGTGGGGGTTGGCTTCCCGCCATGGTTGGACGCAGGGAGTGGCCACAGTCCAGGCTCAGCAGCTAACCCCACCCTGCACATGGCCAAAGGCCATATATGGGGGGGGTGACTGACCGCAGGAGTTGGTTGAAGAGCCTGGCCACAAGCCAGGCCCTGCAGTGAACCCCATGCCGCACATGGCCTTGGGTTGAGTTCCCGTATGATAATAAAATATTACTTTATGTTAAAAAAAATTAGAGATTCACTGAAAAAAACAAAGGTTAAAGTAATTTCGTTAGTAATTGTAATTTAATCTTACTTTACATTAAAAAAAAACCTTAGAAATTCATAGAAAAAAACAAAGGTTAATGGGACGTTAGAATTAGGTGAAAATGTCAGTTAAAACATACCATTTTAAACTATTAAAAAAACAGAAATACCACCAGTTATAGTTATCTCAATTAACTTTAACTTGTGCAATAAAGTAACTATAACTCGTGCCCTTGCCATGCAGGTTTTTCATGAATAACATAATTTCAAATGTTAGTGTGATGTTATAAATGATTTCATAGAACATGTCATGAGTGATGTAATATGGGAAGTAATTAGCAGTGCATTGTACTGGCGTGAGTTACAGTTACTCTACTGTATGAGTTATAGTTACTTGAGATAAGTTATGGTTACTTTAATATTCAAGCACTATGTCTTTTGATTAAATGCACCATGTCCTGCTATATTTGTTCTTTAAACATTGATGCTTGCAACTAGCTTGTTTCTTTCCCCTCTAAACTGTTTCCCCTACAGCTAGCAAGTGTTTACTATTCTTTCTCAAACCATTAATCTCACAGCCTGTCTGTGAGGGGATATTCTCCTTTTTGAGCTTAAATAGCCTCAGTATCGTGGTTCAGGTTCTATTGGGTTCGAAGGGATCTATAATTACACAGTACTATATTTATAGCACTTAAGCACACATTTTAATTATTTATTGAGGCACTTTATGGGCACTTTGTGGCACTATTAAGGTGACTAATTACTAGGCCTGGGTGGTAAATTCCGTTCCGCTCGCGGAATTTGCGGAATTTGGGTAATTTCGCGTTCCGCAGAGAACGCGAAATTGCCAAAAATTCCGCGATCCGCGGCTTCGCAGAGTTTTTTGCTTGTTCGCGCTTTAAATATGCGTGTTCGCGAGATATTTCTCCCCGAGCACGCAAACAGCGTTCGCGAACAGGAAAAAGCATCGCGAATGGGCGGAACAAGCAATTCCGCGTGTTCGCGGAACTTTGCGTGCTCGCGGAGATTTTTTACCATTTCGCGGAGCTTTGCGTAGCGCGACTACGCAAATTCCGCCCACCCCTACTAATTACCAACACATTCAGTAGACACTTCCTCCTTTTATTCTATTTTTATCTGTACCTTTTTCATCTGCTAGTATACATTAGCCCACATAAAGATGGCCAATCTTCAAACGTTTGGATTTACAGATGATGATTTTATATCGATGGTTGGCAGCGTAGGTAGTTTTGGTAACCAACTCACTAGCAATCCAGACAAAAATGAAGATCTAGAAAAATTAACGGCACTAAAGAAAAAAAGTAAGAGAATTGAACTGCACGGAAAATTTATGCTAGAATACCTTCGTGCCGGTGTAATACCACAAGGGTTAAGAGTAAAAAATATCCCTGGTTTGTTCATCCAAATAAAACAGTTTTTAGAAAAATGGGCTATGATCGCTAATCGATGCTCGAGAGATCTAATGATGTTGATAGTAGAAACAGCCCGAGAAATGTTACAACAACTTGTGGCTGAGATTTTAGAATTAGAAAATCAAATCAAAAACAACACAGCCATTGAGGATGCAAAGAAAAAACTAGAAGATATAGAGGCAGATATGTATTCATACACTTAGGGGCCCATTATGATAACGGGCGGATCGCCACCGCCCGTATGGCGGTGGCGATCCGCCCGCTATTTTCCTCCGCCCGCCACATATTTTCCCCCCGCCATATTACTATGGCAGGGGGGCCCCGGCGGACGGAAAGACCGTCCGCCGGTTTTCCGCCCAGTCGATGAGTCGACCAGGCGGAAAAGCAGTTAATATGGTGGCGGTGTCTAGTAGACACCGCCATCCATATTATGATGCATGCGGGGTTATGCCTTTCCGCGGCGGCAACGCCGCCACGGAAAGGCATACGGTCTTCTACATTGGGGGCCCGTAGCGGGCCCCAGGGATTCTGGGGGTGGGGGTGCACATGGGGGGTACCTATGGTACCCCTGCATTTCAATGTACAACGTGGCAGGCACCGTGCCTGTCACGTTGTGCATTGAAAAGCACAACTTGCATTTTTGGCATTGCAGCGGGCGGTGCTTTCAGCACCGCTCGCCGCAATGTTAGAAATGCGGGATGCGCCCGCCAGTGTGGCGGGCGCATCCTAATGGGATGTGCGGGACCGCCGCATGCATTGCGGGTGGTCCCATTTCCCGGGGGTATGGCGGGCGGACAAAGTTCGCCCGCCATGCTAATGACCCCCAGAATACTTAAATAAACGAAAGTCAGAAAAATTGAAAAAAGACATAAGATTTTCAAGTAAGGAAAACACCTACCCATATCTGTCAGAGAATTACTATACCCAGATAGATGGTCAACAACAAGACCCACCAACACATAGGCAATATGGCAGAAAGGTGACAACCTTTTCTGATACGTCAGATTCCGACAATGAGAATGCAGGAAACCTATTCGATACCAGAAATGGACGCTACACAACTAGAATGTACCAAACACAGCCTTTCTTAGGCAGACGCAACCAAAGAAGGGGGAATTGGCGATCACAATACCAACTCCATTACCGGGGCAATCAACAAGTCAACCAAAACCAGTACCTGGTAACACGCAATGCGCAATACTGGAGAGAATAACGGAAATACCAGTATTTAATTTAAGCGCATCCAACATAACAGACGCCACATACTCCCTACTATCTAAAGGGTTAACCTTCGTCCCTCACTCTGGAATCAACAAATTTGAACTGTTTTCTGATTTAATGGCATTTTTCAGGAAAGTTAGACTTAAGATCTTTTTTGCCCAACAAACGCCCATGACCACTGACATTAACAGGTCAGGATTGTCACTTAAATTTACCTTCACCCCGACCTCTGAACAAATACCACCAGAGGTTATAATTTTTGAACAAGTTGTATTCCAAAAACTAACTGCTGCAACCAAATTTGTACCTAAAACCCCTTACAACATGAATATAGAGGAACACCAAGCCCTCCTTAACCTAAAGACAACTCCTGACATCACTGTAAAAAGCTGTGATAAGGGAGGCGGGATTGTCGTTATCGACACCCCAATCTATATTTCCAAAATGGAAGGGATGCTAAATGACACCAATTTCTATACCAAAATAAAGTCAACCCCACGAGTAAAATTAAAACCAAAATTCAAAGACTTATGAATAAAGCACTAGATGAAGGCTATATATGCGATAAAGAATATGACTACTTGAATGTCCAGACTCCCAGAATGGCAAGCATGTACGGGGTACCGAAAATTCATAAAAGCCAAACTAATCCTCCGTACAGACCTATACTTACAACGATAGGATCCATTACTGAACCACTATCGAAGTATCTAGATGCCATTTTGCGCCCACATATACATGAAACACCGGCATATGTTCAGGACACCAGACACATTATAAACTTGGTGGAAGGTATACCTTTTAACCCAGAACAGCAATACCTTGTCACCCTGTACATAGAAAGTCTGTATAGCAATATACCCATTCTGGGAGCCTTACAAGCTGCACAATGGTTCATGGAACAAATGAACATAGATTGTAACCACACCTTCATCATAAATTGCTTGAAAATAGTATTGGAGGAAAATGTATTTGAATTCAATGGCCAAATGTATAAGCAAGTGAAGGGCGTAAGCATGGGCGCATCTTGCGCCCCCACAGTAGCAAATATATATATGGCTAAATTTGAAAACACGCACATTTACAACGAAATAGCTCCATTCTTTGAGACAGTATTAAAATGGTCACGCTTTATAGATGACATCTTTTTCATATGGGCTGACAGCGTAGATGTCCTACATGAGTTTTTAGCATGGCTAAACCTATGTGATAGTAACATTCACTTCACATTTACATATAGCGTGACCCATATAGAATTTTTAGACATCATCATTAAAAATGTGAATAGCCAGCTAGCAGTGGATCTATACACCAAACCCACAGCACGCAATACACTTTTGCATTATGACAGTTTCCACCCTCCATCACAGAAAAATAGTATTCCTTTTGGCCAATTCTTAAGAGTGCGCCGCAACTGCACTAGCCTCAAAGACTTTGATGAAAAAGCAGTGACCATGAAAAACAAATTTTTTGCACGAGGATACCCCCATAAGTTGGTGAGGAACTCCTACAAAAGAGCAAGATTCTTTGATAGACAACATCTCTTAACTAGCAAAAATGAAAAAACTTGTTCAGAGTTAGTGTTTGTCACACAACACTCTATGCTGAACGAACAGATTCGGCGTATTGTGTGTAATAATTGGCACATTCTGAATGCCAATAAAGAGAACCAGGAAAAAATTCCCAAACCTCTATTTGCATACCGCAAAAACAAGAATCTCAAAGACCTCGTAGTAAGGTCACGTATGCCCCCGATAAAAAAGCACATACAGAGAAGTATTGTGGGGCTACAACCAGTGGAAGGCAATTTTAAATGTGGCACATGCAAAATCTGCCCACAAGCCATAGAATCTAGTTCTATTCAATTTAATGGACACACTATCATCACAAAAGGTATGACAAACTGTAAGACTAAAGAACTTGTAAACCTTTTAATTTGTCCATGCAGTAAAGGCTATGTGGGCGAAACGGCACGCACTATGAATGTTCGCCTTACGGAACATAAATCAGCAATTCGCAACCACAAAACAACAGCACCCATTGTGCAACACTATATTGAAATGAACCACCAAGTGGATGAGATTAAGTGGTTCATTTTAGAGAAAATACAATCCAAAGAAGGTCAGGTAGCAGAAAATATACGGAAACGACGAGAAGTGTTTTGGTTTTTCACACTTAACACCTTTAAAAATGGACTCAAACAAGATATGCCTTGGGAACAGGCAATTAAATATAACTGTTAAATAAGATCTATTCAGTCTTTAGTACAGACACATTGCAGTGTAACTACTTTTTACCAATCCTTCAGGTCTATATAGCATATGCATCATTTTTGCAGTATCTGAAGTTACTGTGTGTCTTTTTCCTTCTCCTGTTCTCCAACTGACATATTTTATTAAAATAACGATACCATCTCATTTTCTTTGCTTCATACTATAGAGTCCACTTGCTGAGATCCAGTTGTTATATATTTCAACAATTAAAATCCTGATTGGTCATAGGAGAGCCCTATACCACTTAACCTCCTTTGCCATGAATTATAGTCTATTTATTGAGATTTAGCTGTCACATATTTCGACACTTAAAATCTCGAGGTATTATGAATTATTATCATTCATTTACCCCCACACACAGATCCTTCCATTTACCCTATTTATAAAGGTATATGTTAGCATAAAACGAGATACAAGCGCTGCAAAACAAAATAACTTCGATGCAGCTAATATGGCGCTCAACGTTTTAACACCTCTCTATTTTAAGTCTTGGCTATTGGCCACACACGATATACAGCCACATTGCATCCTCGGGAACCCTCTTTCTATGACTCCGATTTAGGCGTCCGTGCGTGCACGTCTCAGCACGTCTTAGCACATAGTAACATGTGACTAATTTACCCCAATTAAAAACCCCAGGAAAAAATGATTTAAAAGGTCGCGATAAACAGCTCCATTATCTCCCGGGAAGAGGCATTTGATCGGATTCAGGCCACATAGGCTGCTTTACGGTAAGAGATAGCTTCACGTAATCCGTTTGTATGGTTTTTTTTGTTAAACAAATGAGAAGGCAGCTTAACGTATCTCTAAGGGCGCCCACTTAACGTTATGATTCCGGTCCCTGGCAGCCTAAATAGCCCTATTGCGAGAGTGGGTTTCACACACCTGCAATGCGACGCATGGCAAGATAGCTTAGGATATATTGAGCGGTTTGTTTAATTCTTTTAAACCGTTTTTGATTATTGAGAGAGCACGTCCCTCAAGGCTCTTGAGCCACTTTCATACAGTCGCCGCCTTATTGCATAGAGCGATATCGCTCTTCTGTGACATTCTAGATAGCCAGGCACCGTGGTCCCAAGCACATAAAGAATAGAGTGAACCCCTTATTTGCCACTCAGTACCAGATCGTAAAGAGCGTCACTAATAACATATTGCTCTATTTTAAGAGTGTACTCTACGCACCCGCATTACAATCAACTGGGTGGTAGTTTAGTACACATTAAGTGGTCCGCATAACTTCCCTACACCGTTTTCAGTTACCTACATAGCACACTCTTCAAAGCTTTCAAATAATTTTCATATAGCTGACATCTTACTATATAGAGCACCATCGCTTCTTCATGACATTTTAGAAAGCCATATATTATGGGTTCATACACACCAAGAATAGAGTTAACCACTAAGCATTGTCTATATACAGTACTGGATACACCAGCCAGCTTAGATATTGCTTTGGTACCCACATAGACATAACCCTCACTTTACATATCTATAGCAAAAATAATTATCTAAACTATGTAATCCCTCACCATTCATGGGACCTCATGTTTTTCCACAGATAATCGGACTCACAAGAATATCTCACCCCATGGAGAAATCTAGGTGAGCCACTATATCACCATTATCAGTAAGTACACTACTCTAATATGGCCGCAGGGAGGGAGCTCTGAAACAGGCTCGCGGGATCGGGTTCACTACACCAGTGATTTCCCACTGAATCCCCCTCCCAAACCCCACTCTCCCACCGCGATCCATCAAAACGTGACTCACCAGAGCGAGGAAGCCTGAAGACGACATCAACATCGACGTACATCGTAGTGCCGGGCAAAATTCGTCCCTCGCCGATCCCTCAGAACTGCCAGCAGCCCTGACACGACGGAAACCAGCAAGCACTCCCGGATCCGCGTCGGACCGATGAGAAACCACTGAACTAAACCTCAGTCCAGACGAGTGCTCATGCCGGAGCAAGGGCTGCAGGTCTTGAATTCGGAAGGATTCCCCGTCCCGATCTGCCCTGGAGCTGTGTCTAAGGTAGGACGACTGGCCTCAAAATGGCCGACACGCGCGACCATAACATCGAGAAATAGGGCCTGCCGAGCCTCAAGGCCCCCAGCCTCAAAATCAGAGGCCTTACACCCCTAGGAATCTGTCCAGAAGTGACCCTGACTGGCGCTGCAGCGAGGCAAAGTCCCGAAAGAAGCGCAACTTCTCCCTTCAAGACCGCCTGACTCTAAGATGGCGGATCCGTAACCCTTGCGATGCTGCTTCGTCCTCTAAGACTGGCTCTTTATACCTATATGGCACAGGACGCCATGTGACAGGATCCCTTCTGCCCCTATTGAAGTAGGAACCTTTTCAAGAGCTCTCAGCCCCTCAGAGAACCCCACGCCCCCAGCCGAGGCTGCCTGGCCTCATGATGGCCGCCCCTAGAGCACAAAAAAGCCACAGCCTACCACCAGACAAGACCTAATAACCTAACAACAGAGGCAAGGGCTCTACATTAGGGGATATCATCGGCCTCCACCACGATCAAAAGAAGATTTTTGAAATTAGAGCATAAGCCCTTCACGGAGCCACCACCCCTCTCAGGTCCTTGCCTGGCCTTAAGATGGCCGACTCCCGACCATCGGAGTCCCGAGTCTAACTCAAAACAGGCTCTGAAACCAATTCGCCTTAAGGGCCACCAAGCAAGAGGAAGCTATCCAGCCCTTTCCCATAAGCTGAGAACTATTGCGCCCATACCAACAGGGGCGGAACTATCCACTCTTGTCCCAGAGGTCCATAAAAGGGTGGACTCCCGAAGTCAGTACCCCAGGACCGACACCGGCGACAACCTTTAACTCAACTTCCAACTCACTCACTGTTGATCTGTCTATCTCACCAACTCCCTTAAACTCCCTCTCAGAGGCTTGATCCCCCATCGTGCAGAATTCACACTATGGCTCTTGACACGCCAACTCACCCCATCCTATCCCTACCCACCCATCTGAAACATCACAGCCTGAACTCATACACTATTTACTTCCCCCCCACCTTTCTGCTAAAATGAGACGAAATTTCAAACAGAAACTAATCAGACAACACAGAGAAACCCTATTTACAGACATCTACCACTCCTCTTCCAAAGGTCTGATTAAGATGGACCTAATTTTCCACACGGAGAGACCAGAAGACTGGATCTCCACTCTCAGAGCACAACTTTACATCGCCAAAACCACATCCACACCACACAGCTGCAAGTTAACATCCTTGCTCCCGAATCGCTCGTCAAGAAGAGGGTTCACATCCATGACCATCTACACTAACGGCACTGTCCTCATTCAGGCAAACAACGAGAACCTAGAGGCTTTCGACTCCCTCTTCCCCACACTACGATCCGCTCTCTCCCACCTGCCTCGACCCGCCTTAACCCAGCTCCCACCGTCAGCTAATCGGCCCCAACAGGAAACACAATCCACCTCACCCCACGCCCCCGCTGTCCGCATCCCCCGAGTCACCTCACACCACAGTTCCCCTACTAAGCACACTCTACAACTCTCTAAGGAAAACACAAAGCCACTCCCTAATTGGACCCACCCACTGCAACCCGATGAACGAGCTCCGCCGACAATGACCCCCAACCTCACTAGTTCCCACACAGATCTCAGAAACTTGAACTCATATCATGACCCTACTCACCCCCTCCAAGGATGCCAAAAGATGACAACTTGTCCTACATACTGAGCAATAGACAACACTCCATAAACCCGACATGCACCACACAAGGCAAACCCCCCAAGATGCCCCCACCCCTCCCACGACTCCGTGGCGCAGCGTCTCGCGTCACTAGAAAATCAGATAGACTCGATCTCCCGGGGCCTGTCCGAAATCCTCACCAACCTAGATAAGGCGCGCAGACCCCACCAATCTCCTCCCTGGGTTCCCTCTACTTCCAACACCAACAGCCACAAGAGCCCTTCCTGGCCCTCAGAAACCCACGAAACTCAGCTTCAGAGACTCCCAAGATCGGACGCGGAACCCTGGCCACAAAAATCCTTAAGAAACTCAGCCCTTCCCACTAGGGCTCAGAGATGCTCAAATACCGTTATCAAACCCCTGACCTCAAGACCCACAAGGACAGAAGCAGCTATGTCTGACAAGGAAGCAGCCGATCTAGCATCCTCATATGACACACCTCCCTTTGACTCCGCTAAATCCAAAATCCAAGTGATCACGGGCCTCCGAAAAGACCTTCCCTGCACAAAACCCCCGCGACCGCCCTTCCTCACCACCCTACCTAGGGCGCCCAAAGAAAAGACCCCAGCAACAAAGAGCTTTTCACCAACTGCTTGCTCATCAACTGCAGGTCGGCCTCTCTGCATGCAAATGAACTAGCAGAGACCATCCTCTCGCATGACATCGACATTGCGTTCATCACGGAGACCTGGCTCAACGAGCTCTCCTCACCATGCTTAGACATGCTTGTACCCCTAGGTTTCTCCATCATTAACAAAGACAGAAAAGACCAGCGAGGGGGGTAGCTATCATCCATAAAGACAACATGGACATCACGGAAATTGACTCATGCAATTACAACACATTTGAATGTCTCTCAACCAACATCAAGACCAAAGATAATGGAATTTTGCTCTGCCACCTTCTCTATCATCCACCAGGCAACACCTCCGCATTCGGGGAACACTTATCTGACCTGATAGCTCATGGTGCACTAGGAGATGCCAATAATCTAATTCTTGGCGACCTTAACCTGCGGTGGAATGAAACTAACAACCCGCTAATCCAATCGCTATCCAGTCTCCTCTGTGACAACAATTTAACCCAATACTGCACGGAGGAGACACACTACAAAGGAGCCACCTTGGATGCCATCATCGCTCAAAGAAACACAATCACAATCAACCACATACTCCCCGTGGACTGGTCAGACCACCACATGATCTTATTTCATATCAACCAACTAACTCTCTTTCAAACGCCTATGCAAGACCCCCCCAAATGGTTGAGAAACTTCTCTCAGATTCCCATGGGAGTCCTTGAAGAACGGATAAGCTCGCTTCTTCCCGACACCAACGACCACCTCTCCACAAATGAACTCATTGAGTGTTACAACGTAAAGCTAGTGTCCATGCTTGACCAACTAGCTCCCCTAAAGCTAAAAAAAAGCCGAGCCATTCCATCCAGATCATGGTTCAACTCCGACCTCAACTCTGAAAGGAGAAAACTAAGAGCCAAAGAAAGAAAGTGGAGAAATAACCCTACCTCCATCCTCCGCGATCAACTCAAATCAGCTCGTAGGAAGTACAACAATCACATCAAAAACAAGAAATCCAGCTTTTTCCATTCGGCGCTGGACAGTGCAAAAAACAGACCCAAGGAGCTCTATAGCATCATCAGACAACAAACCTCCAAGCCCGTGTCCTCCTCTATACAGGCATCCAAAGAACTCTGCGACAACTTCGCCAACTTCTTCAATGATAAGATCACTAAAATCGAACTCTCACTGGACATCAACAACACGCACCCCATGAAGAGCATCGCGGCTGGGACGCTTGATCTTTCTCCTGGTACCTCCTCCAATTCCTGGCTAAGTTTCCGCCCCATTCAAGAAACTGAGATAGCCACGTTGATCTCCACCTCCAAACCCTCTGCTCATGTCCTAGACCCCATTCCTCCCCTACTGACCAAAAAACTGAAGCGCGCCTTAGCTCCACTCTGGTGCACGATCATAAATAGCTCCCTGAAAAATGGAGTCGTTCCTGACTGCCTTAAAACGGGACAAGTCACACCCCTGTTGAAAAAACATGGCCTAGACGTTACGGAGCTGAACAATTTCAGACCTGTGTCGAACCTCCCCCTTCTATCAAAAACCCTAGAAAGATGCGTATTACAACAACTAACCCAACACCTGGACAACATAAACCTCCTGGACCCCCACCAATCTGGCTTCAGAAAAGGCTGTAGCACAGAAACCGCGATCCTCAACATCATCGACGACATCCACGGATCACTAGACTCTGACCAATGCTGCCTCCTCATTCTCCTTGACCTCTCGGCAGCATTTAATACGGTAGACCACAATCTACTCATAAGGGCTCTCCAAGAAAGAGCTGGTCTTGGCGAGGTAGTCCTCCAATGGTTCTCCTCCTTTCTACACAATCACACACAAAAAATAAAAATAAAAACTTCACTTCCGACCTCCAACAAGTCAACAAGGGCGTCCCTCAAGGCTCGGTGCTATCACCGCAACTCTTTAACATCTACATGGAACCTCTCTCCAAACTACTCAGAAAAGCCAACATCCGCTTCCATCTCTACGCTGATGATACTCAGATTTATTTGGAAACTACCTCTCTCAAGGACATTCAAAGACTCAATGATGTACTGAGAGATGTCCAACACTGGTTGACATGCAACCACCTTAAACTAAATCCTGACAAGACTGAGACACTCCTCATCTCGAATAAGGAAGATAACCCCCAAATTGCCGAATGGCTAAAGGCCGTCGATGCGCTCAACAGGAATCTCACTCTAGCAGACTCAGTCAAATCACTAGGCATCACTCTAGACCCAAAACTGAACATGACGAGACACATCAAGAATTCGGCCAAAAGTGCTTTCCTTAACCTCAGACTACTGAACAAAATAAAACCCTTCATTCCGCCCAGTGATCTCAAACAGGCCACCCAATCTCTGGTACTGTCAAGACTCGACTATGGGAACGCAGTCCTCTCAGGAATTCCAAAATCGCATCTGGCTCCCATCAAAACAACGCTACATGCGGCTGCCAGAATGATCACCGGTATCAAGAAATTCGATCATATCTCCCCTGCACTCAGGGAACTTAAGTGGCTTCCAGTCGAAATGCGGATTAGCTTCAGAACAGCCTGCCTCACGCACAAAGCCCTTCACACCGGCAAACCCGAATATCTGGCGAAAAAACTCAAAAAGCCGGCCAGACCAGGAACCTGAGAAGCTCAAACTCCCTCCTACTCATCCCACCAAAAACTAAAAGAAAAAAACTGCGGACCGATCCTTCGCCGGAAGCGCTCCTAAAATCTGGAACTCTATTCCCCCTCACATCAGAACCATCCCCTCCTTTGTACAATTCAAAAGCCAACTCAAAACCCTGTTCCTCAACCGCTCCCTAGGGAGTGGATAGGATCACTCGGGGCAGCTAGCGGACATCGCGCTCTGCTCCAGCTCTAAGACTCCGAAGAATCCTGAAGACTAACACTGTCCTGCACTATAATGTGTTGCTTTATTATTTTGCGTTCTTCTGTTAATATGTCTCTCTTCTATTTTGTATCTGATGATTATCTGCTTTGTACCAGCTGTAAAGCGCTCCGATACCCTAGGGTCAGGCCAGCGCTATAGAAAACTTCTTAAATAAAAAAATAAAAAGTTATCCACCGATTAAATACTGTGTTTCCAGAAGAGATACACATAATATCCCATACTGTTCATAACCTTTATTTCTCATACTTATTTTTCTAAATTTATATTTGTGCTAGATGTGGGATTGCAGTACCGGGTAATACACAGCGCAAACATCAATTAAATTCCTGTGTACACAGAACTACAGCACAGTAGCCAACAGGATCCCTTCATTACATAGGGACTCCTCACAGGTATCCTCCAATATAACGGCAGAGCCCCTCTCATGTCCTAAGACTGAATACGTGTTCTTCTTACTAACTAAAGATAGATTGACTTATCAAACTCTCTTATTCATCTTCTCTTTTTGTGACTAGAGAAATCTATTGCTTCCAGATTAAACTTCCTAGTCCCGGAACTCAGAGCCTTGGAAATTAAGTAAACCGGTTGGAATTCGCCAACCCGATCCATCCACTAACGCCCTTTTCACCAGGTATAGAAGCATGCCGTAGTACCAAATTAAAATCACGTAACCAACTAATTATCTCTTACTAAGATATACATATTATTACATCACAGACCCAGGGACTCTTTTCACTGTACCACCAAGAAAGCTCACAAGTGGAAACAACCTAAAATGAGTGACCATATACAAAAATAGGTGACTATAACATCTCTAAAATCTTGTTCCTCCTGTCACCCTTTGTGCACACTTAGTTGGCACATGCTCTGTTTTACAAAATCACTCTTTTGAGCATGCACTCTTCTTAAATAAATGTTTTTAATAGAACTATATCTCTTTCTGCACCAATACCTTTAGGCATAGAGATATGGCACTGGGAGGTGTCTTTTTGGTATACTCTTCTTACTGTCTACATACTCTACTTTCAGAATATGTTTTTAATTTCATCTAATTTGCATGGTTTTTAACTTGAATAGATCCCCTAAAAACCACTGAACCTCTAGTATCTATACCGATTTTCTTGCAAACGATCCAATTGAACAATCTTTTCTTGCAGGACATAAAAATTATAATATTGACATAAGTGCATGTAATTACTGAGATTATCTAATTATATCTCCAATGCAGTGAAAGTTGAGACGGTGTCCTGACGAAGGCAACCTGCCGAAACGTGCGTAGTCCTATCTACCGCCGACCCTCCTTTCTGTCCATATATGATCTGGACACTGTTTTGAACATAAGAGAAAATGTTGTATTATATGTAAATTGTATTGTTATGTATAATTCTCTTATCCACTTGATTATGTCTCACATGTCATAATATGTGTTGATGCATTGTGAATTTTAACCATATAGAAATATATTTTGATATCTCTGAAAAGATGACAAAATATCAGTAAAATAATTAAAAAATATATATTTTTTGATAATATTCAAGCACTATGGGGCCGATTCCGATTCGGGTCGGAAATCTCTCCGACCGAGCTGGACCCAGAGAGATTTCCGACCGAATCGGACCCTAGCAGCCCGACCGAACGAGTACGATGCGCACGTATGCCATCGGACTCGAGTCGGTCGGACTCCCATTGAAGTCAATGGGAGCCGGTCGTCATAACGCGTACGCGGGCTCCCATTGACTCAATGGGTGCGAGGCGGACAAGGGCGCCCCCTACAGCGTGTACGCGGCGGAGCGACTCGCGCCGTACACGCACAGGTAGGGGGACCCATGGGTCCCCCCTGTGTGCGACTCGCGCGGCTACGCGTACAGGGGTGTCCGACACGGACCCACAAAGTACGGCTCCGACTGCTTCTTCGAGCCAGACGGCGCGAGTCGGTCGGACTGCTCGCGGCACGCATCGTACTTGCCCGGCCGGGGAACGTCTCCATTGCGAGGTGCGCTGCGCATCCGTGCGAGTCGGTCGGTGCGGTTGGGACGGGCGTACGAGTCGGTCGGTGAATTTTCCATGCGCTCGCATCGTACTCGTTCGCCCGGACGCACGTACGAATCGGTCGGGAATAAGGGCTCCGAATCGGATCCGGTTCAGCCGAATCCGATTCGGTGCCCTACCGGCCGAGATCGGAATCGGCCCCTATGTCTTTTGATTAAATGCACCATGTCCTGCTATATTTGTTCTTTAAACATTGATGCTTGCAACTAGCTTGTTTCTTTCCCCTCTATACTGTTTTCCCTACAGCTAGCCAGCGTTTACTGTTGCATGTAGGTGTCCCCATTCTTTCTCAAACCATTAATCTCACAGCCTGTCTGTGAGGGGATATTCTCCTTTTTGAGTTTAAATAGCCTCAGTATCGTGATTCAGGTTCTATTGGGTTCGAAGGGATCTATAATTACACAGTACTATATTTATAGCACTTAAGCACACATTTTAATTATTTATTGAGGCACTTTATGGGCACTCTGTGGCACTATTAAGGTGACTAATTACCAACACATTCAGTAGATACTTCCTCCTTTTATTCTATTTTTATCTGTACCTTTTTCATCTGCTAGTATACATTAGCCCACATAAAGATGGCCAATCTTCAAACTTTTGGATTTACAGATGATGATTTTATATCGATGGTTGGCAGCGTAGGTAGTTTTGGTAACCAACTCACTAGCAATCCAGACAAAAATGAAGATCTAGAAAAATTAATGGCACTAAAGAAAAAAAGTAAGAGAATTGAACTGCACGGAAAATGTATGCTAGAACACCTTCGTGCCGGTGTAATACCACAAGGGTTAAGAGTAAAAAATATTCCTGGTTTGTTCATCCAAATAAAACAGTTTCTAGAAAAATGGGCTATGATTGCTAATCGATGCTCGAGAGATCTAATGATGTTGATAGTAGAAACAGCCCGAGAAATGTTACAACAACTTGTGGCTGAGATTTTAGAATGAGAAAATAAAATCAAAAACAACACAGCCATTGAGGTTGCAAAGAAAAAACTAGAAGATATAGAGGCAGATATGTATTCATACACAGAATACTTAAATAAACAAAAGTCAGAAAAATTGAAAAAAGACATAAGATTTTCAAGTAGGGAAAACACCTACCCACATCTGTCAGAGAATTACTATACCCAGATAGATGGTCAACAACAAGTCCCACCAACACATAGGCAATATGGCAGAAAGGTGACAACCTTTTCTGACACGTCAGATTCCGACAATGAGAATGCAGGAAACCAATTCGATACCAGAAATGGACTCTACACAACTAGAATGTACCAAACACAGCCTTTTTTAGGCAGAAGCACCAAAGAAGGGGGAATTGGCGATCACAATACCAACCCCGTTACCGGGGCAATCAACAAGTCAACCAAAACCAGTACCTGGTAACACGCAATGCGCAATACTGGAGAGAATAACGGAAATACCAGTATTTAATTTAAGCGCATCCAACATAACAGAAGCCACATACTCCCTACTATCTAAAGGGTTAACCTTGGTCCCTCACTCTGGAATTAACAAATTTGAACTGTTTTCTGATTTATTGGCATTTTTCAGGAAAGTTAGACTTAAGATCTTTTTTGCCCAACAAATGCCCATGACCACTGACATTAACAGGTCAGGATTGTCACTTAAATCTACCTTCACCCCGACCTCTGAACAAATACCACCAGAGGTTATAATTTTTGAACAAGTTGTATTCCAAAAACTAACTGCTGCAACCAAATTTGTACCTAAAACCCCTTACAACATGAATATAGAGGAACACCAAGCCCTCCTTAACCTAAAGACAACTCCTGACATCACTGTAAAAAGCTGTGATAAGGAGGCGGGATTGTCGTTATCGACACCCCAATCTATATTTCCAAAATGGAAGAGATGCTAAATGACACCAATTTCTATACCAAAATAAATGTCAACCCCACTAGTAAAATTAAAACCAAAATTCAAAGACTTATGAATAAAGCACTAGATGAAGGCTATATATGCGATAAAGAATATGACTACTTGAATGTTCAGACTCCCAGAATGGCAAGCATGTACGGGGTACCGAAAATTCATAAAAGCCAAACTAATCCTCCGTACAGACCTATACTTACAACGATAGGATCCATTACTGAACCACTATCGAAGTATCTAGATGACATTTTGCGCCCACATATACATGAAACACCGGCATATGTTCAGGACACCAGACACATTATAAACTTGGTGGAAGGTATACCTTTTAACCCAGAACAGCAATACCTTGTCACCCTGGACATAGAAAGTCTGTATAGCAATATACCCATTCTGGGAGCCTTACAAGCTGCACAATGGTTCATGGAACAAATGAACATAGATTGTAACCACACCTTCATCATAAATTACTAGAAAATAGTATTGGAGGAAAATGTATTTGAATTCAATGGCCAAATGTATAAGCAAGTGAAGGGCGTAAGCATGGGCGCATCTTGCGCCCCCACAGTAGCAAATATATATATGGCTAAATTTGAAAACACGCACATTTACAACGAAATAGCTCCATTCTTTGAGACAGTATTAAAATGGTCACGCTTTATAGATGACATCTTTTTCATATGGGCTGACAGAGTAGATGTCCTACATGAGTTTTTAGCATGGCTAAACCTATGTGATAGTAACATTCACTTCACATTTACATATAGCGTGACCCATATAGAATTTTTAGACATCATCATTAAAAATGTGAATGGCCAGCTAGCAGTGGACCTATACACCAAACCCACAGCACGCAATACACTTTTGCATTATGACAGTTTCCACCCTCCATCACAGAAAAATAGTATTCCTTTTGGCCAATTCTTAAGAGTGCGCCGCAGCTGCACTAGCCTCAAAGACTTTGATGAAAAAGCAGTGACCATGAAAAACAAATTTTTTGCACGAGGCTACCCTCATAAGTTGGTGAGGAACTCCTACAAAAGAGCGAGATTCTTTGATAGACAACATCTCTTAACTAGCAAAAATGAAAAAACTTGTTCAGAGTTAGTGTTTGTCACACGACACTCGATGCTGAACAAACAGATTCGGCGTATTGTGTGTAATAATTGGCACATTCTGAATGCCAATAAAGAGAACCAGGAAAAAATTCCCAAACCTCTAGTTGCATACCGCAAAAACAAGAATCTCAAAGACCTCGTAGTAAGGTCACGTATGCCCCCGATAAAAAAGCACACACAGAGAAGTATTGTGGGGCTACAACCAGTGGAAGGCAATTTTAAATGTGGCACATGCAAAATCTGCCCACAAGCCATAGAATCTAGTTCTATTCAATTTAATGGACACACTATCATCACAAAAGGTATGACCAACTGTAAGACTAAAGACCTTGTATACCTGTTAATTTGTCCATGCAGTAAAAGCTATGTGGGCGGAACGGCACGCACTATGAATGTTCGCCTTGCGGAACATAAATCAGCAATTCGCAACCACAAAACAACAGCACCCATTGTGCAACACTATATTGAAATGAACCACCAAGTGGATGAGATTAAGTGGTTCATTTTAGAGAAAATACAATCCAAAGAAGGTCAGGTAGCAGAAAATATACGGAAACGACGAGAAGTATTTTGGATTTTTACACTTAACACCTTTAAAAATGGACTTAATCAAGATATGCCTTGGGAACAGGCAATTAAATATAACTGTTAAATAAGATCTATTCAGTCTTTAGTACAGACACATTGCAGTGTAACTACATTTTACCAATCCTTCAGGTCTATATAGCATATGCATCATTTTTGCAGTATCTGAAGTTACTGTGTGTCTTTTTCCTTCTCCTGTTCTCCAACTGACATATTTTATTAAAATAACGCTACCATCTCATTTTCTTTGCTTTATACTATAGAGTCCCCTTCCTGAGATCCTGTCGTTATAAATTTCAACAATTAAAATCCTGATTGGTCATAGGAGAGCCCTATACCACTTAACCTCCTTTGCCATGAATTATAGAGTCTATTTATTGAGATTTAGCTGTCACATATTTCGACACTTAAAATCTCGAGGTATTATGAATTATTATCATTCATTTACCCACACACACAGATCCTTCCATTTACCCTATTTATAAAGGTATATCTTATCATAAAACGAGATACAAGCGCTGCAAAATAAAATAACTTAGATGCAGCTAATATGGCGCTCAACGTTTTAACACCTCTCTATTTTAAGTCTTGGCTATTGGCCACACACGATATACAGCCGACATTGCATCCTCGGGAACCCTATGACTCCGATTTAGGCGTCCGTGCGTGCAAGTCTAGCACGTCTCAGCACGTAGTAACACGTGACTAATTTACCCCAATTAAAAACCCCAGGAAAAAATGATTTAAAAGGTTGCGATAAACAGCTCCATTATCTCCCGGGAAGAGGCATTTGATCGGATTCAGGCCACATAGGCTGCTTTACGGTAAGAGATAGCTTCACGTAATCCGTTTGTATGTTTTTGTTTGTTAAACAAATGAGAAGGCAGCTTAACGTATCTCTAAGGGCGCCCACTTAACGTTATGATTCCGGTCCCTGGCAGCCTAAATAGCCCTATTGCGAGAGTGGGTTTCACACACCTGCAATGCGACGCATGGCAAGATAGCTTAGGATATATTGAGCAGTTTGTTTAATTCTTTTAAACCGTTTTCGATTATTGAGAGAGCATGTCCCTCAAGGCTCTTGAGCCACTTTCATACAGTCGCCGCCTTATTGCATAGAGCGATATTGCTCTTCTGTGACATTCTAGATAGCCAGGCACAGTGGTCCCAAGCACATAAAGAATAGAGTGAACCCCTTATTTGCCACACAGTACCAGATCGTAAAGAGCGTCACTAATAACATATTGCTCTATTTTAAGAGTGTACTCTACGCACCCGCATTACAATCAACTGGGTGGTAGTTTAGTACACATTAAGTGGTCCGCATAACTTCCCTACACCGTTTTCAGCTACCTACATAGCACACTCTTCAAAGCTTTTAAATAATTTTCATATAGCTGACATCTTACTAGATAGAGCACCATCGCTTCTTCATGACATTTTAGAAAGCCCTATATTATGGGTTCATACACACCATGAATAGAGTTAACCACTAAGCATTGTCTATATACAGTACTGGATACACCAGTCAGCTTAGATATTGCATTAGTACCCACATAGACATAACCCTCACTTTACATATCTATAGCAAAAATAATTATCTGAACTATGTAATCCCTCATCATTCATGGGACCTCATGTTTTTCCACAGATAATCGGACTCACAAGAATATCTCACCCCATGGTGCAATCTAGGTGGGCCACTATATCACCATTATCAGTAAGTACACTACTCTAATAGGTTATCCACCGATTAAATACTGTGTTTCCAGAAGAGATACACATAATATCCCATACTGTTCATAACCTTTATTTCTCATACTTATTTTTCTAAATTTATATTTGTGCTAGATGCGGGATTGCAGTACCGGGTAATACACAGCGCAAACATCAATTAAATTCCTGTGTTCAAAGAACTGTATCACAGTAGCCAACAGGATCCCTTCGTGACATAGGGACTCCTCACAGGTATCCTCCAATATAACGGCAGAGCCCCTCATGTCCTAAGACTGAATACGTGTTCTTCTTACTAACTAAAGATAGATTGACTTATCAAACTCTCTTATTCATCTTCTCTTTTTGTGACTAGAGAAATCTATTGCTTCCAGATTAAACTTCCTAGTCCCGGAACTCAGAGCCGTGGAAATTAAGTAAACCGGTTGGAATTCTCCAACCCGATCCATCCACTAACGCCCTTTTCACCAGGTATAGAAGCATGCCGTAGTACCAAATTAAAATCACGTAAGCAACTAATTTTCTCTTACTAAGATATACATATTATTACATTACAGACCCAGGGACTCTTTTCACTGTACCACCAAGAAAGCTCACAAGTGGAAACAACCTAAAATGAGTGACCATATACAGAAATAGGTGACTATAACATCTCTAAAATCTTGTTCCTCCTGTCACCCTTTGTGCACACTAAGGGGTCCAATAGGATGTCGGGCGGTGGCACCACCGCGGTGCTGGCAGTGCGGAAAAATGCATTTTTCCGCCCGCGAGCAGCAGTACTCACGTCCGCCATATTAGAATGGCCAAACATAGACCATTTCCCGTCCGCCGCCGTGCGACGCGAACCGCCATCAAAGTGCGCCCGCAAGCGCGGCGGTGGGAGCCAATGGAGACACTCCACCGTGCGGAATGACGTCCGCTCCGGTCCACAAATTAGGATGCTCCAAACAACCAGTCGCACTGCAGCGGAGAAACTGGCCAATCCTACACGGCGGAACCTCGACAGCGGAGCGCGAAACCAGAGACCCGGCCCACAGCGCCCGGACACGACCGCCATGGAACCAGCACTCCACGTTTTCCCGGTGCTGTACCTGATACATCACCAGCAAATAATGGACCGTCGCGGACGCCGCCGCAGGTACGCAATAACACAACCCCACACACATCCACAAAACACAAACCATGGACTGGCACAGGGTCCCTAACCACATCAGATACCCTGGTGGGGATAGGAACACATCCCCAAGTGCACACACACATGACCCACCTGCCACCAATACACCCCTCCGCATCCAGGTCACACATCGACCGCGATCGTGCGGCAATCTCACGGCCACGTCACCGCAGCGGTGAAGACAAGGGAATACATGCGTACAATGTAGAAGGCTGGGCCAGCGCCAGGCATGGGCAGGGCACAAAGACCACAGGGCCACTACTCTACCCTCACACACTAGCCCCCCACTGAAGGGACGTGCCATGTGCCACACCTGTGCACCCCCATGCACAACAACAAGCCAGGTGACACCACACCCTGCACCACACACAAAACAAATAGGGACACAGCCACAGCAGGAGTGGCTGCACAGGAACACACAGCACAGAAGCACAGGGCCAGGGCTACACACACACACCACAACAACACCACACCAATGGCAAGTAAACTCAGTACAAGCATCAAATGGACACACACACATACAAGGAACAAACATCTCACTGGACACACAACCTGCCAAGTCACACACACATACCCCACACTGACACACAGACACATACACACACCACATGCCACCAGCAATGGAGTACACAAAACAGGAAAGCCAAAGTGAGGTGCACACAAATGGAAGGCCAAGGAGACAACCACCAAGCATGTGTACAGCACATGCAAGACAAGGAACATAGAACAACACCCCCAGCCCACCTAATCACACATTGCTTGCATAGTGATTGAAGTCAAACCACAGACAGCACAGTGCAACTACCCAAGGAGACAGCAAGGCAACACATGTAGAGGCACAAGGATGAAATGAAGGCCCTGAAGTCAAACTGTGAACAGCCACACATATGTATACAAATACTTCACAGGAATACTCCAGCAGCACAACACACAGGGCCCATTGACACACTCCATGACTGTCAAACACTAGTAGGAATCAGTCAGTCAGTCAAAAAGCTTTATTTCGATAGCAAAGTATCTTAAAAGCATTATCATTCTTAATTCCATCCATAGGCAGTATACAAGATAAAAAACGGCGCATAAAAGCTTAAAAGGTCCATCGATTCTTATGTTTCTTGATAGCCCGGAGCTGGGAAGGGTGAACTACAGGATGTGGGAGCACAGTACAATAAAAAAAAAAAATTCAATTCCAGCTCTCCTCATCTAAAGTGACAGTGCAACTTATGCAAATCATTTTGGTTAGAAATAACATAAAAACATAAAATTCATCAAAAATGCCCCACACAGGATACAGTATAAAGTGACAATGCAATTTAGAATAAACGATTTTAGCTAAAAACTAACACAAAAACATGATAATTCGTCATGAAACCCCACACAAGGATTTGTGTCTTGTTATCCAGGCGCGGCCGAGATACTTGGCCACGCCACAGGCAAAGAGGGTCCGTGCATCTGATTTTAAAATGCGCAGAGCAGTACAATGTTCGTGAGTTCCCAATTGTCTGCAGATGGGTTTAAGCCATCTCGACCTAGCATTTTTATAAAAAGGGCAAGCGAACATGAGATGCGCTACACTCTCAGTCGGCGCCTTACAGCAGGGACACTCCTTTGGTGTTTGGTGTGGCACACGCCACTTTGCAGTAAACTCTCGAACTGGAAGTGATCCTATCCTGAACTGAATATAAAGTGTTCTGTCGTGCGGTGCCTGGATAAAATCTAGGTAGGGTTCTAATGAAATAACCTGCTTATGGAAATAAAATTCATCTGTGAGCCTACCTGCCCTAGCGTTGTTAAGCTCCTGGTCATTTATCCAAGCCCAGTAGCGTCTTTTGAGCTCGGCCTTACAGGGCGGGATTTGTGAGTCCCACGATTCCTTGAAGCCGAGCGCAAAAAGCATTTTCTTTAGGGTACGGACCCAGCAAATTCTTTGACTGCCATCTAAGGCCTTCACTTCTGCCAGCGTTGAGGCATAGTTGGAAAGCTCAGGGGTCCGGCACAAACGGGCCCAGAATAATAGTGGTCGCAGCCTGGCTACGTCTTTGAAAGAGCGTCTACCCATGTCGCTCATCAGGGGTTTCAATGGGACGTTGGAAGGGAGCGACACTTAGGGGCCGATTCCGATTCGGGCCGGAAGCGCACCTAACAGTATTTGTCCGGAAAAACTACCAGCCGAACGCGTGTTTCCCGACCGACTCGAACACTCTACCGAACGAACAAGTACGATGCGCATAACAGCCCAGATTCCGAGCGAGCCGAACTTACCCAATCCAGCTCCTTTTCTCCGCCCGAGCCGGATCCGTAAACGCCCGTATCGAGTCGCACGGAACCAAATACACAGCACCTTCCGGCCGGACTAGTACGATGCGTCTTCCGTACGCGCCGAACCCGTCGCTACGTCCGGCACGTTTCAGCATCCGGGAGAACCGCACATAAGCTCCGTTTCGCGTCACTAAACGATCCACGGCTACGAGACGAACAAGCCAGCGACGAGTACGAGTCGAAGACACGCGAAACCCGAACGAGACGAACCAACCATGAATCCCATCGCGCAGGTCCTACCAATACTCTACATCTATTACCGGGACGGATTCGGACGCGTACGGCGCAGACGGTAAGTCAAACACCAACAATACAAACTAACTACACGTACCTAAAATATGTCACACACACATAGGGATGCACAAATGACGTACACTAGCAACTGTACAATCATAGGGGTGGGATGGGCATCACCAATGCCATACACACCCATAGGGGCCTGGATTCCTGCCACCACCACCACCCCTACTCAGGGGTGCTGGATGCCCATCACTACTACCACCCCTACTCAGGGGTGCTGGATGCCCATCACTACTACCACCCCTACTCAGGGGGGGGCTGGATGCCTATCACTACCACCCCCCCTACTCATGGGGGCTGGATGCCTATCACTACTACCACCCCTACTCATGGGGGGCTGGATGCCTATCACCACTACCACCCCTACTCGGGGGGGGCTGGATGCCTATCACTACCACCCCCCCTACTCATGGGGGGCTGGATGCCCATCACTACCACCACCCCTACTCAGGGGTGCTGGATGCCCATCACTACTACCACCCCATCTCAGGGGGGGGCTGGATGCCTATCACTACCACCACCCCTACTCATGGGGTGCTGGATGCCCATCACCACTACCACCCCCCCTACTCATGGGGGGCTGGATGCCTATCACTACCAACCCCCTACTCATGGGGGGCTGGATGGCTGCCACTACTACCATCCCCACCCATAGGGGGCTGGATGCCTATCACTACCACCACCCCTACTCAGGGGTGCTGGATGCCCATCACTACTACCACCCCTACTCAGGGGGGGCTGGATGCCTATCACTACCACCCCCCCTACTCATGGGGGGCTGGATGCCTATCACTATCACCACCCCTACTCAGGGGTGCTGGATGCCCATCACTACTACCACCCCTACTCAGGGGGGGGCTGGATGCCTATCACTACCACCCCCCCTACTCATGGGGGGCTGGATGCCCATCACTACCACCACCCCTACTCAGGGGTGCTGGATGGCCATCACTACTACCACCCCTACTCAGGGGGGCTGGATGCCCATCACTACCACCACCCCTACTCAGGGGTGCTGGATGCCCATCACTACTACCACCCCTACTCATGGGGGCTGGATGCCTATCACTACCACCACCCCTACTCAGGGGTGCTGGATGCCCATCACTACTACCACCCCTACTCAGGGGGGGCTGTATGCCTATCACTACCACCCCCTACTCATGGGGGCTGGATGCCTATCACTACTACCACCCCTACTCATGGGGGCTTGATGCCCTATCACCACTACCACCCCTACTCAGGGGGGCTGGATGCCTATCACCACTACCACCCCTACTCAGGGGGGCTGGATGCCTATCACTACCACCCCCTACTCATGGGGGGCTGGATGCCCATCACTACCACCACCCCTACTCAGGGGTGCTGGATGCCCATCACTACTACCACCCCTACTCAGGGGGGGCTGGATGCCCATCACTACCACCACCCCTACTCAGGGGTGCTGGATGCCCATCACTACCACCCCCCCTACTCATGGGGGGCTGGATGCCTATCACTACTACCACCCCTACTCAGGGGGGGGCTGGATGCCTATCACTACCACCCCCCCATACTCATGGGGGGCTGGATGGCTGCCACTATTACCATCCCCACCCATAGGGGGCTGGATGGCTGCCACTACTACCATATACACCCATGGGGGGCTGGATGCCTATCACTACCACCCCCCCTACTCATGGGGGGCTGGATGCCTATCACTACCACCCCCCCTACTCATGGGGGGCTGGATGCCTATCACTACCACCAACCCTACTCATAGGACGAGTAATGCATGACACAACCAGCATACTCCCACATAAGGAATAACAGAAAATTACATCCACCCAAACAACATGACAAGCGTGTGTAGTCCATGTCAAATGCCTACAACACTAAACATGACAGTGAACATACAATGTGACCCACTAACACATGTGTCACACATAAAAGTGTGCGGCCTCCACAATACAAGCCGACCATGGCCACTGTGGCAATGGGGCCTAAAGCCCCATCACCTCAGTCACCAAAAGGTAAGTGTGGGGTCCAAGGCTGATGGACCTTTTGGTCAGTGTGGCAATGGGGCCTAAAGCCCCATCACCACAGTCACCAGAAGGTAAGTGCGGGGTCCAAGGCTGATGGACCTTTTGATCAGTGTGGCAATGGTGCCTAAAGGCCCATCACCACAGTCACCAAAAGGTAAGTGTGGGGTCCAAGGCTGATGGACCTTTTGATCAGTGTGGCAATGGTGCCTAAAGCCCCATCACCACAGTCACCAAAAGGTAAGTGTGGGGTCCAAGGCTGATGGACCTTTTGATCAGTGTGGCAATGGTGCCTAAAGCCCCATCACCACAGTCACCAAAAGGTAAGTGTGGGGTCCAAGGCTGATGGACCCTTTGATCAGTGTGGCAATGGTGCCTAAAGCCCCATCACCACGGTGATCATAAGGTAAGTGTAGGCATGGTAAAAGCTGCCAAAGACAAACTGAATGGATGAATCCTGGTCCCACAACAACCAAAACATCTGTGGCACTGCTTGTGTCCCATTGCAACATATATTGGGGGAGGCTAACAGTGCAGTGTCACAGAAACATCGCTTTATGTCCATGTGCATACAAACATCACACATGGGGGACCACATTGCCAACAATCAGCCGATTCCACAATGACAGAAGTGACCATCATGATGCTGACCCACATATCTGCACCTATGGACACACAAATGTACATAATCTGTGGAGACTGGATGTCAGGTGAGCAAATACCATACCATGGCAGCAATGGGACATACAAACCATGATCATTGTGCTGACTGATGACCCAGGAGTACCAGGGAGAGCAGGGGAAAATCACCAAACCACATACAGCCAATGGCACATTACAGAAATGCCAATGCAGTGATGCAAATGCACTGACACAAACAGGCAGACTCACACATCCTATCAAAGACAACACGTGATGGGGGTGTGTGCCAGTGTCCCCAGGCAACCACACAACACATGAGGAGGCCTGAATCCCAATTACACAGATGTGTATACAGTGCCACACACAAGTAACTCATGGATTGGATTCCCCTATGTGGGAAATCTGGCATTGTCAGATGAGAGGGAGCCCAAATTACACATGTCACACAAGCTTGTAGGAACAGCAACTAACACAGCAAGAGACACACCCACCACAGCACTACCCCCAGGGACCCCACATTGTGCAGACACTAGCCTGCATGACAATTCCACTGTGATGACAAAGGTAGATGTTGATCACACTGTGAACCACAGCCATGTGTCCTCAGCTACAAACTACCATCACACCTACACAAGCTCCAATCAATCAGCACGGCCTGCCAGCCAAGGCCAATATGGAGGTAGTGGTCTAGCCGTGCAACAACTCAAATTTGCACACTCAACACCACACACCCTCATCTGCAACAATGTGCAGCAGTGAAGCTCACATGGACTGGTGACATTGCACATACACCCATGACAATCCCAGGGGTGGTGGGGGGAACTAAGGTGCAGAAACCCATCACACATGCCCACTCAACATGACTCGTCTATGCATGACACACTGCACAGTACGCCGTACATGCGCATGATGTGAAATCCACCACAAACAATGGGATCCTGGCCATAGTCACACACCAACGAAGAAGCCAAGGTGAGACACAAAGAACACACGTACACAACTTCCGACATTGCAGCTCTGACCCTGAGTAGTGGCAGCAGTCACACACACAACGCGTCACAATCACTGAAAGCTAACACAAACTCAAAATCACATTACTTGTGTAAACAACAAGTGCCAAGGGGAATCCTGAATGTGTCCCATCTGCGTTTGCCCACATCCCCAGCCCTGACAACAAAGACAACCTGGGATGACAACCTCATGAACATCAGTTTGCCATGCAACCACATCACGGAGAAACCAGGTCCAAGATGCTGGATGAACACATACCAACTCTGCAACCATCAGAAACAGGAACATCCCTAGGGACACAGCCTGTGTAGGAAAAGGTAAGGGAACATGCACAGACATGCTCACACAACACACAACACGGGCACACGCAATGTCACCAGATTACACACAGCCATGAGGGCACTCCACTCCTGTGGAAGCTCCGCTGTGCCAAACCTTGTCTGTGCACGACTCAAACATATCAGCAGGACACTCCGTCAGTGAGTCAACAACTACAACACACAGAAGCCTCTGCTCACATCAGCCTGGGTACGGGAGTGTCACGTCAGTCATCTGCATACACCCAAAACACGTGGCAATCCAGTTGTACTGTATACACAGATGAGTCCTCCAAAATTGATGTGCAAAACTGCATGTCCAGTGGAGACGGGCACACAGTCAGGGTACTAGGAACATTGGACAGTGGTAAGCCCAACAGATGTGCAACAGTGTAGGACAAAGATGGTAATATACAAATGCTAAACGTACATCCCTGTGTCAAATGCTGAACATTACACCCTCAGACTGCAGCAAGGGATGCTATAGATCCAGACTAGATTAGGACACATATCCCATGGGCCACATGGAGCCCATCACAGCAAAACTTCATTTACCTGATCTGAACACAATTACAACAGCAAATGCATGATACTACACATCTACATCATGTACCACCAAAGATTAACCACAAGTAAACAAAAAGAGGCTTTATTCAGCAAGTGTGCAACTCAAATCCAGTCCAAATATACAGTCCCAACAGGGTGATGTGTGACTACTTGTCACAACTTGCTTGCCTGCACAGGTACCAACAGGGGACATCCCCCTTGGAGGGGCATACGAGGGGCAGGCCAGGCACCGCAGGGACAGGATCAGGGGATGCCAGAAGGAGGCAGGGAAGGTGAGGTGGGTGCAGGAGTGTCACCGGCAACTGCAGTGGAGGTGTCTGACTCAGGGGGGGCCGGCACCACCGCAGGGCTCAAGTCTGATGGTGTTGGTGCTGCAACTACTGCAGTGGGCTGGGCAGATGGAGTGGGCTGGGTCCCCAATGCAGTGCCCGAGTCAGATGGGGTTGTTGTGGACTCCACCGCAGTGCATGACTCCAAGGGAGTGGAAGGGGGGGCAGAAGAGCTGGGCAGGACAGAGGGGGCGACACGGTCTCCACACCAGTGGCACATACAGGCAGAGCGTCTGGTTTGGGGGTGGAAGAGTAAGTGGCAGGGGGGGAGGGCCTGAGCACTTTGGGGATGCGGTATCGGTGTGTGGGGGAACCTGGGGCAGGGTGTGGCGGTGGAACCTGTGGAGTGGTGGCCTGGGGGATGGAGGTGAGAGACTTGGTGGGTGACTTGCAGGGCGGTGGCGGGGTCTTGCTCTTCCGGGTCCGGGGGGACTTGCGGGTGGGGGCTCACTCTGCCTGCACCAGGGGGAGGGTGTCCGGGGGCGAGGGGCACTCTCCTCTCTGTGTGTGGACTTCCTCTTCCCCGGGTATGCTGGATCAGCGGTATTGGAGGGGAAGAGGCCGAGGTCAGAGAGGAAGAGCTGCTGTGTATGTGGGGTTGCAGGTGAGGCAAGGGAAGGGGTCTTGGAGGGAGAGGATCTTGAGGATTGCGGAGTGACTGTGGTTGCCTGTGTGTGTGTCAGTTCCCCATCCCCTGTGTGTGTGGAATCAGTCCCCTGAGGATGCTTGTGTGCACATCTTGCCTTGGTTTTGGGTGGGTGGGTGCTGCTCGTGTCTGTGTGTTGGTGTGATTGTGCAGGTGTGCATGTGCTTTGGACAGGTAGGGTGGTAGGAAGTGTGGATGGGGCAGAGGTGGGAGGGGTGAGGGACTGTTGGAGGAGGGAGGAGTCCATGGACCTATTGCTCCGCTGTAGGGCAGACATACCCGTTGAGATGCCCTCCATGAACGACACCAGCTGTGTCAACAGTGTGGTGTGTGCATGGAGGACAGTCAGCATTGCTGTCTGCCCTACATGGAGCTGCCAAAGGAGGTACACAGACTCCTCACTCAGGGCAGCAGGGGACACAGGGGCAGGGGGTGCATTGCCTGGCTTGGAGGAGACACGCTCCCGAGCACGGGAGCCTCCACGGACCTCCGGAATGGGAGCCAATGGGAGGGCGGTGGTGGTGGTGGTGGCGGGATCAGACAGAGTAGCTGGGGTGTGGTGGCTGCTGACACCCGCCTCCACAAGGGAGTCATCCTCCGAGCTGCTGTGGTCCTCAGCTGAGGTGGATGGTGCTGAGGACTCCTCGGTGTGGCTCCCCTCGCCCTCCGTGCCACTGGGTCCCTCTGACCACTCGTCGGACGCTGACCCAGTCTGGCTCCGCTGCTCCTCCTGGTCCGTGGAGCTGTCACCTCCTGTGGCTGTGGATGTATCTGCAAACAATTAGGGAAACAGACAAACATCAGTCACCTGCACTGACCGCACACACCACAGTAAGTACAGCACATCACAGAGCAAGCCCTGGCATCACTAGTAGAACATTTCCAAAAGTCATCACACAGATTAGGAGAAGCCAATTGTCAGTCTGATGGTCAGCCATGGAACAGACACCCCTCCTGCCCTTCCACCCATCTGTCTGGTGCCCGTCTGATGGTAAGACCCCAGTGTGGACACATGCACCACCTACACAGTAGTTGGACATTGCTTAGAACACGGTGAAGTATGTGAACATGCCCACCTCACATCACTTGCCACTGAGTCAGTGCAGGTGTCTGGATAAATGGACGGCCTGAGCCTAAACAGAAATGCATGTGATGCGTACCAGCCCCAGACCCCATGAAGCACCCATGTCCGGACAGTCAATGCCACAATGGGGTGCCTGTTGCACATGTCACCACCCTGCAGGATCACCCTTAGGAAGTTTAATGCCATGACACAGGCATGCCTGCAAAGTCATACATCACTGTCTCAAGTCACATGGCCATGTTAGCCAGCAAACAACAGAAGGTGACGGAAAACGTCTGACTTGAATAGATGAAGAATCGGGAGAACAGGCCCTAAATTCCAGTGCTAAGAGGTTTTCCGCCAGGTCAGGATTAGTCAGGGTAAGTGCGATGCAGTCCAAAGGTTCGTGATTGGACGAGCATATTCTTGCCCCGACTATATCCTCTCTAATTATGGATTGGCAACGCCTGACGTGGCGTAGCCAATGTATGGACTTGTTTATCAGGGAGTCCTGGGTCTCGAAACTACTTCTTAATCCAAGTTTGGGAACGGTAACCATAAAAACTGTCCGGGCCTGTGCTGGGGGAGACATTAGTTGTTTGCTCTGTTGGAGAGAGGTGTCACTGACCATTGATGAAACCGATGGAGTACCAGTTGGCTTTCCACAGTGTGCAGTGATGTTTGAGTAGAGTTGTTTTTGACTAATGTAGGGCTGAAGAGTTCTGGGGGGGCCTGCCAATTTTACCGGTGGAGCCATAGAGGCTCCCCTAAAGGGGGCGATAAAATCATTGTCGGGTGAGACTCTTGGCACTACAACCGAGTGTAAATTGGATGGGACACACATAGTTGGTACATTAGGTGTGTTATTCAAAATTAAGAGTTTAACAGTAACTATAAGCTCCCCAATCATCGCTTTCAGAGATCCAACCTCCTCCCTCAATGTATTAACAGTCTGAATAAGAGTCTGTGAAGGGGAGGGAGGAATGACATCTAACTCTGACGAAAATTTCGCTGTGGGTATAGTTAGAGATGAAGATTGTCCGTCATCACGAGAGTCAGGATCCTCAGCTAATGGTGCAAATCGGTTAGTACAAATAACTGTGGGCTCTATGTGACATGTAGCGTCATGGATAGGAGCTGTGGACAAACGGGGGGAGATGTTAGTCGTCAAAAGCGAATCGGGAGCTGGATGTATAAACTCCTGACTAGACGCTATATCCTTGCGGCGGGTTTCTGGAACATTGGAGGGACAATGGGTAGGCGCAAGGGAATATGTTCACCTGCGGAAGCAGGGTCAACGCGGGCAGGGGGGGGACTGTGGGGTCTGCTCCCAGTAACCCTTCACATTCTATGATAAGGTTATCAATCCTATTCCTAACACAATTATTAGCTGCGGATATAGTTTTAGTTGCCTTTCTAGCCTTCTTCCCCTTACCTGCCCCACTAGTTAAACTATTTAACCCCCCTGACCCCCCTGTACCCTCCATGGATTTCCTTTTGCCCATTAGGATGCAGGAGGTAGGAGATTTTTTTCCTAGAGTGACCCCCTGAAAATTATATTTGGCAAGAGAAAATACAGCAAGATTTAAAACAATAGTGCACTTATACTATAGTTAAACCAGCTCCGGGATTGTAAATAGAGAAAATCATAGAAACATGTTAGATTAGAGTGGTTGGTCACGCAACAACACAGTACCTTAAGGAAGTTCGTAATTTTTGTCCGGGGGGGCCAAAAGCCAGAAGAAAGAGGTATGGCCCTGTCCTGCCTCTTCCTGTCAATGACGGGCAAGGACGGGCCCGCCCTTGGCCCGGGCGCGGCCCGGGCACGGCCCACGTCACGGGATGCGAGCCGCGCTAAAGAGAGCTGCGCTGGCCCCTCCCTCTCAGCTGACCTGCAGGCGTCGGGGACAGGAGGCACGTCTTGCACTCTGGGATTAGAAGTCCCACCAGAGTGTGGAGGTTGCCGCGGTGCGCTCGCGGTGGCCCAAGAAGGGTGCTGGCCAAGTTCTAAAAGGGCTCAGGGGCTTTGGAAGAAGGCTGCCTCCCCCAGGATTGCCTAATTAGCCCCACAGTGATGTCGAGTGTCCCGCGCCACGGGATGCGAGCCACGCTAAAGAGGGCTGCGCTGGCCCCTCCCTCTCAGCTGACCTGCAGGCGTCGGGGACAGGAGGCACGTGTTGCACTCTGGGATTAGAAGTCCCACCAGAGTGTGGAGGTTGCCGCGGTGCGCTCACGGTGGCCCAAGAAGGGTGCTGGCCAAGTTCTAAAAGGGCTCAGGGGCTTTGGAAGAAGGCTGCCTCCGCCAGGATTGCCTAATTAGCCCCACAGTGATGTTGAGTGTCCCGCGCCACAGGATGCGAGCCGCGCTAAAGAGGGCTGCGCTGGCCCCTCCCTCTCAGCTGACCTGCAGGCGTCGGGGTCAGGAGGCACGTGTTGCACTCTCGGATTAGAAGTCCCACCAGAGTGTGGAGGTTGCCGCGGTGCGCTCGCGGTGGCCTAAGAAAGGTGCTGGCCAAGTTCTAAAAGGGCTCAGGGGCTTTGGAAGAAGGCTGCCTCCGCCAGGATTGCCTAATTAGCCCCACAGTGATGTCGAGTAGGAATCCACACACATACCCCCCCTCACATCTGCAGCACACAACACCAGTGTCAAACAAACAGAAGGGTAGCAATAATGTCCAGGCAATACACAGACAAACAGTCACACTCCCTGGGGGTAGCCACAAACATCACATACACACAGGGATGCCAGAACCAATGTCTGCACAAAAGCAACAGACAAACACATAACCCAACAGACCCACACACAGAACCACAACAAGAACAGACATGCCCTGTGCAGCAAAAATGTGGAAAGGCAATGGGAGCACAGACACAACAGGAGTGCACAACCCCATCAGTCAGGAACAATGCACACACAACATACCACAACACAGACAAGAAGTGTACCATCACAGATAAACACAGCCACAGCAAACAAACAACAGATGCACAGCCAAAAAAAGAACACATAGCAAACACAGCAGGACATAAGTGGATGCATACCAGCCAATGACAAGGCAACATACCCCCACAGCACTGCATGCACAACAAGCAGTGTCTGCACAACAAGCATACCAGCCACACACAGAAATGAGTGACACAACATGAACCCACACAACACCAATCAGCAAGGCACAAAGACAACATCACACACAGGAAGTGAAGCAGTACCACAGCAAACGCACACATACATGCAACACAACACCAACAGATGCACAAGTCTGGCACAGAAAGGTGGAAACAACTTGACCAGGGGACTGGGCAGCACACACAGTTGAAGTGCATATGAGCAAACATGATTGACAAACAGCCCAAGAACATCACACAGAACCCATTGGGGAAATGTCCTGAGTGGCACATTGCCACTGTCCAAAGAACTGCACCACAAAGCACAGTGTAACATATCAAGTGATGGGGAGGCACACACACATGTAAAACAAGGGGACAGCAGACATCCAAGTGAAGTGCCATGGCAGGAGTGTACCATACACAAATAGAGGGAGTGCAGACTCACAATGGGTAGGCATCCCAAGCACAGATAGGGGATGGCAAGACACCACACACAACATCACATACTGGAGGCAAACAGGCACCATGTGACAGCAATGCATGAGAAAACACAACCACAATGGCAGTGTGGATCAGCAGGCCTGCACTGCCTCCACAAACAGTAACATGACAGATGGATGAACAACAAAACACAACACTGACTTGACAGACACACACACTGCATACTTACAAGTGACAGAAATAACAAGTAGGAGTCAGCCACAACTGCATGGACACACAAACACACTGCACACTGCACAACATACAACTCACACATGTGCATACAAACACATCCACAGGGAGAAACAATCCAAACAACAGGCACACACATCCTGGGTGAAACATGTGTGTAGTTGACAATGCAGGGGCACACACATATCAACACTCCAGACAAAGTCAAGACCTTCACACTGCACACTTCTTGACCATCCAAGAGCACACATTGAAAGAAACCCATGGGATTAGGATGACTGCCCATCACAAGATGACCACACACATACACTACTGGGCACACAAAATACATGATGAGCCTGGCCAGCATGCCTGCAATCCTCTGGACAGAATCCCATTCTGAGCTGGCAGTGCACCACAACTTGACATGTGTACAACACAGCCAACATGAACAAACAATGACAAACAATGACAACTGCATCACACCTCAAATCTAATACATTGCCCACACAAGTATCAGGGTCAGGAAAAACTGAAGTCCCTCACCCCTGCAAAAAATAGAGTAAGTGAGTAAAGAAATTGGCAAGGTTGAAGTGGCACACACAGCATGTGGCACAGTAAACCATATACACACAGCAAAATAACTTTATTCAGTAAGGACACTGACAAAACAGACAACAGGATCAACTGTCTTTATTCACAAATTGCACAGATAGGCAAAAAGAGTAGATAATAGCAAGGCACAAAATGCAGGGCATGTCCATGAGAAGCTGCACAGGCAGGGGCAAAACAGCAAGGCCAGTGGCCAGTCCAAGGTGCAGAGCATGTCCATGAGAAGCTGCACAGGCAGGGGGCACACAGCAGTGAACGGCAAGGCCAGTGGGCAGGACAAAGTGCAGAGTGAGTCCATGAGAAGCTGCACAGGCAGGGGGCACACAGCAGTGCACGACAAGGCCAGTGGGCAGGACAAAGTGCAGAGTGAGTTCATGAGAAGCTGCACAGGCAGGGGGCACACAGCAGTGAACAGCAAGGCCAGTGGGCAGGACAAAGTGCAGAGTGAGTCCATGAGAAGCTGCACAGGCAGGGGGCACACAGCAGTGAACGGCAAGGCCAGTGGGCAGGACAAAGTGCAGAGTGAGTCCATGAGAAGCTGCACAGGGAATGTCTGCAACTGTACCCTAACCATGGTCCGCAACACAGTCTGGGGTGTGACGATGTGCAGCACAGGCCACGCTGTGTGAGAGACAGGCGTGTGAGGTCGACCAACACTCAGACTTGGCTGTCAGTTGTACTGGGAGCTGGCTGTGTGTCGGGCCCAGTTGGAGCACTTGACTGGGGAGAGGGAGGCATAGCTGAGGTATACCTATCAGTGTTTAGGCAAAACGGAGGGCTGCTTGGACCAGGTGGTGTAGTGGCACGTGGAGGTGGAGTCATGCAGATATGAGACACAGTGTGGATGGGAGATTGTGGAGGGGTGCCTTTCCACTTCTTGGGAGTCGCAATGGCTTCACTGTCTTGGGAACAATGGGAAGTGGCGTGGACACATCAGGCTCACTCAACACCAAGGCTGCAGCAGGTGCAGACGCTGGCCCTCCCTCTGGTGACGTGCTTGAACCTGCGCAACGCTTTGCATGGCCCTGGCTTTGCCCCTCCATCCCCTGCCTACCAGGTGGTCCCCCCACAGTGCCCTCCATTCCCTGCTTCACTGGGCTTGCTATGGGAGTGGAGGTAGTGGGTGAATCGGACTTGCAGCCCTTCTTATGCCTACCCTTGGCACTCACCACCTTCTCAGTGGGCATGGAAATTGTATGTTTGGTTTTGGGAGACGCTTTCGGGACAGGAGAGTCCTTGGCTGGGGATGTCCCTGAGGCACGTGACCCTGACGCCTGCTTCTTGGCTCTTTGTCCCCTGGTGTTGCCTGATGGCTCTTGTCTGTGTGCACTGGGCTGGCTTTGGTCATCTGTGGGGATGGTGTCTGCGGTCTGGACTGCTTGGGCTTCTGTTGCTGCTGTGTGCTACGTGTGCCGTATCGTGACTTAGAGGTCTGTGGAGCGTGGTCACTGTCGTCCGACGTGGCCACTGGCATGGGTGTGGACAAAGGGACTTTCGCTGGACTCCCAGATTGTGCCAGTTGAAGGGCTGATGTCACTGCAGTGGACAATGACTGGACAGTCCGGTGCAGCCCACCCACGTCTGAATGTGTACCCTCAATGAATGCAACCACCTGAGCCAATTTACTGTCGTGGTCCATGAATGCATTAAGGAGAGCTGTCTGGCCTACACACAGCTGGCGCAAAGGTCCACAGACTCAGCACTGATGGCAGCAGGGGGACCGGGGCAGGGGCTGCGGTGCCGGGGGTGAAGGACACCCTTCCCCTCTTAGCGGTGCGAACACGGGCAGCACCAGAGGAAGTGGCTGGGAGGGTGGGCACTGCACGCTGTGTGGTGGAAGATGATGCAGAGTCCCCGTTCCCTGTGCCCGCCAACATGTCTGCGTCACCGCTGGCATCAGATGACGTAGTACTTTGCGTCTCGGGCTGTGATTCCTCCAGCAGACTCCTGTCCCCCTCCGAGGCGCTGGTCACATCTGTCTCACAGGGCTCCTCTGCAGCTGTTGTGCTAGTTTCCCCACCACTGGTGTCCGTCCCATGTTCCTCCGTGACCATGGGAGATGCTGCATGAGAGAGAGAGAGATGTAGGGTCAGTGCAGTGGCAGCAACAGAACAAACATATGCATCACAGACAACCATTAAGATGTCTAGATCTACATGTTGCACGCCACCCTGTGCAATTACATCGTTCAAACCCACCTCTGTCATCACAACAGTGCGTGTGCACTATCAAACCAGGATAAAGTGAGCAATGTGATGACCACACAGCACAACATCCTGCATGTGGCTCCGTTACAACAGCAACACAGATAGCTCATACCTGTCTCACACCACCCACAATGCCATTTAAATGCCCCATACCCGTTTCCCAGTGTTAAGTACAGGTAGGACACATGCATGACATCTGCACCCAGCACCGGCACAAGCTGACACTCACAGGCCACTGCATCACACTACCAACATCACATCGCCCAGCGCTGGCACATGCTGTGCACACATGCAGCCACACACAGCCATAGTCACCCTTCCCAGTGCACTCACCCCTAATTGCCTGCTGATGCTCCTTCAATCGTGCATCCAGCTCAGGGTGAGTCACGGCCAAGATGCGGCACATTAGTGGTGTCATGCTGCGCCGTGCCATCCGGCCAGTGCGAGGGATCCGCCCCAGTGTCATCTCCGCAACGTTCTTTGCCAGCCGTGAGATGTCGTCCCACCTCTTGTGGCAGTGGGTGCGCCGTCGGTTTGATACTCCCAGAGCACGCACCTTGTTCGCAATGCCCCTCCACACGGCCTTACGCTGGTGCACCTTGAGCTGCAGGCATGGGAGACAAGAGGGGCAAACATCAGTGACACAGTGTCATGTGACAAAATCACTCAGGACAGTAGCATGATACAGATTAATCACAAATCCACATATCTCACATGCAGAGACAGAAATGCTTTTCACATGGTACATCTGCATGTGAGAATCACACGTAAATGCATGCATGTATAAGGGGGACACAATACTTGCACATCTCATGTACAAGCAGGATGCCAGCACAGAAGACCATGTGTACTCTGCCCACATCTACTAACCATTTTTAGGTAGAGCAAGACATACGTCACAAAACAACATCTGTATGTGGCGAGACCCACTGTGTCCGACAATGCGCATGCGTCAACGAACATGCACTGTGAGTAACCCACTGTGTCATGTATATCACATTGAGGGACATGATCTCACAAACCCACGTCCTTTCTCACAGTGCCAGTCGTGTGCAATCTACAGGGTTGACCTGGCACATTGATGGGGAGTCAAATTTGAAAATGAACATGTTACACTCTGTACAGTCAGTGATGTGTTCTTGTTGGATTGGGCGGTGACTGTGCAGGCCAGGTGGGCTCACACTGAGATGGACAACAGGGAAACGCAAAGACATGCACACTAGCAATGACTGGCCTGAATCCTCCATTACCAACTTGCTGCTTCACTGTATGGCTGACAAGACAAGACATGTCCCTCAAATCTTGATGTGCAGGCAGGGAGACTTGAGGAGTAGGGTACACACCCCTTCACCCAATGGAATGCAAGTTAGTCAATGCATGACACAAACCAACACTCACATGCTGCATCAGACCGACTACATGTGTGCCCCCCTGCACTCTCACACCCACTGTGGAAGACTTACCACGACATTTGGGGCACCATATAGCCTTGGGTACTGTGTGAGCACCTCGTCCACCAGGACCTCAAGCTCCTCGCCAGGGAAGGGACTGGCACGGATCTTCTCTGTCCTTGACATCACTGTTGGTTAGAGACAGCAGCGGCAGCAGCAGGTGAGGGTCTCAGGCAGCAGTCCCTGGAGGCAGCAGCAGGTGAGGGTCTCAGGCAGCAGTCCCTGGAGGCAGCAGCAGGTGAGGGTCACAGGCAGCAGTCCCTGGAGGCAGCAGCAGGTGAGGGTCTCAGGCAGCAGTCCCTGGAGGCAGCAGCAGGTGAGGGTCTCAGGCAGCAGTCCCTTGAGGCAGCAGCAGGTGAGGGTCTCAGGCAGCAGTCCCTGGAGGCAGCAGCAGGTGAGGGTCTCAGGCAGCAGGCTCTGTGAGCAGTGGAAATTCTGGGCACTCTCCCACACATATATAGCCCCCTGGTGTTGTTCCAGTAGTCCTGGGCTGCTGCAATTGGTCTACCAGGTCAGCCTTTTACAAATGCATCCAATGACTGGCACCGCGGTGGTGTAGCACGCCTACCGCTATTTTCAAAATTGCATCGATCTTCCGCGATCGCGGAGCCCATTGGCTGTAATGGCATGGACCATGGCGGTGAGACACAGCAGGGGCCAGGCGGGCGCTACCGCGGTATTGCATCTTTTGATTGCATCCAATGACCGGCACCGCGGTGGTGTAGCACGCCTACCGCTATTTTCAAAATTGCATCGAGCTTCCGCGATCGTGGAGCACATTGGCTGTAATGGCATGGATCATGGCGGTGACACACCGCAGGGGCCAGGCGGGCGCTACCGCGGCATTGCATCTTTTGATTGCATCCAATGACCGGCACCGCGGTGGTGTAGCACGCCTACCGCTATTTTCAAAATTGCATCGAGCTTCCGCGATCGCGGAGCCCATTCGCTGTAATGGCATGGACCATGGCGGGGACAGACCGCTGGTGCCAGGCGGTAGTTTCTGCAATTTGGGTGCCATAGACACACATGAGGCACCGCCATTTGGGTGGCGGAGCATGCCAACCGCCATTTGGCCATGTCTCTGGGGCTATCAGTACCGCACCTGTGCATTGGGGTGTGTTGCACACACACCGCTGGTGCCAGGCGGTAGTTTCCACAATTTGGGTGCCATAGACACACATGAGGCACCGCCATTTGGGTGGCGGAGCATGCCAACCGCCATTTGGCCATGTCTCTGGGGCTATCAGTACCGCACCTGTGCATTGGGGTGTGTTGCACACACACCGCTGGTGCCAGGCGGTAGTCTCCGCAATTTGGGTGCCATAGACACACATGAGGCACACCATTTGGGTGGCGGAGCATGCCAACCGCCATTTGGCCATGTCTCTGGGGCTATCAGTACCGCACCTGTGCATTGGGGTGTGTTGCACCGCTGGTGCCAGGCGGTAGTTTCCGCAATTTGGGTGCCATAGACACACATGAGGCACCGCCATTTGGGTGGCGGAGCATGCCAACCGCCATTTGGCCATGTCTCTGGGGCTATCAGTACTGCACCTGTGCATTGGGGTGTGTTGCACACACACCACTGGTGCCAGGCGGTAGTCTCCGCAATTTGGGTGCCATAGACACACATGAGGCACCGCCATTTGGGTGGCGGAGCATGCCAACCGCCATTTGGGCATCACTTGTCTCTCAGTACCGCACCTACAGTACACTACACTACACTACAAGACAGTGTTGGTATGGACAATACAATGTGCACACATGTCAATGTGTTGATGTGCATTGTCAATCACAGCATTTTTTTCCACAATTGATGATGTTTGTTTTAGCATGTCCTCTCATGTTAGATCATGCACACACTCGTCATTGATGCTCAGACTGTGGTCATTGTGTTGTTGAGGTGTGCCAGGTTCAATTGACGCCTGAATGTGTGTCATGTACAGCAGCTAGGTAGGATACCGTGGGGTTGCCTTGTCACACATGTGCAGGATGACAGACTCCCAGGCGTGCCCATGGGGAATGTGGCCATATCCCAATGTCCATTCACTTTGACCGAGGTGTTGTTTGGGGGACTTGCTGTGTGTAATCTGACAAGTGTGTGATTTGTGTAGTTGAAGGGGTCCCTACATGTCAGCTGGTCTGTGACTCAATTCATATGACATTCTTTGTTGCCGTTGTGTCAGCCATGATGTGAGATGCTGTGCACATCCCATGATGTATTGCATTACAATGTGTCCACTCTCATCTCAACTAGGAGGAGACCAAATCTGCATCGTCACTTGACAGTGCTGGCAGACATGGAGGATGAGGCGATCATCCGGAAATGCCGTCTGGATAGAGCCACCCTAAAGACCCTTTGTGATTTGTTGGAGCCCCACCTGCAGCCTCGCCGAACATATCCAACAGCTTTCACCCCAACGTATGAGGTGATGGCGGCACTGCATTTTTTGCGACTGGATCATTCCAGAACACGGTGGCCGAGGCAGGTGGGATGTCACAACCCATGTTCAGCATGGTGCTGCGGGATGTTCTGTCCGCCATGATGATCTACAAGGACAGATACATCCATTTGCCCAGGGGGGCAGAATTGGCAGCTGTAAAGGGAGATTTCTATCCCCTTGGACACATCCCCCATGTAGTTGGTGCCATTGATTGCACCCATGTTGGGCTAGTGCCACCACAGGTCCGTGAGCACATCTACAGGAATCATAAACATTACCACTCCATAAATGTCCAAGTGGTATGCCTGGCAGATATGATCATCTCACATTTGTGTGCAAAATTTCCAGGCTCGGCCCATTACTCATACATCCTGCGTAGCAGCATTGTACCCCAGCTGATGGCCAATCTGCTTCCTGAGCGTGCATGGATTGTGGGTGAGTATGCCTAGTCATTTGGCGTGCTGTGTGTGTGACCTGCTGTCCTCTGCATCTGCAACATTGCAATGTTTCTTTGTGTGTCACACATAGGTGACTCTGCATATCCCAACCGTCCTTGGTTGCTGAGCCCACTGCGGAACCCCAGGACACCAGCTGATGTCCGCTACAATGATGCCCATGGGAGGACACGTCGTGTGGTGGAGCGTACCTTTGGACTGCTGAAGTCACGTTTCCGCTGCCTGGACAAGACTGGAGGGGCACTGATGTACTCGCCCAGGAAGGTGTGTCAGATTGTAGTGGCATGCTGCATGCTCCACAACCTAGCCATTCGCAAGGAGATTCCCCTGCTCCTGGATGATGATGATCAGCCAAGGCCCCCGCCTGCAAACCAACCCGTGTCCAGTGATGATGACAGTGGAGAGGAGGAAGGTGTTGACCTGCGTCAACAGCTCATCACCCGCTACTTCACTTGAAGGTGGGTGACAATGTACAACGTACCCATTGTCTGATGATGTTGCTGTTGTTGTGAGGGTGTAAGTGAGATTTGTGACAGCAGCCAGTTGTATACTCAGTGTTTGGTGTCAATGTTGATGGGACAGTTCATTTCTGAACATCTACAGGATGTGTATGTTGGCACTTGTTGCCCATTGTTATGTGTGCATGTGGGTTGTTCTTGTTGTGAAGTGTTGTGTGATGTCTGTGATGCCACACCCAGACTAGTGAATGTTGTTCTGTTGTGTTTTCCTAGGTGCCTTTGACCTCTCCTTGCCTACATACACTCCGTCCCCTGGTACATTGTATTCCTGTTGAAAATTGTACATCCTGGAATAAAGAGGGTGCAGGTACAACAACATGTGTGTAAGGATTTGTTTATTTACAAAGGTGACATGTGGGGGGGGTACATTGACAGTGAGGTGATTAGTGGAGCAGTGAGTTGACATTCATGGTAAATGAGATAATCGAGTGGTCACCACATAGGTGTGGTGACCCAGTCCAACAGACAGATGCCATTCACAAGGCAGTGTGGGGAAGGACAGTCCAAAAAGTCAATGCAGTGGTGCAGAGGGTTGCCATCATGGCTGGCTGCGTGACTGGCGTTTGGCAGGTGCTTTGCCAAAAGATACTCCCAGGGTTTTCTTCGGACAGCCCCTTTTCCGTTTGGCAGGGGGGGCCTCTGCTATAGGGCCAGTGGGGTCTGAGGACTCACCACTCACTGTGGCCGCAGGGGAGGATGGTGAACTGTCATCCTGCGGACCACCAGTGGGAAGGGGAGGTGTTGTTTGTGGCGCAGGCCTGTCCCTCAGTACCGCCACTAGTTGGCCCAAGAGGTCCACAATTTGTCCCATGCGGGTGTCCATGGACCTCATCAGCAGGAGGAGCTCACGTGAATCTTGTTCGGACCGGCCATTTGTCCCTGGGCCCGTTCATATGCCCCAAGGACTCTGTGGATGTGGTCCAGGGATTCGGTCCCAGGCTGTGTTCGTGTGTGGGTGACCCTGCCCCTCCCACCTGCTCTGCTGCCACGGACCGGTTGCCTCTCCACTGTCGGACCACACATCCTCTCCCTGCCCTCCTCAGTTGCTGGGGTGGGGTGGTCATCCTGTGGGACAGGGAGGGTGTTGCAGGCACCAATGGTGGTTGTGGTTGTGGTGGTGGTAGAATACGCACCGGACGTAACAGCAGGGGCCTGCAGATTGGTTGTTGTAGCTGCAGGTGTGGTGGGGGGGACGATGGGGACCTGGGACCTGTTGCGCCCTGGAACACCAGATGGCCCGGCCTCAGTCTCCTCGTCCGAAGATTCCTGGAAGTCAACATCCGAGAGTCGATGTTACGGGGGGGGGTAGACTGGCCCTGCAGGTAGCTGGTGTCGTCCTCTGCAGTCAATTCTTGGTCACCTGTGGATCAGATGGGAAATGGTCATTGGGGTGCACCACGTAAGATTTGTGTTAGCTGTGTGTCATTCACTGTTAGTACACTACACAGTTGACTGATCATCACATTGTTTCCTATGTGCACTACTGTGCCTCCTGACATGCTGCGGTGGTACATGCATTTCTTGTCCATGGTGTGAGGTGTCAATATGTACCATGCGCCACGTGCATGATTTGTGATTACAGGGACATGTTGACATCTAGGGCCTTGCGCTAAATATGATTTTTGTGCGGACTGTATGTGGATTTTTATGACCTGTCAGCCGTCACATCTGGGCATGTCCTGGCCATTGTCATCTCCTGCATACCTTTGTCTTGTCATGTGCATATCTGGATTGGTACCACATACCATGCTTTCTTACTGTTCATATGGTCGTTGTTACTCTGGCCCCATGGCACTGAACCTGTCATTCATTGCTGTGCTTGATTGTTTCCAGTCTTTCCTCTACATGTGCATTGGTGTGTCACACTTTCGTTGCTGTGACAGTTTCCTTTGCTTAGCTGTGTGCAAACTGTACATGGCAATATGATCGGTGTGCATATTTGTACATTGAGAGGACTGGTGTTGTCATATGGCACCATTCTTTTTGTGTCAAATGGCTAGGTGCACGTACTGCCTACTTGCCTGTTGTGTGTTAGCATTTGTCTTTGTTTTGTGACACATCTGTGTGTGCGTGGTGGAGGCTTGCATCCTGCTCAGTGGTGGCACAAGACAGAATAATATGTCTGGCTAGCTGTTTGTTTATTTGGAGTGATCCATTATATGCCACATGCATCTGGGTGGGGTGGGGGAGTGCCCCATCCTGCTGAGGTGTGGGACAGGGGGCATGGTGGAAGTAGTAGTACAGGCCTCCCTCCCAAACAGCACTCCATGACAAGATGGCTACCTACCTGTAAGTTTGTTTGTTGGGGATGTAATGGCTGACACATGCTTCTGGGTGGGGGAGTGCCACATCCTGCTGAGGTGTGGGACAGTGGGCATGGTGGGAGTAGTAGTACAGGCCTCCACCCCAAACAGCCCTCCATGACCAGATGGCTACCTACCTGTAAGTTTGTTTGTTGGGGATGTAATGGCTGACACATGCTTCTGGGTGGGGGAGTGCCACATCCTGCTGAGGTGTGGGACAGGGGGCATGGTGGGAGTAGTAGTACAGGCCTCCACCCCAAACAGCCCTCCATGACAAGATGGCTACCTACCTGTAAGTTTGTTTGTTGGGGATGTAATGGCTGACACATGCTTCTGGGTGGAGGAGTGCCACATCCTGCTGAGGTGTGGGACAGGGGGCATGGTGGGAGTAGTAGTACAGGCCTCCACCCTAAACAGCCCTCCATGACAAGATGGCTACCTACCTGTAAGTTTGTTTGTTGGGGATGTAATGGCTGACACATGCTTCTGGGTGGGGGAGAGCCCCATCCTGCTGAGGTGTGGGACAGGGCGCATGGTGGGAGTAGTAGTACAGGCCTCCACCCCAAACAGCCCTCCATGACAAGATGGCTACCTACCTGTAAGTTTGTTTGTTGGGGATGTAATGGCTGACACATGCTTCTGGGTGGAGGAGTGCCACATCCTGCTGAGGTGTGGGACAGGGGGCATGGTGGGAGTAGTAGTACAGGCCTCCACCCCAAACAGCCCTCCATGACAAGGTGGCTACCTACCTGTAAGTTTGTTTGTTGGGGATGTAATGGCTGACACATGCTTCTGGGTGGGGGAGTGCCCCATCCTGCTGAGGTGTGGGACAGGGGGCATGGTGGGAGTAGTAGTACAGACCTCCCTCCCACATACAGCCCTCCATGACAAGATGGCTACCTACCTGTAAGTTTGTTTGTTGGGGATCTAATGGCTGACACATGCTTCTGGGTGGGGTGGGGGAGTGCCCCAACCTGGTGAGGTGTGGGACAGGGGGCATGATGGGAGTAGTAGTACAGGCCTCCCTCCCACATACAGCCCTCCATGGCAAGATGGCTACCTACCTGTAAGTTTGTTTGTTGGGGATGTAATGGCTGACACATGCTTCTGGGTTGGGTGGGGGAGTGCCCCATCCTGCTGAGGTGTGGGACAGGGGGCATGGTGGGAGTAGTAGTACATGCCTCCCTCCCACATACAGCCCTCCATGACAAGATGGCTACCTACCTGTAAGTTTGTTTGTTGGGGATGTAATGGCTGACACATGCTTCTGGGTGGGGTGGGGGAGTGCCCCATCCTGCTGAGGTGTGGGACAGGGGGCATGGTGGGAGTAGTAGTACAGGCCTCCCTCCCACATACAGCCCTCCATGGCAAGATGGCTACCTACCTGTAAGTTTGTTTGTTGGGGATGTAATGGCTGACACATGCTTCTGGGTGGGGTGGGGGAGTGCCCCATCCTGCTGAGGTGTGGGACAGGGGGCATGGTGGGAGTAGTAGTACAGGCCTCCACCCCAAACAGCCCTCCATGACAAGATGGCTACCTACCTGTAAGTTTGTTTGTTGGGGATATAATGGCTGACACATGCTTCTGGGTGGGGGAGTGCCACATCCTGCTGAGGTGTGGGACAGGGGGCATGGTGGGAGTAGTAGTACAGGCCTCCCTCCCAAACAGCCCTCCATGGCAAGATGGCTACCTACCTGTAAGTTTGTTTGTTGGGGATGTAATGGTGACACATGCTTCTGGGTGGGGGAGTGCTCCATCCTGCTGAGGTGTGGGACAAGGGGGCATGGTGGGAGTTGCAGTGCAGGCTGCCTGTGCACATGCACCCATGGTAATGTTGCTAGGTACATTGGTGGTGTTTGGGAGGGGGTGGATGTTGGATCTGTGAGACATGTTTTAGTGAGTGTGAGGTGCAGATGAATGGAATTGGTCCTAGGAGGTGTATCTTTGTAGTTGTGCAAGGCAGTACATAGCAGTGTGGTGGTAGTCATTTGTTTGTACTTACCAGCCTCCACTCCCCCGGGTACTCCTGTGAGACTCTCTGGATGCAGTATGGCAAGCACCTTCTCCTCCCATGGGGTGAATGGTTTTGGTGGTATGGGAGTGCCACCGCCAGTCTTGTCAGCCAGCTGATGGTTCTTGGTCCTCCTCTCTTTGACAACCCTCTGCAAGTCATGCCACCGCTTCATGATTTCCTTTCTGGATCTTGTGAGGTCCCTACTGCATTGACCTTCTGGACTATCCTTGCCCACATTTGAGTCCTTGTGGCTAATGGTGTCTGTTGGACCAGGCTACCAAACAGTTGTGGTTCCACTCTGACTATCTCATCTACCATTACCTTCAACTCACTCTCTGTGAATTTGGGCATTTTATGTGTTGACATGGTGTGTGATGTGCAGAGGTGTTGTAGGTGCAGGGGTGTTGTAGGTGCAGGGGTGTAAGTGGTGGTGGTGGTGGTGGTGATGTGTATGGTGTGTGATGTGCAAAGGGGTTAGGGGTGCAGGTGTGGAAGTGGTGGTGGTGCTGTGTGTGGTGTGAATGGTGATGGTGTGTAGCTTTGCCTATCCTTTGTTCTCAGGGGTTGGGCCCTTCAGTTGTGGGTTAGTGCAGAGGATTGTGGTCAAGGAAGGGGCTGGTTTTATGCTCTGCTATGTGGGTGTGTCCACATGTGGGAGTGCTCTCAGGTGTGTTGTCCTTGTAATTTTGATTTTGTGTGCAATGTTGTGTCATTGGGGTGTGTTTTCTCTTTTTGGGTGGCATGGCTACTTTGGTGTGGGCAGTTTGTGGCCTTATTGTGGGATTTTTGATTCGTCCGCCAAATTTGTCACGGAGCGTCCGCGGCGGTGCCTTTGCTGCAGCTCTTCCGCATGCTCTCCCATTCATCACTGTTAGCGATCGCGGCGGTCGGAAAGAGCGGAACGTGCCGCGGGACCAGCGGGGATATCCTAATTTGCCGTGCGGTGTCTCCGCTATCCTTGCGGCGGGTTGGTGTTTTTCCGCAGCGGATCCGTCTGCCGCGGACGTGTTTTGGCCATCTCCGCACGCTACGGGTGGTTTTTGTTCCCCCCGTACCGCCGCGGTCGGTGTTTTTGGGCGGTTGATCCTAATTTGGCCGCCGGTTTCTCCACGGTGCCGGCGGGCGGTTGTTTTCCGCTTCCATGGCGGTCGGGGTGATTTTCCGATCGCCATCCTAATGACCCTCTTAGTTGGCACATGCTCTGTTTTAAAAAATCACTCTTTTGAGCATGCACTCTTCTTAAATAAATGTTTTTAATAGAACTATATCTCTTTCTGCACCAATACCTTTAGGCATAGAGATATGGCACTGAGAGGTGTCTTTTTGGCATACTCTTCTTACTGTCTACATACTCTACTTTCAGAATATGTTTTTAATTTCACCTAATTTGCATGTTTTTTTAACTTGAATAGAGCCCCTAAAAACCACTGAACCTCTAGTATCTATACCGATTTTCTTGTAAACGATCCAATTGAACAATCTTTTCTTGCAGGACATAAAAATTATAATATTGACATAAGTGCATGTAATTACTGAGATTATCTAATTATATGTCCAATGCAGTGATAGTTGAGACGGTGTCCTGACGAAGGCAACCTGCCGAAACGCGCGTAATCCTATCTACCGCCGACCCTCCTTTCTGTCCATATATGATCTGGACCCTGTTTCGAACATAAGAGAAAATGTTGTATTATATGTAAATTGTATTGTTATGTATAATTCTCTTATCCACTTGATTATGTCTCACATGTCATAATATGTGTTGATGCATTGTGAATTTTAACCATATAGAAATATATTTTTGATATCTCTGAAAAGATGACAAAATATCAGTAAAATAATAAAAATAAAAAATATTTTTTTGATAATATTCAAAAATTGGCAAAGATGGCGACCGCTAGTCGGACGTGTGAGAGATGAGCTCCTCGCTGAAACTCTCCTTCTTCATAGACTACCGCTTATAGAATACTCCGATGACATGCTGATAATATACAGAGACATGGTATTTATGTGGACGCTTGGAAAAGGAAACGGAAAAAGGATAGAAAACTGTAACTGAATGTTGCTGGAGGAAAGCAAAGGCATCTGGCGGTGGCGATTGCTCTGGGCTCTATCAACCCGCCTAACTATTCACTTACCGCTCACCTACGTGGAAGGGAAACCAAGGGACTGCCTAACAATCGTCCTTGGTGTACGATACCCACGATACCAATTTGGTTGTCAGCCGCGGTAGTGGAAAACAGAGGCACGCGCCCTCGCTGGACAGCTCTTTGAGGTCGCTACAGACACGAGAGAGATACGCCCGGGTCCTCGGAGGCGGTGCGCTGGAGAAACTCTGTCGGTAAGCGCACTGTGTTGTGGAGGTCGGCAGTGAGAAGGGGCGGTGGATCATATGGGATGCAGCGACACACGCGGGTGAGCAGCAGGCAAATAAAGGAGTATTAACTTTGACAAACGCTGTAAGTACTGATATTTCCCAAACGGAACTGTACTATTCTAACCTGTGTCATCATGCCCCCAAAATCTGCTCGTGGTGGTAAGACCAGAGATCCTCAGGCCGGGAATAGAAGAGAGACCATGATGAAGGGTGGAACTAACGTAAAAACGTCTCTGGAGGGCATAACTGGCGATCTGAGTACCTCCCTGCATGGGGAGGAACAGCACGCGGATGTTAAAAAAAAAATCCCACCAATGTTCGGAAAATTGAGAAAGGAGAATACTATTGGCATACAGGAAAAAATGGCGAATGTTGAGGCTGAGGCTGGTATTTCGGATAACACGTATACATCAGCGAATATCTCAATGGATGAAAACCCCGGGGTGTAATACATTTGCTGCATGACAAGGCACATCTTGATAAAGAAAAAGACCCCTCTTGGATTTTCAACCAGACCATTCCTGAGCCACAACAGAATGTATCGGAGCCAAGGCACGGTGGGCTAAACGTGGATTTAAACGCACCTATATTAGATTCCTATATGGGCCACGGTCATAAAGAGGGATGCGAAGATAAGACTAGTAAAGAGAGTAACAGAGAGGGGGACTCAGGGGAGAAGTTCTACTCTCTTTCAGAACCCTCGGATTCATCGGGAGACGAACATCTTGGTCATGATGAGAAAGATGGGGGGTCTAGATCTGGATCATTGGATGGGTCAACAACCAGTCTGTGGAATGAATCGGACATCTCTAATATGGACGGAAAAAGTCTGGACAATACTATGGTGCATAAAGAGTCGACAAATAAAGAGCAGGTACCCCTCCTGGGGCCAGGAAAAAGTTTGATGTGGGAGGTCTCCCTGTCTTCTGAACCTCATTCTGAGTCAAGCCTTCCCGGCGCAGAATTTGAGGACTCTTCGTTGGGCAATATGGGTGCAATGGGCGGTCAGACAGAAGAAATATCCTTGGCTGTAATATATAAATCTGTAGTAGACCATAGGCTCGAAACCCGCACAGAGAATCTGAAGACACATACTGCCTGCCGGAAATTACAAAATACTGTCAGGAGAGTTGCAAAAACCTGTAAAGAATTCACTGATAGAATGAATGAGGCGGAGGGGAGAATATCGACTCTAGAAGACGAAATGGCAGTACAAAAGACCACTCTGAAAGCTATGACCTCCCATAGAGATGACACTCAAATGAAATTAGTCGATTTGGAGAACCGATCACGCCGTAAAAACCTCAGAGTATTAGGAATTCCAGAAGGTATCGAGGGTTCAGACGCCCGGAAATTTCTGATCGATCTCTTCTCTGAAGCCTTTCCGGACCTAACCATGTGGAACTGGTCTACTGAGATCCAAAGAGCTCACAGGTTCCCGTTTAGACAGCTGACAACTAAAAAAGGGCAAACCGAGATTAGACCGAGGGCTATTTTGATTTGTCTAAACAATTTTCTCGCACGCCAAGCCATATATGATCTAGCTCGACCGGACAGGAAGCGGCAGGGAAAAGGGGTGCAGTTTTTTGTAAGACCTGACTACTGTCACTACACTGTAGAAAAAAGGTGGCAATTACGCCAACTCATAACTCCTTTTCAGAATAAGGGGGCGCAGGCGTTTTTGCTCAATCCAGCTACATTAAAAATAATCAGCAAGGGTCAGACACGATTTTTTATCTCTGAAATACAAGCGAAAGAATACCTAGACGCCATTTGAGTAGCCAGGAAACGGGGTCACTAGAAATTAATATACAGGACATTATATAGATAGATATATGGTTTGTGGAAAATAAAGGGGACATATATATGTCCGGCTAACATTACTGTAACTTGAAGAAGGGGGGTCACCGGGGTCAAGTCTCTCTCCATCGTAAGGGCTATTTGCCCTTTTGCCTGGGTAGGGGAAAATGGGTGGGGGGTTGGATGGATGGGTCTGGGGGGCATAGGGCTGGATGGGGGAGGTAGCACTGGGTTGGATGGTAGGGGGGGGTCTGGCTGGATGCTGGGGGGGGTGGGCAAGCTGAGGGGAGGAGTTAAAGAGGGAGATAAACAAAAAAAAAGGAAATCAGAAATGTCTACTTTTTGGCAAAGCACTAATTACGCGGTAGTAGTCCAGCAATGTTTAGTTAAGAGAGAAAATATTGTAAAATATGAATAATTTTAGGATATGTTTATCAAATGTTGGTGGTCTGAACGATAGGAAAAAAAGAGAAAGGGTATATGAGATACTTAGAACACTGAACCCAGATTTAATATGTTTACAAGAAACACACATTCCATGGAATAATAAGGATCTTTTAGAGATTAGAGGCTATTGTTTGGTGGCATGTTCTTTTCAGACCACCATGATCAGAGGGGTTGCTATATATACCAGGCAACAAAATGGGTTGGTCGCGCGGTCTGCAGCAGACAAATGGGGACGATGGGCTATAGTAGAGCTATCAACAGGGATGACAGTCGTGAATATCTATGGCTCCAATTTGGATGATGCGGACATCTGGAATGAATTGGAGATAGAATTAGCTAATTGGTCACAACGAATGATAGTGTGTGGGGATTTTAATATACACATGGATGTGAATAATACTCAAAATCAGAAATATGTAGGTAGGAAACCGAAGGTTTACAGAGCAATTAGGGCATTCAAAGATAGTCATGGTTTGTGCGATGTATGGACAGAGAAACAACGAAGAGATCCTGGATTCACATATTTTTCACATCCACATAAAAAATTTGTACGGTTGGATTATTTTTTAGCTTCCCAGTTACTGATAGATAAATTAGATGTTATTAAACTGCCCCAACTATATTCTGATCATAATCCTCTGATCTTGGAGATAAGGGGGGCGAAGGCTGGTAGACAAAGGACGTCATGGGCATTCGATATAAAGCTATTGATGGATGAGGAATTTTGCATATATATTAAGCAATGGGCCCAAGGATTTTTTGATTGTAACAGATATAGTGCCTCCCGTGAGGTGGTATGGGATACTTTTAAGGCCACCTTGAGAGGTGAGAAAATAGGGTTTGTGGCTCGTACTCGGAAACAACACAAAGCACAATTCGATCTATTAATTAGTAAATTATCAGAACTTGAGGTAGAACATGTTCAAATAATAAATAAAGGCGGCTCTGAGAACTTATTGGGCGAACAAATGATTAAATTAGCTATCGCCAAATCGGAAATAAACGCGCATTTTCAGACTAAAGTGGCACAGATGTACCAAGCTAATCGAGGGGAAATATATGAGTATGGCGAGGCGACGGGGAGGCTTCTAGCTTTAAGAACAAGACAGAAAGTCGCCAGGAATAACATCTTAAAAATCAGGGATAGTAATAATCATTTAGTATCTGGCCCACAGAAAATTATCGAGGTATTTGAGGAATTTTATAGCAGATTGTATCAACCGGAGGAACGCTTGGGGGAACAGAGGGAAACAGAAGATGAAAGATCTATGCTACCAAGACTAGATACTGAAGCTGCTTTAGAACTAGAACAAGAAATAACCATAGATGAAGTGCAGATTGCATTGGGATCTTTATCTCTGGGGAAAGCCACGGGTCCCGATAAAATTCCGATAGAAATCTATAAGAGGTTATCCTCTCAAATACTCCCCATTATGCAAGACCTATTTTTGAGTATACAATATAGAGGGATTCCACCCACATCATGGCAGGGTACGGATATGGTTGTCTTTCTTAAGAAAGCTAAGCCATCAGAAGAGCCATCCTCCTACCGCCCAATATCACTCATGAATGCGGATGCGAAAGTCTATTCTAAAATAATGGCCACCCGGCTGCAAAAGACTATCGCTACACTTATATCACCTTGGCAACATGGCTTTGTCCCCGGCAGGGGGACCACAGACCATACAAGACGGGTTATCTCAATCTTGGATATTGCCGAGGTTGAGGATAGGGAGCTGGCTGTGATCCTCTTGGATGCGGAAAAAGCCTTTGATCGGGTGGCTTGGCGATATCTATGGGCGAATCTGGTGGATAGGAGATTTACTTCTGGAACTATAAGAGCTCTTCAGGCCATGTATTATAAGCCGTATACTCAGATCCAAGTTATGGGTCACACGTCTAGAAGGGTGGAGATTGCCAGAGGTACACGTCAAGGCTGCCCTTGTTCTCCTATTTTATTTGCATTTTATTTAGATCCCTTTATTACCCGCATATTGCAGAATCAGTTGATCAAACCGGTTGTAATGCATGGACATGAGACAAAAATACTTGCATATGCAGATGATATTGCGATTATTACAACAGAACCTTATGTGGCTATTAAGGAGATTGAAAATATGGCAGCAAAATTTGGAGAGGAATCCGGCTATCTCCTAAACAAAACCAAAACACAAATTGTCTGCTCCTCCAAGTGTCGGATGCAAGATCCTCGGGTAATCAAGGTAGCCACGTATTTAGGGGTTAAAATAACAGCAGGAATCAATAATCTCTGGGCTATCAATATTGACCCTGTGTTGGAAACAATTAATAGTGAGCTTAGGCGTATGAATAATCTTCATCTCACAATAATTGGAAGAGTGAATGTAATCAAGATGAAGATATTCCCCAAGATTCTGTATTTAATACGTGCAATACCGCTGGAACTTGCCGCCACTAAAATACATAGAATTGAAGCTATGTTCTCCAAATTTATCTGGGGATATCAAAAGGTACGGCGGGCTTATAAATATCTGACGCTACCTAAAGAACGGGGTGGATGGGGAGCTCCCAATATACAGTTATATCACTGGGCTACTGCCCTGCAGCAGTTTGGAAGTCTATATTTTTTTCAAACTGAAGGGACGGAGCAGGAGAGAATACCGACCATATTTCAACTGGTTATGGGGAATGATGCTGTGGGATTATTGCAGAGACAAAGTGATCCAAATTATTCTAAAAATCCCGATATAAATGTATTGAGAACGTGCTAAAAATCTGGAAGAAAGTGGAAAAAATCGCTCAAATTAGCAGGTATAATAAATATACATCACTGTGGCATTCAGATTTCCTGACGCGTGCATTCTATGATGGAATGGCCAAGAAGTGGGAACAAGCGGGGATTGTATCTTTGGCCGATCTATATTCTAATAAAGAGAGAAAGGCTTTTTTGGAACTAGTTCAAGGGTTTGACATACATCCGAATTCATGCTTCAAATATCTGCAAATACAGAATCGAATAAAAGGGCTCCCTAAAGGGAATATTGGAATGGAACCACTCCCTCTGTTAGAAATTATGAGAAACCCAGAAAGTAAAATCAAAGATTTCTATCAAGCATTACAAAAAGAAACCTGATGATATAGCTAAAATAGAATCAAAGTGGGTCAACAAATTGGAGGATGGGGAGGTAGATATAGATATGGTTTTAGCAATTGGGATAAGGGTCTTTATGTCAGCTAATCTTAAAGCTCAACAGTATAAAACTGTATATAGTCTCTATTATACACCTGCCAAACTATTCGGATGGGGAAAAAGACACTCTGATAAATGCCCGAGATGTTTGGTTGGCCCAGCAGATAGTATACATATGTTTTATTCTTGCGAAAAGCTGGGTCAACTGAAAGAAGGTATTGAAAATTTTTGGTTTCAGCTACTGAATAAAGAGCTAAAAATTACACCAACTCTGATGCTATTAGGATATGACATAGGGCTGAACTTAGCTCCAATGGAGAGGGATTTTGTGTTTCTAACAATGGCAATAGCTCGACTATTGGTTGCCACTGTCTGGAAGGATAGTGAGCCACCTACATATCATCAATGGCTATACAGATTAATATTTATAGGCCGCCAGGAAATTTCTCTCTATAAATGCAAAGGTGTAAGAGCTATGAGGAAAGGTAGGAATATATGGGGACCCTTGATAACCTGGATGGAGAGAAATGATAGACAAGGGATTGGATGAATATGTAGAAATATTGCCAAAATCTAACTAGGAAGCTTAGCAATAATGATGTATGAACATTTATAATAACTGTCAACTGTTAATTGTGCTATCTTGGTTATATGAAAGTACTAAATTTGACCAATATATGTAATAATGTTATAAGATATGTATGAGAAGTCTGATTTCAATAAAAAAAAAGAAAAGATGACAAAATATCAGTAAAATAATAAAAATAAATATATTTTTCGATAATATTCAAGCACTATGTCTTTTGATTAAATGCACCATGTCCTGCTATATTTGTTCTTTAAACATTGATGCTTGAAACTAGCTTGTTTCTTTCCCCTCTATACTGTTTTCCCTACAGCTAGCAAGTGTTTACTGTTGCATGTAGGGGTCCCCATTCTTTCTCAAACCATACTTGAGATAACTATAACTGGTGAATTTCTTAGTTTGGAATGTGAAATTCACTAGTTATAGGTATTTCACAAATATGTCATGAATGATGTAACATGTGAGATCATAAGCAGTGAATGACGAGGGCGCCAAAAGTTATTAGCAAATCAAAAAATGCTCCTTCTAGGGTAACTAAGTCCTAACTATAATAAAAGCATAACTTGCAATGCCATAGATTTCAGATCTCATCAATGTTGTAATATGAGAGGTCATAAGCAGAGAATCAAATTGGTGCAAGTTCAACTCATGTCAGATACGTATAATTGGCAAATTTCCCCAGCTTTTTGTTTTTTAAACAGTAGTGTTTTTTCAGTGAATTTCCAAGTTTTTTTTGTAACATAAAGTAATATTGTATTATGATATGTTTGCGACCAACCCCTGCTGCACACAACATGAAAGCCGGCAGAGAAGCATGATTGGCCACAGGGCCTGGTATGTGACCAGGCCTTACGCCCAACCCATTTTAACATAAGTTAAAATCTTACTACCTTCCTCACCCCTAACTCCACTTTAACCTTTGCTTTTTCAGTGAATTTCTTTACTTTTTTTAACATAAAGTTATATTGTATTATGATACATTTGCAGTCAATCCTTCTCCACGCACGTTGCCTAGGCTGGCAGGGGGGCTGGGTTGGCCACAGGGCCCGCAAGAGGAAGATGGACAATGGGAAAAAAGCCCCTTGTCCAATCAGATTGATTACATTAATTCCTATCAAAATTGCATGGGGAAATTGCATTTTGGGACCCCCTTTTTTCTTGGCCCCTGCTTGATGCGTTAACTTTCAAGGAAGGAGTTCAGATTGATAAACTGTTTTTTTGGAAAGTTTCATGAAGATTCATCAAACGGCACCAAAGTTATTAGCAAAATGAAAAAAGCTCTTCCTATGGAAACTTTTAATCATGTATAACTACACAGTGGCGAGAGCCACTGTGTAATATATATACATCTTATATCTTAAGTGTAAAACCCCTAGAAAGTCACTGAAAAAAACAAAGGTAAAAGGGACGTTATCGTTAAGCACAGTAGTAAGAGTTTACCTTACATTAAAAACCTCCGAAATGCAATGAAAAAAGCACAGGTTAAAGTGGTGGTATAGCTAGGTGTTGAAATTACAATATAAAACTAATGTTAATACTAACTATAACATGCGCTACTACCATGCACTGCTTATAGCATCACATATTCCATCATTGATTACATGTTAAATGACATCATTGATGATATCACTGATGACTTCTCAAATGACATCTAATTAATCCCTTGCCTGGAACATTTCAAAAGATTCTTTGGTAAATGCCACATTAAACAAGGTGCCCATATGGGGCTCCTTACTCCCAGACACGGGTCAAGAGATCTGATTAGCTAGTTGTTACAAGTCTCAGAATCAGGATGGATGGATGAAGCGGCAGCTGCCACCTTCTACCAAGGCTTATATGAAGTTTCAAAGGATGCTATCTCACTAGTGGTAAATCAACTCATTGATTCGTATGGTATCATATACTTAGCACTAGAAATTTACACCCAGCAAAAACAACAATGCTAGGAGAAAAGAGCAATGACTCTTAGGTTATCTTAGGTTTCAGCAGCAGAATCTAAGTCAATAGAAGTGTTGGAAGAAACTATGCAGGTTGGGTAGTTATAGAAACACCTTAAAGCCCATGAAAAAAGATAAAAGAAGGAGAGAAGACCAGTATCTGTAAGTGGAAAACCTGGACATGTCCTTATGAAAGTCCCTGTTGGCTAGGAAACGTCAGTGCTCGATCATGAAGGATGAACACAGATTTACAACAAAAGACTTTGCCAATTTTAAGGAACATTACTATTCATTGGTCACATGGCCCACTCCTTCAGGACCACACTGAATTGTGGTTTCTATTGATTCAGGAGCCTCAGGATGTTTTATGGACCAGATCTTTCAAGAAAGTACAGAATTTAAAAAAGAGAAAAGAACAAAAGGCACTTATTAGAGTTATCTATAGTACATAATTGACTTCTGGAGATATTGTTTAGGAAGCAGAACACTTAAGAATGGCTACATTACATGGACATGTAAAATCTCTCATTTTTTTATTCGATTGATGTCCCTGGTTTCACTATTGCATTATGAACTTCGTGGTTACATAGACATAATCCGCGATTTTTTTGCCAAGAAGAGACACTTTAATTTATACATCCCAACTGCACAAATAACTTCTTACCCCGTGCTAATCTCACGATACAGCACAACTTGATGTTTTTTTACTCCAAAGCCCTTGGAGGAAACAATGCAAATTATTGCTGCTTATCAACAGTATCTGGGAGAAGAGCCAATACATTACTCCCACATCGATTCTATGATTGTGCCATTGATCTGGCCCCTGATTACAAAATACTGCACAGCAAAATGTATCCTCTAAGTCCTAAAGAGGGGTTTATAAGACACTCCATGTGCCCTCCATGAATACCTATGTTCCTTGGTCCGAAATTAGAGAGGGAGTTATGCCTATATGTGGGTTACTGCGAATTGAATCAAATTTCCATCAGAAATTAGTATCCACAACCCTTCATTTCAGTACCTTTAGATACCATTAAAGGATGCCAAGTTTTAGACGTACTATGGAGTGCAAATGGAGTGCATATAATCTAGTGCAAATCAGAGAAAGTGATGTATAGAAGGCATCATTCAACACCTGTTATGGCCACTATGAGTAACAAGTAATGTCATTTGGCCTCTGCTATGCCCCCATTGCTTTTCAGCACTTCATTAACATCCTCGGGGATCTGCTAGACTCTTTTGTTGTGTTGTAACACGACTGAACATTATTCTAATCTTCACAAGGACCAAAGAGGAGCATTAACGAATGTAGCATGTTACATCGCATGCTATTACATTGTGTTCTATTACAACGCAGTCGTTACAACGACTGCGTTGTTAGAACGCGATACCTTTACATCGCAAGTCATTAGATCGACTTGCTGTAGGGGGCACACTGGACTTAGGAATAGTATAATTTACTATTCCAACTCCAGCGTGCTCAACAGTAGGGAAGGTGTTGGAATAGTAAATTATACTATTCCTTAGGTTAGAGCGCCCCCTACAGCAAGTCGATCTAATGACTTGCGATGTAAAGGCATTGCGTTCTAACAACGCGGTCGTTGTAACGACCGCGTTGTAAAAGGAACGCGATGTAATGGCAGCGTTGTAAATGCTGTTTCCCGCATTGACAGAATGTAAAAGACATCTTGCAGAGACTGAGAGATCATTCCCTGTATGCAAAGGCAGAGAAGTGCCTGATTTAGGTTAACACTGTCGCTGTTTCGGAGTTCTATTTCACTGATTATGGAGTACTAATGGATGAAGATAAAGTTAAAGCTGTTTATGCATGGCCCGTTCCTCAAATTGTCAAGAAGATACAGGGATTCCTCAGTTTTTCTAACTTTTATCGACAGTTCATTCAGGATTTTTCATCTACAAGCCTCCCACTCACTCCATTAACTAAAGAAAGGGGGTCCTTTAGTGTAGTGTCCAGAAAAGGAGAAAGCATTCTCTAAATTAAAGGAAGCTTTCACATCTGCACCAATACAAAGGCATCCAGATCATTCGCTCCCTTTTGTTGTGGAAACTGGTGACTCATCTTATGCCATTGGGGCTATTTTATCACAATGAGATCCAATTACTGCAGCCTGCATTTTGTGGCCTTCTATTCCCGTCCTTTAAATTCTACTGAGAGCAAATACATGATAAATAACAGCGGGTTGTTGGCCAAAAAGGCAGTGTTCCAACACTAGCATTATTGTCTGGAAAGGGGAGATACATTCAATTACAGTCTGAACAGACCATAAGAACCAGTGTTATCCCAAAGCGATGAACTGCTCCAATCCTCGATATGGACGGAGGTCTCTGTTCTTCTCTAAAAATCATCACCCCAAAGCAGATGACTTGCTGCGACTCACAGAAGGGAAAACAACACTTCTGGACCCACCAACCACCTTAGCTCTACAGTCAATGGAAGAAAAGCACACTTACTGATTCCTGACAGACAAAAGGGTAAACATGCTGTTGTCAATCAACAGAAATGGACAAGGAAGGATCCTCTGAAAAGGAAAAGTGTGAATGGTCTGTTATTGCATGCAAATAAGTATACACTATTGTCATGACACTCCAACAGTAGGCCATGCAGAATGTAGAAAGAATTCATAAACCATTGGACCACATACAAAAACACCTCACAGTAAACCCAGTGTTCTATTACAACTTTTGCTCACAGTCAGTCAACTAAGTTTATTTTTAAAATTTGGAAATAAACATTCAGTTGGGTATAATGCACTTTCACTCCACTAGTTATCACCCTTAGATAGATGGCGATACAGAAAGTTAATCAAACCCTAGAACAATATCTCAGTTGTTTCTTAGTGGTCCATCAAGACAACTGGTCACAATGGCTTCATCGACCTGAGTTTTCACAATTCCCTCCACAGTGCTCTAGGTTTACTCTTTTTATTGCTCAAATGTGGATCATCTTCTCATCTGAGGTTTTTCTCCATCCTCGGTGCCTTCTGTAGAGCGTAATCTGAATAACATAAGAGACACTCAACAAAAGACCGATAAAAATCTTCAAAAGAGCCAAAGTAGGCGCAACATTTTCAGATAGGCACAGACAGGCTGTTCCACTGTACAAAGTGAATGATCTTGTTTGGCTATCCTCATAGAAACTATCAATTCCTTATTCCAACCTGAATTGTGGGTTCTTTCAAGATAACTGGCTTAGCTGAGAATTCTGCAATATTCTTAAAATTACAAGTTAAATGGCACATATAGCCAGAAGTTCACATCTCCATGGTTAAGAAAGCAACCAACACAATGTGTCAACTCCTCCAATTGTAATAGATGGGTCCCCTGAGTATGAAGTGGAGGAGATTCTTGATTCCCATAAAGTCAGAGGGCAGTTACATTGTCTAGTGCTTGGAAAGGGAATGAAGCCTCAGATAGATTTTGAAAACCTGAAACATTCATACATGTACTCTGTTTACTATGGTCATTCCAATATCATTTCAATAATAAACCCAGTTCTGATTTGAGGGGTCATCAGGGGCTGTTTGAAGGGAGGTCATGTCAGGAATCCTGGAGTTTGTGCTCTAAGTGGATCGCGTCCAGTGTTGCAAGGATGAGGTCACATATCTCAGACTCAACGACACAAGCTTGAAATGGGCTGGCCTTTGAGACTATGGCAAGGGACCTTCTGGTGGCTGGGGAGGTGAAACAGAGTGGAGTCACAGGGTAACCGTAAAAAATTGAGTATTATTTGCGGTGGGTGACTACCCCCCTTAAGCAATAATAATTGCAACCCTTGTCAGGGTGAATCCTCAAAGTCACTAAATTAACCCGAGCTCAATCCCTGGTAGCTATGGCACAGAGCAGACAGGCTTAATTTAGGGAAATGTATGAAGTATTTATGCATTACAAACACAATAACGAAGTAAAAATGTAAAACAATAAAATCCCAAACTTAGAAAAATAGAGTAAAATTGAATTTAAAAGTGACATCGCAATTACAAAGATCTAATTAGGCCCGGGCATAAAACTCCGCTCGGCTTGCAGAGTTTGCGAAATTCAGGCACTCCGCGCAGAAGTGCAGAGTTCCTGAATTCCACTTTTCAGGCCCAATGCTAAGATTTTTTTTCCGTTTGCATGCTCAAGATTTGTTTTGGCACTTAGTTGCGAGCGCCACAATACTCTCGGGCTACTTGCGAGCGAGCGCAAGACTTCGCACTCACTCGCACGGCTTCCGGCCGCGCCACCGCCAATGTACTGCCGATCGCAAAAGGAGCGCTCGAGTAGCTTTTGTGTTCCAGAGAAGCAGCTGAGAGGCTTATCGAGTGGATTTTCTTCTCCAATTGGCTGTTGGAGTTGTTTTTTTTGTGCAAGAAGCCTTTTTAACTTTTTTTCCAACAGGAAGGAAGTAACCCAGAGACTCCAACTTCCTGCTCCTGTCCAGCAGGCTCCTCCCAGTGCTTTGTTCATCTCCTGGTCACTTTTCATTGGGATTTGGAGCTGGAATGATCACTTTCCTTGTCTGTTGCATATATACCATTGGATTTAAGGACTTTGGGCCCGATTCACAAAGGCAATCTGAGACAAAATTCTAACTTTACGACTTTTGGTATTCACAGAGGTCATTTATGAGTCATATCTTTACGTCCGCAGTCGGGTGGAATCTCCGGCTGTACTCTCTGCTCCCGCGCCGTACTCTCCGGTTAGGGCTGGATGAAGTGTAATCAATGGGCTGGAATGCAATTTTAACAAAAAAGGAACATTAGGAACGTGTGATAAATGGTAGAGGAGGTCATGAAAATCAGTTTTGGCAGGGAAAATTGTGTGCCTGGACACTACATCATATCCCAGAAACGTTTGCTCCTTTGTATCAAGGTACATGCAGTCCACAATTTGCGCTCCCCTCGGTGTTGACTATAGTGTCAACACTACAGTCAACATAAGGGGAGTGTTGACTGTAGTGCTGGCACCAGAAAAGAAGAAAATCCAGGCTACTATTACGGGCATGTTTAGGCAGGAGTGGCCCTAGGAGCGGAACCACTCAACCGCACATTTGTACAATGAGAAGTTGGCAAAAATGTTAGTGCTGGACCTTCTCCCATTTTCTTTTGTGGAAGGAGTGGGTTTCTTAGAATTTGTGGCAGCCATCTGCCCGAAATGAAAGGTACCAAGTCAGACCTATTTTGCCAGAGTTGCTGTTCCAGTGATGCATCACGGTGTGCTGTAGTTGGTTGGACAAGCTTTGCAGCAAAGTGTTGACCACACCATCCACCTGATGACAGATATGTTGTCCAGTTATCAGGCGACTGATTACATGTGCATCACTGCACATTGGATCTATTTTGCAGGGGTAAAGCAAAAGATATCTGCAGGTCTTGGCCCTGAAGAAAGTTTTAAGATCATTCAGCGGCATGCAACAGTGGCCATGTTCACCATGGAGAAATCACATACATCTGTAAACATCTTGGACGAATTTAACAGCAAAGTGTATGAATGGCTGTGACCCAGAGGTCTAAGAACTGAATTTCTTGCCACAGACAATGGCAATAACATAGTGAAGGCCATGTCAGATGGAAGCTATTTAAGAATCCTGTGTTTGGCCCTTTGCTTCAACCTGGTGGTGCAAGACTTTCTCAAAAAGAAGACATAGTCAGCAACATACTGACCACCTGCAGAAGAATCTGCATTCATTTCAGCCAGCTGTTGCGGATTAGTCAGCAAAATAATAGAACACCATTTAAAACCCTGATACAGGAGGTGCCAACACATTGGAACTTGACCTATTACATGTTGCAACATCTGTTTGAGCAGTACAAACAGATCAATGACTATGTCATTCAAAGAGGAGGGGATGCAATTGGGAAAGCTTTGACAATGGATGCGGACAAATGGGGCCTAGTCAAATGCTTGACACAGATGCTACTCCATTTTGAGGTTTTTACAAGGGACGTTAGCAAGGAGGACAGTACGATGGGCTGAGCTATCCAGGACCAGGTAAACAAGGTGTCTGAAAGGTTCTCCCCTTCAGGTGTGAATGAACACAGAAGCTCATGCATGCCTTGGTTGAGAGCTTAATCCTTCACTTGGCTTGTAATACAAGGCTGCAACATGACATCATTGCATCCAAAGAGTACATCTGTGCAACACTACTTGATCCACGATAAAAAAAAAATGTGCCCACTTTCATTCCTTTTTCTGAACGGGATGTTTCAAAATACAAAGGGTGGATTATAGAGCAAGCTGGAGAACTTGATGAAGAATGGCTGGAACTTTGAGTCCCACCCTGCAGTTCTGCGGTGCTGCCTTCACATTCCAGAGAGGGCAGTCTTGTCTCACAGCAGCCAAAAAGACCATCAACCAGAACACTGGCAACAACAGCAACAGAAGAACCAAACCCAACCTCTGCATTGTATTGGTTTCAATCAGCAGGACTTAAGTCCAGTGCAGAGGCGATGGCAAAACAGGTTGAGCACGTGGCAGCACCAATGACCATTCACAGGATGTTCCAGGAGTATCTGGATGATCCAAAAGAGGTCTTTGTGGATCAGAATCCATTCATGTATTGGTTTGGGAAGATGCACCAATGGCCAGAGCTCAGGAGGCTGGCAATGAAGTATCTGGCTTATCCAGTAGCCAATGTGTCTGCTGAGCATGTGTTCAGTACAGCTGGTGCGGTTGTTACAGTGAGAATGACCAGTCTCCTGCCTCAAAATGTGGAGAGACTGACTATGATCAAAATGAACTAACATTTTATACCACACAAATACACCATTCCAGAAACATCACAGGAGGAGGAGGAAGATGATTGGTCAGAAATGTAATCGTGTATTAGCTGATCAACTTCTGGGTGAACCACCTGAGTTTGAGGGTGAACTCTACTTTCCAGACTAAGTATGCCAGTGCCCCTATAGAACCTTTTCATTATTTCTCCTTAAACTTCTATCTTTGCAACAAAAACAAAAAGTAGATTGTGGAATATTAATATTTGTGTGTCAGATGCATGCTCCCCCACCATTTTGAAGTCACATATATTGCCGGATTGCAGTTGGACCAGTATGCATTGAGGAAGCCTCCACAATTCCTTCATGACATTGGGGACTTAGGGCCTTATTATGACTTTGCCGGTGTGGGAGCGGGACTGCCACACTCCCACACCTCCAAAGCCAAAACAGACTGCCTGGCAAATTATGGCTGTTCCTGTATGGACGGAAATGCATTTCATTCCATGCAGGAACATGGAGGTCCATGTAGACAGGGGGGCACACCATGTGCCCCCTTGCATGCACCCCATGGTGCAGGATCACAAGGAGGCCCTACCACCACACTTTTCATGCGGGTCGCACCACCATGAAAAGTACAGCGGTGAGGAAGCTCCTAAAATGGTCTTGGCTGTGCTGCAGCGTCACTGCCAGCATATTAGGGGCCTCAGACCGTTGCACGATCCCTGGCAGCAGGAGTGGTCCTGTGGCAGTCCGACCACCACAGTCCTAATGCAGCAGGTGGACCACCAGTCTGGTGGTCTGCAGACCGCCACCACTGGTTCTGCGGTCCATTGGACCGCCAAATGCGTACTAAGGCCCAATGCCTACCCCCCTTGCATGCCTATTGCCTATGCCTTTTTGCATAACTTAGCACTAGCAGGTCTGCCCCAGAACATCGTTGATTTACAAGAGTGCCAATGCCAAATTCCAATGTGTTGCGTCAAAGATGAACACCTAATACCTAACTACCCATGCTTGGATTGGAAAAGGTAACTACAACTATTGCAACAGTGTTTGAGTGATTGTGAGTGTGATGATGATTGATGATTCATCATGTGTGGCTGACAGTGAGGGAGGGTGTACTGTTGAACTGTAATGTGGGAACTTTCTTGAGGTAATTGAATTGCAATGTTTGGGGCCTGAGTGAAAGGCGATAATTTTTTCCCTGGAGGGGATTGGCCTTTACAAACTTGCTTCGCGAAAATTAATTAATCTGTATGGTCCACTCCTATGATCCTTCTGTTTTTTTCATCATCTAGGATGGCTGCCCCAGACAATCGTTTGATTTACAAGACTGCCAAATTCCAATCTGTAGCTTGCATCAAAGGGGAGATAGTGTACCTACCACCGTGCTTAGATTGGAACAGGTAAGCTTTGCACCAATGAGTGATCTGATTATCAAGTGATTGTGAGTGATGATTCATGTGGCACTGACAGTGAGGGAGGTTATGTGTTGAACTGTAACTTTCTTGAGATGATTGATTTGCAATGTTTGGGGCCTGACTGATGGGCTATTATTTTTTCCTAGAGGTGATTGGCCCTTTCACACTTAGCCAGATTTACTTGCACGGTCCTCTCCTTTTTTCTGGTTCTTCAGAGACCATAACAGTCACTTTAGTTAACAAAAACCTATGCAAAATACTGCAATTCTGTTTCTCTACTTGTTCTTCAACAGCAATGCACTACACGTCTATCTTGCTCGGGTCATGAGGACTGGTCTGGGATGGAGTTACTCTGGGTCAGAAGGAGGATGGAAGAACTCAGGGTGGGAGCTGCAGGACTACCTCATCAACAGCTGGAATCAAGATGTTATCGACTTCAGTTCAAAGGTAAACATAGGGGCCGATTCCGATTCGGGCCGGAAATCTCTCCGACCGAGCCGGACCCGGAGAGATTTCCGACCGAATCGGACTCTGGCAGTCCGACCGATCGAGTACGATGCGCACGCATGCCATCGGACTCGAGTCGGTCGGACTCCACTGAAGTCAATGGGAGCCTGTCGCACAACGCGTACGCGGGCTCCCATTGACTCAATGGGTGCGAGGTGGACAAGGGCGCCCCCTACAGCGTGTACGCGGCGAAGCAATTCGCGCCGTACACGCACAGGTAGGGGGACCCATGGGTCCCCCTGTGTGCGACTCGCATGCCTACGCGTACAGGGGGTCCGACGCGGACCCCCAAAGTCCGGCTCCAACAGCTTTTTCGAGCCGGACGGCGCGAGTCGATCGGACTGCTCGCGGCGCACATCGTACTTACCCGGCCGGGAACCGTCTCCATAGCGCGGTGCGAGTCGTGTCCATGCAAGTCGGTCGGAGCGTGTTGAAGCCGCGTTCGAGTCGGTCGGAGTTTTCGCAGGTGCCTGCATCGTACTCGCTCGGCCGGACCCGCGTACGATTCGGTCGGGAAACAGGGCTCCGAATCGGATCCGGTAATTCCGAATCCGATTCGGAGCCCTACCGGCCGAGATCGGAATCGGCCCCTAAGAGTCTGAAGCATAGTACTCAGCTATGTGGAATGGAGAGAGGTGGATCTATTTGTGAAATGCTGCTGTGTGTGTGTGTGTGTGTGTGTGTGTGTGTGTGCGTGTTGCACTTGTGGCAAAAGTAAAACTTGGAGTCCCTCACTTTTTATTGCTCTGCCTCTGAGTCTACTTGATGATACACACCTCATTAAGCTTAGCTTCCTAACATCCTTCTCCTTTACTCTAAAATACAGTTTCTGTTTCTAGTCTCCTGCATAAACAAAAGGCAAAAGCTGAGCTCAACACTCCTGCTTGCCTACCGGACCGGACCAGTCCAGACAGGCACCCAAGAGTGATGGACATTCCTGAGGAGAATGCAGATGTGCCACCTAATTTTTCAATACAGTATCATTTTTCTTTTAACAATCATATTTGGAGAACTGGGATGGTGGATTCACTCCCAACCTAGAAGACAGAACATTTAGATATCTGATAACTTGGGTCTCGGGGCAGAAGGACTGTTTGCAATGCATTTAACTGTACTCTGTCATACTCATTCCTTCATTTCCTTCCACAACAGATTGATGACAAATGATGTGCTGCTCATTGCTCATATGAATGTTGTCCTTGTAGAGTGTTTGTCTTTGTCAAACCTTTCCCCAAATCCCCTTTCCCATCCATTCATCAACCCTTAACCCTCTTCCCCCGGGCTGTGTAATTTATTGAGGTGTGGCTTAATTTAAAACATCAATGGATCACACACTTGGTGGGGCGGATGTGGTGAAAGCAACACCAACTTACTGCAGGACCTTCTAAGCAATAGCCCATACTGGCCCCATTCACCCACCCACGCATTAAAAGTGATCCATATTTTAGATATAGAATGAAGAACATCAGTCGTCGGCATCATCCTTCAGGCCTTGTGTTGCGTAACCATAAACGCCTAACCTAAGCTTGTCCACTCCAGACTTTGAGTGAATTTTTTATGACTCGAGAATTTCGTAAGTTACTGCTAGCTCGCCATTAGCCAAAAATTACTACTATCGCTATTTTTTATTTTATCATTATCAGGAATTCTTGTTGTGTTATCATGTAGTACTCTGGTGTCAATTCTTTGTAAAGCTTTGATATAACCCTCTAACTCAGGGGCCGATTCCGATTCGGGCCGGAAAAAATACCGACCGACTCGGTACGGGAATTTAGTCCGACCGACTCGGACCGGCGCCGTACGACCCGGGTAGTACGATGAAATGCATGTGAAATCCGACTGACTCGGACGGAATACAAAACGACCGACCGAGCCGGACGTAAACAAGCCATCCGGCCGGGAAATCATGCGAAACGAACCGACCGACACGCACCCGGATTGAACCCAAACGAAACGTACCCGCGAACTCTGACCCGCGTAGTACGATGCTGTGCGTGCAAAATACGACCGAATCGCCCGGAGCACAAGCCGTACGACCGACACGTATACAAAACCCAGCCGAAGCAACCCAATACTCCGCGACCGACTCGTACGCCGCATATGAAACCTAGCTGACACACAGCGGGAACGAGTCGGACAAGATCGCACCAGACAACTGCAGCGTCCTACTCGGACACAAGAACGACTCCTACATGCACCAAAAACACCAAGGAATTTTTTTAAAAAAGGGCCAAACAAGCAACCACAAAGCCAATAAATACAGGGAGGAAAAAAAAAATAGAACAAGGACACACCTCCAACTCCACCTACATAAAGCCCACAAATCCCTACCATGATCCTTTGCAAATTCCACTGACCTGCCAGCACAGAACACCATCACACAGCAACCACAGACACACTCACAGCTCATACATCACACAAGCCACACACCATTACCACACCTACAAATAGCACCCTCACACACACCCAGCTAAACCTACACTCACACCCCCACTTGCACACACACATCAATCACCACCACCACCCATCACCATGCCCCCAAAGAAGAATCATAAGTTCCTAGACAGTGAATTGGAAGTCATGGTAGATGAGATCCTCAGGGTAGAGCCACAGTTGTTTGGTACATTGGTACAACAGACCCCCATGTCGCAGAAAACCAAGATGTGGGCGAGGATTGTCGACAGGGTGAACGCACAATCACCATGTTTGCGCACAAAGGAAGACATCCAGAACAGGTGGTATGATGTGCGCAGGAGGGTCCGGGACCTACTCAAAAGGACTACCTCCTCAGCCAGCACACCGACAGTGGCCCTCCTGCAAAACCAGTATACCTCAGGCCCTGGGAGGAGAAGGTGCGGGCCATCCTACCACCAGTGAGCGTATACGGACTAACAGACATCCCAGAGCCTGGTGAGTACACAACTAATATACACAATATGGTGTGACAACACACACACATCAGAGTCAAGGGGATAGGCAAACCATGCACCCTTAGCAAATACACAGCAACCAAAAGATATTCATCCCAAGATGTGAATGCTAGTCAGACAAACACAATACCTGCCATCTCATAGTGATATGTAACTGTGTCATGACATGTACAAACCTAACAACAAATACAGCAAGGCAGTGGCACAAATAGAACCAACAAACACTCCCAGATATTTACCCACCACTAGAACACCAACTCACAGGGAAGCTCACTGAAAGGAAGGAATTCTGTGTATGCTGGTGAAGTCAGTGTAGCCAATAGCATGATGGGAGTGGTAGTCACAGATATTGGTCACACCCACAATTGGCCCATCAACACCACTCTGAACCATGCTCACATCACAGGGAGTGGAAAACAACTGACAAGATGGCTGACACTGGGTACTGCTGTGGGGAGCACAAGGCCCTGATGGGAACTGGGCACCAACAAACAACAGGACCACACTGTCAGCCATCTTGCCATTGCTGTCACACTCACACACAGTGAAGTCCACTCAAAAGGAAGGAAGTATGGGCATGCTGGGAAGGGGGTGTAGGCAATAGCATGATGGGAGTTGTAGGCACAGATATTGGTCAGCCTCACAATTGGCCCATCAACACCACTCTGAACCATGCTCATATCACAGGGAGTGGAAAACAACTGACAAGATGGCTGACACTGGGTACTGCTGGGGGAGCACAAGGCCCTGATGGGAACTGGGCACCAACAAACAACAGGACCACACTGTCAGCCATCTTGCCATTGCTGTCACACTCACACACAGTGAAGTCCACTCAAAAGGAAGGAAGTATGGGCATGCTGGGAAGGGGGGGTGTGTAGGCAATAGCATGATGGGAGTTGTAGGCACAGATATTGGTCAGCCTCACAATTGGCCCATCAACACCACTCTGAACCATGCTCACATCACAGGGAGTGGAAAATAACTGACAAGATGGCTGACACTGTGTACTGCTGGGGGGAGCACAAGGCCCTGCTGGGAACTGTGCAACAACCAACAGCAGGACACCACTGACTGACATCCTGAAAGACAACTTGCACTCCCTGCAATGGAAGCACTTTCCATGGTGGGATATCTGGCTGGGTGGGAAGGAGGACTCACAGCACTGACCATAGTTACAAGCACCTCCCCTCACACACCCCCTCAACACTAACTCCACATAACCCACCTGGGAGAATGCAATGCCTCACATCCTAACTGAAGATCCAACAAAGAACTACCACCCTGGGTTATGCTGTGTGAAGCACAGGGACACTCTTGGGACTTGTAGCCAAACAACTGCCAGGACAACACTCCCAGCCATCCTGTCAGCACAGGCACCCCACCCCACAGGGAAGCTGAGTCAAAAGGAAGGAAGGATGGGCATGCTGGGAAGGGGGTGGAGGCAATAGCATGATGGGAGTGGTAGTCGCAGATATTGGTCAGCCTCACAATTGGCCCATCAACACCACCCTGAACCATGCTCACATCACAGGGAGTGGAAAAGGACTCACAAGATGGCTGACACTGGGTACTGCTGGGGGAGCACAAGGCCCTGCTGGGAACTGTGCAACAACCAACAGCAGGACACCACTGACTGACATCCTGAAAGACAACTTGCACTCCCTGCAATGGAAGCACGCTTCATGCTGGGATAACTGGGCTGGGGGAGAAGGAGGCCCGGATGGCAAGCAAATACCACCAATGCTGGTCATGCACACACCTCAACATTCACATTGACATGCCACAGGTTGGCAGGACAATGTGCTACACCAATATCACTCTCTGACTGTCACAATTTAGGAGAATGCAATGTCCAGGCCCACATCCAGAGGTACAGTCACAACTGTCAGGTGTTTGAACAATTGATGCCAGTAGAAACATAACATACAATCTGTGTCTCTCCCCAAAACAGGTGATGATGGGGACACAGCAGCAGACGAGGAGGAGTCCCTGTCCCAGGCTCCGGTGAACACTGAGCTCACTGGTGTGGATCAGCCTCTGCACTCCTCGGATGGCGAAGAACCAGCTGGACCCTCTGGTGTGAGTCATCATGCAGCACCAGCAGGACCAACATCTGCACCCCCTGCACCCACCCCTCCAACAACTGCCAACACACAGGCCACCCCTGCCAACACGGACAGACCAAGGAACACAGATGACAACAGCGCAGGGACCCAGACCCAAACTGGAGCTGGTGACAACGAGCCCAGGAACAACACCCAAGTGGGCCCACGGTCACCTGTGCGTGCCACCGCAGGTCCTGCACGTGTCGCCAGGGGTGGTGGGAGGGGTGGTAGACATAGGTCGCTCTTTGCAGAGGGGTCTGGACTGCATGATGACCCACAACTGACACGCATCGCGGATGCGTACCAGACTAGCACCGGAGAGGTCAGCCAGGTAGTGGGGATCCTCAAGGACATACAACAGCAGCAGGCTGCCCATCATGCCCGCTTGGACTCCCACATGTCCCGTGTCGAGACACACATGTCACATGTCGAGACACACATGTCACATGTCGAGACACACATGTCTGGCATGGAGTCCAAGTGGGACACATTGGAACAACTGACAGCGGTGCATAGGGACATACTGACATGCCTCCACCAGATCAGCACCAACATGGCCTCACCTCCCTGTGTGCCCACAACATCTGCTGCTGAAACAACTGCAAATGCCACAGGGAGGGAGGAAGACTCTGGCAGAGAGTCCCCTGCACCGCCACAGCCTGCACCTGAGGGTCCCCCCCCCAAGAAGAGGGGCCGTCCGAGGAGGCCAAACTGAGAGGCCGATGGCCATCTACATCCCCCAGGAAGCCAACACCTGTTCTGGAACTTTTCCTCTGTGTGCAAACTGCACGCCCTGTCGAAGCCAACCCAACTCTCCACATGACATGGGGAGCTATAGTTGGCCAAATTTATCAGATGACTGTGGACTTTACTCTGGACATTTCAACTACCAAGACTTCCGAATCACATGGGAACTTTGGATTCCAATTTCTATGTACAGCACCCACCATCCTGTGCACCATCCTCACACCTGTATGTAAATAAACTCACAAATACACCATATCTGCCTCTGTTGTGATTCCAACGTGCTCTCTGTCATGGAGATGGTGATCAGAAAAATGACACTGTGCATGCTAACTGCTACAGCAAGTCCAACACCGTCATGTCAGTCATGGCGACGTGACACAGATGAGGGAGACACCACTAGGGCCACACAACACATACACACCAGGGCCATCAGACTCATCACCTATACTGATGTTGCAACTAAATACAGTGGAATGCACAGACACGCCACCTATTCACAGTCTGTGTCAACTAGACTACAGGTGCAGTAAGCAAATGTCAGTCAGATGTGTGACTACAGACAACGCACATCCCAAAGTGAAGCACAGGTTTATTACACATTTGCAACATGTTGTTTCCACTACAAATGCTAGCTAATCCAACCTGGCTGTGGCCACAAAGTCAAAAAGTGCAGAAGATAGAAAGTCCAGGGGTGTGTGGCACATCACCTGTAGGGAAATGACTGGTTCCACCTTGGAAGTTGAATCATGGATTCGTGGGATCCAAGTTGATCAAACAACTCCGGCAGCACCCTGTGAAGGACAGACATGACACACAGTCAAAACCACTGAAGAACAGCACAGAACGGCAATACTCATGTCTAATACATGTCACGAGATAACTACACAAAACCAAGTTAGCATGTCAACACTGTTGGGCAGTACAGACCACCTGCAAGGACACATCGCTGCACGCATCCAGTCAAGTAGCACATGGCCACACTCAAACAGCACCAGAGCACCACACACACATCATGCAAACTCAAATCATTGACATTACAACCCTCTGGAGACTCACATTCAGCTGAAGAAGTTGGTGATGAGCTGTGTGCGGACATCACCATCAAACTCATCATCATCTTCACTGGCATCGTGACCCAGGCCAGGATCTTTCACAGGTGGCGGACGTTGGTCATCATCATCCAGGATGAGAGGCAACTCCTTCCGCACTGCCAGGTTGTGTAGCATGCAGCAGACGATGACAATCTTGCACACCTTTGCTGGGGCATATGGGAGGGCCCCTCCTGTCTTGTCCAGGCAGCGGAAGCGGCTCTTCAGGAGACCAAAGGTCCGCTCAATCACCCTCCTCGTCCGACCATGTGCCTCATTGTAGCGCATCTGGGCTGGTGTCACAGGGTTCCTGAGGGGTGTCAGCAACCACGGCATGTTGGGGTATCCCGAGTCACCTACAGACAGACAATTTCACATTAGCCGATTTGAAAATGTGTGCGGAAAACAACATAGCAGAACACACGCAATGGTACAAAGTCAGTACACACCAACAAGCCAGGCACGCTGGTTTGGCATCTGTGACATCATCCTCAGGATGCGACTACTCCTCATCACGTAGGCATCGTGTGCAGAACCGGGGAAACGGGCACAAACATGTGTGATGGTCATGTTTGCAAGACATACCACCAGAGCATTGACAGAATGGTAATGTTTCCTGTTCCTGTATGCCTGCTCATGTGCCTGTGGTGGTATCAAAGCCACATGTGTCCCATCAATGGAGCCAATTACATGTGGCATCCTCCCCAGGGCATAGAAGTCACTCTTGACGTCAGTGAGTCGTTGACGTGTTGGGAAATAGATGTACTGGTTCAGGTATCTCAACATTGCCCCCAAAACATCGCGTAGCACACAGCTGAACATAGTCTGTGACATCCCACCGGCAGTCGCCACAGTGTGTTGAAAGGTACCGGTGGCAAAGAAGTGTAGGGCTGCCATCACCTTCACCTTGGGGGTCAGCGCTGTAGGATACGGACGGCCAGGCTGCAAATGTGGGTCCAACCGCACTGCCAAATCCTCAATCAGCTGCCTGGTGAAGCGGTACCGTCGGATGCTGTCACGTTCCACCATCGTTGCCAGGTCTGGGAATGGTCGATGGACAGCAGGAGCCCTGCAGTGCATAGGTGAAGAAAGCAAGATTGTCAGTCACCCCACCTATGTGCCGTTCACCATACTCAATTTCACATGATACATCATTAACAAACACAAGTACTTGATGTGTGTGTCGTTCTGTTTGGACATATATGGCACCTACATGGACATCATCTAACATCTCTGTTCAACAAGTGTTGACAACAGGTTCCAGGGTGTGCTATGGGAAACCATTATGCTGTGTCACAGTACCCATTTACTGCTCTCACGTTCCACACACATACCACAGTGACATGTCTGGACAGATGCTCCACAGGCATCACAGCTCATTGACAGGTAGATTCCCAGGGACCCTGTCTTGCCACATGGACACTAGCATTACATGGCGTATCATGTACACGTCAGAAAAACATGACACCCACAGGTAGTGGCCCCTGTAGCCTCTGCAGGACAGACATGGATGTCTGTGACACACACAACATCAAAGTTCATGCACAAACCACGTGGATGTGGAGACTGTCTCCCATTGTGCACATGGAGTCAGAGACATGTGAAACACAACATGCACACAGACTGCGGAGGGACATCACTATTGTGGCAATGGGCCACCCTGTGACGTACATGCCTTCCCACATGTGAGCCTGGGGGTATGTGACATGTCATACACATACACAACCTGGAAATTTGACCTTGACACATGCTCCAAAATGAAAAGTTGCACACCACAGTGGTCAGGTGCACAACACACAAAGGACCCTGTCCCCATGAACACGTGCACAGCCTGGGTGTGTCTGCCCCCAAGTGCCACCCCAAAAACCACATGTTCACCCACATACACAGATAAGGTTATGCTGCCACACATGCCTTAGATACAGTGTGGACTGGGTGTGGTGTTGTAGGTGTGCCCCTGAGTCCCTGGAAAGTATATGTGGCTGGCATAGGTTCACCAGTGACCAGCATGGTGACATATGCGTGTGACCTGTCCAGGGACGCGTTGTAGAGCAATGGACCGATCGGTGTGCCCGCACGGCCCATTGCATTGGATGTGAGCGGGTACGCGTTGTATCCCGGGTACGCGTTGTACAGCAATGGACCGATCGGTGTGCCCGGCCGGCCCATTGCTTATGATGTGAGCGGGTACGCGTTGTATCCCGGGTACGCGTTGTACAGCAATGGACCGATCGGTGTGCCCGGCCGGCCCATTGCATATGATGTGAGCGGGTACGCGTTGTATCCCGGGTACGCGTTGTACAGCAATGGACCGATCGGTGTGCCCGCACGGCCCATTGCATTGGATGTGAGCGGGTACGCGTTGTATCCCGGGTACGCGTTGTACAGCAATGGACCGATCGGTGTGCCCGGCCGGCCCATTGCATATGATGTGAGCGGGTACGCGTTGTATCCCGGGTACGCGTTGTACAGCAATGGACCGATCGGTGTGCCCGGCCGGCCCATTGCATATGATGTGAGCGGGTACGCGTTGTATCCCGGGTACGCGTTGTACAGCAATGGACCGATCGGTGTGCCCGCACGGCCCATTGCATTGGATGTGAGCGGGGACGCGTTGTAGAGCAATGGACCGATCGGTGTGCCCGGCCGGCCCACTGCATATGATGTGTGCGGGTACGCGTTGAACAGCAATGGACCGATCGGTGTGCCCGGCCGGCCCATTGCATATGATGTGTGCGGGTACGCGTTGTATCCCGAAATACGCGTTGTACAGCAGTGGACAGAACGGTGCGCACACATTGGCTGGGGCCTGGCATGGCAACGGACGCGTTTTCGAAGCTCCAACGAGTCTGATGCAGTGAATTCAGTTGGCCAGCCACAACAATATTGCAAAATCATGGGTGTCATGAAGTTGAAGATTTGAAGGATGCTGTGGGCGTGTATTATGCTGCTATTCCATGGATTGGTCAGATTCAGAAGATGCAAACGACTTGGACCTATCACTTTGGACACATGGGACAGTATCTGCCTCTGCAGCACACATATAATGCTGGCTGTTCCCCTGAGAGCTCACTTGCCTGCACTACATGCTCCAGGACGACATCTGCCACCAACACTGCTGCTGTTTATGCATCCTCTAGCTCCTGCAATGGCACGTACTGTGGAGAGAGCCCCAGCCTTCAGCCTTGAGGAGAACCAGGCCCTGCTGGACAGCCTCCTTCCACAGTACAGCAAGCTGTATGGGAAACCAGGGGAGCAGGTGAGTGTGCTGTCCACTGCCTCACTAATTGTGCATGTTGTCTGACTAGCAGGACTTTCAGTGTGCACACCACTGGCTAGCATGCCCACTGAGTAGTTGTCACACCCCAAAGTGTGTAGTTACATGCACTGAACTGGTACAGTGCAGTAACAGTGCATTCCAACTAGGTTTACTTCCCATGCAATGATACCATGTAGTGACTGCTGGCAAACTGTTCATAGCCATTGTTGGACTGCCTGTGTACATCATATGCCCCTGTGATTGAGACATGTATATCCAACTGTGTGATGCACGTATATGTTGCATGTGTAGTAATGGCCTTTTCACTTTGTCATCCTCACAGGTTGATGCCCACCAGAAGTAGGAAATCTGGCTGACCATTGCCCGGAAAGTAAGATCCGTGGGGGTCTACAGGCGCAGGATCCGCAACTGCCAGAAGAGGTGGCAGGACCTTCGTGGCTGGACCCGGAGGATCGCAAGGGTCCAGCTGTCGCCTCCTCGCAGGAGGGGCGGACACCGGACCCTGACCCCCCACATGCTCCGGATCCTGGCGGTGGTCTTCCCTGACCTGGATGGGCAGCTGAAGGACAGACAGCAGCAAGGAGGGGGTGAGTCCATGACTGCACTGTGCACTTTGTCTGACATGCTATGTGCCCTCCTCTGGCATGGTTAAACTTCCACAGTACATCAGTCATGTGGTCCAGGACCCATGTCCCTCATTTGTGACATGCCCACTTCTCCTCTGATACGCATATGTTTTTGCCTTACAGTCAGGAAATTGTGTCATTTGGGGACTGTCATTGCATTTTGCTTTGCTCAAGGTGGGGGACAGCATTTGTTCCTGTGACTATGTTGTGCGATTCATGGTTGGGTCAATTGCTTACACAATGCCTAAGTTCTGACATGTAATCTGGGTGTAACTTTGATATGTGGTCCGCTTGCTGCTCTGACTCACCACATGTCCCTGGGGAATTTGGCACACACCCATGCTGCTGGTGGGAACAATGTTTGGGCCTCAGGAGTATGTGTATCCAGTGTGTCACCCATGCTTAGCCACCTGCCTACTGTCCAGGACTCATCCCTCTTACAGGTGGAGCTGGACAGTCATGCCTACTCCAGGGCATGCAATACACTCTGTACTCCCACTCCCGTGTATCATCTGGCATGTTGTGATCAGTGAAATGTACCCTCAGGTGTCTGCCTCTGTCTCATTGTGCTGTGTCTTCGTTGTCAGGACTACTGGTATGTTTATCGGTTAGGGCTCAGCATGCCATCTGAGATGTGACCATGATAGACGATACTTCTGTGACTTATAGGTGTCTGATCACTTGACTGTGCACACAGGTGTTTGCGACTGTGACTTTCAGGCAGCTGTATTGTCATTCACAGCACACTGTGAGGTGCTCATGTTCAGAGAGTTGTGTTTCATGTCCCCCATATGTCCAGTTGGTATGACGTGGACAAATAGTAGTACAGATGATGTGGTATTTGGGGGATGGACATGTGCACTTGTCAGTCACATAACTTGCATTCCCCATGCCCCCGGATTGTGACACAGTGCAGACTGTTGTTGGCTGGCTGCCATGGCCATGTGACTTGAGACAGTAATGTATGACTTTGCACGCATTCCTGTGTCATGGCATTAAAGTTCCTGAGACTGATCCTGCAGGGGAGTGACATGTGCAACATGCACCCCATTGTGGCATTGACTATCCGGACATGGGTGCATCATGGTGTCTGGTGCTGGTATGCATCACATGCATTTCTATTTAGACTCTGGCCATCCCTTTATCCGGACACCTGCACTGACTCAGTGGCAAGAGATGTGATGTGTGCATGTTCACATACTTTACCGTGTTCCCTGCAATGTCCAACAACTGTGTAGGTGGTGCATGTGCCAACACTGGGGTCTTACCATCAGACAGGCACCAGACAGATGGGTGCAAGGGCAGGAGGGGTGTGAGTCCCATGGTTGACCATCAGACTGACAATTGGCTTCCCCGAATCTGTGTGAGGACTTTAGGCAATGTTCAACTAATGATGCCAGGGCTTGCTCTGTAATGTGCTGTACTTACTGTGGTGTGTGCGGTCAGTGCAGGTGACTGATGTTTGTCTGTTTCCCTAATTGTTTGCAGATACATCCACGGCCACAGGAGGGGACAGCTCCACGGACCAGGAGGAGCAGCGGAGCCAGACTGGGTCAGCATCGGACCGAGTGGTCAGAGGGACCCAGTGGCACGGAGGGCGAGGGGAGCCACACCGAGGAGTCCTCAGCACCATCCACCTCAGCTGAGGACCACAGCAGCTCGGAGGATGACTCCCTTGTGGAGGCGGGTCTCAGCAGCCACCAAAGGCCAGCTAGTCTGTCTGGCCCCGCCACCACCACCACCACCACCGCCCTCCCATTGGCTCCCATTCCTGAGGTCCGTGGAGGCTCCCGTACTCGGGAGCATGTCTCCTTCGTGCCAGGCACCGTACCCCCTGCCCCTGTGTCCCCTGCTGCCCTGAGTGAGGAGTCTGTGTACCTCCTTCGGCATCTCCATGTAGGGCAGACAGCAATGCTGAGTGTCCTCCATGCACACACCACTCTGTTGACACAGCTGGTGTCGTTCATGGAGGGCATCTCGACAGGTATGTCTGCCCTACAGAGGAGCAATAAGTCCATGGACTCCTCCCTGACGGCAGCAGTGTCCCTCCTCCAACAGTCCCTCACCCCTCCCACCTCTGCCCCATCCTCACTTGCTGCCCCCCTACCTGTCCAAAGCACATGCACGCCTGCACAGTCACCCAAACACACAGACACGAGCAGCACAGACACACCCAAGAGAAAGGCAAGACGTGCACACAAGCATCCTCAGGGGACTGATACCACAGACACAGGGGATGGGGAACACACACACACACACAGGCAACCACAGTCACTCCGCAATCCTCAAGATCCTCTCCCTCCAAGACCCCTTCCCTTGCCTGACCTGCAACCCCACCTGATCAGCAGCTCTTCCTCTGTGACCTCGGCCTCTTCCCCTCCAATCCCGCTGATCCAGCATACCGGGGGAAGAGGAAGTCCACCCACACAGAGGGAGTGCCCTCGCCCCGGACACCCTCCCCCAGGCGCAGGCAGAGTGAGCCCCCACCCGCAAGTCCCCCGGTCCCGGAAGAGCAAGACCCCGCCACCGCCCTGCAAGTCAACCACCCAGTCTCTCACCTCCATCCTTCAGGCCACCACTCCACAGGTTCCACCGCCACACCCTGCCCCAGGTTCCCCCACACACCGATACCGCATCCCCAAACTGCTTAGGCCCTCCCCCTGCCACTTGCTCTTCCACCCCAAAACCAGACGCTCTGCCTGTTTGTGCCACTGGTGTGGAGACCATGTCCCCCCTCTGTCCTGCCCAGCTCTTCTGCCCCCTTCCACTACCTTGGAGTCATGCACTGCGGTGGAGTCCACAACCACCCCGTCTGACTCGGGCACTGCATTGGGGACCCAGTCCACTCCATCTGACCAGCCCACTGCAGTGGTTGCAGCACCAACACCATCTGACTTGAGCCCTGCGGTGGTGCCAGCCCCCTGAGTCAGACACCTCCACTGCAGTTGCCGGTGACACTCCTGCACCCACCTCCCCTTCACTGCCTCCTTCTGGCATCCCCTGATCCTGTCCTTGCGGTGCCTGGCCTGCCCCTCGTATGCCCCTCCAAGGGGATGTCCCCTGTCCGTACCTGTGCAGGCAAGCAATTGTTGACAAGTTGTCACACATCACCCTGTTGGGACTGTATATTTGGACTGGCCATTGGCCTTAGTTTATTTTGGACTTTTGATTTGAGTTGCACACTTGCTGAATAAAGCCTCTTTTTGTTTACTTGTGGTTAATCTTTGGAGGTACATGATGTAGATGTGTAGAATCATGCATTTGCTGTTGTAATAGTGTTCAGATCAGGTAAATGAAGTTTTGCTGTGATGGGCTCCATGTGGTCCATGGGATATGTGTCCTAATCTAGTCTGGATCTATAGCATCCTTTGCTGCAGTCTGAGGGTGTAATGTTCAGCATTTGACACAGGGATGTACGTTTAGCATTTGTAGATTACCATCTTTGTCCTACACTGATGCACATCTGGTGGGCTTACCACTGTCCAATGTTCCTAGTACCCTGACTGTGTGCCCGTCTCCAATGGACATGCAGTTTAGCACATCAAATTTGGAGGACTCATCTGTGTACACAGTGCAAGTTGCTTGACACGTGTCTTGGGTGTATGCAGATGACTGACGTGACACTCCCGTACCCAGGCTGATATGAGCAGAGCCTTCAGTGTGTTGTAGTTGTTGACTCACTGACCGAGTGTTCTGCTGACATGTTTGTGTCGTGCACAGACAAGGTTTGGCACAGCTGACCTTCCACAGGAGTGGAGTGCCCTCATGGCAGTGCGTGATTCCGTGATATAGGCTGTGCCCGTGTTGTGTGTTGTGTAGGCATGTCTGTGCGTGTTCCCTTCTCCTTTTCCTACACAGGCTGTGTCCCTACGGATGTTCCTGTTTGTGATGCTTGCTGAGTTGTTCTGTGTTCATCCAGCATCTTGGACCTGGTTTCTCCGGGATGTGGGTGCATGGCAAACTAATGTTCATGAGGTTGTCATCCCTAGTTGTCTTTGTTGTCAGGGCTGGGGATGTGGGCAAACGCAGATGGGACACAGTCAGGATTCCTCTTGGCACTTGTTGGTTACACGAGTAATGTGATTTTCTGTTTGTGTATGCTTTCAGTGATTGTGACACGTTGTGTGTGTGACTGCTGCCACTCCTCAGGGTCAGAGCTGCAATGTTGGGAGTTGTCTATGTGTGTCCTTTGTGGGTCAGCTTGGCTTCTTCATTGGTGTGTGACTATGGCCAGGATCCCATTGTTTGGGGTGGATTTCACGTCATGCCCATGTACGGCATACTGTGCAGTGTGTCAGACATTCACAAGTATTGTTGACTGGCCATGTGTGATGTGTTTCTGCACCTTATTTCCCCCACCACCCCTGGGATTGTCATGGGTGCATGTGCAATGTCAGCAGTCCATGTGAGCTTCACTGCTGCACATTGGTGGAGTTCAAGGTGTGTGGCGTTGAGTGTGTGCAAATGTGAGTTGTTGCACGGCTGGGGCACTACCTCCATATTTTCCTTGGCTGGCAGGCCATGCTGAGTGCTTTGTGCTTGTATAGGTGTGATGGTAGTTTGTTGCTCAGGACACATGGCTGTGGTTCACAGTGTGGATGACATCTACCTTTGTCATCACAGTGTGATTGTCATGCAGGCTAGTGTCACCACAATGTGGGGTCCCTGGGGGAGTGCTGTGGTGGTTCTGTCTCTTGCTGTGTTTGTTGCTGTTCCTACAAGCTTGTGTGACATGTGTAATTTGGGCTCCCTCTCATCTCACAATGCCTGTTTGCCCACATAGGGGAATCCAATCCATGAGTTACTTTTGTATGTGACTGTGTTGACATCTGTGAATTAGTGAATCTGGCCTCCTCATGTGTTGTGTGTTTGCCTGGGGACACTGGCACACAACCCCCCTCACCTATTGTGTATGATATGCAGTGTGAGTCTGCCTGTTTGTGTTTGTGCATTTGCACCACTGCATTGGCATATCTTTAGTTTGCCATTGGCTGTATGTTGTTTGTTGGCTTTCCCCTGCTGGCCCTGGGACTGCTAGGTCATCAGTCAGCACATTGATCATGGTTAGTATGTCCCATTGCTGCCATGGTATGGTATTTGTTCACCTGACATCTACAGTCTCCACAGGATATCTACATTTGTGTGTCCATTGGTGCAGATATGTGGGTCTGCATTATGATGCTCACTTCTGTCATTGTGTTATTTGTGAATGTAGACAATGTGGGCCCCCTTGGCTGATGTTTGTGTGCACATGGCCAGAACGATGTGTCATTGGCACTGCACTGCTTGCCTCACACAATCTATGTTGCTATGGGACACAAGCACTACAATGCCACTGTAGTGTTTGGTGTTGTGTGGCCAGGAATAATCCCTGCAGTTTTGTTTTTGCAGCTTTTACCAGGACTACACTTACCTTTTGGGCACTGTGGTGATGGGGCTTTGGGCCCCATTGCCACACTGTTCAAAATGTGCTTCAGCTATGGAGCACACACTTACCTTTTGGGCACTGTGGTGATGGGGCTTTGGGCCCCATTGCCACAATGTTCAAAATGTGCTTCAGCTATGGAGCACACACTTACCTTTTGGGCACTGTGGTGATGGGGCTTTGGGCCCCATTGCCACACTGTTCAAAATGTGCTTCAGCTATGGAGCACACACTTACCTTTTGGGCACTGTGGTGATGGGGCTTTGGGCCACATTGCCACAGTGGTCATGGTCTGCTTGCATTGTGTAGGCCACACACACAATTATGTGTGACACATGTGTTAGGGGGTCACATTGTATGTTCAATGTGATGTTCAGTGTTGTATGTATTTGACACATACCACACACGCTTGTCATGGTGTTGGGGGTGGGATGTAATTTACAGACAGTCCTTATGTGGGAGTATGCTAGTTGTGTCATGCATTACCCGTCCTATGAGTAGGGGTGGTTGTGGTGACAGGCATCCAGCCCCCCATGAGTGGGGATGGTAGTAGTGGTAGGCATCCAGCCCCCCATGAGTGGGGATGGTAGTAGTGGTAGGCACCTAATAAGCAGTGGTATTTAGTTGGGTAAATGAAGGCGCCACTCGGGAGAGATAACACAAATATTTGATATTTACTTGCTGTATTAATCACGGTGCTGCAAGGTGAAGAGAACCACTGACCTCCCCAAAACACAAAATGGCCTTGGCCAATTGACAGATATACAAAGGAATTCCTCAGCACACGTCTGTTATGTCACAATATACATAAACATGCTTGATGTGAGCATAAGTAAAATACAAGTAGGTAAGTTCTTATTTCTTTTTTCCTTTTTATTTTCCGATGTTCAGACAGCCGACACGTGTTTCGTCGCTTACATGGGAATTATTCCCGCGACTTTATCAAGGCTATTGTCTTCCTATGTATAACCTTTATTAGTGGTGTTAATTCCAACCCACACTGGGATTCAATATCTCGCGACGTCTCACTTCTCAATGTTAAATCCAAGGGATCCCTGTATGTCCCAGAAGTCCAGAATCTTATTTCTTAATAGTTTGATCCCACACACGGACGTCGCTCCTCGTGTTGCCGAGTACGGTGCACCTATGGTAGTAGTGGTAGGCATCCAGCCCCCCATGAGTGGGGATGGCAGTAGTGGCAGGCATCCAGCCCCCCATGAGTGGGGATGGCATTAGTGGCAGGCATCCAGCCCCCCATGAGTCGGGATGGCAGTAGTGGCAGGCATCCAGCCCCCCATGAGTGGGGATGGTAGTAGTGGTAGGCATCCAGACCCCCATGAGTGGGGATGGTAGTAGTGGTAGGCATCCAGACCCCCATGAGTGGGGATGGTAGTAGTGACAGCCATCCAGCCCCCCATGAGTGGGAATGGTAGTAGTGGTAGGCATCCAGACCCCCATGAGTGGGGATGGTAGTAGTGACAGCCATCCAGCCCCCTATAGGTGGGGATGGCAGTAGTGACAGGCATCCAGCCCCCATGAGTGGGGATGGTAGTAGTGACAGCCATCCAGCCCCCTATGGGTGGGGATGGCAGTAGTGACAGGCATCCAGCCCACCCTGAGTAGGGGTGGTGTTAGTGGTAGGCATCCAGCCCCCTATGGGTGGGGATGGCAGTAGTGACAGGCATCCAGCCCACCCTGAGTGGGGATGGTAGTAGTGACAGCCATCCAGCCACCTATGGGTGGGGATGGCAGTAGTGGCAGGCATCCAGCCCCCATGAGTGGGGATGGCAGTAGTGACAGGCATCCAGCCCCCCATGAGTGGGGATGGTAGTAGTGGTAGGCATCCAGCCCCCCATGAGTGGGGATGGTAGTAGTGGTAGGCATCCAGCCCCCCATGAGTGGGGATGATAGTAGTGACAGGCATCCAGCCCACCCTGAGTGGGGATGGTAGTAGTGGCAGGCATCCAGCCCCCCATGAGTGGGGATGGCAGTAGTGACAGGCATCCAGCCCCCCATGAGTGGGGATGGTAGTAGTGGTAGGCATCCAGACCCCCATGAGTGGGGATGGTAGTAGTGGTAGGCATCCAGACCCCCATGAGTGGGGATGGTAGTAGTGACAGCCATCCAGCCCCCTATGGGTGGGGATGGCAGTAGTGACAGGCATCCAGCCCACCCTGAGTAGGGGTGGTGTTAGTGGTAGGCATCCAGCCCCCTATGGGTGGGTATGGCAGTAGTGACAGGCATCCAGCCCACCCTGAGTGGGGATGGTAGTAGTGACAGCCATCCAGCCCCCTATGGGTGGGGATGGCAGTAGTGGCAGGCATCCAGCCCCCCATGAGTGGGGATGGCAGTAGTGACAGGCATCCAGCCCCCCATGAGTGGGGATGGTTTTAGTGGTAGGCATCCAGCCCCCCATGAGTGGGGATGGTAGTAGTGGTAGGTATCCAGCCCCCCATGAGTGGGGATGGTAGTAGTGACAGGCATCCAGCCCACCCTGAGTGGGGATGGTAGTAATGGCAGGCATCCAGCCCCCCATGAGTGGGGATGGCAGTAGTGACAGGCATCCAGCCCACCCTGAGTGGGGATGGTAGTAGTGACAGCCATCCAGCCCACTATGGGTGGGGATGGCAGTAGTGGCAGGCATCCAGCCCCCCATCAGTGGGGATGGCAGTAGTGACAGGCATCCAGCCCCCCATGAGTGGGGATGGTAGTAGTGGTAGGCATCCAGCCCCCCATGAGTGGGGATGGTAGTAGTGGTAGGCATCCAGCCCCCCATGAGTGGGGATGGTAGTAGTGACAGGCATCCAGCCCACCCTGAGTTGGGATGGTAGTAGTGGTAGGCATCCAGCCCACCCTGAGTGGGGGTGGTGTTAGTGGTAGGCATTCATCCCCCTATGGGTGGGGATGGTAGTAGTGGCAGGCATCATCCCCCTATGGGTGTGTATGGCATTGGTGATGGCCATCCCGCCCCTATGGTTCTGCTGTTGCTAGTGTACGTCATTTGTGCATCCCTATGTGTGTGTGACATATTTCGGGTACGTGTCGTTTGTTTGTGTTGTGGGTGTTTGACTTACCGTCTGCGCCGTACGCGTCCGTACCGGTCCCGGTAATAGATGTAGAGTATTGGTAGGACCTGCGCGATGGGATTCATGGTTGGGTCGTCTCGCTCGGGTTTCTCGTGGCTTCGACTCGTACTCGTCGCTGGCTTGTTCGCCTCGTCGCCGTGGATCGCCTTGTGGCGCGAATCGGAGCTTATGTGCAGCTCTCCCGGATGCTCAAACGTGCCGGACATAGCGACGAAGTTCGGGCGCGTACGGAAGACGCATCGTACTAGTCCGGCCGGAAGGTGCTGTGTATTTGGTTCCGTGCGACTCGATTCGGCGTTCACGGATCCGGCTCGGGCGGGGAACAGGAGCTGGAATGGGTAAGTACGGCTCGCTCGGAATCTGGGCTGTTATGCGCATCGTACTTGTTTGTTCGGTAGAGTGTTCGAGTCGGTCGGAAAACACGCGTTCGGCTGGTATTTTTTCCGGACGAATACTGTTAGGTGCGCTTCCGGCCGACATTGGAATCGACCCCTCTGTCTTTTTTATTTCCATTTAGGTGCCTACAATGGATAATCATTCAGATTAATCCTACAGCTGGAGCTCACGTGGTGGAACTGGAAGTGGGACCTCACTTGCGAAGTTGTGATGCCTTACCTTTTATTGCTTCATCTATATTCAGGTAAGACAACTATGGAGTGAAATTAACTAGCTAACTTAGTAAGTAAGTAACTGACCGCTACTATCATTTATCTAGGTTGTTATAGACAATATAGGTCATGGCAGGATTCCCCTAATGGCCAAGATAGTTAGAGAGGTATAACTCTATATGTAAGTGGTGCACTCTCTCTTATAAGCACATAAACAGGCGGTGCAAACACTGAAGGCAGCAGTGCAAAGTAAACATAAAACAAACTACTTCAGGCATAAATTTCAATAAAATAAAATAGTTTCTCCTTTATTTTTTAACAAAGAAACCCACCCTTTCCACACACACAACCTGCCCACCTCTCTCCCCAAACAAACTGACCCAAGTACAATGCCAAAAGTTCCAAAATTTGAAATGTCCAAAGAAAGTGAAACCCGGTCCCAACTCCCTTCCCACCCTCTCCACCCGCCACAAGTCCCTCCCACAAAAAGAAAAATTAAAAAAGGGCTAGACGAGGGCATTTCGTATATAGGTCCGAAGCTGGTCCATCCAGGCTGTGCTCCATCGTGGTGAGCCGTCTCTCGAGGGTTTCCAGACACTTCAGGATTTGGAACAGCAATGGCCTGGTGTTTTTCATTGTGGGAGGGGGTGGAAGCAGTTGATGATGTCAGCTGGCGGCGGCATCAGTGATGGGATGGCCAGGAGTCTGGAGGCTGAGGGGGACCGGCTGCACTAGGGCCCAGCTGAGATGCATTTGTTTCCTCCTTCCACTCTTCCAGGACCACCAGCTGCTGATCTTCTCCCTGGATACACTCCAGCCTCTGCCGCGGCAGATGGGCCGCTATCTACTGCCTGTTTGGTCCTACAAGTGGACTAACAGGAGCAGAGCAGAGCAGAAAAAAGACAAATTGTAAATAATGCTCTGCGCAAACAATTGTTTTAAATTACTGGGTGGCACAGTAGTAGTACATTCCTGTTCCCCTAGGGCCATTGGAATTTGATGTGATATGATTAGGAGAGTCACAAGGCCAATTTTGTTTTACATACCTTGCATAAAAAGCACTGACTGTGTGGCAGAAAAGTATTAAGGCAGAATAACACCAGATTGGATTTTTTCTTTCTTCGAAAGGCTTTTTAAGTAATTATAAACAGACACTTTGCGTGGAAAAATAAATGACCTCTCATTAATGAGTACGGCATTAGGCGCTATGGAGTACAAGCTGTGTGTTGTGCTAAAATAATGGAGCTATGCTCATTGCTAGCCAGCGCGTCTGGTATTTTGCTGCTGTCTGCAGCTGGGGCAGCTGTAGTTGACAATTATCTATTTTTAATTCCAATGGCCCTGCTCTTTTCCAAATGCATTTCTCTATCTACCCTTACTCCAAAGAGGCAGATGAATAATAAATAGGATTCTACTTCACACACTTCATGTATGAAATGCGGATATTATCCTGTCTGCCATAAGTAGACGGGGAAAATGATGGGCTGCACTACAGGGAAAGGACCGGGCTATATAGATTGTATTTGGTACGTTCGTCACAGTGTATCCCATACGCCAAACTTGACATCAAATCATGCACTTACTCCCACTTTACTCAATTACCTCACCCACCACCACATATTATTTCGAACAAATTAATTTGCTGGGCAGTAAGTAAGGAAAGGAAACTTTACCTACTCTAATGCAGGATAGGGTAGAGGGCTTAGGTGGGTAGGGTAGAGATTTTTTGATATAGAATAGAGGGGCCACTACACTGATCATCGATTAATAATCTTTGGCTTATTCAGTCAATGTACTAGTTGACAGAAGTCTAAAGGAAAAAATCTGAACAGGTGTAAAATAAATCAGTTATAGGAAACCATGAAATATATTCAGGAATCGCTTCACTTCACAATGCTAAAAAATCAAATGTGGAACATGCCAAGAATGGATTTTCCAATTTTTTGGTAGGCTGAGATGGAAGAACTTAGGGAAAAAATAAAAGAGTGAAGTACTAGGAGGTGACTGAGTGGGCAAAGATAACAAAACACATTGGGGCAGATTTACAAGCCCCCTGCGCCACCAGTACGTCACTTTTTGTGACGAAATGGTGGCGTATTTCTATGCCCCATATTTACAAGGACAGGAAAAGCCACCCTGCGTGACTTTTCCTGTCCTTGTAAATATGGCCCCTTTACACGCAGCACTTTGCGTGAAAAGGGCATTCCATGGGTGTTGCTGTGGGTGTTCCCACGCAACACCCATGGAACAAGACACATTTCCAGATTTACAAGGAATCGTAAATCTGGAAATGCGTTAGAATGCTACGCCTCCCTAGGGGAGGCGTAGCGAGGCGCAACGAGGAGAAATGTTTTCATTTCTCCTCGTTTTTTACTCTTTCAATGTGTGCTTCATTCTACAGCACGCATTGAAAGAGGAAAATGCCTGTAGCGATTGTTTTTGTGCAGGAAGGTGCCCCTTCCTGCACAAAAACAATCTCCCCATGACGCAGGCATCCTTGCACCATGGTGCAAGGGTGCCTGCTCCGGCGCATGGCAGCTGTTTGTGCGCCAGGGGAGAGCAGAGGAATGCGACATATTATTGTAAATATGTCGCATTCCTGTGCTTTGGAAGTGCTTCAGCGTGGCGCAGCCAAAGGGCTTGCATTGACGTGCTGCTGCACTTCCTTGTAAATCTGCCCCATTGTGTGTTCGGTTTGCAATGCATTGAAAATATTGTATATGCAGCATTAACTGAAGCAGACGCACATTACACAGCCAACACTGCAGTCACGAATTGAATTGAACCATACTGCACTTCGTCATAGGTGGCAAAATGCCATGGGCGGGAAGGGGTAGTTATGAATGATGGGTGGGATACATCTTGCTCATTTAACAAATACAGCGAGTCAAGGGAGTAGAACAAAAAAAAAAATACCCCCCACTTTGAACCATAGCTTTGATAACGCTACATAAACAAAGTAAGCGAAATAGGTGAGAAGCATGCTCCTCATCCAAAGAGCTGCCTTGCTTATTCATCCAAACAATCTAAATATTAATTCGTCCTTTCATTCTAATTCACCCATAGCCACTATGATCAAGCTTTACTTTGTCTCATTCCTGTCTTTCACCAAAATTTCCAATCGATTATCCATCCATTCAACATCCACCCTTTCTTCCAACCATCCTTTCGCCCATCCATCCCTTTCACTCATATACCATTTTCCTTTCTTTTAACCTTCCGTTCTTTCACGTTTCCCTCAAGCCATCAACGATCATTATGTGAGCTTTTGTGAGTTACAAATAGAAGAGGCCATTATAACTCAACCACCGCTGCAGCTGGTAAAGCTGGAGGGTTCATGTCATGGTCAAGTGTTGACGTTGCCTTGGTACTAGCTAGTGAGTATAATAGTAATTGCAAGAAATTATGTGACTTACCAGTGACCATCCCTGCTGCCTCTTCTCCCCCTCCAACTGACTCTCTCCTCTTGCAGCGGCACTGGAGCCGTCATCACTAGTGGTCTGTATGGCTAGAATAAAACATTATACATAATTTAGATGCCAGATACGACACCCCTTTAATACAACTGCAATACATCACTACAGTACAGTTAGCACCACAGTATCTTCTAACAAAAATATCACTCTGAGTATTTGATTGGTTCACAAAGTTAGACAAGCCAGGGTCAATGAATGGTCAATGAAAGACATATGGTGTTGGTTGGCAAATGCAATGGGAGCGGGACCTCATACTTTTTCCAGCCATGCTGCATTGTCTTGGAAAACTGCTGGTATACTGTATAAATGAATGAGACAGCACCCAACATTGGGGGGGGGGGTCCATGATGACCATGGTCATTCTCTAGTAAACTCAACAGTTAGAGCATGAGCTGGAAAAAGAAAGCATCAACAAACATACATTGTGAATATTATTTATAATACTAGCTTACTTGGGCCTGCAGTCTTCACGGTAGACAGTAGAGTACCAAAATGTGTTATTCTTAGTCTTACTCTTACAGTACCACAAGATATATAGGAGAGAGGGAAACATTATCAACAAAGCAGAAGATAAGTGAACTAGAGACTAGAGTCTAAAGTCAGCTGCCAAAAAGAGAAAACCATGTAATATAAGGGGAAGAAAAGATAATGCAGGGATAACAGGAATGAAACAAAAATTGAATTCATTGTGCTTTGCACGAGTGGGTTCATATCCCGTCCTCGTCGCCATGTGGAAGGAAGATGGCAGGTGAGGGTGTCAGAGAATCTTTATTTCTTACCAGTAACACCAGCCTCTAGGCAGCAACTCCCATCCTGGAATCTAGCACCAACATTCCAATACCCCAAGATTCTACCCTATGCCCACAAGAATCATAAAACCCAACATTAGGGAAATAATAATAATAATAAATAGGACTTACTGGGGTTAGCAGAGCCCTTGGCAGCATCACTGGTGGTCGGAGCCTCCTGCTGACCAGGTTCTCTCAGACCCTCAACGTTCCTCTTCTTGGCCTTGAGTGCTGATGTAAGAAATAAAGAAGATTAAAAAAAAACAGATTAGTGATTCAGTTAATCTCCACAAATTTATTATGACAGGAAAACGCAGTCACATATTTGTACTTCTCTAAAACAGGTCACCTATATTATTAGTTTCGAGTCTATCGACTATCGTTGAGTTGCCCATACTAATCCTAAAATCCATATTACAAATTTTCTGTAAAAAACTACATTCGGAACAAATGCATTGCAGTGAATGATCTTTGATTCTATTCTCATTTATCAACCCCCTTGATGGACCAACTCAGTCTCCCTTTTTTTCAGTGAATAGCTACATACTACACATCTCTGTGAAATAGCTTGGAAGTGTACGAGCTACATAAACCAAGCCACAGAGAGAACGCGCTACTTACTGATATCACTGATTCACTATAGTGACAGGAGGACAGTCTGCAATAGCATCTTAATTAATCAGCCATAGCTAGTGCCAATGATGAGTACGATTAGGTAGCACTGGGCACCTGCCTAGGAGAAACTAGAAACTAGATCACATAAAAATATTCCAACGTTAACTACACTTAACTTGAATTTTTTTTTAGCATTGTAGAACACAAACACAACAAATAATTAATACTCACTGAGCCTTGGAATCTCAACTCCTAGCAGGTTGAGCAGGTCCTGTTCTCGGTCCAAGATATCCCCCAGCGGTGCGTCAGCTGCTGGATGGTGCACCGAATCTGACTGGTGAGCTGCAGGCACTGACACACCCTCCCCCAGCGCAACCGAAGCTCCCGCAGGGGGTATCCGTGCCAGGCCTGCCACCTGCTACCAGCATGGAGGGGAGGTGGCCGGCATAAAAAAACAAGTCCTGTCCCCTCCACCTTGCTAATGATCGCCTGGAGCTGCACACCTGGGCGGCGGCGCTGCTTGCAAGGAAGCCGTCCCTCTGCCATGGTGCTGGGTGGGGTAGAAAAGAAGGAAAAGGAAGGGAAAGGAAAGGGAAGAAGAAGTAAGGAAGCAAAGGGAAATAAACAAAATAAAAAAGTCACAGAAAACACCCAAAGAATTTCCCAAAAACGTCAAATACACAAACACAAAGACAGACACTAATAAAATAAATAAAAATGAGGGGTAGATATGCTTTAAATAGGGAGGATTAGAGAGATTAAGCTGGATTCTAAAAATAGGCCCAGCACCATAACAGAGAGTAGAAAACAAGAGGGCTGCGCCCATGCAAACTGCGTTGTGTCATTTGCGTGTGATTTCCAACACGAGGATGCATATGAGTACCATGTAGTGCTTTTTGCGCACGATATGCAATGCGAGGACGCACTCCGCGTTGCACATGGCAATGCGAACTGGTGCCTGAAAAACTCCTGCTACACGTAGAACTCCACGTAGCACGGCAGAGGTTTTAACCAATTCGCAGGACTCCGTCCAGGCCTACATCTAGAAAGTGGAACTGGAGATATGAAATGAAATTTTTAGGTTGAAATAGCATCAAAAAGTGCTAGGTGTATGGGCACCTGGCAGAGTTGTCCGCTCGACTTTTTGTGGGCGGTCTTGAACCTGTGGCATTCTGGATCCAAATAGAAGCACAAATACAGGGCCCTCTGATACCCGGACTGGGAGGATGTTGTCTCACTATATGCTGATGATATCCTCTTCAACCTTGAGGACCTCCCGTGCTCTGTGCCAATAATTCTGCACATTCTGGAAATTTTGGGACCTATGCAGGGTTCGCAATTAATTGGCATAAGTCGGTGGCCTTCTCCATGGGAGTGGGAGACCCGAACTGGGCTCGAGGTTGCCCCTTCCAATGGGCGACCCAGCGGTGCTGGTACGTGGGTATTTTTATGACACCAGATTGGAACTTGTATCTACAGGAAAACCTGGTGAAAATCCTAGAAGCCTATCGCAGGGATGTGGAGAGATGGAGGAAACTTTCGCTATCACACCTGGGTATTTAGAAGATGATCTATTTACCAAAAGTTTTTTACATTCTGCAGAATATCCCCTTCCCAGTCCCAGATACCTTCTTCAGGGTGGATAGTGTTACAAAAGTGCTGCTAAGGGGTGGTGGGATACCAAGAATTGTCCTCCCACAACTGACAAGACGCCAGATGGAGGGATGCATTGCCCTCCAAAAACTCCAGCTCTATTATTGGGTCTCACAGCTGACTTCTTGCCCCTACAAGAACCCTCCTTGAAGGTGGACCCTACTGCCATGTCCCCTGAGGGATACCTCCATTGACTTTACGGAAGGTGAGGGCTAACCCCCATCCACAGAGAAGGTGGTCAACACATGGAAGAGGGTAACGCGTACACTGGGGTGGCGAGGTAGATGACATTGGAGACCCTGCTTTGGGACTTGGACCTCCTCTGTGGTCTGCGCGAGATAAGGGAACATCAAAAATGGGACCTGTTGGGGATCTCCAAACTGGGTGACGTATGGAGGGAAGGTGCAGTGATCCCATTTACCGATTTGCAAGCTGAATATGAGTTGTCAGGGAGTCAATTTCTGAGGTACCAACAGATACGATTCACAATAGGCAAATGTGAGGCCCTATTCAAAGAGGTGGATGAGGAGTATCCTCTGGAATACAGGGTGCTGGGTGCCCCCGTGACAGTGTATCCTGGCTCTTCTCCACACTCTTGAGTAACAGCCTTCCATCACTTGAACCTTTGAGAGAAAGATTGTAGAGGGATCTGGATAGACTGGAGGATGATGACTGGGGGCAGGCGTATGGGTATCCCATAGAGGTCGCGATTCGGGTGGGATTCTACTTGATCCGATTGAAAATCCTGCATTAGCCATACTACACTGAAACCAACCTGCTCCAAATGGGTCGGGCAACAGACGAACAATGCTTGCAGAGCTGCTGCATGAAGGGTACCATGATGCACAAACTGTGGGAATGTCTGAAAATTGGGGTTTACTGGAAACGGGTGGGTGATAGAACATCAGAGGTTTTGGGCTACGAAGTGAGGCTTACACTCGAACTGGTTTAACTAGGCATTTGAGGCAAACATACCCGGGCCTGCTAGGCCCTATTATTTTGAAACCTGGTGGCTCGTAGGTATATCCGGAAGTGCTGGGGGGGTACCCACTCTGCCTACCACACAGGAGTGGGAGGAAGGCATGGATTGGTGTATGGGGGCAGAAAAACTGGTGTACCAGGCAAGAGGTTCCCCACTCAAATTCGAGTAGATCTGGGGTCCCTGGAGAGAACTGAGGGAAGCGAGAGAGTGAGAAAAAGTGGGAGATGCATAGCTGGTGGAGCGCGGAGCGGGCTTCAGCCACAAGTTGAAATGGTGGATTTTCATGTTGATGCGAACAATGATAGGAAAAATACTCTGCTTGCTGCGTTGATGTCATGTTCCGGCCCTGGCCTTGGGATGAACTGTATGTTTTGCTCATGTGTCCTCAATATTTGGGGGGTATGGTATACTGTTTGTTTTTCTCTGCAAAAATTGAATAAAAAGATATTTTAAAAAAAGGACTAGGCGTCAATGATCATCTATGGTCATGGTAGACCAAGAGCTTGGCACAATTTCAGGCTGACAGTGATGTAGCGCTGGTCCACAAGGTTTGTGCAAGGTTTGTGTTACCTTTGTACCTGAGTGTTATGCTGTGATTTGCGTGGAATAGTTTCCCAAAGTAACACAAAGTTACACTATGTACACAGTGCAGAGACAGAATATCGAGGCCTAAATATCGAATTGCCTGAATATCGAGTGAAGAATCTCGATGGTGTAAAATATCGAGATACGTTTTTTCATTGTTAAAAATATCGATTTTTGTGTAATGTAGAAATATTGATTTTGCAAATATTGATTGCAAATATAGTTGTAAATAATATTGATTTTTTTTTGTTTTTGTTTTTGTTTAATATGTATTTTTTTATTAATTTGGTTTTAGCTATTTTATATTATTTTTTTAATGTTATAATGTTTGTTTTTATTGTTTTTTAATTAATTTTTAGGAGCGGTATGTTGGGTGTATTGAGAATAAGGGTGGGGAGTAATTTAAAAATGTGTAAAATTTAAATACTTTTCATATTTTTCTAAAATTTTAGGAGCGGGATGTTGGGTTTATAGGGGTTAAGGGTGGGGAGTAATTTAAAACTATTTATTTAAAAAAAATAATGGGGGTCATTATAATAGCGGGCGGATCGCCACCGCCCGTATGACGGTGGCGATCCACCCGCCAATTCACACCGCCCGCATACCATTTCCCCCCCGCCATATTACGATGGCGGGGGGACCCCGGCGGACGGAAAGACTGTCCACCGGTTTTCCGCCGGTCTGACAGGGGACCGGGCGGAAAAGGGCCCTAACATGGTGGCGGTGTCTGCAAGACACCGCCATCCATATTAAGATGCTGGCGGTGACCAGCCTTTCCATGGCGGCGTTGCCGCCATGGAAAGGCATACGGTGTTTGCTTTTGGGGGCCCGTTGCGGGCCCCCAGAGTGTTCGGGGGTGCACAAACACCCCTACATTTTCGTGGACAGGGTGGCAGGCACCGCGCGGTGCCTGTCACCTTGTGCATGCTAATGCACGATGTGCGTCCCCAGCATTGTGGTGGGCGGTGCTGTGCGCACCGCCCGCCACAATGTTGTGGATGGGGGATGCCACCGCCACCATGGCAGTGGCATCCTAATACCCACAGCAGGACCGCCGCACCTATGGTGGACGGTCCCATTCACCGTTACGGTGGCGGGCGGACAAATGACCTCTATATTTTTTATTTTCTGTAAAAATTAAGTTGCGGGATGTTGGGTTAATAGGGGATAAGAGTGGGGAGTAATTTTAGAATGTTGTTTAAAAAAATTTAAATATATGAATAATTAAAAATAAAAAGTACATTTTTAAATTTTTTAAATTTTGATTTTTTTTTGGGTTGCTAATATTATGATGTAAATTGTGTAAAATATTTTAGAAATATTTTTGAAATTAAAAATAATGTAAACAAATATATGGTTAGTTTATTTAAAAAAATTTATTTAAAATATATATATATATCTTTAATTATTTTTAGTTTAAAAAAGATTAGAAATTGGATAATTTAGAATTTTTAAATATTTAAATTTATTTTTAATTTATAATTTACTATTTTTTTTTAATGATTTTTGTTAGAAGGGGTATCTCAAATGTATACTTATAATTTTTAAAATAATTATCATTTTTAATAATTTTTTAAGTTACATTTTATTATTTTAATTTTTTTGTGACAAATTAAAAAAAAAATTGCGTTACATTTTTTAATTTGTTAAAGAAATGTAAATTTTTATAATTTTTGTTTTGGGGGATACAAATTATTTTTTATTTTTCTATATTTGTAATTTTTTTATTAAGTAGTATTTTTTTTGTTTGTTTTGTATTTAGGAATAAGAATTTTGTTTTGGATTTATTATCCAGCACTTTCCCTGAGTTTAGTTGATTTTGGAGTTGGAAAAGTAATTTGTTGGGGTTTATTAACCAGCACTTTCCCTAAGTTTAGTTTGTTTTGGAGTTGGAATAGTAATTTATTATGGTTTATTATCCAGCACTTTCCCTGAGTTTAGTTGCTTTTGAAGTTGGAATAGTAATTTTTGGGGGTTTATTATGCAGCACTTTCCTGAGTTTAGTTAGTTTTGGTGTAGGAATAGTTATTTATTATGGTTTATTATCCAGCACTTTCGCTGAGTTTAGTTGGTTTTAAGTTGGAATAGTTATTTATTATGGTTTATTATCCAGCACTCTCCCTGAGTTTAGTTGGATTTGGAGTTGGAATAGTAATTTTTGGGGTTTATTATCCTGCACTTTCACTGAGTTTAGTTGGTTTTGGAGTTGGAATAGTAATTTATTTGGGTTTATTATCCAGCACTTTCCCTGAGTTTAGTTGGTTTTGGAGTTGGAATAGTATTTTTTTGGGGTTTATTATTCAGCACTTTCCCTGAATTAAGGGGCACATTACGATGTCCGCCCGCCACCGCAACGGAATGCGGGACCGTCCGCAAGGGGTGCGGCGGTCCCGCCATGGGTATTAGGATGCCACTGCCACGGTGGCGGTGGCATCCCGTATTGTGCGCATTGCGGCGGGCGGTGCTGTCACCAGCACCCGCGGCAATGCGAAAAACGCATGTTGTGCATTTGAATGCACAACGTGACAGGCACCGCGCGGTGCCTGCCACCTTGTGCATTCGAATGTAGGGGGGTACCATAGGTACCCCCATGTGCACCCCCCACCCCCCCCCAATCCTGGGGGCCCGCAATGACAAAGACCACATGCCTTTCCATGGCGGCAACACCGCCATGGAAAGGCTGCTTTCCGCCAACATCCTAATATGGACGGCGGTGTCTTGCAGACACCGCCACCATATTAGGGTCCTTTACCGCCCGGTCCCCCGTGGGACCGGCGGAAAACCGGCAGACGGTCTTTCCATCCGCCAGGCTCCCCCCCCGCCATCGTAATACGGCGGGGGGAAATGGCATGCGGGTGGTGGGAAAGGGCGGGCGGATCGCCACCGCCATACGGGCGGTGGCGATCCGCCTGTCATTGTAATGACCCCCTTAGTTGGTTTTGGAGATGGAATAGTAATTCTTTTTGTTTATTATGTATTTTTTTTAGAATGTATTTGTACTTTGAAATAAGAAAGGAGATGTATGTTAGTTTTTATTGTGAATATTTTTATTTACAAACACGTATTTTTTTGCTCACAAATAAATTGTTGTTTTGTTATGCAATTTTTCACAATATTAAAAACATGATTCAGAAATGTTGGTCATTTAGATTTTATTAAAAAGTATATATTTTTAACATACATTTTTATGTAGAATTGTAAAATTAAATATATATTTTTACATACATATTTATTTTAACAGTTTTGAAAAATTGTATATTTTTTTGAACTATAGTCATGTAATAGTAAAGTGAATATATTTTTAGTACTTTAATTATAAACAGTTTGATTTTTATTGTTTATCATTTTTTATGACAAAAAGTAAACATTTGTATACATTTGTTTTTACATTTTGTAATACATTTTATATAATTTTATCTTTTTCTTAAAATGATATAATATGTATTTTATAAATTTATATTTTGTATATTTTTAATATTTAGTATATTGAATATTATTTATAATAAAATAATATTTAATATTTTAAATAATTTACAATCTTTTTAACAAATATATTTTTTCCCATATATTTTTTTATTAAACATTTTCATATTGTTTGCACATTTACAGTACATGAAACAAACATACATTTTAATATATTTTAAATATTATATTTTTTGATAACATAGGGGCCCATTACGATAACCGGCGTTAAAAAATCCGCCATCTACCATAGCATGAGAAAACCGCCCGCCTGCACCACGGGAATACCGACTGAGCAATTATGAAGTCGCGAAGCAACCTACGCCCGCGGCGGTAAAAACACACAAAATTCCGCCCGTCCATGTCCGAGTAGAAGATAAACCGTCCGCCACGGACGCAATCCCGCCCGAAAACCCAAATCCGCCCGCTCTGACGACCGAGACAACGACCGTGAAATTATGATCTCCCCGACATGAGCGCGGAAAATCCACATATTCCCCGCCCGCCACGGTTAACAACAGCGATGAATAACTGACACGGCAGAAGGCCTGGCGGCCACGTCCGTGCACGGAAATCATTTGCGGAACAAAGAAATACACATAACATGGCCAACACGTCCACACAGCAAACTACGCCAAAATACACAAACACAGAACACATCCCAAAGACACATCCCCCCTGGCAAAAATAAAAAACTACAAATCCCAGGACACCAGACACAACACACCTGAAAACGACAGGCCATCATGACACACCCACATAGGTAAGTACAAAAGCAGCCCCTTCACAGACCACAATCCCTTGCACTACGACAATGCGAAGAGGCCATCAGAGAACACAGAGAGACACAAAGGAAAGCAGCACACCACACGCACGCACACATCACACTCATCACCACCACTACCACCACCATCACCACTGAAACAACGGCACCACAAACCCCCTGCACATCACACACCACACAACCACCACACCAGCAACACAAATAGCAAACCACACACCATGGCAACACAAAGAATGCCAAAGTACACTGCCACTGAGTTGACGGTCATGGTCGACGAGATCATCAAGGTGCACCCACAAATCTATGGGAACCAGGTCCAACAGACACCAGTAGCCACCAGAAACAGAATGTGGAGCAGGATCGTAGACCAGGTGAATGCAGTTGGGAACGTGCCACGCAACCGGGGTGAAATCACAAAGAGGTGGCACGACCTGAAAAGCGTGGTCAGGAAGAAGGAGGCCAAGAATCGTGAGCTGGCTGACACGACTGGCGGCGGAATTCCCGCGCTATTCAAGACCTTCAAGGTGTGGGAGGAGAAGGTGCGAGGCATTCTGCATCCGGAGAGTCTCACCAGAATACCAGGGAGAGAGGAGGCTGGTAAGTACAAACAAATGTATACCAGCACACCGCTATGTACTGTCATGCACTGCCAGAATGCCATAGCACCGAGGGTCAAACACCCCCATGTACAGTACACAATCCACAAGACATCTCTCACACATGCAACAGACACTCCCACACACTCAGCCCAAAGGTACCAACAAACAAAACCATGGGGGCATTTGTACAGTCAGCCAGCACCACAACTCCCACCAGGTCCCCTTGTACCCCAGATGCGCCGGAAGGAGCACTCCCCACACCCACACTCATGTGTCAGCCATAGCTGCACTAACCAACAAGTAACAGGTAAGTAGCCTTACCACAAACTCTGAGTATCGGAGGGGGGACTGCAGAAGTACAACCCCCACCAGGCCCCTAGTCCTACAGCGCAGCAAGATGGAGCACTCCCCACACCCATGTGTCAGCCATTGCAGTGCACAACTCCACCCAACAGCCAGATATGTTTCCCTACATGGAGGGGTGTCTGTGGGTGGTAAGCCTTCACCACAACTCACAACACGGCCCCCACTCCCATAGACCAGCAAGATGGAGCACCCCTCCCTCTCATAACCATGTGACAGCCATTGCATTGCTCCCTACAAACCAACAAGTAGGTAGACTACTGTACAGGGCGGGGTGTCTGTAGGCATGAGGACTGTACTACGACTAACATTTGGGACATGTCACGTAGCAGAGGAACAGGTAGCACTGCTCCCTGTCATAATCATGTGACTAATGTGCACACGGACATGAATTACAGAGTCATAGCCCACATGAGCCATCACAAATACACTAACACGTAAGGAGTCACGTCTGCATGCACAAGTCTCACTGGAGTACTGACCCACATGCCGTGCACTGTGCCAGTCATCACACACATCAGCAACACCATGGAAGTCTTGTCCATGTAGTCGTGTCTGCTTGTTCCGTTGACATCGTACAACATCACCCATGTAAGTCTATCTTGTCTCAATGTAACAGAGTGGAACCACAGTAATGTCACATACACCTCTGGACCCATGAACCACACAGCTACACAATGCACATTCAATATCTCATCCATCACATCTTTTTAGCCCTAGTGTCATGAAAGGTATATCATCTAATCAGTTGTCCCATATACAGTAGTTCAGCAAAGATTCCTGCCGATGACCAATAATGTGTCTGTGGTGTCTGAAGCGCACGTCACACTGTGATTTACAACATACCTAATATAGTCGACACCCCAAGAGCACTGAATTGCTGCACATGGCTGAGGGTAGCACGCACACCAAGGAATTGTCCCATCTGCAATACGTTGTGTGGCACACAACCATTACTCACTCACTACAATGCTTGCAGTGTAATGTCCCTAAATGATAACAGTGAGCAGATATGCTTGGTATGTCAGACATACACACACCTTTGTCTCTGCAGTGTCGTGTGGCCAAAACACATGTCCCCTCCTGCACCCATATGTCACAGTATGTACCCCAAAACCATATTTCACCTCAAAAGCGTCGATGGGTCTGTACCCCTTTGCCATCTGCGTTTCTAAGCGTTCCATTTGAACCCCAAAACCATATTTCACCTCAAAAGCGTTGAGGGGGCTGTACCCTTTGCCATCTGCGTTTCTAAGCGTTCCATTTGAACCCCAAAACCATATTTCACCTCAAAAGCGTTGAGGGGGCTGTACCCTTTGCCATCTGCGTTTCTAAGCGTTCCATTTGAACCCCAAAACCATATTTCACCTCAAAAGCGTTGAGGGGGCTGTACCCCTTTTTCCATCTGCGTTTCTAAGCATTCCATTTGCACCCCAAAACCATATTTCATCTCCAAAGCGTTCATGGGGCTGTACCCCGTTTCCACAAAAGCCACAAAATGTAGGGGTACTGCAACACACACCGATTGGCTATCCAAATCCGTCCCATGCCATGTGCACCCATCACACTATTCCATTGCCTTGATCACGCACACACATTGGAGAGCCATACACACGCATCTGGGAAATCAGTGCACAACTGTGCACCAACTGTGAATGTCAGACATCTAGCACAAACCTTGCAAGGTGCAACACAATAACCTTTCGTCTCCGCCCCACAGGTGACGAACAGCATGATGCTGGAGAGGGAGACAGCAGCCATCACAGCCAGTCCACAAGCCCTCCACCCGGACTCACGGATGTGGAAGACCTGGACACCTCTTCGGACGAGGACTCCCGACCAGGCACATCTGGTGTGGCAGGGCTCAACCGCTCCCCAGGACCCCTCCTACCCACCAACCCATCTCCCAGGGCTGGTGACCAGTCCCAGGCCCCTGCTGCCACGGTCATTGCGGCCACCACCACCGCCGCAACCACCACTACCACCAGGGCCTCCCTGACCACTCACCCTGCGCAAGGGGCTGCACGCACGTCGACGTCTACCCTGGGAGCCACAACGAGGCCCCGGGTGACCACTGTGGCGAGTGGGCAGGTTGGTGGCAGCAGTTCAGGTGGGAGGAGCAGGGTCAGGCCAACACCATCAGAGCCTGGGAGCCAAGCCCTGCCGCAAATCGCCAGAGTCCTTGGGGCCTATGAAGAGGCCCAGGGACAATGGGCCCGGTCATCTGCCGATACGCGGGAAGTCCTTGGGGTGTTGAGGTCCATGGACGCCCATATGGGCCAATTCGTGACCCGTATGGGCAAACTTGACGACCTCATGTGCCAGCTAGTGGTGGCGGTGAGGGCCCAATCAAGGCCAACCACACCACCTCCGCCACCACCTGCTGGGGCGCAGGTCCGTGCAACATCCAGTTCCCCTGCGTCCACAGCGAGTGGGCAATCCTCAGCCACCACCAGCAGCCCACAAACACAACCCCCCCCTCTCAAACGAGGAAGGGGTCGTCCGAAGAGGAAACAGGTGTCCAGAGATGACTTTGCACACTCCAAACGCCAGTGAGACAGCCAGCCACGGTGGCCATCTACTGCATTCACTTGGACTACTATCCTACCCCACACTGCCATGTGAATGGCATGTGTCTGTCGGACTGTGGACCCAGAACAACATGGGTACACCTTGACCATCACGCGGACATGTCCGTCAACTCATTGTTCCAGCATGCACCACTTTTGTCATCACCTTGCCCACAATCACATGTCACTGCTCAAAATAAATACACCTGGATCACATTCTGTTGTATCTGCTCTGTGTTTAATCAAGGATGTGCAACCGTCACCATGATCAGAAATGCATCAGGAGTGTGGTATGTCGATAGGCCAGGAGAGGCTGTAGGGACCTAGGGGTGAAAAACAGAACAAGAGTCCATTGAATGTGTGTGTCACAAACTCATCACACAGTACTTGTCATCAAGTTCAAGCAATGTACACACATCTCACAGAGCAACAGGGCACAATGCCACAGCCACTGTCAGTGGCATACTACCCTGGACATGGACCATTACCACACAGCACTCAGTGAACAATAGGCCGCCGTGACAATGCACACATACACCTACACAACTACAGCAACATCAGCCGACGTACATGGCCACTCACCGTCAAGTGAAGTAGCGGGCGATGAGCTGCTGACGCTCATTCACTGCTTCCTCCTCTCCACTGTCCTCGTCACTGGACACGGCCTGGTCTGCAGGCGGGGGCCCACCGTCATCCACTATCAGGGGGATCTGCCTGCGAATAGCGAGATTGTGCAGCATGCAGCATGCCACAACTATCTGGCACACCTTCTGTGGGGAGTATGCCAGTGCACCCCCGGTGCGGTCCAGGCATCTGAATCTGGACTTCAGGAGTCCAAAAGTCCGCTCCACCACACGTCTGGTCCTCCCATGTGCCTCATTGTATCTGACATCAGCTGGTGTCCTGGGATTACGTAGTGGGCTCAGCAGCCAAGGCCCGTTAGGATATGCAGAGTCACCTGGGTGTGAGAAACACAGAGAATCGTTGCAAGTCCTACAGGATACAAGACAGCATGTCACACCCAGCACGCTACACGAGTATGCATACTCACCAACAATCCATGCACGGTCCGGTTGGAGATTGGACATCATTCGTGGGAGGATGCTGTGGCGCATGATGTGCGAGTCATGGGTGGAACCGGGAAACTTCGCACACACGTGATCATGAACATTATGTGAGCGTCTACTCATTTACGATGCCTTAACTTGATCCCTCGCCCTCCCATATTTATTGTTAATATCCATAGGACACTGAATCTTGCAGTGTTTCTACCTGCCGTGACATCTTGGGGGTTTTGAGCTGACCCTAGTTTGGGTGAGTGTTCAAGTATACTGTATTTATCTACATCTTCCTGGCTACTTCTGTTTTTATCAAATTCACAATGTACACCAGCACATACATTTTGAGATGAAGCATGCTCACATCTCACGTGTGGTTTGCAATGTCACAATAGCATGGTCAATAATTGTGCTGTCGCAATAAGGTTGAATTGCAGACTACAGTAGAACTTTGTATTAATCACTGATTCTTTTTTCCTACAGGCAGTGTTATTGATCGACAGGTACCACTTTATAGGGTGCTGTATGAGTGGTCACTGAACTGTATCTTTAGACCACCAACCATAAAGTGTAGAATGTCGATAGTAGGTCCTGAAGAATTGCCGTTAAATTAACATTAGGCATGAAACATGTTGGCCTGAGCTTTAGCACACAACCCTGCAATCCTTGGTCAGGCGTGTGCGCCTTTTCTATTTTTAATCAGGTTAGTGACCACAGTCATTAAAATAGTTTTGGGTGGTTCACTATCCCTGTTTTAGATTTCACACAATTCACATCTACACTCACTAGGGCCCTTACACGCACTACACCCTACGGCTAAGAAAAAAGATCTCCGCTAAGAAGGCCCCACCACGGGTGCCGATCGGGTATTGCAGCGCCGACCCGATAAGGAGCAGACCCAGTGATGAAGCAAGACACCTAGCTGGCTGGGTGTGTGAGGGTCTTTTTCTGTAAGGAGATAATCATTTCTCCGATTTCTACTAGCACCCACTTGCCTTTTGTATAACCGTGATCTGTAGGATCTTTTAGGAACAGCATATCCTTTTTTGTTGTGCTTACGTGGGCCTGTATGCTGGACCTTTTCTATTGGCCCTTAGTCCCTCCTTGTTGTCTTGATGATCATGTTCGCCAGGCACACCACTTGCACATTCAGGGAGTGGAAATGTTTACGGTTCCTATAGATGTGCTCCATGATCTGTGGTGCAACAAGGCCAACATGGGTGCAATCAATTGCACCAACAACGTGGGGGATGCGTCCAAGGGCATAGAAAGCACCCTTCACTGCCGCCAAATCACGAGCCCTGGGGAATCGGATGTACCGGTTTCTGTACAGCATCATAGCTGACAGGACATCCCGTAGCACCATGCTGAACATGGGTTGGGACATTCCACCTCCACTGCCTACCGTGTGTTGGAAAGATCCGGTAGCGAAAAAATGCAGTGCAGCCATCACCTTAGCCGTGGGGGTGAATGCTGTTGGATACACCCTGCGAGGACGAAGGTGGGGTTCCAACATGGCACATAGGTGATGCAGGGTGGGTCGGTCCAGCCGGAATTTACGAATGACCTCCACATCCTCCATGTCTGACAGCAATTGGTAGGGGCGATGTATGTTTGGTCTCCTCCTAGGACAGATGGAAGTGGACACATGTCAATGCAACACACCACATGGCACTTTCACATACACATAACTAAAATTACTGACAAAGCAATAGAATCACAGAACAGCTGACAAGTAGGGACAGCACAGCTACAATACTCTTACACAGGTCCCCTTACCAATAGCAATGGCTACTGACACAAACCTTTGCTATGAGCATGCACACGGGGATGTAGGCCCTAATAGCTTGAAAGGCATCATGATGGTTCAGACTGCATAGGTGGGAAGCGACAACACCACTGCAATATACCTAGCTGCTGTGCCAGACACAGCTTCCGAGGCTGGGTGAGTATGGCACACACCAACAACACAATGTACACAGGCTGAGCGGCCAAAACAAGTGGGTCCTGTTGCACAATGGGATATGAGACAGTCAATGATGTCCCTAGTTCACCCAATGTACAGCACTGTACGTATCACACCTCCAACACACATTGACAGGTGTACACATTGACAACTCCATGACAACACAGCTGTGTGAATGCAAACACACATCACAAGTGACACGTAACGTTGCACGTGCCAAGTGGGAGATGTACATTGAGAAATATGGCATGTGTGTGCATATGCACATCCCATGCTCCCATGCTAATGTGTACATGATGATGTGCCAACAGACATGTGGAGGCTGAGCACTGGCCGTCAATGCCTATGCACACAGCATGAAGTGGCCCTGTCCAGTGTGGACATGCTCCCACACACAAATCATGGCCACACCTGCAAATGCATGGCGCACATTCAACTGTGGACTCCACATGGCACCAGCGGACTGTACCTGCCATGGACCAGGCCCTTGAGGCCAACTCCAATGGCCCTCGCGACTGCATCCTGCGTGTTCGACGATAGAGGTAAGCGTACCGGGACAGCTCGGTGCAGGCCATTGTGTGCATTTGAAGTAGGCAGACATGGTACACCAATAGCAGCAGCTTGGACCCACTGGAACAGCCCCAGGGGGCTATATGAGTGTGGGAGGAGACCGGCATTACCACAGCTTCCAGGGACTGCTGCCTGGCATCCCTCAACAACACCTGCCGCTGCTGCCACATGTCCACCTACATGTCGACGACTCTGAAGATATGTCCAGGTCCACTCGCCAGCGAGGAGCTGGAGATCATGGATTCCGAGCTCCATGCACACTGCCCAAGGCTATTTATAGCAAAAGTTGTGTGTGTAAGACAACTACAGTGTGTGTGGGAGTGCATGTGGGGGACACACATGTCGTTGATCCGCAGCACTATGATTCTGAGCCTGTGGGGTTCCTACATGCACTGCTTAACATGCTAACTACAGGTGTAAGGGGTATGTAGGCTCTCTGGCGCTGTCCCATGCATGTCCCTCACGAGTGGTGGTACATGGCATTTCCATGTCACACATCCAGTCACGCAGCCACTTGGCAATGCAGGATTCAGGGCAGTCATTGCTTGTGTGAATGGCTGGCTGGGTCCCTGCTGGCCTTCTCAGTCGCAACAGACCTGGGCTGCACATTGACCGCACAATCCTAGAAGGAGACAACACTGACTGTACAGTGGGTTACATGTGTCTTTTGTTCAGGACTCTCCTGAAATGCGCAAACTCAGCCCTGTCGATTGGACACACCATGCCTTGTGATAGGGATGTGTGTGAGAGATAGTGGCACTGAATGTGACCTCCATTGCGGGGTGAGCCATTCACAGGGCGAGTACGTTGAGGGCTGCGCAGTGTTGGACACAGTGAGTCCACCCACAAAGATGTGTTGCCTTGTGATCTATGTGTTGGTCCACCTGACAATGGACAGTAGATGTGGGCAGACTACACATTGCTCAATGTGCTGGCAACCTGCATGTGAATGGGATGGACAGGTACTGTGCACACACTCCCAGCAGCATGCATTCACGTGTGGTGTACACATGCTGTTAGGCCATGTCCGATTACTTCCTGGCTCTGTTGCACGTCTCTGAGTATTTGGGATGGGTCAGCAGCATGCCACTGTGATTGGTGGATGTGGGTGATGTTGAGAAGTGTATGAGTGATATTCCAAGGCTCTTGTGTACCATCCCTGCAGTTTGAATTCTTCCAGCCCAAGGGCTTGTGATGAGCCATTGCATCCAAGTTGATGCCTCTGTGTATGTGTGACCGACAGTGCAGCCAATTCCACAAAGGGTGTGACGTCATCTGCCGGATGAGCTACTACGTGGCGATAACGAATCGGGGGATGCCCCCTCGTATTGTCAGGTCAGCACGGCGCTGCATTTCACCAGTAATGGTCTGCATCTTGACAGTCTCACAGCCTGTGCCGGATGCATGTTTGTAGGGGCATCAGCAGCAAGCAAGTGTACAGTATTGTGGGATGGTGTCTTTTGCTGTGAGAGGCAGCATGTGTCCACAGCCTACCCATGATCTGGGTAATGTGATGTTTGTTGTGTGATGCAGTGGGTTGTAATTGTACTCTGTGCTGTGTGCATCTGACATGCATATGCTATTCCTGAGCCTCAAGATGTAATTTGAGCACTCTGCATTCTCAATGCACTCAGAGTCGTAGCCCTCAGGAACAACCTGTAGTAGGCTGGAGTGGCAATTCACATGTATGTTTGAGGCACTGTGCCTACTCTGATTTCGTTCGGTCATATGTGTGCGATGCCTCACCTCATATCTCTGGTACTTACACATCAGGCACACTGTGAAACAGCAGTTGTGCTCGTGTGAACGACAGGTGGATGGCATGGGCTCATGGCCATTGTGGCCTGTCATGTTGCAGTCTGTGTGAGTGGTTTCACATTCTGCTCCATGCAGGTATGTCTTTGGCCTAATTACATAGTGGTCATCCTTGCCACCATCAGGACAGTGGGTGTGCACACCGCGATTTGTGGCTATGGTCGCAGGGTGACACAGGCCGGGTGTAGTGCTATGTGCACAACACATGTGCCACTTATTAGCGGCTTCATTTACTGTACGCCAGCCATTACGTGTTGATTGTGGTGGCTGTATGCAATTGCACAGGTATCATGCAACATGTGTATTTGGGGATGTTCTGTGCTGCTTCCCTTGCACATGTCTGTTTAATTGATACCAGATGAGTGAGGCCACCTCGCTCTCTCTCATGTGGCATCTCCCGTGGGTGCTGAGGGACAGGGGACGGTCAACAGTGGTGTGGCATCGGATGTAGCAGCTGCACAGGTGCTGAGTGAGACAGATGTGACCAGCACCTCGGAGGGGCCAGACGTGTGCTGGATGAATCACAGGCCGAGACGGCAATTTCGGCGTCATCTGAGGACAGAGGTGATGCATCCATGTTTGATAACACAGGGGACGTGGACTCTGGCTCCTCTTCAGCCACGCGGAGGCCAATGCCCGCCCTCACATCTACTTCCACTGGTGCAACACGTGTCTGCACAGGGATGAAGGGTAGAGTTTCCTTCACACCAGGCACAGATGCCCCTGCACATGTGACCCCTGCTGCCCTCAGTGCTGGGTCTGTTGAGCTTATGCGCCATCTCTGCGTGGGGCAGACAGCTCTCCTCAATAACGTCATTGCCCATGACATCACTTTGCCGCAGGTGACATAGTTCATGGAGGGCCCACATGTACGCGTGGGTGGGCTACACCAGACTGTCCAATGGTTGTCCCCCCCAGTCAAGGTGGGCCTTCAACTGGGCCAATCTCAGGCTGACATTCCTGACCCTTTCTCCATCCCCCTGGGCAGTGGCACATCTGACAACAGCAGGGCACGAGTCCTACAATAACAATTGGGGGGACGCTGACGTCACGACAGGAAGTGACATAACGGAAGGTGGGTTGCACCGTCAGACTCATTGCCTCCCCTTGCTCACCCCTTATATGCGATTGCATCGGAGAAGCCAGCGCGTGCACAAGCAGCTCCGATCTCGCCCCAGAGAGGCCAAAGAGTGAATGTGTGGGTCCATTTGCCCCAGTTATCTGTCTCGCGGTAAAATAAGTGGGGGGACGCCGTCCACCCGCGTGGTACCCCGACTCGAGACCTGGACAACAGTGACAATGCATGACAGCCTCCGGAGTCCGGATACACCACATGCAACACACAGAGGCTGTGGCTGCCCTAGCGGGCCAGGCCGCAAACACAATCCCAGACGAAAGGTAGACCCACCCCGGCGCGCTTAGTCATTACAACCGCTGCCATTGACAAGGGACCCATGTGGTAAGACATGGGCCTCAGGGTGACAGGCCTCCGAGTCATCCCCCGCCAACGAGTGTCATGCAACTCACACATATCGCAAAGCCAATAGGACACTTTGCCTGCACACCAGGTCTCGAGTCGGGGTACCACGCGGGTGGACGGTGTCCCACCACTGATTTTACCGCGAGCCCGATAACTGTAGAAAGTGGACCCACACATTCACTTTTTGGCCTCTCTGGGGCGAGCTCGGAGCTGCTTGTGCACGCGCTGGCTTCTCTGTTGCAATCGCATGTAAGGGGTGGGCGAAGGGAGGCAATAAGTCTGATGGTGCAAGCCACCTTTCGTGACGTCACTTCCTGTCGTGACGTCTGCGTCCCCCACTACATATTTAGGACTTGTGCCCTGCTGCACACTGAGATTGTGTTGCCTGCGAGATGTGACCAGGAGAAGGGCGCCATGACCTCCCACCCACCAAGCTCCACTGCCATCCCGTGCCCTGGGTAACCTGTGCAGGCGGACAATGTAGGGGGTACACCTGGTGGACAGGGGATGTGAGTGCCTTGGCAAGGGCCTGGCAGATGCACAGCAGTATCCAGCATGTCCCCAGAGGGAGGGCTAACGTCTACACCTGATGCAGCATTGATCGTGTGCCCGCCTGTTGTGCCCACACGAGTTCACATTCATCCCCAGACAGGTGGGCTTTCCAAATACCCAACACAGTGGAAATATAGCCCTCCGGAATTCTCCCCACACAGTCTGTTTCAACAATGCATGTGTGCACCTACCCTTGCCACCCACCCACCTGGGCCAAGCGGAACTCCCGCTTCACATGCCACATGTGTGTCTTCCACAGTTGTGCTTCTCTCTCAGGGGCGGACCTCCAACTGTCCCGTAGCACACAGACAGCACCGAGTCGAACTGGCATCCTGTTTGAATGGTAGGCACACTCACACATCTACCTGTGACACAGTGGTGGCTGTGATGGCTATTGTGACTGCCATGGCAGTGTTGGTGGCCATGTCAGGGTACACTCACACACATTGCATACGCAGCTTTTCGTATCACAACTCTGCACATCAGACTGGTCACTGTCCCTGGTGTTGATCAATTTTGCCGCATGTCTATGTAATCTGTGACTGGATGCTGTTGTTCCTGTAGTCGGTTGTGTCTGTGTAGTTGCTTATTGCAGTTGTTGCTGTGTGTGTATGGTTAAGTGAGGCACATGCCGTGTATGGTACCTCAACAATTGCAATGTCTGGTCTCACATTCCAATGTGTTGCACACGTGGCAGGGACTTCACTTCTTTCAGACTCTGCTACTTGTGTGTGTGATGAATAAGTATTTTTGTGACACGGATTGTCTGCATGTATTTGGTGGTATTTCAGGGAGAATGTATCCGTGTCATGTTTGCGTGCAAGCAAAGCACAGGGTGTGAGTCTAGCCACAGGATGACAGGTAGCATGTGCAGAGTATGCGGGTATGTGTGAGCTTACTTGCTGTGTGGCCAGCAGTGTAGGTGTATGTTAGTCTTGTGATGAACATTGGGCCTGGGCACATGGCTTACTTTCAATGTGTGCATTTGGGAGGTGTAGGTGTGTGTGGTGTGAGTGGTGTGACTTTGGGGTAGTGTTGGTGTGTGTGTGTGCGCTCTGGCAATGTCGACTACACACGTGTTACCCAGGCCCATGGTGGATGTTTGTATCGGTGTTCAGGTCTGCGAATGTGTTCACATGTGTGTGTTGTATGTTGCACGGTGTGCAGTGTGTGGGTGTGTCCTTGCAGTTCAGGATGACTCCTACTTGATATGTTTCGGACATAGTGTGTCTGCAGGGTGTGTGACTGTCAAGATTGTGCCTTGTTCAATTGAGCATGTATGTGACTTTCTGCAGTTCTTACTCACTGTGCAGTCCTGCCCACCCACACTGATATCGTGTGTGTGTTTTGTCATGCATTGCTGTAGCATGCTTTTGCGTGGCTCCTACTTTTGCTTGATGAGTGTGATGTCAGACTGTGAAGGTAATTATACACATATGTAGGACTGTGCTTTGTAGTGCCCAGGCCGTCAGTGTTGATGTGATGATCTGTTGGGCCACGTCAGAGTCTGACCAGTCCAGGCCCACGAGCTGTAGTATTTCACTAGGTCCACTGTTGCGGCAACTCATATGCATTGACATCCAATGACACTAGACTACATGGTCATCTCACGACTCTCGTGTACTTCACACACTCTCATCCTCTCTCATTCGTACTTGTCTTCGCAAAATAATTCTACAGAGTCACATATTTGCTTCAAGGCATGTATTTGGACTTACTTCCTCTGTGATGCAGTATAGTGGACACTACTGGCAGCAAAATGCATGTGGAGGATATACTTAGCATGATTACACATACAAAAGGGGGTACGGGTAGATGTGATTAGTTGTTGACTGTGGAATGAAGGCTTCAGAGTTACAACTGCCTTGCCCTTGCTATGCTACAGTACATTTGCTAATTACTGAGGAGCTGTAGACTTTGACACAGACAGTATTCATTTTGCCTACCAGACAGCTTGACATCATAGGCACAGTACATCTCAGTTCCATGCTACAGGTTTACTACAATAGTAACTCCGACACACCTGCGTCAGAGGTGACATCAGAGCATGAGCCTACATGCATGCAGCAGCGTCTCACTAGTTGTTGCAATGTGATGGCTACTGAACATGACACAATGACTGGGGCCATGTTGTAGGGGGTTGCATTTGTTGTCCATGCAATAGTCCGGGCACGGAAGTACAGACGATGGTGAGGTGACAGTTCTCACGTAATACAGCAGACAGATAAGTGTGCACTGACAGGTGCATGTGTTCAGGTGCGCAGAATACATATTATGGCATAGTTGTTCGTTCAGTATTGGCCATGTGGTTACTGTACACAAGTCCCATACCTCTGCCTCCCCCTGTTCATGCAGAGACACGGGATATGGTGAGGAACAGAGTGCATGTCCCAAAAATGTCCGATGTCATGGTAGTGGAGTTGATGGTGAGGTGTTTGTTGCAGATTGTATGGTATAGTTGTTGTACAGCTAACTGCCCACTCCGTGCGAAAGCCAAGCATAGGTACGGTGTTGAACATCATTGTTCAATTGGGGGTATTGAGTCGGGGACCGATGAATTGACAAGTTGTCAGGTATGCAATATCTTCCAGCAGGGCATCCATGGCATTGGTGGTAAACATGGATGCCATCCAATGAAGCGGATGGTGGCTAGCAACGTGTTCATCGTAAGTTGTCCCTTGTAGGAGCCTGATGGGACATGTTGGATGACATTCGATGAAACTGTGATCCAGAATACGTTGTGTGGAGGCACACTGGTCCCAATGCAGTGTGTGTCCGATTGCAGCCACATACGCCATGCCACCATACACTGAACAGATCCTGTCGTGGGCGTCCAGGGGTGCAAACAAGTGTACCAAGTCCGCCTTTGGACATGCCAGGTTGGAGAGACATAAATCCAGAGGACAGTGGAACGGACACCTCCGACAGTAGAAAACGGGGATGACGCAGCTGAACATTGTAATGCGGTAAGTTACTCGGTAACTTACGTTCAGCATAGCCAGATTTTCACAACCCACTATCTGTAGCAAGCTCTCAATGTACAGCTGCATCTGTCCGGCGTAGTTGGGAAGCAGTGGTGCAACAGCCATTTTGCTACAGGGTGATGTGATGGCGTGATCCGGCTGCCTGTGCAGTCAGCAGAGTGCAACCTCTGACGATGCTGGGAATTCTGGAATGGTTGTACGGAGGCAGGACTTGGGTTATAGCTTGGGCGGAGGACAGAGGCCCTCATCCCACATGCTTCAATGAATGGTCAAGGCCAGTGGTGTCTGACTCCTTCCAGATTACTTGCATTTGTCCCACATGGAGGAGTGGTATAATTTGTTTTTGTGTTATTAACTTTCTTTCATGTTGGGCGCTATCTGCCAGTGGACGGTTTACTCTGCATGGCTCTGTTTGGCTTCTTGTTGGTACAATGGCTCCATTCTCCTGCATAAATTGTTGCAAGGTGATTTCAGAGTGGGAATGGAAGGCCATTCAGTGCTATCTGCTCTCCCGTGTGTGGGCGGGACACTGCATTTCCGCTATACATTGGGGCTTCTGTGTGGGTGTAGTAATTGGAAACACCTGTTCTCAGGCAGCAGGGTTTTTCAATTTTGAACATTGCATGGCTTGATATTGCGAGCAGGATGGTATAGGTATTTTTGGATGCGACTGGCGTGCCTTTTGCGGACGAGGTCCATATTCTGCGCTGTTATGTAGCAGCCGCCGTGTGCTTCGCCATGTTTTGCACACAAGAGTGTGTCCTATTTTGCCATCACATTACTCCCCTGTTCGGGACACTTGTGTTACATCAGGTTGACAACTGTGAGTTGTCGGTTGGGGACATGACTGATGCAGGAAGGTCACGTGACATGTGCCTTCAGGGTGGGGCTGGTGTGTGGGGTGTGTAGTTGTGACCCTGTGGTGTTTGTGTGCAGCCCATGCATGGCGCTGTCGTTGGCCTCTGCGTTGTGCGCATGTGTACCTGCGTCATCGCCGCTGCGCTGCAGTGCCGTGATGAGGACGTCACTTCCTGGTCCCGGGTAGTGGGTGCCCAGGATGTTGCGAGTTGGTTTTTTTTGACAGGTGGGACATGTGTGGGTATAGTGGTGGTTGTGTCCTGTCCACACAGGGGTGTCTGGTGGGGCCATGTACAGTTTTCCCACCCTTGCACTGTGTGCAGTGTTTGCGTACCCTTGTGTGTCTGCCTACCTGCGTCGTCGTGGCGCGTTCACTTCTAGGTGGTGCATCAGGTAGAGCATGGGGATGGCCTGAAGTGCAGGATTCATCTCTGGGTGGGCCGCCTTTTTAGTCTCCGTACTGAACAGTCGGGTTTCCGCCTTGGTATCTCGTGCGGTGTCTCTTTGCCGGTGGGGCTGTTTGGTTGTGGCATCGTAATTTGTACACCGGGCGGTACGTCATTTCGTCGGACGGTGTCTCTCCATTGGCTCGCGCCGCTATGTAGACGGGCGCACTTTGATGGCGGGCGGCGCTGCAGGCTTACGGGCGGTGTTTGCCTGACTTTTCACATCCTAATTTTGCGGGCGTGTGGGCCGTTGCTGGCGGACGGTAACTAGCGGTTTTTGCCTCCGACAGCACGGCGGTTGTGCTTCCGCCCGACATCGTAATGGACCCCATAATATTTAATATATATTTTACAAATTTTTGTATATTTTTTAACATTAGATTTTTTTTTTACAATAAAAAAAATATACATTTAATTTTTTGACATTTTTTATTATTTCTCCATTCTTGTCTATGGGGAGTCGGTCTTTTTTTCATTTTTATTACGCGGCCATTTTTTTCCCATTTCCTCACTTTCTGTCTATCTGTTTCGTTTTTAGGTCATTTTGGAAGACGGAGCCTCGCGGTTGGGAGCTGTGTTTCATCGGTTAAGGTAAGTTTAATTTAATTTACTTTTAAGGTAGTTTTAGGATAGGGGCGAGGTAGTAGTAGTGTAAGTAGATTTGTTAGGACGTTATTTGTTCATTTTTATAGTAGTTAGGTGTTGTTTTGGAAGTTTAGTGTTTTATGTGTTTGATGTAGTGTTGGATAGAAGTAGAGTGTTATGTAGTGTTAATTATGTGTTGTTTAATTATGTTATCTTGTATTTAATGTTAATATTAATGTTTTTGGGTTTGTATATGTTATGTGGGTGGGTGTTCTTTTTTTTCTTTACAGGTTTTCTGTTTCGTGAACAGATGGTGCTGACGACGCGTTTATTATTTTTTTTTAAGGAAAATGTATTTTATTTTTTTGAAACAGTTAATTTACATTTCCTTTTATTTTTCGGGTTTGTTGGAGCGGTTTTGTTTTAAGCTACTTTTCGGGTTTTTGAGGGATTCGTTATTGAGAGGATTGCGTCGTTGGAGCCTTTTTTCAATAGATCAATTTTTGCGTTTTTTTAAAACTAATTTTCGGGTTTTTGAGGGTTTTGTTATTGAGAGGATTGCGTCGTTGGAGCCTTTTTTCTACAGTTGTACTTTTGCAATTTTTTGGGGCTTTATTTTCGAATGGATTTGTCTTTCGATTTATCTACTAAGGATTTTTTCGTTTTCGAGGATCGTCTACTGCGACATAACTGTAAGTTATTTTTTATTATTATGGGTGGGAAATATTTTTGGCTACATTGGTTTGTTTGTTTATTTTTTATTTTAATAATTATATTATGTCATATATTTTTGTGTTCGTTTTTAAATTGTAAATGACATAATTATAAATATTAATTTAAAAAGAGTAGAATTATGTTGTTTAAATGTTTTGTAAATTTTAAAATGCTTGTGATGTTTAGCATTGTTTTTTTGCTTAAAGTATAGATTTAGCAATTATGTCTAGGTAATCTAGCCCTTTGGTGTTTGGAATAGTCAAGTTTTGTGTTGTAGGTATTCATACATTGTTTTTGTTTGTTTACTGAGTTTAGGGCCGATTTTAGTTAGGGATTGCTCTAGCCTTAGCTATTGATAGCTCAGTTCTTTTTTGATAGCTTCTATTAGTTTGTGTAGGGTAGGTTGTCCTCTTCCTATTGTGGCTTGGAAGGCATTATGCCATCCTTCCACCGCATTGTTAGTTTTAGCTTTTTGAGCTAGAGTGCTATTGTAGACGTTTCACCAGGGGATTTGGAACTTTGGTTGTCTACGGTGCCCTGACCTATGTAGCCTTCCCACCCAAGTGTGTTCAAAGTAGTCTAGGAAGGGAGCTAGTTTAGTTTCATTTGCTTGATAGAAAGGGCTTTCAAGAAGTATGTTATAATGGTTGGCTACTTCAGTTGTTGGTACATAGGCCAGGGCTATTCATTTTTTTATTTGGTAGGCAAAGTTTCTATTGGTGGCGTAATCTATACTTAGAGTACATTTTTGAAGGTGTCTTCAGATAGTTTGGTTGAAGTGGTAATAGCAACCTTGTATTGCAGTGTGTGGGTATATTTTATAAAATTGACTGAATCATTGCTTGTTCAAAGCCAATGATTATTTTTTGAGGAAGGGGGCGTGGCCACGAGGCGGATGAGAGCGGACGTGTGAGCAGAGAGCTCCGTGCCGACCCCGTCTATTATCCTGACCAGAGGCGCTGTACGAGGCCCCCGAACCCCCAGGAAGAAGGGGAAACGGGCCTGGAGGCACCAGCACCCAGAAATAGCGAGGCCGGTGGCAGTGTAAACCTGGGGCCCCGCTGAGAGGAAAAACGAGTCTGGGAAGCAGAGCCAAGATGGCGGTGTGAGGGATCCGTGCTCCAACTGGTTGCGGGAGCGGCACAGCCTATGAGAACTAACGGGAGCAGCTGTAGAAGAAAACTCCCCCCGTGGAAGCCCAGATTGCATGTTGCTGGGGGAGATCGGAGACAGTGACTGCCGAGGGCCTGGGGCCCCAATGAATCCGGAGGCTGTAAGGAGGCAAAATGGCGACGGGAGCGGCCGGAAAAGTTTTCACGGCGGCGATATGTTGAAGCCGCGAGCGGGATCTGGGGATCGCATTGCCGCTACAGAGACCGGGACGCCTGCTGGAGGTTTGCGGGAGCAGGTGGCACTGTAGTGCGGCTGGGAGCGGAGGGCGCATGGCGGTAAGCGGCCCCTCCCCCCCTCCTCTACTTTTCCCGAGGACAGAACTGGTGGCATCGTGGTGACCGGCAGGAACAAGCCGGCGCAGCTGGGGGCCGATTTGATCTCCATAAAGGTGGTGCAGACAGAAGGAGAAGAGGACAGGGGCTGTATGGTGATCCTGGAAGAGGGTTACCTGAGGGAAGCAAGCGCAATGGTGCGAACAGCAAGGTGAACAGATTGCCTATGAGGAAGGTTGCTTGAGGGCTGGAAAGGCACATAAGGACGGTGCGACCATAACAGGGACTCCAGTAGCTGTAGAGTACTGACAGATATGTGAAGCTGGTTGAACGTAGTGGAGTGTCCGTCCCCACCCCTAATTGGGGGAACTGACAGTTGGTACAACTGAACGAGGAAGGCCGCAGACGGAAGACAACAGGCACGCTGGCGAGGCCTAGCTGGTACGGATGCATTGCCACGCCGTGGGATTTGTAAGTGCGGGTATTGCATTGGAGGAGAGGCCTGCGGTATCTGACACATGAAGAGGGGAAACCATGGCAATGAAAGTGGAAAGGGGCACCGCAGTTGTTGATAAATGGAGTGGATACCATAGTTGGTCGTGAGCATCTGAGGTCAAGCTGGAGAGAGGCCTGATCCGAGGGCCGAGGCAGTGGACGTAACGGGGCTAGCTGAGCCCGGAGGACGGACCTGTCAAGGGGAGCGACTCTGGCAGTGAGCGCAGAGAGGGGACGAGAGGACGGCTGGCACGCCTGAGGTGGGTCAGCATAGTGGGGAACCGCTGAGAGGACGAGACATCTAGAAGATCACCCGAGGGCATCGCGGATCTCGAGACCTGCAGAACCATGGGGAAACCGAGAGGGAAGCAGGCGGGAGCACCCGTGGAACAGGAAGAGGAAACGACCACTGGGGAGATGCGAGAGAGTCAGCAACAACACCCAGAGGGGATGCTCCAGCAGCAGGTCGATCAAATACTAAAGGCCATAACAGACACTAGGGAGGCCCTGCAGCTGGACATTGCGAATGTGACACAGGGCTTGGGATTGCTCCGAGCGGATCACGCTAAATTGGCTGATAGGGTAAAACAAACGGAGACGGCCGTAGAGGTCCTGGAGCCAGCTCAAAAATTGATGGCAGCGCAGATGACAGATTTTCAGAATAGGCTGCAGATTCTGGAGAGGCGGGCAGAAGACGCCGAAGGGAGAAATCGAAGAAACAACGTCCGGGTGGTGGGGCTCCCTGAAGGGGTGGAAGGAACCAGCATGGTGGATTATCTGGAGGAGTGGCTAAAGGGAACAGTCGCGCCGGAAGGGTTATCATCTTTCTTCACACTGGAGAGAGCCCACAGAGTGCCGGCCAGGCCCTTAGCACCCGGGAGACCGCCAAGGCCGGTGGTGGCCAGGCTGCTTCATTACAAAGACAGGGATTTACTACTGTACAAGGCAAGGACGGCAGGCCCCTACACAGTGGACAATAATAAGGTGACCTTGTTCCCGGATTACACGTTCGAGGTCCAGCGCCGCAGAGTGTCGTTTGTGGCAGTCAAGAGGGCGCTTCGGGACGAAGGTATTCAATACTCTCTGATGTTTCCGGCGCGCCTGACGACTACAGTGGACGGCACGATGTCCTTCCATGACAGCCCAGAGGAGGCCTGCGACTGGCTGGAGAGGTATAAAGCGGGTATTGGAGAAGCAGGAAGAGGTGTGGGAGCTGGGGCAGAGGGGCCGCGCCCGCGCAGATTGAGGCGTAATCGGCGGCGTCAACAAGCGGCCCAGAAGCCGACAGAGACACAGACGGAAAAGGAGAGAGCAGCCGCTTTGCAAGCCGTCACAGCTATCTCCCGAGAGGAAGGGGGTACATCTCCGGCGAGAACGGAATCGGAAGGGGGGTCCTTGGAAGAGGACAATGAACAATCGGATGCCGGAAGCTTGAAACTGCCTCACGTGACAGCCGGGACGGCGGATTAGACTGTGGATGGGTGAAGTAGACTCTGGCCAGACATGGGAAGGGTATTAAGCTGAGAGGGGGAGATGGGGAGGGGGCTAGATGGGAACTAGGATGGCTAGGATTAGCCCAATTAGGGCCAGGGATTATGCAGGGGCTGTGACAACTACGTGAAAGAAGTCTCATTGATGTGAGGCCCCGGAAGGGGCTGGTTAAACATTACGGAGGAAGGGCGCGGATTGGAGGCCTATTAGGTGTCTGATTCTCTGAAGCCGAGGGCTCACTTCCCGTTAGTTTGTGTGGGGGAAGCTCCCTAAGGGCATCGAGGGAGCAGTTGAGTGGTAGTTTGGATGGGTACTAATGTTGTAGCACCTGTTCTGGGGGAGGGAGGTGGGGAGGGGCTGGGAGGGGGTTGGGGGAGTTAGGGACACCGGTGTGCTCTTAGGTGGGGGATGTGTGCAGGAGGGGGATTGCTTGATAAATGGGGACGTTACATGATTTGAAGTGTATAACCTGGAATGTGAGGGGGTTTCACACAATGCAGAGGCGCCATAAAGTGCATGCTTACCTGGTACGACGGGGGGTGCAGCTGGCGTTTCTTCAAGAAACACATATTAATCGCGCTGAGGGAGCAGCATTGAAGAAGAGATGGAAGGGGCAATTATTCTATACGACTTATTCGGCGTATGCCAGGGGCGCCCTGGTGTGGGTTAGAGCTGGTGTCCCTTTTCAGCCAGCGCAACAATTGATTGACCCGGAGGGAAGGTTTGTGGCAGTGTTGGGGACGCTAAATGGAGTAGATGTAGCTCTGTGCAATGTGTACGCTCCCAACGTCGACCAGCCCTCCTTTTTTGAGAGCTTGTCGGGGAGCCTGGCGCCATACTTAACTGGTGTGGCAATATTGGGGGGAGATTTCAACACAATAGCTGATGTGGACATAGACAGATTTCACCCTCCGCTCCCAGGTGCCCAAGTACATAGGATCTCCAAGGCGCGGAGAGTATGGCAGGCACATTGGGGGCTGGTCGATACTTGGCGCGCCCAACATTTGGAGGAAAGGGATTATTCCTATTATTCTGGCCTTCATGACCTGCATGTGCGACTGGATGCAATATTATGCACCCCTGATGTCCACCTCAAGGTGATAGGTAGTGAGTATTTAGCGAGAACAATCGCAGACCACAACCCGCTATTACTGCGGATAAGGTGGAGCCGAGAGAGATCACTTATACCGACTTGGCGGTTACGACCGGAGGCACTGGAGGATCCGATATTTAGCAGGGAGTTGCGGGCGGGCATTGATCAATACTTTGAGAAGAACGAGGGGACGGCGACATCGGCAGCAATTGAATGGGATGCGTTTAAGGTTGTGATCAGGGGTATATGTATAAGCAAGGTGGTGGGAGTAAGGAAAACGTTATTAGCGGACTTGGAGAAGGCCGAAAGCAGACTGCGAGAAGCGGAGAAGGATCGACCTGGGGGGCCAGGGACGCAGACTGAGGTATTGGAGGCTAGAGAGGCAGTGGCGGTACAGATGGAGAGACTGCGCTCTTTTGATTATAAGACGTATAGAGCGCGGATGCATGCGGAGGGGGACAAATCGAGCGCCCTGCTGGCGTGGCTGGCCACACCAGTGCCCAGGGGAGTGCCGATATTGGGCTTGACAGATCCCACAGGGGGGGTGGAGAACACGCAGGCAGGGATTAATAGAATGTTCCTAGAGTATTATACTGAGCTCTACAGTACCCAACTGATTAGGGACGCTGATGACATAGAGAAGTATCTTGAAGGGGTGGCCCTACCGAGCTTGGGTAAGGAGCAGGGAGACTTGGTGGGCAGCGAGATTACGGTGGGAGAGATCAGGAGCGCGATTAAGCATATGGCCCGCAACAAGACGCCTGGGGTGGATGGCCTCCCCATAGAATTCTATTCTACGTACGCGGAGTGTCTGGCTCCGCGCTTACAGGTGGTTTATAAGGAGGCGCATAAAGAAGGCAGGCTGCCTAAGACAACTAGGGAGGCCATTATCATCCCTCTCTTGAAACCTGGAAGGGAAGCTATGGATATGAAGGCTTACCGCCCACTATCAATGTTGACGACTGACTACAAAATCCTGAGTAGGATCCTGGCGTCGCGCCTACTCCCGTACATGCCTCAGCTGGTACATCGGGATCAATCGGGTTTTATACCGAAGCGTAACACGTCTATTAATGTGAGACGATTGTTGCGAATTTTAGAGGAATGCCAAGACCCGAAATCTACTGCCTTGATTCTTTCAGTGGATATAGAGAAGGCATTCGATAGTCTGGAGTGGCCATATCTCTTTCAGGTAATGCGCAAGCTGGATTTGGGCGAGGCATTCGTAAGGTGGACTCGAATACTTTATAACTCAGCGACGGCCTGAGTACGAACGGGGGGGACAGTGTCGTCCCCATGTTCCGTGGGACGAGGGACGCGCCAGGGCTGCTTGCTGTCTCCGCTCCTGTTTGCACTGGCGATCGAACCAATGGCGATGCGAGCTAGAACAGGGAGGCACTATGTTGGGTTGGAGATACGTGGAGAAGTGCAATACATATCGCTTTACGCAGATGATCTGCTGATGTTTCTGGCCGCCCCTGAGGAGGTGTCCAAGGGAGCGACGGAGCTGTTGCGGATGTTTGGTGAAGTATCGGGGTTGTGTGTGAATTGGGAGAAGACCTGCCTGTCCCCGGCGAGTCGGGCGATGAACCCTCCTACCAAACTGGGAAGAATAAGATGGGAACCCTGTTGCCTACAATATTTGGGGACTAACATCTACCATGAGCAGGTGGATCTATTGGAAGGCAATGTGAACAGGGCAGTGCGAGGGATCAAAGGGAGCATGGCGTTTTGGAGTTTGCTGAGCGCCATAACTTCCTAGGCACTAAAACCCTCTGCTTAGTTGTTTACACACTGGTTGCATTACTCTGACTTAATACAGACGTTTTTCAGTTTTGTGGTTTTAATTTACCTTGTAACAAGCGTGCCCCGCCGGGTTGGAATTATCACCGGCTACGGAGTAAGAATCCTTTTCATATTATTTTTTATTTTTGATCCTTACGACATGTCTCTACTCGTTTGTAACAGTACATTGACACAAGCACTCTCTTGTGTTGTCCCTTTACTTTATAGACGTTACTGAGTGCACGCAACTTCTTACAGCCCTGAAGAGTCTTGGGACTAGTAAAGCAAAAGAAGATCCGTAAATAATGGATCTGGGAACCTAGCTAATAGGGAAGAGGAGGGGTCTACTAAATGAGTAAGACACACCTCAAATAAGGAAAAGAAAATTCTTTTCTTGAGTCCCCTCACTCACCAAAGGTTTCCCCTAGGTGACATGCTTCATCATTGGGGCCATCCCAAGCATCTACTGCTTGGGGCGTGCTGCGACTTGCGATAGTTACGTAGGAGCACTGATTTTTAAGATATGACTATGTGTAGTGCAGTGAAGGGGGAGTGGTGTGAGTGGTTGTTAAAAATTACCTAACTAGTGAACGTAAACGAATTTATTCTTGCTCCTAGTTGGCAAAGGATAAAAAAGGGGTTAATAAAAGGGAAAAGAATTAAATGTCCCTAATATTTTAAGTCCACATGTTTCGAGGTATCCCCTAACCTCTTCTTCAGGACAGCATGGGGGCCAGCCCCATGTGTACCACTCCGTGCAAACCTGTAATAAAGTGAAAGATAAGAAAAACAGTGGGGCGCGCACTTATTGTGTCAGCGCTAGATATAATTATAAATTACATACGGTTATACTGAACACGTAGTATCTAATGAAGAAGTAAAAAACAGACAAGTTAGTATACACTGCCTGCCCATCTGTCTCGTGGGCAGGTAAAAACAAAGTCTTTCAGGGATCAAATCAATCCAATAGTGATGGTGCTCTTGACTGTAACTTTAAACATGTACTTAGTTCTGTTCAGTCTACTAGTCTTGTGTCTCTGTAATTAAAAAACACATGTTGAAGGAATAAAAACACTCGTGAAGAGACATCAAACAAAACAAACATTACATGAAACAGATAATTGCGTGTTGCCTCATGGACCTACTTAATAACTGGCAAAAGTAAGCCCCATGGTCAGCCCGGGTGGAGGAGCCTGAATAGACCCTAGAGAAAGAGAAGTAAAAGTCTTAAGTCAACGTGATCTGTTAAGGACTCGAAAAAGAGAAAAGGAAAAAGGAAACCCTCATTAGTAACTTAGGAATGGGCTCCCAGTAAAGAGAATCTTACTTGACTCGGCTAGCCTCCGTCAATATGACCTACTCGTTCCCGTAAGCGGACCGCATCTTAGCGTGTCTGGCTTCCGAGAGGTCTAAAGTAGGAAAACAGGAAACTGCCTGGTCACGAACGCGTTTAGAAAGACTATACCGCGTATCGTTGAAAGTGGCGGGGGCCATTTTGGGTGTACTTATGTTGCGCGTATCGTGCCTAAAACGGGCAAGGAATCCTCGGTTCATTCAGAAATAGTTCATGAGGGCTAATTGGTTAGAAGATAAGGTAAACACTCTGTAGTTGTAATAAAGGTAAAAACTAGGAAACTAAGAAATTGAGAAAGCGGGTCTCGAACCCTGCGATATTAAGCGATTCTCTTATGAAAAAACAGAGCTTCTCTATTGTGAGAGTGTCACAATAAGACGGCGGCCATCTTGAACTGGTGAAAACAGGTCCTAGTAGGGACTGAATCCTATGTGTGCTATATCTAGTCAAGGGGGGGGGAGAGATGGTTTTATATTAATAAAACATTGAAATAGAGTTAGAAAAAAGTAAAAGTTAAGAGGATTAATAGGGCAGAAGGGTGGAGGTACAGTAATTCTTGTATAGTTGTTTACTTAGAATACATTTATCTAGAAAAATGACCCCACGGAATATTTTCGTTTAACCCTTTAGTATCAGAGCGTAGTTTAAACACCCACCTCTGTTCTTTTTCCAACAACCTTTGCTCGAGGTTGTCACATGGTTTGATATGTTCCAACACCACCCACTTCATGTCGTTGGGTGTGTGTTGCATATCATTAAAGTGTGCTGTCATCCTGGTGCTCGCTCTGTGGCACCGGATGTTGCTACGGTGTTCACAGATCCTTGTGCCCACCTTCCTGGTTGTCATGCCCACATAGTGGAGATTACAGGGACATGTAATCAAATATACTACACCTACTGTGCTGCATGTTGTAAAATTTCTGAGTTCCCATGATGTGCCTGTATTAAAACAGACCCTTTTTGTGGTGGTAGTCAGGAGGCACACGCTGCAATTCCCACACGGGTGGTGACCCGTTGGTAAAGTACTTATGGTCTGTTGGTTGTTCCTCTGATTAGGTTTCGGGCGTGTGTGTACTAGAAGGTCACGTAGATTCTTCCCTCTCCTATGTGAAAACATTGGAATGGGGATATTTAAATTTCCACTGTTTAGGATATTCCAATGTTTTTTCACCATTTTTGTGATCTTGTCTGACGCTGTGCTAAAGGTAGTGATGCAGATGGGTCTCTTATCTTTTCCTGTTTCTTGTTTTACGTAAGTCTCCAGGAGAGCATCTCTATTATTATTTTTTGCTCTTTTCTTGGCTTTATTGATGATACGAGAAGGGTATTTACGGTTTTTCAGTTTTTCTGCCAGGTCTTTAGCCTGTTCCTCATAGTCATTTATTTCTGTGCAGTTTCTCCTCAACCTGAGGAATTGTCCAAAAGGAAGATTTTCTTTGAGATGTCTAGGATGAAAACTGTCGTAAAGCAAAAGACAGTTCTTGGCAGTAGGTTTAAAGTGAGTTGTGGTTTTCAGATGACCCTCTGCTGCATAGATATTCAGGTCTAGAAAAATTAGGTCAGACCTACTCATTGTATGGGTAAATTTTAGGAAAGGGTCCTGTGAATTTAGCCATTCCAAAAACAGATTAGCTTCTATTTCATTCCCATTCCATATCACCAGAATATCGTCTATGTACCTTTTCCTTTCGATGATCTTGGATCGGTGAGTGTTGTTGTCAGAGAGGATCTTATGTTCCTCCATATGGTAGACATATAATCCAGCTACACTCGGGGCGATGGTGCTGCCCATACTGGTCCCATGTTGTTGTTGGAAAATGGTGTCTTCGAAACGGAAGTAATTTTCAGTAAGGGCCCATTTGCAACATTCCAAAACCAAATGTCGAGGTGTGTGATAGGGCCATATTGCTCCATACAGAATATCCTCCAGGATATCCAAGGTCGCCTTATGTGGTAGGCTAGTGTAGAGACTTTCTACATCTAAACCAATAAGAATGTTATTAGTTGGATTGAAAGGGAGGTCTTTTAGAAGGGAAAGGACTGCTTTTGTGTCCTTAAGGTAGGTGCTGGTATTTTGTATGAGCGGTCGTAAGAAAGCATCCGCAAATTTTGACAAGGGTTCTAGGATTGATCCGATACCTGAGACGATTGGACGTCCCGGAGGATCCTCTAACCTCTTATGGATCTTTGGTAGTGGGTAGAAGTATGGTACTGTAGGGTGTTTATTAATCAGAAAATCACCCTCTTTTCTGGTTACCCAGTCGTGGGCAAGGGCTTCTTCTACCATGCTAATTATGCCAATCCTTATTCGTTCAGTTGGATCCTCTGCGATGCGTTTGTAATTTCTCTCTTCAGATAGTAGTCTGAGGCATTCTGAGTCGATACGCCTCTGTACTTTGTATGACAATGCCTCCTCCTTTATCCGCTGGTTTTATGACAATTGCTACGTTGTTGGCCATAGATTTTATGGCATCTTGTTCCATTTTCGTTGTATTATGGAATATCTTGAGGGTTCTTGGATCCAGATCTCCTGCTTCTTTAAGAACCGCTTTCTCAAAGGCCATTAGTTCTACTGGTAAAACGGTCGAGGGTGGTGTAAATGTGGACTTCACGTGTAGATTCGTATCTCCTCTTTGGTAATCTGTTGGCGGTCTATTTTCAAAGAAAACCCGTAATTTCAGTTTCCTTATAAACTCGCTTAATTCACAGCTGAGTAGGAACTTGTCCAGGGATGGGGTGGGTACAAAACCTAAACCCTTCTCAAGGACAGTGAGTTGGATTTTAGATAGGGTGGTTCCTGATAAATTAACCACTAAACTAGATTGTTGCTGGTGCTCGGTAGGTTCGGAGGACCCATGCTCCTCGTATGGCTCCGTGTAGGCTCCAAAGGTTGTGCCCAATGTACTTGTTGACCTCTTCTTGTTTTTCTTCGCTGTGGTCCCTGGCCTCGTCCTAAAAAGGACCCTGTATTCCTGGGTAGACGGTTTGGGTACTTGGTTCCCAGTATGGGTATTGTTGTGGTTGATATTGTTGTGGACCATTATAGAAAGGCGTTATTGGAAAAAGTGGTGGTTGGAACTGGGGCCACCCATAGTTTCCTTGGTTGCCTCTGTTTCTCATCCTACGCCCTTGGTAACCCTGTCTCCTCACGTTGTTCTTCCATCCCACGCTGTTATCTGAACTATTGGAGCTGGTGTCTGATCCATCAGTATCTGTATTGTAGCCCGGGTTTCTCCCGGTGAGATGGTAGTCGTCTCTGATGTAGGGGTAGATTGTATCATGGTTAAAGTTTTTTGAATCTTTTTGAATTTTTGATACTTTGTATCTTTTAATGTCATTTCAAATTCCGTCATGGTTTTGTTCAGTTCCTCTAGGCGTTTCTTCAATTCGGCTGGTGTCTGAAAAGTTTTGAGTTTCACCTCTAGCGTATGGATTTCCTCCTTCATCTCATGTGCTAGGCGTGTTGCAGTCTTTATGATAAGTACAAGCCAATCCCTTGTGCAATGCCAGGAGATTAGCGACCAATCTTTTTGAACAATTTGTCCTGCTGAAAGATGAATGGTTCATTGTGTACAATGAGTCCTCTAGGGGCAGCGTTTACTCTGAGATATTCTGTCATCATTATCCCATGGATGATTGTTTTCACATGGTTCCTTTTAAGCTCAGTAAGCTCATCCCAACACTGTGCAGTCTCATTACTGTTTCCAGGTGTCGAATCTACAAAAGGGATCATGGAAGATATGATACTTTCTACTTCTTCCTCAGTGTATGTCAGGCCTGTTATTCCAGCCATATTCTTAAGTGTTGTTGTAATATGATGTCACGAGACACGAGTGTATGGAAGGGAAAGGGGCTCCCGCAGCTTGCGCTGTATAAATATCAAAACAAAGAGAGGGGGAGAGGAGGATATGGCTAGGTTCGTCCTCCTAGGTACTTGTAAAGCAAAAGAATATCCGTAAATAATGGATCAGGGAACCTAGCTAATAGGGAAGAGGAGGGGTCTACTGAATGAGTAAGACGCACCTCAAATAAGGGAAAAGAAAATTCTTTTCTTGAGTCCCCTCACTCACCAAAGGTTTCCCCTAGGTGACATGCTTCATCATTGGGGCCATCCCAAGCATCTACTGCTTGGGGCGTGCTGCGACTTGCGATAGTTACGTAGGAGCACTGATTTTTAAGATATGACTATGTGTAGTGCAGTGAAGGGGAGTGGTGTGAGTGGTTGTTAAAAATTACCTAACTAGTGAACGTAAATGAATTTATTCTTGCTCCTAGTTGGCAAAGGATAAAAAGGGGTTAATAAAAGGGAAAAGAATTAAATGTCCCTAATATTTTAAGTCAACATGTTTCGAGGTATCCCCTAACCTCTTCTTCAGGACGGCATGGGGCCAGCCCCATGTGTACCACTCCGTGCAAACCTGTAATAAAGTGAAAGATAAGAAAAACAGTGAGGCGCGCACTTATTGTGTCAGCGCTGGATATAATTATGAATTACATACGGTTATACTGAACACGTAGTATCTAATGAAGAAGTAAAAAACAGACAAGTTAGTATACACTGCCTGCCCATCTGTCTCGTGGGCAGGTAAAAACAAAGTCTTTCAGGGATCAAATCAATCCAATAGTGATGGTGCTCTTGACTGTAACTTTAAACATGTACTTAGTTCTGTTCAGTCTACTAGTCTTGTGTCTCTATAATTAAAAAACACATGTTGAAGGAATAAAAATAAAATATAGAAGCACTCGTGAAAGGACATCAAACAAAACAAACATTACATAAAACAGATAATTGCGTGTTGCCTCATGGACCTACTTAATAACTGGCAAAAGTAAGCCCCATGGTCAGCCCGGGTGGAGGAGCCTGAATAAACCCTAGAGAAAGAAAAGTAAAAGTCTTAAGTCGACGTGATCTGTTAAGGACTCGAAAAAGAGAGAAAAGGAAACCCTCATTAGTAACTTTAGAATGGGCTCCCAGTAAAGAGAATCTTACTTGACTCGGCTAGCCTCCGTCAATATGACCTACTCGTTCCCGTAAGCGGACCGCATCTTAGCGTGTCTGGCTTCCGAGAGGTCTAAAGTAGGAAAACAGGAAACTGCCTGGTCACGAACGCGTTTAGAAAGACTATACCGCGTATCGTTGAAAGTGGTGGGGGCCATTTTGGGTGTACTTGTGTTACGCGTATCGTGCCTAAAACGGGCAAGGAATCCTCGGATCATTCAGAAATAGTTCATGAGGGCTAATTGATTAGAAGATAAGGTAAACACTCTGTAGTTGGAATATAGGTAAAAACTAGGAAACTAAGAAATTGAAAGCGGGTCTCGAACCCTGCGGTATTAAGCGATTCTCTTATGAAAAAACAGAGCATCTCTATTGTGAGAGTGTCACAATAAGACGGCGACCATCTTGAACTGGTGAACTCAGGTCCTAGTAGGGACTGAATCCTATGTGTGCTATATCTAGACAAAGGGGAGAGATGGTTTACATTAACAAAACATTGAAATAGAGTTAGAATAAAGTTAAAGTTAAGAGGATTAATAGTGCAGAAGGGTGGAGGTACAGTAATTCTTGTATAGTTGTTTACTTAGAATACATTTATCTAGAAAAATGACCCCACGGAATATTTTCGTTTAACCCTTTAGTATCAGAGCGTAGTTTAAACACCCACCTCTGTTCTTTTTCCAACAACCTTTGCTCGAGGTTGTCACATGGTTTGATATGTTCCAACACCACCCACTTCATGTCGTTGGGTGTGTGTTGCATATCATTAAAGTGTGCTGTCATCCTGGTGCTCGCTCTGTGGCACCGGATGTTGCTACGGTGTTCACAGATCCTTGTGCCCACCTTCCTGGTTGTCATGCCCACATAGTGGAGATTACAGGGACATGTAATCAAATATACTACACCTACTGTGCTGCATGTTGTAACATTTCTGAGTTCCCATGATGTGCCTGTATTAAAACAGACCCTTTTTGTGGTGGTAGTCAGGTGGCACACGCTGCAATTCCCACACGGGTGGTGACCCGTTGGTAAAGTACTTATGGTCTGTTGGTTGTTCCTCTGATTAGGTTTCGGGCGCGTGTGTACTAGAAGGTCACGTAGATTCTTCCCTCTCCTATGTGAAAACATTGGAATGGGGATATTTAAATTTCCACTGTTTAGGATATTCCAATGTTTTTTCACCATTTTTGTGATCTTGTCTGACGCTGTGCTAAAGGTAGTGATGCAGATGGGTCTCTTATCTTTTCCTGTTTCTTGTTTTACGTAAGTCTCCAGGAGAGCATCTCTATTATTATTTTTTGCTCTTTTCTTGGCTTTGTTGATGATACGAGAAGGGTATTTACGGTTTTTCAGTTTTTCTGCCAGGTCTTTAGCCTGTTCCTCATAGTCATTTATTTCTGTGCAGTTTCTCCTCAACCTGAGGAATTGTCCAAAAGGAAGATTTTCTTTGAGATGTCTAGGATGAAAACTGTCGTAAAGCAAAAGACAGTTCTTGGCAGTAGGTTTAAAGTGAGTTGTGGTTTTCAGATGACCCTCTGCTGCATAGATATTCAGGTCTAGAAAAATGAGGTCAGACCTACTAATTGTATGGGTAAATTTTAGGAAAGGGTCCTGTGAATTTAGCCATTCCAAAAACAGATTAGCTTCTATTTCATTCCCATTCCATATCACCAGAATATCGTCTATGTACCTTTTCCATTCGATGATCTTGGATCGGTGAGTGTTGTTGTCAGAGAGGATCTTATGTTCCTCCATATGGTAGACATATAATCCAGCTACACTCGGGGCGAAGGTGCTGCCCATACTGGTCCCATGTTGTTGTTGGAAAATGGTGTCTTCGAAACGGAAGTAATTTTCAGTAAGGGCCCATTTGCAACATTCCAAAACCAAATGTCGAGGTGTGTGATAGGGCCATATTGCTCCATACAGAATATCCTCCAGGATATCCAAGGTCGCCTTATGTGGTAGGCTAGTGTAGAGACTTTCTACATCTAAACCAATAAGAATGTTATTAGTTGGATTGAAAGGGAGGTCTTTTAGAAGGGAAAGGACTGCTTTTGTGTCCTTAAGGTAGGTGCTGGTATTTTGTATGAGCGGTCGTAAGAAAGCATCCGCAAATTTTGACAGAAGTATGGTACTGTAGGGTGTTTATTAATCAGAAAATCACCCTCTTTTCTGGTTACCCAGTCGTGGGCAAGGGCTTCTTCTACCATGCTAATTATGCCAATCCTTATTCGTTCAGTTGGATCCTCTGCGATGCGTTTGTAATTTCTCTCTTCAGATAGTAATCTGAGGCATTCTGAGTGATTCGCCTCTGTACTTTGTATGACAATGCCTCCTCCTTTATCCGCTGGTTTTATGACAATTGCTACGTTGTTGGCCATAGATTTTATGGCATCTTGTTCCATTTTCGTTGTATTATGGAATATCTTGAGGGTTCTTGGATCCAGATCTCCTGCTTCTTTAAGAACCGCTTTCTCAAAGGCCATTAGTTCTACTGGTAAAACGGTCGAGGGTGGTGTAAATGTGGACTTCACGTGTAGATTCGTATCTCCTCTTTGGTAATCTGTTGGCGGTCTATTTTCAAAGAAAACCCGTAATTTCAGTTTCCTTATAAACTCGCTTAATTCACAGCTGAGTAGGAACTCGTCCAGGGATGGGGTGGGTACAAAACCTAAACCCTTCTCAAGGACAGTGAGTTGGATTTTAGATAGGGTGGTTCCTGATAAATTAACCACTAAACTAGATTGTTGCTGGTGCTCGGTAGGTTCGGAGGACCCATGCTCCTCGTATGGCTCCGTGTAGGCTCCAAAGGTTGTGCCCAATGTACTTGTTGACCTCTTCTTGTTTTTCTTCGCTGTGGTCCCTGGCCTCGTCCTAAAAAAGGACCCTGTATTCCTGGGTAGACGGTTTGGGTACTTGGTTCCCAGTATGGGTATTGTGGTTGTTGATATTGTTGTGGACCATTATAGAAAGGCGTTATTGGAAAAAGTGGTGGTTGGAACTGGGGCCACCCATAGTTTCCTTGGTTGCCCCTGTTTCTCATCCTACGCCCTTGGTAACCCTGTCTCCTCACGTTGTTCTTCCATCCCACGCTGTTATCTGAACTATTGGAGCTGGTGTCTGATCCATCAGTATCTGTATTGTAGCCCGGGTTTCTCCCGGTGAGATGGTAGTCGTCTCTGATGTAGGGGTAGATTGTATCATGGTTAAATTTTTTGAATCTTTTTGAATTTTTGATACTTTGTATCTTTTAATGTCATTTCAAATTCCGTCATGGTTTTGTTCAGTTCCTCTAGGCGTTTCTTCAATTCGGCTGGTGTCTGAAAAGTTTTGAGTTTCACCTCTAGCGTATGGATTTCCTCCTTCATCTCATGTGCTAGGCGTGTTGCAGTCTTTATGATAAGTACAAGCCAATCCCTTGTGCAATGCCAGGAGATTAGCGACCAATCTTTTTTGAACAATTTGTCCTGCTGAAAGATGAATGGTTCATTGTGTACAATGAGTCCTCTAGGGGCAGCGTTTACTCTGAGATATTCTGTCATCATTATCCCATGGATGATTGTTTTCACATGGTTCCTTTTAAGCTCAGTAAGCTCATCCCAACACTGTGCAGTCTCATTACTGTTTCCAGGTGTCGAATCTACAAAAGGGATCATGGAAGATATGATACTCTCTACTTCTTCCTCAGTGTATGTCAGGCCTGTTATTCCAGCCATATTCTTAAGTGTTGTTGTAGTATGATGTCACGAGACACGAGTGTATGGAAGGGAAAGGGGCTCCCGCAGCTTGCGCTGTATAAATATCAAAACAAAGAGAGGGGGAGAGGAGGATATGGCTAGGTTCGTCCTCCTAGGTACTTGTAAAGCAAAAGAATATCCGTAAATAATGGATCAGGGAACCTAGCTAATAGGGAAGAGGAGGGGTCTACTAAATGAGTAAGACACACCTCAAATAAGGGAAAAGAAAATTATTTTCTTGAGTCCCCTCACTCACCAAAGGTTTCCCCTAGGTGACATGCTTCATCATTGGGGCCATCCCAAGCATGTACTGCTTGGGGCATGCTGCGACTTGCGATAGTTACGTAGGAGCACTTATTTTTAAGATATGACTATGTGTAGTGCAGTGACGGGGGAGTGGTGTGAGTGGTTGTTAAAAATTGCCTAACTAGTGAACGTAAACGAATTTATTCTTGCTCCTAGTTGGCAAAGGATAAAAAGGGGTTAATAAAAGGAAAAGAATTAAATGTCCCTAATATTTTAAGTCAACATGTTTCGAGGTATCCCCTAACCTCTTCTTCAGGACAGCATGGGGGCCAGCCCCATGTGTACCACTCCGTGCAAACCTGTAATAAAGTGAAAGATAAGAAAAACAGTGGGGCGCGCACTTATTGTGTCAGCGCTAGATATAATTATAAATTACATACGGTTATACTGAACACGTAGTATCTAATGAAGAAGTAAAAAACAGACAAGTTAGTATACACTGCCTGCCCATCTGTCTCGTGGGCAGGTAAAAACAAAGTCTTTCAGGGATCAAATCAATCCAATAGTGATGGTGCTCTTGACTGTAACTTTAAACATGTACTTAGTTCTGTTCAGTCTACTAGTCTTGTGTCTCTGTAATTAAAAAACACATGTTGAAGGAATAAAAACACTCGTGAAGAGACATCAAACAAAACAAACATTACATGAAACAGATAATTGCGTGTTGCCTCATGGACCTACTTAATAACTGGCAAAAGTAAGCCCCATGGTCAGCCCGGGTGGAGGAGCCTGAATAGACCCTAGAGAAAGAGAAGTAAAAGTCTTAAGTCAACGTGATCTGTTAAGGACTCGAAAAAGAGAAAAGGAAAAAGGAAACCCTCATTAGTAACTTAGAATGGGCTCCCAGTAAAGAGAATCTTACTTGACTCGGCTAGCCTCCGTCAATATGACCTACTCGTTCCCGTAAGCGGACCGCATCTTAGCGTGTCTGGCTTCCGAGAGGTCTAAAGTAGGAAAACAGGAAACTGCCTGGTCACGAACGCGTTTAGAAAGACTATACCGCGTATCGTTGAAAGTGGCGGGGGCCATTTTGGGTGTACTTGTGTTGCGCGTATCGTGCCTAAAACGGGCAAGGAATCCTCGGTTCATTCAGAAATAGTTCATGAGGGCTAATTGGTTAGAAGATAAGGTAAACACTCTGTAGTTGTAATAAAGGTAAAAACTAGGAAACTAAGAAACTGAGAAAGCGGGTCTCGAACCCTGCGATATTAAGCGATTCTCTTATGAAAAAACAGAGCTTCTCTATTGTGAGAGTGTCACAATAAGACGGCGGCCATCTTGAACTGGTGAAAACAGGTCCTAGTAGGGACTGAATCCTATGTGTGCTATATCTAGTCAAGGGGGGAGATGGTTTATATTAACAAAACATTGAAATAGAGTTAGAATAAAGTAAAAGTTAAGAGGATTAATAGTGCAGAAGGGTGGAGGTACAGTAATTCTTGTATAGTTGTTTACTTAGAATACATTATGTATTCTAAGTAAACAACTATACAAGAATTACTGTACCTCCACCCTTCTGCCCTATTAATCCTCTTAACTTTTACTTTTTTCTAACTCTATTTCAATGTTTTATTAATATAAAACCATCTCTCCCCCCCCCTTGACTAGATATAGCACACATAGGATTCAGTCCCTACTAGACCTGTTTTCACCAGTTCAAGATGGCCGCCGTCTATTGTGACACTCTCACAATAGAGAAGCTCTGTTTTTTCATAAGAGAATCGCTTAATATCGCAGGGTTCGAGACCCGCTTTCTCAGTTTCTTAGTTTCCTAGTTTTTACCTTTATTACAACTACAGAGTGTTTACCTTATCTTCTAACCAATTAGCCCTCATGAACTATTTCTGAATGAACCGAGGATTCCTTGCCCGTTTTAGGCACGATACGCGCAACATAAGTACACCCAAAATGGCCCCGCCACTTTCAACGATACGCGGTATAGTCTTTCTAAACGCGTTCGTGACCAGGCAGTTTCCTGTTTTCCTACTTTAGACCTCTCGGAAGCCAGACACGCTAAGATGCGGTCCGCTTACGGAACGAGTAGGTCATATTGACGGAGGCTAGCCGAGTCAAGTAAGATTCTCTTACTGGGAGCCCATTCCTAAGTTACTAATGAGGGTTTCTTTCTTTTCTCTTTTCGAGTCCTTAACAGATCACGTTGACTTAAGACTTTACTTCTCTTCTCTAGGGTCTATTCAGGCTCCTCCACCCGGGCTGACCATGGGGCTTACTTTGCCAGTTATTAAGTAGGTCCATGAGGCAACACGCAATTATCTGTTTCATGTAATGTTTGTTTTGTTTGATGTCTCTTCACGAGTGTTTTTATTCCTTCAACATGTGTTTTTAATTACAGAGACACAAGACTAGTAGACTGAACAGAACTAAGTACATGTTTAAAGTTACAGTCAAGAGCACCATCACTATTGGATTGATTTGATCCCTGAAAGACTTTGTTTTTACCTGCCCACGAGACAGATGGGCAGGCAGTGTATACTAACTTGTCTGTTTTTTACTTCTTCATTAGATACTACGTGTTCAGTATAACCGTATGTAATTTATAATTATATCTAGCGCTGACACAATAAGTGCGCGCCCACTGTTTTTCTTATCTTTCACTTTATTACAGGTTTGCACGGAGTGGTACACATGGGGCTGGCCCTCATGCTGTCCTGAAGAAGAGGTTAGGGGATACCTCGAAACATGTTGACTTAAAATATTAGGGACATTTAATTCTTTCCCTTTTATTAACCCCTTTTTTATCCTTTGCCAACTAGGAGCAAGAATAAATTCGCTTACGTTCACTAGTTAAGCAATTTTTAACAACCACTCACACCACTCCCCTTCACTGCACTACACATAGTCATATCTTAAAAATCAGTGCTCCTACGTAACTATCGCAAGTCGCAGCACGCCCCAAGCAGTGGATGCTTGGGATGGCCCCAATGATGAAGCATGTCACCTAGGGGAAACCTTTGGTGAGTGAGGGACTCAAGAAAAGAATTTTCTTTTCCTTATTTGAGGTGTGTCTTACTCATTTAGTAGACCCTCCTCTTCCCTATTAGCTAGGTTCCCTGATCCATTATTTACGGATCTTCTTTGCTATTACAAGTACCTAGGAGGACGAACCTAGCCATATCCTCCTCTCCCTCTCTTTGTTTTGATATTTATACAGCGCAAGCTGCGGGAGCCCCTTTCCTTCCATACACTCGTGTCTCGTGACATCATATTACAACAACACTTAAGAATATGGCTGGAATAACAGGCCTGACATACACTGAGGAAGAAGTAGAAAGTATCATATCTTCCATGATCCCTTTTGTAGATTCGACACCTGGAAACAGTAATGAGACTGCACAGTGTTGGGATGAGCTTACTGAGCTTAAAAGGAACCATGTGAAAACAATCATCCATGGGATAATGATGACAGAATATCTCAGAGTAAACGCTGCCCCTAGAGGACTCATTGTACACAATGAACCATTCATCTTTCAGCAGGACAAATTGTTCAAAAAGATTGGTCGCTAATCTCCTGGCATTGCACAAGGGATTGGCTTGTACTTATCATAAAGACTGCAACACGCCTAGCACATGAGATGAAGGAGGAAATCCATACGCTAGAGGTGAAACTCAAAACTTTTCAGACACCAGCCGAATTGAAGAAACGCCTAGAGGAACTGAACAAAACCATGACGGAATTTGAAATGACATTAAAAGATACAAAGTATCAAAAATTCAAAAAGATTCAAAAAAATTTAACCATGATACAATCTACCCCTACATCAGAGACGATTACCATCTCACCGGGAGAAACCCGGGCTACAATACAGATACTGATGGATCAGACACCAGCTCCAATAGTTCAGATAACAGCGTGGGATGGAAGAACAACGTGAGGAGACAGGGTTACCAAGGGCGTAGGATGAGAAACAGGGGCAACCAAGGAAACTATGGGTGGCCCCAGTTCCAACCACCACTTTTTCCAATAACGCCTTCTATAATGGTCCACAACAATATCAACAACCACAATACCCATACTGGGAACCAAGTACCCAAACCGTCTACCCAGGAATACAGGGTCCTTTTAGACGAGGCCAGGGACCACAGCGAAGAAAAACAAGAAGAGGTCAACAAGTACATTGGGCACAACCTTTGGAGCCTACACGGAGCCATACGAGGAGCATGGGTCCTCCGAACCTACCGAGCACCAGCAACAATCTAGTTTAGTGGTTAATTTATCAGGAACCACCCTATCTAAAATCCAACTCACTGTCCTTGAGAAGGGTTTAGGTTTTGTACCCACCCCATCCCTGGACAAGTTCCTACTCAGCTGTGAATTAAGCGAGTTTATAAGGAAACTGAAATTACGGGTTTTCTTTGAAAATAGACCGCCAACAGATTACCAAAGAGGAGATACGAATCTACACGTGAAGTCCACATTTACACCACCCTCGACCGTTTTACCAGTAGAACTAATGGCCTTTGAGAAAGCGGTTCTTAAAGAAGAAGGAGATCTGGATCCAAGAACCCTCAAGATATTCCATAATACAACGAAAATGGAACAAGATGCCATAAAATCTATGGCCAACAACGTAGCAATTGTCATAAAACCAGCGGATAAAGGAGGAGGCATTGTCATACAAAGTACAGAGGCGTATCGCTCAGAATGCCTCAGACTACTATCTGAAGAGAGAAATTACAAACGCATCACAGAGGATCCAACTGAACGAATAAGGATTGGCATAATTAGCATGGTAGAAGAAGCCCTTGCCCACGACTGGGTAACCAGAAAAGAGGGTGATTTTCTGATTAATAAACACCCTACAGTACCATACTTCTGTCAAAATTTGCTGATGCTTTCTTACGACCGCTCATACAAAATACCAGCACCTACCGTCCTACCTTAAGGACACAAAAGCAGTCCTTTCCCTTCTAAAAGACCTCCTTTCAATCCAACTAATAACATTCTTATTGGTTTAGATGTAGAAAGTCTCTACACTAGCCTACCACATAAGGCGACCTTGGATATCCTGGAGGATATTCTGTATGGAGCAATATGGCCCTATCACACACCTCGACATTTGGTTTTGGAATGTTGCAAATGGGTCCTTACTGAAAATTACTTCAGCTTCGAAGACACCATTTTCCAACAACAACATGGGACCAGTATGGGCAGCACCTTCGCCCGAGTGTAGCTGGATTATATGTCTACCATATGGAGGAACATAAGATCCTCTCTGACAACAACACTCACCGCATCCAAGATCATCGAATGGAAAAGGTACATAGACGATATTCTGGTGATATGGAATGGGAATGAAATAGAAGCTAATCTGTTTTTGGAATGGCTAAATTCACAGGACCCTTTCCTAAAATTTACCCATACAATGAGTAGGTCTGACCTCATTTTTCTAGACCTGAATATCTATGCAGCAGAGGGTCATCTGAAAACCACAACTCACTTTAAACCTCCTGCCAAGAACTGTCTTTTGCTTTACGACAGTTTTCATCCTAGACATCTCAAAGAAAATCTTCCTTTGGACAATTCCTCAGGTTGAGGAGAAACTGCACAGAAATAAATGACTATGAGGAACAGGCTAAAGACCTGGCAGAAAAACTGAAAACCGTAAATACCCTTCGTATCATCAATAAAGCCAAGAAAAGAGCAAAAATAATAATAGAGATGCTCTCCTGAGACTTACGTAAAACAAGAAACAGAAAAGATAAGAGACCCATCTGCATCACTACCTTTAGCACAGCGTCAGACAAAATCACAAAAATGGTGAAAAAACATTGGAATATCCTAAACAGTGGAAATTTAAATATCCCCATTCCAATGTTTTCACATAGGAGAGGGAAGTATCTACGTGACCTTCTAGTACACTCACGCCCGAAACCTAATCAGAGGAACAACCAACAGACCATAAGTACTTTACCAACGGGTCACCACCCGTGTGGGAATTGCAGCGTGTGCCACCTGACTACCACCACAAAAAGGGTCTGTTTTAATACAGGCACATCATGGGAACTCAGAAATTTTACAACATGCAGCACAGTAGGTGTAGTATATTTGTTTACATGTCCCTGTAATCTCCACTATGTGGGCATGACAACCAGGAAGGTGGGCACAAGGATCTGTGAACACCGTAGCAACATCCGGTGCCACAGAGCGAGCACCAGGATGACAGCACACTTTAATGATATGCAACACACACCCAACGACATGAAGTGGGTGGTGTTGGAACATATCAAACCATGTGACAACCTTGAGCAAAGGTTGTTGGAAAAGAACAGAGGTGGGTGTTTAAACTACGCTCTGATACTAAAGGGTTAAACGAAAATATTCCGTGGAGTCATTTTTCTAGATAAATGTATTCTAAGTAAACAACTATACAAGAATTACTGTACCTCCACCCTTCTGCCCTATTAATCCTCTTAACTTTTACTTTTTCTAACTCCTATTTCAATGTTTTATTAATATAAAACCATCTCTCCCCTTGACTAGATATAGCACACATAGATTCAGTCCCTACTAGGACCTGTTTTCACCAGTTCAAGATGGCTCGCCGTCTTTATTGTGACACTCTCACAATAGAGAAGCTCTGTTTTTTCATAAGAGAATCGCTTAATATCGCAGGGTTCGAGACCCGCTCTCAGTTTCTTAGTTTCCTAGTTTTTACCTTTATTACAACTACAGAGTGTTTACCTTATCTTCTAACCAATTAGCCCTCATGAACTATTTCTGAATAAACCGAGGATTCCTTGCCCGTTTTAGGCACGATACAGCGCAACATAAGTACACCCAAAATGGCCCCTGCCACTTTCAACGATACAGCGGTATAGTCTTTCTAAACGTGCTCGTGACCAGGCAGTTTCCTGTTTTCCTACTTTAGACCTCTCGGAAGCCAGACACGCTGAGCTGCGGTCCGCTACGGGAATGAGTAGGTCATATTGACGGAGGCTAGCCGAGTCAAGTAAGATTCTCTTACTGGGAGCCCATTCCTAAGTTACTAATGAGGGTTTCCTTTTCCTTTCTCTTTTTCGAGTCCTTAACAGATCACGTTGACTTAAGACTTTACTTCTCTTTCTCTAGGTCTATTCAGGCTCCTCCACCCGGGCTGACCATGGGGCTTACTTTTGCCAGTTATTAAGTAGGTCCATGAGGCAACACGCAATTATCTGTTTCATGTAATGTTTGTTTTGTTTGATGTCTCTTCACGAGTGTTTTTATTCCTTCAACATGTGTTTTTAATTACAGAGACACAAGACTAGTAGACTGAACAGAACTAAGTACATGTTTAAAGTTACAGTCAAGAGCACCATCACTATTGAATTGATTTGATCCCTGAAAGACTTTGTTTTTACCTGCCCACGAGACAGATGGGCAGGCAGTGTATACTAACTTGTCTGTTTTTTACTTCTTCATTAGATACTACGTGTTCAGTATAACCGTATGTAATTTATAATTATATCTAGCGCTGACACAATAAGTGCGCGCCCCACTGTTTTTCTTATCTTTCACTTTATTACAGGTTTGCACGGAGTGGTACACATGGGGCTGGCCCCCATGCTGTCCTGAAGAAGAGGTTAGGGGATACCTCGAAACATGTTGACTTAAAATATTAGGGACATTTAATTATTTTCCCTTTTATTAACCCCTTTTTTATCCTTTGCCAACTAGTTGCAAGAATAAATTCGTTTACGTTCACTAGTTAGGTAATTTTTAACAACCACTCACCCTTCACTGCACTACACATAGTCATATCTTAAAAATCAGTGCTCCTACGTAACTATCGCAAGTCGCAGCACGCCCCAAGCAGTAGATGCTTGGGATGGCCCCAATGATGAAGCATGTCACCTAGGGGAAACCTTTGGTGAGTGAGGGGACTCAAGAAAAGAATTTTCTTTTCCCTTATTTGAGGTGTGTCTTACTCATTTAGTAGACCCCTCCTCTTCCCTATTAGCTAGGTTCCCTGATCCATTATTTACGGATCTTCTTTTGCTTTACAAGTACCTAGGAGGACGAACCTAGCCATATCCTCCTCTCCCACTCTCTTTGTTTTGAGTCTTGGGACTACTCATCCCTGACTAAACACGTGTCGGCTGGTTGCGCTTTTTCATCATAATAAAAGAACTTACAGCTACACTCAAGAACTCTGTACTAATTGCTTACATTAATAATTGTATTTGCTTGTATTACCTTGTATGTGTGCACAGGATTTAGCTAGATTGGCGTTTTGGAGTACTTTGCCACTCTCAGTGGCGGGTAGAGTAGCACTACTGAAAATGGTGGCACTGCCTAGACTTTTATATTATTTCAGGACGCTGCCGATCTGGATCCCAGGCTCGGTGTTTAAGACGCTTAGATCCATGGTAGGCGAATTTCTGTGGGGGAGTGGCAGGCGGCGAGTGGCACTGACCACGATGATGAGACCTAGAGCGGAGGGAGGATGGGTGGTCCCGGACTTCGAAGTGTATTACCTAGCAGCCCAGCTACAGTGGCTCACTCAGGCGGTGGCTCAGGAGTTTAGGGGACCAGATGGCCCAGAAGACCGTTGGCTACCGAGACATGTTATATCATTTGTGATTCTCGGCCAGCGATTGCGAGTTGATTCATTGACGAATGAGGAGAAAACACTAAGAGCATGTTGGAATAGATACAGGCGTAGGGGTGGAATCACCCGTCCATACGCACCGGAGATACCCCTGGGCATGTGTACGGCATTCCCGCATGGAGGAGACTGGTCTGCACTAGCAAAATGGGAGGAACTGGGGCTGGAAATGATCGGGGATCTCTATGAGGAGGGAACCTTCTTGCCCTTTCAAGCGTTGCAGGAGAGATATGGTTTACCTAGGGGCGCCTATTTGCTGCATGCCGCGCTGGTGTCTGCGATTCAGAAATATTGGGGGGAAGGGCTATCGGAGCCACAGACATCCCTGACATGTCAATATGTGGTAATGGCAGCGGGAACGGTAAAGGCAGTAGCGTGCCTGGGTAGACGATTGGTGGAGGAGAGACTGCAGCCACTGACTCAGTTGCGTGAAAAATGGGAGGCGGACCTGGGTAAGGATATACCTGAGACTAAAATAGTGGAAAGAGCATGGAAAAGCACGCGAAACGCTAGATGCCAACTTATCCATTTCTACATTATACATAGGGCGTATTTAACCCCAGAGCAGATAACTAAATATTTCCAGGTGGACTCGGCATGTTGCCCCAGGTGTAATACGAAAGCGGCAGATTTTCAACATATGATGTGGAGCTGCCCACAGCTCGGAACGTACTGGGAGGAGGTGGTAGAGGTCTTATGTGGAGTGACGGACAGGCAGATAGAACCTGACATGGGGGCGTGCATACTGCACTGGTTTCCGCACACGGCGCGAACTAAGATTACGAGCAAGTTCATTGACCTGGGGCTCATATTAGCTAAACGGGAACTAACAAGGCAGTGGAAATCTAAGCGGGGCCCTAGAGTGGCGCGGTGGAAGGAAGAGTTCGCGAATTGGGCGCTAGCGAGAGCATGGTTCGGCTACAACAGGCCAGGAGGGCGAATAATGAAAAAGCAATAGAGACTGCGCAGGCATGGGAAGCATTGGTGGCCCTGCTGAAGCTCCCAGAGCCGGACTCGGAAACGGATTCCCCTGGAGGCTCATCGGGGTAATGTCAGAGCACACAAATCATAGCTGGCTCGAGCTGCCTATAGGGGAAAAGGAGTAAATACGAAGCCAGCGGGAAGGGGAGTACCACACAAATACAACTGGAGATTAGCACACCCTAGCACGATGATGATGATTGATTATTCCTGATTAAACTACATGGAGCACACCGGTGGAAGGGGTTAGGGGTTAGGGGGTAGGGGGAGGGAGGGGCAAGTGGGGGGATCCACGTTTGGGAACCTCATGTTTTGGGATGGTATTGAATGCATATATTGAAGTCGATAATATGTTTCCCACTGATGATGTGCATTACAAGTGGGGGTTTGTGTGAGTTGAAAATTAATAAAATATTTAAAAAAATAAAAATAATTTATTTTTTATTTTTTGAGGAAAGTAGTTGTCGGCAATGTTCCCTCTAATTTTTTTCCTCTGTGTGCTGCAGTATAAGGTCTCTGTGCGCTGCAGCCAAGGTTATGTGCGCCAGGAACCCGACCGCGCATGTGGGTGCAGGGACAAATATCAGTGCAGATTGTGTGAGTATTCATGTTAATCGCAGCACCAGTCATGCGCTGCAATTAACATGAATACTTTCTCAGAGGCAAACAATATGCCCCGCACAGGGCTGGCCTTAGCGCTGGTGCACCCTGTGTGACAATGTTTGCTGGCGCCCCCCAATGACCACCTCCGCCAGTGATTCCCTCACTATTACCCTTTAACAGTGCCGCTCAAATCTCCATTACCCTCTCTCTGAGATGCACTTAATTAGTTTTATAGCGCCACTCATACCAGTGTAGGGTGTACTTTACATTGCACACACATTAAATAGAGACAATCAATCATAGGTATGTAAATCAGTGTGTAAGAAATGTTACATATGACAGGGGCCTGCAAGGTGAAGGAGTGACATGTCATTCATACTGGTAGGCAGTATAGTTTAAGAGTGCTTTGTCTGGAGAAGAACAAACTTGGAATTTAAAATGTAAAACCATGGTTAGGGTTTCTCTTTAATAAGAATCGCTTTGTACCCAAATGAACCCTTTTTGCAACATTAGGATAATGAATGGCTGGGGAAAAAATCATAACACTCTAATCTATACCTTGCAGTATGAAGTTCTTTGATGACAATTAATAGTTTACTGTTCTATATTAGGATTTTAACTTATAAACTGCAAGTAACAAAATTATCTCTCCGACAAAAGTAGTAACCCGCTAACCAATTTTCATTCTATGCACTTTGTGATCTGCATGTTACACGTTCTTTGCAGCAGGCATATTAACCCTCTGCGCTACCTTAAAACTTCCACTAGAGCAAATTCCTATCTCTCTCCAGGCAAAACATTAATCACCAGAGTTATCTTGACATATTTATTATTGCCTGAAAATTGCTGTAGGCAAGGAACTTTGCAGCTGGTCCTTTTGAAACAATAATATACCTGTGTCCGTTCGTTCTCCCCTGCAACGAGTCACAGGCGTGAAGTAAGTCCGTTGACACCACGGGATGGCACATCAAAGCATGTCATGCTTGTAGTCAGGGCTTTAAGTGGGATGAAAAAACTGGGGGGGCTCTCATAGGGGCATGGCCAATGTAATTAAGGGAGTGGCTTAAAACACTTAAGTTAAAAATCTGTACTTAGCCTAGTGTGCTGCCCCACTGGTATTATGCTGCTCAATCAGTGCCTCAAGGAGCCTAGTATCACACGCCGTCACCCAGGGCTTTAAGTGGGATGAAAAAACTGGGGGGTCTCTCAAAGGGGCGTGGCTGATGTAATTAAGGGTGTGGCTTAAAAGCACAGTAAGCTTAAAATCTGTGCTTAGCATAGTGTGACGCCCAACAGGTATTTTTGCTGCTTTTGTCATTGCATCCAGATATATAATATAACAAGTAAAATTACACCTACAACAAGCCAGGACTATTGGCTTTGTCTGTGGTTGTTAGTTGCATAAGATAAATAGGCAACAACTATGGCTTCGTTGTATATAACATTGAAAATGCTTCAGGTCTGACATGATGAGACTGAAAGAACTATAATGAGTCTTTTTTTAGTTACATCAAAGGCAGTGAAGGGTGGCACTGCTGCAGTTACGATTTTTTCATTCTGAGGCTGATGGCAAAACCGGCAGGACCCGGTCCACTTAAAGCCCTCCCGTCACCACAGGTGAAGTGCTTTATATGGGACGCAGGGAGATACATTAGTTTCAGTGAAACAGAGAAGTGTAGAGCTCAGAGAGAAGTGGCAGGAGGGAACCAACTGTAAAGGAAGGAAGCAGGCAGTGGCGTGTGTATAAAACACAACAGTTCTTCACACACCAAATCAAATGAAATGTGTTCACATACACATATCAATTCCATCCCAGGAGGCTTGATGAAGGAAGGATTACTAATAACCTATCCTGCAAAGCGCAGTTTGAAAATTTAGCCTTCTGTTGATGTTTTATAATGTCAAAGTTCCCCGAAAGTAGTGTCACTGCTGAGGTACAAAAAACGTCCAATCCAGAGGTTGTTGTCGTTGCGCTGTCCTGTTTTGTCCAGCCGTGTTGCGCTAAGATCTTGCCCCAGGCATTCTTGTCACACACAATTTGCCCCGCTCTATTAACAAAAGAAAGGCAGGAAGTCTAGAAGCACAACGTGTGCTTTCACAATCACCTGAAAGCACACGTCGTGATTGTAGACTTGCTGCCTTTCATTTGTTAATAGGGCACAGCTGCGGGGCAGATTGTGTGTCTTTGTGAAAGTAATCATGTTAATTGCAATGCATTATCGGGCGCTGCGATTAACATGAATACTTTTACAAAGGCAGACAATCTCCCCCACGGCCGCGCCCTTTTAACAAAAGAAATGCAGCAAGTGCAGGAGGCACGTGCTGCTGAACTTAACTGCCGCTGTGCGCACTTCAAACGCCACACTGTGCGCTCGAGGTGAGAGGGGTGCGCGGGCGCGCAAGTGCGCAGCTTACAGGGAACAGTGGTTGTCGGTGTATTGTTTTAGTATTGTACAAAGCTCTATGTAGTGGTGTTTTGCTTATTAGGGAGTAGTTGATGAAGGGTATGTTAGCGTCTTCATATTCACCATGGATGGTATATAGTTGGTAAAAAGGCTTGGGGTAAACTTTGAATGTGCCATCCATCATCCATGTTTCGCAGTTTTTAAGTTTTTGTAAGTTGTTGTTGGTGGCAAAGATGATAATTCGTTTTTTATGACTGTTATTGTCATGAGGAAGGAATTTTTCATCTTTGTGGGTGATGGTGTTTTCCGGTAACACTTCTATGTCTGCAAAAGTTTGGGGGGTGGGGGGTGTTTGAGCTGTAGCTCTTTTAGTTCTGCTGATTAATCTTTTTAGAGTGGGCATGGACGGTAGTTGTCCTGTGACATGTTCGGGAACGCTAGTCAACGCGGTTTTTAGTATTTGGGTACTGATCTGTTGGGAGCTGGTACTTGCTTCTCTGATTGTTTCTAGAGCACCTCTGACCTCAATTTCAGTCACATTGAGGGGATGGTTGTGTTCTTTGACATTAACTACATTTGTTTCTACTGTAGTGGCTCTCCCATAGCAAGAATTGGAGTAATATTTACTGCATTTCCAATGGGTTTTGTTTCCAGTTACTTTTTCTTGTGTATAGGCATAGCCCATGTAGCACAGAAGTAGTTTTCCCTTTTGTGAAGTTATGAATTTTGCTCCTTCTGCCATTTTTTTGTCTTTCTGTGAATATATATATATATATATATATATATATATATATTTATTTATTAAGTATACGATTTTGAACGGTAAACATGTTTGTATAATTATTCTATTTGAAAATAAACTTACATTTGTTTTGCTTTAATTTTCTTGATGGATATTTTATCGATGGTCGTGGTTTGTTCTCTAGTTATTTTTTCTGTTGGTTGAAAAGCAAAATGTTATTTTTATTAAAGTGTTACATTTAATTTTATTATTTTGATTTTTTATGCCTTTTTTTATTTTGTTGGAAATAAAAATAATACTTACTAATTGTAGTTGATGAAGTTTATTTCGTTGATATTGTTGTATTTTGAAGTTTGTAGAAGCTGTGAAGAGAAAAGCATTTGTTAGTTATATTTGTTTTTTTATTTAATTAATCATTTTTTTTAGTTTGCTCTATTTGTAGGTTAATTTATATACTTACTTAGGGGCCTATTACGATGGCGGTCGGAAAACCTCCCCGACCGCCATGGTAGTGGAAAAAGACCGCCTGCATGGACCGCGACATCACCGCCGGTCGAATTATGATGGCCCGCGGTCGAAATCCGACCGCGGCGGTCGGATTGCGGGCCTTAACATTGCGGCGGTTGCTGCTGCCTGCAGCACCGCCGCGATGTCCAAAGGAGCATGTCCTGCATTTCCCTGCACTGCGTGGCAGGCACTGCACAGTGCCTGCCACCTGGTACAGGGAAATGTAGGGGGGGACCATGGGTACCCCCCAGTGCACCCATACCCCCCCAAACATTGGGGGCCCGCAACGGGCCCCCGGAAGACAATCTCCGCATGCCTTTCCATGGCGGTGTGACCGCTGAGGAAAGGCTGGCTACCGCCGGCATCATAATCCTGCCGGCAGAGCCTGCTCTGCACCGCCACCATTATCCTGGTCCTGCTCCGTCCACCAGGCAGGAGTGCAGATGGCAACCGGCAGAAAAGCGGCGGTCGGAATTTCCCACAGCCGCGGTCACCACCGCCATCCTAATTTGACCAGCGGTTTTCTTGGTTGCAATCGCGGGCGGATGTCCACCGCCGGTTCGGCGGGCGCCACCGCCGGCCCAGCGGTGGACATCCGACCGCCATCGTAATAGACCCCTTAGTTTTATATTTTTCTTTATTGTTGATTTTGTACTTGTTTTCGAAGTTAATGTTTGCTTTGAGTTTTTTGGTGGAGTTATAGTCAAGTTCAATCTGTGAAACATAAAAGACAACGTTATAGTTTTAGTTAATTTGATTACTTTGATTATTTAGAATCTATTTTAATTTATTTGTGAAAAAAAATATACTTACTCTTTTTAGTTCATGAAGTGTTTTTCGTTGATGTTGTGGTTTTGTTGACTTCTGTAGTAGCAGTTAAGAGAAAAGTATTTGTTAGTTATGTTTTGCATTTTTATTAAATGTATTACTTTTAAATACTTTACTTTATTTGTTGGTTAAGTTATATACTTACTTTGTGATATATTTTTAATAATGTTGACTTTATTGTTGTTGTGTATGTAATTCTTTGTGTTGAATTTTCTAGGTGGATTTTTAGTGAAGTTTAATCTGTGATATGCAAAGGAAAATATGTTATAGTTTTAGTAAATTTTTTTTTTTAAAAGACTAATATAATTTATTTAGTTATAAAGTTTTGTTCTTACCCTTATTGAGGGATTTTCAAAATAGTTGTTTGTGTAGTTGTTTTTCGTTCTGTGTTCTCTCGCGTAAAGGTTCGCTCTTCCTCCGTGATTGTCTGATATACGGTAAATTTTGTGTTAATTAATTGATTGTTTTTATAGTGTTTATTTAATTAGTTAGAGTTTTCCATTGGTTTGTGTTGGTGTAGTTTACATTTATTGGTCGAGATAGCTTTTTTGAGTTTTTTAGCTGCTACCTTTTAATTTGTTTAATATTTATTATGTTTATTTAATGTTTGTTTTTATTTTGTTTATTGTTGTTATTTAAATGTATATGTAGATAAATGTGATATATTATTTTATATATGATATATATTTATGTTTGTTTATTTTCTGTAGTTGAGATATATTTTTAATGCTGTATTGTTTATTTATTTATATGTGTTTGGATTTTTAGTGTATTTGTTTTATTTAATGTTGTTAATTTTGTAATTATTTTTATTGTTTGTTTAAAATATTTGGTATATCTTATTTTTTATATAATTGTAAGTAGTTTATTTTTATGTATAAATGTTATTTTCGATATAGTGTATATGTATTTTATCGATGTTTGTGTTGTCGATATTGTTTATATCGATGTTTTTGATGTGTTGCATTTTATTTTCATGTTATAGATATTTTTGTGTTCTTTATTTTTGTTGTCAATGTTTTTGTTATCGAGGTATTTGTAAACGATATTTTTTTATAGATGTTTGTGTTATGTCTTTTTTGTGTATTGTGTGTCGATATTTTTGTATACGATATTGTCGACTCGATATTTTTGTAGTTTGATGTTATAAGAGTCGATGTTGTATCAATGATCCATCTACACATAATTGCTCCCATGCAACCACACATGGGTTTTGATAAGAATCTCTATCTATAAATATTCATAGACTGGGATTTACACCAAACTCTTCTGTCTCCCTGAGGCAGGAACAAAGAGGAGACATTTTTAATTTCTAATTGTTTTTCCTACTTTGCATGAATGCTTCACTGTAAGGCCCATATACAAAGCAGAAAAAGTGCTAACAGATAGCTTTTGTACTGGAAGGGTGCCCATCTGGTTCAAAAACTATTCCTTACAGAACGCACACACCCTTGGAATATGGTACAAGAGTGTGTGAGTTGGCGCATGGCAGCCTAAAGTGTGCCAGCACAGGGAAAGTGGAAAACCTTTGCTGCTGCACTGCATTGCATGACTTTTTTTTCATAAATCTGGGCCACAGTCATTTAAACTCAATCAACCACAGTAGTGCACTTATAATGTCTCCTCAGGACCGCACGGGAGGAATTTAGAGACACACAGGTTGTCAGGCAAAGGCCAATAGCAGTGTCCAGTCCAGGTCTAGTTTCCACTGGTCAGCTGGCTACTTCCAGGAAAAGGTCCCTTGCCAACCTGTAGCCACATTGGAGGACAGCCAATTAAACATTGGAGTCTGTTTCTTTGTCCTGGATATACGAAGGCGCATTTCCTGTCATTCAGGGCTCCTCTCAGGTCACAGACAGCAGGTCAAATCCTCTTCTGATCTTCCACAGGCCCAGAAAGGATTCTGATGAAGGTGCAGCATTTATGCCACATTTATGCCTGCCACTAGCTAGTGGATGGGGCTGACTCCTGTCCCCTCCCTAACCAATGGGATAAAAATGCCCGGGCCCTGATCTACCTACTTTTACAGTAGTTCAAATTTGCATTACTGAAAACAGGCCCAAAATGCCAAGAGTCAGGGCATTTTCAAGATGGAGAAAATCTTTGGCCACAATAAATGTGGGATCTGGGGACTGGGCGACTATGTGGAGAGTGTACTATGGTAATCCTAATGTCATCCCAGATCTAGCACTAAAATCCAGTTTGAGGCAGGCACTGTACGCACAACACAACCAGATGCAGACGTCTGGTAGGACAAAAGCAGGGTGTTTCAGCAACCGGAGATGGAATCCATAAGAATTGTCTTGGCATCCCGTTCTCTCCCTTTCAAATGTGCCCCAAGTGTTACATATGGCCCCATATATCTGTCAAGCAGGATTTGACAGTGGATGTCACATACTGCCCACAGCACCAACTTTGAATATTCTGTGGAGTTCAGGAAAGTCATCTCTGACCATTCAGGGCAGCCTATTGTTTGCTCCTGGGAGGCATGTCACACCTTGTTCACACATATTCAAGGTTGAGCACAGACTGAGAGCTCGCAGAGGCTTATGCTAATTAGACTTTGTAAAAGTTACTTTTCCTTAATGTTTATTAAAAATCAGACTTAACAATGGAATTGGATTTTAAATAACTTTAGTGGTTTCAATATGTTTTTTAGCTGGTCCCTTTTGCAGGATACAGTATTTGTATTTTAATCTGTACTCTGGTTTTGCTACATAGGACAATTGGGCCTACCACAATGTAAATAGAGTTTTGGGCCTTGTTACAATAGGGGCATGGTAATATTTTTCTACATGACCCACTTTTAAATCCCATGCACCTACCTTGCAGGCTACAAGGCTTATGTAGGGATGCCTTACTAATATCTAAAAAAGTGTTTTTTACCTGCCACAAAGGGTTATATTAACAGGTTGCACTGCAGCAGTCAGTCTAGACAGGGTAGGCCTGATGCCATGTTTTCTTTTTGTCACATTAGTGGATGGCCCAATAAGTGTTGTAGTCCACAGGTGACAGTTAACTTTCATGCTATGGGTGTCTTTCCATACCATATACTAAGGCCTTATGTTATGTTATGTTAGCTGGGATTTGTAGAGCGCATAATCACCGGCAGGTCTCTTAGCGCTTTGAGAGAGTGGCCAAAACCCACCAGCAATCACAGATACAACACTTGGAGGGGTTTTAGGCTGTGTCAAGAGCCTCCCTAAACAGCAAAGTCTTGGGTTGCTTCCTGAAAGGGAGGAGTGCGGGTTCCTTGCGAAGATTCTCGGGCAGTCGATTCCAAAGTTGGGGAATTAGGACAGAGAAGGCTCTGCCGCCTTTAGATGCGGTCTTGAACCGTGGGTAGGCCAAAAGGCCTGCCTCGGACGATCGAAGTGTACGTCCCGGCACATAGTTCCCTAGGCGCTCCTTGATATAGGCTGGGGCCTGACCATGAACGGCTTTATGAGCGATGCAGAGACCTTTGAACTTTTCTCTCTGTTTAATGGGGAGCCAGTGCAGCTGCTGCAATAGGGGGGTAGCGTGGGCCCATCTGGGAAGCCTAAAAATCAGCCTCGCTGCGTCATTCATGGTCACCTGTAACTTACTGATAAGTTTATCGGGGAGACCAATATATAAGGCATTGCCATAATCCAATCTGGACACGATCATAGCCAACACGACCATCTGTAGCGTGGCAGAAGAGAGGAGGGGGGCAAGTCTCTGCAGCTGTCTCATTAAGCCCGTACAGGTTCCGAACACAGCAGAGACTTGATTTGCCATGGAGAGATTGGTGTCAATCTTGATGCCCAAGCTTTTTACGATCGGAACTGGCGTTGGGGTGGTGCCAAGCTTTTGTGGCCAGAAGAAGTCATTCCAGGGATTGTTTTTAGAGGGGATGACAAGGACCTCAGTTTTATTAGGGTTGATTTTTAGTGAATTCGCTGTCATCCAGTTCACAGGGTGTCTGAGTATATTTTGCACACGGGCGTGGGCTTGAGGGCAGTTATCAATCTGTAGGATTAGTTGTGTGTCATCCGCGTAGTTAAAGACTTGGCAGTCCATGCGGACCAGAGCGGCCACTAGTGGCTGGAGGTAGATGTTGAAAAGGAGAGGGGACAGTGCTGAGCCCTGGGGGACGCCACAGGTGAGTGCGCTAATGCTTGACATCTGCTCGCCCAGTTGGACCCTTTGGGACCGCCCTGACAAGAAGGACTCAAGCCATTGGTGTGCCAACCCACGAATACCCAAAACCGGCTGTCCGAACCAGAAGCTGTGCATGATTGAATGATTGACCGTATCGAACGCCGCTGACAGATCTAACAGGACCAGAGCGCTCGATTTTTTGTTGTCAGCCATGAGCCTAAGTTCGTCCAGCATTGACAGCATCACCAATTCAGTGCTATGGTGGGCCCTGAAACCAGCCTGCTGCACCTGGAGTAGCTGTTATACACAAGTTAACTATGCCAATCAGGGATTAGCCAATTTCTCCATGTTTTAGAGGTCAGACCACATACTCAGAGCACTGTACAACAGAGTCCAAGTGCCTAGAGTCTAAAAACCAGCAAATAATAGGGTCCAACAAAAGGAGAAAAATCTGGGGTGACCACATAGAAAAGGCAGATTTCCTACAATAACACAGATTAGCAATTGTGGAGCAAGATGGAAAAGGCCAGAACATTCCAGAAGAACCAGGACACACTAGAAAATCCAGACACTCTGGAAGGAGCTGGCCCTGGACACTTCCAGGTCAGTAAGAGCTGGTAAGATTTAAGCACTAGTCACAACATTACACTTTGCCTGGAAATAGCAGTTGATGTGTTCTCTATTCTGGCCACATAGTGTGCACTATTTGCGCTCCCTGCTTCTTTTTGTTTCACTCCCCTTCGGTTCCCTTGGATGTTTAGGCCAGCTCAGGCTAACCAACGTTCCACAGGAACTGAGCTTGGCTTGATACTATTCCAAAACTCCTGCTCCATCTTTGAATAATTAAAGTCATCCTGGCACTCGGCCTCTCTACCATTTGAGGTGAACCTTGATATCCATTTCCCAGACTGCATCATGTTCATCAGGAACCATATTTACTAAACCTTTGTGTTGCCTTTGCAAGACAACACAAAGGCTTCAGCAAGACTTAGAAAACCACACAAGGGGCAATTTGGACCACCTTGCGTAACTTTGTAAAGAAATGTAACGCAACTCAGCTGCTTGCACTGCGTGTGTTACATTTTGTAGTGGTAGGACTCCCATGGGTGGAGTCTGGGAGATCCTGTGTATCCACACCTGGAATTTGAAACAATCCCTGATTTACTGAAATCAGTTGTACGTCAACCTGACCGCAGCATAACAAGGAGAAATATGTTTATTTCTCCTCATTTTTTCCTCTTTCTACACATGAATCATCCTGCACCACAAATAGAAAGAGGAAACTTCCACTTAGGATTATTATCCCTTCTAGCACAAAAACAATCTTGCCCATAATACAGTTACTCTTCAACCATAGTGCATAGGTGTTTTAGTTGGCGCTGGACAGCTCAAGTGTGCCAGCACAGGTAGAGAGCTGAAGAGTACCATATCTTAGTAGTTATGGCGCTGTTTAGCTCTCTCCCATTCAGGCAATGCAGCGCAGAAAATTTAGTTGCTGTGCTGCATTGCAAGAACTTTCAGTAAAATTCCCCCTGGGGAATAGTCATGGCCTCTCTGCTTTCATACACTAGTAAGCCATTCTCTTGATACAAGCACTGTTCCATCTCAGGTGAGCACTGGAGCGACCACTCAAGCTGTAATTCCTCTCCGCACAGGGAGACATCAGGAGCATGCATTAGAAAGGCCTCTCCTGCTGACCAATCTCAGAGTTCTTTGTGGAAAGTCGATGGCAGGCATTAAAGGCAAACAAAACACCTAGGCAGCATAAGCAAGGGAAGAAAGCTTTTGTGTTTTATAAAACCCCCTAGCTTCATTTTATCAGTATTTGGTTGCACACTCAAATGATTTTCACCGTGGACTCTTTTACATTAGGAATCTGTCTCTACACAGGACAAGTGCTGTACTGCTTAAATAACTGTTAAACAGGATATGGGATGAGCCGGCAGTTTGGCTAGAGAAACTAGCATCGAGTCAGGAGGGTTATGAAGGGGTACTCTACAAGGTCAAGAAATCACGGACACTACCCATAAACACAAGATCAGTAGTCCACATATGGAAGGTAGCCACCGCCTATCTGGGATGGAGCGGTCGATTGATCAAAATTGTGGTAGCGTGATATGCTGGCGAATGAGGGCAGATACCAAGGTTTTGCAAAATGGGATCTTATTTGTATAGCCAAATTAGGGGATGTATGGAAGGGAGACGCATCATCTAAACTAGACCAGTTGAGGTACCAATATTAGCTTCCACAGTCAGAAATGTATAAATATATCTAGCTCAAACATGCCCCTGCTACACAAATACCAAGGGGTACAACACTTGAAGAATCCTCACCTTTAGAGGACCGTATACTATCAGAACCACTATGTAAAGGGGCCATTTCATTAATAGAAAACTTTATAGAAAACTGATCAACAATACCACTAATACTCTACAACAGCTCAATCAGAGGTGGGGGACTTTGAGGAGGGGGAGTGGGAAGAGGCCTTGGATGTATTCTGGGATGTTGCCATTACGTCAGGATTCCAATTAGTGCAGCTCCGCATACTCCACCATTCCTACTACTCCCACACTGCCCTCCATGCCATGTGCAGGTGCCCTACAGCTATCTGTTTGAGGGGATGTGGTTGGGTGGTGTCAGGCTGTTACATCCTCGGGATCAGTTTGGTGCTCAGAATGGTCCACCCCTTGATAGTCCCAAGTCTGAATTGATGTAATAGCACAGATCAGTGAGATGATCAAGTGAGGGAAGGCTAGGAAGGGAACTGCGGGGAGGAAGGCCTGAAATGACACAAGGAAAAACTCATAAACACTATTGTTCCTTCCTTTAGTATATTGGTACTATACAGGTGTACACAGATATCACATGTCAAAGGTTAATTTATACCTGTAAAGTAAAATAACGGAGAAGCCATTTGTTTTCCACATTCAGTCTATGGTTCCAATGTTGCACACACAGAGAAAAATCCTTAGCATAACGCTGTGTTGAGAAAAAGACACATACAACATTTACTAACTCTCCTTTCTGGTGAGCATAGTTATACGATTTGTATTCAACACAAGGACCCACCCTTGTTTGTATCCACTTAACGTCACAGGGGTGCAGTGTAACACAGTACCACTTCCTCAATCACCTCTGTTAAAGACTACAAAGACAGGACAGGATAAGTATGTGCAGGTGCGTGCAAAGCATATATCACTATTACAGCGGATGCTGAAGTACACAACAAAACAAATCAGAACCTGTATGGGGACCTCCTAAGGTCTGTTGAAACTGTAAATTCAATGGTTCCAAGTGTCTCGGTATTGCACACAGCGGGACTCAACCCGGGCACTGCTTCCAGCTATTATCGACTGTTTTGGTGACTAAAAGGGGGGTCTCCCCCTGCACTCGCATGGCCACTGGTTAATGTCTCTCCCTCCACATGAGCTCACTGTGATTGAGCTCGCCAACGGAGGAAAGACCGGGCTCCCATCGGAGAGGAGAAAGCAAAGGAGCTAAGAGTTGTGTCTTTCCCTCCGCATGAGCTTTCTGCAATGAAGCTCGCCAACGGAGGAAAGACAGGGCTCACCTCGATGAAGGTTGAGGAGTGAGCAAGGGATTCCCTTGTTGCTCAGGGCACATAAATGAGTGGTGCTACGGCACCCTTACCCGACTGGAGGAGCTTCCAGCGTCGGGATACGGGCATTCTAGCATCAGCTCCAAATTTCCGACAGCGTTATGTGGACTGGCCTCCATTAAGTAGTCCTTCTCTAATTCCAAAACTGCTTCCGGGTTCATGACCTCCACCGCAATGACCCAGGATTGTGTCTACGCACGTGAGAGGTAGGAAGCAAACCGTTGAAAATGACATGTTCCTGTATCGAGCGCTCGATCGTTCCGCGCTCATGACAGGTGGAGACCTTCCTTCATGTGATGGTGAGCTGCCCCAGGGTACAAATAAACAGCCCTTAGGGAAATAATGAGAGCAGTAACGGGATGCCCCATACCGGAAACAACAAAATGCGTTGCTCCACTGCTTTGCAGCAGGGAAATGAAGGAAACATAAAATGATAATAACTCAAGGTTACTATCATGTTATGTTTTCCTACTGCGGCAGGTTTGCAGGCAGGGTGGGGCTTCTCCGATGACAGAGGAGCAGGGGGAGGTGTGGTTTGCAAATATAGCATGTTACATCGCATGCTATTACATCTCGTTCTATTACAACGCGGTCGTTACAACGACCGCGTTGTTAGAACGCAATACCTTTACATTGCAAGTCATTAGATCGACTTGCTGTAGGGGACGCGCTGGACTTAGGAATAGTTTCATTTACTATTCCAACTCCAGCGTGCGCAACAGTAGGGAAGGTGTTGGAATAGTAAATTATACTACTCCTTAGGTTAGAGCGCCCCCTACAGCAAGTCGATCTAATGACTTGCGATGTAAAGGCATCGCGTTCTAACAACGCGGTCATTGTAACGACCGCGTTGTAAAAGGAACGCGATGTAATGGCAGTGTTGTAAACGCTGTTTCCCGTGGTTTGCCCACTCCAAGTGCGCATGAATGTTTGGCTGGCCCTATCGAGCCAGCTAAACCGTCATGAGCACCTTGCATGCTCTCCACGCAGGCTGCATTACTGCATGCGTGGAGAACATTCCCAGGCTCCCATTCCCTGGCTAAGCGCTGAACCACAGTGCTCAGACCAATTACAAAGATCTATTGCAACGTTTTGATTGGCTCAGGGGAGACTGGGGGCTTCCTGTTATGGCACCAGGAAAGAGACGGTGGAGGAGATATGGAGGAGACACTCAGCGATCAAGTGTTTTTTGTTTTTTTAAGCCCCTTTACCCCCCTCCACCCCTTGCCCTGATCTGTGCCGGAGGCCGCCATTGCTACTGAGGGGTAGTGGGTGGAGAAGGGGAGCCTGGGGGCTTCCTGTTATGGCGCATGGGAAGAGACGGTGGAGGAGAGACGGAGGAGAGACTCAGCGATCAAGTTATTTATTTTTTTAAGCCCCCTTACCCCCCTCCACCCCTTGCCTCGATCCGTGCTGGCCGCCATTGCTACTGAGGGGTAGTGGGTGGAGAAGGGGAGCCTGAAGCAAACCACCGGGCTGAAGGGTGCACTCAGTGGTGCTAATTACACATCATCTACTGATCTTAACTGATCGAACTAATAACGCAATCTTTTGGTTCCTGTGATGTCATGGCTTTATTATGCCTGCTGTTATGTTTTACCTTTTGCTTGTGTTTAAAACCAATAAAAATATTTTTTCTAACAACAAAAATAAGTTAAGCAGAATTTAAAACAGAATGCGTACATTAAAGCCTCCTCATCCACTTGGCATGTCACTCAATATGCGGGCAAACTCTGCATTCAACAGAACTCTGTTTTACTAATCTATGTAATTTCACTGGCATGTTGAGCCTATCTTGAACTTGTTGTGTCTTAAAATTCAGGGAGAACAATAACAATTTCGCACTTTTTCACATTTTCTATGTACTTTCTTTTCAGAAAGCGTGATTGTGTCAAATGTATTTATCTTCTGATACATGGTTTTATACACAGTGTAATAATGTAACTCATGTAAAAAAAAAGTAAAAAATATGGGTGGACTGTGAGGGAGAGGGTGTGTGATCCCAGGCATCTCATGTTACTTGTCTGTGCCCCATATTCTATAATCGTTAAATCTGAGAGCATCTTCCACCGATTCAGTTTAGCATATGTCCTAAACAAAAGACTCACTTGTATGTGGGTTTGCAAGCCTAATATTACTACATTACTCCATATGTAATACTATTTCTCATATATACAGTGCACATGACATTGGTTTATTAATGGAATCATCTTCAAGAGGGCATGGGGAGTGCATACTAAACTATTATTTCTAATACAACTCTGTGTAATGACACAACCAAATGCAACAATTGAAACAGTAATGTTAACTTACCATACTTTAAGTAACATGTTGCATTTTACATGCCTAATTTAATAGCTCCAATCCTAACATAACATGTATATTTGGGAAATAAATGTTCACTCCGAGTTATGTTATGTTACATTATTTTATGTGTAATTGTACGGCACGAATATCACCCAAGGGGTAATCGTCATGCTTGAAGAAGGACACTGCAATTCTTGCTGGGGGTGATTAGAAGAGCCAGGTTTTCAGTTCTGTGCAAAAAGCAAGGACTGATCTGGTGGCTCTGATGTGCGGGTGAAGGTCCTTCCAGGCTTTACGAGCCAGGTATGAGAATGCTCACCCCCCCCAGTTCAGGCTCCTCAGGTGTGGGAAATGTAGGTGAGCAGAAGGCTGGATAAGGGGAGGTTTCCAGCAGGTGTGTAGAAACTGAATGCACAGTTCGGGGATGCAGGGCCTTGATTGTGCAGAGCTTTGTATGTATGTGTGAGGAGCTTAAAGAATGCGTGCTTGTGGACTGGGAGTCAGTGGAGGTCTTTGAGAAGTGTAGTGATGTGGATACGGGGTGGGAGTTTGAGTGTTAGCTGCAGCGTTTTGGATGACTTTGAGTCTCTTGGTGAAATGTGCGGAGATTCTGATGTAGAGTGCAGTTCCATAGCCCAGCTTCATGGTGATTACGGCCTGTGTGACAGTTCTAAGGGTGTTGAGCCGGAGCCATCTGAAGGTCTTTCTGAGGAGCACGAGGGTGTGGAAACAAGGGAGGTGAGAGAGTTCTATGATTGGTCATCCAGAGTTGATTATCCACCACTATACCTAGGTTCCTGGCTTGGTTAGATAGGTTGTGTGTTGGTCCTAGTTGAGCCAGCCAACAGACTGCGGTTCTGAAGAGTACCACTCTGCTTTGCCAGAGTTAAGCTTCAAACACTTGGACTTCGGTTGGCGACTTTGGACATACAGGTGGCAAACATCATGCAAGTGTTCTGGGTGTCATCTGAGAGGATGAAGGGTGTTTCATCAGCGTATGAGATTATGCTGATTACCTAGTCACAAATGATGTAGACTTTGAACAGAGTGGAGCTGAGCTAGGCTCCTTGGGGACTCCGCATATCAAGCTGATAGAAGTGTTTGGCATTAGGTTGACCTGTCGTGGAAGCCAATGTATGCCAGTTTTTCTGGAGGTGCTGGATGAGGATGGAATGGGAGCTGATTTCCAACACAGCTGAGAAGGTGAGTAGGATGAGTGCCACTGTGTCTCCTCTGTCCATGATAGTAAGGTCGTTGGCAAGGAGAGTGGTCTTGGTGCTGTGATTAGGGATCCAGGAGATGGTTGTCGTTGATGTTGAAATGCTTGGCCACTTGTTGTTGATGAGGTTTTCTAGGAATTTTAACTGGAAAGGAAGGGTGGAGATCAGTCTGTAGTTTTCCAGAATCTTTGGGTTTGTTGAGGGTTTCTTCAGATGAGGTAGGATGGGGACTTGTTTCCAGGCATTTGGGAAGGTGATGACAGTGGGGGGGGGTCATTGAGTATTTGGGTGAGTAAAGTGCAGGTGGAATCGAGCCCATGGTGCATACTGCACTGAATAACATTTTTATTTTCACCCAACTCAATGGTCCTCATTTTATTGGCCTCGGAAGGATGAAAGGGTGAGTGGACTCCCAAGATTGGAACTTGAGATCGTGATGTCAAACATAGGTTACTGGAGTGGATGTAATAATCCTTTAGAAAGACTAGATTCAGTTCTGGCTTTCACATCCACTAAGCCGAGAGCGTCTCCTTCTGCTCTCTCGGCCAATTTGAACCCCCTGCACAGCTCTGGCTTGACTCTTCGTATTAATGTAATGGATTGCCTATCTTTGCAACTTAATTTGCTGTATGATCAGTGTCAAGTTGCCCCCAGACCACCTCTGCTTAAAAGCAAAGGAGAAACTGGAGGCTGCGTAGTACCTGATGATTTCCTGTTAGAAGTTAGACTAACCTGCTCTTATTGTGTATCTCTCATTACAGATCTGGTTCTTCCATGTTCTTCCACTCTTCATTGGTAATCATTCTCCCTAAACCGTAGTGATATATTTTGCTATGTAAGTTCACAAACACCAAATTAATATAGCTTGCTCATATTTTTGACCTCCTGGACTTTGACCAATCAGACTTGCAAGCTATTAACACCCTACGTTACTTTAACGTTAGATTGCTATTTTTGGCTGGTCTGAAGGTCAGATTCTCAATTTACTGTGTGGTGTAATTGTGTTGTAAGGGCACATCTGCTTCTTTACCTAGCACTGTCTGACCAGGCTACCTTAACACATTCATTTCTCAAGAGTTTTAGAGAGAATAAGACTGTGGATGGCTGAAAGGAGTGTTAATGAAGTGAGAAAGCAGGAAACAGTGACTCAAAAGTGTGTGCTTGAGGGACGGTTGAGTGAAAGAACATGTCTGAAAGTGGGAGCACTGCCAGGTCCCGATAACAACAGCACCATCAGTTCTGTACATGTGGAGTACCCATGGCCTGACTGGACATTCTGCCAGTCTGACATTTTCATTGCAAAGCCATAGTCTAGAAGTCTGGTTTTAGAGTTGGATGGTACCCAATCATGAAGGGCCCTAGAGCCCCATTCTAGTGATTGCCTCCTACAGTTTGGGACTGGGTTGAGAATGCTTTTGCCAGGGCTGATTTTTGCTTCCAGTCCGGTCCGTGAGATACCAAGGTCACACATGCATCAGGTCCGTAGTCCCCACCCTGTAAGTGGCTACCTGCAGATACTTGTGTGGAGGGTGTGTGAGAGCAGCAGATACTTGTGTGGAGGGTGTGTGAGAATAGCGATCATCACACAAAAGCACAAATGGCTGAGCCTACAATATGGAGGTAACTACACATAGAGGGAAGAGAAGCTGCAGTGCATGGAGACAGCTGCTTGTTCACTTTAGCCAAATGCTTTCCGTTGAGCAGCCAGCATTAGCCTTGCTCGGACAGTCATAATTCACAAGTATCAATAACTAATCTAACAACATATCAATTACACCAGTGCTGCTCTAGAGACACATACACGAGAGTGAAGACCAGTGTGACAGAGATACTAATGAGTGAGCGAATGGTGATAATGTGTAGCACACATTACATGGTCACCTTCTTTAGGCACAGTAAATGCAAGATTCCCATGGCAAAGTACCAGGAAACCATTCTGAAGTGTGAATCTGATGGACCAGCACAGTAACTAAAGTGTATGCTTTGTGTTCGAATCTCTCTGGTAAGCATGTTTATTTATGTAGAAACTTGTTTTCATTAGACGATGTGTTGAATTAACTATGTTGTCCTGCAATGTTCTCAGAAGATATTACCACTACTGGTAGAACTGTCACTCAGTGATTTATATTATGTCTAAGTTGTGCACACCACTCAGAAAATTGTGCACATGAGCACTGCATTGTAGCACACTGAGAAAAATAATTAGAGGGAACGTTGCTCAGAAGACATTTGTATTCTACTGCACACAAGTATACTTAGATTAATGGCACCATGTCTTATAGGATTTGCGGGGTCACCCATCAGTCCAATGCAGACTGAGGCCCTGTGCTGCACACCTTCTACCGGCCTATGTGCCTCAGTTCTCACTAAGGGGTCGATTCCGATCTCGCTCAGAAGGCCTACGAATCGGATTTGGCTTTAACGGATCCGATTCGTAGCCCTTTTTCCCGACCGATTCGTACACTGGTCCGAACGACCAAGTACGATGCGAAGTTCGCGTATGCGCGCGCGAATCGTCTCCCAACCCGATCCAGTCCGTACGACTCGTACGCAGACGCTTCGTACAGCTCTATGGACTCTGTTTCCGAGCGAGCAAGTACAATGCACGATTCGGACAGCCTTCACGATTCGGTATGTCCGGATCGAAAAAGCTGCCGGAATCGTTCTTTTGGGGCCCGTAGCAGTCCCACCATCACCTGGAGCCCTCCGATTCAGACCTGTGGGGGTACCCATGGGCCCCGCTTCCCATGTATGCACAGTGTGGTGGGCACCATGGGGTGCCCGCCACAGGGTTTACCCTTTTCCCCACCCATCCCTTTTTGCTATGGGAGCCTGTGCACAAGTCCAGTATACAGGCTCCCATAGAGTTCAATGGGAGTCCGAGCGAACCGAGTCCGTAAGCATAAGAATGCATCGTACTCGCTCGTTCGGACTCCAGTTACAGGAATCGCTCGTAAAGCCCTACGGATCCGAGTCGTACGGAGGGCTTTACTAGCGAGATCGGAATCGGGCCCTAAGTGTTTCTTGTCTCTGTCTCCCTTACCCTTTTCCCCCTCTACAGTCACTTCATATTCTGGAGTTGTTTACAGATCTTATTTGACTGGAAGTAAAAGAGTGTGGCTTAGATTTGGAGTCCCTGGCCTGAGTTCCAGGAATATCTAGAAACTGGGTTACACATACTCAGAGGGTAGCATTATTATCAGAGTAGCCTTTGGAAGTGCTCTAAATATTACTGCATGGTATGGTTGGGCCACTACAATAAACAGCCACACTCAAAATGTAAAAGAGCAAAACCATCCACCTTCGAAGGTTGAAATTCAAATTGGAAATATAGTACAGGATTTAGAAGAAGCAGCAAGCGGCTCTACAGCTGTTACTGGGGCATACATTAAAGAGTCTGCCACAAAAATCTCACCTTTGGCAGTGGACAAATGTTATTTATCCCAAACCTGAAGAGAGTAATAAACAGAAATCAGAGAGCAAAAAGAGACAAGTCACACCAGCACCTAAAACCATTCCGGAAATAGAAATTCCATCTCATCTTACTCTGACACACAAGGGACAATTCATCCTCTATAACAATAAAAAATGATGAATAAGGAAGAATTACATTCTGCACTTCTAACAATCTATTAACCTTGAACCAATCATCTGTTTGGCTAATGGATGGTGTAGTGTTGTGAGAATGTGCGCTAGGACCCTTGGAGTTCTGGTTGGACTAAACAAGGAATTACGTAACTTGCTGGGAGGTGTTAAGGTGTGATCATTAATGGCTATGATCTAATCAGTGTGCAGTGTGTGAATGTATGCGGAGGAATAAAGAGATATAATCCAGAGCTCCATGTGTGGCGTATTCATTTTGCATCCTCCTGGGCGGTGCAGAGACAGAATATCGACTTGGAAATATTGATTTACATGAATATCGCGTCAAGAATATCGATGGTGCAAAATATCGAGGTAAGTTTTTTCGTAGTTAAAAATATCGATTTTTATGTAATGTAGGAATATCGATTTTGTAAATATCGATGTCAAATATATAGTTGATTATATCGATTCTTTTTGTTTAATGTTGGTTTTCTTTTTTTCTTTATGTTGTATTAGTTATTATTTTTTTAATTAATTTTTTTATGTTATAATGTTTGTATTTATTGTTTTTTAATTAGGTTTTAGGAGCGGGATGTTGGGTTTATAGGGGATAAGGTTCGGGAGTAATTTAAAAATAATTGATTACATTTAAACATTTAAATTTTTGTTAAATTTTAGGAGCGGAATGTTCTTTAATTTTTTTTATTTTTTATAAAGAATTTAGTAGCAGGACGTTGGTTTTATAGGAGATAATGGTGGGGAGTAATTTTAGAATGTTGTTTAAAAATCTATTTTTATTTGAAAAAAATTTGAAGTATTGGAATATTTATTAAAAAATGTACATTTTGAAAATTAAGAAAAAACTATTTTTGTATTTCATATATTGTTATGTAAAATTATTGAAATGTTCCAAAAAATATTTAATTAGATTAATTTTTTATAAAAATATGATTGGTTTATTAATTTAAAATTTTAAATCAAAACATTTTTGTCCAAACATTTTTTGTTTGAAAAACAATATTTGGATTATTTAGAATTTAAACATTTATATTTATTTCTAATTTAGAATTTAATATTTTTATTTTACATTTTCTTGAAAAGTGGTGTTTCAAATTTTTAATAGTAATTTTGTAAATTATTTTATTTATAAGAAATATTTATTTTATATGTTTTTTTAAAAAATTTAGTGATTTTTTTTAACTTGTGTAAACCTTTTAAATTTTGTAATAGAATGTAAAAAAATTTTTTTTAATTATTTCTTTTATTTTTAATTTTTCTCTACTTTGATATTTTATTTTAAGTAGAATATTTATTTGGTTTGGAGTTAGGAATAGGACATTTTTTTAGGTTTATTATCCAGCACTTTCCTTTAGTTTATTTGTTTTGGTTTTGGAAAAGTATTTTTTTCGGTTTATTATCCAGCACTTTCCCTGAGTTTATTTGGTTTTGGAGTTGGAATAGTAATTTATTATGGTTTATTATCCAGCACTTTCACTGAGTTTAGTTGGTTTTGGAATTGGAATAGTAATTTTTTGGGGTTTATTATCCAGCACTTTCCCTGAGTTTAGTTGGTTTTGTAGTTGGAATAGTAATTTTGTATTGTTTATTATTTATTTTATTTTTATAGTTTATATATATATTGAAATAAGAAAGGATGTGTATGTTTATTTTGATTGTAAATATTTTGATTTGTTAACACATGTATTTTTTTAATTTAATTGTTTTCATTTGCTTTTGTTATACAATTTTTACAATATTAAAAACATAATTCAGATATTTTGATGATGTTCAAAATGTATTAGAAAGTATAATATATTTTTATGTACAATTGCAAAATTAACAATATGTGTATACATACATATTTTTTTAACATTTTTGAAAAATGGTACATTTTTTGAAAAATAGTCATGTTATAATAAAGTAAATATCTTAGGGGTCTATTACGATGGCGGTCGGATGACCACCGCGGGGCCAGCGGTGGCGCCCGCCGTACCGGCGGTGGACATCCGCCCGCCATCGCAACCAGGAAAACCGCCGGTCACATTAGGATGGCGGTGGTGACCGCGGCGGTGGGAAATTCCGACCGCGGCTTTACCACCGGTTGCCATCCGCACTCCTGCCTGGCGGACGGAGCAGGACCGGGATAATGGTGGCGGTGCAGAGCAGGCTCCGCCAGCAGGATTATGATGCCGGCGGTAGCCAGCCTTTCCTCAGCGGTCAGACCGCCATTGAAAGGCATGCAGTGAGTGTCTTCTGGGGGGCCCGTTGCGGGCCCCCAATATGTTGGGGGGGTGTGGGTGCACTGGGGGGGTACCCATGGTCCCCCCATACATTTCCCTGTACCAGGTGGCAGGCACTGTGCAGTGCCTGCCATGCAGTGCAGGGAAATGCAGGACATGCTCCTTTTGACATCGCGGCGGTGCTGCGTGCATCACCAACCGCCGCAATGTTAAAGCCAGCGATCCAACCGCAGCGGTCGAATTTCGAGCATGGAACATCGTAATACGACCGGCGGTTATGTCGCGGGCCTTGCGGGCAGTCTTTTCCCGTTACCATGGCGGTCGGGGAGGTTTTCCGACCGCCATCGTAATATGCCCCTATAGTTTTTAATTATGAACAGTTTGACTTTTATTGTTTATTATTTTTTATTACAAAAAGTAAACATTTGGATACATTTGTTTTCACATTTTTTTTAATCCATATATAATTTAATTGTTTTTATTGAATTATATAATATGTATTTTATAAATTTATATTTTATATATTTGATTATTTAGTATATTGAATATTATAAAAATATTTAATATATCAAATAATTTACAATTTTTATAACAAATATATGTTTTAACATATATTTTATAATTATTTTTTAATATATTTTTTGTACATTTACAGTATATGAAATAAACAAACATTTAAACATATATTACATATTTTATTTTTTGTTTTTTGAAAACAAATGTAATATATATTTTACAATTTCTTGTATACTTTTTTAACATTTGTAAAAAAAAAATTACAATAATTAGAAATATACTTTTAAATATAGAATATTTTTAAATATTTCTCAGTTCTTTTCTATGGGGAATAAGTCTTTTTTTCATTTTTATTACGCGGCCACTTTCTTTTCTCATTTCCTCACTTTTCTGTCTCTCTGTTTCGTTTTTAAGTAATTTTGGAAGACGGAACCTCGTGGTTAGGAGCTGTGTTTCATCGGTTAAGGTAAGTTTGATTTAATTTACTTTTTAGGTAGTTTTAGGGTAGGGAAGAGGTAGTAGTAGTGTAATTAGGTTTGTTAGGATGTTATTTGTTAATTTTTGGTGTAGTTAGGTGTTGTTTTGGTAGTTTATTTTTTTATGTGTGTGACATAGTTTTGGATAGAAGTCTTATGTAGTGTTAGTTATGTGTTTTTTAATTATGTTATCTTGTATTTAATGTTAATATTAATGTTTTTGGGTTTGTATATGTTATGTGGGTGTGTGTTCTTTTTTTTTTACAGGTTTTCCGTTTTGTGAACGGATGGTGCTAACGACGCATTTATTTTTTCAAAAAAAGGAAAATGTATATTGTTTTTTTAAAACAAGTTACTTTACATTTCCTTTTATTTTTTGGGTTTGTTGGAGCGTTTTTTTTTTCAAACCTACTTTTCAGGTTTTTGAGGGTTTCGTTTTTGAGAGTATTGCGTCGTTGGAGCCTTTTTTCTACAGTTGGATTTTTGCATTGTTTTTTGGGATTTATTTTCCTATGGATTCGTCTTTCGATTTATCTACTATGGATTTATTGGTTTTCCAGGATCGTCTATTGCTACATAATTGTAAGTTATTTTTTATTATTATGGGTGGGAAATGTTTTTTGTTACATTGGTTTGTTTGTTTCTTTTTATTTTAATAATTATATTATGTCATATATTTTTGTGTTCGTTTTCGAATTTTAAATGACATAATTATAATTATTACTTTAAAATAGAGTAGTGTTATGTTGTTTAAATGTTTTGTAATTTGAAAATGTTTATGATGTATAGCACTGTTTTTTATTTAAAGTATGTCTAGGTATTCTAGCCCTTTGGTATTTCGAAATAGTTGAGTTTTGTGTTGTAGGTATTCATACATTGTATTAGTTTGTTTACTGAGTTTAGGGCCGATTTTAGGGCCTGGTTACGATGGCGGAAGGCCCACCACCGACAGCCTGTTGGTGGCGTGTCCTCCGCCCTAGCACAGCGCTTTTCCGCTCACCATATTATGATGGTGGGGGAAGAGTTGGTGAAGCGTGGCGGTTGGAAAACCAACCGCCACAGTTCCGACAGGCGGTCCTTTTCTGACCGCCTGTCAGAGCAGCAACATTGGCCAGCATTGCGGCAGTGCCTGCCAGGCACCGCCATTGGTATTATGATATCCCTTTCCGCCCGCATGTTCATGGCGGTTATCCCGCCATGAACAAGTAGGCGGAAAGGGACCTTGGGGGCCCGTAGCCGGCCCCTCTTCAGCCCGGGCACTTACTCTTGGGGGTTATGGTGCACCCCTACATTTCCATGCACCATGTGGCAGGCAACGCATGGTGCCTGCCACATAGTGCAGGGAAATGTAAACAGTGCCCTATTTACATTGCGGCGGGTGCTGCAGCCAGCAGCACCCGCCGCAATGTAAAGTATGGCCGGTGCGACCGCCGCGGTGGCAGTCGCATCTTAATGCGGTAGGTGGGTAGGGCGCCTCGTAGGCGGCCGGTCCCACTACTGCAGCGATGGCGGTCGGACGAAAGTCCGACCGTCATCGTAATGACCCCCTTAGTTAGGAATTGCTCTAGTCTTAGCTCTTGATAGCTCTGTTCTTTTTTGATAGCCTCTATAAGTTTATGTAGGGTTGGTTGTCCTCTTCCTATTGTGGCTTGGAAGGCATTATGCCATCCTTCCACTGCGTTGTTGGTTTTAGCTTTTTGAGCTAGAGTGCTATTGTAGACGTTCCATGAGGGGATTTGGAGCTTGGGTTGTCTACGGTGCCCTGACCTCTGTAGCCTTCCCACCAAAGTGTCTTCAAAGTAGTCTAGGAAGGGAGTTAGTTTAGTTTAGTTTGATTGATAGAAAGGGCTTTCAAGAAGTATGTTATAATGGTTGGCTACTTCAGTTGTTGGTACATAGGCCAGGGCTATTAATTTTTTAATTTGGTAGGCAAAGTTGCTATTGGTGGCGTAATCTATACTTAAAGTAGATTTTTGTAGGTGTCTCCAGATACTTTGGTTAAAGTGGTAATAGCAACCTTGTATTGCAGTGTGTGGGTATATTTTTAAAATTGACTGACTCATTGCTTGTTCAAAGTCAATGATAATTTTTTGTGGAAAGTAGTTGTCGGTGTATTGTTTTATTATTGTTAGGAGCTCTATGTAGGTTGTTTATTCATTAGGGATTAGTGCGTATATGAAGGGGATGTTAGTGTATTCATATTCGCCGTGGATGGTATATAGTTGATAAAAAGGCTTGGAGCAAGCTTTGAATGTGCCATCCATCATCCAAGTTTCACAGTTTTTTAGTTTTTGTAAGTTGTTGTTGGTGGCAACGATGATAATTCTTTTTTCATTACTTTTATTGTCATGAAGAAGGAATTTTTCATCTTTGTGGGTGACGGTGTTTTCTGGCAACATCTATTTCTGCAAATGTTTGGGGGGGGGTGTTTGAGCTGTAGCTCTTCTTGTTCTGGCTGTTAATCTTTTCAGAGAGGGGATAGATGGAAGTTGTCCTGTGACATGTTCAGGTACCCTAGTTAACACGTTTTTGAGTATTTGGGTACTGGTCTGTTGGGAGCTGGCACTTGCTTCTTATTGTTTCTAGGGCATCTCTGGCTTTGATTTCAGTCACATTGGGAGGATGGTTGTGTTCTTTGACATTAACTACATTAGTTTCTACTGTAGTGGCTCTCCCATAGCAAGAATTGGAGTAATATTTACTGCATTTCCAATGTGTTTTGTTTCCAGCTATTTTTTCTTGCGTAGAGGTGTAGCCCATGTAGCAGAGAAGTAGTTTTCCCTTTTGTAAAGTTATGAATTTTGCTCCTTCTGCCATTTTTTTTGTGTATCTGTGAGTATATGTATATAGGTATTTGTTAATTATACGATTTTGAATAGTAAACATGTTTCTATTATTATTATTATATTTGAAAATATACTTACATTTGTTTTGCTTTAATTTTCGTGATGTATATTTTATTGATTGTTGATGTTTATTCACTGACTTTTTTTCTGTTGTTTGAAAAGCAAAATGTTATTTTTATGAAAATGTTGTATTTATTTATGTTATTTTGTTTATTTAGGGGCCCATTACGATACCCGGCGTAAAAAAATCCGCCAGGCATGGAAGCGGCAAAAATCCGCCCGCACACACCGTCTGAACACCGACCACGCCATTACGATTACACAAACCGAAAACCGCCATCGGCGGAAAAATCACACAAAATACCGCCCGCCAACGTCCGAGTCGGAGTCAAACCGCCCGCCACGGACGGAAACACGCACGACAACACAAAACCGCCCGCCCTCACGGCCGACACACCGCACGTGAAATTACGATCGCACCGCCATGAGCGCGGAAAAACCACAAATATACCGCCCGCCAGCGCAAACAACGCCGATGAGAATCGACACGGCAGAAGCCATGGCGCCCACGTACCTGCACAGAAACCATCCGCTCACAAAACCAATAGCACACAACATGGCCAACAAGTCCACACAGCAAGGCACGCACAAATACACAAGCACAGTACACATCCCGAAAACACCCCCCGGACAAACAAAAAATACAAAGGCCAGAACCCCAGACACAACACACCTGAAAACAACAGACCATGAGGACACACCCACATAGGTGAGTACAAAAGCAGCACTCCCACAGACCACAACCCCTTGCTACATTGCAAACCAGAGAGGAGAGGAGAGGACACAGTGACACAGCAAGGACAGCAGCACACCACAGAAACGCACACATCACAACCACCACCACCACCACCACCACCAAACACCTGCACCACAAACCCCCTGCACATTACACAACACACACCGCACCAGCACCACAAACACCATGGCACCACAAAGGATGCCCAAGTACACGCCCATTGAGCTGACGGTCATGGTCGACGAGATCATCAAGGTGTACCCACAAATCTATGGGAACATGGTCCAGCACACACCACTAGCCACCAGAAACAGAATGTGGAACCGGATCGTAGACCAGGTCAATGCAGTCGGGACCCTGCCCAGGAACAGAGGAGAAATAAACAAACGTTGGAATGACGTAAAGAGCCTGGTCAAGAAGAAGGAGGGCAAAAACAGAGAGCTGGCTGCCGTCACTGGCGGAGGAATCCCGCGCTCTTCAAGACCTTCAAAGCGTGGGAGGAGAAGGTGCGAGTCATAATACATCCGGAGATCCTCGCCGGATTAGCAGAGGAGTGGAGGCTGGTAAGTACAAACTAATGTATACCAGCACACCGCTATGTACTCACATGCACTACCACCATGCCACAGCTCCCAGGGACAAACACCCCCATGTCCAGCACACAATACACAACACATCACACACACATGCAACAGACACCACCACACACAGCCCAAACCGAACAACTGTAACATACGTGGGGACATGTGTACACTCAGCCAGCCACGTAACCACCAACAGGTCCCCAAATATGCCAGAAGCGCCACAACGAGCACCCACCACACCCATGTGTCCGCCACAGCTGCACTAACCGACAAGTAACAGGTAAGTGGCAGGAACACAAAGTGCAGTGGGTGGGACGGTGGACAGCCCAAGTACAACACACACCAGGCCCCTAGTCCCACAGCACAGCAAGGAGGAGCATCCCCCACACCCCACAGCCACGTGTCAGCCACCGCAGTGCACAACGACAGCCGAAAGGCAGACATCACGGTCCACAGCAATCGGTGTCAGTGGGTGTCCAGCCACCCCCACGACCCACAACACCCCCCACCCCCACAGACCTGCAACATGGAGCACCCCCCGCTTAGAGCCATGTGGCATCCAGTACAGTGCACGCACGAACAACTTGCAGGTGGGAAACTGGACAGGGCTGGATTACTGGAGGCATGAGGACCATAACACGACCAACACATGGGACATGTCACGTAGCAGACGAACACGCAGCACCGCCCACCGTCACGAACAAGTGAACAATGTGCACACGGACATGAACAACAGACTCACACCCCACATGACCCATCACAGACATAGCAACACCCAAGGAGCCACGTCTGCATGCACAAGCCACACTGAATATAGTACCACACGGCAGCCACTGTGCAACTCATCACACACAACCGAAACACCATTGAAGTCCTGTCCATGTAGCCCCTACTGCCTGTCAACCACACACCCCACAACTACGCCTATGTAAGACAAACAACACTAGACGCAACAGAGCGGAACAACATAAATGCACACGAACACCACTGAACCCATCAAACACACAGACACACCATGCACATACAACATACCATCCATCCCATCCGTCAGCCCCAGTCTCATGAAAGGCATGTCATCCGCACAGCTGCCACACATACAGCAGTCACGCTAAGATACATGCCCATGACCAACCATGTGCCAGAAGTCAATGAAGCGCACGACACACTGTGAGCAACAACACACAACATGGGCCACACCCCCGAGCACTGCAGTGATGCACATGGCACAGGGCAGCACGCACACCAAGGAGATGGGACAACTGCAATACGTTGGCTGGCACACAACCATCACTCACTCATAACGATGCGTCCAATGCCATGTCCAGTAATCACAACAGACAGCAAATATGCAGGCCATGTCAAGCATGCACACACCTCAAACCATGCACTGTCATGCTGCCACAACACATGTCACGTTCGGCACCCATGGCTCACAGCATGTACCCCAAAAGCATATCCCCTCCCAAATGCGAATCTGGGGCATGGCCCCCATGTTGCCATATGCGTTCCTAAGCGTTCCATTTGAACCCCAAAAGCATATTCCCTCCCAAATGCGAATCTGGGGCATGGCCCCCATGTTGCCATATGCGTTCCTAAGCGTTCCATTTGAACCCCAAAAGCATATTCCCTCCCAAATGCGAATCTGGGGCATGGCCCCCATGTTGCCATATGCGTTCCTAAGCGTTCCATTTGAACCCCAAAAGCATATTCCCTCCCAAATGCGAATCTGGGGCATGGCCCCCATGTTGCCATATGCGTTCCTAAGCGTTCCATTTGAACCCCAAAGCATATTCCCACCCAAATGCGAATCTGGGGCATGGCCCCCATGTTGCCATATGCGTTCCTAAGCGTTCCATTTGAACCCCAAAAGCATATTCCCTCCCAAATGCGAATCTGGGGCATGGCCCCCATGTTGCCATATGCGTTCCTAAGCGTTCCATTTGAACCCCAAAAGCATATCCCCTCCCAAATGCGAATCTGGGGCATGGCCCCCATGTTGCCATATGCGTTCCTAAGCGTTCCATTTGAACCCCAAAAGCATATTCCCACCCAAATGCGAATCTGGGGCATGGCCCCCATGTTGCCATATGCGTTCCTAAGCGTTCCATTTGAACCCCAAAAGCATATTCCCACCCAAATGCGAATCTGGGGCATGGCCCCCATGTTGCCATATGCGTTCCTAAGCGTTCCATTTGAACCCCAAAAGCATATTCCCACCCAAATGCGAATCTGGGGCATGGCCCCCATGTTGCCATATGCGTTCCTAAGCGTTCCATTTGAACCCCAAAAGCATATTCCCTCCCAAATGCGAATCTGGGGCATGGCCCCCATGTTGCCATATGCGTTCCTAAGCGTTCCATTTGAACCCCAAAAGCATATTCCCTCCCAAATGCGAATCTGGGGCATGGCCCCCATGTTGCCATATGCGTTCCTAAGCGTTCCATTTGAACCCCAAAAGCATATCCCCACCCAAATGCGAATCTGGGGCATGGCCCCCATGTTGCCATATGCGTTCCTAAGCGTTCCATTTGAACCCCAAAAGCATATTCCCACCCAAATGCGAATCTGGGGCATGGCCCCCATGTTGCCATATGCGTTCCTAAGCGTTCCATTTGAACCCCAAAAGCATATTCCCACCCAAATGCGAATCTGGGGCATGGCCCCCATGTTGCCATATGCGTTCCTAAGCGTCCCATCTGAACACCAAAAGCAAAGTACAAACCAGACCCAGGATGGGCCAGGAGCCCGCATACACCAGAGTCACAATAAGTAGGGGCACAGCAACACACCCATCGGCATGGCCAATCCGTCCCATGCCACATGTGCACAGCACACAGTCCCATTGCCAAGCACACACAACTACAGATGCTACAGCCACACACACGCCTCCGGGAAACCCATGTACGAGATTGCACGAACTGTTAATGTCAGACGACAAATACATACTTCGCCAGGTGCAACACAATAACAGATCTCATTCTCTCCACAGGTGACGAACTGCTGGATGCTGGGGATGGAGCCAGCAGCCAGCACAGCCAGCCTACAAGCCCCCAACGAGGACACACGGATCTGGAGGATCTGTCCTCCTCTTCGGACACGGACCACCAAGCAGGCCCATCTGGTGTGGCAGGGCCCAGCCGCTCCCCAGGACCCCTCCTACCCACCAACCCATCATCCAGGGCTGCTGGACATTCCCAGCCCCCTGCTGCCACTGTCGTTGCGGCCACACCCACGGTCATTGTGGCCACTACCACTGCCGCAACCGCCACCATCGCCGCACCGACCACCACCGCCGCCACCACCACCACGTCTTCGCTGGCACCAGCCCCAGCGCAGGTGGTGGCCCGGCCGACTGGATCCACCCTGGGAGCCACAGCGAGGACCGTGGTGAGCAATGTGGCTAGTGGGCAGGCCGGTGGCAGCAGGACTGGTAGGAGGAGCAGGGTCAGGGAAACGCCAGCCTCCCCTGGGAGCCATGCCCTGCCTCAAATGGCCAGAGTCCTTGGGGCCTATGAAGAGGCCCAAGGACAATGGGTCCGGTCTGCTTCAGACACGCGTGAGGTGCTGGGGGTGCTGAGGTCCATGGACGCCCGTATGGGCCAACTCGTGGACCTCATGGGCCAGCTGGTGGTGGCGGTGAGGTCACAGCCAGGGACAGCAGCTCCCCCTCCGCCACCACCTGCCGGGGCGCAGGGTGGAGCAGCAGTGTCCAGTTCCCCTGCGTCCACAGCCAGTGAGCACACCTCAACCACCAGCATGTCGCAAGCAGGCACCCCCCTCGCAAACGTGGAAGGGGCCGTCCGAAGTGGAAACAGATCTCCCGGGAGGACTTCGCACGCTCCAAACGCAAGTGAGGCAGCCAGCCAGCCTTCCGCCAGCCTTCCTTGACCAGCCACTGCATTGACTTGGACTACGATCCCACTCCACACAGCCATCTGGATGGCATGTGTGTGTTGGACTATGGACATAGAACCAGTGGGTACACCCTGAGCATCACGCAGCCATGACCGACAGCTCATTGTCACTGCACGCACCACTTTTGTCATCACCTTACACACAATCACATGTCACAGTTTGTAATAAATGCACCTTTTACACTAACTGCTGTTTGTGCCCTGTGTTTTATTTGTACGGAATACAACGGCCACCTTGGGCGGAAAGGCACCTGATGCGTGGCATGGCAATTGAATCCGGAGGGCCTGTAGGGACCTAGGGGTGGGAGACAGAACAGGAGCACATTCAATGAGTGTGTCACACACCCATCACACAGTACATGTCAACAACTACAAGCAATGTACACACATCGCACAGAGCAATAGGGCACAATGCCACAGCCACCAACAGTGGCATACTACCCTGGCCATGGAGCGTTGACACACAGCACGCAGTGAACAAACGGCCACCCTGACACAGCACACACACACCTGCACAGATACAGCCACATCAGCCGTCGTACATGGACACTCACCGTCAAGTGAAGTAGCGGGCGATGAGCTGCTGCCGCACATTACCAGCTTCCTCCTCTCCGCTGTCCTCCTCACTCGAGCTGTCCTGGTCTGCGGGCTGGGGCCCTGGTTGATCTCCGTCATCCACGATGAGGGGGATCTGCTTCCGAATGGCCAGATTGTGCAGCATGCAGCACGCCACCACTATCCGGCACACCTTCTGTGGGGAGTACGCCAGCGCACCCCCGGTGCGGTCCAGGCACCTGAACCTGGACTTGAGGAGGCCAAAGGTACGCTCGACCACACGTCTGGTCCTCCCATGTGCCTCATTGTAGCGATCGTCTGCTGGGGTGCGAGGATTCCTCAATGGACTGAGCAGCCATGCCCCATTCGGGTACGCAGAGTCACCTGGGTGTGAGGGACACAGAGAACCGTTGCAATTCCAACTGGACAGGGGACAGCATCGCACAACCAGCACGCTACACCACTCCACATACTCACCGACAATACAGGCACGATCCTGTTGCATATTGGACATCAGTCGTGGCAAGATGCTGTTGCGCATTATGTGTGCGTCATGGGCCGAGCCTGGGAACTTTGCACACACGTGGGTGATCACCATGTCCGCAAGGCACACCACTTGCACATTCAGGGAGTGCGTGTGCTTCCTGTTGCGGTACAGGTGCTCAGTGGCCTGTGGTGGAACAAGGCCGACATGTGTGCAGTCAATGGCTCCAACGACGTGTGGGATTCTGCCAAGGGCATAGAATGCACCCTTCACTGCCGCCAATTCACGAGCCCTGGGGAAGCGGATGTACCTGTTTCGGTACAGCATCATGGCTGCCAGTACATCCCTCAGCACCTTGCTGAACATGGGCTGGGACATCCCTCCTCCAATGCCCACTGTGTGCTGGAATGACCCAGTGGCGAAGAAATGCATGGCGGCCATCACCTTAGCCGTGGGGGTGACAGCAGTCGGATACACCCTGCGGGGACGGAGATGGGGTTCTAACATGGCACACAGTCGATGCAGGGTTGGCCTGTCCAGCCGAAACTTCCTAATAACCTCTGTATCGTCCATGTCCGCCAGCAATTGGTATGGGCGGTCAATGTTCGGTCTCCGCCTAGGGACAATGGCAGAGGACACATGTCAAAGCAACACGACACATAGCAATTTCGCATACACATCACTGACATGACTGAGCAAGCACATGAGCCACAGCCCAGCTGTCAAGCTGGGACGGCACGGCCACAATACACTTACACAGGTCTCCCAACAATGGCAATGGCTAGTGATACAAACCACTGCCATGTGCATGCACATGGGGATCTAGGCCCCAATGACTTGCGGGGCGTGCTGATGGGGACTGACTGCATATCCGTCAAGCGGCAACGCCACGGCAACATGAATGTCTGCTGAGCATGGAACTGCTTCCGCGGCTGGATGAGTATGGCACACGACGACGACGATGTGGGCACAGGCTGAGCGGCCAAAACAAGTGGGACCTGTGGCACGAGGGGATATGAGACAGTAGTAGGTGTCAGCACTGCACCCTATGTACAGCACTGTACGGATCACACCTCCCGAAACATTGACAGGTGTCCACATTGACAGCCCCATGCCAAGACGGCTGTGTGCTTGCAGTCACACGTCACAGGTGAGAGGTTACATTGCACGTGCCAGGTGGCAGACGTACATAGTGGGAGCTGGCATGTGTGTGCATGTGTCTCCTGTTCAGGATCCACCAGATGGGCGCTGACTCTGTACTGACCATTGGACACAGCATGTTCCGTGGAAGGCTTGTGTGTGTGGGATGGTGGCACTGGATGTGCCTCCGTTGGGTGGGGGGCCATGCACAGGGCGGGTACGTCGATGATTGCGCATTGTTGGTCACGGTGGGTGCACCAACTGAAGATGTGTTGCCCTGTGTTCAATTCCTATGTCCGCATGATGATGGACTGTAGATGTGGGCAGACTACACATTGGTCGATGTGCTGTCTATATGCATGTGCCTTCACACCAGGCACAGCTGCCCCTGCACATGTGACCCCTGCTGGACTCGCTGCTGGGTCTGTGGAGCTGATGCACCTTCTGCGCGTGGGGCGGACAGCTCTCCTCACTTCCCTCACTGCGCATGTCATGACTTTGCCGCAGGTGACATGGATCATGGAGGGCCCACATGTACGCGTGGGTAGGCTACACATGATTGTTCACTGGTCGCCACCCCCAGTCAGTGTTTCGAATGGGAAGGTTGTCGTGCTGGTGGTATGTTCGATGTGGCGGATGGGCGGGCCTAGGTGCGGGCTTACATTCCGGACATGGGGGGGTAGTTGGATTGGCGACTAGTTGCAGTACACACGGGACACGTCTCTTCCTTTCCACATCTGGGTCATCCCTTGTACTTACTGACAGTGATACAGTCATCTTCGCCCCAGCCCTCATGTCCTCCCCTCGCTCCCCCAATATGCATGCTCACCTGCGAGGCTAGCGCCTGCACAGGCAGCCCCAAGCTCGCACCAGAGAGGGCAAGGAGTGTATGTGTGGGTCCAGTTGCACGAGTGGGCTGTCTCAGGGTATGATGTGTGGCGGGACGCCGTCCACCTGCGTGGTGCCCCAAATGGAGACCCGGCCTGCATGGACTATGCATCACAGTCTTCGCCTTCCGGATCCGCCACCTGCGACACCCAGTGGCTGTGGCTGCCCTTGCGGCCAGGCCGCGTCCGTCTGTGGCTGATGGCCCACACATTCACTCTTTGGCCTCTCTGGGGAGGGCTCGGGGGTGGTGGCGCACGCGCTTGCACTTAGTCGCAATGGCATGTGGCGTGGTTGGTATGATGGGCAATGGATGGGATGGTGCGAGCCACCTCCCGTGACGTCAGTGCTGCTCGTGCTGTGGTGCGTCCCCTACACTTCCATTTGACTTGTGCCATGCTAGACGTTGAGGTTCTATTGCCTGCGTGATATGACCAGGAGGAGCGCGAGGAGACCTCTCACACACCATGCTCCACTGCCATCCCGTGCCCTGTATCGCCTGTGCGGATTGACTATGTTGGGGTTACACCTGGTCGACTGGGGCTGTGTGTGCCTTGTCAAGGGGCATGGCGGGCGCACAACAGGATCCAGCTTGTCCACAGAGGGTGGGCTGAGGTGCGCCTGGTACCGCTTTGTACGTGTGCCCGGCTGCTGTGCACACACGTGTTCACTCCCCCCGACAGGTGTCCTCTCACAATGCCCAGGGAAGCGGTGGTGTACTGTTCATGACCCCTCCCAACACGGCGTGCTCCAACTTGGCATGTGCGCATCTACCCGTCACACCCACCCACCTGAGCACTGCGTCCATACGACTTCACACGACACATGTGTGTCTTCCACAGTAGTGCTACTCATTTGCGTTGACATCCAATACCAGTGGACTACATGGTCATGTCACGACTGCCGTGTACTTCACATACTCTCATCCTCTCTCATTCGTACTTGTGAAATGAGTCAGCGGAGACAGTTTTGGTTTCAAACATTATATTGAGTCTTCTGTCCTCTGTGATGCAGTATAGTGGACACTACTGGCAGCGGAATACATGTTGAGGATATACTGAGCATGATTGCAAATGGGATAGGGTGTGGGGTTACATGTGATTGGCTGTTGCATGTGGGATGTGGGCTTCAGAGTGACATCTGCTTGGCCAAGGCTGTGCTAATGTACATTTACGTATAGCTGCGGAGCTGCGGACTTTGACACAGACGGTATACATGTAGCCTACCAGACCGCTTGGCATCATGGGCACAGTCCATCTCAGTTCCATGTGACAGGTTTGCTGCGGTTGTTCCTCATGCACGCGTGCATGTGAGATGACATCAGGGCATGTGCTTGCGTGCATGCAGCGGCGTGCCACTTGTTGTTGCACTGTGGTGGTTACTGGACATGTCACAGTCACTGGGGTCGTGTTGTTGTTGTATGCACTTGTCGTCCATGCAAAGGTCCTGGTATGGGATTCCCGGGGCGGGGGTGGGAGGGGTGCAGCACCCACAGACTCCAGGCGACCTATTCATGTCCACTGAGCGGTGTGTGTGTCCATGGGCGCTGGATCCATGTCGTGTCCTGGTTGTTCGTGCAGTTCCGTCCATGTGGGTGCGATACACAGAGCCCATGCCACTGCCTCCCACGATGCATGCGGTGTTCCTGGATGTGATGGGGAACAGTGTGCATGTCCCGGTCATATCCGATGTCATGGCGATGTCGTTGATGGTGTGGTGATGGTGTGGTTACAGTTGCCGGTCGTTTGGTATGGCTGTTGTGGTGGTGACTGGCCAGTCCGTGCGGAAGCTAAGCATGGGTGCGGGGTTGGACATCATAGGTCAATCGGGGAACCTGCGTTGTGGTCCGACGAATTTACAGGTTGTCAGGTATGCAATGCCGTCCAGCAGGGCTTCCATGTCATTGGTGGTGTACATGTTTGCCAGCCAATGTAGCGGATGGTGGCTGTCAAGGTGTTGTTCGTAAGTTGTCCCTTGGGTGACATTCGATGTAGCTGTTCTCGATGATCCGTCGTGTGGAGGCACAGTGGTCCCATTTCAGTGCGGGTGCGATGTTGGCCACATACGCCATGCCCCCATAGGCAGAGCAGGCCCTGTCGTGTGCATCCAGAGGGAGGAGTAGTGGTAGCAGGTCCGCCTTCAGACATGCCGGGTTGGAGAGGCATATCTCCACGGGATGCTGGTAGGGACACCTCCGACAGTAGAAGACGGGCATGACGCAGCTGAACAATGTGATGCGGTAAGTCAGTCGGTAACTTACGTTCAGCAGGGACTGGAGATCGCATCCCAATGTATGAAACAGGTTGGTTTTGTACAGCTTGAGCTGTTCGGCGTAGTTGGGTAGGTGTGTTGCGGTTGCCATTTCGCAGCGGTGCGTTGTGGTGGCGTGCTCCGGCTGTGTGTGCAGTCTGCAATGTGCACGCTCCGAGGTTGCTGTGAGCTCTGTGTAGTCGTAGGGAGACAGGACTTGTGTTCTGTTGGCTTGTTTGGAGGACACGGGCCCTCTTCCCACATGCTTCTCAGACAGTTCAAGGTCAGTGATGTGTGACTCCTTCCAATTAACTTGCATGTGGCCGACATGGGGGAGTGTTTTCTTCTTTCTTCCCTGTCCGTTGTGTGCTTCTGTGATATGCGCTATCTGCCCTGTGGTCGGTCTCCTCGGCATGCCTGTGTTGGTCTATTCTTGGACAATGGCTGTATTCACCGGCTTCTGTCGTAGGGCTGTGGTTTCAGAGTTGGAATGGAAGGTCATTCAGTGCTGTCTGCTCTCCCTTGTGTGGGCGGCAGGCTGCCTTTCCGCTCTGCGTTGGGCCTTGTGTGTGAATGTTATTCTTGGGCCACCTGTTGTCGGTCCCCGGGCTCTTTGGTGTTCCGTTTTATATGTCTTGTTCATATGTGCAGGGTGGTATGGGTGTTTCAGTGTGGTACTGGCGTTCCTCTTCCCGAAGGAGCCCTGCTTCTCCTAGTTGGTGTTGCCGCCGCTGTGTGCTACGCCATGTTTGTTACACTGGGGTGTGTCCTGCAGTTGCGTGTCTTCACTGACATGTGTGCGTCGGTTGTGTGGCGTTGGGTGTTGTCCGTGAATTGGGCGTTGGGGACATGTCTGTGGCAGGCCTGTCACGTGTCATGTGCGTTCGGGGTGGGGCTGATGTGTGTGCTGCTTGGTTGTGTCCCTGTGTCTGTGTGCGACGCATGCATGGCGCTGCGGTTGGCCTCTGCGTTGTGCGCATGTGTGGCGGCGTCATCGCCGCTTTGGGGCCGTGACGGGGTGGTTGGTTCCTAGTCCCAGGTGGTGTGTACACATGTGTTACGCGATGTTACGATTTGGCCTGTGTGTCATATGTGGATGCAATGGTGGATGTGTAGTGTACACGCGCTGGTGGGGGTTGTCCGCTTTTTCCGCCCTTGCACTGTGTGCGCTGTTTGCGTGCACTTGTTGTGTGTGTGCCTACCTGCGTCTCCGCGGTACGTTGCGTCCTTGGTGGTGCATCAGCAGGAGCATGGGGAGGGCCTGCAGTGCTGGATTCATGCTCGGGGAGCCGCTTCTTCGTTGTCCGTGCTCGGCGTCCGTGTTACCGCTTCGGTTTGTCGTACGGTATCTCTTGGCCGTGGGAGCCGTTTGTTTGCGGCATCGTAATTTATGCGCCGGGCGGTACGTGTTTCGTCGGACGGTGTGTGTCAGTTGTGCTGCGCCGCTACGTGTACGGGCGCACTTTGATGGCGGACGGTGTTGCTGGCTTGCCGGCGGTGTTTGGCCTACTTTTCGCATCGTAATTGGGCGGGCGTGTGGACTGCTGCGTGCCGGCGGTAACTGGTGGTTTTTGCATCCGCCAGCACGGCGGTTGTGCTTCCGCCCGCCATCGTAATGGGCCCCTTAGTTTCTAGTTTTATTTAATTGAGAAAAAAAATACTTACTATTTTTAGTCAATGAAGTTTTTTTGTTGATGTTATTGTATTTTGTAGTTTGTAGAAGCTGTGAAGAGAAAAATATTTGTTAGTTATATTTGGTTTTTCATTTTTTTTCTGTTTTTTATTAGTTTGTTGTATTTGTTGGTTAATTTATATACTTACTTTGTTTTATATTTTTCTTTAATGGTGCTTTTGTCTTTGTTTTCGAAGTTAATCCTTAATTTGACTTTTTTAGGTGGAGTTTTGGTGAAGTGTGATCTGTGAAATGTGAAATAAAAGGTTATAGTTTTAGTAAATTTGTTCATATCATTTTTTTAAGTCTTTTGTATTTATTTAATTGAAGAAAAATAAAATACTTACTAATTGTAGTTGATGAAGTTTATTTCGTTGATGTTGTTGTATGTTTAAGTTTGTAGGAGCTGTGAAGAGAAAAGTATTTGTTAGTAATATTTGTTTTTTTATTTAATTTATCGTTTTTTAATAGGTAGCTCTATTTGTAGGAGCTGTGAAGAGAAAAGTATTTGTTAGTAATATTTGTTTTTTTATTTAATTTATCGTTTTTTAATAGGTAGCTCTATTTGTGGGTTAATTTATATACTTAGCATTATAATTTTTTTTAATGTTGATTTTGTACTCGTTTTCTAATTTAATGCTTGCTTTGAGTTTTTTGGGTGGAGTTATTGTGAAGTATATTCTGTGAAACAAAAGAAAACATAGTTTTGTTTAATTAGATTTTTTTTAGTCTATTTTTTTTTATTTGTAAATAAAAAATATACTTACTTTTAGTTGATGAAGTGTCTTTTGTTGATGTGGTTTTGTTGCTTTCTGTAGAAGCTGTTAAACATTTGTTAGCTCTGTTTAAATTAATTACTTTTAAATAGTTTACTTTATTTATTGGTTAAGTCATATACTTACTTTCTGATGTTTTTTTATAATGTTGATTTTATTATTGTTGTGTACGTAAATCTTTGTGTTGAATTTTCTAGGTGGAATTTTAGTGAAGTTAAATCTGTGATATGTAAAGGAAAACATGTTATAGTTATTTTTAGTATAAATTTTATTTATTTAGTT